>CM060704.1:127521000-130092250 GCA_030686995.1 Artemisia argyi | reverse complement strand
CATTTTACTCTACCAGTACTAATATTTCAACTACCAGTACCTTGTTTTTGAAATGAAACTTGGCAGTCTCTTTGAAACTTTAGAAAATATCCCTTATAGTTTTTAGCAAATCATCAGCTATCAACGGATTTGATAAGTCTTTACCAATAGCCATTTGCTTTTGGACTAGTCAGCTCTTTTAGTTTTATAAAACTGGGTGAACTGATTACCTTATAGTTTTTAGCAAACTATCAGCTATCAACGGATTTGAGAAGTCTTTACCAAGAGCCGTTTGCTTTGGACTAGCCAGCTCTTAAGTTTGTATAAAACTGGTGAACTGATTACCATTTCCACATCCTGATTTTGTTAGCAATCTTGAGTAATCCTGAAATGGTTAGTTGTAAACCAAAAGAACAGAGTGCAAAGCACTTGTTTTACAGCATTGTTAACATTTAAACATCAAGATGAGCAAAAACAGAGCAAACTTTGAATTAACAGTACCAATTATGTACTGACAGTACCTTATGACTAACTAGCAGTACCATGTTTAAAGTCTAGAACTTGTGTATTTATATACAAAAACACATGTTTTTTTCAAAGATTTATCATACCAATACCTGCTACCAGGTATTTAAACCTACCTAAATCAAAAGCTTTGGTGAGAAGGTCTGCAAAATTATTTTCAGAATCAATTTTGACAACTTGAATTAACCTTTTCTCATTGCAATCTCTTATGAAATGGTGTCTGATTTCAATGTGTTTTGTTTTTGAATGTTGAACTGGATTTTTAATGATACAAATAGTACTGCTATTGTCAATGTAAATAATGGTGTTAAGAAAATTGTACCCATAGTCAAGCAATTGATTCTGGATCCAAAGAACTTGGCCACAACAACTTGCACTTGCAACATATTCTGCTTCAGTTGTAGAGTTGGCCACCATTGTTTGTTTCTTGCATTGCCATGATATGAGTCTGCAGCCAAGAAATTGACATCCACCAGTTGTGGATTTTCTGTCTAGGGTTGCACCAGCATAGTCACTATCTGAATAAGCTACCAAATCAAAAAATGATTCCCTTGGATACCATAGACCCAACTTAGGCTGGCCCTTGAGGTATCTAAAGATCCTTTTGACTGCTGTGAGATGAGAAACTTTTGGATTTACTTGAAATCTAGCACATACACACACTGAGAACATGATATCTGGTCTTGATGTTGTAAGATACATTAGGGACCCAATCATTGATCTGTAGTTGTGCACATCAATATCTTCACCCTCAGCATCTTTGTGTAACCCCTTTTCTGGATCCATAGGTGTACTTGCAACCTTTGAATCTGCAAACCCAAATTTCCTTAGGATCTCTGCTACATACTTATCTTGGCTGATAAATATGCCTTCATTTGATTGTTTCACTTGGAGACCCAGAAAGAAAGTAAGTTCCCCCATGGAACTCATTTCAAACTTACTATGCATAAGTTTTTCAAACTCTATACACAACTCCTGATTTGTGGATCCAAAGATGATATCATCAACATAAATCTGCACCAGCAAGATGTCTTTCTTGGTTCTTTTGATGAACAAAGTTGGATCAATCTTGCCTCTTTGAAATCCATTTTCTAATAAATAGAAAGCCAATGTTTCATACCATGCTCTAGGAGCTTGGTGTAGACCATAAAGAGCTTTGGTAACCTTGTACACCTTGTCTGGATATTCTGCATCAATGAAGCCTGGAGGTTGAGAAACATACACCTCTTCTTCAATAGTACCATATAAAAAGGCACTTTTGACATCCATTTGGTAGACAGTGAATCCTATGAAAGAAGCATAGGCCAAGAATAGCCTAATTGCTTCAATTCTTGCAACTGGAGCAAAAACTTCTTCATAATCCACTCCTTCTTCTTGAGTATACCCTTGGGCCACTAATCTGGCTTTGTTTTTGATCACTATTCCCCTTTCATCTTTCTTATTTCTGAAAACCCACTTGGTTCCAATTGCTCTGTAACCTTTGGGGAACTCAACCAGTACCCAAACCTTCTACAGTTTGAATTGAAGAAGCTCTTCTTGCATTGCTTCAACCCAGCTTGAATCATCTAAGGCTTTTGTAATGTTTTTGGGTTCTACTTGTGAGAGAAAGCATGAAAACAGGCATATGTGGGCAACTTCATGGTTCTTTTCTTCATACATAGCTAGGACAAACCCATCTTTGTCTGAAGATAAGACTTGAGTTCTTGTTTTAACACCAGAATCAATGCTGCCAATCACATTATCAATGGAGTGATCTTTGAGAATTCTTGTGTTGTGTGTTGTAGGAACATCACAGGAAATTGGAAGGTTTCCAATCCCTACATCTTCTGGTAAGGAATCATCTGATAGAACATTTAATGGTTCAGCAGGACCAATTTGTGAACTGGCAGTACCATCTATTGAACTGGCAGTACTATCTTGTGAATTGACAGTACCATTTCCATTTTCAGAATTTTCTTGATTCCCTTGATCTTGAGTTCCATGATCATCTTCAACACCTTCATTTGTTGTAGTTGAAGGCTCTCCATGACTTGAAGATGAATCCAATCCTGTCCAAATTGGCATCAAGATGTAATCTTGATCCTTAGATGTTTCAACATTGTCTTCAAGACCTGCATTATCATTAGTATTTGTACCTGTGACAGGCACATAATTCATAGATTCTGAAAGCTTAACAATGTCAAAACACCAATCTGGTCCAGTGCCTGCAACATTTGGTAGTTTTTCTTGAAACTCTATGTGTAGGTTTTCTTCCACTAGCCTAGTGCATATATTATACACCCTATAGGCCTTACTTTGCAAAGAATACCCTATCATGTAGCCTTCATCAGCTTTTCCTTCAAACTTTCCTAGATGATCTTTGATATTGAGAATAGTGACATGACATCCAAAAGGTCTCATAAAACTTAGAGATGGTGTTCTACCAAACAAAAGTTCATAAGTAGTCTTTCTATGAGGTTTAATCACATGAACCCTATTCTATATATATCAAGCAGTACCTACTGCTTCAGCCCAAAATGAAACAGGCAACTTAGAATCTACTAGCATTGTTCTAGCAACCTCTATAAGTGTTCTATTTTTCCTTTCTGCTACTCCATTTTGCTGTGGGGTTCTAGCTACACTATATTCTCTTTTTATTCCTTTTTCTTTGCAAAATTCATCCATAACTCTATTCTTGAATTCTGTCCCATTGTCACATCTAATTACTTTTACTTTCTTATCAATTTGGTTTTCTATCCCTGTAATGTAGGACTTAAGGATCTCACTTGTTTCATCCTTAGTTTTTAAAAAGAAAACCCAAGAGAATCTGCTGTAATCATCAGTAACTACAAGACAATATCTTTTACCATTCAAGCTATTCACAGATGTAGGACCAAAGAGGTCCATATGAAGCATGTATAAAGCTTGAGAAATTGAGTTATGGGTCTTGGGCTTACAAGAAGCTCTATGTTGTTTGCCTTTTAGACAATCAATACAGGTTTGGTCATTTTGAAAAATCTTTTTGGGTAAACCTCTAACCAAATTATATTTTGCAATTGTATTGATTGTTTTAAAGTTTACATGACTAAGTCTTCTATGCCATAGCATAGATTCATCCAATGAGGCTTTTGCTACTAGACAGGTTAAACTCTCTTTAGGAACAATGTTCTTTAAATCAACAATGTACATATTGTTCTTTCTAGGGATTTTAAGAAGAATCTGACTTTCATCAAGAATTTTAAAATCAGGAGAAAGTACAATGCATTCAGTGTCAGTAAAAAGGACATTGTTCTTTGTGTCACACATTTGTGAGACACTTAAGAGATTAAACTGTAGTTCTTTCACAAAATACACATTTTCAAAATCTAATTTACTGGTTTTAATTGTACCTTTACCAGTAATCTTTCCTTTGATTCCTCCCCCAAAGGTAACATATCCTCCATCAAATGATTTGAAGTCTGTGAGGTAAGACATGTTGCCTGTCATGTGCCTTGAACATCCACTATCTACATATCCTTGATCTGAAATATCATTTGAATGTTCCTGCACATGTATACACATATTAGTTTCCTTGGGGTACCCAAGCCATGAATGACTTGGATTCGCCTCATGAATCAATGTAATCAAACCTTTTTAGGACTGTTGATGCACCATTTGATTGGAGTGGTCTCCAAATCCAACATGCTGAGGACTTAACAGCATTTTCATTTTTAACACATTTTGTGATTTTTGGTCTAACAGTACCAAATTTGGCAGTACCATATGGTCTAGCAGGACCTTTTGGTTTTGGTCTCCAGTCTTGTGTTTTAACCACAAAATTCCTTTCAATATGACTTTTCACAACTTTTGGTGTATGTTTGAAAGTATTTCTTGCACCCTTAGTAGTGAATTTTAGGAAAACAGGCTCATTTAGTCTAACAGTATGATTTACTTTTGGTGTGTTAGATTTCACAAAACCTTTTCTGGGGTTTATTTTATTTGTTTTAGACCTTGATGTACTCCCAGAAACCCAATTGTTACAATAAGCATGAGTATGATTAAAACTACAACAGTAATAGCATGCTTTATTGTACAAGACAAAGTTATCACCAAGTTGATGTGACTTAAGATTGTTCCAATTTCTCTGACTACCTCTAGGTTTGCTATTACATTTAGCACAACATTCAACTGTTTTTAGAACAACTTTAGTCTTAGTGATACTTTCTACACTTTTAGGACTGGTTGGTCCTACTTTGTTTCCTTTCTTAGAAACAGTCTCTTTTCCATTCTCATCAGATTTCCAACCTTCATTAGATGTAACATCTGAACTCTTATCAGTGAGCACCTTTTCTTTGGATGGTGAAGTATCACTTGTACTCTCAAAGGGTTCACTATTTTCTACAGGTTTTACTTTTTCTAGTGGTTTATTTGTGTGTTCATGTAAACCTGATTCATCAAGATCTAAACCTGGGGGATAGGGAATTCCTTTGTAAGGAGGTGGACATGTGTTGTATCCAATCCCAGATTTGATTTTCTTGTTCATTTGGTTCTCAACTATACTTTTAGTACATGCAGAAGCATTTTCTAATGTTGTAACAGTTAGTTGAATATTATCTTTTGCTTGTTTCACTTTAGCAAACTCAGTTATTAACAGGTTTATTTCAGCATCTTTAAGAAATATGTCTCTATTAAGAATAGCTTTTGTGTCATAAAAGGTGAGTTCATTTTCTCTAAAGTGAATTATCTGCTTTTCAAGTTTGGCCATACCACATTTATGATTAACTAGGTCTTGATGAGTTTTTCTTTCTTCTACTTTCAGTTCATCGTAAAGTTTTCTTAAGATTTCTAATTCTTTAAAAACTTCACAAGTAGAAGAACATTTAGTAATTTGTACCTCAGGATTGGAGAGAGCCATTAAAGCCATTTCATTTGAGGATGACTCTTCTTCATCCATAAAGCTCCAATCAAAACCCAGCCCATCAATAGCTACCATAGCTTTTGTTTCAGTGATGTCTACTTCTTTGCTCTTGTTCTCATTGTTTCCCCTGTTCTTGTTCTCAAAACCTCTTCCCTTATCACCCTGCTTCTTTGGTCTTCTACATTCTCTTGAGTAGTGACCCTTCATGTGGCAGTTGTAGCACTCCACTTTAGTCTTATCATACCCAGCAGGTTCATTGCCATTGATGACAATCTTCTTTCCAGTCCTCATCAAATATTTCTTAGCCCTCATGCTAAGAAGTGAAAGCTGCCATTTTATGTCCATTTCTTCAAGATCATCATCACTGATCTCTTGAAGATCTTCAAAGGTTAATGTAGAACCATTGTTTTGTGATGTTAGGAAAGCACAACCAATTCTTTTATCTAAAATGGTTTTGGTACTGCTGGAAGTACTGGCAGTACCAAAATTTGTGTTGGCAGTACCTTCTTCTTCACCATCTTTTTCTTCATTAACTTTCTTGGAAGTACCATGAGATGACACAAATGCCATATTTCCTAAGCTTGAACTAGTAGACTTCTTTAGTTCATGCTCTACTATTTTGAAGTTGCTGTAAAGATCATTGAGACTCATGGAATCAATATCTAGTTTGTTTTTCCAGACAATGACATGCATGGCCCATTCAGAGGGTAGACTTCTAAGGAATTTGGAGTTTAAGTCTTCTTGAGATATTATCACCTCATGAATGGCTAACTGACTAGAAAGCTTTTGTAGTCTATTGAACATGCTGTCCAAAGACTCATTTGGTGTGGCTGAAAAGTTTTTAAACTGTTGTTTTAAAAGTGTTTCTGAGTTTTCTTGGTGGCATCATTACCACTAAATCTAGCCAAAATAGCTTGAAAAAGGGTTTTAGCACACTTGTACTTGTTAAAGATTAAAAGCTGGTCATTTGGAATAGACATGAGAAGCATACTCCTGGCTTTAAGATCATTTCTCTTTTGAATTCTTTCTTCAGCGGTTATTGGGTTTACTTGCACAGTTGTGACAAGTGCATCATTTACTGTGGAGGTGGTGGTTACTGGTTTAAATGAGTTTCCTTCTTCAATAATCTCCCAATGTGCATAGTCTTGCACTTGGAAGTATTGTTCAACCCTTAGTCTCCACATCTCAAACTCATTCTGTTTGAGTAATGGAAGTTTTGCAGCCACATTGGTTTGAATGTGCTCAACATCCATTTTTGCTTTGTTCTTTTATGTCGTAAATATCAGCCTTGCTCTGATACCACTTGTGGAAAGATTCTTATGATTTGTGCAAACACTTGGGATGTTAATCTCAGTAATGTGTTATGAATGAATGTGATTTAGCACGCGGAATTTACTAAAACACACTAAAGGAACAAAGGTGGTGAATAAGTAAGCGAGAATGAACACAACATGAATAACACAAAACGATTCAATATTATTGATGAAATAATACGGGTGATCTAAACTATCACCAGGATTACAAGTGTAACCTTGAATCTTTGATACGTGAAAGGATTTAAAGATAGAAGTTATGCATGGAAACTTATGGGAAAAGATATCTAAGAAGGTGACTTAAGGGTTCCTTTTATAGTATAAGGATCCCTTATTACAAGTTGTCAAGTTCCTTAATATAATATATTAGAGACTTATCTTATCCTAATATTACACCTTTCAAGGTAAAATACTCCATTATATCTACTGAGACTTCTGTACTACTTCTACTTAACGTATAACTTTGTACAAAGACTAATAATACAACTAAATATCTCTAAATAAAATATAACAACTTGTCGTGAATACTGGCAGGACCTTCTTTAACTAGTAGTACCTTCTTACCTAGAAGGTACTGTTAGTATATCTTCAACATCAGCAAAACTGAAGAGGCTGGCTTAACTATCAACTAGCAGGCTCTTCTGGCAGACTCTTTAACTTGTGCATTTTATTCCCAACATCTACTATGTGAAGGAGCTACAAAATTTTAATTTGTTCTCTGTTTCACAAATTTGTGACAAAAAGATTCATGTGCTATTCACTGAGGAGGATTGTCTTATTCTATCAAAAGACTTCAAAATGCCTGATGAGAGTCTTGTATTACTAAGAATTCCAAGAAATCATAATCGTTACACATTCAACTTGAATGATGTAAAGCCAGAAGGTGATCTAGCATGCTTGGTGGCCAAAGCATCCTTGGATGAATCTACAAAATGGCACAGAAGGATGGCACATGTAAACTTTATGGTTATCAACAAGCTTGCAAAGAATGGACTAGTTCATGGACTTCCTTCCAAGGTCTTCACTAATGAATACAACTGTGTTGAATGCAACAAAGGAAAGCAACACAAGGCTTCTTACAAAGCTATTAGTACAATGAGCACCATTTCAGAACCTTTGCAGCTACCGCATATGGATCTTTTTGATCCAACATCCATCAGAAGTATTGACCATAAGTACTTCTGTCTAGTGATCACTTATGATTATAGTAGGTTTAGTTGGGTATTCTTTTTGGGGACTTGATATGTGTCTAAATACACATATATTTTACATTGTTTAAACCTACAAAAACAACCAAAAGCACACAAATGACCATATAAATGTTACAAACATCATTGAAATGTGTTTTTGTGTATTTCAAATGCAAAAGGATTGAAAACAATTGAAAAACAAACAATGTTTGCATAATTGGCAAAACTAGTCCCTCGAGTTTCAAAATTGACATAAAACACCCCTGGATATTTAAAAAGTGGAAAATTAACATTCAGGGTCCTTTGGTAAATGAAACTTAGCAAGAAATACCCTTGGATCATAAGTTTAGAAAATTGGCAAATCAGGTCCCTCAACTTTGAAACCTGACACATTTGGTCCTTGGGGATTTAAATTTTGAAAAATATCATTATTGGTCCTTTGGTTACTTATTTTGGCAAGATTGGTCCCTGGTGGAATAATTTGGAGGAAAAGTCAATTTTGGCCCCTCGACTTTGGAAAGTGACAATTTTGGTCCCTGGGTGTTCAAATTGGAAAATTAATCATCTAAGGTCCTTTGGTTGTTGGTACTTGGCAAATATTATCCTTGGATAACTTTGGAACAGTGGCAAACCCACCCCTTTATTTTTAGAATATTACAACATTGGTCCTTGTGATTTACTTGGCTACTAAAACCAAATGGACCCTTTATTTAAATCCAATCCAACAACAAACCCACCACCCTTTTATTTTAACCCAATCTTTCTCTGGCCCAACCACAAAACAGATATCACCCCGTTTTATTATTTAAAACGGTCAAACCCCATTGACCTCCACTTTCCCCCTTCCACTTGACTGGTAATCCCCTGAAACACTTCACCTTCCCCCTCCTCCACCTCAGCCAAACCCATCCCATGTTCCCCCTCCAAACACTAACCTCCAAACCCCAATTAATACCCACAAAACCCTCCAAGAAACCCCTAACTGCCTTTGACCTTTTTTCCCGCCAAAACCATTCAATGGCCATGATCACTCAAAACTTATCCAATGGTTCTAAAGAGAAGTGGGAAAAGGTGTGGGACCCACACTGGTCAATATAAGTCAAGAAAAAGAAGCAAAGGAGCCAGTTAGTAGCTAATTGTAGTTGTAGTTTAGCTTTAGAATCTCGAATTAATGTAATATTAATTTTCAGTTGTAATTTTTAGTTTAAGGAAGTTGTAATCAGTTTCTTAAGTGTAATAAACCCTTTGTTTAGCCTTAATTCCAATTCTCTTTATCAAATTCAGTTTTTGCTTTTTTTTATTTATTTTTATTTATTTTTTTTTTATCAAAATCATTATTTCACCTTAATCTTGTTATAATTGATGTTTTAGTGTTTCATAAGATCAAAGAAAGTTAGTCTCAAGCTTTTACAAGTTTAGTAACCATTAAACTTGTCTAAATTCAGTTTACCACAAAAATTCTCAAAATTAGCTTAAAAATAGAATAAAATAAAAAAATCATTTTACAAGGAAGAAGAAGCAAGGAGCTTAGTTTATACTGATGGCAATGGTTTTAGTGATTCATGGGGAGCTTGAGGTGGTGATTTGAGCTCTTGATTCATGTTATGTACTTGGAATCCATTTGTAAGCCATAATCTTACTTTTGGTCATCTACTGTAGAAGTGCTTAATCTCGGCTTATCTGTGTCCTTGAATGATTATTTAGTTTAATGAAATGATTTCATGTTGTTAAAAGGAATGCTTGTTCATTGAATTCCTTAGAACTCAAAATTCTCATATTAACTGTCAAAATTGCTCACTCCTGATTCATAGGCATTGATGATTTAAACATTAGTTTCTATGCTCATATCAGCTTGGTAGATCATTGTGCATGGTTATATATCAATTTCATGTGCCTGTTCCATCATTTGCTTTAAAAACTTCCACATCAGTGTTGATTAAGGGGTGTTTGGTTTAGTTGAGTGATGTGGTTTCTTGTTGTTGTTTTGCCTTGATTTTTGTTTCATTAGCTTGCACTAGGTTTAGTTAGGCTTTAGTAGTCATAAAACTGGCACTCTAAACACAAAAAGTCAGAATCTCATCATTAGGTAAAATCTGTGATCATTAGTGTGTCTCTATTTACGTAATTGCTGATTATTGTTAGAGTTGGACTGCACTTAGGAGAATTTGATCTTGAATTAGTTTAACATATAAATTAGGACTAGAATTGATCAGTAGAATCTTAAATTAGTCAAACTAGGAGCATAATTCAAAAAGTCAATTTTGCTCATTAGAAAAAATCCCATTTTTTGCAAGAATTTTAGAGAATTTTGTGTTTGCCTTTAGGACCTGAGATTTTCAGAAATTGTAGCATCCCACCTCATCTTTGAAATCCCATAGTTGTTAGATTTTTGCAATTTTTCTTGTGGAATCCATGAAACCTCAAAGTGAGCTGCAGGGGGTGTCACCTCCCCTGCTCCACCACACAGCCATCAGCTGCCCAACTTGCTGAGGTCCCACAGGCCTCACCAGTGGGCCCCACAGGATAAATCTTAGCTCTTTGAGAAGCCTTCCTAGCTGTCTAACTTGCTCTTAGCTTCATTTGAGATTAAACCCTCTTGCCCCCTCCTGAATTTGGTCTGCAAAACAGCCCAGTTGGACTGTTTGGGTTTCAGGATTGGGACTTACTTATTTAGCGTTGTTGGCTTACTCAGAGTGCCCCTCTTGTTGTTTTATCTTCCTTTAAGTTATTTTAGTATATGCTCACCTTATTCCACCCTTGCATCAGTCCTTGTAGTTTTTTATAAGTTTATTCAAAGTCAAATAAGTCCTAATAAGCTCTTAATCCTAGGCAGTTAAGCATTTTGTTTTCCGTATTGCTTATTTTTCAGTTCCAAGCACTTTGTATTCATTAAAGTTAGTTATTTATTAGTATTAAATAGTTTTGTAAAAGAATATTTCAGAAAAATCCAATTTAAAAATAAGTGATAGTTTCTATTTAATTTAATTTATGTTTTTAATTTTCTTTTTTAAGATTTTTATTAAGTAACTTGCAATTTTATATTTTTCTTAATTTCCTTTTATCTTAAAGTATTTTCAGTAATTTTCCAAATTTTTATTTTGTCGTTTAGTATTTATTAGATTTAATATTAATTTTATTAATTGTTAATTAATATTCAAGTATTAAATAGCAAAATTAGTTTTTATAAAGTAATACCTAGTTTTTATATTTTTCGTAGCTTTTATATGTTATAAAATAATTTTAGAAATTTTTATAGAATTTCTACTGTTCATTTTCTAATTTTCTTAATTAATTTAGTTAAATTAGATATTAATTAATAAATAAGTAAATAATTAGTAAAATAGTCTAAATATAATTTTTAGAAACTTTTTATAATTTTTTACGATTCCTGTGATGGTTAAATAGATTTATAAATTTTTCTATACTTTTCTAAGTCATTTAAGTATTATTAGTAATTTAAAAATAGTTTAAATAGTTTAATTAATTTAATTGGTAATTAATTAATATAAAAATCACAAAAAGACAAAAAGATATATTTTTAAGTTTAAAATTAGTTTTTAGTTATTTTATAATTTTAGAAATTTAATTTTCATTTTTCTAGTATTAAATTAATATTATATTCTATTTAAGTTATTTAAACATTAATAATTAATATTAAATAGTATTTAATTAATATTAAATAATTAATTAGTGTAAAAATTCATTTTCTTTTTCTAAAAATTTTCTTTTATCCTTAGGTTTGTAAAAAAGTCATTTTCACCCCCTGAGGGTTTCTAGATTTCAGTTTTCACTTTTTATTTTGTACATTCACGTAAATTTAAACTAAACGTACACATTTTTAGGTTTAAAACGTTTCTGGTTTTTCTAAGTTTACAATATTGTTATTATAGCTTATTTAAGCTATTTCATTGTATAAATCAGTAGTGTAATCATTCACAAACCCCTTTCTGTCCAAATTCACCCGATCACAAACCCGTTTGAATACAATTCACACCTCGTCGGGACATAACGACCCGGTGAAACCCCTATACTTCCACGGAGATTGACTCTAAGCCATTTGACTATATTGACCACTCCTATGGTTGACTTTAGTTGACTGCTTTTGCCTCAATCAGGACTAAAGACCAAACTCTTTAGACTCTAAAAGAATTTATGGCCCTCATTGAAAACCAACTCAACAAGAAGATAAAAGGGATAAGGTGTGACAATGGGACAGAGTTCAAAAATGCCAATCTCATTGAACTCTGTAGGAATAAGGGTATAAAAAGGGATTATAGTAATGCCAGGACTCCGCAACAAAATGGAGTTGCTGAGAGGAAGAATAGAACCATGATAGAGGCTACAAGATCCATGCTTGCTGACTCTAAACTTCCCACTATGTTTTGGACTGAAGCAGTAAGCACTGCTTATTATGTTTTAAATAGGGTGCTGATTACAAGACCACATAACAAAACACCCTATGAGCTTTTGACTGGGAAGATACCCACCATTGATTATGTTGAAAACTAGAAGGGGGGTTGAATAGTTTTACGTCGTTTTTAAATTGTTATAAAAGTTTGTTTAAAAGTTTTCTTTGTTTTATAAAATATAGATTCGATGCTATATGAAATCAAGTCGTGCACAATATGAACAACACTAAGTATGTACGATAAAGCAATAATAACGTAAGTAAAGAAATAGATAAGAGTTGGAAAGATCGAACCGAGAGACAATAGATTTATAGTGGTTCGGCTACAAGGTCACCTTCCTTGCCCTACTCCACTCCCCGAGCACCTAACTCGAGAGTTTTCTTCACTATATCAACAAGCTCCCTTATGGCGGAGAAAACCGTACACACCAATTTACACACCACTTTTCACACCACAACTTCTTCACACCTAAGTCACAACTTCTACACACCTAGTTCACACCTATTAACTACTTAATCACACCACTTCTTCACACCAATATTCTACACACCAATCTTCTTCACACCTATTCTTCTACACACCAATCTTCTTCCTAACTTATCTTCTTCACAACTATTCTTCTAACCAATCACACTATATATCAAACTACACTATCTTCTAACAAATATTCACAACTAATCACACAATGAAATATTAACAATGATGATTCACTAACAACTTAGATGTGGAGATCACAACAAGTTGTAATACTTCTTGTCTTGAGGGATAGAAGTATTCTTCTCTTGCACTTGATGGGATGATGTTTGGATCACTTTGAAACAAAGATTTAAGAATGTATGATCAAAGGATTTATAGATTGGAAATGGAGATCTAGAAATTTCTAACTAATTCCTTAGAGGCCAAAGATTGTATTTGTTGCATGTTAGCATGTCCTAATCTCCTATGCCATAGTGTAGAGTTTTCATCTAGTGTCGTTAGGAATATCCTATCCTCAGGTTTGTTTCCTAGTTTCATAACATATATGTCACCTTTTCTAATTCCTCTCCCTATAATTTTTCCATTCTTAACTATTTCGCTATCATCTTCGGTAAATGTGACTCTACATTTATTATCACATATTTGTCCTACACTAAGCAAGTTATATGTTAATTTATCTACATGCTCTACATTTTCAATAGTAAGTGAGTCTTGAGAGATCGTACATTTGCCAATGATTTTTCCACGTAAGTCACTACCAAAAATAACGTTACCTCCATTGTATGCCTTGTATGTAAAGAATAGATTGTGATTCCCCGTCATGTGCCTCGAACATCCGCTATCTTTAATCCATTCGTCAGGTTCCAAGTCAATTCCTAAACATATTTCGTCGGTTTCTTTTGCCATAAAACACTTTTTGTCACAACCCACAATTTCAGGTCATTTTTCCAAACTTCGACATTCTACTATTCACAAATTACTATTCATCGATCACTATTCATCGTTTTACTATTCATCATTTTTGAGGTCAATTTGACATTCCGAGACACATTCAGAAATTTTACTATTCACTTGACACTATTCATTTCCGAGAGAAAACCACTCTTCACGTGCATTACTCATGTCGTCGTAAATTTAGTTTACGAGTGTTCAAATTCGCGTAACCGTATTGGTTCAGGAGCGAATTCATGCATTTTTATCAGGGACACTTCATACGGACTAGAAATAGTCTGCATATAATCATTAGGGCACTTGCATACTATTCCACTCGTAGGATAACTAAATTTATACTTTTGGTATAATTAACGATTTACGTACGTTTATTTGAAATAAACCCTAATACGCGAACTATAAATGTGTCTAACATGTCCGACACTCCCGACTATGATCCCAATACATTTTTATACTCATTTCCATAATATAAAAACTATAATATTAATTTACCCGGTATTTTGGAAATTTAACTATTACGTATCGTACGTTTAACTTAATAACGACGGTTTTCCCCAAAATTAAACGATAATCACCCTAACTCTCCGTACTTGTACCCGACATATTTTTACAATTTTTATAACTTTATTATGACCCGAATAACTTCAATAAAATTTATTTTTAGTTAACCCGGTACCCGACTAAACTTAAAACTAATAATACTACACTAAAACCACTAACTTTCTAAAATAAATCACAAAACATTTCCCCCCCTTTCCTCCTTTAGAACCGGCCAACCCCCCCCCCCCCCCTATAGTCTTCAAACATTAAAAACTTCACCAACACTCTTAAATGCTACCAAACTTTTGTCTACAAGTATATATTAAACTCTTTTCACTCAATTATCACAAAACTCATTTTACTTGCACTAGAAAAACTTTTCTCTTCATTTTCTCTTGAGGTTGGTTCGAACTAAGGTGATCAAGGAGCAAGGAGTATAAATTTTACAAGATCTTGTCATAAACTAGTTTATATAATCATCCTTGTTAGAGTTTTGAAATAAAAACTCAATGATTAGTAGGTTTTTCATCATCTAAACTCTCTAAACCATCAAGTAAGTAAACAAACTCATTTTATGATTTTTACAAGTTATTATTATGTTTATACATTTTTCTTACAAGATATCTTACATGCATCAACTTGTACCACTCCATTTTTGTACATATGTAACTTTGAAGCCCTAGAAATGGACACATATGAAACCCTTGTTAGACCTAGTGGATTGATGATGTTTAAGGACCCATGACACCCTAAGAAGGTGTATGGTAGGATTAGATTAGCTTTGTGGTGTTTGGAAGTGGTTTGATGGAGGATGGAACTAGTTTGGAGACTTGAAAATGGTTTTTGAAACTTTTGATATACCTACTGTCCCTATTTTAATTTCGTGGGAAAATCAGTAGATGATGGCTAAGTTTTGACCAAAGATTTAGAAAATACATTCAAAAATGAAACTTTAGGCGAAAGAATGGACTAAAACAAGCTTATAACGAAGGAGATATGATTTTTGCAAATTTAACGACGAAAACTATTTCTTAGAAAACTGCTTGCTGTTTGGCAGAATACGACGGGTAATTTGAGGCATTAAATGTAACCTAGAGGAGCCGAGTTGTCAAAAATATACTAGTATATACAAAGACGAATCCGTGGACATAAAGAACAAGGAAAACGAGCCTAAAACGACCGAGTTATACCCATTCTAACATCGTCAAACTATATATATATATATATATATATATATATATGGACACAAATAAAAATAATAACGTACGTACTAAACGGTATATTTTCTAGAACATATTACTAAGGACTATTTTCTTATCAAACGAATACGTATGATTCAAGAGAATACTTATACGACTTAACGACGTATTTCAAGGTTTTCAATACAAGGATTATAACGCTAACTTTTTCGTACGAGTTAATATGACAAGTTATATACTCCTATATATGGATATATTTTCTTAAGTATGGAAACCATTTTTCTACGACGATAACTAGTATTTTCAAATTACGAGTGGTATGAGTATCATGTGCATGTGCATTCATTTCATTACGGCTTGATCTAAGTTAGATCATGATTATTCATTTAGGTTGCGGCTAGTGTGCGCGCCTCATTGTCCCGACTACTTTTACCTCATTGCACCATCTTTGTACCATCACTTCGAGGTGAGTTCTCATAGCCCCGTTTTAATTCTATATTTTGATTTCAAATCCCACGGGGGAGAATACATTGCATTACTTGTTTTTGTGTACATGCCTAAGTATAAAATTCATACATTGCTTAAGTTGCCTTATTACCACGTCTTGAAAAGTCCCCTTTATTATCATGGACCGTTAATTTCTAGTACTAAGCGGGAGTGAGTGGATAGATCTATCGAGGGTGACTCCTCCATCTGTGTTTGGGTTGCTCCAACAGTATTACAGATGCATTTCATGTCTTTATTATTAGAGTGCCTGGTAAACACTCATTAGGGCCAAGTAACGTCTAGCTTCGGGGTCATGAGCTTAAGAGCCAATGTATATACTTTCCGGACATCCTATTTCTTGGCATTACTTATGGCATTTATACACTAGATTTTACTTATAAACCTATGATTATTCACCAACTTTATGTTGACCGTTTTTCGCAATGTATTTCTCAGGTAACTAATGGCATATTCTCATGGCATTGCATGGAGTCACTTTGTGTATCAAGGATGACGCGTCACTTTTGGATTTCATGCACTTTGAACTATCGTTTGATTGTACTAAACTTGTTTCCTTAAACCTTTTCCAACTTTTGGGACCTATGTTTTATAACTTTGAATATTTTGAATGAATCAAACGATGTATTTTATAAACGACATTTTAGGTCGTTCAATATATCCTGGTTGTGTGCTATGATCCGTTACACCCTCAGGTATTCCATTCCGCTGCCATTCAGGTATTTTGGGGGTGTGACAGATTGGTACCAGAGCTAAGGTTATAGCGAACTAGGTTGCATCATGGACCCTAGACTATAACTACACCATCATAGCATATCATCATTCCATCATAAGTGCATATTTACTTATTTTTAGGTGATGCCATTATACGAGTTATTTATTTTCATTTCACCTTGATTATCACAGAGTCATGTCTTCGAATCCCGACACTGTCATACTTTACACTATATCTGATTCTGATGATGAGGGCTCTGTGTCCTCCACTGCTGTTTCACCACTTGTTTCTCCTACACCTGAGTTGCCACTCTTGGCATCAGATGATGACACCGAACCTTTCGAGGAGGAGGAGACGGCTCCTACTCCCCATGTCCATCCTACTATACCTACTGACATACCATCATCTCCTACTACTACTATCCATTCAGAGCCGAGACTTATGTTTCCTAGGGATAAGACTATCCAGACTGCTAGGAAGAGAGTTCGTATTGCTACATCTACTTATAGGAGTCTCCCTAGTCCTACTGTGCCTACACCGCCACCACCAGCCTTACCCACTACTACTCCTATGCCTACCTCACTCTTGCTGCTCAGGAAGCGTGCAAGGCTTACCACTCCAGATTCACCTACCACTGAGACTGATGACTTTTCACCACCACCAGTATACCACATAGGTGAGAGTTCTAGAGCGGCTGCGGCTAGGAGCCCTACAGCCGTCACATTAGAGGATCAGATGGGTGCTCAGCAGGAGCAAGTAGATAAGTTGGGGTATAGAGTTGATGAGATCATTACTACTCGACTTGAGACTGTCGAGGAGCAGGTTGAGGATTTGGTTCAGGGTAGAGTTGGTATTGATGTGTCTTACCATGGACTCGAGGCACGACAGTTGAGGCACCAGGAGGAGATTGAGCTACTTAGGGATGAGTTACCTGAGATTCGAGATAGAGCTCAGGCGACACAGGAGACTCAGTGGGAGCAGGTAGATCAGTTGGCATTGCTTCGAGAGAGGGTAGTTGTTTTGGAGCGTAGGGATGCTTCTTCTCAGTTACGACTTGAGCATCTTGAGGAGATCGTGGTTGCGATGGATCGTGAGATTCGCCGCTTGAGGGGAGAGCCTGGACCATCTAGAGCACCTGGAGGAGCCTAGACGTAGACTGGTATTATATTAGCTTTTATTATTTTCCTAGTCCCGGGATGTGGGACATAGTTCAAGAACTTGTAGTCTTTTGGTTGTTGTACAAACAAATATATCAAGTGCGACTCTACTATGTTGGAAATGTTGTGCTATATATTATATCGGTCCATGTAGGCCGAAATTTTCATGTATTATATTCATGTGTTGTGATTATATTTATGATGTTTCGTGGTTGCTCTTTATTATTATCGCATTGATACAGGTTGTGGTTGTATCTATACGTGTCGTGGTTGTTGTGGTTGTATATATATACTTGACGTGGTGATGTCTAGACAGATTGTGGTTGTACTCGTACAGATTGTGATTGTACTCGTACATGTCGTGGTTGTATTTATATTTATTGTGGTTGTATATTTATATATACATGTTGTGGTATATATCTTTGGTACGATGACTATTTCTATTACGATTTTTCTCATGGTTATTTCCATTGTGATTTATCAGAAATATGGCACCAAGGAAGGGTAAGAATGCACCAGAAACACCCGCTATGACTCAAGCCGCTATCCGCAAGTTGGTCAGGGATAGTATTGCAGAAGCTCTAGAGATTGAGAGAGCTGAGGTTGCTGCAAGGGCTGCTGAGACTGCTTCTAATACAGGGACGGTTGAACCACCCACTAATAAGAGGGAATGTACATGGAAAGATTTCAAGATTAGTGATCCTATCAAATTTAAGGGCACTGAAGGAGCGGTTGCTTTAATCCGCTGGTTTGAAAAGACTGAGAACGTATTTCTCATGTGCGGATGCCCGGACGTCAACAAAGTAAAATTTGCTACAGGTATGCTTCTTGATGAAGCTATGTCTTGGTGGAATTCGTATGCTCAGCCGATTGGTATGGAAAATGCTCACAAGCTTACTTGGGAGGAATTCAAGAAATTGATGACAAAGAAGTTTTGCCCTCGTACCGAGGTGCAAAGGATGGAAACGGAATTTTATGAGCTTGTGACTAAAGGTGATGACATTGAGACTTATTTCAGGAGATTTCAGGAGTTGGCTGTACTGTGTCCAACTATGGTTCCCGATGATGAGAAAAAGATGGAAAACTTTGTTGGTGGATTACCTGAAAGTGTTCGAGGAGATGTGATTTCTTTTGATCCTCAATCAATGGAAGAGGCTATTCGTATAACTCAGAAACTTATGGTTCAAGTGGTAAAAGGAAAATCTGCTGTCAACAACAACTACCGTTCAAACAACACCAACTACACCAACACTCGGAACAACAACAACTATAACAACAATCGAAACCGCAACTATCCCAATAACCGAAACAACAATCCAAACAATAACAACAACAACAAGAGAAGGTTTGATTACAACCAAGGTGGATATGCTGTTCAGCCGCCACCTAAGAGACAGGAAGTAGCAAAGGTTTATGCTGCAGGACCAAATGACAGGAAAGGTTACACTGGTAACTTACCTAAATGTGAAAGGTGTCAGAAGCATCATAACCCAGGTCGTTGTCCAGATATTTGTGGCAATTGCAAGAAGCTTGGTCACCACATCAAAGATTGTAGACTTCCAATCGTGGGTGACAATCAGAAACCACCAGTAACATGTTTTGGCTGTGGAGAACTTGGACACTTTAAGAATGAGTGCCCAAAGAAGAAGAATCAAGGAACTGGGAATCAAGATGGAAGAGCTCGAGGAAGAGCTTATGTCATGGGAGGAGACGATGTCAAAGAAGACCCGAATGTTGTTGCGGGTACGTTCCTCGTTAATAATCGTTATGCATCCATTTTATTTGATTCAGGAGCGGATAGAAGTTTTGTTTCTATTGCATTTGCACCTTTGCTTAACATAGAACCTACCCCATTAGACATTTCCTATATCGTTGAATTAGCCGATGGGTCTCTAGTTAACACCAACACCATTATCCGTGGTTGCACTATAAATTTCCTAAACCATCCATTCAATATAGACCTTATGCCCGTAGAACTTGGAAGTTTCGACGTTGTGATCGGTATGGATTGGTTATCTCGGCATCGAGCGAGAATTATTTGTGATGAGAAAGTTGTTCACCTTCCTTATAACGGTGAAACTTTGGTTGTTCGCGGAGAGCGAAGTGGAACTAGACTCAGTATTATATCGTGCATTAAGACCGAGAAGTACATAAAGAAGGGTTGTTATGCATTCTTGGCTCACATCACGGAGAAGAAGTCGGATGAGAAACGACTTGAAGATGTGCCAATTGTTAAGGAATTTCAAGAGGTTTTTCCGGAAGAATTGCCAGGACTTCCGCCTACACGACAAGTTGAGTTTCAAATTGAATTAGTGCCAGGAGCTGCACCAATTGCACGAGCACCGTATAGACTTGCACCTTCGGAAATGCAAGAATTGTCGAATCAATTACAAGAACTTTTGGACAAAGGATTCATTAGACCGAGTTCCTCGCCTTGGGGAGCGCCGGTTTTGTTTGTGAAGAAAAAGGACGGAACTTTCAGAATGTGCATCGACTATCGTGAGCTGAACAAGTTAACGGTTAAGAACCGTTATCCACTCCCCAGAATTGACGACTTGTTCGACCAGTTACAAGGTTCTAGTTTTTATTCCAAGATTGATTTAAGATCCGGTTACCATCAACTTAAGGTTCGGGAAGAGGATATCCCGAAGACGGCATTTAGAACACGCTATGGTCATTATGAATTTCAAGTGATGCCTTTTGGATTAACCAACGCACCTGCGGTATTTATGGACCTCATGAATAGGGTGTGAAAACCGTATCTCGATAAGTTTGTGATCGTATTCATTGACGATATCTTGATTTATTCCAAGAGTAAGGAAGATCACGAAGAACACCTCAGAACAATACTGAAACTACTCAAGAAGGAGCAATTGTATGCCAAGTTTTCTAAGTGTGATTTTTGGATACGAAGAGTTCAATTTCTTGGTCATGTTATTGATAGCCAAGGTTTACAAGTCGACCCAGCAAAGATCGAGGCAGTTAAGGATTGGGCTACGCCCAAGTCTCCTACGGAAATTCGTCAATTTCTAGGACTTGCCGGATATTACAGAAGATTTATCGAAGGGTTTTCTAAGATAGCGAAGTCGTTGACAAAGCTGACACAAAAGAATGAAAAGTACGAGTGAGGAGAAAAACAAGAGTCCGCATTTCAATTATTGAAACAAAAGCTTTGTAGCGCACCGATTTTGTCACTACCTGAAGGTATTGAGAACTTTGTGGTATATTGCGATGCTTCGCATCAAGGACTTGGAGCTGTGCTAATGCAAAACGAGAAGGTGATAGCTTATGCATCTAGGCAGCTTAAGATACACGAGAAGAATTACACTACGCACGACTTGGAGTTGGGTGCGGTAGTTTTTGCACTCAAGATTTGGAGACACTACCTTTATGGTACCAAATGTGTAATTTTTACCGACCACAAGAGCTTACAGCATATACTCGATCAAAAGGAACTTAATATGAGACAACGTCGTTGGCTAGAGTTGTTGAGTGATTACGATTGTGAAATCCGATATCACCCAGGGAAAGCGAATGTTGTAGCAGATGCACTTAGCCGAAAGGAACGACTCAAACCTTTGAGAGTTAGGTCACTGGGAATGACTATCATTTCGCCATTACCATCGAAAATTTTAGAAGCTCAGATTGAGGCTCTCAAAGAAGAAAATCGACCACATGAGAAACTTTATGGTATGCCACAAAGCGAAAATGGCTTTATAAAGAGATCAGACGGAGTGTTATGCTTCAAGGACCGAAGTTGGATACCACTCTATGGTGGAGTGCGAGAATTGATTATGCATGAATCCCACAAGTCGAAGTACTCTATTCATCCAGGTTCTGATAAGATGTATCAGGATCTCAAGAAGCTTTATTGGTGGCCGAATATGAAAGCAGAAATAGCTATGTACGTCAGCAAATGTCTTACTTGTGCTAAAGTGAAGGCCGAGTACCAGAAACCGTCAGGGTTACTTCAACAACCAGAGATTCCACAATGGAAGTGGGAACGTGTTGCTATGGACTTTGTCACTAAACTTCCTAAGACGTCAGGAGGTTTCGATGCTATTTGGGTAATTGTTGATCGTCTTACCAAATCAGCTCATTTCATACCCATTAGAGAGACTTATTCAATGGAACAACTTGCTAGACTTTATGTCAAGGAAATAGTCTCAAGACACGGTGCACCAGTTTCCATCATTTCCGACAGAGATAGTCGTTTTACTTCAAACTTTTGGCGGTCATTACAAGATTCCTTTGGATCCAATTTAGACATGAGCACTGCTTACCATCCTCAGACCGATGGTCAGAGCGAGAGAACTATTCAGACACTTGAGGACATGCTACGAGCATGTGTGATTGATTTTGGAAATGGTTGGGCTAACCATTTGCCATTAATCGAGTTTTCCTATAACAACAGTTACCATTCAAGCATTAAGGCTGCACCATTCGAGGCACTTTATGGTCGTAAGTGTCGATCTCCAGTTTGTTGGGCCGAAGTCGGTGAAGTACAATGTACTGGCCCAGAAATGGTACAAGAAACAACAGAAAAGATAATTCAAATTCGAGAGAGACTCGAAACTGCAAGAAGTCGACAGAAAAGCTACGCAGATGTTCGACGCAAACCATTGGAATTTCAGGTCGGGGACAAGGTTATGTTGAAAGTCTTGCCTTGGAAAGGCGTAATACGCTTTGGAAAACGCGGGAAATTGAACCCGAGATACATTGGGCCATTCAAGATCCTGGAAAGGATTGGTCCGGTTGCTTACAAACTTGAACTTCCATCAGAACTTAGCAACGTACACAACACGTTTCATGTTTCGAACCTTAAGAAATGTCTTTCGGACGAGTCTGCCATTATACCATTAGAAGAAATGCAACTTGATGACAAGCTTAACTTTGTGGAAGAACCAGTTGAAATAATGGATCGCGAGATCAAACAAATGAAACAAAGTCGAATTCCGATCGTGAAGGTTCGTTGGAATTCTCGAAGAGGACCCGAGTTTACTTGGGAACGAGAAGACCAAATGCGACGCAAGTATCCACAACTTTTCACCGAGCCTAGTACCGAGACCAACACTAACTGAATTCAGGGACTGAATTCCTTTTTGGATGGGCGACTGTCACAACCCACAATTTCAGGTCATTTTTCCAAACTTCGACATTCTACTATTCACAAATTACTATTCATCGATCACTATTCATCGTTTTACTATTCATCATTTTTGAGGTCAATTTGACATTCCGAGACACATTCAGAAATTTTACTATTCACTTGACACTATTCATTTCCGAGAGAAAACCACTATTCACGTGCATTACTCATGTCGTCGTAAATTTAGTTTACGAGTGTTCAAATTCGCGTAACCGTATTGGTTCAGGAGCGAATTCATGCATTTTTATCAGGGACACTTCATACGGACTAGAAATAGTCTGCATATCATCATTAGGGCACTTGCATACTATTCCACTCGTAGGATAACTAAATTTATACTTTTGGTATAATTAACGATTTACGTACGTTTATTTGAAATAAACCCTAATACGCGAACTATAAATGTGTCTAACATGTCCGACACTCCCGACTATGATCCCAATACATTTTTATACTCATTTCCATAATATAAAAACTATAATATTAATTTACCCGGTATTTTGGAAATTTAACTATTACGTATCGTACGTTTAACTTAATAACGACGGTTTTCCCCAAAATTAAACGATAATCACCCTAACTCTCCGTACTTGTACCCGACATATTTTTACAATTTTTATAACTTTATTATGACCCGAATAACTTCAATAAAATTTATTTTTAGTTAACCCGGTACCCGACTAAACTTAAAACTAATAATACTACACTAAAACCACTAACTTTCTAAAATAAATCACAAAACATTTCCCCCCCTTTCCTCCTTTAGAACCGGCCAACCCCCCCCCCCCCCCCCCCCTATAGTCTTCAAACATTAAAAACTTCACCAACACTCTTAAATGCTACCAAACTTTTGTCTACAAGTATATATTAAACTCTTTTCACTCAATTATCACAAAACTCATTTTACTTGCACTAGAAAAACTTTTCTCTTCATTTTCTCTTGAGGTTGGTTCGAACTAAGGTGATCAAGGAGCAAGGAGTATAAATTTTACAAGATCTTGTCATAAACTAGTTTATATAATCATCCTTGTTAGAGTTTTGAAATAAAAACTCAAGGATTAGTAGGTTTTTCATCATCTAAACTCTCTAAACCATCAAGTAAGTAAACAAACTCATTTTATGATTTTTACAAGTTATTATTATGTTTATACATTTTTCTTACAAGATATCTTACATGCATCAACTTGTACCACTCCATTTTTGTACATATGTAACTTTGAAGCCCTAGAAATGGACACATATGAAACCCTTGTTAGACCTAGTGGATTGATGATGTTTAAGGACCCATGACACCCTAAGAAGGTGTATGGTAGGATTAGATTAGCTTTGTGGTGTTTGGAAGTGGTTTGATGGAGGATGGAACTAGTTTGGAGACTTGAAAATGGTTTTTGAAACTTTTGATATACCTACTGTCCCTATTTTAATTTCGTGGGAAAATCAGTAGATGATGGCTAAGTTTTGACCAAAGATTTAGAAAATACATTCAAAAACGAAACTTTAGGCGAAAGAATGGACTAAAACAAGCTTATAACGAAGGAGATATGATTTTTGCAAATTTAACGACGAAAACTATTTCTTAGAAAACTGCTTGCTGTTTGGCAGATTACGACGGGTAATTTGAGGCATTAAACGTAACCTAGAGGAGCCGAGTTGTCAAAAATATACTAGTATATACAAAGACGAATCCGTGGACATAAATAACAAGGAAAACGAGCCTAAAACGACCGAGTTATACCCATTCTAACATCGTCAAACTATATATATATATATATATATATATATATGGACACAAATAAAAATAATAACGTACGTACTAAACGGTATATTTTCTAGAACATATTACTAAGGACTATTTTCTTATCAAACGAATACGTATGATTCAAGAGAATACTTATACGACTTAACGACGTATTTCAAGGTTTTCAATACAAGGATTATAACGCTAACTTTTTCGTACGAGTTAATATGACAAGTTATATACTCCTATATATGGATATATTTTCTTAAGTATGGAAACCATTTTTCTACGACGATAACTAGTATTTTCAAATTACGAGTGGTATGAGTATCATATGCATGTGCATTCATTTCATTACGGCTTGATCTAAGTTAGATCATGATTATTCATTTAGGTTGTGGCTAGTGTGCGCGCCTCATTGTCCCGACTACTTTTACCTCATTGCACCATCTTTGTACCATCACTTCGAGGTGAGTTCTCATAGCCCCGTTTTAATTCTATATTTTGATTTCAAATCCCACGGGGGAGAATACATTGCATTACTTGTTTTTGTGTACATGCCTAAGTATAAAATTCATACATTGCTTAAGTTGCCTTATTACCACGTCTTGAAAAGTCCCCTTTATTATCATGGACCGTTAATTTCTAGTACTAAGCAGGAGTGAGTGGATAGATCTATCGAGGGTGACTCCTCCATCTGTGTTTGGGTTGCTCCAACAGTATTACAGATGCATTTCATGTCTTTATTATTAGAGTGCCTGGTAAACACTCATTGGGGCCAAGTAACGTCTAGCTTCGGGGTCATGAGCTTAAGAGCCAATGTATATACTTTCCGGACATCCTATTTCTTGGCATTACTTATGGCATTTATACACTAGATTTTACTTATCTATACTCCTTTATAAAGGGTTTAGGACATTCTAAATATAGTAGTCTTAAAATTTTTAAGACAAAAAACATTTCTATAAAAAGGAATTTACTTTTGCTAAGCATAAAAATTCAACATACACATAATTAATGTTTTAAATTCTCATACTTGTAACATCCTCCAATAAAATGGATCCCATTTAAACCATATGAAGACTTGTAACAACCCATTAAAAACTTCTAACAGTCCATTAAAATCGAGTCTTGCCCATATCTTAAGTATGCATACTGCATATAAGCCTATCACATAAAAAACACACACCATTACACAACCCACTGACAGATTCTCCCTCGGCTCACTTACGTTCGCCACCACAAGACCCCTCCACCACCGGACCCTTGAAAAACATTTGCTCGCTACAAAAATAGTCACCGGGTATCCACCGCCGCATTGCGCGGGTACCCTTCTAGTAAACCTATGATTATTCACCAACTTTATGTTGACCGTTTTTCGCAATGTATTTCTCAGGTAACTAATGGCATATTCTAATGGCATTGCATGGAGTCACTTTGTGTATCAAGGATGACGCGTCACTTTTGGATTTCATGCACTTTGAACTATCGTTTGATTGTACTAAACTTGTTTCCTTAAACCTTTTCCAACTTTTGGGACCTATGTTTTATAACTTTGAATATTTTGAATGAATCAAACGATGTATTTTATAAACGACACTTTAGGTCGTTCAATATATCCTGGTTGTGTGCTATGATCCGTTACACCCTCAGGTATTCCATTCCGCTGCCATTCAGGTATTTTGGGGGTGTGACACTTTTTGTCTCTTGGCTTTTCAACTTCTTCTTTATCATTATCACTCCATGTTCCACTAACAAAAGCACCTTGACTTTCATAACCCAGTGGCTTTAGACATTCGCCAATGAGATGATTTAGACTTCCACATCTAAAGCACTTTCTTTTCCCGTAGTTGTCACTTCTATTCCTTTGGAATGCTCTTCTTTCGTCTCGTGATGATCTAGTGAATCTTCCTCGTCTCTTGAAGAACTTCTTGAATTCTCTTACGGCCATTGCATATTCTTCGTCTTCACTTTCGTCACTTGAATCATCATCATCACTAGATTCCTTTTTGGCTTTTAGAGCAATGGATTTGGTTTGTTGTTTCTTGACTTTGACCATTTCCGAATCTCTTCTTATGATTTCTTCATGAACCTTCAAGTTGCCAATTAGTTCATCTAGTGATAACGTCATCAAGTTCTTTGATTCTTCGATTGCCGTGACCTTTGCTCGCCATTTTGGATGCAATGCCCTAAGAAATTTCCTAACACAATTTTTACTAGAAAATGTCTTATCAAGTGCTTTTAAACTTGTGATGATAGTGTTAAACTTAGCAAAAGCATTATCAATTGATTCCTCTTCCGGAATCGTAAATTGTTCATATTGTTGTACAAGAAGATCTATTTTATTACCTTTGACTTGGCTATTACCTTGGTGAGTAATTAGTAAAGAATCCCAAATTTCTTTGGCGGTGTTACACATAAAAATTCTTTCATATTCTTTGCGTGGTAACGCATTATAAATTACCATTTTAGCCTCATTATTTTTTGCTAATTTCTTTTTCAAATCATCATTTTGTTCTTCAAAAGATACAATTTCATTCATTTTAGTTTCAACATTATATTGAATAGGAGGAAAATCACCAAAGGTAATAATATGCCAAAGATCAAGATCTTTTGATTTCACATACGTTTCGAATCTATTTTTCCAATATAAAAATCCATCACTTTCAAATAGTGGTGGTCTTTGCATAGATTGCCCTTCTAAATATTTTTCAGATTCCATAGATCGTTACAAGTTTTAAAATACAATATATTTTAAAAATCTTGCTAGACGTGGCTCTGATACCAATTGTGGAAAACTAGAAGGGGGGTTGAATAGTTTTACGTCGTTTTTAAATTGTTATAAAAGTTTGTTTAAAAGTTTTCTTTGTTTTATAAATATAGATTCGATGCTATATGAAATCAAGTCGTGCACAATATGAACAACACTAAGTATGTACGATAAAGCAATAATAACGTAAGTAAAGAAATAGATAAGGGTTGGAAAGATCGAACCGAGAGACAATAGATTTATAGTGGTTCGGCTACAAGGTCACCTTCCTTGCCCTACTCCACTCCCCGAGCACCTAACTCGAGAGTTTTCTTCACTATATCAACAAGCTCCCTTATGGCGGAGAAAACCGTACACACCAATTTACACACCAATTTACACACCACTTTTCACACCACAACTTCTTTACACCTAAGTCACAACTTCTACACACCTAGTTCACACCTATTCACTACTTAATCACACCACTTCTTCACACCAATCTTCTACACACCAATCTTCTTCACACCTATTCTTCTACACACCAATCTTCTTCCTAACTTATCTTCTTCACAACTATTCTTCTAACCAATCACACTATATATCAAAATACACTATCTTCTAACAAATATTCACAACTAATCACACAATGAAATATTAACAATGATGATTCACTAACAACTTAGATGTGGAGATCACAACAAGTTGTAATACTTCTTGTCTTGAGGGATAGGAGTATTCTTCTCTTGCACTTGATGGGATGATGTTTGGATCACTTTGAAACAAAGATTTAAGAATGTATGATCAAAGGATTTATAGATTGGAAATGGAGATCTAGAACAGAAAGTTCTGTAGTGCAAAAGGTGGGGAAAAAATCCAGGGTTAAGGTGGTATTTATAGGCAAAAGATTCTGACAGAGGAGCGTGGCCGGTCCCCTTAATTTTAAGGGGACCGCCCCTTATAATTAAGGGGGCCGCCCAGCTGAAACGGCCAGAATCTTTGTCTTTTAGTGGGGAAAGTTTATTTGGAGAAAAACTAACTGATTATGGTTAAAAATTTGAATTCATATATTTAGTATGAATAAAACATTTTTCTTTATTACCAAAAGTGTTTTTCAAAAATATATAATATGTTTATATAATTAAATAAACTTTGCATTAGTTAATTAAATACCCCTTTGATCATAAATTGCACTAAACACTTTGTTTATTCATACCTTAAGTGATTTGGATGTAAAGAGAAATATTAATCACTAAATACTTGTTTATGTCACAAGTTTTAGTTCTATGAGTTTATATTTTGTGATAATTAAAACATAGAGATATTGATAACATGTTAACAATGTTTTTAGGCATTATTTATGTCAACAATCTCCCCCTTTTTGATTATTACAAAACCTTAAACTCAATATATCTAAAACTTGTTTTTAGACAAGTATTATAGAGTTTACATTTCTCTTCTCCCCCTTTTTGTAAAATTAAAAAGGTTAAGCCTATAAAGCTTCACGAGGGAAGTTTAAACGGGTAGAATGCTCCCCCTTGATGTATGCTCCCCCTCATTTGAGAGCACCAAGGGAACGAGCTATGGAGATCTTTGCTACAAAAATATTTGAAGAGAGCAAGATACACATATATGCAAGGCAACAATTATGCAACTAAACATAGATTCATTCAAGCATTATAGAAATGATAAGCATTACAACATTCAATATGTTTGAAGCATATTGATAAAAATAACACAAAAGAAAAGACATAGTCCTATATTGCCTAGAAAGAGCATTTGGACTTGCTTGCAACTCATGGTTGATTGTTTTATTTGCTTGAAGAGAAACATAAGCATAAAGCTTAGATGTTTAATGGAGTGGAGTGTGGAGCGGAAGAAGTGGATCTCACGATGTTGTATCGTGTTAAGGGTGGTATTGGATGATTACGAGTGAGAAGATATTCAATCCAAGAAATATCTTCACTCAAGTAGAGGATTTGTTTTTGAAGGAATATGCAACAAGGGCAAAAGTGAGTGTGGTTTGTAACTTGATCCAAGTTGAGAGAGTGGGGGAGGCAATTTGCATAGGGTGATGATGGAGGTTGCCCTTTGTTGCGTTGTGCAAGATGCATAGCAAAGAGATCACTAAGATCATGGATTTGGTTTATTTCATCACGGAACTTTTGTTTTTCCATGGGAATGTGGAGGGGATCATAGGTTTGGTATGGATGAGTTGGATTTGTGTAGTTGGAAATGTAGTTTGATGGTTGATCAAACTTGTATGGATCATTATAAGTGGTTGGAGGTTGAGAGGTGTAGTTTGGCTTGAAGGAAGATGTTTGGCCAATGTTGTATGGTGTGTAAAGAGGATCAAATGAATGACCTTGTTGGTTTGATGCAAAGTTTGGGAAGTAAGAAGTTGGGGGTGTGGAATGACTTCCAACTTCATTTATGATGAAGGATTTGTTTCGAGGGCTTTTTCTTCGCCAAACGGGTTTTTCCGTCATCCTTGCTAGCCTTGAGGCTTTTGATTTTGGTTTGTTTGGAGAGTTCATGGTGGGATGAATGGAGAGTTTTGAGGATTGGGGATATTTATAGTGTAAGATTTGTTTGTTTAATGATGGATAAGGTTTGTTTGGGGGATTAGGACAAAATGTGTTGGTGAAAAATAGGAAATGTAGGTTGAAATGGGCTAAAAAGCAGAAAAGATTCTGTAAACCCGACCATCAGATGGTCGGTCCCCTTAATTAGGGGGCAGTCCCCTTAAAGATTAAGGGGGCCGCCTTACAAAATTAAGGGGGCCGCCCATCTGGTGATTTCCAGGTTGCCAGAATTAGGTTTTTGGCAGAAAATTTGCAGAAAGGTTATGTGTTTGGATTAGAATTCAAGCAAGTTCAATTCTCTTAGGCAATATAGAGTCTAATCTAATCAAGATATAGTATGCATGCAAAAACACATAAACACAAGAGCAAATAATCAACATATAATAAGCAATAGGAGGCAAACAAAGGCAAGCACAATTAAGCTTCTTAAGGCATTTATCTTAGATTAAAGGCAAGGATAATTAGTGAGTGAACAACTAGTGATGGATCAAGATGACATCATTATTAGTGAATTTGTCCTAGTGAGTGTCTATATGCAACAAATGTGGAGTTGTGATTGTTTCGACTCCTAGAAGCAAAAAGAAATAATGATCCTAAGAAACAATCCAAATAATCTCCTTGATTCAATTTTTGCTCGATCATGAATGTCAAAGACATATATTAGATTATATACCTTGACAATTTATGTGAGAATTTATGCATGATTTTGAAATACAATGTTTTTAGAATTAGTCAACAATGCAAGAAAAATGATCTTCATGAGGTTCCTAGATTGTGAGAATAATTTTTAGAGAAAATTGATTGAGTTTTACAAAAAGGTTTATGCAAAGAGAATAAATTATCTCAATCTTTGGTTTTGTGCGAAATAGATTCCTAGACTCAGAAAAGGTGAAATGGAAGAAAAATGAATTTCATGCAAGTATAAATTTGAAATAATTCAATATAATTTAGTCAACTTGTTCCATCATTCCTAATCCTAAACGAAAGTGGTTGAATAATTCACGCTTAAGGGGTTTTGTGAATATATCCGCAATGTTGTCTTCCGATGCAACCTTTTCTATAGATATATTTCCTTTTTGTACATTATCCCTAAGAAAATGGTGACGTATTTCTATGTGTTTAGTCCTAGAGTGTTGCACCGGATTTTTACTTAAATCTATCGCACCTTTGTTATCGCACATAATGGGGACATTTTCTAACCTAATGCCATAGTCTACGAGAGCTTGTTTCATCCATAGTGCTTGTTGACATGTGATGCGTGGGAATCGCACCTTGCTTTACCTCTCGAGGGATCTCGAGAAGCTTACAACCCCCACCAGGCAGTGTACCTGATCGTTGTAGTATAGTATAGTGACAAGTACCGGGGGATTGATCGTTCAGCTTAGGAATAGTGTCGCTAGGATTAGAAAACCTAATTAATAGTTCTAAAGGTGAGGGATGATTATTTTTGTGTTTTTATATTTTATGAAAGCAATTAAAATCTCGGGTTTTGAAGGAGTGGGCGGAATTAGTTGCTATTCAACTAACCCAAAGCTAAGATGCAATCAGAATAAAATAATAAAAATGAAATTAAACTAATTAAACTAAGGTTGTGAGCAGTGGTTGGAGAAATTGTGTTTACTTAGACTTCATTACTCCCTAGATATCTTTTACATGTTAATTACTTGTTACACTTGTATGAATGACGGATTGTATTCCTTAATACCATTCGTGGGGTGGCATACATAACTCCCCAACTCTATGAGCTCTTATCTCCTCCTATACCATGACCCAGCACAACTATAGGGATTGTAAACAGTGGCTCATGCATTAAATACAACCAATAAAGACCTAGTACGCCTCGGTTCATGTTTCTTAAGACGTTCAAGCATGTTACCATTTGGAGATCTGCCAGTTTTCTTAAGCCTAACATATAAATCATTCATTCAAAACAAGAATAGACAAGTAATCAACACATAATCAACATCTAGGTTTCATTAGATCTAAGCAAACACAAGAGAGATCTAGCCTAGCATAATGGAATTGAGACAAGAACAAGAGATAAACAACCAACACATAGACATATTGATTGAATTGAAAGTACACTTATCTCAATTACAATGCAAGGTCTCAAGGGTTTGGAACCCTTGAAAAACCTGTAAAAGAGGCACCAAAATCGTCTTTAGGGTTTCACCAAAACTTCTCCTCTAATGAAAAAACTAGAAAACTATATATAGGAAAAACAGTCTGACGGCGTCAAGAGTAACTTCTGACGCCGTCACCTCGCCGCCATATACTTCCTCGGACGGCCTTGATCCACTTATGACGGCCTATGTGACGCCGTCACCACCCACGGTATATTATTTTAGCCACTTTGACGCCGTCACCAGTACGTCTGACGCCGTCACCACCTTCGATATTTAATTCTTCATGTCTGACGCCGTCAAGCTGTTGGTCTTGACGTCGTCACCTTGTATTTTCAGTATGCAAATTAGGTACTTAGCCGTTTTCTTCACTTTTATGCTCCAAAAACGTCCAAAATAGCTTCTTTTCCAGAATTCACTCTCCAAACACCTAAAATCACAAAAGGAACGATTTAGGGCAATATTTGATCAAATAAAGTCGGATTCGGGCTTAAATAACCCCCTAAAAACGGATCATTTTTCGCCTCATCATATACCCTTACACTTGAGATTTGCTTGTCGTCAAGCAAATGAGCTTTTATTCTACTCAAAAGACAAGTTAGGGGTCATTTAACACTAATATAAAAGTAATTGCAACAAATAATCGTTCCACTAAAGACCAATAGACAAGCACGGAGGTCATACACAAGCACCTCACAAATAGTGTTTAGATACTCACATCTCTCGGGTGTAATAAAGTAATATAACATTATGGAAATGGAAGATATCTCTCACTACCTGTCATAGCAAAATAGATTACCATAGGCTTGGGAAAGGATCAAACCTCCACCACATGGCGTAAGCACCTAGGATAAACTATCAAAGAGGTCTTTTAAAGGGTTATAACGTTAGGTGTAGGGGTATGAATTACACGGTTTTGTTGGATAAAGGAAGTTTTACTGGTGGCGAGTTAACAATCTCGGTTAATTACATGTACAAGATGGCGTTGCTAAGCCAAGACTAGACTCGACTTAAGCTAATAAATGAAAAATAACAAAAACATAAAATGAACATAGAATGAAAACGGGATGGTAGTCCGTATGTTTTTTTTTTCTCTTTTTCTTTTTTTTTTATTTTTTTTTCTTTTTCTTGATTTTTCGATTTTTTTTTTTTTTTGCATACACTCTTACCCTGCCATCCAAAATAATACATCATAGGGGTTTGAGCAATCCCCTTACACTTGAATCTTTACATACTTTACAATTAACTATTCTAATGACTCGAATTAAGAAAATCAAAACACTTGGAGCACTTTTAAGATTAACGCACGTATGGGGGTAATAAATTATGTTCTTCCCCATTACTCCATAAAATAAGTACTTACCCATGAGTCCCAATCGTCCCAAAACAATATGTACACGGATATGACTCGACTTAGCAACCATGTAATCAATTAGAAAGTTAACTTAGGGTTTAACAAATAACAATAATGCACTAAAAATGAGCGCATACACGGAAGGCTAAGGCGATTTGGGTGTACATTTAAGTGGGGTGTAACAAATTCTTCCTTTAAGTAAAATGCTTAAAGTTAGAAACGAAAAGATAGGCTCGGAGGGGTGTACTAGGGGTTTCGTGTACTAAAAATGAGTACAACGCTAAGGGTGTGGGAAAAATTAGTTGACTTAACTAGCCAAGTAATATGACTTAAATGGTCAAGTAATTATAATACGGGTTCAACACAAGGGTGATCCTAATGCCTCTTATCATGTAGTAAATCCTACCACACGAATGTAGTCTCACTAGCGGTCTCGGGATGCATCACTAACGCAAGTTCTAGAATCTAAATGCTACCGGTACACTCATAAGCACCAATAATAAATGCTTTTCCTATCAAATCTAAAGGCGAACCTCACATTTTTGGGTGGAAAATTTTTCTGAATATACGGTTATGTGCTAGTCATACAACCTCCTATCCATGAGACGCTTGCTATGGCTAAAGTTTCACTCCTAAATGTTGTAAAAAAATTTAAATTTGGCGCTAAAATTGCACTAACAAGTATTTCTCGTAGTTTTATTACTCATCTACTATCAAACAAAACAAACTCAAGCGAAAGTGCATATGTAAGGTATCATCTTTTTACCCTCCCCTTACACTTAAGATGAACATTGTCCCCAATGTTCAAGTAAAGAATGTAAAAGTTAAAAAGTAAAGAGAATGAAATCAAATACTCCCCTGATTCGCTCGGTATGGATTTTAGTTGGCCAGGTTAAATCTTCTTCCAAGAAAACGAACAATCAAAGCTTCCCTTCCAGAATATAAATCATCTTCTTGTCACAAATAACCTGTAAATCCTGACAAAAGTAGACAAGGCAACCTCGCGTAAAATCGGCGGCATCCTATATAAGTTACTAAATCCTAGAAAACAAAGTAAGATATAATGCTTGTGGAATGAAGTTTGCAAATTTCCTGAAGATTATAAAACTTAATAATTCACAAAAACCATAAGACTCCGTTAGAAAAACAAAACCGGTAAAATTTCCAGATTTTAACTCCTGACGCCGTCAAGAGCAATACCATGACGCCGTCAGAATGGACCTGCATAAATTCTTATGTTAAGTTTCCGGAAAATTTCTGGAAAAACTTTGTCCTACTTCCTGGAAAATCCTGCAAAACTTCATTATGACTCAATACAAGCATTTGACTCTAACAAATACGAATATACATGTTCATTTAATATTGTGGAGAATCATGATCGGTTTGTTTCTTAAAAACATATCTGGGGTTTCCCCTTACACTTATCTTTTGCAAAAATACCTTTAGGTTGAAGTTAAGACTAGGCTAAACAACATAATAAAGTATTTCACATTTTAATTGAGAAACATGATCAACCAACAAAAAAAACAAAGCATGCATACGGAAACAAATAACAATCAAACAAATAAAATCACACAAAACATGGGTTGCCTCCCAAGAAGCGCTTTTCTTTATTTACGAGTCTTGTAGCTAGACTCAAAGTCGTGGGTTACTACGTGATCTCATCATTTGAAATGATGTACCCCATATAATTGCGATCATTACTGTTATGGTGGTAGTGCCTTAATCTATCAATACTTGCAATCACCTTCCCACCTAACTTGCTTCTCAAGTTAGCTACCCCATCTTGGCTCAATCCTTCGATTGTGAATGGCCCATACCACCAAGGACTTGGTTTATCGGGTGGTATTGTTGTTTCTAAGTGTCTCAAGAGTACTAAGTTCCCTTCCTCAAACGGTGTATGAGTGCTTTCGTGTTGAGTGTGTTTGAGTTCAATCGGAACCTTATTGCTTTTTCTTCTTTCATCCTTAGCTTTCTTATAGCTTTTGATTCTTGCCTCCCATGCAAGAATTTTATTCTGAACACGAATGGGCGTCGTGCCAATGTTGTTTTTAATCATTCTCCAACTCAAATTCTCATGCCCACTTCGCGGAGTCATGTGGAAGCTAATCTTTCTCTTCCCAGATTTAAGCTCAATCTTCCTATCTTCATACTTAATGACAGCCCTAGCGGTGGTGAGGAATGGTGCCCCAAGGATTATTGGCATGCATCCATCCCCTTTATCATCAATGATCATAAAATCGACGGGGTACATGAATCCTGCAACATTGACTAATACATCTTCTGCTATTCCTAGGGGGTATATGTACGAGTGCCCAACAAGAGACAGCCTAACACGAGTGGGTATTGGCATCTTTGACGTCAGTTGGATGTAGATAGTCAGGGGCATAAGATTTACTTCCGATCCTTGGTCGGCGAAAGCACTAAGATGTTTCAAGTCCCCGATGCTCGTTGGTAATTCAAAATTCCCACATGCTACCTGCTTGGTGGCCACTTTCTGTACCAGTAACCTCTTGACCACTGATCCTCCAATAAGCGTATCATACTCATCTTCCTCTTCTTTCTCTTTCTCGGGAACCTGTTTGGAGGATTGGTTACGCCTATCATCCTTAATCCAATTTGTTATGGTGTTTTTGTTTATGTCGTGTTTCAGGTAGTAGCTCAAAGGTTAGGACTCAGGCGGTTTTTCTAAGGTCTGTTTAGCAGGAGTTTTTACCTTCTCGTTATCTTAATGGACAATGGTGATGGAGTTAACAAATTGGGTGGTGGGAGTGGCGCGTTCTTTCCTTAGCAGTATTCGTTCGGGGGTTTTCTGATTGGCATACTCCTCCAATAGACTCAATATCTCATTCATTTTCTCCTGCATCTCCTCTTTTTGCTTATAAACTGCTTCTTCGAATCTAGCAAGCCGATCAGAGTGAGTCGCCATATATTCTCTCATCCTAGCCTCAAATTCCGAGCTAAGTTCCTTGGGAGGGGAGCAAGGTGGGGTGTATCTCTGAAAAGTTTCGACATGTTCTCTAGAAGGTGATTCAGATAATGGTGCCGAAGTTGATCTTGAGACAGAATTGACAGTGGCTTGTCTAGGACTTAAGGGTCTCCTTTGCCTTTCCTCAAAATAGTCAACTTTTGCCTCAAGTTTGCATAAGAGTTCATCAGGGATTTCGGTGGTTCCTCCAGATGCCGAGACTGCATTGATGGCCGCTTCCACCGTATGTTTAAATTCCCAAATCTCATTATTATCGACAGCGAGCTCTTCTATAATTGCCCATGACTCCTCGGCATTCTTATCACGCAATTTGCCTCCCGCGGCTCTGTCGATGGTACGCTTAGTGTGATAGTCAACATGGTCGTAGAAAATTTGAACTAATAACCAAAGGTTTATGCCATGATGAGGGATCTTGTGGAGGAGATCCTTAAAACGGGCCCAAGCCTCATAGAAAGGTTCACCCCGCTGTTGCTCAAACATCAAAATTTCCCTTCTAAGCATTGCAGTTTTTTCCGGCGGAAAGAATTGGGTGAGGAAGTGGTTGGCGAGATTGTCCCATGTGGTGATGGATCCCGCGGGTAAACGTTCAAGCCATTGACTAGCTTGATCTCGTAGAGAGAATGGGAATAGGCGTAATCGAGTTGTCTCTCTAGTCTCAACACCTGGGTCTATGGAGTCTACGATTTTGAGGAAGTCCTTAAGGTGTTGGTTTGGATCTTCAGAACGAAGTCCATGGAATGCACATCTGCTTTGCACCAACCGGATGGTGTCGGATCGCAATGGGGTCACATTGGCTCCGGTGAGCTCAATGGTGTTTCGGTAGCCTTGGTGGCTAGGTCGGGAATACTCTCCTAAGGTTCGGGGCCTAAGGGGTTCTAATGGTGGGTTTTGTTGTGGTGGGATGATGGGTTCAAAGATGTTACCACCTTCCATGATGTCGGATGGTAAAGAGTTACGAACAAAGGCACGAAGAAATAAGATAGACTAAAGAAGACCTAAAAATAAAAATAAAAATCTTACTAGAAAGGAATCTAGCAAGTAGACCTAATAAAAAGAAATCCTAACCTAGACAATAACTATTCCCCGGGCTGCGGCGCCAAAAACTTGATGCGTGGGAATCGCACCTTGCTTTACCTCTCGAGGGATCTCGAGAAGCTTACAACCCCCACCAGGCAGTGTACCTGATCGTTGTAGTATAGTATAGTGACAAGTACCGGGGGATTGATCGTTCAGCTTAGGAATAGTGTCGCTAGGATTAGAAAACCTAATTAATAGTTCTAAAGGTGAGGGATGATTATTTTTGTGTTTTTATATTTTTTGAAAGCAATTAAAATCTCGGGTTTTGAAGGAGTGGGCGGAATTAGTTGCTATTCAACTAACCCAAAGCTAAGATGCAATCAGAATAAAATAATAAAAATGAAATTAAACTAATTAAACTAAGGTTGTGAGCAGTGGTTGGAGAAATTGTGTTTACTTAGACTTCATTACTCCCTAGATATCTTTTACATGTTAATTACTTGTTACACTTGTATGAATGACGGATTGTATTCCTTAATACCATTCGTGGGGTGGCATACATAACTCCCCAACTCTATGAGCTCTTATCTCCTCCTATACCATGACCCAGCACAACTATAGGGATTGTATACAGTGGCTCATCCATTAAATACAACCAATAAAGACCTAGTACGCCTCGGTTCATGTTTCTTAAGACGTTCAAGCATGTTACCATTTGGAGATCTGCCAGTTTTCTTAAGCCTAACATATAAATCATTCATTCAAAACAAGAATAGACAAGTAATCAACACATAATCAACATCTAGGTTTCATTAGATCTAAGCAAACACAAGAGAGATCTAGCCTAGCATAATGGAATTGAGACAAGAACAAGAGATAAACAACCAACACATAGACATATTGATTGAATTGAAAGTACACTTATCTCAATTACAATGCAAGGTCTCAAGGGTTTGGAACCCTTGAAAAACCTGTAAAAGAGGCACCAAAATCGTCTTTAGGGTTTCACCAAAACTTCTCCTCTAATGAAAAAACTAGAAAACTATATATAGGAAAAACAGTCTGACGGCGTCAAGAGTAACTTCTGACGCCGTCACCTCGCCGCCATATACTTCCTCGGACGGCCTTGATCCACTTATGACGGCCTATGTGACGCCGTCACCACCCACGGTATATTATTTTAGCCACTTTGACGCCATCACCAGTACGTCTGACGCCGTCACCACCTTCGATATTTAATTCTTCATGTCTGACGCCGTCAAGCTGATGGTCTTGACGCCGTCACCTTGTATTTTCAGTATGCAAATTAGGTACTTAGCCGTTTTCTTCACTTTTATGCTCCAAAAACGTCCAAAATAGCTTTTTTTCCAGAATTCACTCTCCAAACACCTAAAATCACAAAAGGAACGATTTAGGGCAATATTTGATCAAATAAAGTCGGATTCGGGCTTAAATGACCCCCTAAAAACGGATCATTTTTCGCCTCATCAACATGCCTTTCCGGCGCTTACATATTCGGCTTCGGTGGTAGAAATAGCAAGAGCGGTTTGCTTCTTCAAAAACCAAGACGTTAGACAACATCCCATAAATGTGCAAATACCGCTAGTGCTCTTTCTATCTACGTAGTCTCCCGCATGATCAGAATCCGCATAGACAATGGTTTCTATGCCGGATTCCTTAGGATACCATAATCCTAAGTGTATAGTGCCTTTAACGTATCGGAAGATACGCTTAACCGCTTCTAGGTGAGAGGTTTTGGGATCCTCTTGAAAACGGGCACAAAGGCAAACACTAAACATGATGTCGGGTCTACTTGCCGTCAAGTATAGTAAACTACCTATCATTCCTCTATACTTGGTGTTATCTACGGACTCACCTTCATCATCCTTTGTGAGCTTTACCTCCGTAGACGTGGGAGTTTTCATGGGTTTTTAGTCTTCTAGGCCAAACTTCTTAAGCATTTCCTTAATGTACTTAGATTGGTTAAAAAATATTCCATCTTCTAATTGTTTTATTTGTAATCCTAGGAAGAAGTTAAGTTCACCCATCATACTCATCTCAAACTCATCATGCATGATTTTGGCAAATTCATCACACATGTCTTGACAAGTCGATCCAAATATAATGTCATCAACATATATTTGGACAATGATGATATTTGGGTCTTTCCTTTTAGAGAAAAGAGTGTTATCTACCATTCCCATGGAATAATCATGTTTAATAAGAAAAGCTTTTGATCGATCATACCAAGCTTTGGGAGCTTGTTTGAGTCCATACAAAGCTTTCTTTAACTTATAAACATAATCAGGTTTTGCGAAGTCAATGAATCCTGGAGGTTGTGCCACATATACCTCCTCATTGATAAAACCGTTAAGGAATGCACTTTTCACATCCATTTGGAATAACTTAAAATCTAGGGCGCAAGCATAGGCAAGTAATATCCTAATCGATTCTAGTCTAGCTACAGGGGCATAAGTTTCGTCATAATCAATTCCTTCTTGTTGATTATAACCTTGGGCAACTAACCTAGCTTTATTCCTAGTAACTATTCCATTCTCATCTAACTTATTCCTATATACCCATTTGGTTCCTATGATGGTCATATCCTTTAGATTTGGGACTAATTCCCAAACATCATTCGCCTTAAATTGATTTAATTCTTCTTGCATAGCTATAACCCAACTTTCATCCTTTAAAGCCTCGCTAATATTCTTAGGTTCTATTGCTGAGAGGAAACAAAAGAAATCGTTTTTATCTTGGGCTTGTGACCTAAGTGTTCTTTGGTTAAGATGTCCTATTATATTATCTAATGGATGAGATCTAGATTCTTTAATATTAACAGTTTCGTTATTTTCTAAGTAAATGTCTTCATTATCATTTCCTATGGGTTTTGTTTTACTAACCTCAATAGCTTCTTCTTCGACTAAATCATCATCTTCTAAAGGTAATGTTTTAGGAGGTGGTGGTGTTTCATCAAATGTTATATTTAGTGATTTCTCTACTTTCATGGAGTGTTTGTTAAGTATTATATATGCTTTGCTATTTTGTGAGTATCCTAAAAATATTCCTTCGTATGATTTTGGATCAAACTTAGTGAGATAGTCCTTAGTGTTTAAAATATAGCATTTACTTCCAAATACCTTAAAGTAGCTTAAGTTTGGTTTTCTACCTCTTAATAACTCATAAGGAGTTTTTCCTAGAATTCTTCTAATTGATACCCTATTTAAAATATAAGTTGATGTATCTACGGCGTGACACCAAAATTTTTGTGGGATGGATTGTTCATTTAACATAGTTCTACTCATTTCTTGTAGTGACCTATTTTTTCTTTCTACTACGCCATTTGATTGAGGAGTACGAGGAGCGGAGAAATTGTGAGATATTCCATTTAACTCGCAATATTTTCCAAATTGTACTTCGTTATCAAATTCCCTACCATGGTCCGTCCTAATGGAAACTATTGAGCATCCTAATTTATTTTGAATCATTTTACTAAATATTTCGAATTTTTCAAAGGCTTGGGTTTTGTCACTTAAAAAACTAGTCCACGTGTATCGTGAGTAGTCATCTACTATTACTAAGGTATATTTGTTTCCTCCATAGCTCCGCACAACGGATGGACCAAAAAGATCCATTTGTAATAATTCTAGGCACCTAGTAGTGGATACTATATTCTTGGCTTTGTGACTAGCATGAGCTTGTTTTCCAATTTTACATGCATCACAAAAATGCTTGTCATATTTTAGATTAGGCAAATTTCTAACTAATTCCTTAGAGGCCAAAGATTGTATTTGTTGCATGTTAGCATGTCCTAATCTCCTATGCCATAGTGTAGAGTTTTCATCTAGTGTCGTTAGGCATATCCTATCAGGTTTGTTTCCTAGTTTCATAACATATATGTCACCTTTTCTAATTCCTCTCCCTATAATTTTTCCATTCTTAACTATTTCGCTATCATCTTCGGTAAATGTGACTCTACATTTATTATCACATATTTGTCCTACACTAAGCAAGTTATATGTTAATTTATCTACATGCTCTACATTTTCAATAGTAAGTGAGTCTTGAGAGATCGTACCTTTGCCAATAATTTTTCCACGTAAGTCACTACCGAAAATAACGTTACCTCTATTGTATGCCTTGTATGTAGAGAATAGATTGCGATTCCCCGTCATGTGCCTCGAACATCCGCTATCTTTAATCCATTCGTCAGGTTCCAAGTCAATTCCTAAACATATTTCGTCGGTTTCTTTTGCCATAAAACACTTTTTGTCTCTTGGCTTTTCAACTTCTTCTTTATCATTATCACTCCATGTTCCACTAACAAAAGCACCTTGACTTTCATAACCCAGTGGCTTTAGACATTCGCCAATGAGATGATTTGGACTTCCACATCTAAAGCACTTTCTTTTCCCATAGTTGTCACTTCTATTCCTTTGGAATGCTCTTCTTTCGTCTCGTGATGATCTAGTGAATCTTCCTCGTCTCTTGAAGAACTTCTTGAATTCTCTTACGGCCATTGCATATTCTTCGTCTTCACTTTCGTCACTTGAATCATCATCATCACTAGATTCCTTTTTGGCTTTTAGAGCAATGGATTTGGTTTGTTCTTTCTTGACTTTGACCGTTTCCGAATCTCTTCTTATGATTTCTTCATGAACCTTCAAGTTGCCAATTAGTTCATCTAGTGATAACGTCATCAAGTTCTTTGATTCTTCGATTGCCGTGACCTTTGCTCGCCATTTTGGATGCAATGCCCTAAGAAATTTCCTAACACAATTTTTACTAGAAAATGTCTCATCAAGTGCTTTTAAACTTGTGATGATAGTGTTAAACTTAGCAAAAGCATTATCAATTGATTCCTCTTCCGGAATCGTAAATTGTTCATATTGTTGTACAAGAAGATCTATTTTATTACCTTTGACTTGGCTATTACCTTGGTGAGTAATTAGTAAAGAATCCCAAATTTCTTTGGCGGTGTTACACATAAAAATTCTTTCATATTCTTTGCGTGGTAACGCATTATAAATTACCATTTTAGCCTCATTATTTTTTGCTAATTTCTTTTTCAAATCATCATTTTGTTCTTCAAAAGATACAATTTCATTCATTTTAGTTTCAACATTATATTGAATAGGAGGAAAATCACCAAAGGTAATAATATGCCAAAGATCAAGATCTTTTGATTTCACATACGTTTCGAATCTATTTTTCCAATATAAAAATCCATCACTTTCAAATAGTGGTGGTCTTTGCATAGATTGCCCTTCTAAATATTTTTCAGATTCCATAGATCGTTACAAGTTTTAAAATACAATATATTTTAAAAATCTTGCTAGACGTGGCTCTGATACCAATTGTGGAAAACTAGAAGGGGGGTTGAATAGTTTTACGTCGTTTTTAAATTGTTATAAAAGTTTGTTTAAAAGTTTTCTTTGTTTTATAAAATATAGATTCGATGCTATATGAAATCAAGTCGTGCACAATATGAACAACACTAAGTATGTACGATAAAGCAATAATAACGTAAGTAAAGAAATAGATAAGGGTTGGAAGATCAAACCGAGAGACAATAGATTTATAGTGGTTCGGCTACAAGGTCACCTTCCTTGCCCTACTCCACTCCCCGAGCACCTAACTCGAGAGTTTTCTTCACTATATCAACAAGCTCCCTTATGGCGGAGAAAACGGTACACACCAATTTACACACCACTTTTCACACCACAACTTCTTCACACCTAAGTCACAACTTCTACACACCTAGTTCACACCTATTCACTACTTAATCACACCACTTCTTCACACCAATCTTCTACACACCAATCTTCTTCACACCTATTCTTCTACACACCAATCTTCTTCCTAACTTATCTTCTTCACAACTATTCTTCTAACCAATCACACTATATATCAAACTACACTATCTTCTAACAAATATTCACAACTAGTCACACAATGAAATATTAACAATGATGATTCACTAACAACTTAGATGTGGAGATCACAACAAGTTGTAATACTTCTTATTTTGGGGGATAGAAGTATTCTTCTCTTGCACTTGATGGGATGATGTTTGGATCACTTTGAAACAAAGATTTAAGAATGTATGATCAAAGGATTTATAGATTGGAAATGGAGATCTAGAACAGAAAGTTCTGTAGTGCAAAAGGTGGGGGAAAATCCAGGGTTAAGGTGGTATTTATAGGCAAAAGATTCTGACAGAGGAGCGTGGCCGGTCCCCTTAAATCAAGGCCGGTCCCCTTAATTTTAAGGGGATCGCCCCTTATAATTAAGGGGGCCGCCCAGCTGAAACGGCCAGAATCTTTGTCTTTTAGTGAGGAAAGTTTATTTGGAGAAAAACTAACTGATTATGGTTAAAAATTTGAATTCATATATTTAGTATGAATAAAACATTTTTCTTTATTACCAAAAGTGTTTTTCAAAAATATATAATATGTTTATATAATTAAATAAACTTTGCATTAGTTAATTAAATACCCCTTTGATCATAAATTGCACTAAACACTTTGTTTATTCATACCTTAAGTGATTTGGATGTAAAGAGAAATATTAATCACTAAATACTTGTTTATGTCACAAGTTTTAGTTCTATGAGTTTATATTTTGTGATAATTAAAACATAGAGATATTGATAACATGTTAACAATGTTTTTAGGCATTATTTATGTCAACAGATTACTTTAAACCTTTTGGATGTCATGTGACTATCCTGAATACAAGTGATCACCTAGGAAAGTTTGAAGAGAAAGCTGCTGAAGGGTCTATAGTTGGATACTCAGCTCATAGTAAGGCTTACAGGGTATATAATTTGGCTGCTAAGAAGATTGAGGAGACTCTTAACCTGAGATTTCTGAAAGACAAAGAAAATGTTCTGGGAAAAGGTCATGAATGGTACTTTGACCTTGACTACTTGACAGATCATTTGGGGTATACTAGATTTAAAACTAACCCATCTGCAGGTACACAAGAGTCACCTACTAACATTGCAGGTACCCTGTAAGATGACTCAGACAGTGATTCAGAATGTGATGAACCCACTATTATTGTTTCTTCTCTCCCTATTCATGTTGCAGGTCCTAATAACAAAGTAGCCTCTGATGACAAAGTTGCTGCTGATGTGGATAACTCAACATATGCAGAAGATCTTGCTACACTTAAAAAGCAAGAACATGTAGCAAATGAAGAAGCTAAGAGGCTTGGACTTGAGTTTGCTCAAGATACTTAGGCACTCTTGAGACAAGCTGATCTTGATGCCAGCAGAAACTGTAACACGGTTTTTGCTGATGGACCCCCTGTTGCTGCTGATGCCAATATTTCTGATGGCATTTCTGTTGTTTTACCTATTTCTACTGATACATCCACAAGCTTAGATGAACCTTTTACAAGGTTTCCCAGCCCCTCAGACCTTGGCAATCGTAGATAAAGTGCTGGCATTTTTCAATCAGCTTCTTATGATGATGATTTTGCTCCAACTCAGACCAATCTTGAAACTTCTGTTGATGTTAACCCAAATCCCACTAATAGGATAAATACCATTCATCCTCTAACCAATGTACTTGGTTATCCCAGTGCCATGGTTCAAACAAGGAGCATGATAAGGCGAAAAGTGTACCGCTTTTAGGGGTCATTTAAGCCCGAATTCGTGATTATTTGATCAATTATTACCCTGATGTGCTAAATGTGTGTACAAGTTTTAAATTTATAAACACGATTACCGGATCTAGAAATAACACATACGAGCAAGTGAACTCGTCCGGTATAGCAAGATTGGGTTGGTAAGTCGGGATCGTTCGCAGGGATTTGTGAGTGAATCTAAGCGTAAGTTTAAAATTAAATCTCTAATTCAGGCGATAATGATTATAAGATAATTCAAATGCTTAAATACTACACTTGCTTAGACTAGTTAACTACTCATAGGAAAAGCATGATTGTGATAACTTCCTTAACATTTTGGGCTTCCAAGTTCTCTAGTGGGCCCCACAGGCCTGCAAAGTTGGGCTATTTGGCCTGTGCGGTCTGTGGTGTTTTTGGATTTGCTTATTTGCTTATCATAAGCTTATTCATTGTGCTCATTTGTGTCATCTTGCTTATTTCAAGTTAGTCCTTACCTGTTTGTAGCTTATTTGTACTTCAGACATCATTTGGTAGCTTATTCAAGTTTCAATAAATCCTAATAAGCTAAAACTCCAAATCTGCCAACTCAATAAGCACTCAATATGCTTATTCTTGTGATTCAGCCATAGTACCTTTGTTAAAGTTTCTTAATTTTAGTTATAAATTAGTTTTCAAAAAGAAAAACCAGAAAAATCAAATTTTAAATTAAGTGATAGTTTCTATTTAATATAATTTAGCTTTTTAATTTTCCTTTCTGCTTATTAATAAGTATTTTCACATTTTTATATTTTTCTTAAATTTTTTTTATATTAAGGTATTTTTAGTAATTTTCTCAGATTTTTCCCTTTTCATTTAGTATTTTTCATAATTTAACTTAGTATTTATTAATTAATAATTAGTTTTTAATTAATAATAATTATTTAAAAAGTCTAAAAAATGTATTTTCTGTTTTAAAATTAGTTTTATATTATTTTAGATTTTCCATGTTTAAATTTCATTTTTCTAAGTTAAATTCTTAATCATTTGTATTTTAGTGTAATTTAAATTTGTATTAATATATAATAAATAGTAATTAATTAATAATAAATAATTAAATAGTGTAAAAATTAATTTTCTTTTTCCAAAAATTTTCTTTTATCATTAGGATTGTAAAGATGTAATTTTCATATCCGTAGGTATTTTACTTCTCAAAAACTCGCGTTTTATTTCGTACGTATACGTAAATTTAAATCAGACGTACGCGTTTTTAGGTTTTAAACGTTTCTGAGTTTTCTAATTTCATGTTCTTGTTATTATAGCTTATTTAAGCTATTTTCTTTTATATTCCCTAGTTTAATCAATTACAAACCCTTTCCTGCTCAAATTCACCCGATCACAAACCCATTTTTGATACCATCAAACCTCGTCGGAACATAACGACCCGGTGATTCCATATATTATCCGGAAGCATTGACTCTAAGCTATTTAACTTTGTTGACCATTTACTTGGTCAATTTGGGTTGACTGTTTAGAACCAATCAATTTTTGACGCCGCTGCCGGGGAGGTTATGCGCGTTATTCTAAACGGTTTGCAGATTAGTGAATCTGGATATACGCTCATTGTATATTTATCCATCCTTGTTCATATTTTCTTATTATTATCATATAAAAAGAAAACGGTTCCCGAAAACATTTTAAATCAGTTTTCAACGAACACAAAAATCCAAAAAGATTTTCCTTCTTATTTTTATAAAATGTTTATCAAAAATCTCAAAAATATCCATCTTTACCCTCCTACCTCTTTGATTCTTTATCCCTTACCCTCTCTAACCATTTGATTCTTTCTATGTCTCATCCACACCTTCTTGATTGTTAACGGTGTGGTAGTCCTTATAATGGTGGCAATTGCCCCAGTTGTGGCATCGTAGAGTCAGGAAACGGGTCTGTCTATAACCAGGAACCCTATTCCTACCATGACACGACTGATTTATTCCATCGGCTACCACACTATGAGACTCTGCAGTTTTACTGTTGTGAGTACTGTGGTGGTTCACACTATAGTTCTGATTGTCAAACGGGAAACATGCTTGTCTATGAGTAGGTTCCTGATAACAATTATGACTCAGAGCACATACGACTCACAGCTACATCAGTTTTACTGTTGTGAGTATTGTGGAGGTCCACACTTCAGCTCCGATTGTCAAACAAGGAATCCATTTCTTTGTAACAATTTTGACACATCGTATTATGACCAACCTCCACCTCAGCCAATTCCTCAAAGTCTTCTCCTTGATCTTTTGGATTTAGTGAAAGATTTGAAAGGAATCATATATACCCCAGATAATTCAAATCAAAAATTGATGGACGAATTGTTAGCTGAAGAACAGGTTGCTAAAATAAATTCCCAGATTGCCATTGAGAAATCTATTAGGGAATCAATTGAAAAAGAAAAAGCAGCCAGATCTAGCTCTCGATTTCGTTTCATTCCTGATGACAGTGATGATGAAGATACCCTTGATATTCTTCAATTTTATAAAGATTCATAAAGTCTAGTGTTGAGAACCTTGTCCCAATCTACTGTTATCACACCCGAGGTTCCCACTCACTCTCTGAGCATGGGGGACAAGCATCTTGACACTGTTCCTGAAAAGGAATAGGAGGAATTCATAAAGTCTAGTGTTGAGAACCTTGTCCCAATCCCAAGAGAGTCACAGGGAATTTTTTATTATATATGTGATATCCCTCCTCCTCTTGTCTTCCTAAATGACAATGTTGAGATGTTCTCTGATTCTAATGATGACGATTCGTTGTCTCGTGGAGACATCATTTATATGGAAGAATTACCTTCTGAGCTAGTTAGCTTAGAAGAAGAGAATGATGAGATTGACACTGAAATCAAAGATGAAGCACTTGGTGCGACATTATTGAATGTATGTCTTCTCATTTCTAAAATCGAGGCTTTCAATATGAAACCCATTTCATCTCCTATCCCCATTAACGATAGTGACATTCTTTCCGATGATCCTATACCGGAATTTGAAGCCTTCAGTTTTGATCATATGGGAGAGAAGATTAGTGGCAGTACCACTTCTTATTCTCATAATTCTCTCCCCAAGTATGATTCATTCACCTTTGAGGAGTTCTCCTATGAACTCACTCATATCATATCTCCACCGGAGTATGATAACTTTTACTTTGATCTAGACAAAGATGATCTTTGTGTTCCGGAGGGAAGTATTCTCAGCCATGAGAATTTGCGTGATACCAAATGTCACACCCCGCCACGGTGGAAACGCGCGGGTGTAACTTCATGGATATCATCACAACACCTGGTGTCTACATATAGAACAACTACATGCACATAAATTAAGCAATGTACCAACACACAGTGTTGTAACAATACCCCAAGATAAAATAAATAACCAAAACAAAATCCAAAAGGTATCTTCAATAGATATGAAAGTACCAAACGGAAAACATAAATGTATCAAAACCAAATCCAAATAAAGTCAAATCCCAACACATAAATAAAGTCTCCATATGCAACTAAGTCTCGACTAATTGCTGCCCTCAACTTTGGCCTTAGAATGCTCACCTGAAAATGATGCTTAAAATGTCAACATAACGTTGGTGAGATTCATAGGTTTAAAACACACATACACTCTCAAGGCAACCAGTTTACTGTGATCATAAAACATAGTTGGACAAATAAATTACAGTTATCAAATAAGCTACATGTATTTGCAAGTCAATAATCACACACAAAGGCAATAACACACATAAGGCAACATCAGGACGGCTCGTGTCCTCCGATCCCACAATGATTACAACAGGACGGATCATGTCCTCCGATCCCACAATAAACTACAATTAGGTCGCATGCGCGAGCAACAGGATAAGCATCCTCCTAATTGGAACACATATATATCCACACAAGCAAATAATCACACATAGCATGCATACGATAACATTATAAGTCCAAGCTCTTTTGACACACACATAATCACAGTAACTCAAATATGTAAGACAAGCATCATTCCCATCCCAAGTTTAAAACAAAGTAAAATATGGGACTATGAACTCACCTTAAACTCCGCAGCTTCCACAAAAACAATTCACAATCTATAGCACACAAAAATAATCAACATTACACAAGGTCAATCCAAAACCTACAACCCATGTAATACACATATGATGGATGTATAAGACTCATATGACCCACCATGGATCTCCTAGACACCATACTAATGACCACCATAACCTAACACTCACTAAATCCCTTGCACTCTTAAAATCAGAAAACGCAGAATTTTTGGGTACATTCGCCCACATGAAATCACGACAAATAAAGATCAACAACTCACACCAAAAATTTACCATGGTCTCTCATGAGTATACAAGCTAATCCCAGAAATCCATGGACCAATAACACACACAAGTACTCAAAAGAAAATCAAACTTGTGAACTACTCAAATTCGGATCTGAACGCACACCAAAAAGTTTTAATTAACATAAAATACTTCCACAAGTTTTTATCGCGAATCCTTTTCGTGGTAGTCTATTATAACCTAATAATTAACTATTCCAGAAGGGCTAGTCAAAATACCACTTTTACAACCACCACTCACCCTCAAACTTTTACCCAAATTCTGTCCCGGTTTGACAGCTTTGACACCTTAACAAAGAAAAATCAAAAGACCAACTTCCCGACCATGAAATCAATCGTGGCTGGACTTTTTGGAAAGATCTTTCATTAAAATTCAATGTAGACCTAAAATTCGTGACTTAACTCTTCACCATCTGTTATTTACACTCACATCTTTACAGCCATAGTTTTCTGTCCAAACCCTAACACATAATCTAACGCGTTTAACACTCAATTCCTTTAACCAATTACCATATTATTATCATCTAATGATCCTAACATGTTTTACTTCATTAATTTACAGAAATATACAAACCCTAGATCCATCACATCAATTATTACATGAATTGAAGTAATAACTAAGTAATTATATGAAAACTAGTGTTAGAATTATACCTTGAACTTCATTTTAGCTTCAATAATAAAAACCCTAATTTTTCTTCTTCCCCTCTTGCCTTGGTTGATCATAATTTGCAGGAAAATAGAGTTATGGGTCGTTGGTTGGGCTTATATGGGTAGGGGTTGGGCTTGTTTGGGTTGAACTAGGATTCCTTATTACTAGGAATTGTATTTGGGCTCAAATTGGGTTTCCTTTTCCCCCTTTTCCCCCTTCTTACCGATTTTTATAATATATATGTATATACTTTTATATATTTTTATTAAATTAATTTATTACACTCAAAACCTCATACTTTTCATATCTTATGTGTTCCCATAACAAATCCTAACGTCTTTCGCGATAAACCTTAATTTTACGACAAACCAGAAAAATAATCATTTTCAAAATAAAGTTTCCAAAAATAGATTTTCGCACTCTTACATAAGCATAACACATCAAAACAAACTCCTTGTAACTTGCTAACGCTCAAATACATGAACGAAAACTCGTTACGCAAAAACACAAAAATACCAAAACTTCACAAGTCATTTCTACACCACAATGGTGATCGAAATGAACTTTCCCAAATTCTAAACATTCCAAATCACAATAAAAAACCATTTACGCAAAGGGATTTAGTGCTAAAACTCACCTATATCACTTATATATTACTTAAATCACATAGGACACACCAAACAAACGTCAACCGAGTCAAGACTATCAGTCAAACTGACCTGCTAAAACCATGGTTGTTACATCGAAATCCCATCTCTCCCACCCATAATATGTCTAGATCATATGAGCTTCAATGATTAGATTCATGATATACCAATTATGAATTCTATTTCTGATGATGATGAGTAAATCTTGATTTTTATCAAAATTTTCCTTCCATTCTTCACCTACCGGGTGACCTCTCCTGTTCTTCACTCCTTCGGGAATGAAGACACTATTTTTGACCTCGGCATTTACATTTACCATTCTAGGTAAAGCTGGGTACTTATCTCATCGGTGTGGAACTTTCACATGCTTCAAATGTTTGTCCAAACATCTTAAATGAAAGTCCGATGGAGATTGTTTCTTCCACATCTTGCTTCCCCAAGAACAAATGAATTCGGGGTCGAGTCAAGCTAGCGACTCGGTAAACAAAAATAGTAGCATGCGTATAGGTTTTCACCCTAAGTGTGGGGGAGTTGCCCCTGCTATTGTTACCATGTGTATTAAAAAAAATGTGTATGCATGTATCTATATAAATAAAGTGAAAAATGGTGTTTCCACATTTAGCTTGTAATGTTCTCTTTTTACGTTCACAGAGTCGGCATAATAGCCGGGACTTTGAATATTGAGGACAATATTCAATTCTAAGTGTGTGTGGGGGGGGGGGGGGGGCGGGGAAATTCTAGCGAATTTAATCACATTTTACCTTCTAGTACCCCTATTTTTGGCCAAAATTTTAAAATTTTTTCACTTAAGTTTCAAAATTTTTATGGTTATCAGTCCACCATGTCTAACCCACAAAAGGACTGGCTAATCCAGGAGCAAACGGCTCTTGGTAAAGATATCTCAAATCTGTTTATGTCTGACAATTTTCCGAAAATTGTATGGTATTCAACTCACCATATCTTTGATAGTGAAGAGTTGGCTAGCCCACAAGGTTATGGCTTGTGGTAAAGGCAGTGGAAAACCATAATTGGTAATCAACTCACCAAGATGATAATAATTGCATCAAGAGTTGGCTAGTCCAGAAGCAAACGGCTGTTGGTAAAGACAAATCAAATCCGTTAACAGCTGATGATTTGCTCAAAATCATATGGTTATCAGTGTACCATAGTTCTTACTTGAATTGAAACATTTGGCTACTCCAGAAGTAATGGCTTTTGGTAAAGAGACATTAAATCCATTAAATTTTCAAAACAGGTTATTTTTCTGGATTCTATATTGCTAGGGACTAGCAATAATTTAGTGTGCGGGATTGATGAGTGTGTAAATACTCATCATTTTTGGTCAAATCTGAACTGCAAAACATTTAAAAACACCCAAAAATGCATCAAAATACAGAAAATATCCCAAAGACTGTGTTTTATATGTTTCAGATGCAAAATGAGTAAAAACAGATGAAAAACAAACAAAGTTTGCATAATTGGCAGTTTCAGTCCCCCAACTTTCAAAACTTGTCAAAATCAGACCCTGAGCATTTATTTTGAAAGATAAGTCAACCTAAGTCCTTTAAAAGTCAAATACTATCAAAAATGATCTTTGGGTAAAAAGTTTTGAGAATTTACAAGTTTAGTCCCTAGAGTTTCACATTTGGCAGATTTGGTCCCTAGTGGAATATTTTGGATGAAAAGTCAATATTGGTCTTTGGGAAATCACAAGAAGTATACATTAGTCCTTGGAATGAAGGTTTGAAGAAATTGCATTTTGGTCCCGCAAGTTTCAACAATTGGCAGTTTTAGTCCCTGGAGGTCCATAAGTGGAAAATTGCAATTTTTATCCATGGACTATTGATACTTGGCAAGAATAGACCTCATGATAACTTTGGGAATATCACATTTTCAGTCCCTGGATTTTTAGCTCTTTACAATTATGGTCCTTGTGATTTATTCTAAACTAAATGAACCCTTTTATTACTTGTAATCCCAAGTCCAACCCAAAACACCACACAGCCCATCTCCAGCCCAACCTCCCATCTTTTAAAAATAAAAACACAAGTCAGGGTCAAACTAGCAGTCAAACACCACCAATGTTCATCCCCTACCTCCCTTAATTTCTGCAACCCTGCTCCCCCTTCAATCACTCACATTCACACCTTTCCCTTACCTTCCCCCACTATTAAACCTCTCAACCCCCTCCTTATTTATTACTCCTACCTGTTTCACCAAACTCACTAAACCTGCCAAAAATAATTGTCCCGCCAAAACCACTTTTAATGGTTGTGATCAAATGTTAGCCATCCAATGGTCCAAGAGAGGTGGGAAATTCACTGTGGGACCCACTGAGCCCTAAACATCAATTATAAATGAAGGAGAAGACGGAGGGAAGATTATTAGTTTTAGCTTAGTGTAGATTATGTCGTTTTCAATGTAATTTCATCTATAGTTGTAATTTTTAGTTTAAATCTGTCGTAATCAACTTTATTAGTGAAATCTCAAGGTTTGTTAACATTTATTTCAAGGATCTCTGTGAATTCAGTTTTCACTACATTTATTGAAAATTTCGTTTTGGCTTTAATATTGTTGGAAGTTGCTCAATTTTGTCTTTTTGAACTCAGTTTGGCTTATTATTAAGCTTGTATAAGTTTCAAAGCATTTACACTTGTTTTCAGTTGGAGTTTTAAAAATACCAAAAAAAAAAAATAAAAAAAAAATAGATAAATAGATAAAAAATAAAAAAATCAAAGTAAGAAGAAGAAGAGGCTGACCAGGGTATTCATTTAGCTTAAAATGATTCTAGTGGTTTAGTGACAAGCCACTGGGAGTGTTTTTAGGCTCTGGTTCACTTTGGTTCTGTGCCTTCATTATTTGTAAGGTATTTTTGCATAATCTGTGTTAATTAGCCTTGGGTATTGTTTGTTGCTTATTTTGGTTCAGTTATGCTTAATTCATGCTAGTATAAGCTTGTACTTGAGTTCATGGGTTAGTTATTGCATTTGCTTCACTAAATCACTAAACAGGTTCACCATAGGGGTGTTTGGGATAACCTGTTCCCATGGGTTCAGGGTTGTTATTGTGGATGATTGTTGTTGCAGCATGTTAGTTTAGGTCCAAGTTAGTGAAATTGACCATTGAACACAAGTCTCATTTGACAAAAAGTCAAAATACTAGTTTAAGTACCCTCACAGTTAACTGTGAGGGATTTGAGACCCATAAACCCTCACTTTAGCTTATAAGTTGTAGCTTTAGCTTAATTTATGTTAATTGTAGCTTATTACAACTTATTTAGTCAGTAGTATTCATTAGAATTTCATATTAGTCAAAGTTTCAAGTTTATTTAAAGTGTCAAATTCCACCTAGTGCAGAAAATCCAAATTTTGTGGAAATTGTTTAGAATTTTGTGCTTGGATTCAGGACTTGTGCTTTTCACCAATTGATCCCCCACCTAGTCTTTAGAATCCCACCATTTTCTTATTTTTGTGAATTTTCTTTGTGGCTTACTTGGTGGCTTAAATAGGCCTACAGGCCCATGTAGTACCCTGCACCAGGGCATCAGTTCATAAGCCCACTTTTCATTGTGACTTATCTTGTTCCTTAGTAGTCCCCACAGGGTGCTTATTGGCTTTTTGGAAAGCCAATAAGCTCCTCTACAAGGACCAAGGCTTTTTCTTAAGTTTGTAGCTTATTTACTAGGGCTGCTTGCCCCATTTACTTTGTCCCATTTTACATACATACTGAGTACTCAGCTTTTGTACCAATCTTCCATGCCCTCCCCTAACCTCACCTGTGGGTCCCAGTGATTGAGCTTTGGCTTTTTAGAAAGCCCATAAGCTCAGCTTATTGGAACCACTTTTATTTTGGGCTTCCAAGTTCCCTAGTGGGCCACACAGGCCTGCAAAGTTGGGCTATTTGGCCTGTGTGGTCTGTGGTGTTTTTGAATTTGCTTATTTGCTTATCAAAAGCTTATTCATTGTGCTCATTTGTGTCATCTTGCTTATTTCAAGTTAGTCCTTACCTGTTTGTAGCTTATTTGTACTTAAGACATCATTTGGTAGCTTATTCAAGTTTCCATAAATCCTAATAAGCTAAAACTCCAAATCTGCCAACTCAATAAGCACTCAATATGCTTATTCTTGTGATTCAGCCATAGAACCTTTGTTAAAGTTTCTTAATTTTGGTTATAAATTAGTTTTCAAAAAGAAAAACCAGAAAAATCAAATTTTATATTAAGTGATAGTTTCTATTTAATATAATTTAGCTTTTTAATTTTACTTTCTGCTTATTAATAAGCATTTTTACATTTTTATATTTTTCTTAAATTTATTTTATATTAAGATATTTTTAGTAATTTTCTCAGATTTTTCCCTTTTCATTTAGTATTTTTCATAATTTAACTTAGTTTTTATTAATTAATAATTAGTTTTTAATTAATAATAATTATTTAAAAAGTCTAAAAAATATATTTTCTATTTTAAAATTAGTTTTATATTATTTTAGATTTTTCCAAGTTTAAATTTCATTTTTCTAAGTTAAATTCTTAATTATTTGTATTTTAGTGTAATTTAAATTAGTATTAATATATAATAAATAGTAATTAATTAATAATAAATAATTAAATAGTGTAAAAATTAATTTTCTTTTTCCAAAAATTTTCTTTTATCATTAGGATTGTAAAAATATAATTTTCATATCCGTAGGTATTTTACTTCTCAAAAACTCACGTTTTAATTCGTACATCTACGTAAATTTAAATCAGACGTACGCGTTTTTAGGTTTTAAACGTTTCTGAGTTTTCTAATTTCACGTTCTTGTTATTATAGCTTAGTTAAGCTATTTTCTTTTATATTCCCTAGTTCAATCAATTACAAATCCTTTCCTGCTCAAATTCACCTGATCACAAACCCGTTTTTGATACCATCACACCTCGTCGGGACATAACGACCCGGTGATTCCCTGTATTATCCGGAAGCATTGACTCTAAGCTATTTAACTTTGTTGACCGTTTACTTGGTCAATTAGGGTTGACTGTTTAGAGCCAACCAGCTTCATAAATCATACATGGGTTTTGTGGAAAACTAGAAGGGGGGGTTGAATAGTTTTACGTCTTTTTAATTTTATTAAGAAAACTTAGTTTAGTTTTAAAACTTTGTTTGCTTTTAAAACTTTGATTCAATCTTATGTGAACTCAAATCTTGAACAATATGAACAACTATATCTAAGTATGAAAAATAATAATATAAGCTAAGTATGTGAAATCAACACATGCATAATATAAACAATTATAGCTATATACGAGAGATAAGTAAGTAATCGTTTATTTTATAATCCTTAGTTATATTTTGTATGAAAACTATACTTGATCGAAATGATCAATTATATGTATGTTACCTTTTTAGTTTGATTGTAAAAACTTTGTTTTGTGAATGAAACTTTCGTTTGATCTTTAAGTAAAATCAATACTAGCACTATATGAGCAAGTATATATATACGTCTACGTCTACAAAAGTAATAACGATATAAGCAAGATAATAAGTAAGATATGGAAAGATCTAACCACGAGATAAAGGATTTATATTGGTTCGGCTACAAGGACACCTTCCTTGCCCTACTCCACTCCTCGAGTCACCTACTCGAGAGTTTTCTTCACTATGTCAACAAGCTCCCTTATGGCGGAGAAAACCTTACACACCAATATACACACCACAACTTCGTCACAACTTATTCACACCTTCTACACAACTTCTTCACACCTAGTCACTACTTAATCACAACACTACTTCTTCACACCTATCTATCTTCACAACTATCTACTTCATAACAATCTTCTTCACAACTATCTACTTCCCAACTTCTCTACTTCACAACTATCTACTACACACTCACTCTATCTACACACCTTGCTAATCTATCTTCTATCAAATATTCACAATTCGTTACACAAGGAAATAGATATAATGGATGATGCTCTAACAACTTGGATGTGGAGGTCACAACAAGTTGTAATACTTCTTCTCTTGAATGATTGAAGTATTCTTCTCTTGCACTTGAAAGGTAGAGGTTTGGATCAAAGGATTTTAGAGAATAGAAATGAGATCTAGAACAGAAAGTTTTGGGGTGCAAAAGGTGAGAAAAATCTGTGGAATGAACCAGTATTTATAGGGGGAAAAATACTGTTTGGGAGCATGGCCGGTCCCCTTAATAATTAAGGGGACCGCCTAGTATAATTAAGGGGGCCGCCTAATAAAAAAATATTTTTTCTTCAGATTTTTTGTCTTTTTGTGGGGAAGGTTTTTCCTGAAGAATGTAGCCATTTTTTTTGGTTGAAATTTGAATTCAAAATATTTATTTTGAATAAAACATTTCTTATAAATACAAAAATGTTTTGTATAAGTTTAAAAATGTTTGTCTTACTTTAATAAAATGTAAGGTTTGTAAAAATAAAAATTCCTTTGATCATAAAATGCATTAGACACTTTGTTTATTCATACCTTAAGTGATATGGATGCTAAAGCAACTATTTACGACTAAATACTTGTTTACGTCATAATTTGTAGTTCAATGAGTTTACGTTTTTTGATTATCAAAACATAGAGATATCGATATATGTTAATAATGTTTTTAGGTATTATTTATATCAACAATCTCCCCCTTTTTGATGATTACAAAACCTAAACTCATCAAGTCTAAAAATTAATTTTTAGACATGTATTTAGTGATTTTATATTCACTTCTCCCCCTTTTTGTAGAATCAAAAAGGTTATGCCGACTAGCTTCATAAATGAAGTTAGACGGGATGAAAGCTCCCCCTTGATGTGTGCTCCCCCTCGTTCGATGGCACCAAGCGATCGAGATATGGAATGCTCGCAAGAAAAATATTAGAAGCACAAGCATATATAGAAGAATATGCAATATACAAATAACAAGCATAGCAAACAAATATTAAGGATACATAACAATTAATTCAAAGAGATTATGTTAAAGATCCTAATTTGCCAAAGAGAGCCATCGGACTTGCTTGTAACAAAAGGTTGGTTGATTCGTATTTGAAAGTGAAAATCATAAGCATATAGTATGCTTAGATGGTTGATGATGGAGTGTTTGGAATGAAGATGGTTGAGTTAGGGTGAGGTTGTTGGATTAATGGAGGTATATGTTTGGGTCATGAATGTTGGAGAGTTTGGTTATGGAGAGTTTGTAGCGGAAGAGGTTGATTAAGGTTTTGGATGTTGTTCAAGTGAGGGTAATGGATGTGATCTAGTGAGAAGATATTCAATCCAAGTGAAGTGTTCATTGAATGCAATGGTTTTTAGGAGAAAGATGCAACAAGGTCAATTGTTGACATGCTTCTCAAGTTGATTTATGTTATGTGGTGATGAGGGTGATCTAGATGAAGGTGGATCCAAATTGCGTTGAGCAAGATGTAAGGCTAAAAGAGCACTAAGCTCATGGGATTCTTTTAGCGCCTCAACGAACATTAAGTGTTCGGAGGAAGGTGATGGTGGTGGAGCATGATAGTTGTCTTGGGTGAGGGTTTGAACATGCAACATAGGAATGGCATGTGAAGTTGTAGGATGTGGTGGTGATACTCTTGGTGGTGGAGACATGTTTGAGCTTGGGTAATCATGAAAACATGATATGGGTGGAAGAGATACTTCATGAGTGGATGGTGTTTTTGTTGAATGAGCAACATATAAAGTGTTGGTAATGAGGTTGGGATTATTGTTTTGGGATTGTGAATGCTCATCATAAGAAGGAGCATTAGTGGAAGCACGAATGGATGATTTGTTGTTAAATGGATCATTTGTGTGAGAGTGAGGTTTAGGTGTTGGTTGATTATGAACAACATCGCTTGAGTTGTGAAAAGATTATGAGGTTTGAGTGTAATGTAGAAGGATATGGGTGAGTAAAGGTTTTTGATATGTAATGTTGGTGAGAAGGAGAGTGAGGTGTTAGGTATGTAATGTTGAAGACATAGGAGGAATTTGGTGTTGGATGTTTGACAACATCATTTGGTTTGACAGGCTTTTAATGGAAGTTAGGCTTTCTTCTCCAAACGGGTTATTTGGTGGTTTTGGTTTAATGGGAGAGGTCATGAAGAGATGAGTATATATTGAGAGGAATGAGAGTGTTTATAATGTAGGATTGGTGGGATTAAGGATGTATAAATTTTGATAGAAGGTTTAGGATAAAATAGATTTATGAATTTTGGGAAGTGTAGGATGAAATGGGCTAAAAAGTAGAAAAAGGAAACAACACCTTCGACCATCAGATGGCCGGTCCCCTTAATTGGAGGCCGGTCCCCTTAATAATTAAGGGGGCCGCCTTATGATTTAAGGGGGCCGCCCATCTGGTGATTCCCAGATTGCCAGAAATGGGTTTTTGGTAGTGAATTGCAGAAAGGTTGTGTTTTTGGTTTCAAACAAGTCCAACTCTTTGAGGCAATTAAGCATATACTAATTATGTTGGCAATTATGTAGCCAAAGCATGTTAATCAAAGAGATTAAGTAAACAAACAATTTCATCTAGCATGCAAACATACTCATCAAGCAAGTAAAATATAAGTGCTATGAAACAATAGGCAACATCAAGTATTTCATAACTACATAACTAGGAGGATTATTCCTAATGTGTATCAATGTGCAATAAGTGGGTAGTTATGATAGCATGGATTTCTAGACTTGTTACAAACAAAGTCTTAATGAACAAACCATGGTCCTCTTGATTTGATTTAGTTCACTTATAAGTGTCATTTATATAAATATAGATGACAAATATGAGATCACCATGCATGATTTTAAAAGAGACATTTTTAGAATTATTCAACAATGTTTGAAAGTAAGTTTTCACTTAGATGTGAGAGTTATTTGAATAAAATAGATTGGGTTTTTACTTCAAAATGTGTGAATGAACGGTAAAGAATATTTTCCCAATCTTTAGTTTTGATCAAAACAAAATTGTGGATATTGATAGTGAAAACATGTTATTTAAAAGTGGGATAGTTATTTGAAAAACTATTTTCCAAAATGTGAGGTTTTTGCATATTTTTAGAGATATTAGATTTTTGACAACAAATATCATAAATCAAATATTTTAAAAAATGTTTATTAAAGATCTCATGCTCAAGAGGATTGGTTAAGCCTATTATTATCTCATGCTATCATTTCTACATATCCTATGATTCTAAAGGAAATGAAGACGATAATTTATATGTTAGATGCGAGAGTGTTGAATGGGGTATAACCTAACATCTATAGTTCCTTTGTTTTCGCACGCTTATCTAACTTAATGCCATAGTCTACGAGAGCTTGTTTCATCCATAGTTTTCTTACGCGAGGGATCTAATCTTACTTCTATATTAACGATCGATCCACTTAACTCATTTCACTTCATCACCATGAGTTTGCTAATAGTGGATATAGAAGATTTCCATTTTCTATTTCATTCGGCAATAAACAATTTTATCTTATTCCTAGGAGAGTCAACCAATGATGTTTCTAGGTTATAAGAATATAAGCTATTATGTACACATATATGTATAGCTAAGCATTAATCTAACTAATCATATATCTAAGCATGCAAATTATAGCGATGAACTTAAAAGAAACGCGTACCTTTTAGTCTTCAATGGAATATCTTCAAGCACTTCAAGTGACCATGTTGACTTATAGAAGTCATTTGTAGATGATATTCCAACTTCTTCCAAGATTGACAGCTTAGCCACTTGCTTCCCATTGTCTCATTGGTCCAAAGTTGTTTGGTCCAAACATATTCAACATTTGGCTAGGATGCATGTATGGTGGTAGTATTCCCCAAGGATTGTAACTTGGTTGACAATTCCACATTTGATGACTAGTATTATTGTAGTTTTGTCTATTTTGGTTTCTTCTAGGTTGAGGTGTTTTAGATCGAGTATGAAGATTATTTAGTTTTCTCGGTGGTGGAGTTTTAGATATTAATTTAAATTTAGAAGATCCTACTTCGGTCTTTAAGGATGGTTTATAAAAATTTTTACTTTTTCATCATTCGTAATGGGTATTTTTCTATCTTTTGTAAGTATATACTTAGGTTTTGATTATAATGATTTTTGTTTACTAGATTCACATTCAAACTTTATACTTTTATTTTCACTAGTTGAAACATTAGTTGAGTTTAATCCTAGACCGGTTTTATCTCCCGAAGTTTCTTGAACACTTATTATTTTCTTAAGTGGGTTACTACTATTTCTAAACTTGTCAAGTTTGAAAATTTCATCTTTAAGTTTTTCGTTTTCATTATTAACCTCTATGCATGTTTTACATTCTATAAAAACTTCTTTTCCTTTTTCCAAATGTTGTAGTCTAATTTTTAATTCGAGTACTTCATTTTCTAATAGATTATTAATATGTTTTAGTGACTTATTTTTGCATAACCTATTATATTCACTATCTAGGTCTTTTTCGTCTAACGATAAATTTTCGTCACTAAAGTATTCGGTTTCAGAATGTACCTCGCTTGATGTCTTAGCCATAAGACATTTTTCCTCATTTGTGATTTCTTTCTCATCGTCATCGCTATCACTCCAAGCTCCTCCAACAAACGCCTTTTGATTTTGATTTCTTGACATCATTGGACATTTTCCGATGAGATGATTTGGATCACCACATTTGAAGCACTTCCTATCACTTTTGCCATTTTTGTCATCTTTATTTCTTTGGTTTGCTTTCCTTTCATCATGCGGTTGTCTAACGAATCTTCCTCGCCTTTTGAAGAATTTCTTGAAGTCTCTTACGGCCATCGCATATTCTTCGTCATCACTTTCGGAGGTTGAGATATCCTCGTTACTAGATTCCTTCCTAGCTTTCAACGCAATTGACTTGCTTTGCTCTCTTTTTCCATTGACCAACTCGGAGTCTTTCTTTATTATTGCTTCGTAGACTTTCAGGTTGCCGATCAACTCATCAAGTTGAAGAGTTGACAAGTTCTTCGATTCTTCAATCGTCGTAACTTTAGCTCGCCATTTTGGACGAAGAGCCCTAAGAAATTTCCTAACAAAATTCTTACTAGAAAAATTCTCATCAAGTGCTTTTAAACTTGTGATGATAGTGTTAAACCTAGCAAAAGCATTATCTATTGATTCCTCCTCCGGAATCGTAAATTGTTCATATTGTTGAACAAGAAGATCTATTTTGTTATCTTTAACTTGACTATTACCTTGGTGAGTGATTAGTAAAGAATCCCAAATTTCTTTTGCCGTTTTACACATAAAAATTCTTTCATATTCTTTGCGTGGTAACGCATTATAAATAACCATTTTAGCCTCATTATTTTTCGCTAGTTTCTTTTTCAAATCATCATTTTGTTTTTCAAAAGATACAATTTCATCCATTTTAGTTTCAAAATTATATTGAATAGGGGGAAAATCACCAAAGGTAATAACATGCCAAAGATCAAGATCTTTTGATTTCACATAAGTTTCGAATCTATTTTTCCAATAAAGAAAACCATCACTTTCAAATAGTGGTGGTCTTTGCATAGATTGCCCTTCTAAATATTTTTCCGATTCCATATATCGATACAAGTTTTAAAATACAGTATATTTTAAAAATCTTGTTTAACCTGGCTCTGATGCCAATTGTGGAAAACTAGAAGGGGGAGTTGAATAGTTTTACGCCTTTTTAATTTTATTATGAAAACTTAGTTAAGTTTTAAAACTTTGTTTGCTTTTAAAACTTTGATTCAATCTTATGTGAACTCAAATCTTGAACAACATGAACAACTATATCTAAGTATGAACAATAATAATATAAGCTAAGTATGTGAAATCAACACATGCATAATATAAACAATTATAGCTATATACGAGAGATAAGTAAGTAATCATTTATTTTATAATCCTTAGTTATATTTTGTATGAAAACTATACTTTATCGAAATGATCAATCATATGTATGTTACCTTTTTAGTTTGATTGTAAAAACTTTGTTTTGTGAATGAAACTTTCGTTTGATCTTTAAGTAAAATCAATACTAACACTATATGAGCAAATATATATATACGTCTACGTCTACAAAAGTAATAACGATATAAGCAAGATAATAAGTAAGATATGGAAAGATCTAACCGCGAGACAAAGGATTTATAGTGGTTAGGCTACAAGGACACCTTCTGTCACAACTCACCATTTCAGGTCATTTCCCGAACTTTGGGAAAACACTATTCATCAAACACTATTCATCAAAACACTATTCATCAGTTTACTATTCATCTTTTTTTGTGTCAGTTTGACATTCTGAGAAACATTTGAGAATTTTACTATTCACTAAACACTATTCATTGCCGGAAAAGTTTTCACTATTCACTTGCATTACACATTTCATCGTAAATTTAGTTTACGAGTATTCAAATTCGCGTAACCGTATTGGTTCAGGTGCGAATTCATGCATTATCAGTATGGACACTGCATACGGACTGGAGATTGTCTGCATATCATCATAACAACATTTCCGTGTTATACCACTCTTAGGATTTTCAAATTTATATATTTGATACATTTAACGTTTTCCTTATAATTATTTATAAATAAACGTTAACACACGGTTTATACACAACGAATATATCTAAATATTCCCACAATGGTCCCGACATATTTTTATATCCATTTTATCATCATAAAAGTTATTACATTCATTTACCCAGTATTTTGTAATTTTACGTTTTCCAGTTCAACGTTTTACGCGAATTACGCGTTTTTAACCCGCGTTTCCAGTTTTAACAACGTTCAAGCAACCCGATGGAACTTACCATTCATTTTTATTTTATTATGGAGTATTTTGACAATTTTAGTCATTCTTTCAAGTTTCATATTTTTACGATGCCCGAATTTACGTTTCGCGGTTTAAAACTTTACGTTTTGCGAATAACGGAACCAAAACCGACTCCGTGAACCAGATAACACCAAGCTTACTACACACTCATCCCAATCCAACCATGTGCAGCCCCCCATCCCAAGATTTCTTCAAGTTGACCCTTTATTTACCATTATGCCATTATATTAGATTTTTCTTATATAAACACCTTTAACATAACACATACAAATTTAAGAATCAAAAACTCATATCCTCATCTCTTCCATCTCCATAACCACGACCCAAATAAGATCCATAACCAAAATCCATGATCAAGTGATCATTTTTCAAAGTACAAAGCATCAAAGTTGTTCATTTCATCATCCTAATCAAGAATCATAACACAAAAACACAAGTAATCCAAGGTTTCTAATCATCTCACCACCTATTATTTCAAAGTGAGTTATCAAATTTATTTTCATGTTTTCATCTAATTAACACATGTACCTTATAGTATTCATGCTTAATTTCATGCACAAACTAGCTATACCACTTTATTTTTGTAGACTTTTGAACATACAAACCCTAAATTTTGATTTAGGTGTTCCTTTATAAAATTAACATGATTACTAGTGATTAGGAACCCATGGCACCCTAAGAAGGTGTATGGTAGGATTAGTATAGCTTTGTGGTGTTTGCAAAAGATTTGGTTGAAGTTGAAACTAGTTTTGAACCTTGGAAATGGATTTCTAACAAGTATATATACCTACTGTCCCATTTTGTTAAATTCAGGAAAATCAGTAAATACAAAGGAAACTTTGGCAAAATTTTTAGAAAATACTTTCAAAAACGAATCCGTAGGCGAAAGAACGGATTAAAAAGAGTTTATAACGAAGAAGTTATGATTTTTGCAAGTTTATTGACGAAAACTATTTTCCGGAAAAATACATGCTGTTGGACGTTTTTCGTCGGACAAAAAGAGGCTTTAGACGTAACCCGGAGGAGTCTATCTTTCCAAAATATATTACTACATACTAAGACGTAACCGTGGATATAAAGAACAAGTAAAATGGACTTATAACGACAAAGATATTCACGTTTCAATATCGGCAAAAATCCTCTATAATTGGCAGCTTTTGGAAAAATAATAATAACACTACGTACTAAATTCTAGATTTTCTAGAAATATTAACCAAGTACCGAATTTCATAACTAATGAAGTATTAGTTATTACAAGTATATTTTCATCACTACAAGGCGTTATTTCAAGTATTTCAAACCGACGATTTCAACACAAACATTGGTACATACGATATATATGTAAGTATATATATTGCAACTAGCTTTATTTTTCTAATAGCCATATTTTTCCTAAGTCTTGGAAAATGTATATTTTGATATCAACAAGTATTTTCAAGTTAAGAGTGGTATAGGAAACATGCGCATGGACATTCATATTTCATGATCTAAAGTAGATCGTACATCATTCATATTAGGTTGCGGCTAGTGTGCGCGCCTTGTTTTTCAGCTCATTACATGTTCATGGTACCATCATATCAGGTGAGTCATAGCCCCTACTCTTTTAATTGTTTTGTAAACTCTTTGGGGGAGATACATGCTCAATTACATGATTTCAACTTTATGCTCGTTTTACTTAAACGCATTACTTGCTTTACATGGTTGATTACTCAAACATTTTCAGCTTTACCTACATATATGTTTGATCACCTGCATTTCATTGGTATGTTTGATTACCTGTATTTCATGTGACTATTTCCTAAACATTATTACTTGTTTATATGACCTCATTGTCATCCTTGTTTATCTGGCGACATTGTCAGTATTGTTTACATGACCTCATTGTCATTACTGTTTACCTGGCGACATTGTCAGACTCATTTACCTGACCTCATTGTCAAAGTTGTTTATCTGGCGACATTGTCAGGATTATCATCATTGTTTATCTGGCGACATTGTCAGCATTGTTTATATAACCTCATTGGACTGAATTATTTATATAGCCGTTTGCTATATTTATCATGGAATTTGGATACAAGTATTACATTTGTTCACGTATACATATTACATTTGGCAGTGGGTCGTAAACACACAGGTTACAAGTCTCTTATGGCGGGACTTGTAACTGAGTGGATTTACGATGCCTTTGCTGGGACAACTTCATCCATATGCATTACATTCTTTTTCACAAGACTCTATGAACTCACCAACCTCGTATTGACAATTTAGCATGTATTTTCAGGTATTAAGCTATGGCACGCTACAGGAGGTTTTGGCAGGGCAGGGCATGGTCATAGAAGACTCTGATTATTCATTTGGGGACCGTTTTAAACTATTTTAAGGGTCTACTTCCGCACTACTTTTAACAATGTAAATTCAACATTTTTGATTAAACTATTTTATTTTAAATGATTCAAGCGAAAACCATTTTTGTACTTGTGTTGTAATACCAATTGAGTTACACCCCAGCTACATGTATGCTTCCGCTGGACCCGATTTTGGGGGTGTGACAGATTGGTATCAGAGCTTTGGCTATAGCGAACTAAGTGTCTTTAAAACCTAGACTATAGCTACTTACAAGAAAACTTAACCCTATGACCGTCACGTGCCTGCCTGCCAAGCTGAAGCCTCATTTGTGGTTAGTTGCTGACATAGGTGATGAGATTTGTGTCTCATTATCTGATATATTATATTCATTTATTATAGTTGATTTCTATAATTGTATTTCATATAAGTATGCTCATGTATCATATATGTCACCACATTATGTTTTTCCTTGCATAGTTTCATCATTTGACCTCGAGTTTGGTCACCTGCTTTAGTCTTTCAGAACATCTTGGTATTTGTGAAGGACATAGTCTTAGTATGACTGAGCTGAGTATTTCAAAATTCATGGAACCTCGGTGGAATATAGACTGGTCATCTATATTCAACCCGGGATAGTGAGATATAGGCTGACCACCTATGTCTGACTCAGAAATGAATTTTGCAACACTGAGAATGGTTATAATAAAATTATGTCTGGATTGAATCCTTTACTCATTTTCCCAATGTTTCATGCATGTGTGTGTATACCATCGTTGTCAGAACATTCATACTTTTCATCACCTCGTGAACCGCCGCTTGGAAGCACGTCAACTGGTCATTTAATTTCATGAACATTTACGTCTATGCACAATACACTTACATCACAGTATTTTCTTTTATCATAATATCAATTTTGTCGCAGTTGTCACAGTCTCTTCCCTTCTCACCATCACTATCATTTCCTTTCCCCATCCCCATATATATATAGAATTAGCTGACACTTTATGGATTCCTATGCCACTCATCGCACATTACTCCCTGTATTGATAAGTGGATATTATCAATGACCTTCCTAGGAAAGACTTTCCATACCATCTATAAGGAGAATCTCTCGGTACATTATGACCATTTAAAACTCAACAGAAATCTCAGGATATCGCAAAACTATTCGAACCACTATCACTGACCTGATCACCAAAATTCCATCAACTAGAAAGTATTGGCTTGACTGAATTACAAGATTCGTTTAGATACGAGTGCTCATTAAGCAACACCTTAGAGATAAATCCAACCTCTTAACCGAGACTATAGATTGAAATTGTCCTCACCAATAGACTTTATCCAAACATGTTAGACACCTATGCCTTTGTGCAGACATACATACCTGACTATTTTATCCTCTTAATACTTTCACTTTTAAATGGATTTTTCTCCAAACTACAGTTATACAAAACATATATCTTGTAAGAAATACTTTTCTGAGGCACTTATTTTGACAAGAAAATTCCTTTTGGTTAATCCTTTACAAAACTATTGAATTGTTAGGAAATCTTAAACATCGATCTTTGGTAAACCATATTATCCACCTTATATTGAAAACTGTCCTATCTTGCATAACTATTAAATTTTGAAACATCAAGAAAAATGTTACTTGGAAAGCCGTTTGCTTAAACTTGTAGATTTATTTATTCGGGGAAGGTTTATGAACAAAACACAATCTCAAAACAAACCTTGAAAAATCAATCACTATATTACATCACTTATACATTTTGAGTTTTGCGAATTGACGACATAGAGCTTGGGGAAAATCGTAGTAATGGAGACTAAGCATCGTAGGTGGAGAAAGACTCGATTCATGACATCCTGCGGAGGATCACCACCTTATCCTAATCTATTATTTTCAACAACACCCCTTTGACGGACTTAACCTTGTGAGTTTTCTACAAGATTCATGATATCCATTTCAATTATTTCTAATAGAGGAATTTAATTCACCTCAAACACCTACCGATTACATTAAGATTTCTTTGGAACCACACCACCTATCATCTGCAGACCAATGGTCAGAAATTAGAGAACAATTCAAACATAGGGAGATATGTTCAGAGCATGAGTGATTTACTCAAGAAATGGTTGGACTAACCAATTACCATAAATCAAATTCAGTTGCAACTATAATTATCGCGCGAGCGTAGAGACTACACCATTTGAGGCACTCTATGGTCGAAATGCCAATATCCATTGACGGAACGAAATTTGGAAAAGCCCAACATACTAGTCTAGTAGGCATTCATGAAATAACCGGAAATTTCCTACAAGTCAAGAATCAGTTACAAGTTCAATAAGTTGTAAACCATTAAAACTTCAAGTTGGTAAGCAGAGTTATGTTGAAAGTTCTGCCTAGGAAAGGCATGATATCATTCAGAAAACATGGAAAGTTAAACCCGAGATATACACTGGACCATGTAATATTTCAAACAGAGTAGGCCTAGTGGTCGTCAGACTTGAGCCTTGTTAGAGAACAATAGCTACAGGATTACACAACCACGTATTATCAGCTTTTCAGAATTGTCACTCATAATTCCATTTGGAAAGGAATCCAACCCAAAGTCAAACATAAACCTTGCAGGAGAACAAGTAGAAATCATGGACAGTTAGGTCAAACAGTTGAAGCAGAGTCGAATTCCTATCGTTAGAGTTCGTTGGTATTCTCGAATATCATCACCTTTTCACCAATATGTTTTCAGAAACCAACATAAACTGAACTTCGGGACGAAGTTCCTTTTAGAGGGGAAGACTGTCACAACTCACCATTTCAGGTCATTTCCCGAACTTTGGGAAAACACTATTCATCAAACACTATTCATCAAAACACTATTCATCAGTTTACTATTCATCATTTTTTGTGTCAGTTTGATATTCTGAGAAACATTTGAGAATTTTACTATTCACTAAACACTATTCATTGCCGGAAAAGTTTTCACTATTCACTTGCATTACACATTTCATCGTAAATTTAGTTTACGAGTATTCAAATTCGCGTAACCGTATTGGTTCAGGTGCGAATTCATGCATTATCAGTAAGGACACTGCATACGGACTGGAGATAGTCTGCATATCATCATAACAACATTTCCATGTTATACCACTCTTAGGATTTTCAAATTTATATATTTGATACATTTAACGTTTTCCTTATAATTATTTATAAATAAACGTTAACACACGGTTTATACACAACGAATATATCTAAATATTCCCACAATGGTCCCGACATATTTTTATATCCATTTTATCATCATAAAAGTTATTACATTCATTTACCCAGTATTTTGTAATTTTACGTTTTCCAGTTCAACGTTTTACGCGAATTACGCGTTTTTAACCCGCGTTTCCAGTTTTAACAACGTTCAAGCAACCCGATGGAACTTACCATTCATTTTTATTTTATTATGAAGTATTTTGACAAGTTTAGTCATTCTTTCAAGTTTCATATTTTTACGATGCCCGAATTTACGTTTCGCGGTTTAAAACTTTACGTTTTGCGAATAACGGAACCAAAACCGACTCCGTGAACCAGATAACACCAAGCTTACTACACACTCATCCCAATCCAACCATGTGCAGCCCCCCATCCCAAGATTTCTTCAAGTTGACCCTTTATTTACCATTATGCCATTATATTAGATTTTTCTTATATAAACACCTTTAACATAACACATACAAATTTAAGAATCAAAAACTCATATCCTCATCTCTTCCATCTCCATAACCACGACCCAAATAAGATCCATAACCAAAATCCATGATCAAGTGATCATTTTTCAAAGTACAAAGCATCAAAGTTGTTCATTTCATCATCCTAATCAAGAATCATAACACAAAAACACAAGTAATCCAAGGTTTCTAATCATCTCACCACCTATTATTTCAAAGTGAGTTATCAAATTTATTTTCATGTTTTCATCTAATTAACACATGTACCTTATAGTATTCATGCTTAATTTCATGCACAAACTAGCTATACCACTTTATTTTTGTAGACTTTTGAACATACAAACCCTAAATTTTGATTTAGGTGTTCCTTTATAAAATTAACATGATTACTAGTGATTAGGAACCCATGGCACCCTAAGAAGGTGTATGGTAGGATTAGTATAGCTTTGTGGTGTTTGCAAAAGATTTGGTTGAAGTTGAAACTAGTTTTGAACCTTGGAAATGGATTTCTAACAAGTATATATACCTACTGTCCCATTTTGTTAAATTCAGGAAAATCAGTAAATACAAAGGAAACTTTGGCAAAATTTTTAGAAAATACTTTCAAAAACGAATCCGTAGGCGAAAGAACGGATTAAAAAGAGTTTATAACGAAGAAGTTATGATTTTTGCAAGTTTATTGACGAAAACTATTTTCCGGAAAAATACATGCTGTTGGACGTTTTTCGTCGGACAAAAAGAGGCTTTAGACGTAACCCGGAGGAGTCTATCTTTCCAAAATATATTACTACATACTAAGACGTAACCGTGGATATAAAGAACAAGTAAAATGGACTTATAACGACAAAGATATTCACGTTTCAATATCGGCAAAAATCCTCTATAATTGGCAGCTTTTGGAAAAATAATAATAACACTACGTACTAAATTCTAGATTTTTTAGAAATATTAACCAAGTACCGAATTTCATAACTAATGAAGTATTAGTTATTACAAGTATATTTTCATCACTACAAGGCGTTATTTCAAGTATTTCAAACCGACGATTTCAACACAAACATTGGTACATACGATATATATGTAAGTATATATATTGCAACTAGCTTTATTTTTCTAATAGCCATATTTTTCCTAAGTCTTGGAAAATGTATATTTTGATACCAACAAGTATTTTCAAGTTAAGAGTGGTATAGGAAACATGCGCATGGACATTCATATTTCATGATCTAAAGTAGATCGTACATCATTCATATTAGGTTGCGGCTAGTGTGCGCGCCTTGTTTTTCAGCTCATTACATGTTCATGGTACCATCATATCAGGTGAGTCATAGCCCCTACTCTTTTAATTGTTTTGTAAACTCTTTGGGGGAGATACATGCTCAATTACATGATTTCAACTTTATGCTCGTTTTACTTAAACGCATTACTTGCTTTACATGGTTGATTACTCAAACATTTTCAGCTTTACCTACATATATGTTTGATCACCTGCATTTCATTGGTATGTTTGATTACCTGTATTTCATGTGACTGTTTCCTAAACATTATTACTTGTTTATATGACCTCATTGTCATCCTTGTTTATCTGGCGACATTGTCAGTATTGTTTACATGACCTCATTGTCATTACTGTTTACCTGGCGACATTGTCAGACTCATTTACCTGACCTCATTGTCAAAGTTGTTTATCTGGCGACATTGTCAGGATTATCATCATTGTTTATCTGGCGACATTGTCAGCATTGTTTATATAACCTCATTGGACTGAATTATTTATATAGCCATTTGCTATATTTATCATGGAATTTGGATACAAGTATTACATTTGTTCACGTATACATATTACATTTGGCAGTGGGTCGTAAACACACAGGTTACAAGTCTCTTATGGCGGGACTTGTAACTGCGTGGATTTACGATGCCTTTGCTGGGACAACTTCATCCATATGCATTACATTCTTTTTCACAAGACTCTATGAACTCACCAACCTCGTATTGACACTTTAGCATGTATTTTCAGGTATTAAGCTATGGCACGCTACAGGAGGTTTTGGCAGGGCAGGGCATGGTCATAGAAGACTCTGATTATTCATTTGGGGACCGTTTTAAACTATTTTAAGGGTCTACTTCCGCACTACTTTTAACAATGTAAATTCAACATTTTTTATTAAACTATTTTATTTTAAATGATTCAAGTGAAAACCATTTTTGTACTTGTGTTGTAATACCAATTGAGTTACACCCCAGCTACATGTATGCTTCCACTGGACCCGATTTTGGGGGTGTGACACCTTCCTTGCCCTACTCCACTCCTTGAGTCACCTACTCGAGAGTTTTCTTCACTATGTCAACAAGCTCCCTTATGGCGGAGAAAACCTTACACACCAATATACACACCACAACTTCGTCACAACTTATTCACACCTTCTACACAACTTCTTCACACCTAGTAACTACTTAATCACAACACTACTTCTTCACACCTATCTATCTTCACAACTATCTACTTCACAACCATCTTCTTCACAACTATCTACTTCCCAACTTCTCTACTTCACAACTAGTTACACAAAGAAATAGATATAATGGATGATGCTCTAACAACTTGGATGTGGAGGTCACAACAAGTTGTAATACTTCTTCTCTTGAATGATTGAAGTATTCTTCTCTTGCACTTGAAAGGTATAGGTTTGGATCACTTTGAAACAAAGATTTATATATGTATGATCAAAGGATTTTAGAGAATAGAAATGAGATCTAGAACAGAAAGTTTTGGGGTGCAAAAGGTGAGAAAAATCTGTGGAATGAACCAGTATTTATAGGGGAAAATACTGTTTGGGAGCGTGGCCGGTCCCCTTAATTGGGTGCCGGTCCCCTTAATAATTAAGTGGACCGCCTAGTATAATTAAGGGGGCCGCCTAATAAAAAAATATTTTTTCTTCAGATTTTTTGTCTTTTTGTGGGGAAGGTTTTTCCTAAAGAATGTAGCCGTTTTTTTTTGTTGAAATTTGAATTCAAAATATTTATTTTGAATAAAACATTTCTTATAAATACAAAAATGTTTTGTATAAGTTTAAAAATGTTTGTCCCACTTTAATAAAATGTAAGGTTTGTAAAAATAAAAATTCCTTTGATCATAAAATGCATTAGACACTTTGTTTATTCATACCTTAAGTGATATGGATGCTAAAGCAAATATTTACGACTAAATACCTGTTTACGTCATAATTTGTAGTTCAATGAGTTTACGTTTTGTGATTATCAAAACATAGAGATATCGATATATGTTAATAATGTTTTTAGGCATTATTTATATCAACAGGTTTTGTGGTATATCAGATGAATGTGAAGAGTGCCTTTCTCTATGGCAAGATTGAAGAGGTAGTTTATGTCACTCAGCCACAAGGTTTTGAAGACCCACATAATCCAAAGAAGGGTACATGGTTGTCAAATCACTCTATGGACTTCATCAAGCACCAAGAGCTTGGTATGCAAGGTTATCTACATTCCTTTTGGAGCATGGCTATAGAAGAGGAGCTATTGGCAAGACTCTCTTCATTAAGAAGAATTCCAGGGATATCATTCTTGTTCAAGTTTATGTGGATGATATCATCTTTGGTTTCACAAAGGAAGCTTGGTTCAGAGAATTTGAGAACTTAATGAAAAGTGAATAGCAAATGAGTGCAATGTGGGAACTAACATTCTTCTTGGGGATACAAGTGAATCAACAACCTGAGGGAATTTTTATCCATCAGGAAAAGTATGTTAGAGACATCTTGAAGAAGTTTGATTTTGAGAATTTGAGGACTGCAACTACTCCCTATGAACCTCCAAAGCCTAAGAATCAGAATGAACCAGATGAAGTTGTCAATGTTCATCTATACAGATCCATGATTGGCTCACTCATGTACTTAACAGCCTCAAGACCTGACATCACTTTTGCTGTCAGTGCTTGTTCAAGACACCAAGTCACTCCACTTACTTCCCACCTGAATGCAGTGAAAAAGATTTTCAAGTATCTAAAAGGCCAACCTAAGTTGGGTCTTTGGTATCCAAGAGAATCACCATTTGTGTTGGAAGCATATAGTGACAGTGATTATGCTAGGGCTAATTTGGATAGGAAATCCACAACAGGAGGTTGTCAATTCCTTGGCAGAAGGCTAATTTCTTGGCAGTGCAAGAAACAAACCATTGTGGCTACCTCATCTACTGAAGCAGAGTATGTTGCTGCTGCTAATTGTTGTGGTCAGGTACTTTGGATTCAAAATCAAATGCTTGATTATGGGTTCAACTTCATGAACACTAATATCTATATTGATAATCAAAGTAACATTTCAATTGTTAAAAATCCAGTCTTTCATCAAAGAACTAAACATATTGAAATTAGGCACCATTTTAGCAGGGATGCAAATGAGAAACATTTAATTCAGGTGCTTAAAATTCATACTGATGATAATGTGGCTGATTTATTAACAAAGGCTTTTGATGGACCAAGGTTTAATCACTTAGTTGTCCACATTGGAATGGTTAACCCATGAATGATGTGTTTGAGGGGAGGCATAAGCCTGAGGGGAGGCATATGCCTTTGGTGGGGATAGATATTGATGTTGTAAATTTTGTGTATTATTATGATTATGGTTGCTAACTTTGTGTTGCAGGTTTAATTTTAATAAGACTAACCATTATTTGTATAAGTTTGTCTTATGTGTTCTGTTTTTAGTGTTTGTTTTGCAGGTTTCTATTTCTGCTGATGGACAAAGATCACTATATCACATATCAGTAGAATTGAAGAAAACAAAAACAAGAAATTTTATTCAGATTCATTACATGAAGTTCTTCAACCAGTAGTGTTTCAAGAGTACAAGCAAGACCAACAAACAACATTACAACTGAACAACCTCAAAAGACACCTACCTAACAACCTACACCTACCTAACCTCCTACTCCATCTTCCTCTTCCCCTTTCCCATGTCCTTGTCCTTGGGGTCAGGCATTCTCTTGTGGACCACTCTGGCTTGCATATCTTTGTCCCACAATTTGGGAGAAGCAAGCCCTAGGACAACTTTCAGTGGACCTTTACACCTTTGGGAAGATTGAGGCTCCACAAGGACTAAGATTTTGCTCATGCCAGCTACAACTCTCTCCATCTCACTAGTGAGAAACTCAGTGACTGGAGTAAATGATGGGAGAATAACTATTTAGGGAGTTGGATTCAGAGTTTCCTCTGATGAAGCAGGAGATGGATTGACCTCAGAAGGTCCCTCACCAATGGTGTTATATGCCCTCCTGATTTGGGGTAGATCATAGGTAGAGTTAGAAGATGTTGATGATGAATCAGAAGAAATTTCAATCACATTGGATTTGGGGTTCATGACTGATATTGTTGGGAAGATATTTGGTGTGTTTGGTACTTGTGTGTATTTGATTTGGGTAACTTGTGACTTGAAGGCTTCTTTATAGACCTGATTTGGAGTTAATGAGAGTTAATGTAACTTAATGTGAGGTAGTTGAGCGTGTGATATTTACTGATTAAACAAGTTGACCATAAAGATGATTCTACTGATGAGTTATCCTGCGGATTGACCAATTGCTATTGACTTTCTACTGATGACCTTGAAACATATCAGAAGAATGATCATAAAGGGTGTTAGATACGTGTTCCTGCTGATAGTTTCTGTCAATAGTGTTTATATCAGTGGAATGTGTATTCATCAGTAGAAAAGAGCTAAATAACTTTGATTCAAACAAGGTAGATGATTAATCGAGAGATAATATAGGAGAAACAAAGTTTTATTCATGTTCATCAAAGGTACAAAAAGGATGAAGTTACAAGATACTGAAATAAGCAAAACAATAATAAACCAAACACCTAGCCTATCATCCCTGACACCACTACTCTACTTTCCCTTTTCCCTTCCCTATCACCTCTGCAACCTTTATCTTGCCCTTGTTCCTGGTGAAGGTCTCATATTGTTGGGGAAAAGGCAGGCCAATTACCACTTCTCTTGCCCTTGGCAGAGGAGGATTTGACATTCTGGGTCTTGATGGTGGTCTTGGACGGGAGGATTGGGGTCTCTCTGGTGGTGAAGGAGGATTGTAAAGGCCGTCATCTTCATCTTCATCGGAAGACGTACAGATGAAGGGTGACACAAGTTCACACGGTGGTGGTTGATATGGGATCCAAGGATTAGGATCCTCAGAAGATTCTGCGGACCTTGAAGGATTAGGGCCTCTGCTTCATGCACCCACATCATGTTTCTTCTTCTTGGCTTGTTCCTTTGTGAGTCCTCTCAGTTTGGTTGGAACTTGGAATGGTGGTGGAGATGTCAATGATTCAGATGAATCAGAGGAGTCAGAAGAAATATTGATGACACTTGGGTTGAATTTCATGGTTGCTTCTAAATGAAGCGTTATGGTATCAAATTAGGGATTTGGATTGCAAATTTGGTTAGTGAGATTTAGGGATTTTTACCCCCTATTTATAAGCCAAATTATGCCTCGTGTTTAGAAGAAGTTATTGACTATTAATGCAAGGCGGTTGAAATGTAATTGGGAAAGAAAGTTTGACCAAGACAAGAGATTTTTACTGAATAATGGTTACCTCTGATGAAGTATTTCTGCTGATTGAACCATATCGTTGCTATTGATGGATGGAATGGTTGACCGTAGTCAACATTAAGTAGGTTTCTGCTGTTTGACCATGTGATTCCTGCTGATTGACTTGGTTTCTGCTGACGAGTCAGTTTTATGTTTTATTTTGGGATTTTATTAAAGTCAAATATTGGTCAAAGATTGTTTCCACAATTCTTGCCAATTACACTCCACGTTTGGAAATTTGCTTCTAATAACCTAGACGTGCAAATCCCAATCACAAATAACTGATTCCCTCTCCTTAAAAACTCAAAAACCATTTCACAACCTCTTAGCATCCAAAACCCACTCTCTCTTATCATTCAATGGCAGAACTTTTATTCAAAGGTGATCACAACAAACAAGCTTTCTTAGGTCGTGCTAAAGGGGATGCTCATTATTTCAGATTATGGAGTTTCTCCAAAGGTCAAAGATTCACTTTGCTTTAACCCAATACCCTGACATTATATATGAATCTTTGGTTATACAATTTTGGGAAATGGCTCAAGTGAGGTCTGTTGAAGAAGTACCAACGGAGATTGTGGCTACTATTGATGGGGAAGAATATGTAGTTACAGAGTCCTTGGTTAGGGGTCAATTATAGCTTGATGATGAAGGTGGTGAACATGAGGTACCTAAGGAGGAGATTCTTGCGGGTCTTCAGGCTGTTGGATATGCTGGAAATGGGAAAGTCTGGTACAAAACTCAATTTTGCCCTAAATGGAGATTCCTGACACACACTCTGCTCTAGTGTATGAGCTCTAAGTCTGGAGGTTGGGATCAATTCTCCACAGCTATTGCTCTTGCCATTGTGTGCTTATCTCAGGGTAGAACTTTTAATTTCTCTAAGTACATATTTGATGAAATGATTCAAAATGTTAAGGATACCAAACTTAAATTTTTAATGTATCTTAGGTTTCTTCAAATAAGCTTAGGTATTCAGACCAATGACACTACCCATATGCTTGTAAAGAGGTTGTCTAGCAAACTATTTGCTTCTATGCAAACAGAATATAATGGGGACCTGATGGCAATGCAGCTGCTGATGTAGCTGATGGTGGTCAAGAACCTGCTGATGCCAATGTACCACTAGATTCTGCTGAGGGTCCTACAGTTGCTCCTGATGCAAGTGCATCAGTTTCTACTGATACCCAACCACCACCATCTCCAAGGCCATCCACACCTAGACCTCCGACACTACTACTCTCACCTGGTGTTGATGCTCCTAATGAGCATGTGGCACCTGAGGTTTCTGGCCCTGACCAACCTGTATACTCTCCACAGATAACAAGACTTGCCACACCAAGTCTATTGAGACCTACTTCTGTGGAAAACTAGAAGGGGGGGTTGCATAGTTTTACGTCCGTTTTAAAATTTATAAAAATAAGTTTGTTTTAAAAACTTTGATTCTAGTTTATGTGATCTCAATACTTGCACTATATGAACAATTATATAGTAACTAACTAACAAAGCTAATATTGTATAAGTAAATAAGTAAGTAATGAAAAGAGTTGGAAAGATCAAACCACAACACAAGGATTTATAGTGGTTCGGCTACAAGGTCACCTTCCTTGTTCCTACTCCACTCCCCGAGTCACCTACTCGAGAGTTTTCTTCACTATCTCAACAAACTCCCTTATGGGGGAGAAAACCTTACACACCAATGTACACACCACCACTTCGTCACAACTTAATCACAACATCTACACAACTTCTTCACACCAATCTACTTCACACCAATTCTTCTTCACACCTTTCTACTTCACACCTATCTACTTCTCACCAATCTTCTTCACACCAATCTTCTTCACAACTACACTACTTCACTACTAATCAACTTCTTCTCCCTACAAAACTTCTATTTCTCCTAAACTACTTATTACAAGCACAACACAACTTCACAAATAATATACACAATATACACAACTACTCTTCAATACTTCTTAAACTTAGTTGTAGAAGGAGCATTCTTCTTTTGCACTTTGGATGAGGATGGATGAGAAGGGATTGAATCACTTGAAACAAGGATTAGTAATCTAATGATCAAAGGGTATTGGAAGATGTTTAGAGAGTTTTAGATCTGAAATTTTCGTGCAAAAGGTGGAGGAAAAATTCCAGATTTAAGGTGGTATTTATAGGAGAAAATTCTGACAGATTCTGACACAGGAGCCTGACCGATCTCCTTAATTCATGGCCGGTCCCCTTAATTTTAAGGGGACCGCCCCTTATAATTAAGGGGGCCGCCCAGCTGTAACGGCCAGAAAATCTGTCATTTAGTGGGGAAAATTTATTTGGCCAAAAACTAACTGATTTTGGTTAAAAATTTGAATTCATATATTTAGTATGATTAAAACATTTTTCTTTATTGCCAAAAGTGTTTTTCAAAAATATATAATATGTTTATATAATTAAATAAACTTTGTAATAATTAATTAAATACCCCTTTGATCATGAGATGTATTAAGCACTTGTTTATTCATACCTTAGTGATTAAATTGGATAAATTGATATAAACTAGCTTAATACTTGTTTACGTAGTAATCTTACGTTTGATGATTTTACATTTTATGATCGTCAAAACATAGAGATATCGAAAGATATAAATAACGTTTTTATGCATTATTTATGTCAACAATCTCCCCCTTTTTGATGATTACAAAATCTAAACTCATTAAGATAAAATTAGTATATATTCAAGTATTATTGTGAGTTTATATCAATTCTCCCCCTTTTTGTTAGCATCAAAAAGGTTATCCCGATTTTATTGGAGCTCCCCCTTGATGTATACTCCCCCTCGTTTTAAGGTCACAAAGGAATCGAGATATGGAATTCTTGCAAAAAATATTTAGTAGACAAGTAACACATATATATATATATATATATATATATATATATATATATATATATATATATATATATATATATATATATATATATATATATATAGCATGCAAGAATAGAAACTAAACATAACCATAATCATTGATAGAATTAAAAGGTTACAACAAGCATTACATCAACAAGTAGTGAAAATAATAAAAGCCTTGAAGGCTTACAATCATAACTAAAATAAACCAAAGCTCTAACATGAAGGTCCTCTCTAGAGCTTGCCATCCAAAATGGTTTAAGACAATTTTATTTGCAAAATACCAAGCATGTTTAATTGGGTGGAATTGATGGTGAACATGGAGATGGTGATCGTGGAGGAGTGTTTGTTGATGGTGGTGGAGGAGATGTGTTTGTTGTTGGTGGTTGATGCAACAAGTTTTCAATGTGTGAAAACATGTATTGTATCTCATCTCTTAGTCCGAACACAATTGTTCGGTTGTGGATGCAACAAAGGAAAGTGTCACCATGAGCTTCAAGTAAGCTCCATCGGATGGGGTTATAGGTTGGTGGATTGATAGGGGATGATGACAAGTGTGCATCAAGAGGTGTTAATGGTGATAATGAGAGGGTTAATGCAAGAGTTGTGTTTTCAATGGTAGGTTGTGGTGGTTGAACTATTGGTGGAGGAGACAAGTGGGTGTTTATGTAGTCATTTATGGATGAAGTGGATGGTATGGAGGAAGTGGAGGTTCCATTTTTGGATGGTTTTTTAGAAGGTGCATTTGGTGCACTAGGAGATGAGCATTGAGGTATTGGTGATAGAGTGGTGTTGTCTTCATTGGTGAGATCAATGAAGATTTGTTTTGGTGGAACAATGACAAGTTTTTGTTTCTTGGCTTTGCTTGAGTAGGTGGTTCTTGGTGATGACATGGTGAAAGGATGAGGTTTGATGAAGTTTGAGGATGATGGAATGTGAATTAAATATGCGTAGGGATTATATAGTATGAAAACATGTTTAGAAATGGAATTAATTTGAAAATGGATGGTTAGATACCAAAAGCAGTTTAGATTTAAAGGGAAATGGTAGCTGAGACTAGAAAAAGAAGTCACAAGATGCAAAAGAAAATAGAGAAAAATACTGTATGGGTGGCCGGTCCCCTTAAATGCAAGCCGGTCCCCTTAAATTTAAGGGGGCCGCCCATCTGACGACCCAGAAATCAAAAATTTTCTTGAAAAACGTTATATTCTATTTTGTTTTTGCAGCAAGCTCTATTTGGACATTTCACATTTGTTTTGGTATATATATATATATATATATATATATATATATATATATATATATATATATATATATATATATATATATATATACACACACACATAAGCTAGGCATGCAAGCATATATATAGAATAAGAGATAAAACATGCAATCATAAGCATATATTAAACATAATAAAGCAAGTTATCATCCTAATCAAATATCCAAACAATTATCCAAGAGAAAGACAAGTACTTCCGAATATAAGTCGGACAAGTAGCACATAAATATCCATGATCAAAAGCCATAAAAATAAATATTGTTCAACAATCATAAGCTAATCTCCATCATCTTCTATTCTTCCCGAAGATGCCCTTCAACGTCTTCCCGATGAATTTGAAGCCACCTCTAACTTCTTCATGCAAACTCTTTTGTCGTCTAAGCACCTCGGTTGTTCGTTCATGAAGTATTTCATCGGTTTGATCGCTAGGAGATGGAGTTGTACACTCGGGATAGTCGAGATCCTTTAGATTATCAACGAACTCGGAGAACGAAAGGGTACTAGCACCATGGGCGTTTTCCTCCTCATCGGCATCGTCTTGTCGAGAAGATGAACCGTGAAAGCTATGACGACGAGATTTTCCCTTGTCACTTCGAGTTCGTCGAGTTTGTTTTAGAGCGAGAGGACGTAAGGTGGGATAGATGGACTCATAGATGCTATTGTCAAGATCGGGGTAGAACTCGATAACATGACGATAGAGACGAGTTAGAAACATTCCATATAGAAGATTGGCTTTGGGAGTTTTTCTAGCATACTCAATCCGTTTGATAAAGAAGTAGGCCAAATTGTATGGCTTTTCAACAGCGATACAATACAACATGTGAGCAAGGCACGCCGGGAGATGGTCCCGGTGACCTCCGGTACCGAACGCATTCTCACGAATGAGTTCTTCCCAACGCTTCATGTGGGGGCCTAATTCCTTGAGGAGAATTTGGTAAGAAGAGATTTGGACATTTTTGGATTTTATTTTTCGGGTTGTAGTGTCACGCTCTACACCAAGGACTTGGTGAATTTCATCAGGATGAGGATGTCGGAGAGATATGGACCAAAGGTTGGTCGACAACGATGTAGAGATTTGAGGTCCCACTCGTTTGTGAAAACGGCTTGACCTCCAAAAGGAATTTGGAGGATTTGACCGAATTGGTCGAGAGTTAAGGTGATAAATTCATTTTGGATCATGAAGGAGATGGTGATGGCACCAAGATCATTTGTTTGAACCGCGACTTGGCTATAGAAATCAACTATGAAACGAGGAACGATGGGTTCATTGATTTCAAAGAGACAATTGAAGTTGATGCTTGTGAACAAGCGATCAATGTATTCGGATTGAGCAAAAGCTAGATCTACTACACATCCCTCATGAACGTTTCTATCTTCAATTTGACCATATATACGTCAAATGGAAGGAGATGTAGTAGGGATTTGGGAAACTTTAGGAATGTAGTTTTTAGTGAGGGAAAGATCTTCGGTAGTCGCTTTTGGCATTTTCACCTAAACAAAACAACAATACAAAAGACCAAAATAAATATAAGGAAGAATAAAAATGTATATATTGTTAAGACTTATGTTGGAACGTAAACATACTTCGACTCTAAGACGATAATCCTAAGAAGTAGTTTATCATGTTCCTTATTATTATTTTTAACTCGTTCTAGATATATTTTACGATGTTTAGCAAGTAGTTATAGACAAATCCAAACGCCCTTTTAAACATCTTAATATATCATGAAATTTACTAGATTTACTTTAGATTGTAAAACTAGCCATTTCTTACGAGTTTCTTATGCATGTGATTTGTTTTCGAAAAGGATGGTTTGTGATTTGACCCAAAAATGCCATTTTTTGTACTAAACCAAACGCTTCCTTAACTAGACACTTACACTACTAGTATGTCAATATATATATGAATTATATATCTTGACAAGTCCGAATTACTAGTTTTAAGTTTATAAACTTGACAAAGTTTTATAAAAATTACAATGATTTAATTTCTACATTATTTGGACATAATCCAAACACCCTCTTATCGTTTACACAAACATTTTTACTTAGTTGAAAAATATAGTTTCATGTTTTACAAGTTATAAAAACATAGTATGGTTAGTTTTAACAAGTTTTTATAGCATTATTCAACAATGTGTTTACCAAAAATTTTCAAAAGGAGTGTATGAATTTTTTCAAAAATTTTTGATAAGAGTGTTTGTAATTATTAGTTTCTAGTGTTTAATTAAGCATCCTAATCCTAAGGGAAGCATTTAGTTATGGAAATTTTAGACCCAATTCGAAAGAAATTATGAATTTGAAAAAATTATTAAAACATGCATAATCTTGAGTTTGACCAAATTAGATGTAATTAGATGAAATGTGTTATGAAAAACTTACAATATGTAATGGTGATCATGTTAGATGAATTTGCCCTTTGCGAAATAACCTGAATTATGTGATTTGGAAGTGGTTTAAGGTGTTTTGGGGTTTGGAATTTCGTCACAGCAGCAGCAGAAAATTGGGGTAATGAGAAAGAGGAGTGTTTGGCAAAAGAAATAAGAGGGAAAACGATTTGGGACAATCAGATGGCTGGCCCCCTTAAACATTAAGGGGGCTACCCTTTATTTGGTTGCCAGTCCCCTTAAACATTAAGGGGGCCGCCCTCCAAAATTTGATTTTTCGTGGTTTTGGTTTCTGGAAAGAACAAGAAAATATTTATATTTATATTAGATTTATATTTAATCAAAAATACGTTGGAGAGTATTCGCACGGAAGGAATTACTTGACACTTTTACTTGACATTTCATCAATTAAAATTTCTTGATCATTTCGGATGAATTTTATCAAGTTGTCAAGTGGACGAGAGAGTTGTGGAAGGTTTATAAGTGTGTGTGTATATATATATATATATATATATATATATATATATATATATATATATATATAGTATGGGCTTATAAGACGAGAATATAGGAGCGAGATGTATGCAACGGAAGACGGGAGTTTGTTTCATCCATAGCTTTTTTGACTCATTTCTCTACATCAACATGAGTGTCGTTGAACATTGAAGTTCAAGAAGGCAAATGGGGGGAAAGAAAAGGTTCGTAAACGAACAATTTCTAGTTCTAGAAAATCAACAAATGAATTTTCTAGGTTATAAGATCCTAGATATAGCTAAGAATATATATATATATATATATATATATATATATATATATATATATATATATATATATATATATATATATATATATATAACATAAATAGATAAGTTATATATATGTATAGATATAAAATCTAGAGGAAACTATAAGCCAAACAAAATCACATAAATACTAGAGACTAAACTAAGCATGCATTTCTTGACAAGGAAATAAAAGGAAATGTGTACCTTTCGTCTTCAATGCGTTTTTCTTCAAAGTCTTCAAGGAATTGTACGAACTAGAGGTGACAACTAAAATTTCCGAGTTTGTATGGCGAATTTTCTACGTTGGTCCCCATTGTCTCATTTGACCAAAGTTATTTGATCCGAACATGTTTTGTATTTGACTTGGGTGCATATATGGTGGAAACATTCCCAACGGATTGAAGTTCCACATTTGGTGATTATTGTTAAAGTTTCATCTATTTTGGTTTACTCTTGGTTGAGATGTTTTAGATCTAGGGTAAGAATTATTTGGTTTCCTAGGTGGTGGAGTTTTAGATCTTGTTTTAGGTTTAGACGATCCTACGTCGGTTTTTAAAGATGGTTTATAAAACGGTTTTATTTCTTCATCACTAGCAAGAGGTATTTTCTTATCATTTATGAGTATAGACTTAGGATTAGATTTTAGAGGTTTTAGTTCGTTGAGTACACTTTCAAATTTGACATTTTTAATTTCACTTGTTGAAGCTTCGGTTGAGTTAAATCCTAAACCGGTTTTATCTCCGGATACTCTTTGAATACTTATTATTTTACTAAGTGAGTGACTACTATTTTCAAATTTATCAAGTTTGCAAATTTATTCCCTGAGTTTTACGTTTTCACCTTTAAGCTCTTGACATGATTTACATTCTTTAAAAATTTCTTTACCTTTTTCAAGTTGATGTATTTTAATTTTTAGTTCTAGTACTTCATTTTCTAATTGGTTGTTTATGCATTTTAGTGATTTGTTTTAAGCCATTACTTGTTGTCCTAGTTTGCATAATCTATTGTATTCACTATCTAAATCTTTTTCATCTAATGATAAATTTTCATCACTAAAGTATTCGGTTTCGGAACGTACCTCATTTGATGTTTTCGCCATGAGACACTTCTCTTCCTTTGTTGTTTCTTTCTCATCTTCATCACTATCACTCCAAGCTCCTCCAACAAATGCTCTTTGATCTTGATCTCTTGTCATCATTGGACATTTTCCAATGAGGTGATTCGGATCACCACACTTGAAACAGTTTCTCTCATTCTTGCTATACATGTCATCTTTATTCTTTTGAGATGCTCTCCTTTCATCGTGTGGTTGTCTAACGAATCTTCCTCGCCTTTTGAAGAATTTCTTGAAATTTCTTACGGCCATGGCATATTCTTCGTCATCACTTTCGGAAGATGAGCTATCTTCGTTGTTGGATTCCTTTCTAGCTTTCAAGGTGATTGACTTGCTTTGCTCTCGTTTTCCTTTGACCATATCGGAGTCCTTCTTTATAATTGCTTCGTAGACTTTCAAATTTCCAATTAATTCATCAAGTTGCAACGTTGACAAATTCTTTGATTCTTCAATGGTCGTCACTTTAGCTCGCCATTTTGGGTGAAGAGCCCTAAGAAACTTCCTAACAAAATTCATACTAGAAAAATTCTCATCAAGTGCTTTTAAACTTGTGATGATAGTGTTAAATCTAGCGAAAGCATTATCAATTGATTCCTCTTCCGGAATCATGAATTGCTCATATTGTTGAACAAGTAGATCTATTTTATTATCTTTGACTTGATTTTTACCTTGGTGAGTTATTAATAAAGAGTTCCAAATTTCTTTTGTGGTTTCACACATAAAGATCCTTTCGTACTCTTTACGTGGTAGCGCATTATAAATAACCATTTTTGCTTCATTATTTTTAGCAAGTTTTCATTTTAAATCATCATTTTATTTTTCAAAAGGTACGATTTCATCTTTCTTTGTTTCGGGGTTATTTTGAATAGGTAAAAAATCACCATTGGTAATAACATGCCAAAGATCTAGATCTTTTGATTTCACATAAGTTTCGAATCGATTTTTCCAATATAAAAATCCATCACTTTCAAATAGTGGTGGTCTTTGCATAGATTGCCCTTCTAAATATTTTTTCAGATTTCATAGATCGTTACAAGTTTTAAAATACAATATATTTTAAAAATCTTGCAAGACGTGGCTCCTGATACCAATTTTGGAAAACTAGAAGGGGGGTTGAATAGTTTTACGTCCGTTTTAAAATTTATAAAAACAAGTTTGTTTTAAAAACTTCGATTCTAGTTTATGTGATCTCAATACTTGCACTATATGAACAATTATATAGTAACTAACTAACAAAGCTAATATTGTATAAGTAAATAAGTAAGTAATGAAAAGAGTTGGAAAGATCAAACCACAACACAAGGATTTATAGTGGTTCGGCTACAAGGTCACCTTCCTTGTTCCTACTCCACTCCCCGAGTCACCTACTCGAGAGTTTTCTTCACTATGTCAACAAACTCCCTTATGGCGGAGAAAACCTTACACACCACAACTTCGTCACAACTTAATCACAACTTCTACACAACTTCTTCACACCAATCTACTTCACACCAATTCTTCTTCACACCTTTCTACTTCACACCTATCTACTTCTCACCAATCTTCTTCACATCAATCTTCTTCACAACTACACTACTTCACTACTAATCAACTTCTTCTCCCTACACAACTTCTATTTCTCCTACACTACTTATTACAAGCACAACACAACTTCACAAATAATATACACAATATACACAACTACTCTTCAATACTTCTTGAACTTAGTTGTAGAAGGAGTATTCTTCTTTTGCACTTTGGATGAGGATGGATGAGAAGGGATTGAATCACTTGAAAAAAGGATTAGTAATCTAATGATCAAAGGGTTTTGGAAGATGTTTAAAGAGTCTTAGATCTGAAATTTCCATGCAAAAGGTAGAGGAAAAATTCCAGATTTAAGGTGGTATTTATATGAGAAAATTCTGACAGATTCTGACACAGGAGCCTGGCCGGTCCCCTTAATTCATGGCCGGTCCCCTTAATTTTAAGGGGATCGCCCCTTATAATTAAGGGGGCCGCCCAGCTGTAACGGCAAGAAAATCTGTCATTTAGTGGGGAAAGTTTATTTGGTGAAAAACTAACTGATTTTGGTTAAAAATTTGAATTCATATATTTAGTATGATTAAAACATTTTTCTTTATTACCAAAAGTGTTTTTCAAAAATATATAATATGTTTATATAATTAAATAAACTTTGTAATAATTAATTAAATGCCCCTTTGATCATGAGATGTATTAAGCACTTGTTTATTCATACCTTAGTGATTAAATTGGATAAATTGATATAAAGTAGCTTAATACTTGTTTACGTAGTAATCTTACGTTTGATGATTTTACATTTTGTGATCGTCAAAACTTAGAGATATCGAAAGATATAAATAACGTTTTTATGCATTATTTATGTCAACAACTTCTAAGGAATATGAGGACTTGGCTGCAGGATTTTATAATTCTCCTGTCAGGACCAATGATGCTCGCAATACCACAGATATTCCTGCTGGTGGAGCTGAAAGTCCTGTTACTCTCACCTCGATGTGTACTTTGCTTAACAGGTATGTAAAGAAGGCTGATGACTTGGAGAAAGAACTCAAAGCAACAAAAGCTAATCTGGGTGGTCATATAGATATGCTCACAGCGAAGGTTCAGGATTTGGAAAGACAACTAGGACAAAAGAGAAAGAGGCAAGTTGTGATTGAATTAGAAGATGAGCAGGCAGATGTACCATTTGAGTCTCTTCATGTCTTAGTTGATGTGACTTTGGCTCAGTCACCACCTCCACCAGCACCTACCACTACTAAATCTCTTAAGCCCTAGGAACCTATTAAGTATCACAGAAGGAAACCCAGATCTTATATTGGAAAGAAGTCAAAAGTGTCAGTTGATGCTCAGAATTTGGCTGCTGACTCAGTGGTGCCTCTTAGTGGACCTGATGCTGATGTTCTTGGAAATGAAAAATCAAGTGATGATGTTGCTGGAGCCCATTTTGCTGATGTTGATATGAGTGGTGTTTCTGCTGAGAAGGTCACTGCTGGTGTTACTACATCAGTTGAAACATTCTTTGTTGCTGGTAAAGAGTATGTGGTCTCACATAGAAATGATACATCTATCCAAGAGCATACTACTGATGGAGACAAAACTGCTAATCCCTATACCAGAGGATCTGCTGATATTACTATTGATTCAGATGTTCAGGATTTAACTGCTGATAATATGGAGGAGTCAGACATTCCTAAGGATGATTCTGCTGACATTTCTAAATCTTTTGCTAATGATCTTGTATCAGAACAAGAAAAACTTGAGCAAGAAAGACTCGTGAAGGAATGTGAAGATAAGAAGAAAAGTTCAGATTTGGCTCAGGTGATACAGGCTAAATATGATTCAGAGATCCAATCTGCTACACACAAGTATGTTTCTACTTTGCCTCTTGCAAGACAAAGGGAATTGGATGCTGCTGTTCCTAAATTTTGATGAAGCGGATTGGATGCAAATTGGGAGGCAAGTGGTTTCAAATCCTGTTCTTGCTAGAGAGATTCTTGGAGATAATGTTTCTGAAGCTGATTATGCTCCCAGAATGGTTGAGATTATGAAACTCAGAAGGAAAGTTGATGCTGAGAAGATTGCCAAAGCAAAGAGGGATAAACCTCTTACACAAGCACAACAAAAGAAGATGATGAGAGAATTTGTAAAGAATCAGAGTAGTGCGGTGTACAATAATCCCTAGACTAAGACTCAGGTCTGGTCCTTGTCAGATGATCAGCTGATTCACCAATACAACTTGATTAAGTCTAGACTCAGCAGGGATGGACTTCTTGGTTCAGATCAGTCTTTTCCATATATGCAGTCTGCTGATACAGAATCATCTTCTCATGGGCTTAAGATTGGTGGTACTACTTCTGTTGATCCACCATCTATGTAACCTTCTGTTGATAATCCCTCATCTGCTGATATGGGTGCACATGCTGCTGGTTCTAAACATGTTATTTCTGCTGATCCTTTTATTGTTGTTTCTGCTGATAATACAACTGTTGTTGTTACTTCTTCTATGGACAAGGGCAAAGCTAAGGTTATAGAAGAAGATATTCCTTCTAGGAAGAGGTCTAGGAGACAGATTGAGGAGGATAGATTGGGTGAAGAGGCTGCACAGAGATTGCATAAGGATCAAATTCAAAAGGAAAAGTTCAGACCTATCGAGCTTGAAGCTGCTAGGGCTAAACAAGATAGGTTGGATATGGATGCTCAACATGTCTCTGTTTCAGATGTTCCTCCAATAGCAACTCTTTTAGCAGTTACTCATGATCTTTCAGCAGTTAATGATGAATTATCTTCTCTTCACTCTGTTATCTATATTCCTGGCAGGAGGGCCAAGAGAATGGCTAGACTGAATGCATCTAAACCTCCTCATGTGAATAGGGAGTTGGACTTTGATGCTGATGATGCTGAGGGCCAAGGAGTTGGACTTTTCTTGAGGAAGGGTCTGCTGAGGATTGGCCAAAAGGATCTTTCAATGTCTTGGTTAGATGGGAGGTTTCTAGTAATGGGCAGTCTAATACTATTTATAGGGTGGATGGATCATCTATGCATTTCACTTTTCAGCAAGAAATTTTTCATCTTGTGCATCACCAAGATCTACTTACTCTTTATGACCTGGTAACCAAGTACTATGTTGCTCATACTCCTGAAGGTGCTCGGTTATATCTATTGGTTGATCTTCAAGTGCTCATGAACTCTGGGTCTTCAACTGGTACTGGTTATGCAGTTTGGAATAATAATAATAGATGGAGAGTATTAAGCTGGAGCTTTTATCCTGTTCCCTATGTTCATGTCTTGGAAACTATAGCTGGTATAAGGGTGGCTATGTTTATAGACCGGGAGTATCCTTTAACTATGGCTCTTATGGAGAAGATGCTTCTACATCATCTGGAAATTCCTCTTGATCCAGTCGGGAATGCTAGACTCTTTGCTGAGTCTTTGGTTCATTTGTTCAAGTCCAGGATTAGGGTAGCCAGAGCCTCTTGAAAACACATATTTTATGTGTTGTATGCAAGTTTTGGTGTTGGTTATTCACCACACCTTATCTGGTTATCAACTTACCATGATGTTGACTATTCCATCAAAAAGTTGGCTAGTCCAAAGGGTACAACTTTGGTAAAGACAAGTCAACTCTATTGACAGCTGTAATAGTTTGCTAAAAACTATTGGGTTCTCAACTCACCCATGCTTAACAACTGAGAGTTGGATGGTCGTCAATTAACCATGGATTTTTCCTTATGGCTTCCAAATAATTGGCTAGCCCACAAGTGTATGGCTTGTAGTAAAGGCAGTGGAAACCATATTTGGTATTCAATTTACCAAGGTGATTTAATCAACTAAATAATTGACTAGTCCTGAGCAAACGGCTACAGGTAAAGACATTTCAAATCTGTTTATAGCTGATGATTTGCTAAAAATCATATGGTTATCAGTCTACCATAGTTTGTGAACAGAAACATTTGGCTACTCCAGTAGTAATGGCTATTGGTAAAGAGACATCAAATCCATTATTTTTAATGATTCACCTCTCAGGAGTTAACACGCCTTGAAGTGATGAGAATAGTATGAAACTTATGTTTTGATGTACATTTTGTCATTTGTTGCTGCAAAGAATGGAGCTTTCAAGTTTTTGCTGATCATAGAGATGCTGCTGATAAAGATTCTTTGTTGCTGCAGTTCACATTCAATCCTCTTCTTCTGGGAATTAAAGATCTATCAAGAATCTTGGAGTTAACCATGTCAACTTCAAGATTAGGGGAGGATTGTAAGGAATTATTGAAGTCAGCAAATAGATTCTGCTGATGGATACTGCTGACAGAATTCTGCTGAAGCTTATATGGATTCTGTTGATGATCTGGATTCTGCTGAAGACATAGTTTCTGCGGATATAGTTAATCCGTAGATAAGAGTATGTTATTTTAGGATAAGATATGTAGAATATCTTCTAGAGTTTAATGAATATACGTTTCTCGTAAAAGAGGTTAGGGTTTCTTATAGTATCAAAGGAACCCAAGGTCATTGTATTATATACGTATCAAAAATATTCTTAGTGAATAATAAAACGATCCATAGAGGATCAAAGTGTTTAGTATATTGTTTGTATTTCTATTCCGCAATAGATACAAGCATACAGAGATTGTCTGTATAGTTCTGCTAGTGATTACATTAGTAAGCTATCGATCCATTGGCTCAAGATCTATCAAGGGTAGATCCTACACTTTCTTTTAATCAGTACTGTAAGAAGGAAGGATGTCGGTCTGAAGCCCTTTAGAGTCCTTAAAAGGTAATATACCGGGTTCGAAAATCTTATCCTCGGAGAGGAACGATATATAAGTACCAACCACGGTAGAATCCTAAGAAGAAGATGAATCATTAATGGATGAGAGATCATTCTGTTCAAAAACATCTTCGATTGAATTCTCGATTCTTGATGCAAGAAGATCGATGCTATTGAGTTCACTAGCGAACTCCTCAAAGATAAACGATTCATATTTCGGGAGAGAAAGATCAGGAGGAGAAGTGGTACTGCCACTACTCTTCTCTCCAATATGATCGATATCAAAACGGGAAACGTCATACTCAGTCAGATTATAGTTGCTATCCTTAACGGGGATAGGGGAAGAAGTCGGTCGATCTTTTAATGCTTCGAATTTAGAAATGAGAAGATAAACATTTGATAATCTTTCACGAAGTGCAGGATCAATCTCTTCTTTCTCTGGACTGACGAGCTTAGAAGGTAACTCCTCAATGTAATCGATATCTACACAAGATAAAGAAGTGCAATCATCATCAGAATCGGAAAACGTCTCATCATGATCATCAAAGGACTCAATAATTACTTCATTGCTCTTCAGAGGGAGGGAAGATAACGGTTCTTCATTCAATAACTCTTCAAGGAAACGAATATCTCCCTCCGGATCAAAATTAGTATCGTCAACCATCATCGAATCAGAATCATTATTAGCAAGACAAGCCTCGATCTCATCTAAAAAGACATCGCTCCAGCTAACAATTACCTCCGGCTAGTGATTACCTCTCTTTAGTGATTAGCTCCAGCTAGCAATTACCTCTAGCTAGCGATCATCTCTACTCAGCGATTTGCTCCAGCAATCTGGTGGTATTTAGCGATTAACTCATTTGTGAGATTCTAGTGATTGGTTTTTTACTTATACTTGGTGAATTGTTGTAACTTAAGTTGTCTCGATTAATCTGATTGTGGTTTGACGTTGTGACTTAATTCTTACGACTTGACTTATTACGATCGGATATATTGTAACTTGACTTGTCGCGACTTGACACTTAGTGCAAATTGTAACTCGCATATTACATCCTTTGCTTTCTTTTGTTGACTTTAGTAAAATCCCGGGAAAGAATCGATTTCTCGGTTTAAGACACAAGAGTTGTAAAATCACGTTTAAGATTATTTTATGGCAACTACGGCTTCAACTAATGACATTCAAGCTACCGGGTCTGATACCCAACCTCCTATGCTCGATAGGACTGACTATGAATCATGGACACAAAGAATTCGACTATATTGCCGGGGTAAGGAATATGGTGAGAACATTCTTCAATCAATTGATGAAGGTCCCCTCCAGATGGGTACAACAAGAGATGTTATCTCCACTGCTGATGATGGAACTATCACCTTTGGAATTGACAGACCATGTACTTACAATGACCTTAGCGATGTTGAAAAGAAGCGCTATAATGCAGATATTCGAGCCTCCAACATTGTGATACAAGGATTACACAGGGATGTTTACAAGCTCATTAACTTCAATACAGATGTCAAAGCTATTAGGGATAATGTCAAAATGCTTTTAGCCGGGTCAGAGCTCACCAAAGAAGATCGTGAGTCATAGTTGTATGATGAGTTTGAACATTTCAAGATGAATCCTAGTGAAAACATCACTGATTACTACGTCAGATTTCACAAGCTTGTTAATGACATGAAGATGATCCAAATGAAAATGCCCAACATCTAACTCAACTCAAAGTTTTTCAACAACATGTCACCTAAATGGGATCGGTTTGTCACAGCAGTAAAACTCAACAAGGGACTCAGAAACACCAACTATGAACAACTCTATGCTTACTTACAACAATATGAGAAGCATGTAGTGTATGACCATCAATTGAGGGACAAGCTCAATCCAAACTCCACAACTGATCCTTTTGCCTTCATATCCAATGTACAAACACTAAACCAACCATCTCATGATCAAGTCTTTCTTCATCCTGTACCAACCACACAGAACCAGTCATCCAATGTTCAATCATCTATGCAATCACCAAGTGTCATGAGCACTCAACCGGACTCGGGATACTCTCACAATGATAAGATGATTGATAACCTATCCAACCAAGTGTCTCTACTTGTTCAGCAATTCAGAGCGACACTTTCTCAAACTAAAAACCAACTCAGAACATCATCTAAGCCACGTAATCTTGCTATTGTATAAGATGGACGTTTTGTGGTTCAAGGAAGGCAAAATGTCAATCAAAGGAATGGAGTATAGGGGTTTGCTCAGAACAGAGGTGGTAATGCTAATCAGGGACAAGGAAGATAACCCAAAAGCTAAAACTGTGGTGGGTTAGGTCACATTGCTAGGAACTGCACTCAACCTAAGCGTCCCTAGAACTCAGACTACTTCAAGGATAAGATGTTGCTGATGCAAGCACAGGAAAGTGGAGTGGCATTGGATGAGGAGCAGCTGTTATTCCTAGCTGGTGATGAAGGAAATACTTTTGATGTTGATGTAGATGACCAGCCTGTTCAGGACTTAGCACTTAATGATCCAAACATATTTTAGGCAGAGGATTGTGATGCTTTTGACTCAGACGTTGATGATGAACCCACTGCACAAACCATTTTCATGGCAAATTTATCAGCTGTAGTCTCATCACCTCAACAATCCGGTTCCTCCTAGTCATCCATCATATCTGAGGTACTTAAGTTGTATGATGTATGTAAAAGTGTTAATGAACCGAAGATTCTCAACGATATACATCAGATTAATGTTGTTGAGTCAAATAAGGTTAAATTGGAAAGCAACAATGTTTGTCCAATTGAGCAACATATGGATCTAAACACAAAATCTGATGTATCTAGTGGAGCATCATCGATTTTTTGTGATAATGATGTTATGCATGAACAAAGGATTCCTGACGAAGTACAACAAACAAATGTGGCGGGATTAGATATTGCTAATATGGGAAATAGCAATGTTGTCCCATATGAACAATATGTAATGCATGACGTTGAATATGTTGTACCAAGTGATGCATTCTCTGTTGATGATAATGTGTGTGAATTGGATGAGTTCATTGTTGTTGCACCCGATGACACCTTGACCACTAGGATTAATATTCTTAAGGATCAGGTAACTTGTTATGAACAACGTTCAAAATTTGAGCTAACCAAACGTGAACAAAAAATGGATTGGCAAATACGTGCATATATAACTGAATATAACTTAAGGGAAGAAAACTTAAAACAAGAGTTAAAGTCAATACAAAATAAACTTGATCAAGCTGTTAAACAAATACAGGAAATTCAGGATAGTGTAAGTGCACTAAAAGGTGATTTTCAAGAAAAAAAACTAAACTCTTAAATGATTTTTCCAATCTTAAGAAGTTGAAAAACAAACTTGAAAACAAATTGTACACTCAAGGACAAACCATACAAACAGCTAAAATGATGCAAAAGTACATTAGTTTGCAGGATAAGCATAGTAATAAGGATTTAAGAGTGAACTTCCTTAAGAGCGTTAGTGCCTCTCAACCTGCCTTGTATGATGCTAATGTGATGTTGAAACCTGATCATGCCCCCCCCCCCCAATTGTTGGTCTGGTGAAGAGATGGATGAGATAGAATCGGCAATAGGGAGAAGTTAGAAAACATAATGAAGGATCCAAAGTGCATTAAAAAACGTGTCAATGTCAAACCACATAATTACTATGAACAGAATTGATTGACAGTTTTGCACCGCAATCTAGGGTAACACCTGAGCAAGTATTTTGGTCCCTAGACATGGAAAAAATGAAAGCTGAAGAACTTAAGGCCAAAACCCCTGATGGATCTAAACACACGCCTTGTGTTATAGTGATACTTTGAATGATACTAACAAGTACGTGGAATATACTTAGTTATACTTATAAGATTTGTTTGTAAGTTTCTTTGTGAGTGAGAACAATTGTATATGAACACAATAAACCAAAGGTTAAGCTCCAATATTATTAAGAATAATAATACGAGTGATCTAGTTTATCACTAGGGTTACACCTTGAAGCTCTCTAATTAATACGTGTATAAACCTAAACCTAGGACCTCCTTTTTTAGAACACAAGGAGTCCTTTACAAGATAAGTATTAACTGAGAATAATAGAATATACACAAGATCTTTTCTATACTTATCTAAATACATGTTTCCTAAAAATTATCCTGCAGCAGTGGTAACATTATGTACTAGCAGTGGTAATGAGTTTCCACTGCTAGTGCATTCTTCAGCAGCGTCTTCTTCCATGCTTAACAGTGGTAATTGTTAGCATAATTCCCAACAATCCTCCCCTAAACTTATGATTTCTATGCAAATCAACAAGTTTCTAGGTTGATGGGGATTCTTCCAAACACTTATCTCCTTCTCCTCAACTCTTTATCAGCTCTTACACTTTGATCATATATTCTTTGTAGCAGATCTTTTATGACTTCATTTCTTTCCCAGCATCTCAACTTCACAGATATCATCACAGTAAGAATACCTGCTCTTAATGGATATTCTTTCTCAGCTAGCATAAACACATCAACACCAGCTTGTGTAGACACATGATGCACAGAACTTGAATCATTGAACTTCCATAATGTAGTTAGTTTGTCTACTTCAAATCTCTAATATCTATCAGATGCATCAGGTTCATAAAGTCTTCAAAATTGAACCCACAACTCTTTAGCCTTGACATCAACAAGCTCATCTTTCTTGAACTATTCTTGGACTATTCTCCATAGAGTATCCAACTCTTCCCTGTCACAAGATCTGACAAGGTCTTCAAAATCTCTGTAGATACTTGTTATGCCTCCAATTCTGATAATCTTCCATGCATCTCCAAAATCATCAGAATACAACTCCCAACCTACAACTGGACGCTTTGATTGCAAAGGTTCTACATTCAATACATCATTTTCAATAGAGATCATACTTGAGAATTGTTCTTCAGTTAATTTGTCACCTTCTTCATCAGCTTGAGATGACTCCTGAGTTTTAGACCTCTTAACATCTTTGGATTCAATGTCCACACCTGATCTTTTGTACCTCTTAGCTTCTGCATCTGAATGCATAGGAAGAAAATCCTTGATAATACAATCTTTTGATTTCTTCATAAGACTTTCCCTTGAGCTGATTCATTTTCCATCCACCAACATCACACAAGTACTTCTTCATGCCATAATTTACTTGAGCCTGAGATGGTTGTCTTGGTCTTTTCTGAGTTTTCTTTATTGTATCCACCATAGAATCAAATGCTTGATTGTTTTTCATATTGATGAAATCAGCTAGTTGAGCTGATCTTTGTTCAGCTATTAAGCTTTCGTCAGCAACAAGCTCAATAGCTTTCTTCTTGATAATTGGATCTGAAACAATCATTTGCTCAATTTCTTCATAAGTATACTCATGAGCACCTTCTTCTGTGTCTGGAATGGGAACAATGTCTTCTTCGGATTCCATCTCTTTTTGAATCCTCTATTGTTCCATGAATCTTATTACATCTTCTTCTTCACTCTTTCTTGCCAATTCATAGTCCATATCAATCTGAACTTGTTCACTTTTGGAAATCCTTCTTGGTTTCTTAGTTGATTCTTCAAAAATATGAACTTTCCCCTTTTATTGCCTTTTTCTTTGAAATTCAACATCAGCAGTGTCCACTTCTTCTTCTTGAGTTTCCACTGCTTCATCATTCTTTTCTTGTTCATCATCCTGATCAAATTCTTGCTCAAAATCCAACCTCCTCCCCTTAAATGTAGCATTAGTTTTCCTCCCCTGTTTGGAAAAATCACCCATATCATCATCTGATGCTTCAGAATCATCATCATGAGGTGTAGATGGGGATGAGATCATAAGCTTGGCAGATCTGTGCCAGATCTTTCTCCAAAGCTGGAACCTACTGGATTAACTTGGTACAAAGTTCGATCAATTCAGGTTGTTGCTCACTGCCCTCAACACTTGCAGCTGTGTGACCTGTTGGGAGAGGTGAATCATAGGGCATTGGTTCAGACTCTTCTCTAGTTGGACTAGATTGAAGCCTGGAACCACCACTGTTTGTTCCTAAAGAAAAAGGTTCAGAATCATGCAATGTTGTGATGGGAGAAGGTGGCTATTTTTGCCTCCTCTCATATGTGTGAGTAACTTGTGGGGTGTAATGGATAGATGGAATAGTAATAGTGGGTGTGTGTTGGGATACAACTAGGATTATTGCATCTTCACCGTGTACCTGTGTAATCTTTGAAAGCATTTCAGGAAAAAGTGGTTTAAACTCCCTATTCCATCCATCTAAAGCCTTATTCATATTTTGGAAAACTTTTGGCTTAAGACAGGGGGTTTGATAAATTCTTTTGTGGGGTTTCAGTGGAAATTCATTTAGCACTGCTTGCACAAACCTTGGATACATCAAAAATTTATAAAGGACTCTTTACATTGCCTTTCATACTGTTAAAAATTAGCTTTGAAAAATTGAAAGTCCTATCTGTGGCTAAGCAAACCAAAGGATAAGCCATTGTTGAACTGAATTGTTCATAAGAAGTTTTCTTAGGACTTAGGCAATGCAAAAGAGTATGAATTAAAAATCTCCGATGGGGACAGAAACATCCTTTTCTGAAAGTAACCTTTTTGTCAGATGTATCATACCCCATTGATGAAAGATGTTTATTAATATCTGGATTGGGCAATGTGATGATACCATTAAGATCATCCAATTGGAGAATTCCCCTCAAGGATGATTCAGTAACATCAATAGTTACCCCATCCACTGTGGCTCTAAGAGTATCCAAAGTTTCATATGTGTCTCCTTGTTCAATGGTTATTGACTCCACAGAGTTCCAAAACTGTTTGATTTGAGAGACATAGATTGTGGGATTTAAAGTTAAAACATACCTAATATAAGTGGTATTCAGAAAGTCCACAATCTGATGAAAAATAGGGCCACTCTTTTCATTTGACTTCTGCAAGTAGGTCACTTGGTTGTGCTCATCTGCAAAGTTTAATCTTGCCATAGTTTTTGTGAGTAAAGAAGAATTGTGTGAGTAGTAATTGAATGGTAAACTCTCCAATTGAGAGAAAAAGAATATATACTATTAGGGTTTGAGAATAATGCGCAAGAGAGATTATCTTTAGAAAATATTTATCTTTAAGAAAAGAATAAATTAAAATAAGTAAGAATATAACCCTCCAAAAATTTACCCTATTAATATGGGAAAAACGGTTACTCTCAACGGCTAGTAAAAAATATTGTTACTGACACAACAGTTATAACGGCTAGTTCATTAGTGGTAAAATTAACACTGGCAGTGGTAATTGTGAACTAGCAGTGGGAACTTTGCACAAAAAGTTTCCAAGAGAAGTGGAAAAAGTAAATCATATAAAAGTTTAACTGCTCATATCATAGTTTTTAGCAAACTATCAGCTATCAACGGATTTGATATGTCTTTACCATGAGCCGTTTGCTATGGACTAGCCAACTCTTCATCACATGGAGTATGGTGAGTTGATGAACGTATAGTTTTTGGTGAACTATCAACCATAAATGGATTTGTTAAGTCTTTACCAGTAGCCATTTGCTCTGGACTAGTTGATTCTTATGTGGATTAGACATGGTGAATCAATAACCATTTGTTGTGTGTCTCAGTTACACACCATTTATAATTAACTCTCAACAAAAATTTTGGTTATTTACCTGCACATGTTAGTATAAAGCAAATAATATGAATAACCAAAGTATCTAACCAAAGTTACTTTTTGACCAAGTCACTATTCCTAAAAATATCTCCTCAAAGTCAACCCGATATAGTAAATAATATTCATATTTACTTCTCCAAACTATCAAAACAGATTAGAGTTATTACTTCTCTTAATTGTCCCTTGGGATTGACTTTTCCTATAAAAAGGGCTTGAATCACCAATATTCTTCACCAAAAACTTTCTTTATCATCACAAAATTCTTAATCACCATGAGAAATTTTCCAAACATCATATACATCTCTTCTAATGATTCTTCAGATGAGATAAGTTACATGTCTGACTCAGCAACATCAGGATGGGGTGATTACTTTCCACCATGTGCTTCAAGCTCAACAACAATGAAGCCAAACCAAAAGATTTCAACACCTGCTCCATCAATTGAGTTTTACTCCAGCTTTTCTGATGATGATGATGAGCCATACATCCTCTCCAAGGAGTTGCCAAAGGCACTGACACAAGCTCGTGGATCTGCACTGGCAAACATGAAGTGGCCTGTTCCAGAGAAGCTTGCAAGACTCCCAAAGCCTCCCAAACAAGTTCTTGGTCTTGCTTGCCCAAGGATGCAATCAACCTTTGAGAACCAGAGGAAGAGTGCTCAAAAGGCCAAGCATAACTACAAGGGGAAGGGCAAGAAGCCAATGGAGTAGCTGGTGTAGGGTGTAGGTTGTTAGGATTTTGTGTTTTGATGTGTGGATGTTTTTACTCTCTGCCTTTGTAATGTAACTGATGAATGTTGGAATGAATGAATAAAGTTACATTGTGTTTCCTGTTTCCACTGTGAGATCAAAATTTACCACTGTTTGTTCTATATTTTCCACTGTTGTCTTTATCCACTGCATAAAAGTTAGTGGACAAACATATATGACAATTTAAGTACCAAAAACCTCCCCTTAACACTAAAAATTATTAGACATCAAAATTTTATGGGTTAAGCATTCCAATACATGTTACTAAGTACTGAAACCTTCCCACATCAAGTCCTTTTGTTAATAAATCAGCATAGTTGTCATCATTATGAATTTTGACAACTTGAATAAGCTTTTTCTCATAACAATTTCTTATAAAGTGATGTCTAATTTTAATATGTTTAGTCTTAGTGTGTTGAACAGGATTTTTAATTATGCATATGGTACTGCTATTGTCAATAAAGATAATGGTATTCATGAAATTGTACCCATAGTCCAAAAGTTGATTTTGAAGCCATAAGACCTGAGCACAACAGCTTGCAGCAGCTACATACTATGCTTCAGTTGTTGAAGTAGCCACCATAGTCTGTTTCTTGCACTGCCATGACACCAATCTACATCCAAGAAATTGACATCCTCCTGTGGTTGACCTTCTATCCAAACTTGCACCAGCATAGTCACTATCTGAATAGGTAACTAATTCCAAAGGAGATTCTCTTGGATACCACAATCCTAGATTAGGATATGTCTTCCAATATCTGAAAATCTTCTCCACTGCAGTCAAGTGTGATGTCTTTGGAGTGACTTGATACCTTGCACAAGCACACACAACAAACATAATGTCTGGTCTGGATGATGTAAGATACATCAAAGAGCCAATCATTGATCTATAAGTGTGAACATCCACTTCTTCTCCACCATCGTCCTTCAAGAGTAAGTGTGTAGTCTTATCAGTAGTAGTGCTTGAAGGCTTTGAATCACTAAAATGGAACTTTTTGATTATCTCAGTCACATATTTATCTTGACTGATAAAAATTCCATCTTGTCTTTGTTGTACTTGAAGTCCCAAAAAGAAAGTAAGTTCCCCCATAGAACTCATTTGAAACTCATCCTTCATCAGCTTCTCAAATTCTTTGCACATCTTTGGCTTTGTGGATCCAAAAATGATATCATCAACATAAACTTGAACCAATAAGATATCAGTTTTGTCTTTCTTGATGAACAAAGTTTGATCAATGTTCCCTCTATGAAACCCATTATTCAGTAGATAAGTAGCAAGGGTTTCATACTACTTTCTAGGAGCTTGATGTAAGCCATAAAGAGCCTTGACCACTTTATAAACTTTATTAGGATGTTCAAGATCTTCAAAGCCTGGAGGTTGTGAAACATATACCTCCTCATCAATCTTCCCATAGAGAAAAACACTCTTAACATCCATTTGATATACAGTAAAACCCATAAAAGATGCATATACCAGGAACAATCTAATAGCCTCAATCCTTGCAATAGGAGCAAAAAATTCTTCATAGTCAATACCCTCTTCTTGAGTGTATCCTTGAGCAACTAGCCTAGCTTTATTCCTGATAACTATGCCTTTTTCGTCTCTCTTGTTTCTGAAGACCAATGTTGTGCCAATAACCTTCATCCCATCAGGCAAGTCACAAAGAACCCAAACCTTTTGAAGCTTGAATTGTAGCAATTCCTCTTGCATTGCTTCTACCCAGCTTGATTCTTCTAGTGCTTTTTTCACATTTTTAGGTTCCACTTGTGATAGAAAACAGAAAAACAAACACTCATTCTTGTTTGCATGGTTCTTGGACTCATAAACTTCACTAATGAATCCATGATCATTAATCATCTTTGTCTATTTTCTAGTCTTCACTCCTGATTGTAGATCACCAATCACATTGTCAAGTGGATGCACTTTGTGAATTGAAGCTTGAGGTGTGTGTGAAACATCATATGCAGAAGGCATATTTGTGATTTCTACATCATTGATGATAGTTTCCTGAGCAGCAGAAGTAGAATTTTCCACATTTGGTTCAACAGTGGAAACTTCTGGTATAGTAGTGGGAAGTGAATTACCACTGCTTTCAGGAATATCTTTGTTCTGAGCATCCAAATTCACAACTTTTGCATCACCTTCTTTTCCAATATCAGTTGAAGGTTGTGGATCTTCCTTCTTTGAAGCATGATCATTTTCTACAAATTCCCAAAGTAGCATAATAATTTGATCTTTATTATCCTCAGAATATTTATTAGGTTCATCTTCATCAATAAACTCTTATGAACCTTCAAAGTTGTTATCTCCAGTACCTGAAGCAACAGGTACATAGTTCATAGTATTTGACAATGTTTCAAGATCAAATAGCCATTCTGGACCTGCACCTGCAGTTTTAGGTTTATTTTCAAGGAACTCAACATGCAGATTTTCTTCAATCTTCTTTGTTCTCAAATTATATACTCTAAATGCTTTACTAGCCATTGTTGGGATATAAAGATCAAGGTACTTCTGTGTTTCAAAGTACTGCTGTGTCAAAGTGCTGCTCGAAGATAAAAGTCAAATATGGTCAAAGTACTGCTACATACTGAAGATTATTCAAAGTAGTTCAAAGAGAATAAGGACTTAAGTGCAATATTGATTAAAGGATTATTATGTAATATTGTATGAATATTCTGGAATTAGTTAGGGATAATTACTTATCGTTCAAGTATTGTAAACCGACTTAAGGATATCCTTGTATCTATAAAAGGAGCCTTAGGAAGTATTAGTCGTAATGAGTTTTACCTGTTAAAATATAAGTTAGAGAAGTCGATATTAGTTAGGTATTATTAGTGAATCTGTGTAATCAAGCAGGTTCAAGTTTGGTTTAATATAAAAGTTCTTCTTAAGCTTTGTGTTAGTAGATTCCGCATGCTTTACAAGGTCAAAACAGTGTTTCAATATTAATAGTGTTGAGTTTACTCAATATTGTTAAAACCTTACAAGCTACAAAGTAGTTTGGTCAGAGTATATCGATCCAACAGCCATGGAGTATCCAACAAAGAAGCCTTCATCCGACTTTTCTTCAAATTTACCCAGATGATTAATGGTATTGAGAATTGTAACATGACATCCAAATGGTCTCATGAAATCCAAGATAGGGAGTCTTCCTCTGAATAACTCATAAGGTGTCTTGTTCTTTGTCTTCACCACCAAAACCCTGTTCTGAATATAACAAGCAGTGTTCACTACTTTAGCCTAAAATGTCACTGGTAGCTTAGAATCAACTAACATGGTTCTAGCAGCTTCAATTAGTGTTCTGTTTCTTCTTTCAGCTACACCATTTTACTGAGGGGTTCTTGCAACACTGAATTCTCTCTTAATACCTTTCTCCCTGCAGAGATCATCCATAACTTTGTTCTTGAACTCTGTCCCATTGTCACACCTGATAACCTTGATCTTCTTATCAACTTGGTTTTCAACTTCAGTAATTAATGTTTTAAGGATGCCTGTTGTTTCATCCTTGGTTCTTAGAAAGAAAACCCATGTAAACCTGCTGAAGTCATCAGTTACAACAAGACAATACTTCTTCAAATTTATACTGCTCACAAATGTAGGACCAAATAAGTCCATATGCAACATATAGAGAGGATGAGCAATAGAGTTATAGGCCTTGTTCTTGCAAGATGCTCTATGTTGCTTGCCTTTAAGACAGGCAACACCGGTTTGGTCATTTTGAAATCTCTTCTCTGGTAACCCTCTGACTAAGCCATCTTTCACAATTTTTTTGATGGTCTTAAAGTTAACATGACCAAGTCTTCTGTGCCATAGCATTGATTCATCCAAAGTGGCTTTTGCAATCAAACATGTATCATTTTCATTAGCCATAATTTTCTTCATGTCAATGCTATAGAGATTGCCTTTTCTAGGGATTTTAAGTAACACCTCACTTTCATCAGGTAACTTATAATTCTTAGATGGGACATAGCAATAATCTTCTGAGAAAAGAACTCTGTGCTTCTTGTCACACATCTGTGACACACTGAAAAGATTATATTTGAGTTCTTTCACATAATACACATTCTCAAAATCTAAGTTTCCAGCCTTGATTGTGCCTTTTCCAGAAACTTTGCCACCAATTCTTCCTCCAAAGCTGACAAATTGTCCATCAAAAGGTTTGAAATCTGAGAGATAGGACTTGTTGCTAGTCATGTGCCTAGAACATCCACTATCCGAATATCCTTGATCTTCTTTAGTCTTTGAATGTCCCTACACATAAAATAAAGGAATTAGTTCCTTTTGGAGACCCAAGCCACAAATGACTTAGATCTGCCTTGTGTATCAATATAGTTATATCTATCAAAGGTCATTGATACACCATTGGGATTGACTGAGGTGTTAATACCTTTAGGTTTCCATTCCTAACGTGCTGAGGCCTTCATAGTATTTCCCAATTTTACCCCATTTTTGTTTACAGAACCACTAGTGGAAGCTTTTGTTCTAGCAGTGGTAACTTAGCAGTGGCAACTACTGGCTTTGAAATTTTAGCTTTTGGTGCCCACTTATGGTTGTAGTAAACCTTCTTTTCATAAAAGGTCTGATTGCCTGTTTGTGCAGATTTAACAAAAGTTGTAATAGATTTTGCACTTTTAACAGGTGACTTAGGGTAAACTCTATTCACTTTTCTGGCAGTTGTAAGAGGTTTGATGCCAGATTTTAGTTGAACAGCCCTGGGAATCATTTTACTTAGTGGATTTGGGTGAGTATTTTTCTGAACCTTGTTTTCATTCACCCTGGTATTCCCAAAAACTTCCCTTCTTCCCTTGTGATAGTTACAGTAAGCATGAAGGTGATCAAAACTACCACAGATATGACATGCTTTTTGTTAAACTCAAAATCACTACCAAATTGTTGAGATTTTACATGATTCCAACTCCTCTGGTTGCCCCTAGGTGTCACACCCCCAAAATCGGGTCCAGCGGAAGCATACATGTAGCTGGGGTGTAACTCAATTGGTATTACAACACTAGTTCAAAAATGGTTTTCACTTTAATCATTTAGAATAAAATCGTTTAACCAAAAATATTGAATTTACATTGTTTAAAATCAGTGCGGAAGTAGGCCCTTAAAAGTAGTTTAAAACAGTCCCCATATAAATAATCAGAGTCTTCTATGACCATGCCATGCCCTGCCAAAACCTCCAGTAGCGTGCCATTGGTTAAAACCTGAAAATACATGCTAAAGTGTCAACACGAGGTTGGTGAGTTCATAGAGTTTGTTAAACAAATAATGCCTATAGAGAAATGATCGCCCAGCAAAGGCATTGTAAATCCACTCAGTTCCAAGTCCCGCCATAAGAGACTTGTAACCTGTGTGTTTACAACCCACTGCCAAATGTATTAAAGTCTACGTGAACAAAAGTAATAATGGTATCCAAATTCCCAGATAAACATAGCAAAATGGCTATATAAATAATTCAGTCAATGAGGTTATATCAACAATGCTGACAATGTCGCCAGATAAATAATGCTGACAATGTCGCCAGATAAATAATACTGACAATGTCGCCAGATAAATAATACTGACAATGTCGCCAGATGAACAATGCTGACAATGTCGCCAGATAAATAATAATGACAATGAGGTCATATAAAATCAGTCAAGTAGGAAAACAGCAGTATTACGTTTGACTTAGGAACAATTGGTGACTATGAGATCATATAAACAAGGATGACAAATCCCATGAAATGCAGGTAATCAAACATACCAGAGAAATACAGGTAGTCAAACATACCAATAAAATATAGGTAATAAACCATGTAAAACGAGTAATGCGTTTAAGTAAAACGAGCATGTATTCTCCCCCAAAGAGTTTACAAAACAATTAAAAGAGTAGGGGCTATGACTCACCTGGTGCGATAGCTACGATGACAAGAATGGATACACTGAAATGAGGCACGATCTCTAACCGCAACCAAATATGAGTAATAACGATCTACCTTAGATCATGACGTGATGAAATGAATGCACGTGCACATGATGCCTATACCACTCGTAACTTGGAAATACTAGTTATTGTCAAAGTAAAATAGTTTCCATACTTAGGAAAATAAGTCCAAATATAGAAGTATATAACTTGTCGTAGTATATCGTGTAAAAACGTTAGTGTTATATTCCTCGTCTTGAAAACCTTATAATAGTCACTAGTTGTCGCGTAATAAACCCTGAGTCGTACGTATTTCGTTAGTTAAAAATAAACTCCTTGAATAAGAAATCTAGAAAATAAATCATTTAGTACGTAGTTATATTATTTTCTAGTAGTGACTATATATATATATAGTTTTGACGATTTTAAAACGTGTATAATTTGGTCGTTTTAAGCTCATTTTACTCGTTCTTTATATCCACGGATTCGTTTTAGTATATACTAATATAATTTTGATAGCTCGGCTCCTCTAGGTTACGTTTAACGCCTCTTTTTGCCCGTCGAAAACTGCCAAACAGCATGCAGTTTTTATAAAAATAGTTTTCGTCGTTAAATTTACAAAATACATATCTCCTTCGTTATAAGCTCGTTTTAATCCGTTCTTTCACCAAAAGTTTCGTTTTTAAAAGTATTTTCTAAATCTTTGGTAAAAAATTACCCCTGAGTTCCTGAGTTTCCCACGATTTCAAAATAGGGACAGTAGGTATATGTAATGTTTCAAAAATCATTTCTAAGGTTCCAATCTAGTTCCATCTTCAATCAAACCACTTTCAATCACCACAAAACTAATCTAATCCTACCATACACCTTCTTAGGGTGTCATGGGTTCCTAAACATCATAAACCAAGTAGATCTAACAAGGATCTAACCATAAACACTTTCTAAGGTTTAAAAGTTAAGTATATACAAAAATGGAGTGGTATAAGTTAATATATGCATGAGTTTTTGTAAGAAAAATATATAAACATAGTAATAACTTATAAAAATTATGAAATAAGTTTTGTAAACTTACTTGGAAGATTAGTGAGCTTTTGATGAAAAATACTTAATTATTCTTGAGGTTTTTATTTCAAAACCTTAACTAGGATACTACTAGGACTTGTAAAATTACTTGATCTTGCAAAAATATTGGTTCCTTGCTTATGGTCTTGTGGTGGCCGGTTCAAGAAGAAGAGAAAAAGGGAGAAAAGTTTTCTAGTTGAATATTGCAAATGAGGGGAAATACCTAATATATGTTATGTATATTATTTTTGGTAGACAATAAGTACAAGCCTTAATTAAAGTGGATGAATTTGTCAAATGGTGTAAGGGGTTGGAAATGGGGGGCGGCAAAAAGGGATGGAGGCAAGAAATATGGAAGATTTTGTAAGACTTTGTGTAATATTAAGTGTATATTATTAGTTTTAGGGGATACCGGGTACCGAGTTAACTAAAAATAAATTTTAACGGAGTTAACCGAGACAAAATAAAGTCGTAAAAATTGTAAAAATATGTTGGGTATAAATATTGAGTATTTGGAAAATTATTGTTTAGTTATTTACGAAAACCGTCGTAAATAAATTAGGCGTACGATATAAATTAAATAAATTTCCAAAATACCGGGTAATTTAATATTATAATTTTTATATTATTAAAATGAATATAAAAATATATTTGGATCATAGTCGGGAGTGTCGGACGTGTTAGTCACATTATTGGTCGCGTGTTAACGTTTATTTAGAAATAATTATACGTAAAAGTAAATTATACCAAAAGTATTAATTTAATTACCCTACGAGTGGAATAGTATGCAAGTGTCATAATGGTGATACGTAGACTATTTCTAGTCTGTATGAAATGTCCCGAATGATAAAGCATGAATTCGCTCCTGAACCAATACGGTTACGCGAATTTGAATACTCGTAAACTAAATTTACGATGAGATGAGTAATGCACGTGAATAGTGTCTTTCTTCCGGAAATGAATAGTGTCAAGTGAATAGTAAAATTTCTGAATGTTTCTCGAAATGTCAAATTGACCTCAAAAACAATGAATAGTGATCGATGAATAGTAAATGGTGAATAGTAAATTGTCGAGGATTGGAAAAATGACCGGAAATTACGAGTTGTGACAGTCTTCCCTTCTAACAGGAACTTCGTCCCGAAGTTCAGTTTGTGTTGGTCTCTGAGGTGGTATTGGTGAAAAGATGATAATAATTGAGAATTTCAGTGAACTTTCACGATAGGAATTTGACTTTGCTTCAACCGTTCGACCTAACAGTCCATGATTTCTATTGGTTCTCTTACCAAGTTTACGTTTGTCTTTGGATTGGATCCCTTTCCAAATGGGACCATAAGTGACTAATCTGAAAGTCATTTCCTGGGATTTGAATAGGTGAAACATAGTTGTGTAATCCGGTTGTTCTCTAACAGGGCTCAAGTATGACGGCCACTAAACCTACTTTGTCTGAAATATTAAATGGTCCAGTGTATATCGTGTTTAACTTCCCAAATTTTTCTGAATGGTATCATACCTTTCCTAGGCATAACTTTCAACATAACTCTGCCACCAACTTGAAATTCTAATGGTTTACAACTTATCGAACTTGTAACTGATTCTTGATTTGTAGGAAATTCCTAGTTATTTCATGAATGCCTACTGGACTAGTGAGTTGGGCTTTTCCATGTTTTGATCCGTCAATGGATGTTGGCACTTCAACCATAGAGTGCTTCAAATGGTGTAGTCTCTAAGCTCGTGTGGTAACTATGGTTATAAAGGAATCTGATTTATGGCAAATGGTTAATCCAACCATTTCTAGAGTCAACCACTCATGCTTTGAGCATATCTCCCTATGTTTGAATCGTTCTCTAATCCTGACCATTGGTCTGCCGATGATAGGTAGTGTAGTTCCAAAGGAATCTTAATGTAATCGCTAGGAGTTTGAGGTGAATTAAATTCCTCTATTAAGAATAATTGGAATGGATATCATGAATCTTGTGGAAAACTTACAAGGTTTAGTCCGTCAAAGGGTGTTATTGAAAATAATAGATTAGGATAAGGTTGTGATTCCTCCGTAGGAATGTCATGGATTGACTCTTCCTCCACCTATGATGCTTGGTCTCCATTACTAAGATTTTCCCAAGCTCTATGTCATCGAAGCGCAAAATCCTAAATGTATTAGTGTTATAGTATAGTGATTGATTTTTCAAAGTTTATTTTGAGATTGTGTGTTTTGTTCATAAACCTTCCCTGAATAAATAAATTTACAAGTTTAAGCAAACGGCTTTCCAAGTAACATTTTTCTTGATGTTTTAAAATTTAATAGTTATGCAAGATAGGACAGTTTTCAATATAAGGTGGATAATATGGTTTACCAAAGATCGATGTTTAAAATTTCCTAACATTCAATAGTTTTGTAAAAGATTAACCAAAAGGAATTTGCTTGTCAAAATAAGTGCCTCAGAAAAGTATTTCTTACAAGATATATGTTTTGTATAATGGTAGTTTGGAGAAAAATCCATTTAAAAGTAAAAGTATTAAGAGGATAAAATAGTCGGGTAGGTATGTCTGCACAAATGCATAGGTGTCTAACATGTTTGGATAAAGTCTATTGATGAGGACATGTTCAATTGAAGGTTCTATAGTCTTGGTTAGAAGGTTGGATGTATCTCTATAGTGTTGCTTAGTGACCATTCGCATCGAAACGAATCTTATAATTCAGTCAAGCCAATACTTTCCAGATGATGGAATTTTTGGTGATCAGGTCAGTGATAGTGGTTCGAATAGTTTTGTGATATCTTGGGATTTCTGTTGAGTTTTGAATGGTATTAATGTACCAAGGGATCCTCCTCATAGAAGGTATGGAAAGTCTTTCCTAGGGAGATCATTGATAATATCCACTTATCAATATAGGGAGTAGTGAGGGATGAGTGTCATAGGAATCTATAGAGTGTCACCTAATTCCTTATATCTATAGGGATGGGAAAGGAAATGATAGTGGTGGTGAGAAGGGAAAAGACTGTGACAACTGCAACAAAAAGAGATTGTGATAAAAGAAAGTACTGTGATGTAAGTGTATTGTGCATAAATATGAAAGTTCATGAAATAAAATGACTAGTTGACAAGCTTCCAATCGTTGGTTCACGAAGTGATGAAAAGTAGGAATGTTATGACAACGAGAGTATACACACACGTAAATGAAGCATTTGGAAAAATGAGTTGAGAATTTATTCCGGACAACATTTTATTATAACCATTCTTAGTGTTGCAAAATTCATTTATGAGTCAGACATAGGTGGTCAGCCTATATCTCACTATCCCGGGTTGAATATAGATGACCAGTCTATATCCCACCGAGGTTCCATGAATTTTGAAATACTCAGCTCAGTTATACTAAGACTATGTCCTTCACAAATACCAAGGCGTTCTAAAAGACAAAAGCAAGTGACCAAACTCGAGGTCGAATGATGAAACTATGCAAGGAGAAACATAACAGGGTGACATATGTGATACGTGAACATGCTTATATGAAAGACAATAATAGTAATCAACTAGAATAAGTGAATATAATATACCAGATAATGAGACACAAATCTCATCACCTAAGTCAGCAACAAACCACAATGAGGCTTCAGCTTGGCAGGCAGGCACGTGACGGTCATAGGGTTAAGTTTTTCATAAAAGTAGCTATAGTCTAGGTTTTAAAAACACTTAGTTCGCTATAGCCAAAGCTCTGATACCAATCTGTCACACCCCCAAAATCAGGTCCAGCGGAAGCATACATGTAGCTGGGGTGTAACTCAATTGGTATTACAACACTAGTTCAAAAATGGTTTTCACTTTAATCATTTAGAATAAAATCGTTTAACCAAAAATATTGAATTTACATTGTTTAAAATCAGTGCGGAAGTAGGCCCTTAAAAGTAGTTTAAAACGGTCCCCATATAAATAATCAGAGTCTTCTATGACCATGCCATGCCCTGCCAAAACCTCCAGTAGCGTGCCATTGGTTAAAACCTGAAAATACATGCTAAAGTGTCAACACGAGGTTGGTGAGTTCATAGAGTTTGTTAAACAAATAATGCCTATAGAGAAATGATCGCCCAGCAAAGGCATTGTAAATCCACTCAGTTCCAAGTCCCGCCATAAGAGACTTGTAACCTGTGTGTTTACAACCCACTGCCAAATGTATTAAAGTCTACGTGAACAAAAGTAATAATGGTATCCAAATTCCCAGATAAACATAGCAAAATGGCTATATAAATAATTCAGTCAATGAGGTTATATCAACAATGCTGACAATGTCGCCAGATAAATAATGCTGACAATGTCGCCAGATAAATAATACTGACAATGTCGCCAGATAAATAATACTGACAATGTCGCCAGATGAACAATGCTGACAATGTCGCCAGATAAATAATAATGACAATGAGGTCATATAAAATCAGTCAAGTAGGAAAACAGCAGTATTACGTTTGACTTAGGAACAATTGGTGACTATGAGATCATATAAACAAGGATGACAAATCCCATGAAATGCAGGTAATCAAACATACCAGAGAAATACAGGTAGTCAAACATACCAATAAAATACAGGTAATAAACCATGTAAAACGAGTAATGCGTTTAAGTAAAACGAGCATGTATTCTCCCCCAAAGAGTTTACAAAACAATTAAAAGAGTAGGGGCTATGACTCACCTGGTGCGATAGCTACGATGACAAGAATGGATACACTGAAATGAGGCACGATCTCTAACCGCAACCTAATATGAGTAATAACGATCTACCTTAGATCATGACGTGATGAAATGAATGCACGTGCACATGATGCCTATACCACTCGTAACTTGGAAATACTAGTTATTGTCAAAGTAAAATAGTTTCCATACTTAGGAAAATAAGTCCAAATATAGAAGTATATAACTTGTCGTAGTATATCGTGTAAAAACGTTAGTGTTATATTCCTCGTCTTGAAAACCTTATAATAGTCACTAGTTGTCGCGTAATAAACCCTGAGTCGTACGTATTTCGTTAGTTAAAAATAAACTCCTTGAATAAGAAATCTTGAAAATAAATCATTTAGTACGTAGTTATATTATTTTCTAGTAGTGACTATATATATATATAGTTTTGACGATTTTAAAACGTGTATAACTTGGTCGTTTTAAGCTCATTTTACTCGTTCTTTATATCCACGGATTCGTTTTAGTATATACTAATATAATTTTGATAGCTCGGCTCCTCTAGGTTACGTTTAACGCCTCTTTTTGCCCGTCGAAAACTGCCAAACAGCATGCAGTTTTTATAAAAATAGTTTTCGTCGTTAAATTTACAAAAATCATATCTCCTTCGTTATAAGCTCGTTTTAATCCGTTCTTTCGCCAAAAGTTTCGTTTTTAAAAGTATTTTCTAAATCTTTGGTCAAAAATTACCCCTGAGTTCCTGAGTTTCCCACGATTTCAAAATAGGGACAGTAGGTATATGTAATGTTTCAAAAATCATTTCTAAGGTTCCAATCTAGTTCCATCTTCAATCAAACCACTTTCAATCACCACAAAACTAATCTAATCCTACCATACACCTTCTTAGGGTGTCATGGGTTCCTAAACATCATAAACCAAGTAGATCTAACAAGGATCTAACCATAAACACTTTCTAAGGTTTAAAAGTTAAGTATATACAAAAATGGAGTGGTATAAGTTAATATATGCATGAGTTCTTGTAAGAAAAATATATAAACATAGTAATAACTTATAAAAATTATGAAATAAGTTTTGTAAACTTACTTGGAAGATTAGTGAGCTTTTGATGAAAAATACTTAATTATTCTTGAGGTTTTTATTTCAAAACCTTAACTAGGATACTACTAGGACTTGTAAAATTACTTGATCTTGCAAAAATCTTGGTTCCTTGCTTATGGTCTTGTGGTGGCCGGTTCAAGAAGAAGAGAAAAAGGGAGAAAAGTTTTCTAGTTGAATATTGCAAATGAGGGGAAATACCTAATATATGTTATGTATATTATTTTTGGTAGACAATAAGTACAAGCCTTAATTAAAGTGGATGAATTTGTCAAATGGTGTAAGGGGTTGGAAATGGGGGGCGGCAAAAAGGGATGGAGGCAAGAAATATTGAAGATTTTGTAAGACTTTGTGTAATATTAAGTGTATATTATTAGTTTTAGGGGATACCGGGTACCGAGTTAACTAAAAATAAATTTTAACGGAGTTAACCGAGACAAAATAAAGTCGTAAAAATTGTAAAAATATGTTGGGTATAAATATTGAGTATTTGGAAAATTATTGTTTAGTTATTTACGAAAACCGTCGTAAATAAATTAGGCGTACGATATAAATTAAATAAATTTCCAAAATACCGGGTAATTTAATATTATAATTTTTATATTATTAAAATGAATATAAAAATATATTTGGATCATAGTCGGGAGTGTCGGACGTGTTAGTCACATTATTGGTCGCGTGTTAACGTTTATTTAGAAATAATTATACGTAAAAGTAAATTATACCAAAAGTATTAATTTAATTACCCTACGAGTGGAATAGTATGCAAGTGTCATAATGGTGATACGTAGACTATTTCTAGTCTGTATGAGATGTCCTGAATGATAAAGCATGAATTCGCTCCTGAACCAATACGGTTACGCGAATTTGAATACTCGTAAACTAAATTTACGATGAGATGAGTAATGCACGTGAATAGTGTATTTCTTCCGGAAATGAATAGTGTCAAGTGAATAGTAAAATTTCTGAATGTTTCTCGAAATGTCAAATTGTCCTCAAAAACGATGTATAGTGATCGATGAATAGTAAATGGTGAATAGTAACTTGTGAATAGTAAATTGTCGAGGATTGGAAAAATGACCGGAAATTACGAGTTGTGACAGTCTTCCCTTCTAACAGGAACTTCGTCCCGAAGTTCAGTTTGTGTTGGTCTCTGAGGTGGTATTGGTGAAAAGATGATAATAATTGAGAATTTCAGTGAACTTTCACGATAGGAATTTGACTTTGCTTCAACCGTTCGACCTAACAGTCCATGATTTCTATTGGTTCTCTTACCAAGTTTACGTTTGTCTTTGGGTTGGATCCCTTTCCAAATGGGACCATAAGTGACTAATCTGAAAGTCATTTCCTGGGATTTGAATAGGTGAAACATAGTTGTGTAATCCGGTTGTTCTCTAACAGGGCTCAAGTCTGACGGCCACTAAACCTACTCTGTCTGAAATATTAAATGGTCCAGTGTATATCGGGTTTAACTTCCCAAATTTTTCTGAATGGTATCATACCTTTCCTAGGCAGAACTTTCAACATAACTCTGCCACCAACTTGAAATTCTAATGGTTTACAACTTATCGAACTTGTAACTGATTCTTGATTTGTAGGAAATTCCTAGTTATTTCATGAATGCCTACTGGACTAGTGAGTTGGGCTTTTCCATGTTTTGATCCGTCAATGGATGTTGGCACTTCGACCATAGAGTGCTTCAAATGGTGTAGTCTCTAAGCTCGTGTGGTAACTATGGTTATAAAGGAATCTGATTTATGGCAAATGGTTAATCCAACCATTTCTAGAGTCAACCACTCATGCTTTGAGCATATCTCCCTATGTTTGAATCGTTCTCTAATCCTGACCATTGGTCTGCCGATGATAGGTAGTGTAGTTCCAAAGGAATCTTAATGTAATCGCTAGGAGTTTGAGGTGAATTAAATTCCTCTATTAAGAATAATTGGAATGGATATCATGAATCTTGTGGAAAACTTACAAGGTTTAGTCCGTCAAAGGGTGTTATTGAAAATAATAGATTAGGATAAGGTTGTGATTCCTCCGCAGGAATGTCATGTATTGACTCTTCCTCCACCTATGATGCTTGGTCTCCATTACTAAGATTTTCCCAAGCTCTATGTCATCAAATCGCAAAATCCTAAATGTATTAGTGTTATAGTATAGTGATTGATTTTTCAAAGTTTATTTTGAGATTGTGTGTTTTGTTCATAAACCTTCCCTGAATAAATAAATTTACAAGTTTAAGCAAACGGCTTTCCAAGTAACATTTTTCTTGATGTTTTAAAATTTAATAGTTATGCAAGATAGGACAGTTTTCAATATAAGGTGGATAATATGGTTTACCAAAGATCGATGTTTAAAATTTCCTAACATTCAATAGTTTTGTAAAAGATTAACCAAAAGGAATTTGCTTGTCAAAATAATTGCCTCAGAAAAGTATTTCTTACAAGATATATGTTTTGTATAATGGTAGTTTGGAGAAAAATCCATTTAAAAGTAAAAGTATTAAGAGGATAAAATAGTCGGGTAGGTATGTCTGCACAAATGCATAGGTGTCTAACATGTTTGGATAAAGTCTATTGATGAGGACATGTTCAATTGAAGGTTCTATAGTCTTGGTTAGAAGGTTGGATGTATCTCTATAGTGTTGCTTAGTGACCATTCGCATCGAAACGAATCTTATAATTCAGTCAAGCCAATACTTTCCAGATGATGGAATTTTTGGTGATCAGGTCAGTGATAGTGGTTCGAATAGTTTTGTGATATCTTGGGATTTCTGTTGAGTTTTGAATGGTATTAATGTACCGAGGGATCCTCCTCATAGAAGGTATGGAAAGTCTTTCCTAGGGAGATCATTGATAATATCCACTTATCAATATAGGGAGTAGTGAGGGATGAGTGTCATAGGAATCTATAGAGTGTCACCTAATTCCTTATATCTATAGGGATGGGAAAGGAAATGATAGTGGTGGTGAGAAGGGAAAAGACTGTGACAACTGCAACAAAAAGAGATTGTGATAAAAGAAAGTACTGTGATGTAAGTGTATTGTGCATAAATATGAAAGTTCATGAAATAAAATGACTAGTTGACAAGCTTCCAATCGTTGGTTCACGAAGTGATGAAAAGTAGGAATGTTATGACAACGAGAGTATACACACACGTAAATGAAGCATTTGGAAAAATGAGTTGAGAATTTATTCCGGACAACATTTTATTATAACCATTCTTAGTGTTGCAAAATTCATTTATGAGTTAGACATAGGTGGTCAGCCTATATCTCACTATCCCGGGTTGAATATAGATGACCAGTCTATATCCCACCAAGGTTCCATGAATTTTGAAATACTCAGCTCAGTTATACTAAGACTATGTCCTTCACAAATACCAAGGCGTTCTAAAAGACAAAAGCAAGTGACCAAACTCGAGGTCGAATGATGAAACTATGCAAGGAGAAACATAACAGGGTGACATATGTGATACGTGAACATGCTTATATGAAAGACAATAATAGTAATCAACTAGAATAAGTGAATATAATATACCAGATAATGAGACACAAATCTCATCACCTAAGTCAGCAACAAACCACAATGAGGCTTCAGCTTGGCAGGCAGGCACGTGACGGTCATAGGGTTAAGTTTTTCATAAAAGTAGCTATAGTCTAGGTTTTAAAAACACTTAGTTCACTATAGCCAAAGCTCTGATACCAATCTGTCACACCCCCAAAATCAGGTCCAGCGGAAGCATACATGTAGCTGGGGTGTAACTCAATTGGTATTACAACACTAGTTCAAAAATGGTTTTCACTTTAATCATTTAGAATAAAATCGTTTAACCAAAAATATTAATTTTACATTGTTTAAAATCAGTGCGGAAGTAGGCCCTTAAAAGTAGTTTAAAACGGTCCCCATATAAATAATCAGAGTCTTCTATGACCATGCCATGCCCTGCCAAAACCTCCAGTAGCGTGCCATTGGTTAAAACCTGAAAATACATGCTAAAGTGTCAACACGAGGTTGGTGAGTTCATAGAGTTTGTTAAACAAATAATGCCTATAGAGAAATGATCGCCCAGCAAAGGCATTGTAAATTCACTCAGTTCCAAGTCCCGCCATAAGAGACTTGTAACCTGTGTGTTTACAACCCACTGCCAAATGTATTAAAGTCTACGTGAACAAAAGTAATAATGGTATCCAAATTCCCAGATAAACATAGCAAAATGGCTATATAAATAATTCAGTCAATGAGGTTATATCAACAATGCTGACAATGTCGCCAGATAAATAATGCTGACAATGTCGCCAGATAAATAATACTGACAATGTCGCCAGATAAATAATACTGACAATGTCGCCAGATGAACAATGCTGACAATGTCGCCAGATAAATAATAATGACAATGAGGTCATATAAAATCAGTCAAGTAGGAAAACAGCAGTATTACGTTTGACTTAGGAACAATTGGTGACTATGAGATCATATAAACAAGGATGACAAATCCCATGAAATGCAGGTAATCAAACATACCAGAGAAATACAGGTAGTCAAACATACCAATAAAATACAGGTAATAAACCATGTAAAACGAGTAATGCGTTTAAGTAAAACGAGCATGTATTCTCCCCCAAAGAGTTTACAAAACAATTAAAAGAGTAGGGGCTATGACTCACCTGGTGCGATAGCTACGATGACAAGAATGGATACACTGAAATGAGGCACGATCTCTAACCGCAACCTAATATGAGTAATAACGATCTACCTTAGATCATGACGTGATGAAATGAATGCACGTGCACATGATGCCTATACCACTCGTAACTTGGAAATACTAGTTATTTTCAAAGTAAAATAGTTTCCATACTTAGGAAAATAAGTCCAAATATAGAAGTATATAACTTGTCGTAGTATATCGTGTAAAAACGTTAGTGTTATATTCCTCGTCTTGAAAACCTTATAATAGTCACTAGTTGTCGCGTAATAAACCCTGAGTCGTACGTATTTCGTTAGTTAAAAATAAACTCCTTGAATAAGAAATATTGAAAATAAATCATTTAGTACGTAGTTATATTATTTTCTAGTAGTGACTATATATATATATAGTTTTGACGATTTTAAAACGTGTATAACTTGGTCGTTTTAAGCTCATTTTACTCGTTCTTTATATCCACGGATTCGTTTTAGTATATACTAATATAATTTTGATAGCTCGGCTCCTCTAGGTTACGTTTAACGCCTCTTTTTGCCCGTCGAAAACTGCCAAACAGCATGCAGTTTTTATAAAAATAGTTTTCGTCGTTAAATTTACAAAAATCATATCTCCTTCGTTATAAGCTCGTTTTAATCCGTTCTTTCGCCAAAAGTTTCGTTTTTAAAAGTATTTTCTAAATCTTTGGTCAAAAATTACCCCTGAGTTCCTGAGTTTCCCACGATTTCAAAATAGGGACAGTAGGTATATGTAATGTTTCAAAAATCATTTCTAAGGTTCCAATCTAGTTCCATCTTCAATCAAACCACTTTCAATCACCACAAAACTAATCTAATCCTACCATACACCTTCTTAGGGTGTCATGGGTTCCTAAACATCATAAACCAAGTAGATCTAACAAGGATCTAACCATAAACACTTTCTAAGGTTTAAAAGTTAAGTATATACAAAAATGGAGTGGTATAAGTTAATATATGCATGAGTTCTTGTAAGAAAAATATATAAACATAGTAATAACTTATAAAAATTATGAAATAAGTTTTGTAAACTTACTTGGAAGATTAGTGAGCTTTTGATGAAAAATACTTAATTATTCTTGAGGTTTTTATTTCAAAACCTTAACTAGGATACTACTAGGACTTGTAAAATTACTTGATCTTGCAAAAATCTTGGTTCCTTGCTTATGGTCTTGTGGTGGCCGGTTCAAGAAGAAGAGAAAAAGGGAGAAAAGTTTTCTAGTTGAATATTGCAAATGAGGGGAAATACCTAATATATGTTATGTATATTATTTTTGGTAGACAATAAGTACAAGCCTTAATTAAAGTTGATGAATTTGTCAAATGGTGTAAGGGGTTGGAAATGGGGGGCGGCAAAAAGGGATGGAGGCAAGAAATATGGAAGATTTTGTAAGACTTTGTGTAATATTAAGTGTATATTATTAGTTTTAGGGGATACCGGGTACCGAGTTAACTAAAAATAAATTTTAACGGAGTTAACCGAGACAAAATAAAGTCGTAAAAATTGTAAAAATATGTTGGGTATAAATATTGAGTATTTGGAAAATTATTGTTTAGTTATTTACGAAGACCGTCGTAAATAAATTAGGCGTACGATATAAATTAAATAAATTTCCAAAATACCGGGTAATTTAATATTATAATTTTTATATTATTAAAATGAATATAAAAATATATTTGGATCATAGTCGGGAGTGTCGGACGTGTTAGTCACATTATTGGTCGCGTGTTAACGTTTATTTAGAAATAATTATACGTAAAAGTAAATTATACCAAAAGTATTAATTTAATTACCCTACGAGTGGAATAGTATGCAAGTGTCATAATGGTGATACGTAGACTATTTCTAGTCTGTATGAGATGTCCCGAATGATAAAGCATGAATTCGCTCCTGAACCAATACGGTTACGCGAATTTGAATACTCGTAAACTAAATTTACGATGAGATGAGTAATGCACGTGAATAGTGTATTTCTTCCGTAAATGAATAGTGTCAAGTGAATAGTAAAATTTCTGAATGTTTCTCGAAATGTCAAATTGACCTAAAAAACGATGAATAGTGATCGATGAATAGTAAATGGTGAATAGTAACTTGTGAATAGTAAATTGTCGAGGATTGGAAAAATGACCGGAAATTACGAGTTGTGACACAAGGAGTGATGACTTACTTCTATACATCTCAGCATATTTAGTTGTGGGCCTAGCTTGATTAGCTTGTTTCCTAGGCTTTTCTTTTTCAATCTTAACAACTTCAGGAATACTTGTTTTAACTTCCACTTTAACTATTTCAGGAACACTTCTTTTAGACTCAGCTTTCACACATTCATCCTTAAGAGATGAATCACTAGCACTTTCAAATGCATCAGCCTCAACCTTAACATTTTCATTAGTAACTTCTTTCTCAAATTTAGGGCCATAAGTCCTAATTGGTTCCTGAAATTCTTCTAACCCTATATGTGCTAAGTCAATACCAGGAGGTGATGGAATGTAACAACCCGCATTTTCGGGACATTTCTCCTATTCACTATTCATCGGTTACTATTCAACATTTACTATTCACCGATCACTATTCATCATTTTACTATTCATCGTTTTCGGAGTCAGTTTGTGATTCCGAGAAGCGTTCAAAAATTTTACTATTCATGTGACACTATTCATTCCCGAAGGGAAATCACTATTCATGATCAACGTTCGTCTTTTCGTAAACTGAGTTTACGAGTCTTTAAATTCGCGTAACCAGTTAGGTTTAGCTGCGAATTCATGCATCATTCATTAATGACATTTTGTATAGACTGGAATAGTCTACACCTTATCATCATCACTTGAGAACCTACACGGATATGCATTATTTCAATTTACGTATGCTTAATTTGTAATTAACGATACCACTCAGTTTTACTAATGACGTATACCCAATACTCCCGACTATGATCCTAACATATTTACATACTCATAATAATAATATAAAAATTATATTATTAATTTACCCGGTATTTTAAAATCAATGGCTATACTTTACGGTCGGAGCTTATAACTCCGTCGGTTTGCGTTATTTCAACACGATAATTATTTCAACACCCGATTCTCATCAGGAATAATATTTTACAACTTTTACAACTTCGTCGTATTTTATTTCACCTCGGTAACATTTATTTTTAGTTAACTCGGTACCCGATAACACCCAATACATAACCAAAACTAACTAATACTTGCACTAGGTGGACAAGCTCATTAAATGAGCACACTTACTTCTTTCTTTTCCCCCTTTTATGGATCTTGCTCCCCCTAGCCCCCTAAAACATGGATCTTGCATCCCTAATTAAATAATTACATGAATTTGACCAAACCAAATATATATACTTCATATCATCAATAAAATTTCATTTACACATCAAACAACTAGCAAACTTGTCATCATTTTTCTCTCCTTCCTTGTGTGTGGATCGACCAAAGGAAGAACACCAAGAAGAAACCATCAATTTTTGAAGTCCAAGTTATAATCAAGTCTTGATTGTATCCCTAGTTAGGATTTTGAAATAAAAATCCCTAGGTTAATTACATATTTTCATCCAAATCATCTCAAATCTTCAAGTACGTTACTAATAATCTTTTCTACTCTTTTAAACATCTATTTTATATATTTTCATGATCTAGTAACAAAACATGCACGTATGTAAGATCCATACCACTTATTACTCAATTTGTTTTTATAAACTTAGATCTATAATTTTTACTAGCAATCTCATTAGATCCACTAAGATTGGTGATGTTTAGGAACCCATGACACCCTAAGAAGGTGTATGGTAGGATTAGACTAGTTTTGTGGTGATTGAAAGTGGTTTGGTTGAAGTTGGAACAAGTTAGAAACTAGGAAAATCTATTTTTGACACTTTCAAAATGTTGCTGTCCCTTTTTGGCAAACGTGGGAAGATCAGGGGCAAGGGTGTAACTTTTGACCAAAGATTTAGAAAATACATTCCGAGACGAAACTATGGCCGAAAACGGGGATAAAATCCGAGTTACGACGAAAAAGTTATGATATTTCCAATATTAACGACGAAAACTATTTTCTGAAAAATTACTTGCTGTCCCACGACTTTCTTGGACTGTTTCGAGGCCTAAAACTTGATCTAGCCGTCCCGACTTATCAAAAATATATTAATACATTGTCCCACGATTCCGGGGATATAAAGAACATAGAAAACGGGCTTATAACGAAAAAGATACAAGCGTTTGAACTTAGCCGATTTATATATATTTCCATCAGCTTTGTACACTAATAGAGTTTTGACGTAAACTGTCTTTGCGAGACACCACTTTCACGGCTGTTTTTCTTTATGATCGGATCAGTTTGAGTCCGAGCCGTAGTTTTATGAAATCAAGATCTCTCAGTTAGCTTTTCAAATCAATTGGTCGTTTGATCATTGGACTTGTAACGAATAAACTACGACCTCATCTATATACCCAATAAACTATATATATTTTGACAGCTTTTGCTATAATGAAATTTGCTAAGTGTTGAACATAATATTTTCAAATAGCAACAATAAGAGTCGATTCTCTCATTGATCAAGACCCGTATAGCCCAAAAGTTAAATAACACGACTTCAAAATATTGTTACAAGGTTTTCAAAAACGCCGAGCTTGACCATTAACACTTAACGTACAATATTTCGCGACTAGTTTTGCGAGGCCATTTTGGTCATATTTTCAAGTAATGAAAATGTTATTCTTGCGGCGAAAACCTTATATTTACCGATAAAACACCAAACGAGGATCGTGGAGTACCGTTTCAACATATCTACACGAAAAGTGGTTATTAACTTAACGAGACGTCAAAAATGTATTTTTGACGATAAACACTATTTTCAAAACTAACGAGTGGTATCGATAACATACGTACTTGCATGTGTAGCATCATTTCGTTTCTTACATTAGAAACTATCATTCATTAGGTTGCGATTAGAGATCGTGCCTCATTTCAGTGTATCCACTTTTGTCATCGTAGCTATTGCACCAGGTGAGTTCATACCCCCTACTTTTACTTGTTTTTATAACTGTTTTGGGGGAGAATACATGCTCGTTTTTAACTAAACTCGATGCTCATTTTATTTGAATGCGCAATACTTGATTGATTATTCAAATGCACCTATGTGTATATTGGTTGCATACTTGATTATTTTCTAACATAAACAAGTGTTTTATAAACATGCAACACACTTTATGAACTCTTGCTTTCATGCAACACACTTTATGAATTCTTGCTTTCATGCAACACACTTTATGCTTACATGCAACACACTTTATGAACTCTTGCTTTCATGCAACACACTTTATGAATTCTTGCTTTCATGCAACACACTTTATGCTTTCATGCAACACACTTTATGAACTCTTGCTTTCATGCAACACACTTTATGAACTCTTGCTTTTATGCAACACACTTTATGAACTATTGCTTTTATGCAAACACTTTTATGGACCATACTGAAACATATGTTTTATCTAAACTATTACGCGGATTAGCCTAAGCCCTTGAATCCCACTATGCCCAAACTCATGAACCGTCAATTCCTGCTGGGAAGCGCGAATGTTATAAATAGATCTATTGGTGGTGACTCCCCCGTTCGGTTTGACCGGATAGGCAAACGCGAGCGTATAACATGTCGAATTACAAGTGTAACGGGATAAACACTTGCCGGGCCTTTATATTTAACATGCATCTTGAGCATGCACACTGTCGTAGCTTCGGTTGCATGAACTTAGCGCTAGCGTAATAGACTATTTTTCTCTGTGATATTATATCTGTTGTAATGATCACACACTCTACTCATGGTCCACATTCCTAATTTTACTGTAAGGTAAACTTTATTTTTATGACATTGTGAGTTACACAATGCTCACAAAACTCTCTATTGTACTCACAACGCTATTGTTTTAATACAAACTTATGAACTCACCAACCTCGTGTTGACACTCTTTAGCATGTATTTTCAGGTTTTAAGCAATGACACGCTGCTGGAGGTTTTGGCAGGGCATGGCATGGTCATAGAAGACTCTGATATTCACTTGGGAACCATTTTAAACTATTTTACGGGCCTACTTCCGCACTACTTTTAACGATGTAAATTCAATACTTTTGGGTTAAATGATTTTATTCTAAATGATTGAAGTGAAAACCAGTTTTGAACTTGTGTTGTAATACCAATTGAGTTACACCCCAGCTACATGTATGCTTCCGCTGGACCCGATTTTGGGGGTGTGACAGATTGGTATCAGAGCTTTGGCTATAGCGAACTAAGTGTTTTTAAAACCTAGACTATAGCTACTTTCAAGAAAACTTAACCCTATGACCGCCACGTGCCTGCCTGCCAAGCTGAAGCCTCATTTGTGGTTAGTTGCTGACATAGGTGATGAGATTTGTGTCTCATTATCTGATATATCATATTCATTATTATAGTCGATTACTATAATTGCCCTTCACATAAGCATGCTCATGTATCGTATATGTCACCGCGCTATGTTCCTCTTTGCATAGTTTCATCAATTGACCTCGAGTTTGGTCACTTGCTTTTGTCTTTCAGAACGTCTTGGTATTTGGGAAGGACATAGTCTTAGTATAACTGAGCTGAGTATTTCAAAATTCATGGAACCTCGGTGGAATATAGACTGGTCATCTATATTCAACCCGGGATAGTGAGATATAGGCTGACCACCTATGTCTGACTCAGAAATGAATTTTGCAATACTGAGAATGGTTATAATAAAATTCTGTCTGTATTGAATTCTCTACTCAATTCCCAAATGTTTCATTTACGTGTGAGTAAACACTCGTTGGCAGAACATCCATACTTTTCACTATCTCGTTAACCACCGATTGGAAGCATGCCAACTGGTCATATCATCTCATGGACATTTACGTCTATGCACGATACACTTATATCACAGTATTTTCTTTTATCACAATCTCATTTTGTCGCAGTTGTCACAATCTTTCCCCTTCTCACCCTCATTATCATTTCCTTTCCCCATCCCCATATATAAGGGATTAGCTAACACTCTATACACTCCGATGTCACTCATTCCTCACTACTCCCTATATTGATAACTGGATATTATCAATGACCTCCTTAGGAAAGACTTTCCATACCATCTATAAGGAGGATCCCTCGGTACATTGAAACCATTCAAAACTCAACAGAAATCTCAGGATACCACAAAACCAACCGAACCACTATCACTGGCTTGATTGCCACAATTCCACCATCTGGAAAGTATTGGTTTGACTGAATTACAAGATTATGCTCACTAAGCAACACTATAGAGATACATCCAACCTCCTAACCAAGACTATAGAACCTTCAGTTGAACATGTCCTCACCAATAGACTTTATTCAAACATGTTAGACACCTATGCATTTGTGCAGACATACATACCTGGCTATTTTTATCCTCTTGATACGTTCACTTTAAATGGATTTTTCTCCAAACTACCGTTATACAAAATACTTTTCTGAGGCACTTATTTTGACAAGCAAATTCCTTTTGGTTAACCTTTCACAAAACTATTGAATGTTAGGAAATTTTAAACAACAATCTTTGGTAAACCATACTATCCACTTTATATTGAAAATAGTCATATCTTGCATAACTACTAAATTTTGAAACATCGAAAAAAAAAAAAAAAAAATAAAAAATAAAAAAAAGGTTACTTGGAAAGCCGGTTGCTTGAAGTTGTAAATTTATTTACTCAGGGAAGGTTTATGAACAATACACCCAATCTCCAAAACAAATTTTGAAAATCAATCACTACATTACATCTCTTATACCTTTAGGGGTTTGTGATTTATAACTTGGGTAAAATCTTAGTAATGGAGACTAAGCATCGTAGGTGGAGAAAAACTCAATTCATGACATCCTGCGGAGGATCACAACCTTATCCTAATCTATTATTTCCAACAACACCCTTTGACGGACTTAACCTTGTAAGTCTTTCCAAAACAAGATTCATGATATCCATTTCAATTATTTCTAATAAAGGAATTTGATTCACCTCAACTCCTAATGATTTCATTAAGATCTCTTTGGAACCACACCACCTATCATCTGTAGACCAATGGTCAGAATTTGAGATTGATTCAAACCTAGGGAGATATGCCCAAATCGGGTGTGATTGACACTAGAAATGGTTGGATTAACCATTTGCCATAAATCAAATTCAGTTGCAACCATAGTTACCACACGAGCTTAGAGACTACACCATTCGAAGCACTCTATGGCCGAAGTGCCAACATCCATTGACGGATTGAAATTTGGAAAAGCCCAACTCTCTAGTCCAGTAAGCATTCATGAACCCGATATACACAGGACCATTCAACATTTCTGACAGAGTAGGCCTGGTGGCCGTCAGACTTGAACCTTGTTAGAGCTCAATAGCTTACACGATAAGAATCATCACCTTTTCAATAATACAACTTCAGAGACCAACACAAACTGAACTTCGGGACGAAGTTCCTTTTAAGGGGGTGAGACTGTAACAACCCGCATTTTCGGGACATTTCTCCTATTCACTATTCATCGGTTACTATTCAACATTTACTATTCACCGATCACTATTCATCGTTTTCGGAGTCAGTTTGTGATTCCGAGAAGCGTTCAAAAATTTTACTATTCATGTGACACTATTCATTCCCGAAGGGAAATCACTATTCATGATCAACGTTCGTCTTTTCGTAAACTGAGTTTACGAGTCTTTAAATTCGCGTAACCAGTTAGGTTTAGCTGCGAATTCATGCATCATTCATTAATGACATTTTGTATAGACTGGAATAGTCTACACCTTATCATCATCACTTGAGAACCTACACGGATATGCATTATTTCAATTTACGTATGCTTAATTTGTAATTAACGATACCACTCAGTTTTACTAATGACGTATACCCAATACTCCCGACTATGATCCTAACATATTTACATACTCATAATAATAATATAAAAATTATATTATTAATTTACCCGGTATTTTAAAATCAATGGCTATACTTTACGGTCGGAGCTTATAACTCCGTCGGTTTGCGTTATTTCAACACGATAATTATTTCAACACCCGATTCTCATCAGGAATAATATTTTACAACTTTTACAACTTCGTCGTATTTTATTTCACCTCGGTAACATTTATTTTTAGTTAACTCGGTACCCGATAACACCCAATACATAACCAAAACTAACTAATACTTGCACTAGGTGGACAAGCTCATTAAATGAGCACACTTACTTCTTTCTTTTCCCCCTTTTATGGATCTTGCTCCCCCTAGCCCCCTAAAACATGGATCTTGCATCCCTAATTAAATAATTACATGAATTTGACCAAACCAAATATATATACTTCATATCATCAATAAAATTTCATTTACACATCAAACAACTAGCAAACTTGTCATCATTTTTCTCTCCTTCCTTGTGTGTGGATCGACCAAAGGAAGAACACCAAGAAGAAACCATCAATTTTTGAAGTCCAAGTTATAATCAAGTCTTGATTGTATCCCTAGTTAGGATTTTGAAATAAAAATCCCTAGGTTAATTACATATTTTCATCCAAATCATCTCAAATCTTCAAGTACGTTACTAATAATCTTTTCTACTCTTTTAAACATCTATTTTATATATTTTCATGATCTAGTAACAAAACATGCACGTATGTAAGATCCATACCACTTATTACTCAATTTGTTTTTATAAACTTAGATCTATAATTTTTACTAGCAATCTCATTAGATCCACTAAGATTGGTGATGTTTAGGAACCCATGACACCCTAAGAAGGTGTATGGTAGGATTAGACTAGTTTTGTGGTGATTGAAAGTGGTTTGGTTGAAGTTGGAACAAGTTAGAAACTAGGAAAATCTATTTTTGACACTTTCAAAATGTTGCTGTCCCTTTTTGGCAAACGTGGGAAGATCAGGGGCAAGGGTGTAACTTTTGACCAAAGATTTAGAAAATACATTCCGAGACGAAACTATGGCCGAAAACGGGGATAAAATCCGAGTTACGACGAAAAAGTTATGATATTTCCAATATTAACGACGAAAACTATTTTCTGAAAAATTACTTGCTGTCCCACGACTTTCTTGGACTGTTTCGAGGCCTAAAACTTGATCTAGCCGTCCCGACTTATCAAAAATATATTAATACATTGTCCCACGATTCCGGGGATATAAAGAACATAGAAAACGGGCTTATAACGAAAAAGATACAAGCGTTTGAACTTAGCCGATTTATATATATTTCCATCAGCTTTGTACACTAATAGAGTTTTGACGTAAACTGTCTTTGCGAGACACCACTTTCACGGCTGTTTTTCTTTATGATCGGATCAGTTTGAGTCCGAGCCGTAGTTTTATGAAATCAAGATCTCTCAGTTAGCTTTTCAAATCAATTGGTCGTTTGATCATTGGACTTGTAACGAATAAACTACGACCTCATCTATATACCCAATAAACTATATATATTTTGACAGCTTTTGCTATAATGAAATTTGCTAAGTGTTGAACATAATATTTTCAAATAGCAACAATAAGAGTCGATTCTCTCATTGATCAAGACCCGTATAGCCCAAAAGTTAAATAACACGACTTCAAAATATTGTTACAAGGTTTTCAAAAACGCCGAGCTTGACCATTAACACTTAACGTACAATATTTCGCGACTAGTTTTGCGAGGCCATTTTGGTCATATTTTCAAGTAATGAAAATGTTATTCTTGCGGCGAAAACCTTATATTTACCGATAAAACACCAAACGAGGATCGTGGAGTACCGTTTCAACATATCTACACAAAAAGTGGTTATTAACTTAACGAGACGTCAAAAATGTATTTTTGACGATAAACACTATTTTCAAAACTAACGAGTGGTATCGATAACATACGTACTTGCATGTGTAGCATCATTTCGTTTCTTACATTAGAAACTATCATTCATTAGGTTGCGATTAGAGATCGTGCCTCATTTCAGTGTATCCACTTTTGTCATCGTAGCTATTGCACCAGGTGAGTTCATACCCCCTACTTTTACTTGTTTTTATAACTGTTTTGGGGGAGAATACATGCTCGTTTTTAACTAAACTCGATGCTCATTTTATTTGAATGCGCAATACTTGATTGATTATTCAAATGCACCTATGTGTATATTGGTTGCATACTTGATTATTTTCTAACATAAACAAGTGTTTTATAAACATGCAACACACTTTATGAACTCTTGCTTTCATGCAACACACTTTATGAATTCTTGCTTTCATGCAACACACTTTATGCTTACATGCAACACACTTTATGAACTCTTGCTTTCATGCAACACACTTTATGAATTCTTGCTTTCATGCAACACACTTTATGCTTTCATGCAACACACTTTATGAACTCTTGCTTTCATGCAACACACTTTATGAACTCTTGCTTTTATGCAACACACTTTATGAACTATTGCTTTTATGCAAACACTTTTATGGACCATACTGAAACATATGTTTTATCTAAACTATTACGCGGATTAGCCTAAGCCCTTGAATCCCACTATGCCCAAACTCATGAACCGTCAATTCCTGCTGGGAAGCGCGAATGTTATAAATAGATCTATTGGTGGTGACTCCCCCGTTCGGTTTGACCGGATAGGCAAACGCGAGCGTATAACATGTCAAATTACAAGTGTAACGGGATAAACACTTGCCGGGCCTTTATATTTAACATGCATCTTGAGCATGCACACTGTCGTAGCTTCGGTTGCATGAACTTAGCGCTAGCGTAATAGACTATTTTTCTCTGTGATATTATATCTGTTGTAATGATCACACACTCTACTCATGGTCCACATTCCTAATTTTACTGTAAGGTAAACTTTATTTTTATGACATTGTGAGTTACACAATGCTCACAAAACTCTCTATTGTACTCACAACGCTATTGTTTTAATACAAACTTATGAACTCACCAACCTCGTGTTGACACTCTTTAGCATGTATTTTCAGGTTTTAAGCAATGACACGCTGCTGGAGGTTTTGGCAGGGCATGGCATGGTCATAGAAGACTCTGATATTCACTTGGGAACCATTTTAAACTATTTTACGGGCCTACTTCCGCACTACTTTTAACGATGTAAATTCAATACTTTTGGGTTAAATGATTTTATTCTAAATGATTGAAGTGAAAACCAGTTTTGAACTTGTGTTGTAATACCAATTGAGTTACACCCCAGCTACATGTATGCTTCCGCTGGACCCGATTTTGGGGGTGTGACATGGAACACCTCTTAGAGGTGGTAGAACAGACTTATATCCTACACCTGATTTGACTTTACTAACAACTTGTGCCTCCCAAACTTTGTTAATGCACTTAGACTGATAATCTAATGTATTACTAGTTAGCTGAATGTTTTCATTAGCCTTTTGAATCTTCTCTAATTCTTCTCTAAGAGCCTCATTCATAGCTATCTTATAATCTAAGTCTCTCCTTAAAACATCAATATCATCACTAAACATAGATTCATTAGCTCTAAAGTGTTCTATCTGTGCTTCTAAAACAGCAATACCCACTACAACAAAACTGGCTTTTTAGGACCCTTTGTGGGGGACGGTATGATAATAGAGTCCTAAAAAACAGTTTAATAGGACATATGAGCGTTTGGGGTCCTTTTTAAATATTTGCTACTTAGGCGGTGTCCTAAAAAGTTGTATAATAGGATGGTTGATTATTTGGGGTCTTATTATCATATAACTTAATAGGACACTTAAAATATGGATCCTAATAAATTACTTTATATGACATTTAGTTGTTGGCGTCCCATTATGTGATAGTGTAATACGACACTTGATCACTAGATGTCCTATTATAACATAACCTAATAAGACCCTTGACACTTGGGTCTTATAACTTTAACCTTTATAGGGTCGTAAAACATCCGCTTTTTATAATGCTTATTCAAATTAAGTTTTATTAAAACATAACTTGATATGACACTTGACACTTGGGTCTCATAAATTAATCCACCATAATAGGACACTTGAAATTTGAGTCTTAAAGTATCAGTTTTATAGAACGCTTACTTGCAAAAGTTTTATTTTAACAAAACTTAATAGGACCCTTGACACCTGTGTCTTTTAACATTAACCTTTATAGTACGTGATGAGTGTGTAAATACTCATCATTTTTACCAATTCTGAACTGCCAAAACATCCAAAAACACTCAATAATGAATCAAAATAGTGAAAATATCCCAGGAAAGTGTTTTACATATTTCAAATGCAAAAATACCAAAAACAGATGAAAAACACATAAAGTTTGCATAATTGGCAGTTTCAGTCCCCCAACTTTCAAAAGTTGTCAAATCAGGTCCCTGGAGTTTGTGAAATTGGCAGATTTGGTCCCTGAGGTTTAAAATAATACTTGTGGTCCTTGTGCTAATGTTTAAATGCAGGTTTGGTCCCTTGGTAAAAAGTTTGGTGAAATTACAAGGCAGGTCCCTAAAGTTTGGGAAATTGACAGATTTAGTCCCTGGGGTTTTTAAAAGTGAGAAATTCAAAATTACACCTCACTCTAATCATACTTTGGCATTATACACCCTTTGAAATACTCTAAGAAAATGCCAAATCTCAACCCTTAACTTTCCCATATTTACATTTTAAGTCCTTGTGATTAATTCCTATTAAAAACCAAACCGGATCACAAATTACCAAAACCAAAACCAATCCAAGCCTGATCCACACTTTGGGCCCAAATAACAAATAATCCAATCCACTAGCCCAGTCCACCCAAACCCTTTGACCCGAGTCCAGTTGACCTCGGTCAACACCTCCAAAAACAAAACCACCCCTGCTATCCTTTCCCTCCCAAACCACCATCACCACTCAGACCAAAACCACCTGGTTTTGCCCACCACCACCCCCACTTGTACCTCAATCATCACCATACCACACCCCTACACCTACCCCTCACCTCCATAATTAATGCACCCCCCATTTGCACGTTATCAGAATCAATTTGAAGAAAATGGTTTTGGCGCCAATTCCACGTGTCAACTCTGGAGTGGACCAAATTAGTCAAGAGATGGTGGGATTTGCTCAGAGTGATGGGAGGAACCCTAAATTGCAGCTATAAAAGGAGGAGAGATGCAAGAAGAAGTTTAGTCTAGTTTTTTTTAATAAGTGTAATCGTAGAAGTAATTTAAGTATTTGTAGTGTAATCACAAGCTTTTAAGCAGTTGTAGAATTCAATTCCATGTATTGTTAAGCTATTTTCATTAATATATGCAAGTTTTCTCAGCTTAATTTGTTTATGCAATCTTCAATTTTCACTGTGTGATCTTCATGGTTGTCTGATAGGATTTAAGCTCTCATGATGGACTGAATAGGATAATATAAGCTCCCATAAGCTTATCTAAGCTTTAGAGACCTTAAAATTTAGCTGCATTAGAAGAAAAATCAAAAAGTTAAAAAAGTCAAACATTGGTCAACTGTGTATGTCTTTGTTGTTTGTTTCAGGTATGGAGGATCATTGAGGATCTGGATTGATTGAGAGTGCCTATCTAAAGATAGGCTACAAAGGAAAACCCTCTGTTCATGCTGAGGGTAACCTAGTAAGGACTTGCTTATTTTAATTCTTAGTTAAAATTCTTAGTTTAAGCTTTTGATTAATTGTTTGCTTATATCTGCTAATGCCTGTTTGTTTGTGATATTTAAGTGTTGTTTAAATAAGTTTTAACTTAAAATTTACAGCTTGTTGTTTAAAATAATTAGTTACTTATAATCATAAGTTTCACTGTCTCATTTGTTTTGGTGTTAAGTGTGTATGAGTAATGTGTTAATCTGAATATCAAGTACTTAAAACCAGTTACATTAATCATATTTTGTTGTTTGGGATTAAGTTTGTACACCCTAATCACCATTTGCTTTGAAAAGCCATTGAATCAGTAGATAAGGGTGTGTTTGGATAATCAGTGTTCACTATGTTCAAGGATTAATTAGTAGTAACTTCTGATTTAAATAAGTCATACTAGGCCTAAATTAGCTAAGCAAGTCATAAAATTGAGTGATTATAGAGTAAAAAGTCAAATTCATACTCTAATTCTCCACACAGTTAACTGTGTAAGAGTTAGGAGTCCATAAGCTCATAATCTGATAGGAAGTTGTTAATCTAGCTTTTAGTAAACTTATTTTAGCTTAAAACATCATAATCAGTAAGTTAGGTCACCTAGAATCTCACCAAAGTCAAAGTTTGAGTGTTCTTGTCAAAAGTCAAAATACTTGTTCTCAGATTTCATCATATTTGTTTGTTCATTTCTGAATTTTGTGATTTATTTGGGATTGTGAAAATTGGAGGTTTAGTTTTCTACCAGCTCAACTTTGAGAATATGCTTTCATTTCATTTTTAGAAAATTTAACCTGGGCCCCATAGACTCTCAAAGTGACCTGCAGGGCAAGCTTGTGCCCTGCTCACCCAGTCACCCAGTCACCACCACCACTTAGGTGGTTTTTTGTGACCACCTCAGTGGACCCCAGACCCATTAGATAGGTTTTTCCAACCCCCCTCCTAGTAGACTCCTAGGTTTGACCAGTTGTTTGACCTTGGGACAAGTGGACCCCACCTAGTTTAAGCCTTAAAGTTTGTCCCCAAAACCTGGTTCAGTTTGAGATTGCTAATTGCTTATTTCTCTTTACACAGCTTATTTGTGCTTATTGTCTGTTGTTCCTAGCTTAATTAAGTTTGTTAAACTTGTTGGTATCTGTTTTCACCATTGTGGACCCCACCCAAGGCCATTTGACCCAGATTGACCAAACAGTCAACCAAAGTCAACTGTTTGAGACAAGGGGGTGTCACAGCTTATTTATAAGCTAATTTTTAAAGTGTTTTTACAAAAGTTTCTCATTTTCATTAGTTAAGTTAGTTTGTAAAAGAAAATCCAAGAAAAAACCAATTTAAAACAAGTGATAGTTTCTATTTAATTCAAGCTAATTTTAATTTTCATTTTTATATTTTAATTAGGTCACTAGTGTTTTTATATTTTTATTAAATACCTTAGATAGTAAAGTAATTTTGATAATTTTTTCAGATTTTTATTTTGTCATTTAGTGTTAATTAGATTTAATTTTAATTTTCTTTATTATTAATTAAAATCAAATATTAAATAGCTTAATTAGTTTTTATAAGGTTAAATCTAGTTTTTATAATTTTTCTAGTTCTAATATAGTATAATAAGTTTTTAGAAAATAAATTTTGAGATTCTACTGTTCATTTTCTATTTTCCTTATTTTATTTGTTTAAAATAGATTTAAGTTAATTAATAGATAAATAATTAGTTGTTTAATCTTAAAACATAATTTTAGAGTTTTTATAATTTTGTAGGATTCCAGTGACGGTTAAATAATTTTAAAAATTTTATCTTAATTTTCTAAGTTAATTTAGTATTAATATAAATTAAAAGTAGTTTAATTAGTTTAATTAAGTTAAATAGTTTTTAATTAATTACAAAACCACAAAAAGACAAAAAATATTAATTTTAATTTTTATACTTTCTTCAAGTTCTAATTTAGGTTTAGAAAATATTTTTATAAATTTTAAGTATAATTTAAATCATTTGTTATTTTTAGTTTATTTAAATTAGATTTTAATTTAGATTTTAAATAGTTTAATTAATTAAATAATAGTTTAATATTATTTTAATCACTTTTATAATTTCTTTTTCATTTTTAATTTTCAAGTTTGAAAAAGTGTCAAAAGCACCCCCTGTAGTTTGTTAAATACCAAAACCCATTTTTCCAGTCCGATACGTGATCTTAATTGTCAATTTGTGCATATATCTGGTATCTGATTATTGTGAATATTATATCTATTTGTCAATACCAAAATAACAGTAGCAATATCATTCCTACATCATCTGGCTACTGTCCTTAGTGCCACTTTCTCATAAACGATTCCAAAAGCACCATTTCAATCTCGCTGGGACTTTCACGACCCGGGGAAACACTACACTATCACCGGAGTATTGATTCTAGGCTATCTTTGACTTGTTGACCTTGGTCAATAATATTTAGACGGTTCTGAATCAATCAAAATTTGGCGCCGCTGCCGGGGAGGTTGTTGCGTGTTTTACAAAATCGTTTTAAGTTTAGTGGTTTTCAAAACCCTCCCTGTAAAAAGTTTTTGTAAAAATATAATCATATCAGAAAAACGTTCATTAACACTTCTCCTGAAGTGTTGAGAAACACCAAAAAAAATTAAAAACAATCAAAAACAAACTGTGAAGTTAAATTACTTCGTGTTCTTTAAGATTACAACCTGAAACAGTTGGTTTAAGGTAAGTTCTGACATTAAATTGCGAACTGAAGAGGAAACCTATTTACTTCCTCCCGCCAGCCTGCGAGTAATCTTAAAGGGACGATTTCGGTTAACAAATCAGTTCCAAAAATATTTCCCAAGTTTTCTGCACACACACCCATAAGCCTAAAACAGTTTTTTTTCAAATCAATTAATAAACCCATAATAAGTTCCCAAACTTAAGATTAAAACTTGCCTTTGTATCCCTGTGAGTAGTGTACCTTTTTCAAAGAAGCTGCTCACTTGTGATTATTGGTTTAAGTTCACTGTAGTTTTGCCTCGAACTTGTGTTGAAAAATTGTTTTTAGTGCATGCGCACTCGGTCTCAAGCAAAGAATAAAAAACAGAAAGACGTACCCGAGCTACGTTCTAACACAGAAACTGAAATGGCCGCTGGGCCACCACCACCATTACCACCCCCTGATGAGCCAGCTCCCGATCTCCGAACGATGGAGGAGCTGTGCCAGCCTACCATGCAAGGGCGGGGTGGGCCTATTGCACCAATCACTATTGGGGCCGCGGACTTTGGCCTCAAGCACCACATGATCCAACAAGTCCAGAATTCGTGTCAATTTCACGGATTACCGGGTGACGATGCTAACAAGCATCTTGACAAATATCTTACGGTCACCCAAAGCATGAAACAGCATGGTGTCACCGATGATGCCCTTCGGCTGTACCTCTTCCCCTATTCTCTCACTCATCATGCCACTGCATGGTTTGACCGACTTCCAAGGAATTCTATTTGTACCTTTGATGACATGGTAACCAAGTTTCTAGCAAAATATTTTCCACCTTCCATGGTTACCAAGTTACGAAATGATATCAGCAACTTCCGGCAACGTCCCGATGAGTCTCTTTTTAAGGCTTGGGAACGTTATAAGCTAGCTATTGATCGGTGCCCTAACCACAATATGTTTCAAGTTACCATCATAGATACCTTCTATAATGGTCTGACATTGAGGCACCGAGACATTCTCAATGCTGCTGCTGGTGGGACCTTTATGAAAAGGCGTCCCGAGGAGTGCTATGACTTAATCGAGAACATGACTGCCCATCATAACTTTTGGGATTCCTCTGCGGAGAGGGATGCGTCATGTAATTCAGTTACTCCCTCATCATCATCTCCTGAAATAATTGCTCTTACCAAAAAGATGGATGATATTTCTACGGCTGTGTTGAGAATGAACCAAACGATACAACATCAGGTTCAAAATCAACAAGTGAAAGCCGTGGCCCGAAGTTGTGAAACTTGTGGGGGGCCCACATCTGTATTCCGAGTGTCCAGCTACTGCTGAATTTCCTCAAGAGAACGTTTATGCTGCTAACGGTTCCTATAACACGGGGGGTAATTCTTACCAACCGCAAGGGGACCGTAATCTCTTAAGCTATCGTTCCAACAATTTTCTCGGACCTCCCGGTTTTAACCAAAATCAAAACCGTAACGCGAATCAGAATTTTAACCAAGGTCAAAACTCAAATTTCCAAAACCCGAACCAAAATCAAGGCCAGTTTAATCAAAACAATTTTCAAAATGGCAATCAAAACCAAGGTTTTCAAGGAAATTTTCAAAGAAACCAGAATCAAGGGAATTACAATCAGGGTAATTTCAATCAGAGAAACACTTTTCAGGGTAACAACAATCAAAATCAAGGGAATTTTCAAAACAACCGTGTTCAAAATCCCCCTGTTCAAAATCAAAACGTTGTTCCACCCCCATCTTCCTCCGATGCTGAGATTAAACAATTCATGAAAGCACAAGAGGAAACAAATCGGTTATTGATCAAGACTATCTCTGAACTTTAGAAGTCTTTAAATGATCGACCCTCGGGCCCGGGTACATTACCGAGCAACACGATCGCTAACCCGAGGGGCGATGTCAAAGCGATCACCACCCGAAGTGGGACATCCTACAATGGACCCTCGATTCCTTCTACCTCTTCTTCTCCTCCTAAGGTAGCGGAACGTGAACCTGAGGTTACTACGGACACGGTACTTCCTACTAATAACGGAGGTATCAACAACGTCCACCCTCAAGTTGTCCCGGTCCCGGCTCGTAAGCCGAAAGTTGTATTTGATCCTCCTGTGAGTCCTGATGAAATTCCAAAGAATGATCCTAAGCCTTCAATTCCATATCCTTCACGTGTGTATGATCAAAAGAACCGCGAAAGAGCTAATCATCAGATGGAAAAATTTTATCAAATTTTCCAAGAATTACACTTCGATATTAGCTTCGCGGACGCTCTTCTTCTCATGCCTAAGTTTGCTTCGACAATCAAAAATCTGATAAGCAACAAAGAAAAACTCTGTGAGATGGCAAAAACTTCACTCAATGAGCATTGCTCAGCAGTGCTCTTGAAAAAGCTTCCCGAAAAGCTTGGAGATCCCGGGAAATTTCTCATTCCATGTATTTTCCCGGGGATGGTTGAATGCTTTGCCTTGGCCGATCTTGGCGCAAGCATTAACCTGATGCCTTACTCAGTTTGGAAAAGACTTTCTCTACCTACTCTCACTCCGACCTGCATGACACTCGAGCTTGCAGATCGTACCATATCCTGTCCTCTCGGCATTGCCGAAGATATCTTCGTGAAAGTAGGAAAGTTCCATTTTCCGGCAGATTTCGTGATTGTTGATTTCGATGCTGACCCACGAGTCCTTCTCATTCTCGGGAGGGGATTCTTAAGAACGGGTCATGCTTTAATCAATGTATTCGAAGAAGAAATCACTCTACGTGTTGGTGGCGAAGCCATCACATTCAATCTTGATCAGACTTCAAGATACTCCGCCAACTATGACGCTGAAACGGTTAACCGAATTGATGTCATCGATGTTGCGTCTGAGGAGTATTCTCAAGAGGTCCTCGGTTTCTCATCCAGTGGCAGTCTTTCTACTCACCCGATCATTTCCGACTCTTCCCCTTCCCTCACTCCGTTTGAGGGAAGTGACTTCCTTTTGGAAGAGCTCGAGGCTTTTCTTGCTCAAGATAGCTCAATTCCCGATGGAGTTGATGAAAACTATCTTGACCTGGAGGGGGACATTCTTCTCCTTGAAAGATTGTTAAATGACGATCCTTCACCCTCTCCGTCTCCACAAATACTTCATAAAGCGGAAGTCAAAAATGTTGAAATAACTGAAGACTTTCCCGAGGTTGAGCTCAAGGACTTGCCTCCTCATCTAGAATATGCATTTCTGGAGGGTGATGATAAATTACCCGTCATTATTGCTAAGGACTTAAAAGATGAGGAAAAGACTGCACTCCTAAAGGTTCTTAAGTCAAACAAGCAAGAAATTGCTTGGAAACTCTCCGACATTAAGGGCATAAGCCCGAACTTTTGTACTCATAAAATATTAATGGAGGATGACTTTAAACCAGCTGTGCAACATCAGAGAAGGGTAAATCCCAAAATCCACGAAGTTATTAAATAAGAAGTTCTTAAACTTCTTGATGCGGGATTGATTTACCCTATATCTGACAGTCCTTGGGTTAGCCCAATTCATTGTGTTCCCAAAAAGGGTGGCATTACCATTGTCACCAACGAGGATAACGAGTTGATTCCAACTCGTTTGGTCACGGGTTGGCGTGTTTGTATTGACTACCGAAAGTTAAATGAAGCCACCCGTAAAGACCATTTTCCTCTCCCTTTTATGGACCAAATGCTCGAAAGACTTGCGGGGAATGAATACTACTGCTTCCTCGATGGCTTCTCGGGTTACTTCCAAATCCCCATTGATCCCCAGGATCAAGAGAAGACTACCTTCACATGCCCCTACGGAACTTTTGCTTACAGACGTATGCCTTTCGGCTTATGTAATGCACCAGGCACGTTCCAGAGGTGCATGATGTCTATTTTTTCCGACATGATCGGGAAAACTATGGAGGTATTCATGGATGACTTTTCCGTCATCGGGGATTCATTTCAGACTTGCCTCTCCCACTTGGAACAGATGCTTAAACGTTGCAAAGAAACGAATCTAAGTCTCAACTGGGAGAAGAGCCACTTTATGGTCAAGGAGGGCATTGTCCTCGGCCATAAAATTTCAAAAAACGGGATCGAGGTTGACAGAGCTAAAATCGATGTCATTGCCAAATTACCTCATCCCACCACCGTAAAAGGTGTTCGGAGCTTTTTGGGTCATGCCGGCTTCTACCGTAGGTTTATCCAAGATTTTTCTAAGATTGCCCGGCCTATGACCCATCTCCTCGAGAAGGATGCTCCTTTCATCTTCTCTCCTGAGTGCATCGAAGCTTTTGAAACATTAAAGAAAAAGCTTACCGAGGCACCGATTCTTGTTGCCCCCGATTGGGACCAACCTTTTGAGCTTATGTGCGATGCTAGTGATTTTGCCATAGGTGCGGTCTTGGGGCAACGAAAAGCAAAATACTTTCAGCCCATACACTACGCAAGCAAAACTATGACTGAGGCTCAAGGTCATTACACCACCACTGAAAAAGAACTCCTAGCTGTGGTGTATGCCTTCGAGAAATTCCGGTCATACCTAATCTTGACTAAATGCGTAGTGTACACAGATCACTCGGCTTTGAAATACCTATTTGCAAAACAAGATGCAAAGCCGAGGCTTCTTCGTTGGGTTCTCCTCCTTCAGGAATTTGATATCATTATCCGTGATAAAAAAGGAGCCGAGAACCTTGCTGCTGATCATCTCTCACGATTAGAGAACCCTCATCAAGATGTGTCCGAGAAAAAGGAAAAAAATGAAACATTTCCTCTCGAGACACTTAATGCGGTTGCTTTTCGTGGTGACTCTACTACCCCATGGTTTGCCGACTTTGCAAATTACCATGCGGGTAACTTCATAGTGAAGGGGTTAACGTCCCAACAAAAGAAAAAATTCTTCAAAGACGTTAAACATTACTTCTGGGACGACCCCTTCCTCTTCAAAATCTGTGCCGATCAAGTCATCAGGCGATGTGTATACGGACAGGAAGCCACTGATATTCTCAAGGCTTGCCATGCTGGACCCACCGGGGGCCACCATAGTCCTAACTACACCGCCAAAAAGGTGTTTGATTCCGGTTTCTATTGGCCCACAATCTACAAGGATGCCCACGAGTTAGTCAAAGCCTGTGATGCTTGTCAGCGTCACGGGAATATTTCACAAAAGAATGAAATGCCGCAAAATGCTATTCAAGTTTGTGAAATCTTTGACGTCTGGGGCATTGACTTTATGGGGCCATTCCCATCTTCTCGTGGAAACAAATACATACTCGTGGCTGTTGACTACTTGTCAAAATGGGTTGAGGCTAAGGCCTTACCCACTAACGATGCCCGAGTAGTTGTGAAATTCTTGAAATCCCTCTTTGCTCATTTTGGAACCCCACGTGCCATCATTAGTGATCGCGGTACTCACTTTTGCAATGATCAATTTGCAAAAGTCATGCTGAAATACGGTGTTACTCATCGTCTTTCCACCGCATATCACCCCCAAACAAGTGGGCAGGTGGAGGTTTCCAACCGTGGTATTAAACGGATTCTTGAGAGGACAGTAGGTGAAAACCGTGCTTCCTGGTCGGATAAACTAGATGATGCACTCTGGGCCTTCCGTACAGCTTACAAAACACCCATCGGGTGTACTCCATACAAGCTTGTATACGGGAAGGCGTGTCATTTACCGATCGAGCTCGAGCACAAAGCCTACTGGGCCTTGAAACATGCTAACTACGACCTTCATAAAGCGGGTGATCACCGTAAGGTTCAAATCAATGAATTAAACGAACTTCGTGATCAGGCCTACGAGAACTCTTTGATCTACAAAGAAAAGACAAAGAAGATTCACGACTCTAAGATTAAGAACCGAGTTTTCAACATCGGTGACAGAGTCCTTCTTTTCAATTCAAGATTAAAGATCTTCTCGGGGAAATTAAAAACCCGATGGACCGGACCATTCACCATTGCTAAAGTTTACCCATACGGGACCGTTGAGTTATCTCAACCCGAAGGTCCCAACTTCAAAGTGAATGGTCACAGATTGAAACATTATTTTGGAGAGGACACACCACCCATGGTTGTCCCGGATCTCCAAACTTTCCCCATGGACCAATGAATTCGGGGATCGAGTCAAGCTAGTGACTTGGTGAACAAAAATTAGCAGCATATATGGGTTTTCACCCGTATTTCTGACTTCTTTCTACTTTCTACCACCCTAGTGTGGGGGAGTGGCCATCCCCCACCATTTCAAAAGTAAATATTTTTCAAAATTCAATAAACATGTTTTGTATATTATGTCATTCCTCTCCCGGGCTGTCAAGGCAAATTTACTACAGTTAATCATTCACAAGTGATTAGCTAGCGTGGTAAACTTGACACAAGCCTGGGAAATGTATGTATATTATTATTCATCTTCCAGGCTGTCAGGGCGGATTTATTACAGTTAATCATTCACAAGTGATTAGCTAGCGTGGTAAACCTGACACAAACCTGGAAGGTGTATGTATATTACAAACTTTATCATTCAACTCCCGGGCTGTTAGGGCAAATTTATTACAGTTAATCATTCACAAGTGATTAGCTAGCGTGGTAAACCTAACACAAGCCTGGGAGGTAGTGAGCAAAAAAAAAAAAAAAAAAAAAAAAAAAAAAAAAAGATTGTATGTACAGATAAAATAAAGTGAAAAATAGAAATTTCCACAGTTAGAATCGAATATTAGCTTTTCCATTCAGAGATTCGGCATAATAGCCGGGACTTTGAATATTGAGGACAATATTCAGTTCTAGTGTGGGGGGGGGGGGGGGGGGGGAAATTCTTACGAATTTTATCACAAAACTTTCCAAGTACCCTCATTTTAGGCCAAAAATTTTTCAAAATTTTTCACTTTATTCCAAAATTTTTGTGGTTATCAGTCCGCCAAAGTCTAAATGACAAAGGGATTGGCTAGTCCAGGAGCAAACGGCTCTTGGTAAAGACATCCCAAACCCGTTGATGGCTGGCAGTTTGCCAAAAATTGCATGGTTCCTCAGCTCCCCCGCATCCTCATAAGCAAATGAGTTGGCTAGCCCACAAGATTATGGCTTGTGGTAAAGGCAGTGGAAAATCCATAATTGGTATTCAGCTCACCAAGATGTTGACTTAGTCCATCAAGATGCTGGCTAGTCCAGAAGCAAACGGCTTTTGGTAAAGACTACTCAAATCCGTTGACAGCTGGTGGTTTGCTCAAAATCACACGGTTATCAGGTGTGCCACAGTTCTTACACCTGGCTACTCCAGAAGTGATGGCTTTTGGTAAAGAGTTTCAAATCCATTAATTTTTCTCAAAAGATTGCTAGGGACTAGCAATGTTTTAGTGTGGGGGATTGATGAGTGTGTAAATACTCATCATTTTTACCAATTCTGAACTGCCAAAACATCCAAAAACACTCAATAATGAATCAAAATAGTGAAAATATCCCAGGAAAGTGTTTTACATATTTCAAATGCAAAAATACCAAAAACAGATGAAAAACACATAAAGTTTGCATAATTGGCAGTTTCAGTCCCCCAACTTTCAAAAGTTGTCAAATCAGGTCCCTGGAGTTTGTGAAATTGGCAGATTTGGTCCCTGAGGTTTAAAATAATACTTGTGGTCCTTGTGCTAATGTTTAAATGCAGGTTTGGTCCCTTGGTAAAAAGTTTGGTGAAATTACAAGGCAGGTCCCTAAAGTTTGGGAAATTGACAGATTTAGTCCCTGGGGTTTTTAAAAGTGAGAAATTCAAAATTACACCTCACTCTAATCATACTTTGGCATTATACACCCTTTGAAATACTCTAAGAAAATGCCAAATCTCAACCCTTAACTTTCCCATATTTACATTTTAAGTCCTTGTGATTAATTCCTATTAAAAACCAAACCGGATCACAAATTACCAAAACCAAAACCAATCCAAGCCTGATCCACACTTTGGGCCCAAATAACAAATAATCCAATCCACTAGCCCAGTCCACCCAAACCCTTTGACCCGAGTCCAGTTGACCTCGGTCAACACCTCCAAAAACAAAACCACCCCTGCTATCCTTTCCCTCCCAAACCACCATCACCACTCAGACCAAAACCACCTGGTTTTGCCCACCACCACCCCCACTTGTACCTCAATCATCACCATACCACACCCCTACACCTACCCCTCACCTCCACAATTAATGCACCCCCCATTTGCACGTTATCAGAATCAATTTGAAGAAAATGGTTTTGGCGCCAATTCCACGTGTCAACTCTGGAGTGGACCAAATTAGTCAAGAGATGGTGGGATTTGCTCAGAGTGATGGGAGGAACCCTAAATTGCAGCTATAAAAGGAGGAGAGATGCAAGAAGAAGTTTAGTCTAGTTTTTTTTAATAAGTGTAATCGTAGAAGTAATTTAAGTATTTGTAGTGTAATCACAAGCTTTTAAGCAGTTGTAGAATTCAATTCCATGTATTGTTAAGCTATTTTCATTAATATATGCAAGTTTTCTCAGCTTAATTTGTTTATGCAATCTTCAATTTTCACTGTGTGATCTTCATGGTTGTCTGATAGGATTTAAGCTCTCATGATGGACTGAATAGGATAATATAAGCTCCCATAAGCTTATCTAAGCTTTAGAGACCTTAAAATTTAGCTGCATTAGAAGAAAAATCAAAAAGTTAAAAAAGTCAAACATTGGTCAACTGTGTATGTCTTTGTTGTTTGTTTCAGGTATGGAGGATCATTGAGGATCTGGATTGATTGAGAGTGCCTATCTAAAGATAGGCTACAAAGGAAAACCCTCTGTTCATGCTGAGGGTAACCTAGTAAGGACTTGCTTATTTTAATTCTTAGTTAAAATTCTTAGTTTAAGCTTTTGATTAATTGTTTGCTTATATCTGCTAATGCCTGTTTGTTTGTGATATTTAAGTGTTGTTTAAATAAGTTTTAACTTAAAATTTACAGCTTGTTGTTTAAAATAATTAGTTACTTATAATCATAAGTTTCACTGTCTCATTTGTTTTGGTGTTAAGTGTGTATGAGTAATGTGTTAATCTGAATATCAAGTACTTAAAACCAGTTACATTAATCATATTTTGTTGTTTGGGATTAAGTTTGTACACCCTAATCACCATTTGCTTTGAAAAGCCATTGAATCAGTAGATAAGGGTGTGTTTGGATAATCAGTGTTCACTATGTTCAAGGATTAATTAGTAGTAACTTCTGATTTAAATAAGTCATACTAGGCCTAAATTAGCTAAGCAAGTCATAAAATTGAGTGATTATAGAGTAAAAAGTCAAATTCATACTCTAATTCTCCACACAGTTAACTGTGTAAGAGTTAGGAGTCCATAAGCTCATAATCTGATAGGAAGTTGTTAATCTAGCTTTTAGTAAACTTATTTTAGCTTAAAACATTATAATCAGTAAGTTAGGTCACCTAGAATCTCACCAAAGTCAAAGTTTGAGTGTTCTTGTCAAAAGTCAAAATACTTGTTCTCAGATTTCATCATATTTGTTTGTTCATTTCTGAATTTTGTGATTTATTTGGGATTGTTAAAATTAGAGGTTTAGTTTTCTACCAGCTCAACTTTGAGAATATGCTTTCATTTCATTTTTAGAAAATTTAACCTGGGCCCCACAGACTCTCAAAGTGACCTGCAGGGCAAGCTTGTGCCCTGCTCACCCAGTCACCACCACCACTTAGGTGGTGTTTTGTGACCACCTCAGTGGACCCCAGACCCATTAGATAGGTTTTTCCAACCCCCCTCCTAGTAGACTCCTAGGTTTGACCAGTTGTTTGACCTTGGGACAAGTGGACCCCACCTAGTTTAAGCCTTAAAGTTTGTCCCCAAAACCTGGTTCAGTTTGAGATTGCTAATTGCTTATTTCTCTTTACACAGCTTATTTGTGCTTATTGTCTGTTGTTCCTAGCTTAATTAAGTTTGTTAAACTTGTTGGTATCTGTTTTCACCATTGTGGACCCCACCCAAGGCCATTTGACCCAGATTGACCAAACAGTCAACCAAAGTCAACTGTTTGAGACAAGGGGTGTCACAGCTTATTTATAAGCTAATTTTTAAAGTGTTTTTACAAAAGTTTCTCATTTTCATTAGTTAAGTTAGTTTGTAAAAGAAAATCCAAGAAAAAACCAATTTAAAACAAGTGATAGTTTCTATTTAATTCAAGCTAATTTTAATTTTCATTTTTATATTTTAATTAAGTCACTAGTGTTTTTATATTTTTATTAAATACCTTAGATAGTAAAGTAATTTTGATAATTTTTTCAGATTTTTATTTTGTCATTTAGTGTTAATTAGATTTAATTTAATTTTCTTTATTATTAATTAAAATCAAATATTAAATAGCTTAATTAGTTTTTATAAGGTTAAATCTAGTTTTTATAATTTTTCTAGTTCTAATATAGTATAATAAGTTTTTAGAAAATAAATTTTGAGATTCTACTGTTCATTTTCTATTTTCCTTATTTTATTTGTTTAAAATAGATTTAAGTTAATTAATAGATAAATAATTAGTTGTTTAATAATAAAACATAATTTTAGAGTTTTTATAATTTTGTAGGATTCCAGTGATGGTTAAATAATTTTAAAAATTTTATCTTAATTTTCTAAGTTAATTTAGTATTAATATAAATTAAAAGTAGTTTAATTAGTTTAATTAAGTTAAATAGTTTTTAATTAATTACAAAACCACAAAAAGACAAAAAATATTAATTTTAATTTTTATACTTTCTTCAAGTTCTAATTTAGGTTTAGAAAATATTTTTATAAATTTTTAGTATAATTTAAATCATTTGTTATTTTTAGTTTATTTAAATTAGATTTTAATTTAGATTTTGAATAGTTTAATTAATTAAATAATAGTTTAATATTATTTTAATCACTTTTATAATTTCTTTTTCATTTTTAATTTTCAAGTTTGAAAAAGTGTCAAAAGCACCCCCTGTAGTTTGTTAAATACCAAAACCCACTTTTCCAGTCCGATACGTGATCTTAATTGTCAATTTGTGCATATATCTGGTATCTGATTATTGTGAATATTATATCTGTTTGTCAATACCAAAATAACAGTAGCAATATCATTCCTACATCATCTGGCTACTGTCCTCAGTGCCACTTTCTCATAAACGATTCCAAAAGCACCATTTCAATCTCGCTGGGACTTTCACGACCCGGGGAAACACTACACTATCACCGGAGTATTGATTCTAGGCTATCTTTGACTTGTTGACCTTGGTCAATAATAATTAGACGGTTCTGAATCAATCAGTACGCTTATTTGTTATGGTTTTATTATCATACGCCATAATAGAACACTTCTCATTTGAGTCATAAAACATCAGTTTTTTAGAACGCTTATTTACAAAAGTTTTATTTAAACATTAGTTAATATGACACTTGATACTTGGGTCTCAAAACTTGATACACCATAACAGGAAAAGCACTAATGAATAAGAATTTTTCAAAACTACAACTATTGATGGAACATTTTCGTGTGAATTATGTTTTGGCACCCTGAGTTTTCCCAGATATGATTCCTGTTGAACCATCAAGTTTTCTAGCAGAAGACGGACTTGGCTAGAACCTGAAGACGACAAACAACGGTGACTACCCTGAAGAGTTGAAGACATTCCTCGCTAGACGAAAGAGTTGACGTGCAGAACACGAGAACCTGGTCAAGTAAGTTTTGAGTATAGTTTATAACTTGTTTATAAAATATGTTTAGTAGGTTTGAAATATGTCGAGAACGAGTAGACCTAGCGAGTCATAAATGAGGCGCGAGAAAACCTGATGAGAACAAGTAGGTTGATTTAATTCGTATTACAATACACCATTTGATTTATACTTGTGTTATTTTAATTATCAAAAAATTTGTATATAAAACAAAAGTTTTATACATATTTCGCTTTGTTCAATTTCAACTGATTTGTATATAAAACAAAAGTTTTATACATATTTCGCTTTGTTCAATTTCAACTCAAATCACTACAAGAAAAACTGGTATTTGGGAGGGTGAAAAACTGTGCCAAATACTCAAAAAAACCGTGCCAAATGCTATTTGGCACGGCTTTGACACACTTTTTGCTCTGTCCTAAATATGAGGGTGCCAAATACATTTGGGTCGGGTTAAAACTGTGCTAAATAGTAATTGGCATGGTTCATGGGACTGTTTAACTTTGTGGTGCCATGGATGATGTATTTGGCATAACTGACAATCTTCCGTTCCAAATTGACATTTGTCACACTTTTATATCTCGTGCCCAATGCGTATTTGTTACCAATTAATTGCCCGTGCCTAATGCATATTTGGTACAGTTTTTATTTTATTGTGCCAAAATTAAATAGAACGTTTTATGTACCGTGACAAACGTATTTGGCACACCTTCTGTTTTGCCAAACATATTTGGTACATTGTTATCCGCCTTGCCCAAAAAACACTTGGCACGCTTTTGCGTCCATTATAAAAATCATTTAGCACGGTTTTTGCATTCGTCAATTAATTATTTGGCACGGTTTGCATAATCATTGCAAATGTGAATTAGCACCATTTTTCCATTACAAACAAGTTTTATTACACCATCATATCAACTAACCATCTCAAATATGCTCAAGTATAATTCAATCGAATCCAAAAATAGATTAAACTTAATTTTTATTAATCATCCATAAAATCAAGTCAACATGGTCACTTAAATACCAAAAAAAAAAAAAAAAAAAAAAAAAAAAAAAAAAAAAAAAAAAAAAATCACAACTAGAACTCAATATAATCACTAAGCTATGTAGTTATCTCGGCCAAAAATCTCGTCTCGTTCAAGGTCCGAGATTTGAAATATCGGTTATCGCGGTGAGATATCGGTTTTTATATTATCTAAAATATATTAAATATATATTAAAATCATAAAAGATTAAACAAAAACATAGCATAAAAGTTACATTGTGTAACAAAATAAACTATGTCTTTTTATTAATTGGGCCAAAATAATCAATTCACATAGCAGCCCAATACCAAACCCTAAATACCTCCTATTATTCCACAAACCCTAATCCTTTCTCACATAGGAGCCAAAAAAAAGCTTTCTGCTTTAATCACTTCCTTTTCTTGATAACATACAACTCTCTCTTACTGGCACTATTCTTCTTTCTTATCTCTTTCTGCTTTAATCAGAACTTCAAACAAACATGAATACACAACTTCCTTCGGTATCCATAAACCCACGGAGATCTTGGAAATCTCGTGGTATTTACCGGTTAGAAAAAAGAAAGAAGAAAGAAAAAAAGTCACATACAGTTACAACTTGCAAAATCTCGGAAATCTCGCCGATATTTGGAGCCAATCTCGGCAAAATATCGGCAAAATCTCGCCAATCTCGCCGATATTCTCGGATCCGAGATTTAGGGCCGAGATTTTGATCCGAGATTATTTTTAGGGGCGAGATCCGAGATCTCGACGAGATCTCGGCGAGATCTCGCCGAGATTAACTACATAGTCACTAAGATAATATATTACTATCGAAAACGAATAAAACTCATCGAATTCCGTCATCATAATAAACCTGCATAATACAATATTCCAACATTAGAAATATGTATGAAATAATAAAAAAGTTTGATATACAAAATAGCAATAGAAAGGAGTCAAGGCTTAAAAAAGTACCCGAACACAACCCTTATTATAGTTCAGGTTAGGGTCAATTCGGGTTGGGTCAAATTGGGTCGGGTCAGGTCTAGGTCAATTAAAATTATACTCCGTATAATTTTGGTGTTTAAAAAAGAAAAAAAAAAAAGTTAAAGAAAAACAAAGTTGCAAGCTTGTAGCAACACATTTGTTGCAGTTAAACACCTAGCTACTACAAGTTTTTCCCAACGTAGCCTAATGTATTATGCTTTCAGTTTTCATTACAAATACAAATTAAGCTTGACCATTTATTTGCACATAGATTATCTGACCTCATATACAGGTCTTCATAGCAAAAGTACCTGGGCAATATAAACATTTGTATCATAATCTATATTTCTCTTTTCAATTGATACAAGAAAATTTTCTTCATGTTTATAATAAATACAAATTAAGCTTGACCATTTATTTGCACACCAGCAAACTATCCAGTTGCATACATCCAATCACAACTAGCTAAAAACTATATAATAGTACCCCAATAAAAATGTTAAAATACTAACCAAGAAATTATGAAAAGGAACAGCTCTAGGCTCCAATGAGAGCACTTCAACCCACTGATCTTCCCTATCTACATCGTTCCTAATTTCACCAACACAGAAAATCAGTCCAATTATACATTAAACAGATCACAAACGACAAACTTAAAAGATAAAATTAACCTGTAAACGGTATGGTGAACAGTTGAGCTAGGATCATTAGCTTTTGGTGAACCTGATGAACTATATAGAAGAATTGAAAGGATACCGAGAGCTAAAAGAAAGAATGAACAGATTATTTTTAGAGCATCTCCACTGGTATAACTTGACCAAACCATAGCACGAGCAGAGCAAATATTGTATAATGCTGTGATAGAATTTGTAGCCTATCTAGAAGTGATTGTTATCGAATAAAAGTCTTGTTAATATTGATACTAGATCAGCTACTTTGGCAACCTATTTTTATGTAAGAACGTTGTTAAAATTTCTAGTTAAACACTGCATCGTATCTTGTTACTCATATGTGGCTGATCATTTCAGTTGTGCTAGTGTTGGTGTGCCTATCTATGCAAGCACTCCAGTCAATGAATGGTCTATGCAGCGATGCACGCGCAGGCAAACCATCAGTGAATGGATAGTTATTAATTGTTTGTTTTTCAGTGGTTAAGAGTCTGCATCTTTTTGAAAATTCAAATCAATACATTTGGTTCCTCAACTATGAAAAGTAAACAAAAAAACCCAATGAGGCAATGACCCACACACCTTGACTTAGAACAGACTTGCACCTAAATCAATACAGATCTGAAAGTCCAAAAAATTCTAGTTTATGAGCCCTGGGTTGGATTGGAAAAATAACGCATGAGAGTAAGAGGGACTGGAGAGGGGAGGGTGTTGCGACTTGGGTAATGCAGGGGGGAAAGGGGCTGCTGGCAGTAGGCATTAAGCAAAGAATTGGAACGTCATGTAATTTGATTAGTGTGTTTCTAACTATGTATATGTAATAATGAAAATATATGCGGATAGTATAGATATTAGATGAAAAATACTCGCAGTTAGTCTGAAAAAACATATAAATAATTAGTGATATACCTGACCAACACTTGATCCAGATCTACGTAGATCTATAAGCCTGATGACCCAGCCGAGGTGGCAACTCCCTTCCTAGCTGATTCAAACTCTTACTAAACTTTCAAGCTAACCATTTTTCAAAGACGGTTGCGTGAAAGAATAAACAAGCTACATCATTAACTATAATATATATAAACTGATATAAACTGATAATATCTAAATTACAGGGAAAAGAACCTGTACACTAGCGGATCAAAACCTAACATAGTTATCACAATTAAAACCAACATAATTCTACAAAATCTTGCATGTTCTCAAAATCATAACTTGCAATATAATTTTGCTATCATAATGTTACAAGATAAACAAACTGTTTTTTAAACATCTTTACAACATTATTAAAGGATAGTACTAAATAAATATCAGATCAGCAATTATCATGAATTACCATTATATAATTCGCTCAAATAAATATAATACCTTCTTAGGATCTCCACCTTTCTCAGGATGATTCGAAAAGCATTCTTTAATTCATCTTGTCGGACCCCAAAAACCTCATAGTATATTTTATTATCACTCTTCTTAGGTACTCTTCCAAACATCTTCTTTACTTATTCTTCTCCAATCTTATTAAATACATTAATTACAATTCTAATCACACAAACTCAAATCAGCATCAAATCTAATCTATTACACATAGTATAAAACACATGGTTAACTAAAAGGAAAATCATACCGGTGAATAAGAAGTAGATCAAATAAAGAAAATCATGAATGGGGGTAACATTTGATTAACAAAATTCAAAAAAAGAAATCTAATTTCGGATGTTGATCTTGGGATGACATCAAATAACATGAAAAGATATGAGAAAGTAACTAAAACATTATATGAAATTGATGATAAAACTAACTAAAGAACCTGAATTGTTGATAAATCGACTTGGAATGGTAAAAACTTAAATTGAGACCAATAAGCATGGTGGAAAAATGGAGGTGTATTTTGTGTGTGTATTGGGAAAAGAAGAAGCGTAGTGGATTATTGGGTTTAAAATTTGTGAAAGAGATAATGGGGGGAAAAAACCCCGCTTAAACTTTTTGTAGATATAAACTGGGGTTTCCAAAATCCCCGATTTTTGTATCTTAACATTTTCAATCTATATCTAATATTTGGCTATGAAAACCGGATTTTTTTCTAACCGGTCTTTACTTGGGGTCTCTATGAACTTTTTTGTAGTAGTGCTGACCATGTTTAGGAGAAACCAAACGAAACCATACCAATCAATGTCTTTACAATTAATAAGAATATTAGTGGATGAATATCATAGGATGATGATGATGCATTGCTGGTTAAGGAGGACCACAAGTATAAACAAAATAATAATAATAATAAAAAAAGTAATTGTAATTGTTAACATATAAACTACCTCATAATCATCATCAATTAGCAATTAAGCCTTGACATCACATACACAAGATTGTGGATCATTTCGTAGAGGTTTTGATTGGATAAAATGGATATGAAAGGGATGGCGATGTAAAACCGAAAGTGGCACGGTTTCATTTGTGGCCTAGTGGGAGATTGGGTGGGATGTTGAAAAATATTAAACTTTTGTTTTGGGGGAAAATAGGGTGATAGGAGGAAAATAAGGCAGGCCGGCAAAATATTACTCTAGTAAAAACTTTTGAGTCTATCAAAATATTTAGGTTTAAAAATTTTAAGTATTTGTCATAAGGCTAAGGGTGCGTTTAGTTGGTGAAAAATACCTCATTATTTTTAAGAAATTCTGCATGTGAAAATAAAAAAATAAAATCCGTTTAGTCACACTTTTTTCCAACAATTTAAAAAAAATGAAATTTTTATTTTCTAAATTTTAACTAAGGAATTGAAAAGCTGTTATAATTAAAATTATATTAAAAAGTGATGGTCATTCTCATTTAATGTAACGTTGTAATGTGTCGTAGTTTTTGTTATTAGAATAGTCAATGGGCCTTGGTCTTGGTAAGCTAATATGTCATGAGTTAAGTAATGTAAGCCTTTATATGTAAAAGGAAACCAAGCCCATGGAAAGCCTCTTAAGGCATCATGTTAAGAACTATATAAATACCTCAAAGGCTCATTTGAGGTGTGTGTAAGTGTGTGTATTTATTAATAAAAGCTCTTTTATTTCATCTCTTCTTCTCTCATATCTAACGCCACATTCATAACATCAAGTCACCATCTTTACTTCATCTAGTGCTTGTGTGTGTATTGTGTGTGTTTTTTAATAAAAGTTCTCTTCATCTTATACTCTTTCTCTTATAGTTAACGCCACACATATATCTATACAAGTCACCATCTTTCCTTCTTCTAGTGCTTATATTTGTGATTAAGTTGATATATTTAAGGTCCTACAAGTGGTATCAATCGCCTAACAATGATTTAGGAGTGTTTTTATCAAGTTTTTTGTTAAAAAGTTGCATTTTTCATTCATTTATGCTTTTTACGTGGTTTTAGTGTTAAAGTTGTTGTTTTTATTGAAGTTTTAGTGATTCTAAGTGTTTTGGGAAAGATTTGATCAATAGAAACAAGTGGAAAAAGTGGTTTTGGTTGAAAAAATCGAATTTTTCACGTTTCTGGTCATCTTACGCGTAACTTGGGTGAATAGTACGATTTCTTAGCTGTCTACAGTACTGTTTACGCATAAGATTAAGTCAAAACCCCTTTCTTACGCTTAAGTTTAGTCAAAACCCTCTTCTTACGCATAAGTTCACTTTCCTACGCATAAGATTGAGATCCTACGCTTAAAATCCTACGCTTAAGTCTGTTCCTACGCATAAGGCTACATTCTACGCATAAGGTTGGATTCTACGCATAAGTTTTCTACGCAAAAGATCCTACGCATAAGTTGTACTCAGTACTTCCCTGACTTGGATAAGTTTGTGGAATACTTCGACACGGGATATCTTTCAAGCTTGGATAAGTTTGAGAGATCAATTTGGTTGAAAAAACCTTACGCGTAACATTCTTACGCATAAACTCTAAGTTTACGCGTAAAATCAAAGTCTACGCATAAACAATATTGTTTACGCATAACTTTAGATCTTACGCATAACTTAAAGGTTACGCATAACATCTTACGCGTAAGATTATTCAAGGTTTACGCGTAAAATCAAGCTTTACTCGTAAGTTTTTGACTTTTTGACAACCAAACTTCAAACGGCCATAACTTTTGAACCGTAACTCCGTTTTCGACGAATTTGCTGTCAAAACGACCGTGAGACCGAGAAGAAGGACACATTAAATAATCAGCTAAGCTTCGAGGCCCAAATCCACTCCGAACGGAAGTTATTGAGGTTTTAAGGTTCCAGATCAAATTTTTCACCATAAAAACTTGCATCAACTTACTCTAAACACTACTCCTATTTCGTTGGAACGATCCAAGAATCAACTTTATCCATCTACACTTCATCAATGGCAACTCAGCAAGACATTCATGCAGTCGGTGCGGAAAACCGACCTCCAATGCTTGAAAAAGGTGGATATCTCCCATGGACAAGCCGCATGCTTCGTTACATCAAAACAAAGCCTGATGGTAAATTAATGATCAACTCCATTACAAATGGTCCATTCAAGCCAAGACAAGTTCAAATTGAAGGAAATCCAAATACAACACCTCCTACTCAACCATTCGTGCGTGAACAAACAGAAGCAGATTACATAGAGGAAGACAAGAAGCAGATCGCCGCTGATGATATGGCAATGCATTTAATCCAACTTGGATTACCATGGGAGATCTTTGCTGCGGTTGACAGCTGTGAAACTGCTTATGCTATGTGGGAACGTGTTAGAAGGATATGTCATGGAACAGAGATTGGACAACAAGACGTTGAGAACAAACTTCTTACTGAATGGGAGAACTTTACATCCACTAAAGGTGAACAGATTGAATCTTACTACACAAGGTTTTGCACTTTGATGAATGAGTTAATCAGAAACAAGTTGACACCTCGAACAATTGTAACAAACATCAAATTCATCAATAACCTTCCAGAAGAATGGGGTCGTTATGTTACAATTGTCAATCAAACAAAGGACTTACATAAAGTGAATTATGATCAACTCTATGACTTTTTGAAGCAAAACCAAGTTGAGGCTAATGAAGTAAGGAAAGAAAGATTGGCAAAGAATCATGATCCTCTTGCATTAATTGCTACTACACCAACACCGCTACCAGTGAACACACAACAACCATCATCATCTTCCACTCACAACTACATGCAACCATCATACATTCAACAACCAACACCGGTCTACCAACAACAGTTCTACCCACAGCAACAACAACATGTTACTCCACAACAGCAATACCAACAATTCCAAGAACCAGAATTCACTGAAAATGATGAAGCTACTGCAGCAATGACCCAAGCGTTTGCTTTTCTGTCTAAGGCATTCCAAGGACGTTATTCTACACCAACAAACAACAACCAAAGGATTTCATCGAACACTCGCAACAAACAGATTGCTCAGCCGAGTTTCAATATGGGCAACGGAGGCCAAATGGTTGGAGTTTATGGGAATCAGCAAGGATATGCTACTGGAATTAACATGGGGAATCAGAATATGCTGAATGCAGGGAATCAGAATGCAGGAAATCAATATGGTCAGTATGCAGGGAATCAGTTGGGTCAGTTTGTTGGAAATCAGAGGGGTCAGAATGTTGGTAATCAGGCAATGGGTAATCAGAATAGAAATGTTGCAGCTCCAGTAGTTGGGAATTTGGGAAATGTGAATCAGGGTAATCCGGTTAAGTGTTTCAACTGTCAGGGTGTAGGTCATATGGCAAGGAACTGTCCTACTAAGCCGAACAAGAAAGATCTAGAGTACTTGCATAAAGCAGTGATGTTGGCACAAAAGGTTCAGGCAGGGTTTCAGTTGAACGCAGAGGAGAATGATTTTATGGCTCTTATGGATGACATGGAAGATAGAGAGGATATCGATGCGAACTGCATATTTATGGCGAATCTTCAGGAAGCTAAGTATGACACGGACTCTGACACACTTCCTGTTTATGACACCAATGCACCTTCTGAGGTATCAAACTTCAACACATGTCACAATAATGATATATTTGATATGTCTCCTCATGAGGAACAACATTCTGAGAAGCTAGCACCCAATTATGATACATACCTGGACACGCCAAGTAGTAGCAATACTCCTTCAGCAACTCCAGATGAGAATCATAATGGAGGCTTCGTTTCACAGCATGCTGAGAATGATGAGGAAACACGTGCTTTTTTTGAATCATTATTGAATAATTGTCGTATTGAAATTGAGAATGTGAAAAAGGTCAATCGCGATGTTAAGGCCGCGAATGTTAAATTGACCGCTGAGCTTGAGAGTTACAAAGAAAACGTCAAAGCTTTTGAATTTCATAACAAAAGATTGTCTGAATTAGAAACTGGTTATCAAAATTCCATTTCAAGGGAAAAACAATTGCAACTCAAGTTTGATACACTTGATGTTAATTCTTTTAAGAAGATAAAAGCTTTAAACGCGGAAATTTCTGATTTGCAAAACCAACTTTCTAAACAAAAATCAGCTTATACCAATCTTGAAAAAGAAAGGGACGAGTTGAAAAAGGAATTTGCAATGAAAGAAGACAAACTTTTGGCCGAAATCGTAGAGTCAGAACACATGATTGCACATCTAGAAGAATTAGTGGTTAAGTCGGGTCAGTCAAGTCAAACAATGAAAATGATTTCAAATCAAACTAATCCGATTTACCATACGAAACATAAAATGGCTCTTGGAAACAACACCCCTTGTAATCTCAAGAAAGCTCAGCAAGAACATAATGTTTTGTACAATGGTAATGTGATTTACACCAAACATGATCCTCCCGTCGTTCGGGATTCTGTGCAAACGATAGAACATGTCAAAGAGAGCATAAATAAAATGAAACAAAAGGATTTGAAACCCATTGATTACAAAAAATTGAACAAACTTTCGGGAATTACTTTTGTTCCACAAAAAGAACCATCTGTGTTTTCCATAAAACAACCATTCTCAAAAATGTTTTCTAAGAAAGTAATTGCTTCTAAATCTCTTTCAAAAATGGAACAAATGTCTTCTAACAACACTTTTAATACAAGTGAGGCTAGAGACATTCTGGATGATGTTAAAAAGAGAATTCAAGAACTTCAAAATATTGTTGCTTCTAAAACTACAATCAATATTAACAACTGGCATTCCAGTTTTCATATTGAGCAGAAAAAAGTTTTTGAAAACGAATTTACTATCCCACTGAATAACATCAGTGCGAGGGTAATCCATTTTGAACAAGCTTTCTTAAAAGAAACGGCCGACTTTGTCAAGGACCATAAATCCCTGGTAAACGAAGCTAATGAAACTCGTGAAAACATGAATGTTTTGGAAAACCTAAATGATTCTCTCTTCGAAGCTGTTATGACCACTGACATTATGTCCATCATTTTACAAACATATTCTGTTCAAGACGATGAACGACTAAGAGCTGAGACCTCCGAAATTGTTTCAAAATATGAAAATGCTCTTATAAAGCTTGAAAAAGAAAATGTGTCATATTTTAAACAACTTGATCGGAAAAAGGAAGAATGCAAGTATGACAAATTGTCATATGAGCGTGCCTTAAAGAACATGAAAGAGCAAAATGATCTTTTAAGGACTCAGCTTGAAAGTCAAAAAGGAAATGGTGAGGAAACTAAGTTTGTGAAACTATTGACTTCGGAGAAACCAAATGTTTCAAACACGGTTCAAAAACCAAAAATGTCAATTTCACGGTTTGCTCCAAAAGTCGATGAGAAAACGGATTTGACAAAACCAGTCACTCCAACACCCTTGCCTAAGAAAAGTGAAAATGTTAAGATTGTTGATAAAGGAAAAGCGGTTGTCGAAACACCAAAAGTGATAGCGCCTGGCCTTTTTAGGATTAGTCCCACTAGTGCATCTGCCTCAACATCTAAGACAAATGACAAGTGCATAAAGGCTAATTCTAACGAATCTAGGGATGCTAAAAAGGACAACAATATAAATCCTAATGTGTGTGCCTTACCTTCTACAGGATTAGAAAGCACCTCTAGGAGCAGCAGACTAAAGCCTAGGAGCAATACAAGGAACAATAGAGTCTCGCCTGTTTCTAAGAGTAGTAGCAAGAATAAAGCTGAAGAAGTAGAAGAACACCCTAGGAATTTATCGCTTTGTAATAAGAGACATGTTTCATCTGAATGTAATGTCGAAAGTACTGTTTCTAATGCATGTAATGACTCTGTTTGTTTAATATGCAAGAAATGTTTAATTAATGATGTTCATGATGAATGTGTTTCTAAGAATGTAAATGTTACGCCTGAACAGAAGAATGTTCCAAAAAGACCTAGTGCTAGATCCAGATCTATAGAAAGATTAGTTGCACGATTTAGGACTACCACTATTAGTCGAATGTCTAGGAACTATCTTAAGTTTTGTATGTGGATTCCGACGGGTAGAGAGTTCACTCTTAAGAACGGCAAATTAGAAATAACTCAAGCTAAACAAGAAGCAACTGTCTATGAGTGTGATTCTGCTTTTACTCCTAACCCCATGGAACCAAATTCAAAATGGTTTCCAAATACAAACTCTTCTGTTCTTGGCAGGTTATCGAAATATGTCTTTGGATCGTCGACTCGGGTTGCTCCAAGCACATGACCGGGAATTTAAAGCTGCTGATCAATTTTGTCTGGAAATTCATGGGAACTGTACGCTTTGGAAATGATCATGTAGCAGCTATTCAGGGTTATGGAGATCTACAATTTGGGAATTTCTTAATCACTCGAGTTTATTATGTCGAAGGGTTGGGACACAACTTATTTTCAGTCAGGCAGTTTTGTGATGCTGATTTAGAAGTTGCATTCAGGAGAAACACGGTTTTTATTAGAAATTTGGTTGGTGATGATCTCTTAACTGGTAATCGTGGTACAAACTTGTATTCTATCGACATCAACCAAATGGCTTCTACATCACCAATTTGTCTTATGACAAACGCAACCGAAACTAAGTCCTAGCTGTGGCATAGAAGATTATCCCATCTCAATTTTGACACGATCAACAAGTTAGCTAAAGACAACATCGTCACCGGACTTCCTAAGTTCAAATACACCAAGGATCATCTATGTCCATCATGCGAACAAGGAAAAAGTAAAAGAGCATCATATAAACCCAAAACCGTACCTAGTTCGGAAGCAAGGTTACATATGTTGCACATGGACTTATGTGGCCCAATGAGAGTTGAAAGCATTAATGGGGAGAAGTATATTCTCGTTATTGTTGATGATTATTCAAGATATACGTGGGTAAAGTTTTTGAGATCAAAAGACGAAGCACCAGGCATCATCATCACCTTTCTGAAGCGTATCCAAGTTCTTCTTCAAGCTCCAGTAAGGATTGTAAGAACAGATAATGGCACAGAATTCACTAATCAGGAGTTAAGAACCTACTTTAAAGATGTGGGAATCACTCACCAAACATCAGTTGTTAGAACTCCACAGCAGAATGGAGTAGTTGAAAGAAGAAATAGAACTCTTGTGGAAGCTGCTCGCATAATGCTGATTTTCTCTAGTGCACCTCTATTCTTATGGGCTAATGCTGTAGCCACTGCTTGTTTTACTCAAAACCGATCCCTAGTCCATCCGAGATTCAATAAAACCCCATATGAGCTAGTGAACAACCGTAAACCTCACATCTCTTACCTTTACGTATTTGGCGCTTTGTGCTATCCGACGAACGACAGAGAAGATCTAGGAAAGTTGAAAGCTAAGGGTGATATTGGTATCTTCATTGGATATTCAGAAAACTCGAGGGCATTCAGGGTGTATAATAGACGAACAAAAAGGATTATGGAGACGATGAATGTGAAGTTTGACGAGATTTCACAAATGGCTTATGAGAGATACGCTCTAGAACCCGCGCTTAATCCAATGGCTTCTAATCAAAACGGATTAGGACCCGAACCAAACCAGCAGACTTCTGGACACATCAGTTCAGGACTCGTGCCTCAAGGAGCTCAGTCAACAAACACGGATAAACCTTCAGAACAAGAACTGGAAAAGTTCTTCGAGTTAATGTTTAATGAATATTATGGTGGAACTTCGACTAATGCATCTCAACAACATTCCGCTGCACCCGCTCAAAACCATCAACCACCACCACCATCACAAGATGCATCTACAACAATCGAAGCAGAAGCACCAACTCCCTCAACATCATCAACATCTACTCCAACAACTCCAGTTTTTGAAACTAATCTACCAAGAGTTGATGAGCAAAATCAAAACACTAATTTTCAAGAAGAACCAACAAATAATTCAAACGATGTTACGTTAGAAGAAGAAGAAGAAGTATTTGAAAACCCGTTTGCAACAGACTCTGCTGAATCTTCTTCAAGGTTACAAGAACCATCTAACACACATTCGTTAAACCTAAGGTACCCTTCTACGTTTCAATGGACAAAAGACCATCCAATAGAACATATTATTGGTGAACCTTCAAAGCCAGTTCAGACAAGGAGACAACTTGCCACCGATCTCGAATTGTGTATTTACATTTGCTCAATCAGCCTCAAAGAACCAAAGAACATTCGGGAAGCAATGGCAGAAAACCCTTGGATTGAAGCGATGCAGGAGGAATTTCTTCAATACCTGTTACATGATAGTTGGGAACTTGTTGAACGACCACTTGATAAACGTGTTCTTGATCTCAAGTGGTTGTGGAAGAACAAACTGGATGAGGAAATGACTGTTATTCGCAACAAAGCTCGACTCGTGGCTAAAGGTTATCCACAAGAAGAAGGGATAGATTTCGAAGAATCATTCGCGCCTGTAGCTAGACTTTAAGCAGTCCGGATTTTCTTAGCCTATGCCGCTCACAAAAACATCACAGTCTATCAGATGGATATTAAGACTGCTTTCTTGAATGGAACTCTGAAAGAAGAAGTGTATGTGAGTCAGCCAGAGGGATTCATCGACAAAGATCATCCAGACTACATCTACAAGCTTAAGAAAGCAATTTATGGTTTAAAACAAGCTCCAAGAGCGTGGTATGACGAACTATCATCTTTCTTGCTTAAAAACAATTTCACAAAAGGAACGGTTGATGACACCTTGTTTATCAAAAAATTCAAAGATGGCATTTAATTTGATCGTTCAAATTTACGTGGACGACATTATTTTTGGATCAACCAATCCTAACCATTCAAAACATTTTGAAAATCTCATGAAAAGTAAATTTGAAATGTCCATGATGGGGGAACTAAAATTCTTTCTTGGTTTACAAATACATCAATCCCCACATGGTATTTTTATCAATCAAGCTAAATATACGATAGAGATTTTGAAAAAACATGGAATGGAAAATTGTGATTCGGTTGGTACACCAATGGTCACTTCACCAAAAATAGGTGCTGATTTGTTTGGAAAACCCATCGATCCGAAAAAATATCGGAGCATGATCGGTTCTCTCATGTACCTAACTGCTAGCAGACCCAATATTCAATTTGCTGTTTGTTTGTTAGCACGGTTTCAGGCAAAGCCTACCGAACTTCACCTCAAAGAGGTTAAACAGATCTTTCGGTACCTACGAAGCACCATTAACATGGGACTTTGGTATCCGAAGGATTCGGGGTTTAATCTAACAGCATTTTCAGATGCAGACCATGCCGGTGATCAAGTTACAGCAAAGAGTACATCAGGTGGAGCACAATTTTTGGGTGAAAAGCTAGTAAGCTGGTCGTCAAAGAAACAGGATTGTACTGCACTATCAACCACCGAAGCCGAGTATGTGTCTCTATCTGCGTGTTGTGCCCAAGTTCTTTGGATGCGGACACAGCTCACAGATTATGGCTTTACTTTTGACAGAATACCAATGTATTGTGACTCAAAAAGTGCCATAGCCATCTCGTGCAATCCCGTACATCACTCTAAGACGAAGCATATCAAAGTCCGCTACCATTTCATCAAAGAACACGTGGAAGAGGGTACTGTTGAATTATTTTTCGTTAAGACTGATTATCAACTCCCCGATTTATTTACTAAAGCCCTTCTAAAAGAACGGTTTGACTATTTAGTTCGACGAATTGGCATGCGAAGCCTAACTCCTGAGGAGCTAGAACGTCTTCTCGAATCTTCTTGAAAAATGATTTCAAAATCGCTTCGCTGTAAATATTTTTGAAAAAAACAAAATACAAAATTTGAAAAACCAACAAAAACAAAATACAAAAATATAAAATTTTCAAAAAATACAAAAACAATATAAAATCAAAAAATACAAAAATATTCTTCTCACGACATGTCTCTCGTATAAATCAATATTCTGTACGTTTCTAGAAATGTCATTCAAAAATGATACGGACATGTACAGATGCTTGAACGGGAGTTCTTTAATGTTTTTCTAAAAACATGTCGTTTCTCAAAAGTTTCTTCACAATGGCTTTCGTATACTTCAGTACGAAACCCGGACCTAAATGATGACTTTTGATTATTTTCAAATCAAGGACTCGTACGTTCAATGACGAAATCTTTTTCAAAAAAGTTCGAGTCTAAACAAACGAAAAAGATTTCAAGCATAAACTCGTTTTCAAACAAAATTCTTGAGCACTTTTTCAAGATTGTTCAAAATATTTCTCAAAATTAGTGCTTAAGATAACTCCCTCAAATCCCTTAAGTAATTTTAAATATGCTATCATTAAGGGGGAGTACAAACACAAAATGTTCCAAATTCATGCAAATCTGTCTTTCTCTCCAAAAGCTTTTTCTTAATCAGATAATATCAAAAATATCACGTTATGCTATTTTTGAGGGGGAGAAGACATGATTAAAATGTGATCAAAGATGTTTAAAGATTGTGGCTGAATCTCAAAAGAGCTTGACTCAGATATTACCAATGAATTGACGAAGCTTAAAATTTCAGTAATCGAAAAGACTTGTCCTGGACGGGTAATAATTTCAAGCTAGTCTAACTAGTGATGTAAGCATGTCTCGAATAGGACTTATCCGAGTAGAATGTACCATATCGAGAGACTTTCTTTGGACTTGACCAGGACGGGTAATAATTTCAAGCTAGTCTATCTAGTGATGTAAGCGTGTCTCGAATCGGTCATGTTCACTGAAAGTGGATCAATTCAAAAAGTGCAAACTCCTCACGCATGTGCAAATTTCTTAAAAATTCATGAGCACATGTGAAGGGGGAGTCCTTCAAAAACTTGCAAAACTCTCAAAGTGGTAACAACAATGTGTTTTATTATCATAAACACTTTGAGAGATTTTCCTAAATGGTTTCATGGCAATGATAGGATAGTCATGGAGTTATAAGGTGACTAAGGTTAGGAAAAAACGTCCTATGATCCGCCAGAGCCGGAGGGATCTACCCAAGGACAAATCCAATAGATTAGAATTAGAAGTCCTTAGGTATGATTGAAAAAAGGAGAAAATGAGAAAGGAGAAAGAAGGGGTTGAAGAATTAAAAAGAAAAGTTATGAAAAAGGGTGAAAAGAAATAGCCCTCCAAATGTTCAACCTTAGGGCAGACACCAGGTTCAATTCGTATGCTACTGGTTGTTACCAAGGTGACACCGGTATTGAAGACAAAAACGTCATGGACCCAGTGACGCACTGCACTAAACCTTCTTAACCACTCAAGTTCTCTTAAAAGAGCTTGTTTCATTCTCACGGGGAACCAGTGTAATCTATCGACCTGTCTCTTAGAGATGGTTGATATTGAAGCAGGAGACCTCTCCCTAATCTCCGCATAGGAAACCAAATGTGCACTTATCGAGTCTAGAGCCCCGAGATTCATCAAAAGATCTCATAGGAACACATGATATTTCTACACTGGTTGTTCATCATTAAGGACGCCAGATGTAAACTTTAGAGTCCTACGCAGATCTTAGCAATCTACCAGAATATTTATGAGAGGATTCACATTTGTGATTCTCAATGATTGAATGGAAACTCCTGCCAGGGTCAACATCAAGCAGCCCTGATAGCAGGTCACTTCGGTAATTCTTTATGGGTTATGCTTAGTGTTCGCGGTGGTTTCAAACGGTCTACAGTCGTGGAGTGATCCCTAGCGACTTACCCAGTCATTGAGCAACTAAGTAGGTCTTGTAAGCTCCCTCAGGAGTATCTGACATGGGAACGGCCTTGGTAAGGGTTAGAAGGAGTCTTCACACTATGCTGTTGACGATCTCTAATTCGAACCTGTAAGTACCGGTTGATTTATTGCTAACTATTTTCATGCAGCTATACATCATCTCCATGGCAAAGGATTCCACATGCTCATACATGCATCACAAAGTCAAAGGAAAGTTCTCACAAAGATCAAAGCAAAGAAAGGATCAAAGAAAGATTCTACGAAATGTGAAAGAATCTACAGAAGTATAGTGACAAAGATCTGTGTGAAAGAACGGGAACCGCAAATGCATGTATCACAAAGACTAAAGACGTATGAGCATGTTGGAATGGCGAATAACCACCACAGACACAGAAGTGACGAAAGGCAGATAACTTCACATCATAAAGGAACAAAGAACGATGAAAAGTCAGTCATCAAAGATCATAAAGCATGAAGGAACAAAGACTTAAGACTATTCTACTACGACACACAATGGTCAACAACAAAGAACAAAGAACGCCTAATCACGTGGAGCATCATTCGAATGACCACCCCTTAGGGGGAGATTCTTAGCATTAAAATTATATTAAAAAGTGATGGTCATTCTCATTTAATGTAACGTTGTAATGTGTCGTAGTTTTTGTTATTAGAATAGTCAATGGGCCTTGGTCTTGGTAAGCTAATATGTCATGAGTTAAGTAATGTAAGCCTTTATATGTAAAAGGAAACCAAGCCCAAGACCAAGCCCATGGAAAGCCTCTTAAGGCATCATGTTAAGAACTATATAAACACCTCAAAGGCTCATTTGAGGTGTGTGCTTGTGTGTGTAAGTGTGTGTGTTTATTAATAAAAGCTTTCTATTTCATCTCTTATTTCTCTCATATCTAACGCCACATTCATAACATCAAGTCACCATCTTCAATTCATCTAGTGTTTATATTTGTGATAAAGTTGATAGATTTAAGGTCCTACAAAAGCCCATTCTACCATTCTCACTTTTTTCGTTCTCATTTTTTTCTCAACTTCAAAAAAAACACGTACACCATTCTACCTCTAATCTCTCGTGTGATCCTCCACCGCCCGCCGTCGCCGCCACCACCGCTTTCAGGTAGACTTCTTATCTTTTTTAAAAAAGAAAAATATAACTCCAACTAAACGGGTTTTCAAAATTTTCAGTTCTTCTCTAGAGAGAAAAATTACTCCCTTCTCAAGGAATTTAGAAACATAATAAATAAATAAATAAATTCTACATCTAAATGGCACCTAATGATTTGCACGCTCTTATTTTTATCATATGTTGTTTTTGCAAATTGTGCATTGAATTTGAACACTCTCGTTTTTATCATATGTTGTTTTTGAAATTTTTACATTGGATTTGCACACTCTCATTTTTATCATACGCTGTTTTTGAAAATTGTACATTAGAGCGTGCGGATCAAAAGTAAAAGTTTACCTATCAACACTCTTATCATAATGTCACAACTCACCATTTCAGGTCATTTCAGGTCATTTCCCGAACTTTGGAAAAACACTATTCATCAAAACACTATTCATCAGATTACTATTCATCATTTTTGGTGTCAGTTTGACATTCCGAGAAGCATTCAAAAATTTTACTATTCACGGAACACTATTCATTGCGGGAAAAGATTTCATCATACACGTGCATTACACATTTCATCGTAAATTTAGTTTACGGGTATTCAAATTCGCGTAACCATATTGGTTCAGGTGCGAATTCATGCATTATCAGTAATAACATTTCATACGGACTGGGGATAGTCTGCATATCATCATAACAGCATTTTCATGTTATACCACTCTTAGGATTTTCAAATTTCCATATTCAGTACATTTAACGTTTTTTTACGTATAAGTATTTATAGTAAACGTTAACACCCGGTTTATACACGACGAATATATCTAAATATTCCCACAATGGTCCCGACATATTTTTATATCCATTTTAACATCATAAAAGTTATAACATTCAGTTACCCAGTATTTTGGAAATTTATTTTATTTATAACGTACGCGTATAAATATAACGACGGTTTTCGTGAAAACTAAACAATAATCACCCGATCACTCAGTAAATGTACCCAACATATTTTTAATATGTTTTTAACATTATTATAACTTTATTTCATCCCGGTTAACTTCGTGAACGTTTATTGCTATTAAACCCGGTACCCGATTTTAACGAATAACGCGTAATAACACTTAACGCTACACTATATTTTCTAAGTGATCAAAACCGTTTTGGCTACTCCCTTTCACACCAAAAACCGGCCCATGAGACACCCTTTGACCATGTGCATTGATTCCTTAGTTTTAAACTAATAAACACATTATAACATCACTTTACCAAATTTACATAATCATAATCTCATTTTTTAGCTAAGAACAAATTTTGTCTCATCTCTCCCATTTCCATCTTCATCTACACGACCCAAAAACATCACCATGATCAAGTGATCTTCTTCCATAAATTAAAACACAAAAGTTGTTCATTTTACAAGTCTAATCAAGATACAAGCAACAAAAACACAAGAACAACAAGCATAATCATCCAATAATCACCTCATTTTGTCAAGTAAGTTTTCATCTTTATTTTTTCATGAATCATCCTATTTTTACATGTATTACATAAGAATCATGCTAAAAACCATGTATAAGTAGCTATACTACACTTTATTTTGGCTAAAAAGTAACATACAAACCCTAACTTTCTTGTTATGAATCCCCTAGCTCTAATAACTTGGTTAGGAGTCCATGGCACCCTAAGAAGGTGTATGGTAAGATTAGATTAGTCATGTGGTGATTACAAGAGGATTGGTGATGGTAGAAATTGGTTTTTAACCTTGGAAACATGATTTGGAACTCATTTTAGACATGCTGTCCCATTTTGTAAAAATCTGGAAAATCAGTAAACACCAAGGAAACTTTGGCAAAATTTTTAAAAAATACTTTCAAAAACGAATCCGTAGGCGAAAGAACGGATTAAAAAGAGCTTATAACGAAGAAGTTATGATTTTTGCAAGATTGTTGACGAAAAGTATTTTTCTGAAAATAGTTGCTGTTGGACGTTTTTCATGGTACAAAAAGAGGTTTTAAACGTAACCCGGAGGAGCCGAGCTTTCCAAAATATATTACTACATACTAAGACGAAACCGTGGATATAAAGAACAAGTAAAACGGACAAGTAACGACAAAGATATACTCGTTTGAATATCGGCTAAAACCCTTTTAAAATTGACAGCTTTTATATAATTTGGCGCAAAAACTACGAAGTGCATTTTCAAGCTAAACATAATATCAAGTACCGAGCTTTTAAACTAACGTAGTATTAGTTATTACGAGTATGTTTTCATCATTTCAAGGATTACAACCCGAGTATTTCAACGTCAACATGAGAACTTACGTTATATATATATAAGTATATATATATTATAACTAGCTATTTATATTTTCTAATAGCAATATTTTTCCAAATTCTTGGATTATATATTTTTGATAACACAAGTGTTTTTACAAAGAGTAGAGTGGTATAGGGACATGTGCATGGACATTCATAACATCATTTGGTGATCTAAATGAGATCATTCATCATTCATATTAGGTTGCGGCTAGTATGCGCGCCTTGTTTTTCAGCTCAGTACATGTTCATGGTACCATCATATTGGGTTACGACAGCAAATTGTTCATTGGGGTTCATTTCATTTCATCACGGTTTCATCAGTTAAGGTGAGTTTTCATAGCCCCGTTTTCAATTCAACATTTTGATTGTTTTCAAATCCCACGGGGGGAATACATTGCATCAATTATTTCAGTACGAGCCCAAGTATTCAAACATGTACATAGCTTAAGTTACCTTGCCATGTGAAAAGTCCCCTGTAACATCATGAACCGTTAATTTCAAGTACTAAGCGAGAGTGAGTGGATAGATCTATCGAGGGTGACGCCTCCATCCGTGGTAGTGGATACCAACAGTAAGCGGATGCATGTCATGTCTTTTACATTTGAATGTTTCGGCAGAACATTCGGGAGGGGCATAGAATTTCATCAGTCATAGCTTCGGTGTCATGAGCTTAAGGCTATTGTACAATTTTCACGAGATTTTTATCTTGCATTTTTACTTGTGGTGGCCGTACATCAGTACATTTTACAAACCTATGGAATTCACCAACATTCGTGTTGACGTTTTAGCAATGTATTTCAGGTTATTAAGGTAGCTCATGAGACATGCATTTGGACTTTCATGGAGTCGCGGAGTCGACGCGTCTCATCATTATTTCATGCACTTATGTAAACATTTGATCTAGTACGACTTGTTTTTCATAAACATGCAACACATTTTGGGGACCTCATTTTGTAAACTCTGAATTATTTCAATGATCAAATGCAGTATTTTACAAACGACACTTTAGGTCGTTCAATGTAACTGTAACTGTGGTGCTATGACAGACACCCCCAGGTATTCCATTCCGCTGCAAGTCAGGTAAATTGGGGGTGTGACAGATTGGCATCAGAGCTAAGGTTATAGCGAACTAGGATGTATCTTGGACCCTAGACTATAACCACATCATCATAGCATCTCATCATTTCATCATAAGTGCATAATCATGATACATGTTGTTTTATACATCCCCTGTGCGAGTTATTTATACTCATATCCGTATATGTATATCATTTTATTGACCTGGTTCACAAGTGGCATGTCTTCAGATACTCACCCTGACATCCTTTTATCGTATTCCGACATTGAAGATGCCTTGTCATCTTCCACTACCATTATACCATCAGTTGCACTTACACCACCATTAGTACTATTGATTTGCCATAGGAACAGAGTCTTCCTATCATTCAGACTGTACATAGAATGCCTGTTGGTAGTGTATTCAGAATTAATCTTAATGGACTTATTAGGATGCTTATTACAAGGAAGATAGTGTGTTTTCTTTCCATCACTAGTAGGGCACTTACTACTCAGGTACTATCACCACCATCAGTTACTTATTACACTATTGGCCTTCCCACAGTGTGTACTTTAGTTTTACCTTTTGGATGTCGCGAGGTAGCGCGAAAGAGGGTAGTATTCCATACACTAGTACCATCATTGTCATTTCCCTTTTCCATTCCCACTTGCCATGAACTAGATGACATCTAGTAGATAATACCAATAACACGGATTCAACAGAAACATCCGCAGATTCTTCAGGAATGGTTCAGAACCTATATTATCTAAGATTTGATAGATGCACAACTTCAGACACCACTTCAGGACTATCTCGACCTTATGATGCCACAAACCTGATTTCATACAGAGGGACACCAGGAAGTCCCTGGACCAGACTTATATCCTCCCTCCTTTAGCGGAACTAGAAACATAAAGGAATTTCTCAAATGGTTCGAAGACATAGAAACAATATTTCAATGTGGCGACTGTCGTAAGGAATACAAGGTTAAGTTCGCCACATGCACTTTTCAGGATCATGCCCAGGAATGGTGGACCAAACATATTAAGATGGTAGGAGTTGATACTGCCTACTCACACTCTTGGGAGAAACTAAGAAGGATGATGGGTATAACATTTTGTGTAGGAAGTGAATTACGAACAAGGGAACAGGAAACACTAAACTTTATCATGGTAGGAAATGATGTTGACAAGTACACTGCTCATTTTTATGAATCAACACGACTAGGTCCTGCAATGGATGAACCGGAACGCAAGAAACTTGAAAAGTACATTATCAAAATGGCGATCGAGGCAAAGGAACTCATAGTTCACGCCGAGACATCAGGAAACAACAGTGACAACAAGAGGAAGTGGAACAACAATCTAGGTTGCAATGCTGCTCAACTATCACCCAAATAACAAGAAGTGAATTGAGCCTTTGCTGCAGAACCGCACACAAAGAGAAGGTATATTGGAAAGTTACCTTACTACAACCTGTGTAATCAACATCACCGAGGTCATTGCAGTAAAACGTGTGGGGTGTGCAAGAAGCGGGGTCATTGGACTAAGGATTGTAGGAAACTCACAAATCAGAAAATCCCAGGGAATTGCTTCAAATGGGGAAACTTTGGGCATTTCAAGAATGACTGCCCGGAACTGAGGAACAAGGAAAAATCAGGAACTTGGAATCAAGACTGAATCGCCCAAGGAATAGCGTGAGTTGTTGAAAGAGAACCGTCAGGATGTTAGAAACATCAAGGATAACAACAATGCTTCAGCAGGAGGAGCTTTGTTCAATATATAAACCGTAGTTCGAGCCCTTTAGGGTTGTATCTTTCCTTTTGTACTTACCGTTGGTACGATGACATGACCTAGTGGTATTAAGCACTTTCCTATCCAATGTAGTATTTATCCTTTGTTACCTAGGTGATAAACATAACCATCGTTTCACAACATTTTAGCATTGTCTCATCAGGAATTAGGTTGATTTTGTTTTTGACGAATTAGTAGACTATTACCATTCGACAAGATTCACCCACGTATCCAATACACCATTCAAGCTATTTTACTATCATATGGGGAAACTGTTTTACAGAAAAATTTCTGAAGTAAGCTATTTTATTACCATCCTATAAATTGATTTTTCAGTCATTACACCAAGTATTTACTATTATTACGCGAGGCAATTTTCTTGTTACTTGAAAGAAAACATCAGGACATCATTTGTTATAACAATGTGTTGAACACCATCTAAAACTTTGGAGGAAAGTTATGATATTTTGACAAAATCCAACATCGCATCATTAGTCCTCAATTATACATAGCCTGATCACCTATGTAAAATTCAGGAAGGATTATGCCATGAAGGAAATAATTACCTTTTCAAAGGATTGTTAATAACAATCTTCATCCAAAAGTTTTGTAAACAAAGGAACTCATTCATAAACATCCATTTTGCCGAACTATCCCTGGATACTTACCCTACCTGTCACTCACTTAGCCATTAAGTTGGATTTTCCCATTGACTTCCCTAGAAGAGACTTTCCATATCAATTACATGCAGGATTCCTTTATACAATAAAAGCAATGAAAGGAGTACAGAACTAGTAACCAGGACTAGAAGTATATAGTGAGAGAATTCATAACTCAACAACAATCCTAAGATACTGCGAGACTATCCGAATCACCATCTCTGACTTAGTTGTCCAATGTCATTATTCAAGGGTACTAGCTATACTGAGCTACAGGATTGAACTCAATAAATGTCCGCATGACAACACAATAGAAGTACACCAAGCTTCAAATTGAGACTGTAGAGCATTTCATTTAAACATGGCCTCATCCATACATGAACTTTCCTGCAGTAAGTTTTCACAAAGTACAATTGTTTGAATCAAGAATATCGATGTAGATTCCTCTAAGGCATTATGTCTAGAAATTTCAGATAACCTCACCTTCATACCAAGCAAGGGATCAAACCAGAACATATCCTCTCATCTACATGGGAAAACAGAATAGACATTCATCGACACAACATCAAGTGATACATTCGTCTTGCCAATTACAACGATAAACTATTTCAGGACTTAAGTTAGTCTAAATACCTATGCTTGTAGTTATGCCAGATAACCACCAATAGACATTATCCAACCTCAGGAACTAAGTGTTAGACATCTATGCATTTAAGCGAACATTTCCTATTCTACCATTTTATCCTTTTCAGTGTTTTCACTTTTAAATAAAGTTGATGCGTTTACATAAATCACATACCTTGTGGAAAAATGATTTCTGAAATTCCTATTTTGAACAAGTGCGATCTTTTTGGTCAAACTTTAGCAACACTATTGTACAAAGAGAAATATACATAAACATCAAACTTTGGTAAGCAGTCTTAATCACAACATGTTTGAAAACAGTTCCTATTTCATAACTACTGGATTTTGAATCATCAAGGAAAATATTACTCAGTAAATTATTTGCTCCATTTTTCTAAATTCGTTTATTCAGAAAAGGATTTCAACTAAAACTCACAATCGCGAGACAAATTTCCAGAACCACTTTCCCTACAACATCGCTTATGCATTTAGGATTTGTGACTTGACAATAGAGAATATTTGGATTATGTGATGAAGGAATTAGGAGGAACATCACAAATTAATCACGAACTTCAGTAGTGGAGACCAAACCCAATAGACAAAGAAAAACATATGTCTTATCATCCGTTGGAACAAAACACAAGGAATCAAATTGTTACCTATATTCTATCGCTTTCAGATAACGCCAAGTTCGAAGGACCGAACGTTGTGGAATTAGTCACAAAGGTTTATTGTACCCATTTCAGTTATTTTCCTGTTAAGGAAACCGATTCACCTTGGACTTCATGTAATCATTTCAGAATTTCCTTCAGAAACCCATTTAGATGTGAACATCACCTATCACCCTCAGACCAATGGTCAAAGCGAGAGAACAATTCAAACATAGGAAAATATGCTCAGAGCATGAGTGATTGACCCTGTAAATGGTTGGACTAATCACTCAACATAAATCAAATTCATCTACAACAATAGTTATCACACCAACAGCGAGAAACTGGCAGAAGTTAGGTTGGTACATAACACCCATCATTTGGATTGGATATCCTGAACATCAAACCATCCAGATTCAAGGGGGAGAACAAACTAAGTTAGAAGCATTGCCTTGGATGGGCATGATACAAATTGGATAACAAGAAAGGTTGAACCTTTAGCATATTGGACTATTTAAGATTCATTTTAGAATCGACCAACTAGCATACAAACTTGAGTTCTGGCAGAATTCAGCAGTATATATTACCAGTGTCACATTTAAAACAGTAAGAAGCGCAAACCATTGATTGATGGGCCAAACTTGGAAAAAGCTCAACTCACTAGTTCAGTAGGCATTCATGAGATAACCAGAAATTTTCTACAAGTCAAGAATCAGTTACAAGTTCAATAAGTCATAAACCATTAAAACTTCAAGTTCTGCAGAGTTATGCAGAAAGTTCTGCCTAGGAAAGGCATGTTATCGTTCAGAAAACTTGGAAAGTTACACCAATATACACTGGACCATTTATATTTTGACAGAGAAGGCATAGTGGCCGTCAGACTTGAACATTGTCAGAGAACAACAGGATTACACGAACATATTTCACATTTTCAGATCCCCAGAAATGACTTACAGATGAGTCACTCATGATTCCATTGGAAGGGATTCATCCCAAATGACAATCTCAGACCTGGTAAGAGAACCAACAGAAATCATGGACCGTGTGGTCGAACAGTTGAAACAGAGTCGAATTCCTATCGTTAGAGTTCGCTGGAATTCTCGAATATCATTACCTTTTCACCAATACATTCTCAGAGACCAACATAAACTGAACTTCGGGACGAAGTTCCTTTTAGGGGGGAAGACTGTCACAACTCACCATTTCAGGTCATTTCAGGTCATTTCCCGAACTTTGGAAAAACACTATTCATCAAAACACTATTCATCAGATTACTATTCATCATTTTTGGTGTCAGTTTGACATTTCGAGAAGCATTCAAAAATTTTACTATTCACGGAACACTATTCATTGCGGGAAAAGATTTCATCATACACGTGCATTACACATTTCATCGTAAATTTAGTTTACGGGTATTCAAATTCGCGTAACCATATTGGTTCAGGTGCGAATTCATGCATTATCAGTAATAACATTTCATACGGACTGGGGATAGTCTGCATATCATCATAACAGCATTTTCATGTTATACCACTCTTAGGATTTTCAAATTTCCATATTCAGTACATTTAACGTTTTTTTACGTATAAGTATTTATAGTAAACGTTAACACCCGGTTTATACACGACGAATATATCTAAATATTCCCACAATGGTCCCGACATATTTTTATATCCATTTTAACATCATAAAAGTTATAACATTCAGTTACCCAGTATTTTGGAAATTTATTTTATTTATAACGTACGCGTATAAATATAACGACGGTTTTCGTGAAAACTAAACAATAATCACCCGATCACTCAGTAAATGTACCCAACATATTTTTAATATGTTTTTAACATTATTATAACTTTATTTCATCCCGGTTAACTTCGTGAACGTTTATTGCTATTAAACCCGGTACCCGATTTTAACGAATAACGCGTAATAACACTTAACGCTACACTATATTTTCTAAGTGATCAAAACCGTTTTGGCTACTCCCTTTCACACCAAAAACCGGCCCATGAGACACCCTTTGACCATGTGCATTGATTCCTTAGTTTTAAACTAATAAACACATTATAACATCACTTTACCAAATTTACATAATCATAATCTCATTTTTTAGCTAAGAACAAATTTTGTCTCATCTCTCCCATTTCCATCTTCATCTACACGACCCAAAAACATCACCATGATCAAGTGATCTTCTTCCATAAATTAAAACACAAAAGTTGTTCATTTTACAAGTCTAATCAAGATACAAGCAACAAAAACACAAGAACAACAAGCATAATCATCCAATAATCACCTCATTTTGTCAAGTAAGTTTTCATCTTTATTTTTTCATGAATCATCCTATTTTTACATGTATTACATAAGAATCATGCTAAAAACCATGTATAAGTAGCTATACTACACTTTATTTTGGCTAAAAAGTAACATACAAACCCTAACTTTCTTGTTATGAATCCCCTAGCTCTAATAACTTGGTTAGGAGTCCATGGCACCCTAAGAAGGTGTATGGTAAGATTAGATTAGTCATGTGGTGATTACAAGAGGATTGGTGATGGTAGAAATTGGTTTTTAACCTTGGAAACATGATTTGGAACTCATTTTAGACATGCTGTCCCATTTTGTAAAAATCTGGAAAATCAGTAAACACCAAGGAAACTTTGGCAAAATTTTTAAAAAATACTTTCAAAAACGAATCCGTAGGCGAAAGAACGGATTAAAAAGAGCTTATAACGAAGAAGTTATGATTTTTGCAAGATTGTTGACGAAAAGTATTTTTCTGAAAATAGTTGCTGTTGGACGTTTTTCATGGTACAAAAAGAGGTTTTAAACGTAACCCGGAGGAGCCGAGCTTTCCAAAATATATTACTACATACTAAGACGAAACCGTGGATATAAAGAACAAGTAAAACGGACAAGTAACGACAAAGATATACTCGTTTGAATATCGGCTAAAACCCTTTTAAAATTGACAGCTTTTATATAATTTGGCGCAAAAACTACGAAGTGCATTTTCAAGCTAAACATAATATCAAGTACCGAGCTTTTAAACTAACGTAGTATTAGTTATTACGAGTATGTTTTCATCATTTCAAGGATTACAACCCGAGTATTTCAACGTCAACATGAGAACTTACGTTATATATATATAAGTATATATATATTATAACTAGCTATTTATATTTTCTAATAGCAATATTTTTCCAAATTCTTGGATTATATATTTTTGATAACACAAGTGTTTTTACAAAGAGTAGAGTGGTATAGGGACATGTGCATGGACATTCATAACATCATTTGGTGATCTAAATGAGATCATTCATCATTCATATTAGGTTGCGGCTAGTATGCGCGCCTTGTTTTTCAGCTCAGTACATGTTCATGGTACCATCATATTGGGTTACGACAGCAAATTGTTCATTGGGGTTCATTTCATTTCATCACGGTTTCATCAGTTAAGGTGAGTTTTCATAGCCCCGTTTTCAATTCAACATTTTGATTGTTTTCAAATCCCACGGGGGGAATACATTGCATCAATTATTTCAGTACGAGCCCAAGTATTCAAACATGTACATAGCTTAAGTTACCTTGCCATGTGAAAAGTCCCCTGTAACATCATGAACCGTTAATTTCAAGTACTAAGCGAGAGTGAGTGGATAGATCTATCGAGGGTGACGCCTCCATCCGTGGTAGTGGATACCAACAGTAAGCGGATGCATGTCATGTCTTTTACATTTGAATGTTTCGGCAGAACATTCGGGAGGGGCATAGAATTTCATCAGTCATAGCTTCGGTGTCATGAGCTTAAGGCTATTGTACAATTTTCACGAGATTTTTATCTTGCATTTTTACTTGTGGTGGCCGTACATCAGTACATTTTACAAACCTATGGAATTCACCAACATTCGTGTTGACGTTTTAGCAATGTATTTCAGGTTATTAAGGTAGCTCATGAGACATGCATTTGGACTTTCATGGAGTCGCGGAGTCGACGCGTCTCATCATTATTTCATGCACTTATGTAAACATTTGATCTAGTACGACTTGTTTTTCATAAACATGCAACACATTTTGGGGACCTCATTTTGTAAACTCTGAATTATTTCAATGATCAAATGCAGTATTTTACAAACGACACTTTAGGTCGTTCAATGTAACTGTAACTGTGGTGCTATGACAGACACCCCCAGGTATTCCATTCCGCTGCAAGTCAGGTAAATTGGGGGTGTGACACATAAACATCTATAAAAACTAGGAGAGTAACCATACATAACGGCGAAGTATAAAGGAGAATATTTTTTCTTGTGATTGTAGTTTTGATGCGATGCTAATTGCAACTCTTCAGGGTTAATTGTAGCAATTGCGAGAAAATAATCATGAGTTACATCGAAAACCGATGAAAGTTTGAAAAAAATCATGAGTTCTTTCGACCCATACATTTGATCTGCCTTATCACCATACGATTTGATAAGTTTGGATCCTTGAGATATGTCTGTTGATCTATGTATTTTGATAACGATCTTAGGTTTCGTTGTAGAGCTTTCTACCGTCTGATGTCATCAATTGAATTATTTTCTATTCATATGTACGCCAGTGTTCATATGGAGGGGTACACATATGTTTTGTTACTTATACGTTTCACGTCTGTAGGACCGTTACATTATGATTTGCTTGAATAAGGATCTGAATCATGTGGAACCGAATTTGGACTGTCGTTGAGAATGCTTGGGAAGGTTATATTGGAAGCATGATGGTTTGAGAATTTGGAAGAATAACGTTTTGTGAGTTAGTACTCTATTGATGGACCAATTGTGATTCTTGTACGTTTCGGGGGAGATTTCTGATCGTCTAACTCTACCTCCTCTGCTGTCGCATGTTCATAACATCTTCCGTGTATCTCTTTCGAGGGGCTATCCCTATCATCTTTTGCATGCGACACCCTATTTATTTGAAATTGGCACCACCTGATATGTTCCTTTTGTGTGAAACAAAAACCATTTTAGATCGACAGGATAGGGTCATGAGAAACAAGTTTTCATGTTTTGCATAATTTGATACGTTTTCATTTCGTTACACTACAATTTCGCGGACGAAATTTTCTTTTTAGAGTGGAAGAGTTGTAAAACCCTAAATTCCGTAATCCTAATTTACTTATAATTTTAAATTTTCTAAATAACGATACGAATAATGAAACGTGAATTTAATTTAAACAAGTAACTATAAATCCATAAAACTTTAACGAAACGTCATTTTGGGAATCTTTGAATATTTTTGAACTCCAAAATAATAATGTGACATAAATAAAATACGAGGGAATTATTTTTGCTTCATGGACATTTAATTGGGCCGTTTTCCTTCTACTACGCAACTTTAGTCCAACATATATAATCCTTGACCCATGATTCTTTAGCCCATGTTTTCTCTACGCCTCCTAGCCCAATATTCAATCCAAACAAAAATAAAAAAAAGGTGAGGCCGGTTCTCATTTTTACGCAAACACAACAATACGGTTTTTTTAAAAACCCTAAATCTAATCTTTTGAAAATAAAGTGTCGGCTTAAGTTTTCTTGTTCTCCTGGTCCTTTTCTTTGCTGCTGGTCGATCTCCAAGAAGGTTCAAGGAGCAAGTCTTGTGTGGTATATTCACTATAGGGATTTGTTTGTACGCTATGGATTAAAGGAGTTGTGATTTGGTGCTATCACAAGGTTTCCAATGATTTGTTTATGACCTATTCCTTTGATTTGATTCATGTACTTGCTGTCCCAGGAAGGTATGATGTTCTTAAGTACCCTCATGACCCATTCGATTCATTAAATCAAGCTTTACAATCGTTTTAATGTTCATATGTTAACCGGCTATCACAACGATTCTATAAACCCTAACTGTGGGTTGATACTAATAAATTACTAAAGATGATTGTACAAGTTAATTTGAATCATGTAATACACTTATATATCTGTAATTGAACATATAGAATGATGGCTAAAAACTATGGATAAACCCTAATAGAATTAAAAATCTAATCGACCTAATATATGCATATCACAAGTATGATTTTATTTGAACAGTTTTAGTGTCGTTTTGAGCTTGTGTGGTGTATGTCGACTTGTAGGGCTGTCAAACAAGGGTATAATCTGTACTATTAACCTATGAAACAGGTCTTGTGATATATGAAGGTTTCGTGTGCGTTTGTGTAAGTAAACATGTGATATTATGGTATAAAACGGGATTCTGAATGGGACAGCTTTATAAGCTGAATTTGTAGGCACTATTACTTGGGTTTCATAAGTGAATTGTTATGGTTTTTTGTTTGTAAACCTAATTTAAGGTCTTATTTAAGTTTTCCAATTGGTTTGGAGTGAATTAGAGTCGTATTGGTCATGTTTTTTATTTTTATGTAATTAAGTGTCAAAGATGAGTAATCGGGTCTCAAAATCAGTAGCAGTTTTTTATTTTTTATTTTCAAACCGTAAGGATTTAGGAGCTCTCCTTTGACAGGAGTAATATTTGGGTTATGTGTGACTTCCTGGAATTGTTTTAGATTTTTCTGAAGTGTTAAAATAGGTGTGATAAATGTAAAGTTTTGGGATGTTTCTGCAGATTTCGAATCTGAACTAGTTTTGATAATAATTTTTTAGTCTATAGTTCTACTACCTGTAAAATTCTCAAGTAGGAGTGGTTGATTTTTGGATTAAAAGGGGTAAAGGAAGTTGGTTTTTATGTATTGAAATTCTGGATAGATTTGATAGCTGAGAATGTGTGCATCATAAAACGAAATTGGTAAGTGTTTAATTCATAATTTTTGCTTGTAAACTCAGTTTAGGGTCCTAATTAAATGTTCCAATTGATTTGGAGGTGATTGAGGTTGATTTGGGTGTATTTTTGAATTTTGTGTGATGATATGTCAAATCTGTGTTTGAAGAAATTTAATTCAGTAGTCGTTTTTGATTTTTCATTTTGAAACCGTAAGGAGTTAGGAGCTCTCCTTTTACTGGGGTAATATTTGGGTTATGTGTGACTTCCTGGAATTTTCGTGAATTTTTCTAATGTAAACGGGTATTTTAAGTGCAAACTTTCTGCATGTTTGTGCAGTTAATTTTCTGGGTAGGTCTGGGGAAAACGATTTTTCATATGGAGTTACACTTTAAAATAAAATCTAGGAAAATTCATGTAGACTCTCAAGACATATGCATTTCTGTGAGAAATTTGGTGATTTTTTTTGGGCTTCTGATATGTTTTAAAAATTTGTTTAGTGGGCTAAATTCTGTTAGAAAACCGGTCGTTTTATATGCATATGTCTAATGTGTTAACTTGATGATTTGGTGGCCTATTGCATGTCCCTCTTGGAGTGTGCTCTTAAATGTTGTAGTTGATGTGTTTGTTATCTTCATATCTGTTCACTGAGCTTTTTATGCTCAACCGCGTTTTCTTTTCCATGCGGCAGGTACTTAAGCTAGGATGCGGGGTTTAGCTTTGGGAATGAGAGAGTGTGGACCAACCTTAGAGTTCCTTTAAATAATGGACTTTGTTTTATTATTGTATTTTTCCTTATTTTGGAATTCATTTGTAACTTATGTACTCATTGTATTGTTAAAGTATTAAGCTTGTGTTTTGCTCTGTTGGACACTATTTATTGTGATATCTTTACCCTTGACGGGTTGGGGTGTTACATGAAGACTGTGTTGGTGCAACCATAGCATGGCCTTGTCCCTTTATCTCGGTATGTCTTTGTTAATCTTGTGATACCAATAATTTTACTAACATGGAGCTTAATGCTTATACATGGGTGTTTATTTGTAGGTGGCCCGTGAGGATTGAGAAAGGATGCATGATAACCCCCGACTAAGCTTCTTGTTGCTTTAATTTATTGTTTAATGTTACAAGACTTTATGTTGGATAGTGTCTACCTTATTTATGTTTAGTGCTTTTGTTATGACAATTGCTTATTTGAAATACAATTTCGTTTTATTCATTTAATAATTAGTTGATGTTTTATTCATATCGTAATAATAGAGTGTGCATGCTGAAAATAGCGTCCTATCATATGACTTGTCAGGACTTTGAAATTGTCCTATTAAACTTAATAACCGTCCTAACAATTAACTTTTAAGGACGCTTAACATTGCAAAAGTGTCCTAATATGTTGTTATTAGGACGTTATTTAGGTTGTTAATAGACATTTTATACGACCAAAAAATTGGTTTCATAATCTTCTTTGAGATATTAGAACCCTTTTCTTGGTGCTAAAGTAGCTATAATGTTATATGATAAGCGTCCTAACAATTATCTTTTAAGTACGCTTGTATGTGTATCAAAAGATTAAAATTAGGTAACCACGTTTTACAACATTGTAAAAGTGTCCTAATATGTTGTTATTAGGACGTTATTTGGTTGTTCATAGACATATTATGCGACCATAAATTTGGTTTCATAATCGTATTTGGGATATTAGGACCCTTTTCTTGGTGTTAAAGTAACTATAATGGTATATGATAACCGTCCTAAGAATTAACATTCAAGGACGCTTGTATGTGTATCAAAAGCTTAAAAGTAGGTTACCACATGTTAGAACATTGTAAAAGTGTCCTAATATGTTTTTATTAGGACGTTATTTGGGTTGTTTATAGACCTATTATGCGACCATAAAATTGGTATCAAAATCTTATTTGAGTTATTAGGACCCTTTTCTTGGTTGCTAAAATAGCTATGATGTTACATCATAAGCATCCTAACAATACTTTTAAGGACGTTTTTATGTGTCTCAAAAGATTAAAAGTAGGTAATCACATGTCAAAACAATGTAAAAGTGTCCTAATATGGTTTTATTAGGACGCTATTTGGGTTGTTCATAGACATATAATACGACCATAAAATTGGTTTCATAAGGGTATTTGAGATATTAGGACGCTTTGGACCTATTACAACCGCCTTACATGAAACGCTTTCATCCTTGGTCCTATTAAATTAAAGGTCCTAAAAAGTACCATTTTAAGACGCTTATGGGGGTCCTAAAAAGCCACTTTTCTTGTAGTGACCTCTCTTATGATTAGCTAGATTATAACTAGTTTGATTTAGCTTTAACCTCTGTTCATCATATTGCTCTTTTAGGGTTTCATATTCTTTTAAAGCTTTGCAAGATTTAGAACAACGATTATTTAAATGTACCTCAGAATCAGAGAAAGCCATAAGAGCAAGTTCAGTTGCTATCATTGCAGATTCTTGAGATGCTTCTTATTCATCAGCCATGTAGCTCCAGTCATAGCTCACACCATCAATGGCCAATAACACCTTTGGTTCTTCAACTATAGGCTCCTTCTTCTTATCCTGCTTATACCAAGTAGATCTATTATCTGGCTTCTTTGGCTTCCTGCATTCCCTGGAAAAGTGTCCCATCTTGTGACAGTTGTAACACTCTACCTTTTTCTTGTCAAAGCCTACAGTCTCATTACCATTAATAATGATCTTTCTCCCAGTCCTTTTCCAGAATTTCTTTGCCTCCAAACTCAGCAAGGCAACTTGCCACTTTATATCCATCTCTTCCATACCATCTTCATCAACTTGATCCAAGTCTTCATGTGTCAGAATTAAACCATTGACTTGACTTAAGAGATATGTATAGAAAGTAGAATCTCCAAGACCAGCAATCTACTTCTTAGAACTAGCAGTGGAAACACTTGCACTGCCAGTGGAAACAACAATGTGAGCAGCATCCTCATCATCATCACTTTCATCATCAGAACTATCAATCACAGATGATGAGATAAGAGATAAGTTCCCTAAACTTGTACTTAGCTTCCCAGCCTTCTTCAGTCTTTGTTCAATAACTTTAAAGTTATTGTAAAGATCATCGAGCTTCATATTTCTAATTCAGGCTTGTCTTCCCAAACAGTAACATTGGTGTGAAACTCAGGAGATAGACTTCTTAAGAATTTCAAATTGAGGTCTTCCCTTTCTACCTCAATTCCAAACACAGTGAGTTGTGTTACAATCTTCTGAAGTCTAGTGAAGATGTTGTGAATTGATTCATTACTTGTTGAAGAGAAATTCTCATAGGTTTGTTTCAACAGGATCTTCTGTGTCTTCTTGGTAGAATCATTACCACTAAAGACAGAGCAGATCTCTTCAAATAAGGTCTTAGCAGTTTTGTACTTACTGAAAGCTAAGATCTAATCCCTAGGAAGGGTCATTAGCAATAAACTGCTTGCTTTCAGATCATTCTTCTTCTGTAGTCATTCTTCAGTTGTAACTAGACCTGTATTCAACTTCTGTACTTCATTGCCATCAATAGTCTCTGTGGAAGTACCTAGCTTGAAAGAATCACCATACATAAGGATTTCCCAAAGTGCATAGTCTTGCACCAAAAAGAACTGTTCAATCATTATCCTCCACATCTCATAGACATTCAGTTTAAGCTTAGGAAGCTTAGCAGCAATGTTGGACTGACTGTTCTCCACCTCCATTGGATCTTGTGAGAATGAGTAAACTTTGCATCTTCAAAATCAAAGTATCAGAAACCTGGCTCTGATACCACTTGATGGATCTAAACACACGCCTTGTGTTATAGTGATACTTTGAATGATACTAACAAGTACGCGGAATATACTTAGTTGTACTTAGAAGATTTGTTTGAAAGTTTGTTCGTAAGTTTGTTTGTGAGTGAGAACAGTTGCATATGAACACAAAATATAAACCAAACATTCAGCTCCAATATTATTAAGAATAATAATACGAGTGATCTAGTTTATCACTAGGGTTACACCATGAAGCTCTCTAATTGATACGTGTATAAACCTAAACCTAGGACCTCCTTTTATAGAACACAGGGAGTCCTTTACAAGATAAGTATTAACTGAGAATAATAGAATATACACAAGATCTTTTCTATTCTTATCTAAATACACGTTTCCTAACAATTATCCTGCAGCAGTGGTAACATTATGTACCAGAAATGGTAACGAGTTTCCACTGCTAGTGCCTTCTTCAGTAGCGTCTTCTTCCATGCTTAACAGTGGTAACTGTTAGTATAATTCCCAACAACCCCTCTTAAGGTTGCTGCCCAAACGGTGTATCCCCACCAATACACATATGCACTTAGTTCAGTTATCACTTCCCTCTCAATGTAAGACTCTTATCAGCATATATGTACTATGTAAAATGTTTGCCGACTTTGATAAAACTTGTAAAAAGAGAATTACACCAACGGGAATTACTGAGGGTGAAAGGGGTTTTGAGCTCACCAAAGAGTGTTACTTAATGGAAGTTATCCTATTTTTTAAACTGATCAAAGAACAATTTGAGGGCTTACAACAATCCCTTGAAATTGCGGTGAAAGAAATGAAATAGGTGTTTGAAAATGAGGGAAAACAAATTGCAGTAGATCTTCAATATAGTGAAATTGCGAGGAAAAATGCCCTTATCATGAATGACAATTATATTGCTAAGTGTATTACACAAGATGTATTCTACACTGCTACTGACTCTACATTAACTGCTTGTAAATTTCATGAAATGTCTGTTGCTTTTAATGTTCTCCAAAAGCGTTTTGTTGAGCTTGAGGGGGAGAATTTCAAACTGCATGAAAAAATTCAAAATGATGATCATGATAACATGGTCAAGTACTTTTCTAAACTAGAAGTTGAAAATCTTAACTTACAATTAAAATATCAACATTTAGAAGAATGAATTAAAATATCAAATGCCAAGACATCTTCGGATGCTCCTGAATTTGATGCATATTTTGAATTAGCCAGATGGAATGATAAAATTCAGGCTCACACCAACACGATTCGAAAATTGAGGGCCCAAATCACCCAATTGAAATCTCAAAAGTGTGATGTGATCGGCTCCCATAAACTACAGTCTGCAGATTCTCAGGATTTTCAACTTCAGGACATGATCAATAAACTCAAATATGAAAATGATTGTTTTCAAGCTGAAAATTCAAAAGTCAAACAACATTACAAAGAGTTATATGATTCAATTAAGATCACACGTGCTCAAACCAATGAAAAAATAACTTCTTTGCTAAATAAAATTGAGAATCTAAAGACCAAGGTGGAAAATGCTGGTCACTGCATGTGATAATGTCACTTCAAAGGTCTTTGAATGTAAAAATTATGCGTGTGAGGCCATGATTATTCCGCTCCCCCTTAGGAACAATGAGTTAGTCCATAGAGATTACCTTAGACATCTTAAGGCTTGCCTTGACATGATTCGTGAGACCATTGAAGAAAATAGAATGGTGAGACCTTCTGATAACACCTTAGTAGACATTAGTTTCCTCAACCAACGGTCACAATAACTATTAGAATATGCCATAGGTACGTGTCCTAAGATTCTCAACATGCGAGATAGAAAGGCTACATCCTCACCTAAGAATTTGACCAAGCATGTTACCTTTGACGTACCTTTGGCAAAATCTGAACATAACACATCACCTCCTAGAAAAAAAACAACAATGCAACAATCTAATGTTCCCATCATTAATTCTACAGGAGTAAGTAATGAAACTAAAGCTAGCAGGTCAAAGCCTAATGGCAATACAAAGAATGATAGGACTTCACCAGCCAAGAGTGCTCAAGGGAAGAAAGTAGAAGACTACCCTAGGAACAATAAGACTGATTTGAATGAAAAGAATCGTGTTGATTCTAGTATTAGCTTTAAGCGTATTGTAATTAATTTGAATTCTAATGCTACTTGTAAGACATGTAATGGTTGTTTGATTTCTGGTAATCATGATGATTGTGTTGTGTCATTTTTGAAGTCTTCTTACGTATCCTCAGTTAAGATTGTTAAGACACATAAACTGGAAAGTCATACTTGTAAAACTACAGGAAAACTTTTACCAGTGTAGGATATCAGTGGAGACCTACAGGACGAAAGTTCACTTTAGGAAGCCAATGCCCATTATAAAAAATGACCAATCTCAAGTCTTTAGAGGCTAAGAAATGGAAGGCAACTGGTAGAAAATTCCCTTTAGTGACACAATGCCTAATGATAAATCAATAGCACCCACTAGTATCGTTTCCTCTTAGGAAACCATTGCTTATGCTAATCCTGTTTCTCCTAAGTATATGTGCTCTAACCAATTGGATCCCAAATACACTTGGGGATCCACATTTTTCAGTTATCCATATTTGTCTGGTTTCAAATGCAGGTCGTAGAAATTGTCCTGTGGTATTTGGACTCAGGCTGCTCAAACCATATGACTAGGGATCGCTCTCGGCTCAGAAATTTTGTGAAAATTTTATAGTGACTGTCAAATTCGGGAACGACCATTTTGGAGCCATTATGGGCTATGGTGATTATGTGTTTGCTGATAGTGTGATTTTTAGAGTTTACTATGTGGAAGGACTTAGGCATAATCTATTCTCTGTTGGACAATTCTGTGACACCGATCTGGAAGTGGCCTTCAGAAAGTACACTTGTTTTGTTAGAAAATTGGATGGTGTTGATCTTCTTAAAGGAAGTCATGGCACAAATCTTTACACCATCTCTATCGAAGGTATGATGTGGTCTTCTTAAAGAAAGTTCATTGAGATGACGTTTGAACACAACAGTTCAAGCCTCGTTCTTCAACAACTATGACGTTTGTTCACTTCAGTTCAGGCCTCGTTCTTCAACGACTATGAAGTTTGAACAAATCAGTTCAAGCCTCGTTCTACAACATAATGACGTTTGAACACTTCAGTTCAAGCCTCGTTCTTCAACGACAATGACGTCTGTTCACATCAGCTCAGGCCTCATTCGTCAACATTATGGCGCATGCTGAAAACACTTCAGGCCCCGTTCCTCAAAGAAAAGAAAAGTGTACGTTTCAGTACGTTTTATCTTTGGAAGAAGAGAAATCTTCTTATTTATGACCATTCTCATCAACAAGCTTCATGCTTTTCCCATGTTCATACAGTCATCAAGTGAATTAACGTACATTGGATTATATTTTTATGTTCCACTTATTCAATCAAAAATTGCAACAAGCATATGCAATTTTTGAGGTGTAGAAGGGAAAGGGTGAATAATCTACATGTTGATGATGTTTGTTAAATGGCCATTCGACTCTTGTACGCACATATTTACTCCCTCTAAGATTTAACACAATTCAACAAGTAGTTTAGGCATATTACAAGCTTTAGTGAACTCTTCATTTGCTAAGCCATTGATGAGGAAACAACAAAGGGGGGTTGCTTCAAGAGTGTTCTAATCATCTTCTTCGTATTAGTTTTTGGTGATACACACACATTTATGCTGCATCTGATAAATTTCAACCATAACGGAATCTCAACTATGGCATAAAGGTCATTGCATGCCATTTTTGAGGGGGAGAATAAGCATATGTCCTTCTCCTGTCGACTATGGCAAAAATGTCATTAGCATCCCATTTTTGAGGGGGAGAATAGGCATGTGTTATTTCTCTTCTTTCGTGGGAGGAGAAATGTGTATGCTGGGGTTATAAATCACGAAAGGATTGAGCTTAATTATTCATGTCGGGGAGATTGGTGTCTACCGTTCCGATATATTACGTGGTTGTTACTCTGTTCGAATTCTATAGTCACTTCCGGGATTCTAACTTGGTGTTATCATTTAGTACTCAAGTGGATTGACTGATTCAGATAAAGAAGAAGATGGTTAACATCAAGACCCTCAAACGTGATCAGGACTTTAAAGTATTGAATCTATAAAAGGAAATGGTTAGTTTGAGGGGGAGCCGATTAATACACTTCACAAGTTATTGAAGAAGCTCTTACATACGATGGCCTAATTGAGGAGGAGGAAACTCAATTAGTTATCATCTCATGACTCCTAAATACTTTAGGTTAGGACTCGTGAGGGTTTAGCGACATCTTCTTACGGGCTGATATTAGTGGTGATGAAGGGCTTCCAATTAATGCTTCATGTACACATCATTATGATGATTCTGATTAATCGCAACCATCAGGGGAGAGGAATGTGTACATCAAGGACGCACAACAAGTTCAAGTGATCGGGCTTATTCACTTATTCCGGGTTTGATAACCGCAGAGATGATCAGTGATTCAAGTTGTTACTTTGGTGGTATCATTTCATGTGTACATCACGGGCTGATTAATCGTAACCATCAGGGGAGAGAAATATGTACATCAAGGATGCACAACTGGTTTACGTGACCGGGCTTAATCATTTATTCTAGAGGTGATATCTGCAGAGATGATCAGTGCTTCAACCTGTTACTTTGCTGTTATCGTTTCGACTTGTGTTAGGTACATGTGTGCATTATGGTTTGATTTGGTATATGTAATATAACTGGAATGTTGATAAGTGCTCAAACACTCATCATTTTTGGTCAAATCTGAGCTGCAAAATATTTAAAAACACTAAAAAATGCATCAAAATACTAAAAATATTCCAAAATTGTGTTTTATATGTTTTAGATGCAAAATGAGTAAAAACAGATAAAAAACGATCAAAGTTTGCATAATTGGCAGTTTCAGTCCCCCAACTTTCAAAAATTGACAAAAATAGTCCCTGAGCTCTTATTTTAAAAGAAAAGTCACCAAAGGTCCTTTTGAAATCATAAATTGTCTTATTTAGTCCTTTGGTGAAAAATTCTAAAAGTTTTGAGAATTTACAAGTTTAGTCCCTGGAGTTTCAAAATTGACAGATTTGGTCCCTGGTGGGATATTTTTGAATGAAAAATCATTTTTGGTCCTTGGAAACTCAAAGGTTGTCACAAATAGCCTTTGATGAAAAGTTTGAGGAAAATGCAAGATTAGTCCCTCAAGTTTGGATTTTGGAAAAAATGGTCCTTGGGATTTAAAATTTTGGAAATTACAATTTATGGTCCTTTGGTTATTGGTACTTGGCATAAATCACCCTTATGAGTACTTTTGGAATATTACAAATTCAGTCCCTTCACTTTTCAGGAATTACAATTTGGTCCTTGTGATATTTATCTTAACCAAATGAACCCTAAGCTTAAATAAACTAACCAATCTAAATACTAATCCACCTAAACCACCCTGGTCCAATCCTTAGCCCACCAAAAAGCCAACCCCACCCTGTTTTGATATTTCCCACGGTCAAACACGCTTTGACCCATCTTCAACCCCCCAAAACCCGCTCCCTGGTTCCCTCCATCTCCCCCCTCCTCTCCACAATTCCCTCACCAACCCTTCATTAATACTCCCCTCCAACCCTAACCAACCCCCTACTCATTTAATGCCAAACCAACCCCCACTAAACTTGCCCAATTGCTTTTGCCAATTTTTCCCGCCAAACCCATTTTAAACGGCTAGGATCAAAAGAAGCCCATCCAAGGGTCCAAAAGGAAATGGGATTTACTCAGGAACTCCCCAAGGCTTATATAAGTCAAGAAGATTGAAGAAAAAAGGGAGTAGTTAGCAGTTAGATAATTTTAGTTGTAGCCTAGTGTAAAATTACGTTTTAGTGTAATTTCAATTTCCTGTTATTTACTTGAGTTTAAATAGTTTGTACTAAGAAATTCAAGTGTAATTTCACCCTTCCTTGATTGTAATTTCAAGAATCCTTTGGAAATTCAGATTCACCATTTTTCTTTGAAAATCTCACTTTAGCATTGTTATTATAAAAATTGTTGTTTATTAGTTATTTAAGCTTCTGTAAGTCTCTGAGAACTTGCCAATAGCTTCTTAAGCTTTAGAATTAGTGTTGGCATCATAAACTAGAAAATCCAAAAAATCAATAATAAATTAGTGGAAAATAAATAAATCACGGTGGAGGATGAAGACAGCTTGAAGCAACATTAAATATGTATGGAAGTGGTTTTAGTACCTCAAGGGAGGCATTAGGAAAAGGTTTTGTGCTTGGTTCATTGTTCAGCCATTGAAAATCTTTGTGAGTATCTTTTGTTCCAAATTTTTACTCTTTACTGTTCTAATGTTCAAGGTCTGCTTATTTATGTTGTTTTAAACTTATTAAGTGTTTATTAGTTAATATGTTGCTCTAGTGACTTTATTTGCTCAGTACTACTCTTAATCACTCAATATTTTAATTTCACCATCAAATGACATGTTCATGATTCCTCTGTTTTATGTTGTTGTTGTTCATGTTTTATGCTTAAATAATCAAAAGTGATCATGCTCTGACCTTTGAGATCCATATCAGTACCTGAATCAGCCTTGTGTGGTTAAAAATCAAAGATTTTTATTTATAAGGGGGTGTTTGGCTCAGGGCTGTGCATAGAGCCCCTTTGTGATTGGGTGTTAGTTATTAGTTAAACATGCTAAGTCAGGTCATAATAGGGTAATCAAATCTTAAAAACTAGGTCTTTTACATTCAAAAGTCAAAATCAACCTTTGATGCTTTTCATTTGTTAACTGTTTAGGATTAGGATTAGTGTAGTCATCAATTAGTTGTAGAACTTGTTTACTTAGCTATTTCTTAGCTTATTCTAGCTTATTACACTCATTTCAGTCAGTTAGAAGCTCTCAAAGTTCATGAAAGTCAAATTCCAATGTTAATAAAAAAAAGTCAAATACTCTAGTTTTCAGAAAAGTCAAAAATTGAAGGAATTTTAGGGATTTGTGTGTTTTGATTCAAGCCTTAAGCTTTTCAGAAGTGGTAGTCCCTCAGCTAACCTCTTGAATCCCATAATCACTTTATTTTTGTGATTTTTTGTGTGGGACCCACATTTGCTCAAAGTGAGCTACAGGGGGACTGCCTCCCCTGCACCAGTTACCCATTTCATCTGCCCAAGTTCCAAGGGTCTCACAGGCTGAATAAGTGGGCCCCACTCCTTGTTTTTTAGCTTATTCAATAGCTTATCAGGGTGGCTTATTGGCTCAACCCTCACTTTGCACCCCTGATCCTTCCTGTGGACCCCACAAAGGCCTGCATTGTGCCTTTTTGGCCTGCTTGGTTTTCAGAATTTTGGATTAGCTTATTTCTGCTTTTTCGTTTATACCAGGGAGTCTCCTCACTTATTGTAGCTTATTTAGATCCAACTCAGTGTATCCTAGCTTAATCTAACTTTAGCAATCAGGTGGTAGCTTTCTAAAAGCTTGTTCAAGTTCCAATAAAGCTTAGTTTGTGTCCTGTTAAGCTCATCAGTGTGCACTGAGCTTATTTTTAAGTTTCATAAAGTTTGTTTTTACAAAAGTTGCTTATTATCAGTTGTTTAATAAGTTTGTAAAATAAAAATTAGAAAAAACCAACTTTAAATTTAGTGATAACTTCTATTTAAGAGGTTTTAGCTTTTTAATTTTCTTTTTTTTAGGTTTTTATTAAGCACTTTGCATTTTTATATTTTTTTTTAATTTTCTTTTATATTAAACTATTTTTAGTAATTTTTCCAGAATTTTATATTGTAATTTAGTATTTATTAGATTTAATATTAGTTTTATTAATTATTAATTAATATTTAAGTATTAAATAACATAATTAGTTTTTATTAATTAATACCTAGTTTTTATATTTTTCCTAGCTTTTATATGTTATAAAATAATTTTAGAAATTTTTCTAGATTTCTACTGTTCATTTTCTATTGTTTAGAATTTAATTAGTTTAATTAGTAATTAATTCATATTTAGTTTAATAATTAGTAAACTAGTGTAAAAACATATAAAACAAACTTTTTATAATTTTTTAGGATTCCTGTGATGGTTAATTAGTTTTATAAAAATTTTCCTCATTATCTAAGTCACTTTAGTATTTTTAATAATTTTAATTAGTTTAATTAGGTAATTAATATTAAATTAGTAATTAATTAATATAAAATCCACAAAAAGACAAAAAGACATATTTTTAATTTTAAAATTTGTTTTTAGTTATTTTATAATTTTAAAAATTTAATTTTCATTTTTCTAGGATTAAAATAATATTATATTGTATTTAAGTTATTTAAATATTAATAATTAGTATTTAATAGTATTTAAATTAATATTAAATAAGTAATTAGTGTAAAATTTTATTTTTCTTTTCTAAAAAAAATTTCTTTCATCCTTAGGTTTGTAAACAAGTCATTTTCACCACCTGAGGGTTTTCAGATTTCAGTTTTCACTTTTTATTTTGTACGTTCACGTAAATTTAAATTGAACGTACGCTGATGCGTGGGAATCGCACCCTGCTTTACCTCTCGAGGGATCTCGCGAGGCTTACAACCCCCACCAGGCAGTGTACCTGATCGTTGTAGTATAGTATAGTGACAAGTACCGGGGGATTGATCGTTCAGCTTAGGAATAGTGTCGCTAGGATTAGAAAACCTAATTAATAGTTCTAGAGGTGAGAGATGATTATTTTTGTGTTTTTATATTTTATGAAAGCAAGTAAAATCTCGGTTTTTAGAAGAGTGGGCGGAATTAGTTGTTATTCAACTAACCCAAAAACTACTTTGTAACTAATTAAATTAATGAAAATGAAATTAAACTAATATTAAACTAAGGTTGTGAGCAGTATGTGGAGAAATTGTGTTTACTTAGACTTCATTACTCCCTAGATATCTTTTACATGTCAATTACTTGTTACACTTGTATGAATGACGGGTTGTATTCCTTAATACCATTCGTGGAGTGGCATACATAACTCCCCAACTCTATGAGCTCTTATCTCCTCCTACACCATGACCCAGCACAACTATAGGGATTGTAAACAGTGGCTCATGCATTAAATACAACCAATAAAGACCTAGTACGCCTCGGTTCATGTTTCTTAAGACGTTCAAGCTTGTTACCATTTGGAGATCTGCCAGTTTTCTTAAGCCTAACATATAAAATCATTCATTCAAAACAAGAATAGACAAGTAATCAACACATAATCAACATCTAGGTTTCATTAGATCTAAGCAAACACAAGAGAGATCTAGCCTAGCATAGTAGAATTAAGATAAGAACAAAAGATAAACAACCAACACATAGACATATTGATTGAATTAAGAGTATACTTATCTCAATTACAATGCAAGGTCCCAAGGGTTTGGAACCCTTGAAAAACCTGTAAAAGAGGCACCAAAATCGTCTTTAGGGTTTCACCAAAACTTCTCCCCTTTTTATGAAAAAACTAGAAAACTATATATAGGAAAATCGTCCTGACGGCGTCAAGAGTAAAATCTGACGCCGTCAACTCGCCGCCATACACTTCCTCGGATGCCCTAGATCCAATCGTGACGGCCTATGTGACGCCGTCACCACCTTCGGTAAATTAATCTTGGCCACTTTGACGCCGTCATAACTCCATCTGACGCCGTCACCAGCTACGGTAAATTATTCTTCATGTCTGACGCCGTCAAGAGCAAACCCTTGACGCCGTCACCTTGTAACTCCAGCTTGGATTTTTGGTACTTTGTCGTTTTCTTCACTTTATGCTCCAAAAACGTCCAAAATAGCCTCTTTTCCAGAATTCGCTCTCCAAACACCTAAAATCACAAAAGGAACGATTTAGGGCAATATTTGATCAAATAAATTCGGATTCGGGCTTAAATGACCCCCTAAAAACGGATCATTTTTCGCCTCATCATAAACCCTTACACTTGAGATTTGCTTGTCCTCAAGCAAATGAGCTTTTATTCTACTCAAAAGACAAGCTAGGGGTCATTTAACACTAATATAAAAGTAATTACAACAAATAATCGTTCCACTAAAGACCAATAGACAAGCACGGAGGTCATACACAAGCACCTCACAAATAGTGTTTAGATACTCACATCTCTCGGGTGTAATAAAGTAATATAACATTATGAAAATGGAAGATATCTCTCACTACCTGTCATAGCAAAATAGATTACCATAGGCTTGGGAGAGGATCAAACCTCCACCACATGGCGTAAGCACCTAGGATAAACTATCAAAGAGGTCTTTTAAAGGGTTATAACGTTAGGTGTAGGGATATGAATTACACGGTTTTGTTGGATAAAGGGAATTTTACTGGTGGCGAGTTAACAATCTTAGTAAATTACATGTACAAGATGGCGTTGCTAAGCCAAGACTAGACTCGACTTAAGCTAATAAATGAAAAATAACAAAAACATAAAATGAACATAAAATAAAAACGGGATGGTAGTCTGTATGTTTTTTCTCTTCTTCTTTTCTATTTTTTTTTTCTTTTTCTTGTTTTTTTTTTCTTTCTATTTTTTTTTTTTTTTTTTTTTTTTTTTTTTTTTTTTCATACACTCTTACCCTACCATCCAAAATAATACATCATAGGGGATGAGAATTCCCCTTACACTTGAATCTTTACATACTTTACATTTAACTATTCTAATGACTCGAATTAAGAAAATCAAAACACTTGGAGCACTTTTAAAATTAACGCACGTATGGGGGGTAATAATGATGTTCTTCCCCATTACTCCATAAAATAAGTACTTACCCATGAGTCCCAATCGTCCCAAAACAATATGTACAAGGATATGACTCGACTTAGCAACCGTGTAATCAATTAGAAAGTTAACTTAGGGTTTAACATATAACAATAATGCACTAAAAATGAGCGCATACACGGAAGGCTAAGGCGATTTGGTTGTACATTTAAGTGGGGTGTAACAAATTCTTCCTTTAAGTAAAATGCTTAAAGTTAGAAACGAAAAGATAGGCTCGGAGGGGTGTACTAGGGGTATCGTGTACTAAAAATGAGTACAACGCTAAGGGTGTGGGAAAAATTAGTTGACTTAACTAGCCAAGTAATATGACTTAAATGGTCAAGTAATTATAGTACGGGTTTAACACAAGGGTGATCCTAATGCCTCTTATCATGTAGTAAATCCTACTACACGAATGTAGTCTCACTAGCGGTCTCGGGATGCATCACTAACGCAAGTTCTAGAATCTAAATGCTACCGGTACACTCATAAGCACCAATAATGAATGCTTTTCCTATCAAATCTAAAGGCGAACCTCACATTTTTGGGTGGAAAATTTTTCTGAATATACGGTTATGTGCTAGTCATACAATCTCCTATCCATGAGACGCTTGCTATGGCTAAAGTTTCACTCCTAAATGTTGTAAAAAATTTTAAATTTGGCGCTAAAATTGCACTAACAAGTATTTCTCATAGTTTTATTACACATCTACTATCAAACAAAACAAACTCAAGCGAAAGTGCATATGTAAGGTATCATCTTTTTACCCTCCCCTTACACTTAGGATGAACATTGTCCCCAATGTTCAAGTAAAGAATGTAAAAGTTAAAAAGTAAAGAGAATGAAATCAAATACTCCCCTGATTCGCTCGGTATGGATTTTAGTTGGCCAGGTTAAATCTTCTTCCAAGAAAACGAACAATCAAAGCTTCCCTTCCAGAATATAAATCATCTTCTTGTCATAAATAACCTGTAAATCCTGACAACAATAGACAAGGCAACCTCGCGTAAAATCGGCGGCATCCTATAGAAGTTACTAAATCCTAGAAAACAAAATAAGATATAATGCTTATGGAATGAAGTTTGCAGATTTCCTGGAGATTATAAAACTTGATAATTCACAAAAACCATAAGACTCCGTTAGAAAAACAAAACCGGTAAAATTTCCAGATTTTTGACTCCTGACGCCGTCAAGAGCAATTGCCTGACGCCGTCAGAATGGACCTGCAGAAATCTTTATGTTAAGTTTCCGGAAAATTTCTGGAAAAACTTTGTCCTACTTCCTGGAAAATCCTGCAAAACTTCATTATGACTCAATACAAGCATTTGACTCTAACAAATACGAATATACATGTTCATTAAATATTGTGGATAATCATGATCGGTTTGTTTCTTAAAAACATATTTGGGGTTTCCCCTTACACTTATCTTTTGCAAAAATACCTTTAGGTTGAAGTTAAGATTAGGCCAAACAACATAATAAAGTATTTCCACATTTTAATTGAGAAACATGATCAACCAACAATAAAAATTAAACATGCATACGAAAGCAAATAACAAACACATAAACAAACAAACAAATAAATAAATAAAGCTTGGGTTGCCTCCCAATAAGCGCTTGTTTTTGTTCGAGTCACGAGCCTGACTCTACCCTTATTTCACGGATAAAGGTGAGGTTTTCCCTACACTTAGGATTAAGTGCGGGTGGTAGTAGCGATACACACCATCTCGGTAGAAGTATGCCACGTGAAGAAAGAGTGGTGGATGAATTATATGCTCAAAGGGTTGTGCTCCTATCATCATAACCTTACCTAATTCAATCGGGGTAACGGGTAGATTAAGATTTTCTCCTAGAAAGGGATCATTTTCAATCAACTTCAAGAGATTATTAGTTGGGGATCCATCTTGACCTAATAAACCCGGTTTAAACCCATAATATTTCTTATGATCAATCATAAATGGGTGATGTAAGTATGTAAGGTCATGGTCCACTCCTATGTTGGCTTCTTCTCTACAAGGCTTGGGGTCTACTACCTTCAACGTAAAACTACCCGAACTACATGGTTTGATGGGTGGATCGGGACCTATTTCAATTCCTAAATCTTCATCCAAGGATGGAAGATTAGGTAATGGTTTTGGTTGAGGCTCCGGTTCATCAAAACTTGGAACTTCCCTAGAACTAAGAGTAAGGTTATCATTATAAGTATTCAAACCTATATCCTCTAGTTGTGTTTGGTTCAAAGGTTCTACCTCTATTGGGGTTCCTATAGTCTCTTCTACTTCTTCCGGGTAAGTCACGGGCGGTGTGTGTGCCTCAAATGATGGTAGGATTTGTGGGGTACTTTGTGGGCTTGGATTATCCACCTCATCCTCCATTTTATCAAGATTACCTATGTGTTTGCTTTGCACTATGGCTTTAGGTGACATCCAACTAGGTATCTCAACATGAGTATACTCATCCCCAGACAAACTTCCTGTTTGCTCCTTCAGACTTGTTTTTGATTGATTTGTGATGTTGTTTGTTGGGTTGTCTACTCCATAATAATATTGGCACAGTTTTCTATGGTATCCCATGCTTCTTCATCATTTAATTCCCTAGGGCCCCCATCGGCAAAATCATCGATGCGCATTTGGTCACATTGGCTGACACGATAGTAAAAGGTTTCGGTTAGGGATGATAAAGAGAAACTATGATGAGGGAATTTTCGAAGTAAAATTTTAAAACGAGTCCATGCATCATATATGGGTTCATCTCGATATTGTTTGAAATTCAAGATGTCAATAGGGTAGAATGGCCTTTGTGGTTGGTGGTATGGTGGATTCGCGTACTCCATAATGGTGAACGGAAGAGTCAATGGAAATTACGAACAAACACACAAAGAAAAAGATAGACTAAAGAAAACCTAAAAATAAAAATAGAAATCTTACTAGAAAGGAATCTAGCAAGTAGACCTAATAAAAAGAAATCCTAACCTAGACAATAACTATTTCCCCGGGCTGCGGTGCCAAAAACTTGATAGCGCCGCACTCTTTTGCGAAAGATGAGAAATGAATGTAAAGATAGACAATCCCCGGCAACGGCGCCAAAAACTTGATGCGTGGGAATCGCACCTTGCTTTACCTCTCGAGGGATCTCGCGAGGCTTACAACCCCCACCAGGCAGTGTACCTGATCGTTGTAGTATAGTATAGTGACAAGTACCGGGGGATTGATCGTTCAGCTTAGGAATAGTGTCGCTAGGATTAGAAAACCTAATTAATAGTTTTAGAGGTGAGAGATGATTATTTTTGTTTTTTTATATTTTATGAAAGCAAGTAAAATCTCGGTTTTTAGAAGAGTGGGCGGAATTAGTTGTTATTCAACTAACCCAAAAACTACTTTGTAACTAATTAAATTAATGAAAATGAAATTAAACTAATATTAAACTAAGGTTGTGAGCAGTATGTGGAGAAATTGTGTTTACTTAGACTTCATTACTCCCTAGATATCTTTTACATGTCAATTACTTGTTACACTTGTATGAATGACGGGTTGTATTCCTTAATACCATTCGTGGAGTGGCATACATAACTCCCCAACTCTATGAGCTCTTATCTCCTCCTACACCATGACCCAGCACAACTATAGGGATTGTAAACAGTGGCTCATGCATTAAATACAACCAATAAAGACCTAGTACGCCTCGGTTCATGTTTCTTAAGACGTTCAAGCATGTTACCATTTGGAGATCTGCCAGTTTTCTTAAGCCTAACATATAAAATCATTCATTCAAAACAAGAATAGACAAGTAATCAACACATAATCAACATCTAGGTTTCATTAGATCTAAGCAAACACAAGAGAGATCTAGCCTAGCATAGTAGAATTAAGATAAGAACAAAAGATAAACAACCAACACATAGACATATTGATTGAATTAAGAGTATACTTATCTCAATTACAATGCAAGGTCCCAAGGGTTTGGAACCCTTGAAAAACCTGTAAAAGAGGCACCAAAATCGTCTTTAGGGTTTTACCAAAACTTCTCCCCTTTTTATGAAAAAACTAGAAAACTATATATAGGAAAATCGTCCTGACGGCGTCAAGAGTAAAATCTGACGCCGTCAACTCGCCGCCATACACTTCCTCGGACGCCCTAGATCCAATCGTGACGGCCTATGTGACGCCGTCACCACCTTCGGTAAATTAATCTTGGCCACTTTGACGCCGTCACCAGCTACGGTAAATTATTCTTCATGTCTGACGCCGTCAAGAGCAAACCCTTGACGCCGTCACCTTGTAACTCCAGCTTGGATTTTTGGTACTTTGTCGTTTTCTTCACTTTATGCTCCAAAAACGTCCAAAATAGCCTCTTTTCCAGAATTCGCTCTCCAAACACCTAAAATCACAAAAGGAACGATTTAGGGCAATATTTGATCAAATAAATTCGGATTCGGGCTTAAATGACCCCCTAAAAACGGATCATTTTTCGCCTCATCATACGCATATTTAGATATTAAGCGTTTCTAAGTATCTAGTTTTCACGTAATCATTCATATAGCTTGTTTAAGCTATTTCTTCTTATATTCCTTAGTTTAATCAATCACAAACCCCTTTCTGTCCAAATTCACCCGATCACAAACCCGTTTGAATACAATCCACACCTCGTCGGGACATAACGACCCGGAGAAACACTATATTACTCGGAGCATTGACTATAGGCTGTTTGACTTTGTTGACCATTCACCTGGTCAATTTAGTTGACCGTTTGGAGCCAATCAAATTTTGGCAACCTAAATTGACCAAGTCAATGGTCAACAAGGTCAAACAGCTCAGAGTCAATCTCCGTGGAAGTATAGGGGTTTCCCCAGGTCGTTATGTCCCAACGAGGTGTGATGGTAATCAAACGGGTTTGTGATCGGGTGAATTTGGACAGAAAGGGGTTGTGAATGATTATACTACTGATTTATACAAAGAAATAGCTTAAATAAGCTATATTAACAAGATTGTAAAATTGGAAAACTCAGAAACGTTTTAAACCTAAAAACTCGTACGTTCAGTTTAAGTTTACGTGAACGTACAAAATAAAACGCGAGTTTTGTACAAATAAAATACTTATGAATATGAAAATTACATTTATACAATCCTAATAATAAAAGAAAATTTTTAGAAAAATAAAATTAATTTTTTACACTATTTAATTATTTATTATTAATTAATTACTAATTATTAATTACTTTTTAATTATTTAAATTAACCTAAATTACAACTAATATGGAATTACTCTAAAAATATGAAAATTAAATTTGGAAAAATATAAAATATTATAAAACTAATTTTAAAATTAAAATTATATTTTTAAGACTTTTTATCTAATTATTATTAATTAAAAACTAATTTAAACTATCGCTGCCATGGAGGTTGTGCGCGTTATTCTAAAACGGTTTGCAGATTAGTGAATCGGGATATACACTCATTGTATATTTACCCATCCTTGTTCATATTTCCTTATTATTATCATATAAAAACAAAACGGTTCACGAAAACATTTTAAAATCTGTTTTCAACGAACACAAAAAAACCCAAAAAGATTTTCTTTCTTATTTGTACAAAATGTCTTTCCAAAAATCCAAAAATATCCATCTTTACCCTCCTACCCTTTTGATTCTTCATTCCTTACCCTCCCAAACCTTTTGATTCTTTCTATGTCTCATCCACCCCTTCTGATTTTTCAATGGTGTGGTAATCCTCATAATGGTGGTAATTGCCCCAGTTGTGGCATGGTAGAGTCAGGAAACGGGTCTGTCTATAACCAAGATCCCTATTCCTACCTTCACACAACTGATTTATTCCATTAGCTACCACACCATGAGACTCAGCAGTTTTACTGTTGTGAGTACTGTGGTGGTTCACACTACAGTTCTGATTATCAATCGGGAAAAACGCTTGTCTATGAGCAGTTTCCTGATAACGATTATGACTCTAGCACATACGACTCACAGCCACATCAGTTTTATTGTTGTGATTACTGTGGAGGTCAACACTTCAATTCCGATTGTCAAACAAGGAATCCATTTCCTTGTAATAATTTTGACACATCGTATTATGACGAACCTCCACCTCAGCCAATTCCTCAAAGTCTTCTCCTTGATCTTTTGGATTTAGTAAAAGATTTGAAAGGAACTAACATACCCTAGATAATCCAAAACAAAAATCGATGGAAGAATTGTTAGCTGAAGAACAGGCTGCTAAAATAAATTCCCAAGATGCCATTGAGAACTCTATTAGGGAATCAATTGCAAAAGAAAAAGCAGCCAGATCTAGCTCTCGATTCCGTTTCATTCCTGATGACAGTGATGATGAAGATACACTTGATATTCTTCAATTTTATAAAGATTCATCAGATGAAATTCCATCTATTGAGATTCCATCTCAATCTACTGTTATCACACCCGAGGTTCCCACTCACTCTCTGAGCATGGGGGACGAGCATCTTAACACTGTTCCTGAAAAGGAGTCGGACGATTTCATAAAGTCTAGTGTTGAGAACCTTGTCCCAATCCCAAGAGAGTCACAGGGAATTCTTGATCATTTGTGTGATATCCCTCCTCCTCTTGTCTTCCAAACTAATCATGCTGAGATGTTCTCCGATTCTACTGATGACGATTCGTAATCTTGTGGAGACATCATTTTTATGGAAGAATTACCTTCTAAGATAGTTAGCTTAGAAGAAGAGAATGATGAGATTGACACTGAAATCAAGGATGAAGCACTTTGTGCAACATTATTGAATGTCAATCTCCTTATTTCTAAAATTGAGGCTTTCAAAGAGAAACCTATTTCATCTCCTATCCCCATTAAGGATAGTGACATTTTCTCCGATGATCTTATTCCGGAGTTTGAAGCCTTTCATTTTGATCATATGGGAGAGAAGATTAGTGGCAGTACCACTTCTTATTCTCAAATTTCTCTCCCCGTATATGATTCATTCACCTTTGAGGAGTTCTCCTGTGAACTCACTCATATCATATCTCCACCGGAATATGATAACTTTTACTTTGATCTAGACAAAGATGATCTTTGTGTTCCGGAGGAAAATATTCTCAACCTTGAGAATTTACTTGATATCAAAATCCCAACCCTCCCACCCATAATATGTCTAGATCATATGAGCTTCAATGATGAGATTCATGATACACCAATTATGAATTCTCTTACTGATGATGATGAGTCAATCTTGATTATCATCAAGATCTTTCTTCCCTTCTTCACCTACCGAGTGACTTCTCCTGTTCTTCATTCCTTTGGGAATGAAGACATTATCTTTGACCCCGGCATTTCCATTTACCATTCTAGGTAAAACCGGGTACTTATCTCATCGGTGTGGAACTTTCACGTGCTTCAAATGTTTGTCCGAACATCTTGAATGAAAGTCCGATGGAGATTGTCTCTTCCACATCTTTCTTCCCCAAAAACAAATGAATTCGGGGTCGAGTCAAGCTAGCGACTCGGTAAACAAAAACTGTAGCATGCATATAGGGTTTTCACCCTAAGTGTGGGGGAGTTACCCCTGCTGTGGTTACAAATAAAGTGAAAAAAATGTTGTTTCCATATTTAGCTTGTAATGTTGCCTTTTTACGTTCAAAGAGTCGGCATAACAGAGGGGACTTTGAATATTGAGGACAATATTCAATTCTAAGTGTGGGGGGGAAATTCTAGCGAATTTTATCACATTTTACCATCTAGTACCCCCGTTGTGGTTATCAGTCTGCCATGTCTAAGCGACAAAAGGATTGGCTAATCCAGGAGCAAACGACTCTTGGTAAAGATACATCAAATCCGTTTATGGCTTACAAATTGCCCAAAATTGTATGGTACTCAACTCACAATATCCTAAAAAGTAAAGAGTTGGCTAGCCCGCAAGATTATGGCTTGTGGTAAAGGCAGTGGAAAACCATAATTGGTAATTAACTCACCAAGATGATGATAATTCCATCAAGAGTTGGCTAGTCCAGAAGCAAACGGCTTCTGGTAAAGACAAATCAAATCCGTTGATAGCTGGTGGTTTGCTCAAAATCACATGGTTATCGGTGTACCATAGTTCTTACTTGAACTAAAACATTTGGCTACTCCAGAAGTAATGGCTTTTGGTAAAGAGATTCAAATCCATTAAGTTTTCTCAAATAGATTGCTAGGGACTAGCAATATTTTAGTGTGGGAGATTAATGAGTGCTCAAACACTCATCAAATGCATTTGGTGAGATGAAGATGTTGATATTCTATTCCCCTAATGGACAACCTTGAAGAAGGTCCAGTCTATAGTCGGTTCTACATTTTTTGCTGCGTGTTAGAAGACTAAAGACGATATACAATTAATTATCAAAAGACTTCTTCATATTCAAAGCATTCATCAGAAAGGTTGTCAGTTTGGAGGAGAGCACTAATTAGGGGAGAGTGAAATGTCTGAGTTAATCCCTAATTAGATGTGCTCACATTGCTCTTCAGCAAGTTGATTCTCACAGGATACATTTGAGCTTATTTTTTTCTTCTCACAAGATTTCAGGTATATGGGCGTAAAATGTGTTGCTGATTCTGAGGTATCAAAACCAGCAATGGGGAAGGAGACATACATCGGAACGCACAACGAGTACACGTGATCAGCTTTACACTTCTACTTAATTGAAGTTATTATGGGAAGACAAATGTCATAACCGCAGAGAAGATCAGTGTTTTAACTCATTCTTTTGGTGTATTATTCCAACTACATGGGGGAAGAGATGTAAGAAACAGTTTCTAATAATAAAAGAGGTACACAGTTGATTGAGTGTGTGCTTAGGGTTTTTTGAGCTTCATACAATGAGACTGATTGCATCACTTCAACTACTTGGCGGAAGTGGTCTCTGGATACTTTTGGTACGCATCACTTCAGCCTTCAGCAAGGAAGAAAGATGAGAAGAACTATTCAAGCGTGAGATTACACGTTGCTGAGCTATCAAAGCTTCACATTGAGAAGGCTCAAGTTCAGAAGACTATTCAGGAGCCTTGAACGCTTTGGTGGTGAAAGTTTAAGAGATGTTGACTACTGACTTCTACTACGTGCAGACCGATATCCTCTTTTCGGTATTCATGTCAACATCCTCTTAAACTGCATAATATCCTTTCTACATATTTTAAAACCAAAAATAAAATAGAAAATTATAAAACCAACAAAATCCATAAAAATCAGAAAAACATAAAAATTCCAAAAATATTCTTCTCGCGACATGTCTCTCGTGTAATCAGTATTATGTATGTTTTTAGAAATGTAATTTAATAATGACACAGAAACATACATATGCTTGAGCGAGAGTTTTTTCTATTTTTTCCAAATAATGTTTTTCTAAAACATGTCGCTTCTCAAAATCTTCTTTAAATATGGCTTGCAGTCATTTCAGACTGTTACTCGGTTTTATAATTATGGCTTGCTATTACTTTAGATAGCAACCCGACTTTCAAAATGAGGAAAACACATCGCCAAAAAGACGATTGTTCCTAGCAAAGGGTGCCGTTCATCCGAGTGTGAATTACTTTACATTCATGCACCCTCGATCTGATGTACGCTTTAGTGCATCATTTCTTGTATAAGAATAGAAATATTCTTTTTATCGCCAATACTTTTCCATCTATGATTTTTCAGGAAAGTATTTGTGCAAAACTTGGTGGTACCATGAAATTTTATTTGGAAATCAATCTGAATTCACATTTTCATAAAATTTATCACTCAATCAATGACATCAACTTTTTCAATTTTATCATGGGTCATTGATTGAGGGGGAGAGTGATTTCAAAATTTTATGAATCATCAAAACTCGCCACTTTGTACATATCAAGCAGCTTTGACAAATTTGTGATGGTTATGTATCAATACATGATTTTTCATGAGTTTCTCGTTGAACTCCAAATCATTTATAAACTCATCAGTTCTGACACATAACCGTCCCCCTCACAGATTGAGGGGAGCTAAAAAATGTTCCTATTATCAGACAAAATTTAACCTGACCACATTTTCTCCCAAAAGGTTTCTAACTATTAAATCAATTGAGATCCAAAATCTCAAAAGATTTTATATTTTTGATCGAGGAAGAGAATGTGACTTAAATAATAAATCAGATAAAATGTGATCTTCTGTACTCAAGAATAGGCTCCCTCATATGTGCTAAACTCTTTCATAATACCGATGCACATATTAAGGGGGAGCAAATGGCGTTTGTGGAAAGATATCAAAAGTCCGACCATCTTATTTAATGCATGGAGTTATGAGGATGGTAAGGTTAGGTATTAGTTCCCATGATCCACCAGAACCGGAGGGATCTACCGAAGGACAATCCTCTAGTTAGAATAGAAGTCCTTATGTATGATGAAAAAAGGAGAAAAGTGAGAAAGGGAAGAGTACCGACTGAGATAGAGCTAGGACTGGAACAAACCCAACAAGGTTATAGTAATGAAGTCTCGGTAAGAATTGAAGGGGTTGAAGAATGAAAAAGAAATATAATGAGAATGGGTGAAAAGAAATAGCCCTCCATATATTCAACCTTAGGGCAGAAACCGGGTTCAACTCATATGCTACTGGTTGTTATTAAGGCGACACCGGTATTGAAGACAAGACGTCATGGACCCAGTGACGTACTACACCAAACTTCCTAGCCACTCAAGTTCTCTTCAAAGAATTTCTTTCATTCTCACGGGGAACTCTGCATAAACTATCGATCGCTCATTGCGAGCTATGTTGATATTGAAACAGGAGACACCTCTCCAGTCTCCGATTGCGGAATCAAAACTCACTATTGAGTCTAGAGCTAAGAGATCATCCATAAATCTCATTAGGACACACTTCCAAAATTCTTACTATTTCATACACTATGGAAAGTAAGAAAATATATTCAGAATCCTACGCATTATCCTTGTGGTATTGCCAGAACATCCGAGTGATACATAAGTATTCACAATAAAGATGGAAATCCCTCTTGAGTTAGCATCAAGCAAGCTCACGGTGGGTAACATGTGAGATCCTTCATGGATCAACTTGTGACAACTGGAAAGAACCGATGGGGCGATTCATTTTTGAATCAAACTTGTTCCAGGAAATGAATTGACGGATACATTTGGAAAACCCTTCGATGTGCTCAACTACTTTCTTTCGAGCACATTGACTGCACATAATTTTCAATCGAAAGTATTTGACATAAAATTGATGTTTCTCATAAAACTCTCGTTTTATTGCAAAAACTCTTTATCTAGCAATACGCGATTGTTTTCGAAATCAATTTCCTCATTAATCGGTGAATCAATAATTCACCGGTTCACTCACTCCGTCTTGTCTACTTTGAGACGCTCTAGTTTGAGAACGGCTAGTACAGCTGCGATGTAACACCCCCAAAATACCGCAGCGGAAGACTGTGTCACTGGGGTGCTACTTCATAATACAAAGTACAAGTTATAGAAAACGAACTCTAAATGAGACGTTTTGAAAAGTTACCATTCGATTAATGAATTCAAAGTTACAAACATGAGATTCCAAAGTATGATACATAAATGTATACAAAATGTTTTGAATGGTAAATGATAAAAGCGTAAGTCTTCAGAATATGCAGCTTGACTCTAAGTCCCACGCACTAGCTATCGCCTTACTAACCTGAGATAAACATGCTAAAGTGTCAACACAATGGTTGGTGAGTTCATAGAGTTTGTCTTAAAACAGTTGAAAAGCCTTAAAGAATGATCACACAGCAAAGGCATCGTGAATCCACTCAGTTACAAGTCCCGCCATAAGAGACTTGTAACCTGTGTGTCCACAACCCACTGCTAAAAGATAGTTTATACAATGCACCGGATTATATTCACCCAAGGTCAAGAATAGACACAAGGGCGGGGGCCTCTCCCCAAATAGTACTACGACATCCAAGGTCAAGCATAGACACAAGGGTAGGGGGCATCTTCCCATGAGTACTACCAATACCTCTCCGACAGAATAGAGTATTATGTATGCACGTAAATACGAATCTTGTATTTAAATTAAGCAAGTATAGTGTAACAAGTATGTATAACGCAATCAAGTATAATGTCAATCAAGTATAACACAATCAAGTATAAAGCAATCAAGTATAAATGTTTTGAGTATTTGTACAAGTAAGCAAGTAGTTGAGCATGTATCCCCCCCAAGAGTTAAAACAAGTACGAAAAGAGTAGGGGCTATGACTCACCTTAAGTCTATGTAATGAGAAACGAAAGTGGTAGTCGAATCGCGAAAGTCTCTAAGAGCAGCCTATAATAGAACGTTGCGACTTAGGTTTGGAGTAACGTCTAAGAATACGAAGAATTGCCTATATATGTCTTGCATAATGTTCATGATGTAGTACTTTAGTATAATGTGTAAGTCTTTGAATATAAGTGGTTTATGAAACATGTATAGGTTGTAAATCTCTTACTACCGTTCGGGCCGACATAATTCAAAAGTCATGGAGTAAACATTCGAGGAGCCAGGACACTTTAACTCGTAAATCCACAACTCGTCTCGACGGCTTACTCAATGAACTCCTCACATGAGGCTCCCTACTATTGTAGTACTTGATAACATATATATAAGTTTTTTGATTTTTAATAGTTATATGGTCTTTAGCCGTGGCTTTGCCGTGACCTTGGTCATTGTTACCATGGTCTTGAGACTCAACCTTGGCTTTAGCAATGGTTGTGGTCTCGGCTTTAGGTCTTTAGACCTCTTGGTCTCATCTAAATATAATCATTATATAGTAACTTTGGTCTAAAAATGGGCTATTAAGAATTTGAAGAAATTATCACTCGGAAAGCGTTTTCAGGGCTCGAGCTTCTTTGTTCTTGAACGAAAACGTCGTTCCGGACAACTTTCATGTTTTAACTTTTTGATGAATCGGACCAGAAGTGGGATTTTCAAAATCATAATTTGATCAGAATGCTATTTAGGCAGTTTTGCCGTTTTGGTTTCGCTAACTTCAAATGGTCATAACTTTTGACTCGTGTACTCGTTTTGGGTGATTCAAATTGCTATGTTTTCCTTGTTAAGTCCTCTTTAACAGTAAGTAAGTGTCAAATATCAAAGTTATACTATTTTGGCCGTGGTTCTCCATAAAAATCACTAGTTTGCTTGTTTGCTTGTCATAAGTTAACATATGTATACCAATACTTGTTTTATCCATTTTTAAACATCATGAACACAATAACAAGAACATATATAGCATGAAAGGAACACAAAGAGTATGAAAATGATAATTAAGCAAGAAAGTGTATAAGGGTTTCTTACAACTTTTGGCTTTCACTTAAGAAAGGAAGTCAAGTATAGAACTAGGACACTAAACCTAAGCTTGTAAACCCTTCACCATAACTCTTGTAACCATTGATAGACTTGATATAAACCTTGTGAAAACCCATTAACTTCAGCCCTAGCAACCTTGTGTAGCTCCTAATTCAACCATGGAATCACCAAACAAACTTAAGAACTAGGTATAGAATACTAAGACCTTGAACTTTGTAGTGTAACTTGTATATTGAAGATCAAAGAATCATGGTGCTAGGTATATTAGATGTGGCGTTTTTATTGATGAGAAAGGAAGAAGAATGAGCTTGTATTTATACTAAGAATGAGGAGGTTAGGAAGGTGGTTAGGAAAGTGCTAAAACTTGGAGGCAAAGTTGTAATTAAGTAAGATCTAATGGCTAAAGTCAAGATTTAACCACACATGGTGACTTCCCCCCTCCTAAGTCGGTTTGGAAGAGATAAGGGTGACTAGATGAGTAGTCATGGTCTTTGGATGATAATATCCTAAGTATGTCGCTAGTTTTGACTCCGTAAATTGCTAACCGTAAGTTTTTAGGCCACGAAACGTAAAACCGGGTATCTTAAAAATATGAAACTTGGAAGTATAGTTAAACATGTCAATATACTCCATAATAAAATATAAAATGAGTGGTAGGATCTATCGGGTGCTAAAACCCTGCTAAAAACTGGAAACACGGGTCTAAAACGCGTAATTCGCGTAAAACGCTGAACTGAAAAACGTAAAATTCTGAAACTTTTGGAATTGTCCTAAAATGAGAGAAAATCATATTTCTATTATTTATAATGTTTTATGGATATATCGGGATGCTAGAAGGACGTTTAAACGTAAAAGTAAATCTCGGACACGGCTTTGTGATTTTTGCAGAAATGATCCGACGAGCGTCAAACTCTCGGATTATCGTTAAAATAGTTTAACTTACGAGAATATGAAATAAAAATTTCTGAGATGAATAGTGAAAAGTGAATAGTAAAAAGTGAATAGTGAAAAGTGAATAGTGAAATTTTCGGGAATAAAAGTCAACCTGAAATTGCGAATTGTTACATGCGAAACCTTGTCAAGGAAATTCTTTGGAATTCTACCTGATCACAGGCAGTATTTATACTAATTAACAGGGAACCGTGGTTCTTGCAACCCTATTCAACGAATTTAAACAAAGACACTTTCGTGTGTTTATTGCTAACTGTTTTTTTGCAGGAACACCCGACAGTTGCAGTTGATGGCAAATGAGACGTCAATTCATAACCTTGCTCACACTCCATACTCACAATTAAAGACATCATGAAATGTGAAAGATAAAAAACAATGCTTCCGCAACTCTGATGCAAAGTTTCATGATCCAGAAAGGTGTCAGCATGACGGTCAGATGGTCACTACATCACATGGAGGCGATTCTACAAAGGATGATTTGGAGATTTACGGTGGTTGATGATCTCAATGAAAGCTCAAAGATCACACAAGTCAAAGGAACTTATGCTCAAAGATCACTACTCGCCATACAAAGATAACTCTTGAAGAATCAAAAGATACAAGCTAGAGCTAAAGTTCAATTAGAGTGCTAAGCTTCAATTTATCTTTTGTGGGGTGACCTCCCTTAGGGGGAGATTTTTAGGATTAAGAAAAAGGTTCGGTCACCCCATGAATTTACATACTTAGCGTAGCTCTTAGTTTTGTATATATTAGATAAGATATAGTCACACCGTGGAGGAAGTATGGGTCTTTACCTACTGTACACCCGATCGACAGACCGACAGAAGGGCGTTTTGTAATAACTATAAATGTTGGACCTTTCATTTGAAGCTAATACATTCTACTTATTTCTCTCTCTACAAGGCTCCCATTCTTCTTCCTCTCTCTCTCTAAACCAACGAACCAAACCATCATTGTAATCATGTTTGTAACTTAGTATATATCTTTCAGGTTCCAAGTCAAGCTGAACACTGAACCAGTAACCAATGATGAAAGAGCTCGCAGAAGGAATGATCTAAAAGCCAAGCATCTTTTGCTTGTGGCTATGCCTAATGATCAAGTTTTGAACTTTAGTCATTATGAAACTGGAAAAACTCTCTTTGCAGATGTAGTGGAAAGGTTTGGTGGTAATGAAGCCAACAAGAAGACCCAAAAGGCTCTGCTGAGATAAAACTATGAGAATTTCACTACCACAAGCAATGTATATCTTGATCATATCTTTAATAGGCTACAAAAGATTGTAAGCCAACTGGCTGTGTTGAAAGCTCCTATTCCACAAGAAGAACTTAACATTAATTTCTCAATATTTTGCCTGCTGAATGGCATACTTATGTTGTTGTTTGGTTAAACAAGCATGAATTGGAGAAATTGACTCTCAATGATCTTTATAACAACCTAAAGATTGCTGAACCAAAGGCGAAGAAGTCAGGAAGTACAAGAACAAAAACTAGAAACATGGCCTTCTTATCATCTACAAGGGATTGTAGCTCTGATGATGAGGATGATTCCACTTATCTTTATACTGCTAACCCTAGAGTTAGTACTACTAGCTCACAAACTAGCAGTGCTGGATTAAGTGATGATACTGTTTATGCTTTCTTAGCTAGCAAAGATGAAGATGCCCATCTCTATAATGAAGATCTGCTTCAAATACATGATGATGATTTTGAAGTAATGGATTTGAAGTGGCAATTGTATTTGATGAGCATAAGGGCCGAGACGTACTTTCAGAGGACTGCAAAAAAGATCACCCTCAACTTAAGTGATGTTGCTGGATATGACAAGTCCAAGGTAAAATGTTACAACTGTAGGAAAAAAGGATTCTTTGCTAGGGAATGCAGAAGTCCTAGACAACAACATAGAGACAATAATTACAAGAAGGGTAACTGGAATGATGTTTCTATGAAGGAACCTTCTTCTAAAGCTATGTTAGCTATTGATGGAGCTGCTTTTGATTCGAGCTTTATGGAGGAAGAAGAAATTCCTACTGAGTGTGCACTGATGGCTTTCTCAGATCTAAGGTATATAATATAAATAGTTGTTCTAACTCTTGCCCTGATTTAAAAGAATATGAAGTACTTAAGGTTAAATATGATAGTCAGAGAATTGGACTTAATGATCTTAACTTTAGTTTAGTAAATCATAAAAGATGACTAGGTATACTAGAAGAAAAACTTGATTTTTATAGACAGAATGAGTCAAACTTTACAAAAGATATAGTTGTCTTAAAAATGGACTTAGAACACAGAGATGCCAAAATCAGTATGCGAAAATATGTTAGGTGCCCATATTGATATCACACAAGTAAGAATGAGATAGATATAAGGAATGGTTGATTATATGATATGTGAGAAATAAAAATGCAAGAGTCTCATTAAGTAATCAAAATAACCAACAAGAATAAGTGTAGCATACATGAGGTATTTATAGGAGAGGATAATAGGGAAACAATTCTAGATCCTTCCTTGAATAGGCGTGGGCTTACTAAGCCTTGTGGGCTTTTACACTTTGCCCATTTAACATAAAACATAACATAAATAATACTTAAGCAACCTATTACAAAATGTAATGACCGAGACTTGAATAAATACAAAAGTATGTTCTCAACAATCTCCCCCTAAGGGTCGGTCATCACGGTTGCAGGACGTCTTTATCTTTGTCTTTGACTTTTGACTTGTGATACTTCTGACGTTTTCAAAAAAATTGTTGTAAGATGAATGTTCTTTGCTCTTAGTCTTTGTTCATTGGTGATAATGTTGTGATTGTGTGGTCATTTGCCTTTCGTCACTTCATCGTCTTTGGTGGTTGTCCGCCATTCCAACATGCTCACACATCTCCGGACTTTGACTTTCATACATACTTAGATCCCTTTCTTTCACTTAGATCTCTGAAATCAACTTTGTAGACCATTTATCTTTCATTTAGATATTTGTCTTTAAACTTTGAAGATTCATTTGAATGGTGTAGAATCTTTTGATGAACACTATTGCACAGATCTTTGAGGGAGCTTTCTTTGTATGTATGAGCATGCTGGAATCAATCATCATGGAGGTGATATGTACCTGCAGGTAAACAGTTAGCAATAATCAACCGGTACTTACAGATAAGGAATTAGAGATCGTCAATAGCATATTGTGAAGACTCCTTCTAATCCTTATCAAGGCCGTTCCCATATCAGATACTCCCGAGGGAGCTTACAAGACCTACTTAGTAGCTCAATGACTAGGTGAGTCGCTGGGGATCACTCCACGACTGTACACCGCTATGGAACCACCGCGAACACTAAGCGTAACCCGTGAGGGGTTACCGAAGTGACCTGCTATCAGGGCTGTTTGATGTTGACCCTGGCAGGAATTTCTGTTCAATCATTGAGAAATACATTAGTAAATTCTCTCATAAACGTTCTCGGTAGATTGCTAAGATCTGCGAAGGATTCGATAATTTACAGCTGGTGTCCATTGATGTAGAACACCAGTTGTAGAAATACTAAGTGTTCCTAAGAGATCTTTGATATATCTCATGGCTCTAGACTCGATAAGTGCACACTTAGGTTTCCTATACGGAGACTAGGGAGGGGTCTCCTGCTTCAATATCAACCATCTCTAAGAGATAAGTCGATAGATTACACCGGTTCTCTGTGAGAATGAAACAAGCTCTTTTAAGAGAACTTGAGTGGTTAAGATGGTTTAGTGCATTGCGTCACTGGGTCCATGACGAATTTATCTTCAATACTGGTGTTGTCTTTGCAACAACCAGTAGCATACAAGTTGAACCCGGTGTCTGCCCTAAGGTTGAACATATGGAGGGCTATTTCTTTTCACCATTTTCTTTAATTTTCTTTTTAATTCTTCAACTCCTTTTTTCCCTTTTCATTCTTTTCTCCTTTTTCCGTATCATACCTAAGGACTTCTAATTCTAACTATTGGTGACGTCCTTGGGTAGATCCCTCTGGCTCTGGCGGATCATATGACGGTTTTCCCTAACCTTAGTCACCTTATAATTCCATGACTATCCTATAATTGCCATTGAGACCTTTGATTGAAAATCTCTCAAAGTGTTTGTGATTATCAAACATTTTGTTTAACACTTTGAGAGTTTTGTGTTTACTTTAGAAGGGCTCCCCTTCACATGTGCTCATGAATATTTAATAAATTTGCACATGCTGGAGGAGTAAGCACTTTTGAATTGAACCACTTTCAGTGAACAAGACCGATTCGAGACACGCTTACATCACTAGTTAGACTAGCTTGAAGTTATTACCCGGCCTAGTCAAGTCCACAGAAAGTTTCTCGAAATGGTACATTTCTACTAAGGCAAGTCCTTTTCGAGACACGCTTACGTGGCTAGTTAGAGAGTTCCATTGTCAGCTTTTAGGTGAAAACTAGCTCTAGTAACTAACATGATGTTATTACCCGTCGAGGATAAGTCTTTTCGAGATTACTAAATTTTATGTTTCGTCAATTCCTGGGTCAATTCTGAGTCTGGCTTGTACAAGATACAACTTTAGCATTTTTGACCATTTATATTTTAATCACTTTTACATTTCCCCCCCCCCCCCCTAAAAAATAGCATATAAAATGTTGTTTTTGTTGAACTTTTAGATTAAAATATGCCCTTTTGAGTCTTATGGGGAGATTTACCAAGAACTTTTTAGCTTTAAGAACAAAGAATTTTTGCATGACAAGTGCTCCCCCTCAACAAGTGATTAGGCTTATTGAGGTGAAATACTTATCCTTTTAAGCAGAATTATGAAAATCAGAAACATTTGATTAATTCTACTCAAAAGTAAGAAGCCTTCGCTCCTTATGTTAGGATTAAGGCACTGATGCGTATCTCAGGGTCCTTTCATTACAAGCACGGGTTGTACACTGTTATATGTTGTAACAACCGTGATTTTAATATGTTAGTTAGACCTTTAGTTTTGAGTTATTGATTCGCCTCAAACTAGTTATCTTTTATTTCTCAACCACTTGTGAATGGTCAACCGTAAAAGTCAAACAGCTTAAGGCGAATGCTTCCGTGGAATACAGTGTTTCCCCGGGTCGTAATGTCCCAACGAGGTGTGCGATGTTTTATTATAAACGAATCTGTGATCGAGTGAATATGAACATGGATATGGATAAAAAGTGTGTGTGTGTGTGATTAAACTAGGGTTTTATAATTTAAAATGACTTAAATAAGCTAATGGAATGATTACGTGAAAGCTAGGTATCTTAAACGTTTAAACGTACACCAAATTAAAAATCAGACGCGACTGCGTACTGAGAAAAAAGTGAATTTTAAGAAAAATAAACTATAGGGGTTAAAAATGAAAATTCTATAAACTTAAACTTAAAATAAAATTAAATTAAAAAGAAAACTATTTTTTAGATTATTTTATTATTTATTATTAATTATTTAATTAAAAACTATTTAACTATTTAATTAAAATTAATTTAAATAAAAACTAAAAATGATTAACACTACAAATTAAACTAAAAACTTGCAAAAACAATTTCTAAACTTAAAATAGAACTTGAAGAAAGTAAAAAATAAAATAAATATTTTTGTCTTTTTGTGAATTTTCTATTAATTAAAAACTATTTATATTAATTATACTAATTAAACTATTTTAAATTACAAATAATACTAAATTAACTTAGAAAATTATGAAAAAATTTATAAAACTATTTTATGACTTATAAAAGCTATAACAAATATAAAAACTAGGTGTTGCTTTATAAAAATTAATTATGCTATTTATAACTTACTTATTGATTAATTACTAATAAAACTATTTTTAAATCTAATAAATATCAAATGACAATATAAAAATCTGAGAAAATTATTAAAAATACTTTAATATAAGAGGAAATTAATAAAAATATAAAATTACAAATTACTTAATAAAAATCTAAAAATGAAAATTAAAATTAAATTAAATTAAATAGAAACTATCACTTATTTTTATATTTTTTTTTTTGGATTTTTCTTTTATAAATCTATATTATACCTAAAAATAGACAACTTTAATAAAGACAACTATTTTATAGCTTAATAATAAGCTAGTTATAAGCTACTAACTTAAGCAGTTGACCACAGTTGACCAAACAAGCAAATAAGCTCAAATGAGCTTGTGTGGGACCCACAATGGTGAAATCTAGTTCCTCTGAGTTGCTTGAACAAGTTTGAGTATGATTTGATCAAATAAGCCCTTGAAATAAGCTGATAAGCAACAAAAAGCAATTTGATTATTTGTCTGAACTCAGAAACTGGGACAGATTTTTGTAGCTTAATTAGGTGGGACCCAGGGAACTTATGGTCAAACAAATGTGTTAATACAAATATCGCCTAAAAACGTTATTTATATTTTACGATCTTTGCTAAGTTTTGTTAATAACAAAGTATGAACTTTAGCTAAAAGTAAATTATCACTTTGAGTGTTTAAGTCTTGTTTAACTAATGTTTACATTTCCTTTTAAACTAAACATTGGTTTTATTTCTTAAATTAGAAATAGTCACATCACATTTATGGCAAGTTTTGTCATTATGTATTTATGGCAAGTTATGTGTTTGACTTGCTTTCATGTTGCTTGCAAGTATCATGTTTGACTTACTTTAAGTGATGTGACATTGTTTGGTTGCTAGAAGTTATGAGACAAGACATTGTTTGGTTTGGGAAGTTATTGCAAAAACCTACTGCAGACCCGGCGATACCCTGGGGGTACACGGGCGGAACCCATCTCAGGGTTCCGCCTGATCCGCCAGACGTGCAGAATAGTGTGCTATAAATACCAAACCATTTGTTTGTTTTGTGCAACCCTTTAGGACTTATTCTCACATATTCTTTCAACTAACTCAGTAACCCTTGACTTGTGTGATTCTCTTATGTAGCAAGGAACTCCACAAGATCATTCAAGAAGTTGCAAGCTTGAACTCTAAAGTTGCAAGTCTTGGTAGCTTGGTCATGTATAAGCTTTGGTAGTTTATACTTCATGTGTGTCATGTATGTAGAAGTTATAGGTTAGTATTCTAGGCCTCAAAATACAAAGAGTGTTGGGAGTTGTTGTACCCTAGTAAAAGAACTAACGGGAGTGGTTGTACCCTTGGAAAAGAACTCGACATCTAGCTTTGTGTCGGTAAAAGTGTAAGCGACGAATGGGAGTGGTTGTACCCTTGTAAAAGAACTCGACATCTAGCTTAGTGTCGGTAAAAGTGTAAGCGACGTTGTAAAGGTTTTCTCCGCCGGTGAAAGGAGCTTGTTGATTAGTGTTTATAACTCTCGAGTTGGAAACTCGGGGCGTGGATGTAGGGCAAGGAAAAAGAGTCCTTGTAGCCGAACCACGATAAAGTATCGTGTTGTGGTTTGATTGTTTCTTTCTCTATCTTTACTTATTATATGTTGTTGTTTAGTTAGAATTGTTGATCACATATAAAGCTTTTCAAAGAACCAAAACAAGTAATATTGTTCTTATATCTTTCAACATAAGTAAAGCTTTTCAAAGAACTAAACAAGCAAAGTTAGAATCATTACAAGTAAAGCTTTTCAAAGTATAAAACAAGTTAAGTTAGAATGGTTATCTACATGTAAAGTCTTTTCAAAGAATCAAACATATTAAGTTGTGTTTATATCTTTAACCAAATGTCAAGTTCTCAAAGATTATTTAAGCAAATAAGAATCGAAAAAGCGGTAAACTATTCAACCCCCTTCTAGTTTTCCATAATTGGTATCAGAGCTACGTTACCCAAGTTCCTTAAAATTAACTGTATTTTTAAACTTGGATCGATCCATGGATTTTGAAAATCTCAAAGAAGGGCAACCTATTCAAAACCCACCGCTATTTGAAAAAGAAAGCATGCTTAAATGGAAAAGTCAATTTGAAAACCAAGATGATCAATTTGATCTCATCTTTGAGTTAGAGGTCTTAGAAATATTAATGGATAGACATCTAGTTGAGATTAATACATGTGCTACAAGGTTAAATGTTTTAAATGAAGGTGTAAGTGAAGATGACTTCTCATGTCAAGCTCTTGGTGGACTTGCTTATGATTCATGGACTAACACGGATGAAGATGAAGTCAACCATCCGGTTTGTGATTCTCTTGTTAGAAATAGAAGTGACGATCATTATTGTATCAACGAGTCTTGTAATAATGTTGTAATAGTCTTGTAGTTTAGTTAAGGGTAAACGGGCTTGGTTTAATCTAACATTGTATTAGTTTATGTCTAGTCCATTACATAAGCCCAAGCCCGGCCCATCTCTTTATCCTAACTATATAAACCTCCAAATGCTACCATTTGGAGGTGGTGCTTCTATGTTATTTTCTCTCATTCTCTTTTAATCTAATATCTTTCTTTCTCTCTCTAGAAGTTGCCATCTTTCTTATCTCTTCATCTCTCTATTAATCTTTCTTATAATCTTTATATTATGTGTGAAATGATATAAGTTTTGGGATCCAACAAGTGGTATCAGAGCCATAAGATGATTTAGAAGTGTTATTTTTCTTAAAAAATCGTGTCTTTGAAATTTTTTTTTTGCACTTTCAGTATCTGTTTACATATTAAATGCTTATTCTGTTTTATAGAAAACCTTTATTTTTTGATATTAATTAGTCAAAACTGTTTCCGTCCTTTATTCTTATTTTTTGTCCAAACAGTGTTTTCTGAGCTTATATTTTTTTCTCTCTCTGCTTCATCAGTCCACAAGTCAATATAAATCTTTTAGTCCAAACAGTCCTTTTTACATTGACAGTCCAAATTGTCCTTTTTGTTTTTTATTCTAATCTAAGATAGTCTTTAATAACTATTTTTCGAGCTCATATTTCTTGTGGTCAAAAAGCTGTCGGAAAAGGCTAGTCGGAAAAGTTGTCGGAAAAAGACGTCGGAAAAGTGGTCGGAAAAGTCAAAAACTCAGTTTACGCTTAAACTTATGCAAAAAACCCTTTTCTTACGCATAACAAGCAAAGTCTACGCGAAACTCGTCATCCTACGCATAACTTCTAGCTTGGAAAGTTAGTTAGTTTTTTTACGCAAAAGTTTTACGCGTAATACCAATCTTTACGCTTAAGATTTTACGCAAAAGAGCTTTACGCTTAATATCTACGCAAAAAATTTTACGCACAACTTCTACGCATAAAAAAAAAAAAAAAAAAAAAAGTTTACGCAAAATTTTTTTTACGCATAAGATTTTCAAGTTTCTTTTAGGCATAAAAAAATAATAATAATAATAAATAAATAATAATAATAATCATTATTAAAAAAAAAAAAAAAAAAAAAAAAATCACAACCTGATTCAATTAATAAAAAGGAAGAGGACGAGAAGCAAATTTACATCACAACAAAACATATACAACTTCACGTCACCATTCACTAATCCTAAAACCAATTCCCAGATCACAATCTACTGCCTCAACTTTCAACAAATATTAGATCTCAGTTTGCCCCTTTATTGTTCAAAGCCTGTTATTAAAACAAACCACAAGAGGCTCATCGTCATAGATTTTTTTTTGAAGCATAAACTTCCTTTCATATCCGAACCATCCAAAGAAAGAACAAAACATATCGTTTCATTCATCTTTCTGTTCGGTTAAGAAAAACTTAAAAGCAAATAAACCTACCCGTGTACTGCTCTTGGAGTCGTATATCCTTGAAGATCTTTGTGGGTAAATTAAAAAAAAAAAACGATTCAATTGGTGGCTGAGTTATTTGGATTGGATTAAAGCTTCAGGAAAGCTAAATCGTTGAGTGTTATTGGGTTTGAGTGATTCGGTTTGAAAAGCTTCAGGAAAGATAAATTTTTTATCTACGTTTTTTTTTAGAGAGAATATTGTGAAAGAGTGACTGCGTCTCTTTTGGTTAAAGTGATTAGGGTTGCAAATTATTAGGGATTGTAGTATTATAGTCAGAATAAAAGGAGTTAAGTGTTGGGCTGTGTCTTGCTATACAACAAGTTGGGCTTATCAGATTTTTAGTGAACTTGGGCTGCGTAGATTTGGGCTAAAGAATTGCAAGAAATATTGTTGTAGTAAAATTTTGGGCTACGTGGGTTGTTTGTGCATAGTGTGGCGACATTGTTTTTGTTTCACTAAAAACAAGTAGTATTTCAGGTTTAAGTAGAATTTTGGTGCTCCATTCTTGAGATAATTTTGGACTAAAGTTTTTAATTAAGCTTCGATAATCCAAGATTGAGAATTATTTTTGGATTGAATTTTCCGGGTTTATTGAAAATAACTACCGTGCTAGTTATTGGACAAACTTGTTTCGAGAACAAAAATCACTTCTTTATCGTCTACAAGATCCGTATTCATTTCACACGTTCAAAATGTCTTTTCTCACAAATTTCTTTTCATCGATTGATATGGATCCTCTTGTTCAATTTTTTGCTCCAATTCCTAAGACAGAGAAGTCAGTGACTGAGACTGAGGAAATATTGACTGAGACTGAGAAGTCGTTGACTGATAATGAACAAGACGTTGATGAAAATGAGCTTCCTGATTACGTAAAATATCTTGACCTGAGATTTCCATTCACACTCGTTGAGCATATGAAACGACCACCTTTGACTGAAAAGGCACAAAATGGTGAAGAATCATGTGAACATACGTCAGAAGAACCTGAAAATGCAGAACCTTCCTATGACAGATATGCTACGAGTACACAGACAGGGATTCTGATAAGGGAATATGTTGGAGATCCGATGGATCAGTTTGAGAGTCAGAATGTGGTCAATCATAATGGGAATGATTGTTGTTTCGTGACTTCGATTCAGAAACCTACATCAGCAACTCACAACAGTGATATTGGTATTAATTACAATGTCAATGCAATGACAAAGGTTGAAAAGATCCAGTACTTGTTGATACTAGCCAATAAAGAACAATTGGGAATACCATTGACTGCTGAGGAACATGAGTTTAGAGCTACAACAAGAATTAATGACAATTCAGCAGATCTTAATGAAACCTACAACTTTATGGCAAATCAGCAGGCAACAAAATCAAGCAGTGATTTTGATCTTCCACCTACTTATGATTCAGATCCATTCCATGAGGTACCAAATTATGGTAATGATGTTAATCCGTTTGCTCATGAGAAGCTACATTATGTGCCACCTGAACCTAATTATGATACATATGTGGGGGAACAAGTTAATAGCAATGTTAACTATGAAACTCCATACATGGATCCGAATGGAGTTCAAGTTGCACAAAATGGTGCTAATGATGAGGAAACACGTGCTTTGTTTGAATCATTATTGAATAATTGTCGTATTCAAATTGAGAATGTGAAAAAGGTCAATCGCGATGTTAAGGCCGCGAATGTTAAATTGACCGCTGAGCTTGAGAGTTACAAGGAAAACATTAAAGCTTTTGAGTTTCATAACAAAAAATTGTCTGAATTAGAAACTGGTTATCAAAATTCCGTTTCAAGGGAAAAACAATTGCAACTCAAGTTTGATACACTTGATGTTAATTCTTTCAAGAAGATAAAATCTTTAAACGCGGAAATTTCTGATTTACAAAACCAACTTTCTAAACAAAAAACAGCTTATACCGATCTTGAAAAAGAACGGGATGAGTTGAAAAAGGACTTTGCAAAGAAAGAAGACAAACTTTTGGAAGAAATCGTAGAGTCAGAACACATGATTGCACATTTAGAAGAATTAGTGGTTAAGTCGGGTCAGTCAAGTCAAACAATGAATATGATTGCTAATCAAACTAATCCGATTTACCACACAAAACATAAAATGGCTCTAGGGAACAAAACTCCTTGTAATCTCAAGAAAGCTCAGCAAGAACAGAATGTTTTGTATAATGGTAATGTGATTTACACCAAACATGATCCTCCCGTCGTTCGGGATTCTGTGCAAACGATGGAACTTGTCGAAGAGAGCATAAATAAAATGAAACAAAAGGATTTGAAACCCATTGATTACAACAAATTGAACAAACTTTCGGGTATTACTTTTGTTTCACAAACAGAACCATCTGTGTTTTCCATAAAACGACCATTCGCAAAATTCTTTTCTAAAAAGAAAGTCGTTTCCAAATCTCATTCAAAAATGGAACAAATGTCTTCTAACAACACTTTTAATACAAGTGAGGCTAGAGACATTCTCGATGATGTTAAAAAGAGAATTAAAGAACTTCAAAATATTATTGAATCTAAAACTACTCTCAGTATTAGCAACTAGCATTCTAGTTTTCATATCGAACAGAAAAAGGTGTTTGAAAACGAAATTACTATCCCACTGAATAACATCAGTGCGAGGGTAATCCATTTTGAACAAGCTTTCTTAAAAGAAACGGCCGAATTTGTCAAGGACCACAAATCCCTGGTAAACGAAGCTAATGATACTCGTGAAAACATGAATGTTTTGGAAAACCTAAATGATTCTCTCTTCGAAGCCGTTATGACTACTGATATCATGTCCATCATTTTACAAACATATTCGGTTCAGGACGATGAAACACTGCGAGCTGAGACATCTGAAATTGTTTCCAAATATGAAAATGCTCTTGTAAAACTTGAAAAAGAAAACATGTCGTTTTTCAAACAACTTGATCGAAAATCAGAGGAATGCAAGTATGACAAATTGTCGTATGAGCATGCCTACAAAGACATGAAAGAGCAAAATGATCTTTTGAGAGCTCAGCTTGTAAGTATAAAAGGGAAGGGTGTGGATACTAAGTTTGCAAAACCATCGACTTTAGAGAAACCAAATGTTTCAAAAACGGTTGAGAAACCAAAAATGTCTATTTCCCAGTTTGCTCCAAAAGTCGATGAGAAAAAGGATTTGACAAAACCAGTCACTCCACAACCCTTGCCCAAGCAAAACGAAATTGAAAAGATTGTTGATAAACGAAAATTGGTTGTTGAAAGTAACACAAATGCGAGTGCACCTAGCACTTCTAGGAATAGAACACCAAATGTGACCACAAAAACTGTAAAGGAATCTGTTGGTTCTAATGACATGGTCCACAATCACCATCTAGAAGAAGCTAGGAAAAGGGCACAACTTCGAAAAGACGGAATTTTAGGCGCAAAACCTAATGTGATGAATTCTACAAGATTCCAAAGCACTGCTAGTAGTAGTAAACCATTACCTAGGAACAATCAACAAAACACTAGGGAGTGGCTTGCATCTAAGAGTAGTTGCGAAAAAGAGAATGTTAGGAATGTAGAATGCAACACAAAGAATTCCAAAGTCTCATCGAACAACAAACAATTTCCAAATGACTGTAGTGACAAAGTTAAGGTTGCAGTTTTAAACAAAAATGTTGAATTTGTCTGTCCTACATGTCAAAAATGTGTTTTTTCAGCTAATCATGATGCATGTGTTGCACAATATATCAAGAAAGAAAATGCTCGTACTAAGGTACAATCCACTAAGAAACCGAATAGAAACAAACCCGTTGATAAGAAGCAAAAGGCTAAGAAACCTAATAGGTGGATCTCTACAGGACGTAGTTTTTCTCAAAATGAGACTTCCGCTGCATCTGAAAAGAAAACAACTCCTAGATCTTACCTTAGGTGGATTCCCACGGGAAAAGTTTTTAACACAGCTGGTCTTAGATGGATTCCCACAGGGAAGATTTTCGATGCTTACACCAAGACAAATAATAGTGAAAATCATCAGGATAAGGAAGTAGAAATCACTACAACTGTTGATAGTGAACACCCTCAATGTGAGGAAACATGTACTCCTAACACTGTTATTTGTGAGAATTCTTCTTCTGTGGATGCAGGTACTTGTGAAAGTGTTGAGGGTTCATACACCCATTGTGGTAAAGAAGAACTTTACGCCAACATCACATGTGGAAATCCTTTTCTAATTCCACTTGTAACTCCACTTTTACTTGTCAAACCTTAATTTTTCTTTCTTTCTTCAAATCTTTTCTTTGTAAATATTTTTTTCAAAAAAACAAAATACAAAATTTGAAAAACCATCAAAAACAAAATACAAAAATATAAAATTTTCAAAAATCCAAAAACAATATAAAACCAAAAATCCAAAAATATTCTTCTCACGACATGTCTCTTGTATAATCGATATTCTGTATGTATCTAGAAATGTCATTCAACAATGATATGGACATGTACAGATGCTTGAGCGAGAGTTCTTTATAATGTTTTTCTAAAACATGTCGTTTCTCAAAAAATTTCTTCAAATGGCTTTCGTATACCTCAGTACGAAACCCGGACTTAAATTAATGACTTCTTAGTATTTCCGCTAAGAACTCGTTCTTCATAGAATGGAAAGTGCTTAACCAACACAAGGTTTTAAATATCTTTCGAGCACTTATCCAAAAAACATAAATTCTCTTTCATCATGAGCACCACATTTTCAAGATTTTTCAAAAAGATTTTCAAAATCTATCAAAATCGGTGCTCATCATCAAAATGACTTGTGTACAGCTTACAGTGCACAACTCAAGTTTTCAAAGAAAGGAAAGTGCTACGCAAAAATGGTTTTCATCAAAAAAGTGCACTTATCCTAAAAATTGGACGCTGTTGTACGCCTCAGTGCGACATTCCTAGTCAAACAAAGAGAAGTCTTTGTTTTTCAAAAAACCTTGATGCAAAATTCAACAAAACTGAAACTTCTTTCTCTTTCAGAATTTTGCTTCAAGAAGACTCCTTCCCTCTAAACTTTAAAATTTTAACATTTCTCAAAAACATATGCGAGTTTTGAGGGGGAGTAATTTCAAAAACAAAAATGTTCCGATTTCATGCAAAAAAAATCTGTCTTTCTCTCCAAAAGCTTTTTCTTAATCCGTTGATATCAAAAATATCACGACATGCTATTTTTTAGGGGGAGAAGACGTGATTAAAATGTGATCAAAATGTGTAAAGATTGTGGTTGAATCTCTAAAGAGCTCGACTCAGAAAGTACCAATGAATTGACGAAGCTTTAAATGTCATTAATTGAAAAGACTTGTCCTGGACGGGTAATAATTTCAAGCTAGTCTAACTAGTGATGTAAGCGTGTCTCGAATAGGACTTGTCTGAGTAGAATGTACCGTATCGAGAGACTTTCTTTGGACTTGACCAGGACGGGTAATAATTTCAAGCTAGTCTAACTAGTGATGTAAGCGTGTCTCGAATCGGTCATGTTCGCTGAAAGTGGATCAATTCAAAAGTGCAAACTCCTCCCGCATGTGCAAATTTCTTAACAATCCATGAGCACATGTGAAGGGGGAGTCCTTTAAAATGAAATCAAAACTCTCAAAGTGTTAACAAAATATGTTTCATTATCATAAACACTTTGAGAAGATTTTCAAATGAATGGTTTTATGGCAACAATAGGATATTCATGAAGATATAAGGTGACTAAGGTTAGGAATAACCGTCCTATGATCCGCCAGAGCCGGAGGGATCTACCCAAGGACAATTCCAATAGATTAGAATTAGAAGTCCTTAGGTATGATTGAAAAAAGCAGAAAATGAGAAAGGAGAAAGAAGGGGTTGAAGAATTAAAAAGAAAAGTTATGAAAAGGGTGAAAAGAAATAGCCCTCCATATGTTCAACCTTAGGGCAGACACCGGGTTCAATTCATATGCTACTAGTTGTTACTAAGGTGACACCGGTATTGAAGATAAAGACGTCATGGACCCAGTGACGCACTGCACTAAACCTTCTAGCCACTCAAGTTCTCTTAAAAGAGCTTGTTTCATTCTCACGGGGAACCAGTGTAATCTATCGATCTGTCTCTTAGAGATGATTGATATTGAAACAGGAGACCTATCCCTAATCTCCGCATAGGAAACCAAATGTGCACTTATCGAGTCTAGAGCCCCGAGATTCATGAAAAGATCTCATAGGAACACATGATATTTCTACACTGGTTGTTCATCATTAAGGACACCAGATGTAAACTTAAGAGTCCTACGCAGATCTTAGCAATCTGCCAGAACATTTATGAGAGGATTTACTTATGTATTTCTCAATGATTGAACGGAAACTCCTGCCAGGGTCAACATCAAACAGCCCTGACAGCAGGTCACTTCGGTAATTCTTTATGGGTTACGCTTAGTGTTCGCGGTGGTTTCAAACGGTCTACAGTCGTGGAGTGATCCCCAGCGACTCACCCAGTCATTGAGCTACTTAGTAGGTCTCGTAAGCTCTCTCGAGAGTATCTGACATGGGAACGGCCTTGGTAAGGATTAGAAGGAGTCTTCACACTATGCTGTTGACGATCTCTAATTCCTTATCTGTAAGTACCGGTTGATTTATTGCTAACTGTTTTCATGCAGCTACACATCACCTCCATGGCGACAGATTCCACATGCTCATACATGCATTTCGAAGTCAAAGGAATGTTCTCACAAAGATCAAAGCAAAGAAAGGTTCAAAGAAAGATTCTATGCAATGTGAAAGAACCTACAGAAGTAAAGTGACAAAGATCTGTGTGAAAACGGGAACTACAAATGCATGTATCACAAAGACTGAAGACGTATGAGCATGTTGGAATGGCGGACAACCACCACAGACACAGAAGTGACAAAAGGCAGATGACACCACATCACAATAGAACAAAGAACGAAGAAAAGTCAGTTATCAAAGATCACAAAGCATGAAGGAACAAAAACTTAAAGACTATTCTACAAAGACTCAAAGTTCAAGACAACAAGATTCAAAGTTCAAAGATCAAGATCACAAAGAGAGATCTCAATGATCACCCCTTAGGGGGAGATTGTTAGCAATAGAAGTGTTGATCATCAATGGAATCAAAGAGAGATCTCAATGATCGCCCCTTAGGGGGAGATTGTTAGAAATAGAAGTGACGATCATTATTGTATCAACGAGTCTTGTAATAATGTTGTAATAGTCTTGTAGTTTAGTTAAGGGTAAACGGGCTTGGTTTAATCTAACATTGTATTAGTTTATGTCTAGTCCATTACATAAGCCCAAGCCCGGCCCATCTCTTTATCCTAACTATATAAACCTCCAAATGCTACCATTTGGAGGTGGTGCTTCTATGTTATTTTCTCTCATTCTCTTTTAATCTAATATCTTTCTTTCTCTCTCTAGAAGTTGCCATCTTTCTTATCTCTTCATCTCTCTATTAATCTTTCTTATAATCTTTATTATATGTGTGAAATGATATAAGTTTTGGGATCCAACATCTCTCTTAGCTAAATCACCAAGCAAGGTACATCTTGAAACCAAACATTTTTGCTTTGACATATTCACCCTAGAGTTTTCTAAAATAGAAAATGAGTCTAAACTTTCATGCAACATGGACCTAAAAACTATCTTTAACAATGAAGATCTTGTGTAAACACTTTTGAAAATGAAATCATGTTAGAAGATAAGATGTCTAGACTTGAGAGTCATGTTGAAATTGATTTAGAATGTAAAGTATGTCTAGAGTACAAACATGAAATTCTAAAACAAAATGAAAAAGGAAAAATACTTGCTAAATTTGATGAAAGTTCAAAAACTCTTGAAAGTTGTTTGAAGAATCAAAGGTCATTTAGAGATAGAACCGGATTAGGATTTAACTCTAATGAATCATCAACAAGTAAAACAAAACATGTTGTGTTTGTGAAACCTAAGAGTATATTGTAGGAGTTGCTCTAGCTCTAGTAGGAACACATGATAAAGGGATAAAAATATCATGTTCAATACATTTATGTGTCTTTCTAACTTTCTTGGATTTATAAGAAGTTGTGGTTAGCCTCTCTACATATCAAGATTATGTGCTTTATGTTTATCTTCTTGATGGCTAATCTATGGAGCTTAAAAGGTACACGTCTCTTCAACTTACCTTTTAATGTTTCTTGTTGATTAGTTGTATGATTTGACATAAGTGTTAGTATTAGTCTTTACTATAAGGCGTCTATGTTGTGAGAGTAACAATAAGGATTTGATCCTTCATAGGTAAAGTAGTTTGATACTACTTCTAGTAGGAGATATAAGGTGTCTTGCCTCGTTTAATCTTTTGGGTAAATACACGAGTAACTCTTGAGTAAGTCTCACTTAATTCTTATCTACAAGTGAGTGAACTAAGAATCTCTTAAGTGATAAGACAACCAACACTTTTGTGATGCTTGCAAATCTAGCAAAACCACTACATTTCATAAACACTTGAAGTACAAAAGTCTTTTGGTATTATACCCTATATTTTCAATATCATCTTAAGTCCAATCATTCTTTTGCTAAAAGTTTCACGAAAGATACACAAAGTAAAATAAATCTGTTGAATTTTATTTGAATGATTGGGAGAAAATGATGTATTAAACTTCTAGGATGTGAACATCAAATTCGACCCATAGTCTTATGATGTTGCATATCTTAGACATTTACACTTATGAGGTTTTACGAAAATAAACCCAAAGAGTCGAGGAATCATTGAGTTTAACATTCAATGAAAGACCACCTCCTTCTAAGATATCATCTTTGGAAGATGATGACTTAGTCGAAAGCCCAACATTAATAAGACAAGATTGTCAAGATCAAAAACAAGGAAGATGGACTATTAAAAATTGAAAAACAACATCCTTTCGTCTTGTGTCAAACATTGAGTCAAGAAATAACAAAAAGAATGATAATCTTTAAAAGATTGTTTATTAACCTAAGCATGCTCCAAAAGAAATGGATAATCACTCAAAAACATTCCTAGTTATTCACTTGTTCAAAATGATTAAGTCCTTTATGACTTATCGAGAATAAGATTAGTAAATCCATAGGTAAAACTAAATGTAGAGAAATGTTTGGAAGACTACTTGTTCTCATAACAATTAGATTCAACATTCTGTTTAGCTTTTGCCTATGTGCTCGTGTCAAAGAAAATCCTAAAACAACTCTTTAGTTGAGTCTTTTTGGATACATCATAAGGTACTACACAACTAGAATTATGGTCTCCCAAAAGAACGGGAATAGAAACCATAGTGTTTGACAAATGGAATTATGTCGGTAATAAGTTGATGAGAAAAGCACAAGTGGTACTTGCACTTTTATACTTACTTACCCAATGATTCTCCAAAAACGCGCATGATTCTCAAATTTGTATCGAATGGAGAAACACATCAACAAGCTCCGCTTGAACAAGCAAACTCACATCAACAAAGGAATTCATCTTATCAACATTGTTATACCCTCAACAAAGGAAGCATCGACTTCATCGACAATTCAATCCATTATGTTCTTTATTGACATATTGTGATCCATCATCATCGTCTTGGTAAAAATGTTCATTGAGGAACATCTTAACCAAGAAAGTCTTATACGTTAACCATTCTATTAACGTTTTCACAAAACCTCTTGAATGAGAATCATTCATCATCCCTAGGCTTAGTCATGAACTCATAAGACCAAAAACCTTAGTTTTGAACATTAGGATAGAACCACAAAAATCAAGAGAATTCCTTTTAAGTTTTTCCCTGCAGAACCCACGGCACCTTCAGACCATACGGGCGGAACCCATTTTTTGGTTCCGCCTGGTCCGCCAAACCTCAGAGTGTTTTAAACTCTTTATTTCAAAGCCAAACACCCTATTAAGTCTTAACAAAAACTAACAAACAGCATCACCCTCTCTAAAACACATACCCTCACGAATTTTAGGGCTTCTAATCCAATCTCTTCCAATCCAACTAACTTTGTAAGTATTCTAATCACAATTACATTTTTAATTTAATCATAACATTTTTGATTACAATCATTAACTAGAATCTTAGGGCTTTTGCATAAAACTTCATGATTCATGAAAAACTTGGTGGCTAGTCAATTATGTATATCATTAAGTTAAGAAATGTATCTTTTCATTGTTACCTTGATTTACCAAACACACCAAGAGCATTATTTTTCTAATTGCAACATGATTCATCACCACATTGTTAAAACAAATGAAAAACATCATTTAAACATCACTTGCATACTATCTCTTGAATGCTAAAGGGGATACATAACTAATATGTATTTTCGGGTACATTCAATCGAAGACACATTCAATTAGGAGAGTGTTGGTTATCTTTTGTTTTTACAACAAAATTTGCATAACAAAACGATTTGGGAATCAAAATGAGTCAAGATAACCATGTCTTCACATTGTCTTGCATATAAGAATATATTAGAACATCCTCGTTGTTAAAAGTCATTAACATACAATTTTATGTTTTCTAGGAATCAACATGCCTCCCGCAAACAAATCCGATCACAAAGAAACCCTTAAATACATGCCCAAACACCATATGACCAAAGGTCTCAACCCGGTTCAAGTAGAAACCTTAAAGGCATTAGAAAAACGCTATGTTCACGAAGGTAGAACCATTGATTCATCCTTTCTAGAAGGAACTTCTATTCGCCAAAACTTTGCCGCAATTCACTTTGATTGTCTCCTTGATATAGATGAGCCCATTTGTCCTAGGTTCATCTTGGAATTTTATGCAACCGTAAACCTTTCCTCATGTGCGGGTGGTAGGATCTCATCAAACTTCACAACCAATCAAATATCACATGATATAGATTTAAAAGACTTAGCTATAATTCTTGGTGTACCAAATGAGGGAACTTGCCTCTACACGGATAAGTGGCCCATTTCAAGTCTTGATACTATTGATCGTTTTTATCCATACGATACACCTCTTGCTAGTAAGGAAACTATTAAGGAACACCTCTTTGTTAGAACCTCTACCACTAGGGTGAACCGTTCGGGGAATACTATAGATAAAGATCCTTTTGGTATGGAGCTCAATGAGCTTAAACCGCAATTTAAGAAATGGGAAGAAATTCTTAGGGCTAACGTCATAAGTACCATAGGAAATAGAGATCACATCAACACATGTCTTTGCTATATGCTCTATAGCATTTCAACCAGTCAACCCTTCAACTTAGCCTACTACCTAGCCAAAAGGATGGCCGACATATCCTTAGTTGGAACAACCGCTCTTCCCTATGGTATGCTTCTTACTCGCCTCTTTAGAGGAATCTCACCCATTTCTCCTAAAGAAGATGGAATACGCCTTGACTATTTTCTAGTTCCTCACACCTTCGTTCCTCTAAGTGATAAACGAGTTTTCAAAAATAAGGGCAAACATACTCGATCACCTACTCCATCTTCATCATCATCCGGCATGAGCGACGATGATAAACTACCGAACTCTAAGTTACCTCCTTTAGAATATCTTCAAGCTCTCCCCATCATTGAAAATGCTTCCGAAGAGTTCAAGCAAACCAAAGGAATGTTCAAGTGTTTTGGAAGGTACCTAAACAAGCTCATAAAGAAGATTGGTCGGTTGTGAGAAGATTAAGGAGCGTTTGTCTTATGTGTGCTTTAGAAGCGTCTTTGTGTTAAAACTATGTGAATTATGTGATGTGTATTACTTCTCATATTCATGTCTTATTACGTTTGATGGATTATGTTTTGTATGCTCTTTTATGATTAATGACAATATTAGTGGTATGTGTCAATTTCATGCTTATGGTAAAATTCACTAAGTTAAGTGAAAATCGTTAGCCCCTGGTCAAAGTCGTAAGAGATGAATGTCTATATGCCCAATTTTTGCATTTCCTAATCTGTCATATAGTAAATTTTCATTTCCAAGAGTTTTCGAAAAATTTGAAAATCGTTTCGCGGGTCAAAAACGCGGACTGTATACTTTTGCAGCACTGGCGGATCAGGCGGATCCCAAAATTGGGTTCCGCCAGTACAATTTCTGGGAATTCCAGAATTGGCCCAACGGACCAGGCGGATCCCAAAACAGGGTTCCGCCTGTGTAGTCTCAGGGTGCCGCCAGTACCTGCAGAAAATTTGTGAACATTTTTCTTAAGATCATAACTTGTAAAGTGTCAAATCATTATCCCAAGTGAGAAACATCTTTCATTAACACCAACAACCATATTGGAACAAACCTCACTCACTAAAACAATTAGGAAGACACTTCCCGCCAAAATTCAAATTCAAAACATAACTACCCAAAGGAACCCTTTTAAAGGATCCTTCAAACCTTTGATACATTTTCAACCAAACCACTTCTCATGATCACAAAGCATTGAGTGCTTAGGTTGGTCATTCACTCCATCCTATTCATTGGATTGACCTCAAATGATGTGACATGGTCATGAAAATCATTTGACACCTCAATCTTTGAATAGTAAAACATCAAATCCAAATACTATTTCAATACCTTTCTCATCCTATAAAATTGAAAGCTTCACAACAATTCTAATCACACCATCACCATCAAGACTTCTTCCCTCAAACATCAAAACCAAAACCTTTGAAATGACCAAATCCAACACCTCATCCGAATCATCAAAATCATGTGCTAAAACCACTAGGATTAGTGTGAAACCTTGTTGCTTCAACAAAACCACAAAGTCAAGCTCATCTTCATCAAGTGATGCTTCACTTAACATCTCCTCACCTATCCAAGATTTTCTTAATCTAACTACCTCAACTACACCTTCAACACCTTGTAACACAAATGTGATCACCATTCAAGATTTGCTTAATCTTGCTACACCACCACCTTCTCCACCTCATTGCAACTCAAACCTAGCCATTAATCCATCACCAACTAGACCTTTGAGTATATCAACCTCACCTTCTCAACAAGCCTTTAAATCAAAAACTCCTTCACCTCAATCACCAACACCTACACCAATGGAACTTTTCCATACACCACCAACATCACCACTACCAAATTTAGAAACTTTTGATGATCTATCATCAACTCCACCATCCTTCTCACTTTTTGACACCATTGCTCAAATAGAAACCCAACAACAACCTAGTGAGCAACTAGATGATGAACCCCATCACCCATCTATAGTAGAACGGTTAGCTTACCGTTATGCTAGACCATCCATTTTTCCAAATGATCAAGGTCATACCCACCAACAATCATTTGTGTTTCACCTAATTTACAAAGACCTTCATGGAAATCCTTCCAGCGAACCAAGCTTTCGCCATTTTGTTCAAAATCAACAACCACAACAACAAAATTCCCAAAATTTTGAAACTCTACTTTCTTCTTATAAGAAAATAGAAACATCCTTATGGGAAAAACCTCCAACCATGAATGAGGAAATAAGTACTCATTTAGCCCACCTTAAGGCCTTCAAACGAATGGTTGACTCTCAAATCAACCATGTTATGGAATTTCATACGGCATTAGACTCAACAAGTGAAGGAAGCAAACACACCTCTCAACCATCCACATTTGCTCCTTCAAGTTCAAACCATCCATCCACCACCATCATTCCCCCGCCATGATTGCGGACATTGCGAGAGAACCGCTCACATTAGTGAAAGATGTCGAACGGAACTTCGTGAGTTATCCGAAGAAATGAGGTTTATTCTAAACCACATTTTGGAGCGTCTACAATCCTTGTCTCACCCACCTCAACCTTAGAGTCTCCAAAATGAAACGAAACCGTTTCTATTGGAAAATGTCCCCATTTTAACCAACAAATCAAAACCAAGACACCTCCTCACCTCTCCAAATAAAACCCGCTACAACCTTCAACCCACATTTTTCATCCTTAAAACAACCCAATCCTTGTTTTTGGAAAATGTTTCTCATTAAGGAAAATGATGATTTCCTTGTAGCATTGTTAGTTTATTTTTAGTTTTTCTTAGTCTTTAAAAGTAGGATGTTGTCATCTTAATGTTGTGTCTTTGACTATCTAAGAGTCAAAATTTTACAATTTAATGAATGTCATTCTACTACAAGGTTTAAATTGTTTGATGACCATTTAGGTATGATGAGTGAACTATATCTTGGTATGGTAACATACATAAACCTTGTGCTTTAGAAACTAACTTTTTTTTTGTAGGTTCATTATCCATGTCTTCCTTCCTTGAAACTCCATTTAGGGGAGTAACATTCAAGGGGGAGCATGAGTCTTGCTTTATTCCGCTTCACAACTCTTAGTTGTGTTTTTAAACATGAAATGCTTTCATGACTTATCTTGTGCGGAAACTAACTTTTCTTTTGTAGGTTCAAAATCCATGTCTCCTCTCTTGGCACTCCATTTAGGGGGAGTATCAACTAAGGGGGAGCATGCCTATAATTCCGCTTCGCTACTCTTCTTTTTGTTTCGCCAAAAAGGGGGAGAATTTATATGAAACTTGCTCTATTATTTTAAACTTCCGCGTAGCAAACTCTTTGCAAAAACAAGTTTCATTACTAACTTTATAAGACTTAACACTAAATCTTATGACTTACTTTTAAATAAAGTTTATGTTTTGTTATCAACAAAAAGGGGGAGATTGTTAATATAAATATCGCCTAAAAACGTTATTTATATTTTACGATCTTTGCTAAGTTTTGTTAATAACAAAGTATGAACTTTAGCTAAAAGTAAATTATCACTTTGAGTGTTTAAGTCTAGTTTAACTAATGTTTACATTTCATTTTAAACTAAACATTGGTTTTATTTCTTAAATTAGAAATAGTCACATCACATTTATGGCAAGTTTTGTCATTATGTATTTATGGCAAGTTATGTGTTTGACTTGCTTTTATGTTGCTTGCAAGTATCATGTTTGACTTACTTTAAGTGATGTGACATTGTTTGGTTGCTAGAAGTTATGAGACAAGACATTGTTTGGTTTGGGAAGTTATTGCAAAAACCTACTGCAGACCCAGCGGTACCCTGGGGTACACGGGCGGAACCCATCTCAGGGTTCCGCCTGATCCGCCAGACGTGCAGAATAGTGTGCTATAAATACCAAACCATTTGTTTGTTTTGTGCAACCCTTTAGGACTTATTCTCACATATTCTTTCAACTAACTCAGTAACCCTTGACTTGTGTGATTCTCTTATGTAGCAAGGAACTCCACAAGATCATTCAAGAAGTTGCAAGCTTCAACTCTAAAGTTGCAAGTCTTGTTAGCTTGGTCATGTATAAGCTTTGGTAGTTTATACTTCATGTGTGTCATGTATGTAGAAGTTATAGGTTAGTATTTTAGGCCTCAAAATACAAAGAGTGTTGGGAGTTGTTGTACCCTAGTAAAAGAACTAACGGGAGTGGTTGTACCCTTGGAAAAGAACTCGACATCTAGCTTTGTTTCGGTAAAAGTGTAAGCGACGAATGGGAGTGGTTGTACCCTTGTAAAAGAACTCGACATCTAGCTTAGTGTCGGTAAAAGTGTAAGCGACGTTGTAAAGGTTTTCTCCGCCGGTGAAAGGAGCTTGTTGATTAGTGTTTATAACTCTCGAGTTGGAAACTCGGGGCGTGGATGTAGGGCAAGGAAAAAGAGTCCTTGTAGCCGAACCACGATAAAGTATCGTGTTGTGGTTTGATTGTTTCTTTCTCTATCTTTGCTTATTATATGTTGTTGTTTAGTTAGAATTGTTGATCACATATAAAGCTTTTCAAAGAACCAAAACAAGTAATATTGTTCTTATATCTTTCAACATAAGTAAAGCTTTTCAAAGAACTAAACAAGCAAAGTTAGAATCATTACAAGTAAAGCTTTTCAAAGTATAAAACAAGTTAAGTTAGAATGGTTATCTACATGTAAAGTCTTTTCAAAGAATCAAACATATTAAGTTGTGTTTATATCTTTAACCAAATGTCAAGTTCTCAAAGATTATTTAAGCAAATAAGAATCGAAAAAGCGCTAAACTATTCAACCCCCCTTCTAGTTTTCCACAAAATGGTCAATCCTAAAAGCCTACTAGGAGGGGGGTTAAAAGATGCTAAGTTTGATGTGTGGGGCCCACTGTGGTAGTCACAAATCACCACCAAAGTGGTGGTGATGGACTGATGGTCTGATGCACAGGGGAAGGGTGTTCCCTGCAAGTGACTTTGGACCTTGCTGGGGCCCACTAGAAAATTACTAAAAATAAAAGGGTACTGAGACCTTGAAGTTGAAGTGGTAGACTACTAATCCACAAAAGCACAAGACCTAAATCCTTCTACTAAATTCTCTAAAATTCTCACTAGTTTGGAAAAAACTGAGTAAGGCACAATTTGACTTTTTGAGTTTAAACCCCTAAGTTGACTTTGGTGAATTTTGGATGGTTACTACTGATTGATTATGAGGTTATAAACTATATCTAAACTAAATTACACTAAATTAACAAATATAATACCTAATGCAATTGATTTGAGACCCCTAACCCCTCACAGTTAACTGTGGGGGAAATTTATTTATGATTTTGACTATTGGTGTTAAGGAGTTAGGTTTTAAAGCATGAGAGGACCTAGACTAACCTAAGGGAGTGTGATATGAGCATAAACAACCACTAAGGACTCACTGAGTCCTCACAATATCTAGAACCAAACACCCCTTTTGTGAGTCTGTGATGATGATTATGCAGCTAATTACCAATTTAATCCACAAACTTAACTAGTCACTGTATAATAAGCTAAAACCAACTCAAATAAGCACAAATAAACTGCCAATTACACAAATTAATCTAAGTACCTAATGTGAGAAAAAGTGAGTACAAAATCTTACTTGAAGTCCAAGCCTTAGACTGATGAACCAGGAACAAGAATCACTTCCTATTGGATTCCCATAAATCCTCTAACCCAGGGCCATCAATAAGCCACCCTGCTCCATGATTTTTGCACAATAACACTGAATTTTTATTTATGACTTAATTATGTCTAGTTTTTTTTTTTTTTTTTTTTTTTGTAATTATGAAATACTAGGTGATACTACTTAATAAGCTTTGATAACTTTTAAAAACTTAAGATTGAGTTAAATAAGACTGAAATGAACATAAACAACAACCTATAACAATGATTAAGTAAATTTGTCGATTTTACTTAAAAATGCCAAATACTAATCTGATGAACAAGAAAGTAATTCAAGGTTAAATAAATATTCAATTACACTAACATAACTGAGTACAAGTGTTTGAAATGGAAATTACAATTGAATTGGAAAGTTACACTACCTACGATTACTTTTAACTAAAGCTACACTAATAACCTTCACCACAGCTTCCTTGCTTCTTTATAACGACTTCTAAGGCTTTGTGGGACCCACTGGACTAATTCCCACCACATCTTGACCCTTGGATTGGTCTGATTGATCTTGGCCGTTTAAAATGCTTTTTGGCGCGAAAAAGTCTTGGGGGACTGTAGATTGCGTGAAGAGGTTATTATAGGGTTTTGGAAGGTTGTGGAGTTGGAGGGTAGTGGGTAGGACAGCTGGGGTGGTGAGGTGGAGTTGAAATCTGTGGGTGTGAGGTGGTATTGAGTTGCAGTGGTGGAAGTGGTGGTTTGGGAGGGAAAGAAAGGCTGGGGTGGTTTTGGTTTGAGGGTTGACCGAGGGTAAGGGGCTTTGACCCCGTTTTTTATTAAAAGGTGGAATGGGCTTATGTATTTTGGGCCTTGGGTAAATAAGTAGGGTGGGCTTTTAGTGTTGGGTTGGATTAGGTTTTAGGTAATAATAATAATAGGGTCCGGTTTGGTTTTAGGAATTACACAAGGACCAAAGTTGTAATTTGGGCAAAGTTGAGGGTATGATGTGTAATTTTTCAAAGTTTATCATAAGGGTCTAAATTGTCACATGTGAATAGTACAAGGGTATTTTTGATATTTTTCATTTTTTAAATACCTGGGGACTAAAACTGACAAACTGCCAAACTTGAGGGACCAATTATGTAATTTCACCAAACTTCACATCAAGGACCATTACTGCAAAAGATTATTAGTACAAGGACCAAAATTGATTTTCTCAAAGTTTTTAACATCCCAGGGACCATTTATGTCAATTTGCAAAGTACAGGGACTGAACTTGTAATTTTATGAAACTTAGCACCAAAGGACTAAATATGTAACTTTATGATTAAAAAGGACCTTTGGTGACATTTTCAAGTTTTTTAGAATAACCAGGGACTAGTTTTGACAACTTTTGAAACTTGAGGGACTGAAACTGCCAATTATGCAAATTTTGTACGTTTTTCATCTGTTTTTGCTTATTTTGCATTTGAAACATATAAAACACACTTCTAAGATATTTTCAGTATTTTGATGCATATTTGAGTGTTTTTGGATGTTTTGGCAGCTCAGATTAGTATAATATGATGAGTATTTAGACACTCATTAATCCCCCACACTAAACTATTGCTAGTCCCTAGCAAATTTTGATTCGCCTCAAACGGTCAACTAAGTTTACCAAGTGATGGTCAACCAAGTCAAACGTCTAAGGCAAATGCTTCCGTGGAATACAGTGTTTCCCCGGGTCGTAATGTCCCAACGAGGTGTGCGATGTTTTATTATAAACGAATCTGTGATCGAGTGAATATGAACATGGATATGGATAAAAGTGTGTGTGTGTGTGAGATTAAACTAGGGTTTTATAATTTAAAATGACTTAAATAAGCTAATGGAATGATTACGTGAAAGCTAGGTATCTAAAACGTTTAAACGTACACCAAATTAAAAATCAGACGCGACTGCGTACTGAGAAAAAGGTGAGTTTTAAGAAAAATAAACTATAGGGGTTAAAAATGAAAATTCTATAAACTTAAACTTAAAATAAAATTAAATTAAAAAGAAAACTATTTTTTAGATTATCTTATTATTTATTATTAATTATTTAATTAAAAACTATTTAACTATTTAATTAAAACTAATTTAAATAAAAACTAAAAATGATTAACACTACAAATTAAACTAAAAACTTGCAGAAACAATTTCTAAACTTAAAATATAACTTGAAGAATGTAAAAAATAAAATAAATATTTTTGTCTTTTTGTGAATTTTCTATTAATTAAAAACTATTTATATTAATTATACTAATTAAACTATTTTAAATTACAAATAATACTAAATTAACTTAGAAAATTATGAAAAAATTTATAAAACTATTTTATGACTTATAAAAGCTATAAAAATTATAAAAACTAGGTGTTGCTTTATAAAAATTAATTATGCTATTTATAACTTACTTATTGATTAATTACTAATAAAACTATTTTTAAATCTAATAAATATCAAATGACAATATAAAAATCTGAGAAAATTATTAAAAATACTTTAATATAAGAGGAAATTAATAAAAATATAAAATTACAAATTACTTAATAAAAATCTAAAAATGAAAATTAAAATTAAATTAAATTAAATTGAAACTATCACTTATTTTTATATTGTTTTTTCTGGATTTTTCTTTTATAAATCTATATTATACCTAAAAATAGACAACTTTAATAAAGACAACTATTTTATAGCTTAATAATAAGCTAGTTATAAGCTACTAACTTAAGCAGTTGACCAAACAAGCAAATAAGCTCAAATGAGCTTGTGTGGGACCCATAATGGTGAAATCTAGTTCCTCTGAGTTGCTTGAACAAGTTTGAGTATGATTTGATCAAATAAGCCCTTGAAATAAGCTGATAAGCAACAAAAAGCAATTTGATTATTTGTCTGAACTCAGAAACTGGGACAGATTTTTGTAGCTTAATTAGGTGGGACCCAGGGAACTTATGGTCAAACAAATGGTCAATCCTAAGAGCCTACTAGGAGGGGGGTTGAAAGATGCTAAGTTTGATGTGTGGGGCCCACTGTGGTAGTCACAAATCACCACCAAAGTGGTGGTGATGGACTGATGGTCTGATGCACAGGGGAAGGGTGTTCCCTGCAAGTGACTTTGGACCTTGCTGGGGCCCACTAGAAAATTACTAAAAATAAATGGGTACTGAGACCTTGAAGTTGAAGTGGTAGACTACTAATCCACAAAAGCACAAGACCTAAATCCTTCTACTAAATTCTCTAAAATTCTCACTAGTTTGGAAAAAACTGAGTAAGGCACAATTTGACTTTTTGAGTTTAAACCCCTAAGTTAACTTTGGTTAATTTTGGATGGTTACTACTGATTGATTATGAGGTTATAAACTATATCTAAACTAAATTACACTAAATTAACAAATATAATACCTAATGCAATTAATGTGAGACCCCTAACCCCTCACAGTTAACTGTGGGGGAAATTTATTTATGATTTTGACTATTGGTGTTAGGTACTTAGGTTTTAAAGCATGAGAGGACCTAGACTAACCTAAGGGAGTGTGATATGAGCATAAACAACCACTAAGGACTCACTGAGTCCTCACAATATCTAGAACCAAACACCCCTTTTGTGAGTCTGTGATGATGATTATGCAGCTAATTACCAATTTAGTCCACAAACTTAACTAGTCACTGTATAATAAGCTAAAACCAACTCAAATAAGCACAAATAAACTGCCAATTACACAAATTAATCTAAGTACCTAATGTGAGAAAAAGTGAGTACAAAATCTTACTTGAAGTCCAAGCCTTAGACTGATGAACCAGGAACAAGAATCACTTCCTATTGGATTCCCATAAATCCTCTAACCCAGGGCCATCAATAAGCCACCCTGCTCCATGATTTTTGCACCATAACACTGAATTTTTTTTATGACTTAATTATGTCTAGTTTTTTTTTTTTTTTTTTTTTTTTTTTTTTTTTTTTTTTTTTTTTGTAATTATGAAATACTAGGTGATACTACTTAATAAGCTTTGATAACTTTTAAAAACTTAAGATTGAGTTAAATAAGACTGAAATGAACATAAACAACAACCTATAACAATGATTAAGTAAATTTGTTGATTTTACTTAAACATGCCAAATACTAATCTGATGAACAAGAAAGTAATTCAAGGTTAAATAAAGATTCAATTACACTAACATAACTGAGTACAAGTGTTTGAAATGGAAATTACAATTGAATTGGAAAGTTACACTACCTACGATTACTTTTAACTAAAGCTACACTAATAATCTTCACCACAGCTTCCTTGCTTCTTTATAACGACTTCTAAGGCTTTGTGGGACCCACTGGTCTAATTCCCACCACATCTTGACCCTTGGATTGGTCTGATTGATCTTGGCCGTTTAAAATGCTTTTTGGCGCGAAAAAGTCCTGGGGGACTGTAGATTGCGTGAAGAGGTTATTATAGGGTTTTGGAAGGTTGTGGAGGTGGAGGGTAGTGGGTAGGACAGCTGGGGTGGTGAGGTGGAGTTGAAATCTGTGGGTGTGAGGTGGTATTGAGTTGCAGTGGTGGTTTGGGAGGGAAAGAAAGGCTGAGGTGGTTTTGGTTGGAGGGTTGACCGAGGGTAAGGGGCTTTGACCCCATTTTTTATTAAAAGGTGGAATGGGCTTATGTATTTTGGGCCTTGGGTAAATAAGTAGGGTGGGCTTTTAGTGTTGGGTTGGATTAGGTTTTAGGTAATAATAATAATAGGGTCCGGTTTGGTTTTAGGAATTACACAAGGACCAAAGTTGTAATTTGGGCAAAGTTGAGGTTATGATGTGTAAATTTCCAAAGTTTATCTTAAGGGTCTAAATTGTCACATGTGAATAGTACAAGGGTATTTTTGATATTTTTCATTTTTTAAATACCCGGGGACTAAAACTGACAAACTGCCAAACTTGAGGGACCAATTATGTAATTTCACCAAACTTCACATCAAGGACCATTACTGCAAAAGATTATTAGTACAAGGACCAAAATTGATTTTCTCAAAGTTTTTAACATCCCAGGGACCATTTATGTCAATTTGCAAAGTACAGGGACTAAACTTGTAATTTTATGAAACTTAGCACCAAAGGACTAAATATGTAACTTTATGATTAAAAAGGACCTTTGGTGACATTTTCAAGTTTTTTAGAATAACCAGGGACTAGTTTTGACAACTTTTGAAACTTGAGGGACTGAAACTGCCAATTATGCAAATTTTGTACGTTTTCATCTGTTTTTGCTTATTTTGCATTTGAAACATATAAAACACACTTCTAAGATATTTTCAGTATTTTGATGCATATTTGAGTGTTTTTGGATGTTTTGGCAGCTCAGATTAGTATAATATGATGAGTATTTAAATACTCATTAATCCCCCACACTAAACTATTGCTAGTCCCTAGCAAATTTTGATTCGCCTCAAACGGTCAACTATGTTTACCAAGTGATGGTCAACCAAGTCAAACGTCTAAGGCAAATGCTTCCGTGGAATACAGTGTTTTCCCGGGTCGTAATGTCCCAACGAGGTGTGCGATGTTTTATTATAAACGAATCTGTGATCGAGTGAATATGAACATGGATATGGATAAAAGTGTGTGTGTGTGTGATTAAACTAGGGTTTTATAATTTAAAATGACTTAAATAAGCTAATGGAATGATTACGTGAAAGCTAGGTATCTAAAACGTTTAAACGTACACCAAATTAAAAATCAGACGCGACTGCGTACTGAGAAAAAGGTAAGTTTTAAGAAAAATAAACTATAGGGGTTAAAAATGAAAATTCTATAAACTTTAACTTAAAATAAAATTAAATTAAAAAGAAAACTATTTTTTAGATTATTTTATTATTTATTATTAATTATTTAATTAAAAACTATTTAACTATTTAATTAAAACTAATTTAAATAAAAACTAAAAATGATTAACACTACAAATTAAACTAAAAACTTGCAGAAACAATTTCTAAACTTAAAATAGAACTTGAAGAAAGTAAAAAATAAAATAAATATTTTTGTCTTTTTGTGAATTTTCTATTAATTAAAAACTATTTATATTAATTATACTAATTAAACTATTTTAAATTACAAATAATACTAAATTAACTTAGAAAATTATGAAAAAATTTATAAAACTATTTTATGACTTATAAAAGCTATAAAAAATATAAAAACTAGGTGTTGCTTTATAAAAATTAATTATGCTATTTATAACTTACTTATTGATTAATTACTAATAAAACTATTTTTAAATCTAATAAATATCAAATGACAATATAAAAATCTGAGAAAATTATTAAAAATACTTTAATATAAGAGGAAATTAATAAAAATATAAAATTACAAATTACTTAATAAAAATCTAAAAATGAAAATTAAAATTAAATTAAATTAAATTGAAACTATCACTTATTTTTATATTGTTTTTTCTGGATTTTTCTTTTATAAATCTATATTATACCTAAAAATAGACAACTTTAATAAAGACAACTATTTTATAGCTTAATAATAAGCTAGTTATAAGCTACTAACTTAAGCAGTTGACCAGAGTTGACCAAACAAGCAAATAAGCTCAAATGAGCTTGTGTGGGACCCACAATGGTGAAATCTAGTTCCTCTGAGTTGCTTGAACAAGTTTGAGTATGATTTGATCAAATAAGCCCTTGAAATAAGCTGATAAGCAACAAAAAGCAATTTGATTATTTGTCTGAACTCAGAAACTGGGACAGATTTTTGTAGCTTAATTAGGTGGGACCCAGGGAACTTATGGTCAAACAAATGGTCAATCCTAAGAGCCTACTAGGAGGGGGGTTGAAAGATGCTAAGTTTGATGTGTGGGGCCCACTGTGGTAGTCACAAATCACCACCAAAGTGGTGGTGATGGACTGATGGTCTGATGCACAGGGGAAGGGTGTTCCCTGCAAGTGACTTTGGACCTTGCTGGGGCCCACTAGAAAATTACTAAAAATAAATGGGTACTGAGACCTTGAAGTTGAAGTGGTAGACTACTAATCCACAAAAGCACAAGACCTAAATCCTTCTACTAAATTCTCTAAAATTCTCACTAGTTTGGAAAAAAACTGAGTAAGGCACAATTTGACTTTTTGAGTTTAAACCCCTAAGTTGACTTTGGTGAATTTTGGATGGTTACTACTGATTGATTATGAGGTTATAAACTATATCTAAACTAAATTACACTAAATTAACAAATATAATACCTAATGCAATTGATTTGAGACCCCTAACCCCTCACAGTTAACTGTGGGGGAAATTTATTTATGATTTTGACTATTGGTGTTAGGGACTTAGGTTTTAAAGCATGAGAGGACCTAGACTAACCTAAGGGAGTGTGATATGAGCATAAACAACCACTAAGGACTCACTGAGTCCTCACAATATCTAGAACCAAACACCCCTTTTGTGAGTCTGTGATGATGATTATGCAGCTAATTACCAATTTAATCCACAAACTTAACTAGTCACTGTATAATAAGCTAAAACCAACTCAAATAAGCACAAATAAACAGCCAATTACACAAATTAATCTAAGTACCTAATGTGAGAAAAAGTGAGTACAAAATCTTACTTGAAGTCCAAGCCTTAGACTGATGAACCAGGAACAAGAATCACTTCCTATTGGATTCCCATAAATCCTCTAACCCAGGGCCATCAATAAGCCACCCTGCTCCATGATTTTTGCACCATAACACTGAATTTTTATTTATGACTTAATTATGTCTAGTTTTTTTTTTTTTTTTTTTTTTTTTTTTTTTTTTTTCTTGTAATTATGAAATACTAGGTGATACTACTTAATAAGCTTTGATAACTTTTAAAAACTTAAGATTGAGTTAAATAAGACTGAAATGAACATAAACCACAACCTATAACAATGATTAAGTAAATTTGTCGATTTTACTTAAAAATGCCAAATACTAATCTGATGAACAAGAAAGTAATTCAAGGTTAAATATAGATTCAATTACACTAACATAACTGAGTACAAGTGTTTGAAATGGAAATTACAATTGAATTGGAAAGTTACACTACCTACGATTACTTTTAACTAAAGCTACACTAATAATCTTCACCACAGTTTCCTTGCTTCTTTATAACGACTTCTAAGGCTTTGTGGGACCCACTGGACTAATTCCCACCACATCTTGACCCTTGGATTGGTCTGATTGATCTTGGCCATTTAAAATGCTTTTTGGCGCGAAAAAGTCTTGGGGGACTGTAGATTGCTTGAAGAGGTTATTATAGGGTTTTGGAAGGTTGTGGAGGTGGAGGGTAGTAGGTAGGACAGCTGGGGTGGTGAGGTGGAGTTGAAATCTGTGGGTGTGAGGTGGTATTGAGTTGCAGTGGTGGTTTGGGAGGGAAAGAAAGGCTGGGGTGGTTTTGGTTGGAGGGTTGACCGAGGGTAAGGGGCTTTGACCCCATTTTTTTATTAAAAGGTGGAATGGGCTTATGTATTTTGGGCCTTGGGTAAATAAGTAAGGTGGGCTTTTAGTGTTGGGTTGGATTAGGTTTTAGGTAATAATAATAATAGGGTCCTGTTTGGTTTTAGGAATTACACAAGGACCAAAGTTGTAATTTGGGCAAAGTTGAGGGTATGATGTGTAATTTTCCAAAGTTAATCATAAGGGTCTAAATTGTCACATGTGAATAGTACAAGGGTATTTTTGATATTTTTCATTTTTTAAATACCCGGGGACTAAAACTGACAAACTGCCAAACTTGAGGGACCAATTATGTAATTTCACCAAACTTCACATCAAGGACCATTCCTGCAAAATATTATTAATACAAGGACCAAAATTGATTTTCTCAAAGTTTTTAACATCCCAGGGACCATTTATGTCAATTTGCAAAGTACAGGGACTAAACTTGTAATTTTATGAAACTTAGCACCAAAGGACTAAATATGTAACTTTATGATTAAAAAGGACCTTTAGTGACATTTTCAAGTTTTTTAGAATAACCAGGGACTAGTTTTGACAACTTTTGAAACTTGAGGGACTGAAACTGCCAATTATGCAAATTTTGTACGTTTTTCATCTGTTTTTGCTTATTTTGCATTTGAAATATATAAAACACACTTCTAAGATATTTTCAGTATTTTGATGCATATTTGAGTGTATTTGGATGTTTTGGCAGCTCAGATTAGTATAATATGATGAGTATTTAGACACTCATTAATCCCCCACACTAAACTATTGCTAGTCCCTAGCAAATTTTGATTCGCCTCAAACGGTCAACTAAGTTTACCAAGTGATGGTCAACCAAGTCAAACGTCTAAGGCAAATGCTTCCGTAGAATACAGTGTTTCCCCGGGTCGTAATGTCCCAAGGAGGTGTGCGATGTTTTATTATAAACGAATCTGTGATCGAGTGAATATGAACATGGATATGAATAAAAGTGTGTGTGTGTGTGATTAAACTAGGGTTTTATAATTTAAAATGACTTAAATAAGCTAATCGAATGATTACGTGAAAGCTAGGTATCTAAAACGTTTAAACGTACACCAAATTAAAAATCAGACGCGACTGCGTACTGAGAAAAAGGTGAGTTTTAAGAAAAATAAACTATAGGGGTTAAAAATGAAAATTCTATAAACTTAAACTTAAAATAAAATTAAATTAAAAATAAAACTATTTTTTAGATTATTTTATTATTTATTATTAATTATTTAATTAAAAACTATTTAACTATTTAATTAAAACTAATTTAAATAAAAACTAAAAATGATTAACACTACGAATTAAACTAAAAACTTGCAGAAACAATTTCTAAACTTAAAATAGAACTTGAAGAAAGTAAAAAATAAAATAAATATTTTTGTCTTTTTGTGAATTTTCTATTAATTAAAAACTATTTATATTAATTATACTAATTAAACTATTTTAAATAACAAATAATACTAAATTAACTTAGAAAACTATGAAAAAATTTATAAAACTATTTTATGACTTATAAAAGCTATAAAAAATATAAAAACTAGGTGTTGCTTTATAAAAATTAATTATGCAATTTATAACTTACTTATTGATTAATTACTAATAAAACTATTTTTAAATCTAATAAATATCAAATGACAATATAAAAATCTGAGAAAATTATTAAAAATACTTTAATATAATAGGAAATTAATAAAAATATAAAATTACAAATTACTAAAAATTAAAATTAAATTAAATTAAATAGAAACTATCACTTATTTTTATATTGTTTTTTCTGGATTTTTCTTTTATAAAAGGTGGAATGGGCTTATGTATTTTGGGCCTTGGGTAAATAAGTAGGGTGGGCTTTTAGTGTTGGGTTGGATTAGGTTTTAGGTAATAATAATAGGGTCCGGTTTGGTTTTAGGAATTACACAAGGACCAAAGTTGTAATTTGGGCAAAGTTGAGGGTATGATGTGTAATTTTCCAAAGTTTATCATAAGGGTCCAAATTGTCACATGTGAATAGTACAAGGGTATTTTTGATATTTTTCATTTTTTAAATACCCGGGGACTAAAACTGACAAACTGCCAAACTTGAGGGACCAATTATGTAATTTCACCAAACTTCACATCAAGGACCATTCCTGCAAAAGATTATTAGTACAAGGACCAAAATTGATTTTCTCAAAGTTTTTAACATCCCAGGGACCATTTATGTCAATTTGCAAAGTACAGGGACTAAACTTGTAATTTTATGAAACTTAGCACCAAAGGACTAAATATGTAACTTTATGATTAAAAAGGACCTTTGGTGACATTTTCAAGTTTTTTAGAATAACCAGGGACTAGTTTTGACAACTTTTGAAACTTGAGGGACTGAAACTGCCAATTATGCAAATTTTGTACGTTTTTCATCTGTTTTTGCTTATTTTGCATTTGAAACATATAAAACACACTTCTAAGATATTTTCAGTATTTTGATGCATATTTGAGTGTTTTGGCAGCTCAGATTAGTATAATATGATGAGTATTTAGACACTCATCAGTTATCTAACTTTGTTTGGTGTGGTTTGAGTAGGTATATGGATATATGTGTGATTATTGTGTGTTATAGTGTGATTAGTATTTGGTTTAGCACTAAATCCTTTCGTGTTGTGGTTGTCATTGTGATTTTTGGTGATGTTGATTTTGGAAAAGTTCATTTTGATCACCCAGGTGGTGTAGAAATTATTTGTGTATATTTGGTGTTCTGAGGTTTTGCGTAACGAGTCTTTGTTCAAGTATTTGAGCGTTAGTAAGTTACGGGAATGTTGTCGTTGTGAGAAATGTTTATGGAGTGTGAAAATCTATTTTTGGAAACTTTATTTTGAAAATGAATATTTTCCGGTTTGTCGTAAAATTAAGGTTTATCGCGAAAGACGTTAGGTTTTGTTATGGGATTACATAAAATATGAAAAGTATGAGGTTTTGAGTGTAATAAATAAATTTAATAAAAAAATTAAATATAATTAAAGGGGCGGCCGAATATATGGTTTTGGGGAAAAAAGGAAACCAAATTTGATACCAAATACAACTTTAAGCCTTAAGGGTTATCCAAAATAATTATAAATACAAAATCAAAATATCCCTATCCCTTCTTTTGGAGTATACGGTCGAACAAGGGGGAGAGCAGCAAGAGAAAAATTTAGGGTTTTGTTTTTGAAGCTAAAACCAAGATCTATGTATATTTTTAATACTAGTTTTCATGTAATTAATTAATTATTGTTATGATTCATGTAATATTTAATATGATGGAATCTAGGGTTTATATACATCTGTAAATTAATGAAGTAAAACATGTTAGGATTATTAGTTGTTAATAATATGCTTATTGGATAAGAGAATTGAGTGTAAAACGCGTTAGATTATGTGTTAGGGTTTGGGCAGAAAATTATGGCTGTAAAGATGTGAGTGTAAATAACAAATGGTGAAGAGTTAAGTCACGAATTTTAGGTCTAAATTGAATTTTAATGAAAGATCTATCCAAAAAGTCCAGCCACGATTGATTTCAAGGTAGGAAAGTTGGTCTTTTGATTTTTCTTTATTAAGGTGTCAAAGCTATCAAACCAGGACAGATTTTGGGTAAAAGTTTGAGGGTGTTTTGTGGTTGTAAAAGTGGTATTTTGACTAGGCCTTCTGAAATAGTTAAGTATTAGGTTATAATATAAAAACTTGTGGAAGTATTTTATGTTAATCAAAACTTTTTGGTGTGCGTTCACATCCGAATTTGAGTAGTTGACAAGTTTGATTTTCTTTTGAGTGCTTGTGTGTGTTATTGGTCCATGGCCTTCTGGGATTAGCTTGTATGCTTATGAGAGTCCATGGTAAATTTTTGGTGTGAGTTCTTGAGCTTTATTTGTCATGATTTCATGTGGGTGAATGTACCCAAAAATTCTGCATTTTCTGATTTTAAGAGTGCAAGGGATTTAGTAAGTATTAAGTTATGGTTGTGGTTAGTATGGTGTCTAGGAGATCCATGGTGGGTCATATGAGTCTTAGACATCCATCATATGTGTATTACATGGGTTGTAGCTTTTAGCTTGACCTTGTGTAATGTGGATTATTTTTGTGTGCTATAGATTGTGAGTTGTTTTTGTGGAAGCTGCGGAGTTTAAGGTGAGTTCAAAGTCCCATATTTTTAACTTGTTTTAAACTTGGGATGGGAATGATGCTTGTCTTAAATATTTGAGTTACTGTGAATATGTGTGTGTCAACAGAGCTTGGACTTATAATGTTATCGCATGCATGCTATGTGTGATTATTTGCTTGTGTGGATATATATGTGTTCCAATTAGGAGGATGCTTATCCTGTTGCTCGCGCATGCGACCTAATTGTGGTTTATTGTGGGATCCGAGGACACTAGCCATCCTGTTGTAATCATTGTGGGATCGGAGGACACGAGCCGTCCTGATGTTGCCTTATGTCTGATGTTGCCTTATGTTTGATGTTGCCTTATGTGTGTTGTTGCCTTTGTTTGTGATTATTGACTTGCAAATACATGTAGCTATATGATAACTGTAATTTAATTGTCCAACTATATTTTATGAGCACAGTAAACTGGTTACCTTGTGAGTGTAAGTGTGTCTAAACCTATGAATCTCACCAACACAATGTTGACATTTTAAGCATCATTTTCAGGTGAGCATTCTAAGGCTAAAGTTGAGGGCAGCAATTGGGCGAGACTTAGTTGCATATGGAGACCTTACTTATGTTTTGCGATTTGACTTGATTTGGATTTGGTTTTGATACATTTTTGTTTATCGTTTGTTATTTTCGTATCTATTGAAGATACCTTTTGGATTATTGTTTTGGTTATTTATTTTGGGGTATTGTTACAAAACTGTGTATTGGTACATTGCTCTATTTAGGTGCATGTAGTTGTTCTCTATGTAGAAACCAGGTGTTGTGATGATATCCATGAAGTTGCACCCGCGCGTTTCCGCCGTGGCGGGGTGTGACAGATTGGTGATGAGGCGAAAAATGATCCGTTTTTAGGGGGTCATTTAAGCCGGAAATTGGATTTATTTGATCAAATATTGCCCTAAATCGTTCCTTTTGTGATTTTAGGTACTTTGGGAGTGAATTCTGGAAAAGGAAGCATTTTGGATGTTTTTGGAGCATAAAAGTGAAGAAAACGGCAAAGTCTTGATTTTCCTTGCTGGGAACGGTACCTAACGGCGTCAAGAAGGTTTTGATGATGGCATCAAGAGCAAAAGAGGTGACGGCCCAGAGAAAACGTGACGGCGTCAAAACATGGCCGTCAAGAGTAAAAGTGGTGACGGCCCAGAACAAGATTACACATAACGGCGTCAGATATGGATCTAGGCAATCCGAGAATATTTTTGGCGGCGGGTTGACGACGTCAGAACTTTCTTCTTGATTCCGTCACCTTAGGAAATCTATATATACTCTTTGTTATTTTCATTCTAAGGGGAGGAGAATTAAGAGGAGAATAGAGAGGAGAATTTTAGGGTCGAACTTAATAAACCCTAACACGACTTTTACAGTATTTTCAAGGGTTTTCACCCCTTGAAACCCTTCATGTTCAATTGATATAAGTATCCTTTCAATTCATTCAATATGTCTATGTGTTGTTTGAATATATCTTACGCTTGTCTTAATTTTAACATGCTAGGTTAGATCTCTTGTGTGTTTGCTTAGATGTAATGAAACCTAGATGTTGATTATAGGTTGGTTGCTTGTTTATAGTTGTAATGGATGAATGATTTCAATGTTAGGCTTAAGAAAACTGGCAGATCTCCATTGTGTAACTTGCTTGAACGTCTTAAGAAACATGAACCGATGTGTACTAGGTTTTTATGGTTGTATTTAATGCATGAGCGAATTCTAGTGATCCCATGCTAGGAGCTTCTTGCAGGCTCGACATAGGAGTGAAGTAGGAGCTTATAGAATTGGGGAAGTAAGTACGCCACCCCATGATTGGTATTAAGGAATATAACCCATTATCCACGCAACTGTAACAAACAATTAACCTGTAAAAGATATCTAGGGAGTAGTGAAATCCAAGTAAACACAATTCTCCCATCTATTGTTCACACCATATTAATAATTAGTTTTATTTACATTTCTGTTATTTTATTTTGATTGCATCTGTAGTTATTGGGTTAGTTGACTAGCAACTAATTCCGCCCACTCTTCCAAAAACCGAGATTTTTAGTTGCTTTCATAAAAATATAAAAATACAAAAAGAATCATCCCTCACCTCTAGACCTAGTTTTTAGGTTTTCTAATCCTAGCGACACTATTCCTGAGTTGAACGATCAATCCCCCGGTACTTGTCACTATACTATACTATAACGATCAGGTACACTGCCTGGTGGGGGTTGTAAGCTTCTTGAGATCCCTCGAGAGGTAAAGCCTGGTGCAATTCCCACGCATCAAGTTTTTGGCGCCGCAGCCCGGGGAATAGTTATTGTCTAGGTTAGAATTTCTTTTTATTAGGTCTACTTGGTAGGTGTGTAATAAAACTATGAGAAATACTTGTTAGTGTAATTTTAGCGCCAATTTTAAAATTTTTTACAACATTTAGGAGTGAAACTTTAGCCTTAGCAAGCGTCTCATGGATAGGAGATTGTATGACTAGCACAAAACCGTACCATTCAGAAAAATTTTCCACCCAAATATGTGAGGTTCGCCTTTAGATTTGATAGGAAAAGCATTTACTATTAGTGCTTATGAGTGTACCGGTAGCATTTAGATTCTAGAACTTGCGTTAGTGATGAATCCCGAGACCGCTAGTGAGACTACATTCGTGTAGTAGGATTTACTACATGATAAGAGGCATTAGGATCACCCTTATGTTAAACCCGTATCATAATTACTTGACCATTTAAGTCATATTACTTGGCTAGTTAAGTCAATTAATTTTTCCCACACCTTAGCGTTGTAATCATTTTTAGTACACGAAACCCCTAGTATACCCCTCTGAGCCTATCTTTTCGTTTCTAACTTTAAGCATCTTACTTAAAGGAAGAATTTGTTACACCCCACTTAAATGTACAACCAAAATGCCTTAGCCTTCCGTGTATGCACTCATCTTTAGTGCATAATTGTTATATGTTTAAACCCTTAGTTAATTATCTAATTGATTACATGGTTGCTAAGTCGAGTCATATCCTTGTACATATTGTTTTGGGACGATTGGGACTCATGGGTAAAGTACTTATTTTATGGAGTAATGGGGAAGAACATCATATTATTACCCCTATATGTACGTTAATCTTAAAAGTACTCCAAGTGTTTTGATTATCTTAATTCGAGTCATTAGATTAGTTTATTTTAAAATATGTAAAAATTCAAGTTTAAGGGGAATTTTCATTCCCTATGATGTATTATTTTGGATGGTAGGGTAAGAGTGTATGCAAAAAAAAAAAAAAAAAAAAAAAAAAGAAATCAAGAAAAGAAAAATAGAAAAAGAAAAGAGGAAAAACATACGGACTACCATCCCGTTCTATTCTATGTTTATTTTATGTTTTTGTTATTTTTCATTTATTAGCTTAAGTCGAGTCTAGTATTGGCTTAGCAACGCCATATTGTACATGCAATTAACCAACATGATTAACTCGCCACTAGTAAAGATTGCCTATATCCAACAAAACCGTGTATTCCATATCCCTACACCTAACGTTATAACCCTTTAAAAGACCTCTTTGATAGTTTATCCTAGGTGCTTACGCTATGTGGTGGAGGTTTGATCCTTTCCCAAGCCTATGGTAATCTATTTTGCTATGACAGGTAGTGAGAGATGTTTTCCATTTCCATATTGTGATATATACTTTATTACACCCGAGAGATGTGAGTATCTAAACACTATTTGTGAGGTGCTAGTATATGACCTCCGTGCTTGTCTTTGGTCTTTAGTGGAATGATTATTTGTTGTAATTACTTTTATATTAGTGTTAAATGACCCCTAACTTGCATTTTGACTAGAATAAAAGCGCATTTGCTTGAGGACAAGCAAATCTCAAGTGTAAGGGTATATGATGAGGTGAAAAATGATCCATTTTTAGGGGGTCATTATAGCCGGAAATTGGATTTATTTGATCAAATATTGCCCTAAATCGTTGCTTTTGTGATTTTAGGTACTTTGGGTGTGAATTCTGGAAAAGGAAGCATTTTGGACGTTTTTGGAGCATAAAAGTGAAGAAAACAGCAAAGTCTTGATTTTCCTTGCTGGGAACAGTACCTAACGGTGTCAAGAAGGTTTTGATGACGGCGTCAAGAGCAAAAGAGGTGACGGCCCAGAGAAAACGTGACGGCGTCAAAACATGGCCGTCAAGAGTAAAAGTGGTGACGGCCCAGAACAAGATTACACATGATGGCGTCAGATCTGGATCTAGGCAATCCGAGAATATTTTTGGCGGCAGGTTGAGGGCGTCAGAACTTTCTTCTTGATGCCGTCACCTTAGGAAATCTATATATACTCTTTGTTACTTTCATTCTAAGGGGAGGAGAATTAAGAGGAGAATAGAGAGGAGAATTTTAGGGTCGAACTTAATAAACCCTAACACGACTTTTACAGTATTTTCAAGGGTTTTCACCCCTTGAAACCCTTCATGTTCAATTGAGGTAAGTATCCTTTCAATTCATTCAATATGTCTATGTGTTGTTTGAATATATCTTACGCTTGTCTTAATTTTAACATGCTAGGCTAGATCTCTTATGTGTTTGCTTAGATGTAATGAAACCTAGATGTTGATTATAGGTTGATTGCTTGTTTATAGTTGTAATGGATGAATGATTTCAATGTTAGGCTTAAGAAAACTGGCAGATCTCCATTGTGTAACTTGCTTGAACGTCTTAAGAAACATGAACCGATGTGTACTAGGTTTTTATGGTTGTATTTAATGCATGAGCGAATTCTAGTGATCCCATGTTAGGAGCTTCTTGCAGGCTCGACATAGGAGTGAAGTAGGAGCTTATAGAATTGGGGAAGTAAGTACGCCACCCCATGATTGGTATTAAGGAATATAATCCATCATCCACGTAACTGTAACAAACAATTAACCTATAAAAGATATCTAAGGAGTAGTGAAATCTAAGTAAACACAATTCTCCCATCTATTGTTCACACCATATTAATAATTAGTTTTATTTACATTTCTGTTATTTTATTTTTATTGCATCTGTAGTTATTGGGTTAGTTGACTAGCAACTAATTCCGCCCACTCTTCCAAAAACCGAGATTTTTAGTTGCTTTCATAAAAATATAAAATACAAAAAGAATCATCCCTCACCTCTAGACCTAGTTTTTAGGTTTTCTAATCCTAGCGACACTATTCCTAAGTTGAACGATCAATCCCCCGGTACTTGTCACTATACTATACTACAACGATCAGGTACACTGCCTGGTGGGGGTTGTAAGCTTATCGAGATCCCTCGAGAGGCAAAGCCTGGTGCAATTCCCACACATCAATTGGTATCAGAGCGTTGGATATAGAGAATTAAGTGGTTTAACCTAGACTATAGTTTAGGAGTCCCTCATATAGTTGCATTTAGGACCTATGTGTATGTGTAATATCTTTACATGTCTATTTTCCTAAATTATGAGTTATTTTACCGAGTTTTTGAACGTCTATCAAACCCTGTACTTAGCATCGTGTGTGTGTCATTTATAGAATGACACCTCCTGCGCGAAAGACGCTTCATTGGACCACTGTAGTTGCTAAGGGACGTAAGAGAGTTGGGAATATGAAGAGAACCAACAGAAGGATATCGGTCCCCGCTAGCATGGTACCATGTGTGATTGAAGAGAAGCTGACACTCGAGAATGTGAATGGGGAAATGGTGAAGAGATATGAGACAAAGGTAGCTGATAAAGAAGGTTTCACCACCAAGTACCCGTGTAAGTGTCCTCAGTTTCTGGAAGATGATGGGGTAGTTTGGGCTAGAGCCCGAGGGTTGTATGATTTTGTGGATAGGATAGATGAAGAGTTAAGAAATCGTGAAGATGGTTTTGCAATACATCCTCTACCACAGAATCATGGAAATAAGAATGGATGTGTGAGCGAGGAGGAGGAAGTGGATTCGGATTTGGAGTCCACTGCGCGTACACCGTTTTAGGTCTTAGATAGGACTCGAACCGCGTACGACTTGTTTTCAATGTTATGTTTTAATGTTTTATGGTTTTGTTGAGTTATTTTGATGTTGATTGTATGTTGGAAAGTGAATTCCTTCGGATTTTGGGATTTATCCCCTTTTTTTTAATGAGAAGCCTTGGGCAAGTTTGAATATTTTGGTGTGTATATTATGTGTATTATGGGAGTATAGTTTGGATGGTATTGATTGTGTGTTATTTGTTATAAGATGTTACTATTGTTAGGTGTGGCTTTGGAAGTAAGTACACATGTGGAAGGATACATCTAGAATTGTGGGTGGCCAACACAATTATAAATGTATCACGACATATGTGGACTTACGGCCAATGTTACATTGAATCAATGGTGATATGCTTATGTGTGGTAGAGTTGAGTTAATTTGGTTATATGATTGAAAGTGTCTCATGTGATGGGAGGTAGATGATTGGGTATGATTACGGAAATTGTGGAATCTTGTGAATGGTCTCTAATAGTTCTATTGTCCTGCGTGTTTAGGAAATGGCGCCAAGGAAACCAAGACGACCTATCACTAATTCACCGATGAGTGGAGCTTACCGGATGCCGAAGAAGTCCAAGAAGTCGACACCCATTATTGGGGATAGCAACCCTATCTTCCAACAAATGATCAATCAGCAGCTAGAAGCTTAATGCTTGGACTGGTGACTCAATTGAGTACGCAGATGGGCAGTGGAGCTCATCCTGATGGCGCTGGAAGTGGTGGAAGTGGAAATAATGGGTGTACTTATAAGGAGTTTATGGCTTGTAAGCCCAAGGAGTTTGATGGGAAGGGTGGGGCGATTTCACTCACTCGATGGATAGAGAAAATGGAGTAGATGATGGACATAAGTGGATGTAGTGAGGGCCAAAAAGTTAAGTATGCGGTTAGTTCCTTGGTTAACAAGGCGTTAACCTGGTGGAACACGCAATTGCAAGCTAGAGGACGAGTTACGGCTTTGGGTATGACTTGGGAGGACTTCAAAGCCATAATGGTGGAGGAGTTTTGTCCAACCAATGAAATGCAGAAATTGGAAGAAGAGTTGTGGAATCATACTATGGTTGGGGCTAATCATATGGGGTACACTGATAGGTTTCATGAGTTAGCTAGGATGGTTCCTCATCTAGTAGCTACTGAATCGAAGCGTATTGAGAGGTATATCCGTGGGTTGGTTCTACAGATTCGCTCGATGGTTAGGGCGACTGAGCCGACAACGCTTCTAAGTGCTATTCAAAAGGCTGGGGCACTGACAGATGAAGCGGTTAGGAGTGGAACGCTTGCAAAGTCAGGAGAGAAGAAGCGAGAGGAGGTTGATACTACTAAGACAGTTGGTTTTAGTGGTGACAATAAGAAAGCAAGGAAAGGGAAGGGGTTCATAGCAACGGATCCTATGATAGCAGCATGTTATGTGGGAACAGCTTCTACGGCTGTGACTGGTAATAATGACAAGAGGGGATATGTTTGTAATGCCCCTAGATGTGCTAAGTGTAGTGGCAATCATCCTGAGAATGTTGCATGTCGTGTGTGCTTCAGGTGTGGCAAACCTGGGCACATTGCTAGGTATTGTCAAGGAGGGATTATTCAGGCAACTCCAATTAACTCGGTGGGTGCGGGGCCTTATCGCAGGGCGTGCTACGAGTTTGGTAGTACCGATCATCTGCGAAACTGGTGTCCCAAACTTGTTGGAATGTTTGGACGGCCTGGGAATCAACTGGCTATTGAAGGAGGACAAGGACAAGGGTTTAATAGAAATGCAGCTAAGGGAAAGGCATTTACAATGAATGCAAGCGAGGCGCGCCAAGACCCGAACGTTGTTACTGGTACATTCTCTCTTAATGGTTATTATGCTACTACTTTATTTGATACGGGTGCGGATTACTGTTTTGCTACTACTGAATTTGCTAGAATATTGGGTGTTGAGTTTTGTGAACTTAGACCTAGTATTTTGATTGAAATAGCTAGTGGTATAGAAATATAGGTTGATAGGATTATTCGTGGGTGTGTTATCGTGTTAGAGGGTGTTACATTTAAGATTGACTTAATACCCTTAGGACATGGATGTTTTGATGTGGTAATAGGGATGGATTGGTTGACTAGGCATAAGGCAGAAGTAGTATGCCATGAGAAGGTGGTTCGAATTCCATTAGAGAATGGTGAGGTGCTGCGAGTACTAGGAGAAAGTGTGGAGAAGAATTTGAAATCCCTTATGAGTGCAAAGTCTAGGGAACTCAAAGTGGGGGATATTCCAGTAGTGTGTGAGTTTTCAGGCATTTTTCCTGAGGATTTGTCCGGATTACCGCTGATACGACATGTGGAGTTTCGTATTGAGTTAATTCCTGGAGCGATGCCGGTAGCGAAAGCTCCTTATCGATTGGCACCTACGGAGATGCATGAGTTGGCTACACAGTTGAAAGAATTCCAAGATAAGGGGTTTATTCGACCTAGTCATTCCCCGTGGGGAGCACCTATTTTGCTCGTTAAGAAGAAGGATGGTTCGTTTAGAATGTTTATTGATTACCGAGAGTTGAATAAGTTAAGGGTGAAAAATCGATATCCTCTACCTAGAATTGATGATCTTTTCGACCAGTTGTAGGGTGCTAGATTTTTCTCAAAGACAGATCTGCGATCTGGTTATCATCAGTTAAGAGTGCATGAGGAGGATATTCCCAAGACAGCTTTTAGAACTCGTTATGGACACTTTGAGTTTACGGTTATGCCATTTGGGATGACTAATGCACCAGCGGTATTCATGGATTTGATGAATCGTGTGTGTAGGCCCTATTTGGATAAATTCGTAATTGTGTTCATTGACGACATCCTGATTTACTCCAAGTCGAAGTAAGAGCATGGGGAACTGATGAGGCGAAAAATGATCCGTTTTTAGGGGGTCATTTGAGCCCGAATCCGAATTTATTTGATCAAATATTGCCCTAAATCGTTCCTTTTGTGATTTTAGGTACTTTGGGAGTGAAATCTGGAAAAGGAAGCAATTCGGACGTTTTTGGAGCATAAAAGTGAAGAAAACGCCAAAGTCTTAATTTTCCATGCTGGGAACAGTGCATGACGGCGTCAAGAGTAGTTTCCTGACGGCGTCAAGAGTAAAATTCCATGACGATCCAGAAGAGATTTGACGACGTCATGAAGGTTGGGCGTCAAGAGTTAAAGTCGTGACGGCCTGGAAATGTATTGTTCTTGACGGCGTCAAATGTAGATCTAGGCAGTCTGAGGATTGTTTTGGCGGCGAGGTGACGGCGTCACCTAATTGGTCTTGACGCCGTCAGTCCCCTTTTCCTATATATAGTTTTCTAATTTTTCACATTTAAAGAGAGAAGTTTTGGGAGAAACCCTAAGTACGATTTTGGTGTAACTTTACAGGTTTTTCAAGGGTTCCAACCCCTTGATACCTTGCATGATTAATCAAGATAAGTGTTCTTCTAATTCAATCAATATGTCTATGTGTTGGTTGTCTATATCTTGTTCTTGTCTTAATTCTATCATGCTAGGCTAGATCTATCTTGTGTTTGCTTAGATCTAATGAAACCTAGATATTGATTATGTGTTGATTACTTGTTTATTCTTGTCTTGGATGAATGATTTATATGTTAGGCTTAAGAAAACTGGCAGATCTCCAATTGGTAACATGCTTGAATGTCTTAAGAAACATGAACCAACGTGTACTAGGTCTTTATTGGTTGTATTTAATGCATGAGCCACTATTTACAATCCCTATAGTTGTGCTGGGCATTGTGTAGGAGGAGATAAGAGCTCATAGAATTGGGGAGTTATGTGTGCCACCCCATGAATGGTATTAAGGAATACGATCCGTCATCCATGCAATTATAACAAGTAATTAACGTGTAAAAGATATCTAGGGAGTAGTGAAATCTAAGTAAACACATTTTCTCCAATTACTGCTCACAACTTTAGTATAAATTAGTTTATTTTCATTTCTAGTATTTTATTTTAATTGCATCTTAGTATTGGGTTAGTTGAATAGCAACTAATTCCGCCCAAATCCTTCAAACCCGAGATTTTTACTTGCTTTCCATAAAATATAAAAACACAAAAATAATCATCTCTCACCTTTAGAACTAGTATTTAGGCTTTCTAATCCTAGCGACACTATTCCTAAGCTGAACGATCAATCCCCCGGTACTTGTCACTATACTATACTACAACGATCAGGTACACTGCCTGGTGGGGGTTGTAAGCTTCTCGAGATCCCTTGAGAGGTAAAGCCTGTTGTGATTCCCACGCATCAAGTTTTTGCTGCCGCAGCCTGGGGAATAGTTATTGTCTAGGTTAGAATTTCTTTTTATTAGGTCTACTTGCTAGATTCCTTTCTAGTAAGATTTTATTTTTATTTTTAGGTTCTCTTTAGTCTATCTTATTTCTTTGTGCTTTTGTTCGTAACTCTTTACCATCCGACATCATGGAAGGTGGTAACATCTTTGAACCCGTCATCCCACCACAACAAAATCCACCATTAGAACCCCTTAGGCCCCGAACCTTAGGAGAGTATTCCCGACCTAGCCACCAAGGCTACCGAAACACCATTGAGCTCACCGGAGCCAATGTGACCCCCTTGCGATCCGACACCATCCGGTTGGTGCAAAGCGGATGTGCATTCCATGGACTTCGTTCCGAAGATCCAAACCAACATCTTAAGGACTTTCTCAAAATCGTAGATTCCATAGATCTAGATGTTGAAACTAGAGAGACAACCCGTTTACGCCTATTCAAATTCTCTCTACGGGATCAAGCTAGTCAATGGCTTGAGCATTTACCCGCGGGATCCATCACCACATGGGATAACCTCACCAATCGCTTCCTTACTCAATTCTTCCCACCGGGAAAGACGACAATGCTTAGAAATGACATTCTGATGTTTGAACAGCAGCAGGGTGAAACTTTCTACGAAGCTTGGGCCCGTTTTAAAGATCTCCTCCACAAGGTCCCTTATCATGGTATAAACCTTTGGTTATTAGTCCAGATTTTCTACGACCATGTTGACTATCACACTAAGCGCACAATCGATAGGGCCGCGGGAGGTAAACTGCGTGATAAGAACGCCGAGGAATCTTGGGCAATTATCGAGGAGCTCGCCACTGACAATCAGGAAATGTGGGAGTTTAATCATACAGTGGAAGCAGCTATCAATGCAGTCTCAACATATGGAGGGCCACCGAAATCCCCGATGAACTCCTATGCAAACTCGAGGCAAAAGTTGACTATTTTGAGGAAAGGCAAAGGAGGGCTTTAAGTCCTAGACAAGCTACTGTCAATTCTGTCTCAAAACCAACTTCGGCACCATTATCTGAGTCACCTTCTAGAGAACATGTTGAGACTTTTCAGAGCTGCATCCCACCTTGTTCCCCTCCCAAGGAACTTAGCTCGGAGTTTCAGGCTAGGATGAGAGAATATATGGAAACTCACTCAGATCGGCTTGCTAGATTCGAGGAAGCGGTTTATAAGCAGAAGGAGGAGATGCAGGAGAAAATGAATGAGATGAAGAGTCTATTGGAGGAGTATGCCAACTAGAGAACCCCCGAACGAATACTACTAAGGAAAAAAAGTGCCACTCCCACCACCCAATTTGTTAACTCCATCACCATTGTCCATAAGGATAACGAGAAGGTAGAAACTCCTGCTAAACAGACCTTAGAGAAACCACCAGAATCCCAACCTTTGAGTTACTACCTGAAACATGATATAAACAAAAACACCATAACAAATTGGATTAAGGGTGATGGGCGTAACCAATCCTCCGGACAGGTTTCTGAGAAAGAGGATGAAGTGAAAGATGAGTATGATACGCTTCTTGGAGGGTTAGTATTCGAGAAGCTATTGGTACAAAAAGTGGCTACTAAGCAGATAGCATGCGGGAACTTTGAAATACCAACGAGCATCGAGGACTTGAAACATCTTAGTGCTTTCGCCGACCAAGGATCGGAAGTAAATCTTATGCCCCTAACTATTTACATCCAACTAACGTCAAAAATGCCGGCATCTACTCGTGTTAGGTTATCTCTTGTTGGACACTCGTGCGTATACCCCCTAGGAATCGCAGAAGATGTATTAGTTAATGTTGCAGGATTCATGTACCCCATTGATTTTATGATCATCGATGATAAAGGGGATGGATGCATGCCAATAATCCTTGGGGCACCATTCCTCACCACCGCCAGGGCTGTCATTAAGTATGAAGGCAGGAAGATTGAGCTTAAATCTGGAAAAAGAAAGATTAGCTTCCCCATGACCCCGCGAAATGAGCATGAGAATTTAAGTTGGAGAATGATCGAAAACAACATTGGCACGACACCCATTCGTGTTCAGAATAAGATTCTTGCATGGGAAGCAAGAATCAAAAGCTATAAGAAAGCTAAGAATGAAAGAAGAAAAAGCAATAAGGTTCAGGTTGAACTCGAACATACTCGACCCGCAGAAAATCATACACCATTTGAGGAAGGGAACTTGGTGCTCTTGAGACACTTGGAAACAACAATACCACCCGATAAACCAAGTCCTTAGTGGTATGGGCCATTAACAATTGAAGGATTGAGCCAAGATGGGGTAGCTAACTTGAGAAGCAAATTAGGTGGAATGGTGATTGCGAGTATCGATAGATTGAGGCACTACCACCATAATAGTAATGATCGCAACTACATGGGGTATATCATTTCAAATGATGAAATCACGTAGTAACCCATGACCTTGAGTCTAGCTACAAGACTCGTAAATAAAGAAAAGCACTTCTTGGGAGGCAACCCATGTTTTGTGTGATTTTATTTGTTTGTTTGTTATTTGCTTTCGTATGCATGCTTAATTTTTATTGTTGGTAGATCATGTTTCTAAACTAAATAGTGGAAATACTTTACTTTTGTTGTTTTGGCCTAGTCTTAACTCCACCTAAAAGTATTTTTGCAAAAGATAAGTGTAAGGGGAAACCCCAAATATGTTTTTAAGAAACAAACCGATCATGATTCTCCACAATATTAAATGAACATGTATATTAGTATTTGTTAGAGTCAAATGCTTGTATTGAGTCATAATGAAGTTTTGCAGGATTTTCCAGGAAGTAGGACAAAGTTTTTCCAGAAATTTTCCGGAAACTTAACATAAGAATTTCTGCAGGTCCATTCTGACGGCGTCAGGAGTTAAAATCTGGAAATTTTACCGGTTTTGTTTTTCTAACGGAGTCTTATGGTTTTTGTGAATTATTAAGTTTTATAATCTCCAGGAGATCTGCAAACTTCATTCCACAAGCATTATATCTTATCTTGTTTTCTAGGATTTAGAAACTTATATAGGATGCCGCCGATTTTACACGAGGTTGTCTTGTCTATTTTGTCAGGTTTTACAGGTTATGTATGACAAGAAGATGATTTATATTCTGGATGGGAAGCTTTGATTGTTCATTTTCTTGGAGGAAGATTTAACCTGGCCATCCTATTATCCATACCGAGCGAATCAGGGGAGTATTTGATTTCATTCTCTTTAATTTTTCACTTTTACATTTTTACTTGAACATTGGGGACAATGTTCATCTTAAGTGTAAAGGGAGGGTAAAAAGATGATACCTTACATATGCACTTTCGCTTGAGTTTGTTTTGTTTGATGGTAGATGTGTAATAAAACTATGAGAAATACTTGTTAGTGGAATTTTAGCACCAAATTTAAATTTTTTTACAACATTTAGGAGTGAAACTTTAGCCATAGCAAGCGTCTCATGGATAGGAGATTGTATGACTAGCACATAACCGTATATTCAGAAAAATTTTCCACCCAAAAATGTGAGGCTCGCCTTTAGATTTGATAGGAAAAGCATTTACTATTAGTGCTTATGAGTGTACCGGTAGTATTTAGATTCTAGAACTTGCGTTAGTGATGCATCCCGAGACCGCTAGTGAGACTACATTCGTGTAGTAGGATTTACTACATGATAAGAGGCATTAGGATCACCCTTGTGTTAAACCCGTATCATAATTACTTGACCATTTAAGTCATATTACTTGGCTAGTTAAGTCAACTAATTTTTCCTACACCCTTAGCGTTGTACTCATTTTTAGTACACGAAACCCCTAGTACACCCCTCCGAGCCTATCTTTTCGTTTCTAACTTTAAGCATTTTACTTAAAGGAAAAATTTCTTACACCCCGCTTAAATGTACAACCAAATCGCCTTAGCCTTCCGTGTATGCACTCATTTTTAGTGCATTATTGTTATTTGTTTAAACCCTAAGTTAACTTTCTAATTGATTACATGGTTGCTAAGTCGAGTCATATCCTTGTACATATTGTTTTGGGACGATTGGGACTCATGGGTAAGTACTTATTTTATGGAGTAATGGGGAAGAACATCACTTATTACCCCCATATGTACGATAATCTTAAAAGTGCTCCAAGTGTTTTAATTTTCTTAATTCGAGTCATTAGATTAGTTAATTGTAAAGTATGTAAAGATTCAAGTGTAAGGGGAATTCCCATTCCCTATGATGTATTATTTTGGATGGTAGGGTAAGAGTGTATGCAAAAAAAAAAAAAAAAAAAAAAAAAAGAAAAAAAAATAGAAAAAGAAAAAAAAAAAAAAAAAAAAGAGAAAAAGAGAAAAAACATACGGACTACCATCCCTTTTTATTCTATGTTTATTTTAGGTTTTTGTTATTTTTCATTTATTAGCTTTAGTCGAGTCTAGTCTTGGTTTAGCAACGCCTTATTGTACATGTAATTAACCAAGATTGTTAACTCGCCACCAGTAAAACTTCCTTTATCCAACAAAACCGTGTATTTCATATCCCTACACCTAACGTTACAACCCTTTAAAAGACCTCTTTGATAGTTTATCCTAGGTGCTTACGCCATGTGGTGGAGGTTTGATCCTTTCCCAAGCCTATGGTAATCTATTTTGCTATGACAGGTAGTGAGAGATATCTTCCATTTCCATATTGTAATTTATACTTTATTACACCTGAGAGATGTGAGTATCTAAACACTATTTGTGAGGTGCTTGTGTATGACCTCCGTGCTTGTCTATTGGTCTTTAGTGGAACGATTATTTGTTGTAATTACTTTTATATTAGTGTTAAATGACCCCTAACTTGTCTTTTGAGTAGAATAAAAGCGCATTTGCTTGAGGACAAGCAAATCTCAAGTGTAAGGGTATATGATGAGGCGAAAAATGATCCGTTTTTAGGGGGTCATTTAAGCCCGAATCCGAATTTATTTGATCAAATATTGCCCTAAATCGTTCCTTTTGTGATTTTAGGTACTTTGGGAGTGAAATCTGGAAAAGGAAGCAATTCGGACGTTTTTGGAGCATAAAAGTGAAGAAAACGCCAAAGTCTTAATTTTCCATGCTGGGAACAGTGCATGACGGCGTCAAGAGTAGTTTCCTGACGGCGTCAAGAGTAAAATTCCATGACGATCCAGAAGAGATTTGACGGCGCCATGAAGGTTGGGCATCAAGAGTTAAAGTCGTGACGGCCTGGAAATGTATTGTTCTTGACGGCGTCAAATGTAGATCTAGGCAGTCCGAGGATTGTTTTGGCGGCGAGGTGACGGCGTCACCTAATTGATCTTGACGCCGTCAGACCCCTTTTCCTATATATAGTTTTCTAATTTTTCACATTTAAAGAGAGAAGTTTTGGGAGAAACCCTAAGTACGATTTTGGTGTAACTTTACAGGTTTTTCAAGGGTTCCAACCCCTTGATACCTTGCATGATTAATCAAGATAAGTGTTCTTCTAATTCAATCAGTATGTCTATGTGTTGGTTGTCTATATCTTGCTCTTGTCTTAATTCTATCATGCTAGGCTAGATCTATCTTGTGTTTGCTTAGATCTAATGAAACCTAGATATTGATTATGTGTTGATTACTTGTTTATTCTTGTCTTGGATGAGTGATTTATATGTTAGGCTTAAGAAAACTGGCAAATCTCCAATTGGTAACATGCTTGAACGTCTTAAGAAACATGAACCAACGCACTAGGTCTTTATTGGTTGTATTTAATGCATGAGCCACTGTTTACAATCACTATAGTTGTGCTGGGCATGGTGTAGGAGGAGATAAGAGCTCATAGAATTGGGGAGTTATGTGTGCCACCCCATGAATGGTATTAAGGAATACGATCCGTCATCCATGCAATTATAACAAGTAATTAACGTGTAAAAGATATCTAGGGAGTAGTGAAATCTAAGTAAACACATTTTCTCCAATTACTGCTCACAATTTTAGTATAAATTAGTTTATTTTCATTTCTAGTATTTTATTTTAATTGCATCTTAGTATTGGGTTAGTTGAATAGCAACTAATTCCGCCCAAATCCTTCAAACCCGAGATTTTTACTTGCTTTCCATAAAATATAAAAACACAAAAATAATCATCTCTCACCTTTAGAACTAGTATTTAGGCTTTCTAATCCTAGCGACACTATTCCTTAGCTGAACGATCAATCCCCCGATACTTGTCACTATACTATACTACAACGATCAGGTACACTGCCTGGTGGGGGTTGTAAGCTTCTCGAGATCCCTCGAGAGGTAAAGCCTGTTGCGATTCCCACGCATCAGGAACACATGAGGTTAATTTGAATTTTGGCTGCAAGAGGTGCAATTTCTTGGTCATATAGTGAATAGTGAAGATATACATGTAGATCCTAGCAAGATAGAAGCGGTCAAGAAATGGAAGGCTCCTACGACACCTTCTGAGATATGCTCTTTCTTAACTGGCAGGATACTACAGGAGATTTATAGCAAATTTTTGAAAGATTGTAAGCCTCTCACTATGTTGACTCAGAAGAATAAGAAGTGTGAGTGGAGGGATGAGAAAGAAGTGGCTTTTCAGGCACTAAAGGATAGTTTGTGTAATGCACCTATTCTGACGTTACCTGACGGGCCAGATGATTTTGTGGTATATTGTGATGCGTCGAATCAAGGTTTTGGATGTGTGTTAATGCAAAGGGGGAAGGTGATAGCTTATGCATCACGACAACTCAAGGTTCATGAGAAAAATTATACCACTCATGACCTAGAGCTTGGTGTGGTGGTATTTGCTCTCAAGAATTGGAGACATTATTTGTATGGTACAAAGAGTACGGTCTATAGCGACCATAAGAGTCTTTAGCATATTTTTAATTAGATGGAGTTGAATATGCGTCAAAGAAGATGGATGGAGTTGTTAAGTGATTATGACTGCGACATTCGTTATCATCCTGGAAAAGCGAATGTGGTGGCCGATGCGTTGAGTAGAAAAGAAAGAATTAAGCCAAGACGTGTGTGAGCTATGAGCATAACATTGCAGTCAGGAATTAAGAGTAAGATATTGGCAGCACAAGAGGCGGCTCTAAAGGATGAGAATCTTGTGGCTGAAACGTTGCGTGGTTTAGATCAGCAGATGGAAAGAAAGGAAGATGGTGGACTATATTTCTTAGATCGAATATGGGTTCCACTAGTGGGAGATGTGAGAAAGGTGATCATGGATGAGGCTCATAAGACAAGATACTCGATTCATCCAGGGTCTGATAAGATGTACTATGATCTTAGAGATGCTTATTGGTGGCTGGGAATGAAGAGGGAGATAGCTGAGTATGTTAGTCGATGTTTAACTTGTTTGAAGGTTAAGGCTGAACATCAGAAATCCTCTGGATTGTTGCAGCAGCCGCCGATTCCTGAATGGAAGTGGGATAATATAACTATGGATTTCATTACTAAATTGCCTCGCACAAGTAATGGACATGACACAGTATGGGTCATTGTGGACAAATTGACGAAGTCTGCACATTTTCTGGCCATTCGTGAGGATTACAAGATGGAGAAGTTGGCAAGGATCTATAAAAATGAGATTATGGCAAGGCATGGTGTGCCTATGTCTATCATTTCAGATCGAGATAGTAGATTTACTTCGCGGTTCTGACAGTCGTTGCAATAGGCTTTGAATACACGGTTAGATATGAGTACTGCTTATCATCCACAGACTGATGGGAAAAGTGAGCGAACGATTCAGACGTTAGAGGATTTGCTTCGTGCTTGTGCTATTGATTTTGGAGGAAGCTGGGATGCTTACTTGCCTTTGGCTGAGTTTTACTATAATAACAGCTATCATTCAAGCATTAGGTGTGCACCGTTTGAGATGTTGTATGGATGGAAGTGTAGATCACCGGTGTTATGGGCAGAGGTTGGGATGAGTCAGTTAATTGGACCTGAATTAGTACAAGAGACTACAGATATGGTCTTTCGGATTAAAGAAATACTTAAGGCTGCGAGAGATCGTCAAAATAGTTATGCGGATAATCTCCGTAAACCCTTGGAGTTTAGTGTTGGGAATTTTGTGATGTTGAAGGTGTCACCATGGAAGGGTGTTGTGCGTTCGGTAAGAAAGGCAAGTTAGCACCTAGATATGTTGGGCCATTTGAGATTACGGAGAGGATTGGACTTGTGGCATATCGTTTGAGATTGCCTGAGGAATAAAGTGGTGTGCATGATACGTTTAACGTGTCTAATTTAAAGAAGTGTTTGGCGGATGCTAGTTTGCATGTGCCACTAGATGAGGTTAACGTTAACAGAACACTTCACTTTGTGGAGGAATCTGTTGAGATTATGGACCGAGAAGTTAAGAGTATGAAGCGTAGTAAGATTGCATTGGTAAAAGTATGATGGAATTCTAAGCGTGGTCCTGAGTTTACTTGGGAGCGTGAGGATCAAATGAGAGCTAAGTATCCTAAGTTGTTTGCTGAGAAGTCTGATGATACGAGCTGTTAAATCTCGGGACGAGCTTTCCCTAAGTGGGGGATTATGTAACAACTGTGATTTTAACAGGTTAGTTAGACCTTTAGTTTTGAGTTATCTAACTTTGTTTGGTGTGGTTTGAGTAGGTATATGGGTATATGTGTGATTATTTTGTGTTATAGTGTGATTAGTATTTGGGTTAGCGCTAAATCCCTTCGCGTTGTGGTTGTCATTGTGATTTTTGGTGATGTTGATTTTGGGAAAGTTCATTTTGATCACCCAGGTGGTGTAGAAATGATTTGTGTATATTTGGTGTTCTGAGGTTTTGCGTAACGAGTCTTTGTTCAAGTATTTGAGCGTTAGTAAGTTACGGGAATGTTGTCGTTGTGAGAAATGTTTATGGAGTGTGTGAAAATTTATTTTTGGAAACTTTATTTTGAAAATGAATATTTTCCGGTTTGTCGTAAAATTAAGGTTTATCGCGAAAGACGTTAGGTTTTGTTATGGGAATACATAAAATATGAAAATTATGATGTTTTGAGCGTAATAAATAAATTTAATAGAATAAATAAATATAATTAAAGGGGCGGCCGAATATATGGTTTTGGGGAAAAAAGGAAACCAAATTTGATACCAAATACAACTCTAAGCCTTAAGGATTATCCAAAATAATTATAAATACAAAATCAAAATCTCCCTATCCTTTCTTTTGGAGTATACGGTCGAACAAGGGGGAGAGCAACAAGAGAAAAATTTAGGGTTTTGTTTTTGAAGCTAAAATCAAGATCAATGTATATTTTTAATACTAGTTTTCATGTAACTAATTAATTATTGTTATAATTCATGTAATATATAATATGATGGAATCTACGGTTTATATACTTCGGTAAATTAATGAAGTAAAACATGTTAGGATCATTAGTTGTTAATAATATGGTTATTGGATCAGAGAATTGAGTGTAAAACGCGTTAGATTATGTGTTAGGGTTTGGGTAGAAAATTATGGCTGTAAAGATGTGAGTGTAAATAAAACATGGTGAAGAGTTAAGTCACCAATTTTAGGTCTAAATTGAATTTTAATGGAAGAGCTTTCCAAAAAGTCCAGCCACGATCGATTTCAAGGTCGGGAAGTTGGTCTTTTGATTTTTCTTTGTTAAGGTGTCAAAGCTGTCAAACCGGGACAGATCTTGGGTAAAAGTTTGAGGGTGTTTTGTGGTTTTAAAAGTGGTATTTTGACTATGCCTTCTACAATAGTTAAGTATTAGGTTATAATAGACTACCACGAAAGGGATTAACGATAAAAACTTGTGGAAGTATTTTATGTTAATCAAAACTTTTTGGTGTGCGTTTAGATCCGAATTTGAGTATTTGACAAGTTTGATTTTCTTTTGAGTGCTTGTGTGTGTTATTGGTCCATGGCCTTCTGGGATTAGCTTGTATGCTTATGAGAGACCATGGTAAATTTTTGGTGTGAGTTGTTGAGCTTTATTTGTCATGATTTCATGTGGGTGAATGTACATAAAAATTCTGTGTTTTCTGATTTTAAGAGTGCAAGGGATTTAGTGAGTATTAAGTTATGGTGGTGGTTAGTATGGTGTCTAGGAGATCCATGGTGGGTCATATGAGTCTTAGACATCCATCATATGTGTATTACATGGGTTGTAGCTTTTAGCTTGACCTTGTGTAATGTTGATTATTTTTGTGTGCTATAGATTGTGAGTTGTTTTTGTGGAAGCTGCAGAGTTTAAGGTGAGTTCATAGTCCCATATTTTTAACTTATTTTAAACTTGGGATGGGAATGATGCTTGTCTTAAATATTTGAGTTACTGTGATTATGTGTGTGTCAAAAGAGCTTGGACTTATAATGTTATCGTATGCATGCTATGTTTGATTATTTGCTTGTGTGGATATATATGTGTTCCAATTAGGAGGGTGCTTATCCTGTTGCTCGCGCATGCGACCTAATTGTGGTTTATTGTGGGATCAGAGGACATTAGCCGTCCTCTTGTAATCATTGTGGGATCGGAGGACATGAGCCGTCCAATTGTAATCATTGTGGGATCGGAGGACACGAGTCATCCTGATGTTGCCTTATGTCTGATGTTGCCTTATGTGTGATGTTGCCTTATGTATGATGTTGCCTTATGTGTGTTGTTGCCTTTGTGTGTGATTATTGACTTGCAAATACATGTAGCTATATGATAATTGTAATTTAATTGTCCAGCTATATTTTATAATTACAGTAAACTGGTTGCCTTGTGAGTGTAAGTGTGTCTAAACCTATGAATCTCACCAACGTAATGTTGACATTTTAAGCATCATTTTTAGGTGAGCATTCTAAGGCTAAAGTTGAGGGCAACAATTAGGTGAGACTTAGTTGCATATGGATACCTTACTTATGTTTTGGGATTTGACTTGATTCGGATTTGGTTTTGATACATTTATGTTTATCGTTTGTTATTTTCGTATCTATTGAAGATACCTTTTGGATTATTGTTTTGGTTATTTATTTTGGGGCATTGTTACAACACTGTGTGTTGGTACATTGCTCTATTTAGGTGCATGTAGTTGTTCTCTATGTAGACACCAGGTGTTGTGATGATATCCATGAAGTTGCACCCGCGCATTTCTGCCGTGGCGGGGTGTGATATATGTGCACAAACCATAGTGAATCTAAATATATTATAAGTATGACAAATCAATTCAAATACTTACAACCACTACCACTTATCATTCAGGCCTTTGAAATGTTAACACAGGGAATCCCGATCTTCCTTCCACATAGCTTTCCAATCTCCTCATCTGATCTCTTCACTTCAATCTGTTCTCAATCCATGTAACGAACCTACGAGCTTGTCTGGCTTCATCTGATGTTCACCTCTTTTTCTTGTAAAGATCTTTGTCATTAAGTCGGCTTTTCATCCCATCTCTGACAAACTTTAATGTTTCATCACAGAATTTGTGGATTTCATCGAACGCTATAAAACAGTTGTTATCGTGAACACTTCTGTAGATGAATCCAAATGCAGGTTGTTTGATCAAGGTGTATTGAGATAGTTTGTTTATGTTGGGGAACTGACGAAGATTGGGTTTGGTGAGGTTCAGCTTCTTCTGGTAACTTTCCACTCCAAACTGGAGATCTTCAACACGTTCTTTGATGCTGATGTTTCTCATGTAGATGAGAAGAGCTGTGATGAATGCCAGCTGCATTTCCTTGGGTAAGTTGCAGAGTTTTCCTTGAAATTTGAGAAGATACATGTCTTCGATGTCGTTCAGGTGAAGTCTTGGAAAGTCAGCTTCTGAAATCACGTAATCCTTTTCATCTAGTCTTTTGAGAATGATCTTGTTGAGAAAGGAGTACCCAAAGTGAGTGATTGTAGAGATGTATTGAATGGAGACAATCTTCAAGTCACTCATCACATTTTCCATCGTTTGACTAAGTCTTCTGCTTCGATAGTATTGTGCATGGTTATCTGGCCAATGGTGAATCCCTTAGAGTGCATTCTGGTCATAGTCAACAATTTCATCTATGATTAAGTCAGAGGCTTCTTCTTCGTCTCTACCTTACTTCTGTGTTGTAGAAATTCCAAGTCAGTGTTGAAGAAGAATCTGAATGGAATGCGTTCTTGCTTTGGCTTCCCAACCAGTGGTAGAGGTTTGGTCCAATCGGTGTAGTAAGGCCCTTGCTTCTTCGAGTAGTAGTCAATGTTGCTTCTTCGAGTAGTAGTCAATGTTGGACTCGGGGTTCATCCAGTCGATGTTGCTTGACATTGCTCGGGCAATTTTTCCAAGTGATACTCGAGTTCAACAGAGTTGGCAGAGCGGTCTTTCATGTAACAATTCACAATTTCAGGTTAATTACCATTCCCGGAAAATTTCACTATTCACTTTTACTATTCATTTTTTTCCCGAAACTTTCCCGAAAGTTGATTTTTATTTGATTTTATCGAGTGATAAATCATTTCCATGGCAAATTAAAAGTTTAACTTTCATAAGCTCATTTTCGTGAAAGTTATTAAGGAATTACACGGAATTACACGTTTTAGGGTAAAACGTCAATCAGAAATTCTACGCACAACGAAATTCAACCCCGTCAGGTGACCCCACATCAGTAAAATATTTTACACACTCATGATTTATTTGAGAATTAATCGTGACTGAGAAAAATATGACCAAAAACTTCCCAGCAGGTCACCCATGCCTGTACTACTCTCGCATGAGCACGCTTAACCATTTGGGCGATTAACCGTGAGACCACAAAACGCGTTTCTAAGACTTTTGAGTTTTCAACTTATTAGAAAAAGTCAACATATTCTTTCCCTCCTCCATTGACCAAAAATGATCCCTTGATGTTATAAGTCATTTCGTGATTTTTAGGCTTACGGTTTGATGTCTAAAAGACATTTAATACCAACCGACACTAGACTGAGCCCAGTCTAGACATTATAAGTCATTTTAAATCATTTTTATAACATTAGAAAAGTAACATTATACTTTTCTCAATTTTACGCAATATTCAGCGTTTTACGCGAATTACGCGTTTTAGACCCGTGTTTCCAGTTTTTAGCAGGGTTTACCACCCAAATGGAGCCTACCACTCATTTTATATTTTATTATGGAACTTATTGACATGTTTATCAATACTTTCAAGTTCCATAATTTTACGACACCCGGTTTTACGTTTTGAGGCTTAATCATTTACGATTGGCATTTCCCGGAGTCAAAACTAACCAAGTATCTTGGATAATACCAAGAAAAGTCCACACCCTTGCTCTCCAAGCATACAAACCGCCTCTAGGAGGGGGGATTCACACTAGGTGGCTTGATCTTGTGCTTAAGGCCTTAAGATGGTTACAAGTGTTCACCTTGGCCTCCAAGGTTGGACTAGTCAACATTTCTAACCTCCTCATTTGCATATAAATAGCCCCCCCCCCCTTCCTTTGAACGTCCCACACACCACACACAACAATATTTCATCCTTAGCAAATTATCTTCCAAGTTTCATGCAAGATTCAAGTGCTAGTTCAAGGTAGAAACCCTAGATAGGTTATCATTCATCAAACACTTCCATAACCTTATATACTTGGTGATTTCTCTTGAGTTTAAATCCACTCAAGTCACCTAAACCTTCATCATCCATCTTTCAAGAATACCAAGGGTAGAAAGATTGCATGAAGTGAAGTGGGTTGAAGCAAGTCTATCAAAGTCCTATCCTTACATGTTAACTTCCTTTCATCTTTGAAAGCCAAAAGTTGTGAGCCAAACCCTAACTTGATTCTTGTTAAATAATCATGTTCATGTTATTTACATGTTATTCTTGCTATATTATGTCTTGTAGTTATGTCCATGATGTATAAAAGTGAGCAAAACAAGTTATTGTTATTGATTGTTACAACAAGTTACTAAAACAAGCAAACTAGTGACTTTCTTGGAAAACCACGACCAAAATGGTAAAAATATGATATTTGATTATTACATATTGTGGTAGAGGACCTAACAAGGAAACCATAGCAATTTGAACCACCCAAAACGAGTATACGAGTCAAAAGTTACGCCCATTTGAAATTACCAAGATTTCCGGCAAAACTGCCAAATAGCTTCCTGATCAAATTTGGGTTTTGAAAGTCCCACTTCTGGTCCGATTCATCAAAAAGTTAAAACACGAAAGTTGTCCGAAACGACGTTTTCGTTCAGGAACAAAGAAGCTCGAGCCCTAAAAACACTTTCCGAGTGATAAAATTCTTCAAATTCTAAACAGCCCATTTTTAGGCGAAAGTCACAAGATTATGGTTATACTTTGAAAGGAACAAGAGGTCTTATGACCTATAATCAAGACCACAACCATGGCTAGAGCCAAGGTTGAGTCTCAAGACCATGGAACAATGACCAAAGGTCATGGCTAGGCCATGACGAAATGACCATAACAACTTACATAGGCGTAAACATGAAACAATGAATTAGGCGATAACATGAACAAGCAATTTGGATCTACTTCACTTAAAAGGAAACCATGAGATTTTACCAAGAGAAAATGGTCATTCAAGACTTATGAAACTACCCCTAATAACAATCTTCATGTACAAAGAAACTTTCCTAAGTTTATTCAAGTATCGGACATGTAACCTTTCGGATCAAAACTTATATCTATATATTTCATCAACTACTACAATAGTAGGGAGCCTCATGTGAGGAGTTCATTATGTAAGCCGTCGAGTTGAGTTGTGGATTTACGAGTTAAAGTGTCCTGGCTCCTCGAACGCTTACTAACATGACTTCTGAATTATGTCGGCCCGAACGGTAGTAAACGATATACAAAACATACATGTTTCATGAATCATTTCTTTCAAAGACTTACATTATACATCATACCACATCATGGACTAAATGCAAGATATATATATAGGCACTACTTCATATTCTTTACTCCGATCCTAAGTCGCGACATTCTATTATAGGTTGCTCGTAGAAACCTTCGCGATTCGACCATCACATTCATTACTTGCTATCTTAACTTAAGGTGAGTTCATAGCCCCACTTTACATTACTTCAATGTTTTACAAACCCTTGGGGGGAATACATGCTATTATTTTTCTACTCGAACACAATGCTTTCTACTGTATGTTATTCAACTATGTTTTATTATCACTAAGTAACATCCTTGCCAAACCAAGATCCCTTAGTATGAACCATTTAATCACTTGCGAGGGTTACTTGCAAGTGAGCGCGAATATTGTGAATAGGCCTATTGGGATTGACGAATCCCATTTGTTTTGATTAGTTCAAACAAATGCATTAATATTTGAGACATTAGGTATGACGGCAAAGTACCTACCGGGATAAATCTGCCAATCGATATTGGTACACGTTAACGTTTTGGTTTCATAAGCTTAGTGTATAATACATTTTATGGGCGTATAATAACGTAGCCTACCTGTTTTGTTTTCCAAACATTGGTGTGAGTCTACAGCTCACACTACGATTATTGTGTTCAAACGATTTACCTACAAACACTACGATTATTGTGTTCAAACGATTTACCTACAAACACTACGATTATGGTGTTCAAACGATTTACCTACAAACACTACGATTATGGTGTTCAAACGATTTAACTACCAACACATTGTGTTCAAACGAGTTAACAAACTCTATGAATATCACTCAACCTTTGTGTTGACCTCTCAAGCATGTATTTCAGGTTCATGACGATCAAGGATGGCACGGAAGGACACGGATACTCAAGAGGGCTATAAATTTACTTATCATTCAAAAACTCATTTATTATACATTGTAAACATGGAACCAATTGGGACCTCATTTTGTAACCTCTGATATTTATATAATTTTGAATGATACATCTTTTAAAACGACTCAATTGGAGTTCGTTTTCTATTATTGTGACTATTGTGCTGTCAAGTAACACCCAGTTCGAATTCCGCTCAACCATGAATTGGGGGTGTTACAGATTGGTACCAGAGCCATGGTTATAGAGAAACGGGTCTAATTGAGACCTAAACTATAACTACAACTACAAGCAAAACCATTTTTATAGCCTTCCGCTCTCTGTGTCTTCCATCCTCCAGACGATTATGGACTTAGTAAGCATGTTATGCTACACAAACATATAAGTATATTGATATATACACACTAAGCATTTTATGCTACATGAACACATATAAGTATATTGATATATACACACTAAGCATTTTATGCTACATGAACACATATAAGTATATTGATATATACACACTAGGCATTTTATGCTACATGAACACATATTAGTATATTGATATATACACACTAGGCATTTTATGCTACATGAACATATTAGTTTATTGATATATAAACTCGGTTTATTTTCAATCATTTATCTAAACAATGGACTAAACATATCTGTGTATGCCTATTCTAAGGCATTTCGGCACAGCCACACTCTCCCAATCATGTTCCTACTCCAACATTATATTTTTCAAGACATTGTGAGATACAATGGTCTCATTCATTTTCCAAGACATTGTGAGATACAATGGTCTCATTCATTTTCCAAGACATTGTGAGATACAATGGTCTCATTCATTTTCCAAGACATTGTGAGATACAATGGTCTCATTCATTTTCCAAGACATTGTGAGATACAATGGTCTCATTCATTTTCCAAGACATTGTGAGATACAATGGTCTCATTCATTTTCCAAGACATTGTGAGATACAATGGTCTCATTCATTTTCCAAGACATTGTATTATACAATGGTCTTAACCATTTCTCAAATGTTTTGAGTCACACAATGGTTTCACCTACTTCCGAGACATTGTGTTTTGTGCAAATGGTCTCTAGAATTATTCCATCACATCATCAATATCATTTCTTATGATATCAAAAACCCGTTACAATCTATCGATTTCAAAACAAGAAATATGAGATTTCTAAAAGACAAACTAATCCATCATCGACAAAAGCTGAACTTTCTCTACATTCATCAAAGTTTTCTTATGAAAACTTCATTATTAAAAGTTCGTGATCCTGGCCAAGTATGTTCTATTTTAGAAATACTTAAAACTTCCTTTCCATACGTATCTACCCTTACTACCTTCTATGCAATGGAATATGAAAACATACGTTACAAGTCTTGTATGGACGGGACTTGCAACTTAAGGGTTTGACATCGCCTTTGTTTAGTGAACAGTTTCCCAAAACCAACGGACATATCACAAGTATACCTAATTTAGGTATCTGAAAATTTTATCGAACCTTGGCTAAATATAGACTAGTCACCTATATTTAACCTAGGGACAGTGGAATATAGTCTGACTAACTATATTCGACTTAAAATTTTCAAATACTGAGAATAGTTGTATTAGGGTTATGTTTAGATTGATTTCCTACATGAACACGATAAACCACCAGAATACATTAAAACAATCTAGAGACACGATAGTGTTTTATCACTCAGCGAAATCTTAACACCTTATTTGTATGATCTAAATTCATTCTTGAAATTTTTCATTTATGAGATAATCCGAATTACTATCTTGGGATAGTTACCAATTTTTCTCTTCATCCTGTAGAAGTACCATCCTGTTTAGGATACCATTCCGTCATAAACTTTTAAAAATCTCTTAAGATTTTTAAAGCAAACTCAACATCGATACCTAAGAGTATTAATGTTAAGCATACACTACACACTTTTGTTCATTAACATATCACATCATTATCTTCACAACCGTTACAAACACAAGCTCATTAATAGATTTTGATGCACTTTTAAAGCTCAAATCATCCTTAGTTACACCACAAGTACCCTCATCAGCTTTACAAGTTTGAATATTCATCTTGTACCTTTGGAACACCAGTATCATCTCGTAATACACTACCTTGTAACTCACCGGCTAAGTATGAATGTTGTGTCGGAAATTCTTGAGTAGGATGATTTATAATGTCCTTATTTGAATGGATTGGGATGCCTTTTCATTTAAATAAAGAAATTATAAATCATCGAACCATACGTTTATATTCCTTTAGTTACATTGTTTGGGATGCCTCTCTATGTAAATAAAGAATTATGAACAAGTGGGCTTAATTATATCCGAAATAACATAAGTATGAAGTCAACCTACATTACATTGCTCGGGTATGGCTTGATACCTACATTACATTGCTCGGGTATGGCTTGATACCTACATTACATTGCTCGGGTATGGCATGATACCTACATTTTATTCACTACAAGAAATCCTATCTTTTCACCGACATCGCTTCAAACCATGACATAAACACTAGGTACAACAACCGATTACCTACTAGGCTATGATTGCAACGACTATCCCAATTTCCATTTGTACGAGGTTTACATTTTGGTTTTCATAATGATAGTGCAATAACAAACAAACTCATTACGGGGCCATGTAACCATATGCATGCGCAGTCGTACCAAACTCATTGCGAAGCCATGTAGCCATATGCATGGGCAGCCGTACAATTCAAACAGGACTTGGTCCAACCACATGTTCAACGCTTATTCCATGATTCGATTCTTATATCAATTTCCATTTATTGGATTCCTATGTAAATTGCTATTGTTGTTCAATTGTTATATCAATTGCTATTGATACTTGACAACTATATCAATTTCCATTTTGATATTTAACTATATCAAGTTCTATTTGATATTCAACTACTATATCGATTCCTATTAATATTCGACTGCTATATCAATTTCCTTTGATATTCGACTATTACCATACCTTTCCTATATAAAAGGAAGCCTCATCCTACACCATACACTGAAATGACAAATCAAATTACATTACCGAAAATCCCAGACTTTGGTCCTCATAAGTAACCACACATCTTTATCGACACCACTCCAACATATGACACACATAGAACTTCGGGACGAAGTTCCCCGTAAGGGGTAGAGACTGTAACAATTCACAATTTCAGGTTAATTACCATTCCCGGAAAATTTCACTATTCACTTTTACTATTCATTTTTTTCCCGAAACTTTCCCGAAAGTTGATTTTTATTTGATTTTATCGAGTGATAAATCATTTCCATGGCAAATTAAAAGTTTAACTTTCATAAGCTCATTTTCGTGAAAGTTATTAAGGAATTACACGGAATTACACGTTTTAGGGTAAAACGTCAATCAGAAATTCTACACACAACGAAATTCAACCCCGTCAGGTGACCCCACATCAGTAAAATATTTTACACACTCATGATTTATTTGAGAATTAATCGTGACTGAGAAAAATATGACCAAAAACTTCCCAGCAGGTCACCCATGCCTGTACTACTCTCGCATGAGCACGCTTAACCATTTGGGCGATTAACCGTGAGACCACAAAACGCGTTTCTAAGACTTTTGAGTTTTCAACTTATTAGAAAAAGTCAACATATTCTTTCCCTCCTCCATTGACCAAAAATGATCCCTTGATGTTATAAGTCATTTCGTGATTTTTAGGCTTACGGTTTGATGTCTAAAAGACATTTAATACCAACCGACACTAGACTGAGCCCAGTCTAGACATTATAAGTCATTTTAAATCATTTTTATAACATTAGAAAAGTAACATTATACTTTTCTCAATTTTACGCAATATTCAGCGTTTTACGCGAATTACGCGTTTTAGACCCGTGTTTCCAGTTTTTAGCAGGGTTTACCACCCAAATGGAACCTACCACTCATTTTATATTTTATTATGGAACTTATTGACATGTTTATCAATACTTTCAAGTTCCATAATTTTACGACACCCGGTTTTACGTTTTGAGGCTTAATCATTTACGATTGGCATTTCCCGGAGTCAAAACTAACCAAGTATCTTGGATAATACCAAGAAAAGTCCACACCCTTGCTCTCCAAGCATACAAACCGCCTCTAGGAGGGGGGATTCACACTAGGTGGCTTGATCTTGTGCTTAAGGCCTTAAGATGGTTACAAGTGTTCACCTTGGCCTCCAAGGTTGGACTAGTCAACATTTCTAACCTCCTCATTTGCATATAAATAGCCCCCCCTTCCTTTGAACATCCCACACACCACACACAACAATATTTCATCCTTAGCAAATTATCTTCCAAGTTTCATGCAAGATTCAAGTGCTAGTTCAAGGTAGAAACCCTAGATAGGTTATCATTCATCAAACACTTCCATAACCTTATATACTTGGTGATTTCTCTTGAGTTTAAATCCACTCAAGTCACCTAAACCTTCATCATCCATCTTTCAAGAATACCAAGGGTAGAAAGATTGCATGAAGTGAAGTGGGTTGAAGCAAGTCTATCAAAGTCCTATCCTTACATGTTAACTTCCTTTCATCTTTGAAAGCCAAAAGTTGTGAGCCAAACCCTAACTTGATTCTTGTTAAATAATCATGTTCATGTTATTTACATGTTATTCTTGCTATATTATGTCTTGTAGTTATGTCCATGATGTATAAAAGTGAGCAAAACAAGTTATTGTTATTGATTGTTACAACAAGTTACTAAAACAAGCAAACTAGTGACTTTCTTGGAAAACCACGACCAAAATGGTAAAAATATGATATTTGATTATTACATATTGTGGTAGAGGACCTAACAAGGAAACCATAGCAATTTGAACCACCCAAAACGAGTATACGAGTCAAAAGTTACGCCCATTTGAAATTACCAAGATTTCCAGCAAAACTGCCAAATAGCTTCCTGATCAAATTTGGGTTTTGAAAGTCCCACTTCTGGTCCGATTCATCAAAAAGTTAAAACACGAAAGTTGTCCGAAACGACGTTTTCGTTCAGGAACAAAGAAGCTCGAGCCCTAAAAACACTTTCCGAGTGATAAAATTCTTCAAATTCTAAACAGCCCATTTTTAGGCGAAAGTCACAAGATTATGGTTATACTTTGAAAGGAACAAGAGGTCTTATGACCTATAATCAAGACCACAACCATGGATAGAGCCAAGGTTGAGTCTCAAGACCATGGAACAATGACCAAAGGTCATGGCTAGGCCATGACGAAATGACCATAACAACTTACATAGGCGTAAACATGAAACAATGAATTAGGCGATAACATGAACAAGCAATTTGGATCTACTTCACTTAAAAGGAAACCATGAGATTTTACCAAGAGAAAATGGTCATTCAAGACTTATGAAACTACCCCTAATAACAATCTTCATGTACAAATAAACTTTCCTAAGTTTATTCAAGTATCGGACATGTAACCTTTCGGATCAAAACTTATATCTATATATTTCATCAACTACTACAATAGTAGGGAGCCTCATGTGAGGAGTTCATTATGTAAGCCGTCGAGTTGAGTTGTGGATTTACGAGTTAAAGTGTCCTGGCTCCTCGAACGCTTACTAACATGACTTCTGAATTATGTCGGCCCGAACGGTAGTAAACGATATACAAAACATACGTGTTTCATGAATCATTTCTTTCAAAGACTTACATTATACATCATACCACATCATGGACTAAATGCAAGATATATATATAGGCACTACTTCATATTCTTTACTCCGATCCTAAGTCGCGACATTCTATTATAGGTTGCTCGTAGAAACCTTCGCGATTCGACCATCACATTCATTACTTGCTATCTTAACTTAAGGTGAGTTCATAGCCCCACTTTACATTACTTCAATGTTTTACAAACCCTTGGGGGGAATACATGCTATTATTTTTCTACTCGAACACAATGCTTTCTACTGTATGTTATTCAACTATGTTTTATTATCACTAAGTAACATCCTTGCCAAACCAAGATCCCTTAGTATGAACCATTTAATCACTTGCGAGGGTTACTTGCAAGTGAGCGCGAATATTGTGAATAGGCCTATTGGGATTGACGAATCCCATTTGTTTTGATTAGTTCAAACAAATGCATTAATATTTGAGACATTAGGTATGACGGCAAAGTACCTACCGGGATAAATCTGCCAATCGATATTGGTACACGTTAACATTTTGGTTTCATAAGCTTAGTGTATAATACATTTTATGGGCGTATAATAACGTAGCCTACCTGTTTTGTTTTCCAAACATTGGTGTGAGTCTACAGCTCACACTACGATTATTGTGTTCAAACGATTTACCTACAAACACTACGATTATTGTGTTCAAACGATTTACCTACAAACACTACGATTATGGTGTTCAAACGATTTACCTACAAACACTACGATTATGGTGTTCAAACGATTTAACTACCAACACATTGTGTTCAAACGAGTTAACAAACTCTATGAATATCACTCAACCTTTGTGTTGACCTCTCAAGCATGTATTTCAGGTTCATGACGATCAAGGATGGCACGGAAGGACACGGATACTCAAGAGGGCTATAAATTTACTTATCATTCAAAAACTCATTTATTATACATTGTAAACATGGAACCAATTGGGACCTCATTTTGTAACCTCTGATATTTATATAATTTTGAATGATACATCTTTTAAAACGACTCAATTGGAGTTCGTTTTCTATGATTGTGACTATTGTGCTGTCAAGTAACACCCAGTTCGAATTCCGCTCAACCATGAATTGGGGGTGTTACATTTCAATAGGTTGAATGCAGCATTCTTTACTCTTCTCAGCTCTTTCTTGCTCAATTCCTTTAAACCGTAGTCCCGTTGTAGGAGTTGTGCATTTTCCACGGTTCAGCCATCGAGTGGTGATTGATTTTCTGCAAGGAGAGGTTGAGCTTTGACCATTTCATCAAACCAAGAGTACTCAACAGTATTGTCTTTGTCTAGCCATTTAAGAACGTGTTTGGGTTTCTTTGGATCTTGGCCTTTTGAAGAGGTGTCGGGTTTGTGCTGAGAATGTTTGTCTTTCTTTTCTTTCCTTTTAGTTGATGATGGATCAGGTATTTCATCGGGCTGGGGGAAGTTATCTCCGCCGGTGTACTCGAAGTGGTCATGGGCTTTTGGACCAGAACCTTATGCTTTTGGTTGTTGAGTGGAAGTTGTTATAGTGGTTGGATGGATGACGGGTTCTGTTTGTTGAGATGATGATCCTCCAACATGCTTCTACTTCTTAGCTTGAGTGTTGGGATCTTGATCATCTTCATCACTTTGTCGTTTCAGTTTATCGGCTTCTGTACTGCAGGTTTCCTTGGACATTGTTGCTTGTAATGCTTCCCAGAGTCTAATTTCTTCGGGAGTCATCATAGTTTTGGCAACTAGTGCTCCGGTCAACTGGACTTGTAGTTCTTCCAAGGATAACTCTGGTTTTGGTGAGGGGGTTTGTCGGCTCGGAGAGTGAACGTGGTAGATCTAATCACTTTCTTGACTGCATGTTCAGAAATTTTGGTGAGTTCTTCTCTCATTGGTTGGAGAAGATCCTTTAGTTCTCTTGTCGTCCATGTACTTATTGGCTTGTGTTCTGAGAGTTGTTTCCATGTCTTCTTGCACATCTTCAACAAATGCATCGATATCTCTGTCCCAATCCTCGTAAGACATGTCTTGATCATCATCTTTCTTGGTACCAGCATAAGCTTCTTTGTACACCGGACCGCTATCTGATTCAGTCTCTGAATCAGATGATTGTGGAGAAGATGTTGGAGTGGGTTCAGGAACTGCTTCAGGAACCGGTGTTGTTTTCTTGACGGGTATTCTTATCTTTAGTGATCACTTATGAGGCTTTTGAACAAATATGGTTGAAATTTCAGAGATGCCAGACTTGCCACCTTTCTTTCCCTTTTTTAGCATCAAAGAAGGGAGAGGAACTTTGTCTAAGAACCCAACTTTGTTTACTTTAAGAGCTTGCACATAATACTTGTAGTTCTTGCAGCTCTTGACTTTAGCAGTTAGAAGACATGCGGGAAGTTCCATTCCTTGCTTTCGTGTACTGGTGTCGAGTCTCTTTAGCTGCTTGAGAGTGGGCTCATTCTAAAGGTGTGCTTGTCTGCATCGTCCAGTCTTTGAGGAATGTACAAATGGAATCTTTGCAGACTTGTGTTGAATGTGCCAAACTGTATCATCCCAGATTATACTTGCAAAGTCCACCAATTTGACATTAACCATTAACCAGAAGAGTTTGAGATGTTGCAATTTGGGGTGTTCGTGACCAACATCTCTGCCAGATAACGACTTCACAATGAGAATGTAAAGAGTTCTCCATGGTTGTGGAAGCAATCTAGTGTTAAACTTTGAGTATCTAGTCACTACCTCTTCTGACTCATCATATCCAATATCTCGTAAAAATGTGATGAGTTCTTCTTCATTTGGGACTAGATGGTACTGCTTATCTGGACCCAAATCGGGTAAACCAAGAATGGCACGAAGAGTATCTTTGTCTACCGTGACTTGTCTTTTGTGAAGCATGCAAGTAAAAGATTCTTCGCTGAGGTCCAGTTTGATGGTGTACCAAAATTGGTGAAGGTAGAAGTTGGTAACTGATGCAGATTTGGTGAGCAGAATCTTATACGGGTGGTAAAGTAGAGCATCCACAGCTACCAGGCACGAAGATTCATTGCATGTGATTTTGTTGAAGTTGACCCTTAGATTGTTCTTTCCAATTTCTCTGGTGTAATTCTCGGGAAATGTTTCTTCCCATGTGAGCTTAGTTCAGGTTCCTGTTCTTGTGGAATGTTATCATGTTGAGCCATCTGAATTGATCATACACAAACACAGACATTGCAATAATATACTTTGTTAGCATACATATTTATTTACTGGTTTATTCAGAATTGGATTAATCAGTGTATGTTTGTGTTGAATGTTGTGTTAACATTTTCATGTTTACTTTGATGTTTGAGTTAATGACATTTGATTACAATCAAAACACAACTTGTGTAGAACAACAAAATAGTTTATACATTTGAGAACTACAACACTTAGAAAAATTTCAAGGGAATCAGCAATGTTACGCGTAAGATTAGAAAATCCTACGCATAACATTTCTTATGCATAAGATCACACTTTACGCATAAACCATAAACTTAGGCGTAAGATAATTCTTTTGCGTAGGCCAAATCTTAGGCGTAAAGATAAATCTTTAGCGTAAGATCTAAACTTATGCAAAAGAGTGAATCTTATGCGTAAGTTGTGACTTAGGCGTAAGATTTGACTTATGCGTAAGTATAACTTAAGCGTAAGAAAAACTAATGCGTAAGAATAAACTTATGCGTAAAACATTGTCTTATCCAAGACAAATTTTCCAAAGAGTCGAATCTTACGCGTAAGATTTCATCTTACGCGTAAGATGAACCATCTTTTGCGTAAAACGATCTGATTGAAAAATCACCTTCAAAAATTGTGTTCCTTTGATTCCTGAAAATTTTAAACACAACCAACTGATCAATACATAATCCAAAGTTATCCCAAACACTTTTTCACACAATCTTATGCGTAAACATGCAATATCCAAGCTTTTGCGTAAATACTCATGAATGCACAATCATAACACAATTTAAGGTGATTCTAGGGTGAAAAAGATGTTAGGAGAGTGATGACAACATGCTAAGGAACATTTTGACCAAATTTTAACAATTTTCAACCACAAAACTCAAGATCATAACTGCTAGTGCGAATAAACCCTAACTCAACGATTCTAGATCCATACATGTTTTTGAAACAATTAAACTACTAAAACATGTTCCTAAACACTAATAAACATTATCCCACACATTTAATTGTACCAAAACACACTCAATCAAAATTACCTAATTCATACGAATGAACCGTAATTTTGATTTTGAACGATTGATGTTACTGGGTATGATTAGAGTATGGACATATGTTTAGAAACATCCTAGGATCAAATCCCACTAGCCAATTCAAAAAATAATACCATAAATCTCATATCCTAATTTCACGCAAAGCCTAAGTCAATCTTCAACGATTTTAACAAAAATTAGCCATTGGATCTTGATGAAATAAAAAACCATTGTACACAATCATGATCAAAACATGTATGCACTTACAGATTTCTTGAAAAATGATTGGATATGCAGGATTGATGTGAGCCGTTGATTATGTTTGGTGGGTGTAGTAAATGTGATTTCAGATTTTTGCAGGTGGTGTAAATGTGTTTGGTCAAATGCGTTTTGACTAGGGTAATTCATTTTTCTCCATTTGACACCTTTAGTCCCTTAACCTAAGCATGAGTTCCAACTATTTTACCCTCTAACTCACAATTATAACTTTCGTTAGCTACAACATGTGTTTGAAAAGAACAACTTGTATAATTTGCTCTCCCTTGACCTTCGACCGATATCTTTAAATTATAAAAATTTAATTTTAAGAGTCAAGGAGAATACCCCGAAAAACCTTTTAGGCAACACATTTAATTCTAAGAGAAAGAAATATTTTTGGTAAAATGCAAGTACTATGTAAAGTTTATGAAAAATTTAAAAAATACCATGACTCCCCCTCAACACTTGTTTGGAAATATTTTTGTGATTTTGTAAGAACAAAGTGTTGAAAATAGGAGTTTGTACTTGTATTTTTTTTAAAATATTTTTGTACTTGTTTGCATTTTTTTAAAGATAAAAAATTGAAAAATCTTTTTGTGTTTTTGTAGGTTTTATATTTTTGTATTTTGTTTTTGAAAAATATTTACAAAGATAGTTTTGATGTTTGACACTCAATAGTGTTTTAAAAACTTTTTCAGATCTTCTGGAGTCAAACATCGCATACCAATTTGGTCGACTAGATCAGCAAACCTTGTTGGAGGTAATGCTTTTGTGAGTAACTCTGCCAATTGGTATTTAGTTCCCACAAAGTATAATTCAACTGTACCCTTTTCGACATGCTCCTTGATAAAATGATAGCAGAGATCAATGTGTTTGGACTTGCAGTGATGAACGGTGTTGTAGGAAACTGCAATGGCACTTTTGGAGTCACAGTAGATCGGAATCTTATTGAATAGGTAGCCATAGTCCTTAAGCTGTGATCTCATCCAAATGACTTGAGCACAACAAGCAGACATAGCTACGTACTCAGATTTGGTTGATGACAGTGATGTGCAGTCTTGCTTCTTAGATTGCCAAGACACAAGCTTATCTCCAAGAAACTGTAATCCACCTGATGTACTTTTACGCGTGTCTAAGCATCCTGCATGGTCAGCATCTGAAAAAGCAATTAGTTCAAAACCAGAATCCTTCGGATACCAGATTCCCAAGTTAATGGTTCCCTTTATGTATCGAAGGATTCTTATAGCCTCATTGAGGTGCCATTCAGTTGGTTTAGACTGATAACGAGAACACATGTAGACTGCAAAGATAATATCAGGTCTACTAGCTATGAGATACATGAGTGACCCAATAATATTGCGGTATTTGGTAGGGTCAACTAGAGTCCCACGTATGTCAGCATCCAGTTTTGTGCCAAAACCCATTGGTGTATTTTAAGTATCACAACTCATCATTCCATGTTTCTTTAAAATTTCCAAAACATATTTAGACTGATTTAGAAAAATTCCACGGGGTGATTGATGAACTTGTAGTCCTAAAAAAAACGAAAGTTCACCCATCATGGACATTTCAAAATTATCTTTCATTAGATTTGCAAAATCATTTGAGTAATGTTTGTTTGTTGAAGCAAAAATAATGTCATCGACATATATTTGAACAATTGGTAAGTCCACCCAGTATGTTTTAGGAAATAACGTTGGATCCACCGAACCTTTAGAAAATTTATTGGCCAGCAAGAAAGCAGATAGTTTGTCATACCACACCCTTGGGGCTTGCTTGAGTACATAAAGAGCCTTTTTGAGTCGGTAAACGTGATTGGGACGTTCAGGATCAACAAAGCCTTCTGGTTGACTAACATAAACTACTTCTCAGAGTTGACCATTCAGAAATGCCGTTTTCACATCCATTTGATAAACAACCATATTCCGATGAGCAGCATATGCCAGAAAAATCCGAACAGCTTCAAGTCTAGCCACTGGAGCAAAAGATAATTCAAAATCAATTCCTTCTTCTTGGAAGTATCCTTTAGCTACCAAGCGTGATTTGTTACGTATGACAGTGCCTTCTGCATCCAGCTTGTTTTTCCAAATCCATTTTAAACCAATGACAAAGACTCCGTCAGGTTTTTCAACTAATTCCTAGACTTCTAATCTTTTGAATTGCTGAAGTTCCTCTTGCATAGATTCAATGCAGTTGTCGTAAGTCATTGCTTGTTTAATGTTCTTATGTTCATCTTGACAGACTGTGAGTGCATAGATGCAAGTTTCACCATCTGTGTGAAGTCGTTGTCTTGTCATGATAGGTGCATCTAGATGACCAATAATTTGAACTAAGGGATGATCTCTAGTCATTTTGTGTTCGAACGGTGAAGTTGATAGTTATCACGCATGTTAGCAGGATCCAAATTGCGTGTAGACGACTCAACAATGTCAGGAATAAGTTGAGCCGGTGCAAACGGGTTAAAGAATTCCTCTGGATCATGCTCTGTGGTTTGTGGAATAGATTTAGGTATCGAGTCTTCAGCTGATTTTCGTGAGTTGGATCCGGTTTGTTCTGCGGTTGTTGGAGATGCAATTGGAGGGCCGTCTCTCCCAACAATTGTAGTCGTTTGTTGAGGTGGATCAGGTACTTGATTATGAGCAAAGTGTGCAGCGGAAATTGGTGAGACCTCAGAAGGACGTTTTTCAATCGTATCATCAAACAAAGGAGCAAACAAGGTTTCCACTTCTTTTCGGGAGAGTGACAATGGTTCAGCAGAAGATTCCAGAAAATTTAGACAGTTGAATGCGGGTCCTAAGATGTTTTGCTCAGAAGCCATTTGTGTGAGTTCATTGAAATTAGCATGAATAGTTGATGAGTGTCTAAATACTCATCATTTTATACTAATCTGAACTGCCAAAACATACAAAAAAACACTCAAATATGTATCAAAATACTTAAAATATCTTAAAGGTGTGTTTTATATGTTTCAAATGCAAAATATGCAAAAACAGATTAAAAACGTACAAAGTTTGCATAATTGGCAGTTTCAGTCCCTCAAGTTTCATAAATTGTCAAAACTAGTCCCTGGTTATTCTAAAAACATGAAAAAGTCACCAAAGGTCCTTTTTAATCATAAAGTTACATATTTAGTCCTTTGGTGCAAAGTTTCATAAAATTACAAGTTTAGTCCCTGTACTTTGGAAATTGACAGAAATGGTCCCTGGGATGTAAAAACTTTGAGAAATTCAATTTTGGTCCTTATACTAATAATCTTTTGCAGGTTTGGTCCTTATGTGAAAAGTTTGGTGAATTTACATGATTGGTCCCTGAAGTTTGGTGAATTGGCAAATATAGTCCTCGGGTATTTTAAAAGTGAAAATTATCAAAACCTACCCTTGTACAATTCATATATGGCAAATTAAGTCCTTATGATAAACTTTGGATAATGCCATAAACAGCCCCTAAACTTTCACCAATTTACAAAAGTGGTCCTTGTAATTTCTAAACTAACCAAACGGATCACCCTTATTAATAAAAACCCAAAACCAAACTATTACCCAATCCACTAAACTAAACCCAAAGCCCACCCTTTTCCTAGCCCAATCCTTAGCCCAGTCCATCCCTTTGGTTGACCCGGTCAAAACAACAAAACCAAACCACCCCGTATACCACTTTCCCTCCCAAACCACCATCTCCACCTCTGCTCCACCATACCACCATCCACCTCACCTTTTCTTGCTCCCCACTCTCACCACCTCATCCTCCACCTCACCACAACACTCCAAACCCAATTTAATGCTCTAAACCTTCTCCAAGTAAACTACAGTACCCCCCCAAGACTTTGGCGCCAAGAAACTTTTAAACGGCCTGGATGAAATAGACCTTATCAACGGTTCTGGATTGGTGGGAAAAGTCAAGTGGGTCCCACAAAACTCAGAAAAGGGCTATAAGGATGAAAAGAAGCAGAAGATGAAGATAATTAGCATAGGAGTAGTGTAAATTAGATCGTAGGTAATGTAAGTTTCAATTTCAGTTGTAATTTAAATTAAAACAAGCTTGTACCAGTTAAATTAATGTATTTCTATCTTTAATTCAAGTTAAATTCAAGTTTAAGTCTGGTTCTCAGTTTATGCAATTTCATAAAATTCTCAAAAATCTCAAAAGTTGTCTGTTGTTAGTTGTTATTGTTATATGATCTCATAGGTTCATTTAAGCTCTGACAAAGCTTTTATAAGCTCTTAGATCACCTAGAAAAGTTACAATTCAGTTTACTTAAAAAAAACTAGAAAATCAAATTAAATAGAAGTAAAATAAAAAAATCAGGTTTGATGATGAATGATACAAGGAGCATGCTTGGATTTGGATGGAATATGGTTTAGTGCTCTTTGGGGAGCTTTAGGTCTGTTCTTGTCCATGGTTCTTTGTTGCTCAGTCCATTACCCAACTGTAAGCTAACTCTCATTTTTAGTTCATGTAGTTTTTATTGTTTCTGTAGCATAATCTTAGTTCATATAGCTTTAATTAACTTTGTTTAATCTGTTTTAAGTATTAGAATCATAGTTGTAGTTGTTATATTACAAGTTATAGTGAAATACTTAGTTTAAGGGGGTGTTTGGTTTAATAGATACCTCTGTGCTCAGGGTGTTTATTGGTGTTGTTTCCTCTTGCTTCATGTTACTTTAGTATAACTTAGGTCTTAGGAACCATAAAATCTTAGGCTCAAAGGTCTAAAAGTCAAAATCAATAAGAACTCACCCTCACAGTTAACTGTGAGGGATTTAGAGTCCATAAACCTTTGCATTAGCTTGTAATTTGCATCTTTGGCCTAAATTACATCTATCTTAGCTTATTATAACTTACTTAGCTTGTAGGATCAATCAGAAATCCAAATTAGTCAACTAGTTTAAGTTTCCTAAAAAGTCAATTTGTACACACATCAGATTTTCTCAAATATTGGAAGAATTATTTAGAATTTAGGAAGAGGTTCTAGGTACTGAAACTTGTTCCTAATCCTAGCCTACCACCTCAACTTAAGGGTCTCAATAACCTTTCATTTTTGTGATTTTTGTGTGGGCCCCACCAGACCTCCAAAGTAGGTTGCAGGGTGACCTTCTCCCCTGCACACCAGATAACAGGCCAACACCACCACTTTTGGTGGTGTTTTGTGACCAACCCAGTGGGCCCCACACCATCTAAATAGTTTTTCTCAACCCCCCTCCTAGTAGACTCTTAGGTTTGACCTCTTGTTTGACCTAAACCCCTGTGGACCCCACCTAGAATAAGCTATCAATTCTGTCCCCAGTCTGTGTATTATTTGAGTTTTGGATTAGCTTATTTGTGTTTATAAGCTTATCTACTGAGCTTATTTGGCCAAATCAAGTTTTGACAACTCCAACTCACTTGTTAGTACCAGAATACACCAAGGTGGGTCCCACATAAGCTCATTTGAGCTTATTTGCTCATTTAGTCAACTAAAGTCAACTGTCTAGGATTATAGCTTATTACTAGCTTATTATTAAGTTCTAAAATATTTTTTTTTATTAAAGTTAGTTATAATTAGGTATAATATAGGTTGGAAAAAGAAAATTCAAGAAAAACAAATATAAAAGTAAGTGATAGTTTCTATTTAATTTAATTAAATTTTAATTTTCATTTTTATATTTTTATTAAGTAATCTGTGTTTTTATATTTTTATTAATTTCCTTATATATTAAAGTATTTTTCATAATTTTCTTAGATTTTTATATTGTCATTTGGTATTAATTAGAATTAAAAATAGTGTTATTAGTAATTAATCAATAAATAAGTTATAATTAGCATAATTAGTTTTTATATAGCAACACCTATATTTTATATTTTTCCTAGATTCCATAAGTCATAATATAATTTTAGTAATTTTTCTAGAATTTTTACTGTTCATTCAATAGTTTTCATAATTTAAATAGTTTAAATAGATATTAATTAATAAATAGAATAATAAATAGTAAACTAGTTTATAAATATATAAAATAAAGTTTTTATAATTTTTTAGGATTCCTGTGATGGTTAATTAGATATATAAAAATTTTCATAATTTTCTAAGTTAGTTTAATATTATTTGTAATTTAAAATAGTTTAATTAGTATAATTAATATTAATAGTTTTTAATTAATAAAAAAATACATAAAAAGACAAAAAGATTTATTTTTATTTTTTATACTTTCTTCAAGTTCTATTTTAGGTTTAGAAAATATTTTTATAAGTTTCTAGTTTAATTTGTAGTATTTATAATTTTCTAATTAAATAGTTAAATAGTTTTTAATTAAATAATTAATAATAATTAATAAAATAATCTTAAAAATAGTTTTCTTTTTAATTTAAGTTTATTTTAAGTTTAAGTTTATAGAATTTTCATTTTTAACCCTTGTAGTTTATTTTTCTTAAAACTCACCTTTTTCTCAGTACGCAGTCGCGTCTGATTTTAAATTGGTGTACGTTTATACGTTTTAGATACCTAGGTTTTACGTAATCGTTTTAATAGTTTATTTAAGTTATTTTAAGTTGTAAAACCTTAGTTTAAACACACACACACTTTTATACCCTTACCTGTTCACATTCACTAATCACAGACTCGTTTACTATATCACATCGCACACCTCGTTGGGACTTACGACCCGGGAAAACACTGTATTCCTCGGAAGCATTTGCCTTAGACGTTTGACTTGGTTGACCATCACCTGGTAAACTTAGTTGACTGTTTGAGGCGAATCAAAATTTGGCGCCGCTGCCGGGGAGGTTGTGCGCTTATTTTAAACGATTTTGCGTATTAGTGAGTTTGGATATACATCCATTGTATATTTACCATCTTTTATCCATATTTTTATAAATCAAAACAAAAATATTCACCTTTACACCCCTACCTATTTGATTCTTCATTTCTCATCCCCAAAACCCTTTGATTCTTTCTATGTCTTATTCTCACCCTCTTGTCTGTCAATGGTGTGGTAGTCCTTATAATGGTGGTAATTGCCCCAGTTGTGGCAGGGTAGAGTCAGGAAACGGGTCTGTCTATAACCAGAATCCCTATTCCTACCCTGACATGACTGATTCTTACAACCAGCTTCCATACCATGAGACTCAGCAGTTTTACTGTTGTGAGTACTGTGGTGGTTCACACTACAGTTCTGATTGTCAATCGGGAAACACGCTTGTCTATGAGCAGGTCCCTGATAACAATTATGACTTAAACACATACGACTCACAGCCACATCAGTTCAACTGTTGTGAGTATTGTGGAGGCCCTCACTACGGCTCTGATTGTCAAACTAGGAATCAGTTTGTCTATGAACAGGTTCCTTGTAACAATCATGAATTTGGTTTTAACCAGCCTTCACAGTACACAAACCCTCAATCACTTCCTCAGGACAAGTCAGCTAAAGCTGAATTGATAAAAATGATTTTGGCTCAAAGTCAAGTTAACAAGGCCATTCAAGATGGAATAAACAGTCTTAAGGATCAGATTCTTAGGAAACAAAAACCTCTTGTTAACTCATTACATCTTGAGGATATAAGTGACGAGGATGAACCAATTGAAGACAAAAACTCAAATGACCCTTCAGATATCTTGATAATGGGGGACAAGCAGTTCAAAGTAACTCCTCTTAAGGAAATAAATGAACTTGTTCCAATCCCAAAGGTGTCTGAGGAACCTTTTGATTCAACTTCAGTTGAAGCTACTTCAGTAGAAATACAGGGAGAAAAGAATATAAATGAATCACCAGCAGTAGAAATAATGGAACTTGTAGACTCCATTACTGCTAGTCCTTCTCATCTCCCTGAGTATGATGTTATCACACCCGAGGTTCCCACTCACTCTCTGAACATGGGGAACGAGCATCTTGACACTGTTCCTGCAAAGGAATCGGACGAATTCATAAAGTCTAGTGTTGAGAACCTTGTCTCAATCCCAAGAGAGTCACAGGGAATTCTTGATCCTATGTGTGATATCTATACCCACCCTGATAATCCAAATGATCAAATTGAGAATGTCTCTAATTCCAGTAATGATTGTATATCTTATGGAGACATTGAGTTTGTTGAGGCATCACTGCCTCATTCTGATGTTGATTCTCTTCATGAGGATTTTACAAAGGAACTCACTCACATCATTCCACTTCTATCTGGAAGTAATGATGATATTCTTGACTCTGAAACCGATGTGGTAGAAACTAAAAATCTTTTAAACTCTAATCCCAACATCGAACTTAGTACTTCACATACTGATGAAAATTCTTTATCTCCTGGAGACATCAGTTATGTGGACGAATTTCCTTCTGAGCTTGTCAACTCAGAAGAAGAGAATGATGAAGTTATTGACACTGAAATTAAAAATGAAGCACTACGTGCAACATTATTAAAAGTCAGTCTTCTCATTTCTAAAATCGAGGCTCTTAATGAAAAGCCTATTTCATCTCCTATCCCCGTCAAGGATAGTGAGGTTTTGATTAATGATTCTATTCCGGAATTGCAAACGTTCCATTTTGATCAAACGGAAGAGAAGATAAGTGGTATCACCACTTCTCATTCTTATAATCCTCTTCCCGTTTATGAATCATTTACTTTTGAGGAGTTCCCCAATGAACTCACTAAATTCAATCCCGAATACGAATCATTCACCTTTGAGGAGTTCTCCGATGAACTTACTCATATCATATCTCTACCGGAGTATGATAAATTCTATTTTGATCTAGATATACCCATAATATGTCTTGATCAAACGAGCTTAAACGAGGAGATTCATGAAACAATGAATTCTCCTATTGAGGAAGAAGAGTTAATCATGATTTTCATCATGACTTTCTTTCTTTTCTTCATATATTCTGTTCCTTATCCTGTTCTTCACTCTTTCGGGAGTGAGGACATTATCTTTGATCCCGGCATTATCATTTATAAATTATGAGCCGGTTACTTGTCTCATCGGTGTGGAACTTTCACGTGCTTCAAATGTTTATCCAAAACATCTTGAATGAAAGTCCGATTGAGATTGTCTCTTCCACTTGCTCCCCCATGGACAAATAAATTCGGGGTCGAGTCAAGTTAGTGACTCGGTAATCAAAAACGATAGCATGTACATAGGTTTTCACCCATGTTTCACCCTAAGTGTGGGGGAGATATCCCACATGTTGTATATATATATATATATATATATATATTCTCAGTAAAAAAAAAAAAAAAAAAAAAAAAAAAAAAAAAAAAAAATGTACATATAGTGATAGCTTCTATTTAAGAAGTTTTATCTAAAAAATATTTGTATGTATATACATCTTAAATAAAAGCTAAGGAATGTTTTCCTTTTACGTTCTAAGTTCGGTTTAACACCCGGTATTTTGAATATTGAGGACAATATTCAGTTCTAAGTGTGGGGGGAGATTCGTCTAACGAATTTAAACACATGTTCCATCAAGAACCCCCATTTTAGCCCAAATTTTAAAATTTTTTCTCACTTAGAACGCAATAAATGGTATCAATCCTCCATGTCTAACCCACAACAGGATTGGCTAATCCAGGAGCAAACGGTTCTTGGTAAAGATAACTCAAACCCGTTTATGGCTCGCAATTTGCCAAAAATTGTATGGTTCCTCAACTCCCCATTATCCTCAAAAGCTAATGAGTTGGCTAGCCCGCAAGATTATGGCTTGTGGTAAAGGCTGTGGAAAATCCATAATTGGTAATCAGCTCACCAAGATGTTGACTATTCCATCAAGAGTTGGCTAGTCCAGAAGCAAACGGCTTTTGGTAAAGACTAATCAAATCCGTTGACAGCTGGTGGTTTGCTCAAAATCACACGGTTATCAGGTGTGCCACAGTTCTTACACCTGGCTACTCCAGAAGTGATGGCTTTTGGTAAAGAGTTTTTCAAATCCATTAAGTTTTTCTCAATAGATTGCTAGGGACTAGCAATAGTTTAGTGTGGGGGATTGATGAGTGTCTAAATACTCATCATTTTTTACTAATCTGAACTGCCAAAACATACAAAAAAACACTCAAATATGTATCAAAATACTTAAAATATCTTAAAGGTGTGTTTTATATGTTTCAAATGCAAAATATGCAAAAACAGATTAAAAACGTACAAAGTTTGCATAATTGGCAGTTTCAGTCCCTCAAGTTTCATAAATTGTCAAAACTAGTCCCTGGTTATTCTAAAAACATGAAAAAGTCACCAAAGGTCCTTTTTAATCATAAAGTTACATATTTAGTCCTTTGGTGCAAAGTTTCATAAAATTACAAGTTTAGTCCCTGTACTTTGGAAATTGACAGAAATGGTCCCTGGGATGTAAAAACTTTGAGAAATTCAATTTTGGTCCTTATACTAATAATCTTTTGCAGGTTTGGTCCTTATGTGAAAAGTTTGGTGAATTTACATGATTGGTCCCTGAAGTTTGGTGAATTGGCAAATATAGTCCTCGGGTATTTTAAAAGTGAAAATTATCAAAACCTACCCTTGTACAATTCATATATGGCAAATTAAGTCCTTATGATAAACTTTGGATAATGCCACAAACAGCCCCTAAACTTTCACCAATTTACAAAAGTGGTCCTTGTAATTTCTAAACTAACCAAACGGATCACCCTTATTAATAAAAACCCAAAACCAAACTATTACCCAATCCACTAAACTAAACCCAAAGCCCACCCTTTTCCTAGCCCAATCCTTAGCCCAGTCCATCCCTTTTGTTGACCCGGTCAAAACAACAAAACCAAACCACCCCGTATACCACTTTCCCTCCCAAACCACCATCTCCACCTCTGCTCCACCATACCACCATCCACCTCACCTTTTCTTGCTCCCCACTCTCACCACCTCATCCTCCACCTCACCACAACACTCCAAACCCAATTTAATGCTCTAAACCTTCTCCAAGTAAACTACAGTACCCCCCCAAGACTTTGGCGCCAAGAAACTTTTAAACGGCCTGGATGAAATAGACCTTATCAACGGTTCTGGATTGGTGGGAAAAGTCAAGTGGGTCCCACAAAACTCAGAAAAGGGCTATAAGGATGAAAAGAAGCAGAAGATGAAGATAATTAGCATAGGAGTAGTGTAAATTAGATCGTAGGTAATGTAAGTTTCAATTTCAGTTGTAATTTAAATTAAAACAAGCTTGTACCAGTTAAATTAATGTATTTCTATCTTTAATTCAAGTTAAATTCAAGTTTAAGTCTGGTTCTCAGTTTATGCAATTTCATAAAATTCTCAAAAATCTCAAAAGTTGTCTGTTGTTAGTTGTTATTGTTATATGATCTCATAGGTTCATTTAAGCTCTGACAAAGCTTTTATAAGCTCTTAGATCACCTAGAAAAGTTACAATTCAGTTTACTTAAAAAAAACTAGAAAATCAAATTAAATAGAAGTAAAATAAAAAAATCAGGTTTGATGATGAATGATACAAGGAGCATGCTTGGATTTGGATGGAATATGGTTTAGTGCTCTTTGGGGAGCTTTAGGTCTGTTCTTGTCCATGGTTCTTTGTTGCTCAGTCCATTACCCAACTGTAAGCTAACTCTCATTTTTAGTTCATGTAGTTTTTATTGTTTCTGTAGCATAATCTTAGTTCATATAGCTTTAATTAACTTTGTTTAATCTGTTTTAAGTATTAGAATCATAGTTGTAGTTGTTATATTACAAGTTATAGTGAAATACTTAGTTTAAGGGGGTGTTTGGTTTAATAGATACCTCTGTGCTCAGGGTGTTTATTGGTGTTGTTTCCTCTTGCTTCATGTTACTTTAGTATAACTTAGGTCTTAGGAACCATAAAATCTTAGGCTCAAAGGTCTAAAAGTCAAAATCAATAAGAACTCACCCTCACAGTTAACTGTGAGGGATTTAGAGTCCATAAACCTTTGCATTAGCTTGTAATTTGCATCTTTGGCCTAAATTACATCTATCTTAGCTTATTATAACTTACTTAGCTTGTAGGATCAATCAGAAATCCAAATTAGTCAACTAGTTTAAGTTTCCTAAAAAGTCAATTTGTACACACATCAGATTTTCTCAAATATTGGAAGAATTATTTAGAATTTAGGAAGAGGTTCTAGGTACTGAAACTTGTTCCTAATCCTAGCCTACCACCTCAACTTAAGGGTCTCAATAACCTTTCATTTTTGTGATTTTTGTGTGGGCCCCACCAGACCTCCAAAGTAGGTTGCAGGGTGACCTTCTCCCCTGCACACCAGATAACAGGCCAACACCACCACTTTTGGTGGTGTTTTGTGACCAACCCAGTGGGCCCCACACCATCTAAATAGTTTTTCTCAACCCCCCTCCTAGTAGACTCTTAGGTTTGACCTCTTGTTTGACCTAAACCCCTGTGGACCCCACCTAGAATAAGCTATCAATTCTGTCCCCAGTCTGTGTATTATTTGAGTTTTGGATTAGCTTATTTGTGTTTATAAGCTTATCTACTGAGCTTATTTGGCCAAATCAAGTTTTGACAACTCCAACTCACTTGTTAGTACCAGAATACACCAAGGTGGGTCCCACATAAGCTCATTTGAGCTTATTTGCTCATTTAGTCAACTAAAGTCAACTGTCTAGGATTATAGCTTATTACTAGCTTATTATTAAGTTCTAAAATATTTGTTTTTATTAAAGTTAGTTATAATTAGGTATAATATAGGTTGGAAAAAGAAAATTCAAGAAAAACAAATATAAAAGTAAGTGATAGTTTCTATTTAATTTAATTAAATTTTAATTTTCATTTTTATATTTTTATTAAGTAATCTGTGTTTTTATATTTTTATTAATTTCCTTATATATTAAAGTATTTTTCATAATTTTCTTAGATTTTTATATTGTCATTTGGTATTAATTAGAATTAAAAATAGTTTTATTAGTAATTAATCAATAAATAAGTTATAATTAGCATAATTAATTTTTATATAGCAACACCTATATTTTATATTTTTCCTAGCTTCCATAAGTCATAATATAATTTTAGTAATTTTTCTAGAATTTTTACTGTTCATTCAATAGTTTTCATAATTTAAATAGTTTAAATAGATATTAATTAATAAATAGAATAATAAATAGTAAACTAGTTTATAAATATATAAAATAAAGTTTTTATAATTTTTTAGGATTCCTGTGATGGTTAATTAGATATATAAAAATTTTCATAATTTTCTAAGTTAGTTTAATATTATTTGTAATTTAAAATAGTTTAATTAGTATAATTAATATTAATAGTTTTTAATTAATAAAAAAATACATAAAAAGACAAAAAGATTTATTTTTATTTTTTATACTTTCTTCAAGTTCTATTTTAGGTTTAGAAAATATTTTTATAAGTTTCTAGTTTAATTTGTAGTATTTATAATTTTCTAATTAAATAGTTAAATAGTTTTTAATTAAATAATTAATAATAATTAATAAAATAATCTTAAAAATAGTTTTCTTTTTAATTTAAGTTTATTTTAAGTTTAAGTTTATAGAATTTTCATTTTTAACCCTTGTAGTTTATTTTTCTTAAAACTCACCTTTTTCTCAGTACGCAGTCGCGTCTGATTTTAAATTGGTGTACGTTTATACGTTTTAGATACCTAGGTTTTACGTAATCGTTTTAATAGTTTATTTAAGTTATTTTAAGTTGTAAAACCTTAGTTTAAACACACACACACTTTTATACCCTTACCTGTTCACATTCACTAATCACAGACTCGTTTACTATATCACATCGCACACCTCGTTGGGACTTACGACCCGGGAAAACACTGTATTCCTCGGAAGCATTTGCCTTAGACGTTTGACTTGGTTGACCATCACCTGGTAAACTTAGTTGACTGTTTGAGGCGAATCAATAGTCTCTTGAATCTCTCTTGTACGACGATTCCATATCCGAAAGCCTTTGGAATTTTCACAATATCCAACGAACACACCAATGTCAGCCTTTGCTTTAAGCTTACCTAAATCATCACGATCATTTTTTGGATAACAAAGAGCTCCAAATACATGAAAGTAATCGATGTTTGGTTTTCTTTTGTGAACAATCTGATAAGGGGTTTTGTGATGGTGTTTTGTGATCATGCAACGGTTTTGGGTGTAACATGCAGTTGACACAGCTTCCGCCCATAAGTAATCTGGTAATTGAGCATTGATTAACATCGTTCTTGCAGCTTCCACTAACGGTCTGTTACGTCTTTCAACAACTCCATTATGTTCGGGTGTTCTTGCAATAGACGTTTGATGTTCAATTCCCACTTTCTCAAAATACGACCTTAATGTCTGATTCTTGAATTCTGTTCCATTGTCAGTTTTGACCATTCTAACCGTGTTGTGTAACTGAACTTGAATTTTTGTGAGAAAGGTGATGATCATTTGAGGAGCTTGGTCTTTGCTACGAAGAAAATAAACCCAAGTCCAACGGGAGTAATCATCGACATTTACTAATATGTAGCGTTTACCATTGATACTTTGAACACGCATCGAACCACACAAATCCATATGAAGAAGTTGTAACACATGATTAGTAATGTGTTCAGTTTTTGAAGGAAAATAAGCACGAGTACTTTTGCCTTGTTCACAGGCCGGACATAAGTGAGCTTTGGCATAACGGAATTTTGGAAAGCCATCAACCAGTTTGTGACGAGCGAGTTCAGTCATTGTTTTGAAATTCAAGTGAGAAAGACGTTTGTGCCATAACCATGATTTAGTCGATTCAGCTTTGGAGAGAAGACAAATCGGAGATGAAGCAATCATGTCAGACATTGAAATTATGTATAGACTTGTTTTGCGTGTGCCCGACATTAGTTCATTTCCCTGTAGATCACGAACAAAACAGGTTTTCTCTCGAAATGCGACTTCTAAATCCCCATCACAAAATTGACCGACTGAAAAGAGGTTGTGACCCAAGCCTTAAACATAGTAAAATCTGCTAATTTCAATGTTCCCGTTCATGTAGTCACCGTATCCCATGATTAGAGCGTAATGATTATTCCCGAATCTGACAGTTCCAATAAACTTTGAAACAAAGTTGACTAACAGTTTCAGATTCCTTGTCATATGTCGGGTGCATCCGCTATTAACAATCCAGAGAATAATCTGAACCACCTGCATCACAAGAGGACGACGAAGATGGAATAGAAGTAAGGGTGGAACCCAAATAAAGTGCGGGTTCCTTTTGGTTAGAAGCACACATAGTCAACATTTTAGGAATCCATTTAAAGTCTGGTTTATATTGGAACCAACGTGGCTAGTTCCAACTAGTTCTCGCTTTCTTTTTGGTGAATTCACTAGCTTTGGGCTTGTTCCTAGATTTGTCCTGTTCAACTATGGGGGTAACTACAACATCATTAGAAACCATAGTTGGCGGTTTTCCTAATATAGACTTAGAGGCAGTAGTGGGCCTAGAAGGAATGCCTGTCCTACGTTTCTTATAACGATTTAAGAAAGAATTGGCTACACATTTCGCATGATCACCAGATAATACACTTTTGCGACAAAACACACAAGATGCATTAAAATATAAAACATTCAAAGGTTCATCATTCGTTACACTGAGATTTCGATTACAATTTGTCAAATTAAAATCTAATTCAGATGCAACATGAGTTTTATTCAAATTCCTAAGTTGATCTTCTACTTCCTGGACTTCTAGTGTTCCGCTATTACGTTGCCAGATCCTAGTCTTCCTAGTCTTCTTGTTACCTTTTCGCTTGGGTCTGCTAACACTTTTAGTGGAGACTGTCCCTGTAGAAGTGGAAGAATTAACATTAGAACTCTGAGCATGATTTCCCTTATCTATTTTGTCTATGTTGTACTTTCCTGGTGCAATCACTGTGGTGTCAACAAACTTTCCTTTCTCAAGTAGCTTAATTTTCTATTTTAAATCAATGATGATGTGATTTTTGTCCTGAATTTGAGACTCAAGTTTTCTATTTGAATGAGCAATATCAATTCAGTTTTGTTCCCATTCAGCATTGTTGATTTGCAATTTTGCAATTTCCTTTTCATATTGAAGACATTGATTTTTGAAAGACTCATTGTTTTTGCAAATCTGACAAGTTTTTGAAACATTTTGACTTTAAAGTTGCAATTCCAGTTCAAGACTTTGAGCTTGACACCATTCAAGCCTTTGTTTGAGTTGACAAATTTTTTTTGAAAGTTTGTTTTTCACATCAAAAGAATGAGCATCAAAAAACTTAGAAGTACCAGCAAGATAAATGGATTTCATGATAACAGACACATATCAGTATGTAGAACTTGTTCCAAGAGTCGATCAGCATCTGTTTTTAAAGCTCTGTTTCTTTGTTGTTGAACAAAAATAGCATTTTCATTCAATTTGAAAACGTTTATCATTGATTTGACTTTTTTTTAAAGTTCCTGTTCCCAACGTGCAGCACAATGACGCAAATGATGAACTAATGGTAAAAATTGTTTTTGAAAAATGTCTCTCTTTTCTCGCTCATAAGCAGATTGAAAAGTGGCAATTTTTATTTCCGAATTGCGTTCAATTACCTCTTCCAAATTTTCGATGTCTTTCATGAAAGTTTTAAAATAATCTAAGACACGAGAACGTGTAGGTAAAGGTGTAATTTCACCAGAGGATGGTAAAGGTCCATTTACTTGTGTCACAGTTTGGACAGGAGCCCCATTGGAAGATGAGACATATTACTCGGTTACATACCATGATTTCTCAGGTATTTCTTTTGGTGGAACAAAATATTTTGAAATATGAGGAGCTTTTGAGTAATCATATGGTTTGCAATGTTCAATTAAACTTATTTTTGATCGACTCTCATCTGCAAGTTCCTCTTCTTCCTCAGTATCATATACAATAACACGCACAATTGTATTATCAAGCAATTGGTCCATACTGTAAAGCTTAGAATTTGTTTTGAACGCTGTGTGAAGAAAAGTTGAACGGTAGTCACCAATCGCAAAACCTTTATCGGGTCTTGGTTTCAATGTAAATTTTTGAATCGTTGTGACAGATTCCCCATGTTTGTAAACGATATTTTTAAATTCTTGAAGTTGATGTTCAAGAGTGATTATTTCATCGAGTAAAGAATTTTCTCTTTTCCTTTTTCTCACTTTGTGTTCATAAAAATCCATTTTGCAAGTAGACAACTCTGTTGTTTGTGTTCATCTTTTTCATTTTCCAGTTTGGAAACCAATTTACCGTTTGACTCAATTAATTCACGCATTTAAGTGTTGTAGATCTTGTTCTTTATTGTAATATTCATGAAATGCCTTTTCAAAACTCTTTTCACGTTTGACTTCATTTTCAAGATTTGAAAGTTGAATTTTGTAGCATTGAACATCCTTTGTTAAAATAGCATTTGTTTCTTTCAAAGCTTTATTTTTCTCATTGCATTTCATGATTTGCAATTTTTGAGCATTCAGTTGATTGGACAACAATATAAGGTCAGGGTCTGGATGAAACAAAGGTTCATGTTGTTCTACATGATCATGTTTGTCATTCTCAATAAGATCATCAAATGAAACAACTGTGTCATCATCAAATATAACAAATGTGTTCATTTGTTCATCCTCTTGAGAAGATAAAGATGAGTCAGATGGAAGAGCTTGCGCCTTATCTGATTTAGAAGCAGAGGGTGATGCTATTTCATGTATTAAACACGTGTTCAGATCATGTACCTAAGACAAACCATCAGTGTCATACACTGGGCATGAATCATTCAACTGAAGTTCCTACATGTTGGTCTTATGCATCACAGCTGCATTAGCTTCCAGATCTTCCATGTCATCATCGTTGTACACATTTGCAATGAAACTGTTCTCCTGCTCAGTGAAATTTCCTTCCTTTTCATCATTGAGAGCCATTAGTAATGCCTGCTTGTGAAACTGACTTCCCCGAGTTCTCGGTTTTGGACATGCTGTTGCAATATGACCTTTACCATTACAGTTGTTGCACCACACTGCATTCCCTGAATTGGAATTCCCATTTTCAGCCATTTCAGATTTTTGCTGAGGAGCACCTGAATTCTTCCTAAATCCTCCATTGTTGTTAAACTTCTGACCATTCCCAAAATTTCCTGAATAACCTCCTGAACCTGAACGACCAAAGTTACGATTCTGTATTTCAACCCTGCCATCTTGCACAACAGCTTGATTCCTTGTGGTAGAAGAAGAACATTGACGGTTGTTTGTCTTGTTGGAGAATTTGCTAAATGCACGAGCAATGAGAGCAAGTCCCTGATTCAACGTATTGAAATCCTCATCATCATCTTCATTGGAATTTGAGTAATACACTTCATCACTGTTGGTGTATGGAACAAGTTGAGTTGAAGTCTGCTGCGGAGATGAATCATAAGAAACCATTTGGTTTGAGGTAGAAGATTGTGGATAACTGAAGTAATTCTGTTCCTGAACATAAGCATGATTTGACATTGGAGGTGGAGCAGAATGAGATTGAGCAAAGAGTGCCAATGAGTTTGGTGTTGGGGGTGGTGTATAACCTCCTCGAACAGCTCGATCTTTTTCCACTTCAGCTTCATGGTGCTTCAAATAATCATACAACACACCATATGGAGCATTATGAAGATTCTTTGCTTGTCGAACAAATGTCACATATTCTTGCCATTCATAACCCAGACTACCGACAAACTTTGTATTGACTGCAATTCTTGGTAGGTGTACTTCATGTCTTTCCAAATCATTGACGATATTGGTGAAACGGTGATATTATGATTCAAGTGTCTCCCCTGGTTCAATCATGAAGTTGGTGTACTCCATATAGTGTTTTGATTCCATGTCCTCTTTGTTTAGCTGAGTGCCTTCCATTAGTAGATGAACGTGTTCCCACATTGCCTTAGCAGTTTTATGAGCATCAACACTTCTAAATATTGCATTTGGTATTCCTTGAGGTATGTAAATCATAGCATACTCGTCTGCTTCACAATGAAGTTGCTGTTCAGAAGTGAGTTGAGTCTCTGGAACTGGTGTTGGTGTTGGGGGTACAAGAGGATCAGCAGAAGGGTCGCCTCCAACTAGGTTAGTAGGCCAATGAAAAGGTCCTTCGAGGATAACTTGTTTCATGAACTTACCATGGGGTTTCTTGAGTTCAACAAACCTTAATAATCGACTTGCCCACTGAACATAGTTTCCAGGTGTAAGCATTGGTGGTGTGTCAATTGATCCTGCCTCACGTCTAGATTGCTGAGTAGATATTACTTCACACATCCGATCAAACCAGTGAGTTTGTTTGGGTGGAAGTGGACTTTGTTGTTGTGGCATTAGATATGGTTTTTGTATCGGAACCATCTGATGTTGTTGCATGAGAAGATGTTGTTGTGGGTATAACGGTTGCTGATGATACTGTGGTGGTTGTTGATAATGTTGTTGCTGATGATTCTGATTCTGCTGTCGATAAAAGTTGTAGAACGGTGGTTGAGACATAATGAACACTTGTGCGAATGATGGATCTTTGTAGAAGATTGAAATGCAAGTTTCTTTGGTTAGAACCAAAATCCTATGGATAACTTATAAACTTATGCGTAACAATTATCTTAGGCGTAGACTTTAAAGTTATGCGTAAAGGATGATTTTATGCATAAACAAAAAGTTTATGCGTAAGATTCCCCTTTACGCGTAAGATTAAGCTTATGCGTAAGAGTTAAGTTTTGCGTAAGGTTAAAGAACCAAACAAATCTTTCAAACTTGTCCAAGCTTGAAAGATATCCCTTGTCGAAGTATTCCACTAACTTGTCCAAGCTAGGGAAGTACTGAGTCACCGTTGCACGAAGAGTAGACCGTTGATAAAACTTTTGAGTAGACTTCAGCAACTTACGCGTAATATGTAAACTTAGGCATAAGGTCACAATTTATGCGTAGAAACAAGACTTAGGCGTAGGATTCAAGGTTTGGTGTAGAAAAGGGGTTATTTGCTTAAACTTAAGCGTAGGATGTTGTGTTTAGCGTAGAAAAGGGGTTTTATGCCAAAACTTACGCGTAAAAGTACCAAAAAGTACAATTTACAGCTAAAAACTTGGGCTGTACGTCAAAGTTACGCGTAAGATGACCAGTAACTTATAAAAATCACAACTTTTTGAAGAAAAAGGCCTAGAAATAAGGTTCTATTGATCAAGTAACTTCACCAACACTTAGAAAACACTAAATATGAAAGATTTTGCTACCAAAAACTAGTTTTCTAATATCAATGAAGCTACAAAACTCAATAAAATAAAGGAAAAAGTAATAAAACTTTAAAATATCAAAACTTTATGCAAAATCTAAGCTTCTAATCACTATATCAACCTTAAAACTTGTCCAAGATTCAAGATTTGAGTGAAAGAAACAAAGAAAAAAGCAAAAAGATGAAGAAATAACACCTAAACCCCACGTTAACACAAGAAACAACACTTCAATCTCTATTTGGCGAATGATACCACTTGTTAGGTGCCCATATTGATATCACACAAGTAAGAATGAGATAGATATAAGGATTGGTTGAATATATGATATGTGAGAAATAAAAATGCAAGAGTTTTATTAAGTAATCAAAATAACAAACAAGAATAAGTGCAGCATACATGAGGTATTTATAGGAGAGGATGCTAGGGCAACAATTCTAGATCCTTCCTTGAATAGGTGTGGGCTTAGTAAGCCTTGTGGGCTTTTACACTTTGCCCATTTAACATAAAACATAACATAAATAATAGTTAAGCAACCTATTACAAAATCTAATGACCGAGACTTGAATAAATACAAAAGTATGTTCCCAACAAAATATGATTTAGACAAGCTTAGGGTACAGAAGGAAAACATACAGTTAAGTGTTGACACTCTTGAGTATACTTTCAAAGGTATACAAAAGATAATAGAAGCTCAACTTGTCAACAAAGCTAAATCAGGGTTATGATACAAATCAGTTGCACCTCCTAATAGAGGAATGTTTATGCCCCCAGGCATTGATTTAGCTCACACATGCCTAGATGAGTTTAAAGAAAAGGAGTTTCCTCCTTATGGTCCTAAGACCAATGAGAGTCCTACTGTTAACCAGTATGAGGATTCTTTTGTGAGTGCAAGTGACACTTCCTTGAACAAGGAGTGTGTCCCTGAAATTAAGCCACAGGTCAGAGTAGAAGTGCCTAGTATGTCTAGTGTTCCTAAGATGGTAAAACAAGAGAATGTAAAACCAGTTTGGAATAGTGTTTAGTATGCAGAGATGTACAGGTCCACACCTAGAGGGAATCAAAGGATTTGGAATAATTTGAAATCTCAACAACTAGGTAGTGATTTTATCTTGCAAAACAAGACATGTTTTGTATGTGGAAGTTTTGACCACTTTGCTGCATATTGTAAACACAACCCATGGAAAAAGGTAGATTATAGAGATACAAGGGTGTCTTGGAATAAATAGTATAGAGTTAACAACAAATTTGCAAAACAAACTTACTCTAATGCTAAAATGATACCCAGAGCAGTCTTGCTAAAATTTGGCACCAAATCACTTACTACTGCTAGACCAAACAAGATTGTTTCTCCCAAGAAAATTGTTTCAAGTGCAAAACCAAAATTTCCTTATCAAAATGAAGCACAAACATTTAACAAGACCTTTTTCAAGAAAACAGCTGGACCAAGTCAACAATGGGTGCCTAAGGTAACAACTGTCAAGCCAAAAGTTTCCATTGCTAGGCCAACAATTAATACTGCGAGGCAAATACAAGCTGTCAAGGGTAATTTGGAAAATACTGTGAAGGCTCCAACACGTTGGATTTGGAGGCCAATCACATGTGCTAAAGCATCTATTGTTTTAAAGAAACATACTTATATAGATGATAATTCTGTCATGGCTTGGGTTCCTAAAGAATAGTTGCTATTGTCAGCATGAATTATTAGTCTGATAACGCTCAAAGTTAACATGTTTTTATAAGCGTTATTAGTGTTTTTGTGTATGTTATTTGGTTGTTTTTATATGCTTTTGCCACTAAATCGTATTAAAGTATGTTTTTGTAGCATATGTAGTCAAATGTAGGAAAAATGGAGAAAAAGTGAAGAAAAAGAAGTATATGCGATTACACGAAGATTCCCAAGCTTAAAAGTCCAATATGTGAAGCATTTCATAAGGAGAACCTAAGTTTTGTCATCTCAAAGTTCCAAGTTCAGAGTTAATCAAGTTTGGATAGTGCATAAAGAACTACACAAGGAAAAGTCAAAGTCCAATGCAACCAGAATCTACCATCCGATCGGTTGGAGTATAACCGATCGGATAGCCATAATGACCACATCCATCCGATCGGTATCAACCAGCAACCGATCGGATGGTCATTTCTGCATGTTTATACCAACTTTTGTGCACGAATCTTGGTTTTTTGTCCCATTGTTCTAGGCCCTTCTTAGTGTCTTATTGTCCAAGTTCCAGCATTTAAGTCCCTATTCATTACTAGGAGTATTAGACAAGCCCATAAGGACCCCAAGAGTACACAATTGAAGATACCATTCAAGAGACCATTTACTCTCATTATTGCTCTCAGTTATTATCATCATCTAGCTCTCAAAGGATGGAAATTCGTGCAGAAAGAACCAGGAACTTTGGAGGACCAAGGAAGCAACATTTGGAGTCCAAAAATCTCAAGAAAGAATTAAAACCATGGATTCTAATGTTAAATATTCCGAGTTTATTTGCATGTTTACTATGAGTGGCTAGTAATCTTTTTACACTTGTTTTGATGATGTTTTATACTTAGTGATAGTTATGATTGTGATAACATGTTTTAATTCAATTTCAAGTCAATCCTAAGAACCAATTGTACCTTAAGTTTCATCGTGACATTTGTTTAGCCAAGGTTAACTAATTGATAATAGTTTCAAGGGTCAAAAGATTTGTTATTATTCAACTAGTTATAATCATTTGTCTATGAATGATTGTTTTTCACCATAATTATTCTTGACTAAACAAAGAAACAAGAAGTATGATTGTAATGAAAATGGTTTTATAACATCAAATCAGATTGTTTGTAAACCTTTAGTTGGACGAAAGTTTAGATGTTTATAAACAGTTGTAACCTTTTTGTCTATGAATGGGTTACCTTTTGTAATGACCATTTCCTAAGAGTATTTGATTTGTAACAATAGTTTGTTCTTGTGTTTAAGATATTCACCATACCTTATGAACCTTGGATGGATCTTGAATTGATTGGTTTATACCTAAAGCTTGGTTTTATGAACTAAAATCTTGACGAAGGTCTAACTTGTAGAAACAATAGATTAGACCACCATCTAATTATCACAACCAACATGTTATCAAAAGTTATCACAATAATGTGTGTCATTAAGTAGAAAATTAGTCTAAACAAGTGTAGTTTTTAAATTATTGAATTTGCTTATTATCTTATTTGCGTACATTAGAGATTTACTTTTAGAATTATATTTTGATTCACTCACAAATCCCTGCGAACGATCCCGACTTACCATCATATCTTGCTATAACGGACAAGTACACTTGCTCGTATGTGTTGTTTCTAGATTTGGTAATTCACCCTTATAAATTTAAAACTTGTACTAATAAAACGCACATCAAGTTTTTGGCGCCGTTGCCGGGGATTTTGATTCTGTTTCTTTTAAGTTTTAAAAGTCCGTTTCTTTTCGTGTTCGTCTTCTAAAAAAAGAATATATATTCAGTGTCATCCATCCGATCGGATAGACTTCCAACCGATCGGTTTCCCAGTTTTTCCATTTTTTTTAATTTTACCGTAGCATCCATCCGATCGGTTTGGTATCCAACCGATTCGGATAGACTTTTTTGTTTTCGAAAATTTTATTTTCTTGTTCTTTTGTTTAGGTAATTGACTCGATTCTCTTGGTAGTTGTATGAACACTCGTTCTACTACTGAAAAGCTTAGTACCCCTTTATCCGATCCCGAAAGTTTGTTTCGTAAGAAGAGATCTTCATCTATTCTTAATTTGTTTGATAATCTTTCCGAAGAACATCCGATTTCCAATCTTTTTGAACCAATACCCATGGCTGACGATCAACCCATGTGGGCCGCCAATCGAACTATAGCACCTACTCCTTGAGCTGCTATTGTCGTCGCCGACCTTAGTGAAAACTTTACCGTTAAAGGTCACCATCTTTCTATGATCAAAGACCGTCAATTTGATGGCCGTTCGCGGGCCGATCCGCATAAACACATTGCCGAATTCATTGAAATTTATGGCATGTTTCGTTATTGAAATACCAATGTCGATGCTATCAAGCTCAAACTTTTTCCATCATCACTCGCCGGAGATGCCAAAGTATGGCATAACGAATTAACCCCAGGAACTATCAATACTTGGGAAGAATTGAGGCAAGCTTTTGTAAGCCGATTATTTCCACCTGCCATGTATGATAGACTAATCGGAGAAATCCGTGCTTTTTCACAAAATCCTAATGAATCTCTTGTTGAAGCTTGGCTTCGCATGAAAGATTTGCTTCGAAGTTTTCATGATCATAATTTAGGACGAGGAACAATAATCCAAATCTTTTATCATGGTCTTGATGAAGCATCCCAAGCAATCCTTCATGCCGGAGGAATTTTTCTTTACAAAACACCTAATGAGGCATATCAACTTCTCGAAGATCGAGTACTCCTTAAACTCGATTGGTCAAAAGATTCCAAAACCAAACCCCTACGGAAAACCGTTGCTTTTGCCGAAAGTTGAGATAATTCGAAACTCATTGACAAAATAGAAGCCTTGTCTTCTAAAATCGACTCGCAATACAAAGATATTAAAGGAGAAATGAAAGAAATGCGAGATGGCTGTAATAATTGTGGAGGAAATCACACATCATCCGAGTGTGATGACCAACCTATGAATAGACCCAACGAAGGGGAAGCCAATTATATCCAAGGAGGATATCGTGGAGGAGGTTTTCGTGGTAATTATTACGGAAGAAGTTCTGGAAATTAGCAAGACCGCCAAAAAAGGGATAACAACCGTGATTTTCAACCCCGAACAGACAACCCAAACCCACCAAATTCAGATAAAAAGGAAGAATTTGATTTCGAAAAAATGATGCGAGATTTCATAACTGCTCGAAGAACTACAAATGAGTTTGTAAAAACCCAATTTTTCAATCTCAAAACCAAAGTTGAGCAAGGTCAGAAAAATCATCAAGCTTTTATCCAGGATCTTGAACAAAAATTTGGTAGACTTTCTGATCAATTTTCTTCTCAAATTCCTGGTACATTACCAAGTAACACCCAATCCAATCCAAAACCGTCTGGATCAAACGATAAGAATTATCGTCCACCACAAAACAGAAATGAGCATATCAATGCTGTATTCACTCGAAGTGGTCTCTCATATGATCCACCACCGGTTCCTACCGATAATACTATTATTCAAGATGAGGAGGAGGAAAAAGCTGAAAAAGAAGCAGCTGAAGAAGAACCAACCCAAACACCAACCAAAGAAAATACCGTTCCACCAATAAAACCTTATACACCGAAAATACCATATCCACAAGCCCTAAGAAAAGAGAAAAGAGAGGAGCGAAATAAGAAGTTTATAGAGATGATCAAAGAAGTTAGAATTAACGTACCCCTCGTTGATGTTCTAGCTGGAATGCCCAATTATGGGAAATTTTTGAAAGAAATTCTTAATAATCGAAACAAGTTGGAACAAATTTCCGCTACCGTTCTCAATGAAGAATGCTCTGCTATCATTCAAAACAAAATTCCACCAAAATTAGGTGATCCCGAAAGTTTTCTTATACCATGTACATTAGGAAACAACATCACATGCGATGCTTTAGCCGATTTTGGTGCAAGTATCAATTTGATGCCCTATTCGTTGTATTCTAAACTTTCCATCAATACATTGAAACCTATAAGATGAGTATAAGATTAGCAAACCATACATACCAATATCCTGTTGGGGTTGCTGAAAATATGCTTGTTCAAGTTTGTAAATTTTTTTTTTACTGTGGATTTTGTCATCTTAGAAATGGAGGAAGATAGTCGAGTACCCTTAATCTTAGGAAGACCTTTCTTAAACACTGCTGACGCCATGATTAAAGTCAAAGGCAGAGAACTCAATCTTGGAGTAGGAGAAGACCGAATCACATTCTTAATCGATAAAGCAATGAAATATCCAAATTCCAGTGATGACACATGCTATAACATCGATGTCATTGATGAAGTCACTGAAGAAGAATTGGATGCATTACTTGACAATTCGAAACCATTCATGACTATTTCAGAAAAGATCAGTGAAATAGATTCTGATAAAGAATTTGAGGAATTCATGGAGATAAAATTAGAAGAAGAGGAAGAAGCAAAATTTGAAGATATCACTGAAAAAGATCAATTGAAAATCAAATCATCTCTACAAGAACCACCCACTGATTTGGAACTCAAACCCCTTCCCAATAATCTCGAATATGCCTACTTAGAAGAAAATTCACATCTTCCAGTAGTCATATCGTCGTTGCTCAAAACAAATCAAAAAGAAAGACTCGTTTCTGTTCTTAAGAAGCATAAACGCGCTTTTGCGTGGAAAACTTCTGATATTCCAGGAATTAGTCCAGATTTTTGCAAACACAAAATCAATTGTGAAGAAGGTACTAAACCTGTTGTAGAAAGACAACGTCGACTCAATCCAAATATGAAAGAAGTTGTTAAGAAGGAAATCATCAAACTTCTTGACACATGAATTATTTATCCTATCGAGGATAGCCCATGGGTGAGTCCAATTCATTGTGTTCCGAAGAAAGGAGGAATGACTGTAGTGACCAATGAAAGGAATGAATTAGTTCCTACTAGAACTGTCATTGGATGGCTAGTATGTATTGATTAGCAGGAAACAAATACTTTTGCTTCCTTGATGGTTTTTCGGGATATTTCCAAATTCCTATCGATCCAGCCGATCAAGAGAAAACCACATTTACATGTCCTTTTGGAACCTACGCTTACCGGCGTATGCCCTTTGGTCTATGTAATGCACCTGCAACTTTTCAAAGGTGTATGGTCACAATATTTCAAGACATGCTTGAGACATCTATGGAAGTTTTCATGGATGACTTTTCAGTTTTTGGTGATTCTTTTGAAACTTGTCTTTCCAATCTCGATAAAATGCTTGAGAGATGTGAAGCTGCACATCTAGTTCTTAATTGGGAGAAATGTCATTTCATGGTAACTGAAGGAATTGTGTTAGGACACAAGATATCAAGTTCAGGAATGGAAGTAGACAAAGCTAAAATAGATGTTATCACCAAATTACCACCACCAACTAACGTTAAAGCCGTTAGAAGTTTTCTAGGACATGCCGGTTTTTACCGCCGATTTATCAAAGATTTTTCAAAAATATCACGACCTATGACTAAACTTTTATAAAAGGATTCTGTATTTGATTTCAATGCTGACTGCATTAAAGCTTTCGAAACGTTGAAAAGTCAATTGACTAGTGCCCCAATTATGGTTGCACCTAATTGGTCACTACCATTTGAAATCATGTGTGATGCAAGCGATTTCACTGTTGGAGCTGTTTTAGGACAACGTGAAGGAAAACATTTTCGTCCTATATACTTCGCTAGTAAAACACTTAACAATGCTCAACAAAACTATACGGTTACGGAAAAGGAATTATTAGTCGTAGTTTTTGCATTCGACAAATTCAAATCTTATCTCGTGCTTTCAAAAACGATAGTTTTTACAGATCATTCCGCACTCAAATATTTGTTTACCAAACAAGATGCAAAACCGCGTCTTATAAGATGGATTTACTACTGCAAGAATTCGATATCGAAATAAAAGACAAGAAAGGAGCAAAAAATCTTGCAGCAGATCATTTGTCACGTCTCGAGAATCCGAATTTGGAAAAATTAAAAGAAAATGAAATTAATGATTATTTTCCAGAAGAAACTCTCATGACGATAGATAAAGATGATGATGGGGAAATACCATGGTTTGCAGATTACGCAAATTATCTTGCAGGAGATATTCTTAAAAAAGGGATGAGTCAGTACCAACGTAGTAAGTTCTTTTCAGAACTAAAACACTATTATTGGGAGAAACCTTACCTTTTTAAAATGTGCAAGGATGGAATGATACGAAGATGTGTTTCGGGTGCCGAAACAAGAAAAATTCTTGATGAATGTCATCATGGCCCAACTAGGGGACATTATGGTCCTTCCACTACAGGTAGAAAAGTTTTTGATGCTGGATTCTATTGGCTTACAATTTTCAAAGAAGCGTATACTCTTGTACAAAACTGCGATGCGTGCCAAAAATCCGGTAAGCTTTCTCGAAGAGACGAAATGCCTCAAAAGAGCATTCAAGTCTGCGAAATATTCGATATTTAGGGAATTGATTTTACGGGACCCTTCCCTAAATCACACAAATACGAATATATCCTCGTTGCAATCGATTATGTTTCCAAATGGGTTGAAGCTGAAGCTCTTCCTACTAACGATGCACGAGTTGTTGTCAACTTTCTCAAAAAGGTTTTTGCTCGGTATGGAATTCCTAAAGCTTTAATAAGTGATAGTGGATCCCATTTCTATAATAAACAAATGGAGAAAGTAATGAAACGATATGGAGTTCATCATCGTTTTGCTACAGCTTATCATCCACAAACTAGTGGTCAAGTCGAAAATACCAATAGAGCTATAAAAAGAATACTTGAAAAAATGGTTAAGGACAATCCTTCCGTTTGGTCAAGAAAATTAGACGACGCTCTATGGGCATTTCGTACGGCATATAAGACACCAATTGGTACAACACCATACAGACTCTTGTATGGGAAAACATGTCATCTACCGCTCGAACTTGAGCACCGTGCTTACTGGGCGTTAAGAAGTTGTAATCCTGATCTAAAAATAGCTAGAGAAAAGAGATTTTTGCAATTGCATGAACTCGATGTGTTAAGACTTCAAGCTTATGAGAACTCCAAGCTATACAAAGCAAGAACCAAAGCATACCACGATAGAAAGCTGAGAATTCGAAAAAAATTCAAAGCTGGAGATAAAGTTCTGCTCTTCAATATGAAATACAAGTTTAAAGCTCCGAAACTCAAGCCTAAATGGTTTGGACCATATGTAGTGAAACATGGATTTCCATCAAGTTATGTTGAACTTTATGACAAACATGGTGAAAGTTTCATTCTAAATGGGCACCGAATTAAACTCTATTATGATAAAGAGCAATTAAACGTAATTTCTAATGAAGAAATTTCATCCAAATTTGAATATGAAGCTATCACATTCATGGCTCCACACAAGGGAATGGTCCCTTGGGCACACAGTAATGGTTTTATCTATGATGCTCTTCCTAGAGCATGGGCAAATGTTACATTGGAAAACATAGATGAAACAGGGGAGGAATAGGATATAACACTACAACTACATAATCTATTCGAAGTTTGAGTCCGGCTGAGGACTCGTTAATAAAACAAGCGCTTCTCGGGAGGCAACCCGTGTGTTTATTTTTGATTTATTTTATTTTTCAGTGTCTACACCCCAAAGTTTTACGACCTGGTCAAACTTAAGTGTGGGGGTGTGTCACTAATTTGAATAAAACTGCAATGCTTTTTGTTTGTTTGTTTTCATTTCTAATAATGCAGGTGTTGATTGCAAGAAATAGGAGATTGGATAGGACGATAAAGCTGGAAATCATGGTTTATTTTTCTCATTTTCCCTACTTTCATACTTTTAAGTTCGTTTATCACATTGAGGACAATGCTTAACTTAAGTGTGGGGGGGGGGGGGGGAGGTGAGTAGGTAAAATAAGAAATTAAGTCTAATATCGATTTAATTTTTAAATTTTGTTTGTCCTTATAATCTAGTTGTTTTCACACTTTTAGGAGTAATTTATTAGAATAACTGGATCTATCCACTGGAAAAATCAGTAATTTTTGAAAAATTTGAGATGTGTCCCGATTAATATTGCAATCCATTTTTGGATCGATAACATTTGCTAGCACACATTATAACCCTTTCCACTAAATTGTGAGGATTTAAGCCTATTTCATATATAGCATACATCTTTTATGCTTGAATCTTTTGTTATGAGTGTGCCGGTGATTTTATTTATTCTAGAACTTGTACTTGTAAATCATTACGAGACCGTTGTGAGATTACATTTTTGTAATATAAGTATACATACGTGGAGAGGCAACCTTAGGATTTTAACCAAATAGCCTTCATTATTTATTTTTAGCTAGTCACATTGATTAGTTAATTTCCAATTTTTAACGCTCTTGTTAGCGTTCATCTTTAACGCTAGATACCCCTAGTTACACCCTCCGAGCCATCCTTTTCATTTTGTTAAATCTAGAAAAATACAAAAAGATTTTACACTTTTAAACCTTAGCCTAACCCTTGTCAAAGTCTAAATGGTGGGTTGCTAGTTGCTTGGTATGATGGATTGTTTTTGATGATTATTAGTTAGCCACACTTCACCAATCATGTGTGTGCCATTCCGACAAAGACGGAGACTGCAGCTTCTTAATTGTATTTTTGTGGTGATGCTTATGCGAAGTGTGCGGGAGATGTGCTATATTATTATTGTGAAGATGAAGAAAGAAAGTTATGTGATATGTTGTTAGCCAATGTCCTAAGTATGAAGAATATTGTTATGGTGAATCGATGTATCGTATGTGAAGAGGAGAATATTGTAACTATAATTATTTATGGGTTCGCGGTTTGTTCGGTGACTAGCAACAATGAGACTTAGACTTTACTTTATTTTTCTTTTAACACCAATTTCATAAATATTCCCATGCCTTATTGATGAGGCGAAAAATGATCCGTTTTTAGGGGGTCATTTAAGCCCGAATCCGAATTTATTTGATCAAATATTGCCCTAAATCGTTCCTTTTGTGATTTTAGGTGTTTGGAGAGTGAATTCTGGAAAAGAGGCTATTTTGGACGTTTTTGGAGCATAAAGTGAAGAAAACAACAAAGTACCAAATCCAAGCTGGAATTACAAGGTGACGGCGTCAAGAATTTACTCTTGACGGCGTCAGAAAGGATGAATATTTTACCGAAGGTTGTGAAGGCGTCAGATGAAGAGATGACGGCGTCAAAATGACCAAGATTAATTTACCGAGGGTGGTGACGGCGTCACATAGGCCGTCACGATTGGATCTAGGGCGTCCGAGGAAGTATATGGCGGCGAGTTGACGGCGTCAGATTTTACTCTTGACGCCGTCAGGACGATTTTCCTATATATAGTTTTCTAGTTTTTTCATTAAAAAAGAGGAGAAGTTTTGGTGAAACCCTAAAGACGATTTTGGTGCCTCTTTTACAGGTTTTTCAAGGGTTCCAAACCCTTGAGACCTTGCATTGTAATTGAGATAAGTATACTCTTAATTCAATCAATATGTCTATGTGTTGGTTGTCTATCTTTTGTTCTTATCTTAATTCTACTATGCTAGGCTAAATTTCCTTTGTGTTTGCTTAGATCTAATGAAACCTAGATGTTGATTATGTGTTGATTACTTGTCTATTCTTGTTTTGAATGAATGATATTATATGTTAGGCTTAAGAAAACTGGCAGATCTCCAAATGGTAACATGCTTGAACGTCTTAAGAAACATGAACCGAGGCGTACTAGGTCTTTATTGGTTGTATTTAATGCATGAGCCACTGTTTACAATCCCTATAGTTGTGCTGGGTCATGGTGTAGGAGGAGATAAGAGCTCATAGAGTTGGGGAGTTATGTATGCCACTCCACGAATGGTATTAAGGAATACAACCCGTCATTCATACAAGTGTAACAAGTAATTAACATGTAAAAGATATCTAGGGAGTAATGAAGTCTAAGTAAACACAATTTCTCCAACCACTGCTCACAACCTTAGTTTAATATTAGTTTAATTTCATTTTCATTAGTTAATTAGTTATAAAGTAGTTTTTGGGTTAGTTGATTAGCAACTAATTCCGCCCACTCCTTCAAAACCCGAGATTTTACTTGCTTTCATAAAATATAAAAACACAAAAAATAATCATCTTCCATCTCTAGAACTATTAATTAGGCTTTCTAATCCTAGCGACACTATTCCTAAGCTGAACGATCAATCCCCCGGTACTTGTCACTATACTATACTACAACGATCAGGTACACTGCCTGGTGGGGGTTGTAAGCCTCGCGAGATCCCTCGAGAGGTAAAGCAAGGTGCGATTCCCACGCATCACTTATCCCTACCCTTACCAAATTAATTTATCTATCCGGATATTGTAATGGCTTAGTGAAAATATCAAGTGCAAGAATATTGTAGTGACCATCCAGTTTTTGAGCAATCAAGAATTTGCGCCAGTAATCTATTGTGTTTTTGTATGAGATGTTTGAACATAAGCCTGGTACAACCCGAAGCCTAAACATTACAACCCGAATAAAAGACCTCTTTGATATGTAGACTTGGTGCTTACGCCATTTCGGTGGAGTTTTGTTTCTTGTACAAGCCTATCGTAATAAACAAATCATGACTAAGCAATGAGTGTGATTTATTATATATGCTAACCCTTATATGAGTGTTATGAGTGAATTATATCTTATTCTTCTTTTGTGAGGTGTTTTAGAAATGTTAATCAAGCAAGAAAATCATTGGGTATTGTCAAACATCTCGGTTTTTCACCACTAAAGCTTAAAACGATGAATCTTATCTTGTACTTGGAGGATTTGCATCACATTTTTCTAATCATTCTTGGTTACCATATGGATGTTTAGTTTTCTTCTAGATTTGTTTGAGGACAAGCAAAGTTTAAGTGTGGTGGATTTGATAACGCTCAAAGTTAACATGTTTTTATAAGCGTTATTAGTGTTTTTGTGTATGTTATTTGATTGTTTTTATATGTTTTTGCCACTAAATCGTATTAAAGTATGTTTTTGTAGAATATGTAGCCAAATGTAGGAAAAATGGAGAAAAAGTGAAGAAAATGAAGTATATGCGATTACACGAAGATTCCCAAGCTCAAAAGTCCAATCTGTGAAGCATTTCATAACGAGAACCTAAGTTTTGTCATCTCTAATTTCCAAGTTCAGAGTTAATCAAGTTTGGATAGTGCATAAAGAACTACACAAGGAAAAGTCAAAGTCCAATGCAACCAGAATCTACCATCCGATCGGTTGGAGTATAACCGATCGGATAGCCATAATGTCCACATCCATCCGATCGGTATCAACCCGTAACCGATCGGATGGTCATTTCTGCATGTTTATACCAACTTTTGTGCATGAATCTTGGTTTTTTGTCCCATTGTTCTAGGCCCTTCTTAGTGTCTTATTGTCCAAGTTCCAGCATTTAAGTCCCTATTTGATGCGTGGGGTTTGCACCAGGCTTTACCTCTCGAGGGATCTCGAGAAGCTTACAACCCCCACCAGGCAGTGTACCTGATCGATGTAGTATAGTATAATGACAAGTACCGGGGGATTGATCGTTCAGCTAGGAATAGTGTCGCTAGGATTAGAAAACCTAAAGACTAGTTCTAGAGATGAGGGATGATTCTTTTTGTATTTTTATATTTTTTAGAAAGCAAGTAAAAATCTCGGGTTTGAAGGAGTTTGGCGGAATTAGTTGCTAATGAACTAACCCAAAACTAAGATGCAATCAAAATAAAATACTAAAAATGAAAATAAACTAAATTAAACTAGGGTTGTGAGCAATATGTGGGAGAATTGTGCTTACTTAGACTTTACTACTCCCTAGATATCTTTTACATGTTAATTACTTTTTATAGTTGCGTGGATGACGGATTGTATTCCTTAATACCATTCATGGGGTGGCGTACTTACTTACCCAATCCTACGAACGCCTACTTCACTCCTATGTCGAGCCGGCTAAGAAGCTCCTAACATGGGATCACTAGAATTTGCTCATGCATTAAATACAACCAATAAAACCTAGTACACATCGGTTCATGTTTCCTAAGACGTTCAAGCATGTTACACAATGGAGATGTGCCAGTTTTCTTAAGCCTAACATTGAAATCATTCATCCAATACAACCATAAATAAGTAATCAACACATAATCAACATCTAGGTTTCATTAGATCTAAGCAAACACAAGATTGATCTAGCCTAGCATGTTGAAATCAAGACAAGCAAAAGATATATTCAAACAACACATAGACATATTGAATGAATTAAGAGAAGACTTATCTCAATTGAACATGAAAGGATTCAAGGGATGAAAACCCTTGAAAACACTGTAAAATATGACCTAGGGTTTACAAAGTTCGGCCCTAGTTTTCTCCACACAAGTTCCTCTTTTTATGAATGAAAAATAGAAAACTATATATAGAGTTTGATAGGTGACGGCGTCAAGAACAAATGTCTGACGCCGTCATCTCGCCGCCAAATAGTTTCTCGGACTGCCTAGATCTGGGTCTGACGCCGTCATGTGTACCCCTTGTGCAAGCCGTCACCAAATTAACTCTTGACGCCCTTGTTGTGACGCCGTCAGGTTTGCACTGGGTCATCATGGTTTTTACTCTTGACGCTGTCATGATCTTCCTCTTGACGCCGTCAGGTACTGTTCTCAGCATGGAAAATTAAGTCGTTGCCGTTTTCTTCACTTTTATGCTCCAAAAACGTCCGAATTGCTTCCTTTTCCAGAATTCACTCCCAAAGTACCTAAAATCACAAAAGGAACGATTTTGGGCAATATTTGATCAAACAAACAAACTCAAGCGAAAGTGTATCTGTAAAAGTGAAAGTAAAACAAATGAAATCAAATACTCCCCTGATTCGCTCGGTATGGATAATAGGTGGCCAGGTTAGATCTTCCTCCAAGAAAATGAACAATCAAAGCTTCCCTTCCAGAATAATAATCATCTTCTTGTCATACATAACCTGTAAAACCTGAGAAAACAGACAAGGTAACCTCGCATAAAATCGGTGGCAATCTACATATGCTAATAAATCCTAGAAAACAAAATAAGATATAATGCTTGTGGAATGATGTTTGCATATTTCCTGGAGATTATAAAACTAATAATTCAACAAAAACTTTAAGACTCCGTTAGAAAAACAAAACTGGTAAAATTTCCAGATTTTTACACGTGACGCCGTCAAGAGTAAACTCGTGACACCGTCAGAAGTGACCTGCATAAATTCTTATGTTATGTTTCCGGAAAATTTCTGGAAAAACTTGGTCCTACTTCCTGGAAAATCCTGCAAAACTTCATTATGACTCGATACAAGCATTTGACTCTAACAAATATGAATATACATGTTCACTTAATATTGTGGAGAATCATGATCGGTTTTGTTTCTTAAAAACATATTTGGGGTTTCCCCTTACACCTATCTTTTGCAAAAATACCTTTGGATGAATTTAAGTCTAGGCCAAACAACAAAGTAAAGTATTTCCACTATTTAGTTTTGAAACATGATCTACCAACAATAAAAATAAAGCATGCATACGGAAACAAATAACAAACAAACAAAATAAAAATCACACAAAACATGGGTTGCCTCCCAAGAAGCGCTTGTTTTTGTTCGAGTCACGAGCCTGACTCTACCCTTATTTAACAGCAATAGGGAAGGTGTTCCCTACACTTAGGATTAAGTGCGGGTGAAAGTAGCGATACACACCCTTAGGGTGGAAATATGCCATGTGAGGAAAGAGTGGTGGATGAATTATATGCTCAAAAGGGTGTGCTCCTATCATCATAACCTTACCTAATTCAATCGGGTTAATGGGTGGATTAAGATTTTCTCCTAGAAAGGGATCATTTTCTATCAACTTCAAGAGACTACTAGTTGGGGATCTATCTTGACCTAATAAACCCGGTTTAAACCCATAATATTTCTTGTGATCAATCATGAATGGGTGATGTAAGCATGTAAGGTTATGTTCTACTCCTATATTGGCTTCCTCTCTACATGGCTTAATGTCTACCACCTTTATCCTAAGACTACCCGGACTATATGGTTTGATGGGTGGATCGGAACCTATTTCAATTCCTAAATTTTCATCCAAGGATGGAAGATTAGGTAACGGTTTTGGTTGAGGCTCCGGTTCATCAAAACTAGGAACTTCCCTAGAACTAAGAGTAAGGTTATCATTATAAGTATTCAAACCTATATCCTCTAGTTGTGTTTGGTTCAAAGGTTCTACCTCTATCGGGGCTCCTATAGTCTCTTCTACTTCTTCCGGGTAAGTCACGGGCGGTGTGTGTGCCTCAAGTGATGATGGGAGTTGTGGGGTACTTTGTAGGTTTGTTTTATTTACCTCATCCTTCCTTGTGCCAAGATCACCTATATCCTCAACATGTGTTTCATTATAATCTAACCCTACCATTTTCCCAAGTATCTCACGTACTTCTCTAGGCATCTCAACTTCTATGTCCGAATCATATGGATCTTCCTCAATATTCTGACTGCTATATACAAATTGCCCAAAAGATTCATCATCTGTTTCTTGAGATTCATCATCATCGATAATAAAACCTAGGTCTTTTTGATCAATGTGATCATGTTCGGCTACATCCTCCATCACATCAAGGTCACCTATGTGTTCATCCTGTATTATGGTAGGGCCTAACCATGACATGCAACTAGGTGGCTCATACGAAACTATCCTAGGTGAAGGCTCATATGGTGCATAGGTTTCACTAAGTGAGGCATTTTGAGGGGTTGATGGAGCTCCTAAGGTGAATTCTTTAAAAACATTATGCACTTGGCCTCTTTTCTCAAGGTACTCAATAAAATCAATATAAAATCCTGTCCTCCTCATTTCATTCCTCCATCTTGTTATATCCAAACTAGTGTAATTATATTTTTTCTGGTAAAACTCTAGTGTCGGACTTGGTGGATTCGCGTTCTCCATAATGGCTAACGGAATAGTCAATGGAAAGGTTTTTTTACAAACAAAGATACAAAGAAAAGATAGACTAAAGAAAACCTAAAAATAAAAATAAAATCTTACTAGAAAGGAATCTAGCAAGTAGACCTAATCAAAATAAATTCCAACCTAAACAATAACTATTCCCCAGGCTGCGGTGCCAAAAACCTGATGCGTGGGGTTTGCACCAAGCTTTACCTCTCGAGGGATCTCGAGAAGCTTACAACCCCCACCAGGCAGTGTACCTGATCGATGTAGTATAGTATAATGACAAGTACCGGGGGATTGATCGTTCAGCTAGGAATAGTGTCGCTAGGATTAGAAAACCTAAAGACTAGGCGTAGAGATGAGGGATGATTCTTTTTGTATTTTTATATTTTTTAGAAAGCAAGTAAAAATCTCGGGTTTGAAGGAGTTTGGCGGAATTAGTTGCTAATCAACTAACCTAAAACTAAGATGCAATCAAAATAAAATACTAAAAATGAAAATAAACTAAATTAAACTTGGGTTGTGAGCAATATGTGGGGGAATTGTGTTTACTTAGAATTCACTACTCCCTAGATATCTTTTACATGTTAATTACTTGTTATAGTTGCGTGGATGACGGATTGTATTCCTTAATACCATTCATGGGGTGGCGTACTTACTGCCCCAATCCTATGAACGCCTACTTCACTCCTACGTCGAGCCGGCTAAGAAGCTCCTAACATGGGATCACTAGAATTTGCTCATGCATTAAATACAACCAATAAAACCTAGTACACATCGGTTCATGTTTCCTAAGACGTTCAAGCATGTTACACAATGGAGATCTGCTAGTTTTCTTAAGCCTAACATTGAAATCATTCATCCAATACAACCATAAACAAGTAATCAACACATAATCAACATCTAGGTTTCATTAGATCTAAGCAAACACAAGATAGATCTAGCCTAGCATGTTGAAATCAAGACAAGCAAAAGATATATTCAAACAACACATAGACATATTGAATGAATTAAGAGAAGACTTATCTCAATTGAACATGAAAGGATTCAAGGGATGAAAACCCTTGAAAACACTGTAAAATATGACCTAGGGTTTACAAAGTTCGGCCCTAGTTTTCTCCACACAAGTTCCTCTTTTTATGAATGAAAAATAGAAAACTATATATAGAGTTTGATAGGTGACGGCGTCAAGAACAAATGTCTGACGCCGTCATCTCGCCGCCAAATAGTTTCTCGGACTGCCTAGATCTGGGTCTGACGCCGTCATGTGTACCCCTTGTGCAGGCCGTCACCAAATTAACTCTTGACGCCCTTGTTGTGACGCCATCAGGTTTGCACTGGGTCGTCATGGTTTTTACTCTTGACGCCGTCAGGATCTTCCTCTTGATGCCGTCAGGTACTGTTCTCAGCATGGAAAATTAAGTCTTTGCCGTTTTCTTCACTTTTATGCTCCAAAAAAATCCGAATTGCTTCCTTTTCCAGAATTCACTCCCAAAGTACCTAAAATCACAAAATGGAACGATTTAGGGCAATATTTGATCAAATAAATTCAATTCCGGGCTTAAATGACCCCCTAAAAGTGGTTCATTTTTCGCCTCATCACTATTCATTACTAGGAGTATTGGACAAGCATATAAGGAACCTAAGAGTACACAATTGAAGATACCATTCAAGAGACCATTTACTCTCATTACTACTCTAAATTATTATCATCATCTAGCTCTCAAAGGAGGGAAATTCGTGCAGAAAGAACCAGGAACTTTGGAGGACCAAGGAAGCAACATATGGAGTCCGAAAATCTCAAGAAATCATCACCAACACTTAGGTTATCAATACCTTGTCATTTGTTATCAATTCCAAAGCATTGTAAGACTTAAAACCATGGATTCTAATGTTAAATATTCTGAGTTTATTTGCATGTTTGCTATGAGTGGCTAGTAATCTTTTTACACTTGTTTTGATGATGTTTTATACTTAGTGATAGTTATGATTGTGATAACATGTTTTAATTCAATTTCAAGTCAATCCTAAGAACCAATTGTACCTTAAGTTTCATCGTGACATTTGTTTAGCCAAGGTTAACTAATTGATAATAGTTTCAAGGGTCGAAAGATTTGTTATTATTCAACTAGTTATAATCATTTTTCTATGAATGATTGTTTTTCACCATAATTATTCTTGACTAAACAAAGAAACAAGAAGTATGATTGTAATGAGAATGCTTTTATAACATCAAATCGGATTGTTTGTAAACCTTTAGTTGGACGAAAGTTTAGATGTTTATAAACAGTTGTAACCTTTTTGTCTATGAATGGTTTACCTTTTGTAATGACCATTTCCTAAGAGTATTTGATTTGTAATAAGAGTTTGTTCTTGTGTTTAAGACATTCACCATACCTTATGAACCTTGGATATATCTTGAATTGATTGGTTTATACCTAAAGCTTGTTTTTATGAACAAAAATCTCGACGAAGGGTTAACTTGTAGAAACAATAGATTAGACCACCATCTAATTATCACAACCAACATGTTATCAAAAGTTATCACAATCATGTGTGTCATTAATTAGAAAACTAGTCTAAACAAGTGTAGTTTTTAAATTATTGAATTTGCTTATTATCTTCTTTGCGTACATTAGAGATTTACTGTTAGACTTATATTTTGATTCACTCACAAATCCCTGCGAACGATCCCGACTTACCATCATATCTTGCTATAACAGACGAGTAGACTTGCTCGTATGTGTTGTTTCTAGATTTGGTTGTACTAATAAAATGCACGTCATAGTCTTATTCATATATTTGATATAGAAAATACTCTGCTTTGTATTTTTCTTGGTTTTGGACTAACACTTGTAGTCTAGTAAAGAAGTATGACTAGCATTGAGTATGGTGTGCTTTGGAATGTAAATGTGTGTTGCTTATCATACAACAAATGGTTATTGGTTCACCATGTCTAATCCACATCAAGAACCAACTAGTCCAGAGCAAATGGTTTCTAGTAAAGACTTCTCAAATCCGTTCATGGTTAATACTTTACCAAAAACTATATGGTAATCAACTCACCATACTTAACAGTGAAGAGTTGGCTAGTCCAAAGCAAACGGCTATTGGTAAAGACTAATCAAATCCATTGATAGCTGGGAGTTTGCTCAAAACTATGCTTGAGCAGTCTATTTTAAACCAATTTTATGTTTCTACTGCTCTTTGAAATTTTTGTGAAAAAGTTTGTACTGCTAGTTCAAACTTAGTACTGGTAGTGCAAACTTTGTACCGCTAAACTAGCTAGTGCAAACTTTGTACTGCTGAACTAGCCGTTGTAACTATTGTGTTAGTAACAAAATTTTGATTATAGTCATTGGGTAAATTTATTGTTACCATACTTATAGGGGTTATATCAAGGATAATTGTCATCTTACTCATTTTATCTCTTAATCTAATCTTCAGATAATTCTTATTCTCGCACAAAATTCTCAAACTGTAACTGCTTTATTATAAAAACTCAATTGGCTGCCCACAACTCAAATTCAATCACAAACGATCACCATTTTGTTATCATCAAAAGAATTATTAAATGGATAACTTGAAGTTTTCAAAGACACACAACCAGGTTGCACATCTGAAGAAAAAGAGGAATGGGATGGACTAAAATTCTATGAGATTGTGGATATCCTCAACAACTCCTATATTAGGTATGCATTGACTGTTAATCCCACTCTATATTCCTTCTAAATCAAACAATTTTGGCAGACTTCATCTGTCATAACACTTGATGAGGATGATGAGGATACACCTATTCCTGCACTTAGTGCAACTTTGGATGGGCGTACCATCTATGTTACTGAAAAGTCTTTGAGGAGACATCTCCGATTAGATGATTCAGATAGTACCATAGACTTGCCCAACACAGAAATTTTAAATACTATTTCACAAATAGGGTATGATACATCCAACAATCTTCTTGCTTTTCAAAAGGAATGTTTCTCACCTCAGTGGAGGTTTTTAATTCATACACTTCTTCACTGTTTAAGTCCTAAAAGAACCTCATGGGAGCAATTCAGTAGCAATATTGCTATTTCTCTTGTGTGTTTATTAACAAACAAAATATATAACTTTTTAAAAATGATTTTTGAAAGTATGGTGAAGAATGTTAAATCTCCACATAAATATTTAATGTACCCAAGGTTCATTCAATTGATTTTAAAAGCTAAACAAAGTGTGTTACTTTCCCATAGAAACATTTTTCCTACTCCTTGTCTACAACAAAAAGTTTTCTCAAATATGGCTATGGCATCTTAAGGGTGGGATGGGGAAATAAGACCTTTATTTACTGCTATGCTTGAATCTATTCAACAAGTACAGGGTGAAGGGTCAGTCAACCCAACTGAGCCCCAAAACATACCCATTGCGATCCCTTCTACCTCCCTCACACCAAGAGTTCAACACACCTATAGGAGAAAGAACAGAAAGGAGACTGTGGTACCTTAGCCCAGTCATCCTACTCAACCCTTAGTAGTAGATGAGGCTACTGTTCTTGGTAGTATGGAAGGGGCTGGCACTACAAATACTAGCTTAGTAGCTGGGTTGGACAGTGTCAATATCACTAAGACCCCAACCAAGGCAACATCATATGTGCCAAGTCCTCCAAGACGTGCCAAAATTGATGAAATCCTGGGCCAAATGGAAACATTGGGTGGTTTTGGTGCTACACCTAGTCCAACTAGGTCTGCATCTGAACCTATGCCCCACGATGCATCTCACCAAGAAAGTAACGCATCTGATGATGCTGAGTGATGCGTGGGAATCGCACCTTGCTTTACCTCTCGAGGGATCTCGTGAGGCTTACAACCCCCACCAGGCAGTGTACCTGATCGTTGTAGTATAGTATAGTGATAAGTACCGGGGGATTGATCGTTCAGCTTAGGAATAGTGTCGCTAGGATTAGAAAACCTAATTAAAAGTTCTAGAGATGAAAGATGATTATTTTTGTATTTTTATATTTTTTTTATGAAAGCAATTAAAATCTCGGGTTTTGAAAGAGTGGGCGGAATTAGTTGCTAATCAACTAACCCAAAGCTAAGATGCAATCAAAATAAAACAATAAAAATAAAATTAAACTAATTAAACTAAGGTTGTGAGCAGTATATGGAGAAATTGTGTTTAGTTAGACTTCATTACTCCCTAGATATCTTTTACATGTCAATTACTTGTTACACTTGTATGAATGACGGGTTGTATTCCTTAATACCATTCGTGGAGTGGCATACATAACTCCACAACTCTATGAGCTCTTATCTCCTCCTACACCATGACCCAGCACAACTATAGGGATTGTAAACAGTGGCTCATGCATTAAATACAACCAATAAAGACCTAGTACGCCTCGGTTCATGTTTCTTAAGACGTTCAAGCATGTTACCATTTGGAGATCTGCCAGTTTTCTTAAGCCTAACATATAAAATCATTCATTCAAAACAAGAATAGACAAGTTATCAACACATAATCAACATCTAGGTTTCATTAGATCTAAGCAAACACAAGAGAGATCTAGCCTAGCATAGTAGAATTAAGATAAGAACAAAAGATAAACAACCAACACATAGACATATTGATTGAATTAAGAGTATACTTATCTCAATTACAATGCAAGGTCTCAAGGGTTTGGAACCCTTGAAAAACCTGTAAAAGAGGCACCAAAATCGTCTTTAGGGTTTCACCAAAACTTCTCCCCTTTTAATGAAAAAACTAGAAAACTATATATAGGAAAATCGTCCTGACGGCGTCAAGAGTAAAATCTGACGCCGTCAACTCGCCGCCATAAACTTCCTCGGACGCCCTAGATCCAATCGTGACGGCCTATGTGACGCCGTCACCACCTTCGGTAAATTAATCTTGGCCACTTTGACGCCGTCATAACTCCATCTGACGCCGTCACCAGCTACGGTAAATTATTCTTCATGTCTGACGCCGTCAAGAGCAAACCCTTGACGCCGTCACCTTGTATTTCAGCTTGGATTTTTGGTACTTTGTCGTTTTCTTCACTTTATGCTCCAAAAACGTCCAAAATAGCCTCTTTTCCAGAATTCACTCTCCAAACACCTAAAATCACAAAAGGAACGATTTAGGGCAATATTTGATCAAATAAATTCGGATTCGGGCTTAAATGACCCCCTAAAAACGGATCATTTTTCGCCTCATCATATACCCTTACACTTGAGATTTGCTTGTCCTCAAGCAAATGAGCTTTTATTCTACTCAAAAGACAAGTTAGGGGTCATTTAACACTAATATAAAAGTAATTACAACAAATAATCGTTCCACTAAAGACCAATAGACAAGCACGGAGGTCATACACAAGCACCTCACAAATAGTGTTTAGATACTCACATCTCTTGGGTGTAATACAGTAATATAACATTATGGAAATGGAAGATATCTCTCACTACCTGTCATAGCAAAATAGATTACCATAGGCTTGGGAAAGGATCAAACCTCCACCACATGGCGTAAGCACCTAGGATAAACTATCAAAGAGGTCTTTTTAAAGGGTTATATCGTTAGGTGTAGGGATATGAATTACACGGTTTTGTTGGATAAAGGGAATTTTACTGGTGGCGAGTTAACAATCTTAGTAAATTACATGTACAAGATGGCGTTGCTAAGCCAAGACTAGACTCGACTTAAGCTAATAAATGAAAAATAACAAAAAACATAAAATGAACATACAATAAAAACGGGATGGTAGTCCGTATGTTTTTTCTCTTTTTTTTTTTTTTTTTTTTTTTTTTTTCTTTGCATACACTCTTACCCTACCATCCAAAATAATACATCATAGGGGTTTGAGCACTCCCCTTACACTTGAATCTTTACATACTTTACATTTAACTATTCTAATGACTCGAATTAAGAAAATCAAAACACTTGGAGCACTTTTAAGATTAACGTACATATGGGGGTAATAATATTATGTTCTTCCCCATTACTCCATAAAATAAGTACTTACCCATGAGTCCCAATCGTCCCAAAACAATATGTACAAGGATATGACTCGACTTAGCAACCATGTAATCAATTAGAAAGTTAACTTAGGGTTTAACATATAACAATAATGCACTAAAAATGAGCGCATACACGGAAGGCTAAGGCGATTTGGTTGTACATTTAAGTGGGGTGTAACAAATTCTTCCTTTAAGTAAAATGCTTAAAGTTAGAAACGAAAAGATAGGCTCGGAGGGGTGTACTAGGGGTATCGTGTACTAAAAATGAGTACAACGCAAGGGTGTGGGAAAAATTAGTTGACTTAACTAGCCAAGTAATATGACTTAAATGGTCAAGTAATTATAATGCGGGTTTAACACAAGGGTGATCCTAATGCCTCTTATCATGTAGTAAATCCTACCACACGAATGTAGTCTCACTAGCGGTTTCGGGATGCATCACTAACGCAAGTTCTAGAATCTAAATGCTACCGGTACACTCATAAGCACTAATAATGAATGCTTTTCCTATCAAATCTAAAGGCGAACCTCACATTTTTGGGTGGAAAATTTTTCTGAATATACGGTTATGTGCTAGTCATACAACCTCCTATCCATGAGACGCTTGCGATGGCTAAAGTTTCACTCCTAAATGTTGTAAAAAATTTTAAATTTGGCGCTAAAATTACACTAACATGTATTTCTCATAGTTTTATTACTCATCTACTATCAAACAAAACAAACTCAAGCGAAAGTGCATATGTAAGGTATCATCTTTTTACCCTCCCCTTACACTTAAGATGAACATTGTCCCCAATGTTCAAGTAAAAAATGTAAAAGTGAAAAAGTAAAGAGAATGAAATCAAATACTCCCCTGATTCGCTTGGTATGGATTTTAGGTTGGCCAGGTTAAATCTTCCTCCAAGAAAACGAACAATCAAAGCTTCCCTTCCAGAATATAAATCATCTTCTTATCACAAATAACCTGTAAATCCTGACAAAAGTAGACAAGGCAACCTCGCGTAAAATCGGCGGCATCCTATATAAGTTACTAAATCCTAGAAAACAAAATAAGATATAATGCTTGTGGAATGAAGTTTGCAGATTTCCTGGAGATTATAAAACTTAATAATTCACAAAAACCATAAGACTCCGTTAGAAAAACAAAACTGGTAAAATTTCCAGATTTTTGACTCCTGACGCCGTCAAGAGCAATGCCCTGACGCCGTCAGAATGAACCTGCAGAAATCTTTATGTTAAGTTTCCGGAAAATTTCTGGAAAAACTTTGTCCTACTTCCTGGAAAATCCTGCAAAACTTCATTATGACTCAATACAAGCATTTGACTCTAACAAATACGAATATACATGTTCATTAAATATTGTGGATAATCATGATCGGTTTGTTTCTAAAAAACATATTTGGGGTTTCCCCTTACACTTATCTTTTGCAAAAATACCTTTAGGTTGGAGTTAAGACTAGGCTAAACAACATAATAAAGTATTTCACATCTTAATTGAGAAACATGATCAACCAACAATAAAAATAAAACATGCATACGGAAGCAAATAACAATCAAACAATTAAAATCACACAAAACATGGGTTGCCTCCCAAGAAGCGCTTTTCTTTATTTACGAGTCTTGTAGCTAGACTCAAAGTCGTGGGTTACTACGTGATCTCATCATCAAACATCACATCCTCCTCATTAATCATTTCATTGTTATTTTCTTGGTAATGTTTTACACGTTGTATGTTAACCGTGAATTCCCTACCCTCGTCATCAACTAACACTACAGCTCCAAATTTAGAGGAATTCTTCACCGTGAACGGCCCATACCATCTAGACTTAAGTTTTCCCGGAAATAATCGCAACCGAGAATTGTATAATAGGACCTTGTCTCCTTCTGAAAATTCTTTGGGTTTCTTAATTCTTTGATCATGCCATCTTTTAGCTCTCTCTTTATATGTGATGGAGGATTCGTAGGCTTCTAATCTAAGTTCATCAAGCTCGTGTAATTGCAAAAACCTATGGTTCCTCGCAGTTGTGTAATCTAAGTTGCATGCCTTAAGCGCCCAATAAGCCTTGTGTTCTAATTCTACCGGTAAGTGACATGCCTTACCATACACCATGCGGAACGGGGTCGTTCCAATAGGTGTTTTGTAAGCAGTTCGGAATGCCCATAAGGCTTCGTCGAGTTTGAACGACCAGTCCTTTCTGTTTTGACTAACCGTTTTTTCAAGTATTCTTTTAATAGCTCTATTGGTGTTTTCGACTTGGCCATTGGTCTGTGGATGATAGGCGGTGGAGAATCGGTGGGGTACTCCATACCTCTTCATGACCTTTTCCATTTGCGCGTTGCAAAAATGTGTCCCCCTATCACTGATGAGAGCCTTCGGAATACCAAATCTTGCGAAAAGCTTTTTTAGGAAATGAATGACCACTCTAGCATCATTAGTCCTAAGGGCTTGTGCTTCAACCCATTTCGAAACATAGACAATGGCGACCAAGATGTACTCGTTTCCTCCTGAGGATGGAAAGGGTCCCATAAAGTCAATCCCCCAAACATCGAATACCTCACAAACTTGTATAAAGTTCTGAGGTGCCTCATCCCTATGTGATATATTTCCAGCCCGTTGACATGCATCACACGCTTGTACCATATCTTTTACATCATGGAAAATTGTGGGCCAATAGAATCCTGCATCGAGAATCTTTCGAGCAGTAACATTTATCCCATGATGCCCTCCAGAGGGACCGGAGTGACATTCCCTCATGATCTTCACTGCCTCATTCTCCGAAACACAACGCCTTATAATGTGGTCAGGACACCTTCGGAATAAAAATGGTTCATCCCAGAAGTAATATTTCAGCTGGGAAAAGAACCTCTTCCTTTCGTATTTGGTCAGGTGTTCAGGAACAAGTCTACATCTACTTGCGAAGTAATTGGCGAAGTCAGCGTACCATGGTTCCGAATCAAGGATAGACATCAGTTGTTCATCGGGAAACGAATCCTTAATTTCACTTCTATCGTGTTTATCCAAGGGGTTTTCCAGGCGAGATAGATGATCGGCGGCTAGATTCTCTGCCCCCCTCTTATCGCGAATCTCAACATCAAATTCTTGTAGCAACAAGATCCACCGAATTAGTCGTGGCTTGGCGTCCTGTTTCGCAAACAGATATCTAAGAGCTGAGTGGTCAGTGAAGACGACTGTCTTTGAAAGGACAAGATATTGTCGGAATTTGTCGAATGCAAACACTACGGCTAATAATTCTTTTTCGGTGGTGGAGTAGTTCTCTTGGGCGGGATTCATGGTTTTGCTAGCATAGTAAATAGGTTGGAAAAGCTTGTCACGTCGCTGACCTAATACAGCCCCGACAGCGAAGTCGCTAGCGTCACACATTATTTCAAATGGTAACTCCCAGTTGGGTGTGATCATGATTGGAGCTTGAGTGAGTTCCCTTTTTAGGAGGTCGAAAGCATCCGTGCATTCTTGGGAAAAATCGAATGGAGCATCCTTCACAAGCAATTGAGTCATTGGCCGGGCAATTTTGGAGAAGTCTTTGATGAACCTCCGATAAAATCCGGCGTGCCCCAAAAAGCTGCGTATTGCCTTAACAGTTGTGGGGTATGGTAACTTAGATATAGCTTCAACCTTAGCTTGGTCCACCACTATCCCATTCCCTGAAATCTTATGGCCCAACACAATCCCTTCCTTTACCATGAAATGACACTTTTCCCAGTTCAACACCAAGTTGGTTTCCTCGCAACGTTTAAGCATCTTCTCTAAATTAGCAAGACAGTGGTCGAAGGAGTTCCCGAAGACTGAGAAGTCATCCATGAATACTTCCATGCTGTCTTCCATGAGTTCGTGAAAGATTGCGGTCATGCAACGTTGGAAAGTGGCGGGGGCATTACATAGCCCAAAAGGCATCCGTTTGTAGGCAAACGTTCCATAGGGGCAAGTAAACGTGGTCTTTTCTTGGTCCTCAGGTGCTATGGGGATTTGAAAATATCCAGAGAACCCATCTAAGAAGCAATAGTACTCGTGTCCAGATAATCTTTCTAACATCTGATCAATGAATGGTAAGGGAAAGTGATCTTTCCTCGTGGCATCGTTGAGCTTTCGATAGTCAATGCATACCCGCCATCCAGTGACAGTTCTCTGTGGCACCATCTCACCCTTGTCATTTTTTACTACAGTCATTCCACCCTTTTTAGGTACAACCTGCACAGGACTAACCCATGGGCTATCCGAGATTGGGTAAATCAGTCCTGCATCCAAAAGTTTGATAACTTCCTTCTTCACTACCTCCTTAATGTTAGGGTTAACTCGCCTCTGGGGTTGCACAGTGGGTTTATAATCTTCCTCCATAAGAATCTTATGTGTGCAAAAAGTGGAGTCAATCCCCTTAATGTCGGCCACACTCCATGCGAGTACCCCCTTGTAATTCTTCAGGACCTCTAAGAGTTTAACTTTTTGTTCTTTTTCCAAGGAAGAATTTATGATTACCGGGAGTTGGTTTTCTCCCTGAAGAAAGGCATACTCCAAATGATTAGGGAGTTCTTTAAGATCAACGTCAGGGGGCTCGATAATAGAAGGTTTTAGCTTGTTCTCGGGCTTTTGGAGCTCGAGATGCTCCGTTGTCTCTTGTCTGGGGTAGAAGGAGACTGCATTAACTTCCTTCGTCTTTTCCACCTCCAGCAAAGGAAGAAAACTCTCGTCCCGTAGCCAGCCTTCATCGATTTGTTCATCGATGCAGTCATCAATGATATCTGTGAGCTCATCTACTTCCCCGATAAAATAGAGCCGGTTGGATGCTTCGAGGGAGAGGTCCATAGAATCCTTAATGTCGAAGGTTGTGCTATCGTCTCCTACTCGTAAGGTCAATTTGCCATCGTAGACATCGATGACTGCACGAGCGGTAGCAAGAAATGGTCTACCTAAAATGATAGGTACCACGTCGTCCTCCTCCATATCCAGGATTACGAAGTCGACAGGGAATTTGAATTTCCCAACCTTGACTAGCACGTTCTCACATATCCCTTCGGGATATTTGACTGATCTATCGGCTAGTTGGATGTTCATACGGGTAGGCTTCAATCCGGAATATCCTAGTTTACGGAACATAGAGAGAGGCATGAGGTTGATACTTGCTCCCAAATCGGCAAGAGCATTCTTGATTGATAGAGGACCTATAGAGCATGGCAAGGTGAAGTTGCCCGGATCGTCTACCTTCTTTGGTAGCCCTTTATGGGTCACCACTGAGCATTCTTCCCCTAGGGTTACAAGACCCTCGAGCTTCTTCCTGTTAGCGAGCAGTTTTTTGAAATATGTGCTATACTTTGGCATGTGATAGCAAGCATCCAGGAGAGGTATGGTGACAACCGAGTCTTTTAGGTATGACAAGAACCTCTTGTTATCATTCTCCGTTTTTTGGTTCCTTAGTCGGGATGGGTATGGAATTCTCACAGGTGGGTTAGGAAGGACTGATGGGGAGGGGGTTGTTACTGGTGGTTGGTCCGGGGTGCCAATGACGACATCCTGCTCCTCCTCCCCAGGTTTGTCTGAATTGAGTGTGATTGGGGACGAATTTGGGTAAGGAGGGTCCTTGGTTGTCGTTCCGGCGCGTGTGGTTATCGCGAGCATGGGATCTTTTCCTCTTTCTGACGGTGGTTGGAGGTTATCTAGGGCTGAGTTAAGCTTGCTGAAGAATTCTCCGACATCCTCCTGCTGTTTGTCGAAAAGCTCATTAAGCCCTTTCATTTGCAAGTCTTTTTCTTGAGTGAAGTGACCAAGGTCATCTTCGAAATTGCTCCTGATCTTGAATTTAGGGCCTCCCTCCCCTTCTCTTTTCCTTACCAGATTTCCCCAAAGGGTATAATCATCATTTTGGTAGAAAGGCAAAAGGGAGGGATCAGCATAAATGTCTCCTCCTGACAAGCATGCATGTTCAGTTGTGGCTGCTCCTCCGCATTCCTCCACCTCATGCGGACCTCCACAGTAATCACAGATCAAGTAAGGATTAGACAGCATTTTAGGTGGTTGTGATCCAGCAAGGCAATCCATTCTTTTGTGAACTTTGCTCAATCGATCCGAGGTGGTTTCAGAAATGCCGATAGTCGACTCAGGTTCATCCCAAGTGTCATCCAGGTCTTGGGCATATTCTTCAATCCTGTCCCATCCTTCCTCGGCACTAAGATTGGCCAATCTTCCTTTCCTAGATTGGTTGATTTCGTTCCGGTCATTAGAGGAGATATTTTCGTAAAAGATTTGGACCAAGAGCCAAAGTTCAATGCCATGATGTGGAACTTGTCTTATTAAATCTTTGAATCTAGTCCACGCTTTATGGAAGGGTTCATCCTTCCCCTTTCGGAAACGAAGGATCCTATCCCTGAATGCTGAGGTTTTTCCAGGTGGAAAGAACTTCTCATAGAACTTGGATATGAGTTGCTCCCATGTGAAAATAGATTCGGAAGGGAGTTTGTTATACCATTCCTGGGCTTTTCCGTATAAGGTAAAAGGGAAGAATCGCAGTCGGGATGTGTTTCTAGTAGTCCCACCCGTATGGATGGTATCCACTATTTTTAGGAAGTCCTTGATGTGTTGGATCGGATTTTCCTCATCAAGTCCGTGGAACTTACACACACTTTTGACAAGCCAAATATCATTCGCATGCAAGACCTCGTTGGTGTGTTTGTTTGGATAAACAATAGCATTGGAAAACCCACGAGGAGTTGGGGAAGAGTAATCCTTGAGACGCTTAGGAGGAGGTATTATAGGAGTATTCGTCTCATTGTGGGAGCTCGGGGTTGTGATGTGATTTTCTGAATTTTCTTCAGAGAGAGGTGTATCAAAGTCGATAGCAATGCTGGATGGTTCAGGTGTTGAGTGAGTTCGTCTTAACCTACACATTTCTCTTTCGGGTTCTGCATAAGGCACGACGAGGTCTTTAGTGGTGCTACGACTTCTAGTGATCCTAAGGTTGGAGAATTCGTTGGTTGCCATGATGGTGAATGGTGAAGAGTTACGAACAAAAGCACGAAGAAATAAGATAGACTAAAGAAGACCTAAAAATAAAAATAAAAAATCTTACTAGAAAGGAATCTAGCAAGTAGACCTAATAAAAAGAAATCCTAACCTAGACAATAACTATTCCCCGGGCTGCGGCGCCAAAAACTTGATGCGTGGGAATCGCACCTTGCTTTACCTCTCGAGGGATCTCGCGAGGCTTACAACCCCCACCAGGCAGTGTACCTGATCGTTGTAGTATAGTATAGTGATAAGTACCGGGGGATTGATCGTTCAGCTTAGGAATAGTGTCGCTAGGATTAGAAAACCTAATTAAAAGTTCTAGAGATGAAAGATGATTATTTTTGTATTTTTATATTTTTTTATGAAAGCAATTAAAATCTCGGGTTTTGAAAGAGTGGGCGGAATTAGTTGCTAATCAACTAACCCAAAGCTAAGATGCAATCAAAATAAAACAATAAAAATAAAATTAAACTAATTAAACTAAGGTTGTGAGCAGTATATGGAGAAATTGTGTTTACTTAGACTTCATTACTCCCTAGATATCTTTTACATGTCAATTACTTGTTACAGTTGTATGAATGACGGGTTGTATTCCTTAATACCATTCGTGGAGTGGCATACATAACTCCCCAACTCTATGAGCTCTTATCTCCTCCTACACCATGACCCAGCACAACTATAGGGATTGTAAACAGTGGCTCATGCATTAAATACAACCAATAAAGACCTAGTACGCCTCGGTTCATGTTTCTTAAGAGGTTCAAGCATGTTACCATTTGGAGATCTGCCAGTTTTCTTAAGCCTAACATATAAAATCATTCATTCAAAACAAGAATAGACAAGTAATCAACACATAATCAACATCTAGGTTTCATTAGATCTAAGCAAACACAAGAGAGATCTAGCCTAGCATAGTAGAATTAAGATAAGAACAAAAGATAAACAACCAACACATAGACATATTGATTGAATTAAGAGTATACTTATCTCAATTACAATGCAAGGTCTCAAGGGTTTGGAACCCTTGAAAAACCTGTAAAAGAGGCACCAAAATCGTCTTTAGGGTTTCACCAAAACTTCTCCCCTTTTAATGAAAAAACTAGAAAACTATATATAGGAAAATCGTCCTGACGGCGTCAAGAGTAAAATCTGACGCCGTCAACTCGCCGCCATAAACTTCCTCGGACGCCCTAGATCCAATCGTGACGGCCTATGTGACGCCGTCACCACCTTCGGTAAATTAATCTTGGCCACTTTGACGCCGTCATAACTCCATCTGACGCCGTCACCAGCTACGGTAAATTATTCTTCATGTCTAACGCCGTCAAGAGCAAACCCTTGACGCCGTCACCTTGTATTTCAGCTTGGATTTTTGGTACTTTGTCGTTTTCTTCACTTTATGCTCCAAAAACGTCCAAAATAGCCTCTTTTCCAGAATTCACTCTCCAAACACCTAAAATCACAAAAGGAACGATTTAGGGCAATATTTGATCAAATAAATTCGGATTCGGGCTTAAATGACCCCCTAAAAACGGATCATTTTTTGCCTCATCACTAAGGGTAGCTTTTAACTCACTGAATTGATGGATTTGTGTGTTAATTTGGCCACAAAAGTTGCAGTCTTAGAAGAAGATCTCAAGTCAACAAGGATAAAGTATGATGATCTCTTTACCAAGATGGTTCTCAGAATGAAGAAGCTTCAAGAAAAGGTTGAAAGATTGAAGGCTAAAAGGAGAGCAATCATCATTCAATCCATAAGTTCCAGTTCATATGACTCTGATGATGATCAAGATGGTGAAAATTCTTCCAAATAGGGGAGGAAATCTGCTAAAATTCAGGGGAGGCAACTAGACTTTGAAAAAAAAGGTGCTGGTAATGATGATGATAGAGAAGGAGATGATCAAGGTACTGAGCCTATGGATTTTGAAGAAGATACTGCTACAAATGCTCAAGAAGGTACCGCTAAGTCTTCTCAAGTTCAAGAAGAAACTACTAAGTCTTCTCAACTACAAAAGACACCTGCTAAAGATAAGGGCAAAGCTATCATGGTAGAAGAAGAAGAAGTTGAGCCACCAAAGAAGGTCAAGCAAAGAACTCAAGCTCAAATTGAGTTTGATGCAGAAGTTGCAAGAAAGGCACATGAAGAAGAAGTTGCTGCATTTATGGAAGCTCAGAGACTACAAAATGAAAGAATAGCTTCAGACTTACAAATTGCTCAAGAATATAATGATGACCAAATACAACAGCTGCTAGATTCAGACCAATTGTAAAGGCCAAGGCTCAAGAATTGGTTGTAGATGAAAGTCTAATAGTTGAAGAAATCAGATTACTTGTTGATTTTATAACTCAAGGAGTGATGATGCAGCATTACAAGCTTTAATGGAGCAAATCATCAAAGGCATCAAAGATTTTCTCACACATCAAGACACCTCGAAAGCAAGTCAGCTAAAGGGCAAGTCACATGAAGAAATTGAAAGGCTTTATTATATTACATACAAGAAAGTTCAAAGGTTTGTTCCTATGGAAGAAGATGAACAAGAAAGATCACCAAAAAGACTTTGGACAGTTGAAGAAGAACCTACACATAAAGAAGATGCTAATGTAGAAGAAGAAATAGACAAACAAGAAAAGAAAGGTTTATTTGAAGAGCAGCTCAATGCTATGATGGTGATAGTTCCAGAAGTATTAGTCGTTGATCCCATTCAAGTGAAACATCCAGTTATGGACTGGGAGATCTACTCAGATGAGTTTGGAAAGGGATGGAAGATTATTAGAATTGGTGGAAATTTTGCTGTCTATAAGAGCTTTGAAGATTTGGTGAAAGCTCTTGACAAAGAAGACTTGGATGCACTATGGAAGCCGGTCAAAGGAATGTTCAAAACAACTGATGTAGAAGATGTGAAAGCTAAAGAGTTATGGGTTGAACTGCAGAGATTGTATGATTTAGATCCAAGTGATAGGTATTGGAAGATTGAAGCTCATACTATTTCTTCTTGAAGATTATATGAATCAAGTGGAGTGCACCAGGTTTCTAAAAGGACTGGAAAAGATATCTTCATGATTGCAGGTAAAGAGTATCCTTTGAATTCAGATATACTCTTAGCGATGCTGTCTAGAACACTTACAGTTGAAGAGATCAATGAAATGGGAAGAATGTTACTTCTTCAAATCATGGATCAACATGACAAAGTGGTAATGGCAGCAAAACAAAAGAAAAGATGAAGTGTTTAGAAGAATTCCCCCAGATCAGTAGAATGAAGTTTAATTGAAGAAACTTAATGATTTGAAGAGAAATAATAAGTTTAGGGGAGGATTGTTAGGAATTAAACTAATAGTATAAACTGCTAGTGTAATAGTTGAAACTGCTGAAGATAACACTAGCAGTACTAACTCACTTAGTACTGCTTATGAGCTGAATACAGAAAATCTTGAAGATATGCTTGGAGATAATTAGAGAATAGATATTGTGTATATCTTATACATATAGATTGAAACGGATAATGTATCAAAGTAGATTACTTGAAAAGTACTCCTTTTGCTATAAAAGGAGGTCCTAGGTTAGAGTTGAATATACAATTCTGATACACATAAATCATATATGTTTATGAAAGCTGTTGGGAATTATAAGATCAAAGTACTTCTGGAATATCAAAGTACTGCTATGTCAAAGTACTGATTAATAGTCAAGGTGCTGATCAAAGTCAAAGTACTGCTCGTGTTGAAGATTACTCAAAGTACTTTTAACAACAAGGACTAATATGCAATATTGTTTAAGGATTATTATGTAATATTATAAGAATATTCTAGACTTAGATAGGAATAGTTTTACATGTCGTTCAAATAATTGTTGTAAACTGACTTAAGGTTTTCCTTATACCTATAAAAGGAGCCTTAGGATGGTATTAGACATAAGAGTTTTAGTGTTTTACAATACGATTTATAGAAAATGATTTTAGAGAAGATAGAGATTGTTAGTGAATCTGTGTTTAGAGAAGCAGGTTCAAGAGTTGGTTTTAATATAATTCAAAGTTCCTCTTAGCTTTGTGTTAGTAGATTTTGCATACTTTACAAAGTAATATCGGTGTTTCAATATTAATTATTTTGTTCAAGATTGTTAAAACCTTACAAGCTACAAAGTAGTTTGGTCAGAGTATATCAATCCAACAAGTGGTATCAGAGCTTGTGTGGAAACTCTCATTAAGAAGAAAACCTTTAAAACCGATCTTACAACAAACCCTTAAAGATGTCGACAGATGTTGCACCTGCTCCATCCATCACTAGAGTCAGAATTCCTATTGTTAAGAAGGGAGAATATGATCTATGGAGCATGAAGATGACGCAGTACATTGCCATCACAGACCATGCTCTATGGGATGTGATTGTCAATGGCAATATGGTAATTGATGAACCATTAGAGATCCCAAGGCAACCAACACCACCTAAGCCATCCTTGCCAGCTGCCACCAAAAGAAATCAAGATAAGACTCTCAACATACTGCTTTCTGCCATTCCTGATGGTCACTTATTGAAGTCTCATGATGCCAAGGATGCAAAACAACTATGGGCTGCTATTCAAACAAGATTTGGAGGTAATGATGCTTCCAAGAGGATGCACATGAACCTATTGAAGCAACAGTTTGAAACCTTCACTGTTGGTGAAAGAGAAAGCATTGACTCTGCCTATGACAGATATTAAAACAATATGCTAGAGTTCTATGGAGTAGAAGCATCTGTTGAAGATGCAAACTTGAAGTTCTTGAGGAGTTTGCCATCTGCATGGCATGTGGTTGCTACCATGATTAAAGGACAACCTGGTTTGGACACTATGGACTTTGATGATCTCTACAACAATCTAAAGGTGTATGAGCATGAGATGAAGGGTAACAAAGGCTCAAGTTCTCATAATATTCCCTTTGTATCTTCTGAAAACAGAAGCAGTACTTCCACTAAAAGTACTGCTTACCCTGTCCAAAGTACTATTGTAGAGACACAGAATCCATGTACAACCATGGTCACTACCACTTCATCACCATCACATACCCCCAATTCAGATGATGTTCTATGCTCATTCTTTGCCCAACAAGCCACTATACCTGTTACTTATGAAGAAGATGTCCTGCAAATTGATGATGATGCTATGGAAGAAATTGACACAAGATGGCAGGTTGCCATGATCAATACAAGTATCAATAAGTTTATGAAGAAGATAGGGAGAGGAATTGATTTCAAAGCTAAGCAGGGGATAGCATTTGATAAGTCTAAGATTGAATGCTTTAATTGTCAAAGGACTGGTTACTTTGCAAGGGAATGCAAGTTTGCAAAGTATCAAGCAAACAGTATGATTGAACAGCCCAAGGTTGAAAGAAAAGAGGTCCCTATTGCTAAGCCAAAGTCACAAGCTTTGGTGGCTCAAGAAAACTTATCAGAAGTTGATTGGAGTAATGAATTTGATGATGAACCGGTAACCTACTCTATGGTTGCAATAGAAGAGGTTAATTAGAGCACAACTTTTGATGAGGAACCAAGATATGAAGCTTTGGAGTCAAGAGATGGTCTAGGAAGCTTTGATTGGAGCATGGAAATTGAAGAAGAACCTGTTCAGCTTGATATGATGGCTACTTGACCAAGTACATCCACTATCTCTGAGGTATGTTCCAAATGTAGTAACTCTTATCAAAAGATGCTTAAAGAATATGAAACTGAAAGAGATGACTATAGAAGGGCAAGGTCTAAGATAGATGTTTACCAATTGACTCTAGAGTCAATGGAAGCCAAGATAATCACCCATGAGAATAATGAAGTAGCTTGGGCTGAAAAATATGAGCAACAAGATTATCAATTAAAGTTAAGTGAGTGGAAGTTAGGATGTAAAGTTTCTGAATTAGAAAAAGTCACTAAAGAAAGAGATAAGTTGCTAGAAAAACTTGTTGTTTGGAAAGAATCAGGTCTGTCACATGTTAGTTTTGTTGAAAAACAGAGAACAACAAACATTAAAACTGGCCTAGGTTATGATAATAGTTCAGAAGTACTTTCAACTAGGAACCAAGAATTAAGTCTTTCTCAGGATACCTCAACTAGTGATGAAGAATTCATAAGCTTAGAGGAAAACTAATCTAGTGATGAGGAATCACCTTGTTCAACACCTCCTGAGTATAAGAAAAACAAAGGATATAATGAAGTTCCTCCACCCACAGGTAGTTTTCAACCACATAGGACAGATGTTTCTTGTTTTGGAGTAGACAACCTAGAATTCAGGAAAAAGCTTAAAGGTCAATCTAATTCAAGTCAATCTAGTCCTAAGTCTTTATGAGAATCTGTTGAGACACCTAGGGATGATAATAAGGGTTCTGGGAATGAAAATGGTTTTTCCTAACAAGCAGTACTTCCAAAAACTTCTCAAAGTACTGCTGATCATTCAGCAGTACTTACAAGAAAATCTTTTCAAAATACTTCATACTATAGAAAACCTTTTGGGAATGGATTTGGGAATATAGGTCCAAAGTTATGCTTTGTATGTTACAGTCCTCATCATTTGATAAAGGACTGTGATTATCATTCAGGATACCTAAGCAAATACCAAAAAACCACATCTGCAAACCATAAGCACTAAGAGAATAAACCAAGGGAGAATAAACTAGCTTGGAACTACTCAAATAGGGTTAACCATAGTAATTTTTTAAAAGATTATAGTTACCCTTATCAGAAAAGACCATTCTCCAAACCCACAGTACCTTCAAGAAATACTTCCCAAAGTACTGGTCAAGCAGTACTTTCTCAAAATACTGTTAGGAACACCCCCAAACAAGGTACTGCTAGCAAAAACTCTAGTGTAAGACCTAGGAGATTCAATTCTTACAAACCTAGAAGGGCTTAGAACTCAAAAAAAGCAGCTAGAACAAAGAACCCAACACCAAAAGTTACAACTAAATGGGTTAAGAAAGAAAGTACTGCTGAGGGTGACAAAGTACTTTCAGAAAATAAGGGTGAAAAAGGGAGTGTTGATAACAATTCAACACATGTTTTGGAATCAAATACATTAATTCTTGATAGTGCTTTGAAAAACGGTGGTGATTATATACTCAAAGAATTTGAATATGTTACTCCACAAGGGAACACAAGTCAGTAATGGCTTGGGTTCCTAAAAGAAACTAACCGTTTTCATTTTTATGCAGGGCAACCCAGCAGAGGAGCTTAAAGATCATCTTATTTTGGATAGTGGTTGCTCTAGAAGTATGACAGGAGAAAAGGAGCTCTTGTCAAATTTTAAGGCTTATTTTGGAGGAAGAGTTGCATTTGGGAATGATCCTGATGGAGGGAGAATCATTGGCAAAGGAACCATTAAGGCAGGATCAATTGATTTTGAGAATGTTAGATATGTGAAGGAGCTTAAATTCAACCTTTTGTCAGTCTCTCAGATATGTGACAAGAAGTATCCTGTGTTGTTTCTTGACACAGAATGTCTTATTCTCTCCCCTGAGTTTAGATTAGAAGATGAAAACTTGGTGATGCTGAGAGCACCAAGAACCAATGATGTGTATAGCATAGACTTGAAGAACATCAATTCTACTGAAAGAGCAACATGCTTGATAGCAAGGGCAACAATAGAAGAAGCACATCAATGGCACAGAAGATTATGGCATGTAAATTTCAAGAACATCAACAAGTTGGTCAAAGGAAATTTAGTTAGAGGTTTACCTTATAAGACATTCAAGAATGATCACTCATGTCTAGCTTGCAAGAAGGGTAAACAACACAAGGCTTCATGTAAAAAGATTGAAGAAAGAACTATTAGGGAGCCTTTGGAATTGCTGCATATGGATCTGTTTGGCCCTGTTTCAGTTGTTAGTTTAAACAAGAAGAAGTACTGTTTGGTTATAACAGATGAAACTTTTGATGCTATTCATGATCTTATAATAGCACTTGAAAATCAGTTAAGACTCAAGGTTAGAGGCATTAGATGTGATAATGGGACTGAATTCAAGAATCAACTAATGGATGAATTTTGTGCCAAGAAAGGGATTAAGAGGGAGTTTAGTATTTCCAGAATTCCTCAGCAGAATGGAGTTGCAGAAAGGAAGAATAGAACTTTGATAGAAGCAGCAAGGACAATGCTTACAGACTCCCAATTACCTGTTCCAATTTGGGCTGAAGCTATAAGTGCTGCTTGTTATGTGTTGAATAGAGTATCAGTGACAAAACCTTAGATGAAGACACCTTATGAGTTTGTCACACCCCCAAAATACCTGTATGGCAGCGGAATGGAATACCTGGGGGTGACTGTCATAGCATCACAGTTAGAGTTACATTGAGCGACCTAAAGTGTCATTTGAAAAATACGTCGTTTGATCATTAAAAACATTCAGAGTTTACAAAACATAGGTCCCAAAAGATGTTGCCAATTTAGGTAAAATAAGTTCAACAAGATCAAACGTTTCATAAGTGCAGAAATATATGGTGAGACGCGTCGACCCCCGTGGGATTTGAAATCAAAATATTGAATTGAAAACGGGGCTATGAAAACTCACCTGATATGATGGTACAATGATGGTAAAATGATCAGGACAATAAGGTGCGAACACTAGCCGCAACCTAATATGAATGATAATGATCTAATTTAGATCATGAAATGATGTAGAGAATATGCATGCACATGATACATATACCACTCATAACTTGAAAATACTAGTTATAGTCATAGTAAAATATATTCCATACTTAGGAAAAATAAGTCTTAACTAGACTTGTAAAAACTTGTCGTAGTATATCGTATATAGAAAGTTAGTGTTATAATCTTCGCCTTGAAAACCTTGAAGTAACGTCTATTAGTCGTAAAAATATACTTGTAATCATAAGTACTTCATTAGTTATGAATTTGGCACTTTGGTAATATTTCTAGAAAATCTACGATTTAGTACGTAGAAGTAGTATTACTATTATTTCTAGTTAAAAAGCTGTCAAATTATCTAGAGTTTTGCCGATATTGAAACATGAATAACTTGGTCGTTTTAAGTTCATTTTATTCGTTCTTTATATCCACGGTTTCGTCTTAGTATGTACTAATATATTTTTGATAACTCGGCTTTTCTAGGTTACGTCTAACGCCTCGGTTTGTCCACCAAAAATCGTCCAACAGCATACAATTTTCAGAAAAATAGTTTTCGTCAATAAACTTGCAAAAATCATATCTCCTTCGTTATAAACTCGTTTTAATCCGTTATTTCGCCTACGGCTTCATTTTTGAAAGTATTTTCTAAATCTTTGGTTGATAATATCCCCTGAGTTACTGAGTTTTCCAGAAATTAAATTTTGGGACAGTAGGTTTATAAATATGTTCCAAATCCATTTCTAATGTTCTAAACTAGTTTCTAATCCACCCAAATCACTTCCAATCACCACAAATCTAGTCTAATCCTACGATACACCTTCTCAAGGTGGCATGGGTTCTTAAACATCATCAATCTAGTGGATCTAACAAGGAAATCCAAAATAAACATTTCTAGGGTTTATAAGTTAATAGTTTATAAAATGAAGTGGTATAAGCTAACATATGCATGAGATCTTGTATGAAAACCATATGATCATAATAAATACTTGAAGAAATGATGAAAATAAATTTTGTAAACTTACTTTGAATGATTATGAAGCTTGTATGATGAAAACCTAAAGATCCTTGAGTTTGTATTACAAAACCCTAACAAGGATAACTATAAGGACTTGATTAGAGCTTGATCTTGTAAAAATCTATGGATTTTGCTTGTGTTTGAGTTGTGGCCGCGGGTTTGGAGAGGAGATGAAGAGAGAGTTTGGTGAAAATGGTGAAAATATCTTTTGATAAAGTTGAGGTAGAGAAATGGGATTTTACTTGTGATTAAATAAGGTTTTAACTAGGATAGGACTTAGGTAATTAAACGCATAAGGTTAATTTGATCAAGTCGTCAAGGGGGGGGGGGGCTTTGTGTGGTCGGTTTTTCATAGAAGAAAAGAGGCAAAAATGATTTTGATAACTTTAGAAATGTAATGTAGTTTAATTGTAGTTTTAGTTAGTTAATTATAATCGGGTACAGGTTTTGTTAGAAATAAATTTTAACGAAGTTAACCGGGACTTAATAAAGTCATAAAAATGATTAAAATATGTTGGGTACAAGTATTGAGCGTTTGGACAATTATTATTTAGTTTTCACGAAAACCATCGTAATTATACTAAATTTACGATATAAATTAATAAATTCCCAAAATACCGAATAAATGAATTTTATAAATTTTTATGACGTTGTAAGGAGTTTAAAAATATATCGGAAGCATTGTCGGGATTTTTAGATATGTTGGTTACATTTATTAATCGCGTATTAACGTTTAATTAGAATAAATATACGTAAAACGTTAAATATACCAAAAATATTAATATAAATATTCTACGAGTGGTATATCATGCAAATGTTATTATGATGATATGTAGACTATTTTCTAGTCCGTATGAAATGTCCCAAATGATAATGTATGAATTCGCACCTGAACCAATATGGTTACGCGAATTTAAATATCCGTAAACTAAATTTACGATGAAATGAGCAATGCACATGAATAGTGTTTTTCTACCGGAATATGAATAGTGTTTCATGAATAGTAAAATTTTTGAACGCGTCTCAGAATATCAAACTGACATAAAAAAAGATGAATAGTAATCGGTGAATAGTAACTGATGAATAGTAAATTGTCGAAGTTGGGAAAATGACCTGAAATTACGAGTTGTGACAGTCTTGCCCTCTAAAAGGAACTTCGTCCCGAAGTTCAGTTTGTGTTGGTTTCTGGAGTAAACTTTGGTGAAAAGATGATAATATTTGAGAATTCCAGCGAACTTTCACGATAGGAATTCGACTCTACTTCAACCGTTCGACCTAACAGTCTATTATTTCTATTGGTTCTCTTACCAGGTTTACGTTTTTCTTTGGGTTGGATTCCATCCAATGCAATCATGAGTGACTCATCTGAAAGTTATTTCTTGGGATTTGAAATTGTGAAACCTGTTTGTGTAATCCTGCTACTTTCCAACAAGGCTCAAGTCTGAGGGTTACTGGCCTACTCTGTCTGAAATATTAAATGGTCTAGTGTACATCGAGTTTAACTTCCCTGATTTTTCTGAATGGTATCATGCCGTTCCTAGGTAGAACTTTTAACATGACCCTACCATCAACTTGAAATTCTAAGGGTTTACAACTTATCGACTTGTAACTGATTCTTGATTTGCAGGAAATTCCTGGTTATTTCATGAGTGCTTACAGGAACAGTGAGTTTGGCTACTTTCGCTTTCGGTCCGTCAATAGATGATCAACGCTTCTTGAGGTTTACAATGTGATATGGGCAATATATGTTGCTGAACTCTGCCAGAACTCAAATTTGTATGTCAGCTGGTCGATTCTAAAATGAATCTTAAATTGTCCAATATACTAGAGGTTCAATCTCTCGTGGTACCAAAATTATATCATGCCTCTCCAAGGCAAAGCTTTCAACTTAGTTCGTTCTCCCACTTGAATCTAGATGGTTTGCTGTTCCGGGATACCCAATCCGCATGATGTGCGTCATGCACCAACCCTACTTCTACCAGTTTCTCGTTGCTTGTAACTGGTTCTTGACTTTTGAAATTTCCTTTGTTGTTCCATAGTTTAGTTCTAGACCAGTGAATTTAACTTTCCGATTTCGGTCTGTAATTGGGTACTTGGTACTTCGACCATAGAGTGCCTCAATTTGTTTAGTCTCTACGCTCGTGCGACAATTATTGTTGCAAACGAATCTGATTTATGAGAAATGGTTAGTCCAACCATTTCTATAGTCAATCGCTCACTCTCTAAGCATATCCTTCCTATGTTTGAATTGTCCTCTTGATCTGACCATTGGTCTGAGGATGATAGGCGGTGTTTACATCTAAATGGGGTTCCGAAGGAAATCTTAAAATGATTGCTAGCAGTCTGAGGTGATTCGATCACCTTTATCAGGAATAATTAAAACGGTTACAATGAATCTGGTGACTAATTCCACAACGTTCTATCTTTCGAACTTGGCGTTATCTGAAGGAGAGAGAATATCGGTAACAATTTTTTTATTCCTTGTGTTTTGTTCCAACGGATGATAAGACATGTGTCTTTCTTTGCCTATTGGGCTTGGTCTCTCTTACTAAAGTTCGTAATTGAGTTATGGTGTCCTTCTTAATTTCCTTGATCACGTATTCCAAGGTTCTCTATTGTCAAGTCACAAAATCCTAAATGCATAAGTGATGTAGTATGGTGATTAGTTTTGGAAATTTGTCTCGCGATTGTGAGTTTTGGTTGAAGTCTTTTTCTGAATAAACGAATTTAGAAAAAATGGAGCAAATGATTTAATAAGTAACATCTTTCTTGATGATTCAAAATTCAGTAGTTATGAAATGTGAAACCGTTTTCAAACATGTTGTGATTAGGAATGTTTACTAAAGTTTGATGTTTATATATTTCTCGTTGTACAATAGTTTTGCTAAATATTGACAAAAAAGGATCGTACTTGTTCAAAATAGGAATTTCAGAAATTATTTTATACAAGATATGTGATTTGTATAAACACAAATTTTAATTCAACTTCATCCAAAAGTGAAAGTATTAACAAGGATAAAATAGTAGGATAGGTAATGTTCGCATAAATGCATAGATGTCTAATGTTTAGTTCCTGAGGTTGGATAATGCTTATTGGTGGGTGTCAGGCAAAACTACAAGCATAAGTATTCAAACTAACTTAAGTCCTGAAAAGGTTTATCGTTGAAATTGTCATCATGTTGGTAAGATATATGGTCGGGTCTGATCCCTTTTCTTGATATGAAAGTTAGGTTATCTGAAATTTCTAGAGAACACAACACCTTAGGGGAATCCATATCGATATCCTTAATTCAAATCAATTTTCCTTGGTGAAAACTCGTTGCAGGGAAATTTGCGTTTAGATGAGGCCATGTTTAAATGAAATGCTTTACAGTCTCAATTAGGTGCTTGGTTTATTTCTATAGTGATGCTTAACGTACCTTCACATTGTGCTCGATCCTGTAGCTCAGTCTAGCTAGTACCTTTGAATAATAAAATTTGACAACTAGGTCAGAGATGGTGATTCTGATGGTCTCGTGGTATCTTAGGATTGTTGTTGAGTTTTGAAGTTTCTTCTGGGTTAGTAGTTCTGTAATCCTTTTATTGCTTTTATTGTATCGAGGAATCCTACTAGTACTTGATAGGGAAAGTCTCTTCTAAAGAAGTCAATGGAAAATCCAACTTAATGGCTAAGTGAGTGACAGGTGGGGTAAGTATCCAGGGGAAAATTTGTCAGAAAGAGAGACATTTATAAAAGAGTTTACTTGTTTAAAACACTTTTAAATGACGATTGTTATTAGCAATAGTTTAAAAAGATAACTATTTCCTTCATGGCATAATCCTTCCTGAATTATACATAGGTGATCAGACTATGTATAGTTGAGGACTAATGATGCGATGCTGGATTTAGTCAAAATAGTATTACTTTTCTCAAAAGTTTTAGATGGTGTTAAACGTATTGTTATTAAAAATGGTATCCTGATATTTCCTTTCAAGTAACATGAAAATTGTTTCGCGTGATAATATTAAATACTTGGTGTAATGATAGAAAATCAATTTATAGAGTGGTAACAAAATAGCATACTTTAGAAAGTATGTAAAACAATTTCCCCATAGGGTAGTAAAATAGCTTGAAACAAAATTTGTTGGATGTTGTATTGGATACGTAGGTGAATCTTATGGAATGGTAATAGTCTACTAATCCACTTATTTAAAGAATGTAAATATCTTAGTTCAATACAGGGCAGTGGTTTATGATTATGAAGTGGTCAAGAATATGGTAGTGATATTGAGAGCGTGAAGGATGAACATGTCGTTAAGGCATCTATAGTCAACTGAAGATGATAGTCTATGTGTCAAAGGATATAGGGCAGAAATTGGTGCCAATGATTTGAAGTATTCGAGAGTTTATACTAGGTAAAGCTCGCAGGTTGAAATGCTTAATCCCTCTAGGCATGACTAAAACGTATATAGAATGGAAATTGTTGTACGGGTGGTATGAGTCAAGTAGGTACGACATCGTATGATGTTTAATTTGCCACAAATGAAAGCTAAATGCCTTTTGGTCAGGTGAAACTTCTCGATATCCTTTCATGAAAATGAGGTCTTGTTCCAATGTGACTAAGCTATATCGATCTCTGAAAAGAATATAAATTTTGTTGAGTAATTGTACCTTGATCTTTTAATCCAATGAGCTTATACTAGCGTGAGGGTCTTATATCATGGAATGAGCGAAAAAGTTGTAATTTGAAGTAGTGGTGGTGAGGCATGGTGTATCAATATTGGCAATCTCTGGTAGAGGGGTTTCTTTCGCATCTAAGGTCAAATAGTAAGTAGGTATAGTGGCTGCTTTCGAGATTCGTCCATGAGTTATGCGTGTTCCTTCTTGGAGATATGGTTTCTAAAATTAACAACATTTATTTGAGTGAAACATTGTGAAATTTGGTCATAAATGTATTTTGGAGTGACTTTATTTGAAGTTTGTAATGAATATAGTTATGTAAAAGATGTGACTACGAAATATTTTGTATTTTGATAAAAACAATATCTCATATATCTATACTACTTATAATGGAGATTTGGTCAACAAGTCAATATGTGAAAAACTGAAATTAATGTATTTCCCATTTTACCCTTGGATACCCACAACCAATCCCCATCCCCATCAACCACTAAATTTAAGATTCAACTCTCAAACCTAAACTCACACACACAAACTCAAACCTATAACCCCATTCTCTCTCTAAAACCTACATTACCACAAATTTCTCTTTCTAAAAACCCCACACACATTCTGACTCTCAAACCTGTGTCACCATTTGAAACCCTCAATCTCCTCTATTACCTCTCTCTCCCCCTCTCTCTAATTGAAGCCCTCAATCTCTCTCTAAACCACCACCTATTGACGCCATATTAACCACAATCAATGTCGCCGTCTGCCAAATAGCCACCATCTGTCGATGGTTTAGGTTGTTTTGGTGGGCTAGGTGGCTTCGATTAATTTTTATGGTTGTTTGCTTAAGTGGTTTTGAGAAAGTGGTTGGAGATCTTTCCAGATCTGTGGTTTTGAGGTATTATGTGACTTTTTAATCTGGCCAAGATCTTTCGATATGGTGATTTTTGTTTGTGCATTTTGGTCATTTTGCCTAAGAATATTCGATGGTGAAAGCATCCGGATGTAAGATCTTGTTAGATATTAAAGCTTTTGCAAAAAAAAAAAAAAAAAAAAATATTCCGTGACAATTTTAGAGATGCTTTTTATTATACTATTAAATCTTAGATCTAGATCTAAAGTGGCTTATTTTTTCTTAGATTTTGTACACGTGATTATGGGGTTCAATATGGATTTGTGAGAAATTAAATCTCTATCCGAACTTTGTAATGTTGGAGTTGATTATCTTGAGTTTTTTTTTTTTTTTTTTTTTTTTTTTTTTTTTTTTTTTTTTTTTGCATTTTCTATTTGTTAGTTCTAGATAATAGTTATAAATAATAGTCCTTAAAGTCATAAATTGGCTTAGTTCTCGATATAGTTGTGTTTTCAGAGTTGGTTAATTTGGCTTAAATTTATGGTATACTTTGGTACATACTATCAAAATATATTTTTTAGTTACAAATATTTTTTGTTTCTTTTACGTTTTTATTTACAGTTTGAAGTTGTGTTTTCGTATTTCGTTTCACTGTTATACAACTTTATTCGTTTGTTACTTGAAATGATTACAAAATTTGTTTTATGATATACTTTTAAATGAAGTCAATATATGTTCTTTTAAGTAATTTGAATTTCAAAATTTAAGTATCTAATGGCTCTAACAAAAGGAGAGATTGACATGACCCAGATGGGACCTAAACAAAATGCCGTCCCACGTGACTTATGTTGCAGTCATCAGTAAGTCGTCCCTATCCAAAGCCATAATCCACGTGCCATTTTGTATTTTACAAGCTTTTCACATGCCCACACTAAAAAGAAGGAAATATGGTTTTATTGTGAGCGATATATAAGCAATACAAATGTAGTCAAACAAGAAATAAGGTGGAGTCCCATATTAAGCTTTTAGAGTTTGCATTTAATATAAAGGTTAAGATGGGTACGTGAATCTCGAAAATGTAGATATCGATGTTAAGGAAAGTTTAAATTTTAAATTTGCTGGTATGCGACTTTGAAGTCGCTTTTCACACCACCAAGATTTTGTAATAAACAACATTTAGAGATGTTTCAAAAAGAAAAGTTTACAGTAAAGTGTTCATCTCGAAGTTAATGTTTAGATAGTCACATTACAATGTGACATTTATTGAAACTAATTTGAAAACACACCCTCACACTTAAAAAATAATAAATGAAAAATAACACATTGCAAAATTGGCTATAACCGGATTTTGTTAGAAAAATAGAAAATACACACTATGGCCGTTATGTGCGGATATTCAGCTCTCTTACTAACTCAAAAACACCATAACGAATATGGCACCAACCACTCATCGAAGCCCTATTTTAAACAAGGTTATAAATAACGCGAGGCGTGATGTGACGGTATGACCAAGCCTCATGTCTTAGCGGCCAAGACGAAACTTTTGCGTTTATATGACGTGACATAATACATTATATATAAAACTTATCACATGTTCCAATTGTGTCAAGTCTCCATCACATCAATCAAAGCACTTTATTTTGTGTGACTCAATAAATTTTTTTTGAAAGACTCAAATAACCTAAAAATAATTAAACTTTTTAAACATTTTGAAAGACTCAAAGAACTTTAAAAAAAATTAAACTTTTTAAACATTTCGGAATTTTAAAAAATTGAAATATTTTGAATTTTTAAAAATTAAAATCTCGAATTTTTTAATTACTTTTGGAATTTTTAAAAAATATTTTGAAAATTTTTAAATTTTTTTAAAGTTTTATGAAACGCTAAAAAATTCAAAACATTTCAAAATTTTTGAAAATTCAAAACATTTCGTAATTTAAAAAAAATTGAAATATTGCAACTTAAAATTATATTACCGAACTTGAGGCGGAATCCCTCATCGGTAAAAGTGGGAGTAGAATTCACGATAGGCGGGTTTCAACGCATGTTGTATTTAGAATCTCCAAAGAGATTAGAAGCGCCTATGATAGCGTATGAGTTTTCCCATTTGTAACTGACGGTTACAATCAAATATAGTCAAAAACTCTACAACATCGTCGTCATGCCACAAACTTTGTTATATAAAAAACACACACAAAATGACTCAATGGAATTAAGTCAAAGACTATAAACCACCATTTAACAAAACAACTATAATAAAAGTTACTTACAAATTTACTATATAAATCACAAACATACACCGCTGCCGCTAATCACGGGTACTTTTAGAAAAAAACGTATACATGAAAAATATTTTATCGCCACAAAATTAGTCATCGGAATTTAATTCATGTAGCCCTTTTCCTATGGACTTTGTATGTCCACTATAGGATACTTACTGAGTTTGAAGTATGCACAGGGGATGGGTTCACGGGATGTAATGGTCATATATGTTGCAAGTACACAATGCTCCCGCGGCAACGCGCGGGCGAACCACTCATTCAAACTATAAAAGTACTATGATTAAGCTATGATTAAACAATATATTACAACTTTTTTTTATTATTGTTTTAGTTTTTTTTGATATTTTCATGTTCATGTTAAACATTACACGAAACACTTATCACAATATCGCAACTATAAATGTTTTTATATGTTGTTTGATAGATGTTAAGAATTTTTCTTAGACTTTAGTTATCGTGTAGTACAACCGTTTGCAATTACATTATGATATGTTCACGTTCTATTTTGAACGCTACACAAAACACTCACCACAATATCACAAATCGATAATTATCTGCCGCTAGGAACCGTTGCTATGCACGGGTATTCGTCTAGTATATATATATATATATATATATATATATATATATATATATATATATATATATATGTCTTTGGAAAAAGGGAATTCAAGAAGATTGTTGCTAAAATAAAAATAAAATAGAGTTTTAATCCAACCATTGAAAATCAACAATCTGTCGTACTTCGTAAGGTTTGCAAGAAATCTATTCGTTTGTACAAAATTTAATTTGGCTTTGGCTTACTAGAATTGTTATTATCTACGAAACACGAAAACTATGGGAGTCACTTTTATCTTGGTCAACATGACCATTTAATTGTAAACGCACCTTCATCTTTATTAATCTTATTGTCTTACTCACATCTTCCTAAAGTTGTAATTATATGTCAAATCTACTAATGTGACCACATTGGTCGGTGGAGTGTTGCTAGAGCGACTAATGATGTAATTATCGACTTAGAATGTGGTGTAATCAAACTTGATAATGAAGGGAGAGTTGTGATGAGTTCCATTATGATGGTATAATACCGTTCAAAGGATCTTGTTGGTCTATTGTGTTATGGAGGTATGAGTCGATCAAATCTAAGATAATATAGAGTCCTTGTGATAGATGCCACCCTTGGGCGATTGGTTGCAATTCTTATTGTATTTGTGAGGCTTGTGGTATTATTCAGAGTGTATCGTCCAAACACTCGTGGGTAATCTCAAATAATTAGAGATCATCGTCTAACAATGAAGAGTAGTAGGTAGTCAAGCAGTAGAGGCTCTCAAACTCTCACCAACCTCAAACCTATAAGGTGGTGTAACATGTTGTAGATGGTAATGATATGTCAAATAGTGGGTGCCTCTTAAGCGGCCTGTCATATATGGGTGTAAGGTCTCTGAGATGTGATGGTGTTGGTGGTGCTTTAGATTATGAGAACAAAGTTGCTAACGATGAGATTCTAGTGGTGAGTTAGGAGATGATGGTGATAATAGTGAATGGGATACTACCCTTTTTTGCGCTATCTTGCGACATCTAAGAGGTAAAACTGAAGTACGCACTATGGGATGACCAATAGTGAAATAAGTAGCTGACGGTGGTGGTAGTACCTGAGTAGTAAGCGCCCTACTAGTGAAGGAAAGAAAACATACTATCTTCCTTGCAATAAGCATCCTAATAGGTCCATTAAGATTAAGTCTGAATACTCTAACAAACGGCATTCTATGTATGGGCTGAATGATAGGAAAACCCTGTTCCTTTGACAAATCAATGGTGCTAATGATGGTGTAAGTGCAACTGGTGGTATAATGGTAGTGGAAGACGACAAAGCATCTTCAATGTTGGAATCCGATAAAAGGATAACAGGGTGAGTATCTGAAGACATGTCACATGTATCATGATTACGCACTTATGATAAAATGATGAGATGCTATGATGATGTGGTTATAGTCTAGGGTCCAAGAGACATCCTAGTTCGCTATAACCGTAGCTCTGATGCCAATCTGTCACACCCCCAAATACCTGTATGGCAGCGGAATGGAATACCTGGGGTGACTGTCATAGCATCACAGTTACAGTTACATTGAACGACCTAAAGTGTCATTTGAAAAATACGTCGTTTGATCATTAAAAACATTCAGAGTTTACAAAACATAGGTCCCAAAAGATGTTGCCAGTTTAGGTAAAATAAGTTCAACAAGATCAAACGTTTCATAAGTGCAGAAATATATGGTGAGACGCGTCGACCCCGTGACTCCATGAAGGTCCAAATGTATGCTGCATGAACTACCTTAATAACCTGAAAATACATCGCTAAAACGGTCAACATAAAGTTGGTGAATTCCATAGAGTTATAAGTTAAAATGTATATACAATTGCCATAAGTAGAAAGCAAGGTGACTTGAAGTCAAAATGAAGTTACATTGGCTCTTAAGCTCATGACCCCGAAGCTAGACATAATAAGAATTTTGCCCCAAATGAGTGGTTACCAGCCACTCTAATAATGTTAGACATGAAATGCATTCGTAATTCCGTTGGAGCAACCCAAACATGAATGGAGGAGTCACCCTCAATAGATCTATTCACTCACTCCCGCTTAAAGGCAAATTAACGGTCCATGATAATATAAAGGGGACTTAATGTGGTATGATAGCAACTTAAGCAATGTATGAAAATTTAGCTACTTTGGCATGTACAAAAATAAGTGGTGCAATGTATTCTCCCCCGTGGGATTTGAAATCAAAATATTGAATTGAAAACGGGGCTATGAAAACTCACCTGATATGATGGTACAATGATGGTAAAATGATCGGGACAATAAGGCGCGAACACTAGCCGCAACCTAATATGAATGATAATGATCTAATTTAGATCATGAAATGATGTAGAGAATATGCATGCACATGATACCTATACCACTCATAACTTGAAAGTACTAGTTATAGTCATAGTAAAATATATTCCATACTTAGGAAAAATAAGTCTTAACTAGACTTGTAAAAACTTGTCGTAGTATATCGTATATAGAAAGTTAGTGTTATAATCTTCGCCTTGAAAACCTTGAAGTAACGTCTAATAGTCGTAAAAATATACTTGTAATCATAAGTACTTCATTGGTTATGAATTTGGCACTTTGGTAATATTTCTAGAAAATCTAGGATTTAGTACGTAGAAGTAGTATTATTATTATTTCTAGTTAAAAAGCTGTCAAATTATATAGAGTTTTGCCGATATTGAAACATGAATAACTTGGTCGTTTTAAGTTCATTTTATTCGTTCTTTATATCCACGGTTTCGTCTTAGTATGTACTAATATATTTTTGATAACTCGGCTTCTCTAGGTTACGTCTAACGCCTCGGTTTGTCCACCAAAAATCGTCCAACAGCATACAATTTTCAGAAAAATAGTTTTTGTCAATAAACTTGCAAAAATCATATCTCCTTCGTTATAAACTCTTTTTAATCCGTTCTTTCGCCTACGGCTTCGTTTTTGAAAGTATTTTCTAAATCTTTGGTTGATAATATCCCCTGAGTTACTGAGTTTTCCAGAAATTAAATTTTGGGACAGTAGGTTTATAAATATGTTCCAAATCCATTTCTAATGTTCTAAACTAGTTTCTAATCCACCCAAATCACTTCCAATCACCACAAATCTAGTCTAATCCTACCATACACCTTCTCAAGGTGTCATGGGTTCTTAAACATCATCAATCTAGTGGATCTAACAAGGAAATCCAAAATAAATATTTCTAGGGTTTATAAGTTAATAGTTTATAAAATGAAGTGGTATAAGCTAACATATGCATGAGATCTTGTATGAAAACCATATGATCATAATAAATACTTGAAGAAATGATGAAAATAAATTTTGTAAACTTACTTTGAATGATTATGAAGCTTGTATGATGAAAACCTAAAGATCCTTGAGTTTGTATTACAAAACCCTAACAAGGATAACTATAAGGACTTGATTAGAGCTTGATCTTGTAAAAATCTATGGATTTTGCTTGTGTTTGAGTTGTGGCCGTGGGTTTGGGGAGGAGAGGAAGAGAGAGTTTGGTGAAAATGGTGAAAATATCTTGGGATAAAGTTGAGGTAGAGAAATGGGATCTTACTTGTGATTAAATAGGATAGGACTTAGGTAATTAAATGCATAAGGTTAATTTGATCAAGTCGTCAAGGGGGGGGGGGGCTTTGTGTGGTCGGTTTTTCATAGAAGAAAAGAGGCAAAAATGATTTTGATAACTTTAGAAATGTAATGTAGTTTAATTATAGTTTTAGTTAGTTTAGTTATAATCGGGTACCGGATTTGCTAGAAATAAATTTTAACAAAGTTAACCGGGACTTAATAAAGTCATAAAAATGATAAAAATATGTTGGGTACAAGTATTGCGCGTTTGGACAATTATTATTTAGTTTTCACGAAAACCGTCGTAATTATACTAAATTTACGATATAAATTAATAAATTCCCAAAATACCGGGTAAATGAATTTTATAAATTTTTATGACGTTGTAAGGAGTTTAAAAATATATAGGAACCATTGTTGGGATTTTTAGATATGTTGGTTACATTTATTAATCGCGTATTAACGTTTAATTAGAATAAATATACATAAAACGTTAAATATACCAAAAATATTAATATGAATATTCTACGAGTGGTATAGCATGCAAATGCTATTATGATGATATGTAGACTATTTCTAGTCCGTATGAAATATCCCAAATGATAATGTATGAATTCGCACCTGAACCAATATGGTTACGCGAATTTAAATATCCGTAAACTAAATTTACGATGAAATGAGCAATGCACATGAATAGTGTTTTTCTTCTGGAATATGAATAGTGTTTCATGAATTGTAAAATTTTTGAACACTTCTCAGAATATCAAATGACATAAAAAACGATGAATAGTAAAATGATGAATAGTAATCAGTGAATAGTAACTGATGAATAGTAAATTGTCGAAGTTTGGAAAATGACCTGAAATTACGAGTTGTGACAGAGTTACTCATGGGAAAGAAACCAAACATAAATTTCATGAAACCTTTTGGATGACCCCCGACTATTTTGAATATTGCTGACAATTTGGGAAAATTTGATGGTAAGTCAGATGAAGGATACTTATTGGGTTATTGCACCAATAGCAAAGGATTCAGAGTGTACAACAGGGCTACCAAGAAGGTTCAAGGATGTCTTCATGTTGAATTTCTAGAAGAACAAGAAAATCAAAAAGGTAAAGGTCCTGATTGGATGTTTGATCTTTATTTAATGGCCTCATCCATGAACTATGTACCTGTAAGGGAAGAGAATCAAGTTGTTCACAATGAAGAAGAATCACAATACATTGTTCATGGACTCATTATAAGATCTGAAGATGATTCTGATTAAGCACCCAGTGAAGAGAAGAAAAGTACTGCTGCACCTCAAAGTACTGTTGATCCACAAAGTACTGTTCATCCAAAGACCATAGTATCTGATGAAGATCAAGCTATCCAAGATGAACTTAATAGGATGCTTCTTCAAGAAACAATTTCTAAGTCCTATGAAGATGATCAAAGGAGAGCCTATGAAGCAGAAAAGAAGAAGGCTAAAGGCACTAATAGTACTTTGCCCCAATGTACTGCTGATCCATTTGAAAGTACTTCTCAAGTCTTAGATACTTCAAATTGGATCAATACTGATGATTTAACTAATCCAACTATGCCTGCCTTAGAGGATACTGATGAGGAATTGGAAAAAGAAGGCATTTTCTCAGATTCTAATGAAGATCTTTATTTTACAAATTTGGAAGATAATCTTGAAGTTTCACCAACTCCTACACTAAGAATACATAAAGATCATCATGTCAGTAAAATTATTGGACCTTCTACTTTAGGAGTGCTCACAAGAACTAAAGCTAAGAATCTTTCTCAACAACATACCTCTTTACTTAGCTTTATCTACAAGCAGAACAGGGTGAATCACAATGATCAGCAGTTGTGCTTATTTTCTTGCTTTCTGTCTCAAGAAGAACCTATGACAGTAGCACAAACATTAGCCAAGGAAAGTTAGGTTGAAGCTATGCAAGAAGAACTCTTACAATTTAAACTTCAAGAAGTATGAGTATTATGTGATTTACCTGATTGTAAGAGACTAATTGGAACAAAATGGGTCTTCAGAGTTAAAAGAGATGAAAGAGGGAATGTCATCAAGAATAAAGCAAGGTTAGTAGCTCAAGGATATAGACAAGAAGAAGGGGTAGACTGTGATGAAGTATTTGCTCCTGTGGCAAGGATTGAAGCCATAAGGCTGTTTCTGGCTTTTGCATCATATATGGGCTTTCCTGTATATCAGATGGATGTTAAAAGTGCTTTTCTATATGGCACTATTACAGAGGAAGTTTATGTTAAACAACCTCCTGGTTTTGAAGATCCTGCACATCCAAACAAAGTCTACAAGGTTATTAAGGCTCTGTATGGTCTTCATCAAGCCCCTAGAGCATGGTATGAAAGACTCTCCACTTTTCTATTGCAACATGGTTACAAGAGAGGTGCTATTGACAAGACCTTGTTTATAAAGAGAGATAAAAAGGATATCATGCTTGTTCAAGTGTACGTGGATGATATTATTTTTGGAGCTACAAAGCAGTCAATGGTGAAGGAATTTGAAGATCTTATGCAAAAATAATTTTAAAGGAGCTCAATGGGTGAATTAACATTCTTTTTGGGGCTTCAAGTTTAACAATCAAGCAGTTGAATTTTCATAAGTCAAGATAAGTATGTTGCAGACATTCTTAAGAGATTCAACTTCACCACTGTCAAACCAGCATCCACACCTGTTGATGCTAACAAACCTTTGGGAAAAGATGAAGATGGAGAAGATGTTGATGTCAAACTATACAGGTCTATGATTGGATGTCTAATGTACTTAACTGCATCTAGACCTGACATTACTTTTGCTGTTTGTTTATGTGCAAGACATCAGGTTAAACCAAAGGTTTCACATTTGAATGCTGTCAAGAGGATTTTTAGGTACCTTAGGCAATAACCTAAGCTAGGATTATGGTATCCTAGTGAGACCCCTTTTCATCTAGAAGCTTTTTTAGATAGTGATTATGATGGTGACAACTATGACAGAAGATCAACAACTAGAGGATGCCAATATCTTGGGAGTAGATTAGTCTCACGGCAATGCAAAAAGCAAACAATTACAGCAACATCTTCCACAGAAGCAGAATATGTAGCTGCTGCAAGTTGTTGTGCACAAGTACTTTGGTTGCAAAATCAGCTCTTGGATTATGGATTCAACTTCAAGAATACTCCTATCAACATTGATAATGAGAGTACAATTTGTATTGTGAAGAATCATGTGTATCACTCCAAAAACAAAGCATATTCAGATCAGGCATCATTTTATCAGAGATTGCTAAGAGCACAGGCTCATCAATGTGGTTAAAGTTCATACAGATGATAATGTAGCAGATTTACTCACAAAAGGCTTTGATGTTTCAAGATTTATTTTTTTAGTAGTGAGTATTGGAATGATTAATAATTAAGCTATTTTTTAGGGGAGGCATTAGTAGTTAGTCATTTTTTTGAGGGGAGGCTACATATATCATTCAACAGAAAAGTAACTTTTATTCATCATTCAAAGTTGTTACATCCAAACCATTCAAGAGACACAAACACAATAAAAACAGAGTTACACCATCAAAACAACCTACACCAACCCTACCCAACCTACACCTTACACAACCTACTCCATAGGCCTTTTTCCTTTTCCTTGATAGCTCTGCTTTCCCTTCTGAGCAATCTTTCTCTTGTCACTAAAAGATGATTGCTTCCTTGGGCAAGCTAGGCCAAGCACTTGCTTTGGAGGTCTTTCTGGACTTGTAGGTTTCTTTTGAGCAGGCCACTTCATGTTCTTTAAGGCTGACTCGAGAGCCTGTGTCAAGGCATGTGGCAATTCACTGGAGAGAGTTGGAGCAGGAGCAGGGACAAACACCTTTTTGTTAGGTTTTAGGTTGGTTGAGCTTGATGCTCAAGAGGGAAGTAACCACTCCATCCTGCATCAGAATCAAAGTCAGAATCAGAGTAGTACAAGTTTTGATGAAGAGAAGTGTTACTGCAAGTTCTTTTTATAGGCAAGAATGTCTCATGGATTATTAATGATGATCATTCAATTATACTTGCTTTGGTAGCTTTGGGGAGTAAATATGGAAAGCATTAAATGTCTCGGGTTGATTTTCAGAAGATATTTTGGTCAAACAGTCAACATTAATAGATATTTTGATGGAAAAGTACTTTGTCAAAGTACTGCTTTGTTTACAGATGAAAGTACTGCTCCATGATACATGGAAAGTACTGCTTGGTGTTTTGAAAGACGTACTGACGTGTCATATACTGTTCCAACGGTCAAGAATACGGGTAACAACTTTTCGAAAAATATGGGGAAGATAAATTCCAAAAATAACGGTAAAATCATTTATTAACCGTGATTTTTTGTATATTATCCTTTTTTAAGCATATCTTTTTCATCTTTACAAACCCTTATTCATTCATCAATCACCACCAAATTCATCATCGATCATCATTCTTCTTTTAGTCACACTTACAATGGCAAACCGTCCCACCATCACCAAACACAATATGATTGCTAACCTGGAGAAAACACAAAAGAACCTTGATTTTCATGGAATCATTGACTTTCTCACTAGTTCATCCATTAACTACTCACTTTTAGTCATTGGTCCTTGGATACAAGAATTTTGGGCTACGGCTAGGGCTGAACTAGAGGAAGGAGAAGATGTTATTCATGCCACAATTGTAGGAAGAGCAATTTGTATTACTGAAGCAACAATAAGGGAGATCTTGTTGTTTGATGATGAGGAAGGAACTGTTTTGTTTGACAAGCAAGATGTTTGGGATGCTCTTAGGGAGATTGGCTATGAAGGAGCTTTAAACAAGCTTACTTTTCAGAAAACATTGGTAAGTCCTCATTGGAAATATCTAATTCATGTTTTGCTTCATTGCTTGAGTCCCAAAAGTACTGCTTGGGATCAATTTGGACATGCCATAGCATCTGCTCTAGTTGGCCTAGGTACCAATCAGTCATTCAACTTTTCTTATAGGATTCTTGATGGTATGATTGCACACATCAAGGCTGGTTCGCCATTTTTGATGTACCCTAGATTTGTTAAGCTTTTTTTAGAAAAACCACTTGAAGGGACAATGATGAGGCGAAAAATGAACCGTTTTTAGGGGGTCGTTTTAGCCCGGATTCGAATTTATTTGATCAAATAATGCCCTAAATCGTTTCTTTTGTCATTTTAGGTATTTTGGAGTGAATTCTCGAAAAGGATGCATTTTGGACGTTTTTGGAGCATAAAAGTGAAGAAAATGGCAAAGTCTTAATTTTTCTTGCTGGGAACAGTACCTGACGGCGTTAAGAGTTCTCAAGTTACGGCGTCAAGACTAATACAAGAGGTGGAAGTGGATAAAGTCCGTGACGACCCAGAAGAGTTTTGCACTAGGGACATGACGACGTCACCATAGGCCATCATGGTCCAAATAAGAGTGACGACCTAGAGTAGAATTGCACATGACGGCGTCAAAAGTGGATCTAGGCAATCCGATTTCATTATGGGCGGTGAGTTGATGGTGTCAAAATTTCCTTCTTGACGCCGTCACCCTGTAAAATCTATATATAGTTTTGTAACCCTATTCCGAATATTACAACTTTTTCAAGGGTTTTTACCCTTTGAAACCTTTCATGTTCAATTGAGATAAGTACTCTTTCAATTCATTCAATATGTCTATGTCTTGTTTGAATATATCTTACACTTGTGTTGACATAAATAATGTCTTAAAACATTGTTAGCATATTAACAATGTCTCTATGTTTTGATAATTACAAAGCATAAACTCATTAATCTAAAACTTATGACTTAAACAAGTTTTTAGTGCTTAATATTTGTCTTTGCCTCCATATCACTTAAGGTATGAATAAACAAAGGGTTTATTGCATTTCATGATCAAAGGAAATTTTTCTAATCACTAGAATTTTTATAAAATGTATTAAACATCTTATATCTTTTACAAAATTACTTTTGGAATTAAAAGAATATGTTTAATTCATTATAAATATATGATTTCAAATTTCCAACCAAAAATGGCAAATTTTATCCAGAAAAATATTCCCCACTAAAAGACAAGAAAAACCAACGTTCTGAAGGGGTGGCCCCCTTAATTCCTTAGGCGGCCCCCTTAACCATTAAGGGGACCGACCACGCTCCAGAACAGTATTTTTCTCCCTTATAAATACTGGTTCATCCCTCAGAATTTTCTCACCTTTTGCACTCCTAAACTTTCTGTTCTAGATCCACATTTCTATTCTCTTAATCCTTTTATCATAAGTGCATAATTCTTTGTTTCAAAGTGATTCAAACTTCATCCTCTCAAGTGCAAGAGAAGAATACTTCTATCCCCCAAGACAAGAAGTATTACAACTTGTTGTGACCTCCACATCCAAGTTGTTGGTGCATCATCAAGATTATTTACACTATTCTTTGTGAAGATTGTTGTGAATATTTGATTGTAGATAGTTGTGCTAGATATATAGATTGTGTGATTAGTTAGTTGCTTGGTGTGAAGAAGAAAAGTTAGAAATTAGATTGTAGTGAAGAAGCTAGGTGTGGAGTAGTTAGTTGTGAAGTGAATTGGTGTGAATAAGATAGGAGTGGTGTAGTTAGTTGTGAAGTAGATTGATTTGAAGAAGTTGTGTAGAAGTTGTAACTTAGTTGTGAATAAGTTGTGGTGTGAAAATTGGTGTGTAAATTGGTGTGTAAGGTTTTCTCCGCCATAAGGGAGCTTGTTGATATTGTGAAGAAAACTCTCGAGTTAGGTGCTCGGGGAGTGGAGTAGGGCAAGGAAGGAGTCCTTGTAGCCGAACCACTATAAATCTCTTGTCTCGCGGTTCGATCTTTCCATCTCTTATTTATTTCATTACTTATCATTGTTATATATTATTTATATTGTGCAAGACTTGAGATCACATATTATCGAATCCAAGTTTTTAAAAGCTAAGAAAACACTAAAACTATCTTTTATAACAAATTAAAAAGACGTAAAACTATTCAACCCCCCTTCTAGTTTTCCACAATTGGTATCAAGAGCCACGTCTAGCAAGATTTTTTAAAATATATTGTATTTTAAAACTTGTAACGATCTATGGAATCTGAAAAATATTTAGAAGGGCAATTTATGCAAAGACCACCACTATTTGAAAGTGATGGATTTTTATATTGGAAAAATAGATTCGAAACGTATGTGAAATCAAAAGATCTTGATCTTTGGCATATTATTACCTTTGGTGATTTTCCTCCTATTCAATATAATGTTGAAACAAAAATGGATGAAATTGTATCTTTCGAAGAACAAAATGATGATTTGAAAAAGAAACTAGCAAAAAATAATGAGGCTAAAATGGTCATTTATAATGCGTTACCACGCAAAGAATATGAAAGAATTTTTATGTGTAAAACCGCCAAAGAAATTTGGGATTCTTTACTAATTACTCACCAAGGTAATAGCCAAGACAAAGATAATAAAATAGATCTTCTTGTACAACAATATGAACAATTTACAATTCCGGAAGAGGAATCAATTGATAATGCTTTTGCTAAATTTAACACTATTATCACAAGTTTAAAAGCACTTGATGAGACATTTTCTAGTAAAAATTATGTTAGGAAATTTCTTAGGGCATTGCATCCAAAATGGCGAGCTAAGGTCATGGCAATTGAAGAATCAAAGAACTTGATGACGTTATCACTAGATGAACTAATTGGCAACTTGAAGGTTCATGAAGAAATCATAAGAAGAGATTCGGAAACGGTCAAAGTCAAGAAAGAACAAACCAAATCCATTGCTCTAAAAGCCAAAAAGGAACCAAGTGATGATGATGATTCAAGTGACGAAAGTGAAGACGAAGAATATGTAATGGCCGTAAGAGAATTCAAGAAACTCTTCAAGAGACGAGGAAGATTCACTAGATCATCACAAGACGAAAGAAAAGCATTCCAAAGAAATAGAAGTGACAACTACGGGAAAAGAAAGTGCTTTAGATGTAGAAGTCCAAATCATCTCATTGGCGAATGTCTAAAGCCACCGGGTTATGAAAATCAAGGCGCTTTTATTAGTGGAACATGGAGTGATAGTGACAAAGAAGAACTTGAAAAGCCAAGAGACGAAAAGTGTTTTATGGGAAAAGAAACCGACGAAATATGTTTAGGAATTGACTTGGAACCTGATGAATGGATCAAAGATAGCGGATGTTCGAGGCACATGACGGGGAACCGCAAGCTATTCTCTACATACAAGGCATACAATGGAGGTAACATTATTTTCGGTAGTAAATTACGTGGAAAAATCATTGGCAAAGGTATGATTTCTCAAGACTCACTTACTATTGAAAATGTAGAGCATGTAGATAACTTAACATATAACTTGCTTAGTGTAGGACAAATATGTGATAATAAATGTAGAGCCACATTTACCAAAGAGGATAGCGAAATAGTTAAGAATGGAAAAATTATAGGTAGAGGAATTAGGAAAGGTGGCATATATGTTATGAAACTAGGAAACAAGCCTGAGGATTGCATATGCCTAACGACCCTAGATGAAAACTCTACATTGTGGCATAGAAGATTAGGACATGCTAACATGCAACAAATACAATCTTTGGCCTCTAAGGAATTAGTTAGAAATTTGCCTAATCTAAAATATGACAAGCATTTTTGTGATGCATGTAAAATTGGAAAACAAGCTCATGCTAGTCACAAAGCTAAGAATATAGTATCCACTACTAGGTGCCTAGAATTATTACATATGGATCTTTTTGGTCCATCCGCTGTGCGGAGCTATGGAGGAAACAAATATACCTTAGTAATAGTAGATGACTACTCATGATACAAGTGGACTAGGTTTTTAAGTGACAAAACCCAAGCCTTTGAAAAATTCGAAATATTTAGTAAAATGATTCAAATAAATTAGGATGCTCAATAGTTGCCATTAGGATGGACCATGGTAGGGAATTTGATAACGAAGTACAATTCGGAAAATATTGTGAGTTAAATGAAATATCTCACAATTTCTCCGCTCCTTGTACTCCTCAATCAAATGGCGTAGTAGAAAGAAAAAATAGGTCACTACAAGAAATGAGTAGAACTATGTTAAATGAACAATCCATCCCACAAAAGTTTTGGTGTCACGCCGTAGATACATCGACTTATATTTTAAATAGGGTATCAATTAGGAGAATTCTAGGAAAAACTCCTTATGAGTTATTAAGAAGTAGAAAACCAAACTTAAGCTACTTTAGGGTATTTGGAAGTAAATGCTATATTCTAAACACTAAGGATTACCTCACTAAGTTTGATCCAAAATCATATGAAGGAATATTTTTAGGATACTCACAAAATAGCAAAGAATATATAATACTTAACAAACACTCCATGAAAGTAGAGGAATCACTAAATGTAACATTTGATGAAACACCACCACCTCCTAAAACATTACCTTTAGAAGATGATGATTTAGTCGAAGATGAAGCTATTGAGGTTAGTAAAACAAAACCCATAGGAAATGATAATGAAGACATTCACTTAGAAAATAACAAAACTTATAATATTAAAGAATCTAAATCACATCCATTAGATAATATAATAGGACATCTTAACCAAAGAACCCTTAGGTCACAAGCCCAAGATAAAACCAATTTCTTTTGTTTCCTCTCAGCAATAGAACCTAAGAATATTAACGAGGCTTTAAAAGATGAAAGTTGGGTTATAGCTATGCAAGAAGAATTAAATCAATTTAAGGCAAATGATGTTTGGGAATTAGTCCCAAATCCAAAGAATATGACCATCATAGGAACTAAATGGGTATATAGGAAAAAGTTAGATGAGAATGGAATAGTTACTAGGAACAAAGCTAGGTTAGTTTCCCAAGGTTATAATCAACAAGAAGGAATTGATTATGACGAAACTTATGCCCCCGTAGCTAGACTTGAATCGATTAGGATATTACTTGCCTATGCTTGCGCCCTAGATTTTAAGTTATTCCAAATGGACGTGAAAAGTGCATTCCTTAACGGTTTTATCAATGAAGAGGTATATGTGGCACAACCTCCAGGATTCATTGACTTCGCAAAACCTGATTATGTTTATAAGTTAAAGAAAGCTTTGTATGGACTCAAACAAGCTCCCAAAGCTTGGTATGATCGATTAAAAGCTTTTCTTATTAAACATGATTATTCCATGGGGATGGTAGATAACACTCTTTTCACTAAAAGGAAAGACCCAAATCTCATCCTTGTCCAAATATATGTTGATGACATTATATTTGGATTGACTTGTCAAGAAATGTGTGATGAATTTGCCAAAATCATGCATGATGAGTTTGAGATGAGTATGATGGGTGAACTTAACTTCTTCCTAGGATTACAAATAAAACAATTAGAAGATGGAATATTTTTTAACCAATCTAAGTACGTTAAGGATATGCTTAAGAAATTTGGCCTAGAAGACTCAAAACCCATGAAAACTGCCATGTCTACGGAAGTAAAGCTCACAAAGGACGATGAAGGTGAGTCCGTAGATAACACCAAGTATAGAGGAATGATAGGTAGTTTACTATACTTGACGGCAAGTAGACCCGATATCATGTTTAGTGTCTGCCTTTGTGCCCGTTTTCAAGAGGATCCCAAAACCTCACACTAGAAGTGGTTAAGCGTATCTTCCGATACATTAAAGGCACTATACACTAAGGATTATGGTATCCTAAGGGATCCGGCATAGAAACCATCGTCTATGCGGATTCGGATCATGCGGGAGACTACGTAGATAGAAAAAGCACTAGCGGTATTTGCACGTTTATCGGATGTTGTCTAACATCTTGGTTTTCGAAGAAGCAAACTGCTCTTGCTACTTCTACCACCGAAGCCGAATATGTAAGCGCTGGAAAGGCATGTCAACAAGCACTATGGATGAAACAAGCTCTCGTAGACTATGGCATTAGGTTAGAAAATGTCCCCATTATGTGCGATAACAAAGGTGCGATAGATTTAAGTAAGAATCTGGTGCAACACTCTAGGACTAAACATATAGAAATACGCCACCATTTTCTTAGGGATAATGTACAAAAAGGAAATATATCTATAGAAAAGGTTGCATCGGAAGACAACATTGCGGATATATTCACAAAACTCCTTAAGCATGAATTATTCAACCACTTGCGTTTAGGATTAGGAATGATGGAACAAGTTGACTAAATTATATTGAATTAATACAAATTTATACTTGCATAAAATTTACTTTTCTTCCACTTCATCATTTCTGAGTCTAGGAATCTATTTCGCACAAAATTAAAGATTGGGAAAATTTATTTTCTTTGCATAAACTCCTTTGTAAAACCCAATCAATTTTCTTTAAAAATTATTCTCACATCTAGGAATCACATGAAGATCATTTTCCTTGCATTGTTGACTAATACTAAAAACATTGTCTTTCAAAATCATGCATAAACTCTCACATAAATTGTCAAGGTATATAATCTAATATATATCTTTGACATTCATGATCGAGCAAAAATTGAATCAAGGAGATCTTTTGGATTGTTTCTTAGGATCGTTATTTCTTTTTGCATTTAGGAGTAGAAACAATCACAACTCCACATTTGTTGCATATAGACACACACTAGGACAAATTCACTAATAATGTTGTCATCTTGATCCATCACTAGTTTTTCACTCACTAGTTGCCATTGCCTTTGATCTAAGATAGGTGCCTTAGGAAGTTTAAGTGATCTTGCCTTTACTTATCTCCTCTTGCTTATTATGTGTTGATTATTTGCTCTTTTGCTTATGTGTTCGTGCATGCATGCTATATCTTGATTATATTAGATTCTATATTTCCTAAAGGAATTGAACTTTCTTGAATTCTAATCCAAACACACAACCTTTCTGCAAATTTTCTGCCAAAAACCCAATTCTGGCAACCTGGAAATCACCAGATGGGCGGCCCCCTTAATTTTGTAAGGCGGCCCCCTTAATCATTAAGGGGACCTCCCCCTAATTAAGGGGACCGGCCATCTAATGGTCGGGTTTACAGCATCTTTTCTGCTTTTTAGCCCATTTCAACCTACATTTCCCAATTTTCACCAACACATTTTGTCCTAATCTCCCAAACAAACTTTATCCATCCATAAACACACAAATCTTACACTATAAATACCCCCAATCCTCAAAACTCTTCACTCATCCCTTCATGACTTCTCCAAACAAACCAAAACCAAAAGCCTCAAGGCTTGCAAGAATGACGGAAAAACCCGTTTGGCGAAGAAAAAGCCCTCGAAACAAATCCATCATAACCAATGAAGTTGGAAATCACCACAAACCACTTACTTCCCAAACTTTACACCTAATTCACAAGGACATTCATTTGATCCTCTTTACAAACCATACAACATTGGCCAAACATCTTCCTTCATGCCAAACCACTCATCTCATCCTCCAACCATTTGTAATGATCCATACAAGTTTGATCAACCATCCCACTACAACTCCAACTACACAAACCCAATTCATCCATATCAACACAATGACTTTCTCCGCATTGCCAAGGAAAAGCAAAAGTTCCGTGATGAAATATCACAAATCCATGATCTTAGTGATCTCAATGCTATGCATCTTGCACAACGCAACAAAGGGAAACCTCCATCATCACCCTACAACAATTGCCTTCCTCACTCTCTCAACTTGGATCAAGTTACAAACCACACTCACTATTGCCCTTGTTGCATCTTCCTTAGAAAACAAATCCTATACTTGAGTGAAGATATTTTTTGGATTGAATATCTCCTCACTCGACCTCATCCCATACCACCCTTAACACGATACAATATCGTAAGGTCCACCTCTTCCGCTCCATACCCCACTCCATATCCTTCTCCATCTAACAACTAAGCTTTATGCTTATGTTATCCTTCAAGCAAATAAAACAATCAACCATGGGTTGCAAGGAAGTCCAAGTGCTCTTTTAGGCAATATAGGACCATGTCTTTTCTTTTGTTTTATTATGATCAATATGCCTTAAGCCTATTAAATGTTGTAATGCTTTCTATGATGCTTGAATGAATCTATTTTTATTTGCATAATTATTGCTTTGCATGTATATGTGCCTTGTTCTCTTCTAATATTTTGTGTAGCCAAGATTTCCATAGCTCATTCCCTTGGTGCTCTCAAATGAGGGGGAGCATACATCAAGGGGGAGCATTAACCTTTTTGATTTTAAAAAAAGGGGGAGAAGAGAATGTTAAACTCTAATAATACTTGTCTAAAAATTATTTTTTAAACCTAATGAGTTTAAGGTTTTGTAATCATCAAAAAGGGGGAGATTGTTGACATAAATAATGTCTTAAAACATTGTTAGCATATTAACAATGTCTCTATGTTTTGATAATTACAAAGCATAAACTCATTAATCTAAAACTTATGACGTAAACAAGTTTTTAGTGCTTAATATTTGTCTTTGCCTCCATATCACTTAAGGTATGAATAAACAAAGGGTTTATTGCATTTCATGATCAAAGGAAATTTTTCTAATCACTAGAATTTTTATAAAATGTATTAAACATCTTATATCTTTTACAAAATTACTTTTGGAATTAAAAGTATATGTTTAATTCATTATAAATATATGATTTCAAATTTCCAACCAAAAATGGCAAATTTTATCCAGAAAAATATTCCCCACTAAAAGACAAGAAAAACCAACGTTTTGAAGGGGCGGCCCCCTTAATTCCTTAGGCGGCCCCCTTAATCATTAAGGGGACCGGCCATTAATTAAGGGGGCCGGCCACGCTCCAGAACAATATTTTTCTCCCCTATAAATACTGGTTCATCCCTCAGAATTTTCTCACCTTTTGCACTCCTAAACTTTCTGTTCTAGATCCACATTTCTATTCTCTTAATCCTTTGATCATAAGTGCATAATTCTTTGTTTCAAAGTGATTCAAACTTCATCCTCTCAAGTGCAAGAGAAGAATACTTCTATCCCCCAAGACAAGAAGTATTACAACTTGTTGTGACCTCCACATCCAAGTTGTTGGTGCATCATCAAGATTATTTACACTATTCTTTATGAAGGTTGTTGTGAATATTTGATTGTAGATAGTTGTGCTAGATATATAGATTGTGTGATTAGTTAGTTGCTTGGTGTGAAGAAGAAAAGTTAGAAATTAGATTGTAGTGAAGAAGCTAGGTGTGGAGTAGTTAGTTGTGAAGTGAATTGGTGTGAAGAAGATAGGAGTGGAGTAGTTAGTTGTGAAGTAGATTGATTTGAAGAAGTTGTGTAGAAGTTGTGACTTAGTTGTGAAGAAGTTGTGGTGTGAAAATTTGTGTGTAAATTGGTGTGTAAAGTTTTCTCCGCCATAAGGGAGCTTGTTGATATAGTGAAGAAAACTCTCGAGTTAGGTGCTCGGGGAGTGGAGTACGGCAAGGAAGGTGTCCTTGTAGCCGAACCACTATAAATCTCATGTCTCGCGGTTCGATCTTTCCATCTCTTATTTATTTCATTACTTATCATTGTTATATATTATTTATTGATAGTTGTTTATATTGTGCAAGACTTGAGATCACATATTATTGAATCCAAGTTTTTAAAAGCTAAGAAAACACTAAAACTATCTTTTATAACAAAATAAAAAGACGTAAAACTATTCAAACCCCCTTCTAGTTTTCCACAACTTGTCTTGAATTTAACACGCCTGGCTAGAACTCTTGTGTGTTTGCTTAGATGTAGTGACCCTAGATGTTAATTATGGGTTGATCGTTTGTTTATAGTTGTTACGGATGATTGTATTCGATGTTAGGCTTAAGAAAACTGGCAGACTTCCATTGGTGACATGCTTGAACGTCTTAAGAAACATGATCAGAGGTGTACTATGATTTTTGGTTGTATTTAATGCGTAGGAGAATTCTAATTATCCCATTTTAGGAGTGTCACAACTCGTAATTTCAGGTCCTTTTTCAAACGTCGAAATTTCATTATTCATCTCGAAAAAGTTACTGTAGGACCGTAGAACAACCTAAATCGCTATTGAATCAAGCCTAAACCTAGAGAGAGAAAGTAAGTAGAGAGAGAGAGTGGATGGGAACTCTAGTGTGTGAAATAAAAGACCTTGATATTGCTAAGAGAATCACTAAGAGAACCAACCTCTCAAATGAGGTTTACAAGAGTATTTATAGTTGAAGTCTAGGGCTTCTCTAATCTTTTACATTATTACACTAATAGCCCTTAGACTTTTACAAAACATGAATACTAAACATAAACTTCATCATAATGATATTCTAAAGCAACCTATTACAACACATTAATGACCGACACTTTTTATAAATAAAAATACGATTCTAACAATCTCCCCCTAAGTGTTGGTCATTGAAGGTTGCGTCACATCATCATCTTTGTCTTTAAACTTTAACATTCATAGCTCTTGACGTCTTTAAGAATCATTAGATGAATCATAGTTCCTTGTTCATCATGCTTCATTGTTGTTGAAGTGATCCGATGATGTCATCTGCCTTTTGTCACTTCTGTGTTTGTGGTGGTTGTCTGCCATTCCAACATGCTCATACGTGTTAAGTCTTTGTCATACATACATTTGTTATTCCTGTTCTTTCACTTTGATCTTTGTCATGTTACTTTGTAGATTCTTCTTTTTGGCGTAGAATCTTTCTTTGACTGTTGCTATCCTTTGATCTTTGTGAGAACTTTCCTTTGACTTTGTGATGCATGTATGAGCATGTGGAATCTTTCGCCATGGAGATGATGTATAGCTGCAGGTAAACAGTTAGCAATAAACAACCGGTACTTACAGATAAGGAATTAGAGATCGTCAACAGCATAGTGTGAAGACTCCTTCTAACCCTTACCATGGTCGTTCCCATATCAGATACTCCCGAAAGAGCTTACGAGACCTACTAAGTAGCTCAATGACTGGGTGAGTCGTTGGGGATCACTCCACGACTGTAGACCGTTTGAAACCACCGCGAACACTAAGCGTAACCCATAAAGAATTACCGAAGTGACCTGCTGTCAGGGCTGTTTGATGTTGACCCTGGCAGGAATTTCCATTCAATCATTGAGAATCACAAGTGTGAATCCTCTCATAAATGTTCTCGGCAGATTGCTAAGATCTGCGAAGGACTCTTAAGTTTACATCTGGTGTCCTTAATGATGAACAACCAGTGTAGAGATATCATGTGTTCCTATGAGATCTTTTGATTAATCTCGGGGCTCTAGACTCGATAAGTGCACATTTGGTTTCCTATGCGGAGATTAGGGAGAGGTCTCCTGCTTCAATATCAACCATCTCTAAGAGACAGGTCGATAGATTATGCCGGTTCCCCGTGAGAATGAAACAAGCTCTTTTAAGAGAACTTGAGTGGCTAGAAGGTTAAGTGCAGTGCGTCACTGGGTCTATGACGTCTTTATCTTCAATACCGGTGTCACCTTAGTAACAACCAGTAGCATATGAATTGAACCCGGTGTCTGCCCTCAGGTTGAACATATGGAGGGATATTTCTTTTCACCCTTTTTCATAACTTTTCTTTTTAATTCTTCAACCCCTTCTTTCTCCTTTCTCATTTTCTCCTTTTTTCAATCATACCTAAGGACTTCTAATTCTAATCTATTGGAATTGTCCTTGGGTAGATCCCTCCGGCTCTTGCGGATCATAGGACGGTTTTTCCTAACCTTAGTCACCTTATTACTCCATGAATCCTATAATTGCCATGAAACCTTTGATTGAAAATCTCTCAAAGTGTTTATGAATATAAACACATTTTTGTTGACACTTTGAGAGTTTTTGTTTCTTTTGAAGGACTCCCCCTTCACATGTGCTCATGAATTTTTTAAGAAATTTGCACATGCGTGAGGAGTTTGCACTTTTTGAATTGATCCACTTTCAGTGAACATGACCGATTCGAGACACGCTTACATCACTAGTTAGACTAGCTTGAAGTTATTACCCGTCCTGGTCAAGTCCAAAGAAAGTCTCTCGATACGGTACATTCTACTCAGACAAGTCCTATTCGAGACATGCTTACATCACTAGTTGGACTAGCTTGAAATTATTACCCGTCCAGGACAAGTCATTTCGATTACTGACATTTAAAGTTTCGTCAATTCATTGGTACATTCTGAGTCGAGCTCTTTTGAGATTCAGTCACATTCTTTAAACATCTTTGATCACATTTTAATCATGTCTTCTCTCCCTCAAAAATAGCATATCATGATATTTTTGATATCAACAGATTAAGAAAAAGCTTTTCAGAGAGAAAGACAGATTTCATTTATCATGCATTTGGAACAAGTTTATTTTTGAAATACACCCCCTCAAAACTCGCATATGTTTTTGAGAAATGTTAAACTTTTTAAAGTTTATAGGGAAGGAGTCTTCTTGAAGCAAAATTCTGAAAGAGAAAGAAGTTTCAGATTTGTTGAATTTTGCATCAAGGTTTTTTGGAAAAACAAAGACTTCTCTTTGTTTGAATAGGAACGTCGCACTGAGGCGTACAACAGTGTCCATTTTTAGGATAAGCGCACTTTGTTGATGAAAATCATTTTTGCGTAACACTTTCCTTTCTTTGAAAACTTGAGTTGTGCACTGTAAGGTGTACACAAGTCATTTTGATGATGAGCACCGATTTTGATAGATTTTGAAAATCTTATTGAGAAATCTTGAAAAGGTGGTGCTCAGAATGTAAGAGAATTATGAAAATCTAATTTATCATTAGATCAACAATCATGGTCTTGAGCTTAAAGATTTTGAAAGTTTTTCTAAAGAAAACTCAAGCCAGATAAGTGTGTGGTTGTCATTTTAGGATAAGTGCTCAAAAAAAAATTTTGAAATCTTTGTTTGATTAAGCACTTTCCTTTCTTTGAAGCACGGGTCCTGAACTGATGTGTCCAGAAGCCATTTGATTTAGTCCTTATTTGAAATCTTTTCGAGTTGTTATACCCGGACTTAAGTTTTGAAAAGATTTCACTTTGAAGCACGGGTTGTAAGCTGAAGTACTTACAAGCCATTATAAAGAAACTTTTTGAGAAACGACATGTTTTAAAAAACATATTAAAGAACTCCTGTTCAAGCATCTGTACATGTCCGTATCATTGTTGAATGACATTTCTAGAAACACACAGAATATTGATTTATACGAGAGACATGTCGTGAGAAGAATATTTTTGGATTTTTTGGATTTTATATTGTTTTTGTATTTTTTGAAATTTGATATTTTTGTATTTTGTTTTTGTTTTTATAAAAGAAATGGAAAATCAAAAATAGAAGATTGAAAGAATGATTTTATAGAATTTACAGAATTTGAACCCTTTGAAGAACTGGGTTCTGAGATAGTTGAATCACCTGCAACCAAAGACGAAGAGGTTTCGCAAATAATAGTGTTAGAAGTACATGCATCATCTCTTTGAGGGTGTTGACTATCAACGGTTGTCGTGGTTTCTACTTCCTTATCCTGAAGATTATCACTATTATTTGTCTTGGTGCAACTATCAAAAATCTTCCCTGTGGGAATCCACCTAAGACCAACTGTTTTAAAAACTTTCCCCGTAGGAATCCACCTAAGGTAAGATCTAGACGTAGTTTTCTTATCAGATGCAGCGGAAGTCTCAGTCTTGGAAAAACTACATCCTTTCGGTATCCACCTATTAGGTTTCTTAACCTCTTGCTTCTTATCAATGGGTTTGTTTTGATTTGGTGTCTTAGTGGATTTGGTCTTGACACTTGATTTGGAATTCTTTGTGTTGCATTCTACTTTCCTAGCATTCTTATATGTGCCACTACTCTTAGATGCAAGCCAATCCCTAGTAGTTTGAAGATAGTTCCTAGGTAATGGTTTACTACTACTAGCAGTGCTTTGGAATCTTGTAGAATTCATCAGACTAGGTTTTGCACCTAAAATTCCGTTTTTACGATGTTGTGCCTTTTTTCTAGCTTCTTCTAGATGATGATTGAGGACCATGTCATTAGAACCAACAGACTCATTAACAGTTTTTGTTGTCTTATTTGGTGTACTATACTTAGAAGAGCCAAGTGAAATCACATTTTTGTTTCTTTCAACAAACAAATTTTGTTTTTCAACAATCTTTTCCATTACCTTTTCCTTGGGCAAGGGTGGTGGAGTGACTGGTTTTGACAAATCATTTTTCTCATCGACTTTTGGAGCAAACCGTGAAATTGACATTTTTGGTTTTTGAACCGTGTTTGAAACATTTGGTTTCTCCGAAGTCGATGGTTTTGCAAACTTAGTTTCCTCACCCTTTCCTTTTTGATTTTCAAGCTGAGCCCTCAAAAGATCATTTTGCTCTTTCATGTTCTTTAAGGCACGCTCATACGACAATTTGTCATACTTGCATTCTTCTTTTTTCCGATCAAGTTGTTTAAAACATGACACATTTTCTTTTTCAAGCTTTATAAGAGCATTTTCATATTTTGAAACAATTGCGGAGATCTCAGCTCTCAGTCTTTCATCGTCTTGAACAGAATACGTTTGTAAAATGATGGACATAATGTCAGTGGTCATAACAGCTTCGAAGAGAGAATCATTTAGGTTTTCCAAAACATTCATGTTTTCACGAGTTTCATTAGTTTCGTTTACCAGGGATTTGTGGTCCTTGACAAAGTCAGCCGTTTCTTTTAAGAAAGCTCGTTCAAAATGGATTACCCTCGCACTGATGTTATTCAGTGGGATAGTAATTTCGTTTTCAAAAACTTTTTTCTGCTCAATATGAAAACTGGAATGCCAGTTGTTAATATCGATTGTAGTTGGAATTCTCTTTTGAGAAGAAGTCTAACTCGATAAGTAGATGAAATTTTAGCAGAGTTTTCCCTACAAGGTTGCCACACAAAACCTAACTCGATAAACGATTAGGTAAGAAAGGCTAACTCGCCAAACTAGATCCTAACTCGATAAGATTTTTAACGCAAACTCGATAAGTCAAAATCCTAACTCGATAGATTTTTAACCCAAACTCGATAAGTCAAAATCTAACTCGATAGACACCAAAATCCTAACTCGATAAGCAAATCCAAACTCGATAGAAAATTTCAAACTCGCAAGAAATAATTCCTAACTCGAAAAAAATTTTCTAACTCGAAAATATGGCGATGAACAGTAACCTAAATCTTAAAAATCACTTTTATACCAACTTTTTTCAACCAAATCAAACCTAAAACAACCTATATTATCCCTAGGCGATTGATACCACTTGTAGGACCGTAGAACAACCTATTTCACATATGAATCAAGCTTAAACCTAGAGAGAGAAAGTAAATAGAGAGAGAGAGAGTGAGTGGGAACTCTAGTGTGTGAAATAAAAGACCTTGATATTACTAAGAGAATCACTAAGAGAACCAACCTCTCAAATGAGGTTTACAAGAGTATTTATAGTTGAAGTCTAGGGCTTCTCTAATCTTTTACATTATTACACAAATAGCCCTTAGACTTTTACAAAACATGAATACTAAACATAAACTTCATAATAATGATATTCTAAAGCAACCTATTACAACACATTAATGACCGACACTTTTTATAAATAAAAATACGATTCTAACAGTTACTATTCATCAATTACTATTCATCATTTACTATTCACCGATCACTATTCATCATTTTACTATTCATCATTTTCGGAGTTAGTTTGAGATTCCGAGAAGCGTTCAAAAATTTTAATATTCATATGACACTATTCATTCCCTGAAGGAAATCACTATTCACGATTGCTGTTCATCATTTCGTAAATCTAGTTTACGGGTGACACCAAAATTTTCCTAGAATCCTCCTAATTGATACCCTATTTAAAATATAAGTCGATGTATCTACGGCATGACACCAAATTTTTTATGGGATGGATTGTTCATTTAACATAGTTCTACTCATTTCTTGTAGTGACTTATTTTTTCTTTCTACTACGCCATTTGATTGAGGAGTACGAGGAGCGGAGAAATTGTGAGATATTTCATTTAACTCACAACATTTTCTGAATTGTACTTCATTATCAAATTCCCTACCATGGTCCGTCCTAATGGCAACTATTGAGCATCCTAATTTATTTTGAATCATTTTACTAAATATTTCGAATTTTTCAAAGGCTTGGGTTTTGCCACTTAAAAACCTAGTCCACGTGTATCGTGAGTAGTCATCTACTATTACTAAGGTATATTTGTTTCCTCCATAGCTCCGCACAGCGGATGGACGGAAAAGATCCATATGTAATAATTCTAGGCACCTAGTAGTGGATACTATATTCTTAGCTTTGTGACTAGCATGAGCTTGTTTCCCAATTTTACATGCATCACAAAAATGCTTGTCATATTTTAGATTAGGCAAATTTCTAACTAATTCCTTAGAGGCCAAAGATTGTATTTGTTGCATGTTAGCATGTCCTAATCTCCTATGCCACAATGTAGAGTTTTCATCTAGGGTCGTTAGGCATATCCTATCCTCAGGCTTGTTTCCTAGTTTCATAACATATATGCCACCTTTCCTAATTCCTCTACCTATAATTTTTCCATTCTTAACTATTTCACTATCCTCTTCGGTAAATGTGACTCTACATTTATTATCACATATTTGTCCTACACTAAGCAAGTTATATGTTAAATTATCTACATGCTCTACATTTTCAATAGTAAGTGAGTCTTGAGAAATCGTACCTTTGCCAATGATTTTTCCACGTAAGTCACTACCAAAAATAACATTACCTCCATTGTATGCCTTGTATGTTGAGAATAGCTTGCGGTTCCCCGTCATGTGTCTCGAACATCCGCTATCTTTGATCCATTCGTCAGGTTCCAAGTCAATTCCTAAACATATTTCATCGGTTTCTTTTGCCATAAAACACTTTTCGTCTCTTGGCTTTTAAACTTCTTCTTTGTCACTATCACTCCATGTTCCACTAACAAAGGTGCCTTGATTTTCATAACCCGGTGGCTTTAGACATTCGCCAATGAGATGATTTGGACTTCCACATCTAAAGCAATTTCTTTTCCCGTAGTTGTCACTTCTATTTCTTTGGAATGCTTTTCTTTCGTCTCTTGATGATCTAGTGAATCTTCCTCGTTTCTTGAATAACTTCTTGAATTCTCTTATGGCCATTGCATATTCTTCGTCTTCACTTTCGTCACTTGAATCATCATCATCACTAGGTTCCTTTTTGGTTTTTAGAGCAATGGATTTGGTTTGTTCTTTCTTGTCTTTGACCGTTTCCGAATCTCTTCTTATGATTTCTTCATGAACCTTCAAGTTGCCAATTAGTTCATCTAGTGATAACGTCATCAAGTTCTTTGATTCTTCAATTGCCGTGACCTTAGCTCGCCATTTTGGATGAAATGCCCTAAGAAATTTCCTAACACAATCTTTACTAGAAAATGTCTCATCAAGTGCTTTTAAACTTGTGATAATAGTGTTAAACTTAGCAAAAGCATTATCAATTGATTCCTCTTCCGGAATCGTAAATTGTTCATATTGTTGTACAAAAAGATCTATTTTATTATCTTTGACTTGGCTATTACCTTGGTGAGTAATTAGTAAAGAATCCCAAATTTCTTTGGCGGTTTTACACATAAAAATTCTTTCATATTCTTTGCGTGGTAACGCATTATAAATATTTTAGCCTCATTATTTTTTGCTAATTTCTTTTTCAAATCATCATTTTGTTCTTCGAAAGATACAATTTCATCCATTTTAGTTTCAACATTATGTTGAATAGGAGGAAAATCACCAAAGGTAATAATATGCCAAAGATCAAGATCTTTTGACTTCACATACGTTTCGAATCTATTTTTCCAATATAAAAATCCATCACTTTCAAATAGTGGTGATCTTTGCATCGATTGCCCTTCTAAATATTTTTCAGATTCCATAGATCGTTACAAGTATTAAAATACAATATATTTTAAAAATCTTGCTAGACGTGGCTCTTGATACCAATTGTCGAAAACTAGAAGGGGGGTTGAATAGTTTATGTCTTTTTAATTCGTTATAAAAGATAGTTTTAGTGTTTTCATATCTTTTAAAAACTTAGATTCGATAATATGTAATCTCAAGTCTTGCACAATATAAACAACTATCAATAAATAATATACAACAATGATAAGTAATGAAATAAGTAAGAGATGGAAAGATCGAACCGCAAGACAAGAGATTTATAGTGGTTCAGCTACAAGTACACCTTCCTTGCCCTACTCCAATCCCCGAGCACCTAACTCGAGAGTTTTCTTCACTATATCAACAAGCTCCCTTATGGCGGAGAAAACCTTACACACCAATTTACACACCACAACTTCTTCACACCTAAGTCACAACTTCTACACAACTTCTTCAAATCAATCTACTTCACACCTAACTACACCACACCTATCTTCTTCACACCAATTCACTTCAAAACTAACTACTACACACCTAACTTTTCTTCTTCACACCAAGCTACTAACTAATCACACAATCTATATACCTACCACAACTATCTACAAACAAATATTCATAACAATCTTCACTAAGAATAATGTAAATAATCTTGATGATGCACCAACAACTTGGATGTGGAGATCACAACAAGTTGTAATACTTCTTGTCTTGGGGGATAGAAGTATTCTTCTCTTGCACTTGAGAGGATGAAGTTTGAATCACTTTGAAACAAAGAATTATACACTTATGATCTTAGGATAAGAGAATAGAAATGTGGATCTAGATCAGAAAGTTTAGAAGTGCAAAAGGTGAGAAAATTCTGAGGAACGAACCAGTATTTATAGGGGAGAAAAATAATGTTCTGGAGCGTGGCCGGTCCCCTTAATGATTAAGGGGGCCGCCTAAGGAATTAAGGGGGCCGCCCCTTCAGAACGTTGGTTTTTCTTGTCTTTTAGTGGGGAATATTTTTCTGGATAAAATTTGCCATTTTTGGTTGGAAATTTGAAATCATATATTTATAATGAATTAAACATATTCTTTTAATTCCAAAAGTAATTTTGTAAAAGATATAAGATGTTTAATACATTTTATAAAAATTCTAGTGATTAGAAAAATTTTCTTTGATCATGAAATGCAATAAACCCTTTGTTTATTCATACCTTAAGTGATATCGAAGCAAAGACAAATATTAACCACTAAAAACTTGTTTACGTCATAAGTTTTAGATTAATGAGTTTATGCTTTGTAATTATCAAAACATAGAGACATTGTTAATATGCTAACAATGTTTTAAGACATTATTTATGTCAACAAGTGGGATAATTATTTGAAAAACTATTTTCCAAAATGTGAGGTTTGTGCATCTTTTTAGAGATATTAGATTTTTGACAACAAATATCATAAATCAAATATTTAAAAAAAAATGTTTATTAAAGATCTCATGCTCAAGAGGAATGGTTAAGCCTATTATTATCTCATGCTATCGTTTCTACATATCCTATGATCTTAAAGGAAATGAAGACGATAATTTGTATGTTAGATGCGAGAGTGTTGAATGGGGTAAAACCTAACATCTATAGTTCCTTTGTTTTCGCACGCTTATCTAACTTAATGCCATAAATCTAGGAATGAAAGAATCTAACGAGAAGCAAAGTTCATAAAAGTAAACTAGCATTAGGTATATATAGGAAGAGCAATTTAATCAAGTTGGAGAATGAGTATGAGACTATTACTAGTGGTGCTCAATTCAGGCTAAACACGACCATTTTTACGGGTTACACACACCCAACTTCTCACATAGAAGCAATTCAACCGTTAGGTTAAATTGAATTTCTAGTCAATAGATTCTCCAGTAGTCATTCTCTTTTTAGAAGAAATTGAGTTCCTAAATTTACCTACCGAAGATTACCAAATATGAAGTTTGCTTGATTCACTAATACTTGGCTTAATGTGACTCAAACATCATGTTTTTATGAAGGTAAATCTAGATGATATATTTTATTCACGATCCTAATAAAGACGTGTTGAATGTTTAGATAAGAGTAAACAAAAGATTTTAATCCTTTCTTCATGATTTACCGGTTGTTTGGTTTTGATGACATATTACTTGATTTAATAACTGTGCTAGACTTAAGAGTGCACCTTAGCATCTCTTGTGAAATGAATCTCATTAAGATTATTTATCTTAAATGAGTTTGTGATTCTCAAATGATATCAAAACTAGACATTAATATATTTTTAAACAAATACTATTTTCTATGATTTTTGCCAATGTTATATATCATACTTTAACAAGTATTTGAAAAAATAAATTTTACTTGTTTATGGATTGTGACAAGTTATTTTTCAATTCTAATAAGTTATATTATTAAAAAAAAATGTAGTGCATTATCTTGTAACACAACCATTCATGCTACAAAGAAAATGAAATACATAGAATATATAGTGTGTATTATTCTTAAATATGTATTTTATCTTGAAGTGATAATTTTAAGTAGTGTGAGCAAAGTTTACATATGTTGTTAGTTTGCTCATGTTTGGTTTTTCGGATATGACACATTTATCCGTTGCATTGCAATGTAAATTGCTTGAATATTTCGGACGAAACATCCAAGTCGTCAATCCTACTTCATTGTATATTTTATGAATGTGTTTAAAATGTTATTCTAATATTTGGAACATAATTATTGGACAAGTAGATTCAATATGACATTATCAACACAAGTGTGAGTTATGATCCAATGCATACTCTTTTCATCTACAAATGATGTAACTATTTTCATATCAATCTAGTGTGATTGAGTATGTAGATTCAAGACTATATCTTTTGTTTTAATTTGATATAATCTAGAAGCCAAACAAATAGCAATTCAATTTCTTGTCCACACTCAAAAACACGTCAATTAGATTTGATGAATATATCAACCATAATTTGAATAATGAATTGATATAATATCAAGATCTTTCTTGACCCTCACAAACACTCATTTAAAATAAATAGACATTTTGATAGTGTGTTCCATTAATCCTAAGATTATTTATTAGTGAATGATTGAAAGTTGACTTATTATTTCAAGATTGTTATATGTTTTGTTTTTGTGAAAGACTCTTCATTTTTACTTATTATGAACACACTTAAATTTTGAAAATACTTTTCGTTTATATAACTATTAATGTTTTACAATGATTCAATTTCTCTTATTAAACATCTTAAGGTAAAACAAGTTAATTTGTAGAAAATATTTAAGTGTGTTGTGAAGAATAGATTAAATTGTTTGAAATGTTTAGGTGACTAGATTGAACTCATTTACAGGATGTTTGAGTAACATTAAGCCATCTATACCTATATGCAATGCAAGCATATTATAACAATCCTAACGCAAGAAATCTAGCATAAGATCTAGTTAAGTATAAATCAGAAAACTAGCTATAAACTAATAGGGCACATATGCATAGATATACACATAGCTAAACTTCAAATAGCAACAATCATTTAATATATTCGATTAAGAAAATAAAATCACAAAGAAGTTCACATAACACATAAAACACTTGTCGTCGTTTTATGTATTATATACACCAATGTTTACTTAGCTCGTATTTATTTTAAAATAAAATAATTTTCTCTCCATTCTATAATTTAATTAAGATCAATATTTTGAAAACAAAATACTTAATTTTTCAAAAGTATATCAACTAGGAATGCCCGACTTGAAGGAAAAGGTAAAACAAAAGTTTTACGTTAAAACGAAACAAAAATTTTTGACCACCGTATAATATTTTGACTTTCTTACTTATTTAAGTTTGTAATGGTTACTTGTAAGTATTTTTAATTGAAAGTAGACTCAATTACCTTTAAAACGCCGGGTGGCACGACTTCTACGGAGTTATGGTTAATTTTATATGATTTTTCAAAATTTTCGAAAAACTGTCGAACAGACAGGCGGACCCCTTAAATAATTAAGGGGACCGCCCAGTATATAAGGGGGCCGCCCAGAAAATTAAGGGGGCCGCCCATCTGGTCCTCAAAATTTCATTTTTTTTTTGTAAAAAAATTATTTTCTGACTTTTCGGAAAGGTGTGTAACTTTCTGATTTTGATACCGAACATATAACACTTATTTTAAGCATAATATTATTTCGAGCTAGTATAATTAGTGTATATATCATCAAAACTAATACAAGTTAATCAACAAAACACTTTTCATATTTAATCCTCCTTAATGGGTAATTTGATACATGGATCGTACTCAATTTTTAAAACCATTTGTTTTGAAAATTTTAGCGACGTGGCTCTGGTACCAATTGTGGAAAACTAGAAGGGGGGGGGGGTTGAATAGTTTTCCCCTCTTTTTCATTTTATAAAAACTTTGTTTCCAAATGTTGATTCGAATTTATTCAATTGTTTGTTTGGAAAACCATTAATTGGAATTTAGTATGTAAACATCATATAATCAATATGATCAATTATATATGTAAGCTTTTGGAAAAACTTAGTTTTATGAATGGAGCTTTGGTCGGTCTTTGTGTGAATACGTTTTCCTTTTAAAATCTTAAAACGTTTTGTATCAAATTATCTATCAAGTTAAACTTAACATGCGAAGTGTGAATAATAATCTATTTGACCATATCATATAATTATACACACAATCACAATATTAACTTCTATGTACAACACAATCAATCATCACAACTATATAAGCAACAACTAAGACATATACGCAAGCATAGATGTAAAGCGATAAATGCAAGAATAAATGAAAAGAGATAAGAGAAAGGAAATGCAAACCGGACACGATGATTTATAGTGATTCGGCTACAAAGACACCTTCCTTGCCCTACTCCACTCCCCGAGTCACCTACTCGAGAGTTTTCTTCACAACTAAACAAGCTCCCTTTTGGCGGAGAAAACCGTATACAACTTTTGCTTACACCATTTAACGACACTAAGCTAAATGTCGAGTTCTAATAGTAGCTAGAACCAATCTGACAACACTACTTCGATCACTACACAACTTCTACACGACTTCACGATTTCACGACTTCTTCATGGCTTCACGACTTCATGACTTCTTCATGGCTTCACGACTTCTTCACTACTTCACAACTTCTTCTATACTCCACTACATATTCACACATCTACTTCTTCACAACTTCATGACTTCTCCACACTACTACTTCTTCACACTACTTCTTACTCACTCATAAACTCACTACTAAGTAAGATCATCTTGATCTACTTATTACATATACATAACTCACAACATTACATAAACACTAACTAGATCCTAATACATATTTGGCGTTATGATAGGGAAGATTCTTCTCTTGCACTTTGAGTGGTAAAGGATTGGATCACTTGAAACAAACACTTATAATCTTATGATCAAAGGATTTAGAAGGATGTTTTGAAGGGATTGGGACTGAAAATTTTCGTGCAAAAGGTGAGAAAATTATGTGGGATGAACCAGTATTTATAGGGAGAAAAATACGGTTTGGGAGTGTGGCCGGTCCCCTTAATTGGGTGCCTGTCCCCTTAATAATTAAGGGGACCGCCTAGTATAATTAAGGGGGCCGCCTAAAAAAAAATATTTTTTCTTCAGATTTTTTGTCTTTTTGTGGGGGAGGTTTTTCCTGAAGAATGTAGCCGTTTTATGGGTTGAAATTTGAATTCAAAATATTTATTTTGAATAAAACATTTCTTATAAATACAAAAATGTTTTGTATAAGTTTAAAAATGTTTGTCCCACTTTAATAAAATGTAAGGTTTGTAAGAATAAAAATTCCTTTGATCATAAAATGCATTAGACACTTTGTTTATTCATACCCTAAAGCAAATATTTACGACTAAATACCTGTTTACGTCATAATTTGTAGTTCAATGAGTTTACATTTTGTGATTATCAAAACATAGGGATATCGATATATGTTAATAATGTTTTTAGGCATTATTTATATCAACAATAAAAGTACTCCAAGCAGTGTTGCAAAAATCGGCCTACAAGGCCGATTAATCGGCGATTACAAGCTGAACGGCCTTGGATCTTGGAGCGAATTACAAGGTAATCGGACGATTAATCGGCCTTGGACCTTGGAATCGGCGATTAATCGGCCAAAAATCGCTACATGGCCCTCGACCGCCTCGGGACCGATTCACGATTTTTGCAACATTGACTCCATGTGTTTTGATTATCTTGATTCGAGTCATTAGAATAGTTTATTGTAAAGTATGTAAAAATTCAAGTGTAAGGGGAATGTTCATTCCCTATGATGTATTATTTTGGATGGTAGGGTAAGAGTGTATGAAAAAAAAATCGAAAAAAAATTAAGAAAAAGAAAAAAAAAGAAAAAAAAAAAGAGAAGAAAAAAGAGAAAAAAGCATACAGACTACCATCCCGTTTCATTCTATTTTTGTTTTATGTTTTTGTAATTTTTCATTCATTAGCTTAAGTCGAGTCTAGTCTTGGGTTAGCAACGCCATATTGTACATGTAATTAACCAAGATGATTAACTCGCCACCAGTAAAGATTGCCTTTATCCAACAAAACCGTGTATTCCATATCCCTACACCTAACGTTATAACCCTTTGAAATACCTGTTTGATAGTTTATCCTAGGTGCTTAGGCCATGTGGTGGAGGTTCGACCCTTTCCCAAGCCTATGGTAATCTATTTTGCTATGACAGGTAGTGACAGATGTTTTCCATTTCCATATTGTGATATATACTTTATTACACCCGAGAGATGTGAGTATCTAAACACTATTTGTGAGGTGCTAGTGTATGACCTCCGCGCTTGTCTTTGGTCTTTAGTGAAATGATTATTTGTTGTAATTACTTTTATATTAGTGTTAAATGACCCCAAACTTGTATTTTGATTAGAATAAAAATGCATTTGCTTCAGGACAAGCAAATCTCAAGTGTAAGGGTATTTGATGAGGCGAAAAATGAACCGTTTTTAGGGGGTCATTTTAGCCCGGATTCGAATTTATTTAATCAAATAATGCCACAAATCGTTCCTTTTGTCATTTTAGGTACTTTTGGAGTGAATTCTCGAAAAGGAAGCATTTTAGACGTTTTTGGAGCATAAAAGTGAAGGAAACGACAAAGTATTAATTTTCCATGTTGAGAACAGTACCTGAAGGCGTCAAGAGTTCTCAAGTGACGGCGTCAAGAGTAATACAAGAGGTGGAAGTGGATAAAGTCCATGACGATCTAGAAGAGTTTTGCACTAGGGACATGACGGCGTCACCATAGGCCGTCATGGTCCAAATAAGAGTGACAGCCCAGAGTAGAATTGCACATGACGGCGTCAAAAGTGGATCTAGGCAATCCGATTTCATTATAGGCGGCAAGTTGACGGCGTCAGAATTTCCTTCTTGATGCCGTCACCCTGTAAAATCTATATATAGTTTTGCAATTTTCATTCATTAAGGAGGAACAATTAGGGTGTAACTTTGGAGAGAAACCCTAGTCCGAATATTACAGCTGTTTCAAGGGTTTTTACCCTTTGAAACCTTTCATGTTCAATTGAGATAAGTACTCTTTCAATTCATTCAATATGTCTATGTGTTGTTTGAATATATCTTACACTTGTCTTGAATTTAACATGCTTGGCTAGATCTCTTGTGTGTTTGCTTAGATGAAGTGAAACCTAGATGTTAATTATGGGTTGATTGTTTGTTTATAGTTGTTACGGATGATTGTATTCGATGTTAGGCTTAAGAAAACTGGCAGACTTCCATTGGTAACATGCTTGAACATCTTAAGAAACATGATCAAAGGTGTACTATGATTTTTGGTTGTATTTAATGCGTAGGAGAATTCTAATGATCCCATGTTAGGAGCTTCTAACGGCTCGACATAGGAGTGAAGTAGGATCCTATAGAGTTAGGGAATATTGTACACGGCCCTACGACTGGTATTAAGGAATACGACCCATCATCCATGCAATTGTAACAAACTATCAACCTGTAAAAGATATCTAGGCAGTAATGAAACCTAAGTAAACACAACTTCCCTATTATTGTTCACACCACTAGTTTAATTAGATTTTATTTCATTTTTTGTTATTTTATTTTGATTGCATCTTAGTTATTGGGTTAGTTGGCTAGCAACTAATTCCGCCCACTCTTCCAAAAACCGAGATTTTTAATTTCTTTTATAAAATATAAAAATACAAAAAGAATCATCTCTCACCTCTAGACCTAGTTTTTAGGCTTTCTAATCCTAGCGACACTATTCCTGAGTTGAACGATCAATCCCCCGGTACTTGTCACTATACTATACTACAACGATCAGGTACACTGCCTGGTGGGGGTTGTAAGCTTCTCGAGCTCCCTCGAGAGGTAAAGCTTGGTGCGATTCCCACGTATCAGACACCAAAACCTCAGGATTATATGCCTAATGTTGTGCTCCCACATAAGGTGTTTACATTTATGTCTCACAAGAGTATTAAGTTTTCGGGTCAAAATACACCTTTGAATGCTTATATATTGGAAGTAGCACAAGCTGTTAGGGATGAAGTTGTTGCAGCTAGTGGTTCTGAACATTCTAAACATGCTGAACAATCTGATCACTCTGAGCATTCTGCATCATTACATACTCCAACACCACCTCTTGCTTCACCTCAGCCTGTTGATTCAAGTGAACGAACTGGTTCAGTACCTGTTTCAAGGGAACACTGTGTTTCTGTTGAAAGTACTTCTCCACATTCTATTTCAAAGGAAGGCACTTCTCTGCAAGGTACTGCTTCAGAGCATACTACTCCACTTTCTCCCAATGATTATACTTCCACAGGTAGGTTTCAAACACCTGGAGGAGATGAGGGAGGTAAGGGACCTTGGATAATTATGCTTTGACTAAGGAGTTCAGAAGGATGAAGAAAGTGATTGATACACAGGCTGCAGAAATCAAGAGATTAAGGACTAAATTCAGAAGGTTGAAGAGATTTGTGTGGCCACTTGTTCAAAACTTTAGACTTTATGTGAAGGAACAGAAGAAATCCAAAAAGAAGAAGTCTAAGTCAGCCAAGAAGGCCTCTAAATCTAAGAGGAGTAAGAAGAAGTCATCATCTTTCAAATTGGGGAGGAATCAGGAAGATAATTTGAATGAAGATGATGTTGGATTTCAATATTCAGAAGATGCTCATCTTTGGCATTATCCAGAAGAACCTTTGAATTTTTTGCCAAAGAAACATACTGATGAAGCTGAGAACAGTGTTCAAGAAGAGAATGTTGAGAACATTGTTCAAGAAGAGAATGTTGATGAGCAAGAAACTGGAGTTCAAGGTGACAACATTCAAAATGTTGCTACACAAAGTACTGTTGATGAAAGTACAGGTGTGCAAAGTACTTTGGAACAAGGTAATCAAGGTACTGCTGCAATGGATGTTGATAAAATTGGAACTTCTACAGCTGGACTTTCTACAAAAGCATTTGAAGATGAAGCTGGTCCTTCTAATCCAATTCAGCAAGAAGAAGTCAAGGAGCATACAGCTAGTGATGATGAGACAATAGCTCAGATAGACCAACAGGTATACATATTTTTGAGCCTACACAACAAGTCTCTCAATCTTCTTCTGAACCTGAAGCTCTAGATCATAAAGATAAAGTAAATGGGATCATGAAGGAAACAAAGAAGAAGAAGAAGTTTACTCTTGCACAGCTGAGAGAGATTGAAATAGCTAATAATGAAGAGATTGCTAGACAATAGCAAGCTATTTATGATGCTGAGTACCTAAGAGAAACAAGAAAGCCAGTTGCTAAAACAAGAAGACCAATGACTATAGCTCAAGAAAGAAATTAGATGATAAGTTTCTTGAAAGGAAGAGGATACAAGAATCTACAAAAGCTAAGATATCCAGATGTGAAAGCACTGTGGGATAGTGTTCAAGAATCTATTAAGAGAGAACTGGATAACTTTGTGCCTATGGATGCTGAAAGAGAAAAGAAGTTAGAAGATGTGATGAAATAACAAGCTGAGAAAAGAAAATTAAAAAGAAAGAAGGATATTCAGGATGATCAATTGTCAAAAAGGCTTAAAATGATTAGATCAGATACAATTGATGAACTTAAGAATTATTTCAGAGTTTTTGATTTTGAAAACAAGAAAATAGAAGACTCTGGAAAGAAGTCTAAGATTATCTCATTCTCTGTGGTTGAATCAACTGAAGGAAATTATCTCATGTTTAACAAAGAGGATGAAAGCTTTACTGTGTTCAATATGCTATGGGATGTTCTGCACATGATAGATAGAGAAGATCTATACAATTTGTATTTACAAGTGCAGACTTACTATGAGAATATTGAAGCAACAGGAGTGGGATTAATCTTACTTGGAGATTTGATAACCATCTGGGAGACTAAAGAAACAAGTAATGATACTCTGTGGAATGATCAAGAAAACTAGGAGATAACAAGATGGAGATTCTTTGAGTCATCAGGGGTTCATTCACTTGAGATGGAAGATGGTACCATGATTCATATGTTAGCAGAAAGAATATATCCTTTGATAAGAGATCTTATGCTCAGGATGTTGGATCATGGAATAGAGGTTGAGAATGAAACTGAAGTAGAATTAATGGTGATAAAGCTATTCATAAGATGGACTACTTCAGATGAATGATATTGCATAAGTACTGGTAAGATTTGTATTGTATAAATAATTTTGAATAAAAAGTACTTTTCTCAAAGTACTGCAGGACAAACAGTATTTTACCAAAGTACTGCTTGCTGCATAAAACCAGTAAAAGCTTTTTATATAATAAAATAAAAGTTTTTGAAGCTTAAGATGATATCAATAAAAGGATTTGAAGAGTAATACATGGTGTTAGTACTTGTACTACACAACAAATGGTAATCAACTCACCATGTATAACACACAAGAAAGAGTTTGACTCATCATGAGGGTACGCCTCTGATGTGATAATTAAATCCGTTTTTAGTTGATAATTTACTAAAAATTGTATGGTGTTCAACTCACCATATCTGTAAAAGTGAAGAGTTGACTAGCCCACAAGAAAATGGCTTGTGGTAAAGGCTGTGGAAAATCCATTTATGGTAATTAATTCACCATGGTTGAAATCAAAGAACTAACTAGTCCAAAAGCAAACGGCTATTGGTAAAGACTAATCAAATCTGTTGATAGCTGATGATTTGCTAAAAATCATATGGTTATCAATGTACCATGGTTGTTCTAACCTAAACATTGGCTACTCCAGAGTTAATGGCTTTGGTAAAAAGACATCAAAAATCCATTAGAGTTCAATGATTCACCTCTCACAGAAGTTTGCACATCTGGAAGTGATGAGAATAGTATGATACTTTAAAAGATTTGATGTACACTTTGTCAAAATTTTGCTGAGTTGCTGTGAAGATATTAGCTGAAGCTGAAGAAGAGCACTTTGACATACAAGACAGAAAAAAGATAAAGATACAATTTTCCTTGATGATAAAGATATTGAAGATCAAAGAAAACAAAGAAAACTAAAATCAAGCAAGTGGAGTTCAAGTTAGGAAAGGATTGTTGGGAATTATAAAATCCAAGTACTGCTTAATAGTCAACGTGCTAATCAAAGTCAAAGTACTGCTCGTGGTTGAAGATTACTCAAAGTACTTTTAACAACAAGGACTAATATGCAATATTGTTTATGGATTATTATGTAATATTATAAGAATATTCTAGAATTAGTTAGGGATAGTTTTACTTGTCGTTCAAGTAATTATTGTAAACCGACTTAAGGTTTTCCTTATGCCTATAAAAGGAGCCTTAGGATGGTATTAGACATAAGAGTTTTAGAGTTTTACAATACGATTTCTAGAAGACGATTTTAGAGAAGATAGGGATTGTTAGTGAATCTGTGTTTAGAGAAGCAAGTTCAAGAGTTGGTTTTAATATAATTCAAAGTTCTTCTTAGCTTTGTGTCAGTAGATTCCGCATACTTTACAAAGTAATATCAGTGTTTCAATATTAATTATTTTGAATTATTCAAGATTGTTAAAACCTTACAAGGTACAAAGTAGTTTGGTCAGAGTATATCAATCCAACAAAAGCTTTAAGGATGTAAACCCTAGTGATATTCTAAATCACTCGTATTATCAATAATATTGAAGCATTTGGTTATATTCTTGTTCATTGTTTACTATTCAATATAATACAAATGTTCCATTCAATCATATACAAAATCTTCTAAGTATTAGCTAGTAAATTATGTGTGCTAGTTAGTATATTCTCAAAGTATCACCAACACAACCCTTGTGTTTAGATCCTCTCACATGGAGTCAGAATCTACACACATGGTTACTGCATCAAAGGTGCCTATGCTCAAGTTTGGTGAGTATGAGCTATAAAGAATGAGAATTTGAGCAATACATTAAGATGATCGACTACTCTATGTGGGAAGTCATTGAGAATGGTGATTCTTTGCCTGAAACTTAGACAGATGATAAAGGAGTAGTAACCAAAGTACCTATCAAATCTGCTGAAGACAAAACTCAAAGAGGTTGGAGGTAAAGACTCAAAGTATTCTCATGAAGGGAATACCTAATGAATATCAATTAACTTTCAATCACATTAAGGATGCTAAGTCTTTGATGGAAGCTATTGATCAAAGGTTTGGAGGGAATGCTACTACCAAAAAGACAAGGAAGAACCTTTTGAAGCCCTAATTTGAGAACTTTGCTGCCTCAAGTTCTGAAAATCTTGATGCTACATATGACTGACTTCAGAAACTTATAAGCCAACTTGCACTTGTGGAAGTAATAATTCCTCAAGAAGATATTAATCTTAAGTTTCTAAGAAGCTTGTCATTTGAATGGAATATGCACACTGTGGTTTGGAGAAACAAACTCGGTTTGGAAAAGATGAGTTTAGATGATCTGTATAACAATTTAAAAGTGTATGAACCTGAAGTCAAAGGGTCATATAGTTCATCTTCAAATTCACAAAACTTAGCTTTTGTGTCATCCAACAACAAAGGTTCATGCAGTACTGATTGAGGGAAAAGCAGTCAACTAAATTCAACCACGGATGTGGTCAAACAAGTCAAACTCCTAAGGCTCAATGCTCCGCGGAAGTATAAGGTTTCCCCGGGTCGTATGTCCCGATGAGGTGTGAATTGTAAACAAACGGTTTCGTGATCGGTTGAATTTGGATGGGAAAGGGTTTGAGATTGATTGAACTATGGAATTTATAACGAAATAGCTTAAACAAGCTATATGAATAAGCCGGGAAAGGAGGAAAAACCAGAAACGATTAAAACCTAAAAACGCGTACGTTACGTTTTAAATAAAACGTAAACGTACGAAATAAAACGCGAGTTTTAACAAAATAAAATACTTACAAAAGTGAAAATCACATTTTTACAATCTTAATAATAAAAGAAACTTTTTAGAAAATTAAAATTACTTTTTACACTATTTAATTATTTAATATTAATTAAAAACTATTTAATACTTATTATTAATACTTAAATAACTAAAATACAATACATTATTATTTAAATACTAAAAAGGTGAAAATAAAATTTCTAAAATTATAAAATAACTAAAAATAAGTTGTAAAAATAAAAATAAGTATTTTTGTCTTTTTGTGCTTTTTATATTAATTAATAACTTATTAATTACTAATTATCTAATTAACTATTTTAAATTAAGAAAATTACTAAATGAACAGTAAAAATTCTAAGAAAATTTCTAAAATTACTTTATAACATATAAAAGCTAAAAAAAATATAAAAAATTGGTTTTGCTTAAGAAAAACTAATTATGCTATTTTAAACTAATTATTAATTAATAATTAATAAAACTAAAATTAATTCTAATTAATACTAAATGAGAAAATAAAAATCTGAAAAAATTATTATAACTACTTTAATATATGAGGAATTTAATAAAAATATAAAATAGCTAAGTACTTAACAAAAATTTAAAAATGAAAATTAAAATTAAATTACATTAAATAGAAACTATCACTTAATTTTAAATTGATTTTTCTTGGATTTTCTTTTACAAACCTATTTTATATCTAAAAATAGCAAACTTTTGTAAAAACAAACTTTTTAGAAACTAAAAATAAGCTAATTAAGAAAGAAAAAGCCACACAGTTGACTTTGGTCAACTGTGGAGAGAAATAAGCAAAAATGAACTTAAGTGGGACCCACTCTTGCTAATTCTAATCTAAATAAGCTACTGGGACATAAATAAGTTGGAAAAGATGCTTGGGGACCTCAGAATAAGCAAATAAGCATAAAATAAGCACTTGGAAATTTGTTACCACACAGAAAACGGGACAACTTTGTGATGTGGTTCTAGGTGGGACCCAGGTTGATTGGGGGCACAAGAATGGGTGATATGGAGAGCCTGGTAGGAGGGGGGTTGGGAGGACCTGATTTAGAGGTATGGGGCTCACTGTGGTGGTCACAAAACCACCACAAAGTGGGTAGTGTGGGTTCTGAGTTTGCAGATGCAGAGGCTTAGCAGCCCTGCAAGTGCTTTTGAGGCCAAGTGGAGCCCACCAAAAAATTCATAAAAATGCAAGGAACATGGATCATGAAAGATGAGATGGTATACTTAGAGTAGGAACAAGTTTTAAATCCCAGCTCTTAACACTAAATTCAAAACAAATCCTCTAAGTTTTGCAAAAATCTGATAACTGAACATTTGACTTTTTCTAAAAACTACTTGTTTTGACTTTGGCCAATTTTGATTGCTTCTACTTGATTAATACATACTTGTTAAACCTAAAGGAAGCTAAATCATGCAATCTAATCTATTTTTTTATTGAAATTAAGAGTTTGGAGTATCACAACTCCAACAGTTAACTACTGAGTTGGATTTGGAAGAGCTTTTTGACTTTCTACTATTAGAACTTGAATCTTATGTTTACAATACACTACAAGGACCTACGTGAAACTTGTCTAATGCAGTCACTACTCCTAAACCTGGGTGGAAACTATGTTTGCAGCTTATACCAAACACCCCTATGCAAACTGAAAATGGTGATTATTCAAAGCAGACACAAGATGCAGGGTATCCTACTAAATCATAAGGTTATACTAACATTAAATAAGCATGAATAAACTAGGATAAGCAACAAACAACACCTATGGTTAATAGAAACAGATTATGCAAGAAAAAAATTGAGGAAGGATCTTACACTTTCCCATGCTGAGAACCAAGATATCTAAACCACATAAACACACTTTTTAGCTTCCAAAAGCTTCTAAACCATGATCATCTCAGCTCCCTTCTTCTCTACACACTGATTTTTCATTTTTCATATTTTTCTTGCATTTTTGGTATTTTTGGAGTGTTAAGCTAAACTAGTCTAAATTGCTGAGACAACTTGAGGAAGCTTATACATAAGCTGAATTGAGCCTAAACAAACAGTGAATAACAACTTTGAACACTTCACAGACAATTTAGAAACTTAAATTTAGCCTTGGAAATTTTTGCATAAACTAAAAAAAAAAGAACAAGAGCTTAAATTCAGAACTCATAAGCTTACATTAACTTGGGAAAAGAGATTACAAACTAAAATTTGACTGAAATTAAAAATTACAATTAATCTGACATTAATTTAACTAAACTAAAAAAACTATATTACACTAACTGCTTCCTTCTTCCCTCTTTCTTGACTTATAAACACCAATGTGGGTCCTACTCCTTTTCCCATTTCCATTTAGAGCCGTAGGATGAGCCAATTTGATCCTAGCCATCTGTTTTAATTTTGGCGGGAAAGGGATTTTTGGCAGATTATGGGATTACTTGTGAGGGTTTTGTGGGCATTAAATGAGCTTGGAGGGTAGTTTTTGGAGGGGGAACAAGATGTGGGGAAGGTGAGGTGGAAGGATGGGGGATGGAGTATTGGCAGAGGTATAGCAGGTCACGAGGGGTGTGAGGTGGAGGGGGTGAGTTTGTTTGACCGTGGGTTGACCGTTTTTATTATTAAACGGTTTGTGTTTAATTTTTGGGTTTGGGCTTTGTGAGATGGGCTAGGGGTTATAAGGGTGGATTGGGTTAGTTTATTATCAGATTTTGGGTAGTTTAGGATTTTAGGTTAAAAGGTGTATTAAATTTAAGTCCATTTGGTTTGTAGTCAAATTAACACAAGGATCATTTTTGTAAAACCTGCCAAGTTGAGGGGCTGATCCTGCCAAGTTACCAATCTCATAATAAGGACTATTCTTGCCAAGTACCAAAAACACAAGGGCCAAATTCCACTTTTAAAATTTTCGGGGATCAAATGTGTCAATTTGCAAAGTTTAGGGACCAAAACTGTAATTTTTCCAAACTTCACACCAAGGACCAAAAAATGATTTTTGTAACTTCCCAAGGACCCAAAATGAGTTTTCATTCAAAATTATCCCACCAGGGACTGAATCTGCCAAAATCTGAAACTCCAGGGACCAAACGTGTAAATTTCCAAAACTTTCCAATTTTTCACCAAAGGACTAAATATGACATTTTATGATTTCAAAATGACCTTTGGTGATAATTTTCCATATTTTGAATATCCAGGGACTAGATTTGTAATTTTATGAAAGTTGAGGGACTGAAACTGCCAATTTTGCAAACTTTGTACGTTTTTTATCTGTTTTTGCTCATTTTGCATCTAAAACATATAAAACACAATTTTGAAATATTTTCAGTATTTTGATGCATTACTGAGTGTTTTTGTATGTTTTGCAGTTCAGATTAGACAAAAAATGATGAGTGTTTGAGCACTCATCAATCCCCCACACTAAACTATTGCTAGTCCCTAGCAATACTGTTTTGAAAACTTGATGGATTTGAAAAACTCTTTACCAAAAGCCATCACTTCTGGAGTAGCCAGATGTAAGAACTGTGGCACACCTGATAACCGTGTGATTTTGAGCAAACCACCAGCTGTCAACGGATTTGAGTAGTCTTTACCAAAAGCCGTTTCTTCTGGACTAGCCAGCTCTTGATGGAATAGTCAACATCTTGGTGAGCTGATTACCAATTATGGATTTTCCACGGCCTTTACCACAAGCCATAATCTTGCGGGCTAGCCAACTCATTTGTTTTCGGGGAGTTGATGAACCATACAATTTTGGGCAAATTGCCAGCCGTCAACGGATTTGATATGTCTTTACCAAGGGCCGTTTGCTCCTGGACAAGCCAATCCCTTTTGTCGCTTAGACAAGGCGGACTGATTACCACAAAAATTTTGAAGCACCAGTGAAAAATTTTTGAAAATTTTTGAAATTTTGGCAAAAACGGGGGTATTATATAGTAAAATGTGATAAAATTCGCTAGAATAGCGAATACCCCCCCACACTAAGCATGAATATTGTCCTCAATATTCAAAATCCCGGCTATTATGCCGACATTTTGAACGTAAAAGGGCAACATTGCAAGCTAAGCGTGGAAAACATCATTATGTTTTTCACTTCCTATGTAACCATAGCATGGGGGACTCCCCCACACTTAGGGTGAAAACCCTATAAGTATGCTATTGTTTTTGTTTACCGAGTCGCTAGCTTGACTCGACCCCGAATTCATTTGTCCTTGGGGAAGCATGATGTGGAAGAGGCAATCTCAATCGGACTTTCATTCAAGATGTTTGGACAAACATTTGAAGCACGTGAAAGTTCCACACCGATGAGGTAAGTATCCGGCTCAAGATAATGATACATGAAAATGCCGGGATCAAATATAGTGTCCTCACTCCCGAAGGAGTGAAGAAGAGAAGAAGTCACCCTGTAGGTGAAGAAAAGGAAGAAAATCATGATAAAAAGCATGATTTGATCTTCTTCCTCGAGAGGAGGCTCAATAGCCTGAGTTTGGATTTCAAAGGGTAAGCTCGTAAACAACCCGGGAGGGTGGGTGGGATTTTGCAAATTCTCATAATTGAGAGAATCTCCCCCCGGGATATCAAACTCAAGAGGAGTTTTGATATGATGAGTAAGTTCACAGGAGAACTCCTCAAAGGCGAATGAATCATATATGGGAAGAGAATTATGAGAATGAGAAGTGGTAATGCCACTAATCTTCTCTCCCATATGATCAAAGGTAAAGGCTTCAAATTCCGGTATAGGATCCTCGGAAACAATGTCACTATCCTTTATGGGGATAGGAGATGAAATAGGTTTCATTTTGAAAGCCTCGATTTTAGAAATGAGGAGATCGACATTCAATAATGTTGCACGAAGTGCTTCATCCTTGATTTCGGTGTCAATCTCATCATTCTCTTCTTCTAAGCTGACTAGCTCAGAAGGTAATTCTTCCATATAAATGATGTCCTCACAAGATAACGAATTGTCATCAGTAGAATCGGAGAACATCTCATCATGATTAGATGGGAAGAATAGAGGAGGAGGAATATCACACATATGGTCTAAAGTCCCCTGTGACTCTCTCGGGATTGGGACAAGGATCTCAACACTAGACTTTATTAATTCGTCCGATTCCTTATTAGGAACAGTGCTAAGATGCTCATTGTCACACCCCCAAGATTGGGTCCAGCGGAAGCATACGTGTAGCTGGGGTGTAACTCAATTGGTATTACAACACAAGTTCAAAAATGGTTTTCATTTGAATCATTTAGAATAAAGAGTTAAATCAAAAATGTTAAATTCCATTGTTAAAAGTAGTGCGGAAGTAGGCCCTTAAAAATAGTTTAAAACGGTCCCCATATAAATAATCAGAGTCTTCTATGACCATGCCATGCCCTGCCAAAACCTCCTGTAGCGTGCCATAGCTTAATACCTGAAAATACATGCTAAAGTGTCAACACGAGGTTGGTGAGTTCATAGAGTTTGTTTAACAAATAAGGCCAATAGAGAAAAGATCGCCCAGCAAAGGCATCGTAAATCCACTCAGTTACAAGTCCCGCCATAAGAGACTTGTAACCTGTGTGTTTACAACCCACTGCCAAATGTGTTAAAGTCTACGTGAACAAAAGAAATACGTGGACCAATAATCAAAGATAAGTGTAGTTTGACCAATACATTTGGTTACGTGACCAATTCATTCGGTCGTATTAACCGTACATTCGGTTATGTGACCCGTTCATTTGGTCATGTATGTACATAGTGGAAAAGCCGGTTCATTCGGTTAAGTGTGCATAATAGTGGAAAAAGCTTGGGTCCAAAGGTAAAAAGGATTAAGTGTGATGCAATTGAATATACACTACCTTCGAATGAGTAAGAAATTCATAAATGGAGCAAGTAAATGTTTGACTAAGCATGTAGCAAAAACCAATTAAATCAAGTATACATTTAGATGGAAACGAGCATGTATTCTCCCCCAAAACCGTTATAGAACAAGTTAAAATAGTAGGGGCTATGACTCACCTGGAGCGATAGCTACGATGATAAGAATGGATACACTGAAATGAGGCACGATCTCTAACCGCAACCTAATATGAGTAATAACGATCTACCTTAGATCATGACATAATGAAATGAATGCACGTGCACATGATGCCTATACCACTCGTAACTTGTAGAAATACTTGTTGTTATCAAAATATTCATTTTCCAAACCTTGGGAAAATATGGCAATTTAGAAAGTAAACTAGCCGAAATCTATATATATATCGTATATATATAAGTATTAGTATTGAAATCCTCGATTTGAAATCTTTCACATAACGTCTTAAAACCATGAAAATATACTTTAAATCACTAATACTTTATTAGTTATGAATTTGGATACTTGGGTATTATTTCTAGAAATATAAGTTACTACGTAGTGGTATATTATTTTTGTACAAAAGCTGTCAAAACAATATTTATTTTGCCGTTACTGAAACATGAATATCTTTGTCGTCGTAAGTCCGTTTTACTCGTTCTTTATATCCACGGAATCGTGAGATAAAATACTAGCATATTTTTGATAAGTCGGGATGGCTAGATTTAGTTTACGCCTCGAAACTGTCGTGACCACTGTTCATCAGCAAGGTTTTTCAGAAAAATAGTTTTCGTCGTTAACTTCGGAAAATCATAACTCCTTCGTTATTAACTCGTTTTAATCCGTTCTTTCGCCTACGGCTTCGTTTTTGAAAGTATTTTCTAGAAAAATTGTCAAAGGTTACTGTGTAAATTCGTATTTTTCTGGATAAGCCAAAATGAAACAGCATGTATTTCTACTTGTTCAAAAACCATTTTCAAGGTTTCAATCTAGTTTCTACTTCAACCAAACCACTTTCAATCACCACAAAACTAGTCTAATCCTACCATACACCTTCTTAGGGTGTCATGGGTTCCTAAACATCATAACCAAGTAGATCTAACAAGGATCTAACCAAAAATCACTTTCTAGGGCTTAAAAGTTAAATATATACAAAATGGAGTGGTATAAGCCAATATATGCATGATTTCTTGTAAGAAAAATATATAACCATAGTAATAACTTGTAAAAATTATGAAATGAGTTTTGTTAACTTACTTGAAAGATTAGAGAGTTTTTGATGAGAAATACTTAATTATCCTTGAGGTTTTTATTTCAAAACCTTAACTAGGATACTACTATGACTTGTAAAATTACTTGATCTTGGAAAAATCTTGGTTTCCTCCTTGTTGTTGTTCTTGGCCGTGAGTGAGTAGAGAGCAAAAGAGAATGAAAAGTTTTCTTGAAAGTGAAAAATGAGATAGAATGATTTTTGTAAAGTAGTTATGAATTATTGTTGTTATTATTATATACAAGAGTTAGTATATGGTAATAATGTGTTGAAGTGTACAAGTAACCATGTAAGAAAGTGGCAAGGGGGGGGGGGGGCGGCAAAGTCAAGGGGGGGGGGGGGTTTTGTAAGACTTTTGTTGGTAAAATGCATTATTGGTGTGTTTTGTGTAGTTTTAAATTGTATCGGGTACCGGGTTAACTAAAAATAAATTTTTACGGAGTTAACCGGGTCATAATAAAGTTAATAAAATTCTAAAAATAGGTTGGGTAAAATTATTGGGTGTCTAGATAATTATAGTTTAATTTCTACGAAAACCGTCGAAGTTTTAGTAAACTTAAGTTAATAATTGAAATAAATATCCAAAATACCGGGTAAATTAATATTATAATTTTTATATTATTAAAATGAATATAAAAATATATTGGGATCATAATCGGGAGTGTCGGACGTGTTAGTCACATTTATAGTTCGCGTATTAGTGTTTATTTAAAATAAACATACGTAATTCGTTAATTATATTAAAAATATAATTTGAATACCCTACGAGTGGAATAGTATGCAAGTGACATAGTGATGATACGTAGACTATTTCTAGTCCGTACGAGATGTCCCAAATGATAATGCATGAATTCGCTCCTGAACCAATACGGTTACGCGAATTTTGAATACCCGTAAACTAAGTTTACGATGACATGAGTAATGCACGTGAATAGTGGTTTTCTTCCGGAAATGAATAGTATCAAGTGAATAGTAAAATTTCCGAATGTTTCTCGAAATGTCAAATTGACCTCAAAAACGATGAATAGTGATCGATGAATAGTAAATGATGAATAGTAACTTGTGAATAGTAAATTGTCGAGGTTTGGAAAATGACTGAAAATTACGAGTTGTGACAGTCTTCCCTTCTAACAGGAACTTCGTCCCGAAGTTCAGTTTGTGTAAGTCTCTAGAATGGTATTGGTGAAAAGATGGTGATAGTTGAGAATTTTAGCGAACTTCCACGATAGGAATTCGATTCTGCTTTAACCGTTCGACCTAACAGTCCATGATTTCTAGTGGTCCTCTTACAAGGTTTAGGTTTATCATTGGGTTGGATTCCTTCCAATGGAATCATAAGTGACTAATCTGAAAGTCATTTGAATAGGTGAACCATAGTTGTGTAATCCGGCTGTTTTCTAACAAGGCTCGAGTCTGATGGCCACTAGGCCTACTCTGTCCGAAATATTAAGTGGTCCAGTTTATATCGGGTTTATCTTTCCAACTTTTCCGAATAATATCATGCCTTTCCTAGGTAGAACTTCAAACATGATCTGACTACCAATTTGAAGTTTTAATGGTTTACAACTTATAGAATTTGTAATTGATTCTTGACTTGTTGGAAATTTCTGGTTATTTCATGAATGCCTACTAGACTAGTGAGTTAGGATTTTCAAGTTTCGGTTTGTCAATGGATAGGGGCACTTCGACCATAAAGTGCTTCAAATAGTATAGTCTCTAAGCTTGTGTGGTAACTATTGTTATAAAGGAATCTGATTTATGGCAAATGGTTAATCCAACCATTTCTAGAGTCAACTACTCATGCTCTGAGCATATCTCCCTATGTTTGAATCGTTCTCTAATCCTGACCATTGGTCTGCCGATGATAAATGGTGTAGTTTCCAAAGAATCTTAATGAAATCGCTAGAAGCTTGCGGTGATAAAAGATAGAATATTCATTAGATCGGAATTCGTTAATAGTACATGAAACTTATACGATAGAACGTAGAATTAAACACAAAAGAAATACAACACAAGAGAGTTTAGGCTTTATTTATATACAAGGTAGGAGTTCTCTTTTTAACATTGACATCGTTGTTGTTTTCCTGACGAGCTTCGCATTTCAACGAACTCTTCCTCCATTCTGGTTCCTCAACTCTGGGCATTCACTCTTGAAGTGTCCAATTACTCCACACTCATGGCAGGTTACCGTGACTTTCTGATGCATTACGAGGGTGGGAGTCTTGCAATCCTTGGCTTTGTGTCTGACCTTTTGGCAGTTTCCACATTGAGTGGGGCAAGGTCCTTTGTGATGAAACTGACACTTGTTGCACTTAGGTAAAGTACCTGCATATCCTTTCTTTCCACTTGGCTCCGCAACGTAGGCCCTAACCACTTCATATTGTTTGTTTGGCTGCCATACTTGATCGTCTCCTTGGTTGTCATCCCTTTTCCTCTTGTTTTCGTTGTTGTTGTTGACAGTAGTTTCTTGCTTCATCACTTGAGCCATAAGCTTTTGAGACATTCTGATAGCTTCCTCCAGTGTGTCTGATTTAGAAGCAATTACGTTCCCACTGATGTTGCGCGGTAGTCCACCGATGAAATTTTCTAGCAGCTTTTCGTTATCTGAAACCATAGTTGGACATAGCACAGCCAACTCCTGAAACCTTCGGATATATGCCTCGATATCATTACCTACTGTCACTAGCTTATAAAACTCTGTTTCCAACTTCTGCACCTCAGTACGAGGGCAAAACTTATCAGTCATCAATTTCTTGAATTGCTCCCAGGTGAGCTTGTAGGCATTTTCCATACCCATCGGTTGAGCATAAGAATTCCACCACGACATAGCTTCATCCAAAAGCATGCCAGTAGCGAATTTTACCTTGCTGACATCAGGACAGTTGCACATGAGGAACACATTCTCAGTCTTTTCGAACCAGCGAATCAAAGCAACCGCTCCTTCAGTGCCCTTAAACTTGATGGGATCACTAATCTTAAAATTTTTCCAAGTACATTCACGCCTATTATCGAATTGTCCATCTGTCCCTGTCTGTAAAGCGTCCTCAGCAGCCCTTGCAGCTATCTCAGCTCTCTCGATCTCCAGAGCTTCGGCGATACTATCCTTAACCAATTTCCGAATAGCAGCAGGTGTCATAGTTGGAGTAGCTTTAACTTTCCTTGGCGGCATAGCTCTTCAAAACGAGAAAAGAAGGGTGAGACATAATTAAGACGTTTCCTAGTAGTAGATGTTCGAGAGTGGTTTATCGTAGAATGAAAAGTTGATGTTGCGATATGACGAGTTGACGTGGCTCGAGTGGTTTTGTGATATCCTGAGATTTTCGTTGATTTTTAAATGGTCATAATATACCTAGGGATCCTCCTTATATATGGTATGGAAAGTCTTTCCTAGGGAGGTCATTGATAATATCCACTTATCAATATTGGGAGTAATGAGTGATAAATGACATAGGAATCTATAGAGTATCACCTAATTCCTTATATATATGGGGATGGTGAAGGGAAATAATAATGATGGTGAGAAGGGAAAAGACTGTGACATCCGCGACATAATGAGATTGTGATGAAAGTAAGTACGCACACATGAATAAAACATTTGGAAAATGAGTTGAGAATTTATTCCAGACAAAATTTTTATTATAACCATTCTTAGTGTTTCAAAATTCATTTCTGAGTCGGATATAGGTAGTCAGCCTATGTCCCACTATCCCGGGTTGAATATAGGTGACTAGTCTATATTCCACCGAGGTTCCATGAATTTTGAAATACTCAGCTCAGTTATACTACCAAGACGTACAGAAAGACAAAAGCAAGTGACCAAACTCGAGGTCAAATGATGAAACTATGCAAAGAAGAACATAACGCGGTGACATATACGATACATGAGCATGCTTATATGAAAGACAATGATAGTAATCTACTAGAATAAGTGAATATAATATGCCAGATAATGAGACACAAATCTCATCACCTAAGTCAGCAACAAACCACAAGTGAGGCATCATCTTGGCAGGCAGACACGTGACGGTCATAGGGTTAAGTTTTTCGTAAAAGTAGCTATAGTCTAGGTTTTAAAAACACTTAGTTCGCTATAGCCAAAGCTCTGATACCAATCTGTCACACCCCCAAGATCGGGTCCAGCGGAAGCATACGTGTAGCTGGGGTGTAACTCAATTGGTATTACAACACAAGTTCAAAAATGGTTTTCATTTGAATCATTTAGAATAAAGAGTTAAATCAAAAATGTTAAATTCCATTGTTAAAAGTAGTGCGGAAGTAGGCCCTTAAAAATAGTTTAAAACGGTCCCCATATAAATAATCAGAGTCTTCTATGACCATGCCATGCCCTGCCAAAACCTCCTGTAGCGTGCCATAGCTTAATACCTGAAAATACATGCTAAAGTGTCAACACGAGGTTGGTGAGTTCATAGAGTTTGTTTAACAAATAAGGCCAATAGAGAAAAGATCGCCCAGCAAAGGCATCGTAAATCCACTCAGTTACAAGTCCCGCCATAAGAGACTTGTAACCTGTGTGTTTACAACCCACTGCAAAATGTGTTAAAGTCTACGTGAACAAAAGAAATACGTGGACCAATAATCAAAGATAAGTGTAGTTTGACCAATACATTTGGTTACGTGACCAATTCATTCGGTCGTATTACCCGTACATTCGGTTATGTGACCCGTTCATTTGGTCATGTATGTACATAGTGGAAAAGCCGGTTCATTCGGTTAAGTGTGCATAATAGTGGAAAAAGCTTGGGTCCAAAGGTAAAAAGGATTAAGTGTGATGCAATTGAATATACACTACCTTCGAATGAGTAAGAAATTCATAAATGGAGCAAGTAAATGTTTGACTAAGCATGTAGCAAAAACCAATTAAATCAAGTATACATTTAGATGGAAACGAGCATGTATTCTCCCCCAAAACCGTTATAGAACAAGTTAAAATAGTAGGGGCTATGACTCACCTGGAGCGATAGCTACGATGATAAGAATGGATACACTGAAATGAGGCACGATCTCTAACCGCAACCTAATATGAGTAATAACGATCTACCTTAGATCATGACATAATGAAATGAATGCACGTGCACATGATGCCTATACCACTCGTAACTTGTAGAAATACTTGTTGTTATCAAAATATTCATTTTCCAAACCTTGGGAAAATATGGCAATTTAGAAAGTAAACTAGCCGAAATCTATATATATCGTATATATATAAGTATTAGTATTGAAATCCTCGATTTGAAATCTTTCACATAACGTCTTAAAACCATGAAAATATACTTGAAATCACTAATACTTTATTAGTTATGAATTTGGATACTTGGGTATTATTTCTAGAAATATAAGTTACTACGTAGTGGTATATTATTTTTGTACAAAAGCTGTCAAAACAATATTTATTTTGCCGTTACTGAAACATGAATATCTTTGTCGTCGTAAGTCCGTTTTACTCGTTCTTTATATCCACGGAATCGTGAGATAAAATACTAGCATATTTTTGATAAGTCGGGATGGCTAGATTTAGTTTACGCCTCGAAACTGTCGTGACCACTGTTCATCAGCAAGGTTTTTCAGAAAAATAGTTTTCGTCGTTAACTTCGGAAAATCATAACTCCTTCGTTATTAACTCGTTTTAATCCGTTCTTTCGCCTACGGCTTCGTTTTTGAAAGTATTTTCTAGAAAAATTGTCAAAGGTTACTGTGTAAATTCGTATTTTTCTGGATAAGCCAAAATGGAACAGCATGTATTTCTACTTGTTCAAAAACCATTTTCAAGGTTTCAATCAAGTTTCTACTTCAACCAAACCACTTTCAATCACCACAAAACTAGTCTAATCCTACCATACACCTTCTTAGGGTGTCATGGGTTCCTAAACATCATAACCAAGTAGATCTAACAAGGATCTAACCAAAAATCACTTTCTAGGGCTTAAAAGTTAAATATATACAAAATGGAGTGGTATAAGCCAATATATGCATGATTTCTTGTAAGAAAAATATATAACCATAGTAATAACTTGTAAAAATTATGAAATGAGTTTTGTTAACTTACTTGAAAGATTAGAGAGTTTTTGATGAGAAATACTTAATTATCCTTGAGGTTTTTATTTCAAAACCTTAACTAGGATACTACTATGACTTGTAAAATTACTTGATCTTGGAAAAATCTTGGTTTCCTCCTTGTTGTTGTTCTTGGCCGTGAGTGAGTAGAGAGCAAAAGAGAATGAAAAGTTTTCTTGAAAGTGAAAAATGAGATAGAATGATTTTTGTAAAGTAGTTATGAATTATTGTTGTTATTATTATATACAAGAGTTAGTATATGGTATTAATGTGTTGAAGTGTACAAGTAACCATGTAAGAAAGTGGCAAGGGGGGGGGGGGGCGCAAAGTCAAGGGGGGGGGGGGGTTTGTAAGACTTTTGTTGGTAAAATGCATTATTGGTGTGTTTTGTGTAGTTTTAAATTGTATCGGGTACCGGGTTAACTAAAAATAAATTTTTACGGAGTTAACCGGGTCATAATAAAGTTAATAAAATTCTAAAAATAGGTTGGGTAAAATTATTGGGTGTCTAGATAATTATAGTTTAATTTCTACGAAAACCGTCGAAGTTTTAGTAAACTTAAGTTAATAATTGAAATAAATATCCAAAATACCGGGTAAATTAATATTATAATTTTTATATTATTAAAATGAATATAAAAATATATTGGGATCATAATCGGGAGTGTCGGACGTGTTAGTCACATTTATAGTTCGCGTATTAGTGTTTATTTAAAATAAACATACATAATTCGTTAATTATATTAAAAATATAATTTGAATACCCTACGAGTGGAATAGTATGCAAGTGACATAGTGATGATACGTAGACTATTTCTAGTCCGTACGAGATGTCCCAAATGATAATGCATGAATTCGCTCCTGAACCAATACGGTTACGCGAATTTTGAATACCCGTAAACTAAGTTTACGATGACATGAGTAATGCACGTGAATAGTGGTTTTCTTCCGGAAATGAATAGTATCAAGTGAATAGTAAAATTTCCGAATGTTTCTCGAAATGTCAAATTGACCTCAAAAATGATGAATAGTGATCGATGAATAGTAAATGATGAATAGTAACTTGTGAATAGTAAATTGTCGAGGTTTAGAAAATGACCGAAAATTACGAGTTGTGACACTCATCCCCCATGATCAGAGAGTGAGTGTGAACTTCGGGTGTGATAACATCAGACTGAGGGAGATACAAAAGACTAGCACACATAGATTCTATATTTTTCATGTGTTCTTCTGCTAGCAATTCTTGCATACTCTTATCTCCCTGTGCTTCCACGGAAGGAATCTCAACTGATGAACTGGATGAAGTTTTGTAATATTCTTTCATTTGGATAGAATCCTCATCATCATCGTCATCAGGAATAAAACGGAACAAAGAGCTAGATTTGGCTGCTTTTTCTTTTGCATAAGCTTCGGTAACAGCTTTTTCAAAATCATCTATGGAATCAATTTTAGCAACCTGCTCTTCCGTCAATATTTTAGCCATGCATTTCTCATGTGAATTTAGAGTAAATGAAAATTGTGGGGGTGGGGACTTGTCAAAACCAGAAGGTTGACATTGGTAATCCTCATGAGGACCCCCACAATTCACACAAGAAACACTGGGTGCATTATGAAGTTTTGTGGTACCCAACTCCTTAAGTTCTTTCAATATCTCAAGAATCTCTATTGTAATGTCAGTAGCAGAAGGAGTTGTGTGAATCATTTGGTGCTGTGGAGGTGGGTCTGAAAATGAATAGTCATAATTGTTACAAGGAATTGGGTTCCTTGTTTGACAATCCGAGCTAAAGTGAGGACCTCCACAGTACTCACAACAGTAAAACTGTTGAGTTTGGATTGGTGTATTTTGATACGAAGCATCATTGAAATTTGGGTAATATGATTCTTGCTCGTATGAATGTGATGGGTAATCGAAAAAATTTGAAGAGTCGTTGAATGAGTTTTGATTAGGATCATAAGTAAATGAATTACTCGACCCACAAAACAAACAACTCCCGTTTTGGATATCATTACCACATTGCACACATGTACACCAATGACATGGAAAACCGAAAAGTGGCTCACCACAACCGACACAAGGAACAAAATCTGGAGGTGGGACAAGTGGTGTGCTCTTAGAGCTAGCAATTTCCACCACTTCCGTTATGGTCTCGGGTTTTGGTTCTTGATAAATGTGAAGGTTAGGTAAGTCGTGCTTTTCAGTCTCTGCCCTAAGCTCAGCACGTATGCTTGACAAACTTTTGACCGTAAACCGTGAAAGGTTAGGATCAATTTTTGAAGGTTTAGGAGCAATAGTGAGCTTAGGTTCTTGTACAACCGTAGGTTGGACGTATTTAGCACTTCCATCGTCAGAGGGAAGTACAGGGTCCTTTGTCACCTCGGTTTCTTGATTCATTTCCCTCACCGGAGAGGGAATATGAATCGAAGGTCCATCATAATCACTATAACATCTCGATATTTTTGACAAGGCCATAAGTTTTTCAATTTTGCTCTCAAAGGCCCATTGCTCAAAGAAATTGTCATCGAGAGATGTCATATAGAATTATACATGAGAGGGGTATAAGAAGGTAGAATCAAACGGATAGAGGGTAAGGAAAAATATTTTTGGGTTTTATAAAAAGATATGAACAAAGATGGATATATGTACAATGGAATGAATTCCAAAGTCACTAATCAGAAAACCGTTTAGATAAACGCGCACAACCTCCCCGGCAGCGGCGCCAAAATTTGATTGAGGGAAAAGCAGTCAACTAAATTCAAGCACGGATGTGGTCAAACAAGTCAAACTCCTAAGGCTCAATGCTCCGCGGAAGTATAAGGTTTCCCCAGGTCGTATGTCCCGACGAGGTGTGAATTGTAAACAAACGGTTTCGTGATCGGGTGAATTTGGATGGGAAAGGGTTTGAGATTGATTGAACTATGGAATTTATAACGAAATAGCTTAAACAAGCTATATGAATAAGCCGGGAAAGGAGGAAAAACCAGAAATGATTAAAACCTAAAAACGCGTACGTTACGTTTTAAATAAAACGTAAACGTACGAAATAAAACGCGAGTTTTAACAAAATAAAATACTTACAAAAGTGAAAATCACATTTTTAAAATCCTAATAATAAAAGAAACTTTTTAGAAAATTAAAATTACTTTTTACACTATTTAATTATTTAATATTAATTAAAAACTATTTAATACTTATTATTAATACTTAAATAACTAAAATACAATACATTATTATTTAAATACTAAAAAGGTGAAAATAAAATTTCTAAAATTATAAAATAACTAAAAATAAGTTGTAAAAATAAAAATAAGTATTTTTGTCTTTTTGTGCTTTTTATATTAATTAATAACTTATTAATTACTAATTATCTAATTAACTATTTTAAATTAAGAAAATTACTAAATGAACAGTAAAAATTCTAAGAAAATTTCTAAAATTACTTTATAACATATAAAAGCTAAAAAAATATAAAAAATTGGTTTTGCTTAAGAAAAACTAATTATGCTATTTTAAACTAATTATTAATTAATAATTAATAAAACTAAAATTAATTCTTATTAATACTAAATGAGAAAATAAAAATCTGAAAAAATTATTATAACTACTTTAATATATGAGGAATTTAATAAAAATATAAAATAGCTAAGTACTTAAAAAAAATTTAAAAATGAAAATTAAAATTAAATTACATTAAATAGAAACTATCACTTAATTTTAATTTGATTTTTCTTGGATTTTCTTTTACAAACCTATTTTATATCTAAAAATAGCAAACTTTTGTAAAAACAAACTTTTTAGAAACTAAAAATAAGCTAATTAAGAAAGAAAAAGCCACACAGTTGACTTTGGTCAACTGTGGAGAGAAATAAGCAAAAATGAACTTAAGTGGGACCCACTCTTGCTAATTCTAATCTAAATAAGCTACTGGGACATAAATAAGTTGGAAAAGATGCTTGGGGACCTCAGAATAAGCAAATAAGCATAAAATAAGCACTTGGAAATTTGTTACCACACAGAAAACGGGACAACTTTGTGATGTGGTTCTAGGTGGGACCCAGGTTGATTGGGGGCACAAGAATGGGTGATATGGAGAGCCTGGTAGGAGGGGGTTGGGAGGACCTGATTTAGAGGTGTGGGGCCCACTGTGGTGGTCACAAAACCACCACAAAGTGGGTGGTGTGGGTTCTGAGTTTGCAGATGCAGAGGCTTAGCAGCGCTGCAAGTGCTTTTGAGGCCAAGTGGAGCCCACAGAAAATTCATAAAAATGCAAGGAACATGGATCATGAAAGATGAGATGGTATACTTAGAGTAGGAACAAGTTTTAAATCCCAGCTCTTAACACTAAATTCAAAACAAATCCTCTAAGTTTTGCAAAAATCTGATAACTGAACATTTGACTTTTTCTAAAAACTACTTGTTTTGACTTTGGCCAATTTTGATTGCTTCTACTTGATTAATACATACTTGTTAAACCTAAAGGAAGCTAAATCATGCAATCTAATCTATTTTTTTTATTGAAATTAAGAGTTTGGAGTATCACAACTCCAACAGTTAACTACTGAGTTGGATTTGGAAGAGCTTTTTGACTTTCTACTATTAGAACTTGAATCTTATGTTTACAATACACTACAAGGACCTACGTGAAACTTGTCTAATGCAGTCACTACTCCTAAACCTGGGTGGAAACTATGTTTGCAGCTTATACCAAACACCCCTATGCAAACTGAAAATGGTGATTATTCAAAGCAGACACAAGATGCAGGGTATCCTACTGAATCATAAGGTTATACTAACATTAAATAAGCATGAATAAACTAGGATAAGCAACAAACAACACCTATGGTTAATAGAAACAGATTATGCAAGAAAAAAATTGAGGAAGGATCTTACACTTTCCCATGCTGAGAACCAAGATATCTAAACCACATAAACACACTTTTTAGCTTCCAAAAGCTTCTAAACCATGATCATCTCAGCTCCCTTCTTCTCTACACACTGATTTTTCATTTTTCATATTTTTCTTGCATTTTTGGTATTTTTGGAGTGTTAAGCTAAACTAGTCTAAATTGCTGAGACAACTTGAGGAAGTTTATACATAAGCTGAATTGAGCCTAAACAAACAGTGAATAACAACTTTGAACACTTCACAGACAATTTAGAAACTTAAATTTAGCCTTGGAAATTTTTGCATAAACTAAAAAAAAAGAACAAGAGCTTAAATTCAGAACTCATAAGCTTACATTAACTTGGGAAAAGAGATTACAAACTAAAATTTGACTGAAATTAAAAATTACAATTAATCTGACATTAATTTAACTAAACTAAAAAAACTATATTACACTAACTGCTTCCTTCTTCCCTCTTTCTTGACTTATAAACACCAATGTGGGTCCTACTCCTTTTCCCATTTCCATTTAGAGCCGTAGGATGAGCCAATTTGATCCTAGCCATCTGTTTTAATTTTGGCGGGAAAGGGATTTTTGGCAGATTATGGGATTACTTGTGAGGGTTTTGTGGGCATTAAATGAGCTTGGAGGGTAGTGTTTGGAGGGGGAACAAGATGTGGGGAAGGTGAGGTGGAAGGATGGGGGATGGAGTATTGGCAGAGGTATAGCAGGTCACGAGGGGTGTGAGGTGGAGGGGGTGAGTTTGTTTGACCGTGGGTTGACCGTTTTTATTATTAAACGGTTTGTGTTTAATTTTTGGGTTTGGGCTTTGTGAGATGGGCTAGGGGTTATAAGGGTGGATTGGGTTAGTTTATTATCAGATTTTGGGTAGTTTAGGATTTTAGGTTAAAAGGTGTATTAAATTTAAGTCCATTTGGTTTGTAGTCAAATTAACACAAGGATCATTTTTGTAAAACCTGCCAAGTTGAGGGGCTGATCCTGCCAAGTTACCAATCTCATAATAAGGACTATTCTTGCCAAGTACCAAAAACACAAGGGCCAAATTCCACTTTTAAAATTTCCGGGGATCAAATGTGTCAATTTGCAAAGTTTAGGGACCAAAATTGTAATTTTTCCAAACTTCACACCAAGGACCAAAAAATGATTTTTGTAACTTCCCAAGGACCCAAAATGATTTTTCATTCAAAATTATCCCACCAGGGACTGAATCTGCCAAAATCTGAAACTCCAGGGACCAAACGTGTAAATTTCCAAAACTTTCCAATTTTTCACCAAAGGACTAAATATGACATTTTATGATTTCAAAATGACCTTTGGTGATAATTTTCCATATTTTGAATATCCAGGGACTAGATTTGTAATTTTATGAAAGTTGAGGGACTGAAACTGCCAATTTTGCAAACTTTGTACGTTTTTTATCTGTTTTTGCTCATTTTGCATCTAAAACATATAAAACACAATTTTGAAATATTTTCAGTATTTTGATGCATTACTGAGTGTTTTTGTATGTTTTGCAGTTCAGATTAGACAAAAAATGATGAGTGTTTGAGCACTCATCAAGTACTCAAAAAACATTTACTACTGCTCATGGAATTAGTGTTGTTGGCACTAAAGTTAATGCTGCTAGTTCAAGATCTAGTGATAACATCAGTTATTCTGCTATTGTGCTTCCTTGGCTAATCTTACTACCAGTTCTCAAGTTATGCATCAGGACTTGGAACAAATTGATCTCGCTGATCTTGAAGAAATAGACTTAAAGTGGCAGATGGCAATGTTGACAATGAGAGCAAGAAGATTCTTGAAGAAAATGGAAGACAACTCAAGATGAATGGATAAAATAATATGGGGTTTGATAAGTCCAAGATTGAATGCTACAATTGTCACAGGAAGGGTCACTTTGGAAGAGAATGCAAAGCACCGACAGGCCAAGACTACAAGAATGGAGAAAGCTCAAGGAAAGCTGTTGCTAAGGAATCAAATAACTTTACAGCTTTGGTGTCTTGTGATGGCTTGGGAGATTATGATGGGAGTGATCAAGCCGTAGAAGGACCAACTTTGTTCTTATGGCTTATTATTCTTCTTCATCCAGTTCTGATTCTGATGTATCTAATGATTCTATTTGATCTTTTAAATCTTGTCAAGATACTATTGAGGAACTTAAGTCTAGGAATCAAAAGTTGCTTGAGGAAGTCAAGAAGTTAAAACTAGATAACTTAGGTTATAAAGGTGGATTAAAATCTGTTGAGCAAAGACTTGAATTTCTTAAAAAGAATGAGACTGAGTATGTAGAAAAGATTAATGCTCTAGAAAGTAAGCTTTTTGTTAAAGATAATGTCATTAATATGCTTAATAAAAGACTATAACAGGCTGAAAAAGAGAAAGATGCAGCTTTGGCTAAAAAAAGAAAAACATTAGGTTAGAGTTGAAAAGCAACAATTTGCATCTGATCTTGTGTATAAGACAATTGAGTGTCAATTAATGAGAAGAGGTAGTGGAATAGGCTATAATGAAGTTCCTCCTCCTGTTAAAAGTGCTTATGCACCTCCTTTGAAAGAATTGTCTTGTGTAAGTTAGATTGATAGTAAACTTGTAGGTAATAGTTATGGGTTTAGAGAGGAAAAACCTAAAGTTGAGAAGAAGTATTCAGATGAACCCATTATTGAGGATTGGGTGCCTTGTGATGATGAGGAATAGGCTGAGACAACATCTAAGGTTAATAATACAGCAGTTGAGTCTAGTTTTAAACATATCAAATTTGTTAAACCTATGTTTGGTAAGATGCTTTCTAGGAAAATAGTTGAATACACCGAGGAACCTAGATGTAGCCTAAGAAGTACACTAACATGCCTAGAGGTAACCAGAGGAATTGGGATAAAATGATAACTCAAAAGTTAGGAAGTGACTTTGAACTAGTTAACAAAGCTTGTAATATTGTGGTAGTTTTAAGCATTTACAAGATAATTGCTATTACTACCAAAAACCTGTCTGGAATCATGCTAGTAGAGTGAATCACCAAAATTTTTCAAGAAACACTCACCAACATGTTAAAATAAATATGATACCAAGAGTAGTATTGATGAAATATGGTGTTTCAACAAAAGTAAAAGTGAAATGATGCTAAACCAATGCCATATTTTCAAAAAGGGCACAAAAGAAAACATAAATTAGTGCTGCTAAGGTAAAAGCAGTTACTACTGTTGAGCCAAAAGTAATCACTGACACTGTTTTGGGCAATCATTTTTATGTTGTAAAGGCCTCAGCTTGTTGGGTCTGTAAACAAAAAATTAAAGTTTTAGATCATGTTTCCAGAAACACTAGTGCATCAATGGACTTAAAATGATCTGACTATGTTGATGCACAGGGCAGATTCAAGTCAATGATGGCTTGGGCCCCCAAGAGAAACTGATTTTCTTTCTTTATGTGCAGGGTAACTTACAGGTGGAACTAAATGATAAAGGAATGTTTGACAGTGATTGCTTAGGGTACATGATAGGAAACATGTCCTATCTTGAAGATTTTGAACCAATTGATGGAGCATATATTGCCTATGGGAGTGATCATAAAGGAAGGAATATCACAGGTAGAGGTACAATTAGAATAGGTAAATTAGATTTTGAGAATGTGTACTTTGTTAAAGAGCTTAAGTTTAATCTTCTTAGTGTCTCACAAATGTGTGACAAAAAGAAAATGTTCTTTTTACTGACACTGAATGTCTTGTTTTATCTTCTTATTTTAAGTTGCCTGATGAAAATCATGATTTACTTAGAATTCCTAGAATAGACAACATATACAGTGTTGATTTAAAGAATGGTTCCCAAAAGAGATTTAACTTGTCTCTTTGCAAAGGCCACATCTGATGAATCTAAGCTTTGGCATAGAAGGCTTGGACAATTAAATTTCACAACAATAACTTAATTGGTTAAAGGAAATCTTGTAAGAGGTTTACCTTTAAAAGTTTTTGAAAATTTTGGAACCTGTGTTGCTTGACAGAAGGGAAAACAACACAGAGCTTCTTGTAAGACCAAAGCAGTGAACTCAATCAGTAAGCCATTGCATATGTTACACATGGATTTATTTGGATCAACATATGTGAATAGTATGAATAAAAAGTTGTATTGTCTAGTTTTCACAGATGATTATAGTAGATTCACTTGGGTTTTCTTTTTAGCAACTAAGAATGAAACTAGTGGCATTCTAAAGGCTTTTATAACCAAAATAGAAAACCTAGTTAATCATAAAGTTAAGGTGATAAGATGTGACAATGGAATTGAGTTTAAAAATAGGGATATGAACTAAAGGTATTTTGAGATAGTTTAGTGTTGCTAGAACTCCTCAGCAAAATGGAGTGGCTGACAGGAGGAATAGGACATTAATTGAGGCTGGTAGAACAATGTTGTTTGATTCTAAATTACCTACTACTTTTTGGGCTGAAGCAGTCAATACTGCTTGTTTTGTGTAAAATAGGAGTAACGTAGTTTAGCCTCATAACAAGACCCCTTACGAGCTGTTACATGGTAGAAAGCCTATGATAAATTTCTTAAGATCATTTGGGTGTCCTGTTACTATCTTGAATACCATTGATCACCTAGGCATGTTTGATGAGAAGGATGATGAATGTTTCTTTGTTTGATACTCAACAAATAATAAAGCTTTTAGAGTGTTCAATAGTAGGACCATTCAAGTGGAAGAGAACTCGCATATTAGGTTTAGTGAGAATACACCTAATGTTGCAGGAAGTGGACCAAACTGGCTATTTAATATTGATGCACTAACCAAAACCATGAATTATAAGACAGTTGTTACAGGTACACAATCTAATGAGTATGGAGCTACAAAAGCTAATCATAATGCAGGTACACAAGCTTACAAGGAGACTAAATCTGCAAAGGAATATATTTTGCTACCCATTTGGAAAGATGATGAAGCGAGGATTGCGGCCTCACAAAAGGTTTTACTCCTCAAGGGATCTTAAGAAGCTTGCAATCCTTCAGGCAGTTTACTTAATCGTTGTAGTGTAGTATAGGTATGTCCGGGGATTGATCTTTCTCTAGGGGAATAGTGTCGTTAGGATTGAAGTGTAGGTCAACTAGGTCTAAAGGTGAGGGATGATTCTTTTTGCATCTTTATATTTTTATGAAAGCAATTAAAATCTCATTTTTGGAAGGAGTGGGCGGAATTAGTTGCTAATCAACTAACCCAAAACTAATAATTAAACAAAATACAAGAAATAAAAATAACATGAAAAGGTAAATTGGTGGACTTTTTATAGTAAGACAAACATGTTTACTTAGACTTAGTTACTCCCTAGTTATCTCTTGTTGACTCGTTGAATGTCATTGTGAAGTTGTAATAGTTGAAGTGTTATATTCCTTAATACCAGTCGTGGGGGTGTGCACAGCCTTCCCCAACTCTATGAATATTGACTTCTTCTTATGATGACACGTTTAGTATCCTATTATAGACTCAGTAATCTCTACTCACGCATTAAATACAACGAAGAAAACCGTAGTGCAAATCCGATTACGTTTCTTAAGATGTTCAAGCTTGTTACACAAAGGAAGTTAGCCAGTTTTCCTAAGCCTAACGCAAGTCAATCAACTAAACAATAGACAACTAATCAACAATCAATAACTAGGTTTCTTTAGATCTAAGCAAACACAAAATAACCTAAGCTAGCATGTTAAAAGGAAGAAAAGAATAAAAGATAATCAAACAACACATAGACATATTGAATGATTAAAAGATAACTTATCATCAATAAAACATGGGAGAAAAGAGAGTTTGAAAACCCTTGAAATCTAAGAAAATTCATACTAGGGGTTGTCCCTAAAGTTGCACACTTAATGAATGAAAAATATAAAACTATATATAGACTTTACAAGCTGACGACGTCAGGTTATAATTTCTAACGCCGTCAGAACGTCGCATCTAGGGTTTCTTGTTGCTCAATTAAGCTTTCTGACGTCGTCACTCATTATTCTCACTGAGTCGTCTCTCTTTAGCTCAAAACCTGACAGCCTACTCCAAACTACACATGACGCCATCAGGTGTATTTCTTCAAAAAGTTTCTAGGGCGTCATGTTGGTAATTTGCATCATCTCTAACTTCAATTGACGGCTTCAACATCCAAAGCCTGACGATGTCAGGTGCAATTCCTGACTTTTCCATGACTTTGTAGTTTTCTTCATTCTTGAGCTCAAAAACGTCCGAAATGCTCCAAAATGCTCCATATTCCATAAATCATATCCCAAGTACCTAAAATGAGAAAAGAAATGCTCCAAAATGCTCCATATTCCATAAATCATATCCCAAGTACCGAAATGCTCCAAAATGCTCCATAAACCATATATTCACGATTTAGGGCTTAAATTACCCCCCAAAAAGCGTAACAAATAAATCCTTCAAATATCCATACACTTGGGATTTGCATGTCCTCAAGAAAATGAGCTTTTACACTAATTGACTTACAAGTTAGGGGTCATTTAATATTAATATAAAAGTAATTGCAATACATGATCGTTCCACCATAGTCAAAACAAGCACGAAAATTATATACCAGCACCTCACATTTAGTGTTTGGATTCTCACATCTCTCAGGTGTTATAAATTTATATATCACATATGGAAACGGGAAAATGTCACTCACTACCTGTCATAGCAAATAGATTACCATAGGCTCGGAAAAGGATCAAACCTCCACCACTTTAGCGTAAGCACCTAGGATAAACTATCAAAGAGGTCTTTTAAAGGGTTATAACATTAGGTGTAAGGGTATGGTAAACATTGTTTGTTGGATAAAGGGATAATTTCCTGGTGGCAAGTTAATTGTCTTGGTCAATTACATGTACAAAGAGGCATTGCTAAGCCAAGACTCGACTCAACTTAAACTAACTACTAACGCTTTTGGATTTTTTTAGACACTTACTTGACTCAACATAAACAAAAGAAACGGATGGTAGCCCTTATGTTTTTCTCTTTTCTCTTCTTTTCTATATTTTTTCATTTTTTTCTTTTTTTTCTCTTTTTTTTTTTTGATAATACATTTTTACTCTACTATCCAAAATAATACATCAAAGGGAGCTTGCATCCTCCCTACACTTGAAGTTTTACCTACTTTACACATAACTATTCTAATGACCCGAATTAAGAAAATCAAAACACTTGGTGTACTTTAAAATATTAACGCACATATGGGGGTAATAAATGATGTTCTTCCACATTACTCCATAACACTAGTACTTTTACCTACGAGTCCCAATCATCCCAAAACTGTAATTACATGATATGACTTGACTTAGCAACCATGTAACCAATTAGACAATTAACTACGGGTTCAAACATGTAACAACAATGCACTAAATATGAGTGCATACAAGGTAGGCTAAGGCGATTACTTGACAAATGAAGTCAATGTAATTATGAAAACAGGTTTAAAACAAAAGTTATCCAAATGCCTCTTATCATATAGTAAATCCTAACTACACGAATGTAGTCTCACTAGAGGTCTCGGGATGCATCACAAACGTAAGTTCTAGAATCTAAGTACTACTGGTACACTCATAAGCATCAAAGACGAATGCTTATTCCTAATAATCTAAGGGCGATCCTCACATCTTAGGTGGAAATTTATTTTGAGTGGTACGGTTTTTGTGCTAGTCATACAATTCCTATCCATGAGATGCTTATTAAGACTAAAGTTTCACTCCTATATGTTGCAAAAAATTTTAAATTTGGTGCCAAAATTACCCTAACAAGTATTTCTCTTAGTTTTATTACACATTTACTATTACACAAAACAAAAATCAAGTGAAGTTATAGTTTCTAAGGTATCTCAATTTACCCTCCCTACACTTAAACCGAACATTGTCCCCAATGTTCCTAAATAAGTGATAAAGTAAAGATAAAAGAGAAATTAAAGAAACTAATACTCCCCTAATTCGCTCGGTATGAATGATGTGGTAACATGGTTAAATCCTCGTCCAAGAAAATGAACATGAAAGTTTCACTCCATAAATTTAAATCATCTTCTTGTCCAATATAACATGTAGACGACTAAGAAAACAAACACAATACCTCGCATAAAATCAGCGGTAAATTCTATATAAAAGTAAATCCTAGAAAACGATTAAAGATATAATGCTTGCAAAATAAATGTTTGCAGATTCCTTGAGTTTAAAAATTAAAGATCTTATGAGATTATATGATTTCCAGCAGAAAACCAAAACCTGAAAAATTTAACAGGAACAACATCTGATGTCACCATGTTTTAATCCCTGACGTTGTTAGGAGTATCATGATAGAATTTTTTATATTTTGTTTTTGGAAAAATTTCTGGAAAAATCTAAGTTTTACCACCTGGGAATCCTGCAAAACATCCATTATTACTCGATACAAGCATTTGACTCAAACAAACACAAATGCATATGCTAATCTCTAATTGTTATCGTTCATGTTCAATTGGCTCTTAAAAACAAATTTGATGTTCCCTACACTTATCTTTTTGCAAAATATCTTTATATGTAATTAGGACGAGTTTAATGACAAAATAAAGCATTTTTACAATTTATTTGAAACATGAACACTGAACAAAAAGATAGAGCATATATATGAAATCAAATAAAAGCAAACAAACAAATAATGAAAAACCTTGGGTTGCCTCCCAAGAAGCGCTTTTCTTAATTTACGAGTCTTGTAGCTAGACTCAAAATCATGCCCCTATTACGTGATTCCATCCTCCATCACGTTCTCATGGTCATCTTCTATCCAGGTTTTGTATTCCGGACCTAGTTGTAAACACTCTTTGTAAAAACAAACGAATCTTCGAAATAGGGTGCATATGACAATTTGGGTATTTTTGATTTGGAGCGCTTTCGTTCAATTAATTGGTTGGGTTTGTGTTATAATGTGTTTGTAAACATGTGTGATTGAACAAATTGAACCAAAAACATGTCTAACTCGATAATCAAAGGTTTAGGGTTTACATACACTAGCAGGTTCAATCCTTTGATTTTATGGTTGAAATGTGTTAATACCTGGTCAATAGCCCTAGGACATGGTTAAGAACACTCGCCCATGGTTGTTTGTGCATTTGTTATACAAACAATTGATAACGTGATTCCTTGTTCATGCTTATTACAAAAAGTATGTTCTAGGAGTTTTCACATAACTTTGTGAAATTATGTGGTTAGGAACATGTTATGGATTGTTGTTGATCAGTGGAATGTTTTAAATAATTTCAGGAAAAAAGAAATTGAAGTTTTTGAAGGTTGACGCATAACTAATTCATCTTATGCATAACATTACTCATCTTACGTATAAGATTCGACAATGGAAAAACAATATCTTGGATAAGATATTGTTTACGCATAAGAGTGCTTTACGCTTAAGACATGATTCTTACGCATAAGATTCTATCTTACGCATAAGACATGTCTTACATGAAAGTTTTTGCCTTACGCAAGAGATGTAAAGCTTTACACTTAAGTTTATATCTTATGCATAAGGTTTATCTTTATGTACAAATATATATTCTTACGCGTAAAATTCACATCTTATGCATAAGTTTGGAACTTTCGAATAAGGACCTGTTTTCTGCTTAAGATGTAATCTTACGCAAAGATCAAAAGTTTTGCCTAAAATTCTGCCTTACGCGTAAAATGAACTATTTTCTTTGTAAAATTTGCTAAGTGTTGTTTTGTATCAAAGTCTAATTTTATTGAATGTATAATGGATGTAATGTTGTATGTATGCTCAAAATCATTTGATAAAACTTTACAAATGAGAAACTTCAATGTGACTTTAAACAATTATTCCACTGATCAAATCAAAACACAATTCATTGTCATTGACCACACTAGAGCTCTCATGCTAACAATGTAAATTGTTGCAACGTTTGTGTTTGTGTTTTTGAACATTTCAAATGGCTGAACAAGCAAACGTTGCACAACAACCTGAAAAAAACTCACTTGGGAAGAAACTTTTCCTGCCAATTACAACAAAATCATTGGAAAGAATAATCTACGAGTAGATTTCAACAAGATCACGTGCAATGAATCCTCATGCTTAGTTGCTGTGGATGCTCCTCTTCATCATCCTTACAAGCCAATGCTCACTAAGTCTGCTCATGTTGCTGATTTCTATATCCACCAGTTCTGGCACACCATCCAACTCGATCTCAGTGAATAATCTTTCACTTGCACGCTACACAAGCGTCAAGTCACTGTTGATATCGACTCTCTCCTATCTGTTCTTCTTCTACCAGATCTAGCTCCAAACAAAGAATTTCATCCTGCTCCGAATGAAAAAGAGATACTCACTTTCCTAAGAGATATTGGGTATGATGAGTCAGAAGGGGCAGTCAGCACATACTCCAGGGTCAACATAAGGTATCTCCCACGGCCATGGAGAACCTTGTACATTATCATTGTCAAGTCGTTATTAGGAAGAGATAGTGGACACGAGCACCCCAAGTTGACTCATCTTTAGCTATTTTGGGACATGGTCAATGTCAAACTAATTGACTATGGTAGAATAATTTAGGAAGATCTGGTTTGGCACATACAACACAAATCAAGCAAGATTCCTTTTGTACACTTCATCAAATTAATCATCCACAACCTGCTTGATGAATTTGATGACATTCCTCAAAGACTTGATGACGAGGGAAAGCATACTGTCAAGAATGAGCCCACTCTCAGGCATGTCAAGAAAGTAAACACCAGTACAAAAAAGCAAGGTCTTCAGCTTCCAGAAAGTCTTCTAAATGACAAGGTCAAGGCTTCCAAGAATTACAAGTACTACGCTCAAGCCCTAAAAGAAGGAAAAGTTGGGTTCTTAGATGACGAGCCTCTACCTTCTTCAATGTAGAAAAAGGGCAAGAAGGGAGGCAAGGCAGGGAATTCTGAAAGCTCATCTAAGACTAAGAAAAAGCCTCCTCACCCTCAAGCCATAAAGAGGAGAGTACCTGCTAAGAAGCCAACACCTGCTCCTGAACCTGCTCCAACTCCTTCTCCCCAATCCTTAGATTCTGAAACTGAGTTTGATGATCAACCGGTATATAGGGAGTCTTATGCAAAGGATACTCAAGTTGATGATCGCGACAAGTCTTCTGAAGAATTGGGCAAAGAAATTGACAATTTCTGTGCCAACTCTGAAGACCTAACTGAAGCAATCAACGAAAGATTACTGACAAGACCTCTGACTGAAGAATACTCAAAGTTGGAAGAAGAAAGATTGAGGAAAAGAAAGACGAAGGAACCGATGCCAGAAGAGCAACAACAACAACAAGATGCTCATATGGACTTTGGATTATCAGTTGAGGAAGAAAATGTAAGAACTCTCAAGATGGGACTCCTCATAGTCGCATTGATTCTTTTGACGCAGATCAACCACTACCTCCTTCGGTTAATCGACCTGGCAAGGCAGGGGGTTCTAGCAGTGTTACCAAACCTTTTCCGGTTAATCGACCCGGTGAGGTCACTACTCCTCAAGAACCAGTCCCTGATCCGGTTAATCAATCCAGTAAGAAAACCGATTCTAGCACTGCTCTTGTCGCCTTTAAACCACTAGAGGAAACACCTGAAGATGAACAGATGCATACTACTTCAAAAGAAGAAGAAGATGAAGAGGTGACCACATGATTACTGATGATGAACCAAAGATGACTGCTGAAGAAATTGCTGGGAAGGAAAAGGCTCAAGGAGAAGAGATAAAGAGATTAAGAGAAGAAGAAGAAGCAAGAATAGCTGAAGAGTTAAGCTTAAAAGAAGAAGAAGATGCTAAACTTGCTGAATTGAAAAGATTGGAAGAGGTGTCAAGACAAGAAGAAGCAGCAAAGTTAACAGAGATGAAAAGAATCAAACAAGAAGCCAAGATGGCTGAAGAAAAGAGGCTAAATGAAGAAGCTGCACACAAAACCGAATCACCAAAAGGAGATGACAAAGACACTTCCACATTCCAAGAATCATCTCAGTCATCACCTCCAGCAACACAACCAACATCAACAACTAAACCATCAGACAAATCAATCAAGAAGCCTACCAGTCTTCTACTTACAAATGCATCCATTAAGTTAAAGAAGGCGGTCAAGATTTCTCGTGAGAAGAAACACAATGAACTTGAAGAGAAAGTTGACTCACTTGCAAGTCTGGTTACTGGGTTGACAAATCAGATGATAGATCTTCAAGACTTGAAGCTCAAGGTTGATACGTACTTGTCCAAAGATGTGCAAGAAGACATGGAAGAAACTCTAATCACATAAACAAACAAGTACATGGATGAGCACCTGAACAGTGAGTTGAAAGAATTGCTCAAGCCAATGAAAGATCAACTCTAAAAAATGGCTGAGTAATGACATCAAATAAGTACATTTTATTAGCATCATTTATCCTATTTAATTAACTTGTTTTATATTATTTTGTGTGAGAATTGGTGGCCTTATGTTTACTTTAGTGATTCTCAGGTAAAAACAAGCAATAGGTGAAAGTTAATGATATTGGATGAATTATGGAGCTAAATGACCAAGATTTGTAAAGTATACTGAAATCCATGAGATGCGCCGTAACTCTCTTAACAGATACGCTGCAACATCATACTTAGATGAATTCGAAGACTATTGCCTGACTTTGAAGAATGCGCCGCATCCAATTATAACTTGCGCCGCATATAAAACTTTTGTCAACGAAGAATAATCAACTTGATCTACTCCAAATATGCTGCATCTCATTTACAACGTGCAGCGTATCAGCTAAAGACTTCACCATAAACTATCCAAGACGTTAAAGAACATGCACCGCATAGAGAAACAAGTTAGTACGCATCTAAAGGCGGTGTACGAATATTCCATAATTTAATAATCTTGGACCCCATGTGAAGTTAAGTAGATACGCCGCATCTATCATCAACATGTGCCGCATCGACCCCTCAGACAGAACCTATAAATACCCCAAGATAGATACGAGTTTTGTGTACAGAAAACCCTAAATAGACAAATTCAGTCAAAGAAGCATCACAAGACACGCCCCAAACAAAGATCTTAGAGCCGTAAGAAGGTCCTGCATGTATTTAATTCATTAAGTAGTTTTGTTTATTGTATTAGTAAGCTTTAATCCATCAGGATTGATGGGCTTGTGGCCACCATACTGCTCCCCTTAAAATTGTTTTCCCATCGGTTAAAGTTTGTATGATTGATGTTTTTGGTGAATTATATTTGTGCTTTGATAACCTTTGTGTTTAGTTGAGTCTTCTGGGCTACCATACCTATTCCTCGCCTACTTATCTAGTGTCTAGAAGGTAGGATAAACATAAGTAATCATTAAGGGTTTACTCGCCGATATATAGGATCCAACGAGACAGATTAGATTACGATACTCATCATATAAAACTAGCAATATAACAAGTGACAAGCTACTTAATTATAAGGACATGTCTTCTTACGTCTCTATTATCTATTTGTGTACGTGATTGCTATTCGCTAATTCGTTCTCATTAGTTTTACTTTTTATTATTTACTAAATCCGTGCCAGCCTCTCAGGCTGAACCCCTTTTTATTAGATTAGGATTGTAAAACTAACTTAGATATTAAAATACTGATCAAATCAACTAAATATTACGTTCCATTCTTAGTGTTCGGCACTCTACTTACCACTATATGCATATTGATTGGGTACACTGCTCGTTAAGTGTGTGTGTTAGTAATAAGTCGGTTAAATATAAATTTAAAACTTGAAAAGGCTTAAACACCCTATGCTATACTGACATATCGTACGCATCAAGTTTTTTGGCGCCGCTGCCGGGGAATGAATTGTTAATATTTGTTTATTTGATTAGTAATTTTATTAGATTCTAACCACTAACTTTGCTGTATATTAGTATAGATTGCATTCATTGTATATTTTGCATATTTTGTTTTTCTTTCTTGTTTGTTTGTTTGTTTATTTTTATTTTATGTAATTTTTATTTTACTTTTATTTTTATTTTTTTGTATTACTGCTCTCTGCTGTATTTTGCTGATCTAAACGATGCGATGCATCTAATTTATTAGATACGGCGCATTGCGTTTTTTATTTTTATATACAACGTAAACCTAAAATTCGAAGTACGGCGCATCTATCCCCTATATACGACGTATTCTGTTTTTAATCAGAAAATTTTCAAAACCCTAATGAGATATAACGCATTTGTTTCGACTGTTGTAGCGCATCTATTTATTTATTAAAAACAAATTTTGAATTTATAAACTTGGATACGACGCATCTGTTTTCACAGACACGACGTATCGTTTTTCTGAATGAAAGACTGATTTAATCTTTAACGTAATAAGATACGACACATCCTAATTTTGGGATACAGCGCATTGACAGCAGATATTAGCTTCTTTTATTTTTCGTATTCCATTTTCATTACTTGTTTTTGGATTTTATACTTCATAAAACCTATCCTACTGATGCTTTTGTGCTGAATTTCAGGAAGTGCATGACCCGGACATCTGTTAAAGAACTCACCAAACCTTTTGACGAACCTGAGAAAGTCTTTCATTCACTTAAAAGGCTTTTCAACACATAAGTCATAGGGTGAGTATTTGTATGATCTGTAAATTTGAATTAATTTTATGTTTATTGATTGAAATTTTGTTTAAAAATTTACTTTGTTTCATTAAGTATTTTCTTTACAACATATTATCATGAATATGGCATTGTACCTAGAATATTAATATGTTGCTTGCTTGATATTTTGGGTTAAATTGTGAGCTTTGTTAGACATAAGCTACAAGTGTAGGATACAAGCATATTTAGTCTAGTATGGATTTTAATCTCTATATAGGTCATTAAGCCAAAGAGTTGATCCGTTTTAGAAGTAACAACTAATCCATTTTAATATTTATAATGGCAATATGTGTCATGCAATAAGTATTTTAATGTTATTTTGTGTTATTTAAGCTACATAAATGGTCATATATGTTATAAAAAACTTAATGTTTTTAGTGCGCCACATATTCGTAAATCCCGCGCCTTGGAATGCGCCTCGACTCGAGGCTCTTTGCCCCCCTTTGTGCCTTAGTGCGCCTTGAGCTTTTCAGAACACTGCCATGGAGGAATACATGCATAAGACCCGAGCGGACTATAGTTCGGGAGTTTCTAAACCAAAGTTTGATGATAATACTAAGTTTGAATTGAAGGGTCAATTTCTCAAAGAGCTTAGAGAAAATGCATTCAGTGGATCAGAGAATGAAAATGCCAATGATCATGTTGAAAAGATCCTTGAAATTGCAGATCTATTTACTGATGAGAAACTAAAAATTGACCAAGTTATGCTTCATGTTTTCCCTATTTCTCTTACAGGAGCTGCTAGTAGGTGGCTAAAGAATGAACCTGCTGGTTGTATTGACAAATGGGAAAACTTAAAGAGCAAATTCCTCAAGCGATATTGTCCACCTGCAAAGATTGCTAAAAAGATGGAGGCTATTAATAACTTCATGCAAGAGCCCGATGAAACTCTTTATTGTGCTTGGGAACGATTCAAGGAACTATTATTGAAATGTCCTCAACATTATTTAACCCCTATGCAGGAGATAATATTGTTCTGTCAAGCTTTGGATGTGCCTACTCGGCAACAGTTGGATGCTAAAGGAGCTATATCTCAGATGAGTGCAGCTGATGGTAGGAAAGCTATTCAAGAGGCTGCTGATCATTCTCAGAAATGGCATGATAGAACCTCTATTAGGTCTAAAATCAGCACTAATTCTGATGGTTTTACTGTAATTCAAGCTCAATTGGAGAAGCTTAGTAGAGAGATTAAGAAGAGATATGAAAGAGCTTATGCTGCCCAAGTTGGATGTGAAAAGTGCCAAGGTCCCCATTACACTAAAGATTGTCCATCAAGGGATGATGAAACATTTGAGGAGGCCTACTGCACACAATTTGGACAACCATTCCAACCTTCAGGAAGATACAGGGAAACTGCTCCAGGCTATTACCAAAGAAATAATGGAAATCCCTCATATCAAGAAAGGAGGCAGACTTTGGATGACACCTTGAAGCAAATGATGGCCGATGCTACCAAGAGACATGAAGAGAATACTGCTATGATCAAAGAAATCCGAGCTTCTACTAATGCCACTATAAGGAACCAAGGAGCTTCGATCAAAGAACTTGAATAACAAATCGATCAGATGAGCAAAGTACTTCAAGAAAGGGGATACGGAAGTTTACCAAGCTCAACTGAAACTAATCCAAGAGATCATGTCAAGGCTATCACTACTACCGAAGAAGTCGTGCCTAATGCACCTTTCCCTGGAAGATTGAAGAATGGTGATATTTTGAAACCCCAATATTTCTTTAACTCTTTAATCAGTGTCAAGAGATTGCTCAAGGAAAAAGCAAGGATTGAAGAGGAGATCAAGGCTGCAATGAAAGAAGAGTGCTCTGCAACAGACTACAATGCCTTGCCTCATAAAGAAAAAGATCCAGGAAGTTTTACCTTACCTTGTTCAATTAATAACATGTCTTTCAATAATGCCTTTGCTGACTTAGGAGCCAGTGTTAGTGTGATGCCATTTAGAAGCTTTACCTCTTTAGGTTTAGGAAAATTAACTCCAACTAAGTTGATTATTGAATTGGCAGATAGAACAATAAAACAACCTGTGGGGATTGTTGAAAACATTCTAGTTAGGATCGAGAAGTTTGTATTCCCCGTAGACTTTATAATACTAGACATGCCTGAGGATATTAAGGTTCCTTTAATCCTTGGAAGACCTTTCCTATCTACTGCTCATGCTAAAATTGATGTGTTTAAAAGAAAAATATCATTACGAGTAAGGAATGACAAACTACTCTATAAGTGTGAAAATCAGGTCAAAAGCATAATTAAGAATGTTTACATGATTGGATTAAATGAATGTATGGACCCTAACCTGAATGAATATGATGTCATTAGCAAACGTAGAAGGGTTAAGGAACGTAATGAAATATTTGTTGAGTTACCCTCTCATGTCACACCCCCAAAATACATTTATGGTAGCGGAATGGAATACCTGGGGGTGACTGTCATAGTATCACAGTTACAGTTACATTGAACGACCTAAAGTGTCGTTTGAAAAATACGTCGTTTGATCATTAAAAACATTCAGAGTTTAGAAAACATAGGTCCCAAAAGATGTTGCCAATTTAGGTAAAATAAGTTCAACAAGATCAAACGTTTCATAAGTGCAGAAATATATGGTGAGACGCGTCGACCCCGCAACTCCATGAAGGTCCAAATGTATGCAGCATGAACTACCTTATTAACCTGAAAATACATTGCTAAAATGGTCAACATAAAGTTGGTGAATTCCATAGAGTTATAAGTTAAAATGTATGTACAATTGCCATAAGTAGAATGCAAGGTGACTTGATGTCAAAATGAAGTTACATTGGCTCTTAAGCTCATGACCCCGAAGCTAGACATAATAAGAATTTCGCCCCAAATGAGGGGTTAGCAGCCACTCTAATAATGTTAGACATGAAATGCATTCGTAATTCCGTTGGAGCAACCCAAACACGAATGGAGGAGTCACCTTCAATAGATCTTTTCACACACTCCCGCTTAAAAGCAAATTAACGGTCCATGATAATATAAAGGGGACTTAATGTGGTATGATAGCAACTTAAGCAATGTATGAAAATATAGCTACTTTGGCATGTACAAAAATAAGTGGTGCAATGTATTCTACCCCGTGGGATTTGAAATCAAAATATTGAATTGAAAACGGGGCTATGAAAACTCACCTGATATGATGGTACAATGATGGTAAAATGATCGGGACAATAAGGCGTGAACACTAGCCGCAACCTAATATGAATGATAATGATCTAATTTAGATCATGAAATGATGTAGAGAATATGCATTCACATGATACCTATACCACTCATAACTTGAAAATACTAGTTTTAGTGATAGTAAAATATATTCCACACTTAGGAAAAATAAGTCTTAACTAGACTTGTAAAAACTTGCCGTAGTATATCGTATATAGAAAGTTAGTGTTATAATCTTCGCCTTGAAAACCTTGAAGTAACGTCTAATAGTCGTAAAAATATACTTGTAATCATAAGTACTTCATTAGTTATGAATTTGGCACTTTGGTAATATTTCTAGAAAATCTAGGATTTAGTACGTAGAAGTAGTATTATTATTATTTCTAGTTAAAAAGCTGTCAAATTATATAGAGTTTTGCCAATATTGAAACGTGAATAACTTGGTCGTTTTAAGTTCATTTTATTCATTCTTTATATCCACGGTTTCGTCTTAGTATGTACTAATATATTTTTGATAACTCGACTTCTCTAGGTTACGTCTAATGCCTCTGTTTGTCCGCCAAAAATCGTCCAACAGCATACAATTTTCAGAAAAATAGTTTTCGTCAATAAACTTGCAAAAATCATATCTCCTTCGTTATAAACTCGTTTTAATCCGTTCTTTCGCCTATGGCTTCGTTTTTGAAAGTATTTTCTAAATCTTTGGTTGATAATATCCCCTGAGTTACTGAGTTTTCCAGAAATTAAATTTTGGGACAGTAGGTTTATAAATATGTTCCAAATCCATTTCTAATGTTCTAAACTAGTTTCTAATCCACCCAAATCATTTCCAATCACCACAAATCTAGTCTAATCCTACCATACACCTTATCAAGGTGTCATGGGTTCTTAAACATCATCAATCTAGTGGATCAAACAAGGAAATCCAAAATAAACATTTCTAGGGTTTATAAGTTAATAGTTTATAAAATGAAGTGGTATAAGCTAACATATGCATGAGATCTTGTATGAAAACCATATGATCATAATAAATACTTGAAGAAATGATGAAAATAAATTTTGTAAACTTACTTTGAATGATTATGAAGCTTGTATGATGAAAACCTAAAGATCCTTGAGTTTGTATTACAAAACCCTAACAAGGATAACTATAAGGACTTGATTAGAGCTTGATCTTGTAAAAATCTATGGATTTTGCTTGTGTTTGAGTTGTGGCCGTGGGTTTGGAGAGGAGAGCAAGAGAGAGTTTGGTGAAAATGGTGAAAATATCTTGTGATAAAGTTGAGGTAGAGAAATGGGATTTTACTTGTGATTAAATAAGGTTTTAACTAGGATAGGACTTAGGTAATTAAATGCATAAGGTTAATTTGATCAAGTGGTCAAGGGGGAGGGGGGGGGGGGCTTTGTGTGGTCTGTTTTTCATAGAAGAAAAGAGGCAAAAATGATTTTGATAACTTTAGAAATGTAATGTAGTTTAATTGTAGTTTTAGTTAGTTTAGTTATAATCGGGTACCGAGTTTGCTAGAAATAAATTTTAACAAAGTTAACCGGGACTTAATAAAATCATAAAAATGATAAAAATATGTTGGGTACAAGTATTGAGCGTTTGAACAATTATTATTTAGTTTTCACGAAAACCGTCGTAATTATACTAAATTTACGATATAAATTAATAAATTCCCAAAATACCGGGTAAATGAATTTTATAAATTTTTATGACGTTGTAAGGAGTTTAAAAATATATCGGAGCCATTGTGGGGATTTTTAGATATGTTGGTTACATTTATTAATCGCGTATTAACGTTTAATTAGAATAAATATACGTAAAACGTTAAATATACCAAAAATACTAAAATGAATATTCTACGAGTGGTATAGAATGCAAATGCTATTATGATGATATGTAGACTATTTCTAGTCCGTATGAAATGTCCCAAATGATAATGTATGAATTCGCACCTGAACCAATATGGTTACGCGAATTTAAATATCCGTAAACTAAATTTACGATGAAATGAGCAATGCACGTGAATAGTGTTTCATGAATAGTAAAATTTTTGAACGCTTCTCAGAATATCAAACTGACAAAAAAAATGATGAATAGTAAAATAATGAATAGTAATCAGTGAATAGTAACTGATGAATAGTATATTGTCGAAGTTTGGAAAATGACCTGAAATTACGAGTTGTGACAGTCTTCCCCTCTAAAAGGAACTTCGTCCCAAAGTTCAGTTTGAGTTGGTTTCTTGAGTAAACTTTGGTGAAAAGATAATAATATTTGAGAATTCCAGCGAACTTTCACGATAGGAATTCGACTCTGCTTCAACCGTTCGACCTAACAGTCCATGATTTCTATTGGTTCTCTTACCAGGTTTATGTTTGTCTTTGGGTTGAATTCCATCCAATGAAATCATGAGTGACTCATCTGAAAGTTATTTCTTGGGATTTGAAATTGTGAAACCTGTTTGTGTAATCCTACTACTTTCCAACAAGGCTCAAGTCTGAGGGTTACTGGCCTACTCTGTCTGAAATATTAAATGGTCTAGTGCACATCGAGTTTAACTTCCCGGATTTTTTTGAATGGTATCATGCCGTTCCTAGGCAGAACTTTTAACATGACCCTACCATCAACTTGAAATTCTAAGGGTTTACAACTTATCGACTTGTAACTGATTCTTGATTTGCAAGAAATTCCTGGTTGTTTCATGAGTGCTTACAGGAACAGTGAGTTTCGCTATTTCCGCTTTCGGTCCGTCAATAGATGATCAGCGCTTCTTGAGGTTTACAATGTGATATGGGCAATATATGTTGCTGAACTCTGCCAGAACTCAAATTTGTATGTCAGCTGGTCGATTCTAAAATGAATCTTAAATGGTCCAATATACTAGAGGTTCAATCTCTCGTGTTACCAAAATTATATCATGCCTCTCTAAGGCAAAGCTTTCAATTTAGTTCGTTCTCCCACTTGAATCTAGATGGTTTGCTATTCCGGGATACCCAATCCGCATGATGTGCGTCATGTACCAACCCTACTTCTACCAGTTTCTCATTGCTTGTAACTGGTTCTGGACTTGTGAAATTTCCTTTGTTGTTCCATAGTTTAGTTCTAGACCAGTGAATTTAACTTTCCGATTTTGGTCTGTAATTGGGTAATTGGTACTTCGACCATAGAGTGCCACAATTTGTTTAGTCTCTACGCTCGTGCGATAATTATCGTTGCAAACGAATCTGATTTATGAGAAATGGTTAGTCCAACCATTTCTAGAGTCAATCGCTCACTCTCTAAGCATATCCTTCCTATGTTTGAATTGTCCTCTCGATTTGACCATTGGTCTGAGGATGATAGGCGGTGTTTACATCTAAATGGGGTTTCGAAGGAAATCTTAAAATGATTGCTAGCAGTCTGAGGTGATTCGATCACCTTTATCAGGAATAATTAAAACGGTTACAATGAATCTGGTGACTAATTCCACAACGTTCTATCTTTCGAACTTGGCATTATCTGAAGGAGAGAGAATATAGGTAACAATTTTTTTATTCCTTGTGTTTCGTTCCAACGGATGATAAGACATGTGTCTTTCTTTGCCTATTGGGCTTGGTCTCTCTTACTAAAGTTCGTAATTGATTTATGGTGTCCTTCTTAATTTCCTTCATCACGTATTCCAAGGTTCTCTATTGTCAAGTCACAAAATCCTAAATGCATAAGTGATGTAGTATGGTGATTAGTTTTGGAAATTTGTCTCGCGATTGTGAGTTTTGGTTGAAGTCTTTTTCTGAATAAATGAATTTAGAAAAAATGGAGCAAATGATTTAATAAGTAACATCTTTCTTGATGATTCAAAATTCAGTAGTTATGAAATGTGAAACCGTTTTCAAACATGTTGTGATTAGGAATGTTTACCAAAGTTTGATGTTTATATATTTCTCGTTGTACAATAGTTTTGCTAAATATTGACCAAAAAGGATCGTACTTGTTCAAAATAGGAATTTCAGAAATTATTTTCTACAAGATATGTGATTTGTATAAACACAAATTTTAATTCAACTTCATCCAAAAGTGAAAGTATTAACAAGGATAAAATAGTAGGATAGGTAATGTTCGCATAAATGCATAGATGTCTAATGTTTAGTTCCTGAGGTTGGATAATGCTTATTGGTGTGTGTCAGGCAAAACTACAAGCATAAGTATTCAAACTAACTTAAGTCCTGAAAAGGTTTATCGTTGAAATTGTCATCATGTTGGTAAGATATATGGTCGGGTCTGATCCCTTTTCTTGATATGAAAGTTAGGTTATCTGAAATTTCTATAGAACACAACGCCTTAGGGGAATCCATATCGATATCCTTAATTCAAATCAATTTTCCTTGGTGAAAACTCGTTGCAGGGAAATTTGCGTTTAGATGAGGCCATGTTTAAATGAAATGCTTTACAGTCTCAATTAGGTGCTTGGTTTATTTCTATAGTGATGCTTAACGTACCTTCACATTGTACTCGATCCTGTAGCTCAGTCTAGCTAGTACCTTTGAATAATAAAATTTGACAACTAGGTCAGAGATGGTGATTCTGATGGTCTCGTGGTATCTTAGGATTGTTGTTGAGTTTTGAAGTTTCTTAGTCTGGGTTAGTAGTTCCGTAATCCTTTTATTGCTTTTCTTGTATCGAGGAATCCTACTAGTACTTGATAGGGAAAGTCTCTCCTAAAGAAGTCAATGGAAAATCCAACTTAATGGCTAAGTGAGTGACAGGTGGGGTAAGTATCCAGGGGAAAATTTGTCAGAAAGAGACATTTATAAAAAAGTTTACTTGTTTAAAACGCTTTTAAATGACGATTGTTATTAGCAATACTTTAAAGAGATAACTATTTCCTTCATGGCATAATCCTTCCTGAATTATACATAGGTGATCAGACTATGTATAGTTGAGGACTAATGATGCGATGCTGGATTTAGTCAAAATAGTATTACTTTTCTCAAAAGTTTTAGATGGTGTTCAACGTATTGTTATTAAAAATGGTATCCTGATATTTCCTTTCAAGTAACATGAAAATTGTTTCGCGTGATAATATTAAATACTTGGTGTAATGATAGAAAATCAATTTATAGAGTGGTAACAAAATAGCATACTTTAGAAAGTATGTAAAACAATTTCCCCATAGGGTAGTAAAATAGCTTGAAACAAAATTCGTTGGATGGTGTATTGGATACGTAGGTGAATCTTATGGAATGGTAATAGTCTACTAATCCACTTATTTAAAGAATGTAAATATCTTAGTTCAATACAGGGCAGTGGTTTATGATTATGAAGTGGTCAAGAATATGGTAGTGATATTGAGAGCGTGAAGGATGAACGTGTCGTTAAGGCATCTATAGTCAACTGAAGATGATAGTGTATGTGTCAAAGGATATAGGGCAGAAATTGGTGCCAATGATTTGAAGTATTCGAAAGTTTATACTAGGTAAAGCTCGCAAGTTCAAATGCTTAATCCCTCTAGGCATGACTAAAACGTATATAGAATGGAAATTGTTGTACGGGTGGTCTGAGTCAAGTAGGTACGACATCGTATGATGTTTAATTTGCCACAAATGAAAGCTAAATGCCTTTTGGTCAGGTGAAACTTCTCGATATCCTTTCATGAAAATGAGGTCTTGTTCAAATGTGACTAAGCTATATCGATCTCTGAAAAGAATATAAATTTTGTTGAGTAATTGTACCTTGATCTTTTAATCCAATGAGCTTATACTAGCGTGAGGGTCTTATATCATGGAATGAGCGAAAAAGTTGTAATTTGAAGCAGTGGTGTTGAGGCATGGTGTATCAATATTGGCAATCTCTGGTAGAGGGGTTTCTTTCGCATCTAAGATCAAATAGTAAGTAGGTATAGTGGTTGATTTCGAGATTCGTCCATGAGTTATGCGTGTTCCTTCTTGGAGATATGGTTTCTAAAATTAACAACATTTATTTGAGTGAAACATTGTGAAATTTGGTCATAAATGTATTTTGGAGTGACTTTATTCGAAGTTTGTAACGAATATAGTTATGTAAAAGATGTGACTATGAAATATTTTGTATTTTGATAAAAACAATATCTCATATATATATATATATATATATATATATATATATATATATATATATATATATATATATATATATATATATGTCTTTGGAAAAAGGAAATTCAAGAAGATTGTTGCTAAAATAAAAATAAAATTGAGTTTTAATCCAACCATTGAAAATCAACAATCTTTCGTACTTCGTAAGGTTTGCAAGAAATCTTTTTGTTTGTACAAAAATTTAATTTGGCTTTGGCTTACTGGAATTGTTATCATCTCCGAAACACGAAAACTATGGGAGTCACTTTTATCTTGGTCAACATGACCATTTAATTGTAAAGGACCTTCGTCTTTATTAATCTTATTGTCTTACTCGCATCTCCCTAAAGTTGTAATTATATGTCAAATCTACTAATGTGACCACATTGGTCGGTGGAGTGTTGCTAAAGCGACTAATGATGTAATTATCGACTTAGAATGTGGTGTAATCAAACTTGATAATGAAGGGAGAGTTGTGATGAGTTCCATTATGATGGTATAATACCGTTCAAAGCATCTTGTTGGTCTATTGTGTTATGGAGGTATGAGTCGATCATATCTAAGATAATATAGAGTCCTTGTGATAGATGCCACCCTTGGGCAATTCGTTGCAATTCTTATTGTATTTGTGAGGCTTGTAGTATTATTCAGAGTGTATCATCCAAACACTCGTGGGTAATCTCAAATAATTAGAGATCATCGTCTAACAATGAAGAGTAGTAGGTAGTCAAGCAGTAGAGGCTCTCAAACTCTCACCAACCTCAAACCTATAAGGTGGTGTAACATGTAGTAGATGGTAATGATATGTCAAATAGTGGTTGCCTCTTAAGCGGCCTGTCTTATATGGGTGTAAGGTCTCTGAGATGTGATGGTGTTGGTGGTGCTTTAGATGATGAGAACAAAGTTGCTAACGATGAGATTCTAGTGGTGAGTTAGGAGATGATGGTGATAATATTGAATGGGATACTACCCTCTTTCGCGCTATCTCGCGACATCTAAGAGGTAAAACTGAAGTACGCACTATGGGACGACCAATAGTGAAATAAGTAGCTAACGGTGGTGGTAGTACCTGAGTAGTAAGCGCCCTACTAGTGAAGGAAAGAAAACATACTATCTTCCTTACAATAAGCATCCTAATAGGTCCATTAAGATTAAGTCTGAATACTCTAACAAACGGCATTCTATGTATGGGCTCAATGATAGGAAAACCCTGTTCCTATGACAAATCAATGGTGCTAATGATGGTGTAAGTGCAACTAGTGGTATAATGGTAGTGGAAGACGACAAAGCATCTTCAATGTTGGAATCCGATAAAAGGATAACAGGGTGAGTATCTGAAGACATGTCACTTGTGAACCAGGTCAATAAAATGATATATATACGAATATGAGTATAAATAACTCGCACAGGCTATGCATGAAACAACATGTATCATGATTATGCACTTATGATAAAATGATGAGATGCTATGATGATCTGGTTATAGTCTAGGGTCCAAGATACATCCTAGTTCGCTATAACCTTAGCTCTGATGCCAATCTGTCACACCCCCAAAATACCTGTATGGCAGCGGAATGGAATACCTGGAGGTGACTGTCATAGCATCACAGTTACTGTTACATTGAACGACCTAGAGTGTCGTTTGAAAAATACGTCGTTCGATCATTAAAAACATTCAGAGTTTACAAAACATAGGTCCCAAAAGATGTTGTCAATTTAGGTAAAATAAGTTCAACAAGATCAAACTTTTCATAAGTGCAGAAATATATGGTGAGACGCGTCGACCCCGCGACTCCATGAAGGTCCAAATGTATGCAGCATGAACTACCTTAATAACCTGAAAATACATCGCTAAAACGGTCTACATAAAGTTGGTGAATTCCATAGAGTTATAAGTTAAAATGTATGTACAATTGCCATAAGTAGAAAGCAAGGTGACTTGATGTCAAAATGAAGTTACATTGGCTCTTAAGCTCATGACCCCGAAGCTAGACATAATAAGAATTTCGCTCCAAATGAGTGGTTACCAGCCACTCTAATAATGTTAGACATGAAATGCATTCATAATTCCGTTGGAGCAACCCAAACACGAATGGAGGAGTCACCCTCAATAGATCTATTCACTCACTCCCGCTTAAAGGCAAATTAACGGTCCATGATAATATAAAGGGGACTTAATGTGGTATGATAGCAACTTAAGCAATGTATGAAAATTTAGCTACTTTGGCATGTACAAAAATAAGTGGTGCAATGTATTCTCCCCCATGGGATTTGAAATCAAAATATTGAATTAAAAACGGGGGCTACGAAAACTCACCTGATATGATGGTACAATGATGGTAAAATGATCGGGACAATAAGGCGCGAACACTAGCCGCAACCTAATATGAATGATAATGATCTAATTTAGATCATGAAATGATGTAGAGAATATGCATGCACATGATACCTATACCACTCATAACTTGAAAATACTAGTTATAGTGATAGTAAAATATATTCCATACTTAGGAAAAATAAGTCTTAACTAGACTAGTAAAAACTTGTCGTAGTATATTGTATATAGAAAGTTAGTGTTATAATCTTCGCCTTGAAAACCTTGAAGTAACGTCTAATAGTCGTAAAAATATACTTGTAATCATAAGTACTTCATTAGTTATGAATTTGGCACTTTGGTAATATTTCTAGAAAATCTAGGATTTAGTACGTAGAAGTAGTATTATTATTATTTCTAGTTAAAAAGCTGTCAAATTATATAGAGTATTGCCGATATTGAAACGTAATTAACTTGGTCGTTTTAAGTTCATTTTATTCGTTCTTTATATCCACGGTTTCGTCTTAGTATGTACTAATATATTTTTGATAACTCGGCTTCTCTAGGTTACGTCTAACGCCTCGGTTTGTCCACCAAAAATCGTCCAACAGCATACAATTTTCAGAAAAATAGTTTTCGTCAATAAACTTACAAAAATCATATCTCCTTCGTTATAAACTCGTTTTAATCCGTTCTTTCGCCTACGGCTTCGTTTTTGAAAGTATTTTCTAAATCTTTGGTTGATAATATCCCCTGAGTTACTGAGTTTTCCAGAAATTAAATTTTGGGACAGTAGGTTTATAAATATGTTCCAAATCCATTTCAAATGTTCTAAACTAGTTTCTAATCCACCCAAATCAGTTCCAATCACCACAAATCTAGTCTAATCCTACCATACACCTTCTCAAGGTGTCATGGGTTCTAAAACATCATCAATCTAGTGGATCTAACAAGGAAATCCAAAATAAACATTTCTAGGGTTTATAAGTTAATAGTTTATAACATGAAGTGGTATAAGCTAACATATGCATGAGATCTTGTATGAAAACCATATGATCACAACAAATACTTGAAGAAATGATGAAAATAAATTTTGCAAACTTACTTTGAATGATTATGAAGCTTGTATGATGAAAACCTAAAGATCCTTGAGTTTGTACTACAAAACCCTAACAAGGATAACTATAAGGACTTGATTAGAGCTTGATCTTGTAAAAATCTATGGATTTTGCTTGTGTTTGAGTTGTGGCCATGGGTTTGGAGAGGAGAGGAAGAGAGAGTCTGGTGAAAATGGTGAAAATATCTTGTGATAAAGTTGAGGTAGAGAAATGGGATTTTACTTGTGATTAAATAAGGTTTTAACTAGGATAGGACTTAGGTAATTAAATGCATAAGGTTAATTTGATCAAGTGGTCAAGGGGGGGGGGGGGGGGGGGGGGGGGCTTTGTGTGGTCGGTTTTTCATAGAAGAAAAGAGGCAAAAATGATTTTGATAACTTTAAAAATGTAATGTAGTTTAATTGTAGTTTTAGTTAGTTTAGTTATAATCGGGTACCGGGTTTGCTAGAAATAAATTTTAACGAAGTTAACCGGGACTTAATAAAGTCATAAAAATGATAAAAATATGTTGGGTACAAGTATTGAGCGTTTGGACAATTATTATTTAGTTTTCACGAAAACCGTCGTAATTATACTAAATTTACGATATAAATTAATAAATTCCCAAAATACCGGGTAAATGAATTTTATAAATTTTTATGATGTTGTAAGGAGTTTAAAAATATATCGGAACCATTGTGGGGATTTTTAGATATGTTGGTTACATTTATTAATCGCGTATTAACGTTTAATTAGAATAAATATACGTAAAACGTTAAATATACCAAAAATATTAATATGAATATTCTACGAGTGGTATAGCATGCAAATGCTATTATGATGATATGTAGACTATTTCTAGTCCGTATGAAATGTCCCAAATGATAATGTATGAATTCGCACCTGAACCAATATGGTTACGCGAATTTAAATATTCGTAAACCAAATTTACGATGAAAGGATCAATGCACATGAATAGTGTTTTTCTTACGGAATATGAATAGTGTTTCATGAATAGTAAAATTTTTTAATGTTTCTCAGAATATCAAACTGACATAAAAAATGATGAATTGTAAAATGATGAATAGTAAATTGTCGAAGTTTGGAAAATGACCTGAAATTACGAGTTGTGACACCTCATCTAGAATATTTATGCCTTCACATAAATAAGAATTTTCCATGTATTATCTTGTCATCGCTACCCGAAAGGGATATAAGTTTACTTGTGCAGATTTTGAGAAGAAATGGAGTGGAAATCCAGGAGGGACAAGATACACTTGATATTACTGGATTAAGGATGAGAGAGCGCGATGCCGCTGACGGCAAATAGGAGCTGAACGTGAGTCTAACTTGAAGATTCTGGAATAAAGAAAAGTGTTTATCGGGAAACAACCCAGATTTATTTTTACTATTTTTGCTGTCGAGTCTATCAGACCTGTAGCAGATGTGGCGCATCTCCATCAATAGATGCGGCGTAGCGACTACACAGGTCATATCTGTCTTTATTTTTCTGCATTTTATTTTCTGAACTATGACCTTTTTGTTAGTTTTTTTAATATAGCGCATCCCTGGTTAAGGATGCGACGTATCTAATCTTTCTGACCCGTACCAATTCCAGGCTCGATACGGCGCATCTTCCTCAATAAGATGCGGCGCATCGACTGGCCTGATGATTTACAGTTTTATTTTTATTTTCAGTTTTATTTTCTAACCACTAATAAATTTCGTACAAGTTTCGACCTTCTTAAACTCAGGTGTATAATTGGTGGTATTTATAGTTATTGCTCGTAAATGCATAATGGAGGATCAAACTGAGCAAATCTCAGGGAAGTCTTGTAACAATTCACATTTTCAGGTTAACTTCTATTTTCGGAAATTTCACTATTCATTTTTACTATTCACTTTTCACTATTCATCTCAGAAATTTTTATTTCATATTCTCGTAAGTTAAACTATTTTAACGATAATCCGAGAGTTTGACACTCGTCGGATCATTTCTTCAAAAATCACAAAGCCGTGTCCGAGATTTACTTTTAGGTTTAAACGTCATTCTAGCATCCCGATATGTCCATAAAATATTATAAACTATAGAAATATGATTTTCTCTCATTTTAGGACAATTCCAAAAGTTTTGGAATTTTACGTTTTCCAGTTCAGCGTTTTACGCGAATTACGCGTTTTAGACCCGTGTTTCCAGTATTTAGCAGGGTTTTAGCACCCGATAGAACCTACCACTCATTTTATATTTTATTATGGAGTATATTGATAAGTTCTAGCATATTTATAAGTTTCATATTTTTAGGATACCCGATTTTACGTTTCGTGGCCTAAAAACTTACGGTTAGCAACTTACGGAGTCAAAACTAGCTACATACTTAGGATATTATCATCCAAAGACCATGACTACTCATCTAGTCACCCTTATCCTTTGTGAACCGACTTAGGGGGGGGAGTCACCATGTGTGGTTAAATCTTGACCATTGATTCTTTAGATCATTACAAGTGTCTAAACTTCCATGATAAGCTTCCTAATCCTAAACTTGGTCACCAAGTTTAGGCACCTTCCTAGTTACCTTCCTAACCACCTCATTTTTAGTATAAAAACAAGCTCATTCCTTCCTTTATTCATAATCCAAACGACACACAACAAATCCCTAGCACCATGATCCTTTGATCTTCAAACTATAAGTTACACATAAGAGTTCAAGGTCTTAGTATTCTCTACCTAGTTCTCAAGTTTGTTTGGTGATTCCATGGTTGATTTAGGAGCTACACAAGGTTACTAGGGCTGAAGTTAAATGATTTTCACAAGGGTTAGATCAAGGCTAGCAAGGGTTACAAGAGTTGTGGTGAAGGGTTTGCAAGCATAGGTTTAGTGTCCTAGTTCATACTTGACTTCCCTTTCTTAAGTGAAAGCCAAAAGTTGTAAGAAACCCTTATACACTTTCTTGCTCCATATCATTTTCATACTTATTATGTTTCTTTCATGCTATATATGGTCTTTGTATTATGTTCATGATGTATAAAAACAAGTAAAACAAGTTATGGTATATATATGTTAACTTATGTTATTTAAACAAGTAAACTAGTGATTTTTATGGAGAACCATGACCAAAATAGTATAACTATGATATTTGACACTTACTTACTGTTATAAAGGACTTCAAAAGGAAAACATAGCAATTTGAATCACCCAAAACGAGTACCCGAGTCAAAAGTTATGGCCATAAGAAGTTAGCGAAACCAAAACGCCGAAACTGCCAATACCCTACTGTTTGCATTCTGCCATTTTGAAAGTCACCCTTCTGTTCCGATTCATCAAAAAGTTAAAACACGAAAGTTGTCCGGAACGACGTTTTCGTTCAGGATCAAAGATGCTCGAGCCCTGAAAACGCTTTCTGAGTGATAATTTTCTTCAAATTCTTAACAGCCCATTTTTAGACCAAAGTTACTATATAATGATTATAATTAGATGAGACCAAGAGGTCTAATGACCTAAAGCCAAGACCACAACCATGGCTAAAGCCAAGGTTGAGTCTCAAGACCATGGTAACAATGACCAAGGTCACGGCAAAGCCACGGCTAAAGACCATATAACTTTTAAAGATCAAAAAGCTTATATATATATGTTATCAAATACTACAATAGTAGGGAGCCTCATGTGAGGAGTTCATTAAGTAAGCCGTCGAGACGAGTTGTGGATTTAAGAATTAAAGTGTCCTGGCTCCTCGAACGTTTACTCCATGACTTCTGAATTATGTCGGCCCGAACGGTAGTAAGAGATATACAACCTATACATGTTTCATAAACGACTTATATTCAACGACTTACATTATATACTAAGTACTACATCATGAACATTATGCAAGATATATATAGGCAATTCTTCGTATTCTTAGACGTTACTCCAAACCTAAGTCGCAACGTTCTATTATAGGTTGCTCTTAGAGACTTTCGCGATTCGACTACCACTTTCATTTCTCATTACATAAGCTTAAGGTGAGTCATAGCCCCTACTCTTTTCATACTTGTTTTAACTCTTTGGGGGAGATACATGCACAACTACTTGCTTACTTGTACAAATACTCAAAACATTTATACTTGATTGTTTTATACTTGATTGTCTTATACTTGATTGCATTATACTTGATTTCATACATACATGACTGTCTTTTATCTTTGGGAAGTGGCTCCCAGTAATCTTTTATCTTTGGGAAGTGGCTCCCAGTAAACAGTTTTCTTTGGGAAGTGGCTCCCAGTTTTCTTTGGGAAGTGGCTCCCAGTTGTCTTTGATACATCCTAACATTTGCGAATGTTTGGATACATCATAAAAGTGAGGTCTTCGGAGATGAAGTAGAGACTCACTACTAATTGCTTAATTGTTTTGATGAACTTATACATGTCTTAATCATACTATATGTTAGCAATGGGTTGTGAACACATAGGTTGCAAGTCTCTTATGGCGGGACCTGCAACTGAGTGGATTCACAATGCCTTTGCTGTGCGAATATTCTTTAAAGACTTTTCAACTGTTTTAAGACAAACTCTATGAACTCACCAACCATTGTGTTGACACTTTAGCATGTTTATCTCAGGTTAGTAAGGCGATAGCTAGTGCGTGGAACTTAGAGTCAAGCTGCATATTCTGAAGACTTACGCTTTTATCATTTACCATTCAAAACATTTTGTATACATTTATGTATCATACTTTGGAATCTCATGTTTGTAACTTTGAATTCATTAATCGAATGGTAACTTTTCAAAACGTCTCATTTAGAGTTCGTTTTCTATAACTTGTACTTTGTATTATGAAGTAGCACCCCTGTGACACAGTCTTCCGCTGCGGTATTTTGGGGGTGTTACAGATTGGTATCAGAGCCTTGGTTATAGAGAACTAGGTTGCATTTAGTGCCTAGACTATAACTACTATATACGTTAAGACTCTCCTCTTTATTTGCCTTACACACACTTCATACGCATACGCTTTTTGGTAGTTGTTGGTTTAGTTCCAAGCTGTTAGATGATGTGACTTTAGTATTATAAGGAGCCCCAGAGATTCCTCGAGTCATTAAATAAAGAAATTGTAAATCACCGAACCATAAGTTTATGATGCCTTACTTACATAAATTTGGACGCTTCTTTATGTAAGTAATGTGTTATAAATAAGTGGGCTTAATTGTAGCCGATACAACTCCCTAACCAGAACCTTAGACGAATCAGAGTAAACACCACTATATTAGAGATCCCGAATTCTCTTAGACATATCGTAAGTAGTTAACATCAACAGAACTTCGGGACGAAGTTCTCCTTAAGGGATAGAGACTGTAACAATTCACATTTTCAGGTTAACTTCTATTTTCGAAAATTTCACTATTCATTTTTACTATTCACTTTTCACTATTCATCTCAGAAATTTTTATTTCATATTCTCGTAAGTTAAACAATTTTAACGATAATCCGAGAGTTTGACACTCGTCAGATCATTTCTTCAAAAATCACAAAGCCGTGTCCGAGATTTACTTTTAGGTTTAAACGTCATTCTAGCATCCCGATATGTCCATAAAATATTATAAACTATAGAAATATGATTTTCTCTCATTTTAGGACAATTCCAAAAGTTTTGGAATTTTACGTTTTCCAGTTCAGCGTTTTACGCGAATTACGCGTTTTAGACCCGTGTTTCCAGTATTCAGCAGTGTTTTAGCACCCGATAGAACCTACCACTCATTTTATATTTTATTATGGAGTATATTGATAAGTTCTAGCATATTTATAAGTTTCATATTTTTAGGATACCCGATTTTACGTTTCGTGGCCTAAAAACTTACGGTTAGCAACTTACGGAGTCAAAACTAGCTACATACTTAGGATATTATCATCCAAACACCATGACTACTCATCTAGTCACCCTTATCCTTTGTGAACCGACTTAGGGGGGGGGGAGTCACCATGTGTGGTTAAATCTTGACCATTGATTCTTTAGATCATTACAAGTGTCTAAACTTCCATGATAAGCTTCCTAATCCTAAACTTGGTCACCAAGTTTAGGCACCTTCCTAGTTACCTTCCTAACCTCCTCATTTTTAGTATAAAAACAAGCTCATTCCTTCCTTTATTCATAATCCAAACGACACACAAGAAATCCCTAGCACCATGATCCTTTGATCTTCAAACTATAAGTTACACATAAGAGTTCAAGGTCTTAGTATTCTCTACCTAGTTCTCAAGTTTGTTTGGTGATTCCATGGTTGATTTAGGAGCTACACAAGGTTACTAGGGCTGAAGTTAAATGATTTTCACAAGGGTTAGATCAAGGTTAGCAAAGGTTACAAGAGTTGTGGTGAAGGGTTTGCAAGCATAGGTTTAGTGTCCTAGTTCATACTTGACTTCCCTTTCTTAAGTGAAAGCCAAAAGTTGTAAGAAACCCTTATACACTTTCTTGCTCCATATCATTTTCATACTTATTATGTTTCTTTCATGCTATATATGGTCCTTGTATTATGTTCATGATGTATAAAAACAAGTAAAACAAGTTATGGTATATATATGTTAACTTATGTTATTTAAACAAGTAAACTAGTGATTTTTATGGAGAACCACGACCAAAATAGTATAACTATGATATTTGACACTTACTTACTGTTATAAAGGACTTCAAAAGGAAAACATAGCAATTTGAATCACCCAAAACGAGTACCCGAGTCAAAAGTTATGGCCATAAGAAGTTAGCGAAACCAAAACGCCGAAACTGCCAATACCCTACTGTTTGCATTCTGCCATTTTGAAAGTCACCCTTCTGGTCCGATTCATCAAAAAGTTAAAACACAAAAGTTGTCCGGAACGACGTTTTCGTTCAGGAACAAAGAAGCTCGAGCCCTGAAAACGCTTTCTGAGTGATAATTTTCTTCAAATTCTTAACAGCCCATTTTTAGACCAAAGTTACTATATAATGATTATAATTAGATGAGACCAAGAGGTCTAATGACCTAAAGCCAAGACCACAACCATGGCTAAAGCCAATGTTGAGTCTCAAGACCATGGTAACAATGACCAAGGTCACGGCAAAGCCACGGCTAAAGACCATATAACTTTTAAAGATCAAAAAGCTTATATATATATGTTATCTAATACTACAATAGTAGGGAGCCTCATGTGAGGAGTTCATTAAGTAAGCCGTCGAGACGAGTTGTGGATTTAAGAATTAAAGTGTCCTGGCTCCTCGAACGTTTACTCCATGACTTCTGAATAATGTCGGCCCGAACGGTAGTAAGAGATATACAACCTATACATGTTTCATAAACGACTTATATTCAACGACTTACATTATATACTAAGTACTACATCATGAACATTATGCAAGATATATATAGGCAATTCTTCGTATTCTTAGACGTTACTCCAAACCTAAGTCGCAACGTTCTATTATAGGTTGCTCTTAGAGACTTTCGCGATTCGACTACCACTTTCATTTCTCATTACATAAGCTTAAGGTGAGTCATAGCCCCTACTCTTTTCATACTTGTTTTAACTCTTTGGGGGAGATACATGCACAACTACTTGCTTACTTGTACAAATACTCAAAACATTTATACTTGATTGTTTTATACTTGATTGTCTTATACTTGATTGCATTATACTTGATTTCATACATACATGACTGTCTTTTATCTTTGGGAAGTGGCTCCCAGTAATCTTTTATCTTTGGGAAGTGGCTCCCAGTAAACAGTTTTCTTTGGGAAGTGGCTCCCAGTTTTCTTTGGGAAGTGGCTCCCAGTTGTCTTTGATACATCCTAACATTTTCGAATGTTTGGATACATCATAAAAGTGAGTTCTTCGGAGATGAAGTAGAGACTCACTACTAATTGCTTAATTGATTTGATGAACTTATACATGTCTTAATCATACTATATGTTAGCAATGGGTTGTGAACACACAGGTTGCAAGTCTCTTATGGCGGGACCTGCAACTGAGTGGATTCACAATGCCTTTGTTGTGCAAATTTCTTTAAAGACTTTTCAACTGTTTTAAGACAAACTCTATGAACTCACCAACCATTGTGTTGACACTTTAGCATGTTTATCTCAGGTTAGTAAGGCGATAGCTAGTGCGTGGAACTTATAGTCAAGCTGCATATTCTGAAGACTTACGCTTTTATCATTTACCATTCAAAATATTTTGTATACATTTATGTATCATACTTTGGAATCTCATGTTTGTAACTTTGAATTCATTAATCGAATGATAACTTTTCAAAACGTCTCATTTAGAGTTCGTTTTCTATAACTTGTACTTTGTATTATGAAGTAGCACCCCTGTGACACAGTCTTCCGCTGCGGTATTTTGGGGGTGTTACAAGTCTTTCGTTCTAATTCTTTTTAATCTCCTTTGTTTTTAATTTTAATAAACAACGAGGACGTTGTTTAACTTAAGTGGGGAGATGGAGAATTAGAACTTTTACTTAACTCTTACTTGTCCTTATTTTTCAAGAATATGCTTTAATTTACGCTTAATATATAAAAATTTAAAATTTTTTTAGCATGTTTTTGTTTAATCTAAGTTGCATAGGTGCACGCAAGACTTTATTTTAAAAATTGTGATTTCAAAATTCACAAATCTATGAGTGTGCCGGTGACTTGTAAACTTTAGAACTTGACTTGTATACTATTCGAGACCATCATAATAAGTATTATTTTTATAATTGGAGTGACTTGCCTAAATTGGTAAAACTCTAGGATTACACCAAAAAGCCTTTATATGTTTTGTGATATTAACTAACTACACTGGTTAGTTAACCCCCATATAAACCCTTGTTTACTCTCATTTTTAGAGTAAGATACCCCTAGAAAAACACGTAGAGCTATTTCTCTAGGATTTTTACACCTTGTTATTATGTTTCGTTACACCTTACCCCTTAGCTTACCCTGTAGATTTAAGTCTGTGGTTAGATGCTTTGGCAAAGTGTGTTTCCTTGCATTACCTGTGTTCATGTGAATAGATTCATTATCTTTGGTTAGGTCGGGAAATTGCACAATGCAATGGAGTAAAAGTACATATTGTATATTTGTGGTCAGTTTTTTGTGTGTTTACTACTTTCACTATTACATTATGTCTGAAATTCTGAAAAGTAAGGAAAAATTATCCAGATTTATTGTGATGGAATTGTGTTGAAATTTTACACCTTTAGTGAAAAAAAATCGAAAAATATTAGGAGAGAAAAAAAAAGAAAGAAAAAGTTGGTAGTTTATTTAAACCAACAATGTAAAGTTTTGTATTAAGTGGTTGATATCGCCACTATTGTTGTACTGTATTTATGGATTGAAAGGGAGTTGGACGTTATGGGAATGCCAACTAAGGATTGTTTATTCTTTGTCTAAGATCTTATTGAGTATAATTCGTGTCTACCTAAAGCGTGAGTTACAAAAGAGTCAATGCGTGAGTTATTCAATGATATGAGTCTTATTCATAGGATGGTAGGGAAGTATTCTAACCACACTTAGGACTTTAATCTATTTGTTTCTTGTTTTGTATTTTTATTTTACACCAATTTATATCCTAAATGTTATCCGTATCCAACCATATTATTATATTCGTTGTTAGCTTTCAAGCATCCGGATATGATGATGGCCAAGTAAGAATATTAAATGTATGAATAAGGTAGTGACCAACCGAGTATTAGATTAATTAGATAACGCGCCAGCGATCTGGTGTGCAACTTGGTGTCCATCCGTTATGAAAGTAACACGCCAATGATCCAAGGAACACATTAGTGACCATCCATCATTTAAAAGATCAAGGACTAACGCCAGCGATCCATGAAGCATACTAGTGACCATCCGTTAGTTAAAGCGTCGAGGACTCACGCCAATGATCTACTAAGTTTATACAAGAAATATTCAAACAAGGCTAGGTTTAACCCATGAACCATAAACTCATTTTACCACTTTAGAATTTTTACTCCTTAGCTTTAGTGGGGGAGATGTGTATCCATGTCAAGTATATGATAGAATATTCGTCACATCTGGACAGTTAAACGATTAGATTTGCTTTTATTGATATATATATATATATATATATATATATATATATTGTTTCTAATTGGTTAAGTGTTTGGCCGTACAATTATGATAAAACGAATAAGTGCTTAAATGTAAAAATATCCTATCAAGGATATATTTTCATTATGTTTATTCTAAAGGTTTACTTGAGGACATGTAAAGTTCAAGTGGGGGGATATTTGATGACATCAAATAAGTACATTTTATTAGCATCATTTATCCTATTTAATTGACTTGTTTTATAGTATTTTGTATGAGAATTGGTGCCCTTATGTTTACTTTAGTGATTCTCAGGTAAAAACAAGCAATAGGTGAAAGTTAATGATATTGGACGAATTATGGAGCTAAATGATCAAGATTTGTAAAGTCTACTGAAATCCAAGAGCTGCGCTGTATCTCTCTTAACAGATACGCCGCAACATCATATTTAGATAAATTCGAAGACCATTTCCTGACTTTGAAGAATGCGCCGCATCCAATTACAACATGCGCCGCATATAAAACTTTGGTCAACGAAGAATAATCAACTTGATCAACTCCAAAATATGCTGCATCTCATTTACAACAAGCGGCGTATCAGCTAAAGACTTCACCAGAAACTATCAAAGACGTTAAAGAACATGCGCCACATAGAGAAACAAGTTACGCCGCATCTAAAGGCGGTGTACGAATATTCCAGAATTTAATAATCTTGGACCCCACGCGAAGTTAAGTAGATGCGCCGCATCTATCATCAACATGCGCTGCATTGACCCCTCAGACAGAACCTATGAATTCCCCAAGACAGATACGAGTTTTGTGTACAAAAAACCCTAAGGAGATGAATTCAGTCGAAGAACCATCACAAGACACGCCCCAAACAAAGATCTTAGAGCCGTAAGAAGGTCATGCATGTATTTAATTCATTAAGTAGTTTTGTTTATTGTATTAGTAAGCTTTAATCCATCTGGATTGATGGGCTTGTGGCTACCATACTGCTCCCCTTAAAATTGCTTTCCCAACGGTTAAAGTTTATATGATTGATGTTTTTGGTGAATTATATTTGTGATTTGATAACCTCTGTGTTTAGTTGAGTCTTCTAGACTGCCATACCTGTTCCTCGCCTACTTATCTGGTGTCTAGAAGGTAGGATAAACATAATTAATCATTAAGGGTCTACTCGCCGATATATAGGATCCAACGAGACAGATTAGATTACGATACTCATCATATAAATCTAGCTATATAACAAGTGACAAGCTACTTGATTATAAGGACAGGTCTTCTTACGTGTATCTATTATCTATCTATGTACGTGATTGCTATTCGTTGATTCGTTCTCATTAGTTTTACTTTTTATTATTTACTAAATCCGTGCCAACCTCTAATACTCAACCCTTTTTTATTAGATTAGGATTGTAAAACTAACTTAGATATTAAAACACTGATCAAATCAACTAGATATTACAGTCCATTCTTAGTGTTTGACACTCTACTTACCACTATATGCATATTGATCGGGTACACTGCTCGTTAAGTGTGTGTGTGTTAGTAATAAGTCGGCTAAATATAAATTTAAAACTTGAAAAGGCTTAAACACCCTATGCTACACTGATATATCACACGCATCACTAAGCATGCGGTCAAGGAAATTATCACATCGACTTCGTTTACTCTCAAGGCCGGCAGAGCCCCTTCACCGCCTCAAGAACCCTCCATGGAAGACTTGCAAGTTCAGTTGTTTGGTAAGTTAGCAGCTAAAACAACACTGACTCCGGAAGAACAAGCACTCTGTGATGCTAGCAAGGAATCTTGCAAGGCAGATGTTGATAAGCAGAAACGTCCAAGAGAAGATGATGACAAAGATCCAAACTCTCAGGCAATGAAACAAAGGAATGCCGAGGGCTCATCTTCATAACACCAAGAACCTGTCATTCCTCCAACAGCAACCAAATCTTCTCAACAACCAAAGGCATCAGAAGCTGGTGCGAAGGCCCATGATCACTTCGAGTATATGGGTGGAGATGACTTTCAACAACCTGATTTGCAACCATATTATAGACCTGAACCTTCTCCAAACAGTAAAAGTGAAAAGAAGAGGAAACAGTCTCAAGAGAGACCCGAACCTTCTTCAAAAAGCACTAAGATGCGAAAACAGCCAAAAGTTGTCACATGCCTAGACAACGACAACACGGTTGATTATACATGGTTTGATGAGATGGTGAAAGCTCAACCTCCACTTGCTGACAATGGAGAACCTCTTGATGGCAGAACCGTAGAGTAAGCTCAGCTACTGCAAAGAGATTATCGGGTAAAAGAAATGAGCAAGAAAGAGCTAAGAAGGGTCAAGAATGATGCATTCAATCTTCAAAAAGATCATTCTGCTAATGCAATCAATCTCGAATATCATATGGAAAACATATCCCAAGCAATGTCAAATAATATAGATTGGATAAATCCTGAATCCAACGTTGATATTACCTCGAAGCACAAAGGGCCATATTACACTAATTGGACCAAGCCTCTGCCATTGGTCGGAAAGCTGAGGGAATCAAGGATTCCATTCAGATTCTTTTTCAACACTAATTTATAGTTCTTACAACACGGTAACACAAAAGAGAAGAAGTATGCAACCTCCCTTACTTACTCAATCCCAACTGCAAGATACTTGAACAACACAATTGAAGAAGATGCTTCACATTTGTTCATCGACAAACTTGTGGAGTACAATCATGATGCACTCTACGGGATTCATCACTCGCTTGAGAAGCTGATGTGTGTTTTTTCACACATCCTTTTTAGACCAAAATCAGACCAAATACACCAAATACTAACCAAATATGCCAAGAGAATGTATGTTTTTGTATTTGTGTATGTGCAGGTACGGATATGTGAAAAATGAACAAAAACAAGGCAAAATCGACAAAAACGAGCACGAGATTGGAAAAAGGTCTAAAGCCGGAGCCGGGGAAGCAAAATGATTAAAGAGAGCTTAAAATGTCATAAGAAGTCCTTGGAGAATTATAAAGTTGCATAAATGGTCCCTGGTGTAAAGTTTGAAGAAATGACACATTTAGTCCTTGCACTTTCAGAGTTTGGCAAAAATAGTCCCTTGAAGGAATATCCAAAGAAAAGTCAAATGAAGTCCTCATGAAATCAACGAAGAACAAAAATGGCCCTTGGAAAATATTTTCAAAATTTGGCAGCTTTGGTCCTTTTACTTTCTGAAAAATACAACTTTGGTCCCTTTGTTTAAATAACTAACCAACCGGATCCATTATTATTATCCAAACACTTCCAAAAGCCCAAACAATATAAGCCCACCATCCCTAATATACTACCCAGCCCACTTCCCTTTTAAATCCGGTCAAATTAATAATATTACCCGGATCCCCTTAATACCCGGTCAACCCACCCAACCAACGGTCAATAATAAAATAAAAACCCCAAAAACAATTCCCGCCCCCCAAATATTAACCCCTACCCAGATTTTCACTATTCACATCAACCCTAATTTCACCATGCCCTCAAATTACCCCAAGTTATAATAATTAACCAATCATGAGATATTCTAGAAGGCCTGACAGCTGACACATGACAGAGGGAATGACACATGGACCAATCATGAGTGACACGAAGGATTCAATACTCACATGCACATGATCCAAGGGTGATTATTCAAGGATTGGGGACCAAGGCAATCTAAGGGCTCAGAAAGGACTCAAGAAAGCGCAACTCACACGGATTGGTGAGCTGGACACACCTAGAAGCATCCTCAGTCTCCTATTTATACCTCCCCCTCATTCCAAATTAGTGGGTAGTTTTTAGTCTTGTTTTAAGTATTTCTATTTTTAAGTTTGTTGTAATTTTCATTTTCAACAAGTCTTGTACTAAATTTCTGCTTATTAATATAAATTTAAATTTTCAGCTTATTATCATAATTCCATATCTGCTTATTTTTCTCATTTACTTATTTAGTTTTAATCGGTAGTGGTAATTTCTCTTTATTTAAATATGTTTTAAGCTTCTATTTAAAAAAAAAAGTTAAAAAATAAATAAAAAATAAAAAATAAAATATATATATAAAAAAACAAAAAATTATATATATATATTCCATATTAGTTTTTATTGGTTTGAATCAAGTTTCATATAGTTGTTTTCTGTTTTTATCAGCTTATATAAGCATTGACTTTACTGTTTCATCAAACTTCTAAAAATACAAAAAGGTCAAACATTGGTCAACTTATTAGCTTATTCAATAAGCTTAGCTTATTTGGGATTTAAGGCAGCCAAGAAGGAGCACTTGGCCTGTCAAAAGACAGGTAAGCATAGTGAATCCCCCTCTGTTCTGCTGAGGGGGAATTGGACTGTGAGTTCTCAAATTTATTTTATCTCAGTATTGCATAGTTAACATTAGTAGTTTAGATTTGATTTAGTTGCTTGATTCTGTCTTATTGTGATATTAGAGTAGTAGATTAAGCTGATTATTGGTTTGTTTCAAACTGTGTTTAAGTAGTTTTGGTAGTTTCTGTTATACTGTCTATCTCATTTAGATTTGTGTTGCTTTGGTTCTAGGATTTATTGCACCTGAGATCTGTAAAACTAAGTTTGAAGTTCGGATTAAGTTGGAGTAGATTTGAGTAAGCTGTTGGTTGAGATAGTCACTTATAGGGTGTTTGGTTCATGTTGTTTTGCTGGTCTCAGTTTCACTTCAGAAGGTTATAGTAGTTTAGTAACATCTCTTAGGTTGTTTTAGGTCTATATCAATCACAAAAATTAGTAGTTATTAAATAAAAGTCAAAAATCTTCTTTATCTCATATTTCTGCATAACAGTTAGCTTAATAGGATTGCACATACATCAAATTAGTTGCATAAGTACTAGTGGTAGTTTATTTTATTCATATAATAGCTTTTCACAACCTTTTCAGTTAAGTTTTAGTAATCAAAAGTCATTTTGGGTCAAAATCTCTGTCAAACTAAAAAGTCAATTCAAGTATTGGACTCAGTTTTTGCCCTAACTATTGGATCATTTTTAGAGTTCAATATAATTTGGAAATACTTTTTGATTGTGGATTCTAGTAGTTTTACAGTAAAAAAATAATAACAAAAAGAAAATTTCAGATTGAATCTTATTTGCTTATTGGAAAAGTTGGTTAAAGTTGCTTGTTGGTTTATAAATTCCCTTGCTCCACAAGTTCTGACTCATCTTCTAGTCTACTTTTAGATAGTTTATTGGTTAAAGGATTGAAAGGTATTGGTGATTTTGGGTTCTCAGTAGGTTAGTGTAACTTTTGCCCCCTTCAGAATCTACTCCTCAGTTTTCCTTCACTGCTTATTTGGCTTATCCATTTGGTAGTTTGAACCTAGGACTGATTTTTAAGTATCAGGGTTGCAACTTGGATTTGCTGAGCATTATTTGAGTATTATTGATCATTTGAGTTCTTTTAGACCTTAAGTTGAGTTTTTCATTGAGAAAATTCCTGTTGCTAGATTTGTTTGCTTATTGGCTTATATCATAAGTGCTTAATTGATTGTTTTGATCCATATCTGTGTTACTGAGTATATATTGGTCTGAGATCTGTTCCACTAAGCTCATTTTAGTCTCAAAATCAGTTGGTCAAAGTTTGGGGTCAGTTCTGGTCAAAGTGCTTATTAATAAGCACTTCATTTTAAGCAGTTTTGAGCTAATAAGCAGTTTTCTGGCTTATTTTACTTTCAAAATTTTTTCTCAAGCTTATTTTAATATTTTAGATTTTCTATAATTTTTTCAAATTCTTCTGAGTTCATTTACTATTTTTCTTATTTTATTTTCATTTCTAATCAATTTTAAATACTTTTTAATTACTAAAAAATCCAAAAACAATCATAAAAAGCCAAGAAAAATCCAAAAAAAATCATAAAAAGCCAAGAAAAATCCAAAAATATTTTTAAAATTTATTTTCATTTATTTTAAACTTTTAGAAATTTATTTTGCATTTTTCCCATTTATTTTGAATTTTTAATTAGATTTAATAGTTTTTAATTCCCAAAAATTATACAAAAAGCCAAAAAAATTAGTTTTCAGTTTTAAAATTACTTTTTAGTTATTTTATAATTTTTAAATTTTATGTTGCATTTTTCTTACCTTATTTGCAGTTTCTTTTAATTATTAATTAGATAAAATAGTTTTTAATTCATAAAAAATAAATAAAAAGTCAAATTTTTTTTTTCTTTTTCTCGAATTTTTTTTTTATCATTTTTAACTTTCGAAAATTATTTCCAAGTCCGTAGGAGTAGTGTAGCTTAAAAGTCGCGTTTTATTTCGTACGTTAACGTTTATTTTACGTTTTAGCGTACGGTTTCAATTTTACGTTACGTTTCTAGTTGCCTTATTTGAAATACGTGCTTAAGTGATTATTTGTGCTTCATTTACTATTTCATTAGTATAATCTCATTAAAATCGCCTTTTACCACTTTCACGACACGTTTCACGAATCGGGAATTGAGAATTCCATTCATCCTTCACACGGACTACGACCTCGGGTTATCCGTATTTCTTTGCGTATCTCTTGAGTAATACTTATACTATATATAAGTTGATTTCTCACGAATCAGAAGCGAGCACTCTTTTATTGCAGAAGCAGGCTGGAACAAACAAGGGGGATGTCATGCATGATCTGAAGATTGTCTCTATCTAATTCATCTCTACTGTTACCCACTGGGGATACTCCTTTCTCAACAAAATCATTGTCAAGCGACTAGATGAAAAGGAGTATGTGATCTCTGAAGCTGACTTTCCAAGACTTCACCTGAATGACATTGAAGACATGTATCTTCTAAAGGTCCAAGGTAAACTCAACAACTTGCCAAAGGATATACAGCTGGCATTCATCACTTCTCTTCTGATCTTCATTAGGAGTATCAATATTCTTGAACGTGTTGAAGATCTCCAACTGGGAGTGGAAAGTTATCAAAAGAAGCTGAATCTGACGAAGCCGAAGATTCATGAAGTTCCCGACATCAGCAAGTTATCTCAATATACCTTGATGAAGCAACCAGCATTTGGGTTCATCTACAGAAGTGTTCATTCATACAACTATTTCACGGCATTCAATGAAATCCAAAAGTTCTGTGCTAAAACGTTGAAGTTTGTCAAAGATGGACTCAAATCCCGACTCGATGACAAAGAACTCCACAACAGCAAAAGATGGACCTCAGATGAAGCTAGACAAGTTCGTAGGGTCGTAGCAAGGATTGACCATAGGTTGAAACGTCGTGACCAGATCAGAAGGCTGGAAAGCTATCTCGGAGGAAGACCGGGCTTCCCAGTGTTGACATTCCAAAGACCTGAATGATGGTAGGGTTTGTAAGTAGTTGATTTGGTTTGTCTTGATTAACTATTTGTTTGTATTAACTATGGCTTGTGCACATATAACAATGCACAAGCACAACTAGGGGTGGAAACGAGCCGAGCCGAGCCCGAGCTCGCCAGAGCTCGAGCTCGGCTCGTTTAAGTTTTAAAAGGCTCGAGCTCGAGCTCGGCTCGTTTCGAGCCTTAAATTTTAAGCTCGAGCTCGGCTCGTTGTATATTATATAGGCTCGGGCTCGGCTCGAGCTCGGCTCGTTTATACGATTTGCCCATGAAAAGTTAAAGCTTGGCTCGAGCTCGAGCTCGGCTCGTAATATATCTTTATTAAGCTCGTTAATAAGCTCAAGCTCGAGCTCGGCTCGTATATATGTTTAATACCATGGGCTCGTTTAGGCTCGCGAGCCTAAACGAGCTTTCTATGTAAAGCTCGGGCTCGAGCTCGATTAATAAACGAGCTGCAACTTAGGCTCGAGCTCGAGCTCGAGCTCGTTTAGGCTCGGCTCGTTCGAGCTTTTTACCGATTCGATCCCGAGCTTTTCACGAGCAGCTCGGCTCATTTCCACCCCTATGCACAACCCATACTTTGTAAAGAAAGGACCCTGAGGTACGCATCAGTGGCGGGTAATCCTGATATAAGGAGCGAAAGCTTCTTACTTTTGAGTAGATTTAATCAAATTTTCTTAGTTTTCATAATTCTGATCAAAAGGACAAATATTCCCTCTCGTAATCAAAACCTCAAAAAGTTATTTCACTTATTGAGGGGGAGTATTTGAAAATATCTTTGTTCAAAATCGATAAGTTCCTGGTATATTCTTCCCATAAACCTCAAAAAGCGTATGTTAATCAAAAGTTTAACAAAAACAACATAAATATGCTATTTTTGAGGGGGAGAAAACGAATGTGATTAAAATATGATTAAATGAGAAAGAAATCTCGCATGAGCTAGACTCGGAATTAACTAAAGAATTGACGAAACATAACAAATGTCAGTAATCGAAAGGACTTGCTCCGGGACGGGTAATAATTTCAAGCCAGTCTAACTAGTGATGTAAATGTGTCTCGCAAAGGACAAGTCTGAGTAGAATGTACGTTTCGAGAGACTCCCTTTGGATTTGATCAGGATGGGTAATAATTTCAAGCTGGCCTAGCCAGTGATGTAAACGTGTCTCGAATTGGTCATGTTCATTGAGAATCAATCAATTAAAAAGTGAAACTTCCCCCACATCATGTAAATGTCTATTTACAACTTATAAGCACATGTGAAGGGGGAGTATTTATGTCACAACTCGTAATTTTAGGCCATTTTCCAAACTTCGACAATTTACTATTCATCAATTACTATTCACCGGTTACTATTCATCATTTTCAGAGTCAGTTTGAGATTCTGAGAAGAGTTCAGAAATTTTACTATTCACATGACACTATTCATTTCTGGAAGAAAACACTATTCACATGCTTTGCTCATTTCATCGTAAATTTAGTTTACGAATATTTAAATTCGCGTAACCGTATTGGTTCAGGTGCGAATTCATACATTATCATTTGGGACATTTCATACGGACTAGAAATAGTCTACATATCATCATAATAACATTTGCATACTATACCACTCGTAGAATATTCATATTAATATTTTTGGTATATTTAACGTTTTACGTATAATTATTTTAATTAAACGTTAACACGCGATTAATAAATATAGCCAACATATCTAAAAATCCCCACAATGGTTTTGATATATTTTTAAACTCCTTACAACGTCACAAAGATTATAAAATTCATTTACCCGGTATTTTGGGAATTTATTTAATTTATAACGTAAGTTTAATATAATTGCGACGGTTTTCGTGAAAACTAAATAATAATTATCCAAACGCTCAATTCTTATACCCAACATATTTTTATCATTTTTATGACTTTATTAAGTCCCGGCTAACTTCGTTAAAATTTATTTCTAGCAAACCCGGCACCCGATTATAACAAAAACTAACTAAAACTATCTAAATTATGCAACTAAAACTATACAAATCCTCCACTACTTATCCTAATTAAATCAAAACTATTTTTGCCCTTTTTCTTCCTTTGAAAAACCGGCCACAACCCCCCCCCCCCCCTTTAACCCCTAGCATTAAATTTCTTTTAACCATTATAATCTTATAATAATCACAAGTAAATATCTATTTTTCTTCCTAAATTCTCACACAATTCTTATCCACTACAAACTCAAGTTTCTCTCTTCCTTTCTTCTCCAAACCCATGGCCAAAACACAAACAAGACCAAAATCCATTAATTTTTCAAGATCAAGATATATTCTAGCTCATTTGATAATCCTTGTTAGGGTTTTGTAATATAAACTCAAGGATCATAAGGTTTTCATCATCCAAGCTTCATAATCATTCAAAGTAAGTTTACAAAATTTATTTTCATCATTTCTTCAAGTATTTATTATGATCATATGGTTTTCATACAAGATCTCATGCATATGTTAGTTTATACCACTCATTATATATACTTATGTCTTTGAAACCCTAGGAATGGAAAACCATGTTAGATCTACTTGATTCATGATGTTTAAGAACCCATGACACCTTAAGAAGGTGTATGGTAGGATTAGACTAGATTTGTGGTGATTGGAAGTGATTTGGGTGGATTAGAAACTAGTTTAGCACACTAGAAATGGATTTGGAACATATTTGTAAACCTACTGTCCCAAAATTTAATTTCTGGAAAACTCAGTAACTCAGGGGAGGTTTTCAACCAAATATTTAGAAAATAATTTCAAAAACGAAGCTGTAGGCGAAAGAACGGATTAAAACGAGTTTATAACGAAGGAGATATGATTTTTGCAAGTTTATTGACGAAAACTATTTTTCTGAAAATTATATGCTGTTGGACGATTTTTGGTGGACAAACCGAGGTGTTAGACGTAACCTAGAGAAGCCGAGTTATCAAAAATATATTAGTACATACAAAGACGAATCCGTGGATATAAAGAACGAGGAAAATGAACTTATAACGACAAAGATATTCACGTTTCAATATCGGCAAAACTATATATATTTTGACAGCTTTTTAACTAGAAATAATAATAATACTACTTCTACGTACTAAATCCTAGATTTTCTAGAAATACTACCAAATTGCCAAATTCATAACTAATGAAGTACTAGTGATTACAAGTTTATTTTTACGACTATTAGACGTTATTTCAAGGTTTTCAAAGCAAGGAATATAACACTAACATTCTGTATACGATATATTACGACAAGTTTTTACAAGTCTAGTTAAGACTTATTTTTTTCTTAAGTATGGAATATATTCTACTATGACAATAACTAGTATTTCCAAGTTATGAGTGGTATAGGCATCATGTGCATGTGCATTCATTACATCATTTCATGATCTAAAGTAGATCATTATCGTTCATATTAGGTTGCGGATAGTGTTCGCTCCTTGTTGTCCCTAGCATTTCACATCCTTGTATCATCATTTCGAGGTGAGTCATAGCCCCACTTTTACTTGTTTAATTACTTTATAAACTCTTTGGGGGAGATACATGTTTAAATACTTGTTTTATACTTTTATATGTTTTGAATTACTTCTAGGGGAGAATACGCTACTTTAATTATTTTTGTACAAGGCCAAAGTATTAAATTCCTTACATTGCTTAAGTTGCCTTATTACCACGTCTTGACAAGTCCCCTTTATTATCATGGACCGTTAATTAAAGTACGAGCAAGAGTGAGTGAATAGATCTATTGAGGGTGACTCCTCCATCCGTGTTTGGGTTGCTCCAACTGAATTACGAATGCATTTCATGTCTAATATCTTTAGAGTGTCTGGTAAACACTCATTTGGGGCCAAGTAACGTCTAGCTTCGGGGTCATGAGCTTAAGAGACAATGTAGTTTTTATGACTGAAATCTTATTACTTTACTTTATACTTGGGCTATTGTACATATGATTAAAGTTATATACTGATGGTTTTTATAAACCTTATTACTGATTTATTACTGAATTACGATGCCTTTGCATCAACTTTATTACTGAATTACGATGCCCTAGCATCAACTTTATTACTGAATTACGATGCCTTTGCATCAACTTCATTACTGAAATACGATGCCTTTGCATCAACCTTATTACGGATTTACGATACTTTTGCTGGGAAATTCTTCTCTCCAAATGTTTTACATTACCTACTTGTTCACTAAAATCTATGAACTCACCAACCTCATGTTGACACTTTAGCATGTATTTTCAGGTTATTAAGGTAGCTCATGTTGTATGCATTTGGACCTTCATGGAGTCACGGAGTCGACGCATCTGACTATATTTTCTGCACTTATGAACGTTTGATCTTGTTGAACTTATTTTACCTAAATTAGCAACATCTTTTGGGACCTATGTTTTGTAAACTCTGAATGTTTTAATGATCAAACACTGTATTTTCTAAACGACACTTTAGGTCATTCAATGTAACTGTAACTGTGATGCTATGGCAGTCACCCCCAGGTATTCCATTCCGCTGCCATTCAGGTATTTTGGGGGTGTGACAATTTCTGAAAATGCAAAACTCTCAAAGTGTTAAACAAATATGTTTTAACAATCATAAAACACTTTGAGAGATTTTCAAATAATATTTATGGCAACATAGGATAGTCATGGAGTTATAAGGTGACTAAGATTAGGAAAAAATCGTCCTATGATCCGCCAGAGCCGGAGGGATCTACCCAAGGACAATACCAATAGTTTAGAACTAGAAAGTCCTTAGGTATGATATGAAAAAATGAGTAAGGAATGAAAGGAGAAAGAAGGGGTTGAAGAATTAAAAAGAAAAGTTGTGAAAAGGGTGAAAAGAAATAGCCCTTCAAATGATTCAACCTTAGGGCAGAAACCGGGTTCAACTCATATGCTACTGGTTGTTACTAAGGTAACACCGGTATTGAAGACAAAGACATCATGGACCCAGTGACGCACTGCACTAAACCTTCAAAACCACTCAAGTTCTCTTAAAAGAGCTTGTTTCATTCTCATCGGGAACCATTCATAAACTATCGACCGCTCATTACGAGCCATGTTGATATTGAAACAGGAGACTCCGCCTTAGTCTTCGTCAATAAACGAAGCACTTATCGAGTCTAGAGCAGCGAGATTACATCAAAGGATCTCTTAGGAACACATAATACTTCTACACTGGTGGTCCAACAATAAGGACACCAGATGTAAACTTAAGAGTCCTTCGGAGATCTTAGCAATCTGCCAGAACATTTATGGAAGGATTTACTATTGTGATTCTCAATGATTGAATGGAAACTCCTGCCAGGGTCAACATTAAACAGCCCTGACAGCAGGTCACTTTGGTAATTCCTTGTGGATTATGCTTAGTGTTCACTGTTGATATAAATAATGTTTAAAAAGGTTATTAATATCTCTCAATAAACCTATGTTTTGATAATCACAAAACTTAAATCAAATTAAGTCAAGATTAAGAAGTAAACAAGTATTTGGTGACAAATATTTACTTCTACATCTAATATCAATTAAGGTATGCATAAACTAAGCATCTTATGCATTACATGATCAAAGGAAATTTTGTCTTAAGACATAACATATTATAAAATGACATAAACATTTTATATATATTTGTAAATCATTTTTGGTAATACTATATTAAACCACAAAGATATGATTTCAAATTTCCAACCAAAAAGGGCAAATTTTATCCAGAAAAACTTTTCCAACGTTCAGGAGGGCGGCCCCTTTAATTTTACTAGGCGGCCCCCTTAATGATTAAGGGGACCGGCCTATAATTAAGGGGACCGGCACGCTCCCGAAGAGTAAAATCTGGCCCTATAAATATTGGATCATTTCACACATTTTCCTCACCTTTTTGCACTATAAACTTTCTGATCCAACCTCTCTTTCTAGATCTAAAATCCTTTGATCATATAATTCATAAGTCTTTGTTTCCAATTGATCCAAAGCTTCATCCATTCAAGTGCAAGAAGAAGAACACTTCTCTACATCCATCTAAATTGTAGTAGTGTTGTGAATAGCTAGTTTCATATTGTAGTTGTGTTAGATATTTGTAAAGGTGTTGTGTAAATTTGTTGATTGTAGAAACTAGGCGTGTTGTAAAGTAGTTTAGTAGTTGTGAATTAGTTGTGCATTGAAGAAGGTGTGAAGTTGTGAAGTTGTGAAGAAGGTGTGAAGCCTTGAAGAAGTTGTGAAGTTGTGAAGAAGGTGTGAAGCCTTGAAGAAGTCGTGAGATTGGTTCTAGCTACGATTAAAACTCGACATTTAGCTTAGTATCGTTAACTCGTGTAAGCCAAGGTGTGTAAGGTTTCTCCACCATAAGGAGTTTGTTGACGTAGTGAAGAAAACTCTCGAGTGTGGTACTCGGGGAGTGGAGTAGGGCAAGAAAGGTGTCCTTGTAGCCGAACCACAATAAATTCGCGTGTTGTGGTTTGATCTTTCTAACTCTATCTTTTCTTCATTACATTTCAATACTTTCATTACTAGATTAGAATTGCTTATGTTGGTTGTCCTTTGAATTCACTTAAGATCGAATCGAAAGTTTTTAACAAGCTACAAAATATTTTTGATAATAAACTTTTAAAAGGACGTAAAACTATTCAACCCCCCTTCTAGTTTTCCACAATTGGTATCAGGAGCCACGTCTAGCAAGATCTTTAAAATATATTGTATTTTAAAACTTGTAATGATCTATGGAATCTGAAAAATATTTAGAAGGGCAATCTATGCAAAGACCACCACTATTTGTGTCACACCCCCAAAATCGGGTCCAGCGGAAGCATACGTGTAGCTGGGGTGTAACTCAATTGATATCACAACACAAGTACAAAAATGGTTTTCACTTTAATCATTTAGAATAAAATCGTTGGATCAAAAATGTTGAATTTACATCGTTAAAAATAGTGCGGAAGTAGGCCCTTAAATAGTTTAAAACGGTCCCCGTATAATTAATCAGAGTCTTCTATGACCATGCCATGCCCTGCCAAAACCTCCTGTAGCGTGCCATAGCTTAATACCTGAAAATACATGCTAAAGTGTCAACACGAGGTTGGTGAGTTCATAGAGTTTGTTTAACAAATAAGGCCAATAGAGAAAAGATCGCCCAGCAAAGGCATCGTAAATCCACTCAGTTACAAGTCCCGCCATAAGAGACTTGTAACCTGTGTGTTTACAACCCACTGCCAAATGTGTTAAAGTCTTCGTGAACAAAAGAAATATGTGGACCAATAATCAAAGATAAGTGTAGTTTGACCAATACATTTGGTTACGTGACCAATTCATTCGGTATGTGACCAATTCATTCGGTCGTATTACCCGTACATTCGGTTATGTGACCAGTTCATTTGGTCATGTATGTACATAGTGGGAAAGCCGGTTCATTCGGTTAGGTGTGCATAATAGTGGAAAAGGCTTGGGTCCAAAGGTAACAAAGATTAAGTGTGATGCAATTGGACATACACTACATTCGAATGAGTAAGAAATTCATAAATGGAGCAAGTAAATGTTTAACTAAGCATGTAGCAAAAACCAATTAAATCCAGTATACATTTAGATGGAAACGAGCATGTATTCTCCCCCAAAACCGTTATAAAACAAGTTAAAATAGTAGGGGCTATGACTCACCTGGAGCGATAGCTACGATGATAAGAATGGATACACTGAAATGAGGCACGATCTCTAACCGCAACCTAATATGAGTAATAACGATCTACCTTAGATCATGACATAATGAAATGAATGCACGTGCACATGATGCCTATACCACTCGTAACTTGTAGAAATACTTGTTGTTATCAAAATATTCATTTTCCAAACCTTGGGAAATTATGGCAATTTAGAAAGTAAACTAGCCGAAATCTATATATATATCGTATATATATAAGTATTAGTATTGAAATCCTCGATTTGAAATCTTTCACATAACGTCTTAAAACCATGAAAATATACTTGAAATCACTAATACTTTATTAGTTATGAATTTGGATACTTGGGTATTATTTCTAGAAATATAAGTTACTACGTAGTGGTATATTATTTTTGTACAAAAGCTGTCAAAACAATATTTATTTTGCCGTTACTGAAACATGAATATCTTTGTCGTCGTAAGTCCGTTTTACTCGTTCTTTATATCCACGGAATCGTGAGATAAAATACTAGCATATTTTTGATAAGTCGGGATGGCTAGATTTAGTTTACGCCTCGAAACTGTCGTGACCACTGTTCATCAGCAAGGTTTTTCAGAAAAAAAGTTTTCGTCGTTAACTTCGGAAAATCATAACTCCTTCGTTATTAACTCGTTTTAATCCGTTCTTTCGCCTACGGCTTCGTTTTTGAAAGTATTTTCTAGAAAAATTGTCAAAGGTTACTGTGTAAATTCGTATTTTTCTGGATAAGCCAAAATGGAACAGCATGTATTTCTACTTGTTCAAAAACCATTTTCAAGGTTTCAATCTAGTCTTTACTTCAACCAATCCACTTTCAATCACCACAAAACTAGTCTAATCCTACCATACACCTTCTTAGGGTGTCATGGGTCCTTAAACATCATCAATCCACTAGGTCTAACAAGAGTTTCATATGTTTCCACTTCTAGGGCTTCAAAGTTAATATATACAAAAATGGAGTGGTACAAGATGATGCATGTATAAGATCTTGTAAGAAAATTATATGAACATGATAATAACTTGTAAAAATCATAAAAATGAGTTTGTTTACTTACTTGAAGGTTTAGGGAGTTTAGATGACAAAAAGCCTACTAATCCTTGAGTTTTTATTTCAAAACTCTAACAAGGATGATTATACTAACTAGTTTATAATATGATCTTGTAAAATTTTACCCTCCTTGCTCCTTGATTACCCCATTTCGAGCCAAACACAAGAGAAAAGAGAGAAAAAGCTTGCTAAGTGTAAGTAAAGTGATTTTAGTGAAAATGAGTAAGAAAAGTTTAATATATACTAGGGACAATAGTTAGGTGTACATTTAATTTGTTTGGTGAGGTATTAAAGTTTGAAGACCTTTTAGGGGGGGGGGGGGTGGCCGGTTCTAGGGGAGGGAAAAGGGGGGATGTGTTGGGTGATTAGTTAGTAAAAATTAGTATTAGTAGTTAAGTGTAGTTAGGTTAGGTTTAGGTTTAAGGTTTAATCGGGTACCGGGTTTGTTAAAAATAAGTTTTGTTGAAGTTATTCGGGACGTAATAAAGTTATAAAAGTTGTAAAAATATGTCGGGTACAAGTACGGAGAGTTAGGGTGATTATCGTTTAATTTTGGTGAAAACCGGCGTTATTAAGTTAAACGTACGATACGTAATAGTTAAATTTCCAAAATACCGGGTAAATTAATATTATAGTTTTTATATTGTAAAAATGAGTATAAAAATGTATTAGGATCATAGTCGGGAGTGTCGGACATGTTAGACACATTTATAGTTCGCGTATTAGCGTTTATTCAAAATAAACGTACGTAAATCGTTAATTGTACCAAAAGTATAAATTTAATTATCCTACGAGTGGAATAGTATGCAAGTGACACAATGATGATACGTAGACTATTTCTAGTCTGTATGAGATGTCTCAAAGGATAATGCATGAATTCACACTTGAACCAATACGGTTACGCGAATTTGAACACTCGTAAACTAAATTTACGAAGAAATGAGTAATGCACGTGAATAGTGAAATTTCTTCCGGAATGAATAGTGTCAAGTGAATAGTAAAATTTTTAAACGCTTCTCAGAATATCAAATGGACCTCAAAAACGATGAATAGTGATCGATGAATAGTAACTGATGAATAGTGATATGTGAATAGTAAATTGTCGAGGTTTGGAAAATGACCGGAAATTACGAGTTGTGACAGTCTTCCCTTCTAACAGGAACTTCGTCCCGAAGTTCAGTTTGTGTAAGTCTCTAGAATGGTATTGGTGAAAAGATGGTGATATTTATCGTGTAAGCTACTGAGCTCTAATGGGAGTTCAAGTCTGTAGGCCACTAAACCCATACTGTCTGAATCCCGGTTTTATCTTCCCAAATTTCTCTTAATGGTATTATGCCTTTCCTAGGCAGAACTTTTAACATAATCATGCCATTAACTTGAAGTTCGAAGGGTTTACAACTTATTGAACTTGTAACTGATTCTTGACTCGTAAGAAATTCCTGGTTATTTCATGAATGCTTATTGGACTAGTGAGTTAGGCTTTTTCCACATTTCGATCCGTCCATGGATGTTGGCACTTCGACCATAGAGTGCTTCAAATGGTGTAGTCTCTAAGCTCGTGTGGTAACTATGGTTATAAAGGAATCTGATTTATGGAAAATGGTTAGTCCAACCATTTCTAGAGTCAATCACACCCAAATTGGGCATATCTCCCTATGCTTGAATCGTTCTCTAATCCTGACCATTGGTTTGCCGATGATAGTTGGTGTGGTTCCAAAGAGATCTTAATGAAATCGCTAGGAGCTTGCGGTGATAAAAGATAGAATATTCATTAGATCGGAATTCGTTAATAGTACATGAAACTTATACGATAGAACGTAGAATTAAACACAAAAGAAGTACAACACTAGAGAGTTTAGGTTTTATTTATATACAAGGTAGGAGTTCTCTTTTTAATATTGACATCGTTGTTGTTTTCCTGACGAGCTTCGCATTTCAACGAACTCTTCCTCCATTCTGGTTCCTCAACTCTGGGCATTCACTCTTGAAGTGTCCAATTACTCCACACTCATGGCAGGTTACCGTGACTTTCTGATGCATTACGAGGGTGGGAGTCTTGCAATCCTTGGCTTGGTGTCCGACCTTTTGGCAGTTTCCACATTGAGTGGGGCAAGGTCCTTTGTGATGAAACTGACACTTGTTGCACTTAGGTAAAGTACCTGCATATCCTTTCTTTTCACTTGGCTCCGCAACATAGGCCCTAACCACTTCATGTTGTTTGTTTGGCTGCCATACTTGATCGTCTCCTTGGTTGTCATCCCTTTTCCTCTTGTTTTCGTTGTTGTTGTTGACAGTAGTTTCTTGCTTCATCACTTGAGCCATAAGATTTTGAGACATTCTGATAGCTTCCTCTAGCGTGTCTGATTTAGAAGCAATTACGTTCCCACTGATGTTGCAGGGTAGTCCACCGATGAAATTTTCTAGCAGCTTTTCGTTATCTGAAACCATAGTTGGACATAGCACAGCCAACTCCTGAAACCTTCGGATATATGCCTCGATATCATTACCTACTGTCACTAGCTTATAAAACTCTGTTTCCAACTTCTGCACCTCAGTACGAGGGCAAAACTTATCAGTCATCAATTTCTTGAATTGCTCCCAGGTGAGCTTGTAGGCCTTTTCCATACCTATCGGTTGAGCATAAGAGTTCCACCATGACATAGCTTCATCCAAAAGCATGCCAGTAGCGAATTTTACCTTGCTGACATCAGGACAGTTGCACATGAGGAACACATTCTCAGTCTTTTCGAACCAGCGAATCAAAGCAACCGCTCCTTCAGTGCCCTTAAACTTGATGGGATCACTAATCTTAAAATTTTTCCAAGTACATTCACGCCTATTATCGGATTGTCCATCTGTCCCTGTCTGTAAAGCGTCCTCAGCAGCCCTTGCAGCTATCTCAGCTCTCTCGATCTCTAGAGCTTTGGCGATACTATCCTTAACCAATTTCCGAATAGCAGCAGGTGTCATAGTTGGAGTAGCTTTAACTTTCCTTGGTGGCATAGCTCTTCAAAACGAGAAAAGAAGGGTGAGACATAATTAAGACGTTTCCTAGTAGTAGATGTTCGAGAGTGGTTTATCGTAGAATGAAAAGTTGATGTTGCGATATGACGAGTTGACGTGGCTCGAGTGGTTTTGTGATATCCTGAGATTTTCGTTGATTTTTAAATGGTCATAATATACCTAGGGATCCTCCTTATATGTGGTATGGAAAGTCTTTCCTAGGGAGGTCATTGATAATCTCCACTTATCAATATTGGGAGTAATGAGTGATAAATGACATAGGAATCTATAGAGTATCACCTAATTCCTTATATATATGGGGATGGTGAAGGGAAATAATAGTGATGGTGAGAAGGGAAAAGACTGTGACATCCGCGACATAATGAGATTGTGATGAAAGTAAGTATGCACACATGAATAAAACATTTGGAAAATGAGTTGAGAATTTATTCCAGACAAAATTTTTATTATAACCATTCTTAGTGTTTCAAAATTCATTTCTGAGTCGGATATAGGTAGTCAGCCTATGTCCCACTATCCCGGGTTGAATATAGGTGACTAGTCTATATTCCACCGAGGTTCCATGAATTTTGAAATACTCAGCTCAGTTATACTACCAAGACGTACAGAAAGACAAAAGCAAGTGACCAAACTCGAGGTCAAATGATGAAACTATGCAAAGAAGAACATAACGCGGTGACATATACGATACATGAGCATGCTTATATGAAAGACAATGATAGAAATCAATTAGAATAAATGAACATAATATACCAGATAATGAGACACAAATCTCATCACCTAAGTCAGCAACAGACCACAAGTGAGGCATCATCTTGGCAGGCAGGCACGTGACGGTCATAGGGTTAAGTTTTCGTAAAAGTAGCTATAGTCTAGGTTTTAAAAACACTTAGTTCGCTATAGCCAAAGCTCTGATACCAATCTGTCACACCCCCAAAATCGGGTCCAGCGGAAGCATACGTGTAGCTGGGGTGTAACTCAATTGATATCACAACACAAGTACAAAAATGGTTTTCACTTTAATCATTTAGAATAAAATCGTTGGATCAAAAATGTTGAATTTACATCGTTAAAAATAGTGCGGAAGTAGGCCCTTAAATAGTTTAAAACGGTCCCCGTATAATTAATCAGAGTCTTCTATGACCATGCCATGCCCTGCCAAAACCTCCTGTAGCGTGCCATAGCTTAATACCTGAAAATACATGCTAAAGTGTCAACACGAGGTTGGTGAGTTCATAGAGTTTGTTTAACAAATAAGGCCAATAGAGAAAAGATCGCCCAGCAAAGGCATCGTAAATCCACTCAGTTACAAGTCCCGCCATAAGAGACTTGTAACCTGTGTGTTTACAACCCACTGCCAAATGTGTTAAAGTCTTCGTGAACAAAAGAAATACGTGGACCAATAATCAAAGATAAGTGTAGTTTGACCAATACATTTGGTTACGTGACCAATTCATTCGGTATGTGACCAATTCATTCGGTCGTATTACCCGTACATTCGGTTATGTGACCAGTTCATTTGGTCATGTATGTACATAGTGGGAAAGCCGGTTCATTCGGTTAGGTGTGCATAATAGTGGAAAAGGCTTGGGTCCAAAGGTAACAAAGATTAAGTGTGATGCAATTGGACATACACTACATTCGAATGAGTAAGAAATTCATAAATGGAGCAAGTAAATGTTTAACTAAGCATGTAGCAAAAACCAATTAAATCCAGTATACATTTAGATGGAAACGAGCATGTATTCTCCCCCAAAACCGTTATAAAACAAGTTAAAATAGTAGGGGCTATGACTCACCTGGAGCGATAGCTACGATGATAAGAATGGATACACTGAAATGAGGCACGATCTCTAACCGCAACCTAATATGAGTAATAACGATCTACCTTAGATCATGACATAATGAAATGAATGCACGTGCACATGATGCCTATACCACTCGTAACTTGTAGAAATACTTGTTGTTATCAAAATATTCATTTTCCAAACCTTGGGAAATTATGGCAATTTAGAAAGTAAACTAGCCGAAATCTATATATATATCGTATATATATAAGTATTAGTATTGAAATCCTCGATTTGAAATCTTTCACATAACGTCTTAAAACCATGAAAATATACTTGAAATCACTAATACTTTATTAGTTATGAATTTGGATACTTGGGTATTATTTCTAGAAATATAAGTTACTACGTAGTGGTATATTATTTTTGTACAAAAGCTGTCAAAACAATATTTATTTTGCCGTTACTGAAACATGAATATCTTTGTCGTCGTAAGTCCGTTTTACTCGTTCTTTATATCCACGGAATCGTGAGATAAAATACTAGCATATTTTTGATAAGTCGGGATGGCTAGATTTAGTTTACGCCTCGAAACTGTCGTGACCACTGTTCATCAGCAAGGTTTTTCAGAAAAAAAGTTTTCGTCGTTAACTTCGGAAAATCATAACTCCTTCGTTATTAACTCGTTTTAATCCGTTCTTTCGCCTACGGCTTCGTTTTTGAAAGTATTTTCTAGAAAAATTGTCAAAGGTTACTGTGTAAATTCGTATTTTTCTGGATAAGCCAAAATGGAACAGCATGTATTTCTACTTGTTCAAAAACCATTTTCAAGGTTTCAATCTAGTCTTTACTTCAACCAATCCACTTTCAATCACCACAAAACTAGTCTAATCCTACCATACACCTTCTTAGGGTGTCATGGGTCCTTAAACATCATCAATCCACTAGGTCTAACAAGAGTTTCATATGTTTCCACTTCTAGGGCTTCAAAGTTAATATATACAAAAATGGAGTGTTACAAGATGATGCATGTATAAGATCTTGTAAGAAAATTATATGAACATGATAATAACTTGTAAAAATCATAAAAATGAGTTTGTTTACTTACTTGAAGGTTTAGGGAGTTTAGATGACAAAAAGCCTACTAATCCTTGAGTTTTTATTTCAAAACTCTAACAAGGATGATTATACTAACTAGTTTATAATATGATCTTGTAAAATTTTACCCTCCTTGCTCCTTGATTACCCCAATTCGAGCCAAACACAAGAGAAAAGAGAGAAAAAGCTTGCTAAGTGTAAGTAAAGTGATTTTAGTGAAAATGAGTAAGAAAAGTTTAATATATACTAGGGACAATAGTTAGGTGTACATTTAATTTGTTTGGTGAGGTATTAAAGTTTGAAGACCTTTTAGGGGGGGGGGTGGCCGGTTCTAGGGGAGGGAAAAGGGGGGATGTGTTGGGTGATTAGTTAGTAAAAATTAGTATTAGTAGTTAAGTGTAGTTAGGTTAGGTTTAGGTTTAAGGTTTAATCGGGTACCGGGTTTGTTAAAAATAAGTTTTGTTGAAGTTATTCGGGACGTAATAAAGTTATAAAAGTTGTAAAAATATGTCGGGTACAAGTACGGAGAGTTAGGGTGATTATCGTTTAATTTTGGTGAAAACCGGCGTTATTAAGTTAAACGTACGATACGTAATAGTTAAATTTCCAAAATACCGGGTAAATTAATATTATAGTTTTTATATTGTAAAAATGAGTATAAAAATGTATTAGGATCATAGTCGGGAGTGTCGGACATGTTAGACACATTTATAGTTCGCGTATTAGCGTTTATTCAAAATAAACGTACGTAAATCGTTAATTGTACCAAAAGTATAAATTTAATTATCCTACGAGTGGAATAGTATGCAAGTGACACAATGATGATACGTAGACTATTTCTAGTCTGTATGAGATGTCTCAAAGGATAATGCATGAATTCACACTTGAACCAATACGGTTACGCGAATTTGAACACTCGTAAACTAAATTTACGAAGAAATGAGTAATGCACGTGAATAGTGAAATTTCTTCCGGAATGAATAGTGTCAAGTGAATAGTAAAATTTTTAAACGCTTCTCAGAATATCAAATGGACCTCAAAAACGATGAATAGTGATCGATGAATAGTAACTGATGAATAGTGATATGTGAATAGTAAATTGTCGAGGTTTGGAAAATGACCGGAAATTACGAGTTGTGACAATTTGAAAGTGATGGATTTTTATATTGGAAAAATCGATTCGAAACTTATGTGAAGTCAAAAGATCTAGATCTTTGGCATGTTATTACTAATGGTGATTTTTTACCTATTCAAAATAACCTTGAAACTAAGAAAGATGAAATCGTACCTTTTGAAAAACAAAATGATGATTTAAAAAGAAAACTTGCTAAAAATAATGAAGCAAAAATGGTTATTTATAATGCGCTACCACGTAAAGAGTACGAAAGGATCTTTATGTGTGAAACCGCAAAAGAAATTTGGAACTCTTTACTAATAACTGACCAAGGTAATAGTCAAGTCAAAGATAATAAGATAGATCTACTTGTTCAACAATATGAGTAATTTACGATTCCGGAAGAGGAATCAATTGATAATGCTTTTGCTAGATTTAACACTATCATCACAAGTTTAAAAGCACTTGATGAGAATTTTTCTAGTAAGAATTTTGTTAGGAAGTTTCTTAGGGCTCTTCATCCAAAATGGCGAGCTAAAGTGACGGCTATTGAAGAATCGAAGAATTTGTCAACATTGCAACTTGATGAATTAATTGGAAATCTAAAAGTTTACGAAGTTATCATTAAGAAGGATTCCGAAATGGTCAAAGAAAAACGAGAGCAAAGCAAGTCAATCGCCTTGAAAGCTAGAAAGGAATCTAGTATTGAAGATAGCTCATCTTCCGAAAGTGATGATGAAGAATACGCCATGGCCGTAAGAGATTTCAAGAAATTCTTCAAAAGGCGAGGAAGATTCGTAAGACAACCGCATGATGAAAGGAAAACATTTCAAAAGAGTAAAGATGACAAGAACAACAAGATTGAAAGAAAATGTTTTAAGTGTGGGGATCCAAATCACCTCATCGGAAAATGTCCAATGATGACAAGAGATCAAAATCAAAGAGCTTTTGTTGGAGGTGCTTGGAGTGATAGTGATGAAGATGAGAAAGAAACTACAAAAGAAGAAAAGTGTCTTATGGCGAATACATCAAATGAGGTACGTTCCGAAACCGAATATTTTAGTGATGAAAGTTTATCATTAGATGAAAAAGATCTAGATAATGAATATAATAGGCTATGCAAATTAGGACAACTAGTAATGGCCAAAAATAAATCACTAAAATACATAAACAATCAATTGGGAAATGAAGTACTTGAACTAAAAATTAAAATACATCAACTTGAAAAAGGTAAAGAAATTTTTGAAGAATGTAAATCATGTCAAGTACTTAAAAGTGAAAACGAAATACTTAGGGAAGAAATTCACAAACTTAATAAATTTGAAAATAGTAGTCAATCACTTAGTAAAATAATAAGTATTCAAAGAACATCCGGAGATAAAACCGGTTTAGGATTTAATTCAAATGAAGCTTCAACAAGTGAGATTAAAAATGTCAAATTCGAAAATGAACCTAACGAACAAAAATCTCTAAAATCTAATCCTAAGTATATACTTATTAATGATTGAAAAATACCTCTTGCCAAAAATGAAGAAGTAAAAGCTTTTTATAAACCGTGTTTGAAAAACGAGGTAGGATCTTCTAAATCTAAGACAAGATCTAAAACACCACCACCTAGAAAATCAAATAATTCTAACCCTAGGTCTAAAACATCTCATCCAAGAAGAAACCAAAATAGGCAAAACTATAATAACAATAGTAATCAAATGTGGAACTACCAACAAAGCTACAATCCTTGGGGTATACTACCACCTTTCATGCACCCTAGTCAAATGTTAAACATGTTTGGACCAAACAACTTTGGACCAAAGAGACAATGGGGATCGAATGGCTAGATGAACATTCCTTGAGGCAATCTTGAAGTTTCTCTCAACATAGACTTTTTCAAAGTCTATATATCATCTTGATGATTTTGAAGATTTTTTTGAAGACCACCGGGTACGCCATTCTTTCATAACTCATTGCCATGCTTAGATAAATATGTTTTAGTTGATTACTTTGTTTGCGTAGATATAGCTTGTCTCTTTTCTTCTTTACTTGTTCGATCATATATATATATATATATATATATATATATATATATACTTAATATATTAAATATATATATATATATATATATATATATATATATATATATATATATATATATATATCTCCCCACATATATATTAGAGGAACATGCCAACTCACATATGCCAATTGGCATGCAACAATTATGTGGAAACCAAAAAATATGCCACCTTGTCAAATGAAAAATAGCTGGCACCCAAAAACACACTCATTCCACACTCCTCCCACAATTCAACCTAAACCCCCAAATCAAATCCCTAATTTCAAGCAACAACTCAATCTCATTTAAATTGAACCAATAAAGATACCTACATATTCGGTTTAAGTTACTTTCTTTCAAAATCAAACAAACAGAAAATCCTTTTATTTTTATTCATGATAGACAAATCGTATCAATAACCATACCATGAGCGATCTGGTGAACTTATTATGAGCGATCTGGTAGATTTTTGGGTTTGGCAGGATAATGGAGAATAGGAAAGGACATGAAAACTTTCAACTGATAGTAACCACTTACTATGAGCGATCTGGTGAACTTATTGGGTACCCACCAGCAAGCAGAAAAATATTATCGGGTTTCACAAGATTACCAGTAAGCCTAATTTTATTTTCCTGTATTCTCATATAAAATATATTCATGGTTGATTATGTTGAATGATTGATCTTCGGTTGCATGTTTGCCTCAATGAACTACGTATGTGTAGACCCTTTCCAAATGTAAAAGTTAAACTTCTTTGACTTATATGTAGGTATCGTGAAGGGAACCATGACTTTAGCTCACTCTTACACTATTGACCATGTGCGGGTTTTAATGTATGTCAAATGTCAGTATAATTTCTTTGAGACTATCCGTTAACTAACATATGTAATACACATGCTATTGGACCCTTCCCACAGGGATTTGAGAGCTAGACATGCAACATTGAACATTGTCCCAAAATGAGCAAGTCAAATGCGTTGGGTATTGCATCAAAGCTGGTAAGTTCTGCTTATAAGTTATACTAATAACTAATAAGCTAATTATTAACAGGCACTCGAGAAAGTCGTGTTTGGGTTTGCTTATTTTGTAGTGAAAAATACTTGGAAATTCAATGATATGTTAAATAAAATTTCTATGGAAATTTTTTACAGAATGATTATGTCAGCTAGAAAGTCTTAAGCTGATTACTTTATATAATAACTAATAACTAATAAAATTTCAATCGAAATTGTCTACAGAATGATTATACTATTTTGTTATTTATAAGGTGGCTGCGAAATTTGTACGTATATGTTTGTAGAATTAAGGGGGTGTTTGGTTTAACTTATTTAGTTGACTTATTTCATAGTCACACATAACCGAGCCGTGGGATGTGTACCAGCCCATTTCAACCCTAATCTAAACACACCTTAACCTATTTTATACTGGCCTAATCCTAACATATCCTAAGTCCACAGCAAACACATAACAAAATAGTAGCTTAGATAGCTACAAACGTTTTATGATCAGGGAGAGTTTTATATGATTGTTGTTAAGCATCTTTTAAATATACATCATAAAAGTTTTTTTTTTAAAATTATATTTTGCTTTATTGGTTTCCAAACTCATCAACTGATATGGGCGAGCGTAACCATTCACAGATCGATTACATTTAATTTACATAATTCTCACTAGGTGTTAATACATGTTCTTTAGAGAAAGTGGATTTATGTATTATCAAAGAGTGGCCAAACAAGTCAGATGCTCATACAATTTTTGATCTACTTCAAGAAGTCCATAGTGTCAAATACCATACGCTTAAGTTGGAAATTTTTTAGCTAAGTTGGTATTGGAATCGGTCATTAGTCTTTATAGTGTGAGTTTAACCAAATGAATGATAAAATAGTTCCTTTTGCACTACATAATTAACAATTTAATCATGTATAAATTATATTTCCAATCTTAAAAATTTTTTTGGTGTGTTAATCTATAGGTTGTCATTGGAGTGGATGTTGCTGCATCTCAATTCTACGGTGAGAAGGACAAGACCTATGATCTGAACTTCAAAGAAGAGGTAAATTGCTCATTCTGATCTATTGAGATACTTACATACGTATGTCGTGAAGAATAAACTTATTGATTTTAGTCTCATTTCCAGATTATAATCGTTTTCTCATATATCTTGCCGATTATTTTATACAGAACAACAATGGGAAAGAAAAGATCTCAGGAGAACATGAACCAAAAAACAAGATCAATGTTACGTGGGACAATATGAACCATGGCTACATATGATATGTTTTAGCATGAAAAACCAATAGAGGTAGAAACGATTCCTGAATTGGATGAAATGGGCGAAACTAGTGACTCGGATGCATCAGACAAGTATCTTGACCCGGATGAAGCTCCTAACACTCACAAGTTTGGCGAGGAGGATAAGATTCACAATCTGAGTGAGTTAAGTGTCAATACCGGAAGAATCAGTGGACCCGTGAATACAAGTTTACAAGACAGTTAAAAAGATCAAGTAAATGCATTAGTTGTCGAAGAGCTCAATACTCATTTTGCTGCAGCAGATAGTGGCGATAGAAGTTCTTTTGCATTTCCAGTTTTAACTGCAGGGACTTCATCTAGGACAAATGGTTCTGCAAAGGCCATAAAGTCAGAATCACAAATAGAGACACAACCAAATTCATCATCGCAGCCTGAATCAGACAAACATCAGCAACCATCGGCGCCCAATGCATATACTTCAGCTTCATCTTGGACAAACTGTTTTGGATGTTGAATGTTGGTGTTAGTGGAGGCGGAAAAGCAAAACAACCTGGATAAGAGTGACATATGTTATGCGCAAGGTCTGCAGAGTTATAATAATAGGATTTGAGTGCTTGAGTTTAGTGGTATTTTTGCAGGTTCAATTTTTGCATGCTTACATTATTTTATTTTACTGAAATGGTAAATAGGTTTTTATTAACCCGTGCCCACTTTACATCGATAGAATCAACACAGGGATGTTGAATCATGTCATTCTTAGTACGGGTCAAAATGGGTGGGGCGGTGTATAAGCACAAGAACAAGTCCAACGCCCCTCTCGATTATTTATTCTTGAATATGTTTATAAAGTTTATATTCGTTGGTTCTGTCATAGATCAAATGTGATGGGGACGTCAGGCTTCAGGTCTGCGTAATAGTTCAAAGGAATAAGGTGAGTACGATTTTTTCTTTCACAATTTGTGTATCGCACTAGAAAGGAATTGATATTTAAGGAAATCTTATAATTTTCGGTTATTTTCTCATAATATAAATCTCAATGGCCAATTCAAATGCATTTTCAAACATCCCCTTTTTGTTCATTTTTTATTTTTTATTTTATTTTTTACTATTCTTGGTTTATTGTGGTGGTTTGTGCTGCTGTGCAGAGACAAAAGGGATTGGTTAACTATTTAGAGGTCAAAAAGATGTTCTTGCACAAGGCTAGGTATGAGGGTTTAGCTATCTCTTATTACATTCAACTAAAATTTTCCGGATTTAGGTAATGGTCCAATCAATGTGTACCTCACAATGAGTCACGTACGTGTGCTTTGTCTATACTTCTAACTGCAGCTGCTGATGCGTTTATTGGTATTGACGTGACCTGCTATTGCTGCATCCACAGTTTATTATTGCTGATACAGCTTGCTGCTGCAGTTAGCTGCTATTGACAATCAAAGAGGCAAAAACATTTACAAATATGCATCATTCAAGAAGATAACAAACGTGTATTCAGCCTACTGGAAATGGTAATAGTTTGCACCAAGTAGTTGTAACAGGATATGTGCATCAGGTAAAATTAGTCTTATTTTACACTCATTTTTTCTTCATTTTTTCAGTGGAATTATTGGCCTCTTAGAGCTCAGTTATGTGACATCAACAAAAATGTAATCGTGGCTACTCCGACCTCTATAACTGGTCTTGCTGCTGCTATGGGACCTGCTAAAGAGAGATGTAGCACCAATACTAAATGAAAAACTAAGTCCATATGACATTTGCTGCAATGTACACGTCGTGAGAAATAAATTGATAGTGGGTTACCGCATTGGATCTGATAAGCACATAACAGGTTAAATATATCGGGAGGTGTTTTTTTAGCTTTTCGGTGGGTTCATGGAAGAAGAAAAGCAATGTGGTGGCTGCTCGGCGCGTTTTGATGTTGGAAGGCCATTTAATAGCTCAATTACAAGGTTTGTATTTCACCCTTCCTTATATAACATAGTATGTTTTTTCTTTCGTAGTATACGACATATGTTTGGTGTACGTCAATTGTATTAGTATATATTCTTTGTTTGTTTAGAGGATGTTTTGATGTGTGTTTAGATTGACCGTTGTTTCCAAAATGTTTCTTCAACAACCCATTAAACCTACATTTTTACATCTGACTTAAACAACCATTAAATTCAAATTTTTAAGCAAATCCAAACACCCCTTAAAACAACCAAATCACCCCTTTAAACTGCTATTTGGCAGCAGCCCCAAACAAAAATCTCTTGCTTTGTCTTAGTTCGTGAGTTTTTTGGTTGTTCTTTGATAATTCAATCATTAAACAAAGGGTATTTGGTTAAATAGAATCAATATGATACTTGGAGTGTTGAGGTGGGGATAAAGATTTCATGTGATCTTAGCATGAGAAAGAAAGTCAAGTTGGCAACTTTAGAAGCTTATTGCTACCAACTAAACATTCTATTTTATTTGTTTGAATCAATAAAGTCAGAATGAAATGCTCACTAATTAAGATAAAACATAATTTGAATTGAATGTATCTATGCGTGCATCGTGTGTTACAGTCGCTTGCAGTGGTTACTCTAGGGGATAAACAAATGGCACCAAGAATAGACAACCTTGTGGGTGTGGAAGATGTGAAAATGTTTTATCTTCAGGTGTGCCTTTTTAAAGCTCTTTCTTTTGAAACCATGCACTGGTAACTTTGCTAATAGTATATGTGTTGCTGATTATACAGTATTCATTCCCACCATCTTTTGCCGGGGAAGTTGGGCGACTTGGGGCACCAAGTAGAAGAGAAATTGGTCATGGTACACTTGCCGAAAGAGCCCTCGAGCATGTATTACCATCTGAAGAAGAGTTCCCGTATAGTATACGTGTTGAGAGTACCATAACAAAAAGTAATGGATCATCAAGGTACTACATCTATTTCTTTTCCAACTTCATGTGGTTATGGTTTTCTTGGTAATATGAAGACTATGTTTTATGAAAGAGGATTTATGCAGAATATGAAGAATATTTGTTTACTATTTAGTATTCATTTCATAAGTGTTATTTATAATTTAACAAGGGTTATTTATAAGATGTTTGAAGTCGGAAAAAAAAGCTTATTTACAGGCTGCAATTGGGATTCCAACCACAAAGAAAGTAGTGACGATTCCAAAACTATTTGATTGGTATATGCTTGATTTTGCTAAGGATTTGGACGCGTTGTTAGATTGGTTATGCCTTGAGTTACCACATGAAGTTGGAAAACAAGCAATGAACTGCCTCGAGATAAATAAAAATATACCACTTTCACATTGCCTACGGGTAATTCCTTATGACCGTTGTGCATAATAAAAAGAAGACATGAATAAACCAAAACAGGTTGGTCACACCCACGCTATAGGGGATTTGGTGATGATAGCAAGCTTATACACATCCTATACAAACTGGGGTTTGGTGATAATATCAAGCTTATACACATCCTATACAAACTAAAGTGAGTATATAAGGTTAACTGTTATTATTTCATTAACCATACTAATATCATGGATATAATGATGTTAAAAGTTAATCTAACGGGACAATTAAATGCAACAGCTACCAATGCAAGGTCGAATTCATTTGTGTATATTTGAGTTGTGCAAAAATCATACACTATGTTATTACAAAGAACTTCATATATTTTAATTGTTCTATAAATGTTAACGTTTAGTTATTTTCATTGTTAATACATTCAACAGACAAATTGGTACGTTTATATTTTATTTTTCATAAACATATTTATAATGTATATATGAAACCAAAACTATAATCCCGTAGCAATTTAATTGGTTGGCGCAACTATAGTCGCATACTTTGTTTCAGTTTATTTGAAAGAACACAATTTCGAGGGACAATGCATATATCACTTCCGAACCTAAACACCCGTTTATATCTTAATTTTAAGTTAACTTAAAATTTTCAACGATACTCATAAGTCATGCCCGCCTTCCTTATATATTATTTTCCGTTGACTAATACCTTGCAACGGTAATTATAAGTCATCCCTGCCCAACGGGCGGGCCTTGATACACATGCATAAAAACAACTACGATTGTTTCAAACCATAAACAACCGATTTAACATTCCCTTACAAAGACGTGGAAAAAACTACATAATACTAAAAAATTTAAAATAACAAAACAAATCTTCTTTTTCTTTAAAAAAAACAATTAAAACGTATGACAAGCTCGCCTTTTCTTAAAATTTTTTAAACGTAAACCAATACCATAACAAAATTAAACAATCTCGATGTCCTTAAAAATAATTTTCCGTTAACTAACACCATAAAAATTACTAAAAGTTTAAAAATAACAAAACAATTTTTCTTTTTTTAAAATATAAAAAAACAATTAAAATGTACGTCAAGCTCCCTTTTTCTTAAAATATTTTAAATGTAAATTAATAATTTAAAAAATTGAAATAAAATCGACGTCCTTAAAAATAATTTTCCGTTAACTGACACCATAAAAATTATATTTATACCCAGGCATTGTTTATTTGTTGAAAAATAAAATGCAACGACAATGACAGTCTTCATTGTTTGAGTTAAATATACATTATTAATTTGTTAATTTTGTTTGGTTTTAAGTAGATGATTAAAGTTGTAGTAAATTATATATTTTGGGCTTATTCTATAAAACCTAGACTAGCTAACCATTGTCTCTAAATCAACTATACAGAAACTTTTACAATAGTGCCATATTTGAAAAGCTAAAATGATTGATTGCCTAATTAATAGCAACCTTTTTATAAGTGGATGACAACACGAAGATTAGATATGAGTGAATGGTAATCATTGTATTGTAATTTACGGATAACTTGTGTTTAGTGATGCAGGTTGAGAGTGTGAAGAGCCGGCATGACTTGCGTGGTAGAATGAGCGAGTCAGGAAACATGTCAAAAAGGGTTCGGTGCATATAATATTTAAACCAGAATCCTCAAACATGGTCAAGAGCTTATTTACAAACTGGGAAAGCTTGTGATGTCATAGAAAATGAACTTATAGGTGTTGCATAAGGCATTGAGATTGCATAAGGTGTTGATACTCTTTTACCCTTCATAAATAATGAAACATGCTTGTTAGCAGTAGAAGTGTTGATCATCAATGGAATTAAAGAGAGATCTCAATGATCGCCCCTTAGGGGGAGATTGTTAGCAATAGAAGTGACAATCATTATAGTATCAACGAGTTTTGTAATAATGTTGTAATAGTCTTGTAGTTTAGTTAAGGGTAAACGGGCTTGGTTTAATCTAACATTGTATTAGTTTATGTCTAGTCCATTACATAAGCCCAAGCCCGGCCTATCTCTTTATCCTAACTATATAAACTTCTAAATGCTCCCATTTGGAGGTGGTGCTTCTATGTTATTTTCTCTCATTGTATTCTTCTCTCTTAATCTAATATATCTCACTTTCTCTCTCTAGAAGTTGCCATCCTTCTCTATCTCTTCATCTCTCTATTTATCTTTCTTATAATCTTCTTATTATGTGTGAAATGATATAAGTTTTGGGAACCAACAAGTGGTATCAAGAGCCTCAAGATGATTTAGAAGTGTTTCGTTGCTTAAAAATTCGTGTCTTCAAATTTTTTTACCTTTATTCTTTCTTTCGAGTCAATTTTGTGCTTACTCTTTGTGATTGTTTAGACAAAAAAGTTGCCTTTTTGCGTCTATTTAAAGTATCAACAATTTTTCTTTGTCTAATATATACAAGTTTTAAAGGTCCAAAAACTGCACAACTTTTTCTTCGTACTTCTGTCCAAAACAAATTCTTTCTGAGCCTATTTCATTAATATTTTAGTCAAACAACAACTTTTGCATATCTTGAGTCCACACAGTACTTTTACCTTTCGAATTTTTTTGTTTCATTACAAGGGTTTTGTGGTCAAAAAGTTGTCGGAATACTAATATTTAAGCTTCCAGAAAAAAGGTTCACGGAAAAGTCAAAAACTCAGTTTACGCTTAAACTTATGCAAAAAACCCTCTTCCTACGCACAACAGTGATTCTTACGCATAAGATTCAAGAAAAACCCTTATCCTACGCGAAACTCATCATCCTACGCATAACTTCTAGCTTGGAAAGTTAGTAAGTTTATTTACGCAAAAGACTTACGCGTAAAACCAAACTTTACACTTAAAGTTTACGCTTAATATTTACGCAAAAGTTTCTACGCTTAAGATTTTACTAAAAAGGTTTACGCATAAGTTCTCTACGCTTAATGTTTACGCAAAAGCTTTACCAAAAAGATTTAAGACCAGTGTTTATGCACAACTTCTACGCATAAAAAAAAAAAAAAAAAAAAAAAAAAAAAAAAAAAAAAAAAAACGAAGAGCTGCAAACAGATATTATCCACACAACAATCTATTTTACTAAACTCCCAACAAATAGCCACGGTCCCTACTCATCTCATGTCTAACAACAATAATCCAAACACGTTAAAGAAAAAGACTCACGATCTCAGTTATTGCTCAACTTTTATTGAAACCTTTAAAGATTTTTTGTGAACAATAAAAACCATCATCGATCTATAACAAGTTTCACTTGTTTTTTTATCTTCGAACATCAAAAGAAAGATTAAAACAAAACTGTTTCATCTCCTTTTACATTCGGTAAACAGAAAAAACAAGAACAAAAACCACCTACCTTAGACCTTTATTTGGATCTTGAAGCTCGTCATTTGTGTGAATCGACTGAGAAGGAGAATGATATTGTGATTGTGCTCGGATTAAATCAAGTAAGGGACGGATTTTTTATTTTTTTTAGATCCGTTTGAAGTGTGAACTGAAGAGTTTGTGGCTGCGAGGTTATTAACAACAAGTAAGAACAGGTTGTTTGGTATTCAGATTTTAGGAATAAGAAGAAGGGGTCAATTATTTTTTTTGTCTCTTGGATCTGCGTTTGGTACTTTGGTTGTAAAGACAGGAAAAGTGACTGCGTTTGTGTGAGGTGAGAGTATTTTAAGTGACTGCGTTTTTTTTAGTTTGAGAAATATTAGGGTAGGTTGAAGTGAGTGCTTAAGTGGTATTATATAACATCTTTTTAGGGTTATAATAGGAGTTAAGTGTTGGGCTGTGTCATGTTATACAACAATTTGGGCTTATCAGATTTTTAGTGAACTTGGGCTGCATAGATTTGGGCTAAAGAATTGCAAGAAATATTGTTGTAGTAAAATTTTGGGCTACGTGGGTTGTTTGTGCAAAGTGTGGCGAAATTGTTTTTTGTTTCATTAAAAACAATTAGTATTTCAGGTTTAAGTAGAATTTTGGTGCTCCATTCTTGAGATAATTTTGGACTAAAGTTTTTAGTTAAGCTTCGATAATCCGTGATTGAGAATTATTTTTGGATTGAATTTTCCGGGTTCACCGTGCTAGTTATTGGATAACTTGATTCAAAACAAAAATCACTTCTTTATTGTCTACAAGATCCGTATTCATTTCACACGTTCAAAATGTCTTTTCTCACAAATTTCTTTTCATCGATTGATATGGATCCTCTTGTTCAATTTTTTGCTCCATATCATAAGACTGAGAAGTCGGTGACTGAGACTGAGGAAATATTGACTGAGACTGAGAAGTCGTTGACTGATAATGAACAAGACGTTGATGAAAATGAGCTTCCAGATTACGTAAAATATCTTGACCTGAGATTTCCATTCACACTCGTTGAGCATATGAAACGACCACCTTTGACTGTAAAGGCACAGAGTGTTGAAGAATCATGTGAACATAAGTCAGAAGAACCTGAATATGAAGAACCTTCCTATGACTCCGACACACCAAAAGAGAAGTTGACTATGCAAGAAACACAAGCTGAGACTGTTGAACCTATTTATGATCTCTTTGCACCAACTGATACAAATCTTCCAGAACCAACCTTTTCCCCATATTCTGAGAATGTGAAGCAGAAACAGTTGGAAGAGAAACTAGCCTACAAGGCTAGGTTTGATGAAGCAATGTTGAGACAAAAGCAGCAAGCACTTGAGGTTCTAGCTGAAATGTTTCCAACTGACTTTACTCGGAATCAACGTACACTGGCAAGTGAATATGCTACGAGTACACAGACAGGGATTCTGATAAGGGAATATGTTGGAGATCCGATGGGTCAGTTTGTGAGTCAGAATGTGGTTAATCAAAATGGGAATGATTGCTTTATGACTTCGATTCAGAAACCTACATATGAAATTCACAACAGTGATATTGGTAGAAATTACAATGTCAATGCAATGGCAAAGGTTGAAAAGATCCAGTTCTTGTTGATGCTAGCCAATAAAGAAAAATTGGGAATACCGTTGACAGCTGAGGAAAATGAGTTTAGAGCCACAACAAGAATTAATGACAATTCAGCAGATCTTAATGAAACCTACAACTTTATGGCAAATCAGCAGGCAACAACATCAAGCAGTGATTTTGATCTTCCTCCTACTTATGATTCTGATCCATTCCATGAGGTATCAAATTATGGTAATGATGCTAATCCGTTTGCTCATGAGAAGCCACATTATGTGCCACATGAACCTAATTATGATACATATGTGGGGGAACAAGTTAATAGCAATGTTAACTATGAAACTCCATACATGGATCCTAATGGAGTTCAAGTTGCACAAAATGGTGCTAATGATGAGGAAACACGTGCTTTGTTTGAATCATTATTGAATAATTGTCGTATTCAAATTGAGAATGTGAAAAAGGTCAATCGCGATATTAAGGCCGCGAATGTTAAATTAACCGCTGAGCTTGAGAGTTACAAGGAAAACATTAAAGCTTTTGAGTTTCATAACAAAAAATTGTCTGAATTAGAAACTGGTTATCAAAATTCCGTTTCAAGGGAAAAACAATTGCAAATCAAGTTTGATACACTTGATGTTAATTCTTTCAAGAAGATAAAATCTTTAAACGCGGAAATTTATGATTTACAAAACCAACTTTCTAAACAAAAAACAGCTTATACCGATCTTGAAAAAGAACGGGATGAGTTGAAAAAGGACTTTGCAAAGAAAGAAGACAAACTTTTGGAAGAAATCGTAGAGTCAGAACACATGATTGCACATTTAGAAGAATTAGTGGTTAAGTCGGGTCAGTCAAGTCAAACAATGAATATGAGTGCTAATCAAACTAATCCGATTTACCACACAAAACATAAAATGGCTCTAGGGAACAAAACTCCTTGTAATCTCAAGAAAGCTCAGCAAGAACAGAATGTTTTGTATAATGGTAATGTGATTTACACCAAACATGATCCTCCCGTCGTTCGGGATTCTGTGCAAACGATGGAACTTGTCGAAGAGAGCATAAATAAAATGAAACAAAAGGATTTGAAACCCATTGATTACAACAAATTGAACAAACTTTCGGGTATTACTTTTGTTTCACAAACAGAACCATCTGTGTTTTCCATAAAACGACCATTCGCAAAATTCCTTTCTAAAAAGAAAGTCGTTTCCAAATCTCATTCAAAAATGGAACAAATGTCTTCTAACAACACTTTTAATACAAGTGAGGCTAGAGACATTCTCGATGATGTTAAAAAGAGAATTAAAGAACTTCAAAATATTGTTGAATCTAAAACTACTCTCAGTATTAGCAACTGGCATTCTAGTTTTCATATCGAACAGAAAAAGGTGTTTCAAAACGAAATTACTATCCCACTGAATAACATCAGTGCGAGGGTAATCCATTTTGAACAAGCTTTCTTAAAAGAAACGGCCTACTTTGTCAAGGACCACAAATCCCTGGTAAACGAAGCTAATGATACTCGTGTAAACATGAATGTTTTGGAAAGGTTAAATGATTCTCTCTTTGAAGCTGTTATGACTACTGATATCATGTCCATCATTTTACAAACATATTCGTTTGAGGACGATGAAAGACTACGAGCTGAGACATCTAAAATTGTTTCAAAATATGAAAATGCTCTTGTAAAACTTGAAAAAGAAAACATGTCATTTTTCAAACAACTTGATCGAAAATCAGAGGAATGCAAGTATGACAAATTGTCGTATGAACATGTCTACAAGGACATGAAAAAGGAATGTTGACATAAATAATGTATGAAAACGTTATTTATATTTTTCGATATCTCTATATTTTGACGATCACAAAATGTAAACTCGTCAATCGTTTGATTACTACGTAAACAAGTATTAAGCTAGTCTATATCATTATATCCAACTTAATCACTTAAGGTATGGACAAACAAGTGCTTAATACATCTCATGATCAAAGGGGTATTTAATTAACTAATATAAAGTTTATTTAATTATATAATCTTATTATATATTTTTGAAAAACACTTTTGGTAATAAGGAAAAATGTTTTAATCATACTAAATATATGATTTCAAATATTTAACCAAAATCAGTTAGTTTTTCACCAAATAAACTTTCCCCACTAAAAGACAGTTTTTCTGGCCGTTACAGTTGGGCGGCCCCCTTAATTATAAGGGGCGGTCCCCTTAATTTTAAGGGGGCCGGCCATGCTTTAAGGGGACCGGCCAGGCTCCCCTGTCAGAAACTGTCAGATTTCTTCCCCTATAAATACCACCTTAATTCTGGAATTTTTCCTCACCTTTTGCACGAAATTTTCAGATCTACAATCATCTTAAACCCATCAAAAACCCTTTGATCATTTGTATATTAATCCTTGTTTCAAGTGATTCAATCCCTCATCATCCATTCTCATTCTAAGTGCAAAAGAAGAACTCTCTACAACCAAGTTTAAAAAGTGTTGAAGAGTTGTTGTGTATAGTGTATATATATATTCATTTGTGAATATTGTGTTGTGCTTGTTATTATTTGTTTAGAAGATATAGAAGTTGTGTAGATAATAGAAGTTGATTAGTAGTGAAGTAGGATAGTTGTGAAGATTGGTGTGTAGAAGAAGGTGTGTAGAAGATTGGTGTGTAGAAGAAGGTGTGTAGAAGATTGGTGTGTAGAAGCTTGGTGTGAAGATTGGTGTGAAGATTGGTGTGTAGATTGGTGTGTAGATTGGTGTGTAAATTGGTGTGTATATTGGTGTGTACGGTTTTCTCCGCCATAAGGGAGTTTGTTGACATAGTGAAGAAAACTCTCGAGTAGGTGACTCGGGGAGTGGAGTAGGAACAAGGAAGGTGTCCTTGTAGCCGAACCACTATAAATCTTTGTGTTGTGGTTTGATCTTTCTAATTCTTCTCATTACTTATTTACTTATCTTTACTATATTTGTTTTGTTAGTTAGTTATTATACAAATTGATCATATAGTGCAAGTATTGAATTCACATAAACTAGAATCGAAGATTTTTAAAACAAACTTGTACTTATAAATTTTAAAAGGACGTAAAACTATTCAACCCCCCTTCTAGTTTTCCACAATTGGTATCAGGAGCCACGTCTAGCAAGATTTTTAAAATATATTGTATTTTAAAACTTGTAACGATCTATGGAATCTGAAAAATATTTAGAAGGGCAATCTATGCAAAGACCACCACTATTTGAAAGTGATGGATTTTTATATTGGAAAAATCGATTCGAAACTTATGTGAAATCAAAAGATCTAGATCTTTGGCATGTTATTACCAATGGTGATTTTTTACCTATTCAAAATAACCCTGAAACTAAGAAAGATGAAATCGTACCTTTTGAAAAACAAAATGATGATTTAAAAAGAAAACTTGCTAAAAATAATGAAGCAAAAATGGTTATTTATAATGCGCTACCACGTAAAGAGTACGAAAGGATCTTTATGTGTGAAACCGCAAAAGAAATTTGGAACTCTTTATTAATAACTCACCAAGGTAATAATCAAGTCAAAGATAACAAAATAGATCTACTTGTTCAACAATATGAGCAATTCACGATTCCGGAAGAGGAATCAATTGATAATGCTTTTGCTAGATTTAACACTATCATCACAAGTTTAAAAGCACTTGATGAGAATTTCTCTAGTAAGAATTTTGTTAGGAAATTTCTTAGAGCTCTTCACCCAAAATGGCGAGCTAAAGTGACGGCTATTGAAGAATCAAAGAATTTGTCAACACTACAACTTGATGAATTAATTGGAAATCTGAAAGTCTACGAAGCAATTATAAAGAAGGACTCTGAAATGGTTAAAGGAAAACGTGAGCAAAGCAAGTCAATCGCCTTGAAAGCTAGAAAGGAATCCAACAACGAAGATAGCTCATCTTCCGAAAGCGATGACGAAGAATATGCCATGGCCGTAAGAGACTTCAAGAAATTCTTCAAAAGGCGAGGAAGATTTGTTAGACAACCACACGATGAAAGAAGAACATCTCAAAAGAATAATGATGACAAGTATAGCAAGAATGAGAGAAAGTGTTTCAAGTGTGGTGATCCGAATCACCTCATTGGAAAATGTCCAATGATGACAAGAGATCAAAATCAAAGAGCATTCGTTGGAGGTGCTTGGAGTGATAGTGATGAAGATGAGAATGAAATAACAAAGGATGAAAAGTGTCTCATGGCCAAATCATCAAGTGAGGTACGTTCCGAATCCGAATACTTTAGTGATGAAAATCTATCATTAGATGAAAAAGATTTAGATAGTGAATACAATAGATTATGTAAAATAGGACAACTAGTTATGGCTAAAAATAAATCACTAAAATACATAAACAACCAACTAGAAAATGAAGTGCTTGAACTAAAAATTAAAATACGTCAACTTGAAAAAGGAAAAGAAATTGTTGAAGAATGTAAAACATGTCAAGAGCTTAAAAGTGAAAACAACATACTTAAGCATGAAATTTGCAAACTTGATAAATTTGAAAATAGTAGTAACTCACTTAGTAAAATTATAAGTATTCAGAGAATATCAGGAGATAAAACCGGACTAGGATTTAACTCAACTGAATCTTCAACAAGTGGAGCTAAAAACGTTAAATTTGAAAATGAACCAAAACCTTCAATACTTAATCCCAAACATTTACTCATAAAAAATAAAATAATACCTATAGCTAGTAATGAAGAAATAAAACCATTTTATAAACCATCTTTAAAAACCGAAGTTGGATCATCTAAATCTAAAACAAGATCTAAAACTCCACCACCTAGGAAACCAAATAATTCATATCCTAGACCTAAAACACCTCAATCAAGAACAAACCATAATAGACGAAACTTTAACTATAATCAACAAATATGGAACTTCAATCCGTGGGGAGTGTTTCCACCTTATATGCATCCAAGTCAAATACAAAACATGTTCGGACCAAATAACTTTGGACAAATGAAACAATGGGCACCAACGTAAATAATATTCACCACCCAAACATGGAACTTTTCATTGTCACCTCTTGTCCGATTTACTTCTTGAAGACCTTGAAGATTAACGCATTAAAGACAAAAGGTACACATTTCCTTTTAAGTTCCTTGTCTAGAAATGCATGCTTAGTTTAGTGTGTTATATGTATGTGATTTTACTTGACTTATTAATCTCTATCTTCTTCTATATTATATCTAAATATACATATATACATATATATATATATTTATATACTTAGCTATATTTAGGATCTTATAACCTAGGAAATTCATTTGTTGATTTTCTAGAACTAGAGATTGTTCGTTTACGAACATCTCTTTTCCCCTTTTTGCCTTATTGAACTTTAATGTTCAATCAACACTCATGCTGATGAAGTGAGATGAGTCGAAAAATCTATGGATGAAACAAACTCCCGGCTTCCATTGCATACGTCTCCCTCCTATGTTCTCGTCTTATAAGCCCATACTAATAAAATACATATATATATATATATATATATATATATATATATATATATATATATATATATATATATATATATATATATATATATACTTATGAACTTTCCACAACGTTCTCGTGTACTTGACAACTTGATAAATTTCATCCGAAATGATCAAGAAAATTTAATTGGCAAATTGTTGATTAAAAGTGTCAAGTAATTCTTTTCATGCGAATACCCTCCAACGTATTTTTGATTAAATATAAATCTAATACATACATATGAATAAATATTTTTTTTGCTCTTTCCAGAAACCAAAATCACAAAAATCGATTTTTGGAGGGCGGCCCCCTTAATGTTTAAGGGGACCGGCAGCCAAATGAAGGGTGGCCCCCTTAATGTTTAAGGGGACCGGCCATCTGATTGATCAAGCCCGTTTTTCTCCTTTTTCCTTTTGCCAAACACTCGACTTTTTCACATACCCCTTCCACTGCTTCTGCTGTAACGAAAACCAAAACCCAAAAACCTCTCAAATCACTTCCAAATCACATAATTCGGGTTAATTAGCAAAGGGCAAATTCATCTAACACAATCACCATTACTTATTGTAAGTTTTTCATAACACATTTCATCTAATTTCATCTTATTTGATCATACTCATGATTATGCATGTTTTATAAAATTCGTCAAATTTCATTATTTCTTTCGAATTAAGCCTTAAAACTCCATAACCAAATGCTTCCCTTGGGATTAGGATGATTTATCAACACTAGAAACTAGTTATTATGAACTATCATGTCGAAATTTTTTTTAATTTCATACACTCCTTTTCAAAATTTTAGTAAACACATTGTTGAATAATGATTTGAAAACGTGTTAAAACTAATCACATTGTACGTTTGTAACTTGTAAAACTTGAAATTACATTTTTCGACTAAGAAAAACTATATTGGTTCACAATATAGGGGTGTTTGGATTATGTCCAAATAATATCGAAACATAGTCATTATAATTTTTATAAAACTTTGTTATAATTATAAATCTTAAAATTATTTATCGAACTCGTCAAGATATATAATTCATATGTATATTGACGCACTTGAGTTATAAGTCACTAGTTAAGGGAGCGTTTGGTTTATTACTAAAAATGACATTTTTAAGTAAAAATACAAACCATCTTTTTCAAAAACAAATCACATGCATAAGAAACTCGCAAGAAATAGCTAGTTTTACAATCTAATGTAAATCTAGTAAATTTCATGATATATTAAGATGTTTAAAGGGGCGTTTGGATTTGTCCATAACTACTAATTAAACATCGTAAAGTATATCTAGAACGAGTTAAAAAAAATATTAAGGAACATGGTAATCTACTTCTTAGGATTAGTAACGAAGTACGTTTACGTTCCAACATAAGCCTTGACAATAAACATATATTTTTATCTTTCTTTATATTTATTTTGGTCTTTTTGAATTGTTGATGTGTTTAGGTGAAAATGCCCAAAGCAACTACCGAAGATCTTTCTCACACTAAAAACTACATTCCCAAAGTTTCTCAACTCCCTACCACATCTCCTTCCATTGGACTTATCTATCGTCAAATTGAAGATAGAAATATTCATGAGGGACGTGTAGTAGATCTTGCTTTTGCTCAATCCGAGTACATAAATCGTTTGTTTTCAAGCATCAACTTCAATTGTCTTTATGAAATAAATGAACCTATTATTCCTCGCTTCATTATGGATTTCTATAGCCAAGTCACCGTCCAAACCAATGATCTTGGTTTCATCACCATCTCTTTCATGATTCAAAATGAATTTATCACCCTTACTCTCGAACAATTTGGTCATATCCTCCAAATTCCATTTAGAGGTCAAGCCGTTTTCTCAAACGAGTGGGACCTCGAATCTCTTAATCGCTATCGACCAACCTTCGGTCCATATCTCGACGAAATTCCTCATCCCGACGAATTTCGTCAAGTCCTTGGTATAGATCGTGCCACCACAAGTCGAAAAATAAAATCCAAAAACATTCAAATTTCTCCATACCAACTTCTCCTCAAAGAATTAAGCCCACACATGAAGCGTTGGGAAGAACTCATTCGTGAGAATGCGTTTGGTACTGGAGGTCACCGGGACCATCTCCCGGCTAGCCTTGCTCACATGTTGTATTGTATAGCTGTCGAAAAGCCGTACAATTTGGCCTACTTCTTTATCAAACGGATTGAGTGTGCTAGAAAAACTCCCAAAGCCAACCTTCCATATGGAATGTTCCTTACTCGTATCTATCGTCATGTTATCGAGTACTACCCCGATCTTGACAATAGTATTTATGAGTCCATCTACCCCACTCTACATACTCTCGCTCTAAAACAAGCTCGACGAACTCGAAGTGACAAGGGTAAACCTCGTTGTCATAGCTTTCATGGATCATCCTCAAGGCAAGATGATGACGATGAGGAGGAAAACATCGATGATGCTAGTACCCCTTCATTTTCTGAGTTCGTTGACAATTTAGAGGATCTTGACTATCCCAACTATTCTACTCCATCTCCAGGTGATCAAACTGAAGAAGTGCTTCATGAACGAACTACCGAGATGCTTAGAAGACAAAAGAGCTTGCACGAAGAAGTTAGAGGTGGCTTCAAATCTATTGGGAAGACTTTGAAGGGTATCTTCGGGAAGAAAAAGAAATGATATGGTCGGATTATGTTTGTTTAACAATGTTTTATTTTTATGTCTTGTGTGCTATTTGTCCGAAGTTTATTCGGAAATACTTGTTATTTGAATATGTGTTTAGGATGATAACTTGATTGTCTTTGATATTTTTATGCATGTTTCTCTCTTGATCTATATATATGTTTGCATGATTAGTTAATGGTTATATAACTATATGACATGTATGCTTTCTAATAAACCAAGACAAATGTGAAGTGTCCAAATTGAGCTTGCTGCACATTCAAACCAGAACATAACATCTTTCCAGAAAATTTTTGAAAATTTTTGGTTTCTGGGTCGTCAGATGGGCGGCCCCCTTAAAATTAAGGGGACCGGCCACCATTTAAGGGGACCGGCCATCTGAAACAGTTTTTACACTGTTTTCTTTTGCATCATGTGATCCCTTTTGCTAGTCCCAGCTACCATTACTCTTAAAAACCAAACTAATTTTGGAATATAACATTACAATTTCAAAATAATTCCACTTCTAAACATGTTTTCCCACTATATAATCTCCATGCATGTTTAATTCATAATTCATCATCCTCATCACTCATAAACCATCATCATGTCATCACCAAGAACCACCCATTCAAACAATGCCAAGAAACAAAAACTTGTCATTATACTACCCAAACAACTCTTCATTGATCTTACAAATGAAGACAACACCACCCCATCACCACAACCTCAATGTTCATCTCCTAGTGCACCAAATGCACCCTCCAAAACACCCTCAACAAATGGACATTCTACTTCCTCCATACCATCCACTTCATCCATTAATGACTACATAAACACCCACTTATCCTCTCCACCAATGGTTCAACCATCACAACCTACCAATGAACACTCCACCCTTGCACTCACTCTCTCATTATCACCATTAACACCTCTTGATGCACATTTCTCATCATCTCCTATCAACCCACCAACCTATAACCCCGTCCCATGGAGCTTACTTGAAGCTCATGGAGACACTTACCTTTGTTGCATTCACAACCGAACAATTGTGTTCGGATTAAGAGATGAGATCCAATACATGTTTTCTCATATTGAAAACATGTTGCATCAACCACCAACAATGAACACAACCCCTCCACCACCATCAACAAACACTCCTCCTCCACCACCATCTCCATGTTCACCATCCATTCCTCCCAATTAAACATGCTTGGTGTTTCACAAATAAAATTGTGTTAAACCTTTTTGGATGGCAAGCTCTAAAGAGGACTCTCATGTTTGAGACTTGGTTTATTATTTCTATGATTATTATAAGCCTTTAAAGGCTTTTGTTAGTTGTAGCATTACTTGTTCCTTTTGTTGATGTAATGCTTGATGTATTATTTTCCTTGATTAATGATATGGTTGTGTTTAGTCTATATTTTTGCATGCTATATACATATATATGTTGCTTGCTACTAAATATTTTTGCAAAATTTCCATATCCCAATTCCTTTTGGCCTCAAAATGAGGGGGAGTATACTTCAAGGGGGAGCTTCCATCAACTTGGGAAAACCTTTTTGATGCTAACAAAAAGGGGGAGAAGTGATATAAACTCACTCTAATACTTGTATATAGACTAATTTTCGACTAATGAGTTTAAATTTTGTAATCATCAAAAAGGGGGAGATTGTTGACATAAATAATGTATGAAAACGTTATTTATATTTTTCGATATCTCTATATTTTGACGATCACAAAATGTAAACTCGTCAATCGTTTGATTACTACGTAAACAAGTATTAAGCTAGTCTATATCATTATATCCAACTTAATCACTTAAGGTATGGACAAACAAGTGCTTAATACATCTCATGATCAAAGGGGTATTTAATTAACTAATATAAAGTTTATTTAATTATATAATCTTATTATATATTTTTGAAAAACACTTTTGGTAATAAGGAAAAATGTTTTAATCATACTAAATATATGATTTCAAATATTTAACCAAAATCAGTTAGTTTTTCACCAAATAAACTTTCCCCACTAAAAGACAGTTTTTCTGGCCGTTACAGTTGGGCGGCCCCCTTAATTATAAGGGGGCCGGCCATGCTTTAAGGGGACCGGCCAGGCTCCCCTGTCAGAAACTGTCAGATTTCTTCCCCTATAAATACCACCTTAATTCTGGAATTTTTCCTCACCTTTTGCACGAAATTTTCAGATCTACAATCATCTTAAACCCATCAAAAACCCTTTGATCATTTGTATATTAATCCTTGTTTCAAGTGATTCAATCCCTCATCATCCATTCTCATTCTAAGTGCAAAAGAAGAACTCTGTACAACCAAGTTTAAAAAGTGTTGAAGAGTTGTTGTGTATAGTGTATATATATATATTCATTTGTGAATATTGTGTTGTGCTTGTTATTATTTGTTTAGAAGATATAGAAGTTGTGTAGATAATAGAAGTTGATTAGTAGTGAAGTAGGATAGTTGTGAAGATTGGTGTGTAGAAGATTGGTGTGTAGAAGAAGGTGTGTAGAAGATTGGTGTGTAGAAGCTTGGTGTGAAGATTGGTGTGAAGATTGGTGTGTAGATTGGTGTGTAGATTGGTGTGTATATTGGTGTGTACGGTTTTCTCCGCCATAAGGGAGTTTGTTGACATAGTGAAGAAAACTCTCGAGTAGGTGACTCGGGGAGTGGAGTAGGAACAAGGAAGGTGTCCTTGTAGCCGAACCACTATAAATCTTTGTGTTGTGGTTTGATCTTTCTAACTCTTCTCATTACTTATTTACTTATCTTTACTATATTAGTTTTGTTAGTTAGTTATTATACAAATTGATCATATAGTGCAAGTATTGAATTCACATAAACTAGAATCGAAGATTTTTAAAACAAACTTGTACTTATAAATTTTAAAAGGACGTAAAACTATTCAACCCCCCCTTCTAGTTTTCCACAATTGGTATCAGGAGCCACGTCTAGCAAGATTTTTAAAATATATTGTATTTTAAAACTTGTAACGATCTATGGAATCTGAAAAATATTTAGAAGGGCAATCTATGCAAAGACCACCACTATTTGAAAGTGATGGATTTTTATATTGGAAAAATCGATTCGAAACTTATGTGAAATCAAAAGATCTAGATCTTTGGCATGTTATTACCAATGGTGATTTTTTACCTATTCAAAATAACCCTGAAACTAAGAAAGATGAAATCGTACCTTTTGAAAAACAAAATGATGATTTAAAAAGAAAACTTGCTAAAAATAATGAAGCAAAAATGGTTATTTATAATGCGCTACCACGTAAAGAGTACGAAAGGATCTTTATGTGTGAAACCGCAAAAGAAATTTGGAACTCTTTATTAATAACTCACCAAGGTAATAATCAAGTCAAAGATAACAAAATAGATCTACTTGTTCAACAATATGAGCAATTCACGATTCCGGAAGAGGAATCAATTGATAATGCTTTTGCTAGATTTAACACTATCATCACAAGTTTAAAAGCACTTGATGAGAATTTCTCTAGTAAGAATTTTGTTAGGAAATTTCTTAGAGCTCTTCACCCAAAATGGCGAGCTAAAGTGACGGCTATTGAAGAATCAAAGAATTTGTCAACACTACAACTTGATGAATTAATTGGAAATCTGAAAGTCTACGAAGCAATTATAAAGAAGGACTCTGAAATGGTTAAAGGAAAACGTGAGCAAAGCAAGTCAATCGCCTTGAAAGCTAGAAAGGAATCCAACAACGAAGATAGCTCATCTTCCGAAAGCGATGACGAAGAATATGCCATGGCCGTAAGAGACTTCAAGAAATTCTTCAAAAGGCGAGGAAGATTTGTTAGACAACCACACGATGAAAGAAGAACATCTCAAAAGAATAATGATGACAAGTATAGCAAGAATGAGAGAAAGTGTTTCAAGTGTGGTGATCCGAATCACCTCATTGGAAAATGTCCAATGATGACAAGAGATCAAAATCAAAGAGCATTCGTTGGAGGTGCTTGGAGTGATAGTGATGAAGATGAGAATGAAATAACAAAGGATGAAAAGTGTCTCATGGCCAAATCATCAAGTGAGGTACGTTCCGAATCCGAATACTTTAGTGATGAAAATCTATCATTAGATGAAAAAGATTTAGATAGTGAATACAATAGATTATGTAAAATAGGACAACTAGTTATGGCTAAAAATAAATCACTAAAATACATAAACAACCAACTAGAAAATGAAGTGCTTGAACTAAAAATTAAAATACGTCAACTTGAAAAAGGAAAAGAAATTGTTGAAGAATGTAAAACATGTCAAGAGCTTAAAAGTGAAAACAACATACTTAAGCATGAAATTTGCAAACTTGATAAATTTGAAAATAGTAGTAACTCACTTAGTAAAATTATAAGTATTCAGAGAATATCAGGAGATAAAACCGGACTAGGATTTAACTCAACTGAATCTTCAACAAGTGGAGCTAAAAACGTTAAATTTGAAAATGAACCAAAACCTTCAATACTTAATCCCAAACATTTACTCATAAAAAATAAAATAATACCTATAGCTAGTAATGAAGAAATAAAACCATTTTATAAACCATCTTTAAAAACCGAAGTTGGATCATCTAAATCTAAAACAAGATCTAAAACTCCACCACCTAGGAAACCAAATAATTCATATCCTAGACCTAAAACACCTCAATCAAGAACAAACCATAATAGACGAAACTTTAACTATAATCAACAAATGTGGAACTTCAATCCGTGGGGAGTGTTTCCACCTTATATGCATCCAAGTCAAATACAAAACATGTTCGGACCAAATAACTTTGGACAAATGAAACTGTAACACCCCCAAAATACCGCAGCGGAAGACTGTGTCATTGGGATGCTACTTCAGGGCACAAAGTACAAGATATAGAAAACGAACTCTAAATGAGACGTTTTTGAAAAGTTACCATTCGAATAGATAAAAGTCATAGTTTACAAAACAAAGATCCCAAAGTAGAATGATACATAAGTTTTTAAAGTGTATCGAATGGTAAACGATAAAAGTGAAAGTCTCCAAAAGCATGCCCTAAGACTCTCAGCTCCACACACCTGCTATCGCCTTTCTAACCTGAGATAAACATGCTTAAAAGTGTCAACACAAAGGTTGGTGAGTTCATAGAGTTTGTCTTAACACAGTTGAAAAGTCTATAAAGAATGTTCACACAGCAAAGGCATCGTAAATCCACTCAGTTGCAAGTCCCGTCATAAGAGACTTGTAACCTGTGTGTTCACAACCCACTGCTACAATGTATAGTATGAGTAAGATATGTATAAGTTCATAACAACAGTTTAGCAATTTGTAGTGAGTCTACACTTCATCTCCGAAGACCTCACCTAAGTATGTATACTTCCATGGTTGTGCCCAGAACCTTAATCTGGGGCCATAAGAAGTATATATGTTTCCATGGTAGTGCCCAGAACTAAATCTGGGGCCATTGGAAGTATGTATGTATGTATCCATCACAGTTTAGTATAACACAGTTAAGTATAACACAATCTTGTATGTATGACCTCAAGTATCATGTAAAAATAGGATGATCCATGAAAAAATAAAGATGAAAACTTACTTGACAAAATGAGATGATTATAGGATGATTATGCTTGATGTTCTTGTGTTTTTGTTGCTTGATTCTTGATTAGGCTTGTAAAAGGAACAAGTTTAGTGTTTTAACTTATGAAAAATGATCACTTGAGCTAATTATGGTGGTTTGGTCGTGGTTTGCTAGGGAAGAAGAAGAAATGAGATGAAAATTGTTCTTGCTAAAAAGTGAATTATGATTTTGGAATTTTTGGTAAAGTTAGGTTTTAAGGTTTATTAGTTAAATACTTAGGAGTTAATGCTAGGGGTTAAAAGGGTGTCTCATGGGCTGGTTTTTCAAGGGTAGAAGGGGGGGGGGTAGGGTGCTTGTGATTTAATTAGAAAACCTAGTGTATCGTTAAGTGTTATTACGTGTTATTCGTTAAAATCGGGTACCGGGTTTAATAGCAATAAACGTTCACAAAGTTAACCGGGATGAAAATAATGTTATAATAATGTTAAAAACATATTAAAAATATGTTGGGTACATTTACTGAGTGATCGGGTGATTATTGTTTAGTTTTCACAAAAACCGTCGTTATATTCGTATGCGTACGTTATTAATAAAATAAATTTCCAAAATACTGGGTAACTGAATGTTATAAGTTTTATGATGTTAAAATGGATATAAAAATATGTCGGGACCATTGTGGGAATATTTAGATATATTCGTCGTGTATAAACCGGGTGTTAACGTTTACTATAAATACTTATACGTAAAAACGTTAAATGTACTGAATATAGTAATTTGAAAATCCTGAGAGTGGTATAATATGAAAATGCTGTTATGATGATATGCAGACTATCCCCAGTCCGTATGCAGTGTACTTAACACTAATGAAATGAATTCGCACCTAAACCAATCCGATTACGCGAATTTGAATACCCGTAAACTAAATTTACGATGAAATGAGTAATGCAAGTGAATGATGAAAACTTTTCCGGAAATGAATAGTGTTTAGTGAATAGTAAATTTCCCAAATGTTTCTCAGAATATCCAAATGACCTCGAAAATGATGAATAGTAAAACGATGAATAGTGTTTTGATGAATAGTGATTTATGAATAGTGTTTTTCCAAAGTTCCCGAAATGACCTGAAATGGTGAGTTGTGACAGTCTTCCCCTCTAAAAGGAACTTCGTCCCGAAGTTCAGTTAATGTTAATCAGTTAAGTGTGTCAAAGCTTATGTATGTGGGTTTCTATCCAACTAGGTATGTTCTCGTGGTCAGACTTGATGAGGCAAACCTTCCCAATCCCGAGCATAGTCCTCAAAAGATCTCCTTTAGGTTAATCATTTAGGTAACCGATTTTCACTTAAGCCCACAACCCAATCAAACAAGAACAGTCATGAGATTAAGCTAAATCGGTTTGAGTGATGACTTTAACTTTTAGCTCGATTTTCGCAACCCAATCAAACAAGAACAGTCACTAGAACCAAGCTAAAAATCAAGGTCTAGATTCAACATCCTTGAAAAAGATCTTTTGAAAGATTGGCTCGACTTTGGAATTGCTTACACTAATCAAATTTCTAATGTTAGGGTGACTAAGGTTAATGCTGCTAGGTCTCAGATTAGTCAATGTTGTGTATAGGTCCTATATTAAGACTTAAGTGCTACTAAAATACGATAGTTGTTCAAGAGAATGTACCCGATGTGCTACCGCGGACATGTTGGGTGATAGGATTTCCTAAGAAGTAAGCTCTGCCAAGTGCGGGTGGAATCTCATTGGCCTCATCTCGTGGCCCTTCAATTGCTGCTGCTAAGTTTGGACGATTGCCCCCTTGGTTAAGATTCCTTTTCAACTTAGGACAGGTGTTCCGAAAGTGATCCGGGCTGTTACACTCATAGCATGTCTTTTGGTTCGTACACTGGTTTGCATAATGACCAGACTGTCTGCAATTAGCACACATACGGCAGGGCACAGTCTTTTGGTGATGAAAGTTACATTTCGTACATTTAGGATGCTGGCCTAAATACTCTCTCTGACCCGAATTAGTCGCCGCAAAGGTCCTTGCCCTTTTGTTGTCAGTCTGCTTGTTCGACTCGCTTGTTCCCTTCCTTTTATCACTGTCCCTCAAGCTTCCATTTCTAACCATCTCATCTGTCAGAGTCCCTGCTCTCAATATTGCACTCTGAATTGTAGCAGGCTCAGTTGTTTTTACAATCCCACGAATTTCTGGGACAAGGCCATATATGTACCTCTCGATCCTCTTGGACTCAGGGGTAACTAGGTGTGGAACTAGTCTGGCTAATTCATGGAATCGATCCGTATAGGCTGCATGTCCAGCCCCTATCATAGAGAGATGATAGAGTTCATCCTCCAGCTTTTGCATCTCGTTGTCCGGGCAGTATTCCTCCTTCAGTAATGCCTTAAAATCATCCCATGTCATACCTACAGCTGCCGCTCTACCCCTAGCTTGAATCTGCGTATTCCACCATGTCAGTGCCTTTCCTGATAGTAAACACATGGAATACTTCACCATTTGATGTGCTGCACAGTTACTAATGTCGATCACCGACTCCATCTTTTCAACCCATCGAGTATACACCAGCGCGCCTCCTACACCATCGAAATCAATTGGCTTACATGACGTAAATTCCTTATACGTGCATCCGGTCCTAGTGATGTTGTTGCCATTACCATTCTGGCCTATACCATTGGTGTTGTTAATTCCGCTTTCGTGGTTTGCCAAATTATTCATATGATCGCCAACTTGAGTGACAATAGTGGGGAGAAAGTTTTCAAGTTGTCGAGCGATGATGGCTTCAAAATCAGTATTTCCACCGTCGTTGTTATCATTGTTTTCAATGCCGTGACCACCTCCTCTACCTCCACGTCCACCAGTTCTTCCACCATCGTTACTTGGGTTTAGTGAACGTCAGTGATGAGGGAAAACCGTTGATTAACCAAAGTCTATACTTAACATCCTCATATATAATACCGTGCTACCAGTTGTTTCCTAAGTTGTGCCAACACCGATCTACATCTGCATAGTCATATGTCCACGTGTGTCGTGAAGCACTTATAATTATGTTGGCCACCACAATTATAAATGTTTCCTTTCACAAGTGTACATATCACCACGCACACATATCTCAGTGGTAGACGTTGCTTAAATGGGCATCTAGGGAATGTCACGCTTAGTACAAAGGAACAAAGGATTCTCCCTTAAGTGTTAAAGTCACCGGAAAGTCTAGTTTCTAACGGTTTCTACAAAGTATCTAATGGCGTAGGTCTAAAAATAAATTACCAGCAAGCGTATGTGTATGTAAAGTGCAAGGCGATAGGGAGGAGAGTCTATATGTATGTAGTTATAGTCTAGACTCTAAAACAACCTAGTTCTCTATAACCAAGGCTCTGGTACCAATCTGTAACACCCCCAAAATACCGCAGCGGAAGACTGTGTCATTGGGATGCTACTTCAGGGCACAAAGTACAAGATATAGAAAACGAACTCTAAATGAGACGTTTTTGAAAAGTTACCATTCGAATAGATAAAAGTCATAGTTTACAAAACAAAGATCCCAAAGTAGAATGATACATAAGTTTTTAAAGTGTATCGAATGGTAAACGATAAAAGTGAAAGTCTCCAAAAGCATGCCCTAAGACTCTCAGCTCCACACACCTGCTATCGCCTTTCTAACCTGAGATAAACATGCTTAAAAGTGTCAACACAAAGGTTGGTGAGTTCATAGAGTTTGTCTTAACACAGTTGAAAAGTCTATAAAGAATGTTCACACAGCAAAGGCATCGTAAATCCACTCAGTTGCAAGTCCCGTCATAAGAGACTTGTAACCTGTGTGTTCACAACCCACTGCTACAATGTATAGTATGAGTAAGATATGTATAAGTTCATAACAACAGTTTAGCAATTTGTAGTGAGTCTACACTTCATCTCCGAAGACCTCACCTAAGTATGTATACTTCCATGGTTGTGCCCAGAACCTTAATCTGGGGCCATAAGAAGTATATATGTTTCCATGGTAGTGCCCAGAACTAAATCTGGGGCCATTGGAAGTATGTATGTATGTATCCATCACAGTTTAGTATAACACAGTTAAGTATAACACAATCTTGTATGTATGACCTCAAGTATCATGTAAAAATAGGATGATCCATGAAAAAAATAAAGATGAAAACTTACTTGACAAAATGAGATGATTATAGGATGATTATGCTTGATGTTCTTGTGTTTTTGTTGCTTGATTCTTGATTAGGCTTGTAAAAGGAACAAGTTTAGTGTTTTAACTTATGAAAAATGATCACTTGAGCTAATTATGGTGGTTTGGTCGTGGTTTGCTAGGGAAGAAGAAGAAATGAGATGAAAATTGTTCTTGCTAAAAAGTGAATTATGATTTTGGAATTTTTGGTAAAGTTAGGTTTTAAGGTTTATTAGTTAAATACTTAGGAGTTAATGCTAGGGGTTAAAAGGGTGTCTCATGGGCTGGTTTTTCAAGGGTAGAAGGGGGGGGGGGGTAGGGTGCTTGTGATTTAATTAGAAAACCTAGTGTATCGTTAAGTGTTATTACGTGTTATTCGTTAAAATCGGGTACCGGGTTTAATAGCAATAAACGTTCACAAAGTTAACCGGGATGAAAATAATGTTATAATAATGTTAAAAACATATTAAAAATATGTTGGGTACATTTACTGAGTGATCGGGTGATTATTGTTTAGTTTTCACAAAAACCGTCGTTATATTCGTATGCGTACGTTATTAATAAAATAAATTTCCAAAATACTGGGTAACTGAATGTTATAAGTTTTATGATGTTAAAATGGATATAAAAATATGTCGGGACCATTGTGGGAATATTTAGATATATTCGTCGTGTATAAACCGGGTGTTAACGTTTACTATAAATACTTATACGTAAAAACGTTAAATGTACTGAATATAGTAATTTGAAAATCCTGAGAGTGGTATAATATGAAAATGCTGTTATGATGATATGCAGACTATCCCCAGTCCGTATGCAGTGTACTTAACACTAATGAAATGAATTCGCACCTAAACCAATCCGATTACGCGAATTTGAATACCCGTAAACTAAATTTACGATGAAATGAGTAATGCAAGTGAATGATGAAAACTTTTCCGGAAATGAATAGTGTTTAGTGAATAGTAAATTTCCCAAATGTTTCTCAGAATATCCAAATGACCTCGAAAATGATGAATAGTAAAACGATGAATAGTGTTTTGATGAATAGTGATTTATGAATAGTGTTTTTCCAAAGTTCCCGAAATGACCTGAAATGGTGAGTTGTGACAGAAACAATGGGCACCAACGTAAATAATATTCGCCACCCAAACATGGAACTTTTCATTGTCACCTCTTGTCCGATTTACTTCTTGAAGACCTTGAAGATTAACGCATTAAAGACAAAAGGTACACATTTCCTTTTAAGTTCCTTGTCTAGAAATGCATGCTTAGTTTAGTGTGTTATATGTATGTGATTTTACTTGACTTATTAATCTCTATCTTCTTCTATATTATATCTAAATATACATATATACATATATATATATATTTATATACTTAGCTATATTTAGGATCTTATAACCTAGGAAATTCATTTGTTGATTTTCTAGAACTAGAGATTGTTCGTTTACGAACATCTCTTTTCCCCTTTTTGCCTTATTGAACTTTAATGTTCAATCAACACTCATGCTGATGAAGTGAGATGAGTCGAAAAATCTATGGATGAAACAAACTCCCGGCTTCCATTGCATACGTCTCCCTCCTATGTTCTCGTCTTATAAGCCCATACTAATAAAATACATATATATATATATATATATATATATATATATATATATATATATATATATATATATATATATATATATATATATACTTATGAACTTTCCACAACGTTCTCGTGTACTTGACAACTTGATAAATTTCATCCGAAATGATCAAGAAAATTTAATTGGCAAATTGTTGATTAAAAGTGTCAAGTAATTCTTTTCATGCGAATACCCTCCAACGTATTTTTGATTAAATATAAATCTAATACATACATATGAATAAATATTTTTTTTGCTCTTTCCAGAAACCAAAATCACAAAAATCGATTTTTGGAGGGCGGCCCCCTTAATGTTTAAGGGGACCGGCAGCCAAATGAAGGGTGGCCCCCTTAATGTTTAAGGGGACCGGCCATCTGATTGATCAAGCCCGTTTTTCTCCTTTTTCCTTTTGCCAAACACTCGACTTTTTCACATACCCCTTCCACTGCTTCTGCTGTAACGAAAACCAAAACCCAAAAACCTCTCAAATCACTTCCAAATCACATAATTCGGGTTAATTAGCAAAGGGCAAATTCATCTAACACAATCACCATTACTTATTGTAAGTTTTTCATAACACATTTCATCTAATTTCATCTTATTTGATCATACTCATGATTATGCATGTTTTATAAAATTCGTCAAATTTCATTATTTCTTTCGAATTAAGCCTTAAAACTCCATAACCAAATGCTTCCCTTGGGATTAGGATGATTTATCAACACTAGAAACTAGTTATTATGAACTATCATGTCGAAATTTTTTTTAATTTCATACACTCCTTTTCAAAATTTTAGTAAACACATTGTTGAATAATGATTTGAAAACGTGTTAAAACTAATCACATTGTACGTTTGTAACTTGTAAAACTTGAAATTACATTTTTCGACTAAGAAAAACTATATTGGTTCACAATATAGGGGTGTTTGGATTATGTCCAAATAATATCGAAACATAGTCATTATAATTTTTATAAAACTTTGTTATAATTATAAATCTTAAAATTATTTATCGAACTCGTCAAGATATATAATTCATATGTATATTGACGCACTTGAGTTATAAGTCACTAGTTAAGGGAGCGTTTGGTTTATTACTAAAAATGACATTTTTAAGTAAAAATACAAACCATCTTTTTCAAAAACAAATCACATGCATAAGAAACTCGCAAGAAATAGCTAGTTTTACAATCTAATGTAAATCTAGTAAATTTCATGATATATTAAGATGTTTAAAGGGGCGTTTGGATTTGTCCATAACTACTAATTAAACATCGTAAAGTATATCTAGAACGAGTTAAAAAAAATATTAAGGAACATGGTAATCTACTTCTTAGGATTAGTAACGAAGTACGTTTACGTTCCAACATAAGCCTTGACAATAAACATATATTTTTATCTTTCTTTATATTTATTTTGGTCTTTTTGAATTGTTGATGTGTTTAGGTGAAAATGCCCAAAGCAACTACCGAAGATCTTTCTCACACTAAAAACTACATTCCCAAAGTTTCTCAACTCCCTACCACATCTCCTTCCATTGGACTTATCTATCGTCAAATTGAAGATAGAAATATTCATGAGGGACGTGTAGTAGATCTTGCTTTTGCTCAATCCGAGTACATAAATCGTTTGTTTTCAAGCATCAACTTCAATTGTCTTTATGAAATAAATGAACCTATTATTCCTCGCTTCATTATGGATTTCTATAGCCAAGTCACCGTCCAAACCAATGATCTTGGTTTCATCACCATCTCTTTCATGATTCAAAATGAATTTATCACCCTTACTCTCGAACAATTTGGTCATATCCTCCAAATTCCATTTAGAGGTCAAGCCGTTTTCTCAAACGAGTGGGACCTCGAATCTCTTAATCGCTATCGACCAACCTTCGGTCCATATCTCGACGAAATTCCTCATCCCGACGAATTTCGTCAAGTCCTTGGTATAGATCGTGCCACCACAAGTCGAAAAATAAAATCCAAAAACATTCAAATTTCTCCATACCAACTTCTCCTCAAAGAATTAAGCCCACACATGAAGCGTTGGGAAGAACTCATTCGTGAGAATGCGTTTGGTACTGGAGGTCACCGGGACCATCTCCCGGCTAGCCTTGCTCACATGTTGTATTGTATAGCTGTCGAAAAGCCGTACAATTTGGCCTACTTCTTTATCAAACGGATTGAGTGTGCTAGAAAAACTCCCAAAGCCAACCTTCCATATGGAATGTTCCTTACTCGTATCTATCGTCATGTTATCGAGTACTACCCCGATCTTGACAATAGTATTTATGAGTCCATCTACCCCACTCTACATACTCTCGCTCTAAAACAAGCTCGACGAACTCGAAGTGACAAGGGTAAACCTCGTCGTCATAGCTTTCATGGATCATCCTCAAGGCAAGATGATGACGATGAGGAGGAAAACATCGATGATGCTAGTACCCCTTCATTTTCTGAGTTCGTTGACAATTTAGAGGATCTTGACTATCCCAACTATTCTACTCCATCTCCAGGTGATCAAACTGAAGAAGTGCTTCATGAACGAACTACCGAGATGCTTAGAAGACAAAAGAGCTTGCACGAAGAAGTTAGAGGTGGCTTCAAATCTATTGGGAAGACTTTGAAGGGTATCTTCGGGAAGAAAAAGAAATGATATGGTCGGATTATGTTTGTTTAACAATGTTTTATTTTTATGTCTTGTGTGCTATTTGTCCGAAGTTTATTCGGAAATACTTGTTATTTGAATATGTGTTTAGGATGATAACTTGATTGTCTTTGATATTTTTATGCATGTTTCTCTCTTGATCTATATATATGTTTGCATGATTAGTTAATGGTTATATAACTATATGACATGTATGCTTTCTAATAAACCAAGACAAATGTGAAGTGTCCAAATTGAGCTTGCTGCACATTCAAACCAGAACATAACATCTTTCCAGAAAATTTTTGAAAATTTTTGGTTTCTGGGTCGTCAGATGGGCGGCCCCCTTAAATCATAAAGGGCGGCCCCCTTAAAATTAAGGGGACCGGCCACCATTTAAGGGGACCGGCCATCTGAAACAGTTTTTACACTGTTTTCTTTTGCATCATGTGATCCCTTTTGCTAGTCCCAGCTACCATTACTCTTAAAAACCAAACTAATTTTGGAATATAACATTACAATTTCAAAATAATTCCACTTCTAAACATGTTTTCCCACTATATAATCTCCATGCATGTTTAATTCATAATTCATCATCCTCATCACTCATAAACCATCATCATGTCATCACCAAGAACCACCCATTCAAACAATGCCAAGAAACAAAAACTTGTCATTATACTACCCAAACAACTCTTCATTGATCTTACAAATGAAGACAACACCACCCCATCACCACAACCTCAATGTTCATCTCCTAGTGCACCAAATGCACCCTCCAAAACACCCTCAACAAATGGACATTCTACTTCCTCCATACCATCCACTTCATCCATTAATGACTACATAAACACCCACTTATCCTCTCCACCAATGGTTCAACCATCACAACCTACCAATGAACACTCCACCCTTGCACTCACTCTCTCATTATCACCATTAACACCTCTTGATGCACATTTCTCATCATCTCCTATCAACCCACCAACCTATAACCCCGTCCCATGGAGCTTACTTGAAGCTCATGGAGACACTTACCTTTGTTGCATTCACAACCGAACAATTGTGTTCAGATTAAGAGATGAGATCCAATACATGTTTTCTCATATTGAAAACATGTTGCATCAACCACCAACAATGAACACAACCCCTCCACCACCATCAACAAACACTCCTCCTCCACCACCATCTCCATGTTCACCATCCATTCCTCCCAATTAAACATGCTTGGTGTTTCACAAATAAAATTGTGTTAAACCTTTTTGGATGGCAAGCTCTAAAGAGGACTCTCATGTTTGAGACTTGGTTTATTATTTCTATGATTATTATAAGCCTTTAAAGGCTTTTGTTAGTTGTAGCATTACTTGTTCCTTTTGTTGATGTAATGCTTGATGTATTATTTTCCTTGATTAATGATATGGTTGTGTTTAGTCTATATTTTTGCATGCTATATACATATATATGTTGCTTGCTACTAAATATTTTTGCAAAATTTCCATATCCCAATTCCTTTTGGCCTCAAAATGAGGGGGAGTATACTTCAAGGGGGAGCTTCCATCAACTTGGGAAAACCTTTTTGATGCTAACAAAAAGGGGGAGAAGTGATATAAACTCACTCTAATACTTGTATATAGACTAATTTTCGACTAATGAGTTTAAATTTTGTAATCATCAAAAAGGGGGAGATTGTTGACATAAATAATGTATGAAAACGTTATTTATATTTTTCGATATCTCTATATTTTGACGATCACAAAATGTAAACTCGTCAATCGTTTGATTACTACGTAAACAAGTATTAAGCTAGTCTATATCATTATATCCAACTTAATCACTTAAGGTATGGACAAACAAGTGCTTAATACATCTCATGATCAAAGGGGTATTTAATTAACTAATATAAAGTTTATTTAATTATATAATCTTATTATATATTTTTGAAAAACACTTTTGGTAATAAGGAAAAATGTTTTAATCATACTAAATATATGATTTCAAATATTTAACCAAAATCAGTTAGTTTTTCACCAAATAAACTTTCCCCACTAAAAGACAGTTTTTCTGGCCGTTACAGTTGGGCGGCCCCCTTAATTATAAGGGGCGGTCCCCTTAATTTTAAGGGGGCCGGCCATGCTTTAAGGGGACCGGCCAGGCTCCCCTGTCAGAAACTGTCAGATTTCTTCCCCTATAAATACCACCTTAATTCTGGAATTTTTCCTCACCTTTTGCACGAAATTTTCAGATCTACAATCATCTTAAACCCATCAAAAACCCTTTGATCATTTGTATATTAATCCTTGTTTCAAGTGATTCAATCCCTCATCATCCATTCTCATTCTAAGTGCAAAAGAAGAACTCTCTACAACCAAGTTTAAAAAGTGTTGAAGAGTTGTTGTGTATAGTGTATATATATATTCATTTGTGAATATTGTGTTGTGCTTGTTATTATTTGTTTAGAAGATATAGAAGTTGTGTAGATAATAGAAGTTGATTAGTAGTGAAGTAGGATAGTTGTGAAGATTGGTGTGTAGAAGAAGGTGTGTAGAAGATTGGTGTGTAGAAGAAGGTGTGTAGAAGATTGGTGTGTAGAAGCTTGGTGTGAAGATTGGTGTGAAGATTGGTGTGTAGATTGGTGTGTAAATTGGTGTGTATATTGGTGTGTACGGTTTTCTCCGCCATAAGGGAGTTTGTTGACATAGTGAAGAAAACTCTCGAGTAGGTGACTCGGGGAGTAGAGTAGGAACAAGGAAGGTGTCCTTGTAGCCGAACCACTATAAATCTTTGTGTTGTGGTTTGATCTTTCTAACTCTTCTCATTACTTATTTACTTATCTTTACTATATTAGTTTTGTTAGTTAGTTATTATACAAATTGATCATATAGTGCAAGTATTGAATTCACATAAACTAGAATCGAAGATTTTTAAAACAAACTTGTACTTATAAATTTTAAAAGGACGTAAAACTATTCAACCCCCCCTTCTAGTTTTCCACAAGGAAAATGATCTTTTAAGAGCTCAGCTTGAAAGTATGAAAGGGAAGGGTGTGGATACTAAGTTTGCTAAACCATCGACTTCGGAGACACCAAATGTTTCAAAAACGGTTGGAAAACCAAAAATGTCAATTTCCCGGTTTGCTCCAAAAGTCGATGCGAAAAAGGATTTGTCAAAACCAGTCACTCCACAACCCTTGCCCAAGCAAAAGGAAATTGAAAAGATTGTTGATAAACAAAAATTGGTTGTTGAAAGAAACATAAATGTGTGTGCACCTAGCACTTCTAGGAATAGAAAACCAAATGTGACCACAAAAACTGTAAAGGAATCTGTTGGATCTAATGACATGGTCCACAATCACCATCTAGAAGAAGCTAGGAAAAGGGCACAACTTCGAAAAGACGGAATTTTAGACGCAAAACCTAGTGTGATGAATTCTACAAGATTCCAAAGCGCTGCTAGTAGTAGTAAACCATTACCTAGGAACAATCAACAAAATACTAGGGATTGGCTTGCATCTAAGAGTAGTGGCACAAAAGAAAAAGCTAAGAACGTAGAATGCAACACAAAGAATTCCAAAGTCTCATCGAACAACAAACAATTTCCAAATGACTGTAGTGACAAAGTTAAGGTTGCTGTTTTAAACAAAAATGTTGAATTTGTCTGTCCTACATGTCAAAAATGTATTTTTCAGCTAATCATGATGCATGTGTTGCACAATATATCAAGAAAGAAAATGCATGTGCTAAGGTACAATCCACTAAGAAACCGAATAGAAACAAACTCGTTGATAAGAAGCAAACGGCTAAGAAACCTAATAGGTGGATCTCTATAAGACGTAGTTTTTCTCAAAATGAGACTTCCGCTGCATCTGAAAAGAAAACAACTCCTAGATCTTGCCTTAGGTGGACTCCCACGGGAAAAGTTTTTAACACAGTTGGTCTTAGATGGATTCCAACAGGGAAGATTTTCGATGCTTACACCAAGACAAATAATAGTAAATCATCAGGATAAGGAAGTAGAAATCACTACAACCGTTGATAGTGAACACCCTCAATGTGAGGAAACATGTACTTCTAACACTGTTATTTGTGAGAATTCTTCTTCTGTGGATGCAGGTACTTGTGAAAGTGTTGAGGGTTCATACACCCATTGTGGTAAAGAAGAACTTTACGCCAACATCGCATGTGGAAATCCTTTTCTAATTCCACTCGTAACTCCACTTTTACTTGTCAAACCTTAATTTTTCTTTCTTTTTTCAAATATTTTCTTTGTAAATATTCTTTTTTAAAAAAAAAACAAAATACGAAATTTGAAAAACCATCAAAAACAAAATACAAAAATATAAAATTTTCAAAAATACAAAAACAATATAAAACCAAAAATCCAAAAATATTCTTCTCACGACATGTCTCTTGTATAATCGATATTCTGTACGTTTCTAGAAATGTCATTCAACAATGATACGGATATGTACAGATGCTTGAGCGAGAGTTCTCGAAAATGTTTTCTAAAACATGTCGCTTCTCAAAATTTTCTTCAAATGGCTTTCATATACTTCAGTACGAAACCCGGGCTTAAATTCATGACTTCATAGTATTTCAGCTAAGGACTCGTTCTTCAAAGAAAGGAAAGTGCTTAATCAAAAATGAAGGTTTCAAATATCTTTCGAGCACTTATCCTAAAAACAAAAATTCTCTTACATCATGAGCACCACATCTTCAAGATTTAAAAAAAAAAAAAAAATGATTTTCAAAATCTATCAAAATCGGTGCTCATCATCAAAATGACTTTTGTACACCTTACAGTGCACAACTCAAGTTTTCAAAGAAAGGAAAGTGCTACGCAAAAATGATTTTCATCAACAAAGTGCACTTATCCTAAAATTGGACACTGTTGTACGCCTCAGTGCGACATTCCTAGTCAAACAAAGAGAAGTCTTTGTTTTTCAAAAAACCTTGATGCAAAATTCAACAAAACTGAAACTTCTTTCTCTTTCAGAATTTTGCTTCAAGAAGACTCCTTCCCTCTAAACTTTAAAAGTTTAACATTTCTCAAAAACATATGCGAGTTTTGAGGGGGAGTAATTTCAAAAACAAAAATGTTCCGATTTCATGCAAAAATAGAATCTGGCTATCTCTCCAAATGCTTTTTCTTAATCAGTTGATATCAAAAATATCACGAAATGCAATTTTTGAGGGGGAGAAGACATGATTAAAATGTGATCAAAGATGTTTTAAGTTTGTGACTGAATCTCAAAAGAGCTTGACTCAGATAGTACCAATGAATTGACGAAGCTTTAAATGTCAGTAATCGAAAAGACTTGTCCTGGACGGGTAATAATTTCAAGCTAGTCTAACTAGTGATGTAAGCGTGTCTCGAATAGGACTTGTCTGAGTAGAATGTACCATATCGAGAGACTTTCTTTGGACTTGACCAGGACGGGTAATAATTTCAAGCTAGTCTAACTAGTGATGTAAGCGTGTCTCGAATCGGTCATGTTCACTGAAAGTGGATCAATTCAAAAGGTGCAAACTCCTTCCGCATGTGCAAATTTCTTAAAACACATGAGCACATGTGAAGGGGAGTTCTTTAAAATGTAATCAAAACTCTCAAAGTGTTAACAAAATATGTTTCATTATCATAAACACTTTGAGAAGATTTTCAAATGAATGGTTTTATGGCAACAATAGGATAATCATGAAGATATAAGGTGACTAAGGTTAGGAATAACCGTCCTATGATCCGCCAGAGCCGGAGGGATCTACCCAAGGACAAATCCAATAGATTAGTATTAGAAGTCCTTAGGTATGATTGAAAAAGGAGAAAATGAGAAAGGAGAAAGAAGGGGTTGAAGAATTAAAAAGAAAAGTTATGAAAAAGGGTGAAAAGAAATAGCCCTCCATATGTTCAACCTTAGGGCAGACACCGGGTTCAACTCATATGCTACTGGTTGTTACTAAGGTGACACCGGTATTGAAGATAAAGACGTCATGGACCCAGTGACGCACTGCACTAAACCTTCTTAACCACTCAAGTTCTCTTAAAAGAGCTTGTTTCATTCTCACGGGGAACCGATGTAATCTATCGATCTGTCTCTTAGAGATGATTGATATTGAAACAGGAGACCTCTCCCTAATCTCCGCATAGGAAACCAAATGTGCACTTATCGAGTCTAGAGCCCTGAGATTCATCAAAAGATCTCATAGGAACACATGATATTTTTACACTGGTTGTTCATCATTAAGGACACCAGATGTAAACTTTAGAGTCCTACGCAGATCTTAGCAATCTGCCAGAACATTTATGAGAGAATTCACACAAGTGTTTCTCAATGATTGAATGGAAACTCCTGCCAGGGTCAACATCAAACAGCCCTGACAGCAGGTCACTTCGGTAATTCTTTATGGGTTACGCTTAGTGTTCGCGGTGGTTTCAAACGATCTACAGTCGTGGAGTGATCCCCAGCGACTCACCCAGTCATTGAGCTACTAAGTAGGTCTTGTAAGCTCTCTCGAGAGTATCTGACATGGGAACGGCCTTGGTAAGGATTAGAAGGAGTCTTCACACTATGCTGTTGACGATCTCTAATTCCTTATCTGTAAGTACCGGTTGATTTATTGCTAACTGTTTTCATGCAGCTATACATCATCTCCATGGCGACAGATTCCACATGCTCATACATGCATCTCGTAGTCAAAGGAAAATTCTCACAAAGATCAAAGCAAAGCAAGGTTCAAAGAAAGATTCTACGCAATGTGAATGAATCTACAGAAGTGAAGTGACAAAGATCTGTGTAAAAGAACGGGAACTAAAAATGCATGTATCACAAAGACCTAAGATGTATGAGCATGTTGGAATGGCAGACAACCACCACAGACACAGAAGTGACGAAAGGCAGATGACACCACATCACAATAGAACAAAGAACGAAAAAAAGTCAGTTATCAAAGATCACAAAGCATGAAGGAACAAAGACTAAAGACTATTCTACAAAGACTCAAAGTTTAAGACAACAAGCTTCAAAGTTCAAAGATCAAAATCACAAAGAGAGATCTCAATGATCACCCCTTAGGGGGAGATTGTTAGCAATAGAAGTGTTGATCATCAATGGAATTAAAGAGAGATCTCAATGATCGCCCCTTAGGGGGAGATTGTTAGCAATAGAAGTGACAATCATTATTGTATCAACGAGTCTTGTAATAATGTTGTAATAGTCTTGTAGTTTAGTTAAGGGTAAACGGGCTTGGTTTAATCTACCATTGTATTAGTTTATGTCTAGTCCATTACATAAGCCCAAGCCCGGCCCATCTCTTTATCCTAACTATATAAACCTCCAAATGCTCCCATTTGGAGGTGGTGCTTCTATGTTATTTTCTCTCATTGTATTCTTCTCTCTTAATCTAATATATCTCACTTTCTCTCTCTAGAAGTTGCCATCCTTCTCTATCTCTTCATCTCTTTATTTATCTTTCTTATAATCTTCTTATTATGTGTGAAATGATATAAGTTTTGGGAACCAACAATGCTGCAATTCCATTTCACTTTTTCTTTTTGTTATTTTTTTTTTCGTTTCCAATACAGTTGTTAAAGATGAAAACCAAAAGAAAGTTACACAAGAAGATTTGTGGGAACCAGATGAGTCTTACTATGAAGCTGAGATGTTATGGTTTGGTGTTGAACAAAAAGAGGCTAAAGAACAAAAATATGTTGAAGAAATAGAACATGCTAAAAAAACAAAGTGTGAACTCGCTAAAGACCATGGAAAACAGATTGCTTCGATGCCAACTATGGATTATTTTAGTGACCATTCCGACATTGAAGAGAGTGATGTTGAGACCAACGATATTGAGAACTTTGACTATCACAATCTACATCTAAGATGGTCTCCGGAGTCATCTCCAAAATTTCATTTTTAGTATCTTTAGAATGGTTTTGTTTGAGTTTTACATGTTAGTAATGCTTCCAAAATTAAAAACTTAATGTCTTAATCATGTTTTAATTTTATTTACTGTTTTTATCAGTTTAAGTTCTATAGTTAAAATTTTACAATGCTAATATGCAATTAGACAATTTTGAAACGATATGTTTATCATTAACAAAATAAATATGTAACTTTAAACTTAAATGTGACCTAATAAGTAATAATATTATTAAATTTATATGATGCTAGCCCGTCCATCGGACGGGTCATGCGACTAGTATATATATATATATATATATATATATATATATATATATATATATATATATATATAATAGCCTGCTCATAACCTAGATACGTCATTAGTTGACTTTCTAGAACTCCAGGAAATCGTTCTTTATCGAACCCTTTCCTTCCCCCCTCGCGTTATACTAGTAAGTCATCTTTTAGGAGACTCATGATGATGAAGGGATATGAGTCAAGTGGATTTTTATCATGCAAGAACGCCTTCGCACGTGAACACTATGGATGAAACAAACTCCTCTCGCTGACGTTATCCTATCTCCGCTACTATCTTTCAAACCTCACCAATCAACCCATTTTTCACTCACACTTATACTTCAAACCCTTCATCAACTTAACACTTTGATCATTTTATCCAAAATTGTAAAAGGTATATTTTAATTATCGAAACGGTAATTAAAAATTGTTAAGAATTCTATCATCGTGCCAATAAACGTTTACGTATTTTTGATATATTATAAATCTAATTATATACGTATAAATATTTTTGTTCCAGAAACTAATTCCGCGAAATTTGAAAAATTTCAAAGGCGGCCCCCTTAATAATTAAGGGGACCGGCTTATTATCGAGGGCGGTCCCCTTAATGTTTAAGGGGACCGGCCATCTGATGCTTCCAAATACGTTTTCCACCTTATTTCCACTCCCAAACACTCCATTTGCTCATTCATTTCGTCCCCATTGCTGCTGAGTACAAACCAAAACACCCAAAACCATCAAAATCCTCCACCATATCACCAATCCGGGGTTGTTTCGCAAGGGGCAAACATCAACCAAACATATAACAACATCTTTTGTAAGTTTTTCAACATGCATGTCATCACATTTCATTCAATTTGGTGTCTAATCAATAATTATGCATTTTATTAAAATTTATTTTAATTCAAATTTAAGTGCAATAGAAGCTAGAAATTGAACTACCAAATGCTTCCCATAGGATTAGAATGATATATTGCAACTCAAGTTTAGTATAACATATCATTTTGTCAAAATCATTAATCGCCCATAAACCCTTGTTAAATTGTATTTTTCAAAAGGCACATTGTTGATATAACTCTCAAAAACTACTTAAAACTTACTACATTACATTGTTTTAATGTTCTAAACAATCAAAACATACTTTTAAATTTGTTATAAAATGGTTCATGAAGACAATATGGGCGTTTGGTTCATGAACAAACTATAACTATATGTAGTTATTTGAAACTCAAAACTAGTTCATAAAACTTGTTAATACTACTAGAAACAATAGATGTCATCAAGATATATAATCAATATATATATTGATGTTTTAGGATATTTTTTTTGTTAAGGGAGCGTTTGGTTTATCACAAAAATGACATTTTTGAAAACTAAAATTTGCATTTTAATCTTTTAAACAAACTTATGTTGTGTCAAACTCTTATGAAATGGAAAATATATAATCTAATATATATCTAGCCTTATTTCGAAATGAATTATGATATCATACTTTTTGATATTATATATTCTAAACGAGTTTAAAATCAAAATAAAAGGAACATTATGAAACTACTTCATTGAATATTTTTTTTGTGTCGAAGTAGAATTTCGTTCCACATATAGTGCATATAATTATATACATATAGATAACATATGCATGATAGTTGTTTTTATATTAATTTTATTTTTGTTGTTATATTGTTTAGGTGAAAATGCCTAAGACCACGGTTGGTGATGTTTCCAAAACCAAACAATACATTCCAAATGTCTCTTCTACTCCCGGCATGTCTCCTTCAGTTGCATGTTTCTATCGTCCTATTGAAAATAGAAACATTCACGAAGGACGAATTGTCGATCCATCTTTCTATGAAAATGATCAAACCGAACGAATGTTCACCAATATTCGTTTTGAATGTCTTTTCCAAATCAACGAACCCATCATTCCTCGTTTTGTCCTCGATTTCTATAGCCAAGTGACGGTGCAAACCGATCCCTATGGTAATATCCTCATTTCCTTCATGATTCAAAATCAATTCATCACTCTTACTCTTGCTCAATTCGGTCAAATTCTTCGAATCCCATACAACGGCCAAGCCGTTTTCTCAAATGAATGGGATCTTTCCACTCTTGAAAGAAATCGTCCTCAGGATGGCCCCTACTATTCTGAGATTCCTAGTCCTGAAGACATTCGTCGAACGCTTGAACTAGAACATCGTACGACTAGTCGAGTGATCAAGTCGAAGAATGTCGATATTCATACCAATCAAATCCTCCTCAAAGAGCTAAGACGAGATATTAAAAAGTGGGAAGAACTCATTCGCGAGAATGCGTTTGGTACTGGTGGTCATCGTGATCATGTCACGGCGAGCATTGCACACATGTTATATTGTGTAATTGCTGAAGAGCAATACAATTTGGCTTATCTTTTTATCCATCGAATCATGTCCGCCAAGAATACTCCAAATGCCAATCTTCCTTACGGTATGTTCCTTACACGACTTTATCGTTATGTCATGGAACATTACCCTCATCTTCAAAGAGATTACTACATTCAAATCCTTCCTACCTTGAACCAACTCACTCTTGTTCGTACTCGTCGTCCGCGTAGTGACAAAGGAAAATCTCGTGTTCCTTTGTACTCAAGGCCTCGTGGTTCTACATCTCATCGTGATGACGATGATGATGAGGAGGAAAACACCTCACGTGTTAGTACTCTATCCCCCACGACCTTTGTTGAAGATCTTTCCGATATTGATGATACCGAGTATCAAATTCCTCTCCCACATGAACGTACCGATGAGCTTCTCTTCACTCGTCAAACGTCTATCATCAATCATCAACAACAAATGCATGAAGAACTTCGAGGAGGGTTCAAATCCGTTGGGAAGATGTTTAGGAAGATGCTTGGAAAGAAAAAGAAGTAGAAGATATTGACATGATTGCTACTTGTTATTAATTGTTTCTTTTAGACATTTTTATGGTTTGATATTTGTCCGATTTATTCGGAAATACTTGTGTTATTTCTTGTTTATCTCTTGAATGATGTTTAGACTTTAATTATTATCATGCTTCTATCTTAATGTTATGCCATGCTTCTTTTCAATATGGATTATAATATGTTTATTTGCATGCTAAATTTGATTATATATATATATATATATATATATATATATATATATATATATATATGTTTATATATCATCATTCCTAGAGTATGTACTTCTAATAGAGCTTGCTGGAAAAACACACTTGAAAAATCACCAAATTCTGTAAATTTTGGGTTTCTGGTCGTCTGGGAAAACACCAGATGGGCGGCCCCCTTAATTCCCTAGGCGGTCCCCTTAATTATTAAGGGGGTCGGCATACAATTAAGGGGACCGGCCATCTGGAACTGGTTTCACTGTTTTCTTTTGCATCTTGTGAACCCTTTCTCTAGTATCAGCTACCATTTCCCATTTTAACCCAACTGATTTTAGAATCTCATTCCACCATTTCAAATATATACCTAAAACAACCATTTCCATACTATAAATTCCCTCCATAATCACCACTCTTCATCTCATCATTCATCATCCAAATCATCATGACTCCACCAAGCACCTCACACTCCAAAGCCTCCAAGAAACAAAAGCTTGTGGTCATCCCCCCAAAACAACTCTTCATTGACTTAACAAATGAAGAAGACAAAACACCATCACCTCCACCCAAATGTTCATCCCCAAGTGCACCCAATGCACCATCTAAAACACCTTCCACTCATGGAAATTCCTCATCCTCCATACCCTCAACATCATCAATCAATGACTACATCAACTCATACTTGTCACCACAAGCATCATCACCACTTCCTACACAAGAACCCATGTCCACCCATCTTACCATCTCACTCTCACCAATAACATCTCTTGATGCTCATCTCTCATCTCCACCTATTACACCACCATTCTTTGCCAATCCCTGCCTTGGAGGCTACTTGAATCCCATGGGGATACTTGTCTTTGTTGCATCCACAACCGCACGGTCATCTTTGGCCTTAGAGATGAAATTCAATATATGTTTTCATATATTGAACATTTGCTTACAAACCCACCACCACCACCAACTCCACCATCCTCTCCAATCATTCCTCCACCACAATTCTCACCCATTCCTCCATCATCACCATCATGCTCTCCTAATTAAGCATTTAACATGCTTAATAATAAAGCCTCTACCACCCTTTTGCTTGCAAGCTCTATGAAGACCATGTACTCTTGCCATGATGATGTATTTTCCTTTTTGTTAGTTTGTGTACTATCTTTTTCTACTTGTAATCCACTTGCTACTTGTTTGTTGTGTTTTGACACAACCTATTATTGAATATGAATGCTTTCTTTTCAAACATTTTTTTCACCTTATACATGTTTGCATGCATGTACTTGTGCTTCTAATATTTTTTTTTGCAAAGCATTCCATAGCTCGTTCTCTTGGTGCCCCCAAACGAGGGGGAGTACACATCAAGGGGGAGATTTCTACCCGTCAATTTTTCAAGTTTGAAAATTGTCGGCATAACCTTTTTGATTCTACAAAAAGGGGGAGAAGTAAATATAAACTCACTAAAATACTTGCTTAAAAATTAATTTTTGAGTTAATGAGTTTAAGTTTTGTAATCATCAAAAAGGGGGAGATTGTTGATATAAATAATGTTTAAAAAGGTTATTAATATCTCTCAATAAACCGATGTTTTGATAATCACAAAACTTAAATCAAATTAAGTCAAGATTAAGAAGTAAACAAGTATTTGGTGACAAATATTTACTTCTACATCTAATATCACTTAAGGTATGCATAAACTAAGCATCTTATGCATTACATGATCAAAAGAAATTTTGTCTTAAGACATAACATATTATAAAATGACATAAACATTTTATATATATTTGTAAATCATTTTTGGTAATACTATATTAAACCACAAAGATATGATTTCAAATTTCCAACCAAAAAGGGCAAATTTTATCCAGAAAAACTTTTCCAATGTTCAGGAGGGCGGCCCCCTTAATTTTACTAGGCGGCCCCCTTAATGATTAAGGGGACCGGACTATAATTAAGGGGACCGGCACGCTCCCGAAGAGTAAAATATGGCCCTATAAATATTGGATCATTTCACACATTTTCCTCACCCTTTTGCACTATAAACTTTCTGATCCAACCTCTCTTTCTAGATCTAAAATCCTTTGATCATATAATTCATAAGTCTTTGTTTCCAATTGATCCAAAGCTTCATCCATTCAAGTGCAAGAAGAAGAACACTTCTCTACATCCATCTAAATTGTAGTAGTGTTGTGAATAGCTAGTTTCATATTGTAGTTGTGTTAGATATTTGTAAAGGTGTTGTGTAAATTTGTTGATTGTAGAAACTAGGCATGTTGTAAAGTAGTTTAGTAGTTGTGAATTAGTTGTGCATTGAAGAAGGTGTGAAGTTGTGAAGTTGTGAAGAAGGTGTGAACCCTTGAAGAAGTTGTGAAGTTGTGAAAAAGGTGTGAAGCCTTGAAGAAGTCATGAGATTGGTTCTAGCTACGATTAGAACTCGACATTTAGCTTAGTGTCGTTAACTCGTGTAAGCCAAGGTGTGTAAGGTTTCTACACCATAAGGAGTTTGTTGACATAGTGAAGAAAACTCTCGAGTCTGGTACTCGGGGAGTGGAGTAGGGCAAGGAAGGTGTCCTTGTAGCCGAACCACTATAAATTCGCGTGTTGTGGTTTGATCTTTCTAACTCTATCTTTTCTTCATTACATTTCAATACTTTCATTACTAGATTAGAATTGCTTATGTTGGTTGTCCTTTTAATTCACTTAAGATCGAATCGAAAGTTTTTAATAAGCTACAAATTATTTTTGATAATAAACTTTTAAAAGGACGTAAAACTATTCAACCCCCCTTCTAGTTTTCCACATTCACGGTGGTCCCATACAGTCTACAGTCGTGGGGTGATCCCCAGCGACTCTGATGAGGCGAAAAGTGTTACGCTTTTAGGGGTCATTTAAGCCCTAAGTCGTGATTATTTGATAAAATATTGCCTCAAATTGTTCCTTTTGTCATTTTAGGTACTTTTGAGAAGAAATCTGGAAAAAGAGGCATTTTGGACATTTTTTGAGCGAAAAGTGAAGAAAATGACAAAGTCTCCAAAATTAAGCCGGAAACAGTACCTGGCCGCGTCACGTTCTGTAGGTGACGGTGTCACGTGTTGGCAAAGAGGTGGATATGAAGTTTACACGAGATGCGCCAGAAAGGTTTTTTGGATTTAAAGAGTGACGGCGTCACCCTTTGTGATGCCTAGGCCGTCACGTACAATCTATAAGGTGACAGTCAGTGAAGAATATAAGGTGACGGCGTCAGATATACAGATATATGCAAAAATTCACAATTTGGAATCACGTAATAGACAGAAAAGTGGGTTTTATCAGATTACAAACTACAGGGGGTGCAAGTGAAACTTTTTAAAACTTAAAATTAAAGAAAAGTTAAAATGAAAATGAGATTATGAAAATGATTATTTAAATATTTAAATATTATTTAATTAATTAAAACTATTTAAAATCTAATTTAAATCTAATTTAAATTAACTAATAATTATAAAGATTACAAATTAAACTAAAAACTTGCAAAACTAATTTCTAAACATAAAAATGAACTTGAAGAAAGTATAAAAAATAAAAATAAATATTTTTTTCTTTTTATGAGTTTTTTTATTAATTAAAATCTATTTAGATTAATTAAACTATTTTAAATTACTAATAATACTAAATTAACTTAGAAAATTATGAGAAAATTTAAAAAACTACTTAACCATCACAGAAATCGTACAAAATTATAAAAACTTCTAAAAATTATATTTAGGTTATTTTACTAATTATTTACCTTTTAATTAATTTAAATCTAATTTAAATAATTAAAATAAGAAAATTGGAAAATGAACAGTAGAAATTACAAGAAAATTTTTAAAATTATATTACAACATATAAAAGCTAGGAAAAATATAAAACCTAGGGTTTGCTTTATAAAAATTAGTTATGCTATTTAAAACTTAATATTAATTAATAATTAATAAAACTAATATTAAATCTAATAAATACAAAATGACAGAATAAAAATCTAGAAAAATTACTGAAATAACTTTAACATAAAAGGAATTTAAGACCAATGGCCACTTAGAATTGGGACAAAGAAAAGGGCTTGAATCAGGTGGGGTCCACAAGGCCCTAGGACAAACTTATTGTCAAATTAGCAAGGCTACCAGGAGGGGGTTGGGGGAACCCAAAATTATGGTGTGGGGACCACTGTGGTGGCCACAATGAGCCACCAAAGGTGGTGGGTTGGCTGTGTAACTGCTACAGCAGGGCAATACCTTGCCCTGCAAGTGACTTTGGGGAGCTGTGGGACCCAGACAAAAATTCACAAAATTATAGCAACTATAGGATTTTGAAGATGAGCTGGGGGGCTACCTATCCTAAAAAGCTCAAAGCCTAAAACCTAATACACAATTCCAAATAAATCCTACAAATTTTGGGTTTTTTGAAAAAAAATGGTTTTGACTTTTTCAGAAATATGACACAAGTTGACTAAAATGAGGTTTGATTGAGCCTAGATGATTTATTTATGTTATTTAAGCCTAGATAACAATACTTAAAGCTACTACAATAAGTTTTAACTTCAAATCAAGGGATTGACACTACAATACACCAACAGTTAAGCTGTTGGTGTGTTTGGATACTAAATTGACTTTTTTCAATGAAAGTGGCAAAACAAAAGGTCAAAATGACATAGTTTTATCTAATGTGAGTTGCAGAAACAACAACCAACACCAAGCACCCCCTGGTGCTCAATGGGTTCTGCTGAGCCAAATACCCCTTATGATGGGACTGTTTTGAGTTTTTGAATGAACTAAGCCCCTAACTGAAATTCTACTAATGCAACTAGTCTAGATAAGCTTTAGTGACTTAATGCAATCCTAAAATTACCACTAAATTACACTGTAATGAAGTACATCAATTTGAGCCAACTTTGGATTAAAAATACACAACTTAACTAAGAACAAATCTGTTTAACAAGAATTAACTTACAAGCATTCAATAGTCTCAATAGTGTCACATAAGCATAAGGATACTTAATAAGCAACTAATAAGCTGTAACTACAGTAACTGCATAATATGGAAAATATGCTTACAAATGTTCCAAAGCCAATGACTGAGAACAGGGCCTCCAAATACTTTCTATAGCATCCCAATAAGCTTTATAACCCAAATCAATCCCTTAAATACCCTGCTCCATCTTCAAGAGTTACTTCCATTGAATTTTTATTTTCCACTATTTTTTTTTTGATTTTTTTTTTATATTTTTGATTTTTAAGTCTTAACTGCTTTTTATGTTTTAAAAACTTGAGAAACTTAATATTGAACTAAAAGGGACTTAATGGAACACAAAAAACAACACTTAACAGGATTTAAAAAAAATTGTCAGTTTTGCTTACATAATGCCAAATCTAATTTTATAAAAGGAAACTTGAAATTAAGAGTAAATATTACATTAACTGAACTGATAACAACTAATTAAACTAAGTATTACAATTGGGAATTAAAACTACACTACAACAGTATTAAACCTACACTACTTAATTAACTGCTTCCTCTCTGGCCTTCCTCTTGCATTTATGGATGAAGTTCTGAGCACTGTGGGACCCACTTGAGTTTTCCCACCAATAAAAACAGCCACAGGATCATTATCTTTCAATCTTAACCATTGAGTGGATTTGGCGGGAAAAATAAATTTTGCCAATTGGGGTCTGATTAGGGTAGCCATAGGGGGGGTGATATGATTGGTTCTTGGGGTGTGTAATTGGGAAGGGATAAGGGGTGTGGGTGAGACAGAGGTGCAAGTGGTGATGGTGGAGGTGGTATTGCAGGGGAGGGGGAAGTGGTATTGGGGGGGAAGATGGTTTGGTCAAATGGTTTGACCGGGGTATATTGAAAAGGGGTGTTGGGTTTATTTTGTTGGGCTGGGAAAAATGATTGGGCCAAGGGGTGTTTGGATTGGATTTGTATTTGGTTTTTGGGTAAAAAGGGTCCGTTTGTTTATTTAACTAGGAAACCACAAGGACCAAATTTGCACAATTCTGAAAATTGAGGACTGAAAATGTAAATATCCCAAAGTTATCAAAAGGGCTAGACTTGCCAAGTATGAATAACCCAAGGATCATTGTTGCATTTTTTCAATTCCAGGGGTATATTCTGTCAATCTTGCAAACTTCGAGGACCAAACATGTAATTTCACCAAACTTGTCACCCAAAGATCATTCCTGCCATAAAAGATTAGTATAAGGACAAAATTTGTTTTTCTCATAGTTTTAATATCCCAGGGACCATTTTTGATAATTTTCTAAACTTCAGGGACTAAACTTGACATTTTGTGAAACTTTGCACCAAAGGACTAATTATGTAACTTTTTGATTTAAAAGGGCCTTTGGTGACTTTTTCAAGTTTTTAGAACAACCAGGGACTAGATTTGACAACTTTTGAAAGATGAGGGACTGAAACTGCCAATTATGCAAACTTTGTACGTTTTTCATCTGTTTTTTATTGTTTTGCATTTGAAACATATAAAACACATTCCTGGGATATTTTCACTATTTTGATGTAATATTGAGTGTTTTTAGATGTTTTGGCAACTCAGAAAAAGGTAAAAATGATGAGTATTTACACACTCATCAATCCCCCACACTAAAACATTGCTAGTTCCTAGCAATCTTTTGAGAAAAACTTGATGGATTTGAAAACCTCTTTACCAAAAGCCATCACTTCTAGAGTAGCCAGGTGTAAGAACTGTGGCACACCTGATAACCGTGTGATTTTGAGCAAACCACCAGCTGTCAACGGATTTGATTAATCTTTACGAAAAGCCGTTTGCTTCTGGACTAGCCAACTCTTGATGGACTAAGCCAACATCTTGGTGAGCTGATTACCAATTATGGATTTTCCACGGCCTTTACCACAAGCCATAATCTTGCGGGCTAGCCAACTCATTCGCTTTATGGGATATGGCGAGTTGATTTACCATACAATTTTTGGCAAATTGCAAGCCATCAACTGGTTTGAGATGTCTTTACCAAGAGCCGTTTGCTCCTGGACTAGCCAATCCCTTTGTCATTTAGACTTGGCGGACTGATAACCACAAAAATTTTGAACTTTAGTGAAAAAAAAATTTAAAATTTTGGTCAAAAACGGGGGTACTTAGAAAGTATTTTGTGATAAAATTCGCAAGAATTCCCCCCCCCCCCCCCCCCCCACACTAGAATTGAATATTGTCCTCAATATTCAAAGTCCCGGCTATTATGCCGACTCTTTGAACGTAAAAGGGCAACATTGCAAGCTAAATGTGGAAACACCATTTTTGTATTTTCACTTTATTTGTAACCACAGCAGGGGTAATTCCCCCACACTTACGGTGAAAACCCTAAATACATGCTACTGTTTTTGTTTACCGAGTCGCTAGCTTGACTCGTGATGAGGCGAAAAATGAACCACTTTTAAGGGGTCATTTAAGCCCGAAATTGAATTTATTTGATCAAATATTGCCCTAAATCGTTCCTTTTGTGATTTTAGGTACTTTGGGAGTGAAATCTGGAAAAGAAGGCATTTTGGACGTTTTTGGAGCATAAAAGTGAAGAAAACGGCAAGTCTCAATTTTCCAAGCTGGGAACAGTAGGTGACGGCGTCAAGAGCAACTTTTTGATGACGTCACGAGTATTTTTCATGACGACCTAGTACAGAAATGACGGCGTCACAAGGTAGAGCGTCAAGAGTAAAATGCATGACGGCCTGGAAACACATAACACTTGACGGCGTCAGAAGTAGATCAAGGCAGTCCGAGAAGTATTTTGGCGTAGAGATGACGGCGTCACCAATTTGGTCTTGACGCAGTCAGACCCTATTTCCTATATATAGTTTTCTAATTTTTACACATTAAAAAGAGGAAGTTTTGGAGAAACCCTAAGGCCGAACCCTATACGATTTTTACAGGTTTTTCAAGGGTTTTCAGCCCTTGAAACCTTACAAGTGTAATTGAGATAAGTGTTCTTTTAATTCAATCAATATGTGTATGTGTTGGTTGTCTATATCTTGTTCTTATCTTGATTCCACTATGCTAGGCTAGATTTATCTTGTGTTTGCTTAGATCTAATGAAACCTAGATGTTAATTATGTGTTGATTACTTGTTTATGGTTGTATTGGAAGAATGATTTCAATGTTAGGCTTAAGAAAACTGGCAGATCTCCAAATGGTAACATGCTTGAACGTCTTAGGAAACATGAACCGATGTGCACTAGGTTTTATTGGTTGTATTTAATGCATGAGTAAATTCTAATGATCCCATGTTAGGAGCTTCTTAGCCGACTCAACATAGGAGTGAAGTAGGCACTCATAGGATTGGGGAAGTAAGTGCGCCACCCCATGAATGGTATTATGGAATACAATTCGTCATCCACGCAACTATAACAAGTAATTAACGTGTAAAAGATGTCTAGGGAGTAGTGAAATCTAAGTAAACACATTTTCTCCACTTATTGCTCACAACCTTAGTATAATTTAGTTTATTTTCATTTCTAGTATTTACTTTTAATTGTATCTTTAGTATTGGGTTAGTTGACTAGCAACTAATTCCGCCCATATCCTTCAAACCCGAGATTTTAATTTGCTTTCTAAAAAAATATAAAAACACAAAAATAATCATCTCTCATCTTTAGCACTAGTAATTAGGTTTTCTAATCCTAGCGACACTATTCCTAGCTGAACGATCAATCCCCCGGTACTTGTCACTATACTATACTACAACGATCAGGTACACTGCCTGGTGGGGGTTGTAAGCTTCTCAAGATCCCTTGAGAGGTAAAGCCTGGTGCGATCCCCACGCATCAACTCGACCCCGAATTTATTTGTCCTTGGGGAAGCATGATGTGGAAGAGATAATCTCCATCGGACTTTCATTCAAGATGTTTGGACAAACATTTGAAGCACGTGAAAGTTCCACACCGATGAGATATAATCCCGGCTCAAAAGAATGATACGTGGAAATGCCAGGGTCAAATATAGTGTCTTCATTCCCGAAGGAGTGAAGAACAGGAGAAGTCACCCTATAGGTGAAGAAAAGGAAGAAAACCATGATGAAAATCATGATTAGATCTTCTTCCTCGAGAGGAGGCTCATTAGCCTGATTTTGGATTTCAAAGGTTAAGCTCGTTTGGTTTGAAAACATCACGGGCGGGAGGGTGGGAATTTGTAAATTCTCATGATTGAGTGTATCTCCCCCGGGCTATCATACTCCGGAGGAGTCATGATGTGAGTGAGTTCATAGGAGAACTCATCGAATGTGAATGAATCATATTCTGGATTGATGTGCGTGAGTTCACAGGAGAACTCGTCGAAGGTAAATGATTCATAATCGGGGAGAGAATTATGAGAATGAGAAGTGGTACTGCCACTAATCTTCTCTCCCATAAGATCAATAGTAAAGGCTTCAAACTCCGGAATAGGATCATCGGAGAGAATGTCACTATCCTTAATGGGGATAGGAGATGAAATAGGTTTCTTTTTGAAAGCCTCGATTTTAGAAATGAGGAGATTGACATTCAATAATGTTGCACGAAGTACTTCATCTTTGATGCCAGTGTCAATCTCATCATTCTCTTCTTCTAAGCTAACTAGCTGAGAAGGTAATTCTTCCACATAACTGATGTCTCCACAAGATAACGAATCGTCATCATTTGAATCGGAGAACATCTCAACATCATCAGTCGGGAAGACAAGAGGAGGATGGATATCACACACAGGATCAAAAGTTCCCTGTGACTCTCCTGGGATTGGGACAAGGTTCTCAGCACTAGACTTTATGAATTCGTCCGATTCCTTTTTAGGAACAGTGCTAAGATGCTCATCCCCTATGATCAGAGAGTGAGTGTGAACTTCGGGTGTGATAACAGACTGAGGGAGTTAAGAAGGACTAGCAGTTATGGGTTCTTCAAGTTCCTTTTGATCAACGGCTAGTGACTTCGTCACATTATTTTCTCCCTGATTCTCCATGAAAGGAATCACAACTGATGAATCTGATGAATCTTTTTGAATAATAACAATGTTATCTTCATCATCACTATCATCATAGTCATCATAAAGAGCAGCATAGCTTTGATTGGCACGTAATTTAGCGGCTCTTTGCTCAGCAAGTAATTCTTCCATGCTCATATCGTTTCTAGCATCTCGTTCTTCAGCAAGTAATTCTGCCATAGATTTCTCACGAGAGTTTTGAAAAGATATAGTAGACAACTCCTCCTTAAATTCTTTCAATGCTTCAAGAACGTCATGACAAAGGTCTTGCGAATATTGAGGAGTTGCTTGGGTAATTTGGTACTGTGGAGGTGGGTTTTGAAACGAATAGTCGTAATTGTTACAAGGAAAGGGATTCTCTATTTGACAATCCGAGCTAAAGTGAGGACCTCCACAGTACTCACAACAGAAAAACTGATGTGGCTGTGAGTCGTATGTGCTAGAGTCGTAATTGTTATCAGGAAACTGCTCATAGACAAGCGTGTTTCCCGATTGACAATCAGAACTGTAGTGTGGGCCACCACAATACTCACAATAGTAAAACTGTTGAGTCTGACTTGGTGTATTTTGATACGAAGCATTATTAAGATTTGGATAACATGATTCTTGCTCGTATGAATGTGATGGGTAGTTGGAAAAATTTGAGGAGTCGTTAAATGAGTTTTGATTAGGATCAAAAGCAAATGAATTACTCGACCCACAAAACAAACAACTCCCGTTTTGAAAATCATTACCACATTGTACACATGTACACCAACGACATGGCAAACCAAAAAGTGGCTCACCACAACCGACACAAGAAACAAAATCCGGAGGTGGGACAAATGGTGTGCTCTTAGAGCTAGGAATTTCCACCACTTCCGTTATTGTCTCGGGTTTTTGAATGTGAAGATTAGGCAAGTCGTTCTTTTCAGTCACAGCTTTAAGCTCTTGGTTTTTGCTTATAACCGTATATTGTGAAAGGTTAGGAGCAATTGTGAGCTTAGATTTTTGGACAACCGTAGGTTAGACGTATTTAGCACTTCCATAGTCAGAGGAAAGTACAGGGTCCTTTGTCACCCCGGTTTCTCGTTCCATTTCCCTCATCGGAGAGGGAATAGGAATCGATGGTCCATCATAATCAACACGACATCTCGACATTTTTGACAAGGCCTGAAGTTTTTCAATGTTGATCTCGAAGGCCTTTTGTTCAAAGAAATCGTCATCGAGAGATGCCATTAATTACAGGACAAGTGAAAGAAGTTAGAATCAAAAGGATAGAGGGTAAAGGGATGAATAATCAAAAAGGTGAGAGGGTAAAGGTGAATATTTTTGGTATGTTTGAGAAACATGCTTAGTGCACATGCACCAAAAACAATTTTTCAAAACAAAATCGAGGCAAAACCACAGTGAACATAAACCAATAATCTCAAGTGAATGGCTTCTTTAAAAAAAAGGTACGCCACTCACAGAGATACAAAGGCAAGTTTTAATCTTAAGTTTGGGAACTTATTATGTCCACACCCCCAGTTGGTAGGTGTTCTGCCTTGGTTTGCGATGGTAAGATTTTATGTATTTATTAACAGAAAAATTGTTTTAGGCTTATGGGTGTGTGTGTAGAAAACTTTGGAAAATATTTTTGAAACTGATTCGTTAACCGAAATCGTTCTTTTAAGATTACTCGCAGGCTGACGGGAAGAAGTAAATAGGTTTCCTCTTCAGTTCGCAATTTAATGTCAGAACTTACCTTATACCAACTGTTTCAGGTTGTAATCTTAAAGAAAACGAAGTAATTTAACTTCACAGTTTGTTTTGTTGTTTTTGATTTTTTTTTTTTTTTTTTTTTTTTTTTTTTTTTTTTTTTGTGTTGTTAACACTTCAGGAAAAGTGTTAATGAACTTTTTTGATATGATTATATTTTTACAAAAAACTTTTTACAAATTGTGTGAAATTTGTACAGGGAAGGTTTTGAAAACCACTAAACTTAAAACGATTTTAAAAACACGCAACAACCTCCCTGGCAGCGGCGCCAAATTTTGATCGATGCTAAACAGTCAACTTAAATTGACCAAGTAAATGGTCAACAAAGTCAAACTACCTAGACCAATACTCCGTGGATAGTATAGTGTTTCCCCGGGTCGTTAAGTCCCAGCAAGATTGAAATGGTGCTTTGAAAATCATTTAGGAATGAGTGGCACTGAGGACAGTAGCCAAGATGATATGGAATTGATTTTGCTACTATTATTTTGGTATTTGTACAATGATATAATATTCACAAAAATAATATACAGATATATACACAAATTCACAATTTGGAATCACGTAACAAACAGAAAAGTGGGTTTTATCAGATACGAACTACAGGGGGTGCAAGTGAAACTTTTTAAAACTTAAAATTAAAGAAAAGTTAAAATGAAAATGAGATTATGAAAATGATTATTTAAATATTTAAATATTATTTAATTAATTAAAACTATTTAAAATCTAATTTAAATCTAATTTAAATTAACTAATAATTATAAAGATTACAAATTAAACTAAAAACTTGCAAAACTAATTTCTAAACTTAATAATGAACTTGAAGAAAGTATAAAAAATAAAAATAAATATTTTTGTCTTTTTATGAGTTTTTTTATTAATTAAAAACTATTTATATTAATTAAACTAATTAAACTATTTTAAATTACTAATAATACTAAATTAACTTAGAAAATTATGAGAAAATTTATAAAACTACTTAACCATCAAAGGAATCCTACAAAATTATAAAAACTTCTAAAAATTATATTTAGGCTATTTTACTAATTATTTACCTTTTAATTAATTTAAATCTAATTTAAATAATTAAAATAAGAAAATTGGAAAATGAACAGTAGAAATTACAAGAAAATTTCTAAAATTATATTACAACATATAAAAGCTAGGAAAAATATAAAAACTAGGGTTTGCTTTATAAAAACTAGTTATGCTATTTAAAACTTAATATTAATTAATAATTAATAAAAATAATATTAAATCTAATAAATACTAAATGACAGAATAAAAATCTAGAAAAATTACTGAAATTACTTTAATATAAAAGGAACTTAAGAAAAATATAAAAAAGCTAAGTGCTTAACAAAAATTTAAAAATGAAAAGTAAAATTTAAATTTCATTAAATATAAACTATCACTTAAAATTAAGTTGTTTTTTCTTGATTTTTCTCTTTTGAAAACTATTTTACACCTAAAAACAAACAACTTTTATGAAATCAACTTTTTTATAACTTAAAAATAAGCTCTGTGGAACCTTATTAGCTCCACAGTTGACTTTTGTTGACCAAGACAAGAATTAAGCTAAATTGGACTTAAGTGGGACCCACTATGGATAATTCAGGTTCAAATGAGTTATGTGAACTAGTTTAAGCCATAATAAGCACAAAGAGACCACAGAATAAGCAAATAAGCACTTAATAAGCAATTCCAAAGACCAATGGCCACTCAGAATTGGGACAAAGAAAAGGGCTTGAATCAGGTGGGGTCCACAAGGCCCTAGGTCTAACTTATGGTTAAATTAGCAAGGCTACCAGGAGGGGGGTTGGGGGAACCCAAAATTATGGTGTGGGGACCACTGTGGTGGCCACAATGAGACACCAAAGGTGGTGGGTCGGCTGTGTAACAGCTGCAGCAGGGCAATACCTTGCCCTACAAGTGACTTTGGGGAGCTGTGGGACCCAGACAAAAATTCACAAAATTATAGCAACTATAGGATTTTGAAGATGAGCTGGGGGGCTACCTATCCTAAAAAGCTCAAAGCCTAAAACCCAATACACAATTCCAAATAAATCCTACAAATTTTGGGTTTTCTAAAAACAAATGGTTTTGACTTTTTGAGAAATATGACACAAGTTGACTAAAATGAGGTTTGATTGAGCCTAGATGATTTATTTATGTTATTTAAGCCTGGATAACACTACTTAAAGCAACTACAATAACTTTTAACTTCAAATCAAGGGATTGACACTACAATACACCAACAGTTAAGCTGTTGGTGTGTTTGGTTACAAAATTGACTTTTTTCAACGAAAGTGGCAAAACAAAAGGTCAAAATGACTTAGTTTTATCTAATGTGAGTTGTAGAAACCACAACCAACACCAAGCACCCCCTGGTGCTCAATGGGTTCTGCTGAGCCAAACACCCTTATGATGGGACTATTTTGAGTTTTTGAATGAACTAAGCCCCTAACTGAAATTCTACTAATGCAACTAGTCTAGATAAGCTTTAGTGACTTAATGCAATCCTAAAATTACCACTAAATTACACTGTAATGAAGTACATCAATTTGAGCCAACTTTGGATTAAAAATACACAACTTAACTAAGAACAAATCTGTTTAACAACAATTAACTTACAAGCATTCAATAGTCTCAATAGTTTCACATAAGCATAAGGATACTTAATAAGCAACTAATAAGCTGTAACTACAGTAACTGCATAATATGGAAAATATGCTTACAAATGTTCCAAAGCCAATGACTGAGAACAGGGCCTCCAAATACTTTCTATAGCATCCCAATAAGCTTTATAACCCAAATCAATCCCTTAAATACCCTGCTCCATCTTCAAGAGTTACTTCCATTGAATTTTTATTTTCCACTATTTTTTTTTTTTGAATTTTTTTTTATATTTTTGATTTTTAAGTCCTAACTGCTTTTTATGTTTTTAAAACTTGAGAAACTTAATATTGAACTAAATGGGACTTAATGGAACACAAAAAACAACACTTAACAGGATTTAAACAAAATTGTCAGTTTTGCTTAAATAATGCCAAATCTAATTTTATAAAAGGAAACTTGAAATTAAGAGTAAATATTACATTAACTGAACTGATAACAACTAATTAAACTGAGTATTACAATTGGGAATTAAAACTACACTACAACAGTATTAAACCTACACTACTTAATTAACTGCTTCCTCTCTGGCCTTCCTCTTGCATTTATGGATGAAGTTCTGAGCACTGTGGGACCCACTTGAGTTTTCCCACCAATAAAAACAGCCACATGATCATTATCTTTCAATCTTAGCCATTGAGTGGATTTGGTGGGAAAAATAAATTTTGCCAATTGGGGTCTGATTAGGGTAGCCATAGGGGGTTGATATGATTGGTTCTTGGGGTGTGTAATTGGGAAGGGATAAGGGGTGTGGGTGAGACAGAGGTGCAAGTGGTGATGGTGGAGGTGGTATTGCAGGGGAGGTGGAAGTGGTATTGAGGGGAAAGATGGTTTGGTCAAATGGTTTGACCAGTGTATATTGAAAAGGGGTGTTGGGTTTATTTTGTTAGGCTGGGAAAAGGGATTGGGCCAAGGGTTGTTTGGATTGGATTTGTATTTGCTTTTTGGGTAAAAAGGGTCCGTTTGTTTATTTAACTAGGACACCACAAGGACCAAATTTGCACAATTCTGAAAATTGAGGACTGAAAATGTAAATATCCCAAAGTTATCAAAAGGGCTAGACTTGCCAAGTATGAATAACCCAATGATCATTTTTGCATTTTTTCAATTCCACGGGTATATTCTGTCAATCTTGCAAACTTTGGGGACCAAACATGTAATTTCACCAAACTTGTCACCTAAGGATCATTCCTGCCATAAAAGATTAGTATAAGGACAAAATTTGTTTTTCTCAAAGTTTTAATATCCCAGGGACCATTTTTGATAATTTTCCAAACTTCAAGGACTAAACTTGACATTTTGTGAAACTTTGCCCCAAAGGACTAATTATGTAACTTTTTGATTTAAAAGGGCCTTTGGTGACTTTTTCAAGTTTTTAGAACAACCATGGACTAGATTTGACAACTTTTGAAAGATGAGGGACTGAAACTGCCAATTATGCAAACTTTGTACGTTTTTAATCTGTTTTTGATGGTTTTGCATTTGAAACATATAAAACACATTCCTGGGATATTTTCACTATTTTGATGTAATATTGAGTGTTTTTAGATGTTTTGGCAGCTCAGAAAAGGTAAAAATGATGAGTATTTACACACTCATCACTTGCTTTCCATAAAACATAAAAATACAAAAAGAATCATCCCTCACCTCTAGACCTAGTTTAATTAAGTTTCAGTCCTAACGAACATTATTCCCCAAGTAGAACGATCAATCCCCTGGTACTTGCTACTACACTATACTACATCAGTCAGGTACACTGCCTGGTGGGGATTGCAAGCTTCTCAAGATCCCTCGAGAGGTTAAACCTTTTGCAAGGTTTCACAACCACGCATCAGACTCACCTGAACCATTGATGTACTTTGGTGGATCTTGTAAGCCCTCTCGGGGGTGTGGAACGGCCTTGGCTAGGATTAGAGAGAGTTTTCACACTATGTTATTAATGATCTCTAATTCCGAACCTGTAAGTACCGAATGTTTTCTTGCTAACTGTTTTATGTAGGTACAACTACCACCATGACATCATCTTCCACATGCTCATACATAAATCACGAAGTCAAGTAAAGTTCTCCCCATTAAAGTCAAAGAAAGACAAAGATCAAAGCAAAGAAAAAGTCAAAGAAAGATTTTATGTCAAGCAAAGAATCTACAAAGCAAAGTGACAAAGATCAAAGTTGAATAACGGGACTCAAGTGTATGTAAGTCAAAACTAAGAAGACGTATGAGCATGTTGGAAGGCGTATTACCAAAGATAAAGACGTGACGAAAGGCAGATGATGAAGCAATCACAACAACTACACCAAGAACAAAGATAGAAGAACAAAGAACCATTACTTTACAACATTTTTGAAGATGTCTAACGAAGTACAAGTCAAGAATTCAAAGACAAAGATTAAGACGTCCAGCAACCATGATGACCGATCCTTAGGGGGAGATTGTTGGGATCACATTTTGTAGTTATCAAGTCTCGGTCAATACATTTTGTAATAGGTTGCTTTACTCATAGTTTAATCAATCATTTATGTTTCTAGGCTTATTGGTAAAGCCCATTTAAGGCCTAAAGCCTAGGTCCAAATGAAAGGAAGGAAAGGGGAGTGTTGCCCTAACTCCTTCCCTATAAATAGAACCTTATGTAACACAATATGTTTTGTCGATTTATTTGATATCTTGAAGGAACTCTTTCACATTCATATCTCATATCTCATAAATCATCCAATCCTTATATCTATCTTATTCTCATCATTACAATACTTGTGTGATCACAATATGGTGACCTAACATGTGCATATATTTCCAATGTTTTTACCTTCAGAGGAAAGAGTAATCATAAGCTGTAAAACCCTAAATTTCCAAACTTGTAAAATTTTGCCCTCCCCAACTTTGAATCTATGATAACTCTTTTAATCTAAAACCTAAAGTTACAAATTCCCTAATTAATTATAACACTACAAAACCTTACACTGTGATCTAGATAACTAAACACTTACCTTTCAAATACAAAAGCTATGACATTAAACTCCATCAAACGTTCTCATGTACTTAAATTGGGCCGAATGGTTTTCAACTTTGATACTTAACATTTGGCTCTTACCATTGAAAGATTTATAAAGGCTTGGGACATAATTAAAAACCAGGAAGATAAGATACAACCAAGTCAATGTAGTCTCACAATTTTTGGCTAGAGATCTCCCTATTCATTCCACAATATGTTTCCTTTCCCTATTTACTTTCATCACATTAAATGACTATTTCACAAAAGTTACACACACACATAAAACCCTACAACATGCTTTCTTTTCTCCCTCCCTGATCGACCAAAGAAGGTACAAAGAGATTCGTGTGACCCTTTTTGTGGGCACGAGATCATGGGGTTTTCCTGTTCGAACAAAGGCATCGTATTCTGGTTCGGCTGGGGTTATGTACACAGGTTGTCATTTGTGTTTCGGTTCGATAAAATGGTGTAAGCGAGGGTTGGTTGCTACTGTTCGAGAATGTTAATTCTGTTCGATGTGGTCGTATCACATTAACAATTCATTGTGCACTATATTCTTCTTTATACATTCGAGGGTATGGCTTTCATACCTGGTCTGACTGTTTTTATTATTTTCCTTTTGGTTGTGTATCATATTTCTTAATTGGCTAATCTTTTTTTGTTTGGAATTGAGTATAAAAAACTGTCACATGAAATCATAGAACATATCACATAAAATGTGAAGATTTGTCACATAAAACCATGAAGGTGAAACCTAATGTAATCGACCTAAATATGCTTTGCATTCAGATTGTTTTGTACATATAATCTTGGTCTATTTATACACAATCTAAACATATGATAACCTGATCCATTTCGAGCTAAAATGAGTAATACATGCATGTTGGTATCTATTAGTTTTGAATCGCAAATAAAAAAGAAAGAGGTATCATATGGGTTCTTTCCTTTCATCAGACCTTGGTCTAGCCCTAGGCTATTAATTATTAACATTCTTTAGAATGCATGAGATATACAACTTAATACGTTATGTTTTAATGGGAAGTTGTATGTAAATCATATGAGAAAAAAATATTATTTTAATGACAAGAGTACATGAAATAAAATGTGAATTGGTGTGTGTGGCTTTGTTGGTCGTGCATGGGTAAATGCATGGTGCTTGTGAACATGATTTTTGTGTCTTGTGTATACATGCTATGTAAATAAAATGGAAGTGTGATATTGTTGTGAGGTGTATGCATTTAAATCGTGCCGTGTGTGAGTACTTTGTGTCGTGGTCGGAAAGAGGTTAAAATGTAGTAGCATAATTGCGGTCTAAAATATTATCGAGAATGCATTTCATAAATTGTGAAACGGTAGTCTCTAAAACGGTCATTTGATATTAATTTACCATATATACCCTAAAGTTAACATTTGACATATTTAAACCTTTAACTTGATAATTTACCTTTATAACCCTAAACTTTACTAAATTGGCATATTTAACCCTAGACTATTATATTGGTCATTTTTAACCCTTAAAGTTTATTTAATTATCATTTATAACCCTAAAGTATGAAATAACTATTTCGAGAAATTTACTAAATATGGAAAATTACTAATTCAGGAAGCATGCTAAAAATAGAAAGTTACTAAAATGGTTAATATACTTAAAGTGGAGACTTACTAAATATGGAAGGTTACTATAATTGGCAAGTTACTAAAAATAGAAAGTTATTAAATAAGGAAAGTTACTATATTGCGAACTTACTAAAAATAGAAGTAATCTTATTAACCTTACAAGACTTAATATGGAATGATACACTTAAACCACATCTAATAAACGCATATACTTTCACTTCTATAGATCCCTCAAGGCAGGAGTGATCTTCTTTGTCTTATGATCCACCTATTTGTGTTTGTCTTTGCTGTTGAATAAGGTACATATATTCTGACCTTTCTCTTAAGGTTTCTCATGAACTCTTCTACATCTTTTATTTGTTTAGCTTCTAGTTTGATACCTTTGCGATGGACCTTTGTTATGAATCTCTGATATGAACCTTTGATTATGAACCTTTACTATGCACCTTTGAACCATTTGATGTAAACCATTTGATATGAAACTTTTGATATGAACCTTTTGTTAAGACACTATTATTTTGATATGATATTTGACTCTCAGTTTGATACCCGAGCCATTTCACTAGTCATGGGGGTTCCATGTCCGTGTTATTGATGCACCAATGGCACGACTCTAGGGTGGGGGAGTGATGACCCATCACGTCCCTTTCTGTTATATGTTATGAACTCAAGTATATGTTTGGCCACTATGATTTCAGCAGGAGCGTATGGATGCATCCTAGATCTGTTATGTTATGTGATATATGTTTGGTGACTGGTGCTTATGTGCAATACATGCCTTTCACATTTTTTGGAACTAATCACTCCATTACGTTACTTATGTTAGTTATGAAGATTATGATATGATGATATGATATGATATGTTTCTGGGCTCGTGGTGGATTACTGTCCTACCTTTCACTATTTCCTACACTCTTGTTTATACCATATGATATTTTCCCCAATGCACTATATTATATTATTTGTTCCTTATCATTTACTTCGTTTATATATATCTATTCACTGGGCTTTTTAAGCTCACCCGCATTTCTTTTCCTGTGGCAGGTTTTTAGTGGTAAGCTGGGTTATGAGTGGAGAGTACTTTGGACAAAGAAGACTATACTTTGATAGCTATTCTGGATTTTAGATGACTAGAAGTGTTTACATTTTCAGACTTAGTATTTTGTAGTTCCCATTTGTATCCTTGTAATTCAGATTTTTCCTTTGTAACCTTTGATATTCCTTTGTATTACTTAAGATGTACGCTTGTGTTTGCTTTGATATGTCACCATAATGTAGTACTTCTACCCTTATCGGGTTGGGGTGTTACAATTATGATATCAGAGCCCAGGCTGCGACTTGTATTACATTAAACCTTCACCTGTGAAGTTTGGACCTTTAAGTTTCCATTGTAGGCGCTCATAAGACAACCTTTGAGAATTTTGCCTTAGGATCTCCCCATAGGAACTTAAGTTATTACCAGTGAGGAATGGGTAGACCAGGATATCTATGTAAATAGCATTACTTCCGCATCACTCTGATTCGTGCCTTTGCCTTTAGTTAAGCCTTATTAGAACACTCATTTCATGATATTTGAAAGTTAAGCACAACCTAAGTTTAGTAACCAAGTAGGTTAGAGTGCCTCAGGGACTACATGGATACCTTACACCATTTGAGTTTCACTCTCTGATTCTAATCTCCATTTCCGATTTGTTTGATATACAGTTTGATACCTTTCCAACCACCTCGAAGGTTTTACAACCATAATGTGTTTAACACATTCTGTTAATTCCTTACTTATGCTGGACATACAATGTATCATCTGATACTACTTGACTCTACATAATACATTTCTAACCTATGAGAACTCTGGTGATTATTAACCACGGATATAGGAAGATTTGTTCCCTCCCTTTGGATGATAAACTTTGTCTACTGATCAGTTCCTTTGGACGGATATGATGTTAATATTATCTCAGTATGGATTTGTTAACTGAGCATGATGACCTTGACAACTGATATCCCATACATCTCACTTTGACAACCATCCGCTGTTCGTATTACCGATGATACCCACTTTATCTGTCACTTGTGCTAAGGAGCTAAACAGGATTCCAACACCTTAAACTGTTCGCTTATCTATCCCAACACTTTTGATGAACCATGCACTTGACCCTGATATATGAGCTATCCGTATAGTTTGACGACAGTATTCGTTCTACAAATCCATTTACTTTTGATATAATTGATTTTTAGGTCTTTTGGTTATGGATTATCTGGCTCCTCATAATGCTACAATAGACTACCATATTCGATATGTGACCTTTAGCAATCCACTTCATCCTACTTTTGTTATGACGGCTCTGAACTACTTAAATCCGTTAAGATTAATGCTGCTATGGAAGCATAGACTCCAATCTCATTTGATTGTCAAGCTTCTCCTAACACCTATTAGTGCCCACCCTTGGAAAGCTCTAGCATTTGAAGTATTTTGTTGTACAAAAATTTTCCGGTGTTCTTTGATGAACCTCTTGGTATTCCCTCCTGCTTGGGAAGTAGAGTTGGAATTGAACTGATCTTAGTTAACGAAACCATGGTGCCATAGAAGTTGAGAGATTGAAGGAGTTGATGGAATATGATTTTATTCACCCTAGTATTTCTCTTGGGATGCTCCTATTGGTTTAAGAAGAAGAAAGAGGGAAGTTTGCGACGGCGTATCAACTATCGTGAACTTAACCTTATCACTATCCGTAATCAATATCCATTTCCACATATCAATGATTGATTTGGTCTACCTTTGAAACTCCATATCATGTGGCCTCATTTAGATTTGTAGGACTGAGGAAGCAACCACAAGAACTTCTCAAGTGGGTTAACAAACCAAGAGTAACCCCTGTGAAGTATTCTAGTTATAGTCATGATAAAGAAGGAATGTGACGTGGAAGGATTGTGAAGTTTCCCGTGGGGATGACTGAAGATCTGACTATCATCTATTTTGTGTGAGATGAGAGATACTCCTGAAGTGCCTTTCGTACTCGTTAAGACCTCTATGAATGAGGTGAGAGAGGAACGTGAAGATTATTGCCTGCACACCAAGACAGCCAAACCGTAGGAGGCTATTCAGCACATAATCTGGAGTTGTCAGCAGCGGTGTTTACCTTGAAGATTGGAAGACATTCTTGTAAAGACGAAGGTGGTGGCGAACATAGAAGGAGAATGTAATCGAGTTGGCAAATTTCGAGCTATGCTAGAAGACCTGTTGAAGACACGCAGTCTTGCTTCTCTATTCATTTTATTTGTACTAAGATGAATAGAGAGTAGAAGCAGACTTGCAGATGGAATGATGCACAGTGATCATCTCAGAGATTCGCGTTGCTACACCAAAATTCCAAGAAGAGTTACCGAAGGCTTGAGGAACTAGACTCAAATTTATAATTCCTTTTCACCCTATGATCAGATGAACGAACGTAGACTGACTACTCAGACTTGGAAGAAATTTTGAAATCATGTATTTGAATGCACGAATTTTGAAACAAACATTTGTGTTTGGATGAGTTGATTCTGTGAAGGATGAAACTCTTGAAGACGTAATTCACTTCTGCTTAACCTACTTAAGCTTCTGTTACCTGATTATAAGATCCTTTGAATGATTTAGTTTCTCTGTTAGTAATTCCGTTCTGTGTTCATTCTATGTATGTTGGATGATGGTTTTGTTATGAGAATTTTGACAAATTGTGGAAGACCTAATGCTTTTAACGACGTGCTTCATTTGATGATACTTACCAGGTCCTATTATGTTACTTATACGTTCTGTTCCTCTGATTTCAAATCCGTAGTGATGCTTGATTTGGGCCAACCCTAGGATGTAGAACGGACTGTTAGGTGGTTGTTGGATGCTTAGTCACTACTTGAGATAAAATATGACCATCATGAAGGTATACTCATATGATGCTAGTATTATGTGTCACACCCCCAAAATCGGGTCCAGCGAAAGCATACATGTAGCTGGGGTGTAACTCAATTGGTATTACAAAACAAGTGTAAAATGGTTTTCACTTTAATCATTTAGAATAAAATTGTCTAACCAAAAGTTTTGGATTTACATCGTTAAAATTAGTGCGGAAGTAGGCCCTTAAAATAGTCAAAAACAGTCCCCAAATGAATAATTAGAGTCTTCTATGACCATGCCATGCCCTGCCAAAACCTCCAGTAGCGTGCCATTGCTTAATACCTGAAAATACATGCTAAAGTGTCAACACTAGGTTGGTGAGTTCATAGAGTCTTGTGAAAAAGAATGTAATGCATATGAATGAAAATTTCCCACCAAACGCATCGTAAATCCACTCAGTTACAAGTCTCGCCATAAATGTCACAACTCACCATTTCAGGTCATTTCAGGTCATTTCCCGAACTTTGGAAAAACACTATTCATCAAACACTATTCATCAAAACACTATTCATCAGTTTACTATTCATCATTTTCGAGGTCAATTTGATATTCTGAGAAACTTTTGGGAAATTTACTATTCATGGAACACTATTCATTGCGGGAAAAGATTTCATCATTCACGTGCATTACACATTTCATCGTAAATTTAGTTTACGGATATTCAAATTCGCGTAACCGGTTTGGGTTAGGTGCGAATTCATTTCATTAGTGTTGAGAACACTGCATACGGACTGGAGATAGTCTGCATATCATCATAACAGCATTTTCATGTTATACCACTCTCAGGATTTTCAAATTACTATATTCAGTACATTTAACGTTTTTACGTATACGTAATTATAATAAACGTTAACACCCGGTTTATACACGACGAATATATCTAAATATTCCCACAATGGTCCCGACATATTTTTAATATGTTTTTAACATTATTATAACTTTATTTCATCCCGGTATACTTCGTGAACGTTTATTGCTATTAAACCCGGTACCCGATTTTAACGAATAACGCGTAATAACACGTAACGCTACACTACATTTTCTAAGTGATCAAAACCGTTTTGGCTACTCCCTTTTCACACCCAAAACCGGCCATGTGCCACCCTTTTTAACCATGTGCATTGAATTATCATTATTATACTAATAAACCTTATAAACATTTCATTAACAAAAATCACAAATCATAATCTAACTTTTTAGAAAGATCAAAAACCCATTTTCTTCTTCCTCCTCTTGAAACCCACGACTTTTATTGATCTCATAGATCAAGTGATGATTTTCCATAAAGTAAAACACAAAAGTTGTTCATTTTACAAGTCTAATCAAGAATCAAGCAACAAAAACACAAGAACAACAAGCATAATCATCCAATAATCACCTCATTTTGTCAAGTAAGTTTTCATCTTTATTTTTTCATGAATCATCCTATTTTTACATGTATTACATAAGAATCATGCTAAAAACCATGTATAAGTAGCTATACTACACTTTATTTTGGCTAAAAAGTAACATACAAACCCTAACTTTCTTGTTATGAATCCCCTAGCTCTAATAACTTGGTTAGGAGTCCATGGCACCCTAAGAAGGTGTATGGTAAGATTAGATTAGTCATGTGGTGATTACAAGAGGTTTGGTGATGGTAGAAATTGGTTTTTAACCTTGGAAACTTGATTTGGAACTCATTTTAGACATGCTGTCCCATTTTGTAAAAATCTGGAAAATCAGTAAACACCAAGGAAACTTTGGCAAAATTTTTAGAAAATACTTTCAAAAACGAATCCGTAGGCGAAAGAACGGATTAAAAAGAGCTTATAACGAAGAAGTTATGATTTTTGCAAGATTATAGACGAAAAGTATTTTCTGGAAAAATAGTTGCTGTTGGACATTTTTCGTCGGTCAAAAAGAGGCTTTAGACGTAACCCGGAGGAGCCGAGCTTTCCAAAATATATTACTACATACTAAGACGAAACCGTGGATATAAAGAACAAGTAAAACGGACAAGTAACGACAAAGATATACTCGTTTGAATATCGGCTAAAACCCTTTTCTAATTGACAGCTTTTATATATTTTGGCGCAAAAACTACGAAGTGCATTTTCAAGCTAAACATAATATCAAGTACCGAGCTTTTAAACTAACGTAGTATTAGTTATTATGAGTATGTTTTCATCATTTCAAGGTTTACAACCCGAGTATTTCAACGCTTACATGAGAACTTACGTTATATATATATAAGTATATATATTATAACAAGCCATTTATATTTTCTAATAGCAATATTTTCCAAAGTTTTGGATTATATATTTTTGACAATACAAGTGTTTTCCTAAAGAGTAGAGTGGTATAGGAAACATGTGCATGGACATTCATAACATCATTTCATGATCTAAAGTAGATCGTTCATCATTTACATTAGGTTGCGGCTAGTGTGCGCGCCTTGTCTTTCAGTTCATTACATGTTCATGGTACCATCATATTGGGTTGCGGCAGCAAATTGTTCATTGGTGTTCATTTCATTTCATCAGGGTTTCATCAGTTGAGGTGAGTTTTCATAGCCCCGTTTTCAATTCAACATTTTTGATTGTTTTCAAATCCCACGGGGGGAATACATTGCATCAATTATTTCAGTACGAGCCCAAGTATTCAAACATGTACATAGCTTAAGTTACCTTGCCATGTGTTAAGTCCCCTGTAACATCATGAACCGTTAATTTCAAGTACTAAGCGAGAGTGAGTGGATAGATCTATCGAGGGTGACGCCTCCATCCGTGGTAGTGGATACCAACAGTAAGCGGATGCATGTCATGTCTTTCACATTTGAATGTTTCGGCAGAACATTCGGGAGGGGCATAGAATTTCATCAGTCATAGCTTCGGTGTCATGAGCTTAAGGCTATTGTACAATTTTCACGAGATTCTTATCTTGCATTTTTACTTGTGGTGGCCGTACATTATTACATTTTACAAACCTATGGAATTCACCAACATTCGTGTTGACGTTTTAGCAATGTATTTCAGGTTATTAAGGTAGCTCATGTGACATGCATTTGGACCTTCATGGAGTCGCGGAGTCGACGCGTCTCATCATTATTTCATGCACTTATGTAAACATTTGATCTAGTACAACTTGTTTTCATAAACATGCAACACATTTTGGGGACCTCATGTTATAAACTCTGAATTATTTCAATGATCAAATGCAATATTTTCCAAACGACACTTTAGGTCGTTCAATGTAACTGTAACTGCGGTGCTATGACAGACACCCCCAGGTATTCCATTCCGCTGCAAGTCAGGTAAATTGGGGGTGTGACAGATTGGCATCAGAGCTAAGGTTATAGCGAACTAGGATGTATCTTGGACCCTAGACTATAACCGCATCATCATAGCATCTCATCATTTCATCATAAGTGCATAATCATGATACATGTTGTTTTATACATCCCCTGTGCGAGTTATTTATACTCATATCCGTATATGTATATCATTTTATTGACCTGGTTCACAAGTGACATGCCTTCAGATACTCACCCTGACATCCTTTTATCGGATTCCAACATTGAAAATGCCTTGTCATTTTACACTACCATTATACCATCAGTTGCATTTACACCACCATTAGTACTATTGATTTGCCATAGGAACAGAGTTTTCCTATCATTCAGCCCGTACATAGAATGCCTTTTGGTAGTATATTCATAATTTATCTTAATGGACTTATTAGGATGCTTATTGCAAGGAAGATAGTGTGTTTTCTTTCCATCACTAGTAGGGCACTTACTACTCAGGTACTATCACCACCATCAGTTACTTATTACACTATTGGCCTTCCCACAGTGTGTACTTTAGTTTTACCTTTTGGATGTCGCGAGGTAGCGCGAAAGAGGGTAGTATTCCATACACTAGTACCATCATTTACTCCATTTTCTATCCCGATTGCTTAGACTTCAATCGTTTAGCAACATTTTAGCATTGTCTCATCAGGTATTAGGTTGATTTCGTATTTGACGAATTAGTAGACTATTACCATTTGACAAGATTCACCCACGTATCCAATACACCAATCAAGCTATTTTACTATCATATGGGGAAACTGTTTTACAGAAAAATTTTCTGAAGTAAGCTATTTTATTACCATCCTATACATTGATTTTTCTGTCATTACACCAAGTATTTACTATTATTACGCGAAGCAATTTTCATGTTACTTGAAAGGAAACATCAGGATACCATTTTAATAACAATGCGTTGAACACCATCTAAAACTTTTGAGGAAAGTTATGATATTTTGACAAAATCTAACATCGCATCATTAGTCCTCAATTATACATAGCCTGATCACCTATGTAAAATTCAGGAAGGATTATGCCATGAAGGAAATAATTACCTTTTCAAAGGATTGTAATAACAATCTTCATCCAAAAGTTTTGTAAACAAAGGAACTCATTCATAAACATCCATTTTGCTGAACTATCCCTGGATACTTACCCCACAAGTCACTCACTTAGCCATTAAGTTGGATTTTCCCATTGATTTTCCTAGAAGAGACTTTCCATATCAATTACATGCAGGATTCCTTTATACAATAAAAGCAATGAAAGGAGTACAGAACTAGTAACCAGGACTAGAAGCATATAGTGAGAGAATTCATAACTCAACAACAAATCCTCAGATACTGCGAGACCATCCTAATTACCATCTCTGACTTAGTTGTCCAATGTCATTATTCAAGGGTACTAGCTATACTGAGCTACAGGATTGAACTCAATAAATGTCCGCATGACAACACAATAGAAATAAACCCAGCTTCTAATTGAGACTGTAGAGCATTTCATTTAAACATGGCCTTATCCATACATAAACTTCCTGCAGTAAGTTTTCACAAAGGACAATTGTTTGAATCAAGAATATCGATGTAGATTTCACTAAGGCATTATGTCTAGAAATTTCAGATAACCTCACCTTCATACTAAGCAAGGGATCAAGCCAGAACATATCTCCTCATCTACATGGGAAAACAGAATAGACATTCATCGACACAACATCAAGTGATACCTTCGTCTTGCCAAGTACAACGATAAACTATTTCAGGACTTAAGTTAGTCTAAATGCCTATGCTTGTAGTCATGCCAGATAACCACCAATAGACATTATCCAACCTCAGGAACTAAGTGTTAGACATCTATGCATTTAAGCGAACATTTCCTATTCTATCATTTTATCCTTATCAGTGTTTTCACTTTTTAAATAAAGTTGATGCGTTTACATAAATCACATACCCTGTGGAAAAATGATTTCTGAAATTCCTATTTTGAACAAGTGCGATCCTTTTTGGTCAAACTTTAGCAACACTATTGTACAATGAGAAATATACATAAACATCAAACTTTGGTAAGCAGTCTTAATCACAACATGTTTGAAAACAGTTCCTATTTCATAACTACTGGATTTTGAATCATCAAGGAAAATATTACTCAGTAAATCATTTGCTCCATTTTTCTAAATTCGTTTATTCAGAAAAGGATTTCAACTAAAACTCACAATCGCGAGACAAATTTCCAGAACAAATTTCTCTACAACATCGCTTATGCATTTAGGATTTGTGACTGGACAATAGAGAATATTTGGTATATGTGGTGAAGGAATTAGGAGGACATCACAAATTGATCATGAACTTCAGTAGTGGAGACCAAACCCACTAGACAAAGAAGGACATATGTCTTATCATCCGTTGGAACAAAACACAAGGAATCAAATTGTTACCTATATTCTATCCCTTACAGATAACGCCAAGTTCGAAGGACCGAACGTTGTGGAATTAGTCACAAAGGTTTATTGTACCCATTTCAGTATTTCCTGTTAAGGAAACCGATTCAACTTGGACCTCAGGTATTCATTTCAGGATTTCCTTCAGAAACCCATTTAGATGTGAACATCACCTATCATCCTCAGAACGATGGTCAAAGCGAGAGAACAATTCAAACATAGGAAAGTATGCTCAGAGCATGAGTGATTGACCTTAGAAATGGTTGGACTAATCACTTAACATAAATCAAATTCATCTACAACAATGGTTATCACACCAACAACGGGAAACTGGCAGAAGTTAGATTAGTACATAACACACATCATTTGGATTGGATATCCTGAACAACAAACCATCCAGATTCAGGTAGGAGAACAAACTAAGTTAAAAGCATTGCCTTGGATTGGCATGATACAAATTGGATAACAAGAAAGGTTGAACCTTTAGCATATTGGACTATTTAAGATTCATTTTAGAATCGACCAACTAGCATACAAACTTGAGTTCTGGCAGAATTCAGCAGTATATATTACCAGTACCACATTTAAAACATCAAGAAGCGCAGACCATCGATTGATGGGCCAAACTCAGAAAAAGCTCAACTCATTAGTTCAGTAGGCATTCATGAGATAACCAGAAATTTTCAAAATGTCAAGAATCAGTTACAAGTTCAATAAGTCGTAAACCATTAAAACTTCAAGTTCTGCAGAGTTAGCAGAAAGTTCTGCCTAGGAAAGGCATGTTATCGTTCAGAAAACTTGGAAATTTACACCAATGTACACTGGACCATTTATATTTTGACAGAGAAGGCCTAGTGGCCGTCAGACTTGAACATTGTCAGAGAACAACAGGATTACACGAACATATTTCACATTTTCAGATCCCCAGAAATGACTTACAGATGAGTTACTCATGATTCCATTGGAAGGGATCCAACCCAAATAACAATCTCAGACATTGTAAGAGAACCAACAGAAATCATGGACCGTGTGGTCAAACAGTTGAAACAGAGTCGAATTCCTATCGTTAGAGTTCGCTGGAATTCTCGAATATCATCACCTTTTCACCAATACATTTTCAGAGACCAACAAAAACTGAACTTCGGGACGAAGTTCCTTTTAGGGGGGAAGACTGTCACAACTCACCATTTCAGGTCATTTCAGGTCATTTCCCGAACTTTGGAAAAACACTATTCATCAAACACTATTCATCAAAACACTATTCATCAGTTTACTATTCATCATTTTCGAGGTCAATTTGATATTCTGAGAAACTTTTGGGAAATTTACTATTCATGGAACACTATTCATTGCGGGAAAAGATTTCATCATTCACGTGCATTACACATTTCATCGTAAATTTAGTTTACGGATATTCAAATTCGCGTAACCGGTTTGGGTTAGGTGCGAATTCATTTCATTAGTGTTGAGAACACTGCATACGGACTGGAGATAGTCTGCATATCATCATAACAGCATTTTCATGTTATACCACTCTCAGGATTTTCAAATTACTATATTCAGTACATTTAACGTTTTTACGTATACGTAATTATAATAAACGTTAACACCCGGTTTATACACGACGAATATATCTAAATATTCCCACAATGGTCCCGACATATTTTTAATATGTTTTTAACATTATTATAACTTTATTTCATCCCGGTATACTTCGTGAACGTTTATTGCTATTAAACCCGGTACCCGATTTTAACGAATAACGCGTAATAACACGTAACGCTACACTACATTTTCTAAGTGATCAAAACCGTTTTGGCTACTCCCTTTTCACACCCAAAACCGGCCATGTGCCACCCTTTTTAACCATGTGCATTGAATTATCATTATTATACTAATAAACCTTATAAACATTTCATTAACAAAAATCACAAATCATAATCTAACTTTTTAGAAAGATCAAAAACCCATTTTCTTCTTCCTCCTCTTGAAACCCACGACTTTTATTGATCTCATAGATCAAGTGATGATTTTCCATAAAGTAAAACACAAAAGTTGTTCATTTTACAAGTCTAATCAAGAATCAAGCAACAAAAACACAAGAACAACAAGCATAATCATCCAATAATCACCTCATTTTGTCAAGTAAGTTTTCATCTTTATTTTTTCATGAATCATCCTATTTTTACATGTATTACATAAGAATCATGCTAAAAACCATGTATAAGTAGTTATACTACACTTTATTTTGGCTAAAAAGTAACATACAAACCCTAACTTTCTTGTTATGAATCCCCTAGCTCTAATAACTTGGTTAGGAGTCCATGGCACCCTAAGAAGGTGTATGGTAAGATTAGATTAGTCATGTGGTGATTACAAGAGGTTTGGTGATGGTAGAAATTGGTTTTTAACCTTGGAAACTTGATTTGGAACTCATTTTAGACATGCTGTCCCATTTTGTAAAAATCTGGAAAATCAGTAAACACCAAGGAAACTTTGGCAAAATTTTTAGAAAATACTTTCAAAAACGAATCCGTAGGCGAAAGAACGGATTAAAAAGAGCTTATAACGAAGAAGTTATGATTTTTGCAAGATTATAGACGAAAAGTATTTTCTGGAAAAATAGTTGCTGTTGGACATTTTTCGTCGGTCAAAAAGAGGCTTTAGACGTAACCCGGAGGAGCCGAGCTTTCCAAAATATATTACTACATACTAAGACGAAACCGTGGATATAAAGAACAAGTAAAACGGACAAGTAACGACAAAGATATACTCGTTTGAATATCGGCTAAAACCCTTTTCTAATTGACAGCTTTTATATATTTTGGCGCAAAAACTACGAAGTGCATTTTCAAGCTAAACATAATATCAAGTACCGAGCTTTTAAACTAACGTAGTATTAGTTATTATGAGTATGTTTTCATCATTTCAAGGTTTACAACCCGAGTATTTCAACGCTTACATGAGAACTTACGTTATATATATATAAGTATATATATTATAACAAGCCATTTATATTTTCTAATAGCAATATTTTCCAAAGTTTTGGATTATATATTTTTGACAATACAAGTGTTTTCCTAAAGAGTAGAGTGGTATAGGAAACATGTGCATGGACATTCATAACATCATTTCATGATCTAAAGTAGATCGTTCATCATTTACATTAGGTTGCGGCTAGTGTGCGCGCCTTGTCTTTCAGTTCATTACATGTTCATGGTACCATCATATTGGGTTGCGGCAGCAAATTGTTCATTGGTGTTCATTTCATTTCATCAGGGTTTCATCAGTTGAGGTGAGTTTTCATAGCCCCGTTTTCAATTCAACATTTTTGATTGTTTTCAAATCCCACGGGGGGAATACATTGCATCAATTATTTCAGTACGAGCCCAAGTATTCAAACATGTACATAGCTTAAGTTACCTTGCCATGTGTTAAGTCCCCTGTAACATCATGAACCGTTAATTTCAAGTACTAAGCGAGAGTGAGTGGATAGATCTATCGAGGGTGACGCCTCCATCCGTGGTAGTGGATACCAACAGTAAGCGGATGCATGTCATGTCTTTCACATTTGAATGTTTCGGCAGAACATTCGGGAGGGGCATAGAATTTCATCAGTCATAGCTTCGGTGTCATGAGCTTAAGGCTATTGTACAATTTTCACGAGATTCTTATCTTGCATTTTTACTTGTGGTGGCCGTACATTATTACATTTTACAAACCTATGGAATTCACCAACATTCGTGTTGACGTTTTAGCAATGTATTTCAGGTTATTAAGGTAGCTCATGTGACATGCATTTGGACCTTCATGGAGTCGCGGAGTCGACGCGTCTCATCATTATTTCATGCACTTATGTAAACATTTGATCTAGTACAACTTGTTTTCATAAACATGCAACACATTTTGGGGACCTCATGTTATAAACTCTGAATTATTTCAATGATCAAATGCAATATTTTCCAAACGACACTTTAGGTCGTTCAATGTAACTGTAACTGTGGTGCTATGACAGACACCCCCAGGTATTCCATTCCGCTGCAAGTCAGGTAAATTGGGGGTGTGACAATAAAAGACTTGTAACCTGTGTGTTTACGACCCACTGCCAAATATGATTTAGTTTACGTGAATAAAAGAAATACTTGTATCTAAATTCAAAGATAAATATAGCAAAACTGATATATAAATAATTCTGACAATGAGGCCATATGATAAATCAGTCAAGTGGGGAAACCTGCAATATTACGTTTGACATCACAGCCAAGTGGGGAAACCACAATATTACGTTTGACATCACAGCCAAGTGGGGAAACCACAATACGTTTGACATCACAGCCAAGTGGGGAAACCACAATATTACGTTTGACATCACAGCCAAGTGGGGAAACTACAATATTACAATGAGGTCATATGATAAATCAGTCAAGTGGAGAAACCTGCAATATTACGTTTGACATCACAGCCAAGTGGGGAAACCACAATACGTTTGACATCACAGCCAAGTGGGGAAACCACAATACTACATTTGACATATATGAAGAATTGGTGACCATGAGGTCATATAAACAAGGATGACAAATCTCATGAATTGCAGGTAATCAAACATACCAATGAAATACAGGTAATCAAACATATCCATGAAATACAGGTAATCAAACATACCAATGAAATACAGGTATTCAAACATACCAATGAAATACAGGAAATCAACCATGTAAAGTGAGTAATGCGTTTAAGTAAAACGAGCATGTATTCTCCCCCAAAGAGTTTACAAAATAATTAAAAGAGTAGGGGCTATGACTCACCTGGTGCGATAGCTACGATGACAAAAGTGGATACTCGAAATGAGGCACGATCTCTAACCGCAACCTAATATGAATGATATGGTCTAATGTAAGAAATGAAATAATGCTACACATGCAAATTCGTATGTTATCGATACCACTCGTGAAATTTTGAAAATAACGTTTATCGTCGAAAAATACATTTTTGACGTCTCGTTAAGTTAATAACCACTTTCCATGTAAATACGTTGAAACGATACTCCACAATCCTCGTTTGGTGTTTTATCGGTAAATATAGTATTTTCGTCGTAAAGTGACACTTTTAATTACTTGAAAATATGCCTAAATGGCTTTGCAAAACTAGTCCCAGAATATCGTATGTTAAGTGTTAGTGATGAAACTCGGCGTTTTTGAAAAACTTGCAACAATGTCTAGAATTCATGTCATTTAACTTTTGACCATACGGGTCTCGGCGGTTAAGAAATATGGCTTTCCATGTCGTTACTTGAAAAATATAGTTTTCAACACTTAGCAACTTTTATTACCAAAAGCTGTCAATTTATTATAAGTTTTGTCGGGTTTCAAACATGTATATCTTGGTCGTTATGAACTCGTTTTCTACGTTCTTTATGTCCCCGGAATCGTGGGGAAACATACTAAAATATTTTCAGTAGGTCGGCTCCTATAGATTACGTCTAACGCCTCTTTTTATCCGTCGAAATTCGTCCAACAGCAAGTACATTTTCAGAAAATAGTTTTCGTCGTTAAACTTGCAAAAATCATATTTCCTTCGTTATAAACTCGTTTTTATCTAAACTTTCGGCCATAGTTTCGTCTTGGAATGTATTTTCTAAATCTTTGGCCCAAAAATAACCCCAAGCTACTGAGTTTACCACGTTTTTAGAATAGGGACAGTAGGTATTTATATTGTTCAAAACTTGGTTTCCTAGTTATTAACTTGTACAAAAACCTTCCAATCAACTTCAATACAACCCTTAATCTACCATACACCTTCTTAGGGTATCATGGGGTCTTAAACATCATCAACCTTGGTGGATCTCATGAGATTACTAGTGAAATTTATAGATCAAGTGGTAAAGATAGTTTATGTGCAAAGTGGTATCTAAAACATAAGTAAGTTGCATTACCAACTAGTATATCTTGAAAATACATAAACATATAAAGTAAGTGGAAGTATGAAAAGATCAAAAAGTGTTTTTGAAGCTTACTTGAATATTTGAGGTGATTTGAAGATGATTATGTTAAGAAACCTAGGGTTTTTACCACAAATCCCTAACTAGGAATGTAAATGGAACTTGATTATGACATGAACTTCACAAAATAATGGTTTCTTCTTGGTTCCTTGTCTTTGGCCGATTCTAGGAGGAAGAGAGGAAGAAATGAGAGAACTATTGCTAGTTGTTGTTGATTAATAAAAATATGTAAATGAGAAAATGAAGTATAGAACTAGTTGTAGATATTTCATGAGACAAGATCCATAATTTAAGGAAGGGGGGCGGCAATTCAAAGGGGTTGGAAGATTGTGTAAGAGATTTTTGTAGAAAATGTTAGATATTATTAGTTTTAGGTGATACCGGGTACCAAGTTTGCTAGAAATAAAGTTTAACTGCACCAAATAAAATATGACGACATTGTAAAAATTATGAAATTACTTTCCTGATGAGAATCGGGTATTAAAATATTTATCGGATTGAGATATCGTGATTCGACGTAATTATAGTCGTTTACCGGAAAATATAGCAATTGGTTTCAAAACACCGGGTAAATTAGTAATATAATTTTTATATTATTATAACGAGTATGAATATATATTAGGATCGTAGACGGGAGTATCGGGTATATATATTAGTAGTAAAAAACTGAGTGGTAATGTTAATTACAAATTAAGCATACGTAAATTGAAATAATGCATATCCGTGCATGGTCTAAAGTGCTGATGACGTTACTGATGATATATAGACTACTCCAGTCTATATGACGTGTCCCTAGCTAAACCAAACTGGTTACGCGAAATTTGAATACCCATAAACTAGATTTACGAAATGATGAACGACAATCGTGAATAGTGATTTTCTTCCGGGAATGAATAGTGTCATATGAATAGTAAAATTTTTGAACGCTTCTCAGAATCTCAAACTAACTCCGAAAACGATGAATAGTAAAATGTTGAATAGTGATCAGTGAATAGTAAATGATGAATAGTAACGGATGAATAGTAACTTCCAAAATGAATAATGAAATTTTGACGTTTGAAAAAGGACCTGAAATTACGAGTTGTGACAGTCTTCCCCTCTAACAGGAACTTCGTCCCGAAGTTTAGTTTGTGTTGGTCTCTGAAGTGTACGCGGTGAATAGATGTGGGTATTTGAGTCTCATTGCGGTAATAAAAGATAGAACATTCATTAGATCGGAATTCGTTAATAGTACATGAAACTTATACGACAGAACGTAGAATAAAACACAAAAGAAATACAACACTAGGGGATTTAGGCTTTGGTTTTCTTGTTCCTTAGCTCTGGGCAGTCCTTTCTGAGATGCCCTAAGTTTCCACATTTGAAGCAACTTCCTGGAATCCTCTGATTTGTGGGTTTCCTACAGTCCTTAGTTAGATGACCCTGCTTCTTGCATATTCTGCACGGTTCACTGCAATGATCTAAGTGATGGAGATTACACATGTTGCAGTAAGGTAAATTTCTAGTATATCTTTTCTTTGTGCGTGGTCCTGCAGCATAGGCTCTAAACACTTCTTGTCCTTCATTTGGCTGCCATTCTTGATCTTTTCCTTGGTTGTCATCCCTTTTCCTCTTGTTTTCATTGTTGTTGTTGACAGTAGTTTCTTGCTTCATCACTTGAGCCATAAGCTTTTGAGACATTCAGATAGCTTCATCCAGCGTGTGTGGTTCAGAAGCAATTACGTTCCCACTGATGTTGTGCGGTAGTCCATCGATGAAATTTTCTAGCAGCTTTTTATTATCTGGAACCATAGTTGGACATAGCACAGCCAACTCCTGAAACCTTCGGATATATGCCTCGATATCATTACCTGCTGTCACTAGCTCATAAAACTCTGTTTCCAACTTCTTCACTTCGGTAAGAGGGCAAAACTTCTTAGTCATCAATTTCTTGAATTGATCCCAAATGAGCTTGTAGGCATTTTCCATACCAATCGGTTGAGCATAAGAATTCCACCATGACATAGCTTCATCCAAAATCATACCAGTAGCGAATTTTACCTTGCTGACATCAGGACAGTTGCACATGAGGAACACATTCTCAGTCTTTTCGAACCAGCGAATCAAAGCAACTGCTCCTTCAGTGCCCTTAAACTTGATGGGATCACCAATATTAAAATTCTTCCAAGTGCATTCACGCCTATTATTGGATTGTTCATTCGTCCCTGTCTGTGAAGCGGTTTCAGCAGCCCTTGCAGCTACCTTAGCTCTCTCGATCTCTGGAGCTTCGGCTACACTATCCTTAACAAGTTTCCGAATAGCAGGAGGTGTCATAGTTGGAGTAGCTTTAACTTTCCTTGGTGGCATAGCTCTTCAAAACAAGAAAAGAAGAGTGAAACATATATAAGACGTTTCCTAGTAGTAGGTGTTCGAGAGTGGATTGTCATAGAACGAAAGCTTGATGTTGCGATATGATCAGTTGACGTGGTTCGAGTGATTTTGTGATATCCTGAGATTTCTGTTGAGTTTTAAATGGTCATAATGTACCGAGGGATCCTCCTTATAAATGGTATGGAAAGTCTTTCCTAGGGGGTCATTGATAATATCCACTTATCAATATTGGGAATAGTGAGTGACGAGTGACATCGGAATCTATAGAGTGTAAGGTAATTCCTTAAATATATAGGGATGGGGAAAGGAAATGATAATGATGGTGAGAAGGGAAAAGATTGTGACAACTGTGACATAATGATATTGTGGTAAAAGGAAATACTGTGATGTAAGTGTATTGTGCATAAATGCGAAGATTCATGAGATGAAATGACCAGTTGATGTGCTTCCAATCGGTGATTCACGAAGTGATAAAAAGTATGAATGTTCTGACAACGAGGGTATACACACACATACATGAAACATTTGGAAATTGAGTAGAGAATTCAATCCAGACAAAATTTTATTATAACCATTCTCAGTGTTACAAAATTCATTTCTGAGTCGAATATAGGTGGTCAGCCTATGTCCTACTATCCCGGGTTGAATATAAATGACCAGTCTATATTCCACCGAGGTTCCATGAATTTTGAAATACTCAGCTCAGTTATACTAATACTATGTCCTTCACGAATACAACGACGTTCTGAAAGACTAAGGCAAGTGACCAAAACTCAAGGTCAAATGATGAAACTATGCAAGGAAAACATAATGCGGTGACATATACGATACGTGAACATGCTCATATGAAAGACAATTATAGTAATCAACTAGAATAAATGAATATAATATATCAGATAATAAGACACAAATCTCATCACCTATGTCAGCAACTAACCATAAATGAGGCTTCAGCTTGGCAGGCAGGCACGTGACGGTCATAGGGATAAGTTTTCATGAAAGTAGCTATAGTCTAGGTTTTAAAAACACTTAGTTCGCTATAGCCAAAGCTCTGATGCCAATCTGTCACACCCCCAAAATCGGGTCCAGCGAAAGCATATATGTAGCTGGGGTGTAACTCAATTGGTATTACAAAACAAGTGTAAAATGGCTTTCACTTCAATCATTTAGAATAAAATTGTCTAACCAAAAGTATTGGATTTACATCGTTAAAAGTAGTGCGGAAGTAGGCCCTTAAAATAGTTAAAAACGGTCCCCAAATGAATAATCAGAGTCTTCTATGACCATGCCATGCCCTGCCAAAACCTCCAGTAGCGTGCCATTGCTTAATACCTGAAAATACATGCTAAAGTGTCAACACTAGGTTGGTGAGTTCATAGAGTCTTGTGAAAAAGAATGTAATGCATATGAATGAAGATTTCCCAACGAAGGCATCGTAAATCTACTCAGTTACAAGTCCCGCCATAAAAGACTTGTAACCTGTGTGTTTACGACCCACTGCCAAATATGATTTAGTTTACATAAATAAAAGAAATACTTGTATCTAAATTCAAAGACAAATATAGCAAACCTGCTATATAAATAATTCTGACAATGAGGCCATATGATAAATCAGTCAAGTGGGGAAACCTGCAATATTACGTTTGACATCACAGCCAAGTGGGGAAACCATAATATTAAGTTTGACATCACAGCCAAGTGGGGAAACCACAATACGTTTGACATCACAGCCAAGAGGGGAAACCACAATATTACGTTTGACATCATAGCCAAGTGGGGAAACCACAATATTACAATAAGGTCATATGATAAATCAGTCAAGTGGAGAAACCTGCAATATTACGTTTGACATCACAGCCAAGTGGGGAAACCACAATACGTTTGACATCACAGCCAAGTGGGGAAACTACAATACTACATTTGACATATATGAACAATTGGTGACCATGAGGTCATATAAACAAGGATGACAAATCTCATGAAATGCAGGTAATCAAACATACCAATGAAATACAGGTAATCAAACATATCCATGAAATACAGGTAATCAAACATACCAATGAAATACAGGTATTCAAACATACCAATGAAATACAGGAAATCAACCATGTAAATCGAGTAATGCGTTTAAGTAAAACGAGCATGTATTCTCCCCCAAAGAGTTTACAAAACAATTAAAAGAGTAGGGGCTATGACTCACCTGGTGCGATAGCTACGATGACAAAAGTTGATACTCGAAATGAGGCACGATCTCTAACCGCAACCTAATATGAATGATATGGTCTAATGTAAGAAATGAAATGATGCTACACATGCAAATACGTATGTTATCGATACCACTCGTAAAATTTTGAAAATAACGTTTATCGTCGAAAGATACATTTTTGACGTCTCGTTAAGTTATTAACCACTTTCCATGTAAATACGTTGAAACGGTACTCCACAATCCTCGTTTGGTGTTTTATCGGTAAATATAGTATTTTCATCGTAAAGTGACACTTTTAATAACTTGAAAATATGCCTAAATGGTTTTGCAAAACTTGTCCCAAAATATTGTACGTTAAGTGTTAGTGATGAAACTCGGCGTTTTTGAAAACCTTGCAACAATGTCTAGAAGTCATGTCATTTAACTTTTGACCATACGGGTCTCGGCGGTTAAGAAATATGGCTTTCAATGTCGTTACTTGAAAAATATAGTTTTCAACACTTAGCAACTTTTATTACCAAAAGCTGTCAATTTATTATAAGTTTTGTCGGGTTTCAAACATGTATATCTTGGTCGTTATGAACTCGTTTTCTACTTTCTTTATAACCCCGGAATCGTGGAGCAACATACTAACATATTTTCAGTAGGTCGGATCCTATAGATTACGTCTAACGCCTCTTTTTATCCGTCGAAATTCGTCCAACAGTAAGTACATTTTCAGAAAATAGTTTTCGTCGTTAAACTTGCAAAAATCATATCTCCTTCGTTATAAACTCGTTTTTATCCAAACTTTCGGCCATAGTTTCGTCTTGGAATGTATTTTCTAAATCTTTGGCCCAAAAAAAACCCCATGCTACTGAGTTTACCACGTTTTCAAAATAGGGACAGTAGGTAATTATATTGTTCAAAACTTGGTTTCCTAGTTATTAACTTGTACAAAAACCTTCCAATCAACTTCAATACAACCCTTAATCTACCATACACCTTCTTAGGGTGTCATGGGATCTTAAACATCATCAACCTTGGTGGATCTCATGAGGTTACTAGTGAAATTTATAGATCTAGTGTTAAAGATAGTTTATGTGCAAAGTGGTATCTAAAACATAAGTAAGTTGCATTACCAACTAGTATATCTTGAAGATACATAAACATATAAAGTAAATGGAAGTATGAAAAGATCAAAAAGTGTTCTTGAAGCTTACTTGAATATTTGAGGCGATTTGAAGATGATTATGTTAAGAAACCTAGGGTTTTTACCACAAATCCCTAACTAGGAATGTAAATGGAGCTTGATTATGACATGAACTTCACAAAATAATGGTTTCTTCTTGGTTCCTTGTCTTTGCACGATTCTAGGAGGAAGAGAGGAAGAAATGAGAGAAGTTTTGCTAGTTGGTGTTTATTAATAAAAATATGTAAATGAGAAAATGAAGTATAGAACTAGTTGTAGATATTTCATGAGACAGGATCCATAATTTAAGGAAGGGGGGCGGAAATTCAAAGGGGTTGCAAGATTGTGTAAGAGATTTTGGTAGAAAATGTTAGGTATTATTAGTTTTAGGTGATACCGGGTACCGAGTTTGCTAGAAATAAAGTTTAACTGTACCAAATAAAATATGACGACGTTGTAAAAATTATGAAATTACTTTCCTGATGAGAATCGGGTATTAAAATATTTATCGGGTTGAGATATCATGATTCGACGTAATTATAGTCGTTTACCGGAAAATATAGCAATTGGTTTCAAAACACCGGGTAAATTAATAATATAATTTTTATATTATTATAACGAGTATGAATATATATTAGGATCGTTGACGGGAGTATCGGGTATATATATATTAGTAGTAAAAAACTGAGTGGCAACGTTAATTACAAATTAAGCATACGTAAATTGAAATAATGCATATCCGTGCATGGTCTAAAGTGCTGATGACGTTACTGATGATATATAGACTACTCTAGTCTATATGACGTGTCCCTAGCTAAACCAAACTGGTTACGCGAAATTTGAATACCATAAACTAGATTTACGAAATGATGAATGACAATCGTGAATAGTGATTTTCTTCCGGGAATGAATAGTGTCATATGAATAGTAAAATTTTCGAACGCTTCTTGGAATCTCAAACTAACTCCGAAAACGATGAATAGTGATCGATGAATAGTAAATGATGAATAGTAACGGATAAATAGTAACTTTCCAAAATGAATAATGAAATTTTGACGTTTGAAAAAGGACCTGAAATTACGAGTTGTTACATTATGACGAGTAGCTAACGTGATAATACTTACGTCATATGAAATACATGCTTAAAAGGTCAACACAAAGGTTGAGTGATATTCATAGAGTTTGTTTAACGGTTGAACACAATATGTTGGTAGTGTGAGTTAATTAGACTCGAAAACGATGGGCTATGTTGTTATACGCCCATAAAACGTATTATTACACTAAGCTCATGACACCAAAACGTTAATGGGTACCAATATCAATCGGCGGAGTTATCACGGTAGGTACTTTGCCGTCATACCTATGTTTCAAATATTAATGCATTTGTTTGAACTTAGTCAACACAAATGGGATTCGTCAATCCCAATAGGCCTATTCACAATATTCGCGCTCACTATTACTAGTGATTAAATGATTCATGATAAGGAATATTGGATTGGCAAGGATGGTACTTAGTGATAATAAAACAATCGGATAGCATATAATTTCAAAGAATTGTGTTCGGTTTAAAATAGCATGTATTCCCCCCAAGGGTTTGTAAAACAAGTAAGTAATGGAAAGTGGGGCTATGAACTCACCTTAAGTTATGTAGTAAGTAGTGAAAATGATGGTCGAATCGTGAAGGTTTCTACGAGCAACCTATAATAGAATGTTGCGACTTAGGATTGGAGTAAAAAATATGAAGAATTGCCTATATATGTCTTGCATATAGTTCATGATGTAGTACTTAGTATATAGTGTAAGTCTTTGAATAAAAATGGTTTATGAAACATGTATAGTTTATATATCGCTTACTACCGTTCGGTCCGACATAATTCAGAAGTCATGTAGTAAACGTTCGAAGAGCCAGGACACTTTAATTCGTAAATCCACAACTCATCTCGACGGCTTACTTAATGAACTCCTCACATGAGGCTCCCTACTATTGTAGTATTTGATAATATATATATATATATATATATATATATATATATATATATATATATATATATATATATATAAGTTTTGATCCGAAAAGTTACATGTCCAATATTTGAATAAACTTAGGAATGTTTACTTTTGGATGAAGATTGTTATTAGAATGAGTTTCTTAAATCTTGTATGACAATTACTTGTAAGATCTCATGGTTCTTTAGATGGAGTAGATCCAAATTGTATGTTTAAGTTATCGCTAACTCTTTAGCTCATGTTTTCGCCTAGGTAAGTTTATATGGTCTTTAGTCATGGCTTCGCCGTGACCTTGGTCATTGTTCCGTGGTATTGAGACTCAACCTTGGCCTTAGCCATGGTTGTGGTCTTGGCTTTAGGTCATTAGACCCCTTGGTTTCAATTAATCATAACTTTTACATGGTCATTTGGTATAAAAATGGGCTGTTAAGAATTTGAAGAAAAATATCACTCGTAAAGCGTTTTCAGGGCTCGAGCTTCTTACAAGCTGAACGAAAACGTCGTTCCGGAAAACTTTCGTGTTTTAACTTTTTGATGAATCGGACCAGAAGGGCCTCGAAAAAATACGGATTTTGATCAGAATGCTATTTTGGCAGATTCGGCGTTTTGGTTTCGCTAACTTCTTTTGGCCATAACTTTTGACTCGTGTACTCGTTTTGGGTGATTTAAATTGCAATGTTTTCCTTGTTAAGTCCTCTAATACAATATGTAATTATCCAAAATCATGATTATACCATTTTGGTCAGATTTCACCAAGAAAGTTACTAGTTTACTTGTTTAATTAACATAAGTTAACATTTATATATCAATACTTGTTCTACCCATTTTTATACATCATGAACATAATCATAAGACAAAATATATTATGAATGAACTATAAATAGCATGAAAATGATATTTAGCAAGAAAGTATGTTAGGGTTTGCTTACAACTTTTGGCATTTAACAAGAAAGGTAAGTAACTAGTAAGGAAAGGACTTTGATTGACTAGCTTCTCTTCACTTAAGCAATCCTTCTACTCTTGTATTCTTGAAGGATTTGTGATGAGGGTTTAGGTGACTTGAGTGGATATAAACTCAAGAGAATCACCAAAAGTTTCTAAGGATTTGAAGTAGTTTGATGAATCAAAACCTAACTAGAGTTTATGTGTTGATATTGCTTTTGATTGCTTGATTATAACTTGAAGTAAACTAGCTAATGAAAGAGTGTTTGTGTGTGAGATATGGGATGACAAGAGAGGAGGAGAGGGCTTTTATATGAGTTTGAGGAGGCTACAAACTTAACTAGTCAACACTTGGAGAGCAAGTTGAACACTTGTATGCATCCTAGAGCACAAGGAAGGAGATCAAGCCACACAAGGGGTGACTCCCCCCCTATGGCGGTTTGAATAAGATAAGGAGGATGAGGTGGTTCTTGGATGATATTATCCAAGTTATTTGGTTATGTTAGTGCAAATATTACGATATTTAATCTATACAGTCTCGTTTGTTTTGATTGATGACAAACGTATAACTTGATACATAACGTAAAATGTACAAGTTACTTGTAATCATTGTTTGTCTCAACGTCTCGAGTCGTCGTATGCTACAACATAGGTTCGTACATGTCTGTTATGTAGCATTATGATCAAACCCATTGACCAACCATTTAGAATGACTAAAATACTTTAGGAGTCTTTAAGTATTTTAGGTGTCAAAGTACACTTTAGGTGTTAAATAGAATAAGTGCCACATTAGGTGTCTAGATAATATTAGTAAGTTTACAATATATAAAAACGTGTCTTATAACAACGTAAGTACATAAAACATTTTTAGTAACTTACTAAATATTATATAGCTAGCTAATATATTTTTTATACAAGTAATTTACCTTTTTAAGTTAATATATACATTTGTCTAAATGTATTTTTCATAAAATGGAAAACTATATTTGGAAATTATCTTTGTCAAATATCATTTAAGATGTGTCATAGATTGTAGTTTCTTGGAAACATCTTTGGAAAATGACTTGGTCAAAGAGTGTGTAAGGTGTGTCATAGTCTTTGTAAGTTGACTAGGAAACATATATGTCTTGTCTTGTCAACATTGAGTTTCAAATATATGCATATGTCTTGTCAATGTTGACTCTAATAGTAACCCATGGTTTTGGAACATGGTTTATAGAACATGGTTTTGGAAAACTTCTTTACTTGTTTTGCCTATAAATAGAAGTTCATGTTTTACTTAGAAGTGTGATGAAAAGATGAAAAAAACACACACACATAGATAAGTAGGAAACCATGTGGATCACCCTTTCCAAAATGATCATAATGCTTCTAACATTCATCTTTTTTGTAAGCATATCATACTTCATGATCCACCAAGAAGGTTACAAGATCTTGAAGTCATCACTCATTAAAGAATTCCAACATATGAAGATTCAAGGGCACTTGACATCCTCAATGGTTGAAGACTTCTTATTCAAGGAGTTCATGTAGATTAGGCATGCATATCCATTAGACTTTTATGTCTTGGATCATCATTGTATCATAACAATATAGATTAGATGGTTTATGTGTTTGTGCCATAAAACACAAGGTTTTTATGTTGGGCCACAAAACATAGCGGGAGTGGTTGTACCCTTGGTAAAGAACTCGACATCTAGCTTAGTGTCGGTAAAAGTGTAAGCGACGATGGGAGTGGTTGTACCCTTGTAAAGAACTCGACATCTAGCTAAGTGTCGGTAAAAGTGTAAGCGACGATGGGAGTGGTTGTACCCTTGTAAAAGAACTCGACATCTAGCTTAGTGTCAGTAAAAGTGTAAGCGACGATTGTAAGGTTTTCTCCGCGGAAAAGGGAGGTTGTTGATCTAGTGAAGTAACTCTCGAGTTGGGTACTCGAGGAGTGGAGTAGGGCGGAGAGGAGATCCGTGACCGAACCACTATAAATCCTCGTGTTCGGTTTGCACTTTCCTTTTACTTATTGCCTTACTTTAATGTTTGCATTATGTGATTGTTTGTGTTGTGACTTGTTGATTGTACTTGTGTGATAACATGTTTTAAATGATGTTAGTCATAAACTACAAGTAACATCTTTTATATTAGAACAAGCTAAAAATGGACATTTGATACAACAAGTTTAAAGTTTTTAAACGGTAAACTCTTCAACCCCCCTTCTAGTTTTCCACAGGTTAGTTTTGACTCCGTGAAATGCTAACCGTAAGTTGTTACGTCACAAAACGTAAAACATGGTATCGTAAAAATGTGAAACTTGGAAGAATGATTAAACTTGTCAAAATACTCCATAATAAAATATAAAATGAGTGGTAGGTTCCATTGGGGTGCTAAAACCCTGCTAAAACTGGAAACACGGGTCTAAAATGCGTAATACATAAAACATACGAATATTGTGTAAAATTGAGAAAAGTAAAATGTTACTTTTCTAATAGGATAATAATGATTTAAAATGACTTACAATGTCTAGACTGGGTTCAGTCTATTATCGGTTGGTATTTAATGTCTTTAAGACATAAAACCGTAAGCCTAAAAATTAAGGAATGATTTATAAAATCAAGGAATGATTTTTGGTCAAAGGAGGAGGGAAAAATATGTTGACTTTTTCCAAAAATGTGAAAACTCAAATCGTCTTAGAAACGCGGGGCAGGTATAGGCTAAGGTTATGGCTAAGTAAAAGTGTTTAAGAACGAAAATTCCTGTTTCTCACGGCCGAGGTTTATTTGGTCACATTTTTCTCAGTCATGATTAATTCTCAAATAAATTATGAGTGTATCAAATATTTTTCTGATGCGGGGAAAATTAACGCGGTCGAGTTTCGTTGTGCGTAGGATTTTTGAATGACGTTTTACCCTAAAACGTGTAGTTCCTTAATAATTTTCGCGAAAAAGATCTGATGAGTGTCAAACTTTTATTTTGCCATGGAAATGATTTATCATACGAGAATATGAAATAAAAATCAAATTTCGGAAAAATGAATAGTAAAAGTGAATAGTAAAAATGAATAGTGAAATTTTCGGGAATAGAAGTTAACCTGAAAATGCGAATTGTTACAGTCTCTACCCCTTACGGGAACTTCGTCCCGAAGTTCTATGTGTGTTATATGTTGGAGTGGTGTCGATGAAGAAGTGTGTTTACTTATGAGGACTAGAGTCTGTGATTACCAGTGATGTAGTTTGATTTGTCTCAGAATATGGTGTGTCAATAGAAATTGATAACATAGTTGAGTGTTACTAGAGATTCATATAATATTCGAATATCAAAGGAAATTGATATAGCAGTCGAATATTAATAGGAATTGATATAGTAGTTGAATAGAAATTGATATAGTTGAATATCAAATAGAAATTGATATAGTTGTCAAGTATCAATAGCAATTGATATAGTAGTTGAACAACAATAGCAATTGACATAGGAATCCAATAAATGGAAATTGATATAGTAGTCGAATATCATTAGTAATCGATATAGTAGTTGAATATCAATGGAAATTGGGATAGTAGTTGCAATCATAGTCTAGTAGGTAATCTGTTGTTGTACCTAGTGTTTATTGACTTCATATTTATGTTATTTTGGATACAAATAAGCCCACTTTTTTATAATTCTTTATTTACATAGAGAGGCATCCCAAACAATGTAAATAGGGGAATATAAACTTATGTTCGGTGATTTACAATTTCTTTATTTAAATGAAAAGGCATCCCAATCCATTCAAATAATTATAAATCATCCTACTTAAGAATTTCCAACACAACGTTCATACTTAGCCGGTGAGTTACAAGGTAGTGTATTACGAGATGAAACTGGTGTTCCAAAAGTACAAAATGAATATTCAATCTTGTAAAGCTGATGAGGGTGCTTGTGGTGTAACTAAGGATGATTTGAGCTTTAAAAGTGCATCAAGATCTGTTAATGAGCTTGTAGTTTCAACGGTTGTGAAGATAATGATGTGATATGTTGATGAACAAAAGTGTGTAGTGTATGCTTAACATTAATATTGGTAGAGATGTCAGGTTTGCTTTAAAATTTTACGAAATTTTAAAGGTTTATGACAGAATAGTATCCTTAGGACCTAAACAGGATAGTACTTCTAAGGGATAAGAGAGAAGAATTGATAACTATCCCAAGATAGTAGTTGGGATTATCTCATAAATGAAAACTTTCAAGAATGAAATTAGGTAGTACAAATAAGGTGTTAAGATCTTGCTGAGTGGTAAGGCACTATCGTGTCTCTGGATCGTTTTAAAGTATTCCGGTGGTTTATTGAGTTCAAGTAGGAAATTAATCTGAACATAATCCTAGTACAACTATTCTCAGTATTTGAAAATTTTAAGTCGAACATAGTTAGTCAGACTATGTTTCACTGTCCCTAGGTTAAATATAGGTGACTAGTCTATATTTAGTCGAGGTTCGATAAAATTTTCAAATACCTAAATTAGGCATACTTGTGATATGTGCGTTGCTTTTGAGAAACTGTCCACTAAACCAAGGCGATGTCAAGCCATTCAGTTGCAAGTCCCGCCCATACAAGACTTGTAACCTATGTTTTCACATTCCATTGCATAGAAGATAGTACGGGTAGATACGTGTGGAGAGGAAGTTTTTAAGTAATTCTAAAACAGTTCATACTTGGCCAGGATCACGAACTTTTAATAATGAAGGTTTCAGAAGTAAACTTTGAAGAATGTAGAGAAAGTTGCTAAACTTTGATGAATGTAGAGAAACTTCAGCTTTTGTAGATGATGGATTAGTTTGTCCTTTAGAAATCTCATATTTCTATTTAGAAATTGATAGATTGTGATGGGTTTTTGATATCATATGAAATGATATTGATGATGTGATGGAATAATTCCAGAGACCATTGCGCAAATCACAATGTCTTGGAAGTAGATTAGACCATTGTGCAATTCACAATGTCTAAGAAGTAGATTAGACCATTGTGTGACTCAAAATATTTGAGAAATGATTAAGACAATTGTATCATACAATGTCTGGGAAATAGGAAAGACCATTGCAATTAGTTACAATGTCTTGGACATAAAATGTTGGAGTAGGAACATGATTGGGAGAATGTGGTTGTGCCGAAATGCCCTAGAATAGGCATGCGCCGATATGTTTAGTCCATTGTTTAAATAAAATGATTGAAAATAAATCGAGTGTATATATCAATATACTTATATATGTTCGTGTAGTGTAAAATGCCTAGTGTGTATATATTAATATTCTTATATGTTCATTTAGCATAAAATGCTTACGGGGAAATGCTCAATTATGTTAAGGGTACATATATCAATATGCAATTATGTTTATGTAGCATAAAAACGTCTACGGGGAAATGCTCAAAATATAAAAAGGGGTATATATCAATATACTGATATGTTTGTGTAGCATAACATGCTTACGGGAAAATGCTCAAATGCTAAGGGTACATATATCAATATGCTAACATGTTTCTGTAGTAAAAAAAATGTCTAAATGTCCCAAAATCGTCTGGAGGATGGAAGGCACGAAGAGCGGAAGGCTATAAAAATGTTTTTGCTTGTAATTGTAGTTATAGTTTAGGTCTCAATTAGACCCGTTTCTCTATAACCATGGCTCTGGTACCAATCTGTAACACCCCCAATTCATGGATGCAGCGGAATTCAAATTGGGTGTTACTCGACGGCACAATAGTCACAATGATAGAAAACGAACTCTAATTGAGTCGTTTTAAAAGATTTAACATTCAAATTATATAAATATTAGAGATTACAAAATGTGGTCCCAGATGGTTCCATGTTTACAAATTACATTAAATGAGTTTTTGAATGATAATAAAATTTATAGCCCTCTTGAATATTCGTGCCCTTCCGTTCCATCCTTGATCATCATGGACCTGAAATACATGCTTAAAAGGTCAACAGAAAGGTTGAGAGATATTCATAGAGTTTGTTTAATGGTTGAACACAATATGTTGGTAGTGTGAGTTAATTAGACTCGAAAACGATGGGCTACGTTGTTATACGCCCATAAAATGTATTATTACACTAAGCTCATGACACCAAAACGTTAACGGGTACCAATATCAATCGGCGGAGTAATCCCGGTAGGTACTTTGCCGTCATATCTATGTTTCAAATATTAATGCATTTGTTTGAACTTAGTCAATACAAATGGGATTCGTCAATCCCAATAGGCATATTCACAATATTCGCGCTCACTATTACTAGTGATTAAATGGTTCATGATAAGGGATATTGGATTGGCAAGGATGGTACTTAGTGATAATAAAACAATCGGATAGCATATAATTTCAAAGCATTGTGTTCGGTTTAAAATAGCATGTATTCCCCCCAAGGGTTTGTAAAACAATTAAGTAATGGAAAGTGGGGCTATGAACTCACCTTAAGTTATGTAGTAAGTAGTGAAAATGATGGTCGAATCGCGAAGGTTTCTACGAGCAACCTATAATAGAATGTTGCAACTTACAATTGGAGTAAAGAATATGAAGAATTGCCTATATATGTCTTGCATATACTTCATGATGTAGTACTTAGTATATAGTGTAAGTCTTTGAATAAAAATGGTTTATGAAACATATATAGTTTATATATCGCTTACTACCGTTCGGGCCGACATAATTCAGAAGTTATGTAGTAAACGTTCGAGGAGCCAGGACACTTTAATTTGTAAATCCACAACTCATCTCGATGGCTTACATAATGAACTCCTCACATGAGGCTCCCTACTATTGTAGTATTTGATAATATATATATATATATATATATATATAAGTTTTGATCCGAAAAGTTACATGTCCAATATTTGAATAAACTTAGGAAAGTTTGCTTTTGGATGAAGATTGTTATTAGAATGAGTTTCTTAAATCTTGTATGACAATTACTTGTAAGATCTCATGGTTCTTTAGATGGAGTAGATCCAAATTGAATGTTTAAGTTGTCGCTAACTCTTTAGCTCATGTTTTCGCCTAGGTAAGTTTATATGGTCTTTAGTCATGGCTTCGCCGTGACCTTGGTCATTGTTCCATGGTCTTGAGACTCAACCTTGGCCTTAGCCATGGTTGTGTTCTTGGCTTTAGGTCATTAGACTCCTTGGTTTCAATTAATCATAACTTTTACATGGTCATTTGGTATAAAAATGGGCTGTTAAGAATTTGAAGAAAAATATCACTCGTAAAGCGTTTTTAGGGCTCGAGCTTCTTCAATCCTTAACGAAAACGTCGTTCCGGACAACTTTCGTGTTTTAACTTTTTGATGAATCGGAACAGAAGGGACTCGAAAAAATACGGATTTTGATCAGAATGCTATTTTGGCAGATTCGGCGTTTTGGTTTCGCTAACTTCTTTTGGCCATAACTTTTGACTCGTGTAGTCGTTTTGGGTGATTCAAATTGCTATGTTTTCCTTGTTAAGTCCTCTACTACAATATGTAATTGTCCAAAATCATGATTATACCATTTTGGTCAGATTTCACCAAGAAAGTTACTAGTTTACTTGTTTAATTAACATAAGTTAACGTTTATATACCAATACTTGTTTTACCCATTTTTATACATCATGAACATAATCATAAGACAAAATATATTATGAATGAACTATAAATAGCATGAAAATGATATTTAGTAAGAAAGTATGTTAGGGTTTGCTTACAACTTTTGGCTTTCAACAAGAAACGGTAAGTAACTAGTAAGGAAAGGACTTTGATTGACTAGCTTCTCTTCACTTTAGCAATCCTTCTACTCTTGTATTCTTGAAGGATTTGTGATGAGGGTTTAGGTGACTTGAGTGGATCTAAACTCAAGAGAATCACCAAAAGTTTCTAAGGATTTGAAGTAGTTTGATGAATCAAAACCTAACTAGACTTTATGTGTTGATATTGCTCTTGATTGCTTGATTATAACTTGAAGTAGACTAGCTAATGAAAGAGTGTTTGTGTGTGAGATATGGGATGACAAGAGAGGAGGAGAAGGCTTTTATATGAGTTTGAGGAGGTTACAAACTTGACTAGTCAACACTTGGAGAGCAAGTTGAACACTTGTATGCATCCTAGAGCACAAGGAAGGAGATCAAGCCACACATGGGGTGACTCCCGCCCCCCTATGGCGGTTTGAATAAGATAAGGAGGATGAGGTGGTTTTTGCATGATATTATCCAAGTTATTTGGTTAGTTTTGACTCCGTGAAATGCTAACCGTAAGTTGTTACGTCACAAAACGTAAAACAGGGTATCGTAAAAATGTGAAACTTGGAAGAATGATTAAACTTGTCAAAATACTCCATAATAAAATATAAAATGAGTGGTAGGTTCTATTGGGGTGCTAAAACCCTGCTAAAACTGGAAACACGGGTTTAAAACGCATAATACGTAAAACATACGAATATTGTGTAAAATTGAGAAAAGTAAAATGTAACATTTCTAATAGGATAATAATGATTTAAAATGACTTACAATGTCTAGACTAGGCTCAGTCTAGTATCAGTTGGTATTTAATGTCTTTAAGACATAAAACCGTAAGCCTAAAAATTAAGGAATGATTTATAAAATCAAGGAATGATTTTTGGTCAAAGGAGGAGGGAAAAATATGTTGACTTTTTCCAAAAATGTGAAAACTCAAATCGTCTTAGAAACGCGGTGCAGGTATACGCTAAGATTACGGCTAAGTAAAAGTGCTTAAAAACGAAAATTCCTGTTTCTTACGGTCGAGGTTTATTTGGTCACATTTTTCTCAGTCATGATTAATTCTCAAATAAATTATGAGTGTATCAAACATTTTTTTTAATGCGGGGAAAATTAACGTGGTCGAGTTTCGTTGTGCGTAGGATTTTTGAATGTCGTTTTACCCTAAAACGTGTAGTTCCTTAATAACTTTCGCGAAAATGATCTGATGAGTGTCAAACTTTTATTTTGCCATGGAAATGATTTATCATACGAGAATATGAAATAAAAATCAAATTACGTAAAAATGAATAGTAAAGTGAATAGTAAAAATGAATAGTGAAATTTTCGCGAATAGAAGTTAACCTGAAAATGTGAATTGTTACAGACTATTTGTCACACCTCGCCAAGGCGGAAACGCGAGGGTGTAACTTCATGGATATCATCACAACACCTGGTGTCTATATAGAAAACAACTACATGCACTAAAATAGAGCAAAGTACAAACACAATGTGTTGTAACAATACCCCAAGATAAAATAACCAAAACAAAATCCGAAACAAATCATAAATCCAAACATAGATGATAAACCGCCTCCAATGCAACTAAGGTCTCGTCTAATCACAACCTTCTATCTTATCCTTAGAAAGCTCACCTGAAAATGATGCTTAAAATGTCAACATAACGTTGGTGAGATTCATAGGTTTAAGACTCAAACACTCTAGGCAACCAAAATCGCTGTGATTATAAAATATAGCTGGGCAAATAATTACAGTTATCATATAAGCTACATATGTTAGTAGCCAACCATCACACAAAAGGCAACCATCGGGCGGAACGTGCCCACCGATCCAAATTCACAACATCCGGGCCGGAACGTGACCCCCGCTCCAAATAATGGTTAATTAATACCCTCCGATCAGACCACACAGAATAAAAATGAGTAGGAGTACTAATCTCTAGTTAGGTCGTATGCACGAGCAACAGGGTAAGCACCCTCCCAATTGGACCACACAGCATCACACAACATAACATTATCATTCACATATAGCATATATACGTTAACATTATAAGTCCAAGATCTTTAACACACACACACACACATAATCACAGTAATTCAAACCATTTAAGACAAGCATCATTCCCATCCCAAGTTTAAAACAAGATAAAAATATGGGACTATGAAATCACCTTAAACTCCGCAGCTTCCACAAAAACAATTCACAATCTATAGCATACAAAAATAATCCACATTACACAAGGTCAAGCTAAAAGCTACAACCCATGTAATACACATATGATGGATGTCTAAGACACATATGACCCACCATGGATCTCCTAGACACCATACTAACCCCACCATAATCTAACACTCACTAAATCCCTTGCACTCTTAAAATCAGAAAACGCAGAATTTTTGGGTATTCGCCCACATGAAATCACGACAAATAAAGCTCAACAACTCACACCAAAAATTTACCATGGTCTCTCATAAGCATACAAGCTAATCCCAGAAGGCCATGGGCCAATAACACACACAAGTACACAAAAGAAAATCAAACTTGTCAACTGCTCAAATTTGGATCTGAACGCACGCCAAAAAGTTTTAATTAAAATAAAATACTTCCAAAAGTTTTGATCGCGAATCCTTTTCGTGGTAGTCTAATATAACCTAATAATTAACTATTCCAGAAGGGCTAGTCAAAATGCCACTTTTACAACCACAACTCACCCTAAAACTTTTACCCAAATTCTAATCCGGTTTGACTGCTTTGACTTCTTAACAAAGAAAAATCAAAAGGCCAACTTCCCGACCTTGAAATCAATCGTGGCTGGACTTTTTGGAAATATCTTTCATTAAAATTCAATATAGACTAAAAATTCGTGATCTAACTTCTCACCATCTGTTAATTACACTCACAACTTTACAGCCATAGTTTTCTGTCCAAACCCTAACACATAATCTAACGTGTTTTACACTCAATTCCCTTAACCAATTACCATACTATCATCAACTAATGACCCTAACATGTTTTATAACATTAATTTACAGAAGTTAACACAAAAACTAATCCATCATATAATTATTACATGAATTAGATTAATTAACCAATTAATTGAACATAGGGTTTAAAGATTTTACCTTGATTCTTGATTATTGCTTCACAACTATAAACCCTAATTTTTTCTTCTTCCTTTGCCTCCCTTGAACGACCATAATACTAAAAAAACGTTCAAGGGTTGTTTGGGTTTGTATATATATTAATTTTAGATAATCCCTGGGCCTAAGAGTCATATTTGGAGTTAAATTGGGTTTCCTTTTTCCCCTAAAAACCCTCTAGCCGATTTTTTATATATAAGGGATATATATTTATATTTTTTTTATTAAATTAATTTATTACACTCAAAACCTCATACTTTTAATATTTCATAAGTACCCGTAGCCAATCCTAACATCTTACGCGATAAACCTTAGTTTTTAGAACAAACCGGAAAAAAATCATTTTCAAAAATAAAATTTCCAAAAACAGATTTTCACCCTTTATAAATGTATAACACATAAAAACAAACTCCTCGTAATTTGCTAATGCTCAAATACTTGAACGAAGACTCGTGACGTAAAACTCACAAAAAGCACCAAAACTACACCAGTCATTTCTACACCACAAAGGTGATCAAAATGAACTTTCCCAAATTCCAAACTTACCAAATCACAATAAAACCATTTATGCAAAGGGATTTAGTGCTAAAACTCACCTATATCACTTTAAACACCCAAGACACACCAAACAAATGTCAACCGAGTCAAGACTATCAGTCAAACTGACCTGCCAAAACCACGGTTGTTACATCATCCCCTACTAAGGAAAATTGCGTCCCGAGATTTCAACTACTATAGTCACCACTCACACCAGCAAAAGAAAATTTATGGATTTTTAAGCGGAAAAATACCACACCATAAAATCACAGAAAGAATTGCAAAAATGTGAACCGACTAAATACTCGAATTCACACGATAGAAAACATTCTATCACTCTAACGATACACGCAAATAGATACACTCCCCGAACAATAACACCAATGATCAAAACGACTTCTCACAGGTAGGTACGATACCCCCGAACCAAATGAAAAATCCAAATGGTAACCGCAAGAAGCACACACATGTAACAGATACCCATAAAACAAAATATTTATGAACACCCCGCATCTAACATCCATGATCTAAATCCAACTACAAACGACCTACTCACCAACCACATCCGCAAACAAATTTGTGTACTTAAATTTCATCTGATCCTCACGTTCCCAAGTAAACTTAGGACCACACTCAGAATCCCACCATAACTTTACCAACGCTATCTCACAACACTTCAAGCCCTTAACATCTCGATCCATAATCTCCATTGGTTTCTCAACAAAATGAAGAGTTTTGTCAACCTTACTTTCATCTATTGGCACATGCAGACTAGCATCCACCAAACACTTCTTTCAATTAGATACGTGAAATGTATCATGTACACCACTTAATTCCTTAGCTAACTTCAACCGGTATGCCAAAAATCAAATCCTTTCCGTAAATCTCAAATGGTCCTATGTATCTCGGTGCTAGCTTGCCTTTCTTACCGAAACGCACAACACCCTTCCAAGGAGATACTTTTAACCTCACAATATCACCAACACCAAACTCTAAGGGCTTACGGCAATAATCCGCATAACTCTTTTGGCGATCTCTCGCTGCCTTAAGTCTTTCCTTAGTCTAAAAACATTATTCGTAGTCTCTCGTTCTAGTTCAGGACCAATTAGTTGGCTTGTTCCAACCTTTGCCCACAGAACAGGTGACCTACATTACCTTCCATACAACTCTTCACACGACACATACTCAATACTAGAATGATAATTGTTGATATAGGAGAACTCAGCTAAGGGTAAATGTATACCCTGGCTTCCTCCAAAATTAAACGCACCCATGCTCTCAGCTCACCATCCATCGCCTGATTTGTACGCTTACTTAGTTCACTCATTAGAGAATGATAAGTCGTACTCATCTACATACGCATTCTAAAGACTCTATAACACGTTTACCACTATCGCAAAGTAAGTATTTCATCATGTATCTTGATGATCAACGCGACACCCCAAGGTTCTTTACCAACTCACCGAGCAAAAGTCTCACCATATGGTAGTCGAATAGAAATTGGTATAGTAGTTGAATATCAATAGGAATCGTAACTGAATCTAGTTCTTCAAATCGTGGGTTACTTTGTTATACCCCCAAAGTGTTGAACATGTGGTTGGACCAAGTCCTGTTTAAATTGTACGGCTGCCCATGCATATGGCTACATGGCCCCGTAATGAGTTTTGTACGGCTGCCCATGCATATGGCTACATGGCCCCGCAATGAGTTCTGTACGGCTGCCCATGCATATGGCTACATGGCCTCATAATGAGTTCTGTACGACTGCCCATGCATATGGCTACATGGCCCCGTAATGAGTTATGTACGGCTGCCCATGCATATGGCTACATGGCCTCGCAATGAGTTCTGTACGACTGCCCATGCATATGGCTACATGGCCCCGTAATGAGTTCTGTACGGCTGCCCATGCATATGGCTACATGGCCTCGCAATGGGTTCTGTACGACTGCCCATACATATGGCTACATGGCCCCGTAATGAGTTTTGTACGGCTGCCCATGCATATGACTACATGGACTTGCAATGAGTTGTGTTTGTTATTGCACTATCATTATGAAAACCAAAATGTAAATCTCGTACTAATGGAAATTGGGATAGTTGTTGCGATCATAGCCTAGTTGGAAATCTGTTGTTGTACCTAGTGTTTATTGACTTCATACTTATGTTATTTCGGATACAAATAAGCCCACTTGTTTATAATTCTTTATTTACATAGAGAGGCATCCCAAACAATATAAATAAAGGAATATAAACTTATGGTTCGGTGATTTACAATTTCTTTATTTAAATGAAAAGGCATCCCAATCCATTCAAATAAGGACATTATAAATCATCCTACTTAAGAATTCCTGACACAACATTCATACTTAGCCAGTAAGTTACAAGGTAGTGTATTACGAGATGATACTGGTGTTCCAAAAGTACGAAATGAATATTCATACTCATCTTTGGAGATGGAGAGTAAGATAATCGGGGGAAATTGATGTAGTGTTCAAAATAGTTGGTGAGTAGAGAGTTGTGAAATAAGCATGATTTTTTTTTGATGGGGAAATGATAGAATAATAACGTTGAAGGTTTGAATCATAACACATGATAGCATAAAGCAAGAGTTTTATTCATAAAACGTTGATTGATTACAAGATTGAAACTTATTACAAGTTTCTTCAAAATCTACTAACTGATACTTTCAGTTTAGTAATTACAACTTTTTACAACTACTGCTAGCTATTACATGGATTCTATAGAGTTTACTAACTGAGTCTATTCAGTTTAGTAGTACAAAAGATAACTAGTATCATTACACTAGTCTATTGCGGGTTAGAAGGTCCTAGCAGCTCTGATTGATTGGCAACTTCTTGGTTTAGTGTGTCATGGAGGTACGAGTCGAAGAAGTTTGAGAGGCTATAGTGTCCATGCTGACTTTCTTGTTGGATCAATGGTGGTCGTGATACGATCCATAATGAGTGATCCAACTCATCACATGTAGGGATAAAAAGTGAAGTGATAGTGGTGGTGATAATGGTGCTAGTACCTATTCGTATTCATCATCCTCTTCAAAGTCTGACTTAACCCAATTTTGTTCAAAATAATTAGAAGTATTCGACGCAAAATTAGTTGGCATTGGTTCCTCCTCTTCTTTGTTGGTTAAATCTTTGAAAGGTTCTTCTTCGTCATCAGAAGCGAAGGCATTCACAAAGTCAAATCCGAACTCGGGTGAGGGTGGTAAGACTTGGAAGTTATTAGGTAGAGTGGGAACATAATCAGGAGAAGTGGGTATGCACATGATTTCTATGAGAAGAATTACTATGTTAAAACAATTCTAAAACTTACGAGGAAATGCTCAATTATGCTAAGGGTACATATATCCATATGCTAAAATGTTTGCATTGTATAAGATGTCTAAAATGTCCATAATCGTCTAGAGGACGGAAGGCACAGAGAGCGGAAGGCTATAAAATGTTTTTGCTTGTAAGTGTGGTTATAGTTTAGGTCTCAATTAGACCCATTTCTCTATAACCATGGCTCTGGTACCAATCTGTAACACCCCCAATTTCGTGATAGGCAACGGAATTCAAACTGGGTGTTACTCGACGGCACAACAGTCATATTAATAGTAAACGATCTCTAATTGAGTCTTTTTAAAAGATTTATCATTCAAATTATATAAATATCAGAAATTTCAAAATGAGGTCCTAGATGGTTCCATGTTTACAAATTATATTAAATGAGTTTTCGAATGATAATAAGATTTATAGCCCTCTTGAATATCCGTGCTCCTCCGTGCCAGCCTTGTTCATTATGAACCTGAAAATACATGCTAAAGTGTCAACACGAGGTTGGTGAGTTCATAGAGTTTAGTGACAAAAATGTAATGTAAAACATTTGAATGATGATTTCCCAGCAAAGGCATCGTAAATCCACTCAGTTCCAAGCCCCGCCCATACAAGACTTGCAACCTGTATGTTTACAACCCACTGCCAAATATGATCTTGTTTATGTGAACAAAAGTAATACTTGTATCTAGTTTCAAAGATAAATGTAGCAATACCGCTATATAAACAATTTTGACAATGATACCATATAAATAATGATGACAATGAAGTGGAAGCCATAATACTACGTTTTTGAATACTAGTGCAATGGGAAAATAATGAAGTATGTAACATGTAAACACATCAAGCATTTGAGTAAACGACAAACATTGAGTAAGGCAATTGGTGTTTAAGTAAACAAGTAGCATGTTCAAGTAAAACAAGTATTGCATTTATGTAAAAACGAGCATGTATTCTCCCCCAAAGAGTTGACAAAACAATTAAAAGAGTAGGGGCTATGACTCACCTTAAGTTATGTAGTGAGAAATGAAAATGGTTGTCGAATCGCGAAAGTCTCTAAGAGCAACAACTTTTAGGCTTTCTTAGAAAGGAAAGTAACAAGTAAGGATAGGACTTTGATTGAACAAGCTTTCCACACTTTAGCAACCCTTCTACACTCTTGTATTCTTGAAGGATTGGTGATGAGGTATTAGGTGACTTGAGTGAATTTAAACTCAAGAGGATCACCAAAACTTGCAAGGAATTTGATGTAGCTTACTTATAGCTTGAATTCTCCTGGATAACTTGAAATAAAACTTGAATAAAGAGTGTTTGTGTTTGTTTTGTGTTATGAATGACTACAAGAAGATGAGAAAGCTTATTTATAGTGCCTTAAGGAGGTTAGGAAGGTGTTAAGAAGGTGTAGTGAGGAGGTGCAAGAGTTAGGATATTTTCAAGACTTGGTAAGTAAGTTTCAAGACTTAGTAAGTAAGTTTCAACACATGGACTTATCTTAAGTGATCAAGGCTTATCACAAGCCAACAAGGCTTGTGACTTAGCATAAAAATTTCATCCAAGGTCTATCTTGGATGACGAGATATGAGTTTTGATAATATCTTGCTTTTACAGAGTCAGTTTTGGTCCCGTTAATTGTTAACTGTAAGTATTTAAATCATGAAACGTAAAACTGGGTATCGTAAAAATACGAAACTTATAGGAATGATTAAACTCATCAATATACTCATTATTATCTTATAAAAATGAGTGATAAGTTTAATGGATCATGAAAACGCTGGAAACGTATATTTAAAACGCGTAATACGTAAAATGTACCAAAGTTGCGTAAAATGGAGAAAAGTAAAATGTAACTTTTCTAATATGATGATAATGAATTAAAATAGCCTATAATGTCTAGACTGGGCTCAGTCTAGTGTCGGTTGGTATTTAATGTCCTTTAGACATAAAACCGTAAGCCTAAAAATCAAAGAATGATTTATAAAATCAAAGAATGATTTTTAGTCAAAGGAGGAGGGAAAATATGTTGACTTTTCCAAATTATGAAAGTTTCTAATCATCTCAGAAAACGCGGTGCAGGTATAGGCTAAGGTTACGGATAAGTAAAAGTGCTTAAAACGTAAATTTCTGTTTCTCACGGCCCAGGGTCTATTTGGTAACATTTTTCTTAATCATAAAAAATTCTCTAATTAATCATGAGTGTACCAAACATTTATCTGATGCGGGGAAAATTGACGCGGTTGGTTTTCGTTGTGCGTAGGATTTTTAAACGACGTTTAAGCCAAACATATAGTTTCTTAATAACTTTCGCGAAAATGATCTGATAAGTGTCAAACTTTTATTTTATCATGGAAATGATTTATCACATGAAAATATGAAATAAAAATTAAATTTCGGAAATGAATACTGATAGTGAATAGTAAAAATTCGGGATTGGATGGTAACTTGAAAAGGCGAATTGTTACACATTTCAAACACTTGCTAAAGTATTAGTATTCTCCTTCATACCCACTCCTCCATACACCTCTTGCTATGGTAATAATACGTCTTATCCATTCTCGGATGTATCAAATACCTTGCATGAATGATGTCCTTACACTTCCTCTCAATGAAACCAATAGCTGGTTCGCAAAGTACATTCCTCCATCTTCGTTCCTTTCCATTTACTGGTCTAAACCAAGTAATCATTCTTCTTACATGTTCTCATCCTTGAACCTCTCTCTCTAGGCTGTCAATATCATCCTCTTAACTCCGAACTGGATTATCATAATCATTGCTCTCAACATCTAAGTTTCACTCATTCACTCCCGCTCAGCGCTCTTACCACGATGTCTGCCCTTCCTTGACAGTGGCGAATCAGACAATCGTAGTCACTGAGATATTCCACACCCAACTTCTCTTCTACATATATTAGCCTCTCGTCAAATATATTCTAAAGATTCTTTTGATCTGTGTAGATAACACTCTCTACTTCATACCAATATCATCTCCAAGTTCTACTCCCCAACTCTAAGTCACGTATCACATAGTTCCTCATATGGTTCTTCTACCTCCGCGATGCCTGAAGAACGTACATCTTGAAGCTGAACTTCTCACTTGGACACTTGGCAACATCCTCTTCTTCTTCAACGAACAAATTGATAATCAAAACGACAATCTACCCTAAGTAAACGATGCGAACCATGAAACCGGTCAAACTATTACATATATCAACGGACTCAAAAGGGGTACGAATTACCGACTAGCGAAGTAACAAACATCAAATCAAAGCTAAAAAACACAATGAGAACTTTTTCTCAAATAAAAGTAGACACGGATAAAATGTTCATGAAAACCATACAAAGAAAATATAAAATACACGTACCCATAAAACATCCACAAGCGTACCTCAACGAAAGAAACACTCGATGAACCAAATACATAACAAGTTTGGTAAATGATAACCATAAACAGTTCTTATTCCCGTACTCGACCTTCCCAAAAACAAATGAACACCGTTTTTCCACAAGATATATCTTAAACTTATACATATTTTATAAAATATATATAAACCATTTTATGTAAGACATCAACATAACCATTTTTTTTTCACACTTCCTTTTCACCATAAAAATAATAGTTTCCAACAAATGACCTTGAAATACCCAAAACGAATTTTAAAATACCATAAGAACTTTAACACAACCCCTTTATTGGACGCAAAAAACACAGAAGAATCACATAATCACAATAATCATCAAACGAATCTTATACCAGTGAACACTCACGCAAATACATTGCAAACCAAACGATGAACTTACAAACTCATTCGCACAACGATCAAACCAAAATCATAGAAAAACACCGATACTCACAGGTCACAAAACATGTCACAAAATCCATTTGGTGTGTGTAAATGAGGGATCAAATATCAACACCAACTCGTCACGAACCAACAATACTTGATGAATAGTATAACATTCATCCGAGGAATGAATGTATGGAATAACCAAAGAAATGAACCAGTATCCAACAAAAACGAATTCGATTACCCAACACCTATCACGACGTCAAAGAGAAAGAATATGGCATCCGTACCATCATGGTACGAATAGGGATGCCAGCCAAAGAATTAGGTATACAAACGGAGTGTCTAGCAAACGAATCAACTTAAATACCACAACATAAGTACCCACCGATAATTGAGGTATCAACATATGATAGGTAGGATGGAATCTTACCACCTACACACCCCAACATATAACGACTGCCCAAACGGTTAAGAGAATACTTCTCTAACCATACAGCCATCACCAACATGATATCACATACCATCTTCCACAATATATAACAACAAACATCAATCAATGTAATAATGGTCACAAGTCCACGTGTGTGATACCCTTATAATTATGTTCACGACCATAATTATAAGCCTATTCCACATGCATGCTTACTTCCAAAACCACACATCTCAATGATAACCCACATATACCACATAGCACATAATACTTCATGCAATCCATGCTATCATACTTGCAAGTCCACTTGTGTTGTGACGCATGTATAATTATGTTGGCCACCATAATTATCTATGCCCCCTTTCACAAGTGTACTCCCTCCTATGACAACACATCATGCAAACAATCATGCAAACAAAAACACAAGACGTCGCAAACAATCATCTCACATGGAACAATTCCAACGATCAAGTAAACTCTATAATCAAAATCACTTGGATAAGGTCGATCCAATATCCAAGAATAATCACGCTCCAACATGGCACCAGAGAGCAAAAGACAATATACGAATTCCAAAACATAACACAAAACAAAAGACGTCGCATAATGGCTCAAACTCCACTCTCGCACTTATCTCCCCACTCAGATCAATTCAACTTACTACTCGCTGTGGACTCTAGATCCGAATCCACACCATTCCATCCTAACTCCCTTTCATCTTTACTCAACCACCCATTCATGTTTCCTACATGTTGAGGTAGTCAACAACATGCAAAACTATCTCTATTCTTTTCTTCCAATTCCACATGATCCATAAGTGCATACAAATCACAACGTTTAGACTAAACCACCTCTCCTTCCTATGTGAAGTGAGGACACTACCAAGGGTACTTGGTAATGGCTCCATCTCCAAAAGTCACTGTGGTTCCAAACCTCTCCACTTCTTCTCCACCAACGTTTACCATAAACGTCCTCTCCTTGTCCGAACATGGATACATGTTATCAGAAACTCGGATTTTGCGGTTAGTCCGCTTCATCCTACAACTTCTCTCGCATCCGATAGCAACAACGATAGTCCAACGAAGCTTCTTACGCTCGGAAGACGATATAATAAAGTCGATATATATATATAATACTGTGTATAGGGGATAGAATAGACGTCCGAACTCAATAAAATAACTCATCAGTTATGAAAATAGACATGTAAAAGTATTATACTTACACATAGGTCCTAAATGCAACTATATGAGGGACTCCTAAGCTATAGTCTAGGTTCAACCACCTAATTCTCTATAACCTGGCTCTGATACCAATCTGTCACACCTTGCCAAGGTGCAAACGCGAGGGTGTAACTTCATGGATATCATCACAAAACTTGATGTCTATATAGAGAACAACTACATGCACAAAAATAGAGCAAAGTACAAACAAAAAGTGTTGTAACAATACCCCAAAATAAAATAACCAAAACAAAATCCGAAACAAATCATAAATCCAAACATAGATGATAAACCGCCTCCAATGCAACTAAGGTCTCGTCTAATCACAACCTTCTATCTTATCCTTAGAAAGCTCACCTGAAAATGATGCTTAAAATGTCAACATAACGTTGGTGAGATTCATAGGTTTAAGACTCAAACACTCTAGGCAACCAAAATCGTTGTGATTAAAAAATATAGCTGGACAAATAATTACTGTTATCATATAAGCTACATATGTTCATAACCAACCATCACACAAAAGGCAACCATCGGCGGAACGTGCCCACCGATCCAAATTCACAACATCCGGGCCGGAACGTGACCCCCGCTCCAAATAATGGGTAATTAATACCCTCCGATCGGACCACACAGAATAAAAGTGAGTAGGAGTACTACTATCCAATTAGGTCGTATGCACGAGCAACAGGGTAAGCACCCTCCCAATTGGACAACACAGCATCACACAACATAACATTATCATTCACATATAGCATATATACGTTAACATTATAAGTCCAATCTCTTTAACACACACACACATAATCACAGTAATTCAAACCATTTAAGACAAGCATCATTCCCATCCCAAGTTTAAAACAAGGTAAAAATATGGGACTATGAACTCACCTTAAACTCCGCAGCTTCCACAAAAACAATTCACAATCTACAGCACACAAAAATAATCCACATTACACAAGGTCAAGCTAAAAGCTACAACCCATGTAATACACATATGATGGATGTCTAAGACTCCTATGACCCACCATGGATCTCCTAGACACCATACTAACCCCACCATAATCTAACACTCACTAAATCCCTTGCACTCTTAAAATCAGAAAACGCAGAATTTTTTGGTACATTCGCCCACATGAAATCACGACAAATAAAGCTCAACAACTCACACCAAAAATTTACCATGGTCTCTCATAAGGATACAAGCTAATCCCAGAAGGCCATGGACCAATAACACACACAAGTACTCAAAAAAAATCAAACTCGTCAACTACTCAAATTCGGATCTGAACGCACACCAAAAAGTTTTAATTAACATAAAATACTTCTAAAAGTTTTTATCGCGGATCCTTTTCGTGGTAGTCTAATATAAACTAATACTTAACTATTCCAGAAGGGCTAGTCAAAATACCACTTTTACAACCACAACTCACCCTCAAACTTTTACCCAAATTCTGTTCCGGTTTGACAGCTTTGACACCTTAACAAAGAAAAATCAAAAGACCAACTTCCCGACCTTGAAATCAATCGTGGTTGGACTTTTTGGAAAGCTCTTTCATTAAACTTCAATTTAGACTAAGAATTCGTGATCTAACTTGTAACACCCCCAAATCATGAATGCAGCGGAATTCAACTTGGGTGTTACTCGACGGCACAACAGTCATAATAATAGAAAACGAACTCTAATTGAGTCATTTTAAAAGATTTATCATTCAAATTATATAAATATCAGAGAATACAAAATGAGGTCCCAGATGGTTCCATGTTTACAAATTACATTAAATGAGTTTTCGAATGATAATAAAATTTATAGCCCTTTTGAATATTCGTGCTCCTCTGTGCTATCCTCGTTCATTATGGACCTGAAATACATGCTTAAAAGGTCAACACAAAGGTTGAGTGATATTCATAGAGTTTGTTAAGTAGTGGAACACAATATGTTGATAGTATGAGTTAATTAGACTCATACTCATGGTTGGAAAACAAAACAGTTATTATTATACTAAGCTCATGACACCAAAACGTTAACGGGTACCAATATCTATCGGCGGAGTTATCCCGGTAGGTACTTTGCTGTCATACCTAAATCTCAAATATAGCGCATTTGTTTGAACTTAGTCAATACAAATGGGATTCGTCAATCCCAATAGGCCTATTCACAATATTCGCGCTCACTATTACTAGTGATTAAATGATTCATAATAAGGGATATTTCATTTAGCAAGGATGGTACTTAGTAATAATAAAACAATCAGGTAGCATACAATTTCAAAGCATTGTGTTCAGTTTAAAATAGCATGTATTCCCCCCAAGGGTTTGTAAAACAATTAAGTAATGGAAAGTGGGGCTATGAACTCACCTTAAGTTATATAGCAAGTAGTGAGTGTGATGGTCGAATCGCGAAGGTTTCTACGAACAACCTATAATAGAATGTTGCGACTTAGGATTGGAGTAAAGAATATGAAGAACTGCCTATATATGTCTTGCATTTAGTCCATGATGTAGTACTTAGTATAGTGTAAGTCTTTGAATGAAAACGATTTATGAAACATGTATAGTTTGTATATCGCTTACTATCGTTCAGGCCGACATAATTCTGAGGTCATGTAATAAACGTTCGAGGAGCTAGGACACTTTAATTCGTAAATCCACAACTCATCTCGACGGCTTACTTAATGAACTCCTCACATGAGGCTCCCTACTATTGTAGCATTTGATAATATATATATATATATATATATATATATATATATATATATATATATATATATATATATATATAAGTTTTGATCCGAAAAGTAACATGTCCACTATTTGAATAAACTTAGGAAAGTTTACTTTTGGATGAAGATTGTTATTAGAATGAGTTTCTTAAATCTTGTATGACAATTATTTGTAAGATCTCATGCTTCTTTAGATGGAGTAGATCCATATTGCATGTTTAAGTTAACGCTAACTCTTTAGCTCATGTTTTCGCCTAGGTAAGTTTATATGGTCTTTAGTCATGGCTTCGCCGTGACCTTGGTCATTGTTCCGTGGTCTTGAGACTCAACCTTGGCCTTAGCCATGGTTGTGGTCTTGGCTTTAGGTCATTAGACCTCTTGGTTTCAATTAACCATAACTATTACATGGTCATTTGATCTTAAAATGGGCTGTTAAGAATTTGAAGAAAAATCTCACTCGTAAAGCGTTTTCAGGGCTCGAGCTTCCTTTTACCTGAACGAAAACGTCGTTCCGGACAACTTTCGTGTTTTAACTTTTTGATGAATCGGAACAAAAGTGCCACTTTTAAAAAGGTCAGAATGCTAACAGGTTGTGTTTTGCAGTTTCGGCGTTTTGATTTCGCTAACTTCTTATGGCCATAACTTTTGACTCGTGTACTCGTTTTAGGTGGTTCAAATTGCTATGTTTTCCTTGTTAAGTTCTCTTTAACAGTAGGTAAGTGTCCAATATCATAGTTATACTATTTTGGTCGTGGTTCTCCATAAAAGTCACTAGTTTACTTGTTTAATTAACATAAGTTAACATTTATTTACAATAACTTGTTTTACCAATTTTTATACATCATGAACATAATCACAAGACAAAATATAGTATGAATGACATATATATAGCATGAAAATGATATTTAGTAAGAAAGTATGTTAGGGTTTGCTTACAACTTTTGGCTTTCAACAAAGAAAGGTAAGTAACATGTAAGGTAAGGACTTTGATTGATTATGCTTCACTTTACTTCACTTCAAGCAATCTTTCTACACTTGTATTCTTGAAAGAGAGATGATGAAGGTTGAGGTGACTTGAGTAGATTTAAACTCAAGAGAAATCACCAAAGTTTCAAAAGATTGGAAGTATTTTGATGAATCAAAACTAAACTAAGGTTTAAGTGTTGATAATACTCTTGATTTCTTGCATGAAACTTGGAAGTAAATTAGCTAAGTGTATGGTGTTGGTGTGGTTGATATGGGACGGCAACAAGAGGGGAGGGGGGCTTTTATACGGCCTTGAGGAGGTTACATGCATGGACTAGTCAAAGCTTTCTTAACAAGTTTGTATATTGTAACCATCCTAAGGCCTTAAGCATGAGATCAAACCACACAAGGGTATGACTCCCCCCCCCCTATTGGCGGTTTCATAAATGCTAGGGGGATGACTTGGTCTTTGGATGATATTATCCTAGTTATGTGGTTAGATTTGACTCCGTAAATTGCTAACCATAAATGATTAAGCAACAAAACGTAAAACCGGGTATCGTAAAAATGTGAAACATGGAAGAATGATTAAACTTGTCAAAATACTCCATAATAAAATATAAAATGAGTGGTAGGTTCCATTGGGGTGCTAAAACCCTGCTAAAACTGGAAACACGGGTCTAAAACGCGTAATACGTAAAACGTACGAATATTGTGTAAAATTGAGAAAAGTAAAATGTTACTTTTCTAATATGATAAAAATGATTTAAAATGACTTATAATGTCTAGACTGGGCTCAGTCTAGTGTCGGTTGGTATTTAATATCTTTAAGACATAAAACCGTAAGCCTAAAAATCAATGAATGATTTATAAAATCAAGGAATGAGTTTTGGTCATAGGAGGAGGGAAAAATATGTTGATTTTTTCCAAAAATGTGAAAACTCAAATCGTCTTAGAAATGCGGTGCAGGTATAGGCTAAGGTTACGGCTAATTAAAAACGCTTAAAAACTTAAATTTCTGTTTCTCACGGTCGAGGGTTTATTTGGTCACATTTTTCTTAGTCATGATTAATTCTCAAATAAATCATGAGTGTATCAAACATTTTTCTGATGCGGGGAAAATTAACGCGGTCGAGTTTCGTTGTGCGTAAGATTTTTGAATGACGTTTTACCCTAAAATGTGTATTTCCTTAATAACTTTCTCGAAAATGATCTGATGAGTGTCAAACTTTTATTTTTGCCATGGAAATGATTTATCATACGAGAATATGAAATAAAAATCAAATTTCGGAAAAATGAATAGTAAAAGTAAATAGTAAAAATGAATAGTGAAATTTTCGGGAATAGAAGTTAACCTAAAAATGTGAATTGTTACATTCTCTACCCCTTACGGGAACTTCGTCCCGAAGTTCTATGTGTGTTATATGTTGGAGTGGTGTCGATGAAGAGGTGTGGTTACTTATGAGGACTAGAGTGATGTAGTTTGATTTGTCATTTCAGTGTATGGAGTAGGATGAGGTTTACTTTTATGTGGGAAAGGTAGAGTAAGAGTGATTAATTGTCGTGTTCTATCGTATGAATACTTATGAATTGCCCATACTCACACGAAATTTGTTTTAAGATTATAGGTGAGAAGTTTGTTTCTAAGAAAACATATAGGTGATTGCTCCCAGCATAACATGATCCCTCCCTAATTAGACATAGGTAGCTAGGCTATGTATAATTAAGGACCGATAATGTGATGTTCGGTTTAGTCACGTAGTATTGTGTTTCTTAAAAGTTTTAGATGGTATTCGATCTTGTAAAGCTGATGAGGATGCTTGTGGTGTAACTAAGGATGATTTGAGCTTTAAAAGTGCATCAAGATCTGTTAATGAGCTTGTGGTTGCAACGGTTGTGAAGATAATGATGGTAAAAAGATGAACGAGGCTTATGTTCTTCATTTTGGTTTGATGAGTTTTAGTGGTTTGAGATGAAGCTGGGTAAGGAAGACATAAAATCAATTTATAGGGTGGTATCAAATGAAGAAATTTTTCTAAGATGGTGGTAGAATATCTTGGAGTAAAATGATATGAAACAATAAAGTGGTAGCAAAATAGCTTAAAGTAAAATTTGTTGAATGGTTTATAGGATAACTGGGTAAATCTTATAGAATGGTAATAGTCTACTAATTAGTCAATTTGGTTTGGAGATAGAAATTACAATAGATGAGAATTATCACAAAGAGTTGTTTATTGAACAGTAAATATTCTGAAGTCATAAAACTCCCATTACTAGGGATGACATACACGTAGTACAACATAGTGCATGATTTTTGATGGGAAATGATAGAATAATTACGTTGGAGATTTAAAGGCATAACACATGATAGTATAAAACAAGAGTGTTATTCATGCAACGTTGGTTGATTTACAAAATCGAAACCTATTACAAGTTTCTTCAAAATTTACTGACTGATACTTTTAGTTTAGTAATTACAACGTTTTTACTATCGCTAGTTATTATATAGATTTCATAACATTTACTAACTGAGTCTAATCAGTTTAGTAGTACAAAAGATAACTAGTATCATCACACTAGTCTATTGCGGGTTAGAAGGTCCGAGCAGCTCTGATTGATCGGAAACTTCTTGATTTAGTGTGTCATAGAGGTACGAGTCGATGAAGTTTGAGAGGCTGTAGTTTCCATGCTGACTTTCTTGTTGGATCAATGGTGGTCGTGATACGATCCATAATGAATGATCCAATTCATCACATGTAGGGATATAAAAGGGAAGTAATAGTGGTGGTGATATTGGCGCTAATACATATTCATACTCATTATCCTCCTCGGAGTCTGCCTCAACCCAATTTTGTTCAAAATAATTAGAAGTATTCGACGCAAAATTAGTTGGCATTGGTTCCTCCTCTTCTTCGTCGGTTAAATATTCCAAAGGTTCTTCTTCGTCATCAGAAGCGAAGGCGTTTACGAAGTCAAATCCGAACTCGGGTGAGGGAGGTAAGACTTGGAAGTTATTAGGTAGAGTGGGCACATAATCGGGAGAAGTGGGTACGCACATGATTTCTATGAGAAGAATTACTATGTTAAAACAATTCAATGTTTATGGGAAGTGCTCAAAATATGATAAGTGTGTATAAATCAATATACTAATATGTTAATGTAGTATAAAATGCTTACGGGGAAATTCTCAATTATGCTAAGGGTACATATATCCATATGCTAACATGGTTGTGTAGTATAAAATGCTTAATAAGTCCATAATCGTCTGGAGGATGGAAGACACAGAGAGCGGAAGGCTATAAAATGTTTTTGCTTGTAAGTGTGGTTATAGTTTAGGTCTCAATTAGACCCGTTTCTCAATAACCATGGATCTGGTACCAATCTGTAACACCCCCAATTCATGAATGCAGCGGAATTCAACTTGGGTGTTACTCGATGGCACAACAGTCGTTTTAAAAGATTTATCATTCAAATTACATAAATATCAGAGATTACTAAATGAGGTCACAGATGGTTCCATGCTTACAAATTACATTAAATGAGTTTTCGAATGATAATAAAATTTATAGCCCTCTTGAATATCCGTGCTCCTCCGTGCCATCCTCGTTCATTATGGACCTGAAATACATGCTTAAAAGGTCAACACAAAGTATGAGTGATATTCATAGAGTTTGTTAAGTAGTGGAACACAATATGTTAGTATGAGTTAATTAGACTCATACTCATGGTTGGAAAACAAAACAGTTATTATTATACTAAGCTCATGACACAAAAACGTTAACGGGTACCAATATCAATCGGCGGAGTTATCCCGGTAGGTACTTTGCTGTCATACCTAAATCTCAAATATAGTGCATTTGTTTGAACTTAGTCAATACAAATGGGATTTGTCAATCCCAATAGGCCTATTCACAATATTCGCGCTCACTATTACTAGTGATTAAATGGTTCATAATAAGGGATATTAGATTTAGCAAGGATGGTACTTAGTAATAATAAAACAATCAGGTAGCATACAATTTCAAAGCATTGTGTTCGGTTTAAAATAGCATGTATTCCCCCCAAGAGTTTGTAAAATAATTAAGTAATAGAAAGTGGGGCTATGAACTCACATTAAGTTATATAGCAAGTAGTGAATGTGATGGTCGAATCGCGAAGGTTTCTACGAGCAACCTATAATAGAATGTTGCGACTTAGGTTTGGAGTAAAGAATATGAAGATTTGCCTATATATGTATTGCATTTGGTCCATGATGTAGTACTTAGTATAGTGTAAGTCTTTGAATGAAAACGGTTTATGAAACATGTATAGTTTGTATATCGCTTACTACCGTTCGGGCCGACATAATTCAGAGGTCATGTATTAAATGTACGAGGAGCCATGACACTTTAATTCGTAAATCCACAACTCATCTCGACGGCTTACTTAATGAACCCCTCACATGAGGCTCTCTACTATTGTAGTATTTGATAATATATATATATATATATATATATATATATATATATATATATATATATATATATATATATATATATATATATATATATATATATAAGTTTTGATCCGAAAAGTTACATGTCCAATATTTGAATAAACTTAGGAAAGTTTACTTTTGGATGAAGATTGTTATTAGAATGAGTTTCTTAAATCTTGTATGACAATTATATGGGCTGTTAAGAATTTGAAGAAAAATCTCACTCGTAAAGCGTTTTCAGGGCTCGAGCTTCCTTGTGCCTATATGAAAACGTCGTTCCGGACAACTTTCATGCTTTAACTTTTTGATGAATCGGAATAGAGGTGCCACTTTTAAAAAGGTCAGAATGCTAACAGGTTGTGTTTGGCAGTTTCGGCGTTTTGGTTTCGCTAACTTCTTATGGCCATAACTTTTGACTCGTGTACTCATTTTAGGTGGTTCAAATTGCTATGTTTTCCTTGTTAAGTCCTCTTTAACAGTAGGTAAGTGTCCAATATCATAGTTATACTATTTTGGTCGTGGTTCTCCATAAAAGTCACTAGTTTACTTGTTTAATTAACATAAGTTAACATTTATTTACAATAACTTGTTTTACCAATTTTTATACATCATGAACATAATCACAAGATAAAATATAGTTTGAATGACATATAAATAGCATGAAAATGATATTTAGTAAGAAAGTATGTTAGGGTTTGCTTACAACTTTTGGCTTTCAACAAAGAAAGGTAAGTAACATGTAAGGTAAGGACTTTGATTGATTATGCTTCACTTTACGTCACTTCAAGCAATCTTTCTACACTTGTATTCTTGAAAGAGAGATGATGAAGGTTGAGGTGACTTGAGTAGATTTAAACTCAAGAGAAATCACCAAAGTTTCAAAAGATTGGAAGTATTTTGATGAATCAAAACTAAACTAAGGTTTAAGTGTTGATAATACTCTTGATTTCTTGCATGAAACTTGGAAGTAAATTAGCTAAGTGTATGGTGTTGGTGTGTTTGATATGGGACGGCAACAAGAGGGGAGGGGGGCTTTAATATGGCCTTGAGGAGGTTACATGCATGGACTAGTCAAAGCTTTCTTAACAAGTTTGTATACTTGTAACCATCCTAAGGCCTTAAGCATGAGATCAAGCCACACAAGGGTATGACTCCCCCCCCCTATTGGCGGTTTCATAAATGCTAGGGGGATGACTTGGTCTTTGGATGATATTATCCTAGTTATGTGGTAAGTTTTGACTCCGTAAATTGCTAACCGTAAATGATTAAGCAACAAAACGTAAAACCGGGTATCGTAAAAATGTGAAACATGGAAGAATGATTAAACTTGTCAAAATACTCCATAATAAAATATAAAATGAGTGGTAGGTTCCATTGGGGTGCTAAAACTGGAAACACGGGTCTAAAACGCGTAATACGTAAAACGTACAAATATTGTGTAAAATTGAGAAAAGTAAAATGTTACTTTTCTAATATGATAATAATGATTTAAAATGACTTATAATGTCTAGACTGGGCTCAGTCTAGTGTCGGTTGGTATTTAATGTCTTTAAGACATAAAACATTAAGCCTAAAAATCAAGGAATGATTTATAAAATCAAGGAATGATTTATAAAATCAAGGAATGATTTTTGGTCAAAGGAGGAGGGAAAAATATGTTGACTTTTTCCAAAAATGTGAAAACTCAAATCGTCTTAGAAACGCGGTGCAGGTATAGGCTAAGGTTACGGCTGAGTAAAAGCGCTTAAAAACGTAAATTTCTGTTTCTCATGGTCGAGGGTTTATTTGGTCACATTTTTCTTAGTCTTGATTAATTCTCAAATAAATCATGAATGTATCAAACATTTTTCTGATGCTGGGAAAATTAACGCGGTCGAGTTTCGTTGTGCGTAGGATTTTTGAATGACATTTTACCCTAAAATGTGTATTTCCTTAATAACTTTCTCGAAAATGATCTGATGAGTGTCAAACTTTTATTTTGCCATGGAAATGATTTATCATACAAGAATATGAAACAAAAATCAAATTTCGGAAAAATGAATAATAAAAATGAATAGTGAAATTTTCGGGAATATAAGTTAACCTGAAAATGTGAATTGTTACATAACTCCTCACCATCTGTTAATTACACTCACATCTTTACAGCCATAGTTTTCTGTCCAAACCTTAACACATAATCTAACGTGTTTTACACTCAATTCCCTTAACCAATTACCATATTATCATCAACTAATGACCCTAACATGTTTTATAACATTAATTTACATAAGTTAACACAAACCCTAATCCGTCATATAATTATTACATGAAATAGATTAATTAACCAATTAATTGAACATAGGGTTTAAAGATTTTACCTTGATTCTTGATTATTGCTTCACAACTATAAACCCTAATTTTTTCTTCTTCCTTTGCCTCCCTTGAACGACCATAATAATAAAAAAAATGTTCAAGGGTTGTTTGGGTTTGTATATATATTAATTTTGGATAATCCCTGGGCCTAAGAGTCATATTTGGACTCAAATTGGGTTTCTTTTCTTCCCTAAAAACCCTCTAGCCGATTTTTTATATATAAGGGATATATATTTATATTTTTTTATTAAATTAATTTATTACACTCAAAACCTCATACTTTTAATATTTTACAAGTACCCGTAGCCAATCATAACGTCTTACGCGATAAACCTTAGTTTTTACGACAAACCGGAAAAATATCATTTTCAAAAATAAAGTTTCCAAAAATAGATTTTCACCCTTTATAAATGTATAACACATAAAAACAAACTCCTCGTAACTTGCTAATGCTCAAATACTTGAACGAAGACTCGTTACGCAAAAATCACAAAAAGCACCAAAACTACACAAGTCATTTCTACACCACAAAGGTGATCAAAATGAACTTTCCCAAATTCCAAACATACCAAATCACAATAAAACCATTTACGCAAAGGGATTTAGTGCTAAAACTTACCTATATCACTTCAAACACCCAAGACACACCAAACAAACGTCAACCGAGTCAAGACTATCAGTCAAACTGATCTGCCAAAACCACGGTTGTTACACTATTTGAGAATCTGAAGAGTTAAATGCTTTTATCACCCTCATGTTTTCTGAAATTTGATACGTTCTCATCTGATTTGTCTATTGCAAATCCCACGGAAGAAATATCCGTCAAATTCAACGTATTCCATGTATCCCTTCTAAGGGGATACAATTGTCATTCTTTGCATGTGACATCTTAACCATTTGATCAGATTCAGTCTGTTATGTCTCTTCCGGAAGAACCTGAAGCCATTTTGATCAACAATATAGAGTCATGAGAAACAAGTCATTTGCACTCCCGTTCACAGTCCGTTGTATTTCCGTTTCGTATTCCCTTCATTTTTCAAGGAAAATTTTTTTTAGAGGGGAAGAATTGTAAAACCCTAAATTTCCAAACTTGTGAAATTCCTATTTTGCCCTCCCGAACTTTGAATCTAAGAGAACTCTTTTAATCTAAAACCTAAAGTTACAAATTCCCTAATTAATTATAACACTAAAAAACCTTACACTATGATCTAGATAACTAAACACTTAACTTTAAAATACAAAATCTATGACATTAAACTCCATCACACGTTTTCATGTACTTAAATTGGGCCGAATGGTTTTCAACTTTGATACTTAAAATTGGGCTCTTATCATTGAAAGATTTATAAAGGCTTGGGCCATAATTAACAACCAGGAAGATAAGATACAACCAAGTCAATGTAGTCCCACAATTATCGGCTAGAGATCTCCCTATTCATTCCATAATATGTTTCCTTTCCCTATTTTCCCTCATCACATTAAACGACTATTTCACAAAAGGTACACACACACATAAAACCCTACAATACTAAATGGTGGCTGCATGCTTTCTTTTCTCCCTCCCTGATCAACCAAAGAAGGTACAAGGAGATTCATGTGATCCTTTTTGTGGGCACGAGATCGTGGGGTTTTCCTATTCGGACAAAGGCATGGTATTCTAGTTCGGCTGGGGTTACGTACATGGGTTGTCATTCGTGTTTTGGTTCAATAAAATGGTGTAAGTGTGAGTTGGTTGCTGCTATTCGAGAATGTTAATTCTATTCGATGTTGTGGTATCACATTAGTATTTGATCGTGCACTTTATTCTTCGTTATATGCTTCGAGGGTATGGCTTTCATACCTGGTCCGACTGTTTTTATTGTATTCCTTTTTGTTGTGTATCCTATTTCTTAATCGGATAATCTTTTTTTGATTGGAATCGAGTATAAAAACTGTCACATGAAATCATAGAACATATCACATAAAATGTTAAGATTTGTCACATAAAATCATGAAGGTGAAACCTAATGTAATCGACCTAAATATGCTTTACATTCAGATAGTTTTGTACGTTTAATCTTGGTCTATTTATACATGATCTAAACATATGATAACCTGATCCATTTCGAGCTAAAATGAGTAATACATGCATGTTGGTATCTATTGGTTTTGAATCGCAAATAAATAAGAAAGAGGTGTCATATGGGTTCTTTCTTTTGATCAGACCTTGGTCTAGCCCTTGGCTATTAATTATTAACTTTCTTTAGTATGCATGAGATATACAATTTAATACGTTATGTTTTAATGGGAAGTTGTGTGTAAATCGTATGAGAAAAAAATTATTGTTTTAAAGACAAGAGTGCATGAAACAAAATGTGAATTGGTGTGTGTGGCTTTGTTGGTCGTGCATGGGTAAATGCATGGTACTTGTGAACATGAATTTTTTTGTGTCGTATGTATACATGGTATGTAAATAAAATGGAAGTGTGATATTGTTGTGAGGCGTATGTATTTAAATCGTGTCGTGTGTGAGTATTTTGTGTCGTGGTAATGTAGTAACATAATTGCGGACTAAAATATTATCGAAAATGCATTTTATAAATTATGAAACGGCAGGGTCTAAAATGGTCATTTGATATTAATTTACCATATAAACCCTAAAGTTAACATTTGACATATTTAAACCTTCAACTTGATAATTTACCTTTATAACCCTAAACTTTACTAAAATGGCATATTTAACCCTAGACTATTATATTGGTCATTTTTAACCTTTAAAGTTTAATTAATTGTCATTTATAACCCTAAAGTATAAAATTACTATTTCGGAAATTTACTAAATATGGAAACTTACTAATTCAAGAAACCTGATAAAAATAGAAAGTTACTAAAATGGTTAATTTACTTAAAGTGGAGACTTACTAAATATGAAAGGTTACTATAATTTGTTTGATATACAGTTTGATACCTTTCCAACCACCCCGAAGGTTTTACAACCATAATTTGTTTGACATATTCTATGAGTTTGTAACACCCCCAATTTTCAAAATGTGCAGCAGAATTTAGATTGGGTGTTACTTCATGGCTCAACAGTTTAATAGTAGACAACGATTTTCAATTTAGTAGTTTTAAAACATTTATCATTCGAATTTTTATAAAAATCAGAGTTTACAAAATGAGGTCCCAGTGGTTTCAAAGTTTGTTAAATAGGTTTTCGAATGATAGTAAAATTTATAGTCTTCTTGAGTAACCGTGCTCCTCCGTGCCATCCTTGCTCATTATGGACCTGAGATAAATACATGCTAAAAGCGTCAACACAAAGTTTGGTGAGTTCGTATAGTTTATATGTAAAATAGTTGATTTCCAAAATTAAAAGAGTTTGTGAGTTCATAGTAGTCACAAGTAGTGATTTTCTTAGTAATCACAAGTTCTAAGTTTATATAATATTTGTAATGAATACAAATATTATTAAAATGATGGCAATACTGTATCATGACTACAGTATCGTTCTATTGCTCTAAGCCTCATGACAGTCAACGATTGACAGGCATCAAGTATGATGTAAATATAACAGTGTGCCCTCAGGATAAGTACTTGCCAACAACCTATAAGTATGTTTAAATAAAGTGTGTTTGGGTGGCTCATCCTAGCAGACCCAAACGAGGATTGTTGGATTATCAGTCCCAAATAGATCTATTCACAATTATTTACGTTCACTCGCAAGTGATTAAAGTGCATGATATGAGGGACTTCGAACATGGCAATAAAAGTAAACTTAGGCAATAGAAAATCGGGTATAACATACAGTTGAAAATCGCTTGTGATCATGTTTATAGTGGGTTGCTCTCCATGAGCTATAAAAGCGTATGAAAGTGGATTCATAAGTTCATAGTAATTCGCAAAAGTTTATAGTTCCTTTGTAAGTAAAAGCAAGCATTATGTTTCAATAATAAGTAGAGTGGTTTATCAACGGCGTATAAGGTTTGAGGTAAACTAGTAAAGTTTGTATGTAATACAAGTATGTATTTCCCTCGAAAGCAATTTAAAACAGACAAAAGGGTGGGGGCCATGGAACTCACAGTAATTTGTAAATAGTTAACGAGTACTTGTAGAAGTATAAAACATGTAGTTGAGCATGTATCTCCCCTAAAACGTTTATAAAACAAGTAAAAGAGTAAGAGAGAGACTATGACTCACCTTAGTGGAATAGTAGACAGAGTAAAGTAATGTCAAACGCAGAATGAGAATGGCTCCAATAGACAACCTGAATATGTGGAAAACCTTAGATCTCGAAGGTTTATGTTCATGGCTTAATTGTTTAGAAGGCAATGTTCGAAAAATGTTTGTATCATCGCTACTTGTGTGGCAAAATGCTTAAATTTCAAATATAAAGTTATATATTTATTCGTGTTAGTGTGGCTTATGTTGAAGTTTCATAAGGTAGTTGTGAAAATACTTGTATGTATTGGCTCTTTGAATATATGTGGGAAAAGGTATACGAAGCTTTCGTATAAGGGTTAGCTCGGAGATTTGCTTAAGTATTATCGAAGAATAAATACAAGTCGTATTGTATTTGTTAGATTTGTTTGGTCTTGAAGTGTGAAAATATATACCATATATATTTATTGTAGCGGTAGGTAAAATAATATATTTGGACAAATATATCATTAATAATTTACGCTGATGTGGTCGTCAAATAGATTATGTATTAAACATATTTATCTAGACGAAACTTGGTAAAATAAATAAGTGTTTTAATTTATAAAAGTTTTGGGTGTAAAACGTTAAGTATTAAACTTGAGGGGCTGAAATTGTAACAATAATATGGCAAGTGGTGCGGAATTGAGGGACTGGAACTGCCAAACTGCGAAAGTTGACAAAAATAACAAGAGTTGGCAAAAACAGCCACCCCTAGGATTCGAACACACGACCCCTCGCTCAAAGGCAAGTGTCCCAACCAAATGAGCCAACCTACTTGTTGTGTTATGTTATGCAGATTAATGTATTTAAGTAGGGTTTCACTGTTTGTTATTTGTTATAAATTTCCTCTCAGATTTTTAGTATTGCATGTATATCATATAGTTGTATGTGTACGCATGGTATGTGCTTACATGAGTTGGTTTATGTTTAAGGGTTTATTTCACATTTCATGTAGTTTAGTTGTTAATTCTCATTCGTTGCATGGCCACACAAGATCAACGATGCGGTTTAAAGTGAGCTTTTTCATAATACGTTAAAATAAAAGGGAACGTTTTGCAAGACGTGACAAAGATTATAGTACGTATTGAAATGGAACGAGGTGGGAGGACTTACTACACCAACTCTGGTGGTGAGAAAACGAAATGGGAACGCAAACGAGGGATGAGCGATGAGAAACAAAGCCAAAACAACCTCAACGCTTTCAAAGCTTTCGAGCCCGTCACGTAGCTACACCGAAAAGTCTAAGTACTCGTAAGAATGATCCATGGCACTTCCTTGTTCTCCTTCCTTCTTTCTCGTACGAAAGGAACAAAAGGAATTAAGGTAGTTTGTGTTTTGTTTGTGAGAGAAACGAGTAGGGGTCTTGCATGGTATTATAAGTGAGCAAAAAGGCACATGTTAAATAAGAGTCAAGTTGTGTTGTTATGTTTGCAGCAGGTGTCACACACCGCCCAGGCGGAAACGCGCGGGTGTAACTTCATGGATAGCATAACAACACCCGGTGTCTACATAGAGAACAACTACATGCACCTAAATAGAGCAATGTACCAACACACAGTATTGTAACAATACCCCAAGATAAATAAACAACCAAAGCAAAATCCAAAAGGTATCTTCAATAGATATGAAAGTACCAAACGGAAAACATAAATGTATCAAAACCAAATCCAAATAAAGTCAAAATCCAAACATAAATAAAGTCTCCACATGCAACTAAGTCTCGTCTAATTGCCGCCCTCAACTTTGGCCTTAGAATGCTCACCTGAAAATGATGCTTAAAACGTCAACATAATGCTGGTGAGATTCATAGGTTTAGACACACATACACTCACAAGGAAACCCGTTTACTGTGATCATAAAATATAGTTGGACAAATAATTATAGTTATCATATAAGCTACATGTATTTGCTAGTCAATAATCACACACAAAGGCAACATCTGGACGGCTCGTGTCCACCGACCCCACAATGACAACATCAGGACGGCTCGTGTCCTCCGACCCCACAATGACAACATCAGGACGGCTCGTGTCCTCCGACGCCAACAGACATCAATTAGGTCGCATGCGCGAGCAACAGGATAAGCATCCTCCTAATCGAATCACATATATATATCCACACAAGCAAATAATCACACATAGCATACACACGATAACATTATAAGTCCAAGCTCTTTTGACACATACATAATCACAGTAACTTAAACATTTAAGACAAGCATCATTCCTATCCCAAGTTTAAAACAAAGTAAAAATATGGGACTATGAACTCACCTCAAACCTTGCAGCTTCCACAAAAACAAATCACAATCTATAACACACAAAAATAGATCCACATTACACATGGTCAAGCCAAAAGCTATACCCCATGTAATACACATATGATGGATGTCTAAGACTCATATGACCCACCATGGATCACATATACATCATACTAACCATTACCATAACCTAACACTCATTAATCCCTTGCACTTTTAAAATCAGAAAACGCAAAATTTTTTGGGTACATTTGCCGACTTGAAATCACGACAATTAAAAGTCAAAAACTCACACCAAAAAGCTAATCCCAGAAGGTCATGGACCAATAACACACACAAGTACTCAAAAGAAAATCAAACTTGTCAACTATCCAAATTCGGTTCTGAACCCACACCAAAAAGTTTTAATTAGAATAAAATACTTCTACAACTTTTTATCGCGAATCCTTTTCGTGGTAGTCTAAGATAACCTAAAACTCAACTATTTCAGAAGGGCTAAACTTAATACCACTTTTCCACCTACAATTCACTATCAAACTTTTACCCAAATTTTGCCCCGGTTTAACAGCTTTGACACCTTATCAAAGAAAAATCAAAAAATTAACTTCCGGACCTCAAAATCGATCGTTGGCGAACTTTTTGGAAAGATCTTTCATTAAACTTCAATTTAGACCAAAAATTCGTGACTTAACTCCTCACCATCTATTAAATACACTCACATCTTTACAGCACTAGTTTTCTGTCCAAAGCCTAACGCATAAACTAAAGCGTTTTACACTCAGTTTTCTTAACCAATCCCCATACTATTATCAACTAATGATTCTAACATGTTTTACTTCATTAATTTACAGAATTATATAAATCCTAGATTCCATCATAATCAATATTACATGAATTATAACAATAACTAATTAATTACATGAAAACTAGTATTAAAAATATACCTTGATCTTGATTTTAGTTTCAAAAACAAAACCCTAAAATTTTCTCTTGTTTCCCCCTCCTTGGTCGACCGTACATTCAAGAAAAAGGGGTGGGGAGGTTTTAATTTTGTATTTATAATTATTTTGGATAACCCTTAAGGCTTAGAGTTGTATTTGTTAACAAATTTGGTTTTCTTTTTTCCCCCTTATCCCTATATTCGGCCGCCCCATATATCTATATATTTATTTTTTTATTTTTTTTATTAAATTTATTTATTACACTCAAAACCTCATACTTTTCTTATTTTATGTATTCTCATATCGAAACCTAACATTTTTCGCGATAAACCTTAATTTTACGACAAACCGGAAAATATCTATTTTCAAAATAAAGTTTCCAAAAATAGAATTTCACAGACTCTATAAATATTTCTCATTAAAACAACATTCCCGTAACTTACTAACACTCAAATACTTGAACGAAGACTCGTTACGCAAAACCACAAAACACCAAATACACATAAGTCATTTCTATACCACAAAGGCGATCAAAATGAACTTTTCCAAAATCAACATTTCCAAAAATCACAATGACAAGCACAACGCAAATGGATTTAGTGCTAACTCAAGTACTAATCACACAATAACACACATATATCACTTCAATCACCTAAGACACACCAAACAAACGTCAACCGAGTCAAGACTATCAGTCAAACTGACCTGCTAAAACCACGGTTGTTACATCATCCCCCACTTAGGGAAATCGTGTCCCGAGATTTCAACTACTCTAGTCACCACTCACAACAGCAAAAGAAAATTTATGGATATTTAAGCGGAAAAAATACCAATCCATAAAATCACAGAGAAAGAACCATAAAAAAATGTGAACCGACTAAATACCCGAATTCACACGATAGAAAACATTCCGTAACTCCAATGATACACGCAAATAGATACACTCCCCGATCAATAACACCAACGATCCAAACGACTTCTCACTGGTAGGTACGATACCCGTGAACCAAATGAAAATCCAAATGGTAACCACAAGAAGCACCGCATAATAATGGATACACATAAAACAACCATTAATTAAAACGTTTGTGAACACCCTGCAGCTAACTTCCACGATCAAAATCCAACTACAACCGATCTACTTTACCAACCAGATCAGCAAACAAATTTGTGTACTTAAATTTCATCTGATCCTCATGTTCCCAAGTAAACTTAGAACCACGCTCAAAATCCCACCATACCTTTACCAACGCTATCTGACCACACTTCAAACCCTTAACATCTCGATCCATAATCTCAATAGGTTTCTCGACAAAACGAAGAGTTTTGTCAACCCCTACTTTCATCTATTGGCACGTGCAGACTAGCACCCGCCAAACACTTCTTTCAATTAGATACGTGAAACATATCATGCACTCTACTTAATTCCTCGGCTAACTTCAATCGGTATGGCACAAATCAAATCCTTTCCGTAAATCTCAAATGGTCCTACGTATCTCGGTACTAGCTTGCCTTTTTACCGAAACGCACAACACCCTTCCAAAGAGATACTTTTAACCTCACAATATCACCAACACCAAACTCTAAGGGCTTACGGCAATAATCCGCATAACTCTTTTGGCGATCTCCTGCTGCCTTAAGTCTTTCCTTAGTTAGAAAACCTTATTCGTAGTCTCTCATTCCAGTTCAGGACCAATTAGTTGGCTTGTTCCATCCTCTGTCCACAGAACAGGCGACCTACATTACCTTCCATACAACTTTTGACACGACACATACTCCATACTAGAATGATAATTGTTGATATAGGAAAACTCAGCTAAGGGTAAATGTATACCCCGACTTCCTCCAAAATCAAACACACCCATGCTCTCAGCTCACCATCCAACGCCTGATTTGTACACTCACTTAGTTCACTCATTAGAGAATGATAAGTCGTACTCCTCTACATACACGTTCTCAAGACCCCATAACACGTTTACCACTATCGCGAAGTAAGTATTTCATCATGTTTCTTGATGATCAACGCGACACCCCATGGCTCTTTACCAACTCACCGAGCGAAAAGCCTCGCCAACTCCTCCTTAATAAAATCTCCGGGTACCTCTAGCTGTTGCAACACCCTAATAATCGTTGACTACAGCCTTTACCTTCAAGCATTTCAAACACTTGCTAAAGTATCAGTATTCTCCTTCATACCCACTCCTTCATACATCTCTTGCTAAGGTAATAACACGTCTTATTCATTCTCGGATGTATCAAATACCTTGCATGATTGATGTCCTTACGCTTCCTCTCAATGAAACCAATAGCTAGTCCGCAAAGTACATTCCTCCATCTTCGTTCCTTTCCATTTACTAGTCTAAACCAAGTAATCATTCTGCTTACATGTTCTCATCCTTGAACCTCTCTCTCTCTCTAGGCTGTCAATATCATCCTCTTAACTCCGAACTGAATTATCATAATCATTGCTCACAAACATCTAAGTTTCACTCGTTCACTCCCGCTCAGCGCTCTTACCATGATGTCCGCCCTTCCTTGGCAGTGGCGAATCACACAATTTTAGTCACTGAGAAATTCCACACCCAACTTCTCTTCGACATATATTAGCCTCTTGTCAAATATATGCTAAAGATGCTTATGATCTGTGTAGATAACACTTTCTGCTCCATACAAAGATCATCTCCAAGTTCTACTTCCCAACTTTAAATCATGTATCACACAGTTCCTCTTATGGATCTTCCACCTCCGCGATGTCTACGGACAATCGTCTCTCAGATGGTGTCTTAGGTACTTTCCACTCTTCACCATTTTTATCTTACTAATGTCCACGAACACTCGCTATCGTTGACCACCTTCCTGAAGAATGTACATCTTAAAGCTACACCTCTCACTTGAACAACTTGGCAAACACCCTCTTCTTCTTCAACGAACAAATTGATAATCAAAACGACAATCTATTCTAAGTAAACGACGCGAACCATGAAACCGGTCAAACTAAAACGTATATCAACGAACTCAAAAGGGGTACGAATTAACGACTAGCGAAGTAACGAACATCAAAATCAAAGCTAGAAAAACACAATGAGAACTTTTCCCCCAATAAAAGTAGACACGGATAAAATGTTCATGAAAACTCATACAAAGAAAATATAAAATACACGTACCCATAAAACGTCCACAAGCGTACCTCAACAAAAGAAACACTCGATGAACCAAATACATAAGAAGTTTGGTAAATGAGAACCATAGACAGTTCTTATTCCTGTACTCGACCTTCCCAAAAACAAATGAACACCATTTTTCATAAAGCATATCTTAAACTTACACATTTTTTTTATAAAATATATATAAACCATTTTATGTAAGACATCAACATAACCATTTTTTTTCCACACTTCCTTTTCACCATAAACATAATAGTTTCCAACAAATGACCTTAAAATACCCAAAACGAATTTTTAAAATACCATAAGGACTTTAACACAACCCCTTTATTAGATGCAAAAAACACAGAAGAATCACATAATCAAAATAATCATCAAACGAATCTCATACCAGTGAACACTCACGCAAATACATTGCAAACCAAATGATGAATTTACAGACTCATTCGTACAACGATCAAACCAAAATCACAGAAAAAAACCGATACTAACAGGTCACAAAACATGTCACAAAATTCAATTGGTGTGTGTAAATGATGGATTAAATATCCGACCAACTCGTCACAAACAAACAATACTCAAAGAACAATATAATATTCATTCGCGGAATGAATGCAAGGAATAACCAAAGAAACAAACCAGTATCCAACAAAAACGAATTCGATTACCCAACACCTATCACGACATCAAATAGAAAGAACATGGCATCTGTACCATCATGGTACGAATAGGAATGCCAACCAAAGAATTAGGTATACAAACAGAGTGTCTAGCAAACGAATCAACTTAAATACCACAACGTAAGTACCCACCGATAATTGAGGTACCAACATATGATAGGTAGGATGGAATCTTACCACGTACACACCCCAACATATAACGACTGCCCAAACGGTTAAGAGAATACTTCTCTAACCATACAACCATCATCAACATGATATCACATACCATTTACCACAACATATAACAACAAACATCAATCAATGCGATAATGGTCACAAGTCCACTTGTGTTGTGACGCCTGTATAATTATATTGGCCACCATAATTATCTATGCCCCCTTTCACAAGTGTACTCCCTCCTATGACAACATATCATGCAAACAATCACGCAAACAAAAACAAAATACGTCGCAAACACTCATCTCGCATGGAACAATTCCAACGATCACGTAAACTCTATAATCAAAATCACTTAGATAAGGTCGATCCAATATCCAGGAGTAATCACGCTCCAACATGGCTTCATACGGCAAAAGACAATATACGAATTCCAAAACATAACACAAAACAAAAGACGTCGCGCAATGACTCAAACTCCATTCTCGCACTTGCCTCCCCACTCAAATCGGTTAAACTTACTACTCATTGTGGACTCCAGATCCGAATCGAAATTATTCCATCCTAACTCCCCTTTCATCTGTACTCAACCACTCATTCCTATTTCCTATACGTTAAGGAAATCGACAACATACAAAACCATCTCTATTCTTTTCTTCCAATTCCTATTTCATAAACATAGCAAAATAGACACATAAAATACTATACTTACATATAGATCCTAAATGCAACTATATGAGGGACTCCTAGGGTATAGTCTAGGTTCAACCACCTACTTCTCTATAACCAAGGCTCTGATACCAATCTGTCACACCCCGCCACGGCGGTAACGCGCGGGTGTAACTTCATGGATATCATCACAACACTTGGTGTCTACATAGAGAACAACTACATGCACCTAAATAGAGCAATGTACCAACACACAGTGTTGTAACAATACCCCAAGATAAATAGACAACCAAAGCAAAATCCAAAAGCTATCTTCAATAGACATGAAAGTACCAAATGGAAAACATAAATGTATCAAAACCAAATCCAAATAAATTCAAACCCCAAACATAAATAAAGTCTCCACATGCAACTAAGTCTCGCCTAATTGTCGCCCTCAACTTTGGCCTTAGAATGCTAACCTAAAAATGATGCTTAAAACGTCAACATAATGTTGGTGAGATTCATAGGTTTAGACACACATACACTCACAAGGCAACCCGTTTACTGTGATCATAAAATATAGCTGGACAAATAATTATAGTTATCATATAAGCTACATGTATTTGCAAGTCAATAATCACACACAATGACAACATCAGGACGGCTCATGTCCTCCGACCCTAATAGACATATATATATATATATTGTCACACCCCAGAAATCGGGTCCAGCGGAAGCATACGTGTAGCTGGGGTGTAACTCAATTGGTATTACAATACAGGTTCAAAACTGGTTTTCACTTGAGTCATTTAGAATAAAATAGCTTAATCAAAATGTTGAATTTACATTTTTAAAAGTAGTGCGGAAGTAGGCCCTTAAAAATAGTTTAAAACGGTCCCCATAAGAATATCAGAGTCTTCTATGACCATGCCATGCCAAAAGCCACCAAAGGTAAGATAACGCCTTAAGAACCTGAAAATACATGCTAAAACGTCAGCATAAAGCTGGTGAGTTCATAGATTTTAGTAAACAAGTAATTTCCGTAAACAAGTATTTCCAGTAAACAAGTATTTTCAGTAAACAAGTATTTTCAGTAAACAAGTATTTTGCGGAAGGCAAGACAATATAACAAATACAATGTCACAGCCAAAAATAAGGTATACAGTGCCTAAGCTCATGACCCCGAAGCTCGACGTAATCGTATGCAATCAAGCATAAAATGCCCCAAGTAAGTGTTTGCCAGACACTCGGAAGTAATCCGAATGATATGCGTCCGTTTGACAGGTTGGCGCGACCAACTCGGACGGGGTGTCAACCCAAATAGATCTATCCACAGCATTCGCGCTCACACGCATGTAATTAACGGTTCATGATAAAGGGGACTTCAGTGGCAGTAATAGGTAACTCAGGCAAAGTAACAGTTTTGTATTTATGTCCGCAAAAGCAAGAACTTGTATTCATAAGAAAGTAATCAAGGATGGATTAAGTAATTCATAAGGTATTCAAGTAATCAATCAAGTATTTCAACCATCCAGTAATGTTTGAGAAAGTGAATTGCGTTCAAGTAAAACAAACATTGAATTTAAATAGTAATGAGCATGTATCTTCCCCCAAAACAGTTGTAAAACAAGTAAAAGTAGGGGTTATGAACTCACCTTAGCAAAAGTAATATCCGATAGACAAAGTAGTAGTTGGAAATAAAGTCCGGGTACTCTAATCGCGGCCTAAATAATGCATATGTCTTAGGTTCGAAAACAAGGTCAAGCATGCATGTCATACACTATATTATCACTTGTACATGTTGTTGGAAATTTTTATTGCCAAAAACGTAGGTAATCAAAGTAATCTCGTATTTAAGTCATCCACCATTTTAGAAAACGTAGCTTGTAAATCTCATGACCAAATATTTGTCGTCTTGTAAATATATATTTTGAAAAACTCTAACGCACCTAATAAGTATACACAATGTTCTACCATTTTTATATACGTCATTTTAGCCAAAATACAACTTAAAATGTCCAAAAGTCCATTTTATAAATTCCATCAGCTTTTAAATAAAAGCTGTCAATTATTATATAGTTTTGTCCAACTTCTTTAGGCCATAACTTTCGCGTCGTAGTTCCGTTTTTCAAGTTCTTTATATCCCCGCGAAGGTATTCAAGTGTACTCTAGTATTTTCAAGGTCTCGGTTATTTTAGAAATCATTAAACCTCAGTTTTCCTAGGTAGAAAATCGAGACAGACTTATTATTTTCAGAAAGTTATAGTTTTCGTCGTAAATATTGAAAATAGCATATCTTTTTCGTTATAAGTCCGTTTTAACCCGTTCAAGCGGCCACGTTCTCGTTATTAAATCTATTTTCTATATTTCAAGTCCAATATGGCCAACCAAGTACTGATTTTCCACAGGGGGTCGAAAAGGGACAGATTCATCATAATAATGTCAAGTTATTTTCCTAGTATTTTCTTGGCTACAATATTTTACCAACAACTCCAATCCTTGTCCTAGGTCATCCCTCAACTAGAAAAATAGTGATCTAAACATAAACTTAACAATATTCAAGGTCCATGTACAAGATCATCCAAGTATTTAAACTTTAAATCTACTAACATATATGTATATATAAAGTTTTTCATCATTTTCTTGTAAAGATTTTTACTAGTAAATTTTCTTGTAATCAAAACTTGTTCAAAGCATATTTTCTTGTCAAGAGATCAAGGTGGATGTAGAGTTTTATCAACATATACCAAGTGATACTAAGTATATATACTAGACAAGCACTAAAATCATGAAAATCATGAAGTATTAGTAGTGTAAAAGAAAAGATTACTTACAAAGGTGATTAGTGAGATGAGGGTTGTAAAACACTAATGTAACCCCAAGATTAGTACTCCAAACCCTTGTTAATCTACCCTAAGTACCCTTGAAAGTGACCACAACTTCCTTTTTCTTCCTTGCTCCTTGTGGATGTCGAATTATATGTAAGAGTGGGAGGTGAGTGTGTTTTCTTTTTAACTAAAATGAAGACTAGTTTAGGTGTACACATATATATAGCAATGTGGTCAAAGTGGTCAAAAATATCACAAGGACTTGGTCCTTGTGATGGCCGGTTTTCATGGGAAAGGAGGGGGGCAAAAAGTTGCCTTAGCCACCCTCATTAATTGCATGTCTCTAATGATAATAAGATTGAAATTTTATTAGATTTTGTAGTGCTAGTTTTATACATTGTAGGGGGGGGGGGGCGGCTCATAGGACAAAAATAGGAAGAAGTTGGTTTGAATTAGTATAAAATGTGTATTTTGAATGTATTGGGTAGTAAAAATATGTATCGGGTATTAGTTTGGTAGTTAACGGAAGTTATACGTAATTTAAAGTAAGATATAAAGAATTTATCTTGGACATCGGAAAATATTTTTAGGACTTTTGTAATAGTTTTGGAAGTATAAAAGTACCCTAAAAATAATTGTTGAGAAAGTCGGGTATGTCGAGTGTTACATTCTTGAATAAAAATTAACGTTATGTAGAATTTAAAAACCGTAAGTATTTAAAGAATAGAAATTCGTTTTATAGAATAAAATGGTGAACTGGGGAAGGAGCAAGGTACCGGAGCGTTGTGGATTAAAATTAACCTAAGTCCTAGAGTACTTAGAATTTAATTAGAAATTCGCGTCGATTCAAGTAAAAGGCTCATGTAAAAATGTTTCAAATCAAACGTCAAAAATTTAAATTCTAGTTTAGAAATTAGTATTGACCTGGGAAAATAGCGGGTTGTGACATTCTACCCCCCTAAAAGGGAATCTCGTCCGCGAGATTCAATCAGCGTTGGTCATTGGAGTGTTTTTGGTGAAGAGGTGGGGGTACTTCAGACGAATCTGGTCTTCTCGTTCCCAAGTGAATTCGGGACCTTGTTGAGAATTTCAGCGAATCTTAACGATAGGAATTCGACTATGTTTCAACTACTGGACATCACGATCCATAATCTCGACCGGTTCTTCGATAAAGTTAAGCTTGTCATCAAGCTGAATCTCTTCTAACGGAATGATAAGGGATTCATCGGCTAAGCACTTCTTGAGATTGGAAACATGAAACGAATTGTGCACACTGCTGAGCTCCGGCGGAAGCTCAAGTCTGTAAGCTACAGGGCTGACTCTAGCCAATATCTTAAATGGACCAACGTATCTCGTCTTTAACTTCCTGCATTTTTCGAACCATATCACGTCTTTCCAAGGCGAGACTTTCAACATAACTTGGTCGCCAATCTTGAAATTCTAATGGTTTGCGTCGCACATCGTATAGCTTCTTATGTCGATCATGTGCAGCCTGTTGACTTGGAGCGTTGTTCCAAGCCCTGATGTGTTCTAATGATCAATGAAAATGAAATGACCAAGGAAGCGTACTAATAGCCAAAAGAAGTAGATGTCAATGCTAATGAAAGGAGTGAGAAATACATTACAATACTCATGAAAGAACTAATGAATCATAAGAATAAAAAGGGAATCATGTCAAGTACCATGTTTCAAGAACAGAGAATGTTAAAAATGAAAGGTTGCAAACGAAAAGATCAACAATAGAAAGAACATTCGTACTAATATGAGCCAATAATGCTTGAAAGAAAGATTAAATATCCGTACGAATAAAGAAGCAAACTGCTATCGATTAACGTAAAAGAATTAATGAATCACAACAATAGTAAATAGAATTAGATGTCAAAACAAAGAATGATTGAAAGGAGATTAGATGTACGAATGGAGAAGGAAAACGCGATTGATTTATGCAAACGAAAGAGTCAATAAATCATAACAATAGTAAATAGGTTTAGATGTCAAGAACAAAGAATGCTTAAAAGGCATGTTTGAAATCAGGATGAACAAAGAAACAAACGAAATAATAGGTGAAAGAAGGACCAATAATGATGCAAATAAACGCAAATAAAGGAATCATAAATCATTACGATAGCAAAGAGGATGGATGGAGAATATCAACACAATATTAAATTAACCGAGAGAATCAAAGTGTTCAAATAATAATCAAGAGGGGTAAATACTGAAAGACAGAGTGTCAAATGAGGACAATCAAGAAATGAGACCGACAATAAGCATCCCATATGAGAATAAATGAGGACAAGCAATAAATGAGAAAAGCATTACGCAAATCGAATGCTAAGTAAGAACAATAATAAATACAAAAGACATTAAATTTTTCGAATGTTGATTGAAGGTAATTGGGAGCGAACAATAAATGAGAAAGACAATAAATGTCATAACTATGAACAAGTAATCAGCGAGAAGTCAATTAGTATTACGAATTTTGATTAAGATTGAATGTGAACAACAAATAACCGGTTAGACAATAAATGTCACGAATGAGAGCAATCAGTAAATGAAAAGTCGAATATTGATTGAGTAAGGATGAAGACAGTAATAAATGGGAAAGACAATAAGTGTCACGAACGAGAATGAGTCAATAAATGCAAAGTCAAATAAGTATCAAGGATGTTGATTGATTATGAATGAGAACAACAATAAATGTGATAATCAATAAGTATGGCGAATGTTGATTGAGAAGGACAGAATATTCGTACTCAACCTCTCAGGCTTTATTCTGGTCTAACGAGACCATTGGTTGGTCGTCAAGCAGTTTCTACTGGTGCGTGATGTTCCTTACGAGGCGCCATGCGTGTCACCGGTAATAGGGTAGAGTGGTGAATGGATTTTCTGGTGATAAACTCTAGTCGGGTGGGAAGAGTAAGATTATTAGTGGCTCTCCTATTCGTCTTTCGAGAGGTCTCATTATTGACTTCGAATGGCTCCGTCTCATTGTCGGGCATTAGTAAGTAGGTCAGTGATATGGGTGTTGGGAGGGTGGCCGACAAGTTTTCCAACTTGTCCTCGGAATCAAAAAATACATTAAGTAGGGGTAAACATTGCTGTCGAGTTCCGTCGTTACATTCCTGGTGACGTGATTCTTCAAAACCACAAGAAGTGAGGAAGAAGGAGGTGTTATAAACCCGTGTCACGAAAGTAGGTGTTCCAAAGGTATAGTGTTACAAAAGCATGGGACGAGTGTTCAAACTAGTCTTCAGAAACGGCTAGTAAGGTAGTCAGGGAAATTGGCAGACTATAATGGGTTTTAATGTCACATAAAACGGTGTCACATATGATTTTGAAAATTTTTAGAGACCATTTGTATTAATCATGATATGTCGAAAGGTTTAGAGGACCTTCAAACGTACGAGTGTGTATGTTAGTTCAGTTACGCTAGTAATATGTCTCTAGCTTTTAAAAGTTGTTTTGAAAGACCAAAATGAGTGTCCTAACTTGAAGTCAAATGGTAAGATTACATAGGGGAAAAGGCGTAACGGTGTGACAGGTACGGTATGTATGTATAAGTGTATAGAACATACTTATAGTGAATAGCGTAAATCATGTAAAGTATAGGTTATCAAGTAACAAGGTATAACACATAGTTACATCACGTAGATCATTAAGTAAAATATCAAGTAAGGCAGTGGCTTGGCAGGCAGGCATGTGGCGGTCATAGGGTTAAGTTTTTGTAAAGGTAGTTATAGTCTGGGTTTTGGAAATACCCAATTCTCTATAACCGAGGCTCTGATACCAATCTGTCACACCCCAGAAATCGGGTCCAGCGGAAGCATACGTGTAGCTGGGGTGTAACTCAATTGGTATTACAATACAGGTTCAAAACTGGTTTTCACTTGAGTCATTTAGAATAAAATAGCTTAATCAAAATGTTGAATTTACATTTTTAAAAGTAGTGCGGAAGTAGGCCCTTAAAAATAGTTTAAAACGGTCCCCATAAGAATATCAGAGTCTTCTATGACCATGCCATGCCAAAAGCCACCAAAGGTAAGATAACGCCTTAAGAACCTGAAAATACATGCTAAAACGTCAGCATAAAGCTGGTGAGTTCATAGATTTTAGTAAACAAGTAATTTCCGTAAACAAGTATTTCCAGTAAACAAGTATTTTCAGTAAACAAGTATTTTCAGTAAACAAGTATTTTGCGGAAGGCAAGACAATATAACAAATACAATGTCACAGCCAAAAATAAGGTATACAGTGCCTAAGCTCATGACCCCGAAGCTCGACGTAATCGTATGCAATCAAGCATAAAATGCCCCAAGTAAGTGTTTGCCAGACACTCGGAAGTAATCCGAATGATATGCGTCCGTTTGACAGGTTGGCGCGACCAACTCGGACGGGGTGTCAACCCAAATAGATCTATCCACAGCATTCGCGCTCACACGCATGTAATTAACGGTTCATGATAAAGGGGACTTCAGTGGCAGTAATAGGTAACTCAGGCAAAGTAACAGTTTTGTATTTATGTCCGCAAAAGCAAGAACTTGTATTCATAAGAAAGTAATCAAGGATGGATTAAGTAATTCATAAGGTATTCAAGTAATCAATCAAGTATTTCAACCATCCAGTAATGTTTGAGAAAGTGAATTGCGTTCAAGTAAAACAAACATTGAATTTAAATAGTAATGAGCATGTATCTTCCCCCAAAACAGTTGTAAAACAAGTAAAAGTAGGGGTTATGAACTCACCTTAGCAAAAGTAATATCCGATAGACAAAGTAGTAGTTGGAAATAAAGTCCGGGTACTCTAATCGCGGCCTAAATAATGCATATGTCTTAGGTTCGAAAACAAGGTCAAGCATGCATGTCATACACTATATTATCACTTGTACATGTTGTTGGAAATTTTTATTGCCAAAAACGTAGGTAATCAAAGTAATCTCGTATTTAAGTCATCCACCATTTTAGAAAACGTAGCTTGTAAATCTCATGACCAAATATTTGTCGTCTTGTAAATATATATTTTGAAAAACTCTAACGCACCTAATAAGTATACACAATGTTCTACCATTTTTATATACGTCATTTTAGCCAAAATACAACTTAAAATGTCCAAAAGTCCATTTTATAAATTCCATCAGCTTTTAAATAAAAGCTGTCAATTATTATATAGTTTTGTCCAACTTCTTTAGGCCATAACTTTCGCGTCGTAGTTCCGTTTTTCAAGTTCTTTATATCCCCGCGAAGGTATTCAAGTGTACTCTAGTATTTTCAAGGTCTCGGTTATTTTAGAAATCATTAAACCTCAGTTTTCCTAGGTAGAAAATCGAGACAGACTTATTATTTTCAGAAAGTTATAGTTTTCGTCGTAAATATTGAAAATAGCATATCTTTTTCGTTATAAGTCCGTTTTAACCCGTTCAAGCGGCCACGTTCTCGTTATTAAATCTATTTTCTATATTTCAAGTCCAATATGGCCAACCAAGTACTGATTTTCCACAGGGGGTCGAAAAGGGACAGATTCATCATAATAATGTCAAGTTATTTTCCTAGTATTTTCTTGGCTACAATATTTTACCAACAACTCCAATCCTTGTCCTAGGTCATCCCTCAACTAGAAAAATAGTGATCTAAACATAAACTTAACAATATTCAAGGTCCATGTACAAGATCATCCAAGTATTTAAACTTTAAATCTACTAACATATATGTATATATAAAGTTTTTCATCATTTTCTTGTAAAGATTTTTACTAGTAAATTTTCTTGTAATCAAAACTTGTTCAAAGCATATTTTCTTGTCAAGAGATCAAGGTGGATGTAGAGTTTTATCAACATATACCAAGTGATACTAAGTATATATACTAGACAAGCACTAAAATCATGAAAATCATGAAGTATTAGTAGTGTAAAAGAAAAGATTACTTACAAAGGTGATTAGTGAGATGAGGGTTGTAAAACACTAATGTAACCCCAAGATTAGTACTCCAAACCCTTGTTAATCTACCCTAAGTACCCTTGAAAGTGACCACAACTTCCTTTTTCTTCCTTGCTCCTTGTGGATGTCGAATTATATGTAAGAGTGGGAGGTGAGTGTGTTTTCTTTTTAACTAAAATGAAGACTAGTTTAGGTGTACACATATATATAGCAATGTGGTCAAAGTGGTCAAAAATATCACAAGGACTTGGTCCTTGTGATGGCCGGTTTTCATGGGAAAGGAGGGGGGCAAAAAGTTGCCTTAGCCACCCTCATTAATTGCATGTCTCTAATGATAATAAGATTGAAATTTTATTAGATTTTGTAGTGCTAGTTTTATACATTGTAGGGGGGGGGGGGCGGCTCATAGGACAAAAATAGGAAGAAGTTGGTTTGAATTAGTATAAAATGTGTATTTTGAATGTATTGGGTAGTAAAAATATGTATCGGGTATTAGTTTGGTAGTTAACGGAAGTTATACGTAATTTAAAGTAAGATATAAAGAATTTATCTTGGACATCGGAAAATATTTTTAGGACTTTTGTAATAGTTTTGGAAGTATAAAAGTACCCTAAAAATAATTGTTGAGAAAGTCGGGTATGTCGAGTGTTACATTCTTGAATAAAAATTAACGTTATGTAGAATTTAAAAACCGTAAGTATTTAAAGAATAGAAATTCGTTTTATAGAATAAAATGGTGAACTGGGGAAGGAGCAAGGTACCGGAGCGTTGTGGATTAAAATTAACCTAAGTCCTAGAGTACTTAGAATTTAATTAGAAATTCGCGTCGATTCAAGTAAAAGGCTCATGTAAAAATGTTTCAAATCAAACGTCAAAAATTTAAATTCTAGTTTAGAAATTAGTATTGACCTGGGAAAATAGCGGGTTGTGACATATATATATATATATATATATATATATATATATATATATATATATATATATATATATATATATATATATATATATATATATATATATATATATATATATCCACACAAGCAAATAATCACGCATAACATATACACGATAACATTATAAGTCCAAGCTCTTTTGACACGCACATAATCACAGTAACTTAAACATTTAAGACAAGCATCATTCCCATCCCAAGTTTAAAACAGAGTAAAAAATATGGGACTATGAACTCACCTCAAACCTTGCAGCTTCCACAAAAACAAATCACAATCTATAACACACAAAAATAAAACCACATTACCTATGGTCAAGCCAAAAGCTATAACCCATGTAATACACATATGATGGATGTCTAAGACTCATATGACCCACCATGGATCCCCTAGACACTATACTAACCACCACCATAACCTAACACTCACTGAATCTCTTGCACTTTTAAAATCAGAAAACGCATAATTTTTTGGGTACATTCGCCCACATGAAATCACGACAATTAAAACTCAAAAACTCACACCAAAAATTTACCATGGTCACTCATAAGCATACAAGCTAATCCTAGAAGGCCATGGACCAATAACACACACAAGTACTCAAATGAAAATCAAACTTGTCAACTATCCAAATTCGGATCTGAACGCACAACAAAAAATTTTAATTAGAATAAAATACTTCTACAACTTTTTATCGCGAATCCTTTTCGTGGTAGTCTAAGATAACCTAAAACTCAACTATTCCAGAAGGGATAACCTTAATACCACTTTTCCACCCACAATTCACTATCAAACTTTTACCCAAATTCTGCCCCGGTTTAACAGCTTTGACACCTTATCAAAGAAAAATAAAAAAATTAACTTCCGGACCTCAAAATCGATCGTGGTTGGACTTTTTGGAAAGCTCTTTCATTAAAATTCAATTTAGACCAAAAATTCTTGACTTAAATCCTCACCCTCTGTTAAATACACTCACATCTTTACAACACTAGTTTTCTGTCCAAACCCTAACGCATAAACTAACGCGTTTTACACTCAATTCTCTTAACCAATCCCCATAGTTTTATCAACTAATGATTCTAACATGCTTTAATTTATTAATTCACAGAAGTATATAAACCCTAGATTCCATTATAATCAATATTACATGAATTATAACAATAACTAATTAATTACATGAAAACTAGTATTAAAAATATACCTTGATCTTGATTTTAGCTTCAAAAACAAAACCCTAAATTTTTCTCTTGTTTCCCCCTCCTCGGTCGACTGTACATTCAAGAAAAATGGGTAGGGAGGTTTTAATTTTGTATTTATAATTATTTTGGATAATCCTTAAGGCTTAGAGTTGTATTTGGTATCAAATTTGGTTTCCTTTTTTCCCCTTATCCCTATATTCGGCCACCCCATATATCTATATATTTATTCTTTTTTTATTTTTTTTATTAAATTTATTTATTACACTCAAAACCTCGTACTTTTCATATTTTATGTATCCCCATATCGAAACCTAACGTCTTTCGCGATAATCCTTAATTTCACACACTCTATATAGATTTCTCATGAAAACAACCTTTCCGTAACTTACTAACGCTCAAATACTTGAACGAAGACTCGTTACGCAAATGCACAAAACACCAAATACAATAAGTCATTTCTACACCACAAAGGCGATCAAAATGAACTTTCACAAAATTAACATTTCCAAAAATCACAATGACAACCACAACGTGAAGGGATTTAGTGCTAACTCAAGTACTAATCACAAAATAACACACATATATCACTTCAATCACCTAAGACACACCAAACAAACGTCAACCGATTCATGACTATCAGTCAAACTGACCTGCTAAAACCACGGTTGTTAAAGCATGATTCTAGGAATACAAAAGAATAGAACAAGAGAAATGGACAAAGTTTTTTAAGGTGAACAATAATGATGGAGGTTGAAAACGTGTTCTTAGGAAGGTAATGATAACCATAGGACTCATAATAGTGAGCTAGATAGTGTGATAAGTACATAGAATCGTCCTTGTGTAAATCTCCAAACGAGAAGACTACAAAAAAAAGACCCATAGGTTGCGTTTGGTCTTCTTTGGCACAATGGGAAGGTTAAATCTTTTAACATGTGGTCAATGTATTAGTTTCATGATTGCTATTGAGTCAAAGAGAAGGAATGGGAGAGTTGGTGCATGGAATCGTCCTTGTGTGTTTAGCCGAGAAGCAGAGAAACAAAAGAAGTAATCATTCTTGTTTGTTTGATCTCGTTTGTAGGCTTATGAAGGTCAACACATGATAAAAAAAACATGCTAAATCTCAGTTGTGAAGTGAAACGAGTAAGTTCTTAAATCAATATTCAAGCTTTAGTAATTTGTGAAAATGAGTTTAGAGCTAGGCTTTGATCAATTTTGGACAAGTAAATGTTCGCGATATAGAAAATGATTTGGCATGTTCGATTCTCTATTTGGAGGTAAGTCAAGTCGTGCAAAAGTATAAGTGTGTTGTTAAGAAAGTTTGTGAATAATGATGCCAAAGTAAACGTACGTTGAACATATATCTCGAAAAAAATATTAATAAGGGTTTTGGGCTTCGCTGGTGGGCTGGACCAAAGAAAGGATGAAAAGAAAAGTGATATAATGGTCTGTTTGGTGTGTTCCGTTTGGTGTGTTGGTTTGTAGTGGGATTGGGCCAAGGCCCAATGAGTTGTGTTTGGAACATAGTTGAATAAAACGCGAAAATTTGGCCAGTAAAAATGGTTAATTATGCTGTGTTTTTGGATTACCCTTTGTTAATTATTAAAAATTAGGAGGGAAATTTACGGGATATTACAGTACCTACCCGTTAAACAGAATCCCGTCCCGGGATTCCAGTCTAAGGTAGTTGTCGGGAGGACTTGTTATTGTAATAACTTAGTAAGAGTGAGTGGAAGTCATTGGAATAAAGATTCCAGTGTGATAAGTTGTTATGAAGTTGTCTATTGAGCAACACTCTAAATGTGGTGTTATAAAGTGCTAGCACGATTTCAAGTGTTGTTTCTATATAGGTTTTGTAGGGAGTGGATGGTGCTTATAACTGACAATCACTTTCCCTATGGTTGACTTTTCTTGAGAAACAATTTCATTTTGAATGAAGATTGTTATTCCATCGTATTCCGGAAGAAATCAAGGTTCACGCTCTATTGTTTCATGAAAAAACTGTGGGGGTAACCTACCCGTTAAACAAAGAGTTTGTTTGTAACAGATCTTTAACAATGAGGGTTTCGGGTGAAAACTTGATGAATGAAGAGAAAGTTGCTGAACTTCAGCTTTTGTAGATGATGAATCTGTTTGTTTCTTAGCAATCCCATGTCTTGTATTTCTATTAGAGAAATCCATAGATTTAGATGGAGTTCAGGTGAAACAACGTAAAATTATGAAAGGTTTGGAGATCACTATATCACTCCTAGTGTCCGAGAAGTAAGAGAGATCATTGCATCACTTACAATGTCTGAGGATGAAATTGAGACCACTGTATCACGTACAGTGTCTGATAAGGAACTAGAGATCACTAGTGTTTAGTGATAAGTTCAAAACGGTATGTTGTAAGGTTATGAAGTAGTTTTGAGACCATTGTAATCACATACAATGCCTTGAAGTTTAAGAGAGACCATCGTGCAACTCACGATGTCTGAGAAATAATTAAGATCATTGTGCAGCTCACAATGTCTAAATAGTGGATGAAACCATTGTAATCACATACAATGTCTTGAAAAGGTTTCATAAATCGCCAGAATGTAAAAGTAGGTACATGACTGAAGAAATGTGGTTATGTCGTAATGCCTTAGAATTAGGCATACATAGAAGAAAATCATGAGTCTTTGGCTGAAGTTTTAGCGCTTCGCATACCACTCGTGGTCCTAGCCATTAGTGTGGATGAAAATATGGAGATGAAAGAAAGTATGGCAATAAGAATAAAAGTTATGTGCTTTCTAAACTTTAACGATCCTCGATTTCATACGCATGTCATTTCAGATACAATTAAGACCATTTATTTATAATTTATTATTTACATAGAGAAGCGTCCCAAACCATGTAAATAAAGAAGTATAAACTTATGGTTCGGCGGTTCACAATTTCTTTATTTAAATAAAAAGGTGTCCCAATCCATTCAAATAAAGACATTGTAAATCATCCTACTTAAGAATTTCTGACTTAACATTCATATTAATCGACAAGGTAATCCAATGCGCGAATTTTCCAGGAGTACAAACTTAGTATGTCACATGCATCTATAATGATGGGAGTGAGATAATTAAGGAGGATTGGTATAGTACTCAAAATAGTTGGTGAGCATATATATCAATATACTAGAGTGTTGGTGTAGCATAAACTATCTAGAAGTCACATAATCGTCTAGCGGATGGAAGGCACAGAGAGCGTAAGGCTATAAAATATTTTTTTTTGTAAAATAGTCCGGATCTCAATTAGACCCGTTTCTCTATAACCGAGGCTCTGATACCAATCTGTAAGACCCCCAATTTTCAAAATGTGCAGCTGAATTTAGATTGGGTTTTACTTCATGGTTCAACAGTTTAATAGTATAAAACAATTGTCAATTTAGTCGTTTTAAAAGATTTATCATTAGAATTTTTATAAAAATCAGAGTTTACAAAATGAGGTCCCAGTGGTTTTAAAGTTTATTAAATAGGTTTTCGAATGATAGTAAAATTTATAGCCTTCTTAAGTAACCGTGCTCCTCTGTGCCATCCTTCCTCATTATTGACCTGAGATAAGTACATGCTAAAAGCGTCAACACAAAGGCTGGTGAGTTCATAGAGTTTATAAGTAAAATAGTTGATTTCCAAAATCAAAAGAGTTTGTGCGTCCATAGTAGTTGTAAATAAATAGTTGATTTTCGAAATCAAAGAGTGAGTAATTCCATGGTGGTTCTAGTTAAAACGGTTGATTATCAAAATCAAAGTATGGATAGTTCCACATAGTTTATAGTTTAACCAGTTGATTTTCAATAGTTCCAAGTTTAGGTAATAATTGTAATAAACACAATTATTAATAAAATAAGTAGTGGGTTACAATATTATAACGGTGTGCCCTCAGGATAGGTATTTTCCAATAACCTATAAGTATGTTTAAATAGAGTGTGTTTGGGTGGCTCATCTTAGCAGACCCAAACGGGGATTGTCAGTCCCAAAAAAATCTATTCACAATTATTTACGTTCACTCGCAAGTGATTGAGGTGCATGATATGAGGGACTTCGAACATGGTGTAGAAACTAGATGGGGGTTGATGAGTGCTCAAACACTCATCATTTTTGGTCTAATCTGAACTGCAAAACATACAAAAACACTCAGAAATGCATCAAAATACTAAAAATATTTCGAAATTGTGTTTTATATGTTTTAGATGCAAAATGAGCAAAAACAAATGAAAAACGCACAAAGTTTGCAAAATTGGCAGTTTCAGTCCCCCAACTTTCATAAAATTACAAAACTAGTCCCTGGATATTCAAAATATGGAAAATTATCACCAAAGGTCATTTTGAAATCATAAGTTGTCATATTTAGTCCTTTGGTGAAATAATTGGAAAAGTTTTAGAAATTTACAGTTTGGTCCCTGGAGTTTCAGATTTTGGCAGATTTGGTCACTGGTGGGATATTTTTGGATGGAAAACCATTTTTTATCCTTGGAAGTTTAAAAATATTCAATATGGATCCTTGGATAAAAGTTTTTCACAAAATGGCAAGAATGGTCCCTTAACTTTGAAAAATGTCATTTTTAGTCCCCGGGAAATTTTGAAAAATGAAAAGGGCAAAAGATGGTTTTTGAAATATTGGTATTGGCAACATTGGTCCTTGAGATATACTTTGGAGAAATTACATTTTCACCCCTCGACTTTGGTGAAATTACATTATTGGTCCTTGTTACAACATTAATAAACCAAATGGACCCTTATGTTATTAAACCTAAACCAATCCAAATACAAACCAAGCCCCAGCCCTGATCCAACCATCCACCCTAGCCCACCTTAGCCCAATCAAAACCGGCCCACTCCATTTAAAATACACCCCCAGTGAAACAGTCAAACTCCACTGTACACCCATCTCCCCCGTTTTCTGCTCCCTGCTCCCCCTCCTCCATTACTTTTCCACAAAATACTCACCATCCTCCACTCTTGTCCCCTACATCCCCCCTCCTCATTAATTACCCCAACTACCAAACCAAACCCACTCAACTGTCTAAATAACCTTTTCCGCCAAAAATAAAATCAAACGGCTGGGAATGTTTTGAGCCATCCAACGGCTTCAAACTGAAGTGGGAAAGTCAAGGAATAATACAAGGACCTATTTGATATTTTCCAAAATAAAACACCCGGGGACCAAAATTGTCATTTTTCGAAAGTCCAGGGACCAAACTTGTAATTTCCACAAAACTTTCACCCAGGGACCCACTTTGATAGCTTTTGATTTCCCAAGGTCCAAGAATGATTTTTCTTTCAAAAATATCCCACCAGGGACTAAATCTGCCAAAATCTGAAACTCCAGGGACCAAACTGTAAATTTCCAAAACTTTTCCAATTTTTCACCAAAGGACTAAATATGACAACTTATGATTTCAAAATGACCTTTGGTGATAATTTTCCATATTTTGAATATCCAGGGACTAGTTTTGTAATTTTATGAAAGTTGGGGGACTCAAACTGCCAATTTTGCAAACTTTGTGCGTTTTTCATTTGTTTTTGCTCATTTTGCATCTAAAACATATAAAACACAATTTCGAAATATTTTTAGTATTTTGATGCATTTCTGAGTGTTTTTGTATGTTTTGCAGTTCAGATTAGACCAAAAATGATGAGTGTTTGAGCACTCATCAATCCCCCACACTAAACTATTGCTAGTCCCTAGCAATAACTGTTTTGAAAACTTGATGGATTTTAAACTCTTTACCAAAAGCCATCACTTCTGGAGTAGCCAGGTGTAAGAACTGTGGCACACCTGATAACCGTGTGATTTTGAGCAAACCACCAGCTGTCAACGGATTTGATTAGACTTTACCAAAAGCCGTTTGCTTCTGGACTAGCCAACTCTTGATGGAATAGTCAACATCTTGGTGAGCTGATTACCAATTATGGATTTTCCACTGCCTTTACCACAAGCCATAATCTTGCGGGCTAGCCAACTCATTCGCTTTATGGGATATGGGGAGTTGAGGAACCATACAATTTTGGGCAAATTGCAAGCCATAAACGGATTTGAGATGTCTTTACCAAGAGCCGTTTGGTTCTGGACTAGCCAATCCCTTTTGTCGTTTAGACAAGGCGGACTGATTACCACAAAAATTTTGTAGCACCAGTGAAAAAATTTTAAAATTTTTAAAATTTTGGCTAAAAACGGGGCTATTATATAGTAAAATGTGATAAAAATCGTTGGAATAGCGAAATACCCCCCACACTTAGCTTGAATATTGTCCTCAATATTCAAAGTCCCGGCTATTATGCCGACATTTTGAACGTAAAAGGGCAACATTACAAGCTAAGTGTGGAAAACACCATTTTGTATTTTCACTTCATTTGTAACCATAGCATGGGGAACTCCCCCATACTTAGGGTGAAAACCCTATATGAATGCTACTGTTTTTGTTTACCGAGTCGCTAGCTTGACTCGACCCCGAATTCATTTGTCCTTGGGGAAGCATGATGTGGAAGAAACAATCTCAATCGGACTTTCATTTAAAATGTTTGGACAAACATATGAAGCACGTGAAAGTTCCACACCGATGAGATAAATATCCGGCTCAAGATAATGATACATGAAAATGCCGGGATCAAATATAGTGTCCTCACTCCCGAAGGAGTGAAGAAGAGGAGAAATCACCTGGTAGGTGAAGGAAAGAAGAGAGATCTGAATAGCAATTAAGATAAGAACTTCCTCCTCAAGAAATGCATATTCAAGTGGAGGAGGCAAGTCCTTAAGCTTGATCTCAGGAAATTTATCAGTTTCCTCAACTGATTTGATTTCCTCATTATGAAGTTGTTTAGGTGGAAGAGGGGGAGATGGATCTTCGCTTAACAAACTTTCTTGAAAAAGAATGTCCCCCTCAGGATCAAGATAATTATCATCAAATTCATATGAAATTGAACTATCTTCAGTAAGAAAAGCCTCGAATTCATCCAGATCATTTTCACTTTCCGGAGAAAGTGGATTGATCTGAGTTAGTTCAATCGAAGGATCATGAGTGAGTAAGAATTCTAACTCTCTCAAATCCGCATCAAAGTCAAAGACTTCATTTTCATCCCTTGGTGGGATGGGATCCATATGAGAGAGTTCATCAGCGAACTCTTCAAGAAGAAAGTCAACATCAGAGTGGGGAAGTGATGCATCAACAAATTCAATGTCTCCATAAGATAAACAATCATCACTGGAATCAGAGACAGTCTCAATTTGATCATTTGGATTATTAGGGGTGGAAAGAATATCACACACTCGATCAAAAGTCCCCTGTGACTCTCTCGGGATTGGGACAAGGATCTCAACACTAGACTTTATTAATTCGTCCGATTCCTTATTAGGAACAGTGCTAAGATGCTCATCCCCCATGTTTAGAGAGTGAGTGTGAACTTCGGGTGTGATAACAATAGACTGAGGGAGATGAGAGGAGCTAGCATTCATGGATTGTACAAGTTCCATTTGATCTTCTGCTAGTTATTTCTCCGTCACATTATTTTCCCCCTGATTCTCCATGGAAGGAATCTCTACTGATGAATCTGATGAATCTTTTTGAATAATAACAATGTTATCTTCATCATCATCACTGTCATCATCGTCATCATATAGAGCAGCATAGCGAAGATTAGCACGTATTTTAGCCGCTCTTTGCTCAGCAAGTAACTCTTCCATGCTCAATTCGTTTCTAGCTTCTCGTTCTTCAGCAAGTAATTCTGCCATGGATTTCTCACGAGAATATTGAAACGATGTAGTAGACAACTCCTCCTTAAATTCTTTAAGTTTCTCAAGAACCTCATGACAAAGGTCTTGCGAGTATTGAGGAGTTGCTTGGGTAATTTGGTGTTGTGGAGGTGGGTCTTGAAACGAATAGTCGTAATTGTTACAAGGAAATTGATTCCCTGTTTGACAATCAGAGCTAGTGTGTGGACCTCCACAATACTCACAACAGTAAAACAGATGTGGCTGTGGGTCATATGTGCTGAAGTCATAATTGTTATCAGGAAACTGCTCATAGACAAGCGTGTTGCCTGATAGACAATCAGAACTGTAGTGTGAACCACCACAGTACTCACAACAGTGAAACTGTTGAGTCTGGCTTGGTGTATCTTGATACGAAGCATCATTGGAATTTGGGTAATATGATTCTTGCTCGTATGAATGTGATGGGTAATTGGAAAAATTTGAAGAGTCGTTGAATGAGTTTTGATTAGGATCATAAGCAAATGAATTACTCGACCCACAAAACAAACAACTCCCGTTTTGAATATCATTACCACATTGCACACATGTACACCAACGACATGGTAAACCAAAAAGCGGCTCACCACAACCGACACAAAGAACAAAATCTGGAGGTGGGACAAGTGGTTTGCTCTTAGAGCTAGCAATTTCCACCACTTCCGTTATGGTCTCGGGTTTTGGTTCTTGATAAATGTGAAGATTGGGCAAGTCGTGCTTTTCAGTCACTGCCCTAAGCTCTGCACGTTTGCTTGACAAACTTTTAACCGTAAACCGTGAAAGGTTAGGATCAATTCTTGACGGTTTGTCATTAATAGCACGTATCTCAGGCTGTGAAGGGCAGTTGGTGAATCATTGAGAGAATTTGGACTTATGAACAGATTGCACACATTGCAGAATCTGTTACTACAATTGTTGCCACATTTCTCACAAATACACCGGAGACAACGAAAGCCGTTCTCAATCGGGCTTTTACAGTGAAAACACGTGTAGCCGAGAGACGCCATATGAATTATGCATGAGATGGGTGTAAGAAGGTAGAATCAAATGGATAGAGTGTAAGGAAAAATATTTTTGGGTTTTTATGAAAAGATATGAACAAAGATGGATAAATATACAGTGGATGTATATCCCGATTCAGCAATACGCAAAACCGTTTAGAGTAGCGCGCACACCTCCCCGGCAGCGGCGCCAAAAATTTATTGATGCTAAACCGTCAATTTATATTGACCAAAGAATGGTCAAAAAAGTCAAATAGCCTAGATCAATGCTCCGGGTAATATAAGGTATCACCGGGTCGTTAAATCCCGACGAGGTGTGGATGGTTATCAAACGGTTATGTGATCGGGTGAATTTGGATGGAAAGGGGTTTGTGATGATTTGAACTAAGGAATCTACAATGAAATAGCTTAAATAAGCTATATGAATAAGACGGGAAAGTTTGAAAACCCAGAAACGTTTAAAACTAAAAACGCGTACGTTTACGTTTAAAATAACGTAGACGTACAAAATAAAATGTGAAAACTGAAATCTGAAAACCCCCAGGGGGTGAAAATGACTTTTTTATAAACTTAAGGATAAAAGAAAATTTTTGGAAAAAGAAAATAAATTTTTACACTAATTAATTATTTAATATTAATTAAATACTAATTATTCCTAATTATTAATATTTAAATAACTTAAATACAATATAATAATTTTTAAACACTAGAAAAATAAAAATAAAATTTCTAAAATTATAAAATAACTAAAAATAAGTTTTAAAAATAAAAATATGTATTTTTGTCTTTTTGTGGTTTTTATATTAATTAATTACTAATTAAACATTAATTAACTAATTAAACTATTTTAAATTAAGAAAAATAGCAAATGAACAGTAAAAAATATAATAAAATTTCTAAAATTATTTTACATTATATAAAAGCTAGAAAAAATATAAAAACTAAGTTTTGCTTAATAAAAACTAATTATGCTATTTAAAACTAATTATTAATTAATAATAAATAAAACTAAGACTAATTCTAATAAATACTAGATGACAAAATAAAAATCTGAAAAATTTATTATAAATACTTTAATTTATGAGGAATTTAAGAAAAATATAAAATAGCTAAGTTCTTAATAAAAATATAAAAATGAAAATTAAAATTTAAATAAAATTAAATAGAAACTATCACTTAAAAATTAAATTGGATTTTTGGAAAATTTCTTTTGGAAACATAATTTACACCTAAAAAGGAAAAACTTTTGTGAAAACAAGTTTAGTGGAACTTAAAAATAAGCAAAATATAAGCTATTATGGGTGACAGTTGACTTTGGTCAACTTTCAAGGGAAAATGACAATGTAGGCAGCTAGGGGGGCCCACAATGGTAGAATAAGCTATGAATAAGCTGAGTGAACTAAAATAAGCTAGAAAGAGCAAGTGGGAACCATTGGATAAGCCAAAAAGCTGATTAAGCCATTCCAAAACCAAACAGTCAACACAGACAAAGGACAAGGTTGGGTGCCCTTGCAGCCCTAGCAAATGGGGTCTAAAACTCAAAATAAGCTTGGAGACTTGAAGAACTGCTTATTGGCTTTTCAAAAAGCCAATAAGCAGCCTGTAGGGTCCATTAAGTAGGCTTGGGGATGCATTGAAAGTAAAGGTGTTGGACTGCTTATCTGTGTGGAGGGCAAAGGCTTGCCCTGCAGCCTACTTTGAACAGCTTCAATAAGCTCAGAAAAATTTACAAAAATAAGATGGATGATGGAATCTAAAGTTGAGATGGTAGACAGCATATATAAACAAGTTTCAGGCCAAAAGATCAGGGGTTGAATAGTTTCACCGCTTCTTTTTAATTTTCTAAAGCGTTTCGCCGTTTTAGGTCCGGTTAATTTTCATTTACAAACATGTTGAATTCTACTAGTTATGTGATATCAATTTAGTTACTGGCATACATAAATAAACAAGTAAAGTAAAGAGTAAAGAAAGAGCACAACCAAGTGACGCGGCGATTTATAATGGTTCGGCACGAAGCTCACTCTCTGTCCTACTCCACTCCCCGAGTACCACACTCGAGAGTTATCAATCACTATATCAACACACTCCTTCAGGCGGAGCAACCCGTACACATGCTTACACAAGGCTTAATGACACTAAGCATAATGTCGAGTTCTAATCATAGCTAGAACCAATCTATTCCAAGGCCCACGTGGCCACACAAACAAGCACTCTTGTCCATCTTGAATCTTCACCCGATCCAAGTCTTCACTTGTTAGACATACTTGGTTCTTCACCCGAACCAAGCCTTCACACACACGACACACTTGATTCTTCACCCGAATCAAGTCTTTACACACTTGATCATCCCCGATCCAATTCTTTACATGATGACTCAACAAATCCTAACCCACACTTTAGGACATCACTCTCCTCACAAAATATACATGAACTAATCTAGTTACAAGACTTCTTGGAACTACATCACCATCCAAGCTCACACAAATACAATACTTGAAACTACATCACCATCCAAGTTTATACAAATATCCCCATCCTCGACTCACACACAAGTCAGAAAACAATGACATGATATAAATCGTATCACGTAACACATGTTACGTTTGTATGTGGACACCTATAACATCTCGAATCTTCATAGTAGTCGAGAGTTCTTCTTGTTAGGTCACCATTTAGTAAACACAAGTATAATGATAAGAGAAATGAGATGAGAATGAGAGTGGGATGATTATTAGAAATTTGAGAAAGTGAAATGCAAGAGTTTCCTTAATGTTTTCAAATAACCAACCAAGTTTACAAGAGGCCTAAGACTAGTATTTATAGGAAAGGAGCTAGGGCAACATCCTACTCCTTCCCTTCTTACAATTCGTATGGGCTTTGAGGCCCATGGATCACATACTTAAGCCTAGTAAACTTAATACAATTAGAGAATAAAAGTAAATAATAGTTAAGCAACCTAACTTTATTACAAATGACCGAGACTTCATAAAATAGTAAAACTTTGGTTCCAACAATCTCCCCCTAAGGGTCGGTCATCATGGTTGCTTGACGTCTTCGTCTTAATCTTTGACTTTCATAGCTTTAGACGTCTTCAGAAATGATAAGAATAATAATGGATATACTTTGCTCTTTGTCTTTGTTCTTTGATGATGTTGTAGTGATTATGTTAGTAATCTACCATTCGTCACTCCTGCGTCTGTGGTGGTTGTCCGCCATTCCAACATGCTCATACATCTTTTGAATTCTGACTTATACATGCACGTAGTCCCTTTCTTTCACTTAAGATCTTTGGTCTTTATACTTTGTAGATTCTTCTTTTGGCGTAGAATCTTACTTTGAACTTTGTGTTGCTTTGATCTTTGAGGGAGCTTTTGATGATTGCAAGATGCATGTATGAGCATGTGGAATCCATCATCATGGAAGTGAGGTACCTGCGAGTAGACAGTTAGCAATAAATCACCGGTACTTACGGATAAGGAATTAGAGCTCATCAACAGCATATTGTGAAGACTCCTTCTAATCCTTATCCAGGCCGTTCCCATATCAGATACTCCCGAAGGAGCTTACGAGACCTACTAGGTAGCTCAATGACTGGGTGAGTCGCTGGGGATCACTCCACGACTGTAGACCGTAATGGAACCACCGCAAACACTAAGCGTAACCCTTGTGGGGTTACCGAAGTGACCTGCTGTCAGGGCTGTTTGATGTTGACCCTGGCAGGATTTCCGTTCAATCATTGAGAAATACTTCTGTAATCCTCTCATAAACGTTCTAGGCAGATTGCTAAGATCTGCGAAGGACTCGATAGCTTACAACTGATGCCCATTGATGTAGAACACCAGTTGCAGAAATACTAAGTGTTCCTAAGAGATCTTTGATGTATCTCGAGGCTCTAGACTCTATAAGTGCACACCTAGGTTTCCTATGCGGAGACTGGGGAGGTGTCTCCTGCTTCAATATCAACCGTCTCTAAGAGATAGGTCGATAGGTTACGCGGGTTCCCCGTGAGAATGAAACAAGTCCTTTTAAGAGAACTTGAGTGGTTAAGAAGGTTTAGTGCATTGCGTCACTGGGTCCATGACGACTTTGTCTTCAATACCGGTGTTGTCTTTTGCAACAACCAGTAGCATATGAATTGAACCCGGTGTCTGCCCTAAGGTTGAACATATGGAGGGCTATTTCTTTTCACCCTTTACATTACTTTTCTTTTTCATTCTTCAACCCCTTCTTTCTCCTTTTCATTCTTTATTCCTTTTTTCGTATCATACCTAAGGACTTCTAATTCTAACTATGGGAGATGTCCTTGGATAGATCCCTCCGGCTCTGGCGGATCATAGGACGGATATTCCTATCTTAATCACCTTATAACCCCGACAGTAGCCAAGAAACCTTTGATTGAAAATCTCTCAACGTGTTTGTGATAATCAAATATTTTGGTTAACACATTGAGAGTTTTGTGTACACTTTTGAAGGGCTCCCCCTGCACATGTGCTCATAAGTGTTTAAATAAATTTGCACATGTGGGAGGAGCAAGCACTTTTGAATTGATCCACTTTCCGTGAACATGACCGATTCGAGACACGCTTACATCACTAGTTAAACTAGCTTGAAATTATTACCCGGCCTGATCAAGTCCACATAAAGTTTCTCGAGACGGTACTTTTCTTACTAAGACATATCCTTTTCGAGACACGCTTACGTGGCTAGTTAAAGAGATACATAGTCAGCTTTTAGGTGACTACTAGCTCTAGTAACTAACTTGATGTTATTACCCGTCGAGGATAAGTCCTTTCGATGTTACTAACTTGTATTATCTCGTCAATTCCTGGGTTAATACTGAGTCTAGCTCGCACATGATACAACTTAAAGCTTTGACTTCGTATGTTTTAATCACTTTTTCATTTTCTCCCCCTCAAAAATAGCATACAAAATGGTGTTTTTGACAAACTTTAAGATTAAAATATGCCTTTTGAGTCTTACGGGGAGATTCATCAATAACTTTTGATTTAGAGCAAAGTATTTTTGTTTTGACAACTGCTCCCCCTCAACAAGTGATTAGGTCTTATTGAGGTGAAATACTTGTCCTTTTGAGCAGAATTATGAAAAATCATAAATGTTTGATTAATTCTACTCAAAAGTAAGAAGCCTACGCTCCTTATGTTTAGGATTGAGGCACTGAAGCGTACCTCAGGGTCCTTTCTTTACAAGTTCGGGTTGTACATTGTTATGTGTGCACAAGCCACTATGGAAAAATGATTCAATCAATGAAACAATTGATAATGGAAAAAAAATTATGACCAAATGTACCAAGTTATTCTTCGTCCGGAAGTGGAGCATCGAAGTTAGTGAACTTAGGTTCTGGTCGTTCGAAGTTTCTGACAGGAAACGATGGTCTGGCACCGATGTAGCTTTCCAATCTTCTGATCTGTTCCCGTCGAAATAACCTTTCCTCAATCTTTAAGACAAAGTTACGAACTTGTCTTCTTATGCTGGATTTCCATCTTGGTTGTTCCCCCTTAGCTATCTTACGTCTATCATCATTCAACCTTTTGACAAGCCCATCACGAACAAACTTGAGTGTAACATCACAGAATTTATGTACCTCATCGAACCTCATGAAGCTTTGTATCTTTTTGCTGTTGATGTAAGTGAAACCAAACGGTTCTTGGATGAGAGTAAACTGTGGTGTTTCATAGAGACCATCAAAGTAGAATTGTGGCTTTGTCAAATTGATCTTTTGTTGGTAACTTTGAGAAGATCGCGAAAATGGGAACTTGCAGGTTCTCGATATGTTGTAATTTTTGTTTTTCAAAGAAAGCAATCCTTAAATTCGTTTTTATTTCAAGATACTTGTACTTTTGTGTATAAAATGAGTAGATCTTAAAGAAAGTAGAAAACTTTAAGAAAAATTTCAAACTTGAAAAGATTTCGATAAAAGTACAAGAAAGCTAAATCGAATATTTATGTAAAAGTTTGGAACTTTATGGTTTGTTTTGATTTTAAACACAAGTTTGTAAGCAAAGATGTGAGAAAAACCAAGAAACAAAGCAAAAGTTTAAAAATTTTACAAAAAAATTCGATAAGTAAAAAAACGAATTCTTAAGATAGAAATCAATGAAAACAAGAACTACACCTTCCTCTAGCGAATGATACCACTTGTTAGGTCACCATTTAGTAAACACAAGTATAATGATAAGAGAAATGAGATGAGAATGAGAGTGGGATGATTATTAGAAATTTGAGAAAGTGAAATGCAAGAGTTTTCTTAATGTTTTCAAATAACCAACCAAGTTTACAAGAGGCCTAAGACTAGTATTTATAGGAAAGGAGCTAGGGCAACATCCTACTCCTTCCCTTCTTACAATTCGTATGGGCTTTGAGGCCCATGGATCACATACTTAAGCCTAGTAAACTTAATACAATTAGAGAATAAAAGTAAATAATAGTTAAGCAACCTAACTTTATTACAAATGACCGAGACTTCATAAAATAGTAAAACTTTGGTTCCAACACTTCTCTTGCACTTAACGGAAGAGGATTTCACTTATAAACATATACCGACATGTTATTGTGATCAAAGAATAAAAGGAACAAAGACCAGAAAGTTTTATGTGTCTGAAAGTCTTGTTTTTGAAGTGTAACAGTTCAGTATTAATAGGCGACATGAGGGAGAGGGACGGTCCCGTAAATGCCAGACGGTCCTTTATCACTAAGGGACCGCCGGCCTATTTAAGGGACCGCCGCGACAAAACGCTCCCTTTTTGTCCTGACGTGGTGAAAACTTATCTGGTTCAGGCTGAACTGATTTGGGGGGAAAACTAGCTGTTATAAAGTTTGAATTTGAATTTATTTTCTTAATAAAACATTTCTTTAAAAACACAAAAATACTTTTGTGAAAATGTTTTGTCAAACTTAAAAATGTAAGTTTAGGTGAAAATAAAGTACTTTGATCACTTAACTAATGACGGTATAAAGTTTGTCCATACCTGAAGTGATGTTGAAGCAGCTACGTCGAAGTAACGAGTTTCCTCGATTAAAAACTTATAAACCGTAATTTACGTAACATGTCTTTATATTTTGTGATTATCAAAACACGAGAAGACCGAATAATACGAATAACATTTTTGACATTATTTGTATTAACAATCTCCCTCTTTTTGATGATTACAAAATATAAACTCATTTTAAGTAAAATTATGCGTTGATAAATTTTTAATGAGATTTCCTGTTACTTCTCCCCCTTTTTGTAGAATCAAAAAGGTGTGTTGTGGTTATTTGAGGAGAGAAGACACGAGCACCCATGAAAGAAAATCGTTGAAGTGATCAACGAAATACAAGCTCCCCCTAGCTAAGTGCTCCCACTTAATGAGGGCACCGGGGAATCGAGCTATGGTGATGTGCTATAAAATAGAGTTAGAGCAAAGCACATGAATGCATATACACACACACACATATATATATATATATATATATATATATATATATATATATATATATATATATATATATATATATATATATATATATATATATATATATATATATATATAATATGATATGGATGTGAATGCATATACATATATACAGAATAGAATTTTAATTCTTAGCACTACTGGGGACGGTCCCATAATTAGGGGGACGGTCCCATATTGATTAGGGGACCGTCAGTCCATTGAAAGGACCGCCGGCAGTAGACTTCCAAGCTGGCAGGTATGTTGTGATTTAAGTAACTTCCCATTTTTGAGGTTAGATATTATTAGTCCATTTTCATGTTTAACAATGACTAATATCACAACATATTATCATATCTAGAACATAATCATTCATTCATCTCATCCGAGGGAGGCATACAATGATTATCATAAAGAAATTTCATAACAAATACAACAACATTAATCATTAACTACTACAACAAGTTAACTCCCATTGCCTGTTTGGTCCAAAGCACAACTTCCACTTGATTATTCATGAATAGATTTTTCGAGAATATCAAGTCGGAGGGTGGGGTGGATGATGGAGAGGATGAAGGTGGAGCCGAAGGAGTTGCCGATGGTGGCATTGAAGAAGGGGAGTCGGTTGCACATTTTGTTGAGCAATGAGATACTCAATGTGACCAAACATGATGTGAAGTTCATCTCGAAGAGAGTGAATGAGATGAAAGTTGTGGTAACAACAAGCACAACCCACACTGTGGTTGTTAGTAGGGAATGAGATTGCCAAGATTTGGAGATGATGGTGGAGTGAGAGGATTGTTCTCCAAAGGCCCATTTGGTGATGTAGTGGTATGATTAGATGAGTTTGTTGGAGAAGGATGTTGGTTTCTTAGGGATGAGATAGAATGAGTGGGAGATGATGGTTGATTGCTCACGAATGGAGTGTAAGCACCCGAACTAGATTGGGTGAGCAAGGGTGACAAGTTTTTGACAAATCATGAGAAAGGTGATGTGGTTGTCTTTGAACTAGAGGATGTCTTAGATGAAGAGTGATATGTTCCATTGGTGGATGGTGTTTTGAGTGGTGCACTTGGTGCTTGAGGGGATTATGGTGGTGACTTAGGAGATGGAGTAGTGTCATAGAGTGTGAGGTCAATGAAATTTGTTTGAGCTTGAATGATTTTGAGCATAGGCCTTTTGTTTGATGGTTGTGTTGTGGGTTCTTTGTTTGTTGTTGGCAAGGAAGTAGAAGATGAGGCCATTGTAGGTGATGAAGTTGATTTGAAAGATGATTGTGATGAGGTTGAGGGTGATGAGGAAGGTTTAAATAATCAAGCATGGTTGTGATTTGGGCAAAGCATGCATTAGGAGTTTTTAAGCACTTAGAAATGTTTATCTAAACATGGTAAGGTGGTGATAATCATGCAATAGGTTTAGGATTGCAGGAATGAAGAAAATATTGCAAAAATCCGTGATCCCACTAGGACGGTCCTTTAAACCTCAGACGTCCCTTATCACTGGAGGACCGCCAGATCAATAAGGGACTGCCGGCAGTGGGTTCGCAAAATTTTGCCTAGTTTCTCATTTCTGTAATCTGCACATTCAAATCAATACAATTTGTTGCAGAATAGCATAAACAAGTATTTAACCATGGAAGGTGTTATTTAAACTCTAAATAAGCCAATAACATCATCAACAAACATTCATGTCTAATAGAGATAAGATTAGTTCATACAAACGATAAACATAGCAATGCTAAGGGTGGCAATAAATAGAAATACTATGAAGCATTCAAGGATATAACATAGCCACTATAAATACATAGTTGTTGACTTCAGTCATCTTCGATGCGTCTCATCCTATCAATAGGAGAGGTTCTCATGGGTCTGACGAAGCGTGTAATATTGTATTCTGTTATTGGTTCTAAGACTCCAACAGCAAGGTTGTATTGATCATTTTGAAGGTAGGGATAGTTGCTCATGAAGAAGTTGTAGACACGAGTTAGGAGCATTCCATAGGGCATTGATTTTCTGTCATCGTCCTTGAGATGCATAAATCGCATAACGAAGAGATAGGCAAGATTGTACGGTTGTCTAGTGAGAATGCAATAAAGCATATGCAACACAAGATGGTATGCAATTGCTATCTTTTACTAGACCTAGTGCATTTTCTCGTAGGATAATCGCCATGGGGTGGAGAAACTGGCGAAGTTCACAAACACGGATCTTATCAGGATAGAAAGTGTCAGAAGAGTTGCAAAGTGAGTTGATTAGTTCAGTTTGAGAGGGAATGTAGGTGACATAGGGTCCTTCACATTCACAATTCTCAAACAGGGAATTTAACTCAGGATTTTTTGAATAGGCGCATTGCCCATGGCATGGAATACCAAGAATCTGAGTGAACTCCTCAAGTGATAGAGCAAAGCCATAGTGATCAATAGTGGAAGTAAGATGTATAGAATTGTCTTGAATACGTTTGACTTTAATTTCATGAAAGAATTCATGTATAAAATGTGGGCAGATGTGTTCATTGATATTGAGTAAACAGTCAAGACCTATTGGCTGAAAGGCTCTTTCAATATGCTCGTGAGTTACATATGAGTGATCAATAATTCGACCTTCATGAATGTAATGAGACTCAACGTCTCTGAAGCTTTGAACGGATTCGGGTAGTAAGTAAGGTTCTAAGGATATTTTTTGTATGTATGAATGTGTACGATGAAGGTCATAATCAAATATGTGCGGCATGGTTGTACCTATATAAAATTAATAAGAGGTCAACTAGATAATAATATTGTGCTTATTCTAAACACTTTCCATGTATCATTAGTTTTGAAATTCCTAATTCATTTAGTTGCATGATTATGAAAACGTTTTTGACATGTATTAACAATGCATAATTACGCCATTATTACGTGATTGAACAATTTTAACATCCACAAATTTGAGTTAGGGATAATCTCATTTTTGACCCATATTCAAAAACTCACGAATTAAAACAATTGACTTATTAATTTAAGTGTTGTTAGTGATATATTGTTAAAGTAAACTTTCAATTGTTGTTGATTTTGCAAAGAAATGAGAATCCCCAATTTAATTTTGAGTTTACAAGAACCCTAGAAATTCAATTACGAATTAATTAAATGAAATTGAGAAGATTGACTTACAATGGAGTGATTAGTAAGTATAGGTGGTTGATGATCTTAACTCTGAAAACCTTGAACTAATTTGATAATGGGTTAGTGAAGATTTGAGTGTTGAATCGAGTTTTTCGTGCACTTAAGGAGTGTTTGGATGTTCTACAGAAAGAAAAACGGAGCATAGTCTAAAATTCCTGGACAGTCCCTTATCGATATGGGACCGCCGAGAGCTAAGGGACCGCCGTCAGTAGCCTGTGGTCTTTGGACAATTTTTGGTGTTTTGGTGTTAATGAAAAGCCTTTGGTTTTTAATGAGGTGAAAAATGAACCGTTTTTAGGGGGTCATTTTAGCCCGGATTCGAATTTATTTGATCAAATATTGCCCTAAATCGTTCCTTTTGTCATTTTAGGTACTTTTGGAGTGAAATCTGGAAAAGGAAATTTTTTGGACGTTTTTGGAGCATAAAAGTGAAGAAAACGGCAAAGTCTTAATTTTTCCTTGCTGGGAACAGTACCTAACGGCGTCACAAGTTTCTTAATGACGGCGTCAAGAGTAATACAAGAGGTGGATGTGGATAAAGTCCGTGACGATCCTGAGAGTTTTGTGCTAAGGACATGACGGCGTCACCCAAGGCCGTCATGGTCCCAATATTAGTGACGGCCCAGAACCAAATTACACATGATGGCGTCAAAACTGGATCTAGGCAATCCGATTTCATGATGGGCGGCGAGTTGACGGCGTCACAGATTTCTTCTTGACGCCGTCACCCTGTATAATCTATATATAGTTTTCCAATTTTCATTCATTAGTGTGCAACTTTGAGGGAGAAACCCCAGGTCCGAATTTTTACAGCTTTTTCAAGGGTTTCAACCCTTTGAACTTTTCATGTCAATTTGAGATAAGTACTCTTTCAATTCAATCAATATGTCTATGTGTTGCTTGAATATATCTTACACTTGTCTTCAAATTAACATGCTCGGCTAGATCTCTTTTGTGTTTGCTTAGATGTAGTGAAACCTAGATGTTAATTATGGGTTGATTGTTTGTTTATAGTTGTTACAGATGATTGTATTCGATGTTAGGCTTAAGAAAAATGGCAGACTACCATTGGTGACATGCTTGAACGTCTTAAGAAACATGATCAAAGGTGTACTATGATTTTTGGTTGTATTTAATGCGTAGGAGAATTCTAATGATCCCATGTTTGGAGCTTCTAACGGCTCGACATAGGAGTGAAGTAGGATCCTATAGAGTTAGGGAATATTGTACACGGCCCTACAACTAGTATTAAGGAATATGACCCGTCATCCATGCAATTGTAACAAACTATCAACCTGTAAAAGATATCAAGGGAGTAATGAAACCTAAGTAAACACAACTTTCCCTATCATTGTTTACACCACACTAGTAATTAGATTTATTTTCATTTCTGTTATTTTATTTTGATTGCATCTTTAGTTATTGGGTTAGTTGGCTAGCAACTAATTCCGCCCACTCTTCCAAAAACCGAGATTTTATTTGCTTTTATAAAATATAAAAATACAAAAAGAATCATCCCTCACCTCTAAACCTAGTTTTTAGGCTTTCTAATCCTAGCGACACTATTCCTGATTTGAACGATCAATCCCTTGGTACTTGTCACTATACTATACTACAACGATCAGGTAGACAGCCTGGTGCGATTCCCACGTATCAAGTTTTTGGCACCGCGGCCCGGGGAATAGTGTTTGTCTAGGTTAGGATTCCTTTTTATTAGGTTTACTTGCTAGATTCCTTTCTAGTAAGATTTTATTTTTATTTTTAGGTTTTCTTTAGTCTATCTCATTTCTTAGTGTCTTTGTTCGTAACCTTTACCATCCGACATCATGGAAGGTGGTAACATCTTTGAACCCACCACAACAAAACCAACCACAAAACCCACCACTAGCAAACCAACCTCTTAGGCCCCAAACCTTAGGAGAGTATTCCCGTCCTAGCCACCAAGGCTATCGAAACACTATTGAGCTCACTCAAGGAGCCAATGTGTCCCCCTTGCGATCCGACACCATCCGGTTGGTGCAAAGCGGATGTGCATTCCATGGACTTCGTTCCGAAGATCCTAACCAACATCTCAAGGATTTCCTTAAAATCGTAGATTCTATAGACCTTGATGTTACAACTAGAGAGTCAACCCGATTACGCCTATTCCAATTCTCTCTACGTGATCAAGCTAGTCAATGGCTTGAACGTCTACCCGCGGGATTCATCACCTCATGGGATGATCTCACCACTCGTTTCCTTGTTCAATTTTTCCCACCGGGGAGAACTACCAAGCTTAGAAATGATATCTTGATGTTCCAACAACGTCAAGGTGAAACTCTATATGAAGCATGGACTCATTTCAAGGACTTACTCCAAAAAGTCCCTCATCATGGCATAGATCTTTGGCTCCAAGTCCAAATCTTCTATGACCATATCGATCTCTCCACAAGGCGAACCATTGACCAATCGGTCGGTGGCAAGCTACGTGATCTAAGTGCGGAAGAATCATGGGAACTCATAGAAGATCTTGCTCTCTATGACAACAAAAGTTGGAATGATCCCCGTGATTTGAACAAAACGGTCAAGGCAATATCTTTGCCTTCGAACAATTCTAGCACTCCCGACCGTAGGATCACGGAACTTGAGGACCAAGTCAAGTTTCTCATGAAATCTTACGAAGCTCCTAAGCATGCAAGCCAAGTGAACAAAATCACTTCTTCATGCGAATTATCTAGTGGTCCCCATGAAACTCGTGATTGCGTGGAACTCCCCGGACAAGCTTTTGCAGACTATGCATCCTCACGTACCGACGAAGCGGGAGAAAAGTGGAACACTTTCAAACCCGAGCCAAACACTTACGGTGATTCCTACAACTCTTCATGGATAAATCACCCGAACCTTAGGTGGAAACAAAACCAAAACAATTCTTCCAATCCGCCTAATCGTTACCAACCAAACGGTCCACCTAACCGTACTTTCAACAACAATCCTTCCAACAACTATGGTAGTACCAACAATCTTGATGGATTGATGTCCAAGTTCATGGAATCTCAAGAAACTCGCATAGCTAAGTTTGAAACCGAATTCAATCAACAACAAACGGAGATGACCAATAAGATCGACAACTTGTTGAAAGCCCTCAACAACCAAGTGCTAACTACACCTAGGAAGGACACTAGGGACACTAATAGCGGAATCCAAATTAAGGACCCCTCGTCATCCAAACACGTCCACTTTGTCAATGTTGTCACCATTAAGCCAAAAGATAAGGATATAGAAGAGAGTGACAAGGATGAAGTTGGAATAGAAACCGAGACTAGGGATGAGATTAGGGAAGTTGAGGTTAATAAGGGAGAAAAGTTAGAGGAAGTAGAAAACGTAGAAGAGTACTTTGATAAGTTGCCCACCAAGGAAGAACGGGAATATCACAAGGATTTATTCGATGATCCCGAGACACCATATATCCTTGGTTCACCCCTTATTAAATTAGGTGATCCCTCTAACATCAACATACCATTCAACATTGGGCATATGCATGTGTGGAAAGCTTATATCGATCCTAGGTCTCCTATAAACATCATGACTAGGACCTATTATAATTGGGTAATGAAGAAGCAACTTGGTTATAGGATGATGCCCAGTAAGAATTTGATAAGTAATTTTGTAGGAAGAGTGAAAGGATTGCATGTATTTGTAGGAAACTTCACTTATGTTACCGACTTTGTGATAGTGGAGGATACTCGTCCGGTAATAGATGATTGCCTAAGTCAAGCAGTGTTCGGAAAACCGTTTGTTGAGGCCTCTAAGATGAGTTATGACCCGACCCTAGGGATAGTTTGATTCAAGGAAGAGAATGATGAGATTGCTTACCAAATGCCCTATAAGATTGAACAATACCGCCTCCTATCAAACATAGAAAAGGAACACAAGCAAGTGGTTTACTATAGGAATGATGAGGATAGACGTAGAGGAGTAGAGTATGTCATGAATAGAATACTTGGTTTCTACAAGGAGTGTTTGCTACTAGGTCCGGAATACAAAACTAAGATTGGAGATGACCTAGATAATGAGACCAACGATGAGGTCACGTAATAGCCCATGACCTTGAGTCTAGCTACAAGACTCGTAAATAAAGAAAATCGCTTCTTGGGAGGCAACCCATGTTTTGTGTGATTTTTATTTGTTTGATTGTTATTTGTTTCTGTATGCATGATTTATTTTTATTGTTGGTAGATCATGTTTCAAAACTAAAATTGTGAAAATGCTTTATTTTGTCATTTAACTTTGTCTTAAATTCATACAAAGGTTGTGGAAAACTAGAAGGGGGGTTGAATAGTTTACCGTTTAAAATCTTTTTAACTTGTTTAGTTAGCTTTGAAACTTTCCGTTTGATCAAAGATATATACACAAACACAATATATAACATGCAAGTAAATGAAAGAAACGATCAAACCACAACACGAGTATTTATCGTGGTTCGGCTACAAGGACTCTTTTTCCTTGCCCTACGTCCACGCCCCGAGTATCCAACTCGAGAGTTTCTTTCACTAGTTAACAAGCTCCTTTCACCGGCGGAGAAAACCTTACACGTCGCTTATACTTTTACCGACACTAAGCTAGATGTCGAGTTCTTTACCAAGGGTACAACCACTTCCGTTAGTTCTTTTACAATGGTACAACTACTCCCGATACACTTTGTATTTTGAGGACTAAAATACTAACCGATCACTACTGAAAATACACAATCAAATGAAGTGTAAACTACATAAGTCTACACAATGCTAAGCTAACAAGTCTTGCAACGTTGTGTTGAATACTTGTTACTTTTAATGAGCTCGTGAATCTTTTTGCTACAAAAAGAAACTTCACATATGAAATGTTAAAGGGTTAGATTAAAGAATGAATGTGTGTGTGTAAAATATGATGTAGAGTGATAAGCCAAAAATCAACTTGTGGCTTGGTATTTATAGCAAAGCCTTCTGTAGGCCTGGCGGATACGGCGGAACCCTCAGATGGGTTCCGCCCATGTACCCCCAGGGTTCCGCCGGGCTTGCAGTTGGTTTTGCAATAAATCTTGCAAACCAAACAAAGTCACATCTTATTACACCTTGCAAACCAAACAATGTCACATCTCATAATATCAAGTCAAACACTAAACTTGCAAGCAACCACTTAGTAAGTCAAACACATTTCTTTCCATAAATGTATATTGACAAAACTTGCCATAAATGTGATGTGACAATTCTATTTTAAGAAATAAAAAGTGTTGTGTTTTATGAAATGTAAAATGTAGCAAAAGTCTAGTTTATGCAAGTCTTTAAAACTAAGATTATGTTTTACTTAGAAACTAAAGTTTACATTTTGTTGTTAACAAAACTTAGCGAAGATCGTAAAATATAAATAACATTTTTAGGCGATATTTGTATTAACAATCTCCCCCTTTTTGTTGATGACAAAACATAAACTTTGTTTTTAAGTAACTCACAAAATCTTGGTGTTTAAGACTTAAAAAAGAAAAAAAATTATATTAAACTTGTTTTACCTAAGTGATGAAAATCGTATTAAGTTTTGAAGGTTTAATATATTTCTCCCCCTTTTTGTCGAAACAAAAAGTAGAGTTGCGAAGCGGAAAAATGCACTTGCTCCCTCTTGCTTTTTACTCCCCCTAAAAGGAGTGCCAAGATGGGAAACATGGATTTTGGATCCTACAAAAAAATGGTTAGTTGGTGATATATATAGTCAAGCTTGTAGTTATCACACACATTGCAACCACAATGACAACACAAAAATGATCAACCAACAATGCACGAAAATAAGTAGAAAGAAATATCATTCCAAGTAAAATTTTGACTTTGAAAAGTCAAAAGACAAGAAATGTGAAATATTCTTCTACTTCTAAACAAAAACTAAAAAATAACCAAGAAAGAAAAATAAAATCCTATTTTATTAAATGGGGCAAACGGCCTCCAAAGGTTGTCTAGGATTTGTTTGGGTGGGAAAGAGCATCTAAACATTCTATGACGTGTTGGAATGCAAACCGGGTTTCATCTTGGAATTGGTGAAGCAACGTTTTGATGCTAGCACCCATTTGCTCACAATTTGAGCAAACATGGGTATGAGTGGGTGGAAATAGGTTGGTTTGGGTTTCTTGGTTTGATGGTTGGTTGGTTTTTGGTTCTTGGGTGAAGGATGGATTTGGTATTGAGTCAAGCAAGGTGGTTTGAAATTCCATTGCTTGATGAAGGTGGTTCTCAACCATGCTTTGGATTTCCTCATATGAGGGGAAGAAAGACTCAAAGGTTTGGGCTTGAGAATGTGGTGGAGTTGGGTGATCATGATTTTCAAAGTTTGGTTCTCCATAAAGAGGACCATGGATGTCATGGTAGATAGGGTGAAACAACAATGGTTTGGGTTGATGGTACACTTGTTGTGGTGGTTGGGTGTGGTTAAAATGATCATTTTGGTCTAGAATTGACCTTGGTGATTCATTTGCAAAAGGTGGTGGTTGTGTAGGTCTTGGTGGAAGATCATTTAGATCTTGGACAAAAGGTTGTGGTGATGTGGGTGGAGACCCAAATAACTCCATAGGTTCAATTTTGGGTAATGGTAATGGTGATGGTGATGGAGTTTTGGATGGTTGGGTTGGAGCACTTGGTGGAGTTGGGTCAATGGGTGATTTAGTAGGTGGTGGAGTGAGCTCATTGGGTTCATTGGGTGATGGTGATGGAGATGCAAGGTTCAAAAAGTGTTCATTTTTTTATAGGTGAGGTGAATTCATCCGAAGATGAGGAGCTTAGGTTGATGTGTTGATTAGACCATAGTAGTTTTACACTTATCCGGGCGGTTTTCCGGATGGGTCGTGATGGTTGTGAGGTGATTGTTGACTTAGTCATGGTTAAAGATGGTTTAAAAGTTCAGAAATTGTGATGAAGAAGGTGTGATTTGATAGTGTTTAGGATGGTTTAATTTATAGTGATGAAGGATTGTGGAAAGGAGTGTTTGGATTTGATGTTAGTCCATACAAAAATGGAGGTTCCTAATGATTTGGAAAACTAATTGTGGGTTGTCATATCATGGAAGTCAATCCAATGAAAATGGTGAAGTGAGAAGACAAGGTTTGCACTAAGTGCTTAGTGGTTTTAGTAAATTTGTTGAAGTATAAATCTCAGGGATTTGAAGGATCCTTTAGAAGGGTTCCTCCCTTTATGTATGAAGGGTCCTTGGGGTGGTTATGGCTATTTTTGAATTTTGGCGGGAAATGGTTTTGGTTGAGTTATAAGGAATAAGAAGTACCCTATTGTGCTAAACACATTGCAGGAAATGGGGTTGTATCTAAAAGGATTGGATTTTGGTGTTTGGATGTTCAAATGTTGAAAACAAAAACAAAAATTCTGCAGGCAACTGGCGGAACCCTCAGAATACACAGGCGGAACCCATTTGAGGGTACCGCCTGGTCCGTTGGGCCATTTCTGGGATTCCCAGAAAATACACTGGCGGAACCCAATTTTGGGTACTGCCGGATCCGCCAATGCTGAAAAAAGTGGCAGTCCGCGATTTTGACCCGCGAGACGATTTTCAAAATTTTCGAAAACTCCTAAAATCAAAAAGATAATGCATTTCTGGTTAGGCAATGCAAAAAATAGACACGTAATCACACATATCATATGATTTTGACCTTGAGGTCGAGAATTTCACTATACTTGTCAAAAGTTGTCTTCCTGCATCAAAGTTAGATAAAACATGTTCCAAATAGTATCAAACATTGTACCAACCTACAAGTACATCACAAGCATTGTTTAAACAACCAAATTAGTTCAAATAGCACCTAGTGCCAAACACTCCTACACACCCGCTCTCATTGACGCTCAATCTTGTTCTTGAGCTTTCCAAGGAATCTTCCAAGATTCTTAAACATCCCCTTTGTTTGCTTGAACTCCTCCGACTCATTTGGAATATCCGGAAGTTGGGATAGGTATTCGAGAGGTGGGAGCCTAGAGTTGGGCAAATTGTCATCTTCACTCATTGAGGAAGATGATGATGAGGTAGGAGGATGAGGACGTTTTCCTTGGGCTTTGTAGACTCTCTTATCACTAAGTGGAACAAAGGTGTGTGGAATGAGAGAGTAGTCAAGACGAAGACCATTTGGAGTTGGTGGAATGGGTAAGATGAACCTAAAGAGACGGGTCAAGAGCATTCCATACGGCATAGCCGTTGTGCCATGCACGGGAATGTCGGCCATTCTCTTGGCCATGTAGTAGGCAAGGTTGAATGGTTGCCTAACGGACAATGAGTAGAGCATGTAGCAAAGGCAAAGGTTGATATGATCACGGTTTCCTATTGTGCTAATGACATTGGCTCTAAGGACTTCCTCCCATTTCTTGAATTGGGGCTTAAGTTCATTCATTTCCATTCCATATGGGTCTTTATCGACTTCATTTCCCGAACGGGTTCTCCTAGTGTTGGTGGTCCTAACAAAGAGATGGTCACGAAGTACATCTTTTGAAACAAGAGGAGTGTCATAAGGATGGATGCGGTCATGGAGGTTGTCAAGAGTTGAGAGGGAGTGCAAGTCGGAGTAGATGCAAGTACCTTTGTTTGGAACACCTATGATTTGAGCAAACTCCTCAAGAGTAAAGGAGTATTGATGACCACTAGTCCTAAAGTTGATAGACATATGACCATAATCATCCGTGGAGAGGACGGCGGATGCATAGAACTCTAGAATGAATCTAGGACAAATAGGCTCGTCGATATTCAAAAGACACTCAAAGTTGATTGTGGCAAATTCGGCGTAAAGGTTTGTGCCTTCTAGGAAAGACGGGTCAATGGTTCTACCCTCATGGACATAGTGTTTTTCTAAGGCTTTAAAAACGTTGACTTGGTTTGGGGTAAGGCCTTTGGTTTTGTGGTGTTTTGGTAGGTACTTAATGGTGTCCTTGTGGTCATAGTGGGTTAGAGGAGGCATGATGATTCCTAGAACAACAAAATTTCACATTTTAGTTTAAGTAAACTACTATTATAATGTGGATGTTCTAGTGTGTGCCTACATGAAAACAATGTGGAGGTGCGGTTATCTTGACTCATTTTGATGCTTCAAAAACTTTTTATAATGCAAGTTTTGTTATAAAACAAAAGATAACCCAAACGCTCCTAGTTCAATGTAGCTTCGTTTGAATGTAGCCGAAAATACATATTGGTTATGTATTCCCTTTAGCATTCAAGAGACATTATGCAAGTGATGTTTTAAACATAACGTTTTGATTTTTTATTCTCAATGTGAGACGAAAAAATATTTGTCCTATTTGTGAGAAATTTTTGGAAAGATTTGACATGGGGTGTTTTAGCAAACATGTTTATACTAAGTGATGAGCGCTCAAACACTCATCATTTTTTGTCAAATCTGAACTGCAAAACATACAAAAACACTCAGTAATGCATCAAAATATTAAAAATATTTCAAAATTGTGTTTTATATGTTTTAGATGCAAAATGAGTAAAAACAGTTGAAAAACGTACAAAGTTTGCAAAATTGGCAGTTTCAGTCCCTCAACTTTCAAAGACTGGCAAAAATAGTTCCTGAGCACTTATTTGAAAAGAAAAGTCACCTAAGGTCCTTTTGAAATCATAAGTTGTCATATTTTGTCATTTGGTGAAAAATTGTAAAAATTTTGGAAATTTGCATTTTGGTCCCTGGAGTTTCAGTAATTGACAGAATTGGTCCCTGGTGGGATATTTTTGGATGTTAAAAATCATTTTTAGTCCTTGGAAATTCAAAAATGTTAAATATTGGTCTTGGATAAAAGTTTTTCACATATTGGCAAAAATGACCCCTAAACTTTGGAAAATGACATTTTTGGTCCTCGGGGTTTCAAATTTTGGAAAATTGTAACTTTGGTCCTTATATTATTCACATGTGACATAAATGATCCCTATGGTAAATTTTGGAAAGTTACACAGCAGGTCCCTATATTTTTCAGAATTACATGAATGGTCCTTGTGATTAAACTTAAATACCAAATGGACCCTTGATTTTAAAACAAACCACCAAAACCTTTCACCCCAATACCAAGCCTGGTCCAATAACACCCCCAGCCCACCAAAGCCCACTTTCCCTTTTGATAATGTAACCCGGTCAACACCTCAGTCAAACACTCACCCCCCAAACACTGTACACCCATCCTCAACCCCGTAATTCCCTCCCCTGCTCCCTCTCTAAATCCCACAAAACCCTCACCAACACTCCCTTGTGTCTCCCACAACTCCCCTCCTCATTTATTACCCCCAACCTCCTCACCAAACCCACTCAAACCTGCCCCATTAGCTTTTCCCGCCAAAAAGCCATTCAAAGGCTGTGATCGATTGAGCTCATCCAACGGTCCACAGAGCAATGGGAAAGTCAAGGAAACCTCCAAAGACTTATATAAGTGAAGAAAATAGATGGAAGTAGTGGTAGTTAGTGTAGTTTTAGTTTATTAGCTTAATTTAGTATCGTTTATTTTAAGCCTTGCATTCTCAGTGTAATTTTAGTTTAAAAAAGATGTATTAAGACTTTTTAAGTGTAATTGAAAGTTAATTTCATCAACAATTGCAGCTGCCTTTTAATCATTTTTGTTTATGCTAAGTTTTTATTTAAAATCTCAAATTGTGTTTAAATCTTGTTAAAAAGTGTTGAATTTATTTCATTAAGCTCAGACTAAGTTATTCACAAGCTTTCATAAGCTCAGTAAGGTTCAAAATAGATTTTAGCTCAAAAGGTCCACCAGTCAACAAAAGTCAACATGGGTATATTCTGGTGGTAAGGTAATTCAGTATGGGTGTTTGTGGTTCAAATGGGTTTTAGAAGGTTGTTAATAAGTTCAAATGATCTAAATGCTACTGTCCTGAGGTTAGACTTACTTTTTCTCAATTTTCATTCCAAATCAGCTTATGTCATGTCTTGTACTTAATGCTCAATTTAGCTCTGTTATGGTGTTTCTTCTTGGTTGCTTATTGTTCATTTCATTTTGGTTTAGCTTAGTGATCATCTGTTTGTGCATTAGATGGATTGAATTGGTCATTAGCCTTGAAAAATCAATGAGACAGTCCTCTTAAAGGGTGTTTGGAAAAAGCTTTTGTGTCAAGTTTTTGGTGTTGTTTGAGGATAAGTTTTGCTTACCTGTTGTTTTTAGGAGTATACTAAGCCATTGTGACCTTTTGTTTGGTCACTTTCATTGAAAAAGTCAAAATGTTGGTTTAAGTCCTCACATAGTTATCTGTGTGGAAGTTGGAAGCCATAAGCTTTCAAATCAGCTCATATTCTGTATATCTAGCTTAGAATAGTTTCATAAGTGCTTATTACATGTTTCCTAATCAGTAAAATAGAAATATAAATCCAACAAAGTCAAAAGTTCTAAGTTTCATCAAAAAGTCAAAGTTGTTCTCTCAGATTTTTCCAAATATTGTAGGAATTTATATGATTTTTGTGATTTTAGTTAGACTCTGAAACTTGTTCATGCTTATAGCCCACTAGCTCATCTTTGCAATCTCACCTCTCTTTGATTTTTGCAATTTTTTTACTGAGACCCACACCCCCTCAAAGACACCTGCAGGGTAAGGTGATGCCCTGCTACACAGACCATCAGGCTCAACACCCAACTTTCAAGCCCTCCCCAGGATTCATAAGTGGGCCCCACACTCTGGTTCTTGGCTTATTGGGAAGCCAATAAGCCAAGCTTGAAATTACAGGGCTTATTTTGTAGTTTGTGGCTTGTTCACTAGGGCTGCATTGCCCTTGAACCTTGTCCCTTTTCACAGACCTGTGTTCCTTTTGGGATAGCTCATTCAGCTTATTTGGCTTATCCAAAGGTCTAATCTTGTTCCTTACAACTTATTTTGGTCCTTATAACTTATTCATAGCTTATTTTACCTTTGTGGGCCCCCCTAGCTGCCTACATCATCTTTTTCCCTTGACAGTTGACCAAAGTCAACTGTCACACCAATAAGCTTGTACTAAGCTTATTTTTAAGCTCCACAAAAATTGTTTTCACAAAAGTTGTGGAAAACTAGAAGGGGTTGAATAGTTTTACGTCGTTTTTAAATTGTTATAAAAGTTTTTCTTAAAGTTTTCTTCGTTTTATAAAATATAGATTCGATGCTATATGAAATCAAGTCATGCACAATATGAACAACACAAAGTATGTACGATAAAGCAATAATAACGTAAGTAAATAAATAGATAAGAGTTGGAAAGATCAAACCGAGAGACAAGTGATTTATAGTGGTTCGGCTACAAGGTCACCTTCCTTGCCCTACTCCACTCCCCGAGCACCTAACTCGAGAGTTTTCTTCACTATATCAACAAGCTCCCTTATGGCGGAGAAAACCTTACACACCAATTTACACACCACAATATCTTCACAACTTAATAACAACTTCTACACAACTAGTTCACACCTATTCACTACTTAATCACACCACTTCTTCACACCAATCTTCTACACACCAATCTTCTTCACACCTATTCTTCTACACACCAATCTTCTTCACACCTATTCTTCTACACACCAATCTTCTTTCTAACTTATCTACTTCACAACTATTCTTCTAACCAATCACACTATATATCAAACTACACTATCTTCTAACAAATATTCACAACTAATCACTCAATGAAATGATAACAATGATGATTCACGAACAACTTAGATGTGGAGATCACAACAGGTTGTAATACTTCTTGTCTTAAGGGATAGAAGTATTCTTCTCTTGCACTTGATGGAATGATGTTTAGATCACTTTGAAACAAAGATTTAAGAATGTATGATCAAAGGATTTATAGATTGGAAATGGAGATCTAGAACAGAAAGTTCTGTAGTGCAAAAGGTGAGGAAAAAATCCAGGTTTAATGTGGTATTTATAGGCAACAGAATCTGACAGAGGAGCGTGGCCGGTCCCCTTAAATCATGGTCGGCTCCCTTAAAGTTAAGGGGACTGCCCTTTATAATTAAGGGGGCCGCCCAGCTGAAACGGCCAGATTCTTTGTCTTTTAGTGGGGAAAGTTTATTTGGTGAAAAACTAACTGATTTTGGTTAAAATTTTGAATTCATATATTTAGTATGAATAAAACATTTTTCTTAATTACCAAAAGTGTTTTTCAAAAATATATAATATGTTTATATAATTAAATAAACTTTGCATTAGTTAATTAAACACCCCTTTGATCATAAAATGCACTAAACACTTTGTTTATTCATACCTTAAGTGATTTGGATGTAAAGAGAAATATTAATCACTAAATACTTGTTTATGTCACAAGTTTTAGTTCTATGAGTTTATATTTTGTGATAATTAAAACATAGAGATATTGATAACATGTTAATAATGTTTTTAGGCATTATTTATGTCAACAGTCTCCCCCTTTTTGATTATTACAAAACCTTAAACTCAATATATCTAAAACTTGTTTTTAGACAAGTATTATAGAGTTTACATTTCTCTTCTCCCCCTTTTTGTATAATTAAAAAGGTTAAGCCGAGTAAGCTTCGCGAGGGAAGTTTAAACGGGTAGAATGCTCCCCTTTGATGTATGCTCCCCCTCATTTGAGAGCACCAAGGGAACTTGCAATGGAGATCTTTGCTACAAAAATATTTGAAGAGAGCAAGATACACATATATGCAAGGCAACAATTATGCAACTAAACATAGATTCATTCAAGCATTATAAAAATGATAAGCATTACAACATTCAATATGCTTGAAGCATATTGATAAAAATAACACAAAAGAAAAGACATAGTCCTATATTGCCTAAGAGAGCACTTGGACTTGCTTGCAACCCATGGTTGATTGTTTTATTTGCTTGAAGAGAAACATAAGCATAAAGCTTAGATGTTGGATTGAGAGGGATATGGAGTGGAGTGTGGAGCGGAAGAAGTGGATCTCACGATGTTGTATCGTGTTAAGGGTGGTATTGGATGATTACGAGTGAGAAGATATTCAATCAAAGAAATATCTTCACTCAAGTAGAGGATTTGTTTTTGAAGGAATATGCAACAAGGGCAAAAGTGAGTGTGGTTTGTAACTTGATCCAAGTTGAGAGAATGGGGAAGGCAATTTGCATAGGGTGATGATGGAGGTTACCCTTTGTTGCGTTGTGCAAGATGCATAGCAAGGAGATCACTAAGATCATGGATTTGGTTTATATCATCACGGAACTTTTGTTTTTCCGTGGCAATGTGGAGGGGATCATAGGTTTGGTATGGATGAGTTGGGTTTGTGTAGTTGGAATTGTAGTTTTATGGTTGATCAAACTTGTATGGATCATTATAAGTGGTTGGAAGTTGAGAGGTGTAGTTTGGCTTGAAGGAAGATGGTTGGCCAATGTTGTATGGTTTGTAAAGAGGATCAACTGAATGATCTTGTTGGTTTGATGCAAAGTTTGGGAAGTAAGAAGTTGGGAGTGTGGAATGACTTCCAACTTCATTTATGATGATGGATTTGTTTCGAGGGCTTTTTCTTCGCCAAACGGGTTTTTCCGTCATCCTTGCTAGCCTTGAGGCTTTTGATTTTGGTTTGTTTGGAGAGTTCATGATGGGATGAATGGAGAGTGTTGAGGATTGGGGATATTTATAGTGTAAGGTTTGTGTGTTTAAGGATGGATAAGGTTTGTTTGGTAGATTAGGACAAAATGTGTTGGTGAAAAATGGGAAATGTAGGTTGAAATAGGCTAAAAAGCAAAAAAGATTCTGTAAACCCGACCATCAGATGGCCGGTCCCCTTAATTAGGGGGCGGTCCCCTTAATGATTAAGGGGGCCGCCTTACAGAATTAAGGGGGCCGCCCATCTAGTGATTTCCAGGTTGCCAGAATTGGGTTTTTGGCAGAAAATTTGCAGAAAGGTTATGTGTTTGGATTAAAATTCAAGCAAGTTCAATTTTCTTAGGCAATATAGAGTCTACTCTAATCAAGATATAGCATGCATGCAAAAACACATAAGCAAAAGAGCAAATAATCAACATATAATAAGCAAGAGGAGGCAAATAAAGGCAAGCATAATTAAACTTCCTAAGGCATCTATCTTAGATTAAAGGCAAGGATAATTAGTGAGTGAAAAACTAGTGATGGATCAAGATGACACCATTATTAGTGAATTTGTCCTAGTGAGTGTCTATATGCAACAGATGTGGAGTTGTGATTGTTTCGACTCCTATAAGCAAAAAGAAATAACGATCCTAAGAAACAATCCAAATAATCTCCTTGATTCAATTTTTTTTTGCTCAATTATGAATGTCAAAGATATATATTAGATTATATATCTTGACAATTTATGTGAGAATTTATGCATGATTTTGAAATACAATGTTTTTAGAATTAGTCAACAATGCAAGGAAAATGATTATCATGGGGTTCCTAGATTGTGAGAATAATTTTTAGAGAAAATTGATTGAGTTTTACAAAAAAAAATTTATGCAAAGAAAATAAATTTTCTCAATCTTTAGTTTTGTGCGAAATAGATTCCTAGACTCAGAAAAGGATGAAATGGAAGAAAAATGAATTTCATGCAAGTATAAATTTGAGATAATTCAATATAATTTAGTCAACTTGTTCCATCATTCCTAATCCTAAACGCAAGTGGTTGAATAATTCACGCTTAAGGGGTTTTGTGAATATATCCGCAATGTTGTCTTCCGATGCAACCTTTTCTATAGATATATTTCCTTTTTGTACATTATCCCTAAGAAAATGGTGACGTATTTCTATGTGTTTAGTCCTAGAGTGTTGCACCGGATTTTTACTTAAATCTATCGCACCTTTGTTATCGCACATAATGGGTACATTTTCTAACCTAATGCCATAGTCTACGAGAGCTTGTTTCATCCATAGTGCTTGTTGACATGCCTTTCCAGCGCTTACATATTCGGCTTCGGTGGTAGAAATAGCAAGAGCAGTTTGCTTCTTCGAAAACCAAGATGTTAGACAACATCCCATAAACGTGCAAATACCGATAGTGCTCTTTCTATCTACGTAGTCTCCCGCATGATCCGAATCCGCATAGACAATGGTTTCTATGCCGGATTCCTTAGGATACCATAATCCTAAGTGTATAGTGCCTTTAATGTATCGGAAGATACGCTTAACCGCTTCTAGCTAAGAGGTTTTGGGATCCTCTTGAAAACGGGCACAAAGGCATACACTAAACATGATGTCGGGTCTACTTGCCATCAAGTATAGTAAACTACCTATCATTCCTCTATACTTGGTGTTATCTACGGACTCACCTTCATCATCCTTTGTGAGCTTTACCTCCGTAGACATGGGAGTTTTCATGGGTTTTGAGTCTTCTAGGTCAAACTTCTTAAGCATTTCCTTAATGTACTTAGATTGATTAAAAAATATTCTATCTTCTAATTGTTTTATTTGTAATCCTAGGAAGAAGTTAAGTTCACCCATCATACTCATCTCAAACTCATCATGCATGATTTTGGCAAATTCATCACACATGTCTTGACAAGTCGATCCAAATATAATGTCATCAACATATATTTGGACAATGATGAGATTTGGGTCTTTCCTTTTAGTGAAAAGAGTGTTATCTACCATTCCCATGGAATAATCATGTTTAATAAGAAAAGCTTTTAATCGATCATACCAAGCTTTGGGAGCTTGTTTGAGTCCATACAAAGCTTTCTTTAACTTATAAACATAATCAAGTTTTGCAAAGTCAATGAATCCTGGAGGTTGTGCCACATATACCTCCTCATTGATAAAACCGTTAAGGAATGCACTTTTCACATCCATTTGGAATAACTTAAAATCTAGGGCGCAAGCATAGGCAAGTAATATCCTAATCGATTCTAGTCTAGCTACAGGGGCATAAGTTTCGTCATAATCAACTCCTTCTTGTTGATTATAACCTTGGGCAACTAACCTAGCTTTATTCCTAGTAACTATTTCATTCTCTTCTAACTTATTCCTATATACCCATTTGGTTCCTATGATGGTCATATCCTTTGGATTTGGGACTAATTCCCAAACACTATTCGCCTTAAGTTGATTTAATTCATCTTGCATAGCTATAACCCAACTTTCATCGTTTAAAGCCTCGCTAATATTCTTAGGTTCTATTGCTGATAGGAAACAAAAGAAATTATTTTTATCTTGGGCTTGTGACCTAAGGGTTCTTTGGTTAAGATGTCCTATTATATTATCTAATGGATGAGATCTAGATTCTTTAATATTAACATTTTCGTTACTTTCTAAGTGAATGTCTTCATTATCATTTCCTATGGGTTTTGTTTTACTAACCTCAATAGCTTCATCTTCGATTAAATCATCATCTTCTAAAGGTAATGTTTTAGGAGGTGGTGGTGTTTCATCAAATGTTACATTTAGTGATTCCTCTACTTTCATGGAGTGTTTGTTAAGTATTATATATGCTTTGCTATTTTGTGAGTATCCTAGAAATATTCCTTCATATGATTTTGGATCAAACTTAGTGAGATAGTCCTTAGTGTTTAAAATATAGCATTTACTTCCAAATACCTTAAAGTAGCGTAAGTTTGGTTTTCTACCTCTTAATAACTCATAAGGAGTTTTTCCTAGAATTCTTCTAATTGATACCCTATTTAAAATATAAGTTGATGTATCTACGGCGTGACACCAAAATTTTTGTGGGATGGATTGTTCATTTAACATAGTTCTACTCATTTCTTGTAGTGACGTATTTTTTCTTTCTACTACGCCATTTGATTGAGGAGTACGAGGAGCGGAGAAATTGTGAGATATTCCATTTAACTCGCAATATTTTCCGAATTGTACACCGTTATCAAATTCCCTACCATGGTCCGTCCTAATGGCAACTATTGAGCATCCTAATTTATTTTGAATCATTTTACTAAATATTTTGAATTTTTCAAAGGCTTGGGTTTTGTCACTTAAAAACCTAGTCCACGTGTATCGTGAATAGTCATCTACTATTACTAAGGTATATTTGTTTCCTCCATAGCTCCGCACAGCGGATGGACCAAAAAGATCCATATGTAATAATTCTAGGCACCTATTAGTGGATACTATATTCTTGGCTTTGTGACTAGCATGAGCTTGTTTTCCAATTTTACATGCATCACAAAAATGCTTGTCATATTTTAGATTAGGCAAATTTCTAACTAATTCCTTAGAGGCCAAAGATTGTATTTGTTGCATGTTAGCATGTCCTAATCTCCTATGCCATAGTGTAGAGTTTTCATCTAGGGTTGTTAGGCATATCCTATCCTCAGGTTTGTTTCCTAGTTTCATAACATATATGCCACCTTTTCTAATTCCTCTACCTATAATTTTTCCATTCTTAACTATTTCGCTATCATCTTCGGTAAATGTGACTCTACATTTGTTATCACATATTTGTCCTACACTAAGCAAATTATATGTTAATTTATCTACATGCTCTACATTTTCAATAGTAAGTGAGTCTTGAGAGATCGTACCTTTGCCAATGATTTTTCCACGTAAGTCACTACCGAAAATAACGTTACCTCCATTGTATGCCTTGTATGTAGAGAATAGATTTCGATTACCCGTCATGTGCCTCGAACATCCGTTATCTTTAATCCATTCGTCAGGTTCCAAGTCAATTCCTAAACATATTTCGTCGGTTTCTTTTGCCATAAAACACTTTTCGTCCCTTGGCTTTTCAATTTCTTCTTTGTCATTATCACTCCATGTTCCACTAACAAAAGCACCTTGATTTTCATAGCCCGGTGGCTTTAGACATTCGCCAATGAGATGATTTGGACTTCCACATCTAAAGCACTTTCTTTTCCCGTAGTTGTCACTTCTATTCCTTTGGAATGCTCTTCTTTCGTCTCGTGATGATCTAGTGAATCTTCCTCGTCTCTTGAAGAACTTCTTGAATTCTCTTACGGCCATTGCATATTCTTTGTCTTCACTTTCGTCACTTGAATCATCATCATCACTAGATTCCTTTTTGGCTTTTAGAGCAATGGATTTGGTTTGTTCTTTCTTGACTTTGACCGTTTCCGAATCTCTTCTTATGATTTCTTCATGAACCTTCAAGTTGCCAATTAGTTCATCTAGTGATAACGTCATCAAGTTCTTTGATTCTTCGATTGCCGTGACCTTAGCTCGCCATTTTGGATGCAATGCCCTAAGAAATTTCCTAACACAATTTTTACTAGAAAATGTCTCATCAAGTGCTTTTAAACTTGTGATGATAGTGTTAAACTTAGCAAAAGCATTATCAATTGATTCCTCTTCTGGAATCGTAAATTGTTCATATTGTTGTACAAGAAGATCTATTTTATTATCTTTGACTTGGCTATTACCTTGGTGAGTAATTATTAAAGAATCCCAAATTTCTTTGGCGGTTTTACACATAAAAATTCTTTCATATTCTTTGCGTGGCAACGCGTTATAAATTACCATTTTAGCCTCATTATTTTTTGCTAATTTCTTTTTCAAATCATCATTTTGTTCTTCAAAAGATACAATTTCATTCATTTTAGTTTCAACATTATATTGAATAGGAGAAAAATCACCAAAGGTAATAATATGCCAAAGATCAAGATCTTTTGATTTCAAATAAGTTTCGAATCTATTTTTCTAATATAAAAATCCGTCACTTTCAAATAGTGGTGGTCTTTGCATAGATTGCCCTTCTAAATATTTTAAAGATTCCATAGATCGTTACAAGTTTTAAAATACAATATATTTTAAAGATCTTGTTAGACGTGGCTCTTGATACCAATTGTGGAAAACTAGAAGGGGGTTGAATAGTTTTACGTTGTTTTTAAATTGTTATAAAAGTTTTTCTTAAAGTTTTCTTCTTTTTATAAAATATAGATTCGATGCTATATGAAATCAAGTCATGCACAATATGAACAACACAAAGTATGTACGATAAAGCAATAATAACGTAAGTAAATAAATAGATAAGAGTTGGAAAGATCGAACCGAGAGACAAGCGATTTATAGTGGTTCGGCTACAAGGTCACCTTCCTTGCCCTACTCCACTCCCCGAGCACCTAACTCGAGAGTTTTCTTCACTATATCAACAAGCTCCCTTATGGCGGAGAAAACCTTACACACCAATTTACACACCACAATATCTTCACAACTTAATCACAACTTCTACACAACTAGTTCACACCTATTCACTACTTAATCACACCACTTCTTCATACCAATCTTCTACACACCAATCTTCTTCACACCTATTCTTCTACACACCAATCTTCTTTCTAACTTATCTACTTCACAACTATTCTTCTAACCAATCACACTATATATCAAACTACACTATCTTCTAACAAATATTCACAACCAATCACTCAATGAAATGATAACAATGATGATTCACTAACAACTTAGATGTGGAGATCACAACAAGTTGTAATACTTCTTGTCTTGAGGGATAGAAGTATTCTTCTCTTGCACTTGATGGAATGATGTTTGGATCACTTTGAAACAAAGATTTAAGAATGTATGATCAAAGGATTTATAGATTGGAAATGGAGATCTAGAACAGAAAGTTCTGTAGTGCAAAAGGTGAGGAAAAAATCCAGGTTTAATGTGGTATTTATAGGCAACAGAATCTGACAGAGGAGCGTGGCCGGTCCCCTTAAATCATGGCCGGCCCCCTTAAAGTTAAGGGGACCGCCCTTTAAAATTAAGGGGGCCGCCTAGCTGAAACGGCCAGATTCTTTGTCTTTTAGTGGGGAAAGTTTATTTGGTGAAAAACTAACTGATTTTGGTTAAAAATTTGAATTCATATATTTAGTATGAATACAACATTTTTCTTAATTACCAAAAGTATTTTTCAAAAATATATAATATGTTTATATAATTAAATAAACTTTGCATTAGTTAATTAAATACCCCTTTGATCATAAAATGCACTAAACACTTTGTTTATTAATACCTTAAGTGATTTGGATGTAAAGAGAAATATTAATCACTAAATACTTGTTTATGCCACAAGTTTTAGTTCTATGAGTTTATATTTTGTGATAATTAAAACATAGAGATATTGATAACATGTTAATAATATTTTTAGGCATTATTTATGTCAACAAAAGTTGTGTGTTTTTAGTTATAAAATAGTTTTCAAAAAGAAAATTCCAAAAAAATCAAGTTATAATTTTAAGTGATAGTTTCTATTTAATTTAATCTATCTTTTTAATTCTCATTTTTAGATTTTTATTAATTAACCTACATTTTTATATTTTTATTAAATTCCTTTCATATTAAAGTATTTTTAGAAATTTTATCAGATTTTTATATTATCATTTAGTATTTATTAGATTTAATATTAGTTTTATTAGTAATTAATTAATAAGTAAATTTTAAATAGCATAATTAATTTTTTAAGACCTAGTTTTTATATTTTTCCTAGCTTTTATATAATATAATATAATTTTAGAAATTTTTCTAGAATTTTTACTATTCATTTGCTATTTTTTTTAATTTAAAATAGTTTAATTAGGTAATTAATATTTAATTAGTAATTAATTAATATAAAAATCACAAAAAGACAAAAATACGTATTTTTAGTTTTAAAATTTGTTTTTAGTTAATTTATAATTTTAGAAATTTAATTTTCATTTTTCTTGTATTAAATTAATATTATATTAAATTTAAGTATTTTAAATATTAATAATTAGCCTTAATTAGTATTTAATTAATAATAAATAATTAATTAGTGTAAAAAGTAATTCTCTTTTTCTATAAATTTTCTTTTACCCTTAAGTTTGTAAAAAAGTCATTTTCACCCCCTGGGGGTTTTCAGATTTCAGTTTTCATTTTTTATTTCGTACGTTCGCGTAAATTTAATTTGAACGTACGCGTTTTGAAGTTTTAAACGTTTCTGGTTTTTCTAAATTTCAAGTCTTATCTATATAGCTTGTTTAAGCTATTTCTTTGTAGATTCCTTAGTATAACCAATCTCAAACCCTTTTCCTGTCCAAATTCACCCGATCACAAAGCCGTTTGATAACCATCCACACCTCGTCGGGACATAACGACCTGGGGAAACACTATACTTCCACGGAGATTGATTCTAAGTAGTTTGACCTTGTTGACCATCACCTGGTCAGTTTAGGTTGACCGTTTGGGATCAATCAAATTTTGGCGCCGTTGCTGGGGAGGTTGTGCGCGTTTTTCTAAAAAAACGGTTTGCTGATTAGTGATTTTGGAATTCATCTCTTTGTATATTATCCATCCTTGTTCATATCTTTTAATAAAAAAACCCAAAAATATTTTTCCTTGCCCTCTATCCGTTTGATTCTACCTTCTTATACCCCTCTCATGTATAATTCTAATGGCATCTCTCTATGACGATTTCTTTGAATCAAGGGCCTTTAAGATCAATGTTGAAAAACTTATGGCCTTGTCAAAAATATCGAGATGTCGTGTTGATCATAATGGACCTTCGATACATATTCCCTCTCCGGTGAGGGATATGGAACGAGAAACCAAGGTAACAAAGGACCCGGTACTTTCCTCTGACAATGAAAGTGCTAAATACGTCCAACCTACGGTTGTCCAAGAATCTAAGCTCACAATTCCTCCTAAACCGTCAAGGATTGATCCTAACCTTTCACGGTTTACGGTTAAAAGTTTTTCAAGCAAACGTGCAGAGCTTAGGACAGTGACTGAAAAGCACGACTTGCCCAATCTTCACATTAATCAAAAACAAAAACCCGAGACCATAACGGAAGTGATGGAAATTCCTAGCTCTCAGAGCACACCACTTGTCCCACCTCCAGATTTTGTTCCTTGTGTCAGTTGTGGTGAGCCGCTTTTTGGTTTGCCATGTCGTTGGTATACATGTGTACAATGTGGTAATGATATTCAAAACGGGAGTTGTTTGTTTTGTGGGTCGAGTAATTCATTTGCTTATGATCCTAATCAGAACTCATTCAACGACTCTTCAAATTTTTCCAATTACCCATCACATTCATACGAGCAAGAATCATATTATCCAAATTTCAATGATGCTTTGTATCAAGATACACCAAGCCAGACTCAACAGTTTTACTGTTGTGAGTACTGTGGTGGTTCACACTACAGTTCTGATTGTCTATCAAGCAACACGCTTGTCTATGAGCAGTTTCCTGATAACAATTATGACTCAATCACATATGACTCACAGCCACATCAGTTTTACTGTTGTGAGTATTGTGGAGGTCCACACACTAGCTCTGATTGTCAAACAGGGAATCCATTTCCTTGTAACAATTACGACTATTCTTTTCAAGACCCACCTCCACAATACCAAATTACCCAAGCAACTCCTCAATACCCGCAAGACCTTTGTCATGAGGTTCTTGAGAAACTTAAAGAATTTAAGGAGGAGTTGTCTACTACGTCATTTCAAAACTCTCGTGAGAAATCTATGGCAGAATTACTTGCCGAAGAACGAGATGCTAGAAACGAAATGAGCATGGAAGAATTACTTGCTGAGCAAAGAGCAGCTAAAATTCGTGCCAATCTTCGCTATGCTGCTCTATATGATGACGATGATGACAGTGATGACGATGAAGATAACATTGTTATTATTCAAAAAGATTCATCAGATTCATCAGTTGTGATTCCTTCCATGGTGAATCAGGGAGAAAATAATGTGACGAAGTCACTAGCCGTTGATCAAATGGAACTTGAAGAATCCATAACTGCTAGTCCTTCTCAACTCCCTCAGTCTGTTATCACACCCGAAGTTCACACTCACTCTCTGATCATGGGGGATGAGCATCTTAGCACTGTTCCTAATAAGGAATCGGACGAATTAATAAAGTCTAGTGTTGAGATCTTTGTCCCAATCCCGAGAGAGTCACAGGGAACTTTTGATCATATGTGTGATATCCCTCCTCCTCTATTCTTCCCATCTAATCATGATGAGATGTTCTCCGATTCTACTGATGACAATTCGTTATCTTGTGGAGACATCAGTTATATGGAAGAATTACCTTCTAAGCTAGTTAGCTTAGAAGAAGAGAATGTTGAGATTGACACTGAAATCAAGGATGAAGCACTTCGTGCAACATTATTGAATGTCGGTCTCCTCATTGCTAAAATCGAGGCTTTCAAAGAGAAACCTATTTCTTCTCCTATCCCCAATAAGGATAGTGAGATTCTTTCCGATGATTCTATACCGGAATTTGAAGCCTTCGGCTTTGATCATATGGGAGAGAAGATTAGTGGCAGTACCACTTCTCATTCTCATAATTCTCTCCCCATATATGATTCATTTACATTTGAGGAGTTCTCCTGTGAACTCACTCATATCATATCTCCACCGGAGTATGATAACTTTCACTTTGATCTTGACAAAGTTGATCTTTGTTTTCCGGAGGGAAATATTCTCAACCTTGAGAATTTGATTGATATCAAAATCCCAACCCTCCCACCCATAATATGTCTAGATCATACGAGCCTAAATGATGAGATTCATGATACACCAATCATGAATTCTCTTTCTGATGATGATGAGTCAATCTTGATTGTCATCAAGATCTTTCTCCCATTCTTCACCTACAGGGTGACTTCTCCCGTTCTTCACTCCTTCAGGAATGAAGACATTATCTTTGACCCCGGCATCACCACTTATAGTTTATACTATCTTAAGCCGGGTACTTATCTCATCGGTGTGGAACTTTCACGTGCTTCAAATGTTTGTCCAAACATCTTGAATGAAAGTCCGATGGAGATTGTTTCTTCCACATCATGCTTCCCCAAGGACAAATGAATTCGGGGTCGAGTCAAGCTAGCGACTCGATAAACAAAAACAGTAGCATGCTTATAGGGCTTTCACCCTAAGTGTGGGGGAGTTACCCCCACAGTGGTTACTTATGAAGTGAAAATACAAAATGGTGTTTCCACATTTAGCTTATAATGTTGCCCTTTTACGTTCAAAGAGTCGGCATAATAGCCGGGACTTTGAATATTGAGGACAATATTCATTCTAAGTGTGGGGGGTATTTCGCTATTCTAGCGAATTTTATCACATTTTACTATCTAGTACCCCCGTTTTGGCCAAAATTTCAAATATATATATATATATATATATATATATATATATATATATATATATATATATATATATATATATATATATATCAAAACTTTTTAACTTGTGCTTCAAAATTTTTGTGGTCATCAGTCCGTCAGGTCTAACCGACAAAGGGATTGGCTAATCCAGGAGCAAACGGCTCTTGGTAAAGATATATCAAATCCGTTTATGGCTTGCAATTTGCCCAAAATTGTATGGTACCTCAACTCGCCATATCCTAAAACGCGAATGAGTTGGCTAGTCCGCAAGATTATGGCTTGTGGTAAAGACAGTGGAAAATCCATAATTGGTAATCAGCTCACCAAGATGTTGACTTTGTCCATCAAGAGTTGGCTAGTCCAGAAGCAAATGGCTTTTGGTAAAGACTAATCAAATCCGTTGACAGCTGGTGGTTTGCTCAAAATCACATGGTTATCAGGTGGACCATAGTTCTTACTTGAATCGATACATCTGGCTACTCCAGAAGTGATGGCTTTTGGTAAAGAGTTTAAAATCCATCAAGTTTTCAAAACAGTTATTGCTAGGGACTAGCAATATTTTAGTATGGGGGATTGATGAGTGCTCAAACACTCATCATATTTGGTCAAATCTGAACTGCAAAACATACAAAAACACTCAGTAATGCATCAAAATACTGAAAATATTTCAAAATTGTGTTTTATATGTTTTAGATGCAAAATGAGTAAAAACAGTTGAAAAACGTACAAAGTTTGCAATATTGGCAGTTTTAGTCCCTCAACTTTCAAAAATTGGCAAAAATAGTCCCTGAGCACTTATTTGAAAAGAAAAGTCACCTAAGGTCCTTTTGAAATCATAAGTTGTCATATTTTGTCCTTTGGTGAAAAATTGTGAAAATTTTGGAAATTTGCATTTTGGTCCTTGGAGTTTCAGTAATTGACAGAATTGGTCCCTGGTGGGATATTTTTGGTTGAAAAATCATTTTTAGTCCTTGGAAATTCAAAAATGTTCAATATTATTCCTTGGATAAAAGTTTTTTACAGATTGGCAAAAATGACCCCTAAACTTTGGAAAATGACAATTTTGGTCCTCGGGGTTTCAAATTTTGGAAAATTGTAACTTTGGTCCTTATATTATTCACATGTGACATAAATGATCCCTATAGTAAATTTTGGAAAGTTACACAGCAGGTCCCTATATTTTTCAGAATTACGTGAATGGTCCTTGTGATTAAACTTAAATACCAAATGGACCCTTGATATTAAAACAAACCACCAAAACCTTTCACCCCAATACCAAGCCTGGTCCAATAACACCCCCAGCCCACCAAAGCCCACTTTCCCTTTTGATAATATAACCCGGTCAACACCTCAGTCAAACACTCACCCCCAAACATTGTACACCCATCCTCAACCCCGTAATTCCCTCCCCCTGCTCCCTCTCCAAATCCCACAAAACCCTCACCAACACTCCCTTGTGTCTCCCACAACTCCCCTCCTCATTTATTACCCCCAACCTCCTCACCAAACCCACTCAAACCTGCCACATTAGCTTTTCCCGCCAAAAAGCCATTCAAAGGCTGTGATCAATTGAGCTCATCCAACGGTCCATAGAGCAATGGGAAAGTCAAGGAAACCTCCAAAGACTTATATAAGTGAAGAAAATAGATGGAAGTAGTGGTAGTTAGTGTAGTTTTAGTTTATTAGCTTAATTTAGTATCGTTTATTTTAAGCCTTGCATTCTCAGTGTAATTTTAGTTTAAAAAAGATGTATTAAGACTTTTTAAGTGTAATTGAAAGTTAATTTCATCAACAATTGCAACTGCCTTTTAATCATTTTAGTTTATGCAGAATTTTTAATTAAAATCTCAAATTGTGTTTAAATCTTGTTAAAAAGTGTTGAATCTGTTTCATTAAGCTCAGACTAAGTTATTCACAAGCTTTCATAAGCTTAGTAAGGTTCAAAATAGATTTTAGCTCAAAAGGTCCACCAGTCAACAAAAGTCAACATGGGTATATTCTGGTGGTAAGGTAATTCAGTATGGGTGTTTGTGGTTCAAATGGGTTTTAGAAGGTTGTTAATAAGTTCAAATGAACTAAATGCTACTGTCCTGAGGTTAGACTTACTTTTTCTCAATTTTCATTCCAAATCAGCTTATGTCATGTCTTGTACTTAATGCTCAATTTAGATCTATTATGGTGTTTCTTCTTGGTTGCTTATTGTTCATTTCATTTTGGTTTAGCTTAGTGATCATCTGTTTGTGCATTAGATGGATTGAATTGGTCATTAGCCTTGAAAAATCAATGAGACAGTCCTCTTAAAGGGTGTTTGGAAGAAGCTTTTGTGTCAAGCTTTTGGTGTTATTTGAGGATAAGTTTTGCTTACCTGTTGTTTTTAGGAGTATACTAAGCCATTGTGACCTTTTGTTTGGTCACTTTCATTGAAAAAGTCAAAATGTTGGTTTAAGTCCTCACACAGTTATCTGTGTGGAAGTTGTAAGCTTTCAAATCAGCTCATATTCTGTATATCTAGCTTAGAATAGTTTCATAAGTGCTTATTACATGTTTCCTAATCAGTAAAATAGAAATCTAAATCCAACAAAGTCAAAAGTTCTAAGTTTCATCAAAAAGTCAAAGTTGTTCTCTCAGATTTTTCCAAATATTGTAGGAATTTATATGATTTTTGTGATTTGAGTTAGACTCTGAAACTTGTTCATGCTTATAGCCCACTAGCTCATCTTTGCAATCTCACCTCTCTTTGATTTTTGCAATTTTTTACTGGGACCCACACCCCCTCAAAGACACCTGCAGGGCAAGGTGATGCCCTGCTACACAGACCATCAAGCTCAACACCCAACTTTCAAGCCCTCCCCAGGATTCATAAGTGGGCCCCACACTCTGGTTCTTGGCTTATTGGGAAGCCAATAAGCCAAGCTTGAAATTACAGGGCTTATTTTGTAGTTTGTGGCTTGTTCACTAGGGCTGCATTGCCCTTGAACCTTGTCCCTTTTCACAGACCTGTGTTCCTTTTGGGATAGCTCATTCAGCTTATTTGGTTTATCTAGAGGTCTAATCTTGTTCCTTCCAATTTATTTTGGTCCTTATAACTTATTCATAGCTTATTTTACCTTTGTGGGCCCCCCTAGCTGCCTACATCATCTTTTTCCCTTGACAGTCACACCAATAAGCTTGTACTAGCTTATTTTTAAGCTCCACAAAAATTGTTTTCACAAAAGTTGTGTGTTTTTAGTTATAAAATAGTTTTCAAAAAAAAAATTCCAAAAAAATCAAGTTTTAATTTTAAGTGATAGTTTCTATTTAATTTAATCTATCTTTTTAATTTTCATTTTTAGATTTTTATTAATTAACCTACATTTTTATATTTTTATTAAATTCCTTTCATGTTAAAGTATTTTTAGTAATTTTATCAGATTTTTATATTATCATTTAGTATTTATTAGATTTAATATTAGTTTTATTAGTAATTAATTAATAAGTAAGTTTAAATAGCATAATTAATTTTTTAAGACCTAGTTTTTATAATTTTCCTAGCTTTTATATAATATAATATAATTTTAGAAATTTTTCTAGAATTTTAACTGTTCATTTGCTATTTTTTTTAATTTAAAATAGTTTAATTAGGTAATTATTATTTAATTAGTAATTAATTAATATAAAAATCACAAAAAGGCAAAAATACATATTTTTAGTTTTAAAATTTGTTTTTAGTTATTTTATAATTTTAAAAATTTATTTTTCATTTTTCTTGTATTAAATTAATATTATATTAAATTTAAGTATTTTAAATATTAATAATTAGCCTTAATTAGTATTTAATTAATAATGAATAATTTATTAGTGTAAAAAGTAATTCTCTTTTTCTATAAATTTTCTTTTACCCTTAAGTTTGTAAAAAAGTAATTTTCACCCCTTGGGGGTTTCACATTTCAGTTTTCATTTTTTATTTCGTACGTTCGCGTAAATTTAATTTGAACGTACGCGTTTTTAAGTTTTAAACGTTTCTGGTTTTTCTAAATTTCAAGTCTTATCTATATAGCTTGTTTAAGCTATTTCTTTGTAGATTCCTTAGTATAACCAATCTCAAACCCTTTTCCTGTCCAAATTCACCCGATCACAAATCCGTTTGATAACCATCCACACCTCGTCAGGACATAACGACCCGGGGAAGCACTATACTTCCACGGAGATTGATTCTAAGCAGTTTGACCTTGTTGACCATCACCTGGTCAGTTTAGGTTGACCGTTTGGGATCAATCACTGATGAGGCGAAAAATGATCCGTTTTTAGGGGGTCATTTAAGCCCGAATCCGATTTTATTTGATCAAATATTGCCCTAAATCGTAGGGGGTCATTTAAGTACCTAAATCGTTCCTTTTGTGATTTTAGGTACTTGGAGAGTGAATTTTGGAAAAGAAGCCATTTCAGACGTTTTTGGAGCATAAAAGTGAAGAAAACGGCAAAGTCTCAAATTTCTATGCTGGGAACAGTGCATGAAGGCGTCAAGAATTGCTCTTGACGGCGTCAGAGTCCCAAGAATAAAAATCCGTGGTTGGTGACGGCGTCACCAAGGCCGTCACGTGTAAACATGTCAAAACTTGCGCGCGGAGTAGCTGATATTGTTTTGGTCATAACTTTTGCATACGAACTCGGATTTAGGTGATTCAAAAGCCCACGCGAAGAGGACGAAGAGATCTACAATTTGGTGAAAAAATGGTCTTGACGGCGTCAAGAGTACGGGCTGACGCCGTCAAGAAGGGCCGACAGAAAACATGCCTATAAATATAACATCATAACTTCACTTTTTGTAAGCCCTAAACCCTAAGGTCGATTCCTGGGTTTAGGTGGGTGTTTTTCCAGCAACTTAGAGGGTTTCAATCACTCCATAAACATCATGTATTGGTTTGTTGATTCTATCTTAATTATGTTTTCCATTATCATTGTTGATTACTCTTCTTTGATGATGATTTGCTAATTCACCTTGTGTCTACTTATGATTATGTGAAACTTGTATATAATTGATTAGATCTCATTGATTTCTTATTGATGTTGTGTCTATCTCCATCAATTAAGGCGTGACAACTTCAATAGATCTAGTTGGTTTAGTTTATAATCCTTATTTCCTATTGATTCTTGTTTTGATTGAATGATTTATATGTTAGGCTTAAGAAAACTGGCAGATCTCCAAATGGTAACATGCTTGAACGTCTTAAGAAACATGAACCGAGGCGTACTAGGTCTTTATTGGTTGTATTTAATGCATGAGCCACTGTTTACAATCCCTATAGTTGTGCTGGGCATGGTGTAGGAGGAGATAAGAGCTCATAGAATTGGGGAGTTATGTATGCCACCCCATGAATGGTATTAAGGAATACAACCCGTCAATTAAAACAAGGTTACAATTCAATAGGTAGGATTGAATAGCTAGCAAGGAGTAACATATCAATGGTAGACATGCTTCACTTATCTTGTAGAACCTTAGCTTAGTTTTCTTGTTAAGTAGTTTTATTAGTAGCTTTTGGGTTAGTTGATTAGCAACTAATTCCGCCCACTCTCCCAATACCCGAGACCTTTACTTGCTTTTCATAAAATATAAAAATACAAAAAGAATTATCCTTCACCTTCAGACCTAGTTAGATTAATTTCAATCCTAACGACACTATTCCTAGCTGAACGATCAATCCCCCGGTACTTGTCACTATACTATACTACAACGATCAGGTACACTGCCTGGTGGGGGTTGTAAGCTTCTCGAGATCCCTCGAGAGGTAAAGCAAGGTGCGATTCCCACGCATCAAGTCTTTGGCGCCGCAGCCCAGGGAATAGTTATTGTCTAGGTTAGGATTTCTTTTTATTAGGTCTACTTGCTAGATTCCTTTCTAGTAAGATTATTATTTTTATTTTTAGGTCTTCTTTAGTCTATCTTATTTCTTCGTGCCTTTGTTCGTAACTCTTTACCATCCGACATCATGGAAGGTGGTAACATCTTTGAACCCATCATCCCACCACAACAAAACCCACCATTAGAACCCCTTAGGCCCCGAACCTTAGGAGAGTATTCCCGACCTAGCCACCAAGGCTACCGAAACACCATTGAGCTCACTGGAGCCAATGTGACCCCCTTGCGATCCGACACCATTCGGTTGGTGCAAAGCGGATGTGCATTCCATGGACTTCGTTCCGAAGATCCAAACCAACACCTTAAGGACTTCCTCAAAATCGTAGACTCCATAGACCCAGGTGTTGAGACTAGAGAGACAACCCGATTACGCCTATTCCCATTCTCTCTACGAGATCAAGCTAGTCAATGGCTTGAACGTTTACCCGCGGGATCCATCACCACATGGGACAATCTCGCCAACCGCTTCCTCACCCAATTCTTTCCGCCGGAAAAAACTGCAATGCTTAGAAGGAACATTTTGATGTTTGAGCAACAACGGGGTGAACCTTTCTACGAGGCTTGGGCCCGTTTTAAGGATCTCCTCCACAAGATCCCTCATCATGGCATAAACCTTTGGTTATTAGTTCAAATTTTCTACGACCATGTTGACTATCACACTAAGCGTACCATCGACAGAGCCGCGGGAGGCAAATTGCGTGATAAGAATGCCGAGGAGTCATGGGCAATTATAGAAGAGCTCGCTGTCGATAATAATGAGATTTGGGAATTTAAACATACGGTGGAAGCGGCCATCAATGCAGTCTCGGCATCTGGAGGAACCACCGAAATCCCTGATGAACTCTTATGCAAACTTGAGGCAAAAGTTGACTATTTTGAGGAAAGGCAAAGGAGACCCTTAAGTCCTAGACAAGCCACTGTCAATTCTGTCTCAAGATCAACTTCGGCACCATTATCTGAATCACCTTCTAGAGAACATGTCGAAACTTTTCAGAGATACACCCCACCTTGCTCTCCTCCCAAGGAACTTAGCTCGGAATTTGAGGCTAGGATGAGAGAATATATGGCGACTCACTCTGATCGGCTTGCTAGATTCGAAGAAGCAGTTTATAAGCAAAAAGAGGAGATGCAGGAGAAAATGAATGAGATATTGAGTCCATTGGAGGAGTATGCCAATCAGAAAACCCCCGAACGAATACTGCTAAGGAAAGAAAGCGCCACTCCCACCACCCAATTTGTTAACTCCATCACCATTGTCCATAAAGATAACGAGAAGGTAAAAACTCCTGCTAAACAGACCTTAGAAAAACCGCCTGAGTCCCAACCTTTGAGCTACTACCTGAAACACGACATAAACAAAAACACCATAACAAATTGGATTAAGGGTGATAGGCGTAACCAATCCTCCGAACAGGTTCCCGAAAAAGAGATAGAAGAGGAAGATGAGTATGATACGCTTATTGGAGGATCAGTGGTCGAGAGGTTACTGGTACAGAAAGTGGCCACCAAGCAGGTAGCATGTGGGAATTTTGAATTACCAACGAGCATCGGGGACTTGAAACATCTTAGTGCTTTCGCCGACCAAGGATCGGAAGTAAATCTTATGCCCCTGACTATCTACATCCAACTGACGTCAAAGATGCCAATACCCACTCGTGTTAGGCTGTCTCTTGTTGGGCACTCGTACATATACCCCCTAGGAATAGCAGAAGATGTATTAGTCAATGTTGCAGGATTCATGTACCCCGTCGATTTTATGATCATTGATGATAAAGGGGATGGATGCATGCCAATAATCCTTGGGGCACCATTCCTCACCACCGCTAGGGCTGTCATTAAGTATGAAGATAGGAAGATTGAGGTTAAATCTGGGAAGAGAAAGATTAGCTTCCACATGACTCCGCGAAGTGGGCATGAGAATTTGAGTTGGAGAATGATTAAAAGCAACATTGGCACGATGCCCATTCGTGTTCAGAATAAAATTCTTGCATGGGAGGCAAGAATCAAAAGCTATAAGAAAGCTAAGGATGAAAGAGGAAAAAGCAATAAGGTTCCGATTGAACTCAAACACACTCAACACGAAAGCACTCATACACCGTTTGAGGAAGGGAACTTAGTACTCTTGAGACACTTAGAAACAACAATACCACCCGATAAACCAAGTCCTTGGTGGTATGGGCCATTCACAATCGAAGGATTGAGCCAAGATGGGGTAGCTAACTTGAGAAGCAAGTTAGGTGGGAAGGTGATTGCAAGTATTGATAGATTAAGGCACTACCACCATAACAGTAATGATCGCAATTATATGGGGTACATCATTTCAAATGATGAGATCACGTAGTAACCCACGACTTTGAGTCTAGCTACAAGACTCGTAAATAAAGAAAAGCGCTTCTTGGGAGGCAACCCATGTTTTGTGTGATTTTTATTTGTTTGATTGTTATTTGCTTCCGTATGCATGTTTTATTTTTATTGTTGGTTGATCATGTTTCTCTACTAAAATGTGAAATACTTTATTATGTTGTTTAGCCTAGTCTTAACTTCAACCTAAAGGTATTTTTTTGCAAAAGATAAGTGTAAGGGGAAACCCCAAATATGTTTTTAAGAAACAAACCGATCATGATTCTCCACAATATTTAATGAACATGTATATTCGTATTTGTTAGAGTCAAATGCTTGTATTGAGTCATAATGAAGTTTTGCAGGATTTTCCAGGAAGTAGGACAAAGTTTTTCCAGAAATTTTCCGGAAACTTAACATAAGAATTTCTGCAGGTCCATTCTGACGGCGTCAGGGTATTGCACTTGACGGCGTCAGGAGTTAAAATCTGGAAATTTTACCGGTTTTGTTTTTCTAACGGAGTCTTATGGTTTTTGTGAATTATTAAGTTTTATAATCTCCAGGAAATCTGCAAACTTCATTCCACAAGCATTATATCTTACTTTGTTTTCTAGGATTTAGTAACTTATATAGGATGCCGCCGATTTTACGCGAGGTTGCCTTGTCTACTTTTGTCAGGATTTACAGGTTATTTGTGACAAGAAGATGATTTATATTCTGGAAGGGAAGCTTTGATTGTTCGTTTTCTTGGAAGAAGATTTAACCTGGCTAACTAAAATCCATACCGAGCGAATCAGGGGAGTATTTGATTTCATTCTCTTTACTTTTTAACTTTTACATTCTTTACTTGAACATTAGGGACAATGTTCATCTTAAGTGTAAGGGGAGGGTAAAAAGATGATACCTTACATATGCACTTTCGCTTGAGTTTGTTTTGTCTGATAGTAGATGAGTAATAAAACTATGAGAAATACTTGTTAGTGTAATTTTAGCGCCAAATTTAAAATTTTTTACAACATTTAGGAGTGAAACTTTAGCCATAGTAAGCGTCTCATGGATAGGAGGTTGTATGACTAGCACATAACCGTATATTCAGAAAAATTTTCCACCCAAAAATGTGAGGTTCGCCTTTAGATTTGATAGGAAAAGCATTCATTATTAGTGCTTATGAGTGTACCGGTAGCATTTAGATTCTAGAACTTGCGTTAGTGATGCATCCCGAGACCGCTAGTGAGACTACATTCGTGTGGTAGGATTTACTACATGATAAGAGGCATTAGGATCACCCTTGTGTTAAACCCGTATTATAATTACTTGACCATTTAAGTCATTTTACTTGGCTAATTAAGTCAACTAATTTTTCCCACACCCTTAGCGTTGTACTCATTTTTAGTACACGAAACCCCTAGTACACCCCTCCGAGCCTATCTTTTCGTTTCTAACTTTAAGCATTTTACTTAAAGGAAGAATTTGTTACACCCCACTTAAATGTACAACCGAATCGCCTTAGCCTTCCGTGTATACGCTCATTTTTAGTGCATTATTGTTATTTGTTAAACCCTAAGTTAACTTTCTAATTGATTACATGGTTGCTAAGTCGAGTCATATCCTTGTACATATTGTTTTGGGACGATTGGGACGTACTTATTTTATGGAGTAATGGGGAAGAACATCACTTATTACCCCCATATGTACGTTAATCTTAAAAGTGCTCCAAGTGTTTTGATTTTCTTAATTCGAGTCATTAGATTAGTTAAATGTAAAGTATGTAAAGATTCAAGTGTAAGGGGAATGCTCAAACCCCTATGATGTATTATTTTGGATGGTAGGGTAAGAGAGTATGCAAAAAAAGAAAAAAAAAAAAAAAAAAAAAAAAAAAATCGAAAGAAAAAAATAGAAAAAAAACAAGAAAAAGAAAAAAAAGAGAAAAAGAAAAAGAGAAAAAAAACATACGGACTACCATCCAGTTTTTATTCTATGTTCATTTTATGTTTTTGTTATTTTTCATTTATTAGCTTAAGTCGAGTCTAGTCTTGGCTTAGCAACGCCATCTTGTACATGTAATTAACCAAGATTGTTAACTCGCCACCAGTAAAACTTCCTTTATCCAACAAAACCGTGTAATTCATATCCCTATACCTAACGTTACAACCCTTTAAAAAGACCTCTTTGATAGTTTATCCTAGGTGCTTACGCCATGTGGTGGAGGTTTGATCCTTTCCCAAGCCTATGGTAATCTATTTTGTTATGACAGGTAGTGAGAGATATCTTCCATTTCCATAATGTTATATTACTTTATTACACCCGAGAGATGTGAGTATCTAAACACTATTTGTGAGGTGCTTGTGTATGACCTCCGTGCTTGTCTATTGGTCTTTAGTGGAACGATTATTTGTTGTAATTACTTTTATATTAGTGTTAAATGACCCCTAACTTGTCTTTTGAGTAGAATAAAAGCTCATTTGCTTGAGGACAAGCAAATCTCAAGTGTAAGGGTATATGATGAGGCGAAAAATGATCCGTTTTTAGGGGGTCATTTAAGCCCGAATCCGATTTTATTTGATCAAATATTGCCCTAAATCGTTCCTTTTGTGATTTTAGGTACTTGGAGAGTGAATTTTGGAAAAGAAGCCATTTCAGACGTTTTTGGAGCATAAAAGTGAAGAAAACGGCAAAGTCTCAAATTTCTATGCTGGGAACAGTGCATGAAGGCGTCAAGAATTGCTCTTGACGGCGTCAGAGTCCCAAGAATAAAAATCCGTGGTTGGTGACGGCGTCACCAAGGCCGTCACCAGGCCGTCACGTGTAAACTTGTCAAAACTTGCGCGCGGAGTAGCTGATATTGTTTTGGTCATAACTTTTGCATACGAACTCGGATTTAGGTGATTCAAAAGCCCACGCGAAGAGGACGGAGAGATCTACAATTTGGTGAAAAAATGGTCCTGACGGCGTCAAGAGTACGGGCTGACGCCGTCAAGAAGGGCCGACAGAAAACATGCCTATAAATATAACTTCATAACTTCACTTTTTGTAAGCCCTAAACCCTAAGGTCGATTCCTAGGTTTAGGTGGGTGTTTTTCCAGCAACTTAGAGGGTTTCAATCACTCCATAAACATCATGTATTGGTTTGTTGATTCTATCTTAATTATGTTTTCCATTATCATTGTTGATTGCTCTTCTTTGATGATGATTTGCTAATTCACCTTGTGTCTACTTATGATTATGTGAAACTTGTATATAATTGATTAGATCTCATTGATTTCTTATTGATGTTGTGTCTATCTCCATCAATTAAGGCGTGACAACTTCAATAGATCTAGTTGGTTTAGTTTATAATCCTTATTTCCTATTGATTCTTGTTTTGATTGAATGATTTATATGTTAGGCTTAAGAAAACTGGCAGATCTCCAAATGGTAACATGCTTGAACGTCTTAAGAAACATGAACCGAGGCATACTAGGTCTTTATTGGTTGTATTTAATGCATGAGCCACTGTTTACAATCCCTATAGTTGTGCTGGGCATGGTGTAGGAGGAGATAAGAGCTCATAGAATTGGGGAGTTATGTATGCCACCCCATGAATGGTATTAAGGAATACAACCCGTCAATTAAAACAAGGTTACAATTCAATAGGTAGGATTGGATAGCTAGCAAGGAGTAACATATCAATGGTAGACATGCTTCACTTATCTTGTAGAACCTTAGCTTAGTTTTCTTGTTAAGTAGTTTTATTAGTAGCTTTTGGGTTAGTTGATTAGCAACTAATTCCGCCCACTCTCCCAATACCCGAGACCTTTACTTGCTTTTCATAAAATATAAAAATACAAAAAGAATTATCCTTCACCTTCAGACCTAGTTAGATTAATTTCAATCCTAACGACACTATTCCTAGCTGAACGATCAATCCCCCGGTACTTGTCACTATACTATACTACAACGATCAGGTACACTGCCTGGTGGGGGTTGTAAGCTTCTCGAGATCCCTCGAGAGGTAAAGCAAGGTGCGATTCCCACGCATCAATCACTAAGTAAGAATGCAATTCCTAACTATGGGAAACATGATTAGTTTTGTTAAACACCTAATCTTGTTTTTCAAGTTAATGCATAAACCCAAGTTTTTGTTTTTGTGCAAAAAATAGAATTTCTAGACTCAGATCAGGATTGTAATCAAGTTTAGAATACTTACAATGATGATTGATTTGCAATGTAAATGAATGGAAGACCAAGAATTCGTAGGTATGAATGGATGGTAAAGTGAATAGTAGCAGTTTGGAAGTGGTGGTATGAGATAATTGGTGTTTGGTTTAATATTGATGAGGCGAAAAATGAACCACTTTTAGGGGTTCATTTAAGCCCGGAATTGAATTTATTTGATCAAATATTGCCCTAAATCGTTCCTTTTGTGATTTTAGGTACTTTGGGAGTGAAATCTGGAAAAGAAGGCATTTTGGACGGCAAAGTCTCAATTTTCCTTGCTGGGAACAGTAGGTGACGGCGTCAAGAGGAAATATTTGACGGCGTCAAGAGTAAAAGTGGTGACGGCTCAGAAGAAACGTGAAGGCGTCACCCAAGGCCGTCACGTGTTAACTGGTCAAAACTTGCGCGCGTGGTAGCTGACACCGTTTTGGCCATAACTTTTGCATACGAACTCGGATTTGAGTGATTCAAAAAAGGAATCGAAGAGGACGAAGAGATCGACAATTTGGTGAAAAAATGGTCGTGACGGCGTCAAGAGTAACGGGCTGACACCGTCAAGATGGACTGACAGAAAACATGCCTATAAATATAACATCATAACTTCACTTTTTGTAAGCCCTAAACCCTAAGGTCGATTCCTGGGTTTAGGTGGGTGTTTTTCCAGCAACTTAGAGGGTTTAAATCACTCCATAAACATCATGTATTGGTTTGATGATTCTATCTTAATTATGTTTTCCATTATCATTGTTGTTTGCTCTTCTTTGATGATGATTTGCTAATTCACCTTGTGTCTACTTATGATTGTGTGAAACTTGTGTATAATTGATTAGATCTCATTGATTTCTTGTTGATGTTGTGTCTATCTCCATTAATGAGGGGCTTGTTGATGTGTGTGTCTATCTCCATCAATTAAGGCGTGACAACTTCAATAGATCTAGTTGGTTTAGTTTATAATTCTTGTTTCCTATTGATTCTTGTTTTGATTGAATGAATTCGATGTTAGGCTTAAGTAAACTGGCAGATCTCCATCGTGTAATGTGCTTGAACGTCTTAAGAAACATGTAGCCAAGGCATACTAGGCTATTAATGTAGTATTTTACGCATGAGCCACTGTTTACAATCCCTATGGTTGTGCCGGGCATGGCATAGGAGGAGATAAGAGCTCATAGAATTGGAGAGATATGTATGCCACTCCATGAGTTATTAGGAATACACCCGTCAATTAAAATAAGGTTTACAGACAATAGGTAGAATTGGATAGCTAGCAAGGAGTAACATATCATAGGTAGACATGCTTCACTTACCTTGTAGAACCCTAGTTTATTTTACTACACATTAGTTTAATTAGTAGCTTTTGGGTTAGTTGATTAGCAACTAATTCCGCCCCTTCTTCCAAAACCCGAGATTTTCACTTGCTTTTCATAAAATATAAAAACACAAAAAGAATCATTCTTCACCTTTACACCTAGTTAAATCAATTTCAATCCTAACGACACTATTCCTAGCTGAACGATCAATCCCCCGGTACTTGTCACTATACTATACTACAACGATCAGGTACACTGCCTGGTGGGGGTTGTAAGCTTCTCGAGATCCCTTGAGAAGTAAAGCCTAGTGCGATTCCCACGTATCAAGTTTTTGGCGTCGCAACCCGGGGAATAGTTATTGTTTAGGTTGAATTTGATTTTTATTAGGTCTACTCATTAGATTCCTATCGAGTGAGATTTTTTCTTTTTTATTTTGTAACTTTCTCCTAGTCTATCTTTTCTTTGTGATTTTGTTTGTAATTTGCTTCAAATGGACCTTACACTTAGACTTCTAAGATTACAAGATAGGGTTGAGCGGCTAACACACCAAAGAGTTCAAAATACATCGTTTAGAGACACCTATGAATCATATGAGCCTTCACCTAGGATAGATTCTAATGAACAACCTCCATGTTTAGGATCTCGTGTTAGTGAGGCTAATAGAAAAAGCGACCAAGTTTGCCAAGGAATTATGGATAGAGCCGTATCAATAAACCATAAGTTGGATGAAGCACTAGGTTTGTTATTATCACTACCTAAGTGTTGGGAATTATTCTATCAGTTACCACGGCTAGTGAAGAAGTTACAACTGCAAGAAGATTGTACTTGCAGTGGAAACTCATTACCACTGCAAGAACAAATATTACCACTGCTCACTTGTTAGCTGTTAGAGAAACGCGTATTGATAAACATAGAAAAGATTTTGTGTATATCTTATTCTATTAGTATTATACTTATCTTGTACAAGAGGACTCCTTGTTCTATAAAAGGAGATCCTAGATGATAACTTAGATATACGTTTTCTTAGAGCTTCAAGGTGTAACCCTAGTGATATCTCAGATCACTCGTATTATTATTATTAATAATATTGGAGCTAGTTGTTTTGTTATATTCATTGTTCACACATTAATCTGTTTCACTTACAATTAATCTTCTAAGTATCATTAAGTAGATTCCGCATACTTAGTGATATCACTCAAAGTATCATTATCAACACAAGTTCAAGGTGTACACGATCCAACAAGTGGTATCAGAGCAAGGCTTTGATATTTTGATTTAGAAGATCCAATGGCAGATTCAAAAGATACAATGGAGACAGAAACAAGCCAATCTAATATTGCTGCAAAGCTTCCCAAGCTTAAAATTAATGACTTTGAGATGTGGAGGCTTATGATTGAACAATTCTTTATGGTTCAAGACTACACATTATGGGAGATCATAACGTGTGGAAATTCATTCAAACCTGGTACAACTGTTGAGACAGTTGGTGGCAAGCCAGTAACAAAAGTAAATGCTGGTCCAGTTACAAATGATGAAAGAAACCAACTTAAGAATGATTTGAAGGCTAGAGGTTTGCTATTGATGGCTCTACCCAGAGAACAAGTCCAGGCTTTTACCAAATACAAGGATGCAAAGACCCTCTTTGATGAGATATGTGAAGTATTTGGTGGTAATGACTATACCAAGAAAACTCAAAAGACTTTACTGAAGCAGACCTATGAGAATTTTGGCTTATCAAGCAATGAATCTCTTGATAGCATATTCACAAGGCTACAAAAGATTGTAACTCAGCTGACTGCTTTTGGAATAGAGGTAGAAAAGGAAGACCTCAATCTTAAATTTTTAAGAAGTTTACCTGCTGAGTTTGATACAAATGTTGCTGTATGGGAGGACAAGTCAGATCTTGAGACAATGAAGCTTAATGATGTGTACAATAACTTCAAAGTTATTGAACAAAGACTTAAGAAAGCTGGCAAGTTAAAGACAAGTTCTGCAGGAGTTGCACTCATATCATCATCAGGTAATGACAGTTCTGATGATGAAAGTGACAGTGATGATGACAGTGGTAACATGATTGTTTCCACTGGTAATGGAAATGTTTCCACTAGGAGCTCAAAGAAGCAGATTGCAGGACTAAGTGATGCTACTTTCTATGCCTTTATATCCAGCCATGTGGGTGGTTCAATCCTCAATCATGAGGACTTGGATCAAATTGATGAAGATGATATGGAGGAGATGGACATCAAATGGCAGGTAGCATTGCTCAGCTTAAGATCAAAGAAGTTCTGGAAGAAGACAGGGAGAAAGATTCATATAAGTGGAGATGAGACTGTAGGTTTTGATAAAAAGAAGGTGGAGTGCTATAACTGTCACAAGAAGGGGCACTTTGCAAGAGAATGCAGAAAACCAAGGAAATCTGACAATAAGTCAACTTGGTACAAGAAGGAAAAGGCCAAAGAACCTACAACAGAAGAGCCAAAGGTGCTATTGGCTATTGATGGAGTAAGCTTTGATTGGAGCTTTATGGGTCAGAATGGAGAAGATGATACAGAATCTGCAATGCTAGCCACTGAGCATGCACTCATGGCTTTCTCTGACTCTGAGGTATATACTGATAATGCTTGTTCTAAAAACTGTAAGGCTGCTAAAGAGTTAGAGGTTTCTAAAACACAATATGATGAACTGATGCTAGATTTACATCATACTAATTATAATTTAGCAAATCATAAAAGAGGTCTAGGTGTTTTAGAAAAGCAGATAGAGCATTATAGGGCTAATGAATCTAAGTTCAGAGATGATATTGCTGTTTTAAAAAGAGACTTAGATTTTTATCTTGAAGTAAATAAAGCTCTTAGGGAAGAGATTGAGAAAGTTAAAAAGGCTAGTGAGAATATTGAGATTACTAAGAAAACTCTAGACCATCAATCCAAGAGCATTGACAAAATTTGGGAAGCCCAAATTGTGAGCAAAGCTAAATCAGGTCTTGGATACAATACTGTTCCACCACCTCTAAGAGGTGTTCCAGCACCTCCTGGTATTGATCTTGCTCACACAGGCTTAGAAGAGTTTCAGGATCCACCCATGACCTATGGACCAAAATTTGTTAAACCAGTTGAAACTGAAAAGGTTCAGGTTGAGGTTGAGACTTTTGATAGTGCTAGTGACTCATCTCTTAAAGATGAATGTTTGAATGTTGAGTCTAAAACTATTGTTACTGAAAATGTTAAAGTTGAGGAGTGTAAAAGCATTCCTGAAGAAGTTAAAGAGAAGCCTAGAACACAGTCAAATTTCACTAGGTCTACTACTAGGTATGCTGAAATGTACAGGGATAGGCCTAAATCTCCTAGAGGTAACATGAGAAGTTGGAATCATGTTAAAACTAGACAGTTTGGTAGTGACTTTGTGTTTTACAATAAGGCTTGTCACATATGTGGTAGCTTTGACCATTTAGCTAAAGACTGTACCTACCACATGGGAAGAAGGGAAGTTTTTACAAGGGTGAATGGATCAAATTCTAATAAAATGACTCACCCAAATCCCCTAAGCAAAATGGTTCCCAGGTCTGTTATGCTTAACACTGGCATTAAACATGTTTCCACTGCTAGACCAGCAGTTACCACTGCCAGAAGTAATAACAGAGTTTATCCTAAGTCCCCTGTTACTTCTTTTGTTAAATCTTACCAAACAGGGAAAAAGACTTATTTTGAAAAGAATGATCACAAGAACCAAATGTGGAGACCAAAATTTACTAATCCAGCAGTTTCCACTGCTAGGCATGCAGTTACCACTGCAAGACCAATTGTTTCCACTGATGTTCAAAAGAAAAGGGTAAAATTGGGAAAAGCTGTTAAGGCCTCAGCTCGTTGGGAATGGAAACCAAAAGGAACAACAAACAATCCCAATGGTGTATCAATGACCTTTGATAGATATAATTATATTGATACACGAGGCAGATCCAAGTCATTTGTGGCTTGGGTCCCCAAAAGGTACTAATTCCTTTATATTGTGTGCAGGGACATTCAAAGACAAAAGAAGATCAAGGTTATTCAGATAGTGGATGTTCCAGGCATATGACTGGCAACAAGGCTTATCTTTCTAATTTCAAATCACTTGATGGGCAAGCTGTCAGTTTTGGAGGAGGAATTGGTGGAAAAGTTTCAGGCAAAGGTACTATCAAGGCTGGAAACTTGGACTTTGAGAATGTATACTATGTACCAGAACTCAAGTACAACCTCTTCAGTGTGTCACAAATGTGTGACAAGAAACACAGAGTTCTATTCTCAGAAGATGAATGCTTTATCTTATCTAAGGATTATAAGCTACCTGAAGAAAAAGACATTTTGCTTAAAATTCCTAGAAAAGGTAATCTATATAGCATAGACATGAAGAAGATAGTAGCTAAGGATGATGTTACTTGTTTACTTGCAAAAGCCACTCTGGATGAATCTATGCTTTGGCACAGAAGACTGGGTCATGTTAATTTCAAGACTATCAATAAGATTGTAAAAGATGGTCTGGTCATAGGATTACCTCAGAAGAGATTTGAAAATGATCAAACATGTGTTGCTTGTCTTAAAGGAAAGCAACACAAAGCTTCATGCAAGTCCAAGACAGTTAATACTATTGATCATCCACTCTACATGCTACATATGGACTTGTTTGGTCCTACTTCTGTTAGCAGCATCAATTTGAAGAAGTATTGCCTTGTTGTAACTGATGATTTTAGCAGATTTACGTGGGTTTTCTTCTTAAATACCAAGGATGAAACCACTGACATACTCAAGACTTTCATCACTGAAGTTGAAAATCAGACTGAAAAGAAGATAAAGATCATCAGATGTGACAATGGGACAGAGTTCAAGAATAGAGTAATGGATGACTTCTGCAGAGACAAAGGTATTAAAAGGGAATTTAGTGTTGCTAGAACACCTCAGCAAAATGGTGTTGCTGAAAGAAGAAATAGAACACTAATTGAGGCTGCAAGAACTATGATTGCTGATTCAAAGTTACCAGTGACATTTTGGGCTGAAGCAGTTAACACTGCTTGCTATATTCAAAATAGAGTATTAGTGGTCAAGTCAAAGAACAAGACACCGTATGAGCTTTTCAGAGGAAGACCCCCACTTTTGGATTTCTTGAAGCCATTTGGATGTCATGTCACAATTCTGAATACCATTGATCATTTGGGAAAGTTTGAAGAAAAGGCAGATGAAGGTTTCTTTGTTGGTTATTCCATGGTTAGTAAGGCTTTTAGAGTCTACAACTTAAGAACAAGAAAGATAGAAGAGAATTTGCATGTTCAATTTCTTGAAAATAAAGCTAATATAGCAGGTTCAGGACCTGAATGGCTATTTGATCTTGAGACTTTATCAAATACCATGAATTATGTTCCTATTGCTTCAGATTCAAGTGATGTTGATCTTGAAGATTCAGAAGAGTTTATTGATGATGATGAATCTTGTCAAGATGATGAGGATGACAAAGATCAATTTGTTATGCCAATTTGGGACTTTGAAGCTAATGCAGACTTACAACCTTCACAACCTTCAAAGAATACTAGTCAGGAAGATGAATTTGTGAATTTTGATGTTCTGCATGATGATATTCCTGAAGACAGTGGTAATCCTACTACCACTGCAACACATGATGTTTCCACTGAAGGTCCAGCTGTAGAAAATATAGCTCAGGAGACACAAATTGATGATGTTGAAATCACAAATATGCCATCATCATATGATATTCCTAACACATCACAGTCTACAATTCATAAAGCTCATCCAATTAAGAATGTTATTGGAGAAATTAATTCAGGTGTGAAAACAAGAAGGCAAACAAGGATGACAGATGTTCATGGGTTCATAAGTGAAGTCTATGAGTCCAAGAATCATATTACCAAGAATGAATGTTTATTCTTCTGCTTTCTATCACAAATGGAGCCTAAAAATGTTTCTATGGCTTTAGGAGAATCAAGCTGGGTTGAAGCTATGCAGGAAGAGCTATTGCAGTTTAAGCTTCAAAAGGTTTGGGTTCTTTGTGACTTACCTGATGGTATGAAAGTGATTGGTACTAAATGGGTGTTCAGAAATAAGAAAGATGAAAGAGGCATTGTCATCAGAAACAAAGCTAGATTAGTTGCTCAAGGATACACTCAAGAGGAGGGTATTGATTATGAAGAAGTTTTTGCTCCTGTTGCAAGGCTTGAGGCTATTAGACTATTTCTAGCTTATGCATCATTTATGGGCTTTACTGTCTATCAAATGGATGTTAAGAGTGCCTTTCTTTATGGTACTATTGATGAGGAGGTATATGTTGCTCAACCTCCAGGCTTTGAAGATCCACATCACCCCAACAAAGTTTATAAAGTAGTCAAGGCTCTTTATGGTCTACATCAGGCTCCAAGGAAGTGGTATGAAACCTTAGCTACTTATTTAATGAATAATGGGTTTCATAGGGGCAAGATAGATCAAACTTTGTTTATCAAGAAAGATAAGGGTGATATACTACTTGTTCAAGTATATGTTGATGATATTATCTTTGGATCAACTAAACCAGAGATGTGTAAAGAGTTTGAGAAGCTGATGAAAGATGAATTTCAAATGAGTTCTATGGGGGAATTCACATTCTTTTTGGGGCTGCAAGTTCAACAGAGTAAAGAAGGAATTTTTATTAGTCAAGACAAGTATGTGGCTGAGATTATTAAGAAGTTCAAGTTCACTGATGCAAAATCTTCCAATACCCCTGCTGACAAGACCACTCACTTATTATTGAAGAATGCTAGTGGTGTAAATGTGGATGTGCATACTTACAGGTCAATGATTGGCTCTTTGATGTATCTTACTTCTTCAAGGCCAGACATTATGTTTGCTGTGTGTGCCTGTGCAAGATTTCAAGTAACTCCAAAGACATCTCATATGACTGCAGTGGAAAAGATTTTTCGATACTTGAAGACATATCCTAGTCTGGGATTGTGGTATCCAAGGGAATCTCCTATGGAGTTGATTACCTACTCAGATAGTGACTATGCTGGTGCAAGCTTGGATAGAAGGTCAACCACAGGAGGATGTCAATTCCTTGGATGTAGATTGGTGTCATGGCAGTGCAAGAAACAGACAATGGTTGCTACTTCAACTACTGAAGCAGAATATGTTGCAGCTGCTAGTTGTTGTGCTCAGATCCTTTGGCTTCAGAATCAACTCTTGGATTATGGGTACAATTTCATGAACACCATCATCTATATAGACAATAGTAGTACAATTTGCATTATTAAGAATCCTGTGCAACACACTAAAACTAAACATATTGAAATTAGACATCACTTTATTAGAGATTGTTTTGAGAAAAAGCTCATTAATGTTGTCAAAATTCATACTGATGACAATTATGCTGATTTATTAACAAAAGGGCTTGATGTGGGTAGGTTTCAGTACTTGGTAACAGGTATTGGAATGCTTAATCCATAAATTCTTGATGTCTAATACTTTTTAGTGTAGCAGGATGGATTTTAATGTACTATTATTGTTTGTATATGTATGAATGGCTTTTCACTAACAATTCAGCTCAGTGGAACCTATGCATCACACAGTGGAAAGATTTGCTCTCACAGTGATAACAAGGAAATAGAGAAGATCATTTATTTATTGCTTAACAAAGGTTGCAGAGTACATTCTTTTCAAAGACTACTTCAAAACACATGTCCATAACATACAACCTAACAACCTAAGATCTTCAGACACTACATAGGCTTCTTTCCTTTGCCCTCATATGTATGCTTGCTCTTAGCTGGCTTGTTCCTCTTCTCATCAAAGGATTGTTGCTTCCTTGGACATGCAAGACCAAGCACTTGTGGTGGAGGTTTCAGATCTTTTGCAGACTTTGATGACTCTGGCCACTTCATGTTGCTTATGGCAGTTTTCAGGGCAGTTGTAAGTGCTTTTGGCAGTTCCTCAGACAGGTTGAAGGTTGGATCATCTTTCTCTGAATCAACATCAACAGATGGAGCTGATACAGTTGTTGGTGGAAAGTATCCACTCCATCCAGTAGAATGCTCCTCAGAATCTGAGTAGTAGCTGATTGCTTCATCTGAAGAATCATCCGAGGAGATATAGATAAGTGGAAACCAACTCATGATAATGTATGGGATTATGTTTCTTGAGGGATGTTGTTGATGAAAGATAAAGGTTTTTGATCCCTATTTATATGCAAAGTCAAGGTTTATGGCTAATTAATGAAGATTATTTACTTCCATCCGTTTTGGTAGGTTGAAGAAGTTATTATGGAAGATATCAAGTTGCCTTTGGAGCAATTAATGTATAAATAGTAACTTGGGTTTACTATTTTTGGTTAAGATTGGATGGTTACTTTGAATGGAGTTATAAGATGTGTATCTTAAGACACATAACAAATGGTTATTGATTCACCATGTCTAATCCACATAAGAATCAACTAGTCCTGAGCAAACGGCTACAGGTAAAGACACATCAAATCCGTTCATGGTTGATAGTTTACCAAAAACTAGGTTATCAACTCACCATACATCTTTGTGATCAAGAGTTGGCTAGTCCATAGCAAACGGCTCATGGTAAAGACATATCAAATCCGTTGATAGCTGATAGTTTGCTAAAAACTATAATTAGAGCATACAATTTTACATGTTTTACTTCTCATTGCTCTTTGAAAAACTCTTTTGATTTTTACCACTGCAGGTTCACAGTTACCACTGACAGTGTAAACTTTTTCTTTGGCAACACTTCATGTGTCTGATTCTCACGAATTAGATATAGGTTGTGCAGTTTCTATGCCTTATGATGCATCTCTCTCAGAAGGTAATACATCTGGAAGTACTGAAGGTAGTATGTTACCAAAAGGAATTGATGGAACTGTGTACCCCATTCTCTTAACAGATGGATACTTATTGATGGAAGGACTTCTGAATTTTGTCTGATTATGCTGCTTATTGATGGAGATTCTTCCAAACAGGGGAGGATACAAAATTTTGATAATAATGATCAGATTCAGGGGAGGTTTGTCTTCAGCATGGTTTGCTCTCAGCATGTCAAAGTTAAGAGTGAATGCAGATAATGAGAAGGTTAGATCTTTGATTCAGAAGATATATGATCAAAGTGTAAGTGCAGATAAAAGATTAAGAAAAACAAGATAAGTGTTTGGAAGAATTCCCATATCCTCAGGTTTATTGTATACTTGAAGAAACTTATTGATTTACTAATAAATCATAAGTTTAGGGGAGGATTGTTGGGAATTATTCTATCAGTTACCACGGCTAGTGAAGAAGTTACAACTGCAAGAAGATTGTACTTGCAGTGGAAACTCATTACCACTGCAAGAACAAATATTACCACTGCTCACTTGTTAGCTGTTAGAGAAACGCGTATTGATAAACATAGAAAAGATTTTGTGTATATCTTATTCTATTAGTATTATACTTATCTTGTACAAGAGGACTCCTTGTTCTATAAAAGGAGATCCTAGATGATAACTTAGATATACGTTTTCTTAGAGCTTCAAGGTGTAACCCTAGTGATATCTCAGATCACTCGTATTATTATTATTAATAATATTGGAGCTAGTTGTTTTGTTATATTCATTGTTCACACATTAATCTATTTCACTTACAATTAATCTTCTAAGTATCATTAAGTAGATTCCGCATACTTAGTGATATCACTCAAAGTATCATTATCAACACAAGTTCAAGGTGTACACGATCCAACACTAAGGATATAGGTGATCGTGACACGTGGAATGATGAGGTAAATAACATAAGCCCACAAAATACTCAACCATCATTTGAGGCACACACGCCGCGTGTGACTTACCCGGAAGAAGTAGAAGAAACTTTAGGAATTCGGATGGAGGTAGAACCCTTGGACCAGGCACCACTTGAGGATATAGGTTTGAACACTTGTAGTGATAACCTTACTCCTAGTTCTAGGGAATTTCCTAGTGTTGATGAACCAGAACCTCAATCTTTACACACCTTTCCATCCTTAGATATATTTCTAGGAGACAAAAGAGGAACAGACCCACCCATCAACCAATATTATCCGGGTAGTTTTAGGATGAAGGAAGCCATTCACTCACCCCCTTCACCTCACGTGGCATATTCACACCCTAAGGGTGTGTATCGCTACTTTCACCCACACTTAATCCTAAGTGTAGGGAAAACCTCCCCTATTTCCGTTAAACAAGGGTAGAGTCAGGCTCGTGACTCGAACAAAAACAAGCGCTTCTTGGGAGGCAACCCATATTTTGTGTGTTTTATTTGTTTGTTTGTTTGTTTGTTTGATTTTATTTGTTTCCGTATGCATGCTTTATTTTTATTGTTTGTGGCTCATGTTTCAAAATAAATTGTGAAAATGCTTTATTTTGTTTTTAACTTCGTCTTAATTGCATATAAAGGTATTTTGCAACAGATAAGTGTAAGGGAGATCCAAATTTGTTTATAAGAACGAAATTGAGCATGAACCACAACAATATTAAATGGACATGTGTATTAGTACTTGTTAGAGTCAAATGCTTGTATCGAGTCATAATGATGTTTTGCAGGATTTTCCAGGAAGTAGGACCAAGTTTTTCCGGAAACTTCACATTAGAATTTCTACAGGTCAATCCTGACGGCGTCACGTGTAAAAATCTGGAAATTTTACCGGTTTTGTTTTTCTAACGGAGTCTTAAAGTTTTTGTTGAATTATTAAGTTTTATAATCTCCAGGAAATCTGCAAACATTCATTCCACAAGCATTATATCTTTAATTGTTTTGTTTTTATTCCTAAGTCTGGAATTACATCTAGTTGTGAGTTATCTTTGTTCGGGTTGATGCTTTGGGTTTTTGTCTGTTTTCTCAGGATTTACAGGTTATGTATGACAAGAAGATGATTATTTTTCTGGAAGGGAAGCTTTGATTATTCATTTTCTTTGAGGAAGATTTAACCTGGCCACCTAATTATCCATACCGAGCGAATCAGGGGAGTATTTGATTTCATTTGTTTTACTTATTTAACTTTTACATTCTTTACTTGAACATTGGGGACAATGTTCATCTTAAGTGTAAGAGGAGGGTAAAATGATGATACCTTACAAATACACTTTCGCTTGAGTTTGCTTTGTTTAATGGTAGATGTGTAATAAAACTATGAGAAACACTTGTTAGTGCAATTTTAGCGCCAAACTTAAAATTTTTTACAACATTTAGGAGTGAAACTTTAGCAATAGCAAGCGTCCCATGGATAGGAGATTGTATGACTAGCACATAACCGTATATTCAGAAAAATTTTCCACCCAAATATGTGAAGTTCGCCTTTATATTTGATAGGAAAAGCATTTACTATTAGTGCTTATGAGTGTACCGGTAGCATTTAGATTCTAGAACTTGCGTTAGTGATGCATCCCGAGACCGCTAGTGAGACTACATTCGTGTGGTAGGATTTCTACATGATAAGAGGCATTAGGATCACCCTTGTGTTAAACCCGTATTATAATTTCTTGACCATTTAAGTCATATTGCTTGACTACTTAAGTCAACTAATTTTTCCCACACCCTTAGCGTTGTACTCATTTTTAGTACACGAAACCCCTAGTACACCCCTCCGAGCCTATCTTTTCGTTTCTAACTTTAAGCATCTTACTTAAAGGAAGAATTTGTTACACCCCACTTAAATGTACACCCAAATCGCCTTAGCCTTCCGTGTATGCGCTCATTTTTACTGCATTATTGTTATTTGTTAAACCCTAAGTTAACTATCTAATTGATTACATGGTTGCTAAGTCGAGTCATATCCTTGTACATATTGTTTTGGGACGATTGGGACTCATGGGTAAAGTACTTATTTTGTGGAGTAATGGGGAAGAACATCATTTATTACCCCCATATGTGCGTTAATCTTAAAAGTACTCCAAGTGTTTTTATTTTCTTAATTCGAGTCATTAGATTAGTTTATTGTAAAGTATGTAAAGATTCAAGTGTAAGGGGAACGTTTATTCCCTATGATGTATTATTTTGGATGGTATGGTAAGAGTGTATGAAAAAAAAAATAATAAAATAAATAAATAAATAAATCGAAAAAATCAAGAAAAGAAAAAAAAAATATAGAAAAAGAAAAAGAAAAAAAACATACAGACTACCATCCATTTTCATTCTATGTTCATTTTATGTTTTTGTTATTTTTCATTTATTAGCTTAAGTAGAGTCTAGTCTTGGTTTAGCAAGGCCATATTGTACATGTAATTAACCAAGATTGTTAACTCGCCACCAGTAAAGACTGTCTTTATCCAACAAAACCGTGTATTTCATATCCCTACACCTAACGTTACAACCCTTTAAAAGACCTCTTTGATAGTTTATCCTAGGTGCTTACGCCATGTGGTGGAGGTTTGATCCTTTCCCAAGCCTATGGTAATCTATTTTGCTATGACAGGTAGTGAGAGATATCTTCCGTTTCCATATTGTAATTTATACTTTTTTACACCCGAGAGATGTGAGTATCTAAACACTATTTTTGAGGTGCTAGTGTATGACCTCCGTGCTTGTCTTTGGTCTTTAGTGGAACAATTATTTGTTGTAATTACTTTTATATTAGTGTTAAATGACCCCTAACTTGTATTTTGACTAGAATAAAAGCGCATTTGCTTGAGGACAAGCAAATCTCAAGTGTAAGGGTATATGATGAGGCGAAAAATGAACCACTTTTAGGGGGTCATTTAAGCCTGAAATTGAATTTATTTGATCAAATATTGCCCTAAATCGTTCCTTTTGTGATTTTTGGTACTTTGGGAGTGAAATCTGGAAAAGAAGGCATTTTGGACGTTTTTTGAGCATAAAAGTGAAGAAAACGGCAAATTCTCAATTTTCCTTGCTGGGAACAGTAGGTGACGGCCTCAGGAGGAAATATTTTACGGCGTCAAGAGTAAAAGTGGTGACGGCTCAGAAGAAACGTGAAGGCGTCACCCAAGGCCGTCACGTATTAACTGGTCAAAACTTGCACGCGTGGTAGCTGACACCGTTTTGGCCATAACTTTTGCATACGAACTCGGATTTGAGTGATTCAAAAAAGGAAACGAAGAGGACGAAGAGATCTACAATTTGGTGAAAAAATGGTCATGACAGCGTCAAGAGTAACGGGCTGACACCGTCAAGATGGGCTGACAGAAAACATGCCTATAAATATAACATCATAACTTCACTTTTTGTAAGCCCTAAACCCTAAGGTCGATTCCTGGGTTTAGGTGGGTGTTTTTCCAGCAACTTAGAGGGTTTAAATCACTCCATAAACATCATGTATTGGTTTGATGATTCTATCTTAATTATGTTTTCCATTATCATTGTTGTTTGCTCTTCTTTGATGATGATTTGCTAATTCACCTTGTGTCTACTTATGATTGTGTGAAACTTGTGTATAATTGATTAGATCTCATTGATTTCTTGTTGATGTTGTGTCTATCTCCATTAATGAGGGGCTTGTTGATGTGTGTGTCTATCTCCATCAATTAAGGCGTGACAACTTCAATAGATCTAGTTGGTTTAGTTTATAATTCTTGTTTCCTATTGATTCTTGTTTTGATTGAATGAATTCGATGTTAGGCTTAAGAAAACTGGCAGATCTCCATCGTGTAATGTGCTTGAACGTCTTAAGAAACATGTAGCCAAGGCATACTAGGCTATTAAGGTAGTATTTAACGCATGAGCCATTGTTTACAATCCCTATGGTTGTGCCGGGCATGGCATAGGAGGAGATAAGAGCTCATAGAATTGGAGAGATATGTATGCCACTCCATGAGTTATTAGGAATACACCCGTCAATTAAAATAAGGTTTACAGTCAATAGGTAGAATTGGATAGCTAGCAAGGAGTAACATATCATAGGTAGACATGCTTCACTTACCTTGTAGAACCCTAGTTTATTTTACTACACATTAGTTTAATTAGTAGCTTTTGGGTTAGTTGATTAGCAACTAATTCCGCCCCTTCTTCCAAAACCCGAGATTTTCACTTGCTTTTCATAAAATATAAAAACACAAAAAGAATCATCCTTCACCTTTACACCTAGTTAGATCAATTTCAATCCTAACGACACTATTCCTAGCTGAACGATCAATCCCCCGGTACTTGTCACTATACTATACTACAACGATCAGGTACACTGCCTGGTGGGGGTTGTAAGCTTCTCGAGATCCCTTGAGAAGTAAAGCCTGGTGCGATTCCCACCTATCAAATATAAAAAAAAATGATTCTGCAGGTCGGCGGACACGGCGGACCCCTGAAATGGGTTCCGTCCGTTATGTCTGAGGGTTCCGCCGACCCTGCTGAGAAAAAGAGTTATGGATTTGTTTTGATTTTTGTGATTTTTGTCTAATGTCCAGAACTACAATGTAGGTTCCATGAGTCCTAAGCCTAGCCTAAGAAGGTTAAAAGGTTCACGTTTAAGGGGTTTTGTAAGAATGTCGGCTATGTTGTCTTCGGAAGAAACTTTCTCAATTGAGATATTTCCTTTTTGAACGTTGTCACGAAGGAAATGATGACGGATTTCAATATGTTTGGTACGAGCATGTTGAACCGGGTTTTTGCTAAGATCAATGGCGCCTTTGTTGTCACAAAGAATTGTGATGTCGTTGAGTTGAATTCCGAAGTCGACAAGAGCTTGCTTCATCCAAAGAGCTTGTTGACATGCCTTTCTGGCCGAAACGTACTCGGCTTCCGTTGTTGAGATAGCAAGAGCCGTTTGCTTCTTAGAGAACCATGAGGTGAGACAATGTCCAACAAAAGTACAAATACCACTTGTACTTTTTCTATCGACATAGTCACCGACATGATCCGAGTCGGCATACACTATGGTGTCTATTCCCGTTCCTTTGGGATACCATAAACCTAAATGTGTAGTGCCCTTAATATACCTAAAAATCCTTTTAACGGCTTCGAGATGGGTAGTCTTAGGATCTTCTTGAAAACGAGCACATAGACAAACACTAAACATGATGTCGGGTCTACTAGCCGTTAGGTAAAGTAGACTACCAATCATACCTCTATATTTAGTGCTATCTACGGATTCACTTTCCTCATCCTTGGTGAGTTTAGTTTCCGTGGACATGGGTGTTTTGATTGGTTTCGAATCTTCTAATCCAAATTTCTTAAGCATGTCCTTAATAAATTTAGATTGGTTAAAGAAGATACCATCTTCTAGTTGTTTAATTTGGAGTCCTAGGAAAAGTTGAGTTCTCCCATCATACTCATTTCAAACTCGTCATGCATGATTTTTGAGAAATCCACACATAATTCTTGACAAGTTGATCCGAATATAATGTCATCAACATAGATTTGGACTATGATAATATGTGAATCTTTCTTCTTAGTGAAGAGAGTATTATCAACTAAGCCCATGGTATACTTATGGTCAACTAGGAAGGTTTTAAGTCGATCATACCATGCTTTTGGAGCTTGCTTAAGTCCGTAAAGTGCCTTTTTAAGTTTGTAAACATGATTTGGTTTTTCAAAATCGATGAAGTCCGGTGGTTGAGCAACATACACTTCTTTATTAATGACTCCGTTTAGAAATACACTTTTGATGTCCATTTGAAAGAGTTTAAAATAGTGTGCACATGCATATGCAAGTAAGATTCTAATTGACTCGAGCCTAGCAACCGGAGCAAAAGTTTCATCGTAGTCAATGCCTTCTTGTTGGTTATATCCTTGTCCAACTAGCCTAGCTTTGTTTCTAGACACAATTCCATTTTCATCCATTTTATTACGAAATACCCATTTTATTCCAATTATAGTTTGACTCTTTGGTTGAGGAACTAATGTCCATACATCATTCCTAACAAATTGGTTTAACTCTTCTTGCATTGCAATTACCCAAGACTCATCTTTAATGGCTTCATTAATATTTTTAGGTTCAATGGTTGACATGAAACAAAAGTAGTTGCTTTCATTTTGAACTTTTGACCTTAGTGTTCTTTCGTTAATGTTGCCAATGACACCATCTAATGGATGACTTTTAGATTCTTTGACATTGACAAGTTCTTTGTTTAATAGTTCATCTTCCTTGTCATCACTTAAAATTTCTTGTCTTTCTATTGCTTGGCTTTCAACTAAGTCATCATCTACCAAAGGTGATGTCTTAGAGGGAGGTGGACTCTCGTCAAATGTTACGTTCAACGATTCCTCGACTCTTAAGGTTTCTTTGTTCAAAACAATGTAAGCTTTACTATTTTGTTAATATCCAAGAAACACACCTTCATAAGACTTTGGGTCAAATTTGGTGAGATAATCCTTGGTGTTAAGAATGAAACATTTACTCCCAAACACTCTAAAGTATCCTAATGTAGGCTTTTTACCTTTATATAGTTCATAAGGAGTTTTATTCAAAAATGGTCTAATTAATACTCGATTTAAAATGCACGCTGATGTGTCAACGGCATTACACCAAAACTTTTGTGGAATGTTTTGTTCATTAAGCATTGTTCTACTCATCTCTTGCAATGACCGGTTTTTACATTCTACTACACCATTAGATTGAGGAGTACGTGGAGCCGAAAAGTTATGAGTTATACCATTATTATCACAAAAGTTTCCAAATTGAAATTCATTATCAAATTCACGACCGTGATCCGTTCTAATAGACACAATATTAGACCCTACTTGATTTTGAATTTTCTTACTTAGAATCTCAAATTTATCAAAAGCTTCATTTTTACTTTTCAAAAAATTTGTCCAAGTATATCTTGAGTAATCATCAACTATAACCAAAGTGTAGAAGTTACCTCCATAACTTTGTATAGCGGATGGACCAAATAAATCCATATGCAAAAGTTCTAGACACCTAGATGTAGAAACCAAGTTTTTAGCCTTATGGCTACTATGGACTTGTTTACCGACTTTGCAAGCATCACAAAAGTGTTGGTCGTATTTCACCTTAGGTAGGTTTCGAACTAAGTCTTTGGAGGAGAGGTTTTGGATTAGTCTCATGTTAGCGTGTCCTAAACGTCTATGACATAAAGTTGAAGATTCATCTAATGAGGTAAGACAAAGTTTGTCTCTAGATGTTGGATCCATCTTCATGACATATACGTTGTTCTTAAGGACACCTTTGGCTATGGTTATTCCATCTTTAAGTATTTTACTACCATTTTCACTAAAAAGGACATTATACTTATTACGGCAAAGTTGACTAATACTAAGGAGATTAAAACCTAAGTTATCAACATGAGCTACATCATCTATAAAAAGGGAGTCATGAGAGATTGTACCTTTTCCGATGATTTTGCTCTTAGATTTACTACCAAACGTAACATTACCTCCGTCACATTTGTGATAAGAAGTGACGAGGCTTTTGTTACCCGTCATGTGCCTTAAACAACCACTATCTTTAATCCATTCATCCGGTTCCAAACAAACTTTGAGGCACACCTATTTTATGAAAAACACTCAAACATTTGGTCCCCAATTTCTCATGGGTCCAATTTGGTTAAGCATACCATTAACTTGTTCCAAGTATGAAAATAGAGCATAAGGGTTCCATGTAATTTGGAGTTGGTAATGTCTAGGAGTGTTTTGATTCCAAACATGTTGGTAGTTTGGTCGAGCGTTGAAGTTGCTCTTTGGAAAGGGGCATTTGGGAATTGGAGTCTTAGGTCTTGGTTGAGTAGTCTTAGCTCTAAATTCATTTTTACTAAGTCCTACTCCAGTTTTAAACACAGGTTTTGTTCCATTTTTATACGTAACTTTAACAAATTTTGAACGATCCGATGTGGATGGAGTTACTGCTGCAGCAGGCCTGGCGGAACCTTCGGGTCCAACGGGCGGAACCCTGGATTGGGTTCCGTCTGATCCGCAGGCTGCTGTAGCAATTTTGTTAGTTTCTTGTGCAATCTTTTCTTGTTTCATTTGACCCTTTGAAGTTTCTATTTTCATGAATCCTAGTCCTGTTTAATCAAAGGGTGACTTTTGAATTTTCATAATTTCATCCGCACAAGAAATGCTCTTATCGAACTTCTTAAACTTTGTGGTTTGTTTTATTAGATCATTTTGAGTAATTTTAAGTTTCTCAACTTCGAGTTTAAGCTCTTCACATGATTTGCAAGAAGTGTCAACACCTTTACTCTTTTCGAATCTCTTAGCTTTTTCTTTTAATTCATAAACTTCATTTTCTAAAAACTCCTTTTTAGTTTTCAAAAATTTATTTTTGTTTATGATTTTTAAGCTCAATTCACAAAGTTTGTTATATTCTTTTTGTAAAGTGTCATCATCAATAGAGGAGTAAGATGAGTCGGAGAATACCTCATTTGAGTTGTGAGCCGTGAGAGCAATATCATCATTCTTTGGCTCATCGTCATCTCCTTCATAGTCACTCCAAGCACCACCTACAAAAGCTTGTTGAGGTTTGCTCTTGGGTGGTTTTGGACATTCTCCTACAAGATGACTTGTGTCTCCACACCTATAGCATTTTCTTTCAACTTTTCCTTTCCTATCATCATGATCTTTTCGGAAAGTTTTCTTGTCATCTTTAGGTTGCCTTACAAACTTTTCTCTTCTACGAAAGAACTTTTTGAAATCTCTAACGTCCATAGCATATTCCTCATCATCACTATCCGAAGTAGATTCTTCATCATCACTTGATTGGACTCTAGCTTTCAAGGCAATGGACTTAACTTTTTCTTTCTTGCCTCTAACTAGTTCCGAATCTTTTTCCATTACCATTTCATGAACTTTGAGGTTTCCAATTAGCTCATCAAGTGACATGCTTGAAAGATCTTTGGATTCTTCAATTGCCGTCACTTTTGCTCTCCACTTCGGATGGGTGCTCTAAGAAATTTCCTGACAAAGTTCTTACTACAAAAAGATTCATCAAGTGCTTTAAGTGAAGTAATAATAGTGTTAAACCTAGCAAAAGCATTATCAATAATCTCATCTTCGGAAATAACAAATTGTTCATATTGTTGAACAAGAAGATCAATTTTGTTATCTTTAACTTGTGAGTTTCCTTGATGAGTGACAATTAAAGATTGCCAAATATCTTTGGCGGTTTTACACAAAAAGACTCTTTCATATTCTTTCTTAGGCAAAGCGTTGTAAAGCATCATTTTAGCTTCATTATTTTTACCAATCAATTTCTTTTGATCATCATCTTTAATGTTAGTAACTACGTTATCACCATCAATGATTATATACCATAAATCTATATCTTTAGATTTCACGTAAGTTTCAAAACGGTTTTTCCAATATATAAAACCATTTGCTTCAAAGAGTGGTGGTCTTTGCATAGATTGCCCTTCTTTGTAATTTTCAAAATCCATGGATCGTTTCAAGTTTTAAAACACAATATATTTTAAAAGCTTGAGTAACGTAGCTCTTGATGCCAATTGTGGAAAACTAGAAGGGGGGTTGAATAGTTTACCATTTAAAATCTTTTTAACTTGTTTAGTTAGCTTTGAAACTTTCCATTTGATCAAAGATATATACACAAACACAATATATAACATGCAAGTAAATGAAAGAAACGATCAAACCACAACACGAGTATTTATCGTGGTTCGGCTACAAGGACTCTTTTTCCTTGCCCTACGTCCACGCCCCGAGTATCCAACTCGAGAGTTTCTTTCACTAGTCAACAAGCTCCTTTCACCGGCGGAGAAAACCTTACACGTCGCTTATACTTTTACCGACACTAAGCTAGATGTCGAGTTCTTTACCAAGGGTACAACCACTCCCGTTAGTTCTTTTACAAGGGTACAACTACTCCCGATACACTTTGTATTTTGAGGACTAAAATACTAACCGATCACTACTGAAAATACACAATCAAATGAAGTGTAAACTACACAAGTCTACACAATTCTAAGTTAACAAGTCTTGCAACGTTGTGTTGAATACTTGTTACTTTTAATGAGCTCGTGAATCTCTTTGCTACAAAAAGAAACTTCACATATGAAATGTGAAAGGGTTAGATGAAAGACTGAATGTGTGTGTGTAAAATATGATGTAGAGTGATAAGCCAAAAATCAACTTGTGGCTTGGTATTTATAGCAAAGCCATCTGCAGGCCTGGCGGATACGGCGGAACCCTCAGATGGGTTCCGCCCGTGTACCCCCAGGGTTCCGCCGGGCTTGCAGTTGGTTTTGCAATAAATCTTGCAAACCAAACAAAGTCACATCTCATTACACCTTGCAAACCAAACAATGTCACATCTCATAATATCAAGTCAAACACTAAACTTGCAAGCAACCACTTAGTAAGTGAAACACATTTCTTTCCATAAATGTATATTGACAAAACTTGCCATAAATGTGATGTGAAAATTCTATTTTAAGAAATAAAAAGTGTTGTGTTTTATGAAATGTAAAATGTAGAAAAAGTCTAGTTTATGCAAGTCTTTAAAACTAAGATTATGTTTTACTTAGAAACTAAAGTTTACATTTTGTTGTTAACAAAACTTAGCGAAGATCGTAAAATATAAATAACGTTTTTAGGCGATATTTGTATTAACAAAGTTATTTCGCAAAAGATAAGTGTACGGGGAAACCCCAAATATGTTTCTAAGAATAAAATTGATCATGATTCTCCACAATATTAAATGAACATGTGTATTAGTATTTGTTAGAGTCAAATGCTTGTATCGAGTCATAATGATGTTTTGCAGGATTTTCCAGGAAGTAGGACATAAGTTTTTCCAGAAATTTTCCGGAAACTTAACGTAAAGATTTCTGCAGGTCACTTCTGACAGCGTCAGGAATTAATACCTGACGGCGTCATGTGTAAAATTCTGGAAATTTTGCGAGTTTTGTTTTTCTAACGGAGTCTTAAAGTTTTTGTTAATTCTTAAGTTTTATAAACTCCAGGAAATCTGCAAACATTCATTCCACAAGCATTATATCTTACATTGTTTTCTAGGACATGTTAGTATATATAGATTGCCGCCGATTTTACGCGAAGTTGCCTTGTTTGTTTTCTCAGGTTTAACAGGTTATATATGACAAGAAGATGATTTATTTTTCTGGAAGGGAAGCTTTGAATGTTCATTTTCTTGGAGGAAGATCTAACCTTGTTACCACACTATCCACACCAAACGAATCAGGGGAGTATTTGCTTTCATTCTTTTACCTATTTCACTTTTACATTCTTTAATTGAACATTGGGGACAATGTTCATCCTAAGTGTAAGGGGAGGGTAAATGATGATACCTTATAGGATACAATTGTACTTGAGTTTGTTTGTTCGATGGTAGGTGTGTAATAAAACTAAGAGAAATACATGTTAGTGTAATTTTAGCGCCAAATTTAAAAATTTTTACAACATTAAGGAGTGAAACTTTAGCCTTAGCATGCGTCTCATGGATAGGAGTTGTGTGACTAGCACAAAACCGTACCATTCAGAAAAATTTTCCACCCAAATATGTGAGGTTCGCCTTTAGATTTGATAGGAAAAGCATTCATTATTAGTGCTTATGAGTGTACCGGTAGCATTTAGATTCTAGAACTTGCTTTAGTGATGCATCCCGAGACCGCTAGTCAGACTACATTCGTGTAGTAGGATTTACTACATGATAAGAGGCATTAGGATCACCCTTGTGTTTAAACCCGTATCATAATTACTTGACCATTTAAGTCATATTACTTGGCTAGTAAAGTCAATTAATTTTTCCCACACCTTAACGTTGTACTCATTTTTAGTACACGAAACCCCTAGTACACCCCTCCGAGCCTTTCTTTTCATTTCTAACTTTAAGCATCTTACTTAAAGGAAGAATTTGTTACAACCCACTTAAATGTACACCCAAATCGCCTTAGCCTTCCGTGTATGCACTCATCTTTAGTGCAATATTGTTACATGTTAACCCTTAGTTAATTATCTAATTGATTACATGGTTACTAAGTCTGTCATATCTTGTACATATTGTTTTGGGACGATTGGGACTCATGGGTAAAGTACTTGTGTTATGGAGTAATGGGGAAGAACATCATATATTACCCCCATATGTGCGTTAATCTTAAAAGTACTCCCAAGTGTTTTGATTATCTTAATTTGAGTCATTAGATTAGTTTTTTGTGAAGTATGTAAATATTCAAGTGTAAGGGGAATGTTCATTCCCTATAATGTATTATTTTGGATGGTAGGGTAAGAGCGTATGTAAAAAAAATATATAAAAAAAATAAAGAAAAATAAAGAAAAAGAAAAAAAATAGAAAAAGAGAAAAGAGAAAAAACATACGGACTACCATCCCGTTTCATTTTATGTTTGTTTCATGTTTTTTGTTATTTTTGATTTATTAGCTTAAGTCGAGTCTAGTCTTGGCTTGGCAACGCCATATTGTACATGTAATTAACCAAGATGATTAACTCGCCACCAGTAAATATTGCCTTTATCCAACAAAACCGTGTATTTCATATCCCTACACCTAACGTTATAACCCTTTCCCAGGTGCTTACGCCAAGTCGTGGAGGTTTGATCCTTTCCCAAGCCTATGATAATCTATTTTGCTTTGACAGGTAGTGAGAGATGTTTTCCATTTCCATATTGTGATATATACTTTATTGCACCCGAAAGATGTGAGTATCTAAACACTATTTGTGAGGTGCTAGTGTATGACCTCCGTGCTTGTCTTTGGTCTTTAGTGGAATGATTATTTGTTGTAATTACTTTTATATTAGTGTTAAATGACCCCTAACTTTTATTTTCATTAGAATAAAAGCGCATTTGCTTGAGGACAAGCAAATCTCAAGTGTAAGGGTATTTGATGAGGCGAAAAATGAACCGTTTTTAGGGGGTCATTTTAGCCCGGATTCGAATTTATTTGATCAAATATTGCCCTAAATTGTTCCTTTCGTCATTTTAGGTACTTTTGGAATGAAATCTGGAAAAGGAAGCATTTTGAACGTTTTTGGAGCACAAAAGTGAAGAAAACGGCAAAGTCTTAATTTTCCTTGCTGGGAACAGTACCTGACGGCGTCACAAGTTTCTTAATGATGGCGTCAAGAGTAATACAAGAGGTGGATGTGGATAAAGTCCGTGACGATCCAGAGAGTTTTGTACTAAGGACATGACGGTGTCACCCAAGGCCATCATGGTCCCAACATTAGTGATGACCCAAAACCAAATTGCACATGACGGCGTCAAAACTGGATCTAGGCAATCCGATTTTATTATTGGCGGCGAGTTGACGGCGTCACAGATTTCTTCTTGACGCTGTCACCCTGTATAATCTATATATAGTTTTCCAATTTTCATTCATTAGTGTGCAACTTTGAGGGAGAAACCCTAGGTCCGAATTTTTACAGCTTTTTCAAGGGTTTCAACCCTTTGAACTTTTCATGTCAATTTGAGATAAGTACTCTTTCAATTCAATCAATATGTCTATGTGTTGCTTGAATATATCTTACACTTGTCTTCAAATTAACATGCTCGGCTAGATCTCTTTTGTGTTTGCTTAGATGTAGTGAAACCTAGATGTTAATTATGGGTTGATTGTTTGTTTATAGTTGTTACGGGTGATTGTATTCGATGTTAGGCTTAAGAAAACTGGCAGACTTCCATTGGTGACATACTTGAATGTCTTAAGAAACATGATTAGAGGTGTACTATGATTTTTGGTTGTATTTAATGCGTAAGAGAATTCTAATGATCCCATGTTAGGAGCTTCTAACGGCTTGACATAGGAGTGAAGTAGGATCCTATAGAGTTAGGGAATATTGTACACAGCCCTATAACTAGTATTAAGGAATATGACCCATCATCCATGCAATTGTAACAAACTATCAACCTGTAAAAGATATCTAGGGAGTAATGAAACCTAAGTAAACACAACTTTCCCTATCATTGTTTACACCACACTAGTAATTAGATTTATTTTCATTTCTGTTATTTTATTTTGATTGCATCTTTAGTTATTGAGTTAGTTGGCTAGCAACTAATTCCGCCCACTCTTCCAAAAATTGGATTTTATTTGCTTTTATAAAATATAAAAATACAAAAAGAATCATCCCTCACCTCTAGACCTAGTTTTTAGGCTTTCTAATCCTAGCGACACTATTCCTGAGTTGAATGATCAATCCCCCGGTACTTGTCACTATACTATACTACAACGATCAGGTACACAGCCTGGTGCGATTCCTACGTATCAGTTTTAGAACACAACACTTTGAATTTTAAGACACGAAAATGACTTAATACGCACGAGTAGGCTAAGGAATGGGTATGGAGTATAATTGAGGCATAAGAAGAATGAAAGACTCAATACGCTTGATTAAAGAGTGATTTTGAGTCGAAACAGAAGAAAAGAGAAAATGATATTTAGGGATGAGATTTGCATCGAGGAAGCTAGAAGTCAATCATGAAAGTTTCAAGAAATGTCATAGACTATAACTAGAGAGCAAACAAAGAGTGAAGCAAGTGTGCATCGTCTATAGTGATTGATTGACGCCAAATTTGCTATAAACAATTGATGTGTGCTTATTCACGCATCATTTTTAGGCCTTAAATCAGACCAAATACACCAAATACTAACCAAATATGCCAAGAGAATGTGTGTTTTTGTATTTGTGTATGTACAGGTACGGATATGTGAAAATGGACAAAAACAAAGCTAAAACTGACAAAAACGAGCACGAGAATGGAAAAAGGTCAAAAGCCGGAGCCGGGGAAGCAAAATGATAAAAGAAAGCTCAAAATGTCATTAAAAGTCCTTAGAGGTTTATAAAGTTGCAAGATTAGTCCCTAGGCAAAGTTTAGAAGAAATGGCAATTTCAGTCCCTTATCTTTCAGATTTTGGCAAAAATAGTCCTTTAAAGAAATATTTGAAGAAATTACAAGAAAAGCCCTCAAAGAATCAAGGAATAACAAGAAAATCTATTGGATTACATTTATGAAAAATGGCAGATATGGTCCTTGAAATTTCAGATTTTATACAAAAGGTCCTTGGATTTTACCTTAAAAATACACTAAACCCAAAACCATACAATCCCTTATTTATCCCAACTCTAAATCTGATCCACAAAGCCCAAATTAATAATCCACAAACACCCTTCCAAGTCCAAAAGCCCATCACCAACCCTGTTTACCCGATCCAAACCCACCCTGGTCAAAGACCCCTTATAACCTGGTCAATACACTAATAAAATAATCAAAACCCTTTCCCACCCCCTAAAAAATTATTTTTACCCAGAAAACACTGTGCTATGAACCCTAGTTTTACCATCCCTCCAATTACCTCGATTAAATAATAAATTACCCAAAATTAATTAATATATGATTGGGTTATATCAAGAAATTGACTTATGTATGTTGGTGATTTGTCGAGAAAAAACAATTAAGAGAATGAAGATGTGATGATATTGAAACAACTCAAGGGTCTTATTTAAGGGAACCGTGTATACCGAGCTATTGCTGTAACCGTGTATACCGAGCTAAAAGTTGTATAACACCATTATGTTATTGATTTGCAGTCAGCACTTAGAGAAGGTATTGTTGTGGGTGGTGGATGTACTCTGTTCAGGCTTGCCTCTAAAATTGATACTATCAACGAGACCCTTGCTAATGATGAGGAAAAGGTATCTTTATTTCATAAATTTTGTGGAAATCTTGACATTCTTTTATCATTTGAATAAGTGGGCATGACGCTTGATAAAATTTTCTCACTCAACGTTGGCATGACACTTGAAAATTTATGCAGGTTGAAGCCAATATTGTTAAGAGTTATCCTCTTAAGTGATTGCAAAGAATGCAGGTGTCATTGGCAGCGTTGTTAGCATAAGGGTATGCTCTATTTCTCTATGATTGCAAATAACACATTTATCCTCTTAAGTTGATTGCAAAGGATTTGGTTTCAACATGTGTTTGTAGTAACTAAGTAAGTGTTATCACATATACTATCCAAGATGACAATAATTATATCATTGGTGTTATGGGTTGCAATATGTATTTTAATTTGGTGACTTAAAGTTAATAAGATAGGAATGGAGATACAGGCCCTAAAATTACACTACTTGCATGATATGAAATATGATCATATGCATATCCTAATTTTCTAAATATTTACCTTATATCTATTTTTTTAGATTTTCAGTTGTTGCACAATGGTGATTTGGTAACATGAATGCAGGTCATTACCTGACTTTGTTTTGATAAAAGATCAAATTTTGGGCATACTACGATTCAAATCACATGGTATGTGAAGAAAAAAGCATTTTGGTTTTCCAGTTTTACCTAAAATGAGCTCAGTTGTAAATTTTAGAATATCTCGATGAATGCTAAACTATCCTTTTCTGGTAATCCAATTGTTCCTCGGAATTCTTTCTTTCATGCTAACTTTTTAAAGAAATAGAGACCAAATAATGTCATTATGTTGTTTGTAGTTACTAAGGAAATAACTTTACTACTGGGTGAAGTAGTAACTCTTCAATTGTGGCATGTCTTAAGGTAAAGACAGTGGCTATTTAGTACTGGGTGAATAACATGAACTGATTATTATTTAATTGGATTAAGGGATGTTTGGATTGCTTTGTGTTACCTGCCTTAGGCGTTGTTTGAAAAATCCTAAAATCTGTTTTTCTTTTTAGCCATGGTCATTTATTATATTGTTTCATGAAATATAATAAACTTTAAGTTATCGTTTATATATACAAAGCACACTTTACCTGTAAATTAAGTTATTGATAATTATCCACTTAGCTATGTTCTATAAAGTATAAGCTACAGTGAAAATATCTGAACGATGTCTTTGTACAAGTGCTATTATTGTAATATTTTTAGACATTTGTATGATATAAATTATAAAGTACTGATTTTTTGGTTTCTTAAAAGTTGCATTTGAGGTCAATTGCCCCATGATCTCTCACCAGGCGGTTAAGGAAATCCTGCATATTAGCAATAATCATATGGTTAGCCAAGGGGCCATTTAGTTTGCTGTTACAAATTATTTTGTGTATGTGTTTGATAACAGATTGGTCTGGAAATGGGTTTTATAACAAAGTGGTCTGGGAATGGGTATGGATTTCTAGACCCAAAACTATGAGGTGGGTATGGAGGATTTCCAATTTAGTAGGTTTCAAACTATTAATTCTGAAACCAAACACCCCTTAGATATAAACACATTAGAAAAGCGTTTAAAGTAACTACGTCATAACATGGTGTTTTATGCAATTTTGAAGAATGAGAGTTGAACGACATTTAAAGCAAACACATACGTATCTGATTGTGTTATGAAATCTGTACCTTTTCTGCAGGTTGCTGACCTGTTGAACAAAATTCAATTGCACCCAAAACAATCGGCTCCGGAGGATAACGACTGCATGAACACAGTGTACGTCCCCCTATGAGAAGTGATGTGCTACCTGTGATGTAGCAGAGGTATTAATAATCTTTATTCTTATTATTTGGGTCAAACCTATTAAATATAAAATAGTTCAAGAAATTTGCCGAACCAAAACAAGCGTTCGCGACATATGGAGAACTCTGGTATGTTGTTAGGATGTGTATTTTCATCATGGGATCTATTGGTTTGCAAATTTTTTTATTTATTTTAAACACATGAAATAAACATGTCGTGTGGGATCAGGCCTAACAAATCTTATTTATGAAATATCATAATTAATAAGACAATTTAATATATTCTTTCCAACAAGTTAGGGCAAAATCCAGTAAGTAATCAACAATCAAACAATTAGAGTGTGTATCATATAAAGACACGATCTTAATTTAACATATAGAAATTGCTTACTTTTAAATTTCAGGTAAGGCATGAATTAGAACTGTGATTGAGTTTGTGGCAGAGTGTTGTTGATTACTTTTATGCATCATACATAGACAAACAAATATTAATTTTCTGTAAGTGATCTATTGAGCATGTGGTGATACATGGCAAAATAATGCGCAAAGTTGGTGCGGGAACTGTGAGGTTGGAGCTTTGAAATTTATTGGATACCTAAGGGAATAGATGCAACAAAGAAATCTACATTTTGATTCGTTATACACTGTTTGCTCACTGAAAGAGGTATACAAATTAATTTGGTTGCTTAATTATTTAAAGTTTCTTTTGTTATATATGCTAAATAATGTTGTGTGGTTGAATTAAATATATGTATATTTTTACCTTTATTAGTCTTATTTGTTTTTATTTAACGATTCTTCAGTTTAGGCGTGCAACGGGTTTGCATCAAGCTGGGGCAATTCGTATTGATCATTGGCATGAAGCTGATTTGACCACTGATGAAAGTTGGTACAAGACCGTTGTCTTGGCTGAAGGAAATAAATGCTTACCATGAGTAGCAGGTATAATGTATAGATGAGTATCATATGTAAATTGAAATGTTTAGGTGTTGTTATCGTTTTTTTCAGAACTGTTGTATAGCTCACAAAAAGTTAGAGAATGAACTTCATTATATTCTTCACCCGTCTATAGCCAATGAGATTAAAGTTATAGCCCTCCTTTATTGTTCAGATTCTCCATGGTACAGTGCAAAACTTATCAACAATGTAAGTTTTATTGGCCAACTTTTTAATTTTTTGAAGAAACTTTGATTTATTGTAGGGCAAACTACGAGAACTGCAACGTACTATTCACTTTTTATCGACATATATAGTGGACTTTTATAAACCATCTAATCCAAACATATCTAACATTTTACCAAAATGTGCAATTTGTTTCCTTTATTGGTTACAAAATGCTTACTCTGGTAGGAAGGCTTAATTGTGTTGCACTAAATGGTTAATGATACGTATATCGGTAAAAAAAGTTAATAGATAATTGTTGTTACTATTCTCCTAAGATAATGCGAGACATAATACTCATGATGGAGTTGTTAAAGTAACACTTTCTTTTTTCTCTTGGCGCAGTTGAGCACATTCTGAAAGTCCTGGTGCATCACAAAGAAAGAGTTTCGGTCCAAGGCAAGAAGAAACCTCACATGGTGAACTTGAGAGTATAGATTAAAAGTAGAAGTGCCTTTCGTAGCAGTGGTGTTATAATCCAACATAATGACATGAATAATTCAAAATGGGTCGGGTTGAGTAATGGGTCAAAGAGAAGGTTTATCAAACACTTCTTATCTATCCAAGTTTACTATAAGTTATTTATGTACTGATTGTTAGGATTTGTGATTCTACTGATATGTTGTATTTTTCATATTTTTGCACTCATTTCATTGCTACGCGTATTGAAAATAATTTCTTTTGTATAACACTGAGGCATTTATTACCTTGTGATTTGTTCTTAGGGGTCCTTGGCTAAGCTTATGTGTTTTCAAAAAGCTCATATCCAACAGATTATGCTTATTAGCTTATTTATCCTAAAAAAAAGTCAAAACATGTCTAACACCTTATAGCTTTTACAAAATGCACCAACTTATTAAACACCTAATATGCTTGACCAAACACCCCTTTCTTAGCTTAGTTTTGTTAAAAAAAATTTTTTTTTTGAACTTCTTTGTTTTGTTAATGATTGCATTCGATCATGAATACAAGATTTTACTAAGTATTTATTTGACATTTAATATGTTGGCCTTCTTTAACTTTCAAGTTGAGATTTTGATTGACACAACAATGTATATGTTGTAGGTAGTGTTCCAGGGGAAAACAAAGATTTACTCATATTGTTAGTTCATGGAATTTAGGAGTTTAAAAAGCTTATTTTTAGTTTCATGACGTTCTTTTGACTTAAATTGATATCATGGCATTCTTAGTATTATTCAAATACCCTCTCATCTTGGATTTCTATAAAGGAAATTAAGTTGATTATCTTACTTTGTTGGGGCTAAGTTTGTAATTGATTTGTTCAAGAGGTATGTACAGACGGTATAGTATACATATCATTTTTTTTACTTACATTTTTTTAATCACGACCTACTTTTTACTTACATTTTCTATTGACTTTTAGGTGTGTACGGAATGGACATTTGCTAAAACATATTCAGTTGATTTTAAATTATTTGCTTAATAGTTACAATCCAAATTGTTTATCGTATCATTTACATATTAATTATAATTCCTTTAAAAAATAATAGAACATATTTACGTTCGTCGTTGTTTGTCACTAATTTATTCACACACGTAACTCCTTAATGAATCATTTCTTTCAAGACCATCAAAACTGGAGTACATGATGCATGGTCGTTATTATATTAATAGTTACAAACATAATTGTTTATAGTATTATTGACTTATTACATGTTATTCATTTCAAAAAATAATTCAACCTGTTTACGTTGGTTATTCTTTCTTACTTTATTTGCACACTTAATAGCTTGATACATAATTTCTTTAAAAACCCCGTGATTCCACGGGTCTATAAGCTTTTGCCTTTTAAGATTGTCAGGAAACAATATCCTATCTCAGTTTGACTTGCCATGAAGGTCAATCACTTTCTAAAGTTGGTTTGTAGTTGCCCCGTCCTGTTCTCACACTTGGACAACTATACGTTGTTGTTTCAAGAGTAAAAAGCAAGAAAGGTTTGAAGGTTGTCGTTTGTGATCAGGATGGTAATGTCTCTAAAACTAAAAAAAATGCCGTATACAAAGAAGTACTACAAGGTCTATGATCAAACTTCAACAGGTATGTAAAATACACACGTCCATTTTTCTTTCTCATATTCTCAGTTATAATACATTATCAGTCACAACATGCTTTTACTTACATCATCTATTGACTATTAGGTGTGCACGACATGGACATCGGGTATTGAATCGATAATCGCCCACACACATCATTTTCTTTTCAAGACAATCAATTTTAGAGACGCCAACGCTTGGACGTTATTAGTTTAATTGTAACAAACTCAATTGCTTATCGGATAATTTACGCATTGTCTCATTCTTTGTTTCATATTTTAAATGGAACAAATTTACGTTATTACTTTTCTTATCATCTCATTTCTCTATTTCTTTAAAAAATTACCCGGTGTCAACGGGTCTCTAAGCTAGTGTTCATATAAAACCCTGTTAAGTGCAACATATCAATGTAAAATGGTTTTATATGAACATATATTTTACGCACGTATTTGTATTAAGGTGTATGTAAGAAAACATACATGTTTTCTATGAACATGCATGTTTTCTAATGCAAAATTAGAGTTCTCGCAGTTCCCGCACTTAACAGGGTTCTGAAAATAAAGCCTCCTATATATGTGTGTGTGTGTGTGTGTGTATATATATATATATATATATATATATATAGGGAAGGGATACAGTAAAAAGAAAAACTAAAATAAGAATTTCTAGCCACACATTTCAAATAAGTGAGAGATATTTAAGGGGAGATGCATATATTTTAATAAATGCATCTGAAATGTGTAGTTGTGGTGTATATATATATATATATATGACTAACTATTTATAGTCTCAAATATAAGCCATTTTCTTCCTCTGGTCCATGACCACATATGTCATCCTCCCATTTTGTCATTAGAGCATCCATATCAATAACGTGAGTTATAACTTAACTCAGCGCCAAGTTATCGCCACATCAACTTTAACACTTTAACTTTAACTAACAAAAAAACACCCACAACAATAACTCAACTTAAATCAGCTTTAACTCAACTATTTTTAAATTCAACCCTCAACTAAAACTAATATTTCATTTAAATAACTAATAAAACACAACTTATATTAGTACTTAAAATTTAAACATATATTAAACAAACTACAAGAAACTACAATAAACATGAAACATAACATACGATCTTCGGGTGGGGTGTTGTAAATTGAGTCGTTATCTGGAATATTGTTATGCGACATTGTTTTGAGAGAATTGTTTGTGAATTATGTATGATCTGTGTGAGAATTATGTGTAAATGGGTGTGACCAATAATTAGCTGTGAATGGGTGTTAAATAAGCTCATAAATCCCGCCCATTGATTTGAACTTGAAATTCAAAAAAATCCCGCCCACCCTCTTTTGAATTTTAAACGGTTTAAACAATCCCGCCCATGTATTTGAATTTGAAATTTAAAAGTTTAACTGCCTTTTTATTTGAATTTGAAATTTCAATTTATCCCGCTCAGGTTTTTGAAATTTGAATTTTAAACGTTTATACACTCCAATATATAGCATACATTATCATACAATTTTGCACACAATTCACTTTCTAAAGAAATTCACAATGGCAAATTGTTGGTCTATTGAATAAGAAAGCTGCCAGCCGAGATGTGGCAAAACGTTCACGAATTCCATGCCAGTGAAAGACCTTTTTCGCAAGTCGTAACACATAAGTTCAATGAACAATCAGACGGTCCTTTTCGTAGCAAAAACCAGCTAACGAGTAAGTGGGCAAAAATGAACTGTGATTGCCAAAAATTTTATGAAATTTACTTGAATTTGCAGCCTACACGTGAGCCAGATGTTCGTCTTGAAGATGCAATGAACGTTTACAAAGAACGCAATGGTGGGAAAGATTTCAAATATTTTCAAGTGTGGTTGATTTTGAAGGACAACGTCAACTGGAACAGATATATGAATTAATGGCCTTTGTATTCCTGTATCGTGTGTTGGTTTATGTTAAGTATTTCCGTATGAGAGGTTAACGGCTAGTTTATGGTGTTGTATGATGTAGTACGATGTTATGTCAGTTTAAGTTCAAGTTTGAATAAAAGGCTTAACGGTTAGTTTCTCTAATAAAATTATCTAACGGCTACTTTAAATATTAAGGGGGTCTTTTGTAATTTCCAATATCTTTAGTTCAAAACATATAAAAGTTCATAGGGGTGAAAAGTGTCAATTTTTTTTTTTTTTTTTTTTTTTTTACCAAAATAAGCCTTAAAGTGACGTTAAGGGGTTAACGTCTCGCGTTAACGCACCCTTAACGCCACAAGCTGCATCAACTAAAGCACCTTAACGTGCGTTATTAAGCCTTTAACGTGAGTGGGCACGTTACCACTGCATATGCTCTTAACTCCATAACCAAACTTAATGAATTGCCATTGAAGTTTTATTAAAAATTAGCACATAATAACTTCTTAAACAGATCCTTGCGTTCATTATTAATTAGACTAATATTAATATTAATTAAACTGGTGTTTTCATCTCGTAATGGCAAGATTGGAGACCCAAAAGTTACCGTTCGTCATTATTAGTGGTTATTTTCATTTATGGTTCTATCGTCGTACGACATGAGAATTAAACTAACAATCTACTAATAACAATCTACAACGTGCGACAGATATTAGATCTCAAAAATTACCTCCGCGCCAACAAAGGAGAACAAGTAGGGTAGAGTACAAATATCGGCTCGAACATGAACACCAAGATCGAACTTAATCTGGTCGAAAATCAAAACCCAAACATGAACCGCAAGCTTGTACGAAACCAAATCCATGACCCGATCACGAACCAAAAATCGACTAAACACACTTGAGTAGCGGCGAACGTGAGCCCGAACCTCACGCTTGAATTCTAATTGCCGACTGTTGATGCAAAGATTTGGGGTTTCTTGTTTGCGTCGTTGATGATCAGTTTGGGCAGTCAAGGGTATAAGAAGAGATTATGGGCTGATAACTCGGGCATCTTGTATCCGTGATTTGACAATTTAAATTGACTAATTCCATATTTTTATCTGTCTCATTAATGTACATTTTTACATTTCCTTTTACTCCGTATTTACTTTTCTTTTCGTGTAGCATAAGGCAAAATATATAAGTGGGAGTGATAAGATGGCTATGTTTGGCATAAAGCTTTTTGGAGCTTTTTTGAGCAATGAGCGGTGAACAATGAGCTTTTTTATTTTTAGTGTTCGTTTGCATGAGAGCTGTGGGCTTTGCTATTTTTTAGGAAAGCTCATTTTCTCAACGCTTCTTTATGAAGCTGTGAGATTTTTTGGCTACTGCTCACAGCTTACTGCTACTGCTTACAGCTACTTTTGCCAAACATAGCCTAAATTTCTTTAAAACAAAACGTGTCATTAAATTAGGAAGGTCGTGTACGATAATATCTTTACAAACAGAAAAACGTGTGGACATTTATTTTGTTATCATCTTGTTTAATTTATTTGTAATGCAGTATTATTCATATATTTACTAAAAATGTTAATTAAATTTTTTTTTTTCAGGTTGTTATAGTCAAGTTGTGTAGGATTCTAGAAAGACAAAAGAATAGTACAAGAGAAATGGACAAAGTGTTTTAAGGTGAACTATAATGATGGAGGTTGAAAACGTGTTCTTAGGAAGGTAATGATAACTGATGGCGTATAGTCTATACTCGGGTCACGAACCCGATTAATGAACATCACTAAGGCCCAAGCAAACCACGAGTGGGCTATCATAACAATTGTTGATACAAAAGTTGGGCGTTCCTTATTTGGGTTCCTGTTCTCGTATCAATCACATCTTAATGCTTGAGACCTGCACACTAAGAAAGCAAACAAACACCGTTAGGCTTATCGTGGGATTGTCTCCCACGATTATCCTCCGGCGTGAGAGTAAGTAATCAGTTTTAGGGTTGTATATAAGAGTTAGGGTTGTAAATCGTACATTTAATGAGAATTATGATATTCTTTATATAGGCACGAAATCCTTGTAGATTTCGTGTTCCTCACTCTTCGGCGTATAATACCTATCCGGTCTATGGATCTTTATCCCATAAATAAGAGATCCTTATCTAGACCATAAATAATGTATTTGGGTTTGGGTTTTCGTGAGCCCAAACCGTTAGTATGGTAGCCCAATTCATTGTTATGATAACCCACTTCGTGGTAGGCTTGGGCATTAGTAATGTTTATTAATCGGGTTCGTGACCCGAATATAGACTATACGTCATCATGTCCCCCCAGTCTAGTGTGCGCGGGTTGTAGCTGCGTATACTAGACTAATACTGTCAGCGGTAAGCGTGGCGGAAAAATTCAAATATCTACCGCCGAAATTTTGGACCATGTATCTAGTCCAAAAAAGTCTCAAAAATACCTCGGTAAATGGGGAGGTTATCCACGTGTCCTTCGAAAAATGTGAAAAAGTGCTTATACCCCATGGTATTCTAGCCACACGATTAAGTTAGTGGGATCCACGTTTCAATCATTTTTAGGGTTTGGTAACCCTATATAACCCACCGCCTTCTTTTCACTGTGAGTACCACAGTGAAAAATCTCAATTCCGCCATTGTTAATTCCTTTTCAAAGCTTATTCAGAAATCAACAACTTTATTAGGTAACAGCGAGTGCGCCGTTAGTAACAATGGTTCTTCAATTATCCGAGATTGCTTCTGATATAACCGAGGATGAACTACGTCAGTTCTCCTCGGTTTATTATATCCCATTGGCGCTGCATCCGGAAGTTCCAGATGCGGATGCGTCTATAGCGGACTTCCCCGAAGGGAAGGTGGGGGTATACACACGTTTCTTTGAATTCGCGAACCAACGTGTGCCCATTTCGCTTTTTCTTTGCGTTATTTTAAGTTTCTATCGCCTTCACATTTCTCAGCTGCACTGTATAGGTGCAGCAAAAATAACCAATTTTGAGGTGAATTGTCGCCTGTTGGCGATTAATCCCACCATTCACCTGTTCCGCGCCTTCTACCACACGTCGTGGACGAATGGGTGGGTGTCCTTTTCCAAATGCGCAGGGCGCTTGCAGTGTTACACAGAAAAGGTAGACGCCTTAAGGAATTGGAGGGAAAAGTTCTTTTGGGTTGATAAGGTCTTCTTCCCGTGGGAATTTGAGTTTTATACTCAAGGGTCCTTACAGAAGGATGAGCGCCCACTCCCTGGTTTATATAACGTAGCGGATGCGGATACTATAAATACCAACCGCATCTCTATCAATTCGTATCCTGAAGAGTTCCTGGTGCATATAGGCATCAGTCGTATCTACTTCCAGCCGGAGACGGAAGTGCCAACATTCTTGTACGAGGATTGTCGGGGTGGGTGCTTGTCCTTCACTCTGTTAGTTTTGATATTGTACGCTCTCCTTCCTTTGTATTTGCTTTTTTAATCCTTGTTTTTTGTATATGTTTTGATGCGCAGAGATGGACCTGTTCACTGTAGTTCACTTGGAGAAGCCCAAGTTGGTGACGGTAGGAGTGCGCCCTCTGAGAGAAGGCGAGACGCCAGTTATAGGGGCTACCGCGGGGCACACTATGGAGCTTGATCAAGAGGAGCCTGAGGATTCTCCCGCTCCGGCTTTACAAGTGACTCCCGTGCAGAGTGTTCCCCAATCTAGGGAACAGTCTCCAACCGTGGCTGAATCGCATACCAATTCGTCCAATAGTGTGCAGATCCTTGAGCCAGTGGAGACTAGCCAAGGCGTAAAGCGTAGGGGAGCGTCTGGTGGTTATGGCGCTGGCACCTCCAAAAGGAGACGCCATCATATTGCGGACGAAGAATCATCCGCAGAGGAGGATGCGTCCGCCATTGGTGCGGACAAAGATATTCTCAAGTCTCCTCCCCCCATGTAAGTAGTTTATGCTGTTATTGCTTCAATTCCTTTACCATCATTAGCGTATGAATTTGAACTGTTTGTTGTATGTGCGCAGTGTTGAAGATACCGCTGATGCTGCTGCTTCTGCGCAAAAGTCGCCCCCCAGGGCGAGTTTTGTGCCTTCTGATGATTTTTCGCGGAAGGGCGATGAGACGGAGCCAATGCCGCTGGGTAGCGTGGCCATTGGTTCCTTGGCAGAGAAGATGGACCTCGCCGCTGCGTAGCAGGTCCAATTGGTTGCTCAGCTGAAGGCGCACTAATCTGGTGAGAGCAGCCGGCTGGCGCAGAAAGATGAAAAGATTGCCATGCTGAAGGCGCAGCTGGCTGGCGCACATGCTGAGGTGAGGTCGACAAACTTGTATGCTCAGAAGCTGGCTGAGGAGAAGGTGTCCTTGCTTGCCCAAGTGAGCCGAGTACGGTCTGCGTATGATAAGTACAAGAGCAATTGCCATTAGGCTCTGAAGTACGTGGAGCAAAATAAGAGCAATCACTTCGCGAAGTTGGATGAGCTAATCAAGTTTGTGAATGAGGCGTTGGGGCATCAGGAGGGTAAGCTCAGCATAGAGTATGATGAGGAGCTGTACCCACATTTGTTATCCACCATTGCTGAGCGCATGTATTCTTTATTCCTTTGCTTCCTTTGAGTTTCTCAGACTTGCATCCTTTGGTTTTTTTAGAATTATTATCTAATGAGGGTATTGTTTTTGTAGGTGGTTAATCAGTCACGGTCTCTGATTGGCTGCCATGGGTACGCTGGAGTCCCAAGAGGTTGTGGAGGCCTTTGGGAAGGTTGTTGAGTGTGCCATGGCGCGCGGCAAGGCTCAAGCTATGGAGGAGCTGTATAAGAGTCAGATGCTGACATATGCCGCTCGCGGAGGTGCCTGGTTATAAGGCTGATGCCTATGCGGAGCTTGTTACCGCCATGGAGAGAATGAAGCTGTTTGAGCTTCCACGGATCGCGCAGCTGGAGCGCGACCAGGATCAACCCATTAAGGTTATTATGGAGGGGTTGATCCTTGGGAGACATATCCTGGAGGATGCGGAGGCTCAATATGACTATTTTTTGAAGCCTGACGAGTCGCAACTGCAAGTTCCTGTGTTCGTACAAGCGCGTGACATCCTCAACCCGTTCGCCCTTGAAAAGGAGGTCCCTTTAAAAGAATGCTTAGAAGCCCATCTAGAGAGGCTCGCAAAGAAGAAGGGTGTAAAGGGAAGGCAATCTTATTCGGTGTTGGTGCGGCACATCTTCCAAGGTCTGATGGAGTACCTGTCAGCGTGCCAACAGTATCACAGGAAGATAGTAGCCTGTTGAAAAGGCTTGAAGAGGCCGGGCACATGGCGTCTACAGCTAGTAGCTCAGGGCATAGGTGTACTTGCAGTGTATAGACTGCTTTGTATTCATCTTTTTGTTGTATATATTGAGTATGGAACTCATGGTTGATGAATAATAGTGATATTACTTTTTTTTGTACGCCTGTCTATATTATCTTGTACTTAGATTATTTGCCTTTTCATGAAAGACTTTCCAAGAATCAAGCTGTGACTAAATGTACTTAGGAAAAATTGTATTAAGTCCATAACTTAATAAATGTATGTGAGTAAAAACTCATAAGTGTATGGATTAACTTGCAGCGTGCTGCAAATACCATATCAAAGGACCAAGAATCTTGGCTCCTGAATTGCTAAACGTGCACAATGTGCGTTGTGGGATGCGCGTTAAACTTACTTCAACGTCTTGATAGTAAGGTGTTTAGCAAAGATGCATGATCCAATGTTGATGGGTTTGCAACCCTCTTACTCAACGAGTTATTTAGTAGGTTTACTGATCCTTTCTGCCATCGTGTTGTGGAGTTAGCTAGAAACCACAACGTTTTATTAATACTTGCAAGTTTTTGAAAATGAAAGACAATTCCTAAAAAAGAAATTTCAAATACACGGACATTTATTAGGCACTTACTAAAGTGTAAAGTTGTCTGTGCATGGGCCGTAACGTTTCCTAAATATAGCATCTCTTGAGATTGCAGATATTCCAAGTGCGCGCTAGCTCATGGCCTTCCATATCACGTAGTTTGTATGCGTCGTTGCCTAATGCTTCTGTGACCTCATAGGGTCCTTCCCATTTGGGTCCAAGCTTACCCGTGTCTTCTGCGTGGCTTGCGGTGTTGGCGTGGTATACAAAGTCTCCTGGCCTGAAAGAAGTGTTTCTGACTTTTGCATCATAATACTTCTTAATCTTTGACTTAGCCTTTGCCTCACGTATAGCTGCACGTTCGCTCCTTTCTTCCAACAGATCCAAGTCTATGCGTCGCTCGTCGTCATTAGTTGTGACATTGACTTCCGCCGTGCGGATAGTTGGCATTCTAATCTCGGCGGTGCACCCATAAAACATGCGACAATTCATCCACCCATCTTCCTTTATGTTTGTCAAGGCGCACTTTTATTCCTTCGCCCAGACTACGATTCGCACGCTCGACCAAACCATTGGTTTGTGGGTGCTTAACTGACGCGAAGTGTTGTGTAATGTTTAATTGCGCACACCAGTCTTTGAACGGGTTGTCACATAATTGTTTTCCGTTGTCCGAAATAATTTCTCCAGGTAGGCCAAAGCGACATACAATGCTGTCCCAAACGAAGCGTTTGACTTGGTTGCCTGTAACACTTGCCACTGCTTTTGGCTCAATCCATTTAGTGAAATAATCTATGGCCACTATGAGGAATTTTAGTCCCCCTACTGCAACTGGAAAGGGGCCTGCAATATCAATGCCCCATTTATAGAATGGCCATGGTGAGGTGATGGGTGTCAGTTCTTGTTGTGGTCGGCGCGGGATGGGCCTGTGGACTTGGCAGTCGCTGCACTTCTTTATCATATCCCGCGCATCGCGGTGCATAGTGGGCCAATAGTATCCTGACCACAAGGCTCGTGCCACAACAGACCGTGGTCTTGAGTGCATACTGCATGAACCAGCGTGGATCTCTCGGAGTACATAATCTGCCTGAAGAGGTCCAACGCACCGAAGCCATGGTTGTAGGAATGAACGCCGATATAGGATACCGTCTCGGAGTTCAAACCTCTGCGCTGTGCGCCGTATCCTATGAGCGACCTTCTCTTCTTGGGGTAATATCCCTTTGCTTATGAATTCGATGATAGGTGTCATCCACGTAGGATCCTATTCTTCTATCACCGTGGATATTTCCATCTCCGAGATTGATTTGTTTTTCAAGGTTTCCACCAATACCTTTTTTGACAGGTGCGTAAAACTTGTAGATGCAATTTTGCTCAGCGCATCTGCTTTTCTGTTTTCTCCTCTAGGAACTTTTTTGATGGTGAACCTGTCAAAATTCTAGATCAGAGACTTGGTTTTGTCGAGGTATTGGATCATATTGTCCTCCTTAGCCACATATTCTCCTAACACGTGGTTGGCTACTAAACGAGAATCGACATTTGCTTCTAGGTTTCGTACACCCAATTGAGTTGCAATGCGTAATCCAGAAAGTAAGGCTTCATATTCTGCCTTATTGTTTGTGGCTGTGAATTCAAAATGCAGTGCGTAAGTGAATTCCATTCCATCAGGGATAGTGAGGATAAGGCCTATGCCTGACCCATCCATGCACGAAGATCCGTCCATGAATAGAACCCATGGTTCTTGTATCGTTACCTCGCTCTTTGAAAGTGGAGTATCGGTGTCTGGCTTCTCAATGATGAAGTCTGCCAATATCTGTCCTTTAATTGCAGTACCTCGCTCTTTGAAAGTGGAGTATCGGTGTCTGGCTTCTCAATGATGAAGTCTGCCAATATTTGTCCTTTAATTGCAGTGCGTGGTCTATAAGAGATGTTATGCTCGCTCAATAACACACTCCATTTTTGTAGCCGTCCCGATGCGTCAGGTTTAGAGATAACTTGCTTGATAGGTTGGTCCGTAATTACAGCTATTGGGTGTGCTTGAAAGTATCTGCGCAGTCTTTTAGCTGCGAATACTAAAGCTAGGACCAGCTTTACCATGGCAGTATAGTTAGTCTCTGTCTTCTTGAGTGCTTTGCTTACAAAGTATATTGGTTTTTGAACGGAGTTCCTATCTGTCAATAGCACCGCGCTGACTGCTCCATGAGTTGCAGATAAGTACATGATCAATTCTTCCCCTGGTCGGGGTGCGACAAGCTTGGGAAGTGCTACTATATGTTGCTTGAGCTGTTGAAAAGCTTCTTCCGCTTCCGCAGTCCACCGAAAGTCTTAAAGAGAGGGAGCGACTTGTCTGCTGATTTAGACAAGAATCGATTTAGCCCAGCTAATTTTCCATTTAATGACTGGACTTCTTTCTGTGTACGTGGTGAAGGGAGTTCGATGACAGCTTTTGTTTTCTCTGGTCAAGGCTTAATGCCATCAGGTTCTTTCAAATACCCAAGAAACATGCCTTCTGTAGCGCCAAAAGTACACTTCTTGGGATTTAACTTCATGTTGATCCTTCCCAATGTTTTGAATGTTTCCTCGATGTCACGCACCAATTCTTCTTCAGTATGGCTCTTTATGACAAGGTCATCAACATAAACCTCCAGGTTGTGGCCTACTTACTTATCAAACGCGTTGTCCACCAACCACTGGTATGTTGCTCCCACATTTTTTAGGCCAAAAGGCATTTTTGTGTAACAGTAGACCCCTTGACTTGTGTGGAAGGCTGTTTTTTCTTCGTCTTCCTCAGCCATCTGGATTTGGTGGTACCCTTTGTATGCGTCTAGGAAGCATTTAAAGGGGCATCCGCACAAAGATTCCACCTGCCAGTCTATCTTTGGTAGCGGGTAACAGTCTTGTGGACATGCTTTGTTAAGGGCAGTGAAGTCCACGCACATTCTCCAGCTGCCATCGCTCTTCTTTACCATCACTGGATTGGAAAGCCAATCATGGTAATAGATTCCTGCATGATGCCTGCGTCTACAAGCTTGTGTACTTCCTCTAAAATGGCTTTTGCGCGATCTGGGGCCTGGCCACACTTTTTCTGCCGTATTGGATGATATCCTTATCAGATTTTTAGCTTGTGTTCTGTGATAGATCGCGGTACTCCAGTCATGTGCTTTGGTTCCCACGCGAAGATATCTAAGTTCTTTTGCAAGAGTGCGCACACAGCCGCTCTTCCTTTGTCAGACAGGGACCCCCCAATTGATATCTCTTGATCTGGGTAGTCAGGGTGAATTGCGACCTTTAGGTTCGACACTTTGGCTGTGTGCTATTTTGGAATACTCTCCATTTCGCTCGTCACCGTGTTGCATTCTTTAGGTGACACAGCGGTATTGTAGAGAGTCAAAATTCCTCCATCCACTAGGAATTTGAGAATCCCATGCACCGTGGATAGTACAGCGCGCATGGCTGATATTCCTGGTCTTCCAATGATGCAATTTTATGGCGAAGGAGACTTGATTACCATGAAGTTCATCCAGGCTGCTGTGGAGTGGTGCCCATTACCCACGACCACAAGTAAGCGTAATTGACCTATGGGCCATATCTTCTCTCCTGTGAAGCCAGTCAGCGACGTCGTGGCCGGAATTAACTGACTCTGTATCTCAGGTCGCAGCCTCTTGAAACAATGTTCATACATAATATCTGCGGATTCTCCTCCATCGACATACATGCGGTGGATGTCGTGACCCCCCGTATGTATTTCAATAGTGAGCGGTTCCATTACTGCGTTGTCCGCAGTCAGAGTGGGGAAAGAGATTTCGCTCCCATAGGAAAGCTTTTGGCTGACTTTTTGCGTCGTCTTTCATTGCCATGATTGTATCATGTAGATTATGTCCGCCTTGTCTTTGGGTGTCTCTTTTTTGCCCCCATTCTTCTGTCTGTCCTTCCCCTCTTTGATGTTTTTAACGAGGTGATCCATTTTACCTTCTTTGACTAATTTGTCAATTAGTTGGCGCAACTGGACACATTCGTTGGTAGTGTGACCTTTTGTCCATGGTATTCGCAGTATCCGCTTCCTACGCACCTATCTTCTGGTGTGCGCATTGGTGGGGGTTTCGGGAAGTTTGCTCCTTCTGTCGCGAATATCTCCCTTGGGGTCTTCGTGAGTAGAGTCTATTTGTCATTATCCCGTCCACTTCCTCGATTGCGGTAGTTCCTGCTGCAGCTGCTACTCTGGTCATTGGATTGTTTCTTAGGCTGTTCTTGTGGCCTATAGGTTGAGTAACCTTTTTTGCTGGCCACAGCAGCTGCTTCCCCTTGGATAAAGGATCTGGTGCGCTTCATCAGTTCATCAAATGTTTGGGGAACCTTATCTTTCAGTCTCCTTATCAGCTTTGGTTATTGATCCCATTCATGAACCCTGAGATCTTTAGCACTTCGGGGCACGCCTTGACGTGTATGAACTTATCCTTATAGCGCTCCATGTAAGCGCTTGTGGATTCCCCTTGGCGCTGTTTTACTCTAGCCAGTTCAACAGGGTTCTTGGCGCACTTCTTTCTTTGAGTGAAGTTCAAACGGAATGCTTTTCGTAACTCTTCAAACCCATTTATTCTTCTTCGCGGAAGCTTGCTAAACCAAGTTCGCACATTCCCTACTAACGTGGAGTTAAACATATGGCACCACACAGGTTATGGCCAATTTTCGATAGTAGCAGCTGATTCAAAATTTTTTAGGTGGTCATCAGGATCACCCGTTCCATCATATGTTTTAACATTGGTGGGCATGCGCCTTCTCTTGTCATCCAAATAATCGCTGATGCGCCGCGTGAATGCATCAACCTTTTGGCGGCGCCAAGGGAGATATATATATTCGTCTTCTTCCTCGCGATGTCTTCCCCTAGACTTCTAGTGTCCTGTCTCTTTGTCCTCGTTGTCCGAGGAGTCGCTTGAGGAGGAGTTGCCCATTTTGTGGCGCTAGCGCCGTTTTTCCGCAGAGTCCGAGCTTGGGGGGCTTTCACTTGGGGAAATTTGTCTCCCAAGTCTATCATGAATTCTTCTGCTTCCAGACCTTGAAGAGCTCTCGCTTGGTGAGCGTTGCCTTCCAAGTCTATCTTGCATCCTGCGATTACCAAGTCTAGTGTGGACAGTAGTACGCCTTCCATGGTCTTCATACTCCTCTATGTATTGTGAATCAGATGTTGTATCATCTATAGCTGTCCTTCCAACTCTAGCCAAAGCTGGAAGTCTGCGGCTGTCCTTTTCGCACCCCTCTCTTCGGTAGCGCGATGGGGATGTTTCGTATTCTGGGTCAAAGTTAAGCCGGGCTTGCAGGCCCTGACTTGACCTTCTTCTTGCCTCTTCTTGCATGAGGTTAGTTAAAGTTTCGTAATTTTGGGACACAAAATTACTTAGCGTTAACTCATGCGCATCCTCTTCCACTGCAAGGATATCTGTCTCCGCATTAGGTCCCCTATCTCTATTAGGCGCGCATGGCGGCATAGTGTTCTCCTTACCTTATTATTTATAATTCTGTGAGTGGCAATCCCACTCCAATTTCTCAACTAATCTGTGAGTGGCAATCCCACTCCATTTCCCCATGGACAATTTAATTCGGGGTCAAGTCAAGCTAGTGACTTTGTAATCAAAAACAGTAGCATATACATGGGTTTTCACCCGTGTGTACCACCTAAGTGTGGGGGTGTGCCCCACATGTTGTATATATTTTGAAAATGAAATAAAAAAATTGTAAATACAGAAAAATAAAATAATTGTTGTGTTACCCCACTTAGTTTTAAATGTTATCTTTTTACGTTCAAGGATTCGGCATAATAGCCGGGACTTTGAATATTGAGTACAATATTCATTTCTAAGTGTGTGTGTGTGGGGGGGGGGGGGGGGGGGAATTCTGGCGAATTTGATCACTTATATACCCTTGTATGCCCTTTTTCCCAAAAATGGCCAAAATTAAAATTTTTTTCATTTGGTGTTAGTATTTTACACTAAACACAACAAATGGTAATCAATCCACCATGTCTAACACACATAAGGATTGGCTAATCCAGGAGCAAACGGTTCTTCGTAAAGATATCTCAAACCCGTTTATGGCTTGCAATTTGCCCAAAATTGTATGGTACCTCAACTCGCCATATCCTAAAAAGCGAATGAGTTGACTAGCCCGCAAGATTATGGCTTGTGGTAAAGGCAGTGGAAAAACCATAATTGGTAATCAGCTCACCAAGATGTTGACTATTCCATCAAGAGTTGGCTAGTCCAGAAGCAAACGGCTTTTGGTAAAGACAAATCAAATCCGTTGACAGCTGGTGGTTTGCTCAAAATCACACGGTTATCAGGTGTGCCACAGTTCTTACACCTGGCTACTCCAGAAGTGATGGCTTTTGGTAAAGAGTTTTTCAAATCCATTAAGTTTTTCTCAAAAGATTGCTAGGGACTAGCAATAGTTTAGTGTGGGGGATTGATGAGTGTCTAAATACTCATCATTTTATACCAATCTGAGCTGCCAAAACATACAAAAACACTCAAATATGCATCAAAATACTTAAAATATCTTAGAAGTGTGTTTTATATGTTTCAAATGCAAAATACGCAAAAACAGATGAAAAACATACAAAGTTTGCATAATTGGCAGTTTCAGTCCCTCAAGTTTCATAAATTGTCAAAACTAGTCCCTGGTTATTCTAAAAACATGAAGATGTCACCAAAGGTCCTTTTTAATCATAAAGTTACATATTTAGTCCTTTGGTGCAAAGTTTTATAAAATTACAAGTTTAGTCCCTCAACTTTGGAAATTGACATAAATGGTCCCTGGGATGTAAAAACTTTGAGAAAAATCAATTTTGGTCATTGCAATAATAATCTTTTGTAGGAATGGTCCTTGGGTGATAAGTTTGGTGAAATTGCAAAATTGGTCCCTTAAGTTTGGTGAATTGACAGAAAAGGTCCCTGGAGATATTAAAATGGAAAATATGCATTTATGGTCCTTGGGGTATTCAAGTATGGCATGTATGGTTCCTTTGATAAACTTGGAAAGTTGCCAAAACCCCACCCTCAACTTTGAATAAATTACAAAATTGGTCCTTGTGTAATTCCTAAAACCAAACGGATCCTTAATATATATATAAACCAACAACTAAAACCAATCCAATAACCAAGCCCACCCACTATCCTAATACTACCCAAGCCCATTTCCCACCTAAGCCCAAAATACAAACCAAACGTACCCCTGGTATTAATACCAGTTTGACCCCGGTCAAACACCACCATCTCCCTCTCCCTCACTCACAGACCACCAAAACCACCACCACCTCACTGGTTCAACCCCAACTTGCTCCCCACTCATACTACCTTATCACTCCACCTCACACAACACCCCAAACCCCATTAATTGCCTTGAAATCCTCTCCACGCAACCACAGCTGCCCAAGAATTTTTTGGCGCGAAAAGCCATTTAAATGGCTAGGATCATCTCTGCTTCATCAACGACCAAGAAATGTGATGGGATTTTATGAGTGATCACCAAGGAGTTCAAAGAGTATAAAAAGAGAAGAGGGAGCATGATGCGTGGGAATCGCAACAGGCTTTACCTCTCGAGGGATCTCGAGAAGCTTACAACCCCCACCAGGCAGTGTACCTGATCGTTGTAGTATAGTATAGTGACAAGTACCGGGGGATTGATCGTTCAGCTTAGGAATAGTGTCGCTAGGATTAGAAAGCCTAAATACTAGTTCTAAATGTGAGGGATGATTATTTTTTTTGTGTTTTTATATTTTTTAGAAAGCAATTAAAATCTCGGGGTTTGAAGGATTTGGGCAGAATTAGTTGCTATTCAACTAACCCAATACTAAGATGCAATCAAAATAAAATACTAGAAAAGAAAATAAACTAATTATAATAAAGTTGTGAGCAGTAATTGGAGAAAATGTGTTTACTTAGATTTCACTACTCCCTAGACATCTTTTACACGTTAATTACTTGTTATAATTGCATGGATGACGGATCGTATTCCTTAATACCATTCATGGGGTGGCACACATAACTCCCCAATTCTATGAGCTCTTATCTCCTCCTACACCATGCCCAGCACAACTATAGGGATTGTAAACAGTGGCTCATGCATTAAATACAACCAATAAAGACCTAGTGCGCCTCGGTTCATGTTTCTTAAGACGTTCAAGCATGTTACCATTTGGAGATCTGCCAGTTTTCTTAAGCCTAACATATAAATCATTCATCCAAGACAAGAATAAACAAGTAATCAACACATAATCAACATCTAGGTTTCATTAGATCTAAGCAAACACAAGATAGATCTAGCCTAGCATGATGGAATTAAGACAAGAACAAGATATAGACAACCAACACATAGACATATTGATTGAATTAGAAGAACACTTATCTTGATTACACATGCAAGGTATCAAGGGTTGGAACCCTTGAAAAACCTGTAAAAGTTACACCAAAATCGTACTTAGTGTTTCTCCAAAACTTCTCCTTTTTAATGAAAAAATTAGAAAACTATATATAGGAAAATAGATCTGACGGCGTCAAGACAAACACTGTGACGCCGTCACCTCGCCGCCAAAACTCTTCTCGGACTGCCTAGATCTACTTCTGACGCCGTCAAGACTTATACACTTCCAGGCCGTCATGACTCTTTTACTCTTGACGCCCTTCCTACGTGACGCCGTCAAATCTGCTCTGGATCGTCATGGGAATTCATGAAATTTGCTCTTGACGCCGTCACCTACTGTTCCCAGCTTGGAAAATTAAGACTTTGGCGTTTTCTTCACTTTTATGCTCCAAAAACGTCCGAATTGCTTCCTTTTCCAGATTTCACTCCCAAAGTACCTAAAATCACAAAAGGAACGATTTAGGGCAATATTTGATCAAATAAATTCGAATTCTGGCTTAAATGACCCCCTAAAAATGGATCATTTTTCGCCTCATCATATACCCTTACGCTTGAGATTTGCTTGTCCTCAAGCAAATGCGCTTTTATTCTACTCAAAATACAAGTTAGGGGTCATTTAACACTAATATAAAAGTAATTACAACAAATAATCGTTCCACTAAAGACCAATAGACAAGCACGGAGGTCATACACAAGCACCTCACAAATAGTGTTTAGATACTCACATCTCTCGGGTGTAATAAAGTATAAATTACAATATGGAAACGGAAGATATCTCTCACTACCTATCATAGCAAAATAGATTACCATAGGCTTGGGAAAGGATGAAACCTGCACCACATGGCGTAAGCACCTAGGATAAACTATCAAAGAGGTCTTTTAAAGGGTTGTAACGTTAGGTGTAGGGATATGAAATACACGGTTTTGTTGGATAAAGGAAGTTTTATTGGTGGCGAGTTAATAATCTTAGTCAATTACATGTACAATATGGCGTTGCTAAGCCAAGACTAGACTCGACTTAAGCTAATAAATGAAAAATAACAAAAACACAAAATAAACATAGAATGAAAAGGGATGGTAGTCCGTATGTTTTTTTTTTTTTTTTTTTTTTTTTTTTTTTTTTTTTTTTTTTTTTACATACACTCTTACCCTACCATCCAAAATAATACATCATAGGGAATGGGAATTCCCCTTACACTTGAATCTTTACATACTTTACAATAAACTAAACCAATGACTCGGATTAAGAAAATCAAAACACTTGGAGCACTTTTAAGATTAACGTACGTATGGGGGTAATAAATGATGTTCTTCCCCATTACTCCATAAAATAAGTACTTACCCATGAGTCCCAATCGTCCCAAAACAATATGTACAAGGATATGACTCGACTTAGCAACCATGTAATCAATTAGATAGTTAACTTAGGGTTTAACAAATAACAATAATGCACTAAAAATGAGCGCATACACGGAAGGCTAAAGTGATTTGGTTGTACATTTAAGTGGGGTGTAACAAATTCTTTCTTTAAGTAAAATGCTTAAAGTTAGAAACGAAAAGATAGGCTCGGAGGGGTGTACTAGGGGTATCGTGTACTAAAAATGAGTACAACGCTAAGGGTTTAGGCAAAATTAGTTGACTTAACTAGCCAAGTAATATGACTTAAATGGTCAAGTAATTATGATACAGGTTTAGCACAAGGGTAATCCTAACGCCTCTTATCATGTAGTAAATCCTACTACACGAATGTAGTCTCACTAGCGGTCTCGGGATGCATCACTAACGCAAGTTCTAGAATCTAAATGCTACCGGTACACTCATAAGCACTAATAGTAAATGCTTTTCCTATCAAATCTAAAGGCGAACCTCACATATTTGGGTGGAAAATTTTTCTGAATATACGGTTATGTGCTAGTCATACAATCTCCTATCCATGAGACGCTTGCTATGGCTAAAGTTTCACTCCTAAATGTTGTAAAAAATTTTAAATTTGGCGCTAAAATTACACTAACAAGTATTTCTCATAGTTTTATTACACATCTACCATTAAACAAAACAAACTCAAGCGAAAGTGCATATGTAAGGTGTCATCTTTTTACCCTCCCCTTACACTTAAGATGAACACTGTCCCCAATGTTCAAGTAAAGAATGTAAAAGTTAAAAAGTAAAGAGAATGAAATCAAATACTCCCCTGATTCGCTCGGTATGGATTATAGGTGGCCAGGTTAAATCTTCCTCCAAGAAAATGAACAATCAAAGCTTCTCTTCCAGAATATATATCATCTTCTTGTTATACATAACCTGTAAAACCTGAGAAAATAGACAAGACAACCTCGCGTAAAATCGGCGGCATCCTATATAAGTTAACTAAATCCTAGAAAACAAGATAGGATATAATGCTTGTGGAATGAAGTTTGCAGATTTCCTGGAGATTATAAAACTTAATAATTCACAAAAACCATAAGACTCCGTTAGAAAAACAAAACCGGTAAAATTTCCAGATTTTTACACCTGACGCCGTCAAGAGTAAACCCCTGACGCCGTCAGAATTGACCTGCAGAAATCCTTATGTTAAGTTTCCGGAAAATTTCTGGAAAAACTTGGTCCTACTTCCTGGAAAATCCTGCAAAACTTCATTATGACTCAATACAAGCATTTGACTCTAACAAGTACGAATATACATGTTCATTTATTATTGTGGAGAATCATGATCGGTTTGTTTCTTAAAAATATATTTGGGGTTTCCCCTTACACTTATCTTTTGCAAAATTACTTTTAGGTGGAGTTAAGACTAGGCCAAAACAACAAAGTAAAGTATTTCCACATTTAGTTTAGAAACATGATCTACCAACAATAAAAACTAAGCATGCATACGGAAGCAAATAACAAACAAACAAATAAAATCACACAAAACATGGGTTGCCTCCCAAGAAGCGCTTTTCTTTATTTACGAGCCTTGTAGCTAGACTCAAGGTCATGGGTTACTACGTGACCTCATCGTCAAACATCTCATCCTCTTCACTAATCATTTCATTGTTATTCTCTTGGTAGTGCTTGACACGTTGTATGTTAACAGTAAATTCCCTACCTTCATCATCTAGTAACACCATGGCTCCAAATTTAGAGGAGTTCTTTACCGTGAACGGTCCATACCATCTAGACTTAAGTTTTCCCGGAAATAATCTCAACCGAGAATTGTATAATAGGACCTTGTCTCCCTCTGAAAATTCTTTGGGTTTCTTAATTCTCTGGTCGTGCTATATTTTAGCTCTCTCTTTATATGTGATGGAGGATTCGTAGGCTTCAAGCCTAAGCTCATCAAGCTCGTGTAATTGCAAGAACCTGTTATTTCCAGCAATCGTGTAATCTAAGTTACATGTCTTAAGCGCCCAATAAGCCTTATGTTCTAATTCCACTGTTAAGTGACATGCCTTACCATACACCATGCGGAACGGGGTCGTTCCAATAGGTGTTTTGTAGCCGGTTCGGAAGGCCCATAAGGCTTTGTCGAGTTTAAATGACCAGTCCTTTCTGTTTTGACTAATCGTTTTTTCAAGTATTCTTTTAATGGCCCTATTGGTGTTTTTGACTTGGCCATTGGTTTGTGGATGATAGGCGGTGGAGAACCGATGGGGTACTCCATACCTCTTCATGACCTTTTCCATTTGTGCATTGCAAAAATGGGTTCCCCTATCACTGATGAGAGCTTTAGGAATCCCGAATCTCGCGAAAAGCTTTTTTAGGAAATGAATAACTACTCTGGCGTCATTGGTCCTAAGGGCTTGTGCCTCAACCCATTTTGAAACATAGTCAATGGCGACTAATATGTACTCGTTCCCCCCAGAAGATGGAAAGGGTCCCATGAAGTCAATCCCCCAAACATCGAAGACCTCACAAACTTGTATAAAGTTCTGAGGTGCTTCATCCCTATGTGATATGTTTCCGGCTCGTTGACATGCATCGCATGCCTGCACCATTTCTTTCACATCACAGAAAATTGTGGGCCAATAGAATCCCGCATCAAGAATCTTTCGGGCGGTGATATTTATCCCATGATGCCCGCCAGAGGGACCAGAGTGACATTCCCTCATAATTTTTACTGCCTCATTTTCCGAAACACAACGCCTTACAATTTGGTCAGGACACCTTCGGAATAAAAAGGGTTCATCCCAAAAGTAGTACTTTAGTTGAGAAAAGAACCTCTTCCTCTCGTACTTAGTCAGGTGTTCAGGAACGAGTCTACTTGCGAGGTAATTAGCAAAATCGGCGTACCACGGCTCCGAGTCACTCATTAACATGAGTTGTTCGTCAGGAAATGAATCCCTAATCTCACTTCTATCGTGTTCATCCAAGGGGTTTTCTAGACGAGATAGATGATCTGCGGCCAGATTTTCTGCTCCCCTGTTATCACGAATCTCAACATCAAATTCTTGTAGTAATAAGATCCACCGAATTAGTCGTGGTTTAGCATCCTGCTTCGCGAAGAGATATCTAAGAGCCGAGTGATCAGTGAAGACGACTGTTTTTGAAAGGACAAGATATTGTCGGAATTTGTCGAATGCAAACACTACGGCTAATAGTTCTTTCTCGGTGGTGGAGTAGTTCTCTTGAGCAGGATTCATGGTTTTGCTAGCATAGTAAATAGGTTGGAAAAGCTTGTCACATCGTTGACCTAATACAACCCCGACAGCGAAGTCGCTAGCGTCACACATGATTTCAAATGGTAACTCCCAGTTGGGTGTGATCATGATTGGAGCTTGAGTGAGTTCCCTTTTTAAGAGATCGAATGCATCCTTGCATTCTTGGGAAAAATCGAACGGAGCATCCTTCACAAGTAATTGGGTCATTGGCCGAGCGATTTTGGAGAAATCTTAGATGAATCTCCGATAAAACCCGGCGTGCCCCAAGAAGCTCCGTATTGCTTTAACAGTCGTTGGGTATGGTAACTTAGATATAGCTTCAACTTTAGCTTGGTCCACCTCTATTCCGTTCCCTGAGATTTTATGCCCTAACACAATCCCTTCTTTTACCATGAAATGACACTTTTCCCAGTTTAGCACCAAGTTCGTTTCCTCGCAACGTTTAAGCATCTTTTCTAGATTAGCAAGGCAGTGGTCGAAGGAGTTCCCGAAGACCGAAAAGTCATCCATGAACACTTCCATGCTGTCTTCCATGAGTTCGTGAAAGATTGCGGTCATGCATCGCTGGAAAGTGGCAGGGGCATTACATAGCCCAAAAGGCATCCTTTTGTAGGCAAATGTTCCATAAGGGCAGGTAAACGTGGTTTTCTCTTGGTCCTCAGGTGCTATGGGAATCTGAAAATATCCAGAGAATCCATCCAAGAAGCAATAGTACTCGTGTCCAGATAATCTCTCTAACATTTGATCAATGAATGGTAAGGGAAAGTGATCTTTCCTTGTGGCATCATTGAGCTTTCGATAGTCGATGCATACCCGCCATCCAGTGACTGTTCTCTGGGGCACCATCTCACCCTTGTCATTCTTAACTACAGTCATTCCACCCTTTTTAGGTACAACCTGCACAGGACTGGCCCATGGGCTATCTGAGATTGGGTAAATCAATCCTGCATCTAAAAGTTTTATGACTTCTTTCTTTACTACTTCCTTAATGTTAGGGTTCACGCGCCTCTGAGGTTGCACGGTAGGTTTATAATCTTCTTCCATGAGAATCTTATGTATGCAAAAAGTTGGGTCAATCCCCTTAATGTCGGCCACACTCCATGCAAGTACCCCCTTGTATTTTTTTAGGACCTCTAAGAGTTTACCTTTTTGTTCATGTTCCAAGGAAGAGTTTATGATTACCGGGAGTTGATCTTCTCCCTGAAGAAAGGCATACTCCAAATGGTTAGGAAGCTCTTTAAGATCTACATCAGGTGGTTCAATAATCGAAGGTTTGAGCTTGTTTTCGGGCTTTCGGAGCTCGAGATGCTCCGTTGCCTCTTGCCTGGGGTAGAAGGAGACTGCACTAACATCCTCCATCTTTTCTACCTCAAGTAAAGGCAGAAAACTCTCGTCCTGTAGCCAGCCTTCATCGATCTGTTCATCGACACAACTATCAATGACATCTGTGAGTTCATCTACTTCCCCGATAAAATAGAGCCGGTTGGCTGCTTCGAGGGAGAGGTCCATAGAATCCTTAATGTCGAAGGTTGTGCTATCGTCTCCCACTCGTAAGGTTAATTTGCCATCATAGACATCAATGACTGCACGAGCGGTAGCAAGAAATGGTCTGCCTAAGATGATGGGTACCAAGTCATCCTCCTCCATATCCAGGATTACGAAGTCGACCGGGAATTTGAATTTCCCAACTTTGACTAGCACATTCTCGCATATCCCTACGGGGTACTTGACTGATCTATCGGCTAGTTGGATGTTCATACGGGTAGACTTCAATCCAGAATATCCTAGTTTACGGAACATAGAGTGAGGCATGAGATTGATACTCGCTCCCAAATCGGCAAGAGCATTCTTGATTGATAGAGGTCCTATGGAGCAAGGCAAGGTGAAGCTGCCCGGATCGTCTACCTTTTTTGGTAGCCCTCGGTGGGTCACCACTGAGCATTCTTCCCCTAGGGTCACAAAACCCTCGAGTTTCTTCCGGTTAGTAAGTAGTTTTTTAAAGTACGTGCTATACTTTGGCATGTGATAGCAAGCATCAAGGAGAGGTATGGTGACAACTGAGTCTTTTAGGTAAGACAGGAATCTCTTGTTATCATTCTCAGTTTTTTGGTTCCTCAATCGGGACGGAAACGGGATTCTCATAGGTTGGTCAGGCAGGGTAGATGGGGAAGGGGTTGTTAAGGGTGGTTTATCGGGGGTATTACCGCCGACATCCTCCTCCTCCTCCCCAGGTTTGTTTGGATCGGTAGTGATGGGGGACGAGTTTGGGTAAGGAGGGTCCTTGGTTGTTGTTCCAGCTCAAGTGGTTATTGCGAGCATGGGGTCTTTTTTTCTTACTGATGGCATTTCAAGATTATTTAGGGCAGAGTTAAGCTTATTGAAAAATTCTCCAATATCCTCCTGCTGCTCGTCGAAAAGCTCATTAAGACCTTTCATTTGCAAACCTTTTTCTTGAGTGAAGTGACCAAGGTCATCTTCAAAATTGCTCCTGATTTTGAATTCAGGGCCTTCCTCCCCTTCTCTTCTCTTTACCAGATTTCCCCAAAGGGTGTAATCGTCATTTTGGTAAAAAGGTAAAAGGGAGGGATCAACATAAATGTCCCCTCCTGACAAGCATGCATGTTCAGTTGTGGCTGCTCCTCCGCATTCTTCTACCTCATGCGGGCCTCCACAGTAGTCGCAGATTAGGTAAGGATTCGAGAGTTGTTTAGGTAACTGCGATCCAGCAAGGTATTCCACTCTTTTACGAATTTTTCCCAATCGATCAGAAGCGATTTCAGAAATGCTGACAGTCGACTCAGGTTCATCCCAAGTGTCATCCTGGCCTTGAGCATATTCTTCAATCCTATCCCATCCTTCTTCGGCACTAAGATTGGCCAATCTCCCTTTTCTAGATTGGTTAATTCCGTTTCGATCGTTAAAGGAGATATTATTGTAGAAGATTTGGACCAACAGCCAAAGCTCAATGCCATGATGGAGAACTTGTCTTATTAAATCTTTGAATCTAATCCACGATTTATGGAAGGGTTCGTCCTTCCCTTTTTGGAAACGGAGGATCCTATCTCTAAACGCTGAGGTTTTTCCAGGTGGAAAGAACTTCTCATAGAACTTGGATATGAGTTGCTCCCATGTGAAAATAGATTTAGAAGGGAGTTTGTCATACCATTCTTGGGCTTTTTCATATAGGGTGAAAGGGAAGAATCGCAGTCGGGACGTGTCTCTAGTAGCCCCATCCGTATGGAGGGTGTCTACTATTTTCAGGAAGTCTTTGATGTGTTGGATTGGATCTTCCTCATCTAATCCACGAAACTTACGCACACTCTTGACAAGCCAAACATCAGGTGCATGCAGGACCTCACTGGTGTGTTCGTTCGGGTAGACAATGGCATTTGAAAAACCACGAGGAGTTGGGGAAGAGTAGTCTTTGAGACGCTTAGGAGGAGGTATTACGGGGGTACTCATCTCGTTGTGGGAGCTAGGGGTTGTGATGTGATTTTCTGAATTTTCCTGAGAAAGAGGTGCATCAAAGTCGATAGCAATGCTAGATGGTTCAGGAGTTGAGTGAGTTCGTCTTAACCTACACATTTCTATTTCGGGTTCTGCATAAGGCAAGACAAGGTCTCTAGTGGTACTACGACTCCTAGTGATCCTAAGGTTGGAGAATTCGTTGGTTGCCATGATGGCGGACGGTGAAGAGTCACGAACAAAGGCACAAAGAAATGAGATAGACTAAAGAAAACCTAAAAATAAAAATACAATCTTACTAGAAAGGAATCTAGCAAGTAGACCTAATAAAAAGAAATCCTAACCTAGACAATAACTATTCCCCGGCAGCGGCGCCAAAAACTTGATGCGTGGGAATCGCAACAGGCTTTACCTCTCGAGGGATCTCGAGAAGCTTACAACCCCCACCAGGCAGTGTACCTGATCGTTGTAGTATAGTATAGTGACAAGTACCGGGGGATTGATCGTTCAGCTTAGGAATAGTGTCGCTAGGATTAGAAAGCCTGAATACTAGTTCTAAAGGTAAGGGATGATTATTTTTTTGTGTTTTTATATTTTTTAGAAAGCAATTAAAATCTCGGGGTTTGAAGGATTTGGGCAGAATTAGTTGCTATTCAACTAACCCAATACTAAGATGCAATCAAAATAAAATACTAGAAAAGAAAATAAACTAATTATACTAAAGTTGTGAGCAGTAATTGGAGAAAATGTGTTTACTTAGATTTCACTACTCCCTAGACATCTTTTACACGTTAATTACTTGTTATAATTGCATGGATGATGGATCGTATTCCTTAATACCATTCATGGGGTGGCACACATAACTCCCCAATTCTATTAGCTCTTATCTCCTCCTACACCATGCCCAGCACAACTATAGGGATTGTAAACAGTGGCTCATGCATTAAATACAACCAATAAAGACCTAGTGCGCCTCGGTTCATATTTCTTAAGACGTTCAAGCATGTTACCATTTGGAGATCTGCCAGTTTTCTTAAGCCTAACATATAAATCATTCATCCAAGACAAGAATCAACAAGTAATCAACATCTAGGTTTCATTAGATCTAAGCAAACACAAGATAGATCTAGCCTAGCATGATGGAATTAAGACAAGAACAAGATATAGACAACCAACACATAGACATATTGATTGAATTAGAAGAACACTTATCTTGATTAAACATGCAAGGTATCAAGGGTTGGAACCCTTGAAAAACCTGTAAAAGTTACACCAAAATCGTACTTAGGGTTTCTCCAAAACTTCTCCTTTTTAATGAAAAAATTAGAAAACTATATATAGGAAAATAGATCTGACGGCGTCAAGACAAACACTGTGACGCCATCACCTCGCCGCCAAAACTCTTCTCGGACTGCCTAGATCTACTTTGACGCCGTCAGGACTTATACACTTCCAGGCCGTCATGACTCTTTTACTCTTGACGCCCTTCCTACGTGACGTCGTCAAATCTGCTCTGGATCGTCATGGGAATTCATGAAATTTGCTCTTGACGCCATCAAGGTTTTGCTCTTGACGCCGTCACCTACTGTTCCCAGCTTGGAAAATTAAGACTTTGGCGTTTTCTTCACTTTTATGCTCCAAAAACGTTCGAATTGCTTCCTTTTCCAGATTTCACTCCCAAAGTACCTAAAATCACAAAAGGAACGATTTAGGGCAATATTTGATCAAATAAATTCGAATTCTGGCTTAAATGACCCCCTAAAAACGGATCATTTTTCGCCTCATCAGAGCAGAGGAAAACTCACCTTTGGATTAGCCTAGGTCACGTAGTTAATTAAATTTAATGTTTTCTTTAAATTAATTGTCTTTCAATAGTTTAAATGTTGTAATGATCTTTAAAATAGTGTAATGGAACATCATTTACAGTTTAATCTCAAGTTATCTTTTAATTCCATGTTTTGCTCAATATCCTTTAAATTTCATGTCATTTACATTTCATGTTGATTAGTGTTGTTTAATGGACTTTTATAGGTCATGTAGGCTCCTGACAAAGCCTTAAGGCTTTTAGAAATCTCAAATCAGCTTAGTCTTTAAAAAATCAAAAATAGATAAAAAAATAGAGAAAATAGAAAATTAAATCAAAAAAACCTGTGTTCATGGAGATACAAGCTGGAGCAGGGTAAATTCTTGTTGGCCCTTGGTTTAGTAGCTTCATGGGAAGCTGTTAGGATAGATAATGGTCAATGGTTCTTTTGGTTCTCAGTCAATTCCACTTGTAAGCATTTTTACTAAATTTTGTATTTCATAGTTCTAGTCTCTAATATGTTTTTGATTTTCATATTTATCTGTTTATTTGTTGTTTGTTAGTGATAAACTAGTTTAATATTAGGTGTTCATGTTTTGGATTTTTCATGTGGTTGGAAATTGCTTTTTGACTGTCAATGGACTAATTTTTGAGAAACCTAGGCTTAGACTTTTGTGACTACTTGTTCAAGCTTAAAAGGATCCATTTTGACACTTTGATACCCCTGGAATTGATGGAATTGGTTTACACAATCATTTGCTTTGAAAAACTTCATAAACAGCCCATTTAAGGTTTGTTTGGATTTAATATTGAGACTGTGTTAGAGGATGTTTGAGTGGTTGTTCTTGTTTTATGTACTACACATATGGCCTAATAAACTTAGTTGAAGCTTAACCAAGTGGTATGGCAAGCAAGAAAGTCAAATTGACACTTGACCTTCTAAGTTTGAGTACTGTGAGGTTGTTAAACCATATAAATTTGCATATTAGCTTAAATGTTATTAATCTATACTTATTTCATGTTCTTAATGTTTAATATAACTTATTTAATCAGTAACTTAGCTTTTAAATTCATGAAAGTCAACTTAGCTTTATATTTCAAAAAGTCAAAAATATACTTGTTTTAGAAAACCAAAAATAGAAAGAATTGTTTTGAATTTTGTGATTGGATTGAGACTTTGAGCTTTTCACAAGTCATAGTCTATCAGCTCATCTTTCAAAACCCACCATTAGTTTATTTTTAGAATTTTTATTATAGCTTATGCATTGGCCTATTTAGACCTGCAGGGCAAGATAATGCCCTGCACCAGGGCACCTTTTGGTTTTGGTCAAACTTTCAAACCCCTCTCCAGGGTGCAAATCAAAACATTAGGTCTTGGTTTTTAGCTTTTTGAAAAGCCTTTCAGTAGCTTTTTTAGGAATAATCATAAAATTGGATCTCAGTTCTTATTAGGATAGCTTATTTAGCCCTTGAAGTTTGTCTTATTTCGGTTTGTGCACTGAGCACTCAGTATTGACCACCAACTTCAATAGACCATAGCTTATACAATAGTGGACCCCACCATGTGCTTATTGACTTTTTAGGAAGCCAATAAGCTCATATCTTAGGGTCAGTGCTTGTTTAGTAGATTGTAACTTATTTAGATAGCTTTTACCACCCCAACTTTTTGTTCCATCTCACTCCCTTCACTGAAGCAAACAGTGAAGGTGAGCTGTTTTCCCAGAGCCCACACAAGCTCCTCATTGAGCTTGAGCTTGTGATTCTTGGCCTTATGTGGGGCCAAGCTATCTAACTCAAGGTCTCAGTGCTAGTTGAGCTTATGCAAGCTTATTAGATAGGTTATCTAGGTGCTTGTTGTTTGCCCATTCTCAACAGATAACTGAGCAATCAGTTATCTTACACCATTACCACAAGCTCTTTATAAGCTCATATATGATCTAGAACCTGAGTAAATTAGCTTCATGTGAAGCTTATCTACCCCTCTCTTAGACCCAGTGTTTAATTTTCACCTTGCAGCCCATATGCTAGGGCTGCAAGTAGCTTAAACCTATCACCAAGTTGAAAAGTGTGCTGATCACTCAGTATACTTACCCCACTTCATAAGCTCTCAAAAAGCTACCCAGTTGGACCCAGCTGGTGAATTTTAGTTCCAAGTGGAGCTTGTCTACTAGCCTATAAGATCCAACTCCAAAAACCCATCTTGCAGCTTATTCAATAGGGCTGCAAGTGGCTTCTTGGTTGTCCCATTCTTGATTTCACTGAGCAATTCAGTGAAATCAAGCCATTTTCATAAGCTTCCCTAGAGCTTATTTGTGGGCTTCTGCCCATGAACTTTGGCTTTTTGGAAAGCCATCCACCTCAGCTTGCTACTCCAATTCCTATTTTGGCTTTTGCAGCTTATTACCTAAGCTTATTTTGCCAAGCAAAAGAGTTGCAGGGATGTTTGGGACTGCAATATATTGGTATTAGCTTATTGGCTTATTTGAGCTTATTGGCCTATCCCAGTACATTTGCTTGTTCATAATTATTTATATAGCTTGTACAAATATATTTTTCTTTTTTGTTTTCTGTGTGGAGCTTATACCAAGCTTTTGCAAGCTTTCACTCAATCCAAGTTTAGCCAAAAAGCTAAACTGTATAAACCTTAAGCTCACACAATTTGCACTATCTCAGTCCATTTTCTTGTTTATATTTGTGCATTGGACTTGTATAGATCTCATTTTCCCTTTTGTTTCATGTGTAAAGCTTTTTCAAGCTTATTCTAAGCTTAAACCTCAACTGTTAAGCAAAAGCTTAACTGTTTTGAGTCATAAGCTTATGAAGTGCTTATTTCTTAGTTTGTAAAGTTTTGTCTTCATTAAACTTGTATAATATAAGTATTTAGATGATCCAGAAACAGAAAAAGCCAAAAACAACTTTAAAGCTGAGTGTTAGCTTCTATTTAGAAGTTTTATTGCTTATTTGCTTATTTTGTGTAACTGTGGAGTAAAGAAGCTAGTACAAAGCTTATTTAGCCTATATAATAAGTATTCATTTATTAAAGTTAGTCATATTTAGTTAATAATTAGTTTTGTAAAGTAAAAATCCAAAAATAAAATAAAGTGCAAAAAGGTTGTGTATAGGATTCGAACCTAGGTTCCATTGGTGACAAGTTCACTGCATAACCCACCTAGGCTAGCTCACTTCTCAGTTATCCTTTTTCAAAATTTTATTCGTATAGTAGCAAATAGCTTAGCTTATTTAAATAAGCTTATACAAGCTATTTGGCTTATTCCACCTTATCTGGATAAGCTGTTACCTTCATAATATTTTTCCCAGCTTCTTTACTATGTAAATTACTTTCCATAATTTTTTCACATTTTTTACTGTTCATTAGATAGTTTTTAGATTTAATTTTAATTTAATTAGTTTAAATGAAAAAGCCAAAAATAAATTAGTTCTAGTATTTAAATTTTATCCTAGATAATTTTTTATAATTTTTATAACTTTATTAAGTTATTTAGGATATGTAAAAAATACTTTTGCAATTTTCACTTTTAGTTTTCTAATTTTTAGATTTAAAATTAGTATATTTAGTTTTTAATTAACAATTAAGTTTTAAATAGCATATTTAGTTTTTATAAAGTAGTACCTAGTTTTTATATTTTTCCTAGCTTATATATAGTATAATATAATTTTATAAATTTTTCTAGAATTTTTGTTGTTCATTTTCTATTTTTTATAATTAAATAGTTTAATTAGATATTAATTAATAATTAGAATAATAATTAGTAAAATAAATTATAAATACATAAAACTAACTTTTTATAATTTTTTTAGGATTCCTGTGATGGTTAATAAGATTTATAGAAATCTTCTTAATTATCTAAGTCTTTTTAGTCTGTGTAATATTTTAAATCAGTTTAATTAGTTAAATAATAAATAAATAGTTTTTAATTAATAATAATTACATAAGTACTTGTAAAAATCATTTTAATTCATAATTAATTTTCTTATATTATTAGGATCACAAAAATATGAATTTCACATTTGTGGGATTTGTATTGATCAATTTTCAGTTTTATTTTAGTACGTAGACGTTTATTTTCAACTAAACGTATGTTTATTTATCCTTTTACATTTTAGGGTTTCTGATTGTACGTTTTTACTGAAATAGCTGTGACAAGAGCTATTTACTATTCACATTCCTAGTGTTAGTCAGTCAGATTCCTGTTTTTATATTTCACCTAGGCACAGATTCGTTGTATTACAGATTTCACACCTCGTTGGGACTTAACGACCCGGGGGTAATACTATACTCCCATGGAATACAATTGCTTTTCCTCCCGGGCTGTTCAGGGCCTTTGTTACGGTTGACCGTTCACAAGCGGTTGACTTGTGTGACGAAACCTGGCTGGTTCGGGAGGAATCACCCGCCAATGTAAAACGTATGATGGGACGAGTGATCCTGATGATCACCTAAAAATTTTTGAATCAGCCGCTACTATCAAAAATTGGCCACAACTTGTGTGGTGCCATATGTTTAACTCCACCTTGGTAGGGAATGCGCGAACCTGGTTCAGCAAGCTTCCACGAAGAAGCATAAACGGGTTTGAATAATTGTGGAAAGCATTCCGTTTGAACTTCACTCAGAGAAAGAAGTGCGCCAAGAACCCTGTTGAACTGGTCAGAGTAAAACAGCATCAAGGGGAATCCACAAGCGCTTATGTGGAATGCTTTAAGGATGAATGTATACACGTTAAGGCGTGTCCTGAAGTGCTAAAGATCTCAGGGTTCATGAATGGGATTAATAACCCATAGCTCATTAGGAGACTGAATGATAAGGTTCCCCAAACCTTTGATGAACTGATGAAGCGCACAAGGTCTTTTATCCAAGGAGAAGCAGCTGCTGCGGATAGCAAAAAAGGTTACTCAAATTATAGGTCACAAGAACAGCCCAGAAGACAATCCAATGATCAGAGTAGCAACCGCAGTAAGAATTATCGCAGTCAGGGAAGCGGACGAGATAATGACAAATACACTCCCCTCACGAAGACCCCAAGGGAATTATTCATGACAGAAGGTGCAAACTTCCCGAAACCTCCACCAATGCGCACCCCAGAGGATCGGCGCGTAAGGAATGGATACTGCGAATACCATGGACAAAAGGGCCATACCACCAACGAGTGTGTCCAACTACGACAGCTAATCGACAAGTTAGTGAAAGAGGGTAAAATGGATCACCTCGTTAAGAACATCAAAGAGTGAAAGGATAAACAGAAGAATGGAGGTAAGAAGGAGACACCCAAAGACAAGGCCGACACCATCTACATAATACAGTCATGGCAGCGAAAGAAGAGGCAAAAAGTCAGCCAAAAGTTTTCCTTTGGGAATGAAATCTCCTTCCCCACTCTGGCTACGAACAACGCAGTCGTGGAGCCGCTCACCATTGAAATACATACGGGGGGTCACGATATCCACCGCATGTATGTCGATGGAGGAGCATCCGCAGATATTACGTACGAACATTGTTTCAAAAGGCTGCGACCTGAGATACGAAGTCAGTTAATTCTGGCCACGACGTCGCTGACTGGCTTCACAGGAGAGAAGATATGGCCCATGGGGCAATTGCGCTTACTTGTGGTCGTTGGTAATGAGCAGCACTCTACGGCAGCTTGGATGAACTTTATGGTAATCAAATCTCCCTCGCCGTACAACGGCATTATTGGAAGACCTGGAATATCATCCATGCACGCTGTTCCGTTCACAGCGCATGAGATGCTCAAATTTCAAGTAGACGGAGGTATTGTGACCCTCTACAATACCACTGTGTCACCTAAAGAATGCAACACGGTGACGAGTGAAATGGAGAGTATTCCAGAACAGCGCGCAGCCAAAGTGTCAAACCTAAAGGTCGCAATTCACCCTGACTACCCAGATCAACAAGTATCAATTGGAGCGTCGCTGTCTGACAAAGGCAAAGCAGCTGTGTGCGCACTCCTGCAAAAGAACCTAGATATCTTTGCATGGGAACCAAAGCACATGACTGGAGAGCCACGATCTATCATGGAGAACAAGCTAAAAATCCGACAAGGATATCCTCCGATACGGCAGAAAAAGCGCGTCCAACCCCAGATTGCGCAAAAGCCATTCTAGAGGAAGTACACAAGCTTGTAGATGCAGGCATCATGCGAGAGGTTTATTACCATGACTGGCTTTCCAATCCAGTGATGGTAAAGAAGAGCGATGGCAGCTGGAGAATGTGCGTGGACTTCACTGATCTTAACAAAGCAAGTCCACAAGACTGTTACCCGCTACCAGAGATAGACTGGAAGATAGAATTGATGCGTAGGGATTGCACCAGGCTTTACCTATCGAGGGATCTCGAGAAGCTTACAACCCCCACCAGGCAGTGTACCTGATCGATGTAGTATAGTATAATGACAAGTACCGGGGGATTGTTCGTTCAGCTAGGAATAGTGTCGCTAGGATTAGAAAACCTAAAGACTAGGTCTAGAGATGAGGGATGATTCTTTTTGTATTTTTTTTTATATTTTATGAAAGCAAGTAAAAATCTCGGTTTTGAAGGAGTTGGGCGGAATTAGTTGCTAGTCAACTAACCCAATACTAAGATGCAATCAAAATAAAATACTAAAATGAAAATAAAACTAAATTAAACTAGAGGTGTGAGCAATATATGGGAGAATTGTGTTTACTTAGATTTCACTACTCCCTAGATATCTTTTACAGGTTAATTACTTGTTACAGTTGCATGGATGACGCGTTGTATTCCTTAATACCATTCATGGGGTGGCGTACTTACTTCCCCAATCCTATAAGCGCCTACTTCACTCCTATGTCGAGCCGGCTAAGAAGCTCCTAACATGGGATCACTAGAATTTTCTCATGCATTAAATACAACCAATAAAACCTAGTACACATCGGTTCATGTTTCTTAAGACGTTCAAGCATGTTACACAATGGAGATCTGCCAGTTTTCTTAAGCCTAACATTGAAATCATTCATCCAATACAACTATAAACAAGCAATCAACCTATAATCAACATGTAGGTTTCATTACATCTAAGCAAACACAAGATAGATCTAGCCTAGCATGTTGAAATCAAGACAAGCATAAGATATATTCAAAAAACACATAGACATATTGAATGAATTGAAAGAAGACTTATCTCAATTGAACATGAAAGGATTCAAGGGGTGAAAACCCTTGAAAATACAATAAAAAATGACCTAGGGTTTCTCAAGTTCGACCCTGGTATTCTCCACACAAGTTCCTCTTTTATGAATGAAAAATAGAAAACTATATATAGATTCTGATAGGTGACGGCGTCAAGAACAAACTTCTGACGCCGTCATCTCGCCGCCAAATAATTTCTCGGACTGCCTAGATCTGGGTTTGACGCCGCCATGTGTACTCCTTATGCAGGCCGTCACCAAAAATACTCTTGATGCCCTTGTTGTGACGCCTTCAGGTTTTCACTGGGTCGTCATGGATTTTACCCTTTGCCGTTTTCTTCACTTTTATGCTCAAAAAACGTCCAAAATGCTTCCTTTTCCAGAATTCACTCCCAAAGTACCTAAATTCACAAAAGGAACGATTTAGGGCAATATTTGATCAAATAAATTCAATTCCGGGCTTAAATGACCCCCTAAAAGTGGTTCATTTTTTGCCTCATCATATACCCTTACACTTGAGATTTGCTTGTTCTCAAGCAAATGCGCTTTTATTCTAATCAAAATACAAGTTAGGGGTCATTTAACACTAATATAAAAGTAATTACAACAAATAATTGTTCCACTAAAGACCAAAGACAAGCACGGAGGTCATATACCAGCACCTCACAAATAGTGTTTAGATACTCACATCTCTCAGGTGTAATAAAGTATATATCACAATATGGAAATGGAAAACATCTCTCACTACCTGTCATAACAAAATAGATTACCATAGGCTTGGGAAAGGATCAAATCTCCACCACATGGCGTAAGCACCTAGGATAAACTATCAAAGAGGTCTTTTAAAGGGTTGTAACGTTAGGTGTAGGGATATGGAATACACGGTTTTGTTGGATATAGGCAGTCTTTACTGGTGGCGAGTTAACAATCTTGGTTAATTACATGTACAATAAGGCGTTGCTAAGCCAAGAATAGACTCGACTTAAGCTAATAAATGAAAAATAACAAAAATATAAAACAAACATAGAATGAAATGGGATGGTAGTCCGTATGTTTTTTCTCTTTTTCTTTTTATATTTTTTTTCTTTTTCTTGATTTTTTCGATTTTTTTTTACATACACTCTTACCCTACCATCCAAAACAATACATCACAGGGAATGAAAATTCCCCTTACACTTGAATTTTTACATACTTTACAATAAATTAATCTAATGACTCGAATTAAGAAAATCAAAACACTTGGAGTACTTTTAAGATTAACGCACATACGGGAGTAATATATGATGTTCTTCCCCATTAATCCAAAAAATAAGTACTTTACCCATGAGTCCCAATCGTCCCAAAACAATATGTATAAGGATATGACTCGACTTAGCAACCATGTAATCAATTAGATAGTTAACTTAGGGTTTAACAAATAATAATAATTGTAACAACCGTGGTTTTAGCAGGTCAGTTTGACTGATAGTCTTGACTCGGTTGATGTTTGTTTGGTGTGTCCTAGGTGTTTGAAGTGTTATAAGTGTGATATAGGTGAGTTTTAGCACTAAATCCCTTTGCATAAATGGTTTGTATTGTGATTTGAAAAGTTTGGAATTTGGGAAAGTTCATTTTGATGACCTTTGTGGTGTAGAAATGACTTGTGTAGTTTTGGTGTTTTTGTGTTTTTGCGTAACGAGGCTTCGTTCAAGTAATTGAGCATTAGTAAGTTACGTGGGATTTGTTTTTTTATGAGTTATATTTCAAAAAGAGTGTGAAATTCTATTTTTGGAAACTTTATTTTGAAAATGATTATTTTTCGGTTTGTAGTAAAATTAAGGTTTATCGCGAAAGATGTTAGGATTCGTTATGGGAATACATAAAATATGAAAACTATGAGGTTTTGAGTGTAATAAATTAATTTAATAAAAAAAATAATAAAAAAATATATATGTATGGAAAATTCGGCTAGAAGGGGATAAGGAGGAAAAAGGAAACCAAATTTGAGCCCAATTACAACACCTAATGATAAGGATTATCCATAAATAATATATAAACAAACCCAAACACCCCAAAAACGTTTTTCCTGCATATTTAGTCGATCCAAGGAGCAAGAGAAGGGAGAAAAAAATTAGGGTTTATAATTGTGAAGCAATAATCAAGAATCAAGGTAAAATCCATAACCCTTATGTATAATTAATTAATTATTGTTACGATTCATGTAATAATTATTATGATAGAATCTAGGGTTTATATACTTCTATAAATTAATGAAGTAAAACATGTTGGGATCAATAATTAGTAATATTATGATGATTGGTGAAGAGAATTGAGCGTAAAATATGCTAGTTATTGAGTTAGGGATTGGGAAGAAAACTATGGCTGTAAAGATATGAGTGTAAATAACAGATGCTGAAGAGTTAAGTCACGAATTTTAGGTCTAAATTGAAGTATAATGAAAGAGCTTTCAAAACAGTCCAGCCACGATCGATTTTAAGGTTGGGAAGTCAGTCTTTTGATTTTTCTTTGTTAAGGTGTCAAAGCTGTCAAACCGGGACAAATTTTGGGTAAAAGTTTGAGGGTGGTTTAAGGTTGTAAAAGTGGTATTTTTACTAGGCCTTCTGGAATAGTTAATTATTGGGTTATATTAGACTACCACGAAAAGGATTCGCGATAAAAACTTGTGGAAGTATTTATTTAAAATCAAAACTTTTTGGTGTGCGTTCAAATCCGAATTTGAGTAGTTTACAAGTTTGAATTTATTATGAGTATTTGTGTGTGTTATTGGTCCATGGCCTTCTGGGATTAGCTTCTATGCTTATGACAGACCATGGTGAATTTTTGGTGTGAGTTGTTGAGCTTTATTTATCATGATTTTATGTGGGCGAATGTACCCAAAAATTCTGCGTTTTCTGATTTTAAGAGTGCAAGGGATTTAGTGAGTGTTAGGTTGTGGTAATGGTTAGTATGGTGTCTAGGAGATCCATGGCGGGTCATATGAGTCTTAGACATCCATCATATGATTATTACATGGGTTGTAGCTTTTATCTTGGCCTTGTGTAACGTGGACTTATTTGTATTGTTTAGATTTGTGATTTGTGATTTGTGTTGTGGAAGCTGCGGAGTTCAAGGTGAGTTCATAGTCCCATATTTTAACTTGTTTTAAACTTGAGATGGGAATGATGCTTGTCTTAAATGATTTTAATTACTGTGATTATGTGTATGGTGTTAAAGAGCTTGGACTTTTAATGTTATCGTATTTATGCTATATGTGAACGGTAATGATATGTTATGTGAAAGCTGTGTGGTCCAATTGGGAGGGTGCGTACCTTGTTGCTCGTGCATACGACCTAATTGGAGGGTATTAATTTACCCATTATTTTTGGAGCGGGGGTCACGATCCGGCCTGGTATGATGTGTTTTGGGAGCGGGGGTCACGATCCGGCCCGATGGTTGCCTTATGTTTGATGTTGCCTAGTAATATATGTAGCTTATATGATAACTATAATTATTTGTCCAGTTATATTTTGTAATCACAGTGATTTTGGTTGCCTTGTGTGTTGAGTCTCAAATGTCACAACTCACCATTTCAGGTCATTTCAGGTCATTTCCCGAACTTTGGAAAAACACTATTCATCAAACACTATTCATCAAAACACTATTCATCAGTTTACTATTCATCGTTTTCAAGGTCAATTTGATATTCTGAGAAACTTTTGGGAAATTTACTATTCACGGAACACTATTCATTTCGGGAAAATATTTCATCATTCACGTGCATTACACATTTCATCGTAAATTTAGTTTACGGATATTCAAATTCGCGTAACCGGATTGGGTTAGGTGCGAATTCATTTCATTAGTGTTGAGAACACTGCATACGGACTGGAGATAGTCTGCATATCATCAGTAGGTCATTTACATGTTATACCACTCTCAGGATTTTCAAATTACTATATTCAGTATATTTAACGTTTTACGTATAAGTATTTATAGTAAACGTTAACACCCGGTTTATACACGACGAATATATCTAAATACTCCCACAATGGTCCCGACATATTTTTATATCCATTTTAACATCATAAAAGTTATAACATTCAGTTACCCAGTATTTTGGAAATTTATTTTATTTTTAACGTACGCGTAGGAATATAATGACGGTTTTCGTTAAAACTAAACATTTATCACCCGATCACTCAGTAAATGTACCCAACATATTTTTAATATGTTTTTAACATTATTATAACTTTATTTCATCCCGGTTAACTTCGTGAACGTTTATTGCTATTAAACCCGGTACCCGATTTTAACGAATAACGCGTAATAACACTTAACGCTACACTACATTTTCTAAGTGATCAAAACCGTTTTGGCTACTCCCTTTTCACACCAAAACCAGCCCATGAGACACCCCTTAACCTCAAGCATTGATTTCTTAATATAAAACAATAAACCTTAAAAACCATACTTTACTAAAAACTTAGAATCATAATTCACTTTTAGCAAGAACAATTTTCATCTCATCTTCCCCATTTCTCTCTTCAAACCCACGACCCTAATTGATCTCTATGATCAAGTGATCATTTTTCATGAAGTAAAACACAAAAGTTGTTCATTTTACAAGTCTAATCAAGAATCAAGCAACAAAAACACAAGAACATCAAGCATAATCATCCAATAATCATCTCATTTTATCAAGTAAGTTTTCATCTTTATTTTTTCATGAATCATCCTATTTTTACATGTATTACATAAGAATCATGCTAAAAACCATGTACAAGTAGCTATACTACACTTTATTTTGGCTAAAAAGTAACATACAAACCCTAACTTTCTTGTTATGAATCCCCTAGCTCTAATAACTTGGTTAGGAGTCCATGGCACCCTAAGAAGGTGTATGGTAAGATTAGATTAGTCATGTGGTGATTACAAGAGGATTGGTGATGGTAGAAATTGGTTTTTAACCTTGGAAACATGATTTTGAACTCATTTTAGACATGCTGTCCCATTTTGTAAAAATCTGGAAAATCAGTAAACACCAAGGAAACTTTGGCAAAATTTTTAGAAAATACTTTCAAAAACGAATCCGTAGGCGAAAGAACGGATTAAAAAGAGCTTATAACGAAGAAGTTATGATTTTTGCAAGATTGTTGACGAAAAGTATTTTCTGGAAAAATAGTTGCTGTTGGACATTTTTCGTCGGTCAAAAAGAGACTTTAGACGTAACCCGGAGGAGCCGAGTTTTCCAAAATATATTACTACATACTAAGACGAAACCGTGGATATAAAGAACAAGTAAAACGGACAAGTAACGACAAAGATATACTCGTTTGAATATCGGCTAAAACCCTTTTATAATTGACAGCTTTTAATATAATTTGGCGCAAAAACTACGAAGTGCATTTTTAAGCTAAACATAATATCAAGTACCGAGCTTTATAACTAACGTAGTATTAGTTATTATGAGTATGTTTTCATCAATTCAAGGATTACAACCCGAGTTTTTCAACACTAACATGGAAACTTACGTTATATATATATAAGTATATATATTATAACTAGCCATTTATATTTTCTAATAGCAATATTTTCCAAATTCTTGGAATATATACTTTTGATAACAACAAGTGTTTTTCAAAGAGTAGAGTGGTATAGTAAACATGTGCATGGACATTCATAACATCATTTCATGATCTAAAGTAGATCGTACATCATTCATATTAGGTTGCGGCTAGTGTGCGCGCCTTGTTTTCAGCTCAGTACATGTTCATGGTACCATCATATTGGGTTACGACAGCAAATTGTTCATTGGTGTTCATTTCATTTCATCACGGTTTCATCAGTTAAGGTGAGTTTTCATAGCCCCGTTTTCAATTCAACATTTTTGATTGTTTTCAAATCCCACGGGGGGAATACATTGCATCAATTATTTCAGTACGAGCCCAAGTATTCAAACATGTACATAGCTTAAGTTACCTTGCCATGTGAAAGTCCCCTGTAACATCATGAACCGTTAATTTCAAGTACTAAGCGAGAGTGAGTGGATAGATCTATCGAGGGTGACGCCTCCATCCGTGGTAGTGGATACCAACAGTAAGCGGATGCATGTCATGTCTTTTACATTTGGATGTTTCGGCAGAACATTCGGGAGGGGCATAGAATTTCATCAGTCATAGCTTCGGTGTCATGAGCTTAAGGCTATTGTACAATTTTCACGAGATTTTTATCTTGCATTTTTACTTGTGGTGGCCGTACATCAGTACATTTTACAAACCTATGGAATTCACCAACATTCGTGTTGACGTTTTAGCAATGTATTTCAGGTTATTAAGGTAGCTCATGAGACATGCATTTGGACTTTCATGGAGTCGCGGAGTCGACGCGTCTCATCATTATTTCATGCACTTATGTAAACATTTGATCTAGTATGGCTTGTTTTTCATGAACATGTAACACATTTTGGGGACCTTATTTTGTAAACTCTGAATTATTTCAATGATCAAATGCAGTATTTTCCAAACGACACTTTAGGTCGTTCAATGTAACTGTAACTGTGGTGCTATGACAGACACCCCCAGGTATTCCATTCCGCTGCAAGTCAGGTAAATTGGGGGTGTGACAGATTGGCATCAGAGCTAAGGTTATAGCGAACTAGGATGTATCTTGGACCCTAGACTATAACCACATCAGCATAGCATCTCATCATTTCATCATAAGTGCATAATCATGATACATGTTGTTTTATACATCCCCTGTGCGAGTTATTTATACTCATATCCGTATATGTATATCATTTTATTGACCTGGTTCACAAATGACATGTCTTCAGATACTCACCCTGACATCCTTTTATCGGATTCCGACATTGAAGATGCCTTGTCATCTTCCACTACCATTATACCATCAGTTGCACTTACACCACCATTAGTACTATTGATTTGCCATAGGAACAGAGTCTTCCTATCATTCAGCCCGTACATAGAATGCCTTTTGGTAGTGTATTCAGAATTAATCTTAATGGACATATTAGGATGCTTATTGCAAGGAAGATAGTGTGTTTTCTTTCCATCACTAGTAGGGCATTTACTACTCAGGTACTATCACCACCATCAGTTACTTATTACACTATTGGCCTTCCCACAGTGTGTACTTTAGTTTTACCTTTTGGATGTCGCGAGGTAGCACGATAGAGGGTAGTATTTCATTCACTGGTACCATCATTGTCATTTCCTTTTCCATTCCCACTTGCCATGAACTAGATGACATCTAGTAGATAATACCAATAACACGGACTCAACAGAAACATCCGCAGATTCTTCAGGAATGGTTCAGAACCTACATTATCTAAGATTTGATAGATGCACAACTTCAGATACCACTTCAGGACTATCCCAACCTTATGATGCCACAAACCTGATTTCACACAGAGGGACACCAGGAAGTCCCTGGACCAGACTTATATCCTCCCTCCTTTAGCGGAATTAGAAACACAAAGGAATTTCTCAAATGGTTCGAAGACATAGAAACAATATTTCAATGTGGCGACTGTCGTAAGGAAGACAAGGTTAAGTTCGCCACATGCACCTTTCAAAATCATGCCCAGGAATGGTGGACCAAACATATTAAGATGGTAGGAGTTGATACTGCCTACTCACACTCTTAGGAGAAACTTAGAAGGATGATGGGTATAACATTTTGTGTAAGAAGTGAATTACGAACAAGGGAACAGGAAACACTAAACTTTACCATGGTAGGAAATGATGTTGACAAGTACATTACCCATTTTTATGAATCAACACGACTAGGTCCTGCAATGGATGAACCGGAAAGCAAGAAACTTGAAAAGTACATTATCAAAATGGCGATCGAGGCAAAGGAACTCATAGTTCACGCCGAGACATCAGGAAACAACAGTGACAACAAGAGGAAGTGGAACAACAATCTAGGTTGCAATGCTGCTCAACTATCACCCAAATAACAAGAAGTGAATTGAGCCTTTGCTGCAGAACCGCACACAAAGAGAAGGTATATTGGAAAGTTACCTTACTACAACCTGTGTAATCAATATCACCAAGGTCATTGCAGTAAAACGTGTGGAGTGTGCAAGAAGCAGGGTTATCGGACTGAAAATTGTAGGAAACTCACAAATCAGAAAATCCCAGGGAATTGCTTCAAATGTGGAAACTTTGGGCATTTCAAGAATGACTGCCCGGAACTGAGGAACAAGGAAAAATCAGGAACTTGGAATCAAGACTGAATCGCTCAAGGAATAGCGTGAGTTGTTGAAAGAGAACCGTCAGGATATTAGAAACATCAAGGATAACAACAATGCTTCAGCAGGAGGAGCTTTGTTTCAATATATAAACCGTAGTTCGAGCCTTTAGGGTTGTATCTTTCCTTTTGTACTTACCGTTGGTACGATGACATGATCTAGTGGTATTAAGCACTTTCCTATCCAATGTAGTATTTATCCTTTGTTACCTAGGTGATAAACATAACCATCGTTTCGCAACATTTTAGCATTGTCTCATCAAGAATTAGGTTGATTTCGTTTTTGACGAATTAGTAGACTATTACCATTCGACAAGATTCACTCACGTATCCAATACACTATTCAAGCTATTTTACAGAAAATTTTCTGAAGTAAGCTATTTTATTACCATCCTATACATTGATTTTTCTGTCATTACACCAAGTATTTACTATTATTACGCGAAGCAATTTTCATGTTACTTGAAAGGAAACATCAGGATACCATTTTAATAACAATGCGTTGAACACCATCTAAAACTTTTGAGAAAAGTTATGATATTTTGACAAAATCCAACATCGCATCATTAGTCCTCAATTATACATAGCCTGATCACCTATGTAAAATTCAGGAAGGATTATGCCATGAAGGAAATAATTATCTTTTCAAAGGATTGTTAATAACAATCTTCATCCAAAAGTTTTGTAAACAAAGGAACTCTTTCATAAACATCCCTTTTGCCGAACTATCCCTGGATACTTACCCCACCAGTCACTCACTTAGCCATTAAGTTGGATTTTCCCATTGACTTCCCTAGAAGAGACTTTCCATATCAATTACATGCAGGATTCCTTTATACAATAGAAGCAACGAAAGGAGTACAGAACTAGTAACCAGGACTAGAATTATATAGTGAGATAATTCATAACTCAACAACAATTCTGAGATACTGCGAGACCATCCGAATCACCATCTTTAACCTAGTTGTCCAATGTTATTATTCAAGGGTACTAGCTAGACTGAGCTACAGGATTGGACTCAATATAGATGTCCGCAGGACAACACAATAGAAATAAACCAAGCTTCTAATTGAGACTGTAGAGCATTTCATTTAAACATGGCCTCATCCATACATGAACTTTCCTGCAGTAAGTTTTCACAAAGTACAATTGTTTGAATCAAGAATATCGATGTAGATTCCTTTAAGGCATTATGTCTAGAAATTTCAGATAACCTCACCTTCATACTAAGCAAGGGATCAAACCGGAAAATATCTCCTCATCTTCATGGGAAAACAGAATAGACATTCATCGACACAACATCAAGTGATACCTTCGTCTTGCCAATTACAACGATAAACAATTTCAGAACTTAAGTTAGTCTAAATACCTATGCTTGTAGTTATGCCAAATAACCACCAATAGACATTATCCAACCTCAGGAACTAAGTGTTAGACATCTATGCATTTAAGCGAACATTTCCTATTCTATCATTTTATCCTTTTCAGTGTTTTCACTTTTAAATAAAGTTGATGCGTTTACATAAATCACATACCTTGTGGAAAAATGATTTCTGAAATTCCTATTTTGAACAAGTGCGATCTTTTTGGTCAAACTTTAGCAACACTATTGTACAATGAGAAATATACATAAACATCAAACTTTGGTAAGCAGTCTTAATCACAACATGTTTGAAAACAGTTCCTATTTCATAACTACCGGATTTTGAATCATCAAGAAAAATATTACCCAGTAAATCATTTGCTCCATTTTCTAAATTCGTTTATTCAGAAAAGGATTTCAACTAAAACTCATAATCGCGAGACAAATTTCCATAACGAATTTCCCTACAACATCGCTTATGCATTTAGGATTTGTGACTGGACAATAGAGAATATTTGGATTAGGTGATGAAGGAATTAGGAGGAACATCACAAATTGATCACGAACTTCAGTAGTGGAGACCAAACCCACTAGACAAAGAAGGACATATGTCTTATCATCCGTTGGAACAAAACACAAGGAACCAAATTGTTACCTATATTCTATCGCTTTCAGATAACGCCAAGTTCGAAGGACCGAACGTTATGGAATTAGTCACAAAGGTTTATTGTACCCATTTCAGTATTTCCTGTTAAGGAAACCGATTCAACTTGGACTTCATGTAATCATTTCAGAATTTCCTTCAGAAACCCATTTAGATGGAAACATCACCGATCATCCTCAGGCCGATGGTCAAAGCGACAGAACAATTCACACATAGGAAAGTATGCTCAGAGCATGAGTGATTAACCCTAGAAATGGTTGGACTAATCACTCAACATAAATCAAAATTCACCTACAACAATAGTTATCACACCAACAACGGGAAACTGGCAGAAGTTAGGTTGGTACATAACACACATCATTCGGATTGGATATCCTGAACAACAAACCATCCAGATTCAGGTAGGAGAACAAACTAAGTTAAAAGCATTGCCTTGGATTGGCACGATACAAATTGGATAACAAGAAAGGTTGAACCTTTAGCATATTGGACTATTTAAGATTCATTTTAGAATCGACCAACTAGCATACAAACTTGAGTTCTGGCAGAATTCAGCAGTATATATTACCAGTGTCACATTTAAAACATTAAGAAGCGCAGACCATCGATTGATGGGCCAAACTTGGAAAAAGCTCAACTCATTAGTTCAGTAGGCATTCATGAGATAACCAGAAATTTTCTACAAGTCAAGAATCAATTACAAGTTCAATAAGTTGTAAACCATTAAAACTTCAGGTTGGTAAGCAGAGTTATGCAGAAAGTTCTGCCTAGGAAAGGCATGTTATCGTTCAGAAAACTTGGAAAGTTACACCAATATACACTGGACCATTTATATTTTGACAGAGAAGGCATAGTGTCCGTCAGACTTGAACATTGTCAGAGAACAACAGGATTACACGAACATATTTCACATTTTCAGATCCCCAGAAATGACTTACAGATGAGTCACTCATGATTCCATTGGAAGGGATTCATCCCAAATGACAATCTCAGACCTGGTAAGAGAACCAACAGAAATCATGGACCATGTGGTCAAACAGTTGAAACAGAGTCGAATTCCTATCGTTAGAGTTCGCTGGAATTCTCGAATATCATCACCTTTTCACCAATACATTCTCAGAGACCAACATAAACTGAACTTCGGGACGAAGTTCCTTTTAGGGGGGAAGACTGTCACAACTCACCATTTCAGGTCATTTCAGGTCATTTCCCGAACTTTGGAAAAACACTATTCATCAAACACTATTCATCAAAACACTATTCATCAGTTTACTATTCATCGTTTTCAAGGTCAATTTGATATTCTGAGAAACTTTTGGGAAATTTACTATTCACGGAACACTATTCATTGCGGGAAAATATTTCATCATTCACGTGCATTACACATTTCATCGTAAATTTAGTTTACGGATATTCAAATTCGCGTAACCGGATTGGGTTAGGTGCGAATTCATTTCATTAGTGTTGAGAACACTGCATACGGACTGGAGATAGTCTGCATATCATCAGTAGGTCATTTACATGTTATACCACTCTCAGGATTTTCAAATTACTATATTCAGTATATTTAACGTTTTACGTATAAGTATTTATAGTAAACGTTAACACCCGGTTTATACACGACGAATATATCTAAATACTCCCACAATGGTCCCGACATATTTTTATATCCATTTTAACATCATAAAAGTTATAACATTCAGTTACCCAGTATTTTGGAAATTTATTTTATTTTTAACGTACGCGTAGGAATATAATGACGGTTTTCGTTAAAACTAAACATTTATCACCCGATCACTCAGTAAATGTACCCAACATATTTTTAATATGTTTTTAACATTATTATAACTTTATTTCATCCCGGTTAACTTCGTGAACGTTTATTGCTATTAAACCCGGTACCCGATTTTAACGAATAACGCGTAATAACACTTAACGCTACACTACATTTTCTAAGTGATCAAAACCGTTTTGGCTACTCCCTTTTCACACCAAAACCAGCCCATGAGACACCCCTTAACCTCAAGCATTGATTTCTTAATATAAAACAATAAACCTTAAAAACCATACTTTACTAAAAACTTAGAATCATAATTCACTTTTAGCAAGAACAATTTTCATCTCATCTTCCCCATTTCTCTCTTCAAACCCACGACCCTAATTGATCTCTATGATCAAGTGATCATTTTTCATGAAGTAAAACACAAAAGTTGTTCATTTTACAAGTCTAATCAAGAATCAAGCAACAAAAACACAAGAACATCAAGCATAATCATCCAATAATCATCTCATTTTATCAAGTAAGTTTTCATCTTTATTTTTTCATGAATCATCCTATTTTTACATGTATTACATAAGAATCATGCTAAAAACCATGTACAAGTAGCTATACTACACTTTATTTTGGCTAAAAAGTAACATACAAACCCTAACTTTCTTGTTATGAATCCCCTAGCTCTAATAACTTGGTTAGGAGTCCATGGCACCCTAAGAAGGTGTATGGTAAGATTAGATTAGTCATGTGGTGATTACAAGAGGATTGGTGATGGTAGAAATTGGTTTTTAACCTTGGAAACATGATTTTGAACTCATTTTAGACATGCTGTCCCATTTTGTAAAAATCTGGAAAATCAGTAAACACCAAGGAAACTTTGGCAAAATTTTTAGAAAATACTTTCAAAAACGAATCCGTAGGCGAAAGAACGGATTAAAAAGAGCTTATAACGAAGAAGTTATGATTTTTGCAAGATTGTTGACGAAAAGTATTTTCTGGAAAAATAGTTGCTGTTGGACATTTTTCGTCGGTCAAAAAGAGACTTTAGACGTAACCCGGAGGAGCCGAGTTTTCCAAAATATATTACTACATACTAAGACGAAACCGTGGATATAAAGAACAAGTAAAACGGACAAGTAACGACAAAGATATACTCGTTTGAATATCGGCTAAAACCCTTTTATAATTGACAGCTTTTAATATAATTTGGCGCAAAAACTACGAAGTGCATTTTTAAGCTAAACATAATATCAAGTACCGAGCTTTATAACTAACGTAGTATTAGTTATTATGAGTATGTTTTCATCAATTCAAGGATTACAACCCGAGTTTTTCAACACTAACATGGAAACTTACGTTATATATATATAAGTATATATATTATAACTAGCCATTTATATTTTCTAATAGCAATATTTTCCAAATTCTTGGAATATATACTTTTGATAACAACAAGTGTTTTTCAAAGAGTAGAGTGGTATAGTAAACATGTGCATGGACATTCATAACATCATTTCATGATCTAAAGTAGATCGTACATCATTCATATTAGGTTGCGGCTAGTGTGCGCGCCTTGTTTTCAGCTCAGTACATGTTCATGGTACCATCATATTGGGTTACGACAGCAAATTGTTCATTGGTGTTCATTTCATTTCATCACGGTTTCATCAGTTAAGGTGAGTTTTCATAGCCCCGTTTTCAATTCAACATTTTTGATTGTTTTCAAATCCCACGGGGGGAATACATTGCATCAATTATTTCAGTACGAGCCCAAGTATTCAAACATGTACATAGCTTAAGTTACCTTGCCATGTGAAAGTCCCCTGTAACATCATGAACCGTTAATTTCAAGTACTAAGCGAGAGTGAGTGGATAGATCTATCGAGGGTGACGCCTCCATCCGTGGTAGTGGATACCAACAGTAAGCGGATGCATGTCATGTCTTTTACATTTGGATGTTTCGGCAGAACATTCGGGAGGGGCATAGAATTTCATCAGTCATAGCTTCGGTGTCATGAGCTTAAGGCTATTGTACAATTTTCACGAGATTTTTATCTTGCATTTTTACTTGTGGTGGCCGTACATCAGTACATTTTACAAACCTATGGAATTCACCAACATTCGTGTTGACGTTTTAGCAATGTATTTCAGGTTATTAAGGTAGCTCATGAGACATGCATTTGGACTTTCATGGAGTCGCGGAGTCGACGCGTCTCATCATTATTTCATGCACTTATGTAAACATTTGATCTAGTATGGCTTGTTTTTCATGAACATGTAACACATTTTGGGGACCTTATTTTGTAAACTCTGAATTATTTCAATGATCAAATGCAGTATTTTCCAAACGACACTTTAGGTCGTTCAATGTAACTGTAACTGTGGTGCTATGACAGACACCCCCAGGTATTCCATTCCGCTGCAAGTCAGGTAAATTGGGGGTGTGACATCAAACCTATGAATCTCACCAACATTATGTTGACGTTTTAAGCATCATTTTCAGTTGAGCTTTCTAATGATAAGATATATGGATGTGCATAGACGAGACCTTAGTTGCATTGGAAGTGGTTTATCATCTATGTTTGGATTTATGTTTTGTTTTGGTTATTTTATTTTGGGGTATTGTTACAACACTTTGTGTTTGTACATTGCTCTATTTATGTGCATGTAGTTGTTCTCTATGTAAACACCAGGTGTTGTGATGATATCCATGAAGTTACACCCGCGCGTTTCCGCCGTGGCGGGGTGTGACAGATTGGTATCAGAGCCTTGGTTATAGAGAATTAGGTGGTTGAACCTAGACTATAACTTAGGAGTCCCTCATATAGTTGCATTTATGATCTATGTGTAAGTATAGTATTTTATATGTCTATTTTCCTATATTTATGAGATATTTTATTGAGTTTCGGACGTCTATTCTATTCTATATACGTAGTATTGTATATATCGAGTTTATTATATCGACTTCCGCACGTAAGATGCTTCGTTGGACTACCATTGTTGCTATCAGAAGCGAGAGAAGTGGTCGGATGAAACGGATTAACTGCAGAATCCGAGTTCCCGATAGCATGTATCTATGTTCGGACAAGGAGAGGACGTTTATGGGAAACTGATGCATGGGAATCGCAACAGGCTTTACCTCTCGAGGGATCTCGAGAAGCTTACAACCCCCACCAGGCAGTGTACCTGATCGTTGTAGTATAGTATAGTGACAAGTACCAGGGGATTGACCGTTCAGCTTAGGAATAGTGTCGCTAGGATTAGAAAGCCTAAATACTAGTTTTAAAGGTGAGGGATGATTATTTTTGTGTTTTTATATTTTTTAGAAAGCAAGTAAAAATCTCGGGTTTTGGAAGAGTGGGCGGAATTAGTTGCTATTCAACTAACCAAATACTACAATGCAATCAAAATAAAATACTAAAAATGAAAATAACTAAATTATACTAAAGTTGTGAGCAGTAATTGGAGAAAATGTGTTTACTTAGATTTCACTACTCCCTAGATATCTTTTACACGTTAATTACTTGTTATAATTGCATGGATGACGGATCGTATTCCTTAATACCATTCATGGGGTGGCATACATAACTCCCCAATTCTATGAGCTCTTATCTCCTCCTACACCATGCCCAGCACAACTATAGGGATTGTAAACAGTGGCTCATACATTAAATACAACCAATAAAGACCTAGTACGCCTCGGTTCATGTTTCTTAAGATGTTCAAGCATGTTACCATTTGGAGATCTGCCAGTTTTCTTAAGCCTAACATATAAATCATTCATCCAAGACAAGAATAAACAAGTAATCAACACATAATCAATATCTAGGTTTCATTAGATCTAAGCAAACACAAAAGAGATCTAGCCTAGCATAATGGAATTGAGACAAGAACAAGATATAGACAACCAACACATAGACATATTGATTGAATTAGAAGAACACTTATCTCAATTACAATGCAAGGTATCAAGGGTTTGGAATCCTTGAAAAACCTGTAAAAGTTGCACCAAAATCGTACTTAGGGTTTCTCCAAAACTTATCTCTTTTAATGTGTGAAAATTAGAAAACTATATATAAAAAAATGGGTTTGACGGCGTCAAGACAAACAACGTGACGCCGTCACCTCACCGCCAAAACTCTTCTCGGACTACCTAGATCTACTTCTGACGCCGTCAAGACTTATACACTTCCAGGCCGTCATGACTCTTTTACTCTTGACTCCCTTCCTACGTGACGCCGTCAAATCTGCTCTGGACCGTCATGGGAATTCATGAAATTTGCTCTTGACGCCGTCAAGGTTTTGCTCTTGACGCCGTCACCTACTGTTCCCAGCTTGGAAAATTAAGACTTTGGCGTTTTCTTCACTTTTATGCTCTAAAAACGTCCGAATTGCTTCCTTTTCCAGATTTCACTCCCAAAGTACCTAAAATCACAAAAGGAACGATTTAGGGCAATATTTGATCAAATAAATTCGGATTCGGGCTTAAATGACCCCCTAAAAACGGACAATTTTTCGCCTCATCATATACCCTTACACTTGAGATTTGCTTGTCCTCAAGCAAATGCGCTTTTATTCTACTCAAAATACAAGTTAGGGGTCATTTAACACTAATATAAAAGTAATTACAACAAATAATCATTCCACTAAAGACCAATAGACAAGCACGGAGGTCATATACAAGCACCTCACAAATAGTGTTTAGATACTCACATCTCTCGGGTGTAATAAAGTGTAAATTACAATATAGAAACGGAAGATATCTCTCACTACCTGTCATAGCAAAATAGATTACCATAGGCTTGGGAAAGGATCAAACATCCACCACATGGCATAAGCACCTAGGATAAACTATCAAAGAGGTCTTTTAAAGGGTTGTAACGTTAGGTGTAGGGATATGAAATACACGGTTTTGTTGGATAAAGGAAGTTTTATCGGTGGCGAGTTAATAATCTTGGTTAATTACATGTACAATATGGCGTTGATAAGCCAAGACTAGACTCGACTTAAGCTAATAAATGAAAAATAACAAAAACATAAAATAAACATAGAATGAAAAAGGGGATGGTAGTCCGTATGTTTTTTTTTCTTTTTCTTGATTTTTTCGATTTTTTCGATTTTTTTTTTTTTTTTTTTTTTTTTTTTTTTTTTTTTTTTTGCATACACTCTTACCCTACCATCCAAAATAATACATCATAGGGAATGAACGTTCCCCTTACACTTGAATCTTTACATACTTTACACTAAACTATTCTAATGACTCGAATTAAGAAAATCAAAACACTTGGAGCACTTTTAAGATTAACGTACGTATGGGGGTAATAAATGGTGTTCTTCCCCATTACTCCATAAATAAGTACTTACCCATGAGTCCCAATCGTCCCAAAACAATATGTACAAGGATATGACTCGACTTAGCAACCATGTAATCAATTAGAAAGTTAACTTGGGGTTTAACAAATAACAATAATGCACTAAAAATGAGCGCATACACGGAAGGCTAAGGCGATTTGGTTGTACATTTAAGTGGGGTGTAACAAATTCTTCCTTTAAGTAAAATGCTTAAAGTTAGAAACGAAAAGATAGGCTCGGAGGGGTGTACTAGGGGTTTCGTGTACTAAAAATGAGTACAACGCTAAGGGTGTGGGAAAAATTAGTTGACTTAACTAGCCAAGTAATATGACATAAATGGTCGAGTAATTATGATACGGGTTTAACACAAGGGTAATCCTAATGCCTCTTATCATGTAGTAAATCCTACTACACGAATGTAGTCTCACTAGCGGTCTCGGGATGCATCACTAACGCAAGTTCTAGAATCTAAATGCTACCGGTACACTCATAAGCACTAATAGTAAATGCTTTTCCTATCAAATCTAAAGGCGAACCTCACATATTTGGGTGGAAAATTTTTCTGAATATACGGTTATGTGCTAGTCATACAATCTCCTATCCATGAGACGCTTGCTATGGCTAAAGTTTCACTCCTAAATGTTGTAAAAAATTTTAAATTTGGCGCTAAAATTGCACTAACAAGTATTTCTCATAGTTTTATTACACATCTACCATTAAACAAAACAAACTCAAGCGAAAGTGCATATGTAAGGTATCATCTTTTTACCCTCCCCTTACACTTAAGATGAACATTGTCCCCAATGTTCAAGTAAAGAATGTAAAAGTGAAAAAGTAAAGAGAATGAAATCAAATACTCCCCTGATTCGCTCGGTATGGATTATAGGTGGCCAGGTTAAATCTTCCTCCAAGAAAATGAACAATCAAAGCTTCCCTTCCAGAATATAAATCATCTTCTTATCATACATAACCTGTAAAACCTGAGAAAATAGACAAGACAACCTCGCGTAAAATCGGCGGCATCCTATATAAGTTTCTAAGTCCTAGAAAACAAGATAAGATATAATGCTTATGGAATGAAGTTTGCAGATCTCCCGGAGATTATAAAACTTAATAATTCACAAAAACCATAAGACTCCGTTAGAAAATAAAAACCGGTAAAATTTCCAGATTTTAACTCCTGATGCTGTCAAGAGTAAACCCCTGACGCCGTCAGAATGGACCTGCAGAAATTCTTATGTTAAGTTTCCGGAAAATTTCTGGAAAAACTTGGTCCTACTTCCTGGAAAATCCTGCAAAACTTCATTATGACTCAATACAAGCATTTGAATCTAACAAATACGAATATACATGCTCATTTAATATTGTGGAGAATCATGATCGGTTTGTTTCTTAAAAACATATTTGGGGTTTCCCCTCACACTTATCTTTTGCAAAAAATACTTCTAGGTGGAGTTAAGACTAGGCTAAACAACAAAGTAAAGTATTTCTACATTTTAGTTGAGAAACATGATCAACCAACAATAAAAATTAAAGCATGCATACGGAAGCAAATAACAAACAATAAAATCACACAAAACATGGGTTGCCTCCCAAGAAGCGCTTTTCTTTATTTACGAGTCTTGTAGCTAGACTCAAGGTCATGGGTTACTACGTGATATGGGTGAGTTCCTCATTGAGGACATCTTTGGGATCGAACTTAGGTTTCAACTCTCTATCGGTTTCCTTAGTATGGTATGACCTTTCGAACATCTCTCCATCCGGATCATACAAAGTCATTCTCATGTGCCATGATCCGTCTCCTTCTTTAGGTGGCTTGTCCCACCTCCATTTATACTTATCTCCATCTCTTTTTCATTTATTCAACTCTATATTAATAGGCATTACGCTCAAGAACTCAATCATCTTTCTAAAGACTAAGGGGTCCTCAAAGGGATCTAGCTCCTCATCTCTAGCTATAAGTTGTTCCACCGAATGCGTCTTCTCAACAAAATCCTTTTCTAGATAGAATGGGCATTGAGGTCCTATGAAGTTCCTTTCTATCCAAGGTCCACATCTAGATGGTCTCCTATTCATCTCTACCCAATGCGGTGTCGGTTCATCATCACAATCATAACTATGCTTCTTTACATCGTACACCGACCAAGTATCGCCTTCACCTACCGCTATCTTGGATTCCTTGCAATCTATCATGGCACTAGCGGTTGCTAAAAATCCTCTTCCTACGAATAATGGGCATGTAGTGTCACTAACCATGTCTAGGACGTAAAAATCCGCTAAGATAGTTAACCTTCCTATGTGGACAACTACATCCTTAATCATTCCGACCGGGTGGGCAATACTCCCATCCGCTAGACCTATCAACACCTCCGTTTCCTCTAGCTTTCCTAACTTAAGAGTGGTGAATAAGGATAAGGGAATCAAGTTGAGGCTTGACCCTAAATCGGCTAGTGTGTCGAAAGCTTTGGATCTTCCTATCTTACAAGGCAAAACAATTATACCCGGATCATCAAGCTTTTTAGGCAACTTGTTTTGAACGAAGGCGGTCCCATTTTTACCTAGCTTACACTTCTCATATTTTTCTAGGAGGGCACTATAGTAAGGAGCAGGCGCTAAGACATCAATGACGGGGCGTTCAAGGTGGAGTTCTTTGAATTCATCGTCAAGGTCTTGCGTAGGGGGTGTTTCAACAGTATTTTTGACCGGTTCTATATTGGGTGTTTTATTTGATTGGTCCTTTTGAAGAATTTGGCTTTGTTTGAAACACGTGCTCGTTGATTTAACTGTGTAGTATTGTCGACATGAAGTGGGTGACGAAACTGAAGATATGGAATTAACGTTTAGTTTCGGATTCTTAACCGTGTCGCTTGGGAGTGCTCCCATTTCTCGGTCATTGAGAACTTTTAACAATGCATCAATTCTAGTGGTCATCTCGCTTTGATTTTGTTTGAAATCGGCTTCAAACTTAGATATGCGAGCTTCTTGAGATGCCATGAACTTTGACATCAATCCTTCAATATTGTTGGTGCTACCATAGTTGTTAGAAGGATTGTTGTTGAAAGTACGGTTGGATGGTGGACCGTTTGGTTGGTAACGATTAGGCGGATTGGAAGAATTGGGTTGATTTTGTTTCCACCTAAGGTTTGGGTGATTTTTCCAAGAGGGGTTGTATGAATCACCGTAAGGGTTTGGCTCGGGCTTGAAAGTGTACCACTTATCTCCCGCTTCGTCGGTACGCGAGGATGCGTAGTCCGCAAAAGATGTTCCGGGGAGTTCCACACAATCACGAGTGTCATGGGGACCACTACATAATTCGCATGAAGAAGTGATTTTGTTCACTTGACTTGGAGGCTTAGGAGCATCGTAAGATTTCATAAGAAACTTGACTTGGTCCTCAAGTTCCATGACCCTACGGTCGGGAGTGCTAGAATTGTTCGAAGGCAAAGATATTGCCTTGACCGTTTTGTTCCAATCACGGGGATCATTCCAACTTTCGTTGTCATAGAGAGCAAGATCTTCTATGAGTTCCCATGATTGTTCCGCACTAAGATCACGTAGCTTACCACCGGTCGATTGGTCAATGGTTCGCCTCGTGGAGATGTCGATATGGTCATAAAAAATTTGGACTTGAAGCCAAAGATCTATGCCATGATGAGGGACTTTTTGGAGTAAGTCCTTGAAACGAGTCCATGCTTCATAAAGAGATTCATTTTGACGTTGTTGGAACATCAAGATGTCATTTCTAAGCTTAGTAGTTCTCCCCGGTGGGAAAAATTGAGCAAGGAAACGAGTGGTGAGATCATCCCATGTGGTGATGGATCCCGTGGGTAAACGCTCAAGCCATTGACTAGCTTGATCCCGTAGAGGGAATTGGAATAGGCGTAAACGGGTAGTCTCTCTAGTTTCAACACCTAGGTCTATGGAATCTACGATTTTGAGAAAGTCCTTAAGATGTTGGTTTGGATCTTCGGAACGAAGTCCATGGAATGCACATCCGCTTTGCACCAACCGGATGGTGTCGGATCGCAAGGGGGTCACATTGGCTCCGGTGAGCTCAATGGTGTTTCGGTAGCCTTGTTGGCTAGGTCGGGAGTACTCTCCTAAGGTTCGGGGCCTAAGGGGTTCTAGTGGTGGGTTTTGTTGTGGTGGGATGATGGGTTCAAAGATGTTACCACCTTCCATGATGTCGGATGGTAAAGAGTTACGAACAAAGGCACGAAGAAATAAGATAGACTAAAGAAGACCTAAAAATAAAAAATAAAATCTTACTAGAAAGGAATCTAGCAAGTAGTCCTAATAAAAAGAAATCCTAACCTAGACAATAACTATTCCCCGGGCTGCGGCGCCAAAAACTTGATGCGTGGGAATCGCAACAGGCTTTACCTCTCGAGGGATCTCGAGAAGCTTACAACCCCCACCAGGCAGTGTACCTGATCGTTGTAGTATAGTATAGTGACAAGTACCGGGGGATTCAACTAACCCAATACTAGAATGCAATCAAAATAAAATACTAAAAATGAAAATAACTAAATTATACTAAAGTTGTGAGCAGTAATTGGAGAAAATGTGTTTACTTAGATTTCACTACTCCTTAGATATCTTTTACACGTTAATTACTTGTTATAATTGCATGGATGACGGATCGTATTCCTTAATACCATTCATGGGGTGGCATACATAACTCCCCAATTCTATGAGCTCTTATCTCCTCCTACACCATGCCCAGCACAACTATAGGGATTGTAAACAGTGGCTCATGCATTAAATACAACCAATAAAGACCTAGTACGCCTCGGTTCATGTTTCTTAAGACGTTCAAGCATGTTACCATTTGGAGATCTGCCAGTTTTCTTAAGCCTAACATATAACTCATTCATCCAAGACAAGAATAAACAAGTAATCAACACATAATCAATATCTAGGTTTCATTAGATCTAAGCAAACACAAAAGAGATCTAGCCTAGCATAATGGAATTGAGACAAGAACAAGATATAGACAACCAACACATAGACATATTGATTGAATTAGAAGAACACTTATCTCAATTACAATTCAAGGTATCAAGGGTTTGGAATACTTGAAAAACCTGTAAAAGTTGCACCAAAATCGTACTTAGGGTTTCTCCAAAACTTCTCTCTTTTAATGTGTAAAAATTAGAAAACTATATATAAAAAAATGGGTTTGACGGCGTTAAGAAAAACAACGTGAGGCCGTCACCTCGCCGCCAAAACTCTTCTCAGACTGCCTAGATCTATTTCTGACGCCGTCAAGACTTATACACTTCCAGGCCGTCATGACTCTTTTACTCTTGACGCCCTTCCTACGTGACGCTGTCAAATCTGCTCTGGACCGTCATGGGAATTCATGAAATTTGCTCTTGACGCCGTCAAGGTTTTGCTCTTGACGCCGTCACCTACTGTTCCCAGCTTGGAAAATTAAGACTTTGGCATTTTCTTTACTTTTATGCTCTAAAAACGTCCGAATTGCTTCCTTTTCCAGATTTCACTCCCAAAGTACCTAAAATCACAAAAGGAACGATTTAGGGCAATATTTGATCAAATAAATTCGGATTCGGGCTTAAATAACCCCCTAAAAATGGACCATTTTTCGCCTCATCAGAAACGTTGGTGGAGAAGAAGTGGAGAGGTTTGGAACCACGGTGACTTCTGGAGATGGAGCTATTACCAAATACCCTTGGTAGTGTCCTCACTTCACATAGGAAGGAGATGTGGTTTAGTCTAAACCTCATAATTCGTATGCACTTGTGGATCATGTGGAATTGGAAGAAAGAAATGGAGATGGTTTTGCATGTTGTCGACTACCTCAATGTATAGGAAATAGGAATGAGTGGTTGAGTAAAGATGAAAGGGAAGTTAGGATGGAATAATGTGGATTCGGATTTGGAGTCCGTAGTGAGTAGTAAGTTTAACCGATTTGAGTGGGAAGGCAAGTGCGAGAATGGAGTCTGAGCCATTGTGCTACGTCTTTTGTTTTGTGTTATGTTTTAGAATTCGTATACTGTCTTTTTCCATTTGGAGCCATGTTGGAGCGTGATTACTCTTGGATATTGGATCGACCCTATCCAAGTGATTTTGATTGTAGAGTTTACTTGATCGTTGGAATTGTTCCATGTGAGATGATTGTTTGCATGATGTGTTGTCATAGGAGGGAGTACACTTATGAAAGGGGGCATAGATAATTATGGTGGCCAACATAATTATACATGCGTCACGACACAAGTGGACTTGCAAGTATGATGGCATGGATTGCATGGTGTATTAGGTGCTATGTGGTATATGTGCGTTATCATTGAGATGTGTGGTTTTGGAAGTAAGTATGTGTGTGGAATAGGTTTATAACTATGGTTGCGAACATAATTATAAGGGTATCACACACGTGGACTTGTGACCATTATTGCATTGATTGATGTTTGTTGTTATATGTTGTGGTAGATGGTATGTGATATCATGATTGGTGATGGCTGTATGGTTAGAGAAGTATTCTCTTAACCGTTAGGGCAGTCGTTATATGTTGGGGTGTGTAGGTGGTAAGATTCCATCCTACCTATCATATGTTGATACCTCAATTATCGATGGGTACTTATGTTGTGGTATTTAAGTTGATTCGTTTGCTAGACGCTCCGTTTGTATACCTAATTCTTTGGTTGGCATTCCTATTCGTACCATGATGGTACATATGCCATATTCTTTCTATTTGACGTCGTGATAGGTGTTGCGTAATCGAATTCGTTTTTGTTGGATAATGTTTCGTTTCTTTGGTTATTCCATAAATTCATTCCTCGGATGAATGTTATACTATTCTTCAAGTATTGTTGGTTCGTGACGAGTTGGTGTGGATATTTAATCCCTCATTTACACACACCAATTGAATTTTGTGACATGTTTTGTGACCTGTTAGTATCGGTGTTTTTCTATGATTTTGGTTTGATCGTTGTACGAATGAGTCTGTAAGTTTATCGTTTGGTTTGCAATGTATTTGCGTGAGTGTTCCCTGGTATGAGATTCGTTTGATGATTATTTTGAATATGTGATTCTTCTGTGTTTTTCGCATCCAATAAAGGAGTTGTGTTAAAGTCCTTATGGTATTTTTAAAATTCGTTTTGGGTATTTCAAGGTCATTTGTTGGAAACTATTATTTTTATGATGAAAATGAAGTGTGGAAAAAAATGGTTATGTTGATGTCTTACGAAAATGGTTTATATATATTTTTTTAAAAAAATGTATATGTTTAAGATATGTTTTGTGAAAAACGGTGTTCATTTGTTTTTGGGAAGGTCGAGTATGGGAATAAGAACTGTCTATGGTTCTCATTTGCCAAACTTGTTATGTATTTGGTTCATCGAGTGTTTCTTTCGTTGAGGTACGTTTGTGGATGTTCTATGGGTACGTGTATTTTATATTTTCATTATATGGGTTTTCATGAACATTTTATCCGTGTCTACTTTTATTGGGAAAATTTCTTATTGTGTTTTTCTAGCTTTGATTTTGATGTTCGTTACTTCGTTAGTCGGTAATTCGTACCCCTTTTGAGTTCGTTGATATACGTTTTAGTTCGACCGATTTCATGGTTCACGTCGTTTACTTAGGATAGATTGTCGTTTTGATTATCAATTTGTTCATTGAAGAAGAAAAGGATGTTGCCAAGTGTCCATGTGAGAGGTGTAGCTTTGAGATGTACGTTCTTCAGGAGGGTGGTCAACGATAGCGAGTGTTTGTGGGTATTAGTAAGATAAAAGTAGTAAAGAGTAGAAAGTACCTAAGACACCATCTAAGAGATGATTGTCCTTGGAAATGGCAGGTACTATTGGCGATTCATTTCTAGCTTCTATAAATTTCGTAGGCATCGCGGAGGTGGAAGATCCATGAGAGGAACTATGTGATACATGACTTAAAGTTGGGGAGTAGAACTTGGAGATGATATTTTATGGACCAAAGAGTGTGGTCTACACAAATCATAAGAATCTTTAGCATATATTTGACAAGAGGTTAATATATGTTGAAGAGAAGTTGGGTGTGGAATTTGTCAGTGACTACGATTGTCTGATTCGCCACCGTAAAGGAAGGGCAGACATCATGGTAAGAGCGCTGAGCGGGAGTGAACGAGTGAAACTTGGATGTTTGTGAGCAATGATTATGATAATTCAGTTCAGAGTTAAGAGGATGATATTGACAGCCTAGAGAGAGAGGTTCAAGGATGAGAGCATGTAAGAAGAATGATTACTTGGTTTAGACTAGTAAATGGAAAGGAACGAGGATGGAGGAATGTACTTTGTGGACCAGCTATTGGTTTCATTGAGAGAAAGCGTAAGGACATCAATCATGCAAGGTATTTGATACATCCGAGAATGGATAAGACATATCATAATCTTTGCAAGAGATGTATGGATGAGTAGGTGAGACTTTTCATTTGATGAGTTGGTAGAGAGACGTGGGATGTCGCGTCAATCATCTTATATCAAGATGAAATACTTACTCCGTGAATGTGGTAAATGTTTTATGGAGCCTTGAGATAGCGTATGAAGATGAGTACGACTTATCGTTCTTAAATGAGTGAACTAAGTGAGCGTACAAATCAGGAGATGGATGGTGAGCTGAGAGCATGGGTGTGTTTGATTTTGGAGGAAGCCGGGGTATACATTTATCCTTAGCTGAGTTCTCCTATATCAACAATTATCATTCTAGTATTGAGTATGTGTCGTGTGAAAAGTTGTATGGAAGGTAATGTAGGTCACCTGTTCTGTGGGCAAAGTTTGGAACAAGCCAACTAATTGGTCCTGAACTAGAACGAGAGACTATGAATAAGGTTTTCTGACTAAGGAAAAACTTAAGGCAGCAGGAGATCGCCAAAAGAGTTAGGCGGATTATTGCTGTAAGCCCTTAGAGTTGGTGTTGGTGATATTTGAGGTTAAAAGTATCTCCTTGGAAGGGTGTCGTGCGTTTTGGTAAGAAAGGCAAGCTAGCACCGAGATACTTAAGACCATTTGAGATTTACAGAAAGGAATGGATTTGAGACATATCGGTTGAATTTGTCTGAGGAGTGAAGTAGAGTGCATGATACGTTTCACGTATCTAATGGAAAGAAGTGGTTAGTAGATGCTAGTCTGCATGTGTCATTAGATGAGAATAAGGTTGACAAGACTCTTCGTTTTGCCAAGAAACCTGTTGAGATTATGGATCGAGATTGTAAGGGTTGAAGTATGGTGAGATAGCGTTGGTAAACGTATGGTGGGATTCTAAGCATGGTCCTGAGTTTACTTGGGAACGTGAGGATCAGATGATATTTAATTACTCAAATTTGTTTGCAGATGTGGTTGCTGAGCAGATCGTTTGTAGTTGGATTTAGATCGTGGAAGTTAGATGTGGGATATTCATAAATGTTTGTTTTATGGGTATTTGTTAGTGCATCTTGCGGTTACCATTCGGGCTTTCATTTGGTTCGAGGGTGTCGTACCTACCTGTGAGAAGTTGTTTGGATCATTGGTGTTATTGATCGGTGTAGTGTATCTATTTTCGTGTATCGTTGGAGTGTCAGAGTGTTTTCTATTGTGTGAATTCGGGTAATTAGTCGGTTCACATTTTTGCGATTTTTTCTCTGTGATTTTATGGTGTGGTATTTTTCCGCTTAAAAATCCATAAATTTCCTTTTGTTGTTGTGAGTGGTGACTATAGTAGTTGAAATCTCAGGACGCGATTTCCCTAAGTGGGGGATGATGTAACAACCGTAGTTTTAGCAGGTCAGTTTGACTGATAGTCTTGACTCGGTTGATGTTTGTTTGGTGTGTCCTAGGTGTTTGAAGTGTTATAAGTGTGATATAGGTGAGTTTTAGCACTAAATCCCTTTGCGTAAATGGTTTGTATTGTGATTTGGAAAGTTTGGAATTTGGGAAAGTTCATTTTGATCACATTTGTAGTGTAGAAATGACTTGTGTAGTTTTGGTGTTCTTGTGTTTTTGCGTAACGAGGCTTCGTTCAAGTAATTGAGCATTAGTAAGTTACGTGGGATTTGTTTTTTTATGAGTTATATTTCAAAAAGAGTGTGAAATTCTATTTTTGGAAACTTTATTTTGAAAATGATTATTTTCCGGTTTGTCGTAAAATTAAGGTTTATCGCGAAAGATGTTAGGATTCGTTATGGGAATACATAAAATATGAAAACTATGAGGTTTTGAGTGTAATAAATTAATTTAATAAAAAAATATATATGTATGGAAAATTCGGCTAGAAGGGGATAAGGGGGAAAAAAGAAACCAAATTTGAGCCCAATTACAACACCTAATGATAAGGATTATCCATAAATAATATATAAACAAACCCAAACACCCCAAAAACGTTTTTCCTGCATATTTAGTCGATCCAAGGAGCAAGAGAAGGGAGAAAAAATTAGGGTTTATAATTATGAAGCAATAATCAAGAAATCAAGGTAAAATCCTTAACCCTTATGTGTAATTAATTAATTATTGTTATGATTCATGTAATAATTATTATGATGGAATCTAGAGTTTATATACTTCTGTAAATTAATGAAGTAAAACATGTTGGGATCAATAATTAGTAATATTATGATGATTGGTGAAGAGAATTGAGCGTAAAATATGCTAGTTATTGAGTTAGGGTTTGGGCAGAAAACTATGGCTGTAAAGATGTGAGTGTAAATAACAGATGGTTAAGAGTTAAGTCACGAATTTTAGGTCTAAATTGAAGTATAATGAAAGAGCTTTCCAAAAAGTCCAGCCACGATCGATTTTAAGGTTGGGAAGTCGGTCTTTTGATTTTTCTTTGTTAAGGTGTCAAAGCTGTCAAACCGGGACAGATTTTGGGTAAACGTTTGAGGGTGGTTTATGGTTATAAAAGTGGTATTTTGACTAGGCCTTCTGGAATAGTTAATTATTGGGTTATATTAGACTACCACGAAAAGGATTCGCGATAAAAACTTGTGGAAGTATTTATTTAAAATCAAAACTTTTTGGTGTGCGTTCAGATCCGAATTTGAGTAGTTGACAAGTTTGAATATATTATGAGTATTTGTGTGTGTTATTGGTCCATGGCCATCTGGGATTAGCTTCTATGCTTATGAGAGACCATGTTGAATTTTTGGTGTGAGTTGTTGAGCTTTATTTATCATGATTTTATGTGGGCGAATGTACCCAAAAATTCTGCATTTTCTGATTTTAAGAGTGCAAGGGATTTAGTGAGTGTTAGGTTGTGGTAATGGTTAGTATGGTGTCTAGGAGATCCATGGTGGGTCATATGAGTCCTAGACATCCATCATATGAGTATTAAATGGGTTGTAGCTTTTAGCTTGGCCTTGTGTAACGTGGACTTATTTGTATTGTTTAGATTTGTGATTTGTGTTGTGGAAGCTGCGGAGTTCAAGGTGAGTTCATAGTCCCATATTTTAACTTGTTTTAAACTTGAGATGGGAATGATGCTTGTCTTAAATGATTTGAATTACTGTGATTATGTGTATGGTGTTAAAGAGCTTGGACTTTTAATGTTATCTTATTTATGCTATATGTGAACGGTAATGATATGTTGTATGAAAGCTGTGTGGTCCAATTGGGAGGGTGCTTACCCTGTTGCTCGTGCATACGACCTAATTGGAGGGTATTAATTTACCCATTATTTTTGGAGCGGGGGTCACGATCCGGCCTGGTATGATGTGTTTTGGGAGCGGGGGTCACGATCCGGCCCGATGGTTGCCTTATGTGTGATGTTGCCTAGTAATATATGTAGCTTATATGATAACTATAATTATTTGTCCAGCTATATTTTGTAATCACAGTGATTTTGGTTGCCTTGTGTGTTGAGTCTCAAACCTATGAATCTCACCAACATTATGTTGACGTTTTAAGCATCATTTTCAGGTGAGCATTCTAAGGATAAGATAGAAGGATGTGGATAGACGAGACCTTAGTTGCATTGGAAGTGGTTTATCATCTATGTTTGGATTTATGTTTTGTTTTGGTTATTTTATTTTGGGGTATTGTTACAACACTTTGTGTTTGTACATTTCTCTATTTATGTGCATGTAGTTGTTCTCTATGTAGACACCAGGTGTTGTGATGATATCCATGAAGTTACACCCGCGCGTTTCCGCCATGGCAGGGTGTGATAATAATGCACTAAAGATGAGTGCATACACGGAAGGCTAAGGCAATTTGGGTGTACATTTAAGTGGGGTGTAACAAATTCTTCCTTTAAGTAAGATGCTTAAAGTTAGAAATGAAAAGATTGGCTTGGAGGGGTGTACTAGGGGTTTCGTGTACTAAAAATGAGTACAACGCTAAGGGTGTAGGAAAAATTAATTGACTTAACTAGCCAAGTAATATGACTTAAATGGTCAAGTAATTATGATACAGGTTTAACACATGGGTGATCCTAATGCCTCTTATCATGTAGTAAATCCTACTACACGAATGTAGTCTCACTAGCAGTCTCGGGATGCATCACTAACGCAAGTTCTAGAATCTAAATGCTACCGGTACACTCATAAGCACTAATAGTAAATGCTTTTCCTATCAAATCTAAAAGCGAACTTCACATGTTTGGGTGGAAAATTTTTCTGAATGATACGGTTTTGTGCTAGTCATACAATCTCCTATCCATGAGACGCTTGCTATGGCTAAAGTTTCACTCCTAAATGTTGTAAAAATTTTTAAATTTGGCGCTAAAATTGCACTAACAAGTATTTCTCATAGTTTTATTACACATCTACTATCAAACAAACAAACTCAAGCGAAAGTGTATTTGTAAGGTATCATCATTTTACCCTCCCCTTACACTTAGGATGAACATTGTCCCCAATGTTCAAGTAAAGAATGTAAAAGTGAAAAAAGTAAAACGAATGAAATCAAATACTCCCCTGATTCACTCGGTATGGATAATAAGGTGGCCAGGTTAGATCTTCCTCCAAAAAAATGAACAATCAAAGCTTCCCTTCCAGAATATAAATCATCTTCTTGTCATACATAACCTGTAAAATCTGAGAAAATAGACATGGCAACCTCGCATAAAATCGGCGGCAATCTACATATGCTAATAAAACTTAGAAAACAAAATAAGATATAATGCTTGTGGAATGATGTTTGCAGATTTCCTGGAGATTATAAAACTAATGATTCAACAAAAACTTTAAGACTCCGTTACAAAAACAAAACTGGTAAAATTTTCAGAATTTTACACGTGACGCCGTCAAGAGTAAAACTCGTGACGCCGTCAGAATTGACCTGCAGAAATTCTTATGTTAAGTTTCCGGAAAATTTCTGGAAAAAACTTCGTCCTACTTCCTGGAAAATCCTACAAAACATCATTATGACTCGATACAAGCATTTGACTCTAACAAATACGAATATACATGTTCACTTAATATTGTGGAGAATCATGATCGGTTTTGTTTCTTAAAAACATATTTGGGGTTTCCCCTTACACTAATCTTTTGCGAAATACCTTTGGATGAAGTTAAGACTAATCCAAACAACAAGATAAAGTATTTTCATCATTTTAGTTTTGAAACATGATCTACCAATAATAAAAATAAAACATGCATACGGAAACAAATAAAATCAAATAAATAAACAAACAAATAAATAAAGCTTGGGTTGCCTCCCAATAAGCGATTGTTTTTGTTCGAGTCACGAGCCTGACTCTAACCTTATTTAATAGAAATAAGAGAAGTTTTCCCTACACTTAGGATTAAGTGCGGGTGATAGTAGCGATACACACCTTCTCGGTGGAGGTATGCCTCGTGAGGAAAGAGTGGTAGATGAATTATATGCTCAAAGGGGTGTGCTCCTATCATCATAACCTTACCTAATTCAATCGGGTTAATGGGTGGATTAAGACTTTCTCCTAGAAAGGGATCATTTTCAATCAACTTCAAGAGATTACTAGTTGGGGATCCATCTTGACCTAATAAACCCGGTTTAAACCCATAATGTTTCTTATGATCAATCATAAATGGCTGATGTAAGCATGTAAGGTCATTTTCCACTCCTATATTGGTTTCCTCTCTACAAGGCTTAGAGTCCACTACCTTTATCCTAAGACTACCCGAACTATATGGTTTGATGGGTGGATCGGAACCTATCTCAATTTCTAAATTCACATCCAAGGATGGAAGATTAGGTAACGGTTTTGGTTGAGGCTCCGGTTCATCAAAACTAGGAACTTCCCTAGAACTAAGAGTAAGGTTATCATTATAAGTATTCAAACCTATATCCTCTAGTTGTGTTTGGTTCAAAGGTTCTACCTCAATTGGGATTCCTAAAGTCTTTTCTACTTCATCCGAATAAGTCACGGGCGGTGTGTATGCCTCAAATGATGGTAGGACTTGTGGATTACTTGGTGGGCTTAGATTTTCAACTATATCATCCATCTTACCAAGATTACCAATGTGCTCAGCTTGTATTGTGGTGAAATCAAACCACTTCGTGCACCCAGTTATCTCATCTATACGCTTATCCCCAAACAATCTTCTTGCTTGTTCCCTTAAACTTGCTATCAATTGATCCGTAACAACGTTTGTTGGGTTATCCATTTTTTTGGCAAGTATGGCACAATTCTCTATGGTTTTCCATGCTTCATTAACACTTAATCCCCAAAGGTCCCCATCTGCGGCATGGTCAATGTCCATTTTGGTATAGTGGTCGACACGATGGTAAAATATTTCAATTTGGGACCACAGATCGAAATTATGATGAGGGACTTTTCGGAGTAAATATTTAAAACGAGCCCATGCATCATAGATAGGTTCATCCTCATTTTGTTTAAACACCAATATGTCATTTAGAGTGGGTGAATTTCGTGGTTGGTAGTATGGTGGATTCGCATTCTCCATAATGGCTAACGGAATAGTCAATGGAAAGGTTTTTACAAACAAAGACACAAAGAAAAGATAGACTGAAGAAAACCTAAAAATAAAAATAAAATCTTACTAGAAAGGGATCTAGCAAGTAGACCTAATAAAAAGAGATTCTAACCTAGACAATAACTATTTCCTCGGCAGCGGCGCCAAAAACTGGGTAGCGTAGGGATTGCATCAGGCTTTACCTCTCGAGGGATCTCGAGAAGCTTACAACCCCCACCAGGCAGTGTACCTGATCGATGTAGTATAGTATAATGACAAGTACCGGGGGATTGATCGTTCAGCTAGGAATAGTGTCGCTAGGATTAGAAAACCTAAAGACTAGGTCTAGAGATGAGGGATGATTCTTTTTGTATTTCTTTTTATATTTTATGAAAGCAAGTAAAAATCTCGGTTTTGAAGGAGTTGGGCGGAATTAGTTGCTAGTCAACTAACCCAATACTAAGATGTAATCAAAATAAAATACTAAAATGAAAATAAAACTAAATTAAACTAGAGGTGTGACCAATATATGGGAGAATTGTGTTTACTTAGATTTCACTACTCCCTAGATATCTTTTACAGGTTAATTACTTGTTACAGTTGCGTGGATGACGGGTTGTATTCCTTAATACCATTCATGGGGTGGCGTACTTACTTCCCCAATCCTATAAGCGCCTACTTCACTCCTATGTCGAGCCGGCTAAGAAGCTCCTAACATGGGATCACTAGAATTTGCTCATGCATTAAATACAACCAATAAAACCTATTACACATCGGTTCATGTTTCTTAAGATGTTCAAGCATGTTACACAATAGAGATTTGCCAGTTTTCTTAAGCCTAACATTGAAATCATTCATCCAATACAACTATAAACAAGCAATCAACCTATAATCAACATCTAGGTTTCATTACATCTAAGCAAACACAAGATAGATCTAGCCTAGCATGTTGAAATCAAGACAAGCATAAGATATATTCAAACAACACATGGTCATATTGAATGAATTGAAAGAAGACTTATCTCAATTGAACATGAAAGGATTCAAGGGGTGAAAACCCTTGAAAATACAATAAAAAACAACCTAGGATTTCTTAAGTTCGACCCTAGTATTCTCCACACAAGTTCCTCTTTTATGAATGAAAAATAGAAAACTATATATAGATTCTGATAGGTGACGGCGTCAAGAACAAACTTCTGACACCGTCATCTCGCCACCAAATAATTTCTCGGACTGCCTAGATCTGGGTTTGACGCCGTCATGTGTACTCCTTATGCAGGCTGTCACAAAAAATACTCTTGACGCCCTTGTTGTGACGCCTTCAGGTTTTCACTGGGTCGTCATGGATTTTACTCTTGACGCCGTCATGATTCTCTTCTTGACGCCGTCAGGTACTGTTCTCAGCATGGAAAATTAAGTCTTTGCCGTTTTCTTCACTTTTATGCTCCAAAAACGTCCAAAATGCTTCCTTTTCCAGAATTCACTCCCAAAGTACCTAAAATCACAAAAGGAACGGTTTAGGGCAATATTTGATCAAATAAATTCAATTCCGGGCTTAAATGACCCCCTAAAAGTGGTTCATTTTTCGCCTCATCAAGAATCTTTGTGTGGATACCCCTTTAAATGCTTCCTAGACGCGTACAAAGGATACCACCAAATCCAGATGGCGGAGGAAAACGAAGAGAAAACAGCCTTCCACACAAGTCAAGGGGTCTATTGTTATACAAAAATGCCCTTTGGCCTAAAGAATGCAGGGGCAACATACCAGCGGTTAGTGGACAATGCGTTCGAAAAACAAGTAGGTCGCAACCTGGAGGTTTATGTCGATGACCTTGTCATAAAGAGTCATACTGAAGAAGAATTGGTGCGCGACATTGAGGAAACATTCAAAACATTGGGAAAGATCAACATGAAGTTAAAACCAAGAAGTGTACTTTTGGCGCTACAGAAGGCATGTTTCTTGGGTATTTAATAGAACCTGATGGCATTAAGCCCTGCCCAGAAAAGACAAAAGCTGTCATCGAACTCCCTTCACCACGCACACTAAAAGAAGTCCAGTCATTAAACGGAAAATTAGCTGGACTAAATCGATTCTTGTCCAAATCAGCAGATAAGTCACTCCCTCTCTTTAAGACACTCACGTAGTGCACAAAAAAAGGAGAGTTTCATTGGACTGCGAAAGCAGAAGAAGCTTTTCAACAGCTTAAGCCACATATAGCAGCACTTCCCAAACTTGTCGCACCCCGACCAGGGGAAGAATTGATCATGTACTTGTCTGCAACTCATGGAGCAGTCAGCGTGGTGCTATTAACAGATACGAACTACATTCAAACACCAATATACTTTGTAAGCAAAGCGCTCAAGAAGACAGAGACTAGCTATACTGCCATGGAAAAGCTGGTCCTAGCTTTAGTATTCGCAGCTAAAAGACTGCGCAGATACCTTCAAGCACACCCAATAGCTGTAATTAGGGACGAACCTATCAAGCAAGTTATCTCTAAACCTGAAGCATCGGGACGGCTACAAAAATGGAATGTGTTATTGAGCGAGCATAACATCTCGTATAGACCACGCACTGCGATTAAGGGGCAGATATTAGCCGACTTCATTATTTAGAAGCCAGAAACCGATACTCCACCTTCAACAAGCAAGGTAGAATTACAAGAACCATGAGTTCTATTCACAGACGGATCTTCGTGTGTGGATGGGGTCAGGCGCAGGCCTTATCCTCACTAGCCCAGATGGAATGGAATTCACCTACGCACTGCGTTTTAAATTCACAACCAAAAACAATGAGGCAAAATATGAGGCCTTACTTGCTGGATTAAGCATTGCAACTCAAATAGGTGTACGCAACCTAGAGGCAAATGTCGATTCCCGGTTAGTAGCCAATAACGTGTTAGGAGAATATGTGGCTAAGGAGGATAACATGATCCAATACCTCAAAAAAACCAAGTCTCTAATCCAGAATTTCGATAGGTTCACCATCAAACAAGTTCCTAGAGGAGAAAACAGGAAAGCAGATGCACTAAGCAAAATCGCATCTACAAGCTTTGCGCACCTATCAAAACAGGTGTTGGTGGAGACCTTGAAGAATAAATCCATCTCAGAGATGGAGATATCCACGGTGATAGAAGAGCAAAATCCTACTTGGATGACACCTATCATCGAATTCATAAGCAAGGGGATATTACCCCAAGAACAGAAAGACGCTCGACAGACACGGCCCACAACGCAGAGGTTCGAACTTCGAGATGGTATCCTATATCGATGTTTATTTATACAACCATGGCTTTGGTGCGTTGGACCTCTTCAGGTAGATTACGTACTCCGAGAGATCCACGCTAGTTCATGCAGCATGCACTCAGGTCTACGGTCCGTTGTGAGACGAGCCTTGCGGTCAGGCTACTATTGGCCTACTATGCACCGCTATACGCGGGACATGATAAAAAGATGCAGCGACTACCAAGTCCACAGACCCATCCCGCGCCGACCACAACAAGAGCTGACACCTATCACCTCACCATGGCCATTCTATAAATGGGGTATTGACATTGCAGGTCCCTTCCCAATCGCAGCAGGGGGACTAAAATTCCTCATAGTGGCCATAGATTATTTCACTAAATGGATTGAGGCAAAAGCAGTGGCAAGTATCACAGGCAACCAAGTCAAACGCTTTGTTTGGGACAACATTGTATGTCGCTTTGGCCTACCTGGAGAAATTATTATGGATAACGGAAAACAATTCTGTGACAACCCGTTCAAAGACTGGTGCGCGCAATTAAATATTGCACAACACTTCGCGTCAGTTAAGCACCCACAAACCAATGGTTTGGTTGAACACGCGAACCGTAGTCTGGGCGAAGGAATTAAAGCACGTCTTGACAAGCATAAAGGAAGATGGGTAGATGAATTGTCGCATGTTCTATGGGCGCACCGCACGACAATCAAAACTAGCACTGGAGATACACCATTCTCTCTTGTCTATGGGACAGAAGCTGTTATACCGGCCGAAATCGGAATGCCAACCATTCGAACGGCGGAAGTCAATGTTGCAACTAATGACGACGAGCGACACATAGACTTGGATCTGTTAGAAGAAAGACGCGAGCGTGCAGCCATACACGAAGCAAGGGCCAAGTCAAAATGAAGAAGTATTATGATGCAAAAGTCAGAAACACTTCTTTCATGCCAGGAGACTTTGTGTACCGTGCCAATGATGCAAGCCACGTAGAAGACACTGGAAAGCTTGGACCAAAATGGGAAGGACCCTACGAGGTCACAGAAGCATTAGGCAGAGGCGCACACAAGCTGCGTGATATGGAAGGCCATGAGCTTGCGCACACATGGAATATTTGCAATCTCAAGAGATGCTATCTTTAGGAAAGGCTACGGCCCACACACAGACACCTCTGCACTTTAGTTAGTGCCTAATAAATGTCCGTGTGTTTACATTTTATTTTTTTTAGGGAATTGTCTTTTATTTTTCACAAACTTGCAAGAATTAATAAAACGTCGTGGTTTCTAGCTAACTCCACGACACATTTAACTTTATTGCTTACATCTTACTTATGTCTCAATATTGTTATTTTATATTTTTTGCCTACAAGGCGTGCATGCATTTATTAAGACCCACGATGGCAGAAAGGATGAGTAAACCTACTAAATAACTCGTTGAGTAAGAGGGTTGCAAATCCATCAACATTGGATCACGCATCCTTGCTAAACACCTTACCATCAAGACGTTGAAGTAGGTTTAATGCGCATCCCACGAAGGACGCGCAATAACACACACTGTGCACGTTTAGCTATTTAGGAGCCAAGACTCTTGGTCCCTTGATATGGTATTTGCAGCACGTTGCAAGTTAATCCATACACTTATGAGTTTTTACTCACATACATTTATTAAGTTATGGACTTAATACAATTTTTCCTAAGTACGTTTGGTCACAATTTGATTCTTGGAAAGTCTTTCATGAAAAGGCAAATAAATCTAAGTACAAGATAATACAAACATACGTACAAAAAATAATATCATTATTATTCATCAACCATGAGTTACATATTCAATATATACAACAAAAAGATGAATCCAAAGAAATCTACATGCTGCGAGCGCGTCTATGCCTTGAGCTACTAGCTGTAGACGCCATGTGACCAGCCTCCTCAAGCCTTTTCAACAGGCTACTATCTTCCTATGATATTGTTGGCACGCTGACAGGTACCTCATCAGACCTCGGAAGATGTGCCGCACCAACACCGCACAAGATTGCCTTCCCCTTTATACCCTTTTTCCTCGCGAGCCTCTCTAGATGGGCTTCTAAGCACTCTTTCAAAGGGACCTCCTTCTCAAGGGTAAACGGGTTAAGGATGTCACGCGATTGTATGAACACAGGAATTTGCAGATGCGACTCATCAGGCTTCAAAAAATAATCATGTTGAGCCTCCGCATCTTCTAGGATATGCCTCCCCAGGGTTAGCCCCTCCATAATTACCTTAATAGGCTGATCCTGGTCGCGCTCCAGCTGCGCGATCCGCGGAAGCTCAAACAGCTTCATTTTCTCCATGGCAGCAACGAGCTCCGCATAAGCATCCGCCTTATAACCGGGTACCTCTGCGAGCGGCACTGTCAGCATCTGGCTCTCATACAGCTCCTCCATAGCCTGAGCCTTGCCACGCACTATGGCACACTCCACAACCTTCCCAAAGGCCTCCATAACCTCTTGGGACTTTAGTGTCCCCGTGGCAGCCAAGCGGAGACCATGACTAATTAACCACCTACAAACACAACATCCTTATTAGATGATAATTCAAAAGAAATAAAAGGCAGCAAGTCTGAGAAACTCAAAGGAAGCAAAGGAATAAAGAATACCTGCGCTCAGCAATGGTGGATAACAAATGTGGGTACAGCTCCTCATCATACTCTATGCTGAGCTTGCGCAGCTTACCCTCTTAACACTCCAACGCCTCATTCACAAACTTAATCAATTCATCCAATTTAGCGAAGTGATTGCTCTTATTTTGCTCCACGAACTTCAGAGCCCAGTGACAATTGCTCTTGTACTTATTATATGCAGACTGCACTCGGCTCACTTGGGCAAGCAAGGACACCTTCTCTTCAGCTAGCCTCTGGGCGTACAAGTTCGTAGACCTTACCTCAGCATGAGCACTAGCCAGCTGCGCCTTTAGCAGCGCGATCTCTTCATCCTTCTGCGCAAGCCGGCTGCTCTCACCAGAGTAGCTAGGCTTCAGCTGAGCGACCAATTTAGCCTGCTGCGTAGCCGCAAGGTCTAACTTCTCCACCAAAGAACCAATGGACACGCTACCCAGCGCCCCTGGCTCAATCTCATCGCCCTTCTGCGACAGCTCATCAGAAGGCACAAAACTCACCCTGGGGGGCGACTTTTGTGCAAAACCAGCAGCATCCGCAGTATATTCAACACTGCGCGCATACAACAAACAATTAAAAGTCATACTCTAATGTTAAAGGTGGTAAAGGAGTTGAAGCAACAACAGCTACATTACTTGACACGAAGGGGGAGACTTGGGAATATCTTTGCCCACACCAGTGGCGGACTTATCCTCCTCTGCGGATGATTCTTCGTCCGCAACAAGATGGCATCTCCTTTTGGAGATGCCAGTGCCATAACCACCAGACGCTCCGTTACGCTTCATGCCTTGGCTGGTCCCCTCTGGCTCAAGGATTTGCACACTATTTGATGAATTGGTGTGCGATTCAGCCACTACTGGAGACTGTTCCCTAGATTGGGGAACACTCTGCACCGGCGTAACTTGTAAAGCCGGCTGGGGAGAATCCTCAGCCTCCTCTTGATCAAGCTCCATTGTGCGCCCCGTGGTAGCAACCATAACTGGCATCTCGCCTTCTCTCAGAGGGCGCACTCCTACCGTAACCAGCTTGGGCTTCTCCAAGTGCACTACAGCGAACAGGTCCATCTCTGCGCAGCAAAAACATACACAAGGATTAAAAAAGCAATACACAGAAAGGAGCGCTTACAATATCAAGACAAACAAAATAAAGAACAAGCACCCACGCCGCCCATCCTCGTACAAGAATGTTGGCACCTCCATCTCCGGTTAGAAGTTGTTACGACTGATGCCTATATGCACCAGGAACTCTTCAGGGTACGCACTGATAGGGATGCGGTTGGTATTTATGGTATCCGCATCTGCTACGTTGTATAAACCAGGGAGTGGGCGCTCATCCTTCGGTAAGGACCCTTGAGTATAGAACTCAAATTCCCACGGGAAAAAGGACTTATCGACCCAAAAGAACTTTTCCCACCAATTCCTTAAGGCGTCTAACTTTTCCGTGTAGCACTGCAAGCGCCCTGTGCGCTTGGAAAAGGACACCCATCCATTCGACCACGACGTATGGTAGAAGGCGCGGAACAGGTGAATGGTGGTGTTAATCGCCAACAGGCAAAAATTCACTTCAAAATTAATTATTTTTGCTGCACCTAAATAGTGCAGCTGATGAGGCGAAAAATGATCCGTTTTTAGGGGGTCATTTAAGCCGGAATTGGAATTTATTTGATCAAATATTGCCCTAAATCGTTCCTTTTGTGATTTTAGGTACTTTGGGAGTGAATTCTGGAAAAGGAAGCATTTTGAACGTTTTTGGAGCATAAAAGTGAAGAAAACGGCAAAGTCTTAATTTTCCTTGCTGGGAACAGTACTTGACGGCGCCAAGAGCAATTTGATGACGGCGTCAAAAGCAAAAATGGTGACGGCCCAGTGGAAACGTGACGGCGTCAAATCAAGGCCGTCAAGAGTAAAAGTGGTGACGGCCCAGAACAACATTACACATGACGGCGTCAGATCTGGATCTAGGCAATCCGATTATATTTTTGGCGGTGGGTTGACGGGAACTTTCTTCTTGACGCCGTCACCTTAGTAAATCTATATATTGTCTTTGTAATTTTCATTCTAAAAGGAGGAGAATTTTAGGGTCGACTTGAATAAACCCTAGCTCGTTTTTAACAGTATTTTCAAGGGTTTTCACCCCTTGAAACCCTTCATGTTCAATTGAGATAAGTATCCTTTCAATTCATTCAATATGTCTATGTATTGTTTGAATATATCTTACGCTTGTCTTGATTTTAAAATGCTAGGCAAGATCTCTTGTGTGTTTGCTTAGATGTAATGAAACCTAGATGTCGATTATAGGTTGATTGCTTGTTTATATTTGTAATGGATGAATGATTTCGATGTTAGGCTTAAGAAAACTGGCAGACTTCGATTGTGTGACATGCTTGAACGTCTTAAGAAACATGAACCAATCCGTACTAGGTTTTTATGGTTGTATTTAATGCATGAGCGAATTCTAGTGATCCCATGTTAGGAGCTTCTTGCAGGCTCGACATAGGAGTGAAGTAGGAGCTTCATAGAGTTGGGGAAGTACGTACGCCACCCCACGATTGGTATTAAGGAATATAACCCGTCATCCGCGCAACTGTAACAAACAATTAACCTGTAAAAGATATCTAGGGGAGTAGTAAAATCTAAGTAAACACAATTCTCCCATCTATTGTTCACACCACTAGTTAAATTAGTTTTATTTTTGTTATTTTATTTTGATTGCATCTTAGTTTTTGGGTTAGTTGACTAGCAACTAATTCCGCCTACTCTTCCAATACCCGAGATTTTTACTTGTTTTTATAAAGTATAAAAAAAATACAAAAAGAATCATCACTCACCTCTAGACCTAGTTTTTAGGCTTTCTAATCCTAGCGACACTATTCCAGAGTTGAACGATCAATCCCCCGGTACTTGTCACTATACTATACTACAACGATCAGGTACACTGCCTGGTGGGGGTTGTAAGCTTCTCGAGATCCCTCGAGAGGTAAAGCCTGGTGCAATTCCCACGCATCAAGTTTTTGGCGCTGCACCCCGGGGAATAGTTATTGCTTAGGTTGGTTTTTTTTTTGATTAGGTCTAATCATTAGATTCCTTTTTAGTGAGATTTTTATTTTCATTTTATTAGCTTTCTCGTAGTCTATTTTTTCTTTGTGTCTTTGTTCGTAAAAACCTTTCCATTGAATCTTCCGTTCACCATTATGGAGAACGTGAATCCACCAAGTCCGACACTAGAGTTTTACCAGAAAAAATATAATTACACCAGTTTAGATATACCAAGATGAACGAATGAAATAAGGAGGACAAGATCTTATATTGATTTTATTGAGTACCTTGAGAAAAGAGGCCAAGTGCATAAGACTTTTAAAGAATTCACCTTAGGAGCTCCATCAACCCCTCAAAATGCCTCACTTAGTGAAACCTATGCACCATATAAGCCTTCACCTAGGATAGTTTTGTATGAGCCACCTAGCTGCATGTCATGGTTAGGCACTACCATAATACAGGATGAACACATAGGTGACCTTGATGTGATGGAGGATGTAGCCGAACATGATCACATTGATAAAAAAGACCTAGGTTTTATGATCGATGATGATGAATCTCAAGAAACGCATGATGAATCTTTTGGGCAATTTGTATATAGCAGTCAGAATATTGAGGATGATCCTTATGATTCGGATATGGAAGTTGAGATGCCTAGAGAAGCACTTGATATACTTGGGAAAATGTTAGGGTTAGATTATAATAAAACACATGTTGAGGATATAGGTGATCTTAACACAAGGAATGGTGCATGAGCCCACAAAGTACCCCACAAGTCCTACAATCATTTGATGTGCACACACCTCCCTTTACTTACCCGAAAAAAGTAGAAGAGACTATAGGAACCCCAATAGAGGTAGAACCTTTGAACCAAACACAACTAGAGGATATAGGTTTGAATACTTATAATGATAACCTTACTCTTAGTTTTAGGGAAGTTCCTAGTTTTGATGAACCGGAGCCTCAACCAAAACCGTTACCTAATCTTCCATCCTTGGATGAAAATTTAGGAATTGAAATAGGTTCCGATCCACCCATCAAACCATATAGTCCGGGTAGTCTTAGGATAAAGGTAGTGGACTCTAAGCCTTGTAGAGAGGAAGCCAATATAGGAGTGGACAATGACCTTACATGCTTACATCACCCATTTATGATTGATCACAAGAAACATTATGGGTTTAAACCGGGTTTATTAGGTCAAGATGGATTCCCAACTAGTAGTCTCTTGAAGTTGATATAAAATGATCCCTTTCTAGGAGAAAGTTTTAATCCACCCATTACCCCGATTGAATTAGGTAAGGTTATGATGATAGGAGCACAACCCTTTGAGCATATAATTCATCCACCACTCTTTCCTCACGTGGCATACTTCTACCGAGATGATGTGTATCGCTACTATCACCCGCACTTAATCCTAAGTGTAGGGAAAACCTCACCTTTATCTGTGAAATAAGGGTAGAGTTAGGCTCGTGACTCGAACATAAACAAGCGCTTCTTGGGAGGCAACCCATGTTTTGTGTGTTTTTATTTGTTTGATTTGTTTGATTGTTATTTGCTTCCGTATGCATGCTTTATTTTTATTGTTGGTAGATCATGTATCGAAAATAAAATGGTGAAAATACTTTATTTTGTCGTTTGGCTTAGTCTTAACTTCATCCAAAGGTATTTCGCAAAAGATAAGTGTAAGGGGAAACCCCAAATATGTTTTTAAGAAACAAAATTGATCATGATTCTCCACAATATTAAATGGACATGTATATTCGTATTTGTTAGAGTCAAATGCTTGTATCGAGTCATAATGATGTTTTGCAGGATTTTCCAGGAAGTAGGACATAAGTTTTCCAGAAATTTTCCGGAAACTTAACGGAAAGATTTCTGCAGGTCACTTCTGACGGCGTCAGGAAGAAATTCCTGACGGCGTCATGTGTAATGTAACACCGCCAATTCAATGATGCAGCGGAATTCAAACTGGGTGTTACTCGACGGCACAATAGTCACAATAATAGAAAACGAACTCTAATTGAGTCATTTTAAAAGATTTATCATTCAAATTATATAAATATCAGAGATTACAAAATGAGGTCCCAGATGGTTCCATGTTTACAATTTACATTAAATGAGTTTTTGAATGATAATAAAATTTATAGCCCTCTTAAATATCCGTGCTCCTCCGTGCCAGCCTCGTTCATTATGGACCTGAAATGCATGCTTAAAACAGTCAACACAAAAGTTGAGTGGCATTCGTAGAGTTTGTAGTTGAATCGTTGAACACAATAATCGTAGTGTGAGCTATAGACTCACACTCATAGTTAGAAAACAAAACCGTTATTATTTCACTAAGCTCATGCAACCAAAGCATTAACATCGAACCAAAAATTGGCATTATAGAAGCCCTACCAAGGTAATATTGCCATTATACCTCTAACTCTCAAATATAGTGCATTTGTTTGAACTCGTAGTTGTTCAACACAAATGGGATTCGTCAATCCCAATAGATCTATTCACAATATTCGCGCTCACTATAGCTAGTGACTGATGGTTCATGATATAGGGACTTTGAACATGGCAATCGTTACTTAGTGACAATAAAACATAGTCGGGTAAGCATACAGTAGAAAGCATTGTGTTCGAGTAGAAAAATAATAGCATGTATCCCCCCCCCATGGGTTTGTAAAATAGTTAAACAATAGAAAGTGGGGCTACGAACTCACCGTGAGTTATGTAGTAAGTAGTGAAAATGGTAGTAGAATCGCAAAGGTCTCTATGAGCAACCTATAATAGAATGTTAAGGCTTAGGTTTGGAGTAATGTCAAAGAATATGAAGAATTGCCTATATATGTTTTGCATTTAGTCCATGATGTAGTACTTAGTATATAGTGTAAGTCTTTGAATAAAAATGGTTTATGAAACATGTATAGTTTGTATATCGCTTACTACCGTTCGGGCCGACATAATTCAGAGGCCATGTAGTAAACGTTCGAGGAGCCAGGACACTTTAATTAGTAAATCCACAACTCATCTCGACGGTTTACTTTAATGAACCCCTCACATGAGGCTCCCTACTATTGTAGTATTTGATAAAATATATATAAGTTTTTGATCTGAAAAGTTACATGTCCAAATAATTGAATAAACTTAGGAAAGTTTACTTTTGGATGAAGATTGTTATTACAATGAGTTTCTTAAGTCTAGTATGAATATTACTTGTAAAGTTTCATGGTTGTTTTGATGGAGTAGATCCGAATTGGATGTTTATGTTGTCATTAACTCTTTAGTTTATGTTTTCGACTTAGAAAGCCATAAGGTCTTTAGCTGTGGCGTTGTCGTGGCTTTGGTCATTGCTACCACGGTCTTGAGACTCATCCTTGGCCTTAGCTATGGTTGTGGTTTTGGATTTAGGTCATTAGACCTCTTGGTTATAACAAACCATAACCATTATATGGTCATTTGGTCTTAAAAAAGGGCTGTTAAGAATTTGAAGAAAAATATCACTCGTAAAGCATTTTCAGGGCTCGAGCTTCTTTAATCGTGAACGAAAACGTCGTTCCGGACAACTTTTGTGTTTTAATTTTTTGATGAATCGGACCAGAAGGGCCACTTTCAAAAAGGTCAGAATGCTAACAGGTTGTTTTTAGGCAGTTTCGGCGTTTTGGTTTCGCTAACTTCTTATGGCCATAACTTTTGACTCGTGTACTCGTTTTAGGTGGTTCAAATTGCTATGTTTTCCTTTTTAAGTTCTATATAACAGTAGGTAAGTGTTTCATATCATGGTTACTCTATTTTGGTCGTGGTTCTCAATATAAGTCACTAGTTTTCTTGAATCTTGCTTGATGGAAATGATCTAATGAGAGTGTGTTTGTGCTTTGTGCTTGGCGTCTAAATGAGAAGACCAAGAAGCGTATTTATAGTCTCATGAGGAGGTGCAGGAGTAGTCAAAGATGGTTAGTCATCTTTCTTCCTTGCTATGTATGGACATATGTCTCTAGATTAGCAAGACTTAGGACTTAAGGTTCTATATGTGTAATGATCTTGAAAGACTTCATTCTAAATCAAGCCAAGTGCCCTAATGACTCATATAAAACGCCACCTATGGCTATTTTGAGGATGTTAAGAGTTTTAAATAATCATCTTGCCTTTACGGAGTGAGTTTTGGTCCCGGTAATTGCTAACGGTAAGTCGTTATGTCATGAAACTTAAAATCGGGTATCTTAAAAATATGAAATATATAAATATGTTAGAAGTTATTAATACAACCTATCTTAGCATATTTAATGAGTGATAAGTTCTATCGGGTTGCTTAAACGCTGTTAAAACTGGAAACGCGGGTCTAAAACGCGTAATTCGCGTAAAACGCTGAATTGGAAAACATAAAATTCTAAAACTTTTGGAATTGTCGTAAAATGAGAGAAATTCATATTTCTATTGTTTATAGTGTTTTCTGGACATATCGGGACGCTGGAATGACGTTTAAAACTAAAAGTAATTTCGGACACGGTTTTGTGATTTTTGCAGAAATGATCCGACGAGTGTCAAACTCTTGGATTTTCATTAAAATAGTTTAACTTACGAGAATATGAAATAAAAATTTCGGGAGTGAATAGTGAATAGTGAAAGTGAATAGTAAAAATGAATAGTAATCTGAAAATGCGAATTGTTACAGTCTCTACCCCTTAAGGGAACTTCGTCCCGAAGTTCAGTTTATGTCAGGGATTGAAGCAACGTTGGTGAAAAGATAGGGTTTCTTGTGGCGAATGGTTTCTAAGGTATCTAGTGTTGTACTTTTGGTCGTTGTTTCAGAGTATGGCGTAGGATGAGGCTTACTTTTATGTAGGAAAGGTAGGGTAAGAGTGATTAATAGAGATTCATATAATAGTCGAATATCAAAGGAAATTGGTATAGCAGTCGAATATTAATAGGAATTGATATAGTAGTTGAATATCCAACAGAATTGGGATAGTAGTTGCAATCATAGCCTAGTAGGTAATCTGTTGTTGTATCTAGTGTTTATTGACTTTATACTTATGTTATTTCGGATACAAATAAGCCCACTTGTTTATAATTCTTTATTTACATAGAGAGGCATCCCAAACAATGTAAATAGGGGAATATAAACTTATGGTTCAGTGATTTACAATTTCTTTATTTAAATGAAAAGGCATCCCAATCCATTCAAATAATTATAAATCATCCTACTTAAGAATTCCCAACACAACGTTCATACTTAGCCGGTGAGTTACAAGGTAGTGTATTACGAGATGATACTGGTGTTCCAAAAGTACAAAATGAATATTCAATCTTGTAAAGCTGATGAGGGTGCTCGTGGTGTAACTAAGGATGATTTGAGCTTTAAAAGTGCATCAAGATCTGTTAATGAGCTTGTGGTTGTAACGGTTGTAAAGATAATGATGTGATATGTTGATGAACAAAATTATGTAGTGTATGCTTAACATTAATATTGGTAGAGATGTCAAGTTTGCTTTAAAATTTTAAGAGATTTTAAAGGTTTATGACGGAATGGTATCCTTAGGACCTAAACAGGATAGTACTTCTACGGGATAAAGAGAAGAATTGATAACTATCCCAAGATAGTAGTTCGGATTATCTTATAAATGAAAACTTTCAAGAATGAAATTTGATAGTACAAATAAGGTGTTAAGATCTTGCTGAGTGGTAAGGCACTATCGTGTCTCTAGATCTTTTTAATGAATTCTGGTGGTTTATTGAGTTCAAGTAGGAGATAAATCTGAACATAACACTAGTACAACTATTCTCAGTATTTGAAAATTTTAAGTCGAACATAGTTAGTCAGACTATGTTTCACTGTCCCTAGGTTAAATATAGGTGACTAGTCTATATTTAGCCGAGGTTCGATAAAATTTTCAAATACCTGAGTTAGGTATACTTGTGATATGTCCGTTGCTTTTGGGAAACTGTCCAATAAACAAAGGCGATGTCAAACCATTCAGTTGCAAGTCCCGCCCATACAAGACTTGTAACCTATGTTTTCACATTCCTTTGTACAGAAGATAGTACGGGTAGATACGTGTGGAAAGTAAGTTTTAAGTAGTTCTAAAACAGTCCATACTTGGCCAGGATCACAAAATTTTAACAATGAAGGTTTCAGAAGAAAACTTTGATGAATGTAGAGAAAGTTGCTGAACTTTGATGAATGTAGAGAAACTTTAGCTTTTGTAGATGATGGATTAGTTTATCCTTTAGAAATATCATATTTCTATTTGGAAATCGATAGATTGTGATGGATTTTTGATATCATATGAAATGATATTGGTGAGGTGATGGAATAATTCCAAAGACCATTGCGCAAATCACAATGTCTCGGAAGTAGATTAGACCATTGTGCAATTCACAATGTTAGGGAAGTAGATTAGACTATTGTGTGACTCAAAACATTTGAGAAATGATTAAGACCATTGTATCATACAATGTCCGGGAAATAGGGAAGACCATTGTAATTCGTTACAATATCTTGGACATAAAATGTTGGAGTAGGAACATGATTGGGAGAATGTGGTTGTGTCGAAATGCCCTAGAATAGGCATACACAGATATGTTTAGTCCATTGTTTAGATAAAATGATTGAAAATAAATCGAGTGTATATATCAATATACTAATATGTTCATGTAGTATAAAATGCTTAATAAGTCCATAATCGTCTGGAGGATGGAAGGCACGAAGAGCAGAAGGCTATAAAAATGTTTTTGCTTGTAAGTGTGGTTATAATTTAGGTCTCAATTAGACCCGTTTCTCTATAACCATGGCTCTGGTACCAATCTGTAACACCCCCAATTCAAAGATGCAGCGGAATTCAAACTGGGTGTTACTCGACGGCACAATAGTCACAATAATAGAAAACAAACTCTAATTGAGTCGTTTTAAAAGATTTATCATTCAAATTATATAAATATCAGAGATTACAAAATGAGGTCCCAAATGGTTCCATGTTTACAATTTACATTAAATGAGTTTTCGAATGATAATAAAATTTATAGCCCTCTTAAATATCCGTGCTCCTCCGTGCCAGCCTCGTTCATTATGGACCTGAAATACATGCTTAAAACAGTCAACACAAAGGTTGAGTGGAATTCGTAGAGTTTGTAGTTAAATCGTTGAACACAATAATCGTAGTCTGAGCTATAGACTCACACTCATAGTTAGAAAACAAAACCGTTATTATTTCACTAAGCTCATGCAACCAAAGCATTCACATCGAACCAAAAATTGGCATTATAGAAGCCCTACCAAGGTAATATTGCCATTATACCTCTAACTCTCAAATATAGTGCATTTGTTTGAACTCGTAGTTGTTCAACACAAACGGGATTCGGCAATCCCAATAGATCTATTCACAATATTCGCGCTCACTATAGCTAGTGAATAATGGTTCTTAAAAAAGGGCTGTTAAGAATTTGAAGAAAAATATCACTCGTAAAGCATTTTCAGGGCTCGAGCTTCTTTGTTCATAAACAAAGATGTCGTTCCGGACAACTTTCATGTTTTAATTTTTTGATGAATCGGACCAGAAGGGCCACTTTCAAAAAGGTCAGAATGCTAACAGGTTGTTTTTAGGCAGTTTCGGCGTTTTGGTTTCGCTAACTTCTTATGGCCATAACTTTTGACTCGTGTACTCGTTTTAGGTAGTTCAGATTGCTATGTTTTCCTTTTTAAGTTCTCTATAACAGTAGGTAAGTGTTTCATATCATGGTTACTCTATTTTGGTCGTGGTTCTCAATATAAGTCACTAGGTTTCTTGAATCTTGCTTGAAGGAAATGATCTAATGATAGTGTGTCTGTGCTTTGTGCTTTGCGTCTAAATGAGAAGACTAATGAGGGTATTTATAGTCTCATGAGGACTTGCAAGAGTAGTCAAAGTTGGTTAGTCATCTTTCTTCCGAGCTAAGTATGGACATATGTCTCTAGATTAGCAAGACATAGGACTTAAGGTTCTATATGTGTAATGATCTTGAAAGACTTCATTCTAAATCAAGCCAAGTGCCCTCATGACTCATATAAAACGCCACCTATGGCTATTTTGATGATGTTAAGAGTTTTAAATAATCATCTTGCCTTTACGGAGTGAGTTTTGGTCCCGGTAATTGCTAACAGTAAGTCGTTATGTCATGAAACTTAAAATCGGGTATCTTAAAAATATGAAACTTATAAATATGTTAGAACTTATTAATATAACCTATCTTAGCATATTTAATGAGTGATAAGTTCTATCGAGTTGCTTAAACGCTATTAAAACTGGAAACGCGGGTCTAAAACGCGTAATTCGCGTAAAACCCTGAACTGGAAAACGTAAAATTCCAAAACTTTTGGAATTGTCGTAAAATGAGAGAAATTCGTATTTCTATTGTTTATAGTGTTTTATGGACATATCGGGACGCTGGAATGACGTTTAAAGCTAAAAGTAATTTCGGACACGGTTTTGTGATTTTTGCAGAAATGATCCGACGAGTGTCAAACTCTCGGATTATCATTAAAATAGTTTAACTTACGAGAATATGAAATAAAAATTTCGGGAGTGAATAGTGAATAGTGAATAGTAAAAATGAATAGTAATCCGAAAATGCGAATTGTTACATGTAAAAATCCGGAAATTTTGCTAGTTTTGTTTTTCTAACGGAGTCTTAAAGTTTTTGTTAATTCTTTAGTTCTATAAACTCCAGGAAATCTGCAAACATTCATTCCACAAACATTATATCTTACTTTGTTTTCTAGGATATATTATTATATATAGATTGCCGCCGATTTTACGCGAGGTTGCCTTGTTTGTTTTCTCAGGTGTAACAGGTTATGTATGACAAGAAGATGATTTATATTCTGGAAGGGAAGCTTTGATTGTTCATTTTCTTGGATAAAGATCTAACCTTGTTAACATACTATCCACACCGAGCGAATCAGCGGAGTATTTGATTTGATGGCCTGTTTTACTTTTACATTCTTTAATTGAACATTGGGGACAATGTTCATCCTAAGTGTAAGGGGAGGGTAAAATGATGATACCTTATAGTATACACTTTCACTTGAGTTTGTTTGTTTGATGGTAGGTGTGTAATAAAACTATGAGAAATACTTGTTAGTGTAATTTTAGCGCCAAATTTAAATTTTTTTACAACATTTAGGAGTGAAACTTTAGACTTAGCAAGCGTCTCATGGATAGGAGTCGTATGACTAGCACAAAACCGTGCCATTCAGAAAAATTTTCCACCCAAATCTGTGAGGTTCGCCTTTAGATTTGATAGGAAAAGCAATTACTATTAGTGCTTATGAGTGTACCGGTAGCATTTAGATTCTAGAACTTGCGTTAGTGATGCATCCCGAGACCGCTAGTGAGACTACATTCGTGTAGTAGGATTTACTACATGATAAGAGGCATTAGGATCACCCTTGTGTTAAACCCGTATCATAATAACTTGACTGTTTAAGTCATATTACTTGGCTAGTTAAGTCAATTAATTTTTCCCACACCTTAGCGTTGTACTCAATTTTAGTACACGAAACCCCTAGTACACCCCTCCGAGCCTATCTTTTCATTTCTAACTTTAAGCATCTTACTTAAAGGAAGAATTTGTTACAAGCCACTTAAATGTACACCCAAATCGCCTTAGCCTTCCGTGTATGCACTCATCTTTAGTGCATTATTGTTATTTGTTTAAACCCTTAGTTAATTATCTAATTGATTACATGGTTGCTAAGTTGAGTCATATCCTTGTACATATTGTTTTGGGACGATTGGGACTCATGGGTAAAGTACAAATGTTATGGAGTAATGGGGAAGAACATTATATATTACCCCCATATGTGCGTTAATCTTAAAAGTACTCCAAGTGTTTTGATTATCTTAATTCGAGTCATTATAGTAGTTTATTGTAAAGTATGTAAAAATTCAAGTGTAAGTGGAATGTTCATTCCCAGTGATGTATTATTTTGGATGGTAGGGTAAGAGTGTATGCACACACAAAAAAAAAAAAAAAAAAAAAAAAAAAAAAAAAAAAAAATCGAAAAATTAATTAAAAAAAAATTAGAAAAAGAGAAAAGAGAAAAAAACATATGGACTACCATCCCGTTTCATTCCATGTTTGTTTTATGTTTTTAATATTTTTGATTTATTAGCTTAAGTCAAGTCGAGTCTTGGCTTAGCAACGCCATATTGTACATGTAATTGACTAAGATTTTTAACTCGCCACCAGCAAAGATTGCCTATATCCAACAAAACCGTGCATTCCATATCCCTACACCTAACGTTATAACCCTTTAAAAGACCTCTTTGATAGTTTATCCTAGGTGCTTACGCCATGTGGTGGAGGTTTGATCTTTTCCCAAGCCTATGGTAATCTATTTTGCTATGACAGGTAGTGAGAGATATTTTCTATTTCCATATTGGGATATATACTTTATTACACCCGAGAGATGTGAGTATCTAAACACTATTTGTGAGCTGCTAGTATATGACCTCCGTGCTTGTCTTTGGTCTTTAGTGGAACGATTATTTGTTGTAATTACTTTTATATTAGTGTTAAATGACCCCTAACTTGTATTTTGATTAGAATAAAAGCGCATTTGCTTGAAGACAAGCAAATCTCAAGTGTAAGGGTATATGATGAGGCGAAAAATGATCCGTTTTTAGGGTGTCATTTAAGCCGGAATTCGAATTTATTTGATCAAATATTGCCCTAGATCGTTCCTTTCATGATTTTAGGTACTTTGGGAGTGAATTCTGGAAAAGGAAGCATTTTGGACATTTTTGGAGCATAAAAGTGAAGAAAACGGCAAAGTCTTAATTTTCCTTGCTGGGAACAGTACCTGATGGCGTCAAGAGCAATTTGATGACGGCGTCAAATGCAAAAATGGTGACGGCCCAGTGGAAACGTGACGGCGTCAAATCAAGGCCGTCAAGAGTAAAAGTGGTGACGGCCCATAACAACATTACACATGACGGCGTCAGATCTGAATCTAGGCGATCCGATTATATTTTTGGCGGCGGGTTGACGGCGTCAGAACTTTCTTCTTGACGCCGTCACCTTTGTAAATCTATATATAGTCTTTGTAATTTTCATTCTAAAAGGAGGAGAATTTTAGGATCGACTTGAATAAACCCTAGCTCATTTTTAACAGTATTTTCAAGGGTTTTCACCCCTTGAAAGCCTTCATGTTCAATTGAGATAAGTATCCTTTCAGTTCATTCAATATGTCTATGTATTGTTTGAATATATCTTACGCTTGTCTTGATTTTAACATGCTAGGCTAGATCTCTTGTGTGTTTGCTTAGATGTAATGAAACCTAGATGTTGATTATAGGTTGATTGCTTGTTTATAGTTGTAATGGATGAATGATTTCGATGTTAGGCTTAAGAAAACTGGCAGACTTCTATTGTGTGACATGCTTGAACGTCTTAAGAAACATGAACCAATGCGTACTAGGTTTTTATGGTTGTATTTAATGCATGAGCGAATTTTAGTGATCCCGTGTTAGGAGCTTCTTGCAGGCTCGACATAGGAGTGAAGTAGGAGCTTCATAGAGTTGGGGAAGTACGTACGCCACCCCACGATTGGTATTAAGGAATATAACCCGTCATCCACGCAACTGTAACAAACAATTAACCTGTAAAAGATATCTAGGGAGTAGTGAAATCTAAGTAAACACAATTCTCCCATCTATTGTTCACACCACTAGTTAAATTAGTTTTATTTTTATTTTTGTTATTTTATTTTGATTGCATCTTAATTTTTGGGTTAGTTGACTAGCAACTAATTCCGCCTACTCTTCCAATACCCGAGATTTTTACTTGTTTTTATAAAATATAAAAAAATACAAAAAGAATCATCCCTCACCTCTAGACCTAGTTTTTAGGCTTTCTAATCCTAGCGACACTATTCCTGAGTTGAATGATCAATCCCCCGGTACTTGTCACTATACTATATTACAACGATCAGGTACACTGCCTGGTGGGGGTTGTAAGCTTCTCGAGATCCCTCGAGAGGTAAAGCCTGGTGCAATTCCCATGCATCAGCAGCTGAGAAATGTGAAGGCGATAGAAACTTAGAATATCGCAAATAAAAAGCGAAATGGGCACACGTTGGTTTGCGAAATCGAAGAAACATGTGTATACCCCCACCTTCCCTTCGGGGAAGTCCGCTATAGGCGCATCCGCATCCGGAACTTCCGGATGCAGTGTCAATGGGATATAATAATCCGAGGTGAACTGACGTAGTTCATCCTCGGTTATATCGGAAGTAACCTCGGATAATTGAAGAACCATTGTTAAAAAGGCGCACTCACTGTTACCTAAATAAGTTGTTGATTTCTGAATAAGCAATGAAAGGGTTTAACAATGGTGGAATTGAAATTTTCACTGTGATAATCACAGTGAAAAAGAGGCGGTGGTTTATATATGGTTACCACGTTCATAGATGATTGACACGTGTCACCCACTAACTTAATCGTGTGGCTAGAATACCATGGGGTAGAAGCACTTTTTCACATTTTTCAAGGGACACGTGGACCACCTCCTAATTTACCGAGGTATTTTTGAGAATTTTTTGGACTAGATACATGGTCCAAGATTTCAGCGGTAAATATTTGAATCTTTCCCCACCACGCATACCGCTGACGTTATTAGTCTAGTATACGCGGCTACACCCTACGCACACTAGACTGGGGGGACATGATGACGTATAGTCTATACTCGGGTCACGAACCCGATTAATGAACATCACTAAGGCCCAAGCCCACCACGAGTGGGCTATCATAACAATGATTTGGGCTGCCATGCTAACGGTTTGGGCTCACGAAAGCCAAAACCCAAATACATTATTTATAGTCTAAATAAGGATCTCTTATTTATGGGATAAAGATCCATAGTCCGGATAGGCGTGATACGCCGAAGAGTAAGGAACACGAAATCTACAAGCATTTCGTACCTATATAAAGAATGTCATAATTCTCATTAAAGGTACGATCCTCAACCCTAACTCGTCTATACAACCCTAAAACCGATTACTTACTCTCACGCCGGAGGATAATCGTGTGAGACAATCCCACGATAAGCCTAATGGTGTTTGTTTGCTTTCTCAGTGCGCAGGTCTCAAGCATTAAGATCTGATTGGTACGAGAATAGGAACCCAAATAAGGAACGCCCAACTTTTGTATCAACAATAACCATAGTACTCATAATAGTGAGCTAGATAGTGTGATTAGTACATAGAATCGTCCTTGTGTAAATTTCCAAACGAGAAGACTACAAAAAAAGACCCATAGGTTGCGTTTGGTCTTCTTTGGCACAAAGGGAAGGTTAAATCTTTTAACATGTGGTCAATGCATTAGTTTTATGATTGCTATTGAGTCAAAGAGAAGGAATAGGAGAGTTGGTGCATGGAATCGTCCTTGTGTGTTTAGACGAGAAGCAAAGAAACAAAACAAGTAATCATTCTTGTTTGTTTGATCTCGTTTGTAGGCTTATGAAGGTCAACACATGATAAAAACATGCTAAATCTCAGTTGTGAAGTGAAACGAGTAAGTTCTTAAATTAAAGTTCAAGTTTTAATAATTTGTGAAAATGAGTTTAGAGCTAGGCTTTGATCAATTTTGGACAAGTAAATGTTCGCGATATAGAAAATGATTTGGCATGTTCGATTCTCTATTGGGAGGTTAAACAAGTCGTGCAAAAATATAAGTGTGTTGTTAAGAAAGTTTGTGAATAATGATTGATGAGGCGAAAAATGAACCGTTTTTAGGGGATCATTTAAGCCCGGAATTGAATTTATTTGATCAAATATTGCCCTAAATCGTTCCTTTTGTGATTTTAGGTACTTTGGGAGTGAATTCTGGAAAAGGAAGCATTTTGGACGTTTTTGGAGCATAAAAGTGAAGAAAACGGCAAAGACTTAATTTTCCATGCTGGGAACAGTACCTGATGGCGTCAAGAAGGAAAATATGACAGCGTCAAGAGCAAAATGCATGACGACCCAGAGAAAACGTGACGGCGTCAGAAGTAGGGCATCAAGAGTTATTTTGGTGACGGCCTGGAGCAGAATTACACATGACGGCGTCAGACCCAGATCTAGGCAGTCCGAGAACTTTATTCACGGCGTCAGAAATTTACTCTTGACGCCGACACCTCACAAAATCTATATATGCTTTTCTATTTTTCATTCATTAAAAGAGGAACTTGTGTGGAGAATACTAGGGCCGAACCTAATAAACCCTAGGTCGTTTGTAACAGTATTTTCAAGGGTTTTCACCCCTTGAAACCTTTCATGTTCAATTAAGATAAGTCTTCTGTCAATTAATTCAATATGTCTATGTGTTGTTTGAATATATCTTATGCTTGTCTTGATTATAACATGCTAGGCTAGATCTTTCATGTGTTTGCTTAGATGTAATGAAACCTCGATGTTAATTATAGGTCGATTGCTTGTTTATAGTTGTAATGGATGAATGATTTCAATGTTAGGCTTAAGAAAACTGGCAGATCTCCATTGTGTAACTTGCTTGAACGTCTTAAGAAACATGAACCGATGTGTACTAGGTTTTTATGATTGTATTTAATGCATGAGCGAATTCTAGTGATCGCATGTTAGGAGCTTCTTAGCCGGTTCGACATAGGAGTGAAGTTAGAGCTTATAGGATTGGGGAAGTAAGTATGCCACCCCATGAATGTTATTAAGGAATACAATCCGTCATCCACGCAACTGTAACAAGTAATTAACCTGTAAAAGATATCTAGGGAGTAGTGAAATATAAGTAAACACAATTCTCCCATATATTGCTCACACCACTAGTTTAATTTAGTTTATTTTCATTTTTGTTATTTTATTTGGATTGCATCTTAGTAATTGGGTTAGTTGACTAGCAACTAATTCCGCCCACTCTTCCAACAACCGAGATTTTTATTTGCTTTTATAAAACATAAAAAAATACAAAAAGAATCATCCCTCACCTCTAGACCTAGTTTTTAGGTTTTCTAATCCTAGCGACACTATTCCTAAGTTGAACGATCAATCCCCCGGTACTTGTCACTATACTATACTACAACGATCAGGTACACTGCCTGGTGGGGGTTGTAAGCTTCTCGAGATCCCTCGAGAGGTAAAGCCCGGTGATATTCCCACGCATCAAGTTTTTGGCGCCGCAGCCCGGGGAATAGTTATTGTCTAGGTTAGAATTTCTTTTTATTAGGTCTACTTGCTAGATTCCTTTCTAGTAAGATTTTATTTTCATTTTTAGGTTTTCTTTAGTGTATCTTATTTCTTTGTTTCCTTTGTTCGTAAACTATATCGATGGATAACAATAACATTGATCATTTGATTCCTGTTATTCGTGTTTTTCGTCGTAGGGTTTTCCAAATGCCCTCCTCAATCCCTTTAGTGGAAAATGAGAACCCACCTAACCTATCGCCTAACCACCACTTTGACTATAATTCTGAAATGGAGGAGTCTGACCACGATGATGACCATAGGGCTAATCCTTTTTACTATTCAGACTCCGATGAGGATCTAGATAATGGTGATGTGATTAATGAGGATAGGATGGAAGATGAAGTGAACCCTCTTAGGTATGTCGACCCTAGAACAAGGATTGAGAGTGATAGCTCATTCAATATGCAATTTCCTTGTTAGATTGGATTTAGGAGCCTTAATGCCTACCTTAACTCATCTCTCCCAATGAACATAATCTCGCGTAGTAAATATAATAAAATCATGGTAGATGAGTTAGAATACAAAAGAGATAATGTTATTACTAGGGCAATGTCATTGCATGTGTTTGTAGGAAGCTTCGTTTATCTTGTTGAATTCATGGTTATGGAGAATCTAGGAGAATTTATCGATAGTAAGTTGACCCAAGTTGTGTTTGGAAAACCTTTCAAAAGGTTGACCAACCTTGATGAAAAACTCATGGAAGGGTTAATTACATTCTCGGATGGAGATGAAGATTTTGTCTACCAAATGCCCTGTGCACACCCTAGGTTCAAGGATTTTTCCATGGAGAAGTGCAGTAGGTATCCGCCCCTAGAAATGCTAAGTGAGAATGATAAGAGAAAAGGGTTTAAATATACTCATGAAAAGAATAAAAGGTATTATCACGGATGTTTAGAGTTAGGTGATGATTATAAGAAAGATGAGGTGACTATTATATTGCTCACCCTTGGTTATGTGAGCATAAGCGACAATAGCCCATGACCTTGAGTCTAGCTACAAGACTCGTAAATAAAGAAAAGCGCTTCTTGGGAGGCAACCCATGTTTTGTGTGATTTTTATTTTGTTTGATTGTTATTTGATTCCGTATGCATGCTTTATTTTTATTGTTGGTAGATCATGTTTCAAACTAAAATGGTGAAAATACTTTATTTTGTTGTTTGGCTTAGTCTTAACTTCATCCAAAGGTATTTCGCAAAAGATAAGTGTAAGGGGAAACCCCAGATATGTTTTTAAGAAACAAACTCGATCATGATTCTCCACAATATTAAATGAACATGTGTATTCGTATTTGTTAGAGTCAAATGCTTGTATCGAGTCATAATGATGTTTTTCAGGATTTTCTAGGAAGTAGGACGAAGTTTTTCCAGAAATTTTCCGGAAACTTAACATAAGAATTTCTGCAAGTCACTTCTGACGGCGTCAGGAAGAAATTTCTGACGGCGTCACGTGTAAAATTCTGGAAATTTTACCAGTTTTGTTTTTCTAATGGAGTCTTAAAGTTTTTGTTAAATCTTTAGTTTTATAATCTCCAAGAGATCTGCAAACATCATTCCACAAGCATTATATCTTACTTTGTTTTCTAGGATTTGTTAGCATATATAGATAGCCACCGATTTTACGCGAGGTTGCCTTGTTTGTTTTCTCAGGCTTTACAGGTTATGTATGACAAGAAGATGATTTATATTCTGGAAGGGAAGCTTTGATTGTTCATTTTCTTGGAGGAAGATCTAACCTAGTTACCATAGTATCCATACCGAGAGAATCAGGGGAGTATTTGATTTCATTCTTTTTACCTATTTTACTTTTACATTCTTTACTTGAACATTGGGGACAATGTTCATCCTAAGTGTAAGGGGAGGGTAAAATGATGATACCTTACAGATACACTTTCGCTTGAGTTTGCTTGTTTGATGGTAGATGTGTAATAAAACTATGATAAATACTTGTTAGTGTAATTTTAGCGCCAAATTTAAATTTTTTTACAACATTTAGGAGTGAAACTTTAGCCATAGCAAGCGTCTCATGGATAGGAGATTGTATGACTAGCACAAAACCGTACCATTCAGAAAAATTTTCCACCCAAATATGTGAGGTTCGCCTTTAGATTTGATAGGAAAAGCATTTACTATTAGTGCTTATGAGTGTACCGGTAGCATTTAGATTCTAGAACTTGCGTTAGTGATGCATCCCGAGACCGCCAGTGAGACTACATTCGTGTAGTAGGATTTACTACATGATAAGAGGCATTAGGATCACCCTTGTGTTAAACCCGTATAATAATTACTTGACCATTTAAGTCGTATTACTTGCCTAGTAAAGTCAACTAATTTTTCCCACACCTTAGCGTTGTACTCATTTTTAGTAAACGAAACCCCTAGTACACCCCTCCGAGCCTATCTTTTCGTTTCTAACTTTAAGCATCTTACTTAAAGGAAGAATTTGTTACACCCCACTTAAATGTACACCCAAATCGCCTTAGCCTTTCGTGTATGCACTCATCTTTAGTGCATTATTGTTATTTGTTTAAACCCTTAGTTAATTATCTAATTGATTACATGGTTGCTAAGTCGAGTCATATCCTTGTACATATTGTTTTGGGACGATTGGGACTCATGGGTAAAGTACTTATTTATGGAGTAATAGGGAAGAACATCATATTATTACCCCCATATGAACGTTAATCTTAAAAGTACTCCAAGTGTTTTGATTTTCTTAATTCGAGTCATTAGATTAGTTTATTGTAAAGTATGTAAAAATTCAAGTGTAAGGGGAATGTTCATTCCCTATGATGTAATATTTTGGATGGTAGGGTAAGAATGTATGCAAAAAAAAAAAATAAATAAATAAATAAATAAATAAATAAAAAAAAAATAAAAAAAAAATAATAATAAAAAAAGAGAGAAAAAAACATACGGACTACCATCCCATTTCATTCTATGTTTATTTTATGTTTTTGTTATTTTTCATTTATTAGCTTAAGTCGAGTCTAGTCTTGGCCTAGCAACGCCATATTGTACATGTAATTAATCAAGATTATTAACTCGCCACCAGTAAAGATTGCCTATATCCAACAAAACCGTGTATTTTATATCCCTATACCTAACGTTACAACCCTTTAAAAAGACCTCTTTGATAGTTTATCCCAGGTGCTTACGCCATGTGGTGGAGGTTTGATCCTTTCCCAAGCCTATGGGAATCTATTTTTCTATGACAGGTAGTGAGAGATGTTTTCCATTTCCATATTGTGATATTACTTTATTACACCCGAGAGATGTGAGTATCTAAACACTATTTGTGAGGTGCTAGTATATGACCTCCGTGCTTGTCTTAGGTCTTTAGTGGAACGATTAGTTGTTGTAATTACTTTTATATTAGTGTTAAATGACCCTAACTTGTATTTTGATTAGAATAAAAGCGTATTTGCTTGAGGACAAGCAAATCTCAAGTGTAAGGTATATGATGAGGCGAAAAATGAACTGTTTTTAGGGGGTCATTTAAGCCCGAAATTGAATTTATTTGATCAAATATTGCCCTAAATCGTTCCTTTTATGATTTTAGGTACTTTGGGAGTGAATTCTGGAAAAGGAAGCATTTTGGACGTTTTTGGAGCATAAAAGTGAAGAAAACGACAAAGACTTAATTTTCCATGCTGGGAACAGTACCTAACGGCGTCAAGAAGGAAAATATGACGGCGTCAAGAGCAAAATGCATGACGACCCAGAGAAAACGTGACGGCGTCAGAAGTAGGGCGTCAAGAGTTATTTTGGTGATGGCCTGGAGCAGAATTACACATGACGGCGTCAGACCCAGATCTAGGCAGTCCGAGAACTTTATTGGCGGCGAGATGACGGCGTCAGAAATTTACTCTTGACACCGTCACCTCACAAAATCTATATATACTTTTCTATTTTTCATTCATTAAAAGAGGAACTTGTGTGGAGAATATTAGGGCCGAACCTAATAAACCCTAGGTCGTTTATAACAGTATTTTCAAGGGTTTTCACCCCTTGAAACCTTTCATGTTCAATTAAGATAAGTCTTCTGTCAATTCATTCAATATGTCTATGTGTTGTTTGAATATATCTTATGCTTGTCTTGATTATAACATGCTAGGCTAGATCTTTCATGTGTTTGCTTAGATGTAATGAAACCTAGATGTTAATTATAGGTCGATTGCTGTTTATAGTTGTAATGGATGAATGATTTCAATGTTAGGCTTAAGAAAACTGGCAGATCTCCATTGTGTAACTTGCTTGACCGTCTTAAGAAACATGAACCAATGTGTACTAGGTTTTTATGATTGTATTTAATGCATGAGCGATTCTAGTGATCCCATGTTAGGAGCTTCTTAGCCGGCTCGACATAGGAGTTAAGTAGGAGCTTATAGGATTGGGGAAGTAAGTACGCCACCCCATGAATGGTATTAAGGAATACAATCCGTCATCCACGCAACTGTAGCAAGTAATTAACCTGTAAAAGATATCTAGGGAGTAGTGAAATCTAAGTAAACACAATTCTCCCATATATTGCTCACACCACTAGTTTAATTTAGTTTATTTTCATTTTTGTTATTTTATTTGGATTGCATCTTAGTAATTGGGTTAGTTGACTAGCAACTAATTCCGCCCACTCTTCCAACAACCGAGATTTTTATTTGCTTTTATAAAACATAAAAAAATACAAAAAGAATCATCCCTCACCTCTAGACCTAGTTTTTAGGTTTTCTAATCCTAGCGACACTATTCCTAAGTTGAACGATGAATCCCCCAGCACTTGTCGCTATACTATACTACAACGATCAGGTACACTACCTGGTGGGGGTTGTAAGCTTCTCGAGATCCCTCGAGAGGTAAAGCCTGGTGCAATTCCTACGCATCAATGATGCCAAAGTAAACGTACGTTGAACATATATCTCGAAAAAAATATTAATAAGGGTTTTGAGCTTGTTTGTGTTTGGGCGTCGCTGATGGGCTGGACCAAAGAAAGAAAGAAAAGTAAAGTGATATAAGGGTCCTGTTGGTGTGTTTGGTTTGCAGTGGGATTGGGCCGAGGCCCAATGAGTTGTGTTTGGAACATAGTTGAATAAAACGCAAAAATTTGACCCGTAGAAATGGTTAATGATGCTGTGTTTTTAGATTACCCTTCGTTAATTATTAAAAATTATGGGGGAAATTTACGGGATATTACAAAATTCCTTACTTATGCTGGACATACAATGTATCATCTAATACTACTTGACTCTGCATAATCCATTTCTACCCTATGAGAACTCTGGTGATTACTAACCACGGATATAGGAAGATATGTTCCCTCTATTTAGATGATGAACTTTGTCTACTGATCAGTTCCTTTGGAAGGATATGATGTTAATATTATCTCAGTATGGATTTGTTATCTGAGCATGATAATGCTGACAACTGATATCCCATACATCTCACTTTGACAACCATACGCTATTCGTATTACCAATGATACCCACTCTACCTGTCACTTGTGCTAAGGAGCTAAATAGGATTCCAACACCTTAAACTATTCGCTTATCTATCCCAACACTTTTGATGAACCATTTATGACAAATTTTGATTGGCTTTAAAAACACATTTATGACATGTAGGACAAATAAATTCAACCCTTTTGTTTAAAGCATCAAGTTTAATTTTGTCAATACTGTCAATTGAAAATCATTTTATGTTAAAAAAAAAGATTTTGAATTCCTAGAGTGGTCTTCTTCGTGCACATCAATTTTGTTTACACAAATACTCTTAGATGCTAGCAAAACCCTATTCTTTTAGTGCTCCTAGGTTTTGGTTTGCTTAGTACTTTGTAATCCTAAAGCCAACACACTAGGTGTTGAACTTAGATGTCCGTCTTTTTTAAACTGTGCCTTTTTCCTTGCTTTTTCTAGATAGTAATTATGTGCCATGTCGTTTAAACCAACTGATTCCTTAATGGTTCTTGTGGACAAAGTCTTTGAGCTATTCCTAGATAGGTTAAGTGCAATCACATTTTTGTTTATGTCAATAATTTTCCTTTTCCTTTTTCTTTTAGAGGAATAGAATGTGGAGTGACTGTTTTTTTTTCAAATCTTTGTTCACAACAACTTGGGGAGCAAACCGTGATTTTGAAATATGAGGTTGTTTAAAGATTCTAGAAACAGGTGGTTTACCCCAAATTGATGTTTTTCCAAAATAACTATCCACATTCTCTCCTTTCAAATCATTCAGTTGAGCTCTTAGAAAATTATTTTGCTCTAGTATGTCCTTGTAAACACGCTCGTAAGGCATTTTGTCATACTTGTATTCTTCCGTTTTTCGTTCTAATTGTTTGAAATAGGACACATTTTCTTTTTCAAGTTTTACGAGAGCATTTTCATACTTTGAAACAATTATGGAGTTTGTGGAAAACTAGAAGGGGGGGTTGAATAGTTTTGCGTCTTTTTCGTTTAATAAAAGTTTGCTTACAAAGAATTGATAGTAATTTGTAAAAACCTTTGAAGCTAAAGTATAGATACAAATTAATTCACATATGTTACATAAATACTACTTATGTAAAGTGTTGAATTGAAATTATGATTTCATATATCTCACTTGATTGTAAGTTAGTATATATATATATATATATATATATATATATGTATATGTGTTTTAATGATTGTATATACTTTTAGTTTACAAATGTATAATTAATGTTTTGAATGGAACTTAGTTTGATCTTTACGTGAAACCAATATATGCACAACACACAATAATAATAATGTACGTGAAGCAAGTAAGTAAACAAGTAAAGAATGAGAGATGGAAAGATCAAACCGAGAGACAAAGGATTTATAGTGGTTCGACTACAAGGACACCTTCCTTGCCCTACTCCACTCCCCGAGCACCGAACTCGAGAGTTTTCTTCACTAAGTCAATAACCTCCCTTATGGCGGAGAAAACCGTACACACCAAATGCTTACACCAATTAACGACACAAAGCAAGATGTCGAGTTCTGATCGTAGCTAGAACCAATCTCACACCAAATAACACACCACAATTTATTCACACCTTTTACTTCTTCAATAAGTCTTCACACAACGAGTATCTTCACGCCTTTACAAAATTCTTCACGACTTCAATGTCTTCCAACTTCACAACTTCAAAACACCAATGTCTTCACAACTTCGATCTACTAATGTCTTCAAGTCTTCTCCACTTGAGAGCTTCACTTTCTTCACTACTAGTCACTATTGCCACACTCTCCTATCTTCACTACTATCCAACACTACTTCTTCACTTCAACTTCCACTACACACTTACAACAATTCTAGATTCTACAACTAGTTCTAGCAAACTAACACATACACCTTATTCACCAAAGTATGAAAGATTAACAAGATGAAACAAACAAACAACTTAGATACCAAGATGATACTAAGTTGTAATACTTCTAGTAGAAGTATTCTTCTCTTTGCACTTGAGTGTTGAGGCTTGAATCACTTTGGAACAAAGATCAAAGTATATAAGATCAAAGGATTTTTAGAGGATGGAAAAGAATGTTTAGATCAGAAAGTTTATAGTGCAAAAAGGTGAGGAAAATGTGTGAAATGATCCAATATTTATAGGGCCAGATTTTACTGTTCGGGAGCGTGCCGGTCCCCTTAATTATAGGCCGGTCCCCTTAATCATTAAGGGGGCCGCCTAGTAAAATTAAGGGGGCCGCCCTCCTGAACGTTGGAAAAGTTTTTCTGGATAAAATTTGCCCTTTTTGGTTGGAAATTTGAAATCATATCTTTGTGGTTTAATATAGTATTACCAAAAATGATTTACAAATATATATAAAATGTTTATGTCATTTTATAATATGTTATGTCTTAAGACAAAATTTCCTTTGATCTTATAATCCCTTATACACTTTGTTTATTCATACCTTAAGTGATTAATTGGTAAAAGTGATTATTTACTACTAAATACTTGTTTATGTCATAATCTTTGGTTTGATGAGTTTTCGTTTTGTGATTATCAAAACATAGAGATATCGAAAGATATGAATAACGTTTATAGTCATTTATTTATATCAACAATCTCCCCCTTTTTGATGATTACAAAACCTAAACTCATTAAATCCAACAATTAATTTTTAGACAAGTATTTAGTGAGTTTATATTCACTTCTCCCCCTTTTTGTAAAATCAAAAAGGTTTAAGGCAATAGAGAGGAAGCTCCCCCTTGATGTATGCTCCCTCTCGTTTGAGGGCACCAAGGGTTCAAGAATTGGAATTCTTGTAAGAAAAATATTAGAAGCACAAGCATGGCACAAGCAAACACATATATCATAATACCAACAAGTAATAAGCATGGCAAAAGATAATAAGAAAAACATATCAAGTAATTCATTGATAGAAAATGATTATGTCAACCCATAATCATTGTTACAAAAGCCATAAATATAGAATACTAAGACTAAGTATAGCATCCTATTGTGCTAACAAGGAGTGTCACTAAACTTTCTTGAATCCCAAAATGGTTGAAAAGTTTTATTTGAAAATGAGAGACACAAACATATAAAATGCTTGATGGTTTAGTGGAGTTAAACTTTTGGTTGCATGGATGTTGGTGAGTTTGGAGATGTGGAACTTGTAGGTGGTGGGTTAGAAGTAGGATTTGTTGATTGAGTGTTTTGATGTTGTTCAAGTGATGTGATTGTTGAGATCTTGTAAGAAGATACTCAATCCAAGTGAAGTGCTCATTCAAAGCAATGGTTTGTTGTTGAAGGAAGATGCAACAAGGGCAATTGTTGACATGCTTCTCAACTTGGTTGATGTTGTGTGGTGATGATGGTGAGCTTGATTGGGGTGGATCCAAATTGCGTTGAGCAAGATGTAATGCTAAAAGAGCACTAAGCTCATGAGCCTCTTTTAGCTCCTCAACGAACTTCAAGTGTTCGGAGGAAGGTGATGATGGTGGAACAAGATGGTTGTCTTGGGTGAAGGTTTGAACATGCAACATGGGAATGGCATGTGAGGTTGTAGGATGTGGTGGTGGTACTCTTGGTGGTGGAGACATGGTTGAGCTTGGGTAGTCATGAAAACATGAAATGGGTGGAAGAGGTTCTCCAAGAGTAAGTGGTGTTTTTGTTGAATGAGCAACATGTGAAGTATTGATTGAGATATTGGGATTGTTGTTTTGGGATTGAGCATGCTCATCCTAAGAAGAAGCATGAATGAGGGAATGAGTGGGTGATAGGTTGTGAGATGGGTCATTATTGTAGGTTTGAGGTTTAGTAGTTGGTTGACTTGGAACAACATCACTTGAGTTATGACAAGAATCAAGTTTCCTCCTCCAAACGGGTTTGACGCAGATCCTTGCGGTTCTTGAAATCTTAGGTTTTTGGTTGTTGGGAGATGACATGTTTGGGTGTAATGGCATTAATGATGGAAGAGGGTATTTATAGTGTTTGAGAAATGTGGTTTAGGAAGGTAAATTTTGAGGGATAGCATGGGACAAAATATGTTTGTGAATTTTGGGAAGTACTGGGTGAAATGGGTCAAAAAGTGATAAAGAAAACAGTATCCCCGACCATCAGATGGCCGGTCCCCTTAATTAGGGGCCGGTCCCCTTAATTATTAAGGGGGCCGCCTTATATAATTAAGGGGGCCGCCCATCTGGTGATTCCCAGAATGCCAGAAATGGGTTTTTGGCAGAAAATTTTCAAAAAGGTTGTGTTTTTGGATTTGGATTCAAGTAAGTTCAACTCTTTGAGGCAATATAGGGCATACTATTCATGCATGTAAAAAGTGATATAGAAATAATTGAATTAGGCAATTAAATTTCTAATAATCATGCTATCTATTAATTTATCAATTAAGATATGCACCTAAGGAGGCAATAAGGCAATTTAGTTAAATGTGTAACTATATGAAGATGATAACATTTAGTCTAGAGCAAACATGTTGATGATTGTTAACAAGTAACACATAGGTGGATATGATTATATGGACTTCAAGACTTGTTACAAACAAGATCCATATGGGCAAGCCATGATTCTCATGAAATGATTTGATTAAATTTTGAATGTCATTTCCAATAGAAGTGTATGGCATATGTGAGAAAATCAAATGTGTTTTAAGCAAAACGTTTTTAGTTTTATTCAACAATGTTTTGTAGTAAATTCAAGTGTGCATTACAATAACACAGATTGAGTTTTGTTTCATAACGTATTAAAAAAAATTTCAATCTTGTTTTTGATTAAAATAAGGTTGTGAAAGAAATTGTAGTTAAGTAAATTGTCAAAAAAAAAAATATTTCATTCAAAAATAAAGAAGTTTTAACCATGATGTTTTGATCATGATAATCAAGAAGTTGCCAGTGAAGAATTTGAAATGGAAGCTTATCATGCTCAAGAGAATCAATTAAGCCCATTGTCACACATAATCATCTCTAATGTCATCTAAAGATATTAAAGTAAGATGATAGATATTTATGATCTAAATACAACGGGATAGGAAGGAGCAAGGTAAATAGTTCATGGATACAAAATAGGCATTCTTAAATATATATATATATATATATATATATATATATATATATATATATATATATATATATATATATATATATATATATATATATATGTATACAAAGAACATCATAATATCAAGTTGCAAACAAGTCTCAATTATAATACATCTATTTATGCACCTAGTAAGATCATATATCTTAAGTGGAAAGATTCTACTATAGATCATAGAAGATTAAGAAGAATGATAATAGACTAAATAACAAGAGGGTTAATAATGCTAATATCATATATGCATATATTAGTGTCAATGATCTAAAAGTATGGCAACTTATAAGTTAAATCATATTCACATACTAATTAAAGCATTCTAAAATATAATGTAATATTTGCAAGTTTTTGAAAAGAAAACATATCTCAGGTCCAGCTTTTCTTTAAGAGTGGGCATGACGGTAATGGAAGAAATCTTAAGAGTTTGTCCAAAACATGTCGAAGTAGCCAAGTAATATTCCAACGCAATAGAAATCAAGGAAGCTAGAATTGAGATGCTCCATCGATCACACCAATCATCACAAGTTGTGAAGGCAAATAAAAATGTACTTTGGAGACTTCATCTTGAAATAGTAACGGACACACCATGATACCAATACTCCAAGAGTGAAGAACAAAATGTCGAGACAAGAAGATTCCCGCAACGACGTCATAGGCGAAACATTAGCAGAATGTGAAACAACGTGATAGAGACCAATATCCGTCGAAGGTAATAGAGCGAGATGAGTAGATCAACACGTAAAAGACTCTTCGTTCGTTAATTACCTAAGCATGATAAACATCTTGGTACCCAGATTCTCATGGGTCCTAGTTGGTTAGATGAGAACATCCATTGCATTTGAATGCACATGATGAGGATGTCGTCGATAAGTACAAGAATTCATCAATAGTTTGTTTTAATTAACCAACAGTGACTTTCTTGACTAGAGTAATAAATAATAAATGTTGATAGTATTAGTTCTAAGTTTATTCACTAGGTTTAACAAATTTTATTTGTTTTGATACATTTGTTGAAGGATCATTTACGACAAATCCTAAGCCGGTCTTATCATAAAATGGCTTTTGAATGTTGAGAAGTTATTTTAAAGATTTAGAACTATTTTCGAATTTTGCCAATGTTTTTGCTTTTTCATTTTCCATTTTAATTTCATGTTTGTAGTCTTGACATTTTTTACATTCAAGATCGATTTCAATATTACTTTTAAGTCTAGACATTTTATCTTCTAAAATTATTTCTTTTTCAAAGTTGTTTTTAGCGGATGTTGAAAATTCGTTCTTAAAAATAGTTTTTGAGTCAATTTTGCAAAAATGTTTGAAGTTGTTTTCCATTTTTGAAAATTCTAATATAAATTGATCATAGCAAAAATGTTTGGTTTTGGATTGTACCTTATTTGTAGTTGTACATTCTTCACATGCTATACGGTGATCAATTTCATTTTCCATGTCGCTCCATGTTTTGTCTGTAGTTTCACTTGGATCTAGAAGCATGTAGTTCTTGTCATCAATACTTGTGTTCACATTTGTTTGAATATTCTCATGAGCCGTATTATCATCGTCTTCTTTGCACTTGTTGCACCATGATTTATTCACGCTCTTTCTTCGGATTTGGCTCATGTATTCTTCGTTATAGATACCTTCAAAGATCACATTTGAACTAGTAGTACATGTGTTTATTTCAACTAAATATTTATTTACTAAATTTTCTAGATTAACTATTTCTTGTGAAATATCAAGTTTATCATCTTTGATTTTACATTTCTCTTGGTGAATCTTTAAAAGACATTTCCAAATATCATTTGCCGTTTTACAACTAAATAATCTTTCATATTTAACTCTTGGTAGAGTTTTGAAAATAAGTAACTTGGCTTTAGTGTTTTTATCAATTTTGGTTTGAAGATTATTATTTTGATTTTCAAAATCTATTTTTGTTGGTTTAAGATCACCAATTGAAATGATATGCCAAAGATCAAGATCTATTGATTTCACATAATTTTCAAATTTGTTTTTCCATTCAAGAAAATGATCATTTTCAAATAATGGTGGTTGTTGTGTAAATTCCCCTTCTAAATATTTTTCAAATTCCATAGATCGTTACAAGTTTTAAAATACAATCTATTTTAAAAATCTTGCTAGACGTGGCTCTTGATACCAATTGTGGAAAACTAGAAGGGGGGGTTGAATAGTTTTGCGTCTTTTTCGTTTAATAAAAGTTTGCTTACAAAGAATTGATAGTAATTTGTAAAAACTTTGAAGCTAAAGTATAGATACAAATTAATTCACATATGTTACATAAATACTACTTATGTAAAGTGTTTAATTGAAATTATGATTTCATATATCTCACTTGATTGTAAGTTAGTATATATATATGTATATGTGTTTTAATGATTGTATATACTTTTAGTTTACAAATGTATAATTAATGTTTTGAATGGAACTTAGTTTGATCTTTACGTGAAACCAATATATGCACAACACACAATAATAATAATGTACGAGAAGCAAGTAAGTAAACAAGTAAAGAATGAGAGATGGAAAGATCAAACCGAGAGACAAAGGATTTATAGTGGTTCGGCTACAAGGACACCTTCCTTGCCCTACTCCACTCCTCGAGCACCGAACTTGAGAGTTTTCTTCACTAAGTCAATAACCTCCCTTATGGTGGAGAAAACCGTACACACCAAATGCTTACACCAATTAACGACACAAAGCAAGATGTCGAGTTCTAATCGTAGCTAGAACCAATCTCACACCAAATAACACACCACAATTTCTTCACACGTTTTACTTCTTCAATAAGTCTTCACACCACGAGTATCTTCACGCCTTTACAAAATTATTCACGACTTCAATGTCTTCCAACTTCACAACTTCAAAACACCAATTTCTTCACAACTTCGATCTAGTAATGTCTTCAAGTCTTCTCCACTTGAGAGCTTCACTTTCTTCACTACTAGTCACTATTGCCACACTCTCTTATCTTCACTACTATCTAACACTACTTCTTCACTTCAACTTCCACTACACACTTACAACAATTCTAGATTCTACAACTAGATCTAGCAAACTAACACATACACCTTATTCACCAAAGTATGAAAGATTAACAAGATGAAACAAACAAACAACTTAGATAACAAGATGATACTAAGTTGTAATACTTCTAGTAGAAATATTCTTCTCTTTGCACTTGAGTGTTGAGGCTTGAATCACTTTGAAACAAAGATCAAAGTATATAAGATCAAAGGATTTTTAGAGGATGGAAAAGAATGTTTAGATCAGAAAGTTTATAGTGCAAAAAGGTGAGAAAAATGTGTGAAATGATCCAATATTTATAGGGCCAGATTTTACTGTTCGGGAGCGTGCCGGTCCCCTTAATTATAGGCCGGTCCCCTTAATCATTAAGGGGGCCGCCTAGTAAAATTAAGGGGGCCGCCCTCCTGAACGTTGGAAAAGTTTTTCTGGATAAAATTTGCCCTTTTTGGTTGGAAATTTGAAATCATATCTTTGTGGTTTAATATAGTATTACCAAAAATAATTTACAAATATATATAAAATGTTTATGTCATTTTATAATATGTTATGTCTTAAGACAAAATTTCCTTTGATCTTATAATCCCTTATACACTTTGTTTATTCATACCTTAAGTGATTAATTGGTAAAAGTGATTATTTACTACTAAATACTTGTTTATGTCATAATCTTTGGTTTGATGAGTTTTCGTTTTGTGATTATCAAAACATAGAGATATCGAAAGATATGAATAACGTTTATAGTCATTTATTTATATCAACAGAGTTCTCAGACTGAAGTTTTACGAGAGCATTTTCATATTCGATTGGGTTTATCAATTATTTTTATTTATCTTTATTTGAAATTATTATTACAAACTTAAATAATAATAATAATAATAATAATAATAATAATAATAATAATAATAATAAGAAGAAGAAGAAGAAGAAGAAGAAGAAGAAGAAGAAGAAATACAATAAATAAAATTGATTAACTAGTTAAGAGTAAAACTATCATTATACAAAAGTAAGAAATAAAAGGTAGTAAGAATTATATTTTCTCTTAAACTGTATGTTTTTGTCAGTGGACAATTATTCGAACGAAAGAAGTACCTTTTTAGCTATTTTCATTTATTTTTCATCCTCTCTTTTATGGAAAATGTAGTTGCGTATAGGAATAACTTTAATTAAATTAATCTATCTATACTATCTAATAAAATAAGGTTTTTTACAACCCAACTAAGCACGGAGCATTAAAAATTGGTTTAATGCAGTGATGTGGATTTCAAAAATTAGAGAAAATGGTACAACTCTATTAAGCACTCTTTTTTCTAAAAAAAAAAAAACTTTTAACAAAGTCAAACGAAACATGCCTTTACCTTTGGGTTATTGCATTTTTGTAAAGTAGTAACCACATTCAATAACCATGCTCCTCTAATCAATAATCAGTTTCAATTAAACACTTCCTTCTTCCCTACGTTTTGCTAAACATTAATCCACTCAAACATTGACCGGTTTGTTTTGATTTATGAGGTTCAACAGATTCAAAAACACCACGGATCTCCACTTTTGTTCAATCTTCCTCTTCAATTTTTCAAAATACGTTTCAATATTCCATTGAAGCACAAATCAAACTTCCTCTATATGATTCAACATCGATTTGGATTACATCAGTGTGCCATCAATTGTGTTTTGTCAACATCGAACATTGGTATGTACCTATTTAATTTGAATGTTTAGGGTTTTGAATTATTAGTAGTAAATTACAATTATTTTGTTGAAGAAGTATTATAGCATACTTTCCATTGAATATATTCAATTTTAATTGTGTTTTACCAGAACCTTAAAAAATTGGGGGAAATCACCTTCATGAGTTACTTATCAGGTATTATGAACAAATTTGATTTATTAATTACCTTTCTTTAATTTATATCCCATAGTAGTGACTGATAACAGGATTAGGATTCTTTTAATGTGTTTTTTTAATAATCAATCTAATTGTGTTTCGATTCAATTTTTAAAGAAAGGTACACAATTTTTGTTTTCGTTATTTAATTTGAACTTAGAGTAAACTGCAAAAATGGTCCCTGTGGTTTCCTGAGATTGCAAAAATAGTCATTGTGTTTAGCTAATTGCAAAAATAGTCACTGTGGAGCAAAAGTTTTAATCATTTTGGTCCCTGGTTATAACTGGCGTTAAATAATTCTGTTATAAGTTACACATTTAGCCCCTGTGGCCCATGACCATTGCAGCGTGCATCCTTCTTTCGTCCCTTTTACGTTTACATCCGTTTTTACGCGTTTTCGTCCGTTTTCGCGTGTTTTCGTCTGTTTTTTTATGGTTTACTAGATTTATTATTATTATTATTATTATTATTATTATTATTATTATTTTACTTTTTCGTCTGTTTATTGACGTTTTCGTCTGTCTTTTTTACATTTTCGTCCGTTTTTTATGTTTTCGTCCGTTTCATTACGTTTTTGTCCGTATTTTTACGTTTCGTCTATTTTTTTTCGTAAAAATGGATGAAAATGCAAAAGGGACGAAAGAAGGATGCACGCTGCAATGGTCATGGGCCAGAGGGCCTAAAGGTGTAACTTCTAACGAAATTATTTAACGCCAGTTAAAACCAGGGACCAAAATGATGTAAACTTTTGCTCCACAGTGACTATTTTTGCAATTAGCCAAACACAGTGACTATTTTTGCAATCTCAGGAAACCACAGGGACCATTTTTGCAGTTTACTCTTGAACTTATATTTATGTTTATTTGAGTTTCTTTACAGGTTGTTAAGGTACCCAGATAGATGATGATTTTGGCAGTTTCTACATAACAACAGGTAACTTTTTGTAAACTATAGTTTTATTGATATGGGTTTTAGTATGTTAATAATATAGTATATTTTAGTTTGGTTTTATGAGTTTTTTTAGTTTTAGAGTTTCATATTGGGTGGATTTAGTGATTACTGAGTTGGGTTAGTCTTAAGTCAATTGTATGTCATTTGTTTGTATATGCATACCAAGTGTTCGATGTAATGTCAGAATGAAAACACGTGTTGTATTATATGTCATTTTCAGGAAAATAAACTATAAAATTATTTTGAAATTATGAGGTTGGTTACAAGCCATTGTTCTACGCTGTGGCATATAAATCGATTGAGCTAATGAAGGGAGAAATTGAACGATTAAACCATTAAGGAAACAATCGAGAAGGTATGATATTAACTAGAGGTGAAAAGATGGGTGGGTTCTTAATGGGTCTAAACGTGTAGTTTGTGTAATAAAGATCTCTCTGTTAAATTCTATAAGTATATTACAATAACTAATATCACCTTATTCATGAATAACAAATTGAAATTATTTCATATAAATCTGATAGGAAAAAAGCTTGCTTGAAGACTCTTATTTGACAAAACGTTCTACAATGGTTGCTACACCTGATATCGTGAGACAAATCTCAAAGTTGATAATTTGATTGTGATCATTTATATAGCGTATGGGATTTAAATTTCTCAAATATAGCATCCTCCAATTTTTTACCAAGGTTGTGATGGAATCAAAACAATTTTTTTTTTATGTTAGTTAAAATCTGACCCATTGTGGTGTATGATTCATGTTTTGCTTTTCTTTTTTTGTCTACATCAGCTTTTCCAAATTAAGACGACGGAAGTCATAAACAAGTTGACAACAATACATTAAAGAGTGGTTTACCACTCACTTGCCAAAGACACATGTAATAGCGAATGTTCATGAAGTTCAACGTGAATATATGATTCAAATCCAAGTGTATTTAGAATGTACTACGTATTAGTTAAAGTTCAGGTACTAACTTTCGAAGGTGCAAACCATTTTTCTTTTTGGTGTGGCATTTTCTTTTCATAAAGTCATGTGCTTGCTAAATTAATGGTTTCACCTCACTTTATGTGTTTTCTTTGTTTTATTTCAGCTTTCATAATTTATTCTCAAGGGCTTTCAACTTCACAAGTTCAGGTACTATTACACTATTTTATATGCTTGGGTTCATATTTTTTTTTTTAAAACTAATGAATATGTTTCATTTTTTTATGATGATGTCATATGTGATCATTATTTTCATTACACATATATGTTCTTACTTTATGAATGAAACTTTTGTTATACTAAATTTAAGCTCACATGTACGAAAAGCGGCAAAAGAAAATTATTGCAATGTAATTTGAATGATCAATCATCTAATAATGAAAAAGATATGCAATCACCTATCCATTTGATAGCCAAGGCCAATCATTCAACAAGATACAAATTAACCCTCCTGAACCGATTTTTGTCAACGACGGTTATATGTGGCTTTGTCGAGGCTACATCAACTCATGGTCTTAAGATACTTATTAAGGAGCAACATGACTTAGCCACCTAACTCTACCAAGAATATTGTTAAATAGAACTTGCTCAGGTTTTTTATAAACATGTTTATATCAAGAGTACATATAAGTTACAGAATCACGTTTTACCTATGTTGATATGTTATGAAATGTTCCCTTTAGTTATCTTACAATCTAATTTTTTATTATGTTATTCACAACTTGGTTAGGTACGGGAAAATCACATCTAAGAAGATATGTGCTCTTTAATACGTTGAAGACATGTTATGATAAGTTTATGAATGGATGAGTTAAGACATTTTAAAGGTCTTCATAGTGCTTGACTTTCATGAATTCATGTGATCATGAAGTCTCTCTTGTGATATTCATGGCATACCTTTCATGCATGTTAGCTGAAGTAAGTATTCTATTCTATAGTAGTTATAGTGCATTTTGGCAAAAAAAATTAATGATGAAAAATTTTGACCAGTTTCTCTATAAATTGGTTGATTTTGGCTATGATTATCTCTAACGGGTCAAACGGGTTCTACTATAAGATTTAATGAAAATGATACGGGTCAAATAGGTCAAAATTTATTTAAAGTGTTACTCCAAAATTACAATCTATGAAAAGTCAGTTCATTATTGTGATTTTTTTAGTCAAAATAAATTAATTCTATTAACTAAAAGAGATGTTTTCCGGACCCACTACCCACCCTATACCAAGAAAAATATTATATTTAGATTTCGTATAAGTACTAAATTCAGCTTCTTGGATGGCAGACATGCTTTTGCAACAATCTCATTTATAGCCAAAATCATCATCTTCATGTATATCAGTATGGATGCACTGGACGTGGAAAAATGCATGAATCATATTTCATTGAAAGCAAGTTTTGAAATTTTATATGTGTTCATAGTTACTTAACACGCTTTGGTTGTTCTGTATAAGGAGCTTATTGTTATTTATGTTTATTCCAAATTTCTAAACTCTTATGTTAGTTTGTTTTCTGGTTGGAGTACTCATATTACTATATTTTGTTTGTTACAAACTGTTCAATTTCCATCTACAGTATTTTGTTCCTTCAACTAATTATATTAACCATTTTGATGTTTTCTTTGGTTAATGGCGTTTTCGTTACCTCTTCGTAACTGTTAGATACAAATCGTTACATCTTAATTCAAAATATTACTATATTTTGTTCCTTCAAATAATTATATTAACCTTTTGAATGCTTTCTTTGGTTAATGGCATTTTCATTACGTGGGTTTTGCTTTATCTTTAATGGATCAAACCAACTAAAAACACAAATATAAAAGCACAACATAGCGGGTCGAAAGTTGTCAAATGCTGATTTTTAACATATTTTAAATTATAATATATTATGAATCACAACCTACTTTTACTTGCATTTTTATGTATTATTAGGCCTTCACAGAATGGACATTTGCTGTTAAATTGATTAGCACTCGCATACATCATTTGCTACTCAAGACCGTCAAATTTGGAGACGACAACGCATGGATGTTTATTATTACAAACTCAATTGATTATCGAATGATTTCACGCATTGTTTCATTCTTTCTTTCATTATTTGTTTCATATTTTAAATGGACATTTTTACGCTATTACTTTTCTTATCATCTCATTTGAACTATTTCTTTAAAAAATTACCCGGTGTCAACGGGTCTCTAAGCTAGTAAATAATAAAACATCAAACGAATGTCCATCCAAAACATGTAAAGACTTAAAAAAAGAATATAGGGATAATATTTGGGAAAACCACCAACTTTTAGATTTTTTACATATAAGTCACCTATTTATTGAAAGTAACATATATGCCGTCCAACTATTTGGTTATCTTCGTTTACATCAATTATGATCAAATTTAATTTGAATAATTATCAAACGACAATGAATCTAACACTAACATATTAAAATAATACGAATAAAAAAAAAAAACTAGTTGTAAAATTTCACTTTTATCCTTCTAATTTATTTTTAATAATCTGGATTCACACTTAAATTAAAGATATAATCATTATTATTTACGTCAATCTTTTCATTCGTATTGCATAGATAAGTCAGAGGTTGGTTCATTATTTATGTTTTATAGTTTTCAGGCATAAAGTTTGTCAGAATTGATACAAACGAAAACTAACATATAGTTAGGTGGCCTATAAGTTCATTTCATTAAATTGGTGACCTATATGGTAAAAATTGAAAACTTGAGTAGAGTCTACATACATTATCCCAAAAATATATACGAGTATAAGACCATTTTTTAAAACGTATGTAGACTTATATACGTACTCGATTAAGATATATTACGGTACAATGAATCTGGATTATATGTTTATATCTCAACAAACATGTTTTTCCTGAATTTAATGATTTATACAGCATTGATCAGTCAAACATGAATGTTAGAGAAACTAGTAAATACTCATTAAAGCCCATTTATTACACTTCCTTAAAATGAGGTGTCAAGAAATAAAAAAGACTGGTGGCATTCTGTTTCTTGAATCACCTCCTATTAATATAACAGTGTCCTCTTGATCACAGTCCAAATATTTTTGAGTCGCGATAAAAAATGCAGAAAGGTTCAAGCTTTTATGTTGCAAATGAAGATGTCAAAGACAGTTTTGATGACGATGGCAAAATCCAAAGAACAGGTACGCAAAATGCATAATGAGTAATGCAAGACTGATTCGTAATTCGCTTTTTCGTTGAGTAGTCTTTTGATTAGCATTGTGACACCATAGTTTATAACTCCCTCTTATGTGTAAGTATACTGTTTTTTGAAAACATATAAAGTTTATGTAATGCAATAAGTAGTTTGTGTCAAAAAGGTTATTTAGTTATGAGAGATGATTTGCACACTCCAAATTTTTATTGGGACACTCCAGTGTACAAGCTGTTAAAGCAGGTTATTAATAATGTACAAGTATTTAATGCTTTTATTGGAGTGTCCCAATCAATATGAAATGTGTGCAAATCAATTCCCTTTAGTTATATATGGATCGGACGAGATGGGTCAATCTGTTAACCCATGTAACATTTGGTGTTTTGGAAATATATAATGATTATTATTGAATGAAAGTTTTTATGAAATACGTAGTACTTATTTATATTATAAAAGTTATTAGAATGTTTGAGGGAATTTGAAATAAGTTTCAATAAAATAAAACATAATAGATTGTGGTATTGCAACTAGTCATGCATTATTCATTTTTTGTTACAGTAAAGTCAAACGCTTTCATTTTGCCGGGAGTTGAACTCACAAACAAATGATTCACGGGATATCTTGTCTATGTATTAATTCATTATTCACACTGCATGCATGATGCATTGGTGCATGTGGTGTATATAGTATTGAGTTCATAGAGTTTTTATGTGAAATTTTTGTTGTGGTTTAATTTGCTTTAAAGGTACGTTGACGAGTGCAAGTGCACATATCATCACAGCAGTGGTAGGATCAGGAGTGTTGTCGTTAGCATGGTGTTTGGCTCAGTTGGGTTGGATTATGGGGGTTATTTTACTTGTTGGCTTTGCAGTTATCACTTGGTTCACCTGTCTCTTGCTTACGGACTGCTACAGGTTTCCTGATCCTGTTACTGGCACCCGAAACTATAATTACATGCAAGCGGTTAAATCTAATCTTGGTAAATTTTTGCTACTGAATTACAATTTTTGTTTCTAATTATGTTGTTCTTGCATGTAGTTTTATATATATATGTTAAAAAGATGTAACCAGGCATCACAAGACCCCTGAGGTGTCATACATAAATGATCAATATAATTTTAGTTATTATTGGTTTCGTAGTTTGGATAATTAATTGTAACAATCAAATTTTACAACATAAGTTCAAGTTGTGAGTTCGTGTTTCTGTAAAGTGCATGGAGTGTTATAAGGAAATTCTTTGGGTAACAACAACCCTTCCTATGGAGAGGAACTATGAAATTTGGGTAAATTGATAACTTGCCATAAGAAGTTTAACATCTTATAAGCATTAAATGTTGGCTTTACAGTAATAACTTACATCATGGTTGTAAGGTGATCCGAGAGTTAATAGGCTTGTCTACCACTCGAGACTTTGTATAACGGTTTGTTAACAAGTCATTAATCATATTGTGGCTACAGGAGGATTTAAGTACAAATTATGTGGACTCTCTCAATATGGGACTCAAGTTGGTGCAACCATTGGGTACACAATCACTTCTGCCATCAGTATGGCGTAAGTGCTAAAGACTTACTAATAGCTCCTTTGTATTTATAAGTGTGTTTGCTAATTCACCTAATTTTGGTTAATCTTGTACCAGGGCGGTTAAAAGGTCAAACTGTTTTCACAAGTATGGGCACAACGTCGGTTGTCACACTCTAAACAATTCGTATCTGTTGATCTTTGGAATTATAGAGATCTTTTTGAGCCAAATCCCAAATTTTCATAAGCTATCACTTGTTTCTGTTGTTGCCACCGTCATGTCTTTTGCTTATTCCAGCATTGGAATTGCTCTTTCAATTGCCAAAATTGCAGGTTATATGCAACTCTATGGTTCAAGATTTGATTAAATGTTATCGAAATGTATATGCTTATCTGTGGGTTCTAAAATATAGGAGGCCCACCAGCGAAAACAAGTCTAACAGGAGTACCAGTTGGCCCGAACATGACAAGCACGGAGAAAATGTGGAATGCTTTCTCTGCCATTGGAGATATTGCTTTTGCTTACTCTTTCAGTCTCGTTCTTCTTGAAATACAGGCAATTAACTCATCTTCAAACTGATGAATGCTTTTGCTTATTCTTCCTGTCCGGTTCTTCTTGAACACCGATGTGCATATGCATATGCAATAATATATTAACATGCAATTATAACCATGCTTCATCTATGCACATGTGAAATATTTAGCTTCTAACGAAATCCTAAGCTTGTATGTTGATACTCATAAATGTATGTATGTGCTAATATATTTAGGACACGCTTAAATCAAGTCCTCCAGAAAACAAAGTAATGAAAAAGGCTTCCACCCTTGGAATTGCAGCATGCACATTGGTATACACACTATGCGGAATACTTGGATATGCAGCATTTGGGAACGATTCATCAGGGAATTACTTAACAGGATTCGGTTTCTATGAACCATTTTGGCTTGTCGACATTGGTAACATATGTGTTGTTATTCATCTTCTTGGAGGATACCAGGTACACTATATATACTAGATCAATCACATCATCGCACATGTCTTTTAAGAAGCTCAAATTTTGCTGCATCATTTAGGTACTTATCCAACCGTTTTTCGCATTCGTTGAGGAATGGAGCCGGGAGAAGTGGCCAGAAAGCAAATTCATTGAGAAGGAATATTCCATTGGAAGTTATAGTATCAATCTGTTTAGGTTGACATGGAGGACGATTTATGTTATATTAGTAACATTAGTCGCCATGATATTCCCTTTCTTTAATAGTTTTATGGGACTTATTGGTGCTGCAACATACTGGCCATTGACGATTTATTTCCCAATAGAAATGTATATTTCACAAGCAAAAATTCAACGGGGCTCTTTCACGTGGATTTGGTTAAAGATACTGAGCTTCACATGCTTGATTGTAGCACTTCTTGCTGCAGCTGGATCTATTCGAGGCCTTTATGTGTCTGTCTCTAGTTTTGAGCTATTCCGTTCGGTGTCTTAGACTCTTGAGAACTTTATCATAGTTACCAACTGAAATTGTAAACATGTTCATGGACAATTTATTTAGAGAACTAATAGCTACTGCTACAAGCATGAAGTATCCTATGTTATCTAATTCATAGTCTGCAATATTTTTTTTCGCGCATTACAAGTTCAAATTTTTTGGAAATCAAATTTGTTCATGCATGGCAATTGAGAGGATCACAAGATAGTCGCTTTTTTATTGATATCTTCCCATGAAACCTGCGTTAGAAACACCCTAAATTTTCACTAAACTTGTTTTTTGTAACCAAGGTTTCGACTTTTTGGCAGACTAACACTCCGAACCAAACGCCACATAGACTCAAACCACTTATTCTAAAAAAATTAACGTGGTTTATTTAATGATCATGCAATCGTGTAAAATTTTCTAGAAAAAATAAGCTAAATTAGAAAGAAAAAAAATGGTGACTTGTGTAGATTCAACATGCGTACAACTACAACCTATGGTAAAGTATTGTGAAAACAATAAACATGTTGACCAGAGTAGCTTTGACTTGTCTTGTTTCTGGGCAACTGACTCACTTTTTGTTGACATGTCCTTCCAACAAAAGTGGTGACATGAGTAAAAGGCCATGGGTCAAAAAAAAAAAAGCTCACCGCCTGGGCTGGTGCTTACTACGCGAGAGGCTATGGCACGAGGTTTGTTGTCATTGTGGTGCCATAGGGTGGGCCGGTGGTTTGGCGCCATGGGTACCATGACCTCTTAGAGTCGAACAATATCAAACTAATCAAGGGGCACTATATCAAACCCATAACATTGAATTAACAAAAATCCTAAGAGCATGCGGTAAGGTGACTACCGGCCCCAAGTTATAACTTAACTCACTTGCGTTAACGTGGTTTTTGCCTTACCGTCCCCCTGCATTATGGATGGGTTAACACGGTGAGTTATGCACTTAACGTGCGTTAACTTGAAGTTGAGTAAAAAAAATTACGTTTCAGCCCCCTCTAACGGCTACAACAAGCGTAAAATTAAAAAAAAAAAAAATTCATTCTATCCCCCTATACTTTTATTACCGTTGTAAACGGCTAGTTTAAATAATAATAATAATAATAATAATAATAATAATAATAATAATAATAATAATAATCGGCACTACAACAGTCCCCGCCCTGCTTTCCCCGAGGACTTTTCCAAGCTTTCAGCGGGGACTTCTCCCCGCCAATGTCCCCGCCAAAAGTACGTCGCCCAAAGCCCTTCGCTGTAAACTTTTGGCGGTGACAGAAACCACTTTTGGCGGGGACACGTGGGACCCACACTGCTAGCATGGACAATTTTGGTCAGTCAAACAATGCCAGCATGGCACTACTTTCGGCGGGGACATGTCCCCGCCAAAAGTGTTTTTCGTTGTTGTAATTAACACCTTAATCCTTGATTTAAATAATAATTTACACACTTTCCGCGGGGACATGTCCCCGCCGAAAGTAGTATACATAGTCAATGGGCCACACTTTCAGCGGGGACACGTCCCCGCTAAAAGTTGTACCCATAGATATTGCACCAAACTTTTGGCGGGGACATGTCCCCGCTAAAAGTAACTTACCCATTTTGCATCAAATTGCTGCAAAATGGGCAATTTTCAGATTTTTTCCGGAAAAAATCTACAAATTCACAACCTGTATATGCTCTAATTACAACACCACAAGACACTCAAATCACAAATTCGCCAAACATAATATCATACATATCCAAATTTGTTGAAAATCTAGTAAACGTTCAGCGAGATCGTGTGCCAGCTCAGCTCGATTTTTGTCGTTTAGCGACTTTCAGCGGGGACATGCCCGTCGCCGCCAAAAGTCTCCTCGCCCGTCCTACGATTTGTTGTAGTGCGGCCCCAAGTTATAACTTAACTCACTTGCGTTAATGTGGTGTGTGCCTTACCGTCCCTTACGTTATGGATGCGTTAACACGGTGAGTTATGCACTTAACGTGCGTTAACTTGAACTTGAGTAAAGAAAATTACGTTTCAGCCCCCTCTTACGGCTACAACAAGCGTAAAATTTAAAAAAAATCATTCTATCCCCCTATACTTTTATTACTGTTGTAAACGGCTAGTTTAAATAATAATAATAATAATAACACTGGTACAAAAAGTTGTATTGGTCACGCCAAAAATGTGTGACGATATGCATATAGTCACACACGTTTTTTTCGTTGTGTGTCACCATAGGTCCCGCCACCGTAGGTGGCATATGGTCACATTGTTGAGTTCGTGGCCTTTTCCATCGAAAAAGAGTGACCAAAACCCCGAATGTGTGTGACAAATTAGGCATAAGTTTTATTGGATTAGTCATTATCAGTGACCTTAAACACCTTATAGTCACACGAATGTTTTTTGAGAGTGACTATTGTTCGTCATTTGGCCACATAAATATATAATATATGTGATATTTGAGATGAAATATTCAAGTAAATGTGTATTTTGTGTGACTCTTGATAATCCATTGGCCACATGAATATACAATAAATGTGACGTTTGTGATGATTTAGTCACACAATGGGTGTTATTTTTTTGGAGTTAGTCACATACAATTTAACACAAAGTGGCCAAAAGTGTGAATAAGTGTGACCATATGCTGTTTAAAGTGAAGAAATGTGTATTTTGTGTGACTATTGATCATCCAATGGCCACATGAAGTTTATGTTTGCGTGGCCTTTTGTAATATCTAGTCACACAAAACATGTTGGTTTTTGGTATTTAGTCACATACCATTAAGCAAACAGTGGCCAAAAGTGTTAATAAGTGTGACTATATGTTGTTCAAAGTGAAGAAATGTGTATTTTGTGTGACTATTGATTATCCAATGGCCACATGAAGTTTATGTTTGCGTGGCCTTTTGTAATATTTAGTCACATAAAGCATGTTTCTTTTGGGTATTTAGTCACATACAATTAAGCAAACAGTGGCCAAAAGCGTTAATAAGTGTGACCATATGTTGTTTAAAATGAAGAAATGTGTATTTTGTGTGACTATTGATCATCCAATGGCCACATGAAGTTTATGTTTGCATGGCCTTTTGTAATATTTAGTCACACAAACCATGTTTTTTTTGGGTATTTAGTCACATACAATTAAGCAAACAGTGGCCAAAATCGTTAATAAGTGTGGCCATATGCTGTTTAAAGTGAAGAAATGTGTATTTTGTGTGACTATAGATCATCCAATGATTTTATGTTTGTGTGGCCTTCGGTAATATTTAGTCACACAACGACTAAAGCAAACAGTGACCAAAAGTATTAATAAGTGTGACTATATGCCTCTTTTAGTCACATTTAAAAAATCAATATATATCAAAACAAATTCAAATATAATAAAATTGGAATGTATATAACTGAACAAAATATAAAATTGGATATCCTTTTATACACCAAGGAGTCCTAGTCGGCTTACAATAGTTTCTTTATAAGTATCTATAATCTTTTCCATAAGCAAGTAGCAACTTCGAGCGGTCTTAATCTCTGAGCAGTAACAACTTTAACTAGTAGTAGTAACTTTTGTACTAGCAGTAGTAAATACTTGGCACATTTTCTTTGAAGTTCATGAGCTGCACTAAATCCATCTAAGCAATATTAACACAAACATGATCAGGAGTAATTCAAACAACATCATGAAGACTTTTAATCCAAAACAATGAACATACTAATAAAATTTGCAGTTAAACTTACAAGTTTTTCTCCCATTGATCTAATCTCATCATCTCGATATAAAAGCCTTGAAAACGTAGGCTGCTGCATATCAACACATCAGGATGAGAGCAGAACAAGAACATGTCAAAGCTCACAACATAACAGAACTAGATGAGCCACTGGTTCAACTATCTGCACAAACATGATAGGAAAGTTAATACTAGTACCACGTTAGTACTGCTGGAGCAGAGTTACTACTGCTAATATATATATAAAACAAAATGTATATAAATAAAGCAAATATATATACAATTGTATTTCAAATTCAATAAAAATCGAATGTATATAAATGAAGCAAATATATATCAAAATTGTAATGTCGTATATAATCAAATTCTCAACTATCATAAGTTAAAACCTGTTGACTCTTCGCCGCCTTAGCTTGCTTTTGCAAGGTTTCACTAGAGACCAAATATTTTCGCTTCGTTGGCAATAATTTTAGTCTAATATTTTGTTCACTAATATTTGGTATCATAGTTGGTGGTGTAACCTGTAGAACCGGTTTGTCGTGGCTTAAGCGTTTTCATATGTCCGATAGTTTTAACAGGTTCCTATATGTATATATAAAACACGGTACATTAGTCATGTACGTAAAACTAAAAAAATCAAAGGTGAATGTTTTATTAGTTACCACTGTTTCCATTACTGGTACATTTTCCAAAGTTTCAATGGCCATTGGAGTGGTCACCTGCAATATAAATTAAGAAATACAATGTTGTTATCATTAGAAAATGAAATTGTTAACAACATAAAAAAATGGCTTACATCTGAGTCTAATGGCAGTTTCTTTCTGCAAAAAAAATATGGGAAATGTAAGAAACCAAGGCACTAATAACGCTGAATAATATAAGATCTGCCAACCATGAAACAATAAAAATATACATGGGTTGGCTTTGGTGACAGAGATGGAGCATACCCACGCCTCGAGAAAAGTGTGCCAGAAAATCCAGCTGAGGGAATTTTTTGCCAGGCATCCCATGTATCATCCTCACCCGTGAAAATAGCATGTAGCCCCTGCAAGAAACAAGTAACGTGATTAATGCTAACATAAAAGACGACAACATTAGATGTCCCAAATATAAGTTTAGCCTCAAAAACAAACATACGGGTTGCATATCAACTCGGGCAACAAATAATATACAATTGGTTGCAATTTTATGCAGTGCCAAACGTGGAATGAATAAATGTCAAACACATTAGCAAGCAAGCAAATCACTAACATTTGGTACAAATGAAACAGTTTGACAAAAAAGCAACCATATTTGAGTTAATTTCCTATATAACAGATGTTATGTTAATCTTTTGATAGATAACTTACGCAACTGCGATAAGCAAACTCCAACTGTTCAGCAACATCCTCCTGGAGTGGAAACCAATCAAGACTCCCTTTACGAGCAAAACAATGGCCTCTTAGAACACGTCGATTGTCTCCATTCCAATAAACAGGAAAACTATGTCGTCTTAATAAGTCTACCTGCAACGATTACCACCACACGAATTTATAATCAAAAACATGTTTTAGGCTAGTTTAATCCACGAAAATCAATGTAAATCGTTTTATATTCGATTACACATTTAAGAAAATATGAATTAAATATGTGTTTGAGCATACCCATGAACAGAGTAGGATAGGTGAGATGAGGGTGATGGTGGCTCGACTGTGATGGTGGTGGTTATCTCGAACCAAACAATCGAAGCAAACAAAGTCTCCCATACAGTTCCCTTGTCATGATGACGGTGATGGCGTGGAGGAACGATGGTTGGTGGAACCACGGCGAGATAAGGCGGTGAAGTGTGGCGGTGGTGTGAGTCGGTTCTAGAGAGAAGGAGAAGAGATGAATAGAGAGAAGATAGATCTGACTAAGCTAGTAGTGTTAATGTTTTGATTTTGGGTGAAAAAGGGGCGCCATATGAGCGGAGCAGGAGATTGAAATTTTGGGGAAAATTAAGGGGCGGGATCATTAATGCACTGTATTAAAAATTTTGAGATTGAAAGCCTATCAAATGAGCTCAAAATGTTTAATGAGTTGAGCTCAACCTTATATAAGTTCGACTCGAGTTATTGTAGAGTTCTCGAGCTTGTAAATGATATAAAATATGTGTTTTTTTTAATGTATCAAGCTTTTCGAGCTGAAGTCGAACCAAATTCAATTCTTAGGTTATATTTCAAATTTAATTTTTGTAATAAAACACATCTTTACAGATAAATCGAGTTTTTCGAGTCAAGCTCAATCCGAGTTCAAACTTTCTCGATCCCGGATAACATATGATCGGGAGGTCCCTGGATACTTGCTTCTTAGTGTCTGTGACAAATGGTATACACCTACCAAGCCGGTGCAACCCATGCATGACCAGTGATAATGGCTAATTCACATGGGTCATGGGTCATGTGCATTAGGTTATCACTGGTCACATTCATTAATTAATGGGTATTTGACATCGATCATATGGGTAATATGAATTGGGTGGATATTTGCTTAGAGTGTCATGTTACGACACATCCATGACTGTTGACAATTGGTAATTAACATGCATTATGGGTCATGGGTCATGTGCATTGGGTTATAGTGGCTTTTAGTGTAATGGAAACCATGCATGACCGGTGATAATGGCTAATTCACATGGGTCATGGGTCATGTGCATTAGGTTATCACTGGTCACATTCATTAATTAATAGGTATTTGATCGACATCGATCATATGGGTCATATGCATTGGGTGGATATATAGTTGCTTAGAGTGTCATGTTACGACACATCCATGCCTGTTGACAATTGGTAATTAACATGGGTAATAGGTCATGTGTATTGGGTTGTAGTGGCTTTTAGAGCAGTTACATTAGTAACGCACGGGGTGCGTTATTTGGCTTTCAACGTGCGTTATTCGTACGTGATTGTTGTGTATGGTCGCGTTAATGGTGTGTTAACATGTCGGGTAATTCCATTAACCCGGCGTTAAAGTGATTTTCTTTAAAAAAAAACTTTTTTTTGTCACTTTTGGCCCCTCTAAAATTTATAACATTTGGAATATAAGTTAATGCAAATTGCAAAACACCCCCCTTAGTTCAAATTCAAATTCAAGATTACACGATACGCAACATTACAACAATACGAAAAAGAAATACACACGATACAGAAAAGCAATAAACACGATACAGAAAAGAAATAAACACGATACGAAAATTGTCACTTATTGAAAGCGGGATACATTTCAAATTTTGAATTCAAAATAGAGGGCGGGGTAATTTGAAATTTTGAATTCAAAACAAAGAGCGGGAAAATTTGAAATTTTAAATTCAAAACAGAGGGCGGGCTAATTTTAAATTTTGAATTCAAATAGAAGGCGGGATACTTCCACAAAGCATCCTATAAATACCTATTGGGGTTATGCTGAATACACACACAATTCACACCCCACAATCATCAAATAATTCTCTTTTGTTCTTCCAACAGAATGTCTCACAACACATCACCTGAAAACGCATCGATGTACAACACACCACCTGAAGACAATTCCCCACAAAACACACCGCCAGAAGATCTTTTTCCGGTGTTCCAATATGACAACCCACCACCTCAAACTCCACCAGCAGTAATGTTTCCACCAGAAAACATACAACAACCAAACAATCAACCACCAAACTTTCCACCTGAAACCCAACCCATCATTCGTCAATTGACTGAGGAAGAACAGTATGAGCTGGATATGCAAGTCTTTTTGGAGTTTGAAGCTGAGCAAGCCCATTAGGAAAGGGAGCGTGAGGCGTACCTCAAAGGGAAACAGGATCGGAAGAACAGACGAGCAGAATGGCGATGGGTTCAGGGACTTCCACCTATGTCATTGAGTGAGGACGATTCAAGTGCCTCCTATTTGAGTCACGAGGGCTATGTGTCTGATGATTCATTTTATTGAATCATAGTTTTATGTTTAATTATCGTAGCTTTATGTGTAATTATCGTAGGTTTATATTTCATTATCGTAGGTTTATGTTTAAGTATCGTATTTTATGTTTCATGTTTGCTGTAGTTTGTTTAATGTATGTTTAAATTTTAAGTATTAATATAAGTTGTGTTTTATTAGTTATTAAATGAAATATTAGTTTTAGTTGAGGGTTGAATTTGAAAATAGTTGAGTTAAAACTTGGGAAAGGGAAATGTAAAGAAGATCAATCCCCCCAATTTATTGGGTCATGATCCATTACCCACTATTGGGTAATGGTTTATTGCATTATGCTTTGCCAAGCATATTTTTTCACTACCTTTCCCATTCTTCACCCCCTATAACCCCCTACCAAGCATTAGGGGTGTTAAAAAAACCCGAGAAATTGACAAACCAAGCATTCGGTTTCGGTTTTTACTTTTAGATATCCATGGTTAACCAAACTGAACCATATATAATATAAATAAATTACCCGCCCCGCGATGGATAGTTAAAATTTTCCAACTAACCGAACCGAACCGAACCGAACCCCCCCGTGAACACCCTTAGCAACAGTATCAAACACACTTCATTTACACTTCTATAGTAATATATATATATATATATATATATATATATATATATATATATATATATATATATATATATATATATATATATATATTATATACAAACTTATCAAACACACTTCACACATTTCCATAATCCTCTATTTCTCTCTCACACTCACAGTTACAACTCACTCGGATCTAGGTTTTGATCCCAAATCTCAAAAAGCTGATAAGATTGTAACACCTCCAATTCATGATGCAGCGGAATTCAACTTGGGTGTTACTCGACGGCACAACAGTCATAATAATAGAAAACGATCTCTAACCAAGTCGCTTTAAAAAGAGTTATCATTCGAATTTATTCAAATATATCAGAGTTTACATAGTTAGGTCCCAAAAAGGTTCCATGTTTCAAAATACATCAATATAAAGTCTTTTGATGTTTTATTGAATGACAAAGTAGTTTATAGACTTCTTCCTTTAGTCCGTGCCCTTCCGCTCCATTCTTGATTATCATGGACCTGAAATACATGCTTAAAAGGTCAACACAAAGGTTGAGTGATATTCATATAGTTTGTTTAACGGTTGAACACAATATGTTGGTAGTATGAGTTAATTAGACTCATACTCACAGTTGGAAAACAAAACAGTTATTATTATATACTAAGCTCATGCAACCAATACGTTAACGGGTACCAATATCTATCGGCGGTTTTGTTGCCCCGGTAAGTACTTTGCCGTCATACTTAATGTTTCAAATATAGTGCATTTGTTTGAACTTATCTAGTCAAACAAATGGGATTCGTCAATCCCAATAGGCCTATTCACAATACTCGCGCTCACTAATACTAGTGATTAAATGGTTCATGATATGGGGCCTAGGATTGGTAAGGAATGTACTTAGTAATAATAAAACAATCAGGCAGCATACAGTTTCAAAGCATTGTGTTCGGTTTAAAATAGCATGTATTCCCCCCAAGGGTTTGTAAAACAATTAACTAATGGAAAGTGGGGCTATGAACTCACCTTAAGTTAAATAGCAAGTAGTGAATGTAATGGTTGAATCGTGAAGGTTTCTACGAGCAACCTATAATAGAATGTTGCGACTTAGGATTGGAGTAAAGAATATAAAGAAGTGCCTATATATGTCTTGCTTTTAGTCCATGATGTGGTACAAAGTATATTGTAAGTCTTTGAAAAGAAATGGTTCATGAAACATGTATAGTTTATATATCGCTTACTACCGTTCGGGCCGACATAATTCAGAAGTCATGTAGTAAACGTTCGAGGAGCCAGGACACTTTAATTCGTAAATCCACAACTCATCTCGACGGTTTACTTAATGAACTCCTCACATGAGGCTCCCTACTATTGTAGTATTTGATAATATATATATATATATATATATATATATATATATATATATATATATATATATATATATATATATATATATATATATATATATATATATATAGTTTTTGATCCGAAAAGTTACATGTCCAATATTTGAATAAACTTAGGAAAGTTTATTTTTACATGAAGATTGTTATTAGGATGAGTTTCTTAAGTTTTGTATGACAATTACTTGTAAGATCTCATGGTTCTTTAGATTGTGTAGATCCTAATTGTATGTTTAAGTTATCGCTAACTCTTTAACTCATGTTTTCGCCTAAGTAAGTTTATATAGTCATTTAGTCATGGCCTTGCCATGACCTTTGGTCATTGTTCCATGGTCTTGAGACTCAACCTTGGCTTTAGCCATGGTTGTGGTCTTGAATTTAGGTCATTAGACCTCTTGGTCTTAGTAAACCATAACTATTATATAGTGACTTTTGTATACAAAATAGCTGTTAAGAAACTGAAGAAAATCTCATTCGTTATTGGTTTTCTGGATACGTGCCCCTGAGTTTTTGAAGAAAACGTGATTCCGGACAACTTTCGTGCTTTAACTTTTCGTGAAACGGATCAGAAGGGCCTCTTTTTGCATGTTTAATTCTGTTACAGAAAGTATTTAGGCAGTTTTGCCGCAAAGTTTTGGTAACTTCAAATGGTCATAACTTTGTACTCATGTACTCATTTTAAGTGGTTCAAATTGCTATGGTTTCCTTGTTAAGTCCTATACTACAATATGTAATTGTCCAATATCATAATTATACCATTTTGATCAGATTTCACCAAGAAAGTCACTAGTTTACTTGTTTAAATAACATAAGTTAACATATATATACCAATAATTGTTTTACTCATTTTTAAACATCATGGACATAATCACAAGACAAAATATAGCATGAATGATATGTAAATAGCATGAATATGATATTTAACAAGAAGTATGTTAGGGTTTTGCTTACAACTTTTGGCTTTCAATTAAGAAAGGTAAGTAACTTGTAAGGTAAGGACTTTGATTGACTTAAGCTTCACTCTACTTCACTCCAAGCAATCTTTCTACCCTTGTATTCTTGAAAGAGAGATGATGAAAGTTGAGGTGACTTGAGTAGATTCAAACTCAAGAGAAATCACCAAAGTTTCTAGGTTTTGGAAGTAGTTTTGATGAATTAAAACCTAACTAGTGTTTCTATGTTGTTGAAGCACTTGAATCTTGCATGAGACTTGAAGTAAATTGCTAAGGAGATTGTGTTTATGTGTGTGATGGTGGACGGCAAACAAAGGGGGGGGGGCTTTTATATGGTCTTGAGGAGGTTACAAAACTTAGGATATTTTTAGGAGTTTAACACATGTATTCATCCAAGAGCACAAGGAAGGATATCAAGCCACACAAGGGTGTGAATCCCCCCTATTGGCGGTTCAAAAGGGGCTAGGGGGTGAGGTGTGCCTTGGATGAAATTATCCTAAATATTGTGTTAGTTTTGACTCCGGGAAATGCTAACCGTAAATGATTAAGCCTCAAAACGTAAAACCGGGTATCGTAAAAAAGTGGAACTAGAAAGTATGGTCTAACATATCATTATACTCCATAATAAAATATAAAATGAGTGGTAGGTTCCATTGGGGTGCTAAAACCCTGCTAAAAGTGGAAACACGGGTCTAAAACGCGTAATACGTAAAACGTACGAATATTGTGTAAAATTGAGAAAAGTAAAATGCTACTTTTCTAATACGATAGTAATGATTTAAAATGACTTATAATGTATAGACAAGGCTGAGTCTAGTGTCGGTTGGTATTTAATGTCTTTAAGACATAAAACCGTACGCCTAAAAATCAAGGAATGATTTATAAAATCAAGGAATGATTTTTGGTCAAAGGAGGAGGGAAAAATATGTTGATTTTTTCCAAAAATGTGAAAACTCAAATCGTCTTATAAACGCGGTGCAGGTATACGCTAAAGTTACGGCTAAGTAAAAACGCTTAAAAATGAAAATTTCTGTTTCTCACGGCCGAGGTTTATTTGGTCACATTTTGTAACAATTCGCAATTTCAGGTTAACTTTTATTCCCGAAAATTTCACTATTCACTTTTTACTATTCACTTTTCACTATTCATCTCAGAAATTTTTATTTCATATTCTTGTAAGTTAAACTATTTTAACGATAATCCGAGAATTTGACGCTCGTCGGATCATTTCTGCAAAAATCACAAAGCCGTGTCCGAGATTTACTTATGACAAGTAAACAAGCAAACTAGTGATTTTTATGGAGAACCACGACCAAAATAGTACAACTATGATATTTGACACTTACTTACTGTTAAAGAGGACTTAACAAGGAAAACATAGCAATTTGAATCACCCAAAACGAGTACACGAGTCAAAAGTTATGACCATAAGAAGTTAGCGACACCAAAACGCCGAAACTGCCTAAACCCTACTGTTTGCATTCTGCCAATTTGAAAGTCCCACTTCTGGTCCGATTCATCAAAAAGTTAAAACACGAAAGTTGTCCGGAACGACGTTTTCGTTCAGGAACATTGAAGCTCGAGACCTGGAAATGCTTTCTGAGTGATAATTTTCTTCAAATTCTTAACAGCCCATTTTTAGACCAAAGTAACTATAAAATTGTTATAATTAGATGAGACCAAGAGGTCTAATGACCTAAAGCCAAGACCATAACCATGGCTAAAGCCAAGGTTGAGTCTCAAGACCATGGTAACATGACCAAAGTCACGGCAAAGCCATGGCTAAAGACCATATAACTTTTAAAGATCAAAAAGCTTATATATATATGTTATCAAATACTACAATAGTAGGGAGCCTCATGTGAGGAGTTCATTAAGTAAGCCGTCGAGACGAGTTGTGGATTTACGAGTTAAAGTGTCCTGGCTCCTCGAACGTTTACTTCATGACTTCTGAATTATGTCAGCCCGAACGGTAGTAAGAGATATACAAACTATACATGTTTCATAGACCACTTATATTCAAAGACTTACACTATATACTAAGTACTACATCATGAACATTGTGCAAGACATATATGGGCAATTCTTCGTATTCTTAGACGTTACTCCAAACCTAAGTCGCAACGTTCTATTATAGGCTGTTCTTAGAGACTTTCGCGATTCGACTACCACTTTCATTTCTCATTACTTAGACTTAAGGTGAGTCATAGCCCCTACTTTTTTCGTACATGTTTTAACTCTTGGGGGGGATACATGCTCAACTACTTGCTTACTTGTACAAATACTCAAAACATTTATACTTGATTGTCTTATACTTGATGGCATTATACTTGATTTCATACATACATGACTGTCTTTTATCTTTGGGAAGTGGCTCCCAGTTTTCTTTGGGAAGTGGCTCCCAGTTGTCCTTGGGAATTGGCTCCCAAAGTGAGGTCTTCGGAGATGAAGTAGAGACTCACTACTAATTGCTTAATTGTTTTGATGAACTTATACATGTCTTAATCATACTATATTGTAGCAGTGGGTTATGAACACACAGGTTACAAGTCTCTTATGGCGGGACTTGCAACTGAGTGGATTCACGATGCCTTTGCTGTGTGAACATTCTTTTAAGGCTTTTCAACTGTTTTAAGACAAACTCTATGAACTCACCAACCATTGTGTTGACACTTTAGCATGTTTATCTCAGGTTAGTAAGGCGATAGCTAGTGCGTGGAACTTAGAGTCAAGCTGCATATTCTGAAGACTTACGCTTTTATCATTTACCATTCAAAACATTTTGTATACATTTATGTATCATACTTTGGAATCTCATGTTCGTAACTTTGAATTCATTAATCGAATGGTAACTTTTCAAAACGTCTCATTTAGAGTTCGTTTTCTATAACTTGTACTTTGTATTATGAAGTAGCACCCCTATGACACAGTCTTCCGCTGCGGTATTTTGGGGGTGTTACAGATTGGTACCAGAGCCTTGGTTATAGAGAACTAGGTTGCATTTAGTGCCTAGACTATAACTGCTATATACGTTGAGACCTTCCTCTTTATTTGCCTTACACACAATACATACACATATGCTTTTTGGTTAGAGGTTTGCTTAGTTCCACGCTGTTAGATGATGTGACTTTAGTATTATAAGGCGCCCCAGAGATTAGTCGGGTCATTAAAAACATGGAGCTCAGTAATAACTAATTATTTAACTTGATCTTGTGACAGTTCTTGTTTGATGAGACACAAGATTTGAGTTAAATAATATTATTGCTTAGCTTTAGGGATTTGATGACTTGATTATCTTACTATCGGCCTCAGAAGGCGGATTTTGTGTCGGAAATTCTTAATTAGGATGATTTAGAATCTCCTTATTTAAATGGATTGGGACGCCTCTTCAGTTAAATAAAAAAATTGTAAATCACCGAACCATAAGTTTATGAGACCTTACTTACATAAATTTGGACGCTTCTTTATGTAAGTAAAGAGTTATAAATAAGTGGGCTTATTCATATCCGATACAACTCCTTAACCAGAACCTTAGACGAATCAGAGTAAACACCACTATTTTAGAGATCCTGAATTCTCCTAGACACACTAAACTTCGGGACGAAGTTTCCTTAAGGGGTAGAGACTGTAACAATTCGCAATTTCAGGTTAACTTTTATTCCCGAAAATTTCACTATTCACTTTTTACTATTCACTTTTTACTATTCACTTTTTACTATTCACTTTTTACTATTCACTTTTCACTATTCATCTCAGAAATTTTTATTTCATATTCTTGTAAGTTAAACTATTTTAACGATAATCCGAGAATTTGACGCTCGTCGGATCATTTCTGCAAAAATCACAAAGCCGTGTCCGAGATTTACTTTTAGGTTTAAACGTTATTCTAGCATCCCGATATGTCCATAAAACATTATAAACTATAGAAATATGATTTTCTCTCATTTTAGGACAATTCCAAAAGTTTTGGAATTTTACGTTTTTCAGTTCAGCATTTTACGCGAATTACGCATTTTAGACCCGTGTTTCCAGTTTTTAGCAGGGTTTTAGCACCCGATAGAACCTACCACTTATTTTATATTTTATTATGGAGTATATTGACATGTTTGACTATATTTATAAGTTTCATATTTTTAGGATACCCGGTTTTACGTTTCGTGACTTAATAACTTACGGTTAGCAACTTACGGAGTCAAAACTAGCTACATACTTAGGATAATACCATCAAAAGTCCACACCTTGTTCTCCAAGTTCATGAACCGCCACTAGGGGGGGGGGCATTCACACTTGTGGCATGATCTTATGACTTTAGCCATTAGATCAAGATTTAATTACAACTTTGTCACCAAGTTATGTAACTTTCCTAGCCACCTTCCTAACCTCCTCATTTTTAGTATAAATAGCAAGCTCATTTGCTTCCTTTCTCATCAATAAAAACGCCACAAGATCAATACCTAGCACCATGATCCTTTGATCTTCAAACTACAAGTTACACTACAAAGTTCAAGGCCTTAGTATTCTCTACCTAGTTCTTAAGTTTGTTTGGTGATTCCATGGTTGAATTAGGAGCTACACAAGGTGATTAGGGGCTGAAGTTAATGGGTTTTCACAAGGTCTATATCAAGTCTATCAATGGTTACAAGAGTTATGGTGAAGGGTTTACAAGCTTAGGTTTAGTGTCCTAGTTCTATACTTGACTTCCTTTCTTAAATGAAAGCCAAAAGTTGTAAGAAACCCTTATACACTTTCTTGCTCAATATCATTTTCATGCTCTTTGTGTTCTTTTCATGCTATATATGTTCTTGTTATTGTGTTCATGATGTTTAAAAATGGATAAAACGAGTATTGGTATACATATGTTAACTTATGACAAGTAAACAAGCAAACTAGTGATTTTTATGGAGAACCACGACCAAAATAGTACAACTATGATATTTGACACTTACTTACTGTTAAAGAGGACTTAACAAGGAAAACATAGCAATTTGAATCACCCAAAACGAGTACACGAGTCAAAAGTTATGACCATAAGAAGTTAGCGACACCAAAACGCCGAAACTGCCTAAACCCTACTGTTTGCATTCTGCCAATTTGAAAGTCCCACTTCTGGTCCGATTCATCAAAAAGTTAAAACACGAAAGTTGTCCGGAACGACGTTTTCGTTCAGGAATAAAGAAGCTCGAGACCTGGAAATGCTTTCTGAGTGATAATTTTCTTCAAATTCTTAACAGCCCATTTTTTGACCAAAGTAACTATATAATTGTTATAATTAGATGAGACCAAGAGGTCTAATGACCTAAAGCCAAGACCACAACCATGGATAAAGCCAAGGTTGAGTCTCAAGACCATGGTAACATGACCAAAGTCACGGCAAAGCCACGGCTAAAGACCATATAACTTTTAAAGATCAAAAAGCTTATATATATATATGTTATCAAATACTACAATAGTAGGGAGCCTCATGTGAGGAGTTCATTAAGTAAGCCGTCGAGACGAGTTGTGGATTTACGAGTAAAAGTGTCCTGGCTCCTCGAACGTTTACTTCATGACTTCTGAATTATGTCAGCCCGAACGGTAGTAAGAGATATACAAACTATACATGTTTCATAGACCACTTATATTCAAAGACTTACACTATATACTAAGTACTACATCATGAACATTGTGCAAGACATATATGGGCAATTCTTCGTATTCTTAGACGTTACTCCAAACCTAAGTCGCAATGTTCTATTATAGGCTGTTCTTAGAGACTTTCGCGATTCGACTACCACTTTCATTTCTCATTACATAGACTTAAGGTGAGTCATAGCCCCTACTTTTTTCGTACATGTTTTAACTCTTGGGGGGGATACATGCTCAACTACTTGCTTACTTGTACAAATACTCAAAACATTTATATTTGATTGTCTTATACTTGATGGCATTATACTTGATTTTATACATACATGACTGTCTTTTATCTTTGGGAAGTGGCTCCCAGTTTTCTTTGGGAAGTGGCTCCCAGTTGTCCTTGGGAATTGGCTCCCAAAGTGAGGTCTTCGGAGATGAAGTAGAGACTCACTACTAATTTCTTAATTGTTTTGATGAACTTATACATGTTTTAATCATACTATATTGTAGCAGTGGGTTGTGAACACACAGGTTACAAGTCTCTTATGGCGGGACTTGCAACTGAGTGGATTCACGATGCCTTTGCTGTGTGAACATTCTTTTAAGGCTTTTCAACTGTTTTAAGACAAACTCTATGAACTCACCAACCATTGTGTTGACACTTTAGCATGTTTATCTCAGGTTAGTAAGGCGATAGCTAGTGCGTGGAACTTAGAGTCAAGCTGCATATTCTGAAGACTTACGCTTTTATCATTTACCATTCAAAACATTTTGTATACATTTATGTATCATACTTTGGAATCTCATGTTCGTAACTTTGAATTCATTAATCGAATGGTAACTTTTCAAAACGTCTCATTTAGAGTTCGTTTTCTATAACTTGTACTTTGTATTATGAAGTAGCACCCCTATGACACAGTCTTCCGCTGCGGTATTTTGGGGGTGTTACACATTTTTCTCAGTCATGATTAATTCTCAAATAAATCATGAGTGTATCAAATACTTTTCTGATGCGGGGAAAATTAACGCGGTCGAGTTTCGTTGTGCGTAGAATTTTTGAATGACGTTTTACCCTAAAACGTGTAATTCCTTAATAACTTTCGCGAAAATGATCTGATGAGTGTCAAACTTTTATTTTGCCATGGAAATGATTTATCACACGAGAATGTGAAATAAAAATCAAATTTCGGGAAAATGAATAGTAAAAGTGAATAGTAAAAATGAATAGTGAAATTTTTCGGGAATAGTAATTAACCTGAAATTGCGAATTGTTACAGTCTCCACCCCATATGAGAGCTCCGTCCCGGAGATCAATTTGCGTTGGGAGTAGAAGCTTCGTTGGTAAAAAGGTGTGGGTATTTCTTATGTATCTGGTCCTCTCGTTCCCATGTGTATTCAGGACGACGTCGTGAGTTCCAACGAACTCTGACGATTGGAATTCGGCTTTGCTTGAGTTGTTTGACCTCTCGGTCCATGATTTCTACGGGTTCCTCGATAAATTGAAGATCGTCATTGAGTTGAATTTCATCGAGTGGAATAACGAGTGATTCATCTGACAAGCATTTCTTTAGGTTAGAAACATGAAAAGTGGGGTGTACACTACTGAGTTCTGATGGAAGCTCAAGTCTGTACGCCACTGGGCCAACCCTGGCTAGGATTTTGAATGGTACGATGTATCTTGGGTTTAGTTTTCCTCGTTTACCGAATCGTATCAAGCCTTTCCAAGGCGATACTTTTAGCATAACCCTATCTCCGACTTGGAATTCTAGGGGTCTGCGTCGTGTGTCGGCATAACTTTTCTGTCGATCTCTTGCGGTTTGAAGTCGACTTCTGATTTGTACAATCTTATCCGTTGTTTCTCGAATGAGTTCTGGTCCAGTGAGTTGAATTTCTCCTACTTCAACCCAACAAGCAGGTGAACGACACTTTCGACCGTAAAGTGCTTCAAATGGAGCTGCTTTAATACTTGCATGATAGCTGTTGTTGTAGGAAAATTCAACTAATGGTAGATGAGTATCCCATCCTTTTCCAAAGTCTATTATACAAGCTCGAAGCATGTCTTCAAGTGTTTGAATGGTTCGTTCACTCTGACCATCGGTCTAAGGATGATATGCTGTACTCTTGTCTAGATTTGTTCCAAAGGCGTCCTGGAGTGACTGCCAGAAATTGGAGGTAAATCTACCATCTCGGTCAGATATGATGGATATTGGTGCACCATGTCTTGAGACTATTTCTTTGACGTACAGTCGAGTAAGCTGTTCCATTTTGTAAGTCTCTTTGATTGGTATAAAGTGTGCGGATTTTGTGAGACGATCAACTATGACCCAGATGGAGTCATAACCGTTTGATGTCTTTGGGAGCTTGGTAATGAAGTCCATAGTAATTCTTTCCCATTTCCACATAGGAATCTCTGGTTGTTGCAATGGACTGGATGGTTTTTGATGTTCGGCTTTTACTTTGGAGCATGTAAGGCATTTGCTAACGTATGTTGCAATATCGGCCTTCATGTTTGGCCACCAATAGAGTAGTTTAAGATCATGATACATCTTATTAGATCCTGGATGTATGGAGTATTTAGATTTGTGAGATTCATGCATGATCAAGTCTCGTAGGCCACCATAAAGTGGTAACCAACTTCGACCTTGGAAGCATAGAGTTCCATCTGAACGGGTTTCGAATTTCTTCTGTATCATGGCATCCAACTTTTCCTTTTTGATGTCTTCTTGTTTCACCGCCTCAGCTTGAGCGTGAAGGATTTGAGCAGGAAAGTTTGAATTTATAGTTAAAACTAAGGCTCGGACTCGTAGTGGTTTAACCCGTTCCTTTCAGCTTAGGGCGTCGGCTACTACGTTTGCCTTTCCTGGGTGGTAACAAATGTCGCAGTCATAATCACTTAGTAATTCCAACCAACGACGTTGTCTCATGTTTAGTTCTTTTTGGTTCAAAATGTGTTGTAGACTTTTATGATCGGTGAACACAGTACATCTAGTACCGTACAGATAGTGTCTCCAGATTTTTAGTGCAAAGACTACAGCTCCTAACTCTAAGTCATGAGTGGTGTAATTTTCTTCATGAACCTTGAGTTGTCTTGAAGCATATGCCATGACTTTATCACATTGCATCAACACGGCACATAAACCTTGGTATGATGCATCACAATAGACTACAAAATCTTCGATCCCATCTGGCAATGCTAGAATAGGAGCACTACAAAGTTTCTGTTTGAGGGTTTGGAAAGCTTTTTCTTCATCTTCATCCCACACGTATTTCTTGTTTTTCTGAGTTAGCTTGGTCAAAGGTTTTGCTATTGAGGAAAATCCTTCAATAAACCTTCAGTAATACTCGGCTAGGCCCAGAAATTGACGAATTTCCGTAGGTGTGGTAGGTGTTAGCCAATCTTTGATAGCTTCAATCTTAGCGGGATCGACATGTAAACCAGTCTTATCAATCACATGTCCAAGGAATTCACATTTGGTAAACTTTGCATACAATTTCTCTTCCTTGAGTAATCCTAAAATTTTTCTCAGGTGTTCTTTGTGTTCCTCTTCGTTTTTGGAATATATGAGAATGTCGTCTATGAATACGATCACGAATTTGTCCAAATATGGCTTACACACTCGATTCATGAGATCCATGAATACTGCCGGTGCATTAGTTAACCCAAATGGCATCACTTGGAATTCATGGTGACCATATCGTGTCCTAAAGGCTGTTTTTGGAATGTCTTCCTCACGAACCTTAACCTGATGGTAACCTGATCGTAGGTCAATTTTTGAGTAATAGGTTGAACCTTGTAATTGATCGAATAAATCATCAATTCTTGGTAGTGGGTATCGGTTCTTTATGGTTAGTTTGCTTAGTTCACGATAGTCAATACACATTCGTAATGACCCATCTTTCTTTTTCACGAACAAAACTGGAGCTCCCCAAGGTGAGGAACTGGGTCGAATAAATCCCTTGTCCGAAAGTTCTTGTAATTGATTTGATAGCTCTTGTAATTGATTTGATAGCTCTTGCAACTCTGGCGCCGCTCCTGGTATTAAATCAATTCTGAATTCTATTTGACGATTTGGTGGTAGTCCGGGTAAATCTTCCGGAAAGACTTCAGGAAACTCATGGGCAATAGGAACATCTTCAAGACGCTTTTCATCGGATTTCTTTTCGGTTACGTGGGCTAGGAAAGCATAACATCCTTTCTCAATGTACTTCATGGTTTTGATACATGAGATGATGTTTATTCGAGTTCCACTTTGATCACCACGAATGATCAAAGTTTCATTGTCACATGGAATGTGCACAACTCTTTCACCACAAATGATGTTAGCTTGATGTTTAGACAACCAATCCATGCCAATGACAACATCAAAACTTCCAAGTTCGATTGGCATAAGATTGATGTTAAAGGGGTGGTCTAAGAGATTAAGGGTACAGTTTGGGATTATGGTATTAGTATTTACTAAGTCACCAGTAGCTAGTTCAATACTATAACTAGTGGTTAAAGTGATTGGTGGAATATCAAGTAAAGGCGCAATTATAGTAGATATAAAGCTCATATCAGCACCAGAATCGAATAAGACTTTAACAGGAATGTTATTGAGTTAGAATGTACCAGTAACCACGTTCGGGTCTTGGTGTGGTTCTCCATTTCCTATGACATAGGTTCTACCGCGAGCACCTCCGCCTTGTGGTCCATGGTTTTGAGGACAGTTGTTCTTGAAGTGTCCCTTTTCACCACACCCAAAACATGTAACTATCGGCTGAGTGTTAGCCCCAGTAGCTACAGCCTTGCCTCTACAATCCTTGGCAAGATGTCCGGGCTTTTGACACTTGTTGCACTTGGCCGGGCAGGGACCTGCATGATTGTGATGGTTGTTGTTTCAGGTTTGGTTGTTGTTGTTTTTGTTGTTACTTCCACGGTTACCATCCCATGGTCGCTTGTTGTTGTTGTTCCTATTGTTATTGTTGTTACGGTAGTTGGAGTTGTTTGTGTTATTGGTATTGTTGGTGTTGTTGGTATTGTTTTGTTTTTGGGTTTCTGTTGTACGCACCACTTGATCCATGAGGCTGTGAGACATCCGCATAGCTTCATCAAGTTCCTTGGGATTTGCTGAAGTTACATTCCCTTGTATACTTGATGGAAGTCCCCAGATATACCGTTCCAACAATTTCTCTTTTGTTGAAACCATTGTTGGACACAGTATCCTCAATTCTTGGAATCGACGGTTGTAAGTTATGATGTCATTTCCCTTAACATAATGATCCCAGAATTCTACCTCTAACTTCTGCATTTCACTGCGGGGGCAGTACTCTTTGATCATCATCTTCTTCAGATTATCCCAAGAAATCTTATAAGCATTTTCAATGCCCATCGGTTGAGATATTGAATTCCACCATGATAATGCCTCATTCAACAGTGTACTTGTGGCATACTGAACTTTATCACTTTCAGTACATTTACTGACCAAAAATACCGACTCCGCTTTTTCAAACCAGCAGGTCAAACCTACAGCTCCTTCAGTACCCTTAAACTTTATGGGTTCACATTTCAAATAGGAAATGAATGAGCAACCCTTAGGTACTGAAGCAACATTTGTCACTGGAGGGCTAGTTAGGCTTGGTCCCCCAATGTTAAGGTTGGCAATTCGGGCAGCTTCTGCAGCTCTAGCAACTTCCGCAGCGGTGGCGGCTTCAGCGGCTGCTGCAGCTTCAGCAGCTGTAGCATCTTCAGCGGCTGCTGCAGCACCAGCAGCTGCGCCGGCTTTAGCGGCTGCTGCAACTTCTGCAGCTACGGTTGCTCGTTCCGTTGTGAGTGCTGCGTTGACACTGTCTTTAACTAGTTTGCGAATAGCAGCTTGAGTCATTGCAGGTGGTGTCTTCTTCTTTGGCGCCATGATTCTATTGTTCAAAAGATACGTCGTAATTAGAGAGTTGTGAAATGAGCACAATTTTTGATAAGAATGATAGGATAATAATGTTGAAATTTAAAAGCATAACACATGATAGTATGTAAAACATGAGTTTTATTCATATAACGTTGATTGATTTACAAAATCGAAACCTTTTACAAGCTTCTTCAAAATTTACTAACTGATACTTTCAGTTTAGTAATTACAACGTTTCTACTATCGCTAGCTATTACATGGATTTGATAACATTTACTAACTGATACTAATCAGTTTAGTAGTACAAAAGATAACTAGTACTATAACACTAGTCTAACATCGGTTGGAGGGTTGTTGTAGTCTGGACGGATCGTTGTTTCCGTATGTTGCTAGCACATCCACACTTTCATTGGGGCGGTTTTCTTTGACATCATTCTGGTATAGCCTTTGTTGTATGGCACACATTTGAGATTGCATTCCATGTATCTCATTCTTGAGTTGATACCGGTCAAAGTTAGCAACATCTAATCGGATTTCTGCTGTAGTTAGGCGGTTTAGAAGTTTGTGAATTTGTGCCACATCTTGGTCTTGAGCTCTTTCAACTAATGTAAGTCTATCCTTGACGTCTTCCAAGCCGGTCAAGGGGTCCAAGCCTATGTGCCCAACATGAGTCAAGTCTCTCCTCACATAGCTCATATCAAGTTTAAACCAATAGAGGTCTTCCTGTGCGTTCATGGCATCCATCTTGGCTGAATTAACCTTGGATATATAGTCATTCATTTGGCGTGACATGCTTTGAACTTTAAGTTGAGTTAGGTTAAGGGCTTGTTTCAAGGAATATATTTCATATTGAGCAGAGTTTACAAACATAGGTGTAAATGTGGATGTTCCGCCGACTTCATAAGTGGACTTTGGAACTTGAGCTGGAGTAGTATGATTAGATTCGGAGGAGTTTGGTGAAATAGGAGGTGGTGATGTTAATGGTGATAGTGGTCGCACCGCCATTGGTTCCTCTACTTCTTCAATGTCGTCGATGCCTTTAATGTCTATGTCCGTTTTAGGATCTTCTTCGTAATCATCGATGTCTATGTCCATTTCAGGATCTTCGTCCGGATCTTCTTCATCGTCATCGACTAGATCCTCATAAGGTTCTTCCTCGTCGTCGTAGTCAAGTGCTTCTAAGTAAGGATCATTGGGTCCGGGAAGAATTGGTAAATGAGCGGGCATAGCAAGAAGATGATCGGGAGATGGAGGTACAGACATGATGTCTACAATGAGTATTTTGATGTCAAAATAAATCTAATGTTTATGGAAAATGCTCAAAATATGGCAATGTGTATATAACAATATACTAATATGTTCATGGAGGATGGAAGGCACGAAGAGCGGAAGGCTATAAAAAATGTTTTTGCTTGTAATTGTAGTTATAGTTTAGGTCTCACTTAGACCCGTTTCTCTATAACCATGGCTCTGGTACCAATCTGTAACACCCCCAATTCATGATGCAGCAGAATTCCACTTGGGTGTTACTCGGCGGCACAACAGTCATAATAATAGAAAATGATCTCTAACCGAGTCGCTTTAAAAAGAGTTATCATTCGAATTTATTCAAATATATCAGAGTTTACATAGTTAGGTCCCAAAAAGGTTCCATGTTTCAAAATACATAAATATAAAGTCTTTTGATGTTTTATCGAATGACAAAGTAGTTTATAGCCTTCTTCCTTTAGTCCGTGCCCTTCCGCTCCATTCTTGATTATCATGGACCTGAAATACATGCTTAAAAGGTCAACACAAAGGTTGAGTGATATTCATAGAGTTTGTTTAACGGTTGAACACAATATGTTGGTAGTATAAGTTAATTAGACTCATACTCATAGTTGGAAAACAAAACAGTTATTATCATATACTAAGCTCATGCAACCAATACGTTGACGGGTACCAATATCAATCGGCGGTTTTGTTGCCCCGGTAAGTACTTTGCCGTCATACTTAATGTTTCAAATATAGTGCATTTGTTTGAACTTATCTAGTCAAACAAATGGGATTCGTCAATCCCAATAGGCCTATTCACAATACTCGCGCTCACTAATACTAGTGATTAAATGGTTCATGATATGGGACCTAGGATTGGCAAGGAAGGTACTTAGAAATAATAAAACAATCAGGCAGCATACAGTTTCAAAGCATTGTGTTCGGTTTAAAATGGCATGTATTCCCCCCAAGGGTTTGTAAAACAATTAAGTAATGGAAAGTGGGGCTATGAACTCACCTTAAGTTAAATAGCAAGTAGTGAATGTAATGGTTGAATCGTGAAGGTTTCTACGAGCAACCTATAATAGAATGTTGCGACTTAGGATTGGAGTAAAGAATATGAAGAAGTGCCTATATATGTCTTGCTTTTAGTCCATGATGTGGTACAAAGTATATTGTAAGTCTTTGAAAAGAAATGGTTCATGAAACATGTATAGTTTATATATCGCTTACTACCGTTCGGGCCGACATAATTCAGAAGTCATGTAGTAAACGTTCGAAGAGCCAGGACACTTTAATTCGTAAATCCACAACTCATCTCGACAGCTTACTTAATGAACTCCTCACACGAGGCTCCCTACTATTGTAGTATTTGATAAAATATATATATATATATATAGTTATTGATCCGAAAAGTTACATGTGCAATATTTGAATAAACTTAGGAAAGTTTATTTTTACATGAAGATTGTTATTAGGATGAGTTTCTTAAGTTTTGTATGACAATTACTTGTAAGATCTCATGGTTCTTTAGACGGAGTAGATCCAAATTGTATCTTTAAGTTATCGCTAACTCTTTAACTCATGTTTTCGCCTAAGTAAATTTATATGGTCATTTAGTCATGGCCTTGCCATGACCTTTGGTATTTAACAAGAAGTATGTCAGGGTTTTGCTTACAACTTTTGGCTTTCAATTAAGAAAGGTAAGTAACATGTAAGGTAAGGACTTTGATTGACTTAAGCTTCACCCTACTTCACTTCAAGCAATTTTTCTACCCTTGTATTCTTGAAAGAGAGATGATGAAAGTTGAGGTGACTTGAGTAGATTCAAACTCAAGAGAAATCACCAAAGTTTCTAGGTTTTGGAAGTAGTTTTGATGAATTAAAACCTAACTAGTGTTTCTATGTTGTTGAAGCACTTGAATCTTGCATGAGACTTGAAGTAAATTGCTAAGGAGATTGTGTTTGTGTGTGTGATGGTGGACGGCAAACAAGGGGGGGGGGGGGGGCTTTTATATGGTCTTGAGGAGGTTACAAAAGTTAAGATATTTTCAGGAGTTTTACACATGTATTCATCCAAGAGCACAAGGAAGGATATCAAGCCACATAAGGGTGTGAATGCCCCCCTATTGGCGGTTCACAAGGGGCTAGGGGGTGAGGTGTGCCTTGGATGATATTATCCTAAATATTGTGTTAGTTTTGACTCCGGGAAATGCTAACCGTAAATGATTAAGCCTCAAAATGTAAAACCGGGTATCGTAAAAATGTGGAACTTGAAAGTATGGTTAAACATATCATTATACTCCATAATAAAATATAAAATGAGTGGTAGGTTCCATTGGGGTGCTAAAACTGGAAACACGGGTCTAAAACGCGTAATACGTAAAACGTACGAATATTGTGTAAAATTGAGAAAAGTAAAATGTTACTTTTCTAATACGATAGTAATGATTTAAAATGACTTATAATGTCTAGACTGGGCTCAGTCTAGTGTCGGTTGGTATTTAATGTCTTTAAGACATAAAACTGTAAGCCTAAAAATCAAGGAATGATTTATAAAATCAATGAATGATTTTTGGTCAAAGGAGGAGGGAAAAATATGTTGACTTTTTCCAAAAATGTGAAAACTCAAATCGTCTTAGAAACGCGGTGCAGGTATAGGCTAAGGTTACGTCTAAGTAAAAACGCTTAAAAATGAAAATTCCTGTTTCTCACGGCCGAGGTTTATTTGGTCACATTTTTCTCAGTCATGATTAATTCTCAAATAAATTGTGAGTGTATCAAACATTTTTCTGATGCGGGGAAAATTAACACGGTCGAGTTTCGTTGTGCGTAGAATTTTTGAATGACGTTTTACCCTAAAACGTGTAATTCCTTAATAACTTTCGCGAAAATGATCTGATGAGTGTCAAACTTTTATTTTGCCATGGAAATAATTTATCACACGAGAATATGAAATAAAAATCAAATTTTGGGAAAATGAATAGTAAAAGTGAATAGTGAAATTTTTCGGGAATAGTAATTAACCTGAAATTGCGAATTGTTACAAAGATCACAAATGAATATAATCCAAATACCCCCTTAGTGCTATTTATTCTTAGGCTTAGGTTGATTATCTGTTATAAGAATTGCGTTGCATTTGTGTTGATAGAATAAGGAAGAACATGCTGTGTTGTTTTTGTGAATAATTAGAGCAAAAGAGATATTAAGGTTTGCTTGGATTAGCTTATTTTATCTTAGGATTAGGTTGACTATCTGATATAAGAATTATGTTGCATTTGTATTGAGAGAATAAGGAAGAAAAGTGGCGGATGTGTGTGCGAATATTTAGGCTAAAACATCCAAGTATCAAAGATGGAAGAAGTATCAGTGATGGCTGGACAGACACCACTTTCAAGTATGAACATAAACTTGTTCTGGTGTTGTCCATCCATTATTGATTCATCTTTGCTCTTTGTCAAAATACAAAAATAATTATCAAGTATAATTTGTATTGATAGAATAAGGAAGAACATGTTGTGTTGTTTTTTCGAATAATTAGAGCAAAAGAGATATTAAGGTTTGCTTGGATTAGCTTATTTTATCTTAGGATTAGGTTGAAGTACAATAAACATATCAAGAACTTAAACAGTTTTTTCATGTATTTAGTTACAATGAAAATATTTTCATTATGTTGTTGATATAAATTATGATTTCATTGATTCATGATTAACTCTCTAATGTCGTAGGACCTACATAACTAATATGTATGTTCGTCACATTTAAGTGAGCAATATAAATGATAGTAAGAATTTTGTTGCTAAGAACTAAAAGCTGAATTATCAGGGTAGATCTATCTAACGATGTAGATGGGTTCCATCGCTTTGATTGGACCCCATTTTCTAACGATGTTTAATGGTTCTTTCAAAAATCAAGATTAAACATCGTTAGAAAACGGGGTCCAATTAAAGCGATGGAACCCATCTACATCGTTAGATAGATATGGCCTGATCATTGTGACGTCTTCAATATGATAATGATATAGTGTGTATTGTTCATGGCATGCCACACTCCTTCATTATCACATTCAAGATGAGTGATGTTACTTAGACTCTATTCTTTACTTAACATTTGTAGATTGTTTGTATCACTCTGTTTGCTTTATATATGTGTATGATGTATTTTTGATATAAGAATTATGTTGCATTTGTATTGAGAGAATAAGGAAGAAAAGTGGCGGATGTGTGTGCGAATATTTAGGCTAAAACATCCAAGTGTCAAAGATGGAAGAAGTATCAACATGGGTGAACAGACACCACTTTCAAGTATGAACATAAACTTATTTTGGTGTTGTTCATCCATGTTGATTCATCTTTGCTCTTTGTCAAAATACAGAAACAATTATCAAGTATAATTTGTAGGTTCGATGCTTGAATTTAGCGTCTTCGTCTTCCAGCATGTTGGTAGGTTAGAGATTCAAGGCTGAATAATATGTTGTTGTTGGCTAGGGTAGAAAGGATGGTAGTTCATTGCATTGTAAATATAAATTTTATATGATTTCATTCATGCACAATTAGCTCTCTAATGTCGTAGAATCTACATAATTAATATGTATGTTCGTCACATCTAAGGGAGCAATATAAATGATAGTAAGAATCTGTTTTCTAATAACTTAATGCTCAATGATTAGGGCGCTCTATCTAGCGTTGTAGATGGTTCCATTGCTTAATTTGGAAAACGTCTACTATCATTTGTGTGGTTATTAGACGGTACTGCAACGTTAGATAGATCGATCTGGCCTGATCATTGAGACGTCTTCAATGCAATAATGATATAGTGTGTACTTGATGCGTGGGAATTGCACCAGGCTTTACCTCTCGAGGGATCTCGAGAAGCTTACAACCCCCACCAGGCAGTGTACCTGATCGTTGTATTATAGTATAGTGACAAGTACCGGGGGATTGATCGTTCAACTCAGGAATAGTGTCGTTAGGATTGAAATTAATCTAACTAGGTCTAAAGGTGAAGGATGATTCTTTTTATGTTTTTATATTTTATGAAAAGCAGGTAAAAATCTCGGGTATTGGAAGGAGGGGCGGAATTAGTTGCTAATCGAATAACCCAAAAGCTACTAATTAAACTAATTAACAAGAAAAGTAAACTAGGGTTTTACAAGGTAGGTGAAGCATGTCTACCCTTGATATGTTACTCCTTGCTAGCTATCCAATTCTACATATTGAATTGTCACACCTTGTTTTAATTGACGGGTTGTATTCCTTAATACCATTTATGGGGTGGCGTACTTACTTCCCCAATTCTATAAGCTCCTACTTCACTCCTATGTCGAGCCGGCTAAGAAGCTCCTAACATGGGATCACTAGAATTCGCTCATGCATTAAATACAACCATAAAAACCTAGTACACATCGGTTCATGTTTCTTAAGACGTTCAAGCATGTTACCCTATGGAAGTCTGCCAGTTTTCTTAACCCTAACATCGAATTCATTCAATTAAACAAGAGACAATAGGAAACAAGAATTATAAGCTAAACCAATTAAATCTATCGAAGTGTCACACCCTAATTGATGAAGGTAGACACAAACATCAACAAGGAATCAATAAGATCTAATAAATTATATACAAGTTTCACACAATCATAAGTAGACACAAGGTGAATTAGCAAAACATAATCAAAGAAAAGCAAACAACAATAATAATGAAAGACATAATTGAGACAGAATCATCAAACCAATACATGATGTTTATGGAGTGATTGAAACCCTCTAAGTTGCTGGAAAAACACCTACCTAAACCCAGGAATCGACCTTAGGGTTTAGGGCTTACAAAAAGTGAAGTTATGATGTTATATTTATAGGCTAATTTTCTGTCGGCCCATCTTGACGGCGTCAGCCCGTTACTATTGATGGCGTCACAACCATTTTTTCACCAAATTGTAGATCTCTTCGTCCTCTTCGTGTGGGCTTTTGAATCACCTAAATCCGAGTTCGTATGCAAAAGTTATGACCAAAACAATATCAGCTACTCCGCGCGCAAGTTTTGACAAGTTAACACGTGACGGCCATGGGTGACGCCGTCACGTTTCTTCTGGATTGTCACCACTTTTACTCTTGACGGCGTCATCAAAATGCTCTTGACGCCGTCAGGTACTGTTCTCAGCAAGGAAAATTAAGACTTTGCCGTTTTCTTCACTTTTATGCTCCAAAAACGTCCAAAATGCTTCCTTTTCCAGAATTCACTCCCAAAGTACCTAAAATCACAAATGGAACGATTTAGGGCAATATTTGATCAAATAAATTCAATTCCGGGCTTAAATGACCCCCTAAAAATGGTTCATTTTTCGCCTCATCATATACCCTTACACTTGAGATTTGCTTGTCCTCAAGCAAATGCGCTTTTATTCTAGTCAAAATACAAGTTAGGGGTCATTTAACACTAATATAAAAGTAATTACAATAAATAACCGTTCCACTAAAAACCAAAGACAAGCACGGAGGTCATATACTAGCACCTCACAAATAGTGTTTAGATACTCATATCTCTCGGGTGTAATAAAGTAATATCACAATATGGAAATGGAAAACATCTCTCACTACCTATCACAGCAAAATAGATTACCATAGGCTTGGGAAAGGATCAAACCTCCACCACATGGCGTAAGAACATAGGATAAACTATCAAAGAGGTCTTTTAAAGGGTTGTAACGTTAGGTATAGGGATATGGAATACACGGTTTTTGTTGGATATAGGCAGTATTTACTGGTGGCGAGTTAATAATCTTGGTCAATTACAAGTACAATATGGCGTTGCTAAGCCAAGACTAGACTCGACTTAAGCTGATAAATCAAAAATAATACAAACATAAAATGAACATAGAATGAAAAGAGATGGTAGTCCGTATGTTTTTCTCTTTTTCTTTTTTTTCTATTTTTTTTTTCTTTTTCTTGATTTTTTAGATTTTTTTTTTATTTTATTTTATTTTATTTATTTATTTTTTTTTTGCATCCACTCTTACCCTACTATCCAAAATAATACATCACAGGGAATGAAAATTCCCCTTACACTTGAATCTTTACATACTTTACAATAAACTAATCTAATGACTCGAATTAAGATAATCAAAACACTTGGAGTACTTTTAAGATTAACGTACATATGGGGGGTAATATATGATGTTCTTCCCCATTACTCCATAAAATAAGTACTTTACCCATGAGTCCCAATCGTCCCAAAACAATATGTACAAGGACATGACTCGACTTAGCAACCATGTAATCAATTAGATAATTAACTAAGGGTTTAACAAATAACAATAATGCACTAAAGATGAGTGCATACACGGAAGGCTAAGGCGGTTTGGGTGTACATTTAAGTGGGGTGTAACAAATTCTTCCTTTAAGTAAGATGCTTAAAGTTAGAAACAAAAAGATAGGCTCGGAGGGGTGTACTAGGGGTTTCGTGTACTAAAAATGAGTACAACGCTAAGGTGTGGGAAAAATTAATTGACTTAACTAGCCAAGTAATATGACTTAAATGGTCAAGTAATTATGATACGGGTTTAACACAAGGGTGATCCTAATGCCTCTTATCATGTAGTAAATCCTACCACACGAATGTAGTCTCACTAGCGATCTCGGGATGCATCACTAACCCAAGTTCTAGAATCTAAATGCTACCGGTACACTAATAAGCACTAATAGTAAATGCTTTTCCTCTCAAATCTAAAGGCGAACCTCACATATTTGGGTGGAAAATTTTTCTGAATAGTACGGTTTTGTGCTAGTCATACAATCTCCTATCCATGAGATGCTTGCTATGGCTAAAGTTTCACTCCTAAATGTTGTAAAAAATTTTAAATTTGGCACTAAAATTGCACTAACAAGTATTTCTCATAGTTTTATTACACATCTACTATCAAACAAACAAACTCAAGCGAAAGTGTATCTGTAAGGTATCATCATTTTACCCTCCCCTTACACTTAGGATGAACATTGTCCCGAATGTTCAAGTAAAGAATGTAAAAGTGAAATAAGTAAAACGAATGAAATCAAATACTCCCCTGATTCGCTCGGTATGGATAATAAGGTGGCCAGGTTAGATCTTCCTCCAAGAAAATGAACAATCAAAGCTTCCCTTCCAGAATATAAATCATCTTCTTGTCATACATAACCTGTAAAACCTAAGAAAACAGACAAGGCAACCTCGCATAAAATCGGCGGCAATCTATATATGCTAACAAATCCTAGAAAACAAAATAAGATATAATGCTTGTGGAATGATGTTTGCAGATTTCCCGGAGATTATAAAACTAATGACTCAACAAAAACTTTAAAACTTCGGTATAAACAAAACTCGCAAAATTTCCAGAATTTTACACATGACGCCGTCAGGAATTAATTCCTGACGCCATCAGAAGTGACCTGCATAAATCTTTATGTTAAGTTTCCAGAAAATTTCTGGAAAAACTTATGCCCTACTTCCTGGAAAATCCTGCAAAACATCATTATGACTCGATACAAGCATTTGACTCTAACGAATACTAATACACATGTTCATTTAATATTGTTGTGGTTCATGCTCAATTTCATTTTTATAAACAAATTTGGATCTCCCTTACACTTATCTTTTGCAAAATACCTTTATATGCAATTAAGACGAAGTTAAAAACAAAATAAAGCATTTTCACAATTTACTTTGAAACATGAGCCACAAACAATAAAAATAAGGCATGCATACGGAAACAAATAAAATCAAATAAACAAACAAACAAAAAAACAAATAAATAAAGCTTGGGTTGCCTCCCAATAAGCGCTTATTTTTGTTCGAGTCACGAGCCTGACTCTACCCTTATTTAACGGAAATAGGGGAGGTTTTCCCTACACTTAGGATTAAGTGCGGGTGAAAGTAGAGATACACACCCTTAGGGTGGAAATATGCCACGTGAGGTGAAGGGGGTGAGTGAATGGCTTCCTTCATCCTAAAACTACCCGGATAATATTGGTTGATGGGTGGGTCGGTTCCTCTTTTGTCTCCTAGATGTATATCTAAGGATGGAAAGTTGTGTAAAGGTTGAGGTTCCGGTTCATCAACATTAGGAAATTCCCTAGAACTAGGAGTAAGGTTATCACTACAAGTATTCAAACCTATATCCTCTAGTGGTGCCTGGTCCAAGTGTTCTACCTCCATCGGAATTCCTAAAGTTTCTTCTACTTCATCCGGTTAAGTCACGGGCGGTGTGTGTGCCTCAAATGATGGTTGAGTATTTTGTGGGCTATTGTTGTTGACCTCATCATTCCATGTGTCAAGATCACCTATATCCTCAATATGTGTTTTATTATAATCTAACCCTAACATTTTCCCAAGTATCTCAAGTGCTTCTCTAGGCATCTCAACTTCTATATCCGAATCATAAGGATCATCCTCAACATTCTGACTGCTATATACAAATTGCCCAAAAGATTCATCATCTGTTTCTTGAGATTCATCATCATCGATCATAAAACCTAGGTCTTTTTGATCAATGTGATCATGTTCGGCTAAATCCTCCTCAATTGTTTTGTTAGGTAGTGATAAAAGCAAACCTAGTGCTTCATCCAACTTATGATTTGTTGCAATGGCTCTCTCCATAATTCCTTGGCAAACTAGGTCGCATTTCCTATTGGTCTCACTAAAACTAGATCTTAAACATGGAGGTTGTTCATAAGAATCTATCCTAGGTGAAGGCTCATATGATTCATATGTGTCTCTAAATGAGGTATTTTGAAATCTTTGGTGTTTTAGTCACTCAACCTTATCTTACAATCTTAGAAGTCTAAGTGTAAAGTCCATTTGAAGCAAATTACAAACAAAATCACAAAGAAAAGATAGACTACGAGAAAGCTACAAAATAAAAAGAAAAAATCTCGCTTGATAGGAATCTAATGAGTAGACCTAATAAAAATGAAATTCAACCTAAACAATAACTATTCCCCGGGCTGCGACGCCAAAAACTTGATGCGTGGGAATTGCACCAGGCTTTACCTCTCGAGGGATCTCGAGAAGCTTACAACCCCCACAAGGCAGTGTACCTGATCGTTGTAGTATAATATAGTGACAAGTACCGGGGGATTGATCGTTCAACTCAGGAATAGTGTCGTTAGGATTGAAATTAATCTAACTAGGTCTAAAGGTGAAGGATGATTCTTTTTATGTTTTTATATTTTATGAAAAGCAGGTAAAAATCTCGGGTATTGGAAGGAGGGGCAGAATTAGTTGCTAATCAACTAACCCAAAAGCTACTAATTAAACTAATTAACAAGAAAAGTAAACTAGGGTTCTACAAGGTAGGTGAAGCATGTCTACCCATGATATGTTACTCCTTACTAGCTATCCAATTCTACCTATTGAATTGTCACACCTTATTTTAATTGACGGGTTGTATTCCTTAATACCATTTATGGGGTGGCGTACTTACTTCCCTAATTCTATATGCTCCTACTTCACTCCTATGTCGAGCCGGCTAAGAAGCTCCTAACATGGGATCACTAGAATTCACTCATGTATTAAATACAACCATAAAAACCTAGTACACATCGGTTCATGTTTCTTAAGACACAAGGTGAATTAGCAAAACATAATCAAAGAAAAGCAAACAACAATAATAATGAAAGACATAATTGAGATAGAATCATCAAACCAATACATGATGTTTATGGAGTGATTGAAACCCTCTAAGTTACTAGAAAAACACCTACCTAAACCCAGGAATCGACCTTAGGGTTTAAGGCTTACAAAAAGTGAAGTTATGATGTTATATTTATAGGCTAATTTTCTGTCGGCCCATCTTGACGGCGTCAGCCCGTTACTTTTGATGGCGTCACGACAATTTTTTCACCAAATTGTAGATCTCTTCGTACTCTTCGCGTGGGCTTTTGAATCACCTAAATCCGAGTTCGTATGCAAAAGTTATGACCAAAACAATATCAGCTACTCCGCGCGCAAGTTTTGACAAGTTAACACGTGACGGCCTTGGGTGACGCCGTAACGTTTCTTCTGGATCGTCACCACTTTTACTCTTGACGGCGTCATCAAAATGATCTTGACGCCGTCAGGTACTGTTCTCAGCAAGGAAAATTAAGACTTTGCCGTTTTCTTCACTTTTATGCTCCAAAAACGTCCAAAATGCTTCCTTTTCCAGAATTCACTCCCAAAGTACCTAAAATCACAAAAGGAACGATTTAGGGAAATATTTGATCAAATAAATTCAATTCCGGGCTTAAATGACCCCCTAAAAACGGTTCATTTTTCGCCTCATCAGTACTGTTCATGACATGCCACACTCCATTATCGCATTCAAGATGAGTGATGTTACTTAGACTCAATTCTTTACTTAACATTTGTAGATTCTTTGTATTACTTTGAGTCTGGAATTTCAACATACCTTTCCATTCTAAGGTCCCATAATGTTTGCTTTGTTTTTTCAACAATCTAGTAATACGGCTGGTGCAGTCCTTTGCTCAAAGGGAGTTGAAACGACAAAGCGAGCAGTAGCGGGAACTTAGAAGGGTTACATATGTTGGATTATTGCATTCCATTCTTTTTTATGATCTAAAACCAACCATCCACCAAGTAATGTGGCCATTGGAGTTCCAAGAACAAAGGGTGTTTCAAACACACTCTGAATTGCAACATTATCTTTGTAACACCCCAACCCGAAAAGGGCTAAAGTGTAACATTTTGGAGTCAAATTAGAACACAAATAAACGGAAATACATTGCTAATACAAGGGTTACAATGCAGTTCTAATGAAAAGATAAAGGACTAATTCTAAACATTACAACTTCTAAAACTAATAACAAGCTAAGAACCAAAAGGAAAAACTCTAAGTCAAAACTCTAATCCATGGAAGGCTATCAACAATGTAGTCCATTAAGAGCTCCTAAGCACTCTACTCTCAACCCAACTTCCTTCTAAAACCTGCCACAGGAAAAGAAATGCGGATGAGCTTAAAAAGCCCAGTGAACAGATATAAACAAACGAAAACTAATAACAAAAGGAAAACGAAGGTGAATACGACATAAGTCCAAGCGAACCTGCTGAGATAGAAATCAAGAATATGGAGACATAGAATATGATCAAAGGAAATACGGATAATAGATACCAAACACTCAAGGAAATGAAATGAGTCATAAGTGTAAGCAAAAGAAATAAAGCAAGCATAAGTTAATCACATTAGAGATGACGAGATAATAAGAATAATAGAGAAGTAGAACAAATAGGAATGCCTAACAATATATATACTAATTGTACGTAGGAGTCATGACCTCCATTGTACCAAATGTGAAAGGGGTGTATTGCACACACACCAAAACATTCACCAAATAATACTAAACTTAGTACCTAGGATGCATCCATACGCTCCCTGCAAAACAGATATATATATATATATATATATATATATATATATATATATATGCACAAAGCTCTAGGCTAAGTAAACATATACAATAATAAATATAGGCCTGAATAGCTATAGCATAATAGGGAATGCTGTGGACAAAAACCCACCTCCACAGATAGTGTCAATACCACTGGTGCATCAGTGGCAAGGCCATGGACTCCCCATGACTGGCTACAAATTCTAACACATATAGGCAAAACATATAATGGGCATAGAAATATGAAATGCTATTAGGAAAGAAACTATAGCATGCAAACGAATATCAACTCATATCAAATCACAAGGATCAACAAATAGGAATAATACAAAGGGAACATAGCAATGGCTTAACTCAAGGGATCATAATCAAAGCAATAAACAAAAGAGAGAAGGATGGCCTTTACTAAAAAGCAGAATATCTGTACCTTGACAAAAGCAAACAAAATCCAAAGGTTGATCATACAGGTAGAGGACTACTCCTGCTTCAACGGATCTACACGAATATATTTCAGTATTACTTTATGTTCAGAAGAATCAGGTTACTCATTTTAGTATACTTTTCATTTTTAGTAACTTTCTATTTTTATTAACCTGTTAAATATAGTAACTTTTCATATTTAGTAAGTTCCCGAAGTTGTAATTTAATTTTTTTAAGGTTGTAATAGACAATTAATAATATTTAAGGGTTAAAATGACCAATGGAATGGTTTAGTGTTAATCTTGTCAATTTAGTAAAATTTAGTGTCATAAATGTGAATTATCAAAATTTAATATTAAAAATGTTAGATAAATTATTTTAAGGTTTATACTATAATTTTATCTTAAAGGATAATTTTAGACCGCGTAGATCATAATTTATTTATATGTATACATGACATCAAATTATACCGCGACGACCCCAAAAATACGATTTAAATACTCACATGATTAAATGTATAACATGCACGTTCAAGTCGTTAATCTATCTCATACATATTACTGTACATATCTTATGCATGTTACTTCGTTAATTACGTTTTACATGGGCTGAATGTTTCATTCATGTTAAGAGTTTAATATTAAAACTTATATTATCAATCTTATATATCAAAGGTAGTTTACTGATGTACTTCTATCATGCATGTACCAAAAAAAATAATGAGACACCACATGACATAATTACGTCAAATCCCACCCAATCCAAGACCTTCTTCACAAACTAAAAAAACGCATGCCCTCTTTATATTTCGACACCATTAACACACACACATGATACCATTTTCAAACCCACACGGCAATACCATAACAGACTATACTTTTGATACACCCACGTGACATGACCAGCTGAAACACACCCTTGTTTACCCTTCGACCTCAACATATACGACACAACATGCATGCATTCTTCCTAGCCTTTATTCACTTGAACAACACATACACCTCATGTTTCATTTCTTGTGTTTCACATTCAGATTCTAGTTAAATATAAGAGATCATACAAGTGTTTAAATAACTAGATTAAAGACCGTCAACGCATTCGAATAGCAAAACGGAAACAAAATCGTCATGTATAGCTCATATTAAAAGGACAACGATCAGGTTATATACATATATATAGGCGTATAGTTTCGTTATATGAGTGTCAAATTCATGATTTTGTGTGAGATGATACACGAAATAACAACAGAAAGAAATCCCCAACCGATTACTATATTCAAGGCATCAACGTTTTTCTGATTTTATGCTTTGCTTCACGCTTATATATACATGTTCCTACAGGCGATTACTCTTGTTGTAGCTTCGTTATTATATGTGATAAATCATATAACGTTATGTGATGTTTTAATTTATTTCGAAGTATGAGTTATAAGCCGATAGGGAATGCAAAAACATGACCAACCAGAAACAAAAAAGAAGAGAATGAAATAAGGTTGTGGTGAAATACCCTCAAAGCCATAACACTCGAACAGGAAGAACACGATCAAATACCCTTGAGACAACACCACGCTGAACAAAACTGGAACCCTCGAACAGCATCAACATTATACACGATCAACATTATACACGACCTCCTCTTTGAACAAGCTTGGTTTCGATCAGGAAATGAAACAAAAGAGAACAGCCGCCTGTGGTTTTTAGGGTTTGCTAAAATCGTGTGTTGTGTGTAGGTATAGGGTCTTATAATTTTATATTAAATGTGTGTTTATTGTGGTGTGATACTCGGTATTATTAACTGAGTTGGAGGGGAATATTTAAGGAAAGTAGGCGTGATTTGGGGAGTTACATGGAAGACCAAATCAATTTATTTAATCACGAACCTATACCATTTCTTAGTACCATTCGATTTAATCAAAACAAAAAAAAATCAACCCCATGACATATTTAACATGTGAGGATTTTGGAAAATAAATGTGTACATTTTAGTTTAACATAAGCTTTATTCATCGTATAATGTGTATTGATCGAATATTAAGGTTCTAAATAACTTATGTTATAATATAACGCTACGTCCTGAATTATTATTCGTTTTTCATAAGTTTTAGATTGAAGGGTAATTTGGGTATTTTACATGTTCAAAAATTCTGGGTTTTACAACTCTTCCTTCCTAAAAAGAAAATTTCGTCCGCGAAATTGAATTGAAGGGAGTAAACGAAAACGTACCAATTCACGAAATGAAAAGGATGTGATTAACTTGCTCAGAATAGTTTTCTCCAAGGAATTTTAACAAACGGAAAAGTTTCTTTTGACTCGATCTGAATAAAATAGGATAGCCCCTGGCTCTCCACATAAAATAAATCTGATCCAACAAATACGAAATGAACATGAACGGATGATAGTCGTAATCTCACAAAGAGATATATGAACATCAGATGAATCTGGAAAGAATACGGAAGTGAAACTAGATTATAGAAAACTTCACAAATCGATTCAGGTTCTTAACAAACTAAGGATCTTACTAAAATCACGGGAGCATATATCGAATTATCAGTCATACCAAAACTTTCCTAAAGAGGTTGGTAACCTAATCGTATTAATGATTAACTAAGCATAAATCGGAGTATCGAATCATATCAGAATGTATAATGGGATAGGTGGGATACCCGCACGGATAGAATGAATCTAAGGACTAATGTATCATGAACCAAAGCTTCCTTAATGCTAACACGTTTAACTCTTCTGTATGGAAACATCATACGGGATACACAAATTCCTATCTAAACTTTCAAACTTCCTCTTTCACAAAGACAACAAATCCATTAGTCATTGTAATCAACTCCAAACATTCAATAAGTGGCTTCTCGACTTAATTTAACCGAAGGTGTTCTACATTTCCGTTCATGCACTATTTGAAAGGACAAACTTTGTCACTTGTATGCCATCGATCTTAATGAACAAACACAATCAGACCACACACCTATCAACCTCCTGATCAACACTTCTTCTAAGTCTAAATAGTTATTCTTCTTATCCATCAGTCTGTCGGTGAAAAGCATTCCTATACTTGAGTCTGGTCCCTCAAGCCTTCAGTAGTTCTCCTTGGTATTGTGAGGTAGCAACACAAATCTCTGACACGATCACTACAGGTGCGCTAAGTAATTGAGAAATCTTCTGCCGGAGGATTTATGCCAACTTGCTAACCGAATACTCATTCTAAAAGGCAAAAGTGAGCTAACTAACCCTACCATAACTCAAATTATGTCATTCTTCTCAAATGTGCGAGGAGTTTTCGTTACAAGGTTCATGAAAAGTCTAATCCTACTTCTAAGTCGTAAAGTCCATAAGTTAAAGGAACTCCATTGCACGCTGAAGTTCAATCTTGACTTGTAACATACTAAGCACATCATCACTAATGTGATCACAACTAGTTTCATGCCATTCCCTCTGAAAATTCTGCTTAGATCCCTTATACATCTTAGTACAACTAAGAGGGATAGAGAAAGTAAAACTGTGCCTCAATCATAACAGCTTCTCTCCAGTCTTCTAACACAGATCATAGTTCGCCATCTTGCTCCTGAGCTTCTAAAATTTGTAAATAGATTCAACCTTCATGTTCGCCACGACTCAACTTCCCTGAGTTCTAAGTCTTGATTTTCTTAGGCTCAATCTCCAAGACAAACCAAACTTCAAATTTCTTCCTAAATGCATCTGCCACCAAATTTACTGTTGGGATCATAGTTTTTACTATTTTATCAAGTCTCGGTCATTTGTAATAATAGGTTGCTTAAGTTACTTGTTACTTTCATTTATGTTATGTCATTAGTTTACAAGGCTTAAGCTATTGAGTCCATGGGCTTTATAGCCTATACGAAATCCATGTAGGGAGGACTAGGAGTGTTGCCCTAGCTCCTCACCTATAAATAGATGTCTTAGGCTTATGTAAAACTTGGTTGTTTATTTGAAATCATAAGGAAACTCTTGCTCTTATCATTCTCTTATTCAAATATTCATCTCATCTTTATATCTATCTCATTCTTGTTTGTGTGAAATCAATATGGTGACCTAACAAGTGGTATCATTCGCCATATGAAGGTGTAGTTGTCTTTCTCTTTGTAATTCGATCCTTAATTTTTTTTAGTTGTTATTTTTTATTAAAACTTGTACTTTCTTGTTTGATCTTTTGGTTTTTATCACATATTTGCTTACAAATTTGTGTTATAAATCATTTCAAACACAAAAGTATCAATTTTTTCTTCAAAAATACGATTTCCATACTTGTACTATTTTTCGAAAACCTTTAAATTTTTGAAAATCATTGTCAAGTTTACAACTTTCTTCAATATTTCATCATTTTACAACTTGAAGTACAAAAATCTTGCACTAAAAAATCGATTTTGGATTGCTTTCATTGAAAACCAAAGTTTTGCAATTTTTCGAAATCCTTCATTGCCGTATTTTCGCAATTCTGTGATTTTGCTCTCTTTCGACTTACGGATCGTGAACTCAGTCTTTTCTCTCTTGTATAAGGAAGAAAAGTACTTCGACTTTTGGTTTACTTTCGAAATTGTATAATTTCGAAAGTGAGTTGGTGTGTTTCGCGAAATTAATTTTTTTTTTGCAATCACAAGGTTCGCAATCACCCCGTGGAATTTTTCTAAATCAGTCCAAATATGCTCTTGAGATTTAAAAAAAACATGGTATGCAAAGTAGTGATACTATGAATACACCGATGGCCAACTCTACTAAACTAGATGCTGATTTACATGGGACTCCAGTTGACCCTACCAAATACCGAAGTATTATTGGGTCCCTCATGTATCTCACATCCAGTAGACCTGATATTGTATTTGTTGTGTTTATGTGTTCTCGCTATCAGGCTAATCCAACTGAAAAACACCTCAATGAGGCAAAAATAATCCTTCGATACATAAAGGGAACCATCCATTTGGGGATCTGGTATCCGAAGGATTTTGGTTTTCAATTAATAGCTTTTTCAGATGCTGACCATGCAGGATGCTTAGACTCGCGAAAAAGTACTTCAGGTGGCTTACAGTTTCTTGGAGATAAACTTGTGTCTTGGCAATCAAAGAAGAAGGATTGCACATCACTCTCATCCACCGAATCTGAATACGTAGCTATGTCTTCTTGTTGCGCTCAAGTCATTTGGATGAGATCACAACTTAAAGACTATGGCTACTTATTCAACAAGATTCCGATTTACTGCGATTCTAAGAGTGCCATTGCAATCTCCTGCAACACAGTTCATCATTGCAAATCCAAACACATTGATCTCCGATACCATTTCATCAAAGAGCACGTCGAGAAGGGTACAGTTGAGTTATATTTTGTGGGTACTGAGTACCAATTAGCGGACTTACTTACAAAACCCTTAGCTCCATCAAGGTTTGCAAGTTTAGTTCACCAAATTGATATGCGATGTTTGACACCTTTTGACTTACAAAAGTTTTTAAAACAAAAGTAACGTGTCAAACATCAACTATTTTACTATCTTTGTAAAAATACATGTTTTTCTTTATTTTCTATTATAACTCAAAAACACAAAAATATTTATCTCTTGCTCTAAAAATAAATAAATAAATAAATAAATAAATAAATAAATAAAACCCTGCAAGTATATCGATTTTTTTCAACACCTTGTCATTTTACAAGTGTTGAGGGGGAGACTCGCCTAAAATTTTATAAATTTTTTTTCGATATACTTGCACATTACCTTTGATGCGTTGTTTCGGGATTTCATAAGTTATCTCATATCTCGTAATGGTATCATAAGTTAGTATATCTTTGTGTCTTTACTCAATTCTAAAGTTTTAGGACTTGTCTTGTAATTATTATAGTTAGGGGACCATATGTGACAAATATCAAAAGTTTCAAATATAATAAAACCAAACACCCCCGTTTTTTTCTTTTCATTAAAATCAAAAACTCTAAAACCCTTAAACCCTTTCTCTCCATATCCACGGCCCTAATTCTTTTGAATAATCCGTGCTTGTGATCTTCAATACGTAAGTCTCTACATGATTCTTAGTTGATTTCTATCATTGGTTTTTGTTTAATCACAAAGTTAATGGCTAGATATCACAAATTTTTGATTTAAAAGTTAGGGTTTATATAATTTCGGAATCATGCAATATGTGATTATTAGGTTAATTAATGATAGGGCTTTTGTGCTATAACATGTGTCTATCCTTTCTATCACGTTTAATCTTATTTTTTACACACGATTGTATGTTTTTCGAAACCTAGGGTTTAGTACGAATTGGGTGTTATTGATTTGTTGATGTTTTCGTTATTATTGATGGTGGGATATGGTCTCATGGATGTATTAATCATGTTTATGCTCTTTTATTTAAATATTTTTCATGAAAGCATGATTCTCGATAGATAGGGTTTCGTTCAAGGTGGGTTTCTCTCATATTGTGTTCTACAGTGATGTTAATTGTGCCTAAATGCTTCTAATGCACGTTTGTGATATGCCAGCACCTGTAATCATCGATTGTTTCATGATTTTGCATTTTATCGAGAATGTGTTCTTGGATATTTTTCGAAATCACTGTACTCGATTGATTAGTATGTTTCTAATCATTGATAATCATCGTTTGCAACAGGTTTCAACACTTGGAATACTTGTTAACACATAGAAACGTACGTTGGCATAGTTTCGAAATTCTTGTATAAGAATTTTCGAGAAAATCCTTATCGCAAACATGCTTGAAAAATTTCGCAATCACAAGCTTTTCGAGAAATCTCAAAATGTTGTATTTTTTCGAAAATACTCATTTAGTTATTTTCTCGAAAATGTTTGAGTGTTTGCGAAATTTTCTCATCCATGGCAATATTTTTCGAAATCATCATTCAACTTAACAATTTCGCAATCCCTTATTATCAGTATTCTCGAAAAACTCTTCTAGTGGACTGTTCTCGATAAACCTTTATCGAGAACACACTTGATAATTTTTTCGAAAAACACTCAAAATAATAGATTGCGAAAATGTTACTTAATGACTGATTTTCGAAATTATTGGTTCTTGTGACTTGATTTCGAAAACATGTTTATTACTTAGGTGTTTTGAGAGTTACTTAGCTCTATGTACCATGACATGAACATTGTGACATTGTAATTTTCGAAAACATGTAACTTGAGATAATGGTATTTTATCAATGTATTGTGTGATGTTATTTGTGATAATTCATTGGACATATGTGATTCATAATACGATAGATCTTCTAAGTACACGTCACTTATCAACATACATGCAATAATTGAACCATACGTGCTTACATGATTCTAAATGCTTATTCATAATCAAACATTGCAACCGTGCTAACTCGTAACATATCTCGATGTTTTGTTTATGATAATGCTTTTCAGAATAATATGACTGAACACAACGAGAACGTCCCTGAACAAGCTCTTCCATTACTCACCATGGATGATATCACTCCCGCTGACTACGATGTTACAATTGGCAACAACAATCCACGAGTTGATTTCGACAAGTTGAGAATTACTAAGAGCTCGTGCAAGATTGTTAAAGATATTCTACTTGCACATCCATGCAAACATCTGCTCATCTGTTCTACTTCAGTTCCTCTGTTCTACCTTCATCAGTTCTGGCTTATGGCTAAGGCAAATTTGGATGATGAGTCTTTCACTGTTACGTTGGATCGCCAAGTCTACACTGTAGATCACGACGTTCTTCGTACAGTCCTTCTTCTGCCTCAAGCTGACAATGAATTTGCTCCTATATTACCTGAACTGGACCTTCTTGACTTCTTTGTTGAGTTAGGATATGATGTTGATGACAACGTACCTCTGGTCAAACATTCCCGATTCAATGCCAAGAATATACCTCAGCCCTGGAGAACATTCTGTCTGTTGGTTGTAAGATCAATATCAGGAAGAAAGAGTGGTCATGAACATCCTAGGCTTGAACACTTGCAAACATTTTGGAGAATGGTGACTTTGACACCTATTGACTTTGCAGTTCCAATCATGAATGATATAGTCTACAGCATTCAAACCGATCGTGTGAAGACTATGATACCGTTCACAAGATTCACCAATCTTCTCATAGAACATCTCTGCAAAGACACTCCAGAATTTATCAAGAGGATGGCAGATCCTAATGAGCCGAAGCACCTCTTCGAGGACGATTTCACCACCTCATTCATCAAGACGACCACTTCCTCTACCAAGATCAAAGGAATGAGGCTTCCCGAATACCTTCTTGATGACAAAATCAAGAAAAGTCTGAACTACAAGTTGTATGATAATGCTTACAAAGGGGTACAGGAAAAAGCTACTATACAGACTCGAAGCAAAGGAGGTGTAAAGTCTGGGAGTACTGCAAGCACCACTGGCTCACCTCCGACTAAGTCTAAGGCTGCTTCCAAGGCTAAACCATCTGTTAAACCCAAGAATTCTGACAAACCTAAACCAACATCTAAGCCTAAGCCTGCTACCAAACCAAAGAAGAAGGTAACTCCTGAGTACTTTATTCGGGATGAACCTACACCTCCACCTTCTGACAGCGAATCTGAGTTCGACACAGAATCTGAAGAAGAAGAACCAGACTATGAACAGAGAGTAAGAGCACCTGAAGAAGGATTCCCTGCTACAGAGATCGCTATACAACAAAGTCTTGAAACTTATGAAGAAGAGACAAGAAAAAGGAAAGGGATCACTATCAATGAGCCTAATGATGATGATGAAGACGTACCAATCGTTGAACAGTTGGTCGATAAATGAAAACTGAAAAGTATAGTTGTCGACACACGAGCTGAAGAAAAGCAACTTCGCAAAGAACAAAGGAAAGCAGCTCTCGAAAGCCGACTTCTGTCTCAACCTTCAACACCACCATCTGTCGATCAGTCAGAACATGAAGGAGCTACAAGCAGCATGCTTCCTCCCGTTGTGTCCACTACGTTAGAATCAGCTCCACAGCCTGATGACACCGTTAAAGATACAGACGATACCGGAGATGTCAATATGACTGAGACTGCTTATGTAGAAGAGAATGTTGGCGGACAAGAGAATATTGCTAAGGATCAGGAACATCAATACCTCATTACTCCAGAGTTTCTTGCACGAGAAGCGGAGGAACGTCGTAGAAAAGAAAATGAAGAGAAGAACGCGTTCGACACCAACATATTTCTTAAGTCATCTTCTCAGCAGACATCCTCAGCACAACCTCCACCTCCTCAAGACTCTCCACCAAAGGATCTGACTCCTCCTGCTTCTTCTTCAAACTCTCACAATGAGTCGTCATCCGAATCATCACCTGAGCAGTCATCTCCCACACCTTCCGAAACCGCATCAAAGCAGCATTCAATCAATGAACCAACACAACCAGTTGATCTTCAGGAGCAAGTCAACAAACTTACCAACATGGTTACCGGTCTGTCCAAACAAGTTGAAGATTTTCAGGAGTCAAAGCAGCTGATCGATAAGTTCATGAACTCTGATTACACAGGATTTATCAGGACTGCCACACATGATTTTCTCTCTGAAAATCTAGTTGAGAAGATCACTCCTGAAGTAGCTAACCTTCTTGAACCAATCAAGGACAATTTGAATCACAGAATCAGAAGTGTTGTTAGAAAAATGTTGTCTACAACACCATTCACGCTTCACCCTGCAAAAGCTTCTACTGCTGCTCCAACCGTCCCTGAATTATCCTTCAATGAAATGCTTGCTAAACTCTTCGACAATGTTGCCTCCAAAACCACACAAACTACTGAAGAAAAAGCACTTGTTGCTGCAATGGCGGCTTACATTTCCAAAGAGTCATGCAAAGAAGCAGCTGGAACCCTGAAAAGGTCAAGAAAAGATGACGACCCTGACCCAAAGTCTAAAGGCAAGAAACCAAAGTCTGGAACCGGTCCCTCATCTTCTTTACAACCTCGAAAGGACTCCACTCCTCCTGGAAATCAACAACACTACTCAGCTACCGGTCAAGGTCCAACTGAAGAAGAAGAAACTCTCATGGAACCTACTGATGACTACCAGGGTTAACCTGACACCGATTACCGTGCTTCACCTATTCCCGATTCTCATGCTGGACCATCGTCACAATCCAAGGCTAAAGACAAAGATGCTACATCTAAGTCCAAGAAATCAAAAAAGAAAAGACGTCATTCATGGCTCCACAATGATGACACTCCTCAGAATGATTGGTTGACAGAAATGGTTCAAGCTCAACCTCCTCTCGAAGAAGAAGAACCCCTTCCTGGTAACACTCTACAGTTCACCCAAGTCATAATGAAGGATCTTCAGATCAACAAACTTACAAAGACGGAGCTCAGAAGAATCAATAGGGATGCATAAGAATTACTCAAGTCCAGATCCGGAAACAAAGTTGAATACGAATATCATATGCAGAATATAGCTAGTGCAATGTCTGCCGACTTTGACTGGCTAAATCCTGAAGTGAATATTGACCTCAGTTCCAAAAATCATGAAAAACCTTACTTCACTGACTGGACCAAACCATTACCTTTGAAAGGATTTCCAGATAAACCCAAGATACCTTATAGCTTCTTCTTCAACAAAGATCTTCGTAACATCCAGCTCACCCAAGAGACATCCAAGAAGAAATATGCTTCCTCACTCACAATCTCAGTACCAGCCGCAAGATACGAAATTCCTGCCATTGAAGAGACCACTCGTATTTTCAGCAACTCCATCGTAGCTTACGATAGAGATGCTCTACACGGAATTCAACACTGGCCAGAACGTCGTCGTCTAGGTTATACCAGCAGATTAGGAGAGAAATCATTGGAAAATGTAAAGCAGAAATCTAAGATCATCGCTATCTTGGAAATTCAAGAGTCGCAATGGTTTAACTACATATTCATGCGTGAAATTGTTGTTAAACGACAAGATGAAAAGAAGTACAAGGTCTCGGAAGCAGACTTTCCATACCTCAATCTTAATGACATCGAAGACATGTATCTCGAAAAGGTTCAAGGAAGAATGCGTGGATTCGATAGAGAAGTACAGTACAACTTCATGGCATCACTACTTCTTTACATCTGACGATTGATAGTTCAAGAAAGAGTGGAAGATCTTCAGCTTGGAGTGGAAAGTTACCAACAGAAGATCAATTTGACAAAGCCGCAATTCACATTTGATGGAATCTATCAAACGTCACAGTTTACTCTCAACCAAGAACCTTTGGTTTCACCTACATCAACAGCAAAAGGCTACAAAGCTTCATGAGGTTCGATGAGGCACACAAATTCTGTGATGATACACTCAAATCCGTTCGTGATGGGCTTGTCAAAAGGTTGAATGATGATCGCCGAAAGATAGCAAAGGGGGAACAACCTAGATGGAAATCAAGCTCAAGAAGACAAGTTCGCAACTTTGTCTTAAAGATTGAAGAAAGGTTATTTCGACGGGAACAGATCAGACGCCTAGAAAGCTATATCGGTGCCAGACCATCTTTTCCTAACAGAAACTTCGAAAGACCAGAACCTAAGTTCATTGACTTTGATGCTCCACTTCCTGACGAAGTTTAACTTGGTACATTTGATTATTCACTTTTCAATATCAGTTGTTTCATTTGATTGAATAATTTTCATTATGCCTTGTGTACACATAACAGTGTACAACCAGTTCTTGTAATGAAAGGACCCTGAGGTACGCATCAGTGCCTCAATCCTTATATAAGGAGCGAAGGCTTCTTACTTTTGAGTAGAGTTAATCAAACATTTTCTGATTTTCATAACTCTGCTCAAAAGACAAGTATTTCACCTCAATGAGTATTCACTTGTTGAGGGGGAGCACTTGAAAAACTCATCGTTTAAAATACCAAAGTTCTTGTTGATATCTCCCCATAAGACTCAAAAAGCATATTTTAATCAAAAGTTTATCAAAAACAACATCTCATATGCTATTTTTGAGGGGGAGAAAACTGAAAGTGATTAAAATATGAAAGTTCAAAGTTGCTTAAAAGTCAAATCTCATGCGAGCTAGACTCAGATTCACCCAAGAATTGACAAAACATAAAAGTTAGTAATCTCGAAAAGACTTATCCTCGACGGGTAATAACATCAAGTTAGTTACTAGAGCTAGTTGTCACCTAAAAGCTGACAATGGAACTCTTTAACTAGCCACGTAAGCGTGTCTCGAAAAAGATTTGTCTTAGTAGAAATGTACCGTTTCGAGAAACTTTCTATGGATTTTACCAGGCCGGGTAATAACTTCAAGCTAGTCTAACTAGAGATGTAAGTGTGTCTCGAATCGGTCAGGTTCACTGAAAGTGGATCAATTCAAAAGGTGCTTGTTCCTCCCGCATGTGCAAATTTATTAAATACTTACGAGCACATGTGAAGGGAGAGCCCTTCAAAAGTAAACACAAAACTCTCAAAGTGTTAAACAAAATGTTTGATAATCACAAACACTTTGAGAGATTTTCAATCAAAGGTTTCTTGGCTATTGTCGGATAATCATGGAGTTATAAGGTGATTAAGATAGGAAATTTAGTCCTATGAACCGCAAGAGCCAGAGGGATCTACCCAAGGACATCACCAATAGTTTCCTTATACTTGTGTTTCATTCTCAGTGACGCAATGCACTAAACCTTCTTAACCACTCAAGTTCCCTTAAAAGAGCTTGTTTTATTCTCACGGGGAACCGATGTAATCTATCAACTTATCTATTAGAGATGGTTGATATTGAAGCAGGAGACCCCTCCCTAGTCTCCGCATAGGAAACCTAAGTGTGCACTTTTCGAGTCTAGAGCCATGAGATACATCAAAGATCTCTTAGGAACACTTAGTATTTCTGCAACTAGTGTTCTACATCAATGGACACCAGCTGTAAATTATCGAGTCCTTCACAGATCTTAGCAATCTGCCGAGAACGTTTATGAGAGAATTTACACAAGTATTTCTCAATGATTGAACGGAAATCCTGCCAGGGTCAACATCAAACAGCCCTGACAGCAGGTCACTTCGGTAACTCCTTGTGGGTTACGCTTAGTGTTTGAGGTGGTTTCTTAGCGGTCTACAGTCGTGGAGTGATCCCCAGCGACTCACCCAGTCATTGAGCTACCTAGTAGGTCTCGTAAGCTTCTTCGGAAGTATCTGACATGGGAACGGCCTTGATAAGGGTTAGAAGGAGTCTTCATAATATGCTGTTGACAATCTCTAATTCCTTATCTATAAGTATCGGATGTTTTATTGCTAACTGTTTACATGCAGGGTTACATCATCTCCATGGCGACGGATTCCACATGCTCATACATGCATCTTGAAGTCATCAAAAGCTCCCTCAAAGATCAAAGCAATACAAAGTTCAAAGAAAGATTCTACGCCAAAAAGAAGAATCTACAAAGTATAAAGACTAAAGATCTTAAGTGAAAGAAAGGGACTACATGCATGTATAAGTCAGAATTCAAAGATGTATGAGCATGTTGGAAAGGCGAACTACCACCACAGACAACGGAAGTGACGGAAGGCAGACAACTTCAATATTTGATCACTATCACAACAACAATGAACAAAGCACAAAGAATGATGAATGATTCTTATCTCATTATTATTGTAAGACGTCTCAAGCTATGAAAGTCAAAGATGAAGAAAAGACAAAGACGTCAAGCAACCGTGATGACCGACCCTTAGGGGGAGATTGTTGGGATCATAGTTTTTACTATTTTATCAAGTCTCGGTCATTTATAATAATAGGTTGCTTAAGTTACTTGTTACTTTCATTTATGTTATGTCATTAGTTTACAAGGCTTAAGCTATTGAGTCCATGGGCTTTATAGCCCATACGAAATCCATGTAGGGAGGACTAGGAGTGTTGCCCTAGCTCCTCACCTATAAATAGATGTCGTAGGCTTATGTAAAACTTGGTTGTTTATTTGAAATCATAAGGAAACTCTTGCTCTTATCATTCTCTTATTCAAATATTCATCCCATCCTTATATCTATCTCATTCTTGTTTGTGTGAAATCAATATGGTGACCTAACATTTACCTTGTAAGATATGTCTTAAAAATCTTAAGAGCAACCACACTGCCGCCAATTCCAAGTCATGCATTGAATAATTCTTATCAAACGGTTCTAATTGTCTTTGTGGAAAACTAGAAGGGGGGGTTGAATAGTTTTACGTCTTTTTAATTTTATTTTGAAAACTTAGTTTAGTTTTAAAACCTTGTTTGCTTTTAAAACTTTGATTCAATCTTATGTGAACTCAAATCTTGAACAATATGAACAAGTATATCTAAGTATGAACAATAATAATAATGTACGCTAAGTATGTGAAATCAACACATGCATAATATAAACAATTATAGCTATATATGAGAGATAAGTACGTAATCGTTTATTTTATAATCCTTAGTTATATTTTGTATAAAAACTATACTTGATCGAAATGATCAATTATATGTATGTAACTTATTTAGTTTGATTGTAAAAACTTTGTTTTGTAAAACTTTCATTTGATCTTTAAGTAAAATCAATACTAGCACTATATGAGCAACTATATATATATATATATATATATATATATATATATATATATATATATATATATATATATATATATATATATATATATATATATATATATATATATATATATATGTCTACAAAAGTAATAACGATATAAGCAAGATAATAAGTAAGATATGGAAAGATCTAACCGCGAGACAAAGGATTTATAGTGGTTCGGCTACAAGGACACCTTCCTTGCCCTACTCCACTCCTCGAGTCACCTACTCAAGAGTTTTCTTCACTATGTCAACAAGCTCCTTATGGCGGAGAAACCTTACACACCAATATACACACCACAACTTCGTCACAACTTATTCACACCTTCTACACAACTATTTCACACCTATACACTACTTAATCACACCACTTCTCCACACCTATTTCCTACACACCAATCTTCTTCACACCTATCTTCTACACACCAATTTTCTTCACACCTATCTTCTACACACCAATCTTCTTCACACCTTTCTACTTCCTAGCTCTTCTTCTTCACAACAAACTAGTTATATCTCACTACTTCTATTCACAACTTCTACTCCTAGATCTATCTAGTTACAATACTATCACACCTTTACAATGAATGTACACAACAACTAGACTATATACACAAATCTACAATACTTCACAACTTGATGTTGAAGGAGTATTCTTCTCTTGCACTTTGAGAGATGAGAGGTGAGGGAATGAATCACTTGAAATAAGGATTAACAATTATATGATCAAAGGGTTTTTAGGAGGATGTTTAGAGAGATTTGGATCTGAAAATTTTCGTGCAAGAGGTGGGAAAAATTCCAGATTTAAGGTGGTATTTATAGGGAAAAATTTCTGACAGAATCTGATAGGGGAGCGTGGCCGGTCCCCTTAATTCATGGCCGGCCCCCTTAAAATTAAGGGGGCCGCCCAGCTGTAACGGCCAGATTTTCTGTCTTTTAGTGCGGAAAGTTTATTTGGTGAAAAACTAACTGATTTTGGTTAAAAATTTGAATTCATATATTTACTATGAATTAAACATTTTTCTTTATTACCAAAAATGTATTTCAAAAATATATAATAAGTTTATTTAATTTTATAAACTTTGTATTATTTAAATAAACATCCCTTTGATCATAAAATGTATTAGTCACTTGTTTATTCATACCTTAAGTGATTATGTTGGATGAGATGATATAAACTTGCTTAAAACTTGTTTACGTATTAACTTTGCGTTTAATGTTCTTATATTTTGTGATCGTCAAAACTTAAGGATATCGAAAAATATTAATAACGTTTTTATACATTATTTATATCAACAATCTCCCCCTTTTTGATGATTAAAAATCTAAACTCATTAAACTAAAAATTATTATATATGCAAGTTTTTTAGTGTGAGTTTATATCACTTCTCCCCTTTTTTGTTAACATCAAAAAGGTTATCCCGACGAATGTATAGCTCCCCCTTGAAGTATACTCCCCCTCGTTTTGAGGTCATAAGAGATCGAGATATGGAATGCTCGCAAGAAAAATAATAGAAGCACAAGCATGTATAGAAGAATATGCAATATACAAATAACAAGCATAGCAAACAAATATTAAGGATGCATAACAATTAATTCAATGTGATTATGTTAAAGATCCTAATTTGCCTAAGAGAGCCATCGGACTTGCTTGTAACAAAAGGTTGGTTGATTGGTATTTGAAAGTGAAAATCATAAGCATATGGTATGATTAGATGGTTGATGATGAAGTGTTTGGAATGAAGATGGTTGAGTTAGGGTAAGGTTGTTGGATTAATGGAGGTATATGTTTGGGTCATGAATGTTGGAGAGTTTGTAGCAGAAGAGGTTGATTAAGGTTTTGGATGTTGTTCAAGTGAGGGTATTGGATGTGATCTAGTGAGAAGATATTCAATCCAAGTGAAGTGTTCATTGAATGCAATGGTTTTTAGGAGAAAGATGCAACAAGGACAATTGTTGACATGTTTTTCAACTTGATTCAAGTTGTGGGGTAATGAAAGGAGATATTTGTGAGTTTGGGTAATCATGAATGGATGAGAATGAAGTTGTGGAGGATGTATCATGAGTGGAGGATGTTTTGGATGGTGGATTGGTATGTTGAACAAAGTGTGAGATGTTAGGAATGAGATTGGGATTGTTGTTTTGAGATTGAACATGCTTTTCATTTGGCTTATGTTGGTAAGATGAAGGTGTATTTTTGGGAACAAGGATGGATGTTTGGTTATTATGATGAGGTTTGTGAAAGGGTTCATTTGAGTGAACATGATGGTTTGTGTATCATGAAATATGGTTTGACCTTCATGGGTTAAGTTGCAGTGATAATGACACACTTTGTAGAGTGTAGGAAATGGGTATATGGTTCAATCTTTTGTGAGGATGACTAGGTTGAGTTATTGGTGAAGATGGTAAATGAGTATCAAGTGATGTGATAGGTTAGAGTGAAAGAGCGATGTTCATGGAAGGGGTTTCTTGGTAGGAGGGTGTTATAGATGGTGCATTAGGTGCACTAGGAGATGAAATTTGAGGTTGGGTGAGTCAAGGTTATGAGGTTTGAGTGTGTAAAGGTTATGAGGTTTGAGTGTAATGTAGAAGGATATGGGTGAGTAAAGGTTGTTGATATGTAATGTTGAAGACATAGGAGGATTTTGGTGTTGGATGTTTGACAACATCATTTGGTTTGATGGGCTTTTAATGGAAGTTAGGCTTTCATCTCCAAACGGGGTTTCTTGGTGGTGTTGGTTTGATGGGAGAGGACATGAAGAGATGAATGAAGATTATGAATAATGGGAGTGTTTATAGTGTAGGATAGGTGGGATTAAGGATGGATAAACTTTGATAGAAGGTTTAGGATAAAATAGGTTTGTGAATTTTGAGAAGTGTAGGATGAAATGGGCTAAAAAGTAGAAAAAGGAAACAACACCTTCGACCATCAGATGGCCGGTCCCCTTAATTGGAGGCCGGTCCCCTTAATAATTAAGGGGGCCGCCTTATGATTTAAGGGGGCCGCCCATCTGGTGATTCCCAGATTGCCAGAAAAGGGTTTTTGGTTGTGAATTGCAGAAAGGTTATGTTTTTGGTTTCAAACAAGTCCAACTCTTTGAGGCAATTAAGCATATACTAATTATGTAGGCAATTATGTAGCTAAAGCATGTTAATCAAAGAGATTAAGTAAACAAGCAATTTCATCTAGCATGTAAACATACTCATCAAGCAAGTAAAATATAAGTGCTAGGAAACAATAAGCAACATCAAGTATTTCATAACTACATAACTAGGAGGATTAATCCTAATGTGTATCAATGTGCAATAAGTGGGCAGTTATGATAGCATGAATTTCTAGACTTGTTACAAACAAAGTCTTAATGAACAAACCATGGTCCTCTTGATTTGATTTAGTTCACTTATAAGTGTCATTTATATAAATATAGATGACAAATATGAGATCACCATGCATGATTTTAAAAGAGACGTTTTTAGCATTATTCAACAATGTTTGAAAGTAAGTTTTCACTTAGAAGTGAGAGTTATTTGAATAAGATAGATTGGGTTTTTACTTCAAAATGTGTGAATGAACGGTAAAGAATATTTTCCCAATCTTTAGTTTTGATCAAAACAAAATTGTGGATATTGATAGTGAAAACATGTTATTTAAAAGTGGGATAGTTATTAGAAAAACTATTTTCAAAAATGTGAGGTTTTTGCATATTTTTAGAGATATTAGATTTTTGACAACAAATATCATAAATCAAATATTTTTAAAAAAAAATGTTTATTAAAGATCTCATGCTCAAGAGGATTGGTTAAGCCTATTATTATCTCATGCTATCGTTTCTACATATCCTATGATCCTAAAGGAAATGAAGACGATAATTAATATGTTAGATGCGAGAGTGTTGAATGGGGTATAACCTAACATCTATAGTTCCTTTGTTTTCGTACGCTTATCTAATCTTAATGCCATAGTCTACGAGAGCTTGTTTCATCCATAGTTTTTCTTACGCGATGGATCTAATCCTACTTCTATATTAACGATCAATCCACTTAACTCATTTCACTTCATCATCATGAGTTTGCTAATAGTGGATATAGAAGATTTCCATTTTCTATTTTGTTCGACAATGAACAATTTTATCTTATTCCTAGGAGAGTCAACCAATGATGTTTCTAGGTTATAAGAATATAAGCTATTATGTACACACACACACACACACACACACACACACACACACACACACACACACATATATATATATATATATATATATATATATATATATATATATATATATATATATATATAGCTAAGCATTAATCTAACTAATCATATATCTAAGCATGCAAATTATAGCGATGAACTTAATAGAAACGCGTACCTTTTAGTCTTCAATGAAATATCTTCAATCACTTCAAGTGACCATGTTGACTTATAGAAGTCATTTGTAGATGAAATTCCAACTTCTTCCAAGATTGACAGCTTAGCCACTTGGTCTCCATTGTCTCATTGGTCCAAAGTTGTTTGGTCCAAACATATTCAACATTTGGCTAGGATGCATGTATGGTGGTAGTATTCCCCAAGGATTGTAACTTGGTTGATAATTCCACATTTGATGACTAGTATTATTGTAGTTTTGTCTATTTTGGTTTCTTCTAGGTTGAGGTGATTTAGATCGAGTATGAAGATTATTTGGTTTTCTCGGTGGTGGAGTTTTAGATCTTAATTTAGATTTAGAGGATCCTACTTCGGTCTTTAAGGATGGTTTATAAAAAGTTTTTACTTTTTCATCATTCGCAATGGGTATTTTTCTATCTTTTGTAAGTATATACTTAAGTTTTGATTCTAATGATTTTTGTTTACTAGATTCACATTCAAACTTTATACTTTTATTTTCACTAGTTGAAACATTAGTTGAGGTTAATCCTAGACCGGTTTTATCTCCCGAAGTTTCTTGAACACTTATTATTTTCTTAAGTGGGTTACTACTATTTTTAAACATGTCAAGTTTGAAAATTTCATCTTTAAGTTTTTCGTTTTCATTTTTAACCTCTATGCATGTTTTACATTCTATAAAAACTTCTTTTCCTTTTTCCAAATGTTGTAGTCTAATATTTAATTCAAGTACTTCATTTTCTAATAGATTATTAATATGTTTTAGTGACTTATTTTTAGCTATAACCTTTTGACCTAAGTTGCATAACCTATTATATTCACTATCTAGGTCTTTTTCGTCTAATAATAAATTTTCGTCACTAAAGTATTCGGTTTCGGAACGTACCTCGCTTGATGTCTTAGCCATAAGACATTTCTCCTCATTTGTGATTTCTTTCTCATCGTCATTGCTATCACTCCAAGCTCCTCCAACAAATGCCTTTTGATTTTGATTTCTTGTCATCATTGGACATTTTCCGATGAGATAATTTGGATCACCACATTTGAAGCACTTCCTATCACTTTTGCCATTTTTGTCAACTTTATTTCTTTGATTTGCTTTCCTTTCATCATGCGGTTGTCTAACGAATCTTCCTCGCCTTTTAAAGAATTTCTTGAAGTCTCTTACGGCCATCGCATATACTTCGTCATCACTTTCGGAGGTTGAGCTATCCTCGTTACTAGATTCCTTCCTAGCTTTCAACACAATTGACTTGCTTTGCTCTCTTTTTCCATTGACCATCTCGGAGTCTTTCTTTATTATTGCTTCGTAGACTTTCAGGTTGCCGATCAACTCATCAAGTTGAAGAGTTGACAAGTTCTTCGATTCTTCAATCGCCGTAACTTTAGCTCGCCATTTTGGATGAAGAGCCCTAAGAAATTTCCTAACAAAATTCTTACTAGAAAAATTCTCATCAAGTGCTTTTAAACTTGTGATGATAGTGTTAAACCTAGCAAAAGCATTATCAATTGATTCCTCTTCCGGAATCATAAATTACTCATATTGTTGCACAAGCAGATCTATTTTGTTATCCTTGACTTGACTATTACCTTGGTGAGTGATTAGTAAAGAATTCCAAATTTCTTTTGCGGTTTCACACATAAAGATCCTTTTGTATTCTTTACGTGGTAACGCATTGTAAATAACCATTTTTGCTTCATTGTTTTTAGAAAGTCTTCTTTTAAATCATCATTTTGTTTTTCAAAAGGTACTATTTCATCTTTATTTGTTTCAGGATTATTTTGAGTAGGTAAAAAATCACCATTAGTAATAAAATGCCAAAGATCTAGATCCTTTGATTTCACATAAGTTTCAAATCGACTTTCCAATATAAAAATCCATCACTTTCAAATAGTGGTGGTCTTTGCATAGATTGCCCTTCTAAATACTTTTCAGATTCCATAGATCGTTACAAGTTTTAAAATACAATATATTTTAAAAATCTTGCTAGACGTGGCTCCTGATACCAATTGTGGAAAACTAGAAGGGGGGGTTGAATAGTTTTACATCTTTTTAATTTTATTTTGAAAACTAAGTTTAGTTTTAAAACCTTGTTTGCTTTTAAAACTTTGATTCAATCTTATGTGAACTCAAATCTTGAACAATATGAACAAGTATATCTAAGTATGAACAATAATAATAATGTACGCTAAGTATGTGAAATCAACACATGCATAATATAAACAATTATAGCTATATATGAGAGATAAGTACGTAATCGTTTATTTTATAATCCTTAGTTACATTTTGTATGAAAACTATACTTGATCGAAATGATCAATTATATGTATGTAACCTATTTAGTTTGATTGTAAAAACTTTGTTTTGTAAATGAAACTTTCGTTTGATCTTTAAGTAAAATCAATACTAGCACTATATGAGCAACTATATATATATATATATATATATATATATATATATATATATATATATATATATATATATATATATATATATATATATATATATATATATATATATATATATATATATATATATATATATATATGTATATATATCTACATCTACAAAAGTAATAACGATATAAGCAAGATAATAAGTAAGATATGGAAAGATCTAACTGCGAGACAAAGGATTTATAGTGGTTCGGCTACAAGGACACCTTCCTTGCCCTACTCCACTCCTCGAGTCACCTACTCGAGAGTTTTCTTCACTATGTTAACAAGCTCCTTATGGCGGAGAAACCTTACACACCAATATACACACCACAATTTTCGTCACAACTTATTCACACCTTCTATACAACTATTTCACACCTATACACTACTTAATCACACCACTTCTCCACACCTATTTCCTACACACCAATCTTCTTCACACCTATCTTCTACACACCAATTTTCTTCACACCTATCTTCTACACACCAATCTTTTTCACACCTTTCTACTTCCTAGCTCTTCTTCTTCACAACAAACTAGTTATATCTCACTACTTCTATTCACAACTTCTACTCCTAGATCTATCTAGTTACAATACTATCACACCTTTACAATGAATATACACAACAACTAGACTATATACACAAATTTACAATACTTCACAACTTGATGTTGAAGGAGTATTCTTCTCTTGCACTTTGAGAGATGAGAGGTGAGGGAATGAATCACTTGAAACAAGGATTAATAATTATATGATCAAAGGGTTTTTAGGAGGATGTTTAGAGAGATTTGGATCTGAAAATTTTCGTGCAAGAGGTGGGAAAAATTCCAGATTTAAGGTGGTATTTATAGGGAAAAATTTCTGACAGAATCTGACAGGGGAGCGTGGCCAGTCCCCTTAATTCATGGCCGGCCCACTTAAAATTAAGGGGTCGCCCAGCTGTAATGGCCAGATTTTCTGTCTTTTAGTGGGGAAAGTTTATTTGGTGAAAAACTAACTGATTTTGGTTAAAAATTTGAATTCATATATTTACTATGAATTAAACATTTTTCTTTATTACCAAAAATGTATTTCAAAAATATATAATAAGTTTATTTAATTTTATAAACTTTGTATTATTTAAATAAACATCCATTTGATCATAAAATGTATTAGTCACTTGTTTATTCATACCTTAAGTGATTATGTAGGATGAGATGATATAAGCTTGCTTAAAACTTGTTTACGTATTAACTTTGCGTTTAATGTTCTTATATTTTATGATCGTCAAAACTTAAGGATATCGAAAAATATTAATAACGTTTTTATACATTATTTATATCAACAGTCTTGATGTGTAAGCAATAACCTCCTTCCCGTGCTGCATAATGGCATAACCAAGTCTCTTCTTGAAACGTACCAAAATTGGTACTACCCGAAAGTATGGAAGTTGAAGCTAATTTCTATATCAGCTTTTTCAAAACTCTATTCTCATCCAAACTAAGCTTCTCTTCTTTACTCATAAAATTCCTCAATGGTAACGCAAGTCGTGAACATCTTTTAACCAATATCATGCTTCCAGAATATATAAATGATCCTCATGTTTCCAACATAATATGAAAATGATTCTTATGTTTCTCCTTTGTCTCTGAATGTACTAATATGCCATACCATGACCAATTTGTCTAAGTATTCACGAAAGACACGATTCATCAAATTAAATAAACAGTCAAAGCATTAGCTAATACTATTAGCATCATTAACAGTTATAGTGGCCGATACGAATACGAAATGAAATTTTTTTTTGGAATAACTTCAAGCCATAAATCCATCTAAAGGAAAACTCTGCGTCCTAAAGTCAATCAGATACATCGTTGATTCGAGGTAGGGAATAATGGGTTCAAATAGTGATACAGTTTAGCTTCCAGAAGTCAATACATAGGGTGTGTTTGATAATTGCTGAATCAAATAATTCAGCACTGAGTATCCAAAAATGAATCGGTTAGAGTGTTTGGCAAACTAAAAATTAGCAACTGAATGACAAATGAAGTGCTAAGCGATTTTGCGTGCTAAAGTGAACAAAATGATTCAGTGAGTTTTTTATTTACCCAAGTACCCAACTACTACCTCTAATAATGTTATAGGTCTGTCATACTATTTCATTATTAAAATCTTCACTAGTACTATGAAACTGGGCCACCTAGATATATATTCGATGGGCAAAGTTCTATAGTTGTTAAGCTATTTTTTTAATCTATATTATTTTTATCTATGTTAAACTATTTTTTTAATCTATATTATATATATAGTGTTAAACATTTATTTTTTAGATTATAAGTTTAATAAATGAACATTATTAATCAACACGTTTCATCTAAAATTAGTTACGATCGAGGTTGAAATGGTTATTTTCATTTATTCAAAAATAATATTTAGAACATTTATCAAACAGTTTTTTAATTCAGAATCATGCTCATTCAGCACCTTTGAATTATTCAGCAGTTTTATTCATTCAGCGCTTAATAGTATAATTTTATCAAACAGCCCCATAATCTCTTGCTACCATCTTTCTTCATCGCAAAATAATAATAATAATATTAATAAAAATAATAAAAAAAAACTGAACCACTCCAAGGAGATACTATGACAACAAACCATTTCATAGCTTTTTGGTTGTCACTCCTCCAGTTCTCTCAATTCGGTTGGTGCTATTCAATATGGAGTTTCAAAATTAGGCAAAAGATCGTCCTACACGGATAGGGTTCTATCTCATCAAACTTAACTGTTCTCAGGCACTCATCAAAGATATCCTATGATCCCCATATGTTCAAGTTATATGATGTAATTATTATCACGTTGGCCAGGCGTCATAACACTTGCATCATATAAACATGCATTTATTGAAATCATATTCTACCTCGAGTTGTGACTAAACATTTTCTCAGTATTAAGTCAAATCAAATTCATAATCGGTGGAAAATCTGGGTGACTCATTCAGGGATTTATTGGAAGAATTTAGATAGCAAAATGACTCTCAAAGTGAGATTCATCCCACTAGAAACAAGAATAGATGCTAGTAAAACTCCACAACAACAAAAGTAACATACGAATACCCCATGTAGTAAGGATAACAAAATTTAGCAATCGGGAATCATGGTAAAATAAATCAGAGTGGTTCAAAATGTCAAAGGAGAGACGTAGTATGAAGGTAGTTAGCATCTAATGCTCAGCCCACCAGTCAATATCATAATGACAATCGAATTTAAACTTTCCAAGGAAAACCAGATCAGTATAGCGAATCTTATCATTCAGAAGTGAGGAATAACATTCCTATTCTTGTGGTTGATCACCACAAGATTTCTCATAGGAAGACAAGTGGATAAGGTAAAATCTAATGGTATAGGGAAACTTAAATATGCTTATCAAAAGCAAGAGATTTCACAAAACATGTTAAACACATCATGATCATAGAAATTCTCAGATTGCCTGTAGAGGCATGTAAAGGGTTAACAAATGAATCAGAGGTCGAAATCAAAGAAGATAAAGCTTATGTAATGTCAAACATTACCGGAAAATTCTCAATGCATTCTAAACTTACTTGGTCACTAAACTCATGTTATGCAAAATAATAGGCTTTAAATATCCAGAAGGAGAAATCTTAAAAGGCTCAACTAGAAGTAAGGCACAAATCAGAGTGATGCGGAAGCAACGATACCTAAACAAATTCCCTATAGTCTACCTAATCCTCACCGGTCTTAACTTAAGTTTCAGAATGGAAATCTAAACGCAAGTTCTCAAAGGTTGTTTCATAACTCCTATGGTGCAAAACTTAGCGGGTCTAATACACACAGGTCATAGCCTAAGCTCTACGGGTTTTGAATTCGCCGATCAAACCTGTCTCTGATACCAAAATTGTAACACCCCAACCCGAAAAGGGCTAAAGTGTAACATTTTGGAGTCAAATCAGAACACAAATAAACGGAAATACATTACTAATACAAGGGTTACAATGCAGTTCTAATGAAAATATAAAGGACTAATTCTAAACATTACAACTTCCAAAACTAATAACAAGCTAAGAACCAAAAGGAAAAACTCTAAGTCAAAACTCTAATCCATGGAAGGCTATCAACAATGTAGTCCACTAAGAGCTCCTAAGCACTCTACTCTCAACCCAGCTTCCTTCTAAAACCTGCCGCAGGAAAATAAATGCGGCTGAGCTTAAAAAGCCCAGTGAACAGATATAAGCAAACGAAAACTAATAACAAAAGGAAAACGAAGGTGAATACGACATAAGTCCAAGCGAACCTGCTAAGATAGAAATCAAGAATATGGAGACATAGAATATGATCAAAGGAAATACGGATAATAGATACCAAACACTCAAGGAAATGAAATGAGTCATAAGTGTAAGCAAAAGAAATAAAGCAAGCATAAGTTAATCACATTAGAGATGACGAGATAATAAGAATAATAGAGAAGTAGAACAAATAGGAATGCCCAACAATATATATACTAATTGTACGTAGGAGTCATGACCTCCATTGTACCAAATGTGAAAGGGATGTATTGCACACACACCAAAACATTCACCAAATAATACTAAACTTAGTACCTAGGATGCATCCATACGCTCCCTGCAAAACAGATATATATGCACAAAGCTCTAGGCTAAGTAAACATATACAATAATAAATATAGGCCTGAATAGCTATAGCATAATAGGGAATGCTGTGGACAAAAACCCACCTCCACAGATAGTGTCAATACCACTGGTGCATCAGTGGCAAGGCCATGGACTCCCCATGACTGGCTACAAATTCTAACACATATAGGCAAAACATATAATGGGCATAGAAATATGAAATGCTATTAGGAAAGAAACTATAGCATGCAAACGAATATCAACTCATATCAAATCACAAGGATCAACAAATAGGAATAATACAAAGGGAACATAGCAATGGCTTAACTCAAGGGATCATAATCAAAGCAATAAACAAAAGAGAGAAGGATGGCCTTTACTAAAAAGAAGAATATATGTACCTTGACGAAAGCAAACAAAATCCAAAGGTTGATCACACAGGTAGAGGACTACTCCTGCTTCAACGGATCTACACGAATATATTTAAGTATTACTTTATGTTCAGAAGAATCAGGTTACTCATTTTAGTATACTTTTCATTTTTAGTAACTTTCTATTTTTATTAACCTGTTAAATATAGTAACTTTTCATATTTAGTAAGTTCCCGAAGTTGTAATTTAATTTTTTTAAGGTTATAATGGACAATTAATAATATTTATGGGTTAAAATGACCAATGGAATGGTTTATTGTTAATCTTGTCAATTTAGTAAAATTTAGTGTCATAAATGTAAATTATCAAAATTTAATATTAAAAATGTTAGATAAATTATTTTAAGGTTTATACTATAATTTTATCTTAAAGGATAATTTTAGACCGCGTAGATCATAATTTATTTATATGTATACATGACATCAAATTATACCGCAACGACCCCAAAAATACGATTTAAATACTCACATGATTAAGTGTATAACATGCACGTTCAAGTCGTTAATCTATCTCATATATATTACTGTACATATCTTATGCATGTTACTTCGTTAATTACGTTTTACATGGGCTAAATGTTTCATTCATGTTAAGAGTTTAATATTAAAACTAATATTATCAATCTTATATATCAAAGGTAGTTTACTGATGTACTTCTATCATGCATGTACCAAAAAAAATAATGAGACACCACATGACATAATTACGTCAAATCCCACCCAATCCAATACCTTCTTCACAAACTAAAAAAACGCATGTCCTCTTTATATTTCGACACCATTAACACACACACATGATACCATTTTCAAACCCACACGGCAATACCATAACAGACTATACTTTTGATACACCCACGTGACATGACCAGCTGAAACACACCCTTGTTTACCCTTTCGACCTCAACATATACGACACAACATGCATGCATTCTTCCTAGCCTTTATTCACTTGAACAACACATACACCTCATGTTTCATTTCTTGTGTTTCACATTCAGATTCTAGTTAAATATAAGAGATCATACAAGTGTTTAAATAACCAGATTAAAGACCGTTAACGCATTCGAATAGCAAAACGAAAACAAAATCGTCATGTATAGCTCATATTAAAAGGACAACGATCAGGTTATATACATATATATAGGCGTATAGTTTTGTTATATGAGTGTCGAATTCATGATTTTATGTGAGATGATACACGAAATAACAACAGAAAGAAATCCCCAACCGATTACTATATTCAAGGCGTCAACATTTTTTTTATTTTATGCTTTGCTTCACGCTTATATATACATGTTCCTACAGCCGATTACTCTTGTTGTAGCTTCATTATTATATGTGATAAATCATATAACGTTATGTGATGTTTAATTTGTTTAGAAGTATGAGTTATATGCCGATAGGGAAAGCAAAAACATGACCAACCAGAAACAAAAAAAAGAGAATGAAATAAGGTTGTGGTGAAATACCCTCGAAGCCATAACACTCGAACAGGAAGAACACGATCAAATACCCTTGACACAACACCACGCTGAACAAAACTGGAACCCTCGAACAGCAGCAACACGACCGACGTACCAACCTCCTTGTCGAACAGGAACCCAACACCATCAACATTATACACGACCTCCTCTTTGAACAAGCTTGGTTTCGATCAGGAAATGAAACAAAAGAGAACAGCCGCCTGTGGTTTTTAGGGTTTGCTAAAATCGTGTGTTGTGTGTAGGTATAGGGTCTTATAATTTTATATTAAATGTGTGTTTATTGTGGTGTGATACTCGGTATTATTAACTGATTTGGAGGGGAATATTTAAGGAAAGTAGGCATGATTTGGGGAGATACATGGAAGACCAAATCAGTTTATTTAATCACGAACCTATTCCATTTCTTAGTACCATTCAATTTAATCAAAACAAAAAAGAAATCAACCCCATGACATATTTAACATGTGAGGATTTTGGAAAATAAATGTGTACATTTTAGTTTAACATAAGCTTTATTCATCGTATAATGTGTATTGATCGAATATTAAGGTTCTAAATAACTTATGTTATAATAACGCTACGTCCTGAATTATTATTCGTTTTTCATAAGTTTTAGATTGAAGGGTGATTTGGGTATTTTACATGTTCAAAAATTATGGGTTTTACAATCTTTTATTTCATTTACACTATATTTTTTAAAATTTTAATATATTTTTTAATTTTTTTGCAGCAAATCCATGGTTAGACTACTTTCCAAAGGGATATTTGGATCAGGTCAATCATGAAATTTTGCAGATTTTTTCAAGTCAATCATGTTCCATTGTGACTAGTCTTTGTTGGCAACTAATATGTATATAGTTCTGTCAAGAGTTATATATAAGCATTGATCCCTGGCAAACGCTCGTCCCAATGGATCATGATTGGCCCGAAGATGTTGAAAAGGTTCAAGCCACCTGTGGGAAACATCAATCCTTTCCTGCATTAAACATAGATAGTTTGGTTTTCCCATATCCCCTTTTTATACTCGTTTCCATGTGTATCTCAAATCACAAATCCTAGTTTATCAAATCTCTAAACAAAAACCTGCAGGAAGTATTCATAAACAATGTCTGCAAACAACAAGAGATCAGCACAATGGGTTGAAGGAGAAGGTTCAAGCAGGTCTGCTTCAAAAAAGAAAGCTGCAAAAAGTGTAAAAAAAATTCAAATTGGATGGAAATGTGTGGTACAATTGGTGGGCTGCTGAAAGAAAGAAAGCAGGAAAAACACAATCTATCAAACAACATGCTAAGGATGAAAAGGAGTACAAAGAAATAAAAAAAACATCTCTCAAACAACATCCCAAGGCGTACAAGACATTGGATGATGATGATTTGTCTGATGTGGAGTTTGATGGGTTAGATTACGAAGATGCACATGTGGCATTTGACCCGGAGAAATCTCCAAAATTATATTAGTAGATTTTTAGAATGTGTAACTTTTATTTCCAGTATTTTGTAATTTTTCATTTCAAGTTTTAATGGAAAATGTTTAATCTTAATTCCAGTACTTTTGTCATTGCTCAATTTTCTCATTACTTGTTGATATTAATATAATGATTCACCCTTTGCAGTATAAAAAGATTCTGCTGCTAAGAAAACGTTACTGCAGCTGGTTTTGTACATTATTTTGTAATTTTTCATTTCAAGTTTTAATGGAAAATGTTTAATCTTAATTCCCGTACTTTTCTCATTGCTCAATTTTATCATTACTTGTTGATATTAATATAATGATTCACCCTTTGCACTTAAAAAAAAAAAAAAAAAAAAAAAAAAAAAAAAAAAAGATCTGCTGCAAAGAAAACGTTATTTCAGCTGGGTTTGTACTGCTAGAACTGAGAGTGCAGGGGTGGATTGGTAACATTTACACTTAACGGTTTAAATCCCCAATCAAATCGATAATTCAGTTTCACGCACACATAATTTCTCTATAATCACAAACACTAACATATTTTATCAATCATTTTCAAAATCCCCAAATCATAAAACCCTAATTCAAGATTGTGTTGCCAATTGAATCAAAACGCACATTTGTTGATAGACACAACATGGTTGCTTTTTTGAAGAAACCAGATGGTTCTGAAGGATTCACACAGATAATCGATTTCTTGAATGCTACCCCTATTAGGTATGCATTAACTGTGAATCCTCCTATATGCATTTCTTTTATTAAGCAGTTTTGGGCTACTGCTAAGGTCATAACTTTTAATGAAAAAAAACAGATTAAGGCTAAGGTAGATGGCCAAGATATACTCATAACTGAGTCATCTATTAGGGAATCTCTTAAACTACCAGATAATGAAGTGATTGTGTGTCTTGAAAATGCCGCCATTTTCAAAGGTTTGAAAAAAATGGGGTATGAGAAGAAGATTGATAGATTAAAATTTTACAAAGGTCTCTTCTCATCTCAGTGGAAATTCTTGATTCATACTCTCTTACATTGTTTGAGTCCTAAAACAACAGGTTGGAATGAGTTTGGTACCACCATGGCATCAGCAGTGATATGCCTTGCTAAAGGAAAACCTTTCAATTTTTCAAAAATGATTTTGGAGGGTATGATCAAGACCTTGGCTGATGATGGTACTTCTTTATTATATCCAAGGTTTTTGCAACTTATTATTCAAAAACAGTTGACTACCTTTAATAGACATAAAGGAACTTATGCTGCCCCCTCACTACAAAAGAAAGTATTTTCAAATCTGAAAAATAATGGCAAGGATTTTTCAGGAAAGGTTACACCGCTTTTTCCATATATGGTGAACCTTCCACAAAAAAATGGTGAGGATGTCATGGGTGTGGAGCAGGCCAGTGGTAACATATATGAGAGTGAGTATACACCCATTGATTCACCTCTCAGGGAAGGTAACACATCCAGAAGTGATGAGGGTAGTTCTGAAACAAATGAATTGATGGATACTGGTGAGAATAGAATGAAACTTATACAGGATCTGAAGGCCTGTTGTACCTAGTTAAAAGAGGATGTTCTTGGCCTCCAAAAGCGCTTAACAAAAAATGGTGCAAAGATCAAAAGGTTGAAGCTGAGTGTTCGATATTTGGAAGGTCGAAAGAGGTCAAGAAAAGCTTAGTTCAGAAGGTTGAAGAAGGTGGGCACATCACACAGGGTGAGTTCTTCTAAGGCTACTAGTTTGGAGGATGCTCCCAAACAGGTGAGGAATGAAAGCAGAGTCTCAGGGGAGGAAACAACAAATGCTGAAGGTGCTTGTGCTGATATGCATGTGGATATGGATATTGGGATTGATAGTGATGATAATGTGGATGATGATTATTTAGTTGCTGACAAGGGGGGTTATGAGGCGGTTTTGGAAGATGTAAATAAAGAGCAGGTAGTGGAAACTAATACTAGTTTGGGAGAAACTGCTACTAATAGTAATGTTGAAGAAATGGCTAAGGTGGTACAAGATATTTCTGCTGCTACAACAAATCAAGTTTCTACTGCTGAAGTTGCTACAGATGAAGAGGTTACAAAGAGAGTTGATGAAGCTGAAATAGCTAACTTTATGGATGAGAAGGGGAGAGATAAAGTGTCTGAATTTGAAACAGATGAGCAAGTAAAATTCAGACTTGAAGAAGAGGAGAAAAAAAGAGCTCATGGAGAGCAAATGCAAGCTTTTATTAATGTGAATGAAGTTCTACATGCTAGAATTAAAGAACTTATTGATCCCAGTTGAGCAAACGATCCTGTATAGAAGTTGACTTGAGTTTAACACTTAAGCTAAAACGCGGAATATTAAAGCTTAACTTAAGAAGAACAATTCACTATCAACACTTCAATATATTAATAATACAAGCACTCAACAATTCTAGGGTTTTACAACCTTGAAGTGTAAACGAAGCTAAAACAATACGTACGTAAAACTAACCCTAGGATCCACCTTTTATAGGCCAAGGAGTCCTAATAGGTTTACAATACCTTTCTACACAAGATAAGAATATTCTAGATACGTAAGATATACACACAATCTATTCTATAATTATCTATTACGTGTACATGCATATCTCTTCAGCAATAGATTCCACTAGTAGTATTTTGCAATAGCAGCGCTTTGAATGACAGCAGCAGAATCTTTATCCTTAGCAGCATTCTCACCGTAGCAGCAGTTTCACCAACAGCAGTTTAACTTAGCAGCATAATTCAAAACCCAACAATCCTCCCCTAAACTTAATATTTATTTCTAAATTATTAAGTTTCTTCAAAGCTCAATTAAACCCCAGGAGGATGCTTCCAAACACTTATATCTTCTAATTTCTTTGAAAGCTTCTTCAAACAGTTGGATTCAAAATCTTTTCATACTTTTGTATCAATGTATAAGCTTGATTGTCTGACACAGGCTGTTTTTGACACTTGAGAAATCCAGGTCTCAACATCCGTCTAAATATCTTAGGACACTTATTTAGACTAGGATAGTCTCTCTCTACCAACAAAAACAATGTAATTGCACTAGTTCTTAACTCATTAACTCCACAAGATTGATATAAGAACCATTTATGCACCTTGCTGCAACTAATCTCATTCCATTCACTATCACCAGGCTGAGGATCAAACATATTCTTCAAGAAGCGATACATTACATTTTCAAATGCAAGATTAATATCAAGAATAGTATCCATCTTCTTTCCATCATATTTCTCTTTGTATAATCCCCATATGGCAATAATATCATCTTTATCCATCTTATCAAATATTTTTGAAGTTTCCTTAAAGCCTTGAACTTCATGATTTGATCTCATAAATTCCCAATATCCTTCACTTCCACCTCTTATCTTGAAAGTATATGAGATGATAGGATGTTTTTCAGCTAAGGGTTTTTCTGATTCTTTTATCACAGCCAAAGCTGTGACTTGTGTAGCACCCCCAATTCATGATGCAGCGGAATTCAAACTGGGTGTTACTCGACGGCACAACAGTCATGATAATAGAAAACGAACTCTAATTGAGTCGTTTTAAAAGATTTATCATTCAAATTATATAAATATCAGAGATTACAAAATGAGGTCCCAGATGGTTCCATTTTTACAAATTACATTAGATGAGTTTTTGAATGATAATAAAATTTATAGCCCTCTTGAATATCCGTGCCCTTCCGTGCCATCCTTGATCATCATGATACATGCTTAAAAGGTCAACACAAAAGTTGAGTGATATTCATAGAGTTTGTTTAATGGTTGAACACAATATGTTGGTAGTATGAGTTAATTAGACTCATGCTCATGGTTGGAAAACAAAACAGTTATTATTATCACACTAAGCTTATGACACCAAAACGTTAACGTGTACCAATATCAATCGGCGGAGTTATCCCGGTAGGTACTTTGCCGTCATACCTATGTTTCAAATATTAATGCATTTATTTGAACTTAGTCAACACAAATGGGATTCATCAATCCCAATAGGCCTATTCACAATATTCGCGCTCACTCGCAAGTAACCCTCGCAAGTGATTAAGTGGTTCATAATAAGGGATCTTGGATTGGCAAGGATGTTACTTAGTGATAATAAAACAATCAGGCAAGCATACAATTGAAAAGCATTGTGTTCGGTTGAAAAATAATAGCATGTATTCCCCCCAAGGGTTTGTAAAACAATTAAGTAATGGAAAGTGGGGCTATGAACTCACCGTGAGTTGGATGATGTTTAATGAGAATGATGGATATGCCATGAGAACTTCTACAAGCAACCTAGAATAATTGTTGCAACTTAGGTTTGGAATAATTGTAACAATTCACATTTTCAGGTTAACTTCTATTCCCGAAAATTTCACTATTCATTTTTCCCGAAATTTGATTTTTGTTTCTTGACCTCGAGTGATAAATCATTCCCATAGCAAATTAAAAGTTTGACATTCATCAGATCATTTTCGTGAAAGTTAATAAGGAATTACACGTTTTAGGGTAAAACGTCATTCAAAAATTTTACACACAACGAAACTCGACCGCGTTAAGTGACCCCGCATCAGAAAAATGTTTAGTACTCTCATGATTAATTAGAGAATTAATCATGACTAAGAAAAATATAACCAAATAAACCTCGGCCGTGAGAAACAGGAATTTTCGTTTTTAAGCACTTTTACTTAGCCGTAACCTTAGCCTATACCTGCACCGTGTTTCTAAGACGATTTGAGTTTTCATATTTTTGGAATAAGTCAACATATTTTTCCCTCCTCTTTTGACCAAAAATCATTCCTTGATTTTATAAATCATTCCTTGATTTTTAGGCTTACGATTTTAAGTTTAAAGACATTAAATACCAACCGACACTAGACTGAGCCCAGCCTAGACATTATAAGTCATTTTAAATCATTAGTATCCTATTATAAAAGTTACATTTTACTTTTCTCAATTTTACGCAACTTTCGTACGTTTTACGTATTACGCGTTTTAGACCCGTATTTCCAGTTTTAGCAGGGTTTGAGCACCCCAATAGAACCTACCACTCATTTTATATTTTATTATTTAGTATATTGATAAGTTCTAGCATATTTATAAGTTTCATATTTTTAGGATACCTGGTTTTACGTTTCGTGGCTGAACAACTTACGGTTAGCATTTCCCGGAGTCAAAACTAGCTCCATAAGTAGGATAATATCAACCAAGGACCAAGTCATCCTTCCTATCCTTAGTGAACCGCCTCTAGGGGGGGGGGGGAAATCAGCCCATGTGGCTTAATCTCATGACTCTAGCCCTAGGATTAGAACAAGTATACAACTTTGGCTCCAAGTTAAACTTGGTCACCAAGTTTAGGAAGCTTACTAGTTACCTTCCTAACCTCCTCATTTTCAGTATAAAAGCAAGCTCATACCTTCATCTTTTCATCACCAAAACGCCACACCATTAATTCCTAGCACCATGATCCTTTGATCTTCAAACTACAAGTTACACTACAAAGTTCAAGGTCTTAGTATTCTCTACCTAGTTCTTAAGTTTATTTGGTGATTCCATGGATGAATTAGGAGCTACACAAGGTTACTAGGGCTGAAGTTAATTAGTTTTCAAAAGGGTTATAGCAAGGGTTTACAAGAGTTGTGGTGAAGGGTTTGCAAGCATAGGTTTAGTGTCCTAGTTTCATACTTGACTTCCTTTCTTAAGAAAGCCAAAAGTTGTAAGAAATCCTATTACACTTTCTTGCTCAATATAATTTCCATGCTTATTATGTTTCTTTCATGCTATATATGGTCTTTGTATTATGTTCATGACATATAAAAACTAGTAAAACAAGTTATGGTATATATATGTTAACTTATGTTATTTAAACAAGTAAACTAGTGACTTTTATAGAGAACCACGACCAAAATAGTATAACTATAATATTTGACACTTACTTACTGTTAAATAGGACTTAACAAGGAAAACATAGCAATTTGAATCACCTAAAACGAGTACCCGAGTGAAAAGTTATGACCATTTGAAGTTACCAAAACTTTGCGGCAAAACTGCCTAAATACTTTCTGTGATAGAACCTTAAACACGAAAAAAGAGGCCCTTCTGGTCCGTTTCATGAAAAAGTTAAAGCACAAAAGTTGTCCGGAATCACGTTTTCTTCAAAAACTCAGGAGCACGTATCCAGGAAACCAATAACGAATGAGATTTTCTTCAGTTTCTTAACAGCTATTTTATATATATTCAAGTCACTATATAATAGTTATGGTTTACTAAGACCAAGAGGTCTAATGACCTAAAGCCAAGACCACAACCATGGCTAAAGCCAAGGTTGAGTCTCAAGACCATGGTAATAAAGACCAAGGTCACGGCAAAGCCACGGCTAAAGACCATATAACTTTTAAAGATCAAAAACTTATATCTATGTTATCAAATACTACAGTAGTAGGGAGCCTCATGTGAGGAGTTCATTAAGTAAGCCGTTGAGATGAGTTGTGGATTTACGAATTAAAGTGTCCTGGCTCCTCGAACGTTTACTCCATGACTTCTGAATTATGTCGGCCCGAACGGTAGTAAGAGATATACAACCTATACAAGTTTCATAGACCACTTATATTCAACGACTTACACTATATACTAAGTACTTCATCATGAACTATATGCAAGACATATATAGGCAATTCTTCGTACTCTTAGACGTTACTCCAAACCTAAGTCGCAACGTTCTATTATAGGCTGCTCTTAGAGACTTTCGCGATTCAACTACCACTTTCATTTCTCATTACATAAGCTTAAGGTGAGTCATAGCCCCTACTTTTTCATACTTGTTTTAACTCTTTGGGGGAGATACATGCACAACTACTTGCTGACTTGAACAAATATTCAAAACATTTATACTTGATTGTTTTATACTTGATTGTCTTATACTTGATCGCATTATACTTGATTTCATATATACATGATCGTGTTATACTTAACTGCGTTATACTAAATTGTGAGACTTCCAGTGGCTCCAAATTAAGTTGTTGGATGATCATTGAGACTTCCGGTGGCTCCAAATTAAGTTGTTGGATGATCATTGATGCTATTGATACATCCTAACATTTGCGAATGTTGGATACATCATAAACGTGAGGTCTTCAGAGATGAAGTGTAGACTCACGACTAATTGCTTAACTGTTTTGATGAACTTATACATGTCTTTATTATACTATATGTTAGCAGTGGGTTGTGAATACACAGGTTACAAGTCTCTTATGGCGGGACTTGCAACTGAGTGGATTCACAATGCCTTTGCTGTGTAAACATTCTTTTGAGGCTTTTCAACTGTTTTAAGACAAACTCTATGAACTCACCAACCATTGTGTTGACACTTTAGCATGTTTATCTCAGGTTAGTAAGGCGATAGCTAATGCGTGGAACATAGAGTCAAGCTGCATATTCTGAAGACTTACGCTTTTATCATTTACCATTCAAAACATTTTGTATACATTTATGTATCATACTTTGGAATCTCATGTTTGTAACTTTGAATTCATTAATCGAATGGTAACTTTTCAAAACGTCTCATTTAGAGTTCGTTTTCTATAACTTGTACTTTGTATTATGAAGTAGCACCCTCAGTGACACAATCTTCCGCTGCGGTATTTTGGGGGTGTTACAATAATGTCTAAGAATATGAAGAATTTCTTATATATATCTTGCATATTGTTCATGATGTAGTACTTAGTATATAGTGTAAGTCGTTGAATAAAAATGGTTTATGAAACACGTATAGTTTGTATATCGTTTACTACCGTTCGGGCCGACATAATTCAGAGGCCATGTAGTAAACGTTCGAGGAGCCAGGACACTTTAATTCGTAAATCCACAACTCATCTCGACGGTTTACTTTAATGAACCCCTCACATGAAGCTCCCTAGTGTTGTAGTATTTGATAAAAATATATAAGTTTTTGATCCAAAAAGTTACATGTCCAAATAATTGAATACACTTAGGAAAGTTTACTTTTGGATGAAGATTGTTATTACAATGAGTTTCTTGAGTCTAGTATGAATATTACTTGTAAAGTCTCATGGTCATTGGATGGAGTAGATCTAAATTGGTTGATTATGTTACGACTAACACTTTAGTTCATGTTTCGGCTTAGAAAGCCATAAGGTCTTTAGCCATGGCCTTGCCGTAGCTTTGGTCGTTGTTACTATGGGTTTGAGACTCAACCTTGGCCATAGCCATGGTTGTGGTCTTGGCTTTAGGTCATTAGACCTCTTGGTTTCAATTAACCATAACTATTACATGCTCATTTGGTATAAAAATGGGCTATTAAGAATTTGAAGAAAAATATCACTCGTAAAGCGTTTTCAGGGCTCGAACTTCTTTAATCCTGAATGAAAACGTCGTTCCGGACAACTTTCGTGTTTTAACTTTTTGATGAGTCGGACCAGAAGTGGCACTTTAAAAAAGGTCAGAATGCTAACAGGTTGTGTTTGGCAGTTTCGGCGTTTTGGTTTCGCTAACTTCTTATGGCCATAACTTTTGACTCGTGTACTCGTTTTAGGTGATTCAAATTGCTATATTTTCCTTTTAAAATCCTATACCACAGTAGGGAAGTGTTTCATATCATGGTTATACTATTTTGGTCGTGGTTCTCAATATAAGTCACTAGTTTCCTTGTTTGTTTAACATAAGTTAACATATGTTTACCATAACTTGTTTTACCAATTTTTATACATCATGAACACAATATAAAGAGCATATAAGGATTATGAAAACAAGGATGAATAACATTATTAAGTCTTACAACTTTTGGCCTTAATGAAAAGGGAACTCATGAATTAAGACAAGATCTAAATCCTTCAATCGAAAACCCTAGCTTCCAATCCTTCCACTCAACTCTTGCTAACCCTTGATAACCTTGATATAACCCTTGTGAAAAACTTATTAACTCAGCCCTAGTACTCTTGTGTATCTCCTAATTCATCCATGAAATCACCAAATAAACACTAGTTTCATGTAGAGAATAACTAGGCCTTCAACTCTTATGTGTAACTTGAAGATTGAAATCAAAATAAGAGTGTTTGTGTTTGTTTTGTGTTGTGAACGACTTCAAGAGGGGAAGGGGTATTTATAAGACCTTTAGGAGGTTAGTTTACACTTAGGTATGGTCTAAAATGAAACACATGATGCATACTTGGAAGTTTTTAGGCCATAAGTCTTTCTAAGGCTCCTAATGTAACACATGAGTGCTTAATGGTTCCATGGCTCTCACCAAGCCACCAAGGCCTTGGTGAATCCTTCTATACACGTTCATATACAAGGGGGAGGGCTAGGTGGATGAATCTTGGCCTTATATAAGTTACGGAGTGAGTTTTGGTCCCGTTAATCGCTAATAGTAAGTCGTTAAGTCACGAAACTTAAAATCGGCTATCGTAAAAATGTGAAACTTATAGAAATGATTAAACTCATCAATATACTCATTATTATCTTATAAAAATGAGTGATAAGTTTAATGGATCGTGAAAACGCTGATAATGCTGGAAACGTAGGTTTAAAACGCGTAAAACGTACGAAAGTTGCGTAAAATTGAGAATAGAAAAATGTAATTTTTCTAATATGATTATAATGATTTAAAATAACTTATAATGTCTAGACTGGGCTCAGTCTAGTGTCGGTTGGTATTTAATGTCTTTAAGACATAAAACCGTAAGCCTAAAAATCAAGGAATGATTTATAAAATCAAGGAATGATTTTTGGTCAAAGGAGGAGGGAAAAATATGTTGACTTTTCCAAAAATGTGAAAACTCAAATTGTCTTAGAAATGCGGTGCAGGTATAGGCTAAGGTTACGGCTAAGCGAAAGTGCTTAAAACGTATTTTTTCAGTTTCTTATGGTCCAGGGTCTATTTGGTAACATTTTTCTTAGTCATGATTAATTCTCAAATTAATCATGAGCGTATCAAACATTTATCTGATGCGGGGAAAATTGACGTGGTTGAGTTTCGTTGTGCATAGGATTTTTGAATGACGTTTTATCCTAAAACGTGTAGTTCCTTAATAACTTTCGCGAAAATGATCTGATGAGTGTCAAACTTTTATTTTGACATGGAAATGATTTATCACACGAAAATATGAAATAAAAATTAAATTTCGGAAAATGAATAGTGAAAGTGAATAGTAAAAATGAATAGTGAAATTTTCGGGAATAGAAGTTAACTTGAAAATGCGAATTGTTACAACTTGTTCCTTATCAACCTCTTCAGCTTTATCCATCTCACTACTGCTTTCTTCTTCTGCACTTCTCTTCTTCCTAGCAAAGGATTTATGAACAACTCCTTTTCTATTACCACTTTGACTAGAAGAAATTTTCTTTTCTTCTACATCCTTAGGTTGTTCAATAACATCTGCTTCTTTTACATGCTCTGCTTCAACAACTCTGTCAGGTACCAACTTCTTATTCATTTTAGCAATATGTTCTAAATCTTCAGCACTACCCATAGGATAGAAGGTATCCATCTCTTTCTTAGCTTGTTGATACAAGTTAAAAACCTCTTGATCAGACTTAGGCTTCAACTGTACCAATTTCCATCCCTTCATATTCTTTAAGTATCTTTCTTGCTCTCTTCTTTGTTGCAATGGTGTTGGACCCCTGAGAACCTTCTTCTTTCTTCTAGCAGCAGCATCTTATTTTCTTTTCTTTGCTGAGAACTCTCTCATCCAAGCTTGAACATCAAAAGTTGAAGTTTATTTTTCTTCAATTTTAATCAACTTGGAGAGTTCTATGTCAGCATCCATTCTTATCTTTTCTTCCACCCACTCCTCATACCTCTTCAAATCTTCAGTTTCTTTTTTAACCTTTTCCTTTTCTTCCTGAATCAACTGTTGCTCTTCTTGATCAATCAACTCTTGCTCTTTCATTGCAACAATGGAATCATGTTCAATTTGTAATTCTTTGGGCCAATAATGAAAAGGTATCTGAGAGTAATCAATCCCTTTATGCATTATCTTTGGATCTTCAACCAGCTTGCCCTTTCCTTTGTCAGTAGAAGATGATGCAGCAATTTTCTTTTGTTGAGCAGCAGGTTCTCTGATTACTACTCCTTTTTTAGGTATTCTTGGTGCAGATGTTGTGATTGTAGATGTTGGTTGTTGTGGTAGTGGTTGAGTTGATTGTGATGTATGTTGTGAAGATGATTCAGATAGAACCTCTGTTGTCTTCTTACTTAACAAAACCATAGCCTCAGCAGCAGCTTTGTCACTAGACCCAGCAGCAGAGTCTTGTGCATCAGCAGAATTGACCTTTTCACTAGCAGCAGGATCAGCAAAATCCTTAGCAGTAGAGTCTTTAGCAGCAGCAGAGTCAGCAATCTTGTTAGTAAGAGCAGCATCATTTACTTCTTTTGCCACAGAGTCACCCAAAGTCATCAACGCTTCACCCATCAACCCTGTTGCCTTCACTAATTGCTCAGGCCCCAAAGTCTTAAGTTTCTCCACCACTTTTTCTTGAGTAGCAGCCACTTCTTCCATTACAACCTCATTACCCAATTTATCAGCAATCACAAAACTATCCACATCATCAGGACTCTCCACCTCCATGTTTTCAATTATTGAAACTTCTTTGACTTGAGCACTACCAAAATTTTGCAAATTAGCCTCCCCTGAACCCATTGCATCTTCTTGCTCCTCATTCCTCCCCTATTTGGAAGCATCCTCTTCCAAAGGAACAGAGTGTTCAGGTGAACTCACAACTTGAGAAGTACCCACTTTCTTCAATCTTCTTAAGGAGGATGAAGATCTTGATTTCCTTAAGTTCTTGATCTTCTTTTGTAATTTAGTAATCATTTTGGCTTGTCCATCAACAATAGTAGAAAGACCAAGAACTTTTTCTTCCAATGTATCACACTTCAGCTCCAAATTTGTACAAGTAACCGTCAATTTCTTAATAAGTTCCATACTAGTCTCATCACTTCGACCTGTGTGACCTGGTCCGAGAGGTGAATCACTGACATTGTCATCATGTACAACATTATCCATCAATTCATTTGTCACTGTCCTTTCCTCATCACTCGACCTGTGTTACCTGATCTGAGAGGGGAATCTTTGGACATAAACTCAGTATCAAACCTAGTTTGATCATCTGAGCCCCCTATGTTTTCCATTTGGCTAGGGTTACCATCATTGGAATTAGATTCATCATAATCCTCTTCACTAGATGTTGCCTTGGTTTCGGTCTTAATGATGTTATCACTGTCCTGCTTTGCTGCTAAGCTAGAAGCAGTAGTGACAGCCCTTGCCAACATGTCCCCTTCATCACCTAGGACAGCCTCATCTGGTACAGCCATACTAACACTATCCTGAGGTAGATCAGTGTTCTTATTGGTTTTCCTACGGGTATAGTGTATTTTAGGTTGTGTAGCATATGCAGAAAAATTGGGTGTGTGATGGGAATGTTAGGAATACAATTATTCCTATAGAAGACTCGGTCACCTAACTGATGTAGTAGCATTTAAAGTTAGCTCGTAGTTAGTTTATTAGTTAGTTAGATATTAGTTTAGTCTAAGTAACATCGTGGAAGAAGGACGGGTCTTACCCACTGTATGCCTGATCCACAGCCCGGGTGTGGGCGTTTTTATGTTTCTTTGTAGGATTAGTATAAATACCCTTCTCCACATGTGGAGAGTGTTGGACCTTCATTCACAAGCTAATAGACTACAAGTTTCTCTCAAGGCTCCCATCTCATTCTTTCTCTAATCTCTCTCTCTAAAAATTCATCTCATTCGATCCATAAATCACAAGAACCATACATGTTATGTTTATGAGTATACTACAATTGGTATCAAGAGCCATGGTTACATCTTAGGGCCTTGGATATTCGGATTTGGTGTGGTTTTTGTGTAGCTTTTGTGAGTTAGAAGAGTTTTATTCAAAACATCTTGGTTTGATCTTTCTTGTGTTATTTGATGTGTTAGAGATGTACTTTTATGATCCTTAGTGTTAGTACAACATTGTGTTTCAGTTGGTTTTACTATTTCATAAGCTTATTTGAAGTTTGGATTGAGTTTTGGTCGAATTTCATTGTTGCGACTAGCTCCATTGTTTCATTGCTTCACTGCGATTAGCTCCTGATCTCTGTGGTTAGTTTGTCTGCGATTACTATTTTGGGAAAAAAAACAAATCGCAAGGAAAGTGACATTTTTGGACTCTTGTCAACTGTGACTAGCTCCTACAATTAGATGGTCTGCGGTTGGTATCTGAGACCATCTGACAGTGTTTAGCTTCTGCGGTTTAGTGGACTGCGTTTAGTTTCTGCGGTTTGCTACTTGCTGTGGTTAGTGATTTGCGTGTAATCCATTTTGTGGTTTGTGTACTCTGCGGTTAGTTGCTCCCTGCGGTTAATTGACCTTGTGATTACCTTTCTCTGTGGTTACCTATCTTGCGGTTACCTTCCACTGCGATTTGCTCTCCTTGCGTTTATCTCCTATTGCGATTAGTGCATACAGTTGCGACTATCTCACATTATTTAGCAATTTACTAAGTGATGAGATTCATGTGATTGGGTAATCAATTTGCAATTCGTGTATTGTTGTAACCTTAGTCGTTTCAATTGATCTAATTGTGATTTGACGTTGTGAGATAATCCTTACGACTTGACTAATCTCAATTGGTTATATTGCAACCGGACTTGTCACAACTTAACACTTCATGCAAACTGTGACTCATCTGGTATCTCTCTATTAGTTCAATCTGCTGAATATATCTTCCGGTTTCTTTTGTTGACTTTAGTAAAATCCCTAGAAAGAATCATTTCTCGGTTTAAGTCACTAAAGCTGTAAAATCCCGTTAGAAGACTTTGGGATGTCGACTGTATCTGATGATATTCAAGCTGCTGGGTCCGACACCCGACCTCCAATGCTAGACAGGACAGATTATGAATCATGGGCGCAAAGAATCAGATTGTACTGCTTGGGTAAAGAAAATGGTGAGAACATTCTACGATCTATCGATGAAGATCCTATGCAGATGGGTAGAACCAGAGATGCTATCTCCACTGCTGAGGATGGCTCTGTTGTTCAGGGAATTGATAGACCACGCACTTACAATGATCTCACTGATGTTAAAAAGAAGCGCTATGATGCTGACATTCGTGCCTCCAACATAGTAATACAAGGGTTACCCAAAGATGTGTACAAGCTAATCAACTTCAACACTGAAGCCAAAGTGGTGTGGGATAATGTCAAAATGCTTCTGTCTGGCTCAGAGCTGACCAAAGAAGACCGTGAATCTCAATTATATGATGAGTTTGAGCATTTCAAAATGAACCCTGGTGAAAGCATTACCGATTACTATGTCAGATTTCACAAGCTGGTTAACGACATGAGAATGATCAGAATGACAATGCCCAACATTCAACTCAACTCTAAGTTTGTGAACAACATGTCACCTGAGTGGGATCGGTTTTTCACTGCTGTCAAGTTCAACAAAGGATTGAGAAATACGAACTATGAGCAATTGTTTGCTTATTTGCAACAACATGAGAAGCATGCTGCTTATGATCGTCAACTAAGAGAGAAACTCAATCCAACAGTCACCAGTGACTCACTTGCTTTCATGAGTAGCATGGTGTCAACTAATCAACATGTGTCATCAATGGATCACTCATCGCTACAGTCATCAGCCGCCATGAACACTCATCTCGACTTAGGATACTCTCATACAGACAAGATGATTGATAATCTCTCCAATCAAGTTTCTCTACTGGTTCAACATTTCAGGGCTGCACTCCCAACTTCCAACAATCAACTCAGAACTTCCTCCAGTCCACGTAATCAAGCCATTGTGGAAGAAGGAAAAGTAATGGTGCAAAACATTCAGGGAAGACAGAATATGAATCAAAGAAATGCTGTGCGGGGTAACTTTCAGAGCAGAGTTGGAAATTTGAATCAGGGAAAAGGAAGGCAACCAAAATGTTACAACTGTGGGGGTCTAGGTCACATCGCCAGGAATTGCACTATGCCAAAACGTCCTCAAAACTCAGATTATTTCAAGGACAAAATGTTGCTCATGCAAGCTCAAGAGAATGGAGTTGTGCTTAATGAGGAAGAATTGGCGTTCATTGCTGGGGATGATGGAAAGACATTTGATGATGATGTGGATGAACGACTAGTTCAGGATTTAGCTCTTAATGATCCAAACATCTTCCAGGCAGAGGATTGTGATGCTTTCGACTCAGATGTTGATGACGAACCCACCGCTCAGACAATCTTCATGGCTAATCTATCATCAATTGTCTCACCTGCACAACAATATGGTCGCTCCAACTCATCCATCATATCTGAGGTACTAAAACTATATGATAAATGTGATGAACAGAAGAACTTCTGTGATATACGACAAAATAATGTTTGTGAATCAAATGAGGCTAAATTGGAAACCATCAAAATGTTCCCAACTGAGCAACATTTGGATCACGAAAAGTATTCTGACGTATCATGTGGAAAGTCTTCTGTTGTGTGTGAAAATGATGTGATGCATGAGCAATCTATATGTAACGATGTACAACAAACGAACGTTGATGAATTAGATACTGCAAATTTGGGGAATAGCAATATTGTCCCATATGAGCAATATGTGAAGCACAACGTCGAGTCTGTTGTACCAAGTGATATATCCTCTGCTGATGAAGAAATGTGTGATTTAAATGAGTATACGGTTGTTGCACCAGATGATACCCTAACCACTAGGATAAATACTCTTAGGGATCAAGTAAGGTTCTATGAACAATGTGCTAAATTTGAGCTTATAGAACGTGAACATAAAATGGAATTGCAAATGCATGCCTACATCACTGAACAAAATTTGAAGGAAATGGCCTTTAAACAAGAGATTAAATCTATTCAAAATCAACTTGAACGTGCTTTTAAGGAAAAACAGGAAATTCAGGATAGTGTAAAACTCCTAAAAAGTGAATTTCAACAAAAGGAAACTAAACTATTAAACGAATTTTCCAACCTTAAGCAGTTGAAAAACAAACTTGAAAACAAGTTGTTTGTCCTTGGTCAAACACCTCAAACAGCTCAAATGGTGGAAAAGCACATGAAACTGCGAGATAAGCATAGTAATAAGGATTTAGGGATGCCTAAAACAAATTTCCTTAAGAGCGTTAGAGACTCTCAACCCGCCCTCTATGATGCTAAGATTATGCTTACTCCCAATCATGATCCCCCAAATAGTTCATTCGATGAAGAATTAGAGGAACTTGATTCTGCCAATAGAGAGAGATTTGATAAAAAAAAATGAAGGATCCAAAGTGAATTAAACACCGAGTCATTGTTAAGCCCCATGATTATTATGAATAAAATCGAGTGACTGTTTTTGCACCACAAACTAAGTTAACACCATAACAGGTATTTTGGCCCCTAGACATTGAGAAAATAAAAGCTGAGGAAATTATGGCCAAGACATCCCTAAAGGTAGCTGCCCCAACGGTGTATCCCCCCAATACACCGATGCGCTTAGTTCAGTTGTCACTTCCCACAAAATGTAAAACTCTTATTAGCATTTATGTCCTGTGTCAAATGTTCACTAATTTCGATAAAACATGCAAAAAGAGAATCACACCAACGGGAATCACTGAGGGTGAACGGGGATTTGAGCTAACTAAATAGTGTTACTTAACTGAAGTCATCCCATTTTTTAAATTATTCAAAGAACACTTTGAGGGTCTACGACAATCCCTTGACAGTGAGCTTAAGGAAATGAAAGAAGTGTTTAAAGATGTGGAAAATGAGTGTAAACAAAAAGCAATAGATCTTCAGGATAGTGAAATTGCCAGAAAAAATATTCTCATCATGAATGACAACTTGATTGCTAAATGTATTTCACAAGATGTGTTTTACACTGCTACAAAATCTTCTCTTAATGCTAGTCAGTTTCATGAAATGTCTATTGTTTTGAATAACCTTCGCAATCGTGTTGTTGAGCTTGAGAGGGAGAATGGGAAATTGCTTGAAAAAATTCAAAATGATGATCATGATAACATTGTGGAAAACTAGAAGGGGGGGTTGAATAGTTTTACGTCTTTTTAACTCGTTGTAAAAATAGTTTTAGTGTTTTCTCAACTTTTAAAAACTTAGATTCGATAATATGTGATCTCAACTCTTGCACAATCTGAACAACAATCAATAAGTAATAAATAACAATGATAAGTAATGAAATGAGTAAGAGATGGAAAGATCGAACCGCGAGACAAGAGATTTATAGTGGTTCGGGTACAAGGACACCTTCCTTGCCCTACTCCACTCCCCGAGCACCTAACTCGAGAGTTTTCTTCACTATATCAACAAGCTCCCTTATGGTGGAGAAAACCGTACACACCAATTTACACACCAATTTGCACACCAATTTACACACCAATAATCACACCACAACTTCTTCACACCTAAGTCACAACTTCTACACACCTTCTTCTACTTCACAACTAACTACTCCACACCTATCTTCTTCACACCAATCTAGTTCCTAATTTTTCTTCTTCACACCAATCTACTAACTAATCACACAATCTATATCTAGCACAACTATCTACAATCAAATATTCACAACAATCTTCACAAAGAATAATGTAAATGATCTTTGATGATGCACCAACAACTTGGATGTGGAGATCACAACAAGTTGTAATACTTCTTGTCTTGAGGGATAGAAGTATTCTTCTCTTGCACTTAAGAGGATGAAGGTTGAATCACTTTGAAACAAAGAATTATACACTTATGATCAAAGGATAAGATAATAGAGATTTGGATCTAGATCAGAAAGTTTAGAAGTGCAAAAGGTGAGAAAATTCTGAGAAGTGAACCAGTATTTATAGGGGAGAAAAATACTGTTCTGGAGCGTGGCCGGTCCCCTTAATGATTAAGGGGCCGCCTAAGGAATTAAGGGGGCCGCCCCTTCAGAACGTTGGTTTTTCTTGTCTTTTAGTGGGGAATATTTTTCTGGATAGAATTTGCCATTTTTGGTTAGAAATTTGAAATCATATATTTATAATGAATTAAACATATTCTTTTAATTCCAAAAGTAATTTTGTAAAAGATATAAGATGTTTAATACATTTTATAAAAATTCAAGTGATTAGAAAAATTTCCTTTGATCATGAAATGTAATAAACCCTTTGTTTATTCATACCTTAAGTGATATTGAATCAAAGACAAGTATTAAGCACTAAAAACTTGTTTACGTCATAAGTTTTAGATTAATGAGTTTATGCTTTGTAATCATCAAAACATAGAGACATTGTTAATTATGCTAACAATGTTTTAAAACATTATTTATGTCAACAGTCTCTCCCTTTTTGATGATTACAAAACCTTAAACTCATTAGGCCTAAAAAATAATTTTTAGACAAGAATTTAGAGTTTAACATTCTCTTCTCCCCCTTTTTGTAAAATCAAAAAGGTTAAGGCTCCCCCTTGATGTGAACTCCCCCTCATTTGAGAACACCAAGAGAGTGAGCTATGGAAATCTTGGCTACACAAAATATTAGAAGAGACAAGGCACATATACATGCAAAGCAAAAAATAAAAATAAAAAATAGATTCATTCAAGCATCATAGAAAGCATTACAACATTTAATATGCTTAAGGCATATTAATCATAATAAAACAAAAGAAAAGACATAGTCCTATATTGCCTAGAAGGAACAATTGGACTTGCTTGCAACTCATGGTTGATTGTTTTATTTGCTTGAAGGATAACATAAGCATAAAGCTTAGTTGTTAGATGTAGAAGGATATGGAGTGGGGTATGGAGCGGAAGAGGTGGCCCTTACGATATTGTATCGTGTTAGGGGTGGAATGGGATGAGGTCGAGTGAGGAGATATTCAATCCAAGAAATATCTTCACTCAAGTAAAGGATTTGTTTTTGGAGAAAGATGCAACAAGGGCAATAGTGAGTGTGGTTTGTAACTTGATCCAAGTTGAGAGAGTGAGGAAGGCAATTGTTGTATGGTGATGATGGAGGTTGCCCTTTGTTGCGTTGTGCAAGATGCATGGCATTGAGATCACGAAGATCATGGATTTATGATATTTCATCACGGAACTTTTGCTTTTCCGTGGTAATGTGGAGAAAGTCATTGTGTTGATATGGATGAATTGGGTTTGTGTAGTTGGAGTTGTAGTGGGATGGTTGATCAAACTTGTATGGATCATTACAAGTGATTGGAGGATGAGGTGAGTGATTTGGCATGAAGGAAGATATTTGGCCAATGTTGTATGGTTTGTAAATAGGATCAAATGAATGTCCTTGTGAATTTGGTGGAAAGTTTTGGAAGTAAGTGGTTGGTGGTGTTGAATGACTTCCAACTTCATGTGTTATGATGGATTTGTTTCGAGGGCTTTTTCTTCGCCAAACGGGTTTTTCCGTCATTTTTGCAAGCCTTGAGGCTTTTGGTTTGGGTTTGTTTGGAGAAGCCATGAAGGGATGAGTGAGGAGTTTTGAGGATTAGGGGTATTTATAGTGTAAGATTTGTGTGTTTATGGATGGGTAAAGTTAGTTTGGGAGATTAGGACAAAGTGTGTTGGTGAAAATTGGGAAATGTAGGTTGAAATGGGCTAAAAAGCAGAAAAGATTCTGTAAACCCGACCATCAGATGGGCGGTCCCCTTAATGATTAAGGGGGTCACCTTACAAAATTAAGGGGGCCGCCCATCTGGTGATTTCCAGGTTGCCAGAATTGGGTTTTTGGCAGAAAATTTGCAGAAAGGTTGTGTGTTTGGATTAGAGTTCAAGCAAGTTCAATTCCCTTAGGCAATATAGAATCTAATCTAATCAAGATATAGCATGCATGCAAAAACATATAGGCAAAAGAGCAAATAATCAACACATAATAAGCAATAGGAGGCAAGTAAAGGCAAGAACACTTAAGCTTCCTAATGCACCTATCTTAGATTAAAGGCAAAGGTAATTAGTGAGTGAAAAAGTAGTGATGCATCAAGATGACAACATTATTAGTGAATTTGTCCTAGTGTGTGTCTATATGCAACAAATGTGGAGTTGTGATTGTTTCGACTCCTAAATGCAAAAAGAAATAATGATCCTATGAAACAATCCAAATGATCTCCTTGATTTAATTTTTGCTCAATCATGAATGTCAAAGACATATATTAGATTATATACCTTGACGATTTATGCGAGAGTTTATGCATGATTTTGAAAGACAATGTTTTAAAAATTAGTCAACAAGTAAAGGAAAATGATCTTCATGTGATTCCTAGTTTGTGAGAATAATTTTTAGAGAAAATTGATTGAGTATTACAAAAAGGTTTATGCAAAGAAAATAAATCTTCTCAATCTTTAGTTTTGTGCGAAATAGATTCCTAGACTCAGAAAAGAAAAAATTTAAGAAAAATAAATTTTATGCAAGTATAAACTTGTATTAATTCAATATAATTTAGTCAACTTGTTCCATCATTCCTAATCCTAAACGCAAGTGGTTGAATAATTCACGCTTAAGGGGTTTTGTGAATATATCCGCAATGTTGTCTTCCGATGCAACCTTTTTTATAGATATATTTCCTTTTTGTACATTATCCCTAAGAAAATTGTGACGTATTTCTATGTGTTTAGTCCTAGAGTGTTGCACCGGATTTTTACTTAAATCTATCGCACCTTTGTTATCGCACATAATGGGGACATTTTCTAACCTAATGTCATAGTCTACGAGAGCTTGTTTCATCCATAGTGCTTGTTGACATGCCTTTCCGGCACTTACATATTCGGCTTCGGTGGTAGAAATAGCAAGAGTGGTTTGCTTCTTCGAAAACCAAGATGTTAGACAACATCCCATAAATGTGCAAATACCGCTAGTGCTCTTTCTATCTACGTAGTCTCCCGCATGATCCGAATATGCATAGACAATGGTTTCTATGCCGGATCCCTTAGGATACCATAATCCTAAGTGTCTAGTGCCTTTAACATATCGGAAGATACGCTTAACCGCTTCTAGGTGAGAGGTTTTGGGATCCTCTTGAAAACGGGCACAAAAGCAGACACTAAACATGATATCGGGTCTACTTGCCGTCAAGTATAGTAAACTACCTATCATTCCTCTATACTTGGTGTTATCTACGGACTCACCTTCATCGTCCTTTGTGAGCTTTACTTCCGTAGACATGGGGGTTTTCATGGGTTTTGAGTCTTCTAGGCCAAATTTCTTAAGCATTTCCTTAATGTACTTAGATTTGTTAAAAAAGATTCCATCTTCTAATTGTTTTATTTGTAATCCTAGGAAGAAATTAAGTTCACCCATCATACTCATCTCAAACTCATCATGCATGATTTTGGCAAATTCATCACACATGTCTTGACAAGTCGATCCAAATATAATGTCATCAACATATATTTGGACAATGATGAGATTTGGGTCTTTCCTTTTAGTGAAAAAAGTGTTATCTACCATTCCCATGGAATAATCATGTTTAATAAGAAAAGCTTTTAATCGATCATACCAAGCTTTGGGAGCTTGTTTGAGTCCATACAAAGCTTTCTTTAACTTATAAACATAATCAGGTTTTACGAAGTCAATGAATCCTGGAGGTTGTGCCGCATATACCTCCTCATTGATAAAACAATTAAGGAATGCACTTTTCACGTCCATTTGGAATAACTTAAAATCTAGGGTGCAAGCATAGGCAAGTAATATCCTAATCGATTCTAGTCTAGCTACGGGGACATAAGTTTCGTCATAATCAATTCCTACCTGTTGATTATAGCCTTGGGCGACTAACCTAGCTTTATTCCTAGTAACTATTCCATTCTCGTCTAACTTATTCCTATATACCCATTTGGTTTCTATGATGGTCATATTTTTTGGATTTGGGACTAATTCCCAAACATCATTTGCCTTAAATTGATTTAATTCTTCTTGCATAGCTATAACCCAACTTTCATCCTTTAAGGCCTCGTTAATATTCTTAGGTTCTATTGCTGAGAGGAAACAAAAGAAATTGTTTTTATCTTGGGCTTGTGACCTAAGGGTTCTCTGGTTGAGATGTCCTATTATATTATCTAATGGATGTGATCTGGATTATTTAATATTAACAGTTTCGTTATTTTCTAAGTGAATGTCTTCACTATCATTTCCTATGGGTTTTGTTTTACTAACCTCAATAGCTTCATCTTCGACTAAATCATCATCTTCTAAAGGTAATGTTTTAGGAGGTGGTGGTGTTTCATCAAATGTTACATTTAGTGATTCCTCTACTTTCATGGAGTGTTTGTTAAGTATTATATATGCTTTGCTATTTAGTGAGTATCCTAAAAATATTCCTTCATATGATTTTGGATCAAACTTAGTGAGGTAATCCTTAGTGTTTAAAATATAGCATTTACTTCCGAATACCCTAAAGTAGCTTAAGTTTGGTTTTCTACCTCTTAATAACTCAAAAGGAGTTTTTCTTAGAATTCTTCTAATTGATACCCTATTTAAAATATAAGTTGATGTATCTACGGAGTGACACCAAAATTTTTGTGGGATGGATTGTTCATTTAACATAGTTCTACTCATTTCTTGTAGTGACCTATTTTTTCTTTCTACTACGCCATTTGATTGAGTAGTACGAGGAACGGAGAAATTGTGAGATATTCCATTTAACTCACAATATTTTCCGAATTGTACTTCGTTATCAAATTCCCTACCATGGTCCGTCCTAATGGCAACTATTGAGCATCCTAATTTATTTTGAATCATTTTACTAAATATTTCAAATTTTTCAAAGGCTTGGGTTTTGTCACTTAAAAACCTAGTCCACGTGTATCGTGAGTAGTCATCTACTATTACTAAGGTATATTTGTTTCCTCCATAGCTCCGCACAGCGGATGGACCAAAAAGATCCATATGTAATAATTCTAGGCACCTAGTAGTGGATACTAAATTCTTAGCTTTGTGACTAGCATGAGCTTGCTTTCCAATTTTACATGCATCACAAAAATGCTTGTCATATTTTAAATTAGGCAAATTTCTAACTAATTCCTTAGAGGCCAAAGATTGTATTTGTTGCATGTTAGCATGTCCTAATCTCCTATGCCACAATGTAGAGTTTTCATCTAGGGTCGTTAGGCATATCCTATCCTCAGGTTTGTTTCCTAATTTCATAACATATATGCCACCTTTCCTAATTCCTCTACCTATAATTTTTCCATTCTTAACTATTTCGCTATCCTCTTCAGTAAATGTGACTCTACATTTATTATCACATATTTGTCCTACACTAAGCAAGTTATATGTTAAATTATCTACATGCTCTACATTTTCAATAGTAAGAGAGTCTTGAGAAATCATACATTTGCCAATGATTTTTCCACGTAAGTCACTACCAAAAATAACGTTACCTCCATTGTATGCCTTGTATGTAGAGAATAGCTTGCGGTTCCCCGTCATGTGCCTCGAACATCCACTATCTTTGATCCATTCGTCAGGTTCCAAGTCAATTCCTAAACATATTTCGTCGGTTTCTTTTGCCATGAAACACTTTTCGTCTTTTGGATTTTCAACTTCTTCTTTGTCACTATCACTCCAAGTTCCACTAACAAAAGCGCCTTGATTTTCATAACCCGGTGGCTTTAGACATTCGCCAATGAGATGATTTGGACTTCCACATCTAAAGCACTTTCTTTTCCCGTAGTTGTCACTTCTATTTCTTTGGAATGCTTTTCTTTCGTCTCGTGATGATCTAGTGAATCTTCCTCGTCTCTTGAAAAACTTCTTGAATTCTCTTACGGCCATTGCATATTCTTCGTCTTCACTTTCGTCACTTGAATCATCATCATCACTAGGTTCCTTTTTGGCTTTTAGAGCAATGGATTTGGTTTGTTCTTTCTTGACTTTGACCGTTTCCGAATCTCTTCTTATGATTTCTTCATGAACCTTCAAGTTGCCAATTAGTTCATCTAGTGATAATGTCATCAAGTTCTTTGATTCTTCAATTGCCGTGACCTTAGCTCGCCATTTTGGATGCAATGCCCTAAGAAATTTCCTAACACAATTTTTACTAGAAAATGTCTCATCAAGTGCTTTTAAACTTGTGATAATAGTGTTAAACTTAGCAAACGCATTATCAATTGATTCCTCTTCCGGAATCGTAAATTGTTCATATTGTTGTACAAGAAAATCTATTTTATTATCTTTGACTTGGCTATTACCTTGGTGAGTAATTAGTAAAGAATCCCAAATTTCTTTGGCGGTTTTACACATAAAAATTCTTTCATATTCTTTGCGTGGTAACGCATTATAAATGACCATTTTAGCCTCATTATTTTGAATAGGAGGAAAATCACCAAAGGTTATAATATGCCAAAGATCAAGATCTTTTGATTTTACATACGTTTCGAATCTATTTTTCCAATATAAAAATCCATCACTTTCAAATAGTGTTGGTCTTTGCATAGATTGCCCTTCTAAATATTTTTCAAATTCCATAGATCGTTACAAGTTTTAAAATACAATATATTTTAAAAATCTTGCTAGACGTGTCTCTGATACCAATTGTGGAAAACTAGAAGGGGGGGTTGAATAGTTTTACGTCTTTTTAACTCGTTGTAAAAATAGTTTTAGTGTTTTCTCAACTTTTAAAAACTTAGATTCGATAATATGTGATCTCAACTCTTGCACAATATGAACAACAATCAATAAGTAATAAATAACAATGATAAGTAATGAAATGAGTAAGAGATGGAAAGATCGAACCGCGAGACAAGAGATTTATAGTTGTTCGGCTACAAGGACACCTTCCTTACTTCAGATAGCAACCCGTTTTTCAAAATGAGGAAAACACGTCGCCAAAAAGACGGTTGTTCCTAGCAAAGGGTGCCATTCATCCGAGCGTGAATTACTTTATATTCATGCACCCTCGATCTAATGTACGCTTCAGTGCATTATTTCTTGATAAAAAAGAGAAGTCTTCTTTTTACCGCCAAATACTTTCTCTTCTATGATTTTTCCAGAAAGTATTTTGTGCAAAACTTGGTGGTACCATAAGATTTTGATTGAAAATCAAATTGTACTCAAAATTTTGATAAAATTTTTCTCTCAATCAATGACTTTAATATTTTATGCAAATATTTCAGTTGTAACATCCGTCATTGATTGAGGGGGAGAGTGATTTCTCAAAATTTTATGTATCGTCAAAACTCTCCACACTTTGTACAAAATGTTGAAATAAAATGATTTGTGTGGTTATGTGTCAGAATGAGAAATTCTGAAAGAGTTTTTGTTAAAACTTCAAATCTTTTGTAAACTCATCAAATCTGACACATAACAACCTCCCTCACAGATTGAGGGGGAGCATGGAAAAAGTTCCTTTTTATCAGACAATATTAAAATTGACCGCATTTCTCTCCCAAACGTTTTCTAACTTATTTAAATCAATTGAGATAAAAAATGTCACAATTCGTAATTTCAGGTCCTTGTTCAGATGTCGAAATTTCATTATTCATCTCAGAAGTAACTATTCATCAGTTACTATTCACCAATCACTATTCATCATTTTACTATTCATCATTTTTTGTGTCAGTTTGAGATTTCGAGAAGCGTTAAAAAAATTTACTATTCACATGACACTATTCACTTCCGAAGAGAAACCACTATTCATGTACTTTATTTATTTTATCGTAAATTTGGTTTACGGGTAATTAAATTCGCGAAACCAGTCAGGTTTAGCTGCGAATTCATGAAATCATCAGTAGGGACACTTCATACGGACTAGAAATAGTCTGCATATCATCATTATGGCACTTGCATACTATTCCACTCGTAGGATATTTAAATTGGTACTTTTGGTATAATTAACTTTTACGTATATTTATTTCTAAATAAACGATAACACACGACCAAAAATGTGACTAACATGTCCGACACTCCCGACTATGATCCCAATATATTTTTATATTCATTTTAATAATATAAAAATTATAATATTAATTTACCCGGTGTTTTGGAAATTTATTTAATTATTATCGTAAGTTTACTAAAATTACGACGGTTTTCGTAGAAACTAAATAATAATTATCTAAACACTCAATAATTATACCAAACATATTTTTACAATTTTTACGACTTTATTATGTCCCGGTTAACTCCGTTAAAATTTATTTTTAGTTAACTCGGTACCCGGTATTCCCTAAAACTATTAATATCTACATAATATCCACAAAAGTCTTACAAAATATCACACAATCCCATTTTTTCTTTCATCTCCCATCCATTGCCGCCCCCCCCCCCCCCCTCCATATCAATCTCTTACATGTTTGAAAATGTCATACTAACCCTCATTAATACTTACACCACTTTGTCTACAATAATACATAAGATATTTTTCTACAATAATACATAGGATATTTTTTTCTCATTTTTCAAGTTACAAAAAAACTCATTCTCTCTTTTTCTATCTTCTATGAACCGGCCACCACAAGACCACAAGAAGGAACCAAGTATTTTTCAAGATCAAGTGTTTTTCAAGTTCCATTAGTTACCTATTTTAAGGTTTTGAAATAAAAACCTTTAGGTTAATTAGGTTTTCATCTCCAAAACTCTCCAATCTTTCAAGTAAGCATGTCAAACTCATCTTTCTAATTTTACCAAGTTTTTACAAGATTCATATGATATATATACTAGATCTACATGCATATGCTATTTATACCACTCCATTTTATACATATCTAACTTTTGAGCCATAGAAATATATTATAGTTAGATCCTTGTTAGATCTACTTGATTTATGATGTTTAGGAACCCATGACACCCTAAAAAGGTGTATGGTAGGATTAGACTAGTTTTGTGGCGATTGAAAGTGGTTTGGTTGAAGTTGGAACTAGATTGGAACCCTAGAAATGGTTTTTGAAACATTACATATACCTACTGTCCATATTTTTAAAACGTGGGAAACTCAGTAGTTTATGGGTAATTTTTGACCAAAGATTTAGAAAATACTTTCAAAAACGAATCCGTGGGCGAAAGAACGGATTAAAACAAGCTTATAACGAAGAAGTTATGATTTTTGCAAGTTAATTGACGAAAACTATTTTCTGAAAATCTGCATGCTGTTTGACAATTTTCGACGGACAAATAGAGGCGTTAGACGTAACCTAGAGGAGCCGAGATATCGAAAATATATTAATACATACTAAGATGAATCCGTGGATATAAAGAACGAGGAAAATGAACTTAAGACGACCAAGTTATACACGTTTTAAAATCGTCAAAACTATATATATATTTAGTCACTACTAGAAATAATATAACTACGTACTAAATGATATATTTTCTAGATTTCTTATACAAGGATTTTATTCTTAACTAACGATGTACGTACGACCCGAGGATTATTAATGCGACTACTAGACGTTATCTTAAGGTTTTCAAAATGAGGAATATAACACTAACATTTTATATACGATATATTACGACAAGTTTCTATAAGTCTAGTTGGACTTATTTTTCCTAAGTATGGAAAATACTTTACTTTGACAATAACTAGTATTTTCAAGTTACGAGTGGTATAGGTATCATGTGCATGTACATTCATTTCATCACGGCATGATCTAAAGTAGATCGTTATTACTCATATTAGGTTGCGGCTAGTGTTCGCGCCTTGTTGTCCCGATTATTTCATCACATTGTACTATCACTTCAGGTAAGTTTTCATAGCCCCATTTTCAATTACTTATTTGATTTCAAATCCCACGGGGGAGAATACATTGCATCAATTATTTTTGTACACGCCCAAGTATTCAATTCCATACATTGCTTAAGTTGCCTTACTACCAAGTTAAGTCCCCTTTATTATCATGGACCGTTAATTATAACGCCAAGCGAGAGTGAGTGGATAGATCTATCGAGGGTGACGCCTCCATTCATGTTTGGGTTGCTCCAACGGGTACGAATGCATTTCATGTCTAAACTATTTGAGTGTCTGGTAAACACTCCTTTGGGGCCAATACAATATTATGTCTAGCTTCGGGGTCATGAGCTTAAGAGACAATGTAGCATTTTGACATTTTTGTCGGTTTACTTTATACTTGTGGCTAGTGTACATACGATTTAACTTACAAACCTAGGGAATTCACCAACATTCGTGTTGACGTTTTAGCAATGTATTTTTAGGTTATTAAGGTAGCTCCTGCTAGCATGCATTTGGACCTTCATGGAGTCGCGGAGTCGACGCGTCTCACATATATATATATATTTCCTGCACTTATGAAACGTTTGATCTGGATTGAACTTGTTTTTTATGAACTTGCAACAACTTTTTGGGACCTATGTTTTGTAAACTCTGAAGGTTTTAATGATCAAACGATGTATTTTTCCAAACGACACTTTAGGTCGTTCAATATAACTGTAACTGTGGTGCTATGACAGTCACCCCCAAGTATTCAATTCCGCTGCCAGTCAGGTATTTTGGGGGTGTGACAGATTGGCATCAGAGCTAAGGTTATAGCGAACTAGGATGTATCTTGGACCCTAGACTATAACCACATCATCATAGCATCTCTTCATTTCATCATAGGTGCATATTCATTATACATGTTGTTTCATGCACACATTGTGCGAGTTATTTATACCCATACTCATATATATATATATATATATATATATATATATATATATATATATATATATATATATATATATATATATATATATATATATGATTATGTTGACCTGGTTCACAAGTGACATGTCTTCAGATACACACCCTGTCATCCTTTCATCGGATTCCAACATTGGAGATGCCTTGTCATCTTCCACTACCATTTTACTACTAGTTGCACTTACACTGCCATTGACACCATTGAGTTGTTATAGGAACAGGGTTTTCCTATCATCCAGCCCATACATAGAATGCCATTTGGTAGTGTATTCAGACTTAATCTTAATGGACATATTAGGATGCTTCTTGCAAAGAAGATAGTATGTTTTCTTTCCTTCACTAGTCGGGCGCTTACTACTCAGGTACTACCACTACCGTCAGCTACTTATTACACTATTGGTCGTCCCATAGTGTGTACTTCAGTTTTACCTTTTAGATGTCGCGAGGTTGCGCGAAAAAGGGTAGTATTCCATTCACTATTATCACCATCACATCTCAGAGACTCTACACCCATATATGACAGGCCGCTTGAGAAGCACCCACTATTTGACATACCATTACCATCTACCATACGTTACACCACCTTATAGGTTTCAGGTTGGTGAGAGTTTGAGAGCCTCTACTGCTTGATAGCCTACTACTCTTCATCGTTAGACGATGATCTCTAATTATTTGAAATTACCCATGAGTGTTTGAACGATACACTCTAAATAATACCACAAGCCTCACAAACACAATAAGAATTGCAACAAATCGCCCAAGGGTGGCATCTATCACAAGGACTCTATATTATCTTAGATATGATCGACTCATACCTCCATAACACAATAAACCAACAAGATACTTTGAACGGTATAATACCATCATGATGGAACTCATCACAACTCTCCCTTCATTATCAAGTTTGATTACACCACATTCTAAGCCAATGATTACATCATTAGTCGCTCTAGCAACACTTCACCGACCAATGTGGTCACATTAGTAGTTTTGACATATAATTACAACTTTGGAAAGATGCAAGTAAGACAATAGGATAAATAAAGACTAAGATGTCTTTACGATTAAATGGTCATGTTGACCAAGATAAGAGTGATTGCCCTAGTTTTCGTGTTTCGGAGATAATAACAATTCAAATAAGTCAAAGTCAAATTAAATTTTTGTACAAACAAAAAGATTTCTTGCAAACCTTACGAAGTACGACAAATTATTGATTTTCAATGGTTGGATTAAAACTCATTTTTGTTTAAGCAGCAATCTTCTTGAACTCCCTTTTTCCAAAGACATATATATATATATATATATATATATATATATATATATATATATATATATATATATATATATATATATATATATATATATATATATATATGAGATATTGTTTTTATCAAAATACAAAATATTTCGTAGTCACATCTTTTACATAACTATATTCATTACAAACTTCAAATAAAGTCACTCCAAAATACATTTATGATCAAATCTTTACAATGTTTCACTCAAATAAATGTTGTTAATTTTAGAAACCATATCTCCAAGAAGGAACACGCATAACTCATGAACGAATCTCGAAAGCAACCACTATACCTACTTTCTATTTGACCTTAGATGCGAAAGAAACCCCTCTACCAGAGATTGCCAATATTGATACACCATGCCTTAACACCACTATTTGAAATTACAACTTTTTTCGCTCATTCCATATTATAAGACCCTCACGCTAGTATAAGTTCGTTGAATTAAAAGATCAAGGTACAATTACTCAACAAAATTTATATTCTTCTCGGAGATCGATATAGTTTAGTCACAATGGGACAAGACCTCAATTTCATGAAAGGATATCGAGAAGTTTCACCTGACCATAAGGCATTTTGCTTGCATTCATGGAAAAACCAAACATCATTCGATGTGGTACCTACTTGACTCAGATCATCCGTACAACAATTTCCATTCTTTATACATTTTAGTCATGCCTAAAGGGATTACGCATTTGAACCTGCTAACTATACCTAGTATAAATTCTCGAATACTTCAAATCGTTGGCACCAATTTCTGCCCTATATCCTGTAACACATAGACTATCCTTTTCAGTTGACTGTAGATGCCTTAACGACACGTTCATCTTTCACGCTCCCAATATCACTACCATATTCTCGACCACTTCATAATCATAAACCACTGCCCTGTTGTGAACTAAGATGCTTACATTCTTTAAATAAGTGGATTAGTAGACTATTACCATACCATAAGATTCACCCATGTATCCAATAAACCATTCAACGAATTTTACTTCAAGCTATTTTACTACCATACGGGGAAATTGTTTTACGGAATTATTAAAAGAAACTATTTTATTACGACCCTATAAATTGATTTTTCCGTTATTGCACCAAGTATTTACTATTATTACGTGAAACAATTTTCATGTTACTTGAAAGGAAATGACTAGAATACCATTTTTCAAAACAAAACGTTGAACACCATCTAAAACTTTTGAGAAAAGTAATACTATTTTGACTAAATCAAGCATCGCATCATTAGTCCTCAATTATACATAGCCTGATCACCTATGTATAATTCAGGAAGGATTATGCCATGAAGTAAATAATTTTTTTTTTAGTATTGCTAATAACAATCTTCATGTGAAAGCGTTTTAAACAAGTAAACTCTTTTATAAATGTCTCTTTCTGACAAACTTTCCCCTGGATACTTACCTCACCTGTCACTCACTTAGCCATTAAGATGGACTTTCCATTGACTTCTTTAGGAGAGACTTTCCCTATCAAGTACTAGGAGGATTACTCGATACAAGAAAAACAATAAAAGGGTTACGGAACTACTAACCTAGACTAGAAGTGTACACCAAGACCATTTAGAACTCAACAACAATTCTAAGATGCCACTAGACCATCCGAACCACCATCTCTGACCTAGTTGTCCAATTCTATCATTCAAAGGTACTAGCAAGACTGAGCTACAGGATCGAACACATTGTGAAGGTACGCTAAACAACACTATAGAAATAAACCAAGCACCTAATTGAGACGGTAAAGCAATTCATTTAAACATGGCCTCATCTAAACGCAAACTCCCCTGCAGTAAGTTTACGCCAAGAATGATTGATTCGAATTATGGATATCGATATAGATTCCCCTAAAGCGTTGTGTCCTCAAGAAATTATAGATAACCTCACCTATACATCAAGAGAGGCATCAGGCCCAAGCATATCTCCCCAGCTTCATGTGGAAAGGAAATAGACATTCATCGACATAGTATCAATGGACACCCTCATTTTGCCAACATGATGACAATTTCAACGATAAACCATTTCAGGACTTAAGTTGGTTGAATACATAGGCTTGTAGTTTTGCCAGATAATCGCCAATAGGCATTTTCTAATATCAGGAACTAAACGTTAGGCATCTATGCATTTATGCGAACATTACCTATCCTACTATTTTATCCTGGTTAGTGTTTTCACTTTTAAATGAAGTTGATTTAAAAATTGCGTTTATACAAATCACATACCTCGTAGAAAATAGTTTTTGAATTGCCTATTTTGGACAAATATGATCCTTTTTGGTCAATATTTTGCAAAACCATTGTACAATGAGAAATTAATAAACATCAAACTTTGGTAAACGGTCCTATTCACTATATTTTAAAGACGGTTTCACATTTTTATAACTACTGAATTTTGAATCATCAAGAAAGAGATTACTTAGTAACCCATTTGCTCCATTTTCTAAATTAGTTTATTCGGAAAAATATTTCTACCAAAACTCACAATCACGAGATAAATTTTGAAAACCAATCACTTATGCATTTAGGGTTTTGCGATTTGACAATAAGGAATATTAGAATGTGTAATGAAGGAAATTAGGAGGAACGCCATAGATCGATTACAAACGTCAGTAATGGAGACCAAGCACAATAGGCAAAGAAAGACACATGTCTTAGCACCCATTAGACCAAAACACAAGGAATCGAAGTGTTACCCATATTCTATCTTCTTCGTATAACGCCCTTTTCGAAAAGTATAACGTTGTAGAATTAGTCACCAGATTCATTGTAACTGTTTCAATTATTCCTGATAAAGGTGATCGAATCACCTCAGACTTCTAGCAATCATTTTAAGATTTCCTTCGGTACCCCATTTAGATGTAAACACCGCCTATCATCCTCAGACCAATGGTCAGATCGAGAGGACAATTCAAACATAGGAAAGTTATGCTCAGAGAGTGAGCGGATTACTCTAGAAATGGTTGGACTAACCATTTATCATAAATCAGATCCGTTTGCAATGATAGTTATCGCACGAGCGAAGAGACTACACCATTTGAGGCACTTTATGGTTGAAGTACCAATTTCCCATTTACAGACCGAAATCGGAAAGTTAAATTCACTGGTCTAGAACTAAACTATGGAACAACAAAGGAAATTTCACAAGTCAAGAACCAGTTACAAGCAACGTGAAACTGGTAGGAGTTAGGTTGGTGCATGACGGACATCATGCGGATTGAGTATCCCTGAATAGCAAACCATCTAGATTCAAGTGGGAGAACGAACCAAGTTGAAAGCTTTGCCTTGGAGAAGCATGATACAATTTTGGTAACACAAGAGATTGAACCTCTAGTATATTGAACCATTTAAGATTCATTTTAGAATCGACCAGCTGACATACAAATTTGAGTTCTGGCAGAGTTCAGCAACATATATTACCAATATCACATTGTAAACCTCAAGAAGCGCTGATCATCTATCGACGGACCGAACGCGGAAAAAGGCCAAATTCATTATTTCTGTAAGCACTCATGAAATAACCAGGAATTTCCTGCAAATCAAGAGTCAGTTACAAGTCGATAAGTTGTAAACCCTTAGAATTTCAAGTTGGTGGTAGGGTCACATTAAAAGTTCTGCCTAGGAAAGGCACGATACCATTCAGAAAAATCCAGGAATTTAAACTCGATGTACACTGGACCATTTAAAATTTCAGACAGAGTAGGCCAGTAACCCTCAGACTTGAGCCTTGTTGGAAAGTTTCAAGATTACACAAACATGTTTCACAATTTCAAATCCCAAGAAATGACTTTCAGATTAGTCACTCATGATTCCATTGGAAGGGATCGAAACCAATGACAAACCTAAATCTGGTAGGAGAACCAGTAGAAATCATGGACCGTGAGGTCGAATGGTTGAAGCAAAGTCGAATTCCTATCGTGAAAGTTCACTGGAATTCTTGAAAAGAACCCGAATATACTTGGGAACGGGAAGACCAAATGCAACTCAAGTATCCACGTCTTTTTACCGAATATACTTCAGAGACCAACCAAAACTGAACTTTGGAACGAAGTTCCTTTTTGAGGGGAAGACTGTCACAATTCGTAATTTTAGGTCCTTGTTCAGATGTCGAAATTTCATTATTCATCTCGGGAAGTTACTATTCATCAGTTACTATTCACCGATCACTATTCATCGTTTTACTATTCATCATTTTTTGTGTCAGTTTGAGATTTCGAGAAGCGTTCAGAAAATTCACTATTCACATGACACTATTCATTTCCGAAGAGAAACCACTATTCATGTACTTTATTCATTTCATCGTAAATTTAGTTTACGGGTAATTAAATTCGCGAAACCAGTCAGGTTTAGCTGCGAATTCATGAAATCATCGGTAGGGACACTTCATACGGACTAGAAATAGTCTGCATATTATCATTATGGCACTTGCATACTATTCCACTCGTAGGATATTTAAATTGGTACTTTTGGTATAATTAACTTTTACGTATATTTATTTCTAAATAAACGATAACACACGACCAATAATGTGACTAACATGTCTGACACTCCCGACTATGATCCCAATATATTTTTATATTCATTTTAATAATATAAAAATTATAATATTAATTTACCCGGTGATTTGGAAATTTATTTAATTATTATCGTAAGTTTAATAAATTACGACGGTTTTCGTAGAAACTAAATAATAATTATCTAAACACTCAATAATTATACCCAACATATTTTTACAATTTTTACGACTTTATTATGTCCCGGTTAACTCCGTTAAAATTTATTTTTTGTTAACTCGGTACCCGGTATTCCCTAAAACTATTAATATCTACATAATATCCACCAAAGTCTTACAAAATATCACACAATCCCATTTTTTCTTCCATCTCCCATCCATTGCCACCCCCCCCCCCCCCATATCAATCTCTTACATGTTTGAAAATGTCATACTAACCCTCATTAATACTTACACCACTTTGTCTACAATAATACATAAGATATTTTTCTACAATAATACATAAGATATTTTTTTCTCATTTTTCAAGTTACAAAAGAAACTCATTCTCTCTTTTTCTATCTTCTATGAACCGGCCACCACAAGACCACAAGGAGGAACCAAGTATTTTTCAAGATCAAGTGTTTTTCAAGTTCCATTAGTTACCTATTTTAAGGTTTTGAAATAAAAACCTTTAGGTTAATTAGGTTTTCATCTCCAAAACACTCTAATCTTTCAAGTAAGCATGTCAAACTCATCTTTCTAATTTTACAAAGTTTTTACAAGATTCATATGATATATATACTAGATCTACATGCATATGCTATTTATACCACTCCATTTTATACATATCTAACTTTTGAGCCATAGAAATAGATTATAGTTAGATCCTTGTTAGATCCACTTGATTTATGATGTTTAGGAACCCATGACACCCTAAGAAGGTGTATGGTAGGATTAGACTAGTTTTGTGGTGATTGAAAGTGGTTTGGTTGAAGTTGGAACTAGATTGGAACCCTAGAATTGGTTTTTGAAACATTACATATACCTACTGTCCTTATTTTTAAAACGTGGGAAACTCAGTAGGTGATGGGTAATTTTTGACCAAAGATTTAGAAAATACTTTCAAAAACGAAGTCGTGGGCGAAAGAACGGATTAAAACGAGCTTATAACGAAAAAGTTATGATTTTTGCAATTTAATTGACGAAAACTATTTTCTGAAAAACTGCATGCTGTTTGACAATTTTCGACGGACAAATAGAGGCGTTAGACGTAACCTAGAGGAGCCGAGCTATCGAAAATATATTAATACATACTAAGACGAATATGTGGATATAAAGAACGAGGAAAATGAACTTAAAACGACAAAGTTATACACGTTTTAAAATCGTCAAAACTATATATATATTTAGTCACTACTAGAAATAATATAACTACGTACTAAATGATATATTTTCTAGATTTCTTATACAAGGATTTTATTCTTAACTAACGAAGTACGTACGACCCGAGGATTATTTATGCGACTACTAGACGTTATCTTAAGGTTTTCAAAACGAGGAATATAACACTAACATTTTATATACGATATATTACGACGAGTTTCTATAAGTCTAGTTGGACTTATTTTTCCTAAGTATGGAAAATACTTTACTTTGACAATAACTAGTATTTTCAAGTTACGAGTGGTATAGGTATCATGTGCATGTACATTAATTTCATCACGGCATGATCTAAAGTAGATCGTTATTACTCATATTAGGTTGCGGCTAGTGTTCGCGCCTTGTTGTCCCGATTATTTCATCACATTGTACTATCACTTCAGGTGAGTTTTCATAGCCCCGTATTCAATTACTTATTTGATTTCAAATCCCACGGGGGAGAATACATTGCATCAATTATTTTTGTACATGCCCAAGTATTCAATTCCATACATTGCTTAAGTTGCCTTACTACCAAGTTAAGTCCCCTTTATTATCATGGACCGTTAATTATAATGCCAAGCGAGAGTGAGTGGATAGATCTATCGAGGGTGACGCCTCCATTCGTGTTTGGGTTGCTCCAACGGGTACGAATGCATTTCATGTCTAAACTATTTGAGTGTCTGGTAAACACTCCTTTGGGGCCAATACAATATTATGTCTAGCTTCGGGGTCATGAGCTTAAGAGACTATGTAGCATTTTGACATTTTTGTCGGTTTACTTTATACTTGTGGCTAGTGTACATACGATTTAACTTACAAACTAGGGAATTCACCAACATTCGTGTTGACGTTTTAGCAATGTATTTTCAGGTTATTAAGGTAGCTCCTGCTAGCATGCATTTGGACCTTCATGGAGTCGCGGAGTCGACGCGTCTCACATATATATATATTTCCTGCACTTATGAAACGTTTGATCTGGATTGAACTTGTTTTTCATGAACTTGCAACAACTTTTTGGGACCTATGTTTTGTAAACTCTGAAGGTTTTAATGATCAAACGATGTATTTTTCCAAACGACACTTTAGGTCGTTCAATATAACTGTAACTGTGGTGCTATGACAGTCACCCCCAGGTATTCCATTCCGCTGCCAGTCAGGTATTTTGGGGGTGTGACAAAAAATCTCGAAAGATTTGAAATTTTTGATCGGGGGAGAGAATGTGATTTAAATATGAAATCTGATAATCAAATGTGATCTTCTGGACTCAATAATAGGCTCCCACATATGTGCTAAACACTTTCGAATATCGATGCACATATTGAGGGGGAGCAAAAGGTGTTTGTGGAAGTAATATGTCACAACTCACCATTTCAAGTCATTTCAGGTCATTTCCCGAACTTTGGAAAAACACTATTCATCAAACACTATTCATCAAAACAGTATTCATCAGTTTACTATTCATCATTTTTTGTGTCAGTTTGACATTCCGAGAAGCATTCAGAAATTTTACTATTCACGGAACACTATTCACTGCGGGAAAAGATTTCATCATTCACGTGCATTACACATTTCATCGTAAATTTAGTTTACGGGTATTCAAATTCGCGTAACCGTATGGGTTCAGGTGCGAATTCATGCATTATCAGTAATGACTTTTCATACGGACTGGAGATAGTCTGCATATCATCATAACAGCATTTTCATGTTATACCACTCTCAGGATTTTCAAATTTCTATATTCAGTACATTTAACGTTTTTACGTATAAGTATTTATAGTAAACGTTAACACCCGGTTTATACACGACGAATATATCTAAATATTCCCACAATGGTCCCGACATATTTTTATATCTATTTTAACATCATAAAAGTTATAACATTCAGTTACCCAGTATTTTGGAAATTTATTTTATTTATAACGTACGCTTATGAATATAACGACGGTTTTCGTGAAAACTAAACAATAATCACCCGATCACTCAGTAAATGTACCCAACATATTTTTAATATATTTTTATCATTATTATGACTTTATTTTGTCCCGGTTAACTTCGTGAACGTTTATTTCTATTAAACCCGGTACCCGATTGTAACTAAAAACACAAAATAGCACATAATTCATGCAAGATTTCTAAATAAATACCAAGTACCCCTACCCCCCCCCCCTTGGCTCACCATAACCGGCCACATGAAACACCCCTTAACCTTATGCATTGATTTCCTATTATAAAACTACTAAACCTCTAATTATATACTTTAACTAAAAACCTAAAATCATAACTTACACTTTTTAGATAAGAAAGAAAACCATCTCACCCTCTTCCTCTCTTGCAAACCCACGACCCAACATAAATCACAAGATCAAGTGAAGGTTTTTCAAAAGCTAAAGCACCAAAGTTGTTCCTTATACTTGCCTAATCAAGAATCAATCAAGAAAAACACAAGTAATCCAAGCATACTCATCATCTAATCATCTCATTTTATCAAGTAAGTTATCAACTTTATTTTTACATGAATCATCTTATATTTACTTGTATTTCATGAGTTCCATGCTAAAAACCATGTACAACTAGCTATACCACCATTTATTTTGTCAAAAATGGAACATACAAACCCTAACTTTTTATTGATGAATCCCCTTGCTATAATAACTTGGTTAGGAGCCCATGGCACCCTAAGAAGGTGTATGGTAGGATTAGATTAGCTATGTGGTGATTACAAGAGGTTTGGTGATGTTAGAAATTAGTTATAAACCTTGAAAACTTGATTTGGAGCATGTTTTAGACATGCTGTCCCATTTTGTGAAAACCTGGAAAATCAGTAAACACCAAGGGAACTTTGGCAAAATTTTTAGAAAATACTTTCAAAAACGAATCCGTAGGCGAAAGAACGGATTAAAAAGAGTTTATAACGAAGAAGTTATGATTTTTGCAAGATTGTTGACGAAAAGTATTTTCTGGAAAATAGTTGCTGTTGGACGTTTTTCATTGGTCAAAAAGAGGCTTTAGACGTAACCCGGAGGAGCCGAGCTTTCCAAAATATATTACTACAAACTAAGACGTAACCGTGGATATAAAGAACAAGTAAAACGGACAAGTAACGACAAAGATATTCACGTTTGAATATCGGCTAAACCCATTTTTATTTGACAGCTTTTAATAAAAATTGGCACAAAAACTACGAAGTACTTTTATAAGCTAGAAATAATATCAAGTACCAAATTTTATAACTAATGAAGTATTAGTTATTACAAGTATATTTTCATCATTTCAAGGCGATATTTCAAGGATTACAACCCGAGGATTTCAACACTAACATGGAAACATACGATATATATATAAGTATATATATATTACAACTAGCTTATTATATTTTCTAATAGCAATATTTTTCCAAATTCTTGGATTATATATTTTGATAACACAAGTGTTTTTACAAAGAGTAGAGTGGTATAGGAACATGAGCATGGACATTCATAACATCATTTGGTGATCTAAATGAGATCATTCATCATTCATATTAGGTTGCGGCTAGTGTGCGCGCCTTGTTTTTCAGCTCATTACATGTTCATGGTACCATCATATTGGGTTGCGGCAGCTAATTGTTCATTGGTGTTCATTTCATTTCATCACAGTTTCATCAGTTAAGGTGAGTTTTCATAGCCCCGTTTTCAATTCAACATTTTTGATTGTTTTCAAATCCCACGGGGGGAATACATTGCATCAATCATTTTAGTACGAGCCCAAGTATTCAAACATGTACATAGCTTAAGTTACCTTGCCATGTGATAAGTCCCCTGTAACATCATGAACCGTTAATTTACCGTTAAGCGAGAGTGAGTGGATAGATCTATCGAGGGTGACGCCTCCATCCGTGGTAGTGATTACCAACAGTAAGCGGATGCATGTCATGTCTTTTACATTTGAGTGTTTTGGCAGAACATTCAGGAGGGGCATAGAGTTTCATCAGTCATAGCTTCGGTGTCATGAGCTTAAGGCTATTGTACAATTTTCATGAGATTTTTATCTTGCACTTTTACTTGTGGTGGCCGTACATCATTACATTTTACAAACCTATGGAATTCACCAACATTCGTGTTGACGTTTTAGCAATGTATTTCAGGTTATTAAGGTAGCTCATGTGACATGCATTTGGACCTTCATGGAGTCGCGGAGTCGACGCGTCTCATCATTATTTCATGCACTTATGTAAACGTTTGATCTAGTATGACTTGTTTTTCATAAACATGCAACACATTTTGGGGACCTCATTTTGTAAACTCTGGATTATTTCAATGATCAAATGCAGTATTTTCCAAACGACACTTTAGGTCGTTCAATGTAACTGTAACTGTGGTGCTATGACAGACACCCCCAGGTATTCCATTCCGCTGCAAGTCAGGTAAATTGGGGGTGTGACAGATTGGCATCAGAGCTAAGGTTATAGCGAACTAGGATGTATCTTGGACCCTAGACTATAACCACATCAGCATAGCATCTCATCATTTCATCATAAGTGCATAATCATGATACATGTTGTTTCATACATACCCTGTGCGAGTTATTTATACTCATATCCGTATATGTATATCATTTTATTGACCTGGTTCACAAGTGACATGTCTTCAGATACTCACCCTGACATCCTTTTATCGGATTCCGACATTGAAGATGCCTTGTCATCTTCCACTACCATTATACCACCAGTTGAATTTACACCACCATTAGTACTATTGATTTGCCATAGGAACAGGGTTTTCCTATCATTCAGCCCGTACATAGAATGCCTTTTGGTAGTGTATTCAGAATTAATCTTAATGGACTTATTAGGATGCTTATTGCAAGGAAGATAGTGTGTTTTCTTTCCATCACTAGTAGGGCACTTACTACTCAGGTACTATCACCACCATCAGTTACTTATTACACTATTGGCCTTCCCACAGTGTGTACTTTAGTTTTACCTTTTGGATGTCGCGAGGTAGCGCGAAAGAGGTTAGTATTCCATTCACTAGTACCATCATTGTCATTTCCTTTTCCATTCCCACTTGCCATGAACTAGATGACACCTAGTAGATAATACCAATGTCACGGACTCAACAGAAACATTCTCAGATTCTTTAGGAATGGTTCAGAACCTACATTATCTAAGATTTGATAGATGCGCAACTTCAGACACCACTTCAGGACTATCTCGACCTTATGATGCCACAAACCTGATTTCACACAGAGGGACACCAAGAAGTCCCTAGACCATATTTATATCCTCACTAGCTTTTACTATTATCCTAGCCACAGAAGGTGTGGAACAACAATCTAGGTTGCAATGCTGCTCAACAATCACCCAAAGGACAAGAAATGAATAGAGCCTTTGCTGCAGAACCGCACACAAAGAGAAGGTATATTGGAAAGTTACCTTACTACAACCTGTGTAATCAACATCACCGAGGTCATTGCAGTAAAACATGTGGAGTGTGCAAGAAGCGGGGTCATTGGACTGAAGATTGTAGGAAACTCACAAATCAGAAAATCCCAGGGAGTTGCTTCAAATGTGGAAAGTTAGGGCATTTCAAGAATGACTGCCCAGAGCTAAGGAACAAAGAAAATCAGGAACTTGGAATCATGACTAAATTGCTCGAGGAATAGCGTGAGCTATTGAAAGAGAACCGTCAGGATATTAGCAACATCAAGGATAACAACAATGCTTCAGCAGGAGGAGCTTTGTTTCAATATATAAACCGTAGTTCGAGCCCTTTAGGGTTGTATCTTTCCTTTTGTACTTACCGTTGGTACGATGACATGACCTAGTGGTATTAAGCACTTTCCTATCCAATGTAGTATCTATCCTTTGTTACCTAGGTGATAATCATAACCTTCGTTTACTCCATTTTCTATCCCAATTGCTGAGACTTCAATCGTTTCGCAACATTTTAGCATTGTCTCATCAGGAATTAGGTTGATTTCGTTTTTGATGAATTAGTAGACTATTACCATTCGACAAGATTCACCCACGTATCCAATACACCATTCAAGCTATTTTACTATCATATGGGGAAACTGTTTTACAGAAAAATTTCTGAAGTAAGCTATTTTATTACCATCCTATAAATTGATTTTTCTGTCATTACACCAAGTATTTACTATTATTACGCGAGGCAATTTTCATGTTACTTGAAAGAAAACATCAGGACACCATTTGTTATAACAATGTGTTGAACACCATCTAAAACTTTTGATAAAAGTTATGATATTTTGACAAAAATCCAACATCGCATCATTAGTCCTCAATTATACATAGCCTGATCACCTATGTAAAATTCAGGAAGGATTATGCCATGAAGGAAATAATTACCTTTTCAAAGGATTGTTAATAACAATCTTCATCCAAAAGTTTTGTAAACAAAGGAACTCTTTCATAAACATCCCTTTTGCCGAACTATCCCTGGATACTTACCCCACCAGTCACTCATTCAGACATTAAGTTGGATTTTCCCATTGACTTCCCTAGAAGAGACTTTCCATATCAATTACATGCAGGATTCCTTTATACAATAAAAGCAATGAAAGGATTACAGAACTACTAACCAGAACTAGAAGTATATAGAGAGAGAATTCATAACTCAACAACAATCCTAAGATACTGCGAGACTATCCGAATCACCATCTCTGACTTAGTTGTCAAATTCTATCGTTTAAGGGTACTAGCTAGACTGAGCTACAGGATGGAACTCAATATAAATGTCCGCAGGACAACACAATAGAAATAAACCAAGCTTCTAATTGAGGCTGTAGAGCATTTCATTTAAACATGGCCTCATCTATACAAAAACTTTCCTGCAGTAAGTTTTCACAAAGGACAATTGTTCGAATCAAGAATATCGATGTAGATTCCTCTAAGGCATTATGTCTAGAAATTTCAGATAACCTCACCTTCATACCAAGCAAGGGATCAAACCGGAACATATCTCCTCATCTACATGGGAAAACAGAATAGACATTCATCGACACAACATCAAGTGATACCTTCGTCTTGCCAATTACAACGATAAACTATTTCAGGACTTAAGTTAGTCTAAATACCTATGCTTGTAGTTATGCCAGATAACCATCAATAGACATTATCCAACTTCAGGAACTAAGTGTTAGACATCTATGCATTTAAGCGAACATTTCCTATTCTACCATTTTATCCTTGTTAGTGTTTTCACTTTTAAATAAAGCTGATGCGTTTACATAAATCACATACCTTGTGGAAAAATGATTTCTGAAATTCCTATTTTGAACCAGTGCGATCCTTTTTGGTCAAACTTTAGCAACACTATTGTACAATGAGAAATATACATAAACATCAAACTTTGGTAAGCAGTCTTAATCACAACATGTTTGAAAACATTTTTCTACTTCATAACTACTGAAATTTTGAATCATCAGGAAAAATATTACTTAGTAAATCATTTGCTCCATTTTTCTAAGTTCGTTTATTCAGAAAAAGATTTCTACCAAAACTCACAATCGCGAGACAAATTTCCAGAACCAACTTCCCTACAACATCGCTTATGCATTTAGGATTTGTGACTTGACAATAAAGAATATTTGGAATATGTGATGAAGGAATTAGGAGGAACATCACAAATTAATCACGAACATCAGTAGTGGAGACCAAACCCACTAGACAAAGAACGACATATGTATTATCATCCGTTGGAACAAAACACAAGGAATGAAATTGTTACCTATATTCTATCCCTTCAGATAACGCCAAGTTCGAAGGACCGAACGTTATGGAATTAGTCACAAAGGTTTATTGTACCCATTTCAGTTATTCCTATTAAGGAAACCGAATTCACCGTGGACTTCAGGTAATCATTTCAGAATTCACTTCAGAAACCCATTTAGTTGTGAACATCACCTATCACCCTCAGAACGATGGTCAAAGCGAGAGAACAATTCAAACATAGGAAGGTATGCTCAGAGCATGAGTGATTGACCCTAGAAATGGTTGGAACAATCATTTAACATAATTCAAGTTCATCTACAACAATAGTTATCACACCAACAGCGAGAAACTGGCAGAAGTTAGATTGGTACATAACACATATCATTTGGATTGGGTATCCTGAATAACAAATCATCCAGATTCAAGTAGGAGAACAAACTAAGTTAAAAGCATTGCCTTGGATTGGCATGATACAAATTGGATAACAAGAAAGGTTGAACCTTTAGCATATTGGACCATTCAAGATTCATTTTAGAATCGACCAACTAGCATACAAACTTGAGTTCTGGCAGAATTCAGCAATATATATTACCAGTATCACATTTAAAACATTAAGAAGCGCAGACCATCTATTGATGGGCCAAACTCGGAAAAAGCTCAACTCACTAGTTCAGTAGGCATTCATGAGATAACCAGAAATTTCCTACAAGTCAAGAATCAGTTACAAGTTCAATAAGTTGTAAACCATTAAAACTTCAAGTTGGTAGGCAGAATTATGTTGAAAGTTCTGCCTAGGAAAGGCATGTTATCGTTCAGAAAACTTGGAAAGTTACACCAATATACACTGGACCATTTATATTTCAGACAGGGTAGGCCTAGTGGCCGTTAGACTTGAACATTGTCAGAGAACAACAGGATTACACGAACATATTTCACATTTTCAGATCCCCAGAAATGACTTTCAGATGAGTCACTCATGATTCCATTGGAAGGGATCCAACCCAAATGACAATCTCAGACCTTGTAAGAGAACCAACAGAAATCATGGACCGTGTGGTCAAACAGTTGAAACAGAGTCGAATTCCTATCGTTAGAGTTCGCTGGAATTCTCGAATATCATCACCTTTTCACCAATATGTTTTCAGAAACCAACATAAACTGAACTTCGGGACGAAGTTCCTTTTAGAGGAGAAGAATGTCACAACTCACCATTTCAAGTCATTTCAGGTCATTTCCCGAACTTTGGAAAAACACTATTCATCAAACACTATTCATCAAAACACTATTCATCAGTTTACTATTCATCATTTTTTGTGTCAGTTTGACATTCCGAGAAGCATTCAAAAATTTTACTATTCACAAAACACTATTCACTGCGGGAAAAGATTTCATCATTCACGTGCATTACACATTTCATCGTAAATTTAGTTTACGGGTATTCAAATTCGCGTAACCGTATGGGTTCAGGTGCGAATTCATGCATTATCAGTAATGACTTTTCATACGGACTGGAGATAGTCTGCATATCATCATAACAGCATTTTCATGTTATACCACTCTCAGGATTTTCAAATTTCTATATTCAGTACATTTAACGTTTTTACGTATAAGTATTTATAGTAAACGTTAACACCCGGTTTATACACGACGAATATATCTAAATATTCCCACAATGGTCCCGACATATTTTTATATCCATTTTAACATCATAAAAGTTATAACATTCAGTTACCCAGTATTTTGGAAATTTATTTTATTTATAACGTACGCTTATGAATATAACGACGGTTTTCGTGAAAACTAAACAATAATCACCCGATCACTCAGTAAATGTACCCAACATATTTTTAATATATTTTTATCATTATTATGACTTTATTTTGTCCCGGTTAACTTCGTGAACATTTATTTCTATTAAACCCGGTACCCGATTGTAACTAAAAACACAAAATAGCACATAATTCATGCAAGATTTCTAAATAAATACCAAGTACCCCTACCCCCCCCCCTTGGCTCACCATAACCGGCCACATGAAACACCCCTTAACCTTATGCATTGATTTCCTATTATAAAACTAATAAACCTCTAATTATATACTTTAACTAAAAACCTAAAATCATAACTTACACTTTTTAGATAAGAAAGAAAACCATCTCACCCTCTTCCTCTCTTGCAAACCCACGACCCAACATAAATCACAAGATCAAGTGAAGGTTTTTCAAAAGCTAAAGCACCAAAGTTGTTCCTTATACTTGCCTAATCAAGAATCAATCAAGAAAAACACAAGTAATCCAAGCATACTCATCATCTAATCATCTCATTTTATCAAGTAAGTTATCAACTTTATTTTTACATGAATCATCTTATATTTACTTGTATTTCATGAGTTCCATGCTAAAAACCATGTACAACTAGCTATACCACCATTTATTTTGTCAAAAATGGAACATACAAACCCTAACTTTTTATTGATGAATCCCCTTGCTATAATAACTGGGTTAGGAGCCCATGGCACCCTAAGAAGGTGCATGGTAGGATTAGATTAGCTATGTGGTGATTACAAGAGGTTTGGTGATGTTAGAAATTAGTTATAAACCTTGAAAACTTGATTTGGAGCATGTTTTAGACATGCTGTCCCATTTTGTGAAAACCTGGAAAATCAGTAAACACCAAGGGAACTTTGGCAAAATTTTTAGAAAATACTTTCAAAAACGAATCCGTAGGCGAAAGAACGGATTAAAAAGAGTTTATAACGAAGAAGTTATGATTTTTGCAAGATTGTTGACGAAAAGTATTTTCTGGAAAATAGTTGCTGTTGGACGTTTTTCATTGGTCAAAAAGAGGCTTTAGACGTAACCCGGAGGAGCCGAGCTTTCCAAAATATATTACTACATACTAAGACGCAACCGTGGATATAAAGAACAAGTAAAACGGACAAGTAACGACAAAGATATTCACGTTTGAATATCGGCTAAACCCATTTTTATTTGACAGCTTTTAATAAAAATTGGCACAAAAACTACGAAGTACTTTTATAAGCTAGAAATAATATCAAGTACCAAATTTTATAACTAATGAAGTATTAGTTATTACAAGTATATTTTCATCATTTCAAGGCGATATTTCAAGGATTACAACCCGAGGATTTCAACACTAACATGGAAACATACGATATATATATAAGTATATATATATTACAACTAGCTTATTATATTTTCTAATAGCAATATTTTTCCAAATTCTTGGATTATATATTTTGATAACACAAGTGTTTTTACAAAGAGTAGAGTGGTATAGGAACATGAGCATGGACATTCATAACATCATTTGGTGATCTAAATGAGATCATTCATCATTCATATTAGGTTGCGGCTAGTGTGCGCGCCTTGTTTTTCAGCTCATTACATGTTCATGGTACCATCATATTGGGTTGCGGCAGCTAATTGTTCATTGGTGTTCATTTCATTTCATCACAGTTTCATCAGTTAAGGTGAGTTTTCATAGCCCCGTTTTCAATTCAACATTTTTGATTGTTTTCAAATCCCACGGGGGGAATACATTGCATCAATCATTTTAGTACGAGCCCAAGTATTCAAACATGTACATAGCTTAAGTTACCTTGCCATGTGATAAGTCCCCTGTAACATCATGAACCGTTAATTTACCGTTAAGCGAGAGTGAGTGGATAGATCTATCGAGGGTGACGCCTCCATCCGTGGTAGTGATTACCAACAGTAAGCGGATGCATGTCATGTCTTTTACATTTGAGTGTTTCGGCAGAACATTCAGGAGGGGCATAGAGTTTCATCAGTCATAGCTTCGGTGTCATGAGCTTAAGGCTATTGTACAATTTTCATGAGATTTTTATCTTGCACTTTTACTTGTGGTGGCCGTACATCATTACATTTTACAAACCTATGGAATTCACCAACATTCGTGTTGACATTTTAGCAATGTATTTCAGGTTATTAAGGTAGCTCATGTGACATGCATTTGGACCTTCATGGAGTCGCGGAGTCGACGCGTCTCATCATTATTTCATGCACTTATGTAAACGTTTGATCTAGTATGACTTGTTTTTCATAAACATGCAACACATTTTGGGGACCTCATTTTGTAAACTCTGGATTATTTCAATGATCAAATGCAGTATTTTCCAAACGACACTTTAGGTCGTTCAATGTAACTGTAACTGTGGTGCTATGACAGACACCCCCAGGTATTCCATTCCGCTGCAAGTCGGGTAAATTGGGGGTGTGACAGATTGGCATCAGAGCTAAGGTTATAGCGAACTAGGATGTATCTTGGACCCTAGACTATAACCACATCAGCATAGCATCTCATCATTTCATCATAAGTGCATAATCATGATACATGTTGTTTCATACATACCCTGTGCGAGTTATTTATACTCATATCCGTATATGTATATCATTTTATTGACCTGGTTCACAAGTGACATGTCTTCAGATACTCACCCTGACATCCTTTTATCGGATTCCGACATTGAAGATGCCTTGTCATCTTCCACTACCATTATACCACCAGTTGAATTTACACCACCATTAGTACTATTGATTTGCCATAGGAACAGGGTTTTCCTATCATTCAGCCCGTACATAGAATGCCTTTTGGTAGTGTATTCAGAATTAATCTTAATGGACTTATTAGGATGCTTATTGCAAGGAAGATAGTGTGTTTTCTTTCCATCACTAGTAGGGCACTTACTACTCAGGTACTATCACCACCATCAGTTACTTATTACACTATTGGCCTTCCCACAGTGTGTACTTTAGTTTTACCTTTTGGATGTCACGAGGTAGCGCGAAAGAGGGTAGTATTCCATTCACTAGTACCATCATTGTCATTTCCTTTTCCATTCCCACTTGCCATGAACTAGATGACACCTAGTAGATAATACCAATGTCACGGACTCAACAGAAACATCCTCAGATTCTTCAGGAATGGTTCAGAACCTACATTATCTAAGATTTGATAGATGCGCAACTTCAGACACCACTTCAGGACTATCTCGACCTTATGTTGCCACAAACCTGATTTCACACAGAGGGACACCAGGAAGTCCCTAGACCAGATTTATATCCTCACTAGCTTTTACTATTATCCTAGCCACAGAAGGTGTGGAACAACAATCTAGGTTGCAATGCTGCTCAACAATCACCCAAAGGACAAGAAATGAATAGAGCCTTTGCTGCAGAACCGCACACAAAGAGAAGGTAAATTGGGGGTGTGACATAATACCAAAGACTGACCATTTATCTTTATGCACGGAGTTATAAGGATGGTTAAGGTTAGGTATTAGTTCCCATGATCTACCAGAACCGGAAGGATCTTCCCAGGGATAATCCATAGATAGATTAGAAGTCCTTAGGAATGATTGAAAAAAGGAGAAACGTGAGAAATGGAAGAGTGCGGACTGAGATAAAGCTAGAACTGGAACAAACCCAACAAGGTTCTAGTGATGAAGTCTCGGTAAGCACTGAGGGGGTTGAAGAATGAAAAAGAAATGAAATGAGAAAGGGTGAAAAGAAATAGCCCTCCATATATTCAACCTTAGGGCAGAAACCGGGTTCAATTCATAATCCACTGGCGGTTACTAAGGTAACACCGGTATTGAAGACAAGACGTCATGGACCCAGTGACGCACTGCACTAAACTTCCCAACCACTCAAGTTCTCTTAAAAGAGCTTGTTTCAATCTCACGGGGAACCCTATGCAATGTATCGACCGCTCATTGCGAGCTATGTTAATACCTAAATAGGAGACGCCTCCCCAGTCTCCAGGAGCGGATCAAAACGCAATATTGAGTCTAGAGCCATGAGATCATCCATAAATCTCGTTAGGACACACTTCCAAATATGCTTATTGTTTCACACAATGTGGAAAATAAGATAAAATATTTCGAGTCCTACGCATTATCCTTGTGGTATTGCCAGAACATCCGAGTGATATGAAAATATTCACAATGACGATGGAAATCCTTCTAGAGCGAACATCATTCAAGCTTTTGGTAGGTGACATGTGAGATTCATCTTGGATCAATGATCAAGTAACAACTGGAAAGCAACAATGGTGCGATTCAACATTGAATCAAACTTGTTCCAGGATATGGATTGACGGATACTTTTGCAAAAACCTTTCAATGTGCTCACAACTAATTTTCAAGCACATTGATTGTGTAAATTCTTTCAAACAAAAGTATTTTTGAAGGAAATGTGATTCAAATTATAAAACTCTCGTCATGTCTCAAAATGTTTATTATTTGACACGCGAGTGATTTCTATAAATCAATTTCTCATCAATCCATGAATATTTATTCACCGATTCACTCTATCGTGTTGTCTGCTTTGAGACGTTCCAGTATGAGAACATGCTAAGTATGAAGATTCCGAAGTGGATTCTTTGGAAAATTCATTACTATAAGCTGGAAATTCCTGTCAAGGAGAGTCTGCTTTAAAAGAGACTCTACCTGATCACAGGTCGGTTTTCACAAAACTAGAGGGTAGTCTGTCCTCGCAGAACGAATGACAAATCCATATTCGTTCTCTATCTTTATTGCTAACTGTTTTATTTCAGGGACACATATAAAGATGGCGTTGATGGCTCCTATTTCTAGCTGAATCGGGTCAATCCATACCTCATGCTCACACATCCTCCTCACTATCAATGACTATGAGAGACTTGCTACAACAAATGTTGAGAGACTACCAACAACATTTCCGCAACTCTGATGAAAAAGTCTCCTGATCCACAACTCTGATGAAAATGTCTCCAGATCCAGAAGGGTGTGAGCATGATGGTCCTTAAGTCACTACATCACATGAAGGCGATACTAATTTGGATGAGCTTGGAGATTTACTATGGCTGATGATCACAAAGAAGCTCAAAGATCACATATCACAAAGGAATCCAAATCACAAGTTTGTTGCTTGAAGTACAAAGTGTGCAGAAAAGCGAAGAATCAGAACCTACAAGCTACAATGACTAAAGAATGCTTGAAGATCATAGAGCTTAACTTCCAAAGGTGACCTCGCTTAGGGGGAGATTGTTAGGAATACAATTATTCCTATAGAAGACTCGGTCACCTAACTGATGTAATAGCATTTAAAGTTAGCTCGTAGTTAGTTTATTAGTTAGTTAGATATTAGTTTAGTCTAAGTAACATCGTGGAAGAAGGACGGGTCTTACCCACTGTATTCCTGATCCACAGCTCGGGTATGGGCGTTTTTATGTTTCTTTGTAGGATTAGTATAAATACCCCTCTTCACATGTGGAGAGGGTTGGACCTTCATTCACAAGCTAATAGATTGCAAGTTTCTCTCAAGGCTCTCATCTCTTTCTCTCTCTAAAACTTCATCTCATTCGATCCATAAGTCACAAGAACCATACATGTTATGTTTATGAGTATACTACAGGGAATCAGTGGGATTTCCTGATTCTTCACCCTGAATATTTTGCACGATTTACACCATATAAGGTGTAAGAGTTGTATGTGTACCTGAAAAACCTTTTCCATTTTTAATCAAGAAAGTAAACATTTTTGAAACCAACTTAGGAGCATCATAAGTGGCAGTATGTGATCTAAATTTGGAAAGTTGGTTTTCTATAAAGAGCTGGATAAAGTAAATAAGAACCAGACTCTTTGACACTTTTTGCAATCCCCTCCAAAATCATATTTGAAAAGTTAAATGGATGTCCTTTGCTTAGGCATACCATAGCAGAAGCAATAGTAGCACTAAACTCATTCCACCCAGAAGTTTTAGGACTTAAACAATGAAGGAAATTGTGTACCAAAAATTTGTATTGAGGACAGAGGAGAGCCTTTTCAAAATTTTAAATTTGTATGTCTTCCCTCATACCCCAAATCATTTAAACTTGAAAAATAGCAGAATTAACAAGACACGTAGTCTCTGTTTCATCATCTGAGAGAAGAGTTTCCCTTATAGAAGATTCAGTTACACGAACTTGTTGACCATCTACTATGGCTTTAACATATTTTCCCCATTCCTAGTTTTAGCTTTAGCAGTAAGCCAAAACTATTTGATGTAGGAAACAAATATTGTAGGATTCACAGTTAATGCATACCTAAGAGAAGTAGCATTCAAGAATTTTACCATATCTGTGAAACCTTCAGGAACCAACTCTTCATCCAAAATAGCAACATTATTGTGATGCTCTGCCCAGGTACGTGTACAATCCATTAATTAGGGTTTTGAGAAATTGGTGATTATTGAGTTTGAGAATAATGAGGAACTTCAATTTTGAGAGTGTAAAAACCAATTGTGGATGTCAATTAGGTTTTAAACTGATTTGGAGAAGTTACACATTCCACCCTCACACTTACAACCGTAGCAACACAACTAGAATAACAACATAACTAGCAGCAGAATGAAACAACTAGCAGCAGAGTGATTTTGGCCAGCAGCAGAGTTGACTAATCAAACTTGGTGAAAAAGTCAAAGAATCCTCAACAATTAATGCACTTGATACGCCGTGATCCCTATAAATACGGACTTAATCTTTCCCTAATTTAGCACAATCAAACCCTAATCGCAATCAAAAACGTCAATCAACCAAATCAAATCACAATAACAATGAAATCCACTCCCGAAATCATCAACATATCTTCTGATTCATCCTCTGATGATGAAGCACCACTCCCCACATATGTACCACCATTTCATCCTCCACACAATGGATGTAGTACTAAGGAGCAAGCACGGAAGAGAAAACACGATCTTCTAGTGTTTAAAGATCTGTTAAACTTGAATCAGACCCCAAGCACATCCAGGGGTAAAGAGGTGATGTCCCCTAAATCTCCAACTTCTTCTGAATCATCAGAAGACCCATCCTGGATCCCCAACAGACCTCCATCTCCAATGGAACTTGTTTCCCCCTTTATTTATACTCCTTCAGATGAGGATGAACCTCAGAACAATCCACCTGCCACTCCTGAAAGACCACAGTCTTCAAGGCCAAGACCCAAGCCATCATCCAGGACAAAGAAGTTAAACCCTCCTCTTCCCAAGAATAGAGAAGTTGTGCTTGGGCTTCCAAGCCCTAGACAGTGATGTAGTAGTAGGTTGTAGTCTTTTGATTTCATCTGTTGATGTAGCAGTCTTTTGTGTTCCTTGGAGGTGATTTGTGAATGTACTCTTTAATTTGTAGTCTTGTGGTTTCAATGAATGATGAATGATCTATTTATTTTTGGAATATTTGCATCCTTGTAAATCATCATTGATAACTTGTCCTGTAAAAGGTTAGGCCAAACACCACAAAACATACCAACATATGCACTAGCAGTAGAATTAAATAGCAGCAGAGTACATTCCAACATAACTATATGCTTGTTGAGAAGCAGCAGAGACAAAGTAACAAACAGCACAGTACCTTTACACACCTTACAAAAACAAAAAGAGATAAGTTTGTCAAAGATTTATCATACCAATATTTGCAATTAAAAATTGAAACCTCCCCACATCAAAGTGTTTAGTGAGAAGATAAGCAACATTGTGATCAGTATGAATCTTAACAATTTGAATTAACTTCTTTTCATAATAATCTCTTATGAAATGATGTCTTATCTCAATATGTTTTGTTTTAGAATGAAAAACAGCATTTTTAATTATGCAAAGTGTACTGTTGTTATCAATATGAATTTTGGTGTTCATGAAATTGCACCCATAATCCAGCAGTTGATTTTGCATCCAAAGCACTTGTCCATAGCAACTTGAAGCAGCCACATACTCAGCTTCAGTTGTAGAATTTGCAACCACTGTCTGTTTCTTGCATTGCCATGACACCATTCTGTTTCCAAGAAATTGACAACCTCCAGTTGTAGACTTTCTATCCAAGCAAGCAGCAGCATAGTCACTATCTGAATATGCCACCAAATCAAAAGGTGAATCCTTAGGATACCATAGGCCCAATTTGGGTTGATGCCTTAGATACCTAAAAATCCTCTTCACTGCATTGAGATGAGATTCTTTAAAAGATACTTGGAATCTTGCACAGGCACATACAGCAAACATAATATCAGGCCTTGATGCTGTAAGGTACATCAATGAACCAATCATTGATCTGTACAAGTGAACATCTACTTCTTTTCCATTTTCATCCTTCAACAAAGGTTTGTTGGATTCCATGGTTGTCTTAGCAGGCTTAGCATCTTCAAATCCAAACTTCTTCAAAATCTCATAGACATACTTATCCTGACTAATAAATATGCCATCTGTCTTTTGTACAACTTGTAGACCCAAGAAGAAGGTGAGTTCTCCTATTGAACTCATAGCAAACTTATCCTTCATAAGCTTCTCAAAATCAACACACATAGCTCTGTTTGTAGAACCAAAGATGATGTCATCAACATAGATTTAAACCAGCAAAATATCATCCTTTTGTCTTTTAAGAAACAAAGTATTGTCAATCTTTCCTCTACTAAACCCAAATCTAACAAATATGTTGACAAGGTATCATACCAAGCTCTGGAGGCTTGATGTAAACCATACATTGCTCAATTCACCTTGTAAACTTTGTCAGGATAATCAGGGTCTTCAAAACCAGGTGGTTGAGACACATAAACTTCTTCTGTAATTGTCCCATACAGAAAAGCACTCTTTACATCCATCTGATACACCACAAAATCTTTGTATGAAGCATAAGCCAAAAATAGTCTGATGCGTGGGAATTGCACCAGGCTTTACCTCTCGAGGGATCTCGAGAAGGTTACAACCCCTACCAGGCAGTGTACCTGATCGTTGTAGTATAGTATAGTGACAAGTACCGGGGGATTGATCGTTCAACTCAGGAATAGTGTCGCTAGGATTAGAAAGCCTAAAAACTAGATCTAGAGGTGAGGGATGATCCTTTTCGTATTTTTATATTTTTATAAAAGCAAGTAAAATCTCTGGTTTTGGAAGAGTGGGCGGAATTAGTTGCTAGTCAACTAACCCAATAACTAAGATGCAATCAAAATAAAATAACAAAAATGAAAATAAAGCTAGTTAAACTAGTGGTGTGAACAATAAATGGGAAAATTGTGTTTATTTAGATTTCATTACTCCCTAGATATCTTTTACAGGTTGATAGTTTGTTACAGTTGCGTGGATGATGGGTTATATTCCTTAATACCAATCGTGGGGTGGCGTACATACTTCCCCAACTCTATAAGCTCCTACTTCACTCCTATGTCGACCCTGCAAGAAGCTCCTAACATGGGATCATTAGAATTCGCTCATGCATTAAATACAACCATAAAAACCTAGTACGCATTGGTTCATGTTTCTTAAGACGTTCAAGTAAGTTACACTATGGAAGTCTGCTAGTTTTCTTAAGCCTAACATCGAAATCATTCATCCGTAACAACTATAAACAAGCAATCAACCCATAATCAACATCTAGCTTTCACTACATCTAAGCAAACACACAAGAGATCTAGCCTAGCATGTTGAAATCAAGACAAGCGTAAGATATATTCAAACAACACATAGACATATTGAATGAATTGAAAGGATACTTATCTTAATTGAACATGAAAGGTTTCAAGGGGTGAAAACCCTTGAAAATACTGATTAAATCGTGCTAGGATTTTTCCAAGTCGTCCCTAAAATTGTCCTCTCCTTTATGAATGAAAATTACAAAACTATATATAGATTTTCCAATGTGACGGCGTCAAGAAGAAAATTCTGACGCCGTCAACCCGCCGCCCATAATAAAATCGGATTGCCTAGATCCAGATCTGACGCCATCAAGAGTAGTTTTCCTCTGGGCCGTCACGTGTAAAGGGACCATGAAAGCCTATGGTGACGCCGTCATGCCCTAGTGTAAAATCTTTCTGGACTGTCATGGACTCTATCCACTTTACCTCTTGTTTTTATGCTTGACTCCGTCATGTAGAAGTTGGTGACGCCGTCAGGTACTGTTCCCAGCAAGGAAAATTGAGACTTTGCCGTTTTCTTCACTTTTATGCTCCAAAAACGTCCACAATGCTTCCTTTTCCAGAATTCACTCCAAAAGTACCTAAAATCACAAAAGGAACGATTTAGGGCAATATTTGATCAAATAAATTCGAATTCGGGCTTAAATGACCCCCTAAAAACGGATCATTTTTCGCCTCATCATATACCCTTACACTTGAGATTTGCTTGTCCTCAAGCAAATGCGCTTTTATTCTAATCAAAATACAAGTTAGGGGTCATTTAACACTAATATAAAAGTAATTACAACAAATAATCGTTCCACTAAAGACCATAGACAAGCACGGAGGTCACATACTAGCACCTCACAAATAGTGTTTAGATACTCACATCTCTCGGGTGTAATAAAGTATATATCACAATATGGAAATGGAAAACATCTCTCACTACCTGTCATAGCAAAATAGATTACCATAGGCTTGGGAAAGGATCAAACCTCCACCACATGGCGTAAGCGCCTAGGATAAACTATAAAAGAGGTCTTTTAAAGGGTTATAACGTTAGGTGTAGGGATATGGAATACACGGTTTTGTTGGATATAGGCAATCTTTACTGGTGGCGAGTTAATCATCTTGGTTAATTACATGTACAATAAGGCGTTGCTAAGCCAAGACTAGACTCGACTTAAGCTAATAAATTAAAAATAACAAAAACATAAAATAAACATAGAATGAAACGGGATGGTAGTCCATATGTTTTTCTCTTTTCTTTTTCTATTTTTTTTTTCTTTCTTTATTTTTTCGATTTTTTTTTTTTTTTTTTTTGCATACACTCTTACCCTACCATCCAAAATAATACATCATAGGGAATGAACATTCCCCTTACACTTGAATTTTTACATACTTTACAATAAACTAATCTAATGACTCGAATCAAGATAATCAAAACACTTGGAGTACTTTTAAGATTAAACGCACGTATGGGGGTAATAATATGATGTTCTTCCCCATTACTCCATAACACGAGTACTTTACCCATGAGTCCCAATCGTCCCAAAACAATATGTACAAGGATATGACTCGACTTAGCAACCACGTAATCAATTAGATAATTAACTAAGGGTTTAAACAAATAACAATAATGCACTAAAGATGAGTGCATACACGGAAGGCTAAGGCGATTTGGGTGTACATTTAAGTGGGGTGTAAAAAATTCTTCCTTTAAGTAAGATGCTTAAATTTAAAAACTAAAAGATAGGCTCGGAGGGGTGTACTAGGGGTTACGTATACTAAAAATGAGTACAACGCTAAGATGTGGGAAAAATTAATTGACTTAACTAGCCAAGTAATATGACTTAAATGGTCAAGTAATTATGATATGGTTTAACACAAGGGTGATCCTAATGCCTCTTATCATGTAGTAAATCCTACCACACGAATGTAGTCTCACTAGCGGTCTCGGGATGCATCACTAACGCAAGTTCTAAAATCTAAATGCTACCGGTACACTCATAAGCACTAATAGTAAATGCTTTTCCTATCAAATCTAAAGGCGAACCTCACAAATTTGGGTGGAAAATTTTTCTGAATAGTACGGGTTTGTGCTAGTGATACAATCTCCTATCCATGAGACGCTTGCTAAGGCTAAAGTTTCACTCCTAAATGTTGTAAAAAAATTTAAATTTGGTGCTAAAATTACACTAACAAGTATTTCTCATAGTTTTATTACACACCTACCATCAAACAAACAAACTCAAGTGAAAGTGTATCCTATAAGGTATCATCATTTACCCTCCCCTTACACTTAGGATGAACATTGTCCCCAATGTTCAATTAAAGAATGTAAAAGTAAAACAGGTAAAACAATGAAATCAAATACTCCCCTGATTCGCTCGGTGTGGATAGTGTGGTAACAAGGTTAGATCTTCCTCCAAGAAAAATGAACAATCAAAGCTTCCCTTCCAGAAATATAAATCATCTTCTTGTCATATATAACCTGTTAAACCTGAGAAAACAAACAAGGCAACCTCGCGTAAAATCGGCGGCAATCTATATATACTAATAAATCCTAGAAAACAATGTTAGATATAATGCTTGTGGAATGAATGTTTGCAGATTTCCTGGAGTTTATAAAACTAAAGAATTAACAAAAACTTTAAGACTCCGTTAGAAAAACAAAACTAGAAAAATTTCCAGAATTTTACACATGACGCCGTCAGGAATTAATTCCTGACGCCGTCAGAAGTGACCTGCAGAAATCCTTACGTTAAGTTTTCGGAAAATTTCTGGAAAAACTTATGTCCTACTTCCTGGAAAATCCTGCAAAACATCATTATGACTCGATACAAGCATTTGACTCTAACAAATACGAATATACATGTCCATTTAGTATTGTGGAGAATCATGATCAATTTTTTTTCTTAAAAACATATTTGGGGTTTCCCCTTACACTTATCTTTTGCAAAATACCTTTGGATGAAGTTAACACTAAGCCAAACGACAAAATAAAGTATTTTCACCATTTTAGTTTTGAAACATGATCTACCAACAATAAAAATAAAGCATGCATACGGATACAAATTACAATCAAACAAATAAAAATTACACAAAGCATGGGTTGCCTCCCAAGAAGCGCTTTTCTTTATTTACGAGTCTTGTAGCTAGACTCAAGGTCATGGGCTATTACGTGACCTCATCCTTGGTCTCACTTTCCAGGTCATCTCTTATATTAGTTTTGTATTTCGGTCATAGCTGCAAGCATTCTTTGTAGAAACCAAGAATTCTATTCATAACATACTCTACTCCTCTACGTCTATCCTCATCATTCCTATAGTAAACCGCTTGTTTATGTTCCTTTTCTATGTTTGATAGGAGGCGGTATTGTTCAATTTATAGGGCATTTGGTAAGCAATCTCATCATTCTCTTCCTTGAATCTAACTATCCCAAGAGTCGGATCATAACTCATCTTAGAGGCCTCAATGAACGGTTTTCGGAACACTACTTGACTTAGGCAACCATCTATCACCGGACGAGTATCCTCCACTATCACAAAGTCGGTCTCATAAGTGAAGTTTCCAACAATCACATGCAATCCTTTCACTCTTCCTACAAAATTGCTTATCAAATTCTTACTGGGCATCATCCTATAACCAAGTTGCTTCTTTATTACCCAATTATAATATGTCCTAGTCATGATGTTTATAGGAGACCTAGGATTGATATAAGCTTTCCATACATGCATATGCCCAATGTTGCATGGTATGTTAATGTTAGAGGGGTCACCTACTTTAATAAGGGGTGAACCAAGGATATATGGTGTCTCGGGATCATTGAATAAATCCTTGTGATATTCCCGTTCTTCCTTGGTAGGCAACTTATCAAAGTATTCTTCTACATTTTCTACTTCCTCTAACTTTTCTCCCTTATTATTCTCAACTTCCTTAATTTCATCCCTAGTCTCGGTTTCTACTCCAACTTCATCCTTGTCACTTTCTTCTATATCCTTATTAATTGGCTTAATGGTGACAACATTGACAAAGTGGAAATGTTTGGATGACGAGGGGTCCTTAGTTTGGATTCCACTATTTGCGTCCCTAGTGTCCTTCCTAGGTGTAGTTAGCGATTGGTTGTTGAGGGCTTTCAACAAGTTGTCAATCTTATTGGCCATCTCCGTTTGTTGTTGATTGAATTCGGTTTCAAACTTAGCTATGCGAGCTTCTTGAGATGCCATAAACTTGGACATCAATCCTTCAAGATTATTGGTACTACCATAGTTATTAGAAGGATTGTTGTTGAAAGTACGGTTGGAGGGTGGACCGTTTGGTTGGTAACGATTAGGCGGATTGGAATAGTTGTTTTGGTTTTGTTTCCACCTAAGGTTCGGGTGATTTTTCCAAGAAGGGTTGTAGGAATCACCGTAAGGGTTTGGCTCGGGTTTGAAAGTGCACCACTTATCTCTCGCTTCATTGATACGCGAGGATGCGTAGTCCGCAAAAGCTGTTCCGGGGAGTTCCAAGCAGTCACGATTGTCATGGGGACCACTACATAATTCGCTTGAAGAAATGATTTTGTTCACATGGCTTGAAGGCTTAGGAGCTTCGTAAGATTTCATAAGAAACTTGACTTGATCCTCAAGTTCCATGATCCTACGGTCGGGAGTGCTAGAATTGTTCGAAGACAAAGATATTGCCTTGACCGTTTTGTTCAAATCACGGGGATCATTCCAACTTTCATTGTCATAGAGAGCAAGATCTTCTATGAGTTCCCATGATTCTTCCGCACTTAGATCACGTAGCTTGCCACCGGCCGATTGGTCAATGGTTCGCCTTGTGGAGAGATCGATATGGTCATAGAAGATTTGGACTTAGAGCCAAAGATCTATGCTATGATGAGGGACTTTTTGGAGTAAGTCCTTGAAACGAGTCCATGCTTCATATAGAGTTTCACCTTGACGTTGTTGGAACATCAAGATATCATTTCTAAGCTTGGTAGTTCTCCCCGGTGGGAAAAATTGAGCAAGGAAACGAGTGGTGAGATCATCCCATGAGGTGATCGATCCCACGGGTAAATGTTCAAGCCATTGACTAGCTTGATCACGTAGAGAGAATTGGAATAGGAGCAATCGGGTCGACTCTCTAGTTGTAACATCAAGGTCTATAGAATCTACGATTTTAAGGAAGTCCTTGAGATGTTGATTAGGATCTTTAGAACGAAGTCCATAGAATACACATCCGCTTTGCACCAACCGGATGGTGTCGGATCGCAAGGGAGACACATTGGCTCCTTGGGTGAGCTCAATAGTGTTTCGATAGCCTTGGTGGCTAGGTCGGGAATACACTCCTAGGGTTCAGGGCCTAAGAGGTTGGTTTCCTAGTGGTGGGTTTTGTGGGTGGTCTTGTTGTGGTGGGTTGATGGGTTCAAAGATGTTACCACCTTCCATGATGTCGGATGGTAAAAGTTACGAACAAAGACACGAAGAAATAGATAGACTAAAGAAAATCCTAAAAATAAAAATAAAATCTTACTAGAAAGGAATCTAGCAAGTAGACCTAATTAAAAGAAATCCTAACCTAGACAATAACTATTCCCCGGGCTGCGGCGCCAAAAACTTGATGTGTGGGAATTACACAAGGCTTTACCTCTCGAGAGATCTCGAGAAGCTTACAACCCCCACCAGGCAGTGTACCTGATCGTTGTAGTATAGTATAGTGACAGGTACCGGGGGATTGATCGTTCAACTCAGGAATAGTGTCGCTAGGATTAGAAAGCCTAAAAACTAGATCTATAGGTGAGGGATGATTCTTTTTGTATTTTTATATTTTTATAAAAGCAAGTAAAATCTCGGGTTTTGGAAGAGTGGGCGGAATTAGTTGCTAGTCAACTAACCCAATAACTAAGATACAATCAAAATGAAATAACAAAAATGAAAATCAAGCTAATTAAACTAGTGGTGTGAACAATAAATAGGAAAATTGTGTTTACTTAGATTTCATTACTCCCTGGATATCTTTTACAGGTTGATAGTTTGTTACAGTTACGTGGATGACGGGTTATATTCCTTAATACCAATCATGGGGTGGCGTACGTACTTCCCCAACTCTATAAGCTCCTACTTCACTCCTATGTCGAGCCTGCAAGAAGCTCCTAACATGGGATCATTAGAATTCGCTCATGCATTAAATACAACCATAAAAACCTAGTACGCATTGGTTCATGTTTCTTAAGACGTTCAAGTAAGTTACACTATGGAAGTCTGCCAGTTTTCTTAAGCCTAACATCGAAATCATTCATCCGTAACAACTATAAACAAGCAATCAACCCATAATCAACATCTAGCTTTCACTACATCTAAGCAAACACACAAGAGATCTAGCCTAGCATGTTGAAATCAAGACAAGCATAAGATATATTCAAACAACACATAGACATATTGAATGAATTGAAAGGATACTTATCTTAATTGAACATGAAAGGTTTCAAGGGGTGAAAACCCTTGAAAATACTGATAAAATCGTGCTAGGATTTTTCCAAGTAGTCCCTAAAATTGTCCTCTCCTTTATGAATGAAAATTACAAAACTATATATAGATTTTCCAATGTGACGGCATCAAGAAGAAAATTCTGACGTCGTCAACCCGCCGCCCATAATAAAATCGGATTGCCTAGATCCAAATCTGACTCCGTCAAGAGTAGTTTTTCTCTGGGCCGTCACGTGTAAAGGGACCATGACGGCCTATAGTGACGCCGTCATGCCCTAGTGTAAAATATTTCTGGACCGTCATGGACTCTATCCACTTCACCTCTTGTTTTTACGCTTGACGCCGTCATGTAGAAGTTGGTGACGCCGTCAGGTACTGTTCCCAGCAAGGAAAATTGAGACTTTGCTGTTTTCTTCACTTTTATGCTCCAAAAACGTCCAAAATGCTTCCTTTTCCAGAATTCACTCCAAAAGTACCTAAAATCACAAAAGGAACGATTTAGGGCAATATTTGATCAAATAAATTCGAATTCGGGCTTAAATGACCCCCTAAAAATGGATCATTTTTCGCCTCATCATAGTCTAATAGCTTCTATTCTTGCCACTGGTGCAAATATTTCATCATAGTCAAGGCCTTCTTGTTTTGTGTATCCTTGTGCTACTTACCTTGCTTTATTTCTGATGACTATGCCCCTTACATCTCTTTTACATCTGAAAACCCATTTAGTGCCAATCACCCTTTTTCCATTTGGCAAATCAACTAAAGTCCATACTTCTTGTAGTTTGAATTGAAGAAGCTCATCTTGCATTGTTTCCACCCAACTTGGTTCTTGTAAGGCTTTGTAAGTGTTCTTGGGTTCAATTTGAGATAGAAAGCAGGCAAATAAGCAATTTTGTAGATCTTTATGACTGTTTCTTTGATGCAGAGATCTTGCAAAGAAGCTTTGATGTTGTAGATCCTTCAGCTCTTTAGTCATTCTTCTTGTTTGAACAAATGATGTTGGATCACTTAGAATTTGTTCTTTAGGATGATCCTTGTGAAGCCTTGTTGTAGTAGTGGGACTAACAGGAATGTTAAGTTCCAAATTAGTAATGTCAGCATCAGCTCCAAATAGCTTACCATCAAGGGCTTCATCATCTGTATCATCATAGATATTCTCTAGAGGAGGCATATTTGGATCATCAGGATAGTTTGGATCAGCAAAAGATCTACCCTGAGTGTCCAAAGAAGGAAACTTTGGTAAAGAAGCAGAGTTAGTAGGCTTGGCAGCAGAATTGGTTGAAGCAGTAGTTGCTTGTTTTGGCCTAGCAGTAGAGTCTTCTGAGTCAGCAGCAGAATCTTCTGGCCTTGTAGGAGAGACATCAACAACCACTTTGGGAACTTCATTGGTTACCTTTTCTGCATCAACAGAGATTTCAATATCTTCTTCAGTTTCCTTAGGTTTCTCTTGAGAAGCAACATCTTCTTGTGTATCTTGGTCTTTCTGAAAGGGTAGTAAAGTTGGACCAACCTTCAATTTTTCAACCAAAACAAATTCTTCTTGTGATTTGTTTGTATCAACATTGGCAATCACTGGTACATAGTTCATTGTCTTGGCAAGAATATCAACATTAAACAACCATTTTGGTCCTTTCCCTTCAACATTTGATGTGTTCTCACTAAACTTGATATGCAAATTCTCCTCTACATGTTTGGTTCTCTTATTGTATACCCTGAAAGCTTTACTATTCATAGAGTAACCAACCAAATATCCTTCATCAGCCTTTTCTTCAAATTTGCCTAACTGATCCTTAGTGTTCAAAATAGTGAGAGGACATCCAAATGGCTTGAGAAAATCAATCAGTGGTTTCTTTCCATGAAATAACTCATATGGAGTCTTGTTGTGAGGCTTGACTACCTTACTTCTGTTTTGCATAAAACATGCAGTGTTCATAGCTTCAACCCAAAAAGGTATAGGTAGTTTAGAATCAGATAACATTGTTCTTGCAACCTCAATCAGTGTCCTGTTTCTTCTCTCTGCAACACCATTTTCTTGTGGAGTTCTTGCAACACTATACTATCTTAGAATTCCCTTTCCCACACAGAATTGATTCATTACACTATTCTTGAACTCAGTACCATTGTCACATCTGGCAACTAAAAATCAGGAGAAAGAATCATACATTCAGCGTCTGTAAAAAGAACAAAGTTCCTTTTGTCACACATTTGTGAGACACTAAAGAGGTTAAACTTCAGCCCTTTCACAAGAAACACCTTCTCAAAGTCCAAATTTCCTGTCCTTAGGGTTCCTCTACCAATAATCTTTCCACCTTTTGGATCATTCCCAAAAGCAACATAACCACCTTCAACAGCCTCAAAGTCATCAAGTTGAGACTCATCTCCTGTCATATGTCCAGAGCATCCACTATCAACTATAGCCATATCTTTTAGATCATCCAATAGATTACCCTGCACGTAAAAATAGAGAAATTAGTTTCTCTTGGGGACCCAAGCCATTACTGACTTGGATCTGCCTTGTGCATCAACATAATTAAATTTCTTTAAATCACTTGATGCACTGCTGTTTTTGGAAACAGTGTTTGAAACAGATGATTTTGGTTTCCAAACCCAGCAAGCTGATGCCTTAACAACATAAAAATGATTTCCAGCAACTGTATTTGATAAAACTTTTGGCCCAGACGTAGAAAGTTTTGTACTAGCAGCAGATTGCTTACTAGCAGCAGAGTGCATGCTAGCAGCAGATTGCTTACTAGCAGTAGAGCCAGCAACAGAACAAGTTGTGGTTTTAAAAGCACCATTTGATTTAGCAGCATAAATAGATCTAGTTGCACCAGATCTTAACAACACAACCCTAGGAATCATGTTTTTGTTAGGATGATGGTGAGTATTTTTAGAGACATATTTATGATTCACCCTTGAGTATTGGTTCCAAACAGGCCTTTTGTGGTCAGGACAACTATTAATCAAATGTTCAAAGCTACCACACTTATAACAAGCCTTTTTCTTTAATTGAAACTCACTACCTAATTTTTTTGAAACTAGGTTATTAAAGTTTCTCTGATTTCCCCTAGGCTTATTATGGAATCCATTCAGTTGACCTCTAGGAATCTCATTATATTCTACCATTTTCCTAGAGATGCCCTTACCTAACACAGGTCTCACAAACTTAACCTGTTCAATTTTAGGTTCAACTTTTGTAGGAATTTCTTCCTTTTTCTCAATTTGTTCAAGTTCAACCTGTTCCTCATCACTATCTGAATGTCAGTCATCAATAATAGGAGCTTCAGGAAATTTTCCAATCTCAACCTTAGATGTTTCTAAGACACTTGTACTAGATTCACCTACAGGTTTTTTTATATCTAGCTCACTAATGAAAGACAATTATTTTCCTGGTGGAGCATAGGCACTCTTAACAGGAGGAGCAACCTCATTGTAGCCTATTCCACTTCCTTTCCTCATCAAGGTGCTCTCAATTGATTTATTAACCAAATCAGAAGCATATTGTTGTTTATTTACTCTCACTATATGTTTTTCCTTATCAGCAAGAGCTGCATCTCTATCTCTTTCTGCTTCTTCTAATTTATTCTTAAGAAATTCAATTTCACTGTTTTTCTTAAAAATCTCAACATCCTGTTGGTTAATTCTATCTACATACTCTAGCTCACACTGTTTTAGATACTCTAGTCTTCTTTCAACATTTTGAATACCTACTTTGTAACCTAAGTTATCAAGTTTTAGGTGTTCAACTTCTCTAATTAAACACTCATTCCTAGACTTCAGTTCTTCTACAATGTCAGCACATGACTTAGAAGAACACATAGATAGATCAGAATCATTGGATACCTCAGAGTCAAATCCAGAAGATGATGATGCATAAGCCATAAGTGCAAAGTTATGTACTTTAGGTCTAACTTGAGCCACCAGAGAATAGTTTGGTTCTTCATCAGCCATATCACTCCAATCATACTCTCCCAATCCATCACAAGATACCAATGCAGTAGTGGTATTCTTTGGTTCTTCAGTGGTCTTCTTTGGAGCTTCAGCATTCTTCTTTGGAGCTCTACATTCCCTGGCAAAGTGACCCTTCCTGCTGCAATTGTAGCACTCTATCTTTTACTTGTCAAATCCCACATTTTCTTTAGCCCTGTACTTGACTTCTCTTCCAGTTCTCTTCAAGAATTTTCTTGCCCTTAAGGTCAACATGGCCATTTGCCATTTAAGATCAATTTCTTCAAGATCATCAGGATCAATATGATCCAAATCTTGATTCATAACCTGTGACCTTATACTTTATGTTAGATCAGCCAAGAATGCACACAAGGCAATATCACTGGTGGAATTCTTATCATTTGAACTAGCAGCAGATCCATCAGCAGTAGATACCCCATAAGTAGTAGAGTGAGATTCTTGAGATCCTTTTGACTTTGAAGATACAAAGGCAAGATTTTGAGTACCAGAGGAAGAAGTAGATGTAGAATTTAATTCTGGTTCATATACTCTCAAATTGTTGTAGAGGCTTTCAAGCTTCATTGTTTCAAAGTCAGGCTTATTCCTCCAAACAACTGTGTGCATACTCCATTCAGGTGCAAGACTTCTAAGGAACTTGAGGTTTACATCTTCTTGTGGAACCACATAGCCAACAAGCTTTAAGTGACTGACTAGTTGATTAAGCCTGTTGTATGTGCCATTGATCTTTTCTCCACTTTCAGCAGTAAAGTTCTCAAACTGATGCTTCAACATATTTTTCCTTGACTTCTTAGTAGCATCATTCCTTCCAAACCTAAACTCAACAGCATCCATCAAGTCTTTTGCAGTCTCACAGTCATCAAAGTCCAACTGAAATTCATTAGGTATTCCCATTAAGAGAATACTGTGTGCCTTGATTTCCATCTTCCTCACTGAGTTCTCTTCAACAGACTTGATTGGTATCTCTTTTCCATCAGCACCCTTCTTTGGTAAGGAGTCACCATTGATAATAACATTCCACATGTTAAAGTCAATCATGCGAATGAACTGTCTTATTCGCATCTTCCATAGCTCATACTCTCCATGGTTGAGCATGGGAACCTTTGATGCAGTTACCATATGTGTGTCGTCACCTATCTTCAGCAATTGATTTGAAACAGCAAACTTGCAAGGAATGAATTCTTCTTGATTTCAACTTCTAGATCACAAGCTCTGATACCACATGTTGATCCCAGTTAAGCAAACGATCCTGTATAGAAGTTGACTTGAGTTTAACACTTAAGCTAAAACGCGTAATATTAAAGCTTAACATAAGAAGAACAATTCACTATCAACACTTCAATATATTAATAATACAAGCACTCAACAATGCTAGGTTTTTACAACCTTGAAGTGTAAACGAAGCTAAAACAATACGTACGTAAAACTAACCCTAGGATCCTCCTTTTATAGGCCAAGGAGTCCTAATAGGTTTACAATACCTTTCTACACAAGATAAGAATATTCTAGATACGTAAGATATACACACAATCTATTCTATAATTATATATTACGTATAGATGCATATCTCTTCAGTAGTAGATTCCACTAGTAGTATTTTGCAATAGAAGCACTTTGAATGACAGCAGCAGAATCTTTATCCTTAGCAGCATTCTCACCGTAGCAGCAGTTTCACCAACTAGCAGTTTAACTTAGCAGCCTAATTAAAAACCCAACAGAACTTTACACAGATGAGACTGTAAATGGGGAAGACAAAGTACAAAGACTTGCTGATTTGATAAAGGAAAGATATGAAGAACTAGTTTTGAAGGACCTAATTAAGTCAATGAATCAACGTCAAAGTCAGAAGAGGAAAAGAAATCCCACAAGGTCTCAGCTCATCAGTGAAATTAAGATATACATACAACATCAAGGTGAGCATAAAGCTTCTAACCTCAGGGGAATGACATATGAACAAATTGAACGTCTATACTACCGACTCAAGAAATATGTTGAAAACTTTATCCCCATGGGTACAGAAGAAACACCATCAAAGAAACAAAAGATCATTGAAGACAAACCTGTTGAGAAGAAGAATGATTCACAAAGAAAAGAAGACAGCTCTTCTCATGATCAGATGATGGTGATTGTTCCTGAAACATTATATGTTGACCCTATTCAAGCTAGACATCCAGTCATGGACTGGGAGATTTACCGAGATAAATTTGGAAAGGCTTGGAAGATAATCAGGGCTGGTGGAGGATCAGAAGTGTACAAAAGGTTTGAGGATTTGATAAGAACAATTGACAGAGTAGACTTAGACAGATTATGGGAGTTGGTTCAAGAAAGAATCAAAACAGTCAAGAAGCTAGATGCAAAAGAGCAAGATTTGTGGGTTGAATTACATAGGTTATATAAACCTGATCCAGCTGATATCTATTGGAACCTCCCATGCCATCTATGGAAAACTAGAAGGGGGGTTGAATAGTTTACCGATTAAAATCTTTTTAACTTGTTAAGTTAGCTTTGAAACTTTCCGTTTGATCAAAGATATATGCACAAACACAATATATAACATGCAAGTAAATGAAAGAAATGATCAAACCACAACACGAGTATTTATCGTGGTTCGGCTACAAGGACTCTTTTTCCTTGCCCTACGTCCACGCCCCGAGTATCCAACTCGAGAGTTTCTTTCACTAGTCAACAAGCTCCTTTCACCGGCGGAGAAAACCTTACACGTCGCTTATACTTTTACCGACACAAAGCTAGATGTCGAGTTCTATACCAAGGGTACAACCACTCCCGTTAGTTCTTTACAAGGGTACAACAACTCCCTATACACTTCATATTTTGAGGACTAAAATACTAACTGATCACTACTGAAAATACACAATCAAATGAAGTGTAAACTACACAAGTCTACACAATGCTAAGCTAACAAGTCTTGCAACGTTGTGTTGAATACTTGTTACTTTTAGTAAGCTCGTGAATCTCTTTGCTACAAAAAGAAACTTCACATATGAAATGTTAAGAGGTTAGATGAAAGAATGAATGTGTGTGTGAAAATGTAATGTCAAGTGATGAGCCGAAATTCAACTTGTGGCTCAATATTTATAGCCAAAACCTTCTGTAGGTCTGGCAGATCAGGCGGACCCCTGAGAAGGGTTCCGCCCGTGTACCTCCAGGGTACCGCCGGGCTTGCAGTTGGTTTTTGCAATAAATCTTGCAAACCAAACAAGGTTTTGTCTCATAACTCCTAGCAACCAAACAATGTCACATCTCATAATAACAAGTCAAATACAAAGCTTGTAAGCAACAACAAAGTTAGTCAAACACATTTCTTTCCATAAATGCATAATGACAAAACTTGCCATAAATGTGATGTGACAATTTCTAATTTAAGAAATAAACTTGTGTTGTGTTTTATGAAATGTAAAATGTAGCAAAAGTCTAGTTTATGCAAGTCTTTAAAACTAAGATTATGTTTTACTTAGAAACAAAAGTTTACATTTGTCATTAACAAAACTTAGCTAAGATCGTAAAATATAAATAACGTTTTTAGGCGATATTTGTATTAACAATCTCCCCCTTTTTGTTGATGACAAAACATACACTTTGTTTTTAAGTAACACACAAAATCTTGGTTTTAAAGACTTAAAAAAAAAACTTATATTAAACTTGTTTTACTTAATTTATGAAAATCATATTAAGCATTGAAAGTTCAATATATTTCTCCCCCTTTTTGTCGAAACAAAAAGTAGAGTGGCGAAGCGGAATAATGCCCATGCTCCCCCTTGGTTGATACTCCCCCTAAATGGAGTGCCAAGATGGGAAACATGGATTTTAGACCCTACAAAAACAATGTTAGTTGGTGATATAGATAGTCAAGGATGTAGTTACCACACACATTGCAACCACAATGACAACATAAACATGATCAACCAACAATGTACTAAAGTGAGTAGAAAGAAATGTCATTCCAAGTAAAATTTTGACTTTTAAAAGTCAAAAGACAAGAAATGAGAACTATTCTTCTACTTCTAAACAAAAACTTAAAAAATAACCAAGAAAGAAAAATAAAAACCTACTTTCCAAAATTGGGGCAAACGGCCTCCAAGGATTGTCTAGGATTTGTTGGGGTGGGAAAGAGCATCCAAACGTTCTATGACGTGTTGGAATGCAAAACGGGTTTCATTTTGGAATTGGTTAAGCAATGTTTTGATGGTTTCACCCATTTGCTCACAATTTGAGCAAGCATGGGGATGAGTGGGTTGAAATGGGTTGGTTTTGGTTTCTTGGTTTGAGGGTTGGTTGGTTTTTGGTTCTTGGATGGATGATGGGTTTGGTATTGAATCAAGCAAGGTGGTTTGAAATTCCATTGCTTGATGGAGGTGGTTTTCAACCATGTTTTGGATATCCTCATATGAAGGAAATAAAGACTCAAAGGTTTGAGGTTGAGGGTGTGGTGGATTTTGGTGATCATGGTTTTCAAAGTTTGGTTCTCCATATAGAGGACCATGGATGTCATGGTAGATGGAGTGAAACAACAATGGTGTGGGTGGATGGTATACTTGTTGTGATGGTTGGTTACGGTTAAGATCCTCATCAAGGTCTAGAATTGACCTTGGTGATTGATTTGCAAAAGGTGGTGGTTGTGTAGGTCTTGGTGGAAGATCATTAAGATCTTGGACAAATGGGTGTGGTGATGTAGGAGGAGACCCAAATAGTTCCATTGGCTCAATTTTGGGTAATGGTGATGGTGATGAGGTTTTGGATGGTTGAGTTGGAGCACTTGGTGGAGTTGGGTCAATAGGTGATTTAGTTGGTGGTGGAGTGAGCTCATTTGGTTCATTGGGTGATGGTGATGGAGATGCAAGGTTCAAAAAGTGTTCATTTTTTATGGGTGAAGTGAATTCATCCGAGGATGATGAGCTTAGGTTGATGGGTTGATTAGACCATATTGGTTTAACACTAATTCGGGCGGTTTTCTGGATGGGTCTTGATGGTTGAGAGGTGTTTGTTGACTTAGTCATGGTGAAAAATGGTTTATAAGTTTCAGAAATTGTGTTGAGGAAGGTGTGATTTGATGATGTTGAGGAAGGCTTAATTTATAGTGTTGATGGATTATGGAAAGGAGTGTTTGGATTTGATGTTAGTCCATACAAAAATGGAGGTTTCTAATGATTTGGAAAACTAAATGTGGGTTGTCATGTCATGGAAGTCAATCCAATGAAAATGGTGAAGTGAGAAGACAAGTTTTGCACTAAATGCTTAGTGGTTTTGGTGGATTTGTGGTAGTAAAAATCTCAGGGATTTCAAGGATCCTTTAAAAGGGTTCCTTCCTTTATGTTTGAGGGATCCTTGAGGTTGTTATGGTTAAATTTGAATTTTGGCGAGAATTGGTTTTGGTTAAATTTATGGAAGAATGAGTATCCTATTTTGCTAAACACATTGCAAGTAATGGGTTTCTACCTAAAAAGGATTGGATTTTGGTGTTTGGATGTTGAATTGGTGAAAATGAAAACAAAAATTCTGCAGGTAGCTGGCGGCACCCTCAGAATACACAGGCGGAACCCACTTGAGGGTGCCGCCTGGTCCATTGGGCCATTTCTGGAATTCCCAGAAATTGCACTGGCGGAACCCAATTTTGGGTACCGCTAGATCCGCCAGGGCTAAAAAAAGTGGCAGTCCACGTTTTTGACCCGCGAGACGATTTTCAAAATTTTCGAAAACTCCTAAAATCAAAGAGATAAGACATTTCTGGTTAGGCAATGCAAAAAATAGACACGTTAACACGCATTTCATAGGACTTTGACCTTGAGGTCGAGAATTTCACTATACTTAGTGAAAATATTAAAAACTTGAAAATTTGACAAGTTGCCAAGAGTTGTCTACCTGCACCAAAGTTAGATACTACATGTTCCAAATTGTATCAAACATTGTACTAACACACAAATTCATCATAAATATTGTTTAAACGACCAAATTTGTTCAAATAGCACCTAGTGCCAAACACTCCTACACACCCGCACTCATTGACGGTCGATCTTGTTCTTGAGCTTTCCAAGGTATCTTCCAAGATTCTTAAACATCCCCTTTGTTTGCTTGAACTCCTCCGACTCATTTGGAATATCCGAAAGTTGAGAAAGGTATTCGAGAGGAGGGAGCCTAGAGTTTGGCAAATTGTCATCTTCACTCATTGAGGAAGACGAAGATGAGGTAGGAGGATGTGGACGTTTTCCTTGGGCTTTGTACACTCTCTTATCACTTAGTGGGACAAAGGTGTGTGGAATGAGAGAGTAGTTGAGGTGAAGACCATTTGGAGTTGGTGGAATGGGTGAGATGAACCTAAAGAGACGGGTCAAGAGCATTCCATACGGCATAGCCGTTGTGCCATGCACGGGAATGTCGGCCATTCTCTTGGCCATGTAGTAGGCAAGGTTGAAGGGTTGCCTAACGGACAAGGAGTAGAGCATGTAGCAAAGGCAAAGGTTGATATGGTCACGGTTCCCTATTGTGCTAATGACATTAGCTCTAAGGACTTCCTCCCATTTCTTGAATTGGGGCTTAAGTTCGTTCATTTCCATTCCATATGGGTCCTTTTTGACCTCATTCCCCGAATGGGTTCTCCTAGTGGTGGTGGTTCTAACAAAGAGGTGGTTACGGAGTACGTCTTTTGAGACAAGGGGTGTGTCATAAGGGTGGATACGGTCTTGGAGGTTGTCAAGAGTTGAGAGGGAGTGCAAGTCGGAATAGAGGCAAGTACCACGGTTTGGGATACCTAGGATTTGAGCAAACTCCTCAAGAGTGAAGGAGTATTGATGACCGCTAACCCTAAAGTTGATAGACATATGACCATAGTCATCCGTGGAGAGGACGGAGGATGCATAGAACTCTAGAATGAACCTAGGACAAATAGGCTCGTCGATATACAAAAGACACTCAAAGTTGATTGTGGCAAAATCGGCGTAAAGGTTTGTGCCTTCTAGGAAAGATGGGTCAATGGTTCTACCCTCATGGACATAGTGTTTTTCTAGGGCTTTGAAAACGTTTACTTGATTTGCGGTAAGGCCTTTGGTTTTGTGGTGTTTTAGTAGGTACTTAATGGTGTCCTTGTGGTCGTAGTGGGTTAGAGGAGGCATGATAATTCCTAGAACAACAAAATTTCACATTTTAGTTTACGTAAACCACTATTATAATGTGGAAGTTCTAGTGTGTGCCTATATGAAAACAATGTGGAGGTGCGGTTATCTTGACTCATTTTGATGCTTCAAAATCGTTTTATGCAAGTTTTGTTATAAAACAAAAGATAACCCAAACGCTCCTAGTTCAATGTAGCTTCGTTTGAATGTACCCGAAAATACATATTGGTTATGTATTCCCTTTAGCATTCAAGAGACATTATGCAAGTGATGTTTTAAACATAACGTTTTGATTTTGTATTCTCAATGTGAGACGAAAAAATATTTGTCCTACTTGTGAGAAATTTTTGGGAGGATTTGACATGGGGTGTTTTAGCAAACATGTTTATACTAATAAAAGATGCAATTCCTAACTATGGGAAACATGATTAGTTTTATTAAACACCTAATCTAATGCATGAGTTTTTCAAATTAATGCATAACCCCAAGTTTTTGTTTTTGTGCAAAAAATAGAATTCCTAGACTCAGATCAGGATTGTAATCATGTTTAGAATACTTACAATGATGATTGATTTGCAATGTAGATGAATGGAGGACCAAGAATTTGTAGGTGTGGATGAGTGGTAAAGTGAATAGTAGCAGTTTGGAAGTGGTGGTATGAGATAATGGGTGTTTGGTTTAATATAAACAAAGAAAATGATTCTGCAGGTCGACGGACACGGCGGAACCCTGAGTTGAGTTCCGTCCGTTATGGCTGAGGGTTCCACCGACCCTGCTGAGAAAAATGGTTTTGGATTTGTTTTGATTTTAGTGATTTTTGTCTAATGTCCAGAACTACAATGTAGGTTCCATGAGTCCTAAGCCTAGTCTAAGAAGGTTAAAAGGTTCACGTTTAAGGGGTTTTGTGAGAATGTCGGCTATGTTGTCTTCGGAAGAAACTTTCTCAATTGAGATATTTCCTTTTTGAACGTTGTCATGAAGGAAATGATGACGGATTTCAATATGTTTGGTACGAGCGTGTTGAACCGGGTTTTTGCTAAGATCAATGGCACCTTTGTTGTCACAAAGAATAGTGATGTCGTTGAGTTGAATTCCGTAGTCGACAAGAGCTTGCTTCATCCAAAGAGCTTGTTGACATGCCTTTCCGGCCGAAACGTACTCGGCTTCCGTTGTTGAGATAGCAAGAGCCGTTTGCTTCTTAGAGAACCATGAGGTGAGATGATGAGTGCTCAAACACTCACCATTTTTGTCGTATTTAAACTGCCAAAACATCCGAAAATGCTCAGAAATGCATCAAAATACTTAAAATATCCCAGGGATAGTATTTTATACGTTTCTAATGCAAAATGAGCAAAAACAATGAAAAACGAACAAAGTTTACACAATTGGCAGTTTTAGTCCCCCGACTTTCAAAAATTTACAAAACTAGTCCCTACGCATTTGTTTTGAAAGAAAAATCAACCTAAGGTGTTTAAAAGTCAAATATTATCAAAATTTATCCTTAGGTAAAAACTTTGGAAAAATGACTCTTTTGGTCCCTGCAGTTTGGAATTTGGCGAAATAAATCCCTGGGAATTTTTAAAAGTGAAAAATGTCTTTTGTGACCCTTGTGTTATTGTAATATGCCAAAATCAGTCCCTTGGAATACTTTAGAAGTTTGACAGATTCAGTCCTCCAAAAATGCAGATAATACACTTTGGTCCTTGGGCTTACTTAATTTACTTAACCATATGGACCCTTGTATTTTTGGCAAACCCAATCAACACCATCCAATCCCCAGCCCAATGACCCCTGCCCACCATCCCTTTCTAATAAAAATAAACAGCCGGGTCAAACATCAAAGTCAACCTCCCACCCTCACCCTTTTTGCCGCCATCACCAACACCCAGCCTCCATTACCTCTGCAACCCCCAACAATATTGTCCCCTCCACACACTCCCAACACCTACTAACCACCCTATCCCACTCACCTTGCACAAGTCAACTCCAAAATTGTACAACCAATTGTCCCCCACACTCATATAACACCGACAAGGAACAAAGGGTCAAGATGAAAAGCAAAGTTAATCCAATGGATGGGATGATACTCTAAGGGGACAAGACATCAGAACCAGAGACAAAAAGAAGGAAAAAGAAGAAAGCAAAAGGACCTGGTTAAGAGTTCTTTTTGTATTTTTCTTTTTATTTTATATATATAAGCTCAATTGTAAGCCTGGAATGGCAGTTAGTGAGTAGTTTTAAGTAGTTTTTAGTGTACTCTTCTGATTTCAGTAGGCATATTAGTTTGTAAAATTTTCAATATCAATGAAAATGTTTTAAGCTTCTTAACAAGTTGAAGCAATTATTTTCTGTTTTTATCAATTATTTCAAGTTCTTGTGTGATCATGATATGAGTTAGAAAACTTATTGTGTTGTGCCTACATAAACTTCCTTGAGTTGATTGTAAGCTGTCCCAAGTCCATTTAATTATTTACTCAGCTCTCATAAAAATTTCAAATAAAAGAGAAAAAAAAAGAAGAGAAAAACAGAAGATAAAATGGAAGTCTTGGATTGCTGGTTCAGACAAGAGTAGCAAGGATTGGACATGGTTTAGAGCCCAGTGGGGGTATATAGGTTTGGCTCTTATGATCTTGGTCTCATTTGGTTCAAACTGTGGAAACTTGTAAGAAAAGCTCTCATACCAATTTTTAGTACTTCTTTTATTTATGCTCATTTACTGCTATCTATTGTTGATTGCTGCTTGTTAATGATAATTTAAGTTAGTTTAAGTTAATTTAGTGTTTGCTTAGTTCTATTCTGTAATCTGCTTGTTTTAGCTAGGATTTCATTTTTAGAAGGTGTGTTTGGATCAATACTATTGACATAGTTTGTGTTATTGTAGGCTGTTGAGACTTGCTCAGATAATCACCTAAGTCTTAGGTGAGCCAAAATAATACATTTGCTTGGTCATATTCTGGGTGAAAGTCAAAAACCAGTCCATCTCTTCCCACAGCTTATCTGTGGTAAATTTAAGCTTTCAAAATCTGAGAATCACTCCTAGGTTAGGTGTGGTTGGTAAAATTGTTTTGATTAAGTCTAAATAAACATCAAGTAATCATTTTGAATCAATCTAACTTCACCATAGTCAATGCTTTCAACATTTCAAAAAGTCAAAGAATTTTGCTTACTCAGATTTTTGGCAAACTTCAAATCATTCCTTAGGGTTTATTTGTGTAAGAAATCAAGTGAGATTTGTTAATTCTGGATCATTGATAGCTTGTCTACCAATTTCAAAAAGGAAATTGGGTTTTGAAATTGTGCAGCCCATTGAAAATCAAAGTGGAAGTTGGTAGCTTTACTGAAAAGTTCCCCTGCATCTCAGTTTTTGCAAGTATTCCAAGAGTTGTAGATTGTTCATTAGTAGGGTTTAGGGTGTGAAATTTGTAGCTCTAGGTAGCTTTCCAGGTCATCTTCTTAGATTTGTTTATAGTTTGTGTTTAGTGTTAATCCAGTGCTTAATAACTAGCACTCTATTAAGCACTTGAGAACTGCAAGCTATCTGAACTCAGCATGTCTTGAAGTTGTATGATTCTTGAAATTCCTTGGATTTAAGCTTTGTAATCATTGATATTGTGATGTTTTCATGTAACTGGGATTGTGTTTAGGAAGTTTGTGTTTGTATTCCAGTTTATAAGCTTATTTGTCAGCTTCTAGTTTGTAGCAAAACTCAATTTCACTTATAAGTTAAAACATTTAACTGTTGAGGACCATAAGCTTGTATAAGCCTGGGCAAGGTTCAATTTCAAATTTTTTTTTAGTACTTAGAGAAGCCACTAGCTTTTGCAGCCTAACCTTTTTGTTAAGAGCTTATAACTTGGCTTGTGACCTTCAAACTCAATCCTGACCACTCAGGCATACTGAGCACATCAGAGTTGGCTCCTAAGTTTCCCAAGCCTTCATTTGACTCAACTGTTGGACTCATCCCTTGTACCTTGGAAATTTGGAAAGCCCCTCAGGAGGACTTGTTAGATGTACAATCATTTTGAGCTTTTGATCAGTTTTGTGGACCTCACAGGGGGCTGCAAGTGAGCCATTAGCCCTGTTTGGACCTGATTGTGCTTAGGAGTGCTTATTAGTTAAATTTAGGTTATTCAGTTGAAGCTTCTTGATTTTCTTGGTCAATTCTAGTTCATTAAATCTTAGTCAAGCTTAATTTTTACTTTGGAGCCAGTAGTGTAACTTGTTTGCATCTTGTGCATCATCAAAATTTCATAATCAATAAGCTGTCAAGAAGATAAGCTCATCCATGGCTTATTTCTGAATTCCATCACAAGTGCCTTTACAAAAGTTGTGTAATTATAGTAGTTTATCAGTTGTGAAAAAGAAAATTTAGAAAAAGATAAAAAAAAAATAGAAGTGATAGCTTCTATTTAAGCCACTTTGGCTTATTTTCTGCTTATTTATAAGCAAAATCTATTTTTAAATTTTTCTTAGGGTCCTGTAATCATATTAGATTTTTAGGAATTTTTTCAAATTTTTCTGTAATCATTTAGTATTTTTTATAATTTAGTTTAATTTACATTAATTAATTAAATAGTTTTTAATTAGTAATAATTAATTAAAAGTTAGGAAAAATACTTTTTCTGTTTCAAAATTAGTTTTATATTATTTTAGATTTTTCTAAATTTAATTTTCATTTTTCTAGTTATTTTTATAATTTAGGATAATTTAGTTAATTAAAAAGTAATTAGTAATTAGTAATTAATTAATAGTAATTAATTAAATAGTGTAAAAATTATTTTTCTTTTTCTAAAAACTTTCTTAAGTCATTAGGATTGTAAAAATATAAATTTCACGTTCGTAGGACTTTGTTTACTCCCGTTTCACTTTTTTATTTGCGCGTTCGCGTTTATTTGTAATTAAAACGCGCGTTTTTAGGTTAAATTGCGTTTTTAAGTCATCTGATCATCAGTAATTGTTAATTAAGTGTTTAAAAGTCATTTTCCATCATTATCTCATAGTGTAACCATAATAATCAAATTCCTGACCTTTCTGATTAATCACCCGATCCTTTAAAACGTTCACATATACAATTGCACGCCTCGTCGGGACTTAACGACCCGGGGATTCCCTAAACTCCTTGGTTAGTTGGTTTTTGAAGTTTGACTTGGTTGACCATTACCTGGTGAACTTAGTTGACCGTTCAGAACCAATCAAAATTTGGCGCCGCTGCCGGGGAGGCTGCTGCGTATCTGCACACGTTCTTTAAGATTAGTGATTTTTCACACATCACTGTATAAACTCACCCACTTTTTGTAAATCTCAATCATAAAACAAAAACATCATTAACACTTTTCCTAAAGTGTTAACAACACCAAAAAAATAAAAAACAAACAAAACAGATCGTTACGTTTTCTATATCGGGTTTCTTTTAAGGTGATTCTTAAAGAAATACGATTTTGGTAAACGAAACGATACCAAAAATATTGTCCAAAAGTTTTTTTCACCCATTCACAAAAACCCAAAAACATTCGTCTTTTCTTGTGAATAATTCTACATAAAAATAAACCGTCGCAAACCAAGACAGAACACCTACTAACTGGGGGTGTGAACATAATAAGTTCCCAAACGAAAGATTAAAACTTGCCTTTGTATCCATGTAGGTGGTGTACCTTTCTTAAAGAAGCCACTTACTTGCGATTATTGGTTTAAGTTCACTGTGGTTTTGCCTCGACTTTGTTTTGATTGATTTTTGGTTACTAGTGCATGCGCACTCGCTCTTCTAGGTCTACTAGCCCATTACGTGAGCTTGTACGAAAACCTAAAAGACCTCATAGACGTTCCGCACCAACAGTCGGATCTGAGATCCGTACTGTTTCCACTCCAGCTGTCACCATGGCGAAAGACCGCCCTATGTGTGAGCTTCTCCAAGCACCCATCGAGGGTTACGGAGACGCTATTGTTGTCCCAGCCATCGTGGCTGATAGTTTTGAGCTCAAAATCGGGTTACTTAATCTTGTAACCTCAAGTCAGTTTTACGGTTTTGAGAGGGACGATCCTCATGCTCATATTCAATGGTTCAATAAAATCACATCAACCATCAAGTACAAAAATGTCCCGTGTGAAGCAATTAAGCTTCTTCTCTTCCCATTCTCCCTCGAGGGTCAAGCCCGGATTTGGCTTGAGAAACAACCCCCTCGATCTATTGAGACATGGGAGGATCTGGTAAAAAAGTTTTTGAATGAATTCTTCCCACCTTCTAAGACCACGAGTCTTAAAAACGAGATCACCAAGTTCACTCAGAAATATGATGAATCATTTGGTGAAGCGTGGGACCGTTTTAAAGAATTACTTGGCAAGTTTCCACATCATGGTTTCTCCGAATTGATGCAACTGGATACTTTCTACAATGGCGTGAGCCAAGTTGACCAGGATTCTCTCAATGCCTCCGCGGGAGGTAACTTTTTGAGTAGAACCACCAAAGAAGCCTTAGCAATCATCGAGAACAAGTCTAAGGTCTGTTCTACACGAAGCAAGCCAGTTGTTTCACAAATTAGTGCGGGTCCTTCCACTTCATCTCCTTCGAGTCAGTCTAGCACCGATGCTAAGATTGATAAGCTTACTGAGGCTATTCAAGCTTTGGTTCTCGCCCAGACTAAGAAAGTTTCATTTCCACAACATCCTCCACCTGCTGAGGTTAAGAAAGTGGAAGTCTGTGTAACTTGTGGTGGGCCGCATGCCTACTACAATTGCACAACTACTGATGGTTCTCCGTTTGAAGCTCATGTTGTAGTCGGGTCATCTAATCAAGGAGGCAATCAATACCGCCCTCCTATGGACCCGAACTACCGTCCTAATCATTATCCTGGACCTCCTGGTTTTCATCAAAACCAAAATGTCCAAAACCGTGGCCAGAATCAAAACAAAGGAAACCAAGGTTTTCAAAACCAAGGTAACTTCAATCAAGGTCATGGTTTTCAGAATCAAAACCAAGGTTTCCAAAATCAAGGTTTCCAACATCAAAATCAAGGAATCTTTAATAGAAACCAAGGTCAGGGTAATTTCAATCCCGGGTATTTTCATGGAAACAACAACCCTAATCAGGGTAATTTTCAAAATCAAGGCCCCAATCAGAACAATCGTGCTCAAAATTTTAAAAACCAAAATCAAGCCATTGTTCCTACTGGGCCTTCATCCGACGAGTTGTTAAAACAATTCATGAAGTCCCAAGAAGAAATGAACAAGTTGTTGGTCAGCCAGATTTCTGAAATTAAGAAGTCTTTAAATGAACGACCCTCGGGCTCAGGAACACTTCCGAGCAACACGATCGCTAACCCGAGGGGCGATGCTAAGGTGATCACAACTAGAAGTGGTGCTTCTTATGATGAACCCGCAATTCCTACTACCTCTTCTTCCTCTCCTCCAAAGGTAGTGAATCGTGAACCTGAGGTGACAAAGGACAAGGTGCAAACTCCTAGCCCACAAAGTACCGCACACGTCCAACCTCAGGTTATTCCAGAAACCAGATGCAAGCCTGGAGTTGTCTTTGAACCACCTGAAACTCCAGTGGACAACCCTAAATCCAAAACTTCTATCCCTTACCCATCATGTCTCAATGAACAGAAGCTCCGCGAAAAAGCTAGTCACCAAATGGATAAATTTTTCCAAATCTTTCAAGATTTACATTTTGACATTAGCTTCGCGGATGCTATTCTCTTGATGCCCAAGTTTGCATCAACAATCAAAAATCTGTTAAGTAATAAGGAAAAACTCTTTGAGATGGCTAGAACTCCCTTGAATGAGAATTGCTCAGCAGTTCTCTTGAAAAAGCTTCCTGAAAAGCTTGGAGACCCCGGAAAGTTTCTCATTCCTTGTATTTTTCCGGGTATGGTTGAATGCTTCGCCTTAGCCGATCTTGGTGCTAGCATTAACCTGATGCCATATTATGTGTGGAAGAAATTATCTCTTCCCGAACTCACTCCCACGTGCATGACTTTAGAGCTTGCCGATCGATCGATTTCGCGTCCTCTTGGCATAGCCGAGGATGTATTTGTTAGAGTGGGAAAGTTCCATTTTCCAGTGGATTTTGTGATTGTTGACTTTGATGCCGATTCGAGGGTCCCTCTCATTCTTGGAAGTGGATTCCTTAGAACTGGGCGTGCTCTTATCGATGTATTTGAGCAGGAGATCACATTGCGTGTTGGAACTGAAGCAATCACCTTTAACCTTGATCAAACATCAAGGTACTCCTCCAATTATGACTCTGAATCGGTAAACCGAATAGATGTCATCAATGTTGCGGCTGAGGAGTATGCTCAAGAGGTTTAGGTTTCGTTGATGATTCTACGAGTGAAAATTTCACTCCGTCTTCTTATCCCATCATTGCTAATTCTGCTCCTTCCCTCACTCCGTTTGAGGGAAGTGACTTCATCTTAGAAGAGATTGAGTCCTTCCTTAAAAGTGATTCGATTCCCGATGGAATCGATAACCAAGAGATTGACCCAGAGAGGGATATTCTTCTCCTTGAGAAATTGTTAAATGAAGATCCCTCTCCTCTTCCTGTTCTACCACAACAACTTCATAATCAGGAAATCAAATATGTTGAGGAAACTGATGATTTTCCTGAGGTCGAGCTTAAGGACTTGCCGCCTCATCTTGAATACGCATTTTTGGAGGGTGATGATAAATTGCCCGTCATAATTGCTAAGGATTAAAGTGATGAGGAAAATGTTGCTCTAATAAAGGTTTTGAAGTCACATAAACAAGCAATTGCTTGGCGTCTCTCCGACATAAAGGGCATTGACCCTGAATTTTGTACACATAAGATTTTAATGGAGGATGACTTCAAACCGGCAGTCCAACAACAAAGAAGGGTGAATCCAAAAATTCATGAGGTGATCAAACAAGAAGTTTTAAAACTCCTTGATGCCGGATTGATTTACCCTATCTCGGACAGTCCTTGGGTGAGCCCAATTCACTGCGTTCCAAAAAAGGGTGGCATTACTATTGTCACAAATGAGGAAAATGAGTTGATTCCAACTCGTTTGGTTACGGGGTGGCGTGTCTGTATTGATTATCGTAAGTTAAATGACGCCACTCGTAAGGATCATTTTCCTCTGCCCTTTATGGATCAGATGCTCGAGAGATTAGCGGGGAATGAGTACTATTGCTTCCTCGATGGTTTCTCGGGTTACTTTCAGATACCCATTGATCCGCAAGATCAAGAAAAGACCACGTTCACGTGCCCCTATGGAAATTTTGCGTATAAACGTATGCCATTTGGCTTATGTAATGCTCCGGGCACGTTTCAACGATGCATGATGGCCATATTCCCCGACATGATCGGGAAAACTATGGAGGTCCTCATGGACGATTTTTCGGTCATTGGGGATTCGTTTCAAACATGTCTCTCCCATTTAGACAACATGCTTAAACGTTGTGAAGACACAAGGTTATGTCTAAATTAGGAGAAAAGTCACTTTATGGTCAAAGAGGGCATTGTCCTCGGCCATAAAATTTCAAAGAGTGGGATTGAGGTCGACAAAGCCAAAGTTGATGTCATAGCTAAATTACCTCAACCCACTACCGTCAAAGGTGTTAGGAGCTTTTTAGGTCATGCCGGTTTTTACCGTAGGTTCATTCAAGATTTTTCTAAAATCGCCCGGCCTATGACCCATCTCCTCGAGAAGGATGCTCCTTTTATCTTCTCTCCCGAGTGCATCGAAGCCTTTGAAACATTAAAGAAAAGGCTTACCGAGGCACCGATTCTTGTTGCCCCCGATTGGGATTTGCCCTTTGAGCTCATGTGTGATGCGAGTGATTATGCTATTGGGGCAGTCTTGGGGCAACATAAAACAAAACACTTTCAGCCTATACACTATGTGAGCAAAACAATGACCGAGGCTCAAAGTCATTACACCACCACTGAAAAAGAATTATTAGCTGTGGTGTATGCCTTTGAGAAATTTCGGCCATACTTGATATTGACCAAAATCATAGTGTATACGGATCACTCGGCTTTGAAGTACCTTTTTGCAAAACAAGATGCAAAGCCGAGACTTCTTCGTTGGGTTCTCCTCCTACAGGAATTTGATATCATTATTCGTGATAAAAAAGGAGCTGAGAACCTAGCTGCTGATCATCTCTCCCGATTGGAAAACCCACACCAAGATGTTTTCGAGAGGAAAGAAATTAATGAAACATTCCCTCTCGAGACACTCAATGCGGTTTCCTTTCGTGGAGATGCTGTTACCCCATGGTTTGCCGATTTTGCAAACTACCTTGCGGGTAACTTTATTGTGAAAGGGATGTCGTCCCAACAGAAAAATAAATTCTTTAAGGATGTGAAACATTATTTCTGGGACGACCCCTACCTTTTCAAAATCTGTGCGGATCAAGTCATCCAGCGGTGTGTATATGGTCAAGAAGCCACTGAAATTCTTAAGGCTTGCCATGCTGGTCCCACGGGGGGCCACCACAATCCAAATTACACCGCCAAAAAGGTGTTTGATTCCGGTTTCTTTTGGCCCACAATTTACAAGGATGCCCAGGAATTAGTCAAATCCTGTGACGCTTGTCAACGTCACGGGAATACTTCACAAAAGAATGAAATGCCACAAAATGCAATCCATGTTTGTGAAATCTTTGACGTATGGGGCATCGACTTTATGGGGCCATTTCCATCATCTCATGGAAATAAGTACATACTCGTGGCTGTTGACTATTTGTCAAAATGGGTTGAAGCCAAAGCTTTACCCACTAATGATGCCCGAGTTGTCGTGAAATTTTTGAAAGCTCTTTTTGCTCGATTTGGAACTCCACGTGCTATAATTAGCGATCGTGGTACGCATTTCTGCAATGACAAATTCGACAAAGTTATGCAAAAGTATGGCGTAACTCACCGTCTTTCTACTGCGTACCACCCTCAAACAAGTGGACAAGTAGAAGTTTCAAATCGGGGCATAAAGAGAATATTGGAAAGAACTGTAGGTGAGAATCGTGCATCGTGGTTGGATAAGTTAGATGATGCACTTTGGGCTTTCCGTACGGCATATAAAACACCAATTGGGTGCACGCCATACAAGCTTGTGTACGGGAAAGCGTGCCATCTACCGATCGAGCTTGAGCATAAAGCCTATTGGGCCCTCAAGCATGCCAATTTTGACCTAAAAACGGCGGGTGATCACAGGAAAGTTCAACTGAATGAATTAAATGAACTTCGTGATCAAGCTTACGAGAACTCTTTGATCTATAAGGAAATGACAAAGAAGATTCATGACTCAAAAATCAGGAACCGCGTTTTCAACGTTGGTGACTGGGTCCTTCTTTTCAATTCTAGACTAAAGATCTTCTCGGGAAAGCTCAAAACCCGATGGACTGGTCCATTCACTATCACAAAAGTTTACCCTTATGGCACCGTCGAATTATTTCAAAATGACGGTCCTAATTTCAAAGTGAATGGACATCGGTTGAAACACTACTTTGGAGAGGACATACCATCCATGGTTGTCCCAGATCTCCAAACGTTCCCCAAGGACAATTAAATTCGGGGATCGAGTCAAGCTAGCGACTCGGTGAACAAAAATTAGCAACATATATGGGTTTTCACCCGTATTTCTGACTTCTTTCTACTTTCTACCACCCTAGTGTGGGGGGATGGCCAACCCCTCGCTGTTTGAAAATGTATATATGTATATAAAGTTTCTCTTTTAAAAAAAATAAAAAAATAAAATGTATGATTGTATGTACAGATAAATAAAGTGAAAAATACAAAACGATTTCCCACAGTTAGTTTTTAATATTATCTTTTTACGTTCAAGGATTCGTCATAATAGCCGGGACTTTGAATATTGAGGACAATATTCAATTCTAAGTGTGGGGGAGGGGAAAATTCTAGCGAATTTTATCACATTATATCCTAGAATCCCCGTTTTTGGCCTAAAATTTTAAAAAATTTTCACTTTATTTCAAAATTTTTGTGGTAATCAGTCCGCCGTGTCTAACCGACAAAAGGGATTGGCTAGTCCAGGAGCAAACGGCTCTTGGTAAAGACATCTTAAATCCGTTGACGGCTTGCAATTTGCCCAAAATTGTATGGTTCCTCAACTCCCCAAAAGCAAATGAGTTGGCTAGCCCGCAAGATTATGGCTTGTGGTAAAGGCCGTGGAAAAACCATAATTGGTAATCAGCTCACCAAGATGTTGACTATTCCATCAAGAGCTGGCTAGTCCAGGAGCAAACGGCTCCTGGTAAAGACAAATCAAATCCGTTGAAAGCTGGTGGTTTGCTCAAAATCACACGGTTATCAGGTGTGCCACAGTTCTTACACCTGGCTACTCCAGAAGTGATGGATTTTGGTAAAGAGTTTAAAATCCATCAAGTTCTCCAAAAATATTGCTAGGGACTAGCAATAGTTTAGTGTGGGGGATTGATGAGTGCTCAAACACTCATCATTTTTGTCGTATTTAAACTGCCAAAACATCCGAAAATGCTCAGAAATGCATCAAAATACTTAAAATATCCCAGGGATTGTATTTTATACGTTTCTAATGCAAAATGAGCAAAAACAATGAAAAACGAACAAAGTTTACACAATTGGCAGTTTTAGTCCCCCGACTTTCAAAAATTTACAAAACTAGTCCCTACGCATTTGTTTTGAAAGAAAAATCAACCTAAGGTGTTTAAAAGTCAAATATTATCAAAATTTATCCTTAGGTAAAAACTTTGGAAAAATGACACTTTTGGTCCCTGCAGTTTGGAATTTGGCGAAATAAATCCCTGGGAATTTTTAAAAGTGAAAAATGTCTTTTGTGGCCCTTGTGTTATTGTAATATGGCAAAATCAGTCCCTTGGAATACTTTAGAAGTTTGACAGATTCAGTCCTCCAAAAATGCAGAAAATACACTTTGGTCCTTGGGCTTACTTAATTTACTTAACCATATGGACCCTTGTATTTTTGGCAAACCCAATCAACACCATCCAATCCCCAGCCCAATGACCCCAGCCCACCATCCCTTTCTAATAAAAATAAACAGCCGGGTCAAACATCAAAGTCAACCTCCCACCCTCACCCTTTTTGCCGCCATCACCAACACCCAGCCTCCATTACCTCTGCAACCCCCAACAATATTGTCCCCTCCACACACTCCCAACACCTACTAACCACCCTATCCCACTCACCTTGCACAAGTCAACTCCAAAATTGTACAACCAATTGTCCCCCACACTCATATAACACCGACAAGGAACAAAGGGTCAAGATGAAAAGCAAAGTTAATCCAATGGATGGGATGATACTCTAAGGGGACAAGACATCAGAACCAGAGACAAAAAGAAGGAAAAAGAAGAAAGCAAAAGGACCTGGTTAAGAGTTCTTTTTGTATTTTTCTTTTTATTTTATATATATAAGCTCAATTGTAAGCCTGGAATGGCAGTTAGTGAGTAGTTTTAAGTAGTTTTTAGTGTACTCTTCTGATTTCAGTAGGCATATTAGTTTGTAAAATTTTCAATATCAATGAAAATGTTTTAAGCTTCTTAACAAGTTGAAGCAATTATTTTCTGTTTTTATCAATTATTTCAAGTTCTTGTGTGATCATGATATGAGTTAGAAAACTTGTTGTGTTGTGCCTACATAAACTTCCTTGAGTTGATTGTAAGCTGTCCCAAGTCCATTTAATTATTTACTCAGCTCTCATAAAAAATTCAAATAAAAGAGAAAAAAAAAAGAAGAGAAAAACAGAAGATAAAATGGAAGTCTTGGATTGCTGGTTCAGACAAGAGTAGCAAGGATTGGACATGGTTTAGAGCCCAGTGGGGGTATATAGGTTTGGCTCTTATGATCTTGGTCTCATTTGGTTCAAACTGTGGAAACTTGTAAGAAAATCTCTCATACCAATTTTTAGTACTTCTTTTATTTATGCTCATTTACTGCTATCTATTGTTGATTGCTGCTTGTTAATGATAATTTAAGTTAGTTTAAGTTAATTTAGTGTTTGCTTAGTTCAATTCTGTAATCTGCTTGTTTTAGCTAGGATTTCATTTTTAGAAGGTGTGTTTGGATCAGTACTATTGACATAGTTTGTGTTATTGTAGGCTGTTGAGACTTGCTCAGATAATCACCTAGGTCTTAGGTGAGCCAAAATAATACATTTGCTTGGTCATATTCTGGGTGAAAGTCAAAAACCAGTCCATCTCTTCCCACGGCTTATCTGTGGTAAATTTAAGCTTTCAAAATCTGAGAATCACTCCTAGGTTAGGTGTAGTTGGTATAATTGTTTTGCTTAAGTCTAAATAAACATCAAGTAATCATTTTGAATCAATCTAACTTCACCATAGTCAAAGCTTTCAACATTTCAAAAAGTCAAAGAATTTTGCATACTCAGATTTTTGGCAAACTTCAAATCATTCCTTAGGGTTTATTTATGTAAGAAATCAAGTGAGATTTGTTAATTCTGGATCATTGATAGCTTGTTTACCAATTTCAAAAAGGAAATTGGGTTTTGAAATTGTGCAGCCCATTGAAAATCAAAGTGGAAGTTGGTAGCTTGACTGAAAAGTTCCCCTACATCTCAGTTTTTGCAAATATTCCAAGAGTTGTAGATTGTTCATTAGTAGGGTTTAGGGTGTGAAATTTGTAGCTCTAGGTAGCTTTCCAGGTCATCTTCTTAGATTTTTTTATAGTTTGTGTTTAGTGTTAATCCAGTGCTTAATAACTAGCACTCTATTAAGCACTTGAGAACTGCAAGCTATCTGAACTCAGCATGTCTTGAAGTTGTATGATTCTTGAAATTCCTTGGATTTAAGCTTTGTAATCATTGATATTTTGATGTTTTCATGTAACTGGGATTGTGTTTAGGAAGTTTGTGTTTGTATTCCAGTTTATAAGCTTATTTGTCAGCTTCTAGTTTGTACAAAAACTCAATTTCACTTATAAGTTAAAACATTTAACTGTTGAGGACCATAAGCTTGTATAAGCCTGGGCAAGGTTCAATTTCAAAATTTTTTTTAGTACTTAGAGAAGCCACTAGCTTTTGCAGCCTAACCTTTTTGTTAAGAGCTTATAACTTGGCTTGTGACCTTCAAACTCAATCCTGACCACTCAGGCATACTGAGCATATCAGAGTTAGCTCCCAAGTTTCCCAAGCCTTCATTTGACTCAACTGTTGGACTCAACCCTTGTACCTTGGCAATTTGGAAAGCCCCTCAGGAGGACTTGTTAGATGTACAATCATTTTGAGCTTTTGATCAGTTTTGTGGACCCCACAGGGGGCTGCAAGTGAGCCATTAGCCCTGTTTGGACCTGATTGTGCTTAGGAGTGCTTATTAGTTAAATTTAGGTTATTCAGTTGAAGCTTCTTGATTTTCTTGGTCAATTCTAGTTCATTAAATCTTAGTCTAGCTTAATTTTTACTTTGGAGCCAGTAGTGAAACTTGTTTGCATCTTGTGCATCATCAAAATTTCATAATCAATAAGCTGTCAAGAAGATAAGCTCATCCATGGCTTATTTCTGAATTCCATCACAAGTGCCTTTACAAAAGTTGTGTAATTATAGTAGTTTATCAGTTGTGAAAAAGAAAATTTAGAAAAAGATAAAAAAAATTAGAAGTGATAGCTTCTATTTAAGCCACTTTGGCTTATTTTCTGCTTATTTATAAGCAAAATCTATTTTTAAATTTTTCTTAGGGTCCTGTAATCATATTAGATTTTTAGGAATTTTTTCAGATTTTTCTGTAATCATTTAGTATTTTTTATAATTTAGTTTAATTTAAATTAATTAATTAAATAGTTTTTAATTAGTAATAATTAATTAAAAGTTAGGAAAAATAGTTTTTCTGTTTCAAAATTAGTTTTATATTATTTTAGATTTTTCTAAATTTAATTTTCATTTTTCTAGTTATTTTTATAATTTAGGATAATTTAGTTAATTAAAAAGTAATTAGTAATTAGTAATTAATTAATAGTAATTAATTAAATAGTGTAATAATTATTTTTCTTTTTCTAAAAATTTTCTTAAGTCATTAGGATTGTAAAAATATAAATTTCACGTTCGTAGGACTTTGTTTACTCCCGTTTCACTTTTTTATTTGCGCGTTCGTGTTTATTTGTAATTAAAACGCGCGTTTTTAGGTTAAATTGCGTTTTTAAGTCATCTGATCATCAGTAATTGTTAATTAAGTGTTTATAAGTCATTTTCCATCATTATCTCGTAGTGTAACCATAATAATCAAATTCCTGACCTTTCTGATTAATCACTCGATCCTTTAAAACGTTCACATATACAATTGCACGCCTCGTCGGGACTTAACGACTCGGGGATTCCCTAAACTCCTTGGTTAGTTGGTTTTTGACGTTTGACTTGGTTGACCATTACCTGGTGAACTTAGTTGACCGTTCAGAACCAATCATGAGACAATGTCTAACAAAAGTACAAATACCACTTGTGCTTTTTCTATCGACATAGTCACCGGCATGATCCGAGTCGGCATACACTATGGTGTCTATTCCCGTTCCTTTGGGATACCATAAACCTAAATGTGTAGTGCCCTTAATATACCTAAAAATCCTTTTAACGGCTTCGAGATGGGTAGTTTTAGGATCTTCTTGAAAACAAACACATAGACAAACGCTAAACATAATGTCGGGTCTACTAGCCGTTAGGTAAAGTAGACTACCAATCATACCTCTATATTTAGTACTATCTACGGATTCACTTTCCTCATCCTTGGTAAGTATAGTTTTCGTGGACATGGGAGTTTTGATAGGTTTCGAATCTTCTAGTCCAAATTTCTTAAGCATGTCCTTAATATATTTAGATTGGTTAAAGAAGATACCATCTTCTAGTTGTTTGATTTGGAGTCCTAGGAAAAAGTTGAGTTCTCCCATCATACTCATTTCAAACTCGTCATGCATGATTTTTGAGAAATCCACACATAATTCTTGGCAAGTTGATTCGAATATAATGTCAGCAACATAGATTTGGACTATGATAATATGTGAATCTTTCTTCTTAGTGAAGAGAGTATTATCAACTAAGCCCATGGTATACTTATGGTCAACTAGGAATGTTTTAAGTCGATCATACCATGCTTTTGGAGCTTGCTTAAGTCCGTAAAGAGCCTTTTTAAGTTTGTAAACATGATTTGGTTTTTCAAAATCAATGAAGCCCGGTGGTTGAGCAACATACACTTCTTCATTAATGACTCCGTTTAGAAATGCACTTTTGACATCCATTTGAAAGAGTTTAAAATTGTGTGCACATGCATATGCAAGTAAGATTCTAATTGACTCAAGCCTAGTAACCGGAGCAAAAGTTTCATCATAGTCAATGCCTTATTGTTGGTTATATCCTTGTGCAACTAGCCTAGCTTTGTTTCTAGACACAATTCCATTTTCATCCATTTTATTACGAAATACCCATTTCGTTCCAATTATAGTTTGACTCTTTGGTGGAGGAACTAATGTCCATACATCATTCCTAACAAATTGGTTTAACTCTTCTTGCATTGCAATTACCCAAGACTCATCTTTAATTGCTTCATTAATATTTTTAGGTTCAATGGTTGACACGAAACAAAAGTAGTTGCTTTCATTTTGAACTTTTGACCTTAGTGTTCTTTCGTTAATGTTGCCAATGACACTATCTAATGCATGACTTTTAGATTCTTTGACATTGACAAGTTCTTTGTTAAATAGTTCATCTTCTTTGTCATCACTTAAAATTTCTTCATTTTCTATTGCTTGGCTTTCAACTAAGTCATCATATACCAAAGGTGATGTCTTAGAGGGAGGTGGACTCTCGTCAAATGTTACGTTTAACGATTCCTCGACTCTTAAGGTTTCTTTGTTCAAAACAATGTATGCTTTACTATTTTTTGAATATCCAAGAAATACACCTTCATAAGACTTTGGGTCAAATTTGGTGAGATAATCCTTGGTGTTAAGAATGAAACATTTACTCCCAAACACTCTAAAGTATCCTAATGTAGGCTTTTTACCTTTATATAGTTCATAAGGAGTTTTATTCAAAAATGGTCTAATTAGGACTCGATTTAAGATGTACGTTGAAGTGTCGACGGCATTACACCAAAACTTTTGTGGAATGTTTTGTTCATTAAGCATTGTTCTACTCATCTCTTGCAATGTCCGGTTTTTACGTTCAACTACACCATTAGATTGAGGAGTACGTGGAGCCGAAAAGTTATGAGTTATTCCATTATTATCACAAAATTTACCAAATTGAAATTCATTATCAAATTCACAACCATGATCCGTTCTAATAGACACAATATTAGACCCTACTTGATTTTGAATTTTCTTACTTAGAATCTCAAATTTATCATAAGCTTCATTTTTACTTTTCAAAAATTTTGTCCAAGTATATCTTGAGTAATCATCAACTATGACCAAAGTGTAGAAGTTGCCTCCATAACTTTGTATAGCCGACGGACCAAATAAATCCATATGTAAAAGTTCTAGACACCTAGATGTAGAAACCAAGTTTTTAGCCTTATGGCTACTATGGACTTGTTTACCGACTTTGCAAGCATCACAAAAGTGTTGGTCATATTTCAACTTAGGTAGGTTTCGAACTAAGTCTTTGGAGGAGAGGTTTTGAATTAGTCTCATGTTAGCGTGTCCTAAACGTCTATGCCATAAAGTTGAAGATTCCTCTAATGAAGTAAGACAAAGTTTGTCTCTAGATGTTGGATCCATCTTCATGACATATACGTTGTTCTTAAGAACACCTTTGGCTATGGTTATACCATCTTTAAGTATTTTACTTCCGTTTTCACTAAAAAGAACATTATACTTATTACGACAAAGTTGACTAATACTAAGGAGATTAAAACCTAAGTTATCAGCATGAGCAACATCATCTATAAAGAGGGAGTCATGAGAGATTTTACCTTTTCTGATGATTTTGCTCTTAGCATTACTACCAAACGTAACATTACCTCCGTCACATTTGTGATAAGCAGTGAAGAGGCTTTTGTTACCCGTCATGTGCCTTGAACAACCGCTATCTTTAATCCATTCATCCGGTTCCAAACAAACTTTGAGGCACACCTATTTTATGAAAAACACTCAAACATTTGGTCCCCAATTTCTCATGGGTCCATTTTGGTTAAGCATGCCATTAATTTGTTCCAAGTATGAAAATAGAGCATAAGGGTTCCATGGCATGTGGTTTGGAGTTTGGTAATGTCTAGGAGTGTTTTGGTTCCAAACATGTTGGTAGTTTGGTCGAGCGTTGAAGTTGCTCTTTGGAAAGGGGCGTTTGGGAATTGGAGTCTTAGGTCTTGGTTGAGTAGTTTTAGCTCTAAATTCATTTTTACTAAATCCTACTCCAGTTTTAAACACAGGTTTTGTTCCACTTTTGTATGTAACTTTAACAAATTTTGAACGATCCGAAGTGGATGAGGTTACTGCTGCAGCAGGCCTGGCGGAACCTTCGGGACCAACGGGTGGAACCCTAAATTGGGTTCCGCCTGATCCGCAGGCTGCTGTAGCAATTTTATTTGTTTCTTGTGCAATCTTTTCTTGTTTCATTTGACCCATTGAAGTTTCCATTTTAGTAAATCCTAGTCCTGTTTTATCAAAGGGTGACTTTTAAAGTTTCATAATTTCATCCGCACAAGAGATGCTCTTATTGAACTTCATAAACTTTGTGGTTTGTTTTATTAGATCATTTTGAGTAATTTTGAGTTTCTCAACTTCTAGTTTAAGTTCTTCACATGATTTGCAAGGTGTGTCAATACCTTTACTCCTTTCTAATCTCTTAGCTTTTTCCTTTAACTCATAAACTTCATTTTCTAAAAACTCCTTTTTAGTTTTCAAAAATTTATTTTTGTTTATGATTTTTAAGCTCAATTCACAAAGTTTGTCATATTCTTTTTGTAAAGTGTCATCATCAATAGAGGAGTAAGATGAGTCGGATAATACCTCATTTGAGTTGTGAGCCATGAGAGCAACATCGTCATTTTTTGGCTCATCGTCATCTCCTTCATAGTCGCTCCAAGCACCACCCACAAAAGCTTGCTGAGGTTTGCTCTTGGGTGGTTTTGGACATTCTCCTACAAGATGACTTGTGTCTCCACACCTATAACACTTTCTTTCAACCTTTCCTTTCCTATCATCACGATCTTTTCGGAAAGTTTTCTTTTCATCTTTAGGTTGCCTTACAAACTTTCCTCTTCTACGAAAGAACTTCTTGAAGTCTCTAACGGCCATAGCATATTCCTCATCGTCACTATCCGAAGTAGATTCTTCATCATCACTTGATTGAACTCTAGCTTTCAAGGCAATGGACTTAACTTTTTCTTTCTTGCCTCTAACTAGTTCCGAATCTTTTTCCATTACCATTTCATGAACTTTGAGGTTTCCAATTAGCTCATCAAGTGACATGCTTGAAAGATCTTTGGATTCTTCAATTGCCGTCACTTTTGCTCTCCACTTCGGATGGAGTGCTCTGTAACAACCCGCATTTTCGGGACATTTCTCCTATTCACTATTCATCTGTTACTATTCATCATTTACTATTCACCGGTCACTATTCATCATTTTACTATTCATCGTTTTTGGAGTCAGTTTGTGATTCCGAGAAGCGTTCAAAAATTTTACTATTCATGTGACACTATTCATTCCCGAAGGGAAATCACTATTCATGATCATCGTTCGTCATTAAGTAAACTAAGTTTACGAGTCTTCAAATTCGCGTAACCAGTTAGGTTTAGCTGCGAATTCATGCATCATTTATTAATGACACTTCATATAGACTGGTATAGTCTACACATTATCATCATCACTTGAGAACCTACACGGATATGCATTATTTCAATTTACGTATGCTTAATTTGTAATTAACGATACCACTCAGTTTTACTACTAACGTATACCCAATACTCCCGACTATGATCCTAACATATTTACATACTCATAATAATAATAATATAAAAATTATATTATTATTTTATCCGGTGTTTTCTAAACAATTACTATATTTTACGGTCGGAGCTTATTACTCCGTCGGTTTGCGTTATTTCAATGCAATAATTATTCTAACACCCGATTCTCATCAGGAATAATATTTTACAACTTTTACAACTTCGTCGTATTTTATTTCACCTCGGTAACATTTATTTTTAATTAACTCGGTACCCGATAACACCTAATACACAAATTAAACTAACAAATGCACAAGCTTTGGGGACAAGCTCATTTAATGAGCCACCAACAAGCCCCCCTTTTTTTCTCTCCTTGTTTGCCGCCCCATGCCCCCCCCCCTTGGACCACTTTTTGACCATTGACTTCTTATGGCAATATATATACTACACTTCACACCATTTTTCATTCTAATACACCAACAACTCAAGCAAAACACTCTCTCTTTCTCTCCTCCTCTCCACATAATCGGCCTAGGCATCAAGAACAAGGAGAATCGATAACTTTTCAAGATCCAAGTGTTTATCAAGTTCTAATCATGATCTAGTTGGGGTTTTGTGGTAAAAACCCTATGTTTCTTAACATAATCATCTTCAAATCACTCCAATATTTCAAGTAAGCTTCAAAAACACTTTTGATCTTTTCATACTTTCATTTACTTTATATTTTTATGTATTTTCAAGATATATTGGTAAAACATGCAAGTATGTAAGATCCATACCACTTATTACTCATTTTGTTTTTATAAACATAGATCTATAATTTTTATTAACAATCTCATGAGATCCACCATTTTTGGTGAAGACTAGGAACCCATGACACCCTAAGAAGGTGTATGGTAGGATTGGGTACTTGTGGAGTTGATTTGAGATAGTTTGGTTAAGCTTTGAACAACCCTTGAACTAGAAAAGTTGATTTTGACAAACTTTCAAAGCTGCTGTCCATTTCTGTAAAACGTGGGAAACTCAGGGTCTAGGGTGTAACTTTTGACCAAATATTTAGAAAATACATTCCGAGACAAAACTATGGCCGAAAACGGGGATAAAATCCGAGTTACGACGAAAAAGATATGCTATTTTCAAGATTTACGACAAAAACTATATTTTCTGAAATATGAATCTGTCCCGACTTTCTAGTTAAGAAAACTGAGATTTAATGATATCTTGACTAGCCGAGACCTTGAGAAACCTAAAGTATACTTGATTACCTTCGCGGGGATATAAAGAACATAGAAAACGGGCTTATAACGAAAAAGATACAAGTGTTTGAAATCCGACGATATATATATATATATATTTCCATCAGCTTTGTACACTAATAGAGTTTTGACGTAAACTGTCTTTGCGAGACACCACTTTCACGGCTGTTTTTCTTTATGATCGGATCAGTTTGAGTCCGAGCCGTAGTTTTATGAAATCAAGATCTCCCAGCAAGCTTTTCAAATCAATTGGCCGTTTGATCATTGGACTCGTAACGAATAAACTACGACCTCATCTATATACCCGATAAACTATATATATTTTGACAGCTTTTGCTATAATGAAATTTTCTAAGTGTTGAACATAATATTTTCAAATAACAACAATAAGAGTCGATTCTCTCATCGATCAAGACCCGTATAGCCAAAAGTTAAATAACACGACTTCAAGATATTGTTACAAGGTTTTCAAATACGCCGAGCTTGACCATTAACACTTAACGTACAATATTTCGCGACTAGTTTTGCGAGGCCATTTTGGTCATATTTTCAAGTAATGAAAATGTTATTTTTGCGACGAAAACCTTATATTTACCGATAAAACACCAAACGAGGATCGTGGAGTACCTTTTCAACACAATTACATGAAAAGTGGTTATTAACTTAACGAGACGTCAAAAATGTATTTTTCGACGATAAGCGTTATTTCCAAAACTAACGAGTGGTATCGATAACATACGTACTTGCATGTGTAGCATCATTTCATTTCTTACATTAGAAACTATCATTCATATTAGGTTTCGATTAGAGATCGTGCCTCATTTCAGTGTATCCACTTTTGTCATCGTAGCTATCGCACCAGGTGAGTTCATACCCTCCCTACTTTTACCTGTTTTTATAACTGTTTTGGGGGAGAATACATGCTCGTTTTTTACTAAACTTAATACTTGAATGCGCAATTGTTTACTTAAACACTACTGTTTCTTTGAAGGCTTGATTGATTATTCAAATGCACCGAAGTGTATATTGGTTGCATGCTTGATTATTTTCTCACATACACAAATGCTTTATAAACATGCAACACACTTTATGAACTTTTGCTTTTATGCAACACACTTTATGAAATTTTGCTTTTATGCAACACACTTTATGAACTTTTGCTTTTATGCAACACACTTTATGAACTTTTGCTTTTATGCAACACATTTTATGAACTTTTGCTTTTATGCAACACACTTTATTAACTTTTGCTTTTATGCAACACACTTTATGAACCTTTGCTTTTATGCAACACACTTTGTGAACTATTGCTTTTATGCAAACACTTTTATGGACCACACTGTAACTTATGCTTTATTTACACTATTACGCGGATTAGCCTAAGCCCTTGATCCCACTATGCCCAAACTCATGAACCGTCAATTCCTACTGGGAAGCGCGAATGTTATAAATAGATCTATTGGTGGTGACTCCCCCGTTCGGTTTGACCGGATAGGCAAACGCGAGCGTATAACATGTCGAATTACAAGTGTATCAGGATAAACACTTGCCGGGCACCTATATATGATTACATGCTCTTTGAGCATGCACACTGTTATAGCTTCGGTTGCATGAACTTAGCGCTAGCGTAATAGACTATTTTACTATGTGATATTATATTTGTTGTAATGATCACACACTCTACTCATGGTCCACAATCCTGATTTACTGTAAGGTAAACTTTATTTTTATGACATTGTGAGTTACACAATGGTCACAAAATTCTCTATTGTACTCATAACACTATTGTTTTAATACAAACTTATGAACTCACCAACCTCGTGTTGACACTCTTTAGCATGTATTTTCAGGTTTTAAGCAATGGCACGCTACTGGAGGTTTTGGCAGGGCGTGGCATGGTCACAGAGGACTCTGTTATTCACTTGGGGACCGTTTTAAACTATTTTAAGGGCCTACTTCCGCACTACTATTAAAAATGTAAATTCAACATTTTTGATTAAGCTGTTTTATTCTAAATGATTCAAGTGAAAACCATTTTTGAACTTGTGTTGTAATACCGATTGAGTTACACCCCAGCTACATGTAAGCTTCCGCTGGACCCGATTTTGGGGGTGTGACAGATTGGTATCAGAGCTTTGGCTATAGCGAACTAAGTGTTTTTAAAACCTAGACTATAGCTACTTTCAAGAAAACTTAACCCTATGACCGTCACGTGCCTGCCTGCCAAGCTGAAGCCTCATTTGTGGTTAGTTGCTAACATAGAGGATGAGATTTGTATCTCATTATCTGATATATTATATGCATTTATTATAGTTGATTACTATAATTGTCTTTCATATACGCATGTTCACGTATCATATATGTCACCACATTATGTTTCTCCTTGCATAGTTTCATAACTTGACCTCGAGCTTGGTCACTTGCTTTTGTCTTTCAGAATGTCTTGGTATTGGTGAAGGACATGGTATTAGTATAACTGAGCTAAGTATTTCAAAATTCATGGAACCTCGGTGGAATATAGACTGGTCATCTATATTCAACCCGGGATAGTGAGATATAGGCTGACCACCTATGTCTGACTCAGAAGTGAATTTTGCAACACTGAGAGTGGTTATAATAAGATTATGTCTGGATTGAATCCTTTACTCAATTTCCAAATGTTTCATTCAGGTATGTGTTTACCATCGTTGTTGGAACATTCATACTTTTCATCACTTCGTGAACCACCGATTAGAAGCACGTCAACTAGTCATTCCATCTCATGGACATTTACGTCTATGCACGATACACTTATATCACAGTATTTTCTTTTATCACAATCTCATTTTGTCGCAGTTGTCACAATCTTTTCCCTTCTCACCATGACTATCATTTCCTTTCCCCATCCCCATATATATATAAGGAATTAGCTAACACTCTATAGACTCCGATGTCACTCATCCCTCACTACTCCCTATATTGATAAGTGGATATTATCAAAGACCTCCCTAGGAAAGACTTTCCATACCATCTATAAGGAGGATCCCGCGATACATTGAAACCATTCAAAACTCAACAGAAATCTCACGATACCACAAAACCATTCGAACCACTATCACTGGCTTGATTGCCACAATTCCACCATCTGGAAAGTATTGGCTTGATTGAATTACAAAATTTGTTTAGATGCAAATGCTCACTAAGCAACACCATAGAGATAAATCCAACCCCCTAACCAAGACTATAGATTGAACATGTCCTCACCAATAGACTTTATTTAAACATGTTACACACCTATGCATTTGTGCAGATATACATACCTGACTATTTTATCCTCTTAATACTTTCAATTTTAAAAGGATTTTTCTCCAAACTACAGTTATACAAAACATATATCTTGTAGGAAATACTTTTCTGAGGCACTTATTTCGACAAGCAAATTCCTTTTGGTTAATCTTTTACAAAACTATTGAATGTTAGGAAATTTTAAACATCGATCTTTGGTAAACCATATTATCCACCTTATGTTGAAAATTGTCCTATCTTGCATAACTATTAAATTTTGAAACATCAAGAAAAATGTTACTTAGAAAGCCGTTTGCTTAAAATTGTAAATTCATTTATTCAGGGAAGGTTTATGAACAAAACACACAATCTCAACACAAACTTTGAAAATCAATCACTATATTACATCACTTATACCTTTAGGAGTTGTGATTTGATGACATAGAGCTTGGAGAATCTTAGTAATGGAGACTAAGCATCGTAGGTGGAGAAAGACTAAATTCATGACATCCTGCGGAGGATCACAACCTTATCCTAATCTATTATTTTTTTTTAACAACACCCTTTGACGTACTTAACCTTGTAAGTCTTTCAAAACAAGATTCATGATACCCATTTCAATTATCCCTAATAGAGGAATTTGATTCACCTCAAACTCCTAGCGATTTCATTAAGATTCTTTTGGAACCACACCACCTATTATCTTAAGACCAATGGTCGGAATTTGAGGTTGATTCAAACATAGGGAGATATGCCCAAATCGGGTGTGATTGACACTAGAAATGGTTGGATTAACCATTTGCCATAAATCAAATTCAGTTGCAACCTTAGTTACCACACGAGTGTAGAGACTACACCATTTGAAGCACTCTATGGCCGAAGTGCCAACATCCATTGACGGATTGAAATTTGGAAAAGCCCAACTCTCTAGTCCAGTAAGCATTCATGAACCCGATATACACTGGACCATTCAACATTTCTGACAGAGTAGGCCTGGTGGCCGTCAGACTTGAACCTTGTTAGAGCTCAATAGCTTACACGATAAGAATCATCATCTTTTCACCAATACCACTCCAGAGACCAACAGAAACTGAACTTCGGGAAGAAGTTCCTTTTAAGGGGGTGAGACTGTAACAACCCGCATTTTCGGGACATTTCTCCTATTCACTATTCATCTGTTACTATTCATCATTTACTATTCATCGGTCACTATTCATCATTTTACTATTCATCATTTTTGGAGTCAGTTTGTGATTCCGAGAAGCGTTCAAAAATTTTACTATTCATGTGACACTATTCATTCCCGAAGGGAAATCACTATTCATGATCATCGTTCGTCATTAAGTAAACTAAGTTTACGAGTCTTCAAATTCGCGTAACCAGTTAGGTTTAGCTGCGAATTCATGCATCATTTATTATTGACACTTCATATAGACTGGTATAGTCTACACATTATCATCATCACTTGAGAACCTACACGGATATGCATTATTTCAATTTACGTATGCTTAATTTGTAATTAACGATACCACTCAGTTTTACTACTAACGTATACCCAATACTCCCGACTATGATCCTAACATATTTACATACTCATAATAATAATAATATAAAAATTATATTATTATTTTATCCGGTGTTTTCTAAACAATTACTATATTTTACGGTCGGAGCTTATTACTCCGTCGGTTTGCGTTATTTCAATGCAATAATTATTCTAACACCCGATTCTCATCAGGAATAATATTTTACAACTTTTACAACTTCGTCGTATTTTATTTCACCTCGGTAACATTTATTTTTAATTAACTCGGTACCCGATAACACCTAATACACAAATTAAACTAACAAATGCACAAGCTTTGGGGACAAGCTCATTTAATGAGCCACCAACAAGCCCCCCTTTTTTTCTCTCCTTGTTTGCCGCCCCATGCCCCCCCCCCCCTTGGACCACTTTTTGACCATTGACTTCTTATGGCAATATATATACTACACTTCACACCATTTTTCATTCTAATACACCAACAACTCAAGCAAAACACTCTCTCTTTCTCTCCTCCTCTCCACATAATCGGCCTAGGCATCAAGAACAAGGAGAATCCATAACTTTTCAAGATCCAAGTGTTTATCAAGTTCTAATCATGATCTAGTTGGGGTTTTGTGGTAAAAACCCTATGTTTCTTAACATAATCATCTTCAAATCACTCCAATATTTCAAGTAAGCTTCAAAAACACTTTTGATCTTTTCATACTTTCATTTACTTTATATTTTTATGTATTTTCAAGATATATTGGTAAAACATGCAAGTATGTAAGATCCATACCACTTATTACTCATTTTGTTTTTATAAACATAGATCTATAATTTTTATTAACAATCTCATGAGATCCACCATTTTTGGTGAAGACTAGGAACCCATGACACCCTAAGAAGGTGTATGGTAGGATTGGGTACTTGTGGAGTTGATTTGAGATAGTTTGGTTAAGCTTTGAACAACCCTTGAACTAGAAAAGTTGATTTTGACAAACTTTCAAAGCTGCTGTCCATTTCTGTAAAACGTGGGAAACTCAGGGTCTAGGGTGTAACTTTTGACCAAATATTTAGAAAATACATTCCGAGACAAAACTATGGCCGAAAACGGGGATAAAATCCGAGTTACGACGAAAAAGATATGCTATTTTCAAGATTTACGACAAAAACTATATTTTCTGAAATATGAATCTGTCCCGACTTTCTAGTTAAGAAAACTGAGATTTAATGATATCTTGACTAGCCGAGACCTTGAGAAACCTAAAGTATACTTGATTACCTTTGCGGGGATATAAAGAACATAGAAAACGGGCTTATAACGAAAAAGATACAAGTGTTTGAAATCCGACGATATATATATATTTCCATCAGCTTTGTACACTAATAGAGTTTTGACGTAAACTGTCTTTGCGAGACACCACTTTCACGGCTGTTTTTCTTTATGATCGGATCAGTTTGAGTCCGAGCCGTAGTTTTATGAAATCAAGATCTCCCAGCAAGCTTTTCAAATCAATTGGCCGTTTGATCATTGGACTCGTAACGAATAAACTACGACCTCATCTATATACCCGATAAACTATATATATTTTGACAGCTTTTGCTATAATGAAATTTTCTAAGTGTTGAACATAATATTTTCAAATAACAACAATAAGAGTCGATTCTCTCATCGATCAAGACCCGTATAGCCAAAAGTTAAATAACATGACTTCAAGATATTGTTACAAGGTTTTCAAATACGCCGAGCTTGACCATTAACACTTAACGTACAATATTTCGCGACTAGTTTTGCGAGGCCATTTTGGTCATATTTTCAAGTAATGAAAATGTTATTTTTGCGACGAAAACCTTATATTTACCGATAAAACACCAAACGAGGATCGTGGAGTACCTTTTCAACACAATTACATGAAAAGTGGTTATTAACTTAACGAGACGTCAAAAATGTATTTTTCGACGATAAGCGTTATTTCCAAAACTAACGAGTGGTATCGATAACATACGTACTTGCATGTGTAGCATCATTTCATTTCTTACATTAGAAACTATCATTCATATTAGGTTGCGATTAGAGATCGTGCCTCATTTCAGTGTATCCACTTTTGTCATCGTAGCTATCGCATCAGGTGAGTTCATACCCTCCCTACTTTTACCTGTTTTTATAACTGTTTTGGGGGAGAATACATGCTCGTTTTTGACTAAACTTAATGCTTGAATGCGCAATTGTTTACTTAAACACTACTGTTTCTTTGAAGGCTTGATTGATTATTCAAATGCACCGAAGTGTATATTGGTTGCATGCTTGATTATTTTCTCACATACACAAATGCTTTATAAACATGCAACACACTTTATGAACTTTTGCTTTTATGCAACACACTTTATGAAATTTTGCTTTTATGCAACACACTTTATGAACTTTTGCTTTTATGCAACATATTTTATGAACTTTTGCTTTTATGCAACACACTTTATGAACTTTTGCTTTTATGCAACACACTTTATGAACCTTTGCTTTTATGCAACACACTTTGTGAACTATTGCTTTTATGCAAACACTTTTATGGACCACACTGTAACTTATGCTTTATTTACATTATTACGCGGATTAGCCTAAGCCCTTGATCCCACTATGCCCAAACTCATGAACCGTCAATTCCTGATGGGAAGCGCGAATGTTATAAATAGATCTATTGGTGGTGACTCCCCCGTTCGGTTTGACCGGATAGGCAAACGCGAGCGTATAACATGTCGAATTACAAGTGTATCGGGATAAACACTTGCCGGGCACCTATATATGATTACATGCTCTTTGAGCATGCACACTGTTATAGCTTCGGTTGCATGAACTTAGCGCTAGCGTAATAGACTATTTTACTATGTGATATTATATTTGTTGTAATGATCACACACTCTACTCATGGTCCACAATCCTGATTTTACTGTAAGGTAAACTTTATTTTTATGACATTGTGAGTTACACAATGGTCACAAAATTCTCTATTGTACTCATAACACTATTGTTTTAATACAAACTTATGAACTCACCAACCTCGTGTTGACACTCTTTAGCATGTATTTTCAGGTTTTAAGCAATGGCACGCTACTGGAGGTTTTGGCAGGGCATGGCATGGTCACAGAGGACTCTGATATTCACTTGGGGACCGTTTTAAACTATTTTAAGGGCCTACTTCCGCACTACTATTAAAAATGTAAATTCAACATTTTTGATTAAGCTGTTTTATTCTAAATGATTCAAGTGAAAACCATTTTTGAACTTGTGTTGTAATACCGATTGAGTTACACCCCAGCTACATGTAAGCTTCCGCTGGACCCGATTTTGGGGGTGTGACATGCTCTAAGAAATTTCCTGACAAAGTTCTTACTACAAAAAGATTCGTCAAGTGCTTTAAGTGAAGTAATAATAGTATTAAATCTAGCAAAAGCATTATCAATAATTTCATCTTCGGAAATAACAAATTGTTCATATTGTTGAACAAGAAGATCAATTTTGTTATCTTTAACTTGTGAGTTTCCTTGATGAGTGACAATTAAAGATTGCCAAATATCTTTGGCGGTTTTACACAAAAAGACTCTTTCGTATTCTTTCTTACGCAAAGCATTGTAAAGCATCATTTTAGCTTCATTATTTTTACCTATTAATTTCTTTTGATCATCATCTTTGATGTTAGTAACTATGTTATCACCATCAATAATTATATACCACAAATCTATATCTTTAGATTTCACGTAAGTTTCAAAACGGTTTTTCCAATATATAAAACCGTTTGCTTCAAAGAGTGGTGGTCTTTGCATAGATTGCCCTTCTTTGTAATTTTCAAAATCCATGGATCGTTTCAAGTTTTAAAAACAATATATTTTAAAAGCTTGAGTAACGTAGCTCTTGATGCCAATTGTGGAAAACTACAAGGGGGGTTGAATAGTTTACCGATTAAAATCTTTTTAACTTGTTAAGTTAGCTTTGAAACTTTCCGTTTGATCAAAGATATATGCACAAACACAATATATAACATGCAAGTAAATGAAAGAAACGATCAAACCACAACACGAGTATTTATAGTGGTTCGGCTACAAGGACTCTTTTTCCTTGCCCTACGTCCACGCCCCGAGTATCCAACTCGAGAGTTTCTTTCACTAGTCAACAAGCTCCTTTCACCGGCGGAGAAAACCTTACACGTCGCTTATACTTTTACCGACACAAAGCTAGATGTCGAGTTCTTTACCAAGGGTACAACCACTCCCGTTAGTTCTTTACAAGGGTACAACTACTCCCTATACACTTCGTATTTTGAGGACTAAAATACTAACCGATCACTACTGAAAATACACAATCAAATGAAGTGTAAACTACACAAGTCTACACAATGCTAAGCTAACAAGTCTTGCAACGTTGTGTTGAATACTTGTTACTTTTAGTAAGCTCGTGAATCTCTTTGCTACAAAAAGAAACTTCACATATGAAATGTTAAGAGGTTAGATGAAAGAATGAATGTGTGTGTGAAAATGTAATGTCAAGTGATGAGCCAAAATTCAACTTGTGGCTCAATATTTATAGCCAAAACCTTCTGTAGGTCTGGCGGATCAGGCGGACCCCTGAGAAGGGTTCCGCCCGTGTACCTCCAGGGTACCGCCGGGCTTGCAGTTGGTTTTTGCAATAAATCTTGCAAACCAAACAAGGTCTTGTCTTGTAACTCCTAGCAACCAAACAATGTCACATCTCATAATAACAAGTCAAATACAAAGCTTGTAAGCAACAACAAAGTTAGTCAAACACATTTCTTTCCATAAATGCATAATGACAAAACTTGCCATAAATGTGATGTGACAATTTCTAATTTAAGAAATAAACTTGTGTTGTGTTTTATGAAATGTAAAATGTAGCAAAAGTCTAGTTTATGCAAGTCTTTAAAACTAAGATTATGTTTTACTTAGAAACAAAATTTTACATTTGTCATTAACAAAACTTAGCGAAGATCGTAAAATATAAATAACGTTTTTAGGCGATATTTGTATTAACACCATCATTTCTCAACTTCATGGAAGTTTTATGATAGCTGCAATGTACATCACTTATCAACACAAGGTGGAATTGATGTTTTTATGCTTGCAGAAAAAGAATATCCTTTGCCTGCTAGTTTACTTGTTGTGATGACATCTACAAAGATCATATGTGAATAACATAGAGAGGTAGTTAAAGATCTCATTGAAAGAATTCATGCTCAGTATAAGAGAGCATTGTATGATGTGAAGAAAATAAGCTGATAATTAGGTGTTTGGAGGTAGCAGGGGTAGGTACTTTAGCTTCTCTGTTTTCACTATGTTGTAAAAAAACCTTTTGGTAAGTACTATATAATTCACCTTTTGTGAGATTACAACTCTGTTGTTTGTACAAAAATAACTACTGCTATTACAATAGTTACTACTGCTATTACAATAGTTACTACTGCTATTACAACTCTGTTGTTTGTGTAACTCAATGTGACTAATATCAAGGTTAATGATAACTGAGTTCACATTTTGCTATAAATAATAGTCACATGAAATTCACAATGTGACTATTTTGAATGTATTGGTCACATATAATACCCTTATAACGTGGCGATAATCATGATTTAGATACACATTTGTGATATGGTGTGACTATTGTAAAGCCTATAGTCACATGATCGTGCTACAATTAAATGTGACTATACACATTAGGTTGTGGCAAGCAAACACACACTAGACTTTAGACACGCATATTAACTTACGTGACCATATGTATTAAATTTTGGTTACACTTAATCATGTATGTTTATGGTTTAGTGTGACCATATATGACATTTGGTCACACTATTCAAGTGTGTGACATATATTTCTCACTTTTAAATGCATATCGTGACTAACGCTTCAAACTTACTTTTCAGTTGTCACACATTTCACATTCATATGTGGCTAAATATTCAGCAAAGATTAGCAGTCACGTTTAAATAATGTGTGACAAACTTGACTATATAATTTAGACACATACGCAATTACTTCATGTGACCATATATGGATTTTGGTCACACTGTTCAATTGTGTGACATATATTTGTCACATACGTATATATATAGTGTGACTAATGTCTCAAACTCATTTGTATCTGTCACACGTACCAAATTATAAGTGACTAAAGAATCCAAAAAAAAAAATTCCAGTTACCTCTAGTCACATAAATATTCAAATGTGTGACAATAGAATTCCGAAATGGTCACATAAGTCGGATCAAGTGTGGCTGTTTATTTTATTCTGGTACATTTAGTCACGTATAAATGTTACAGTGTGACATTTCAAAATCGACCATGCGTGACCAATAGAACTTTTTGTACTAGTGTAATAATAATAATAATAATAATAATAATAATAATAATAATAATAATAATAATAATAATAATAATAATAATAATAATAATAATAATAATAATAATAATAATAATAATAATAATAAAACGTGTGTGTGTATGGGCGATTTTGACGATTCACAGCGATCTCCTTGATCCTGTATCTTCTTCGCTTCCTTCATTGATCCACAACCATCAGTTGCATCTTTGTGGTTTATCTTCTTGTTGATCGTGTTTTCCTTTTTCTTTTATCATTCCTTTTCCGTTTTTTATTTCTAGGGTTTTCGTTTTTTAAAAATCGATTTGGCTCATCTGCTGTGGTATTTGGTTTTTTGGTGATCATGGGGTGTTGTTAATGCATGTGAGATTATCGGCTGATCCTACCAAGGTTTGATTATTGGTCACGTTTGAGGGCCTGTGTTCACGACTTGGTTTTCAAGAACGCCTAGGGTTTAGGTTTGCTTCTTCATCTTTGATCCCTGGTTTATGTGATCAGTTGTGGGGTCCGATTACTTCTTCAAAACAGTCGTGGTTTAGGTTTGGGTTATATTCGATGCTGCTGTAGGGGTTCTTTTCGAGATTCGATCGGTCCATGTTGTTTACTCGTTCTGTTGGGTTCTTCGTCACTTGCTTCGGGTTCCTTAACAGGTTTGCTTATACATCGCCGGTTTGGTTTTGATTTACAAGCATTGCTTCTTCTACAGTATCGTTTTCTTATTGGTTGTACTATTTCGATCGCGTTTCGGCACTGCATATCTGATAGGTTCTGCATTTCGTTTGGGTTTCACATCAGGTGGTTTGGTTTGCTTGTTGACATTTCTCATGCATTAAGGATGGTCTTTTGGTTATTAGAGCTCCAAATACATATTATTTTTTTAGGATACAGTAGTGTTGGTTACTGTTTTAAGGGTTGATTGGTTTCTTTTGTTTATATCCTTATTATGGCTAGTTTTGGCGCCACTCGGATATATCGTTGCAAGGAAGTGATGGTTGTGGCGGTGGTAATGGTAAAGGGCTTACTAAGAAATATTTCATTGATCACTTGGGCACTCGCCATTTTAAAACTAATATTTTAAAGGCCTCCCACAAAGCGCGTGTTGCGAGTGACTTTACGTTATTTTCTGCATTTGATCAGGCACTTCATCAGGCGGGCATATGCCTTTGTTGTGAATGTTTTTGTACTCACACATTTAGTAAGAATTGTAGACATGCCGAGTTTGACGAAGTGGCGATCTACGGTATCCCTGTGCCTTCTAGACCAGTTTTGGATATGGTTGTTGGTGCCGCTACTGAGTCATTTGGTACTCTTGTTACTGATGATGGTGTTGTTGAGGGGGCTACTTCTCTGATGCCCTCACTAGTCGTTGAGTCTTCTTGTTTTGACCTCAACCTTCTTGATCGGGTTTTCACGAAGAAGTTGCACACGGTTAAATGTATTCTCCCTAGGTTGAGGCTTGGGTTTGCTAAGCTTTTTCATAGTGCGCTTGACAATGTTCTTGTGCGCTCGGGGGATTTGTCAGTGTGGGTGCAACTCCTTATCTTGCCATGTTATGTTCTGTCTTCTTTCGTACCTACTAACCGAGCTCAAAGGCGATCTGGTGAGAGAGAACGGTGTCAGTTTGAAGGTATTTCTCGGGCTATTCATAGATGGAGGGATCCAACGGATAGGCTTGGTTTGGTGTTGGATCGTTTGGCTGGAGTTACTCCATCCATCAGCTTGATGAAAAAACCTAAGGAACATGATGAAGCTAACATGGTTCAATGCAAACGTAAACTGGGAGATGGGCATTTTACTGCTGCTATTAAGGTGCTCACGTCTTCTGGTATCGCCCCATCTACTCCCGACACACTTCATGAGCTAGAGGCTAAACACCCCTATGCCCCACCCCCATCTCTGTCTTCTTCCCCACTCGAGGGGGATGCCCTTTCTGTCCATAAAGACTTGGTGTTGAATAGGATTCGCAGTTTCCCTAAAGGGACTTCGTGTGGTCGAGATGGGCTTAGAGCACAACATTTAATGGATATTTTGGGAGGGGCTGCTTCCGCTATTGCTGATGATCTGCTAGGATATATTACAGGGGTTGTCAACCTGTTCCTCAGTGGAAAGTGCCCTATTCAACTAGGGGAATATATCGCTAGTACCCCCTTGACTCCCTTAGTCAAGCCGGATGGTGGTATACGCCCTATTGCTGTTGGCACTGTATGGCCAAGGCTTGTTTCTAAGGTGGCTTCTTCTTCTATCGATAATTCTTTGAACACTTATTTACAAGATTTCCAATTTAGTGTTGGTGTCCCTGGGGGTTGTGAGGCTGTTCTGCATTGATGCGTGGGGTTTGCACCAGGCTTTACCTCTCGAGGGATCTCGAGAAGCTTACAACCCCCACCAGGCAGTGTACCTGATCGATGTAGTATAGTATAATGACAAGTACCGGGGGATTGATCGTTCAGCTAGGAATAGTGTCGCTAGGATTAGAAAACCTAAAGACTAGGTCTAGAGATGAGGGATGATTCTTTTTGAATTTTTATATTTTTAGGAAAGCGAGTAAAAATCTCGGGTTTGAAGGATTTGGGCAGAATTAGTTGCTAATCAACTAACCCAATACTAAAATGAAATCAAAATAAAATACTAGAAATGAAATTAAACTATATTAAACTAAAGTTGTGAGCAATATGTGGGAGAAATGTGTTTACTTAGATTTCACTACTCCCTAGATATCTTTTACATGTTAATTACTTGTTATAGTTGCGTGGATGACGGATTGTATTCCTTAATACCATTCATGGGGTGGCGTACTTACTTCCCCAATCCTATGAGTGCCTACTTCACTCCTGTTGGGATCAAAGTTTCACTATTTTATCAAGTCTCGGTCATTTGTTATAATATTAGGTTGCTTAGTTATTATTTACTTTCATATATGTTATGTATTAAGTTTACTAGGCTTAAGTAAAGTAATCCATGGGCCTCCTAGCCCACGTTTTCATGAAAGGAAGGAGAGGGTGTGTTGCCCTAGCTCCTTCCCTATAAATAGGATGCTTAGGTCTTTTGTAAACTTGTTGGTTAATTCATAATTCTAAGAAAACTCTTTCATTTCTATTTCTCTTATTGTCTTAATCAACCATCTCTCATTCTCATCTCTTTTCTATCATCTTTATACTTGTGTTTACATAAAGTGTGACCTAACAAGTGGTATCATTCGCCAGAAGAAGGTGTAGTTTTGTTGTTTTCATTGAATTCCATCTTAAACTTGTTTTTAAAATCGATTTTTTGTGAAAATTTTATACTTTCTTGTTTGTTTCTTGGTTTTTATCACATCTTTGCTTACAAACTTGTGTTAAAAATCAAAACAAACCAAAAAGTTCCAAACTTTTATCAAAAAAATTCGATTTAGTGATTTGTACTATTTTTCGAAATCTTTTTCATTTTTGAAAAAGTTAATAAAGTTTTCAACTTTCTTAAAGATCTTATCATTTTATACTTAAAAGTATAAGAATCTTGAAATTAAAACGAGTTTTTGGTTAACTTTCTTAGAAAACAATTTCTGCCAAAATTTCGCAATCTTCTACATACACAGTTTCGAAATCTCTTGAAAAGTGCTCTCCATCGACTTCGTTTTGTGGACTCAGTATTTTCTTTCTTGTACAAGAAAGAAAGTTACTTCGACTTTTGGATAAGTTTCGAAATTGTATAATTTCGAAACTTCAGTTTTGAGTTTGTGTTCTCGAAAATATTCTAATTTTCGAAATCATAAATTTTTTATTTCGCAAACTTTTACAGTTTCGAAAACATCTTCAGTTTTCGAAATTTCAAAGTTTTTCGAAAATATCTTTAGTTTCGAAATCACAAATTTTCGAGAAACCTTTATTTCGCAATCCCAAACTTTTTCGAAATCTCATTTTTTTCGAAATCAATTTTTTTTCGAAATCTCACTTTTTCGAAATCATTTTTTTTCGAAATCTCATTTTTTTCGAAATCTCACTTTTTCGAAATCACTATTTTCAAAATCTCACTTTTTCGAAATCACTGTTTTTTTGAAAACTTTAACAGTTTCGAAATCATCACTATTTCGAAATCACCACTTAATTTCGCAATCCCAAATTTCACAATCACTTAAGTGACAATTTTCACAATTACAAGTTTTGCAAGTTTTCGAGATTTGGCTACATCTATTCCTTCTATAAGATCCATAATTACACAAGTATCTTTCTAAAATTTTCTTTCTAAATCTCTCCTTACTATCTTCTTAAATTAAAAAAAAAAAAAAAAAAAAAAAAAAAAAAAAAAAAAAAAAAAAGATTGTTTTTTGCGGGAAAATTTGAGTAAAATTTAATTTTTACAGGAGATTAAACGTTCAATTTTTACGCGAAATTCAAATTTTGGTTTAACAGTGAAAATTTTGGCCCAAAATTCAAATTTTTAGGCCAAAATTCAAATTTTTTTCGGTGAAATTTGGCGGCAAAATTTTTTAAACTCAAATTTTTCCTGTGACATTTGAATAGCATTTTACAGTGATTTTCAAAATTTTGGAACAGAGAATTTTTCAAATTATTTTTGGAGAAAATCTGAAATCACTATTTCGACCTTGAGTGTGACATTTTGGTTTGATTATTTCAATTACGTTGCAACAATCAAGGGGGAGAGAAGTGTCATTCACAATGTCTCAAGTACCATCTTCCAACTACCTTCCTCACCAATATTCTCATCAGCAACAGCATCATCAAAAGTCACAGCTCCCTCATTCATCAGATTCTACTCTTCGGCAATGTATCAAGGCCTCCAATGTTGCTACCAGGAACGTATACTTATTGGAAACGGAGATTTCTTCAATGGCTCACTTATCGTCCTGCTGCAGATCTCATGCTTAAATCCATTAGAGAAGGTCCATAAAAAATGATATTTCTTGCTAAATCAACTGGGATTATGAGGTTACAAACTACTGCAGATTTGAATGCTTCAGAACTTGCTCAGTATGATGCTGACCAACAGGCTGTATGGTTCATAACATTGGCACTTCCCAACTCAATTTACATGAATATGGACTTTCAAGCCAGTGCTTATGAAATGTGGAAATATCTTGAAGCTATGCATCATACAGAAGAACTTCATCACATCAGAATGAAGCAAATTCTTGAATCCTGTTTAAGCATGAATCCTCTGAAGACAATTCTCCCTGCTCCACCATCTCCAGCTGTTGACCATGGATCCTTAATTTACACTCCAAATGGTCTCTTCTTCAATCCTCCGAATGCACCTGAGCCTTTCATCATTCCACAGTACCATCCTGCAACACTACATAATAATGTGCAATCTCTTCTGCAAAATCTAGTAAAGCTTAGTCAAGTATCTTCTAAGAAAGGCAATGGCGATATAACTTCAACTTCTGAATGCTTAAACACAATGAAAGATACTGATGATGAAGAAGATCTTATCGAACCAAGCATGGCATTCTTGGCATATACAGAAAATATTGCAGATGAGGAAGCTCAGGATTATGATTCAACTCCAGTCTTTGACGATAATGTTGAATACAATGCCACACTTAGTCAAATGGAAGTTGAAGGGAGTAATCTCAATGAGGTTTTGCAAAGTGTCATGGGAGATATTACATCTAATGATGAATATGCTGATTTGGAATCCAATACTGCAGATTTGGAAATCAATACTGCAGATGTGATGTTAATGGCAAACATGCAGGAATTTCACATGATTAATACTGGCTCAGAGTATGAGTCTGATAATTCTGTAGATCCAGTTGTGAGATTAAACAAAGAGAAAATGTATCAATCAAGGTCTCAAATGCATGAACTAAGTCACAGCAAAACCATCTCAGGGTTCTTACAAACTATGTGTCAGAATTTATCTAAAATCCAAAATCATCGAAATCAATCTCTCATGCTATGTGAAAGAATTGGGATACAAGGAAGTAATACTCAAAGGTTGGTTGGGAATGGTGAGAATACTGCAGATGTAGTTAATGTAGGCAATGAGGTTAAAATATTGGAAGATAATTCGGGTGTCATGGATGATACTGAACTAGTATACGACATAAATGCTTCTGATGACTCTAAAGACCCATTTAAGAGAAAGATGGCTGAAACTGAGATAAGAGCCAACAATTCTACAGAAAATTGCTTAGCTCATTTTGAATCAGTTAAGACTCAATGCAAGATTCTCTCAGATGCATGGTTTCCTACGGGGGGTACCTTTAATGCATTCTTCGGAACTGGAATGGATCGTCTAACCTTCCAAAGGAAACTCCGAGAAAACATTGTTCAAATTGAAAAGCAAATTGAACAGGGAAGCGATTACATGGCAGGATTTAGAGCGCTCAAGGCTCAGTTCAAAGTGTTCATGGCATTGCATTTTAAAGCTCTCATACACTATAAATATGAAAGCAATGTATGGAGAGAGAACATCACAAGTATGGAGGTTGAAGATTTTAGAGATCAACTTGTTTCACGCCTAAACCGCTTAGAATATGAGCTTAATGAAAGATCACTTCATCTGAGTGTTGTCAAAGAACTGGAGATGCAAAAACGAGGAAGAGAATTGAATGTACAGGAGAATGGAAGTATAAAGCAGATTCAAGAAGAGCAAGTTCATAAAGATGATTCATTGAAAGCAAATGTGGTTGTCATGGAAAGCAAAGGGACAGAATCAGAAGTGTAGGATGACAACAGCAGATTGGGGAATGGAAAAGATGCAGATTGTGCAGAGATCATACCCTTCTATGACTTAGAGCCCAACCTTGACAAAGGACAGATGGATGAGGAAGATTTCATACCCATCTATGACAAAGAACCGAACTTTGACAAAGAGCAAATGGTTGAGGTACAATCTATTGTTGATCATATTATGCCTGCAAATGAGAAACAACAATCTGAGCAACCTAACTTCAGTAATGAAGGAGAGGTTGACCAGGATGTTGTACAATGTCTTGACAAATGTTCTGAGTCTGAGTCTTTACATGATAATCTAATGACTGAAACATCAAATCAAACTCTTGAGTCTGAAAACCTGCTTCTCAAAAAGACCATTGCCCAGTGTCATAAATATTTTTCAAAACTAGAGGCACATTGCATCTCACTTGAACTCCAAATGCAAAACGAATCTCTAAATTTGGGCAACAATGGTCAAGTTTCAAATGAACTAAGTAAACGTGTGGATACATTAGTTAAAGAAAATGAGCTTTTAAAAGGTCAAATTCAAGAAAAGGTGTTTGCACATGCTGCATTGCAAAACAAATTAAGAAGACTGACTGGCAATAGTGTGGATACTAAGTTTGCAAAACCATCAATCTTGGGGAAACCGCCTTCTCAAACAAACATAAAACAATCAGTGGTTAGACAACCAACTGCATTTGAATCTGAACGACCTAAATTTTCAAAACCTCGGTTTGCCTCCCAAGTTGTTGAGAAAAACAATTTGACAAAACCAGTCACTCCACATTCTTGGCCTAAGGGAAAAGCATCTGCGTCTGCTAAATCTCAACACGTGATTATGCCTGGCTCATCTAGGATTAGTTCGAAAACAGTGTCTAAAACAAGCATTAAAAGTAAAGATTCTTATGGAAAATATGACATGTGCAAGAACTATGATCTAGAAAAGGCTAGAAAAAAGGCGCTACTTCAAAAGGATGGAATTCTAGGTTCAAAACCTCGTGTGATGCCTTCCACTGTAGTGCAAAACACTGCCAGTAGTAGCACACCAAAACCTAGGAGTTCTCAACAAACTAATAGGAATTGGCTAGCATCTAAGAGTAGTTGCGTAAATAATCATGTTGTTTGTGCTTTAAAATATCTTCAAAAAGGAAATTCACTTGAAAAGGCTCAATCGACTAAGACAAACAAACCCGTTGAACCAAAAGTCATAAGTCAGAAACCTAAGAAGTGGATCAATATAGGAGTTAGGTTTTCTCTAATAAGTGATGCTCCCACATTTAATTCAACTACATCTAAAAGGAAAACATCTCCTAGATCTAACACTAGGTGGGTACCCACGGGTAGAATTTTCAAATCAATTGGTCTTAGGTGGATTCCTACAGGAAAGATTTTAGACATTTGCACCAAAACTAATGTGATCTCCACAACTTCTACCTCTGAGACTAGAATGAAAACCATCGGTATTGTGTGTTCGAGTGTCAAGAAGTTAATTGACACTACATCTTTATGCTTCTAACATCTGGAACCCAGTTACTCTTGGGGATCCTTGTTCTCTGTTTTCTTGTCTCTTCTTTCTTTCTGTGCAGATTCAACAGGTATGGCTTCGGAACAAATCAGTTTCGAACCCGAGCTTAATGTATTGGCTTCTGAGCACAACAGCTTAGGACCCATAATCAACCGTCTAAAGCACTTCAGCTATGGCTTCTAAGCAAAACAGCTTAGGACCCGCAACCAACCCTCTAAACTTTCCGGTATCTTCGGCTGAACCATTGTCACTTTCTCGTAAAGAAGTGGAAACCTTGTTTGCTCCATTGTTTGATGATACGCCTGTTAACCGTCCATATGAGGCCACACCAAATTCCGCTGCACATCTTGATCAACATCAAGTACCTGATACACCTCAACAAACAACAACTACTGTTGGAAGAGACGGTTCTCCAGTCATATCACCTACAACAACAGAACAAACCGGGTCCAACTCACGACAATCAGCTGGAGATTCCATACCTTTATCAGTTCCACAACCCGCAGAGCATGACCCAGAACCATTCATTAATCCATTTGCAAATGCTCAACCTGTCCCCGACATTGCTGAGTCATCTACACGCAATTTGGGTCCTGCTCACTTGCGAGATTCTTATCAACTTCATCCCTCGACACACAAATGGACTAGAGATCACCCCTTAGTTCAAATTATTGGCCATCCAGATGCACCTATCATGACAAGACAATGCCTTCACACAGACGGTGAAACTTGCAGTTATGCACTCACAGTTTGTGAAACCGTACCCAAAAATGTCAAAGAAGCAATGACTTATGAAAACTAGATTGAGTCTATGCAAGAAGAATTCGAAACCTTTCAAAAGATTAGAAGTATGGGAATTGGTTGAAAAACCTGAAGGCATCATCGTCATTGGTTTAAAATGGATCTGGAAAAACAAACTGGATGCAGAAGGCACAGTCATACGCAACAAATCACGCTTGGTAGCAAAAGGTTATTCTCAAGATGAAGGTATCGATTTTGAAGAATCATTTGCTCCTGTGGCTAGACTTGAAGCTGTACGGATGTTCTTAGCATTTGCTGCTCATCGGAATATGATTGTTTACCAAATGGACGTGAAAACGGCTTTTCTAAACGGTCAACTCCGAGAAGTGGTTTATGTCAGTCAACCTGAAGGTTTCATTGATCCAGAACGTCCCAATCATGTCTACAAGCTTAAGAAGTCTCTCTACGGTCTTAAGCAATCCCCCAGGGCGTGGTATGACAAGCTTTCTAAATTCCTGTTGGCTAATGATTTTACTTTAGGCTCGGTGGATCCAACACTATTTACAAAAACCTACGGGATGGACTTATTAATTGTTCAAGTTTATGTCGATGACATTATTTTTGCTTCAACCAACAAAAATTATTCAATGGATTTTGCAAAATTAATGACAGATAATTTTGAAATGTCCATGATGGGTGAACTTACGTTCTTTCTAGGACTACAAGTTCATCAATCACCCCGTGGAATTTTTCTAAATCAGTCCAAGTATGCTTTTGAGATTTTAAAGAAACATGGTATGCAAAGTAGTGATACTATGAATACACTGATGGCCAATTCTACTAAACTAGATGCTGATATACATGGGACTCCTGTTGACCCTACCAAATACTGAAGTATTATTGGGTCCCTCATGTATCTCACATCCAGTAGACCTGATATTGTATTTGTTGTGTTTATGTGTTCTCGCTATCAGGCTAATCCAACTGAAAAACACCTCAATGAGGCAAAAAGAATCCTTCGATACATAAAGGGAACCATCCACTTGGGGATCTGGTATCCGAAGGATTCTGGTTTTGAACTAATAGCTTTTTCAGACGCTGACCATGCAGGATGCTTAGACTCGCGCAAAAGTACATTAGGTGGCCTACAGTTTCTTGGAGATAAACTTGTGTCTTGGCAATCAAAGAAGCAGGACTGCACATCAGTGTCATCTACAGAATCTGAATACGTAGCTATGTCTGCTTGTTGTGCTCAAGTCATTTGGATGAGATCACAACTTAAAGACTATGGCTACCTATTCAACAAGATTCCGATCTACTGCGATTCTAAGAGTGCCATTGCAATCTCCTGCAACACAGTTCATCATTTCAAATCCAAACACATTGATCTCCGATATCTTTTCATCTCTGAGCATGTCGAGAAGGGTATAATTGAATTAGAGTTTGTGGGTACTGAGTACCAATTGGCGGACTTGTTTACAAAGGCATTACCTCCATCAAGGTTTGTTGATTTAGTTCACCATATTGGTATGCGGTGTTTGACTCCACATGTTTTGGAAAATTTTCTTAAAAACTAAGAGAGTCAAACATCAAACTTTTTTGTAAATATTCTATCATAAAGAAAATACAAAAACTGCAAAAAGAATCTTCTTTCTCTGTGTACAAACTTCTAATCTTCAAAACTATGTTCCTACATTAATACATATTTTGCTTTACATTGTCAAAATGGAACATGTTTTGAGGGGGAGAAAATTTTTCACAAAAGCATGAAATTTGCACACCTAATCATTATTCTTCAAGGATAAAATGTTTCTTCATCATTCGGATTAAAAACTCGTTTTTCTAAAGGTTCTATGATCTCTCGAATTAAAATGTGCAAAAATGTTTCACAAAATTAATGCTAATTTGAGGGGGAGAAAAGAAATTTTTCTGCAACGATTCCAAGTTAACCATGTTTAGACTTGAAATGGAAAAGTAGTTAACCTTTAATGAGTAAAGTTCACAAAAGTCTTAAACTTAGGTAAAAGGACATTGCATGAAAAAATAAAACAGGCTCGCATCAATGTTTTTCACAAATGTTCTCAAAAGTTTCACACATAATCAGACTAACAATTTTTTATCCTCGATTTCTTTTCGATTGTGAGTTTCTAATTTCTTCATTGTTGTTATCTAATCGTTCCCTAAATGTTTCAAATGTTTTCAACAGTCAAAAAAGCATAATCAGAAACTAGGGTTCAAGTAATTATCGATCGGGGCATTTTCTTTTATGTGTTTAGTCTAATTAATCATTTCATATAACCTCAGAGAACACTAAAGAATGCTCGATTGGTGTGTTTGCATGATTAGATACAACATAGGTTTGAAATCAAGTGATTTAGGGTTTAAGATGTCGATGTCTTTGCTGCTACTACTAGGGCGTTTGTTTGTACAATATTCTTGCATTTTGATGCTGACATGCGTGCAAAGTCTCAAATCATAACCCCAAACCATGATAATAATTGGAAAATTTCGAGTGAAAGAATGAATTAATCTGTGATCTTGTGTGTTAATCTGAGAATTCTGAGCATTTTTCATTGATTTAGAATGAGTTTTTGATTCATCCGCATGCCTGTTTGTGCCTGATGCATTTTCTCTGTGTGCACGTACATGTTATCCCATTTAAAGTCAAAATTTCATCAAATTGTCAAAATGTTTCTTATGGAACATATTTTGAGGACAAAGGGTTAAATGTGTTAAAAGGCTAAAACTGGTAAAAGGATTCAAAATGGTGAGAAACAAATTTTTTCCAAACTCTACACTCTCGTTTTACTCTGGTAAAGCAAGTGTGAAGACCAAAGCAAAGTTGTTCAAAACTTTTCAAATTTTTCAAAATCTGGAATGCTTTGGCTAATAAAAGAATGACTCTGATTTGGGCATCCCTAATACTGGAAGTTTTCCATTCATCACTGAAACAAATCTTCAAAAAGAACCCATGAGGTTCAACTTTAGATGGAAATCTTCTTTTTCAGATTTTAAAACTCAAAAGAGAGACTCCGGATCTCAAACAACTTTCTACAGTAAAAGAGTTTTAACATTCAAGCATTCTTTGTTGTTTAATACTTTATTGTGTTTTCTAAAACCTTGAGCAGAATCATCTCACGAATTTTTCAAAAAGTATTTCTTAAATACGATTCAATATTCTGCTCAAGAAGACTATCTCTCGAGTAAACTTCATTATTTGAGGGGGAGTATTTTGTTAAAAGAAAACAAATTTTGTATTCAAACGATGGCTTGTGCACACATAACAGTGTACAACCCGCACGTGTAATGAAAGGACCTTGAGGTACGCTTCAGTGCCTCAATCCTTATATAAGGAGCGAAGGCTTCTTACTTTTGAGTAGAGTTAATCAAACATTTTCTGATTTTCATAACTCTGCTCAAAAGACAAGTATTTCTCCTCAAAAAGTATTCACTTGTTGAGGGGGAGCACTTGAAAAATTCATCGTTTAAAAACTAAAGTTCTTGTTGATATCTCCCCATAAGACTCAAAAAGCATATTTTAATCAAAAGTTTATCAAAAACAACATCTCATATGCTATTTTTGAGGGGGAGAAAAAGTGAGTGTGATTAAAATATGAAAATTCTAAGTTGTATTAAGTCAAATCTCATGCGAGCTAGACTCAGAATTGACCCAGGAATTGACGAAACATAAAAGTTAGTAAACTCGAAAAGACTTATCCTCGACGGGTAATAACATCAAGTTAGTTACTAGAGCTAGTTGTCACCTAAAAGCTTACAATGGAACTCTTTAACTAGCCACGTAAGTGTGTCTCGAAAAGGATTCGTCTTAGTAGAAATGTACCGTTTCGAGAAACTTTCTGTGGATTTGTCCAGGCCGGGTAATAATTTCAAGCTAGTCTAACTAGTGATGTAAGCGTGTCTCGAATCGGTCAGGTTCACTGAAAGTGGATCAATTCAAACAGTGCTTGTTCCTCCCGCATGTGCAAATTTATTTAAACACTTATGAGCACATGTGAAGGGGGAGCCCTTCAAAAGTAAACACAAAACTCTCAAAGTGTTAAACAAAATGTTTGATATTCACAAACACTTTGAGAGATTTTCAAAGGTTTCATGGCTACTGTAGGATAATCATGGAGTTATAAGGTGATTAAGATAGGAAATACAGTCCTATGATCCGCCAGAGCCGGAGGGATCTACCCAAGGACATCACCAATAGTTAGAATTAGAAGTCCTTAGGTGTGATACTATAAAAGGAGAAAAGAATGAAAGGGAAAGAAGGAGTTGAAGAATTAAAAAGAAAAGTAAAGAAAAGGGTGAAAAGAAATAGCCCTCCATATGTTCAACCTTAGGGCAGACACCGGGTTCAATTCATATGCTACTGGTTGTTGCTAAGGCAACGCCGGTATTGAAGATAAAGCCGTCATGGACCCAGTGACGCAATGCACTAAACCTTCTTAACCACTCAAGTTCTCTTAAAAGAGCTTGTTTCATTCTCACGGGGAACCAGTGTAATCTATCGACTTATCTCTTAGAGATGGTTGATATTGAAGCAGGAGACCCCTCCCTAGTCTCCGCATAGGAAACCTAAGTGTGCACTTTTCGAGTCTAGAGCCATGAGATACATCAAAGATCTCTTAGGAACACTTGTTATTTCTACAACTGGTGTTCTACATCAATAGACACTAGCTGTAAATTATCGAGTCCTTCGCAGATCTTAGCAATCTGCCGAGAACGTTTATGAGAGAATTTACATAAGTATTTCTCAATGATTGAACGAAAATCCTGCCAGGGTCAACATCAAACAGCCCTGATAGCAGGTCACTTCGGTAACTCCTTGTGGGTTACGCTTAGTGTTTGCGGTGGTTTCTTTTTTGGTCTACAGTCATGGAGTGATCCCCAGCGACTCACCCAGTCATTGAGATACTTAGTAGGTCTTGTAAGCTCCCTCGGGAGTATCTGATATGGGAACGGCCATGATAAGGGTTAGAAGGAGTCTTCACAATATGCTGTTGACAATCTCTAATTCTTATCTGTAAGTACCGGATGTTTTATTGCTAACTGTTTACATGCAGGGTTACATCATCTCCATGGCGACAGATTCCACATGCTCATACATGCATCTTGAAGTCATCAAAAGCTCCCTCAAAGATCAAAGCAACACAAAGTTCAAAGAAAGATTCTACGCCAAAAAGGAAGAATCTACAAAATATAAAGATTAAAGATCTTAAGTGAAAGAAAGGGACTACGTGCATGTATAAGTTAGAATTCAAAAATGTATGAGCATGTTGGAATGGCCGACGACCACCATAGACACAGAAGTGACGCATGGCAGATAACTTCATAAGATGATCACTACCTCATCAACAAAGATCAAAGAATAATGAACGATTTTGAAGACGTCTAAAGCCTTGAAATTCAAAGATTAAGATGAAGACGTCAAGCAACCGTGATGACCGACCCTTAGGGGGAGATTGTTGGGATCATACTTTTATATTTAGTCAAGTCTCGGTCATTACATTTTGTAATAAGATGATCACAACTACATCAACTAAGTACAAAGAACGATGAATGATTTAGAAGACGTCTAGAGCTTTGAAAGTCAAAGATCAAGACGAAGACGTCAAGCAACCTTGATGACCGACCCTTAGGGGGAGATTGTTGGGATCAAAGTTTCACTATTTTATCAAGTCTCGGTCATTTGTTATAATATTAGGTTGCTTAGTTATTATTTACTTACATATATGTTATGTATTAAGTTTACTAGGCTTAAGTAAAGTAATCCATGGGCCTCCTAGCCCACATTTTCATGAAAGGAAGGAGAGGGTGTGTTGCCCTAGCTCCTTCCCTATAAATAGGATGCTTAGGTCTCTTGTAAACTTGTTGGTTAATTCATAATTCTAAGAAAACTCTTTCATTTCTATTTCTGTTATTGTCTTAATCAACCATCTCTCATTCTCATCTCTTTTCTATCATCTTTATACTTGTGTTTACATAAAGTGTGACCTAACAACTCCTATGTCGAGCCGGCTAAGAAGCTCCTAACATAGGATCATTAGAATTTACTCCTGCATTAAATACAACCAATAAAACCTAGTACACATCGGTTCATGTTTCCTAAGACGTTCAAGCATGTTACACAATGGAGATCTGCCAGTTTTCTTAAGCCTAACATTGAAATCATTCATCCAATACAACCATAAACAAGTAATCAACACATAATTAACATCTAGGTTTCATTAGATCTAAGCAAACACAAGATAGATCTAGCCTAGCATGTTGAAATCAAGACAAGCACAAGATATAGACAACCAACACATAGACATATTGATTGAATTAAGAGAAGACTTATCTTAATAGCACATGAAAGGATTCAAGGGTTGAAAACCCTTGAAAAAGCTGTAAAATACGTACAAAGTTTGGCCCTAGGGTTTCTCCACACAAGTTCCTCTCAAATGAATGAAAAATAGAAAACTATATATAGAGTTTAGAAGGTGACGGCGTCAAGAACAAATGTCTGACGCCATTATCTCACCGCCAAATAGTTCCTCGGACTGCCTAGATCTGGGTCTGACGCCGTCATGTAGTCTCCTTATGCAGGCCGTCATGATTTTAACTCTTGACGCCCTTGTTGTGACGCCGTCAGGTTTGTACTGGATCGTCACCACTTTTACTCTTGACGCCATCATGATTTTCCTCTTGACGCCGTCAGGTACTGTTCTCAGCATGGAAAATTAAGTCTTTGGCGTTTTCTTCACTTTTATGCTCCAAAAACGTCCGAATTGCTTCCTTTTCCATATTTCACTCCCAAAGTACCTAAAATCACAAAAGGAACGATTTAGGGCAATATTTGATCAAATAAATTCAGTTCCGGGCTTAAATGACCCCCTAAAAGTGGTTCATTTTTCGCCTCATCATATACCCTTACACTTGAGATTTGCTTGTCCTCAAGAAAATGCACTTTTATTCTATTCGAAATACAAGTTAGGGGTCATTTAACACTAATATAAAAGTAATTACAACAAATAATCGTTCCACTAAAGACCAAAGACAAGCACGGAGGTCATACACTAGCACCTCACAAATAGTGTTTAGATACTCACATCTCTCGGGTGTAATAAAGTAATATCACAATATGGAAATGGAAAACATCTCTCACTACCTGTCATAGCAAAATAGATTACCATAGGCTTGTGAAAGGATCAAACCTCCACCACATGGCGTAAGCACCTAGGATAAACTATCAAAGATGTCTTTTAAAGGGTTGTAACGTTAGGTGTAGGGATATGAAATACACGGTTTTGTTGGATATAGGCAGTCTTTACTGGTGGCGAGTTAACAATCTTGGTTAATTACATGTACAAAATGGCGTTGCTAAGCCAAGACTAGACTCAACTTAAGCTAATAAATGAAAAATAATAAAAACATAAAATGAACATAGAATGAAACGGGATGGTAGTCCGTATGTTTTTTTCTTTCTTTTTCTATTTTTTTTTTCTTTTTTTTTTTTAATTTTTCGATTTTTTTTTTTTTTTTTTTTTTTTTTTGCATACACTCTTACCCTACCATCCAAAATAATACATCGTAGGGAATGTAAATTCCCCTTACACTTGAATTTTTACATACTTTACAATAAACTAATCTAATGACTCGAATTAAGAAAATCAAAACACTTTGAGTACTTTTAAGATTAACGTACATATGGGGGTAATATATGATGTTCTTCCCCATTACTCCATAAAATAAGTACTTTACCCATGAGTCCCAATCGTCCCAAAACAATATGTACAAGGATATGACTCGACTTAGCAACCATGTAATCAATTAGATAATTAACTTAGGGTTTAACAAATAACAATAATGCACTAAAGATGAGTGCATACACGGAAGGCTAAGGCGATTTGGGTGTACAATTAAGTGGGGTGTAACAAATTCTTCCTTTAAGTAAAATGCTTAAAGTTAGAAATGAAAAGATAGGCTAGGAGGGGTGTACTAGGGGTTTCGTGTACTAAAAGTGAGTACAACGCTAAGGTGTGGGAAAAATTAGTTGACTTAACTAGCCAAGTAATATGACTTAAATGGTCAAGTAATTATGATACGGGTTTAACACAAGGGTGATCCTAATGCCTCTTATCATGTAGTAAATCCTACTACACGAATGTAGTCTCACTAGCGGTCTCGGGATGCATCACTAACGCAAGTTCTAGAATCTAAATGCTACCGGTACACTCATAAGCACTAATAGTAAATGTTTTTCTTATCAAATCTAAAGGTGAACCTCACATATTTGGGTGGAAAATTTTTCTGAATGATACGGTTATGTGCTAGTCATACAATCTCCTATCCATGAGACGCTTGCTATGGCTAAAGTTTCACTCCTAAATGTTGTAAAAAAAATTAATTTGGCGCTAAAATTGCACTAACAAGTATTTCTCATAGTTTTATTACACATCTACTATCAAACAAACAAACTCAAGCGAAAGTGTATTTGTAAGGTATCATCATTTTACCCTCCCCTTACACTTAGGATGAACATTGTCCCCAATGTTCAAGTAAAGAATGTAAAAGTGAAATAAGTAAAACAAATGAAATCAAATACTCCCCTGATTCGCTCGGTATGGATAATAAGGTGGCCAGGTTAGATCTTCCTCCAAGAAAATGAACAATCAAAGCTTCCCTTCCAGAATAATAACCATCTTCTTGTCATACATAACCTGTAAAACCTGAGAAAACAGACAAGGTAAGCTCGCATAAAATCGGCGGCAATCTACATATGCTAATAAATCCTAGAAAATAAAGTAAGATATAATGCTTGTGGAATGATGTTTGCAGATTTCCTGGAGATTATAAAACTAATAATTCAACAAAAACTTTAAGACTCCGTTAGAAAAATAAAACTGGTAAAATTTCTAGATTTTTACACGTGACGCCGTCAAGAGTAAACTCGTGACGCCGTCAGAAGTGACCTGCAGAAATTCTTATGTTAAGTTTCCAGAAAATTTCTGGAAAAACTTGGTCTTACTTCCTGGAAAATCCTGCAAAACTTCATTATGACTCGATACAAGCATTTGACTCTAACAAATACGAATATACATGTTCACTTAATATTGTGGAGAATCATGATCGGTTTGTTTCTTAAAAACATATTTGGGGTTTGCCCTTACACTTATTTTTTTGCAAAAATACCTTTGGATGAAGTTAAGACTAGGCCAAACAACAAAATAAAGTATTTTCACTTTTTTAGTTTTGAAACATGATCTACCAACAATAAAAATAAAGCATGCATACGGAAGCAAATAACAAACAAACAAAATAAAAATCACACAAAGCATGGGTTGCCTCCCAAGAAGCGCTTGTTTTTGTTCGAGTCACGAGCCTGACTCTACCCTTATTTAACGGAAATAGGGGAGGTTTTCCCTACACTTAGGATTAAGTGCGGGTGGAAGTAGCGATACACACCCTTAGGGTGGAAATGTGCCATGTGAGGAAAGAGTGGTGGATGAATTATATGCTCAAAGGGGTGTGCTCCTATCATCATAACCTTAACAAATTCAATCGGGTTAATGGGTGGATTAAGATTTTCTCCTAGAAAGGGATCATTTTCAATCCCTAAATTCACATCTAAAGATGGAAGATTAGGTAACGGCTTTGGTTGAGGCTCTGGTTCATCAAAACTAGGAACTTCCTTAGAACTAAAAGAAAGGTCATCACTACAAGTGTTAAAACCTATATTCGCTAGTTGTGCTTGATCCAAGGGTTCTACCTCTATTGGGGTTCCTATAGTCTCTTCTACTTCTTCCGGGTAAGTCACGGGTGGTGTGGGTGCCTCAAATGATGGTAGGACTTGTGGGGTATTTGGTGGGCTTGGATTTTCTACTTTATCATCCATCTTATCAAGATCACCTATATCCTCAACATGTGTTTCATTATAATCCAACCCTAACATTTTTCCAAGTATCTCAAGTGCTTCTCTAGGTATCTCAACTTCTATGTCCGAATCATAAGGATCATCTTCAATATTCTGACTGCTATATACAAATTGCCCAAGAGATTCATCATCTGTTTCTTGAGATTCATCATCATCGATCATAAAACCTAGGTCTTTTTGATCAATGTGATCATGTTCGGCTACATCCTCCATCACATCAAGGTAACCTATGTGTTCATCTTGTATTGTGGTGAAATCAAACCACTTCGTGCACCCAGTTATCTCATCTATACGCTTATCCCCAAACAATCTTCTTGCCTGTTCCCTTAAACTTGCTATCAATTGATCCGTAACAACGTTTGTTGGGTTGTCCATTTTTTTGGCAAGTTTGGCATAATTCTCTATGGTTTCCCATGCTTCATCAGCACTTAATCCCCAAAGGTCCCCATCTGCGGCATGGTCAATGTCCATTTTGGTATAGTGGTCGACACGATGGTAAAATATTTCAATTTGGGACCACAGATCGAAATTATGATGAGAGACTTTTCGGAGTAAATATTTAAAACGAGCCCATGCATCATAAATAGGTTCATCCTCATGTTGTTTAAACATCAAGATGTCATTTGGAGTGGGTGAATTACGTGGTTGGTAGTATGGTGGATTCGCGTTCTCCATAATGGCTAACGGAATAGTCAATGGAAAGGTTTTTACAAACAAACACACAAAGAAAAGATAGACTAAAGAAGACCTATAAAAATAAAAATAAAATCTTACTAGAACGGAATCTAGCAAGTAGACCTAATAAAAAGAAATCCTAACCTATACAATAACTATTCCCCGGGCTCTATCGCCAAAAACTTGATGCGTGGGGTTTGCACCAGGCTTTACCTCTCTAGGGATCTCGAGAAGCTTACAACCCCCACCAAGCAGTGTACCTGATCGATGTAGTATAGTATAATGACAAGTACCGGGGGATTGATCGTTCAGCTAGGAATAGTGTCGCTAGGATTAGAAAACCAAAAGACTAGGTCTAGAGATGAGGGATGACTCTTTTTGTATTTTTATATTTTTAGGAAAGCAAGTAAAAATCTCGGGTTTGAAGGATTTGGGAGGAATTAGTTGCTAATCAACTAACCCAATACTAAAATGAAATCAAAATAAAATACTAGAAATGAAATTAAACTATATTAAACTAAAGTTGTGAGCAATATGTGGGAGAAATGTGTTTACTTAGATTTCACTACTCCCTAGATATCTTTTACATGTTAATTACTTGTTATAGTTGCGTGGATGACGGATTGTATTCCTTAATACCATTCATGGGGTGGCGTACTTACTTCCTGATGAGGCAAAAAATGAACCACTTTTAGGGGGTCATTTAAGCCCGAATCTGAATTTATTTGATCAAATATTGCCCTAAATCGTTCCTTTTGTGATTTTAGGTACTTTGGGAGTGAAATCTGGAAAAGGAAGCAATTCGGACGTTTTTGGAGCATAAAAGTGAAGAAAACGCCAAAGTTTTAATTTTCCAAGCTGGGAACAGTAGGTGACGGCGTCAAGAGCAAATCCTTGACGGCGTCAAGAGCAAATTTTATGAATTCCCATGACGATCCAGAGCAGATTTGACGGCGTCACGTAGGAAGGGCGTCAAGAGTAAAAGAGTCATGACGGCCTGGAAGTGTATAAGTCTTGACGGCGTCAGAAGTAGATCTAGGCAGTCCGAGAAGAGTTTTGGCGGCGAGGTGACGGCGTCACAAGTTTATTCTTGACGCCGTCAAACCTATTTTTCTATATATAGTTTTCTAAATTTTCACACATTAGAGAGAGAAGTTTTGGGAGAAACCCTAAGTACGATTTTGGTGTAACTTTACAGGTTTTTCAAGGGTTCCAACCCCTTGATACCTTGCATGATTAATCAAGATAAGTGTTCTTCTAATTCAATCAATATGTCTATGTGTTGGTTGTCTATATCATGTTCTTGTCTTAATTCTATCATGCTAGGCTAGATCTCTTTTGTGTTTGCTTAGATCTAATGAAACCTAGATATTGATTATGTGTTGATTACTTGTTTATTCTTGTCTTGGATGAATGATTTATATGTTAGGCTTAAGAAAACTGGCAGATCTCCAAATGGTAACATGCTTGAACGTCTTAAGAAACATGAACCGAGGCGCACTAGGTCTTTATTGGTTGTATTTAATGCATGAGCCACTGTTTACAATCCCTATAGTTGTGCTGGGCATGGTGTAGGAGGAGATAAGAGCTCATAGAATTGGGGAGTTATGTGTTCCACCCCATGAATGGTATTAAGGAATACAATCCGTCATCCATGCAATTATAACAAGTAATTAACGTGTAAAAGATATCTAGGGAGTAGTGAAATCTAAGTAAACACATTTTCTCCAATTACTGCTCACAACCTTAGTATAAATTAGTTTATTTTTATTTTTAGTATTTTATTTTGATTGCATTGTAGTATTGGGTTAGTTGAATAGCAACTAATTCCGCCCAAATCCTTCAAACCCCGAGATTTTAATTGCTTTCATAAAATATAAAAACACAAAAATAATCATCTCTCACCTTTAGAACTAGTATTTAGGCTTTCTAATCCTAGCGACACTATTCCTAAGCTGAACGATCAATCCCCCGGTACTTGTCACTGTACTATACTACAACGATCAGGTACACTGCCTGGTGGGGGTTGTAAGCTTCTCGAGATCCCTCGAGTGGTAAAGCCTATTGCGATTCCCACGCATCAAGTTTTTGGCGCCGCAGCCCAGGGAATAGTTATTATCTAGGTTAGAATTTCTTTTTATTAGGTCTACTTGCTAGATTCCTTTCTAGTAAGATTTTATTTTTTTATTTTTAGGTCTTCTTTAGTCTATCTCATTTCTTTGTGCCTTTGTTCGTAACTCTTTACCATCCGACATCATGGAAGGTGGTAACATATTTGAACCCGTCATCCCACCACAACAAAACCCACCATTAGAACCCCTTAGGCCCCGAACCTTAGGTGAGTATTCCCGACCTAGCCACCAAGGCTACCGAAACACCATTGAGCTCACCGGAGCCAATGTGACTCCCTTGCGATCCAACACCATCCGGTTGGTGCAAAGCGGATGTGCATTCCATGGACTTCGTTCCGAAGATCCAAACCAACATCTTAAGGACTTTCTCAAAATCGTAGACTCCATAGACCTAGATGTTGAAACTAGAGAGACCACCCGTTTACGCCTATTCCAACTCTCTCTACGGGATCAAGCTAGTCAATGGCTTGAGCGTTTACCCGCGGGATCCATCACCACATGGGATGATCTCACCACTCGTTTCCTTGCTCAATTTTTCCCACCGGGGAGAACTACTAAGCTTAGAAATGACATCTTGATGTTCCAACAACGTCAAAATGAATCTCTTTATGAAGCATGGACTCGTTTCAAGGACTTACTCCAAAAAGTCCCTCATCATGGCATAGATCTTTGGCTCCAAGTCCAAATTTTTTATGACCATATCGACATCTCCACGAGGCGAGCCATTGACCAATCGGCCGGTGGTAAGCTACGTGATCTTAGTGCGGAACAATCATGGGAACTCATAGAAGATCTTGCTCTCTATGACAACGAAAGTTGGAATGATCCCCGTGATTTGAACAAAACGGTCAAGGCAATATCTTTGCCTTCGAACAATTCTAGCACTCCCGACCGTAGGATCATGGAACTTGAGGACCAAGTCAAGTTTCTCATGAAATCTTACGAAGCTCCTAAGCCTTCAAGCCAAGTGAACAAAATCACTTCTTCATGCGAATTATGTAGTGGTCCCCATGACACTCGTGATTGTGTGGAACTCCCCGGAACAGCTTTTGCGGACTACGCATCCTCGCGTACCGACGAAGCGGGAGATAAGTGGTACACTTTCAAGCCCGAGCCAAACACTTACGGTGATTCATACAACCCCTCATGGAAAAATTACCTAAACCTTAGGTGGAAACAAAATCAACCCAATTCATCCAACCCACCTAATCGTTACCAACCAAACGGTCCACCATCCAACCGTACTTTCAACAACAATCCTTCTAACAACTATGGTAGTACCAACAATCTTGAAGGATTGATGTCAAAGTTCATGGCATCTCAAGAAGCTCGCATATCTAAGTTTGAAGCCAATTTCAAACAAAATCAAAGCGAGATGACCACTAGAATTGATGCATTGTTGAAAGTTCTCAATGACCGAGAAATGGGAGCACTCCCAAGCGACACGGTTAAGAATCCGAAACTAAACGTTAATTCCATATCTTCAGATTCGTCACCCACTTCGTGTCCACAATACTACACGGTTAAATCAACGAGCACGTGTTTCAAACAAAACCAAATTCTTCAAAAGGACCAATCAAATAAAACACCCAATATAGAACCGGTCAAAAATGTAGTTGAAACACCCCCTACGCAAGACCTTGACGATGAATTCAAAGAACTCCACCTTGAACGTCCCGTCATTGATGTCTTAGCGCATGCTCCTTACTATAGTGCCCTCCTAGAAAAATATGAGAAGTGTAAGCTAGGTAAAAATGGGACCGCCTTCGTTCAAAACAAGTTGCCTAAAAAGCTTGATGATCCGGGTATATTTGTTTTGCCTTGTAAAATAGGAAGATCCAAAGCTTTCGACACACTAGCCAATTTAGGGTCAAGCCTCAACTTGATTCCCTTATCCTTATTCACCACTCTTAAGCTAGAAAAGTTAGAGGAAACGGAGGTATTGATAGGGCTAGCGGATGGGAGTATTGCCTACCCGGTTGGAATGATTAAGGATGTAGTTGTTCACGTAGGAAAGTTAACTATATTAGCGGATTTTCACGTCCTAGACATGGTTAGTGACACTACATGCCCATTATTGGTAGGAAGAGGATTTTTAGCAACCGCTAGCGCCATGATAGATTGTAAGGAGTCTAAGATAGCGGTAGGTGAAGGTGATACTTGGTCGGTGTACGATGTTAAGAAACATAGTTATGATTGTGATGATGAACCAACACCGCATTGGGTAGAGATGAATAGGAGACCATCTAGATATGGACCTTGGATAGAAAGGAACTTCATAGGACCTCAATGCCCATTTTATCTAGAAAAGGATTTCGTTGAGAAGACACATTCGGTAGAACAACTCATAGCAAGAGATGAAGAGCTAGATCCCTTTGAGGACCCCTTAGTCTTTAGAAAGATGATTGAGTTCTTGAGCGTAATGCCTATTAATATAGAGTTGAATAAATGGAAAAGATATGGAGATAAGTATAAATGGAGGTGGGACAAGCCACCTAAAGAAGGAGACGGATCATGGCACATGAGAATGACTTTGTATGATCCGGATGGAGAGATGTTCGAAAGGTCATACCATACTAAGGAAACCGATAGAAAGTTGAAACCTAAGTTCGATCCCAAAGATGTCCTCAATGAGGAACTCACCCGAATCACGTAGTAACCCATGACCTTGAGTCTAGCTACAAGACTCGTAAATAAAGAAAAGCGCTTCTTGGGAGGCAACCCATGTTTTGTGTGATTTTATTTTGTTTGTTTGTTATTTGCTTCCGTATGCATGCTTAGTTTTTATTGTTGGTAGATCATGTTTCTAAACTAAATAGTGGAAATACTTTACTTTGTTGTTTTGGCCTAGTCTTAACTCCACCTAGAAGTATTTTTGCAAAAGATAAGTGTAAGGGGAAACCCCAAATATGTTTTCAAGAAACAAACCGATCATGATTCTCCACAATAATAAATGAACATGTATATTAGTACTTGTTAGAGTCAAATGCTTGTATTGAGTCATAATGAAGTTTTGCAGGATTTTCCAGGAAGTAGGACCAAGTTTTTCCAGAAATTTTCCGGAAACTTAACATAAGAATTTCTGCAGGTCCATTATGACGGCGTCAGGGGTTTACTCTTGACGGCGTCAGGAGTTAAAATCTAGAAATTTTGCCGGTTTTGTTTTTCTAACGGAGTCTTATGGTTTTTGTGAATTATTAAGTTTTATAATCTCCAGGAGATCTGCAAACTTCATTCCACAAGCATTATATCTTATTTTGTTTTCTAGGACTTAGAAACTTATATAGGATGCCGCCGATTTTACGCGAGGTTGTCTTGTCTATTTTGTCAGGTTTTACAGGTTATGTATGACAAGAAGATGATTTATATTCTGGAAGGGAAGCTTTGATTGTTCATTTTCTTGGAGGAAGATTTAACCTGGCTACCTATAATCCATACCGAGTGAATCAGGGGAGTATTTGATTTCATTCTCTTTACTTTTTCACTTTTACATTCTTTACTTGAACATTGGGGACAATGTTCATCTTAAGTGTAAGGGGAGGGTAAAAAGATGATACCTTACATACGCACTTTCGCTTGAGTTTGCTTTGTTTAATGGTAGATGTGTAATAAAACTATGAGAAATACTTGTTAGTGTAATTTTAGCGCCAAATTTAAAATTTTCTACAACATTTAGGAGTGAAACTTTAGCCATAGCAAGCGTCTCATGGATAGGAGATTGTATGACTAGCACATAACCGTATATTCAGAAAAAATTTTCCACCCAAATATGTGAGGTTCGCCTTTAGATTTGATAGGAAAAGCATTCATTATTAGTGCTTATGAGTGTACCGGTAGCATTTAGATTCTAGAACTTGCGTTAGTGATGCATCCCGAGACTGCTAGTGAGACTACATTCGTGTAGTGGGATTTACTACATGATAAGAGGCATTAGGATTACCCTTGTGTTAAACCCGTATTATAATTACTTAACCATTTAAGTCATATTACTTGGCTAGTTAAGTCAACTAATTTTTCCCACACCCTTAGCGTTGTACTCATTTTTAGTACATGAAACCCCTAGTACACCCCTGCGAGCCTATCTTTTCGTTTCTAACTTTAAGCATTTTACTTAAAGGAAGAATTTGTTACACCCCACTTAAATGTACACCCAAATCGCCTTAGCCTTCCGTGTATGCGCTCATTTTTAGTGCATTATTGTTATTTGTTAAACCCTAAGTTAACTTTCTAATTGATTACATGGTTGCTAAGTCGAGTCATATCCTTGTACATATTGTTTTGGGACGATTGGGACTCATGGGTAAAGTACTTATTTTATGGAGTAATGGGGAAGAACACCATTTATTACCCCCCATATGTACGTAATCTTAAAAGTGCTCCAAGTGTTTTGATTTTCTTGATTCGAGTCATTAGATTAGTTCATTGTAAAGTATGTAAAAATTCAAGTGTAAGGGGAATTCCCATTCCCTATGATGTATTATTTTGGATGGTAGGGTAAGAGTGTATGCAAAAAAAAAAAAAAAAAAAAAAAAAGAGAGAGAAAAAGAGAAAAAAACATAGGGACTACCATTCCTTTTCATTCTATGTTTATTTTATATTTTTGTTATTTTTCATTTATTATCTTAAGTCGAGTCTAGTCTTGGCTTAGCAACGCCACATTGCACATGTAATTAACCAAGATTGTTAACTCGCCACCAGTAAAACTTCCTTTATCCAACAAAACCGTGTATTTCATATCCCTACACCTAACGTTACAACCCTTTAAAAGACCTCTTTGATAGTTTATCCTAGGTGCTTACGCCATGTCGTGGAGGTTTGATCCTTTCCCAAGCCTATGGTAATCTATTTTGCTATGACAGGTAGTGAGAGATATCTTCCGTTTCCATATTGTAATTTATACTTTATTACACCCGAGAGATGTGAGTATCTAAACACTATTTGTGAGGTGCTTGTGTATGACCTCCGTACTTGTCTATTGGTCTTTAGTGGAACGATTATTTGTTGTAATTACTTTTATATTAGTGTTAAATGACCCCTAACTTGTATTTTGACTAGAATAAAAGCGCATTTGCTTGAGGACAAGCAAATCTCAAGTGTAAGGGTATATGATGAGGCGAAAAATGAACCACTTTTAGGGGGTCATTTAAGCCCGAATCTGAATTTATTTGATCAAATATTGCCCTAAATCGTTCCTTTTGTGATTTTAGGTACTTTGGGAGTGAAATCTGGAAAAGGAAGCAATTCGGACGTTTTTGGAGCATAAAAGTGTATAAAACGCCAAAGTCTTAATTTTCCAAGCTGGGAACAGTAGGTGACGGCGTCAAGAGCAAATCCTTGACGGCGTCAAGAGCAAATTTTATGAATTCCCATGACGATCCAGAGCAGATTTGACGGCGTCACGTAGGAAGGGCGTCAAGAGTAAAAGAGTCATGACGGCCTGGAAGTGTATAAGTCTTGACGGCGTCAGAAGTAGATCTAGGCAGTCCGAGAAGAGTTTTGGCGGCGAGGTGACGGCGTCACAAGTTTATTCTTGACGCCGTCAAACCTATTTTTCTATATATAGTTTTCTAAATTTTCACACATTAGAGAGAGAAGTTTTGGGAGAAACCCTAAGTACGATTTTGGTGTAACTTTACAGGTTTTTCAAGGGTTCCAACCCCTTGATACCTTGCATGATTAATCAAGATAAGTGTTCTTCTAATTCAATCAATATGTCTATGTGTTGGTTGTCTATATCATGTTCTTGTCTTAATTCTATCATGCTAGGCTAGATCTCTTTTGTGTTTGCTTAGATCTAATGAAACCTAGATATTGATTATGTGTTGATTACTTGTTTATTCTTGTCTTGGATGAATGATTTATATGTTAGGCTTAAGAAAACTGGCAGACCTCCAAATGGTAACATGCTTGAACGTCTTAAGAAACATGAACCGAGGCGCACTAGATCTTTATTGGTTGTATTTAATGCATGAGCCACTGTTTACAATCCCTATAGTTGTGCTGGGCATGGTGTAGGAGGAGATAAGAGCTCATAGAATTGGGGAGTTATGTGTGCCACCCCATGAATGGTATTAAGGAATACAATCCGTCATCCATGCAATTATAACAAGTAATTAACGTGTAAAAGATATCTAGGGAGTAGTGAAATCTAAGTAAACACATTTTCTCCAATTACTGCTCACAACCTTAGTATAAATTACTTTATTTTCATTTTTAGTATTTTATTTTGATTGCATTGTAGTATTGGGTTAGTTGAATAGCAACTAATTCCGCCAAATCCTTCAAACCCCGAGATTTTAATTGCTTTCATAAAATATAAAAACACAAAAATAATCATCTCTCACCTTTAGAACTAGTATTTAGGCTTTCTAATCCTAGCGACACTATTCCTAAGCTGAACGATCAATCCCCCGGTACTTGTCACTATACTATACTACAACGATCAGGTACACTGCCTGGTGGGGGTTGTAAGCTTCTCGAGATCCCTCGAGAGGTAAAGCCTGTTGCGATTCCCACGCATCACTTCCCCAATCCTATGAGTGCCTACTTCACTCCTACGTCGTGCCGGCTAAGAAGCTCCTAACATGGGATCATTAGAATTTACTCATGCATTAAATACAACCAATAAAACCTAGTACACATCGGTTCATGTTTCCTAAGACGTTCAAGCATGTTACACAATGGAGATCTGCCAGTTTTCTTAAGCCTAACATTGAAATCATTCATCCAATACAACCATAAACAAGTAATCAACACATAATTAATATCTAGGTTTCATTAGATCTAAGCAAACACAAGATAGATCTAGCCTAGCATGTTGAAATCAAGACAAGCACAAGATATAGACAACCAACACATAGACATATTGATGGAATTAAGAGAAGACTTATCTTAATAGCACATGAAAGGATTCAAGGGTTGAAAACCCTTGAAAAAGCTGTAAAATACGTACAAAGTTCGGCCCTAGAGTTTCTCCACACAAGTTCCTCTCTAATGAATGAAAAATAGAAAACTATATATAGAGTTTAGAAGGTGACGGCGTCAAGAACAAATGTATGACACCGTCATCTCGCCGCCAAATAGTTCCTCGGACTGCCTAGATCTGGGTCTAACGCCGTCATGTAGTCTCCTTATGTAGGCCATCATGATTTTAACTCTTGACGCCCTTGTTGTGACGCCGTCAGGTTTGTACTGGATCATCACCAATTTTACTCTTGACGCCGTCAGGTACTGTTCTCAGCATGGAAAATTAAGTCTTTGGTTTTTTCTTCACTTTTATGCTCCAAAAACGTCCGAATTGCTTCCTTTTCCAGATTTCACTCCCAAAGTACCTAAAATCACAAAAGGAACGATTTAGGGCAATATTTGATCAAATAAATTCAGTTCCGGGCTTAAATGACCCCCTAAAAGTGGTTCATTTCTTGCCTCATCATGCATTCTGTGAATAGGCTTGTTGAGTCTAAAGTTAACGAGGTTGGGCTTTCTATGCTTTTGGTGGATTTTAAGAATGCTTTTAATCTTGTCGATAGGAGCGTTCTACTTCAGGAAGCTAGGGTGTGGTGTCCATCTATTGCTCCTTGGGTCATTGAGTTTTGTTATGCTCGGCCTGCTAGGCTTTATTCTGACGACTCTATTCTTTGGTCTTGTCAAGGGGTTCAACAAGGGGATCCATTAGGACCTTTGTTGTTTGTCTTAGCTTTGCACCCTTTGGTCCAGTCTATCAATCAGTCGTGTGAGCTTACCCTTCAGGCTTGGTATCTTGAAGACGGTACTATTGTTGGAGATACCCTTATGGTTGCCAAGGCGCTTGACATCATCAGGACGGATGGCTCGGATCATGGTTTGTTTTTGAACGTTGATAAAACTAAACTCTTTTGGCCTGTAGAGGATCCTAGAAGTAGGGTGGAGGGTGTTTTTCCTGCAAATATCTCTCGCCCACTCAATGGTGTCAAACTTCTTGGTGGTTTAGTCAGTTTGGATGATAGTTTTTGTCGGGATTTGGCTTCAAAAAGGGTCTCTAAAACCATCTCCTTAATGGAGGCGATTCACAAACTCCATGATCCCCAATGTGAACTTCTTCTTCTTAGCAATTGCGCTGGGGTTGCAAAATTATCTTATGCTTTAAGGACATGTTCGCCTTTGTATTTATTGGAGGCCCAAGTTCAGTTTGATCATGCATTACGTGCCTCCTTGGAGAAGATTGTTACAGCTTCGAGGCCGGGGTTGGGTGATTGGCAGTGGCGGTTAGCCACTCTTCCAATCAAGTTGGGTGGTCTTGGCATCATTTCAGTAGGGGACATCATCCGGTATGCTTTTCTCGCCTCCCGTATGCAATCAAGCGATCTACAGGCCAAGATACTGTCGAAATCTGATATTATCTCTCATGGTTCTGCCTTTGAGCATGCTCTTGATACTTTTAACACTACTTGCAACATTGACTTGCTTTTTGTCACCACTTGCGCTTCTGCCCCCGACATGATGAATACCTTGGCAAAGTGCTACTTTGGTGTCATTGAGAAAGAACTTGTTGCTAAGTACTCACTTAGTCCACGACAGCTGGCTATTCTCAGTTGTATTCGTTCCCTGCATGCACATGATTTTCTTTTCACCATCCCCATTGACGGTTTGGGACAGAGGAAGAACCATCGCCAATTTCGTTCTGTGTTGTGTTATAGGCTTTATATACCTATGTTCTCTGAAGGTAGCCTATGCCCGAGTTGCAATGTGCATCGTATGGACCAACGGGGAGATCATGCAGTTCACTGTTCTAGCGAAGTGGATGTGAAGTTCAAGCATAATCTGGTGCGTGATATTCTTGTTGACATATGTTCAAAGGTTGGGATTATGGTACGTAAGGAGGCTCCTATGGGTTTCCTCTTGAAAGATAGGAAAGAGCTACGACCTGCGGATCTTTTATTATTTAATTGGCTCCAAAGTAAAGATGCGCGTTTGGATGTGACTGGAATCTCTCCTTTTGCTGGTGGGGGGTGACTTGATGGGCTCCTGGGGTAGCTTTGCATAACGCCGTAGAGAAGAAAAAGAAGAAATATGTGTCCAAATGTGAGGAAAATGGATATAAGTTCATACCATTTGCTTTTTCTACGTTCGGGGAATTCTGTTGACATAAATAATGCCTAAAAACATTATTAACATGTTATCAATATCTCTATGTTTTGATTATCACAAAATATAAACTCATAGAACTAAAACTTGTGACATAAACAAGTATTTAGTAACTAATATTTCTCTTTACATCCAAATCACTTAAGGTATGAATAAACAAAGTGTTTAGTGCATTTTATGATCAAAGGGGTATTTAATTAACTAACACAAAGTTTATTTATTTATATAAACATATTATATATTTTTGAAAAACACTTTTGGTAATTAAGAAAAATGTTTTATTCATACTAAATAAATGAATTCAAATTTTTAACCAAAATCAGTTAGTTTTACACCAAATAAACTTTCCCCACTAAAAGACAAAGAATCTGGCCGTTTCAGCTGGGCGGCCCCCTTAATTATAAAGGGCGGTCCCCTTAATTTTAAGGGGGCCGGCCATGATTTAAGGGGACCGGCCACGCTCCTCTGTCAGATTCTGTTGCCTATAAATACCACATTAAACCTGGATTTTTTCCTCACCTTTTGCACTACTAAACTTTCTGATCTAGATCCAAATCTCCATTCTTTTATCCTTTGATCATAAGTGTATAAATTCTTTGTTTAAAAGTGATCCAACCTTCATCCTCTCAAGTGCAAGAGAAGAATACTTCTATCCCTCAAGACAAGAAGTATTACAACTTGTTGTGATCTCCACATCCAAGTTGTTGGTATATCATCAAAGATCATTTATATTATTCTTTGTGAAGATTGTTGTAAATATTTGATTGTAGATAGTTGTGTTAGATATTGATTGTGTGATTAGTTAGTAGCTTGGTGTGAAGAAGATAAGCTAGGTATTAGATTGGTGTGAAGAAGATAGGTGCGGAGTAGTTAGTTGTGAAGTAGATAGATTTGAAGAAGTTGTGTAGAAGGTGTGACTTAGGTGTGACGAAGTTGTGGTGTGAAAAATGGTGTGTAGATTGGTGTGTATATTGGTGTGTAAGGTTTTCTCCGCCATAAGGGAGCTTGTTGATATAGTGAAGAAAACTCTCGAGTTAGGTGCTCAGGGAGTGGAGTAGGGCAAGGAAGGTGTCCTTGTAGCCGAACCACTATAAATCTCTTGTCTCCCGGTTCGATCTTTCCATCTCTTACTTATTTCATTACTTATCATTATTATACTTTGTGTAGTATTAATTGTTTATATTGTACAAGACTTAAGATCACATATTTTCAAATCTAAGTTTTTAAAAGCTAAGCAAAACTCTAAAACTAATTTTTATAACTAAGTAAAAAGACGTAAAACTATTCAACCCCCCTTCTAGTTTTCCACAATTGGTATCAAGAGCCACGTCTAGCAAGATTTTTAAAATATATTGTATTTTAAAACTTGTAACGATCTATGGAATCTGAAAAATATTTAGAAGGGCAATCTATGCAAAGACCACCACTCTTTGAAAGTGATGGATTTTTATATTGGAAAAATGGATTCGAAACGTATGTGAAATCAAAAGATCTTGATCTTTGGCATATTATTACTTTTGGTGATTTTCCTCCTATTCAATATAATGTTGAAACTAAAATGAATGAAATTGTATCTTTTGAAAAACAAAATGATGATTTGAAAAAGAAATTAGCAAAAAATAATGAGGCTAAAATGGTAATTTATAATGCGTTACCACGCAAAGAATATGAAAGAATTTTTATGTGTAAAACCGCCAAAGAAATTTGGGATTCTTTACTAATTACTCACCAAGGTAATAGCCAAGTCAAAGATAATAAAATAGATCTTCTTGTACAACAATATGAACAATTTACGATTCCGGAAGAGGAATCAATTGATAATGCTTTTGCTAAGTTTAACACTATCATCACAAGTTTAAAAGCACTTGATGAGACATTCTCTAGTAAAAATTGTGTTAGGAAATTTCTTAGGGCATTGCATCCAAAATGGCGAGCTAAGGTCACGGCAATCGAAGAATCAAAGAACTTGATGACGTTATCACTAGATGAACTAATTGGCAACTTGAAGGTTCATGAAGAAATCATAAGAAGAGACTCGGAAACGGTCAAAGTCAAGAAAGAACAAACCAAATCAATTGCTCTAAAAGCCAAAAAGGAATCTAGTGATGATGATGATTCAAGTGACGAAAGTGAAGACGAAGAATATGCAATGGCAGTAAGAGAATTCAAGAAGTTCTTCAAGAGACGAGGAAGATTCACTAGATCATCACGAGACGAAAGAAAGGCATTCCAAAGGAATAGAAGTGACAACTACGGGAAGAGAAAATGCTTTAGATGTGGAAGTCCAAATCATCTCGTTGGCGAATGTCTAAAGCCACCGGGTTACGAAAGTCAAGGTGCTTTTGTTAGTAGAACATAGAGTGATAGTGACAAAGAAGAAGTTGAAAAGCCAAGAGACGAAAAGTGTTTTATGGCAAAAGAGACCGACGAAATATGTTTAGGAATTGACTTGGAACCTGACGAATGGATCAAAGATAGCGGATGTTCGAGGCACATGACGGGGAATCGCAATCTATTCTCTATACAAGGCATACAATGGAGGTAACGTTATTTTCGGTAGTGACTTACGTGGAAAAATTATTGGCAAAGGTACGATCTCTCAAGACTCGCTTACTATTGAAAATGTAGAGCATGTAGATAAATTAACATATAACTTGCTTAGTGTAGGACAAATATGTGATAATAAATGTAGAGTCACATTTACCGAAGATGATAGCGAAATAGTTAAGAATGGAAAAATAATAGGTAGAGGAATTAGAAAAGGTGGCATATATGTTATGAAACTAGGAAATAAACCTGAGGATAGGATATGCCTAACAACCCTAGATGAAAACTCTACACTATGGCATAGGAGATTAGGACATGCTAACATGCAACAAATACAATCTTTGGCTTCTAAGGAATTAGTTAGAAATTTGCCTAATCTAAGATATGACAAGCATTTTTGTGATGCATGTAAAATTGGAAAACAAGCTCATGCTAGTCACAAAGCCAAAAATATAGTATCCACTACTAGATGCCTAGAATTATTACACATGGATCTTTTTGGTCCATCCGATGTGCGGAGCTATGGAGGAAACAAATATACCTTAGTGATAGTAGATGACTACTCACGATACACGTGGACTAGGTTTTTAAGTGACAAGACCCAAGCCTTTGAAAAATTCGAAATATTTAGTAGAATGATTCAAAATAAATTAGGATGCTCAATAGTTGCCATTAGGACGGACCATGGTAGGGAATTTGATAACGAGGTACAATTCGGAAAATATTGCGAGTTAAATGGAATATCTCACAATTTCTCCGCTCCTCGTACTCCTCAATCAAATGGCGTAGTAGAAAGAAAAAATAGGTCACTACAAGAAATGAGTAGAACTATGTTAAATGAACAATCCATCCCACAAAAATTTTGGTGTCACGCCGTAGATACATCAACTTATATTTTAAATAGGGTATCAATTAGAAGAATTCTAGGAAAAACTCCTTATGAGTTATTAAGATGTAGAAAACCAAACTTAAGCTACTTTAAGGTATTTGGAAGTAAATGCTATATTTTAAACACTAAGGACTATCTCACTAAGTTTGATCAAAAATCATATGAAGGAATATTTTTAGGATACTCACAAAATAGCAAAGCATATATAATACTTAACAAACACTCCATGAAAGTAGAGGAATCACTAAATGTAACATTTGATGAAACACCACCACCTCCTAAAACATTACCTTTAGAAGATGATGATCTAATCGAAGATGAAGCTATTGAGGTTAGTAAAACAAAACCCATAGGAAATGATAATGAAGACATTCACTTAGAAAATAACGACACTGTTAACATTAAAGAATATAGATCTCATCCATTAGATAATATAATAGGACATCTTAACCAAAGAACCCTTAGGTCACAAGCCCAAGATAAAAATAATTTCTTTTGTTTCCTCTCAGCAATAGAACCTAAGAATATTAGCGATGCTTTAAAGGATGAAAGTTGGGTTATAGCTATGCAAGAAGAATTAAATCAGTTTAAGGCAAATGATGTTTTGGAATTAGTCCCAAATCCGAAGGATATGACCATCATAGGAACCAAATGGGTATATAGGAATAAGTTAGACGAGAATGGAATAGTTACTAGGAATAAAGCTAGGTTAGTTGCCCAAGGTTATAATCAACAAGAAGGAATTGATTATGACGAAACTTATGCCCCCGTAGCTAGACTAGAATCAATTAGGATATTACTTGCCTATGCTTGCGCCCTAGACTTTAAGTTAGTCCAAATGGTGTGTAGATTGGTGTGTAGATTGATGTGTAGTTTGGTGTGTATATTGGTGTGTAAGTTTTCTCCGCCATAAGGGAGCTTGTTGATATAGTGAAGAAAACTCTCGAGTTAGGTGCTCGGGGAGTGGAGTAGGGCAAGGAAGGTGTCCTTGTAGCCGAACCACTATAAATCTCTTGTCTCCCGGTTCGATCTTTCCATCTCTTACTTATTTCATTACTTATCATTATTATACTTTGTGTAGTATTAATTATTTATATTGTACAAGACTTAAGATCACATATTTTTGAATCTAAGTTTTTAAAAGCTAAGCAAAACTCTAAAACTAATTTTTATAACTAAGTAAAAAGACGTAAAACTATTCAACCCCCCTTCTAGTTTTCCACAAATTCGATACGGAGGCTTTGGACACACTTTCTCGTATTAAGTCTATTGCCATCAGACACTCAAATAACGCTAGGAGTGGTGTTTTTATCTTTCATAGAATAAGATTTTTTATTCAAAAAGGAGTGGGTGCACAACTTGTGTCACAACTCACCATTTCAGGTCATTTCAGGTCATTTCCCGAACTTTGGAAAAACACTATTCATCAAACACTATTCATCAAAACACTATTCATCAGTTTACTATTCATCATTTTTGGTGTCAGTTTGACATTCCGAGAAGCATTCAGAAATTTTACTATTCACGGAACACTATTCATTGCGGGAAAAGATTTCATCATTCAAGTGCATTACACATTTCATCGTAAATTTAGTTTACGGGTATTCAAATTCGCGTAACCGGGTTGGGTTAGGTGCGAATTCATTTCATTAGTGTTAAGAACACTGCATACGGACTGGAGATAGTCTGCATATCATCAGTAGGTCATTTACATGTTATACCACTCTTAGGATTTTCAAATTTCTATATTCAGTACATTTAACGTTTTTACGTATAAGTAATTATAGTAAACGTTAACACCCGGTTTATACACGACGAATATATCTAAATATTCCCACAATGGTCCCGACATATTTTTATATCCATTTTAACATCATAAAAGTTATAACATTCAGTTACCCAGTATTTTGGAAATTTATTTTTATTTATAACGTACGCGTATGAATAATAACGACGGTTTTCGTGAAAACTAAACAATAATCACCCGATCACTCAGTAAATGTACCCAACATATTTTTAACATGTTTTTAACATTTTTATAACTTTATTTCATCCCGGTTAACTTTGTGAACGTTTATTGCTATTAAACCCGGTACCCGATTTTAACGAATAACGCGTAATAACACTTAACGCTACACTATATTTTCTAAGTGATCAAAACCGTTTTGGCTACTCCTTTTCACACCCAAAACCGGCCATGAGACACCCCTTTAACCATGTGCATTAATTCCTAGTTTTAAACTAATAAACCTTAAATACATAACTTTACTAAAATCACTAAATCATAATCTAAGGTTTTCTAATGAGATCAAAGTTCATCTTTCTCCATCCTATCTTCATAACCACGACCCAACATAGAACACATAGATCAAGTGATCATTTTCCATAAAGTAAAACACTAAACTTGTTCATTTTACAAGCCTAATCAAGAATCAAGCAACAAAAACACAAGAACATCAAGCATAATCATCCTATAATCATCTCATTTTGTCAAGTAAGTTTTCATCTTTATTTTTTCATGGATCATCCTATTTTTACATGTATTACATAAGTATCATGCTAAAAACCATGTACAAGTAGCTATACCACACTTTATTTTGCCTAAAAAGAAACATACAAACCCTAACTTTTTAGTTATGAATCCCCTTGCTCTAATAACTTGGTTAGGAGTCCATGGCACCCTAAGAAGGTGTATGGTAAGATTAGATTAGCCATGTGGTGATTACAAGAGGATTGGTGATGGTAGAAATTAGTTTTTAACCTTGGAAACTTGATTTGGAACCTATTTTAGACATGCTGTCCCATTTTGTGAAAACCTGGAAAATCAGTAAACACCAAGGAAACTTTGGCAAAATTTTTAGAAAATACTTTCAAAAACGAATCCGTAGGCGAAAGAACGGATTAAAAAGAGTCTATAACGAAGGAGTTATGATTTTTGCAAGATTGTAGACGAAAAGTATTTTTCTGAAAATGTATGCTGTTGGACGATTTTCATTGGACAAAAAGAGACTTTAGACGTAACCCGGAGGAGCCGAGCTTTCCAAAATATATTACTACATACTAAGACGTAACCGTGGATATAAAGAACAAGTAAAACGGACAAGTAACGACAAAGATATTCACGTTTGAATATCGGCTAAAACCATTTTATATTTGACAGCTTTTATATAAATTTGGCACAAAAACTACGAAGTACATTTATAAGCTAGAAGTAATATTAAGTACCAAGCTTTATAACTAATGTAGTATTAGTTATCACGAGTATATTTTCATCATTTCAAAGATTACAACCCGAGTATTTCAACGCTAACATGGAAACTTACGATATATATATATAAGTATATATATATTACAACTAGCTTATTATATTTTCTAATAGCAATATTTTTCCAAATTCTTGAAATATATACTTTTGATAACAACAAGTGTTTTTCAAAGAGTAGAGTGGTATAGAAACATGTGCATGGACATTCATAACATCATTTGTGGATCTAAAGGAGATCATTCATCATTCATATTAGGTTGCGGCTAGTGTGCGCGCCTTGTTTTTCAGCTCATTACATGTTCATGGTACCATCATATTGGGTTGCGACAGCAAATTGTTCATTGGTGTTCATTTCATTTCATCACAGTTTCATCAGTTGAGGTGAGTTTTCATAGCCCCGTTTTCAATTCAACATTTTTGATTGTTTTCAAATCCCACGGGGGGAATACATTGCATCAATCATTTTAGTACGAGCCCAAGTATTCAAACATGTACATAGCTTAAGTTACCTTGCCATGTGATAAGTCCCCTGTATCATCATGAACCGTTAATTTCAAGTACTAAGCGAGAGTGAGTGGATAGATCTATCGAGGGTGACGCCTCCATCCGTGGTAGTGGATACCAACAGTAAGCGGATGCATGTCATGTCTTTTACATTTGAATGTTTCGGCAGAACATTCGGGAGGGGCATAGAATTTCATCAGTCATAGCTTCGGTGTCATGAGCTTAAGGCTATTGTACAATTTTCATGAGATTTTTATCTTGCACTTTTACTTGTGGTGGCCGTACATCATTACATTTTACAAACCTATGGAATTCACCAACATTCGTGTTGACGTTTTAGCAATGTATTTCAGGTTACTAAGGTAGCTCATGTGACATGCATTTGGACCTTCATGGAGTCGCGGAGTCGACGCGTCTCATCATTATTTCATGCACTTATGTAAACGTTTGATCTAGTATGACTTGTTTTTCATAAACATGCAACACATTTTGGGGACCTCATCTTGTAAACTCTGAATTATTTCAATGATCAAATGCAGTATTTTCCAAACGACACTTTAGGTCGTTCAATGTAACTGTAACTGTGGTGCTATGACAGACACCCCCAGGTATTCCATTCCGCTGCAAGTCAGGTAAATTGGGGGTGTGACAGATTGGCATCAGAGCTAAGGTTATAGCGAACTAGGATGTATCTTGGACCCTAGACTATAACCACATCATCATAGCATCTCATCATTTCATCATAAGTGCATAATCATGATACATGTTGTTTCATACATACCCTGTGCGAGTTATTTATGCTCATATCCGTATATGTATATCATTTTATTGACCTGGTTCACAAGTGACATTTCTTCAGATACTCACCCTGACATCCTTTTATCGTATTCCGACATTGAAGATGCCTTGTCATTTTACACTACCATTATACCACCAGTTGCATTTACACCACCATTAGTACTATTGATTTGCCATAGGAACAGGGTTTTCCTATCATTCAGACCGTACATAGAATGCCTTTTGGTAGTGTATTCAGAATTAATCTTAATGGACTTATTAGGATGCTTATTACAAGGAAGATAGTGTGTTTTCTTTCCATCACTAGTAGGGCACTTACTACTCAGGTACTATCACCACCATCAGTTACTTATTACACTATTGGCCTTCCCACAGTGTATACTTTAGTTTTACCATTTGGATGTCGCGAGGTAGCGCGAAAGAGGATAGTATTCCATTCACTAGTACCATCATTGTCATTTCCTTTTCCATTCCCACTTGCCATGAACTAGATGACATCTAGTAGATAATACCAACAACACGGACTCAACAGAAACATCCGCAGATTCTTCAGGAATGGTTCAGAACCTACATTATCTAAGATTTGATAGATGCACAACTTCAGACACCACTTCAGGACTATCTCGACCTTATGATGCCACAAACCTGATTTCACACAGAGGGACACCAGGAAGTCCCTAGACCAGATTTATATCCTCACTAGCTTTTACTATTATCCTAGCCACAGAAGGTGTGGAACAACAATCTAGGTTCCAATGCTGCTCAACAATCACCCAAAGGACAAGAAATGAATAGAGCCTTTGCTGCAGAACCGCCCACAAAGAGAAGGTATATTGGAAAGTTACCTTACTACAACCTGTGTAATCAACATCACCAAGGTCATTGCAGTAAAATGTGTGGAGTGTGCAAGAAGCGGGGTCATTGGACTGAAGACTATAGGAATATCACAAATCAGAAGATCCCAGGGAGTTGCTTCCAAGGTGGAAAGTTAGGGCATTTCAAGAATGACTGCCCGGAACTAAGGAACAAGGAAAAATCAGGAACTTGGAATCAAGACTAAATCGCTCGAGGAATAGCGCGAGTTGTTGAAAGAGAACCGTCAGGATATTAGCAACATCAAGGATAACAACAATGCTTCAGCAGGAGGAGCTTTGTTTCGATATATAAACCGTAGTTCGAGCCTTTAGGGTTGTATCTTTCCTTTTGTACTTACCGTTGGTACGATGACATGACCTAGGGGCATTAAGCACTTTCCTATCCAATGTAGTATCTATCCTTTGTTACCTAGGTGATAATCATAACCTTCGTTTACTCCATTTTCTATCCCAATTGCTCAGACTTCAATCGTTTCGCAACATTATAGCATTGTCTCATCAGGAATTAGGTTGATTTCGTTTTTGACGAATTAGTAGACTATTACCATTCGACAAGATTCACCCACGTATCCAATGCACCATTCAAGCTATTTTACTATCATATGGGGAAACTGTTTTACAGAAAAATTTTCTGAAGTAAGCTATTTTATTACCATCCTATACATTGATTTTTCTGTCATTACACCAAGTATTTACTATTATTACGCGAAGCAATTTTCATGTTACTTGAAAGGAAACATCAGGATACCATTTTTATAACAATGCGTTGAACACCATCTAAAACTTTTGATAAAAGTTATGATATTTTGACAAAATCCAACATCGCATCATTAGTCCTCAATTATACATAGCCTGATCACCTATGTAAAATTCATGAAGGATTATGCCATGAAGGAAATAATTACCTTTTCAAAGGATTGTTAATAACAATCTTCATCCAAAAGTTTTGTAAACAAAGGAACTCTTTCATAAACATCCCTTTTGCCGAACTATCCCTGGATACTTACCCCACCAGTCACTCATTCAGACATTAAGTTGGATTTTCCCATTGACTTCCCTAAGAGAGACTTTCCATATCAATTACATGCAGGATTCCTCAATACAATAAAAGCAACGAAAGGATTACAGAACTACTAACCAGGACTAGAAGTATATAGTGAGAGAATTCATAACTCAACAACAAATTCTAAGATACTGCGAGACCATCCGAATCACCATCTCTGACTTAGTTGTCCAATGTCATTATTCAAGGGTACTAGCTATACTGAGCTACAGGATTGAAATCAATAAATGTCCGCAGGACAACACGATAGAAATAAACCCAGCTTCTAAATGAGACTGTAGAGCATTTCATTTAAACATGGCCTCATCCATACATAAACTTTCCTGCAGTAAGTTTTCACAAAGGACAATTGTTTGAAACAAGAATATCGATGTAATTTCCTCTAAGGCCTTATGTCACTAGAAATTTCAGATAACCTCACCTTCATACTAAGCAAGGGATCAAACCAGAACATATCTCCTCATCTACATGGGAAAACAGAATAGACATTCATCGACACAACATCAAGTGATACATTCGTCTTGCCAATTACAACGATAAACTATTTCAGGACTTAAGTTAGTCTAAATACCTATGCTTGTAGTTATGCCAGATAACCATCAATAGAGATTATCCAACCTCAGGAACTAAGTGTTAGACATCTATGCATTTAAGCGAACACTTCCTATTCTATCAATTTATCCTTTTCAGTGTTTTCACTTTTAAATAAAGTTGATGCGTTTACATAGATCACATACCTTGTGGAAAAATGATTTCTGAAATTCCTATTTTGAACAAGTACGATCCTTTTTGGTCAAACTTTAGCAACACTATTGTACAATGAGAAATATACATAAACATCAGATTTTGGTAAGCAGTCTTAATCGCAACATGTTTGAAAACATTTTTCTACTTCATACCTACTGAAATTTTGAATCATCAAGAAAAATATTACTTATTAAATCATTTGCTCCATTTTTCTAAGTTCGTTTATTCAGAAAAAGATTTCAACCAAAACTCACAATCGCGAGACAAATTTCCAGAACCAACTTCTCTACAACATCGCTTATGCATTTAGGATTTGTGACTTGACAATAGAGAATATTTGGAATATGTGATGAAGGAATTAGGAGGAACATCACAAATTAATCACGAACATCAGTAGTGGAGATCAAACCCACTAGACAAAGAAAGACATATGTATTATCATCCGTTAGAACAAAACACAAGGAATCAAATTGTTACCTATATTCTATCCCTTCAGATAACGCCAAGTTCGAAGGACCGAACGTTATGGAATTAGTCACAAAGGTTTATTGTACCCATTTCAGTTTTTCCTGTTAAGGAAACCGATTCAACTTGGACTTCAGGTAATCATTTCAGGATTTCCTTCAGAAACCCATTTAGACGTGAACATCACCTATCACCCTCAGAACGATGGTCAAAGCGAGAGAACAATTCAAACATAGGAAGGTATGCTCAGAGCATGAGTGATTGACCCTGTAAATGGTTGGACTAATCACTCAACATAAATCAAATTCATCTACAACAATAGTTATCACACCAACAACGGGAAACTGGCAGAAGTTAGGTTGGTACATAACACACATCATTTGGATTGAGTATTCTGAACAACAAACCATCCGGATTCAAGTGAGAGAACAAACTAAGTTAAAGGCTATGCTTTGGATTGGCATGATACAAATTGGATAACAAGAAAGGTTGAACCTTTAGCATATTGGACTATTTAAGATTCATTTTAGAATCGACCAACTAGCATACAAACTTGAGTTCTGGCAGAATTCAGCAGTATATATTACTAGTGTCACATTTAAAACATCAAGAAGCGCATACCATCTATTGATGGGCCAAACTTGGAAAAAGCTCAACTCATTAGTTCAGTAGGCATTCATGAGATAACCAGAAATTTTCTACAAGTCAAGAATCAGTTACAAGTTCAATAAGTCGTAAACCATTAAAACTTCAAGTTCTGCAGAGTTATGCAAAAAGTTCTGCTTAGGAAAGGCATGTTATCGTTCAGAAAACTTGGAAAGTTACACCAATATACACTGGACCATTTATATTTCAGACAGGGTAGGCCTAGTGGCCATCAGACTTGAACATTGTCAGAGAACAACAGGATTACACGAACATATTTCACATTTTCAGATCCCCAGAAATGACTTTCAGATAAGTCACTCATGATTCCATTGGAAGGGATCCATCCCATATGACAATCTCAGACCTTGTAAGAGAACCAACAGAAAACATGGACCGTGTGGTCAAACAGTTGAAACAGAGTCGAATTCCTATCGTTAGAGTTCGCTGGAATTCTCGAATATCATCACCTTTTCACCAATATGTTTTCAGAGACCAACATAAACTGAACTTCGGGACGAAGTTCCTTTTAGAGGGGAAGACTGTCACAACTCACCATTTCAGGTCATTTCAGGTCATTTCCCGAACTTTGGAAAAACACTATTCATCAAACACTATTCATCAAAACACTATTCATCAGTTTACTATTCATCATTTTTGGTGTCAGTTTGACATTCCGAGAAGCATTCAGAAATTTTACTATTCACGGAACACTATTCATTGCGGGAAAAGATTTCATCATTCAAGTGCATTACACATTTCATCGTAAATTTAGTTTACGGGTATTCAAATTCGCGTAACCGGGTTGGGTTAGGTGCGAATTCATTTCATTAGTGTTAAGAACACTGCATACGGACTGGAGATAGTCTGCATATCATCAGTAGGTCATTTACATGTTATACCACTCTTAGGATTTTCAAATTTCTATATTCAGTATATTTAACGTTTTTACGTATAAGTAATTATAGTAAACGTTAACACCCGGTTTATACACGACGAATATATCTAAATATTCCCACAATGGTCCCGACATATTTTTATATCCATTTTAACATCATAAAAGTTATAACATTCAGTTACCCAGTATTTTGGAAATTTATTTTTATTTATAACGTACGCGTATGAATAATAACGACGGTTTTCGTGAAAACTAAACAATAATCACCCGATCACTCAGTAAATGTACCCAACATATTTTTAACATGTTTTTAACATTTTTATAACTTTATTTCATCCCGGTTAACTTTGTGAACGTTTATTGCTATTAAACCCGGTACCCGATTTTAACGAATAACGCGTAATAACACTTAACGCTACACTATATTTTATAAGTGATCAAAACCGTTTTGGCTACTCCTTTTCACACCCAAAACCGGCCATGAGACACCCCTTTAACCATGTGCATTAATTCCTAGTTTTAAACTAATAAACCTTAAATACATAACTTTACTAAAATCACTAAATCATAATCTAAGGTTTTCTAATGAGATCAAAGTTCATCTTTCTCCATCCTATCTTCATAACCACGACCCAACATAGAACACATAGATCAAGTGATCATTTTCCATAAAGTAAAACACTAAACTTGTTCATTTTACAAGCCTAATCAAGAATCAAGCAACAAAAACACAAGAACATCAAGCATAATCATCCTATAATCATCTCATTTTGTCAAGTAAGTTTTCATCTTTATTTTTTCATGGATCATCCTATTTTTACATGTATTACATAAGTATCATGCTAAAAACCATGTACAAGTAGCTATACCACACTTTATTTTGCCTAAAAAGAAACATACAAACCCTAACTTTTTAGTTATGAATCCCCTTGCTCTAATAACTTGGTTAGGAGTCCATGGCACCCTAAGAAGGTGTATGGTAAGATTAGATTAGCCATGTGGTGATTACAAGAGGATTGGTGATGGTAGAAATTAGTTTTTAACCTTGGAAACTTGATTTGGAACCTATTTTAGACATGCTGTCCCATTTTGTGAAAACCTGGAAAATCAGTAAACACCAAGGAAACTTTGGCAAAATTTTTAGAAAATACTTTCAAAAACGAATCCGTAGGCGAAAGAACGGATTAAAAAGAGTCTATAACGAAGGAGTTATGATTTTTGCAAGATTGTAGACGAAAAGTATTTTTCTGAAAATGTATGCTGTTGGACGATTTTCATTGGACAAAAAGAGACTTTAGACGTAACCCGGAGGAGCCGAGCTTTCCAAAATATATTACTACATACTAAGACGTAACCGTGGATATAAAGAACAAGTAAAACGGACAAGTAACGACAAAGATATTCACGTTTGAATATCGGCTAAAACCATTTTATATTTGACAGCTTTTATATAAATTTGGCACAAAAACTACGAAGTACATTTATAAGCTAGAAGTAATATTAAGTACCAAGCTTTATAACTAATGTAGTATTAGTTATCACGAGTATATTTTCATCATTTCAAAGATTACAACCCGAGTATTTCAACGCTAACATGGAAACTTACGATATATATATATAAGTATATATATATTACAACTAGCTTATTATATTTTCTAATAGCAATATTTTTCCAAATTCTTGAAATATATACTTTTGATAACAACAAGTGTTTTTCAAAGAGTAGAGTGGTATAGAAACATGTGCATGGACATTCATAACATCATTTGTGGATCTAAAGGAGATCATTCATCATTCATATTAGGTTGCGGCTAGTGTGCGCGCCTTGTTTTTCAGCTCATTACATGTTCATGGTACCATCATATTGGGTTGCGACAGCAAATTGTTCATTGGTGTTCATTTCATTTCATCACAGTTTCATCAGTTGAGGTGAGTTTTCATAGCCCCGTTTTCAATTCAACATTTTTGATTGTTTTCAAATCCCACGGGGGGAATACATTGCATCAATCATTTTAGTACGAGCCCAAGTATTCAAACATGTACATAGCTTAAGTTACCTTGCCATGTGATAAGTCCCCTGTATCATCATGAACCGTTAATTTCAAGTACTAAGCGAGAGTGAGTGGATAGATCTATCGAGGGTGACGCCTCCATCCGTGGTAGTGGATACCAACAGTAAGCGGATGCATGTCATGTCTTTTACATTTGAATGTTTCGGCAGAACATTCGGGAGGGGCATAGAATTTCATCAGTCATAGCTTCGGTGTCATGAGCTTAAGGCTATTGTACAATTTTCATGAGATTTTTATCTTGCACTTTTACTTGTGGTGGCCGTACATCATTACATTTTACAAACCTATGGAATTCACCAACATTCGTGTTGACGTTTTAGCAATGTATTTCAGGTTACTAAGGTAGCTCATGTGACATGCATTTGGACCTTCATGGAGTCGCGGAGTCGACGCGTCTCATCATTATTTCATGCACTTATGTAAACGTTTGATCTAGTATGACTTGTTTTTCATAAACATGCAACACATTTTGGGGACCTCATCTTGTAAACTCTGAATTATTTCAATGATCAAATGCAGTATTTTCCAAACGACACTTTAGGTCGTTCAATGTAACTGTAACTGTGGTGCTATGACAGACACCCCCAGGTATTCCATTCCGCTGCAAGTCAGGTAAATTGGGGGTGTGACAACTTGTGTCTAGGCTCCCATCCAACTTTATGTAAGCTTATTATTATTATTATTATTATTAATAATAATAATAATAATAATAATAATAATAATAATAATAATAATAATAATAATAATAATAATAATAATAATAATAATAATAATAAACTTATTCAAACCCATTTTATCACAACTATAAATACCCATTCACCCACACAATTTATTTTCACACTTCCACTACTTTATATACTCTACAATACACTTCTATTAGCAAAAACAAAAAATGTCGAGCGGCAACAACAATAACAACGCTTCGTTCAAGAATTTCCTCGGTGGGTGGAATAACCCATACGCGGGTTCGTCCTCAAATCCGAATCAAAATCATCAATAAGAAAGGAGTTTCTCCGATGTAGATGATAAAACTGACATGGAATTTATGATAGCCGCGTACGAATATCATCAACGTTTGGAACAAGCAGAAGTAGCAGCAACAACAGCTCCACCATGCATCCAGCGTACCTTGGTCCACCGTGAACGTGAGGTTGCCGAAGAACGTTTGCGTGACTACTTTTATCAAGGATGTAAGTATCCGCACCAGAATTTTCAAAGAAGGTTTCGTATGAGCCGGAAACTATTTCTAGAAATAGTCGAAGGTATTGAATCTTATTATTCCCATCCTCTTCCTGATCATTTTAAATTTTTTAACAAAGGATTCGATTGTACTGGTCGAAAGAGTATTAGTACACTTATGAGGTGTACATTTGCTATACTCCAATTGGTGTACGGCACCGCACCCGATGCGCTTGATGAGTATTTGCAATTGGGTGAGCGTACTTCACGTGATTGTCTTGATAATTTTAGCAAGTGCGTTATGGATTTATTTATGTCGGAGTTTTTAAGAAAACCAACATGGTCCGACGTTAAAAGTACTTACGAAAAATATGAACGTGAACATGATTTTCCGGGAATGCTTGGTAGCATTGATTGCATGCATTGGGAGTGGAAAAATTGTCCGGTTGTGTGGCAAGGGCAATATGGTAGCGGTTTTAAAAAAATACCCAACCATATGCTTGAAGCTGTTGCTTCGCAAGATTTATAGATTTGACATGCATTTTTTGGGATGGGCGAGGCGAACAATGATGCGTGGGAATCGCACCTTGCTTTACCTCTCGAGGGATCTCGCGAGGCTTACAACCCCCACCAGGCAGTGTACCTGATCGTTGTAGTATAGTATAGTGACAAGTACCGGGGGATTGATCGTTCAGCTTAGGAATAGTGTCGCTAGGGTTAGAAAACCTAATTAATAGTTCTAGAGGTGAGAGATGATTATTTTTGTGTTTTTATATTTTATGAAAGCAATTAAAATCTCGGGTTTTTGAAAGAGTGGGCGGAATTAGTTGTTATTCAACTAACCCAAAAACTACTTTGTAACTAATTAAACTAATGAAAATAAAATTAAACTAATATTAAACTAAGGTTGTGAGCAGTATATGGAGAAATTGTGTTTACTTAGACTTCTTTACTCCCTAGATATCTTTTACATGTCAATTACTTGTTACACTTGTATGAATGACGGGTTGTATTCCTTAATACCATTCGTGGAGTGGCATACATAACTCCCCAACTCTATGAGCTCTTATCTCCTCCTACACCATGACCCAGCACAACTATAGGGATTGTAAACAGTGGCTCATGCATTAAATACAACCAATAAAGACCTAGTACGCCTCGGTTCATGTTTCTTAAGACGTTCAAGCATGTTACCATTTGGAGATCTGCCAGTTTTCTTAAGCCTAACATATAAAATCATTCATTCAAAACAAGAATAGACAAGTAATCAACACATAATCAACATCTAGGTTTCATTAGATCTAAGCAAACACAAGAGAGATCTAGCCTAGCATAGTAGAATTAAGATAAGAACAAAAGATAAACAACCAACACATAGACATATTGATTGAATTAAGAGTATACTTATCTCAATTACAATGCAAGGTCTCAAGGGTTTGGAACCCTTGAAAAACCTGTAAAAGAGGCACCAAAATCGTCTTTAGGGTTTCACCAAAACTTCTCCTCTTTTAATGAAAAAACTAGAAAACTATATATAGGAAAATCGTCCTGACGGCGTCAAGAGTAAAATCTGACGCCGTCAACTCGCCGCTATAAACTTCCTCGGACGCCCTAGATCCAATCGTGACGGCCTATGTGACGCCGTCACCACCTTCGGTAAATTAATCTTGGCCACTTTGACGCCGTCATAACTCCATCTGACGCCGTCACCAGCTACGGTAAATTATTCTTCATGTCTGACGCTGTCAAGAGCAAACCCTTGACGCCGTCACCTTGTATTTTCAGCTTGGATTTTTGGTACTTTGTCGTTTTCTTCACTTTATGCTCCAAAAACGTCCAAAATAGCTTCTTTTCCAGAATTCACTCTCCAAACACCTAAAATCACAAAAGGAACGATTTAGGGCAATATTTGATCAAATAAATTCGGATTCGGGCTTAAATGACCCCCTAAAAACGGATCATTTTTCGCCTCATCATATACCCTTACACTTGAGATTTGCTTGTCCTCAAGCAAATGAGCTTTTATTCTACTCAAAAGACAAGTTAGGGGTCATTTAACACTAATATAAAAGTAATTACAACAAATAATCGTTCCACTAAAGACCAATAGACAAGCACGGAGGTCATACACAAGCACCTCACAAATAGTGTTTAGATACTTACATCTCTCGGGTGTAATAAAGTAATATAACATTATGGAAATGGAAGATATCTCTCACTACCTGTCATAGCAAAATAGATTACCATAGGCTTGGGAAAGGATCAAACCTCCACCACATGGCGTAAGCACCTAGGATAAACTATCAAAGAGGTCTTTTAAAGGGCTATAACGTTAGGTGTAGGGATATGAATTACACGGTTTTGTTGGATAAAGGGAATTTTACTGGTGGCGAGTTAACAATCTTAGTTAATTACATGTATAAGATGGCGTTGCTAAGCCAAGACTAGACTCGACTTAAGCTAATAAATGAAAAATAACAAAAACATAAAATAAACATAGAATAAAAACGGGATGGTAGTCCGTATGTTTTTTCTTTTTCTTTTTTTTTTTTTTCTCTTTTTCTTTTCTATTTTTTTTTTTTTTTTCTTTTTCTTGATTTTTTTTTTTTTTTTTTTTTTTTTTTTTTGCATACACTCTTACCCTACCATCCAAAATAATACATCATAGGGGATGAGAATTCCCCTTACACTTGAATCTTTACATACTTTACATTAAACTAATCTAATGACTCGAATTAAGAAAATTAAAACACTTGTAGCACTTTTAAGATTAACGCACGTATGGGGTAATAATATGATGTTCTTCCCCATTACTCCATAAAATAAGTACTTACCCATGAGTCCCAATCGTCCCAAAACAATATGTACAAGGATATGACTCGACTTAGCAACCATGTAATCAATTAGAAAGTTAACTTAGGGTTTAACAAATAACAATAATGCACTAAAAATGAGCGCATACACGGAAGGCTAAGGCGATTTGGTTGTACATTTAAGTGGGGTGTAACAAATTCTTCCTTTAAGTAAAATGCTTAAAGTTAGAAACGAAAAGATAGGCTCGGAGGGGTGTACTAGGGGTTTCGTGTACTAAAAATGAGTACAACGCTAAGGGTGTGGGAAAAATTAGTTGACTTAACTAGCCAAGTAATATGACTTAAATGGTCAAGTAATTATGATACGGGTTTAACACAAGGGTGATCCTAATGCCTCTTATCATGTAGTAAATCCTACTACACGAATGTAGTCTCACTAGCGGTCTCGGGATGCATCACTAACGCAAGTTCTAGAATCTAAATGCTACCGGTACACTCAAAGCACTAATAATGAATGCTTTTCCTATCAAATCTAAAGGCGAACCTCACATTTTTGGGTGGAAAATTTTTCTGAATATACGGTTATGTGCTAGTCATACAACCTCCTATCCATGAGACGCTTGCTATGGCTAAAGTTTCACTCCTAAATGTTGTAAAAAATTTTAAATTTGGCGCTAAAATTACACTAACAAGTATTTCTCATAGTTTTATTACTCATCTACTATCAAACAAAACAAACTCAAGCGAAAGTGCATATGTAAGGTATCATCTTTTTACCCTCCCCTTACACTTAAGATGAACATTGTCCCCAATGTTCAAGTAAAGAATGTAAAAGTTAAAAAGTAAAGAGAATGAAATCAAATACTCCCCTGATTCGCTCGGTATGGATTTTAGTTGGCCAGGTTAAATCTTCTTCCAAGAAAACGAACAATCAAAGCTTCCCTTCCAGAATATAAATCATCTTCTTGTCACAAATAACCTGTAAATCCTGACAAAGGTAGACAAGGCAACCTCGCGTAAAATCGGCGGCATCCTATATAAGTTACTAAATCCTAGAAAACAAAATAAGATATAATGCTTGTGGAATGAAGTTTGCAGATTTCCTGGAGATTATAAAACTTAATAATTCACAAAAACCATAAGACTCCGTTAGAAAAACAAAACTGGTAAAATTTCCAGATTTTTGACTCCTGACGCCGTCAAGAGCAATGCCCTGACACCGTCAGAATGGACCTGCAGAAATCTTTATGTTAAGTTTCCGGAAAATTTCTGGAAAAACTTTGTCCTACTTCCTGGAAAATCCTGCAAAACTTCATTATGACTCAATACAAGCATTTGACTCTAACAAATACGAATATACATGTTCATTAAATATTGTGGATAATCATGATCGGTTTGTTTCAAAAAAACATATTTGGGGTTTCCCCTTACACTTATCTTTTGCAAAAATACCTTTAGGTTGAAGTTAAGACTAGGCTAAACAACATAATAAAGTATTTCACATTTTAATTGAGAAACATGATCAACCAACAATACAAATAAAACATGCATACAGAAGCAAATAACAATCAAACAATTAAAAATCACACAAAACATGGGTTGCCTCCCAAGAAGCGCTTTTCTTTATTTACGAGTCTTGTAGCTAGACTCAAAGTCGTGGGTTACTACGTGATCTCATCATTGGTTTCATTCTCCGATTGTAAATATTCCTTGTAGAAACCAATCACCTTTTTCTCTATCGCCCCCATCATTGCTCGGGCAAACTCTTTATCAACTTTATACCTTGGTCCAAGGGCCAAGCAATTTTTGTAGTAAAGACTCCTTTTTTCCCATACATAGTCCATGCCCTTTTTCTTATCCTCCTTATCAATATCCTCAAAAGCACCAACATTATCCTGATCAAAACGAGATATAAAGCGGAATTCTTTCATCTTATTGGGCATCCTATAAGTGATACTATCGGTGTTGCTTGCAAATCGAATCGTGCCCTCTACCTCATCATATTCTAACTTAGACTCCTCAACAAATGGTTTGCCAAACACAACATTGGATAATCGACAATCAATAACATTAGCAAGATCCTCCACAATCATAAAGTCGGTGACAAAAGTGAAATTACCAACAAAGACACATAAACCTTTGACTCTCCCGACAAAGTTACAAACTCCACCGGGGTACTTGGGATCCCTTCTAGGTTCAAGTCTTATGTTCACTATATCATTATAAACCGTTGAGGACATAATGTTGATTGGAGATTTAAAGTCAATGTAAGCATTGCTAATGTGCTTATATCCAATCATACATGGTATCTTAGCGCTCTTAGGATCGCCTCTCTTGATCTTAGGTTCAATTATGGTGAAGGGAGATCGCGGGTTATCAATAAGGTTATTATAGTATGCAATCTCCTCCTTAGTGGGGTATAGGTTAAAGTGGTCGTTAAGCCTCGGATCCATTTCCTCTTCTGGTCTCTTAATGACACTCACAAAGTCATCAGGCCCTAGGTCCTTATTTGAATACAAGACGGTTGCTAGGTCGCTAAACGTATGTTCGAGTTCAATCTTGATCAACCTATTAAGCTCTCTAAGCTCCCTAATCTCACTCTCAATTTGTTCACGTAACACAGCTACTTCACTAGGGGAAAGGGGTGGATTCGCGTTTTCCATAATGGTCAACGGAATAGTCAATGAGTTTAATTTACTAACAAAGGCACAAAGAAATAAGATAGACTAAAGAAGACCTAAAAATAAAAATAAAAAATCTTGCTAGAAAGGAATCTAGCAGGTAGACCTAATAAAAAGAAATCCTAACCTAGACAATAACTATTCCCCGGGCTGCGGCGCCAAAAACTTGATGGCGCCGCACTCTTTTGCGAAAGTTTAGGAATAAATGTAAAGATAGACAATCCCCGGCAGCGGCGCCAAAAACTTGATGCGTGGGAATCGCACCTTGCTTTACCTCTCGAGGGATCTCGCGAGGCTTACAACCCCCACCAGGCAGTGTACCTGATCGTTGTAGTATAGTATAGTGACAAGTACCGGGGGATTGATCGTTCAGCTTAGGAATAGTGTCGCTAGGGTTAGAAAACCTAATTAATAGTTCTAGAGGTGAGAGATGATTATTTTTGTGTTTTTATATTTTATGAAAGCAATTAAAATCTCGGGTTTTTGAAAGAGTGGGCGGAATTAGTTGTTATTCAACTAACCCAAAAACTACTTTGTAACTAATTAAACTAATGAAAATAAAATTAAACTAATATTAAACTAAGGTTGTGAGCAGTATATGGAGAAATTGTGTTTACTTAGACTTCATTACTCCCTAGATATCTTTTACATGTCAATTACTTGTTACACTTGTATGAATGACGGGTTGTATTCCTTAATACCATTCGTGGAGTGGCATACATAACTCCCCAACTCTATGAGCTCTTATCTCCTCCTACACCATGACCCAGCACAACTATAGGGATTGTAAACAGTGGCTCATGCATTAAATACAACCAATAAAGACCTAGTACGCCTCGGTTCATGTTTCTTAAGACGTTCAAGCATGTTACCATTTGGAGATCTGCCAGTTTTCTTAAGCCTAACATATAAAATCATTCATTCAAAACAAGAATAGACAAGTAATCAACACATAATCAACATCTAGGTTTCATTAGATCTAAGCAAACACAAGAGAGATCTAGCCTAGCATAGTAGAATTAAGATAAGAACAAAAGATAAACAACCAACACATAGACATATTGATTGAATTAAGAGTATACTTATCTCAATTACAATGCAAGGTCTCAAGGGTTTGGAACCCTTGAAAAACCTGTAAAAGAGGCACCAAAATCGTCTTTAGGGTTTCACCAAAACTTCTCCTCTTTTAATGAAAAAACTAGAAAACTATATATAGGAAAATCGTCCTAACGGCGTCAAGAGTAAAATCTGACGCCGTCAACTCGCCGCCATAAACTTCCTCGGACGCCCTAGATCCAATCGTGACGGCCTATGTGACGCCGTCACCACCTTCGGTAAATTAATCTTGGCCACTTTGACGCCGTCATAACTCCATCTGACGCCGTCACCAGCTACGGTAAATTATTCTTCATGTCTGACGCCGTCAAGAGCAAACCCTTGACGCCGTCACCTTGTATTTCCAGCTTGGATTTTTGGTACTTTGTCGTTTTCTTCACTTTATGCTCCAAAAACGTCCAAAATAGCTTCTTTTCCAGAATTCACTCTCCAAACACCTAAAATCACAAAAGGAACGATTTAGGGCAATATTTGATCAAATAAATTCGGATTCGGGCTTAAATGACCCCCTAAAAACGGATCATTTTTCGCCTCATCAAACAACGATATTAATGTATAGGATAACTGTCACACCCCCAATTTACCTGAATGGCAGCGGAATGGAATACCTGGGGGTGACTGTCGTAGCACCATAGTTACAGTTATATTGAACGACCTAAAATGTCGTTCAGAAAATACAACGTTTGATCATTAAAACATTCAGAGTTTACAAAACATAGGTCCCAAAAGATGTTGCCATTTAAGGTAAAATAAGTTCAACAAGATCAAACGTTCATAGGTGTAGAAAAATATAGTCAGACGCGTCGTCTCCACGACTCCATGAATGTCCAAATGCATGCAACATGAGCTACCTTAATAACCTGAAAATACATACTAAAGTGTCAACACGAGGTTGGTGAGTTCATAGATTTTAGAGAACAAGTAAGTATGGTAAAACATTTGGAGAGTAAATTTCCCAGTAAAAACATCATAAATCCGTAATAAGGTTGATACAAAGACATTGTAAATCAGAAATAAGATATCAGAAATAAGAAAATTCGTAATAAGAAATCAGAAATAAGAAATCCGAAATAAGAAATCAGAAATAAGACATCCGAAATAAGAAATCAGAAATAAGAAATCCGAAATAAGAAATCAGAAATAAGACATCCGAAATAAGAAATCAGAAATAAGAAATCCGAAATAAGAAATCAGAAATAAGAAATCCGAAATAAGAAATCAGAAATAAGATTTATAAAAACCATCAGTATTTAACTTTAATCGTATATACAATAGCCCAAGTATAACTTAAAGTAATAAGTTTTTCAGTCATAAAACTACATTGTCTCTTAAGCTCATGAAACCGAAGCTAGACGTTACTTGGCCCCAAATGAGTGTTTACCAGACACTCTACTAATAAAGACATGAAATGCATCTGTAATACTGTTGGAGCAACCCAAACACAGATGGAGGAGTCACCCTCAATAGATCTATTCATTCACTCTCGCTTGGAACTTAATTAACGGTCCATGATAATAAAGGGGACTTGTCAAGACGTGGTAATAAGGAAACTTAAGCAATGTAAGGAATTTAATACTTTGGCATTGTACAAAAATAATTAAAACAGCGTAATCTCCTTCAGAAATAATTCAAATCGTATAAAAGTATAAAACACATATTTAAGCATGTATCTCCCCCAAAGAGTTTATAAAGTGATTAAACAAGTAAAAGTGGGGCTATGACTCACCTCGAAATGCTAGTACAAAGTGATGGAATGATCGGGACAACAAGGCGCGAACACTAGCCGCAACCTAAATGAATGAATGTGATCTAATTTAGATCATGCCATGATGTAATGAATGCTCATGCACATGATACCTATACCACTCGTAATTTGGAAATACTAGTTATCGTCAAGCTAAAATACTTTCCATACCTAGGAAAAATAAGTCCAATTGGAGTTATAAAAACTTGTCGTAATATATATCGTATAAGATGTTAGCGTTATAATCCTCGTATCAAAAACCTTAAAATAACGTCGTTAAGTCGTATAAATATTTTTCTCGGGTCGTACGTATTCGTTTGTTAAGAATATAGTCCTTAGTAACGTTTCTAGAAAAATATACCATTTAGTACGTAAGTTATTATTTTTATTTGTGACCAAATATATATATATATATATATATATATATATATATATATATATATATATATATATATATATCTATAGTTTTGGTGATCTTAAAACGCGTATAACTTGGTCGTTTTAGGTTCATTTCCCTCGTTCTTTATATCCACGGATTCGTTTTTGTATATACTAGTATATTTTTGATAACTCAGCTCCTCTAGGTTACGTTTAATGCCTCTATTTGTACGTCGAAATCTGCCAAACAGCAAGCAGATTTCAGAAAAATAGTTTTCGTCGTTAAATTTACAAAAATCATATCTCCTTCGTTATAAACTCGTTTTAATCCGTTCTTTCACCTAAAGTTTCGTTTTTGAATGTATTTTCTAAATCTTTGGTCAAAATTTACCCATCATTCACTGATTTTCCCACGAAATAAAAATAGGGACAGTAGGTCAATATGTAGTTTCAAAAACCATTTTCAAGTCTCCAAATTAGTTCTATCTTCAATCAAACCACTTTCAATCACCACAAAACTAGTCTAATCCTACCATACACCTTCTTAGGGTGTCATGGGTTCCTAAACATCACAACCAAGTAGATCTAACAAGGATCTAACCAAAAATCACTTCTAGGGCTTGTATATTCCAAAAGTTGTAAAAATATAGTGGTATAACTAATTTGTGCATGGATCAAAGTATGAAAGCTATAAGATATAAGTAAATACTTGATGAAAACATAAAAATTAACTTGGTAACTTACTTTGAAAGGTGGTGTAATTAGATGATGAAAAACCTAACAATCCTTGAGTTTTTGTCTCAAAACTCTAACAAGGACTACTATAAGAACAAGATTACAATATGATCTTTGAAAAATGATGTTTTCTTCCTTCTTGATTACCCTAGGCCGAGCACCCTTTGAGAGAAAAAGAGAAGAAAAACTTTCTTGGCTAGTTACAAATGAGATAAGATATCTTATTTTTAGTATATGAATTATTGGTATTACTATTATTATATACAAAGTTAGTATAAGCATTTATGAAACTTGAGTGTGTAAGTATATAATGTAAGTGATTGGAGGGGGGGGGCGGCAAATCAAGGGGAGGGATGTATGTAAGACTTTTGAGGTATATGTATTATTAAGTGTTATTTTGTAGCTTTAAAGTGTACCGGGTACCGGGTTAACTAAAAATAAATTTTAACGGAGTTAACCAGGATAAAATAAAGTTATAAAAATTATAAAAATAGGTTGGGTAAAATTATTGGATGTTTAGATAATTATCGTTTAATTTCTACGAAAACCGTCGAAATTTTAGTAAACTTAAGTTAATAATAAAAATAAATATCCAAAATACCGGGTAAATTAATATTATAATTTTTATATTATAAAAATGAATATAAAAATATATTGGGATCATAGTCGGGAGTGTTAGACGTGTTAGTCACATTTATAGTTCGCGTATTAGTGTTTATTTAAAATAAACATACGAAATTCGTTAATTATATTAAAAATATAATTTGAATACCCTACGAGTGGAAAAGTATGCAAGTGCCTTAATAGTGATATGCCGACTATTTCTAGTCCGTATGAAATGTCCCTGATAATAATGCATGAATTCGCACCTGAACCAATACGGTTACGCGAATTTAAATACTCGTAAACTAAATTTACGATGACATGAGCAATGCTCGTGAATAGTGTAATTTCTCCCGGAAATGAATAGTGTCAAGTGAATAGTAAAATTTCTGAACGCTTCTCAGAATATCAAATTGACCTCGAAAACGATGAATAGTGATCGATGAATAGTAAATGATGAATAGTAACTTGTGAATAGTGAATTGTCGAGGTTTGGAAAATGACCGGAAATTACGAGTTGTGACAGTCTTCCCCACTAACAGGAACTTCGTCCCGAAGTTCAGTTTTGGTTGGTCTCTGAAGTATATTTGGTAAAAAGACGTGGATACTTGAGTTGCATTTGGTCTTCCCGTTCCTAAGTAAATTCGGGTCCTCTTCGAGAATTCCAGTGAACTTTCACGATAGGAATTCGACTTTGCTTCAATCGTTCGACCTAACAGTCCATGATTTCTATTGATCCTCTTACCAGGTTTACGTTTGTCTTTGGGTTGGAATTCTTTCCAATTGGGATTATGAGTGACTAATCTGAAAGTCATTTCCTGGGATTTGAATAGGTGAAACATAGTTGTGTAATCCGGCTGTTCTCTAACAAGGCTCAAGTCAGATGTCCACTAGGCCTACTTTGTCTGAAATATTACGTGGTCCAGTGTATATCAGGTTTAACTTTCCAACTTTTTCCGAATAATATCATGTCTTTCCTAGGCAGAACTTTCAACATGGTCTGGCTACCAACTTGAAGTTTTAATGGTTTACAACTTGTAAAATTTGTAATTGATTCTTGACTTGTAGGAAATTTCTGGTTATATCATGAATGCCTATTGGAATAGTGAGTTTTGCTTTTTCCGAGTTTGGTTCGTCAATAGATGATCAGTGCTTCTTCAGGTTTATAATGTAATATGGGCAATACACGTTGCTGAACTATGTCAGAACCCAAATCTTATATGTCAGCTGGTCGATTCTAAAATGAATCTTAAACGGTCCAATATACTAGAGATTAAATCTCTCGTGTTACCAAAATTGTATTATGCCTTTCCAAGGCAAAGCTTTCAACTTAGTTCGTTCTCCCACTTGAATCTAGATGGTTTGTTGTTCAGGGATACTCAATCCGCATGATGTGCGTCATGCACCAACCTAACTTCTATCAGTTTCTCGTTGCTTGTAAATGGTTCTTGACTTGTGAAATTTCCTTTGTTGTTCCATGGTTTAGTTCTAGACCAGTGAATCTAACTTTCCAATTTCGGTCTGTAAATGAGTAATTGGTACTTCGATCATAAAGTGTCTCAATTGATGTAGTCTCTATGCTCGCGCGATAACTATCGTTGCAACCGAGTCTGATTTATGGTAAATGATTAGTCCAACCATTTCTAGAGTCAATCGCTCACTCTTTGAGCACAACTTTCCTATGTTTGAATCGTTCTCTCGTTCTGACCATTGGTCTGAGGATGGTAGGCGGTGTTTACATCTTAATGAAGTTCCGAAGGAAATCTTAAAATGATAGCTAGAAGTCTGAGGTGATTCGATCACCTTTATCAGGAATAATTGAAATAGGTACAATAAATCTTGTGACTAATTCCACAACGTTCTGTCTTTCGAACTCGGCGTTATCTGAAGGGGACAGAATATGGGTAACAATTTCTTTGATTCCTTGTATTTTGATCTAACGAATTGCTAGGACATGTATTTTCCTTTGCCTATTGTGCTTGGGCCTGATGCCTCTCTTGATGTATAGGTGAGGTTATCTAGAATTTCTTGAGAACACAATTCCTTGAGGGAATCTATATCGATATCCATAATTCGAATCAATCATTCTTGGCGTAAACTCACTGCAGGGAAGTTTGCATTTAGATAAGGCCATGTTTAATCAAATCACTTTACAGTATCAGTTAGGAGGCTTGGTTTATTCCTATGGTTTTGCTTAGCGTTCTCTTTCAATGTGTTCGATTCTGTAGTTCAGTCTAGCTAGTACCTTTAAATAATAGGATTGGACAACCCGGTCAGAGATGGTGGTTCGGATGGTCTCGTGTCATCTTAGAACTGTTGTTGAGTTATAAATTGTCTTGGTGTATACTTCTAGTCTAGGTTAGTAGTTCTGTAATCCTTTCATTGTTTTTCTGGTATCGAGGAATCCTACTAGTAATTGATATGGAAAGTCTCTCCTAGAGAAGTAAATGGAACAATCCAACTTAATGGCTAAATGGGTGACAGGTGAGGTAAGTATCCAGGGAGAGTTTGTCAGAAAAGATACTTATAAAAGAGTTTACTTGTCTAAAAAGCTTTTGGATGAAGATTGTTATTAGCAATACTTTAAAAAGTAACTATTTCCTTCATGGCATAATCCTTCCTGAATTATACATAGGTGATCAGGCTATGTATAGTTGAGGACTAATGATGCGATGCTTGATTTAGTCAAAATAATATTACTTTTCTCAAAAGTTTTAGATGGTGTTCAACGCATTCTTATTAAAAATGGTATCCTGATATTTCCTTTCAAAGCAATATAAAAATTGATTCGCGTAGTAATAGTAAATATTTGGCGTAATATCGGAAAAATCAGTTTATAGTACGGTAACAAAACGGTTTATTTTAGAAATTCGGTAAAACAATTTCCCCATAAGGTAGTAAATTAGTTTGAAATAAAACTCGTTGAATGGTTTATTGGATACATGGGTAAATACTATGGAATGGTAATAATCTACTAATCCATCAAATACGAAATCGGCCTATTCCCTAAATAAGACAATGATATAATGTTACGTAACGATTGAAAATTGCACAATTGCAATAGGAGATGGAATAAACAAAGGCTACGGTTATCACAGAGGTAACAAAAGATAGTCATTACATTAGATAGGAAAGTGCTTAATACTACTAGGTTACATCAACGTACTTATGGAAAGTACCAAAAGAAAGTACAACCCTAGAGGGCTCAAACTAAGGTTTATATAATTAAAACATAAACTTCTTCTTCCAATTCTGGTTTCCCAACTCCGGGCATTCACTCCTGAAGTGTCCCACTACTCTACACTCGCGGCAGGTTACCGAGAGTTTCTGATGCTTTGCGAGGGTGGGAGCCTTGCAATCCTTGGTTTCATGTCCAAGCTTTTGGCAGTTTTTACATTGAGAGGGGCAAGATCCTTTGTGATGAAACTGACACTTGTTGCACTCGGGTAATGTACCAACATACCTTTTCTTTTGGTTTGACCCCACAGCACAGGTCTCCACCACTTGTTGTATCTTAAACGATTGTTGAGAAGCATTAGCATCCAGATTACCGACCCACTTTCTCTTGTTGCTACCATTACCTCCAAAAATCTTGGTGTGAGCTATGCGTTCCTTTGCTTCGATTGCCATTCTGATAGCTTTAGGCATGGTATCGGGTTCCAATGAGTTGACCAACATACGAATTTCAGGAGAAAGTCCTCCTATGTACCTTTCAAGTTTCTTGCTTTCCGGCTCATCCATTGCAGAGCCTAGTCGGGCTAAATCATAAAAAGAAGCAGTATACTTAACAACATCATCTCCTACCATGGTAAGGTTTAGTGTTTCCTGTTCAATTGCTTGTAATTCGCTTTTCACACAGAACTTCAAACTCATCATCCTTTTTAGTTTCTCCCAAGAGTGTGAGTAAGCAGCATCAACTCCTACTACCTGGACATACTTAGTCCACCATTTCTGGGCATGCTCTTGAAAAGTGCAAGTGGCGAACTTAACTTTGTCTTCCTTACAGCAGTCACCACATTGAAAGATTGTTTCTAATTCTTCGAACCATTTGAGAAATTCCTTTGTGTCTATATTTCCGCTAAAGGAGGAGAGATTACAACCCATAAATTCCACGTGAGTAAGTTCCTTGGTGAAGGTAGTGGCCATGTTCTTGGCAATGACTTGTCCAACAGCAGCTTGCGTCATGCTTGGAGTGGTTTGCTTAAATCTATTTCCATCAAATCATAAGAGTCCATGAGAATCTATAGGTAATAAGGATCATCCTATTCATAACACATGAATATAGTACATGAAAGTTTCGGTCTATATGGGCCAATATCATAGATAGCACAACTATTCCCCCATAGTAGAGTCAATACTTGGTGATTCCGTTTGTTCATTAATCAAAATACTACAAGTTTCTTCGAACTATGCCACACCTCTCGTGGCTAGGGTAATAGTAAAAGCTAGTAAGGATATAAGTCTAGTCTAAAGACTTCCTGTAGTCCTTCTAGGTGAAATCAGGTTTTACGGCATCATAAGGTCGAGATAGTCCTGAAGTAGTGTCTGAAGTTGTGCATCGATCAAGTCCTAGATAGTGTAGATTCTAAGCCATTCTTGAGGAACCTGCAGATGTTCCTGTTGAGTCCGTAATCTTGGTATTATTCATAAGGAGTTATCTAATTCGTGGCAAGTGGAAATGGAAAAAGGGAAATGACAATGGTGGTATTCTAAAGGATGAGAATGACATTGATGACAATGAGATCCTAGTGATGAGTTAGGAGATAATGGTGATAATAGTGAATGGAATGCTACCCTCTTTCGCGCTATCTCGCGACATCCAAGAGGTAAAGTTGAAGTACGCACTATGGGACGACCAATAGTGTAATCAGTAACCAACGGTGGTGGTAGTACCTAAGTAGTAAGCGTCCTACTAGTGAAGGAAAGAAAACATGTTATCTCTCTTGTAATAAGCATCCTAATAAGTCCATTAAAATTAAGTCTGAATACTCTACCAAATGGCATTCTATGTATAGGTTGAATGATAGGAAAACCTTATTCTTATAACAAATCAATAGTGCTAACGGTGGTATACGTGCAACTGGTGGTACAATGGTAGTGGAAGATGACAAGGCATCTTCAATGTCGGAATCCGATGAAAGGATAACAGCGTGGGTATCTGAAGACATGTCACTTGTGAACCAGGTCAATATAATCATATATATATATATGAGTATGGGTATGAATAACTTGCACAGTGTGTGCGTAAAACAACATGTATAGTGAATATGCACCTATGATGAAATGATGAGATGCTATGATGATGTGGTTATAGTCTAGGGTCCAAGATACATCCTAGTTCGCTATAACCTTAGCTCTGGTACCAATCTGTCACACCCCCAATTTACCTGAATGGCAGCGGAATGGAATACCTGGGGGTGACTGTCATAGCACCATAGTTACAGTTATATTGAACGACCTAAAGTGTCGTTTAGAAAATACAACGTTTGATCATTAAAACATTCAGAGTTTACAAAACATAGGTCCCAAAAGATGTTGTCATTTAAGGTAAAATAAGTTCAACAAGATCAAACGTTCATAGGTGTAGAAAAATATAGTCAGACGCGTCGTCTCCACGACTCCATGAATGTCCAAATGCATGCAACATGAGCTACCTTAATAACCTGAAAATACATACTAAAGTGTCAACACGAGGTTGGTGAGTTCATAGATTTTAGAGAACAAGTAAGCATGGTAAAACATTTGGAGAGTAAATTTCCCAGTAAAAACATCATAAATCCGTAATAAGGTTGATACAAAGACATTGTAAATCAGAAATAAGAAATCAGAAATAAGATATCAGAAATAAGAAAATCCGTAATAAGAAATCAGAAATAAGAAATCCGAAATAAGAAATCAGAAATAAGACATCCGAAATAAGAAATCAGAAATAAGAAATCCGAAATAAGAAATCAGAAATAAGACATCCGAAATAAGAAATCAGAAATAAGAAATCCGAAATAAGAAATCAGAAATAAGAAATCCGAAATAAGAAATCAGAAATAAAATTTATAAAAACCATCAGTATTTAACTTTAATCGTATATACAATAGCCCAAGTATAACTTAAAGTAATAAGTTTTTCAGTCATAAAACTACATTGTCTCTTAAGCTCATGAAACCGAAGCTAGACGTTACTTGGCCCCAAATGAGTGTTTACCAGACACTCAAATAATAAAGACATGAAATGCATCTGTAATACTGTTGGAGCAACCCAAACACAGATGGAGGAGTCACCCTCAATAGATCTATTCATTCACTCTCGCTTGGAACTTAATTAACGGTCCATGATAATAAAGGGGACTTGTCAAGACGTGGTAATAAGGAAACTTAAGCAATGTAAGGAATTTAATACTTTGGCATTGTACAAAAATAATTAAAACAGCGTAATCTCCTTCAGAAATAATTCAAATCGTATAAAAGTATAAAACACATATTTAAGCATGTATCTCCCCCAAAGAGTTTATAAAGTGATTAAACAAGTAAAAGTGGGGCTATGACTCACCTCGAAATGCTAGTACAAAGTGATGGAATGATCGGGACAACAAGGCGCGAACACTAGCCGCAACCTAAATGAATGAATGTGATCTAATTTAGATCATGCCATGATGTAATGAATGCTCATGCACATGATACCTATACCACTCGTAATTTAGAAATACTAGTTATCGTCAAGCTAAAATACTTTCCATACCTAGGAAAAATAAGTCCAATTGGAGTTATAAAAACTTGTCGTAATATATATCGTATAAGATGTTAGCGTTATAATCCTCGTATCAAAAACCTTAAAATAACATCGTTAAGTCGTATAAATATTTTTCTCGGGTCGTACGTATTCGTTTGTTAAGAATATAGTCCTTAGTAACGTTTCTAGAAAAATATACCATTTAGTACGTAAGTTATTATTTTTATTTGTGACCAAATATATATATATCTATAGTTTTGGTGATCTTAAAACGCGTATAACTTGGTCGTTTTAGGTTCATTTCCCTCGTTCTTTATATCCACGGATTCGTTTTTGTATATACTAGTATATTTTTGATAACTCAGCTCCTCTAGGTTACGTTTAATGCCTCTATTTGTACGTCGAAATCTGCCAAACAGCAAGCAGATTTCAGAAAAATAGTTTTCGTCGTTAAATTTACAAAAATCATATCTCCTTCGTTATAAACTCGTTTTAATCCGTTCTTTCGCCTAAAGTTTCGTTTTTGAATGTATTTTCTAAATCTTTGGTCAAAATTTACCCATCATTCACTGATTTTCCCACGAAATAAAAATAGGGACAGTAGGTCAATATGTAGTTTCAAAAACCATTTTCAAGTCTCCAAATTAGTTCTATCTTCAATCAAACCACTTTCAATCACCACAAAACTAGTCTAATCCTACCATACACCTTCTTAGGGTGTCATGGGTTCCTAAACATCACAACCAAGTAGATCTAACAAGGATCTAACCAAAAATCACTTCTAGGGCTTGTATATTCCAAAAGTTGTAAAAATATAGTGGTATAACTAATTTGTGCATGGATCAAAGTATGAAAGCTATAAGATATAAGTAAATACTTGATGAAAACATAAAAATTAACTTGGTAACTTACTTTGAAAGGTGGTGTAATTAGATGATGAAAAACCTAACAATCCTTGAGTTTTTGTCTCAAAACTCTAACAAGGACTACTATAAGAACAAGATTACAATATGATCTTTGAAAAATGATGTTTTCTTCCTTCTTGATTACCCTAGGCCGAGCACCCTTTGAGAGAAAAAGAGAAGAAAAACTTTCTTGGCTAGTTACAAATGAGATAAGATATCTTATTTTTAGTATATGAATTATTGGTATTACTATTATTATATACAAAGTTAGTATAAGCATTTATGAAACTTGAGTGTGTAAGTATATAATGTAAGTGATTGGAGGGGGGGGGGGGAGGGCAAATCAAGGGGGGGGGGATGTATGTAAGACTTTTGAGGTATATGTATTATTAAGTGTTATTTTGTAGCTTTAAAGTGTACCGGGTACCGGGTTAACTAAAAATAAATTTTAACGGAGTTAACCGGGATAAAATAAAGTTATAAAAATTATAAAAATAGGTTGGGTAAAATTATTGGATGTTTAGATAATTATCGTTTAATTTCTACGAAAACCGTCGAAATTTTAGTAAACTTAAGTTAATAATAAAAATAAATATCCAAAATACCGGGTAAATTAATATTATAATTTTTATATTATAAAAATGAATATAAAAATATATTGGGATCATAGTCGGGAGTGTTAGACGTGTTAGTCACATTTATAGTTCGCGTATTAGTGTTTATTTAAAATAAACATACGAAATTCGTTAATTATATTAAAAATATAATTTGAATACCCTACGAGTGGAAAAGTATGCAAGTGCCTTAATAGTGATATGCCGACTATTTCTAGTCCGTATGAAATGTCCCTGATAATAATGCATGAATTCGCACCTGAACCAATACGGTTACGCGAATTTAAATACTCGTAAACTAAATTTACGATGACATGAGCAATGCACGTGAATAGTGTAATTTCTCCCGGAAATGAATAGTGTCAAGTGAATAGTAAAATTTCTGAACGCTTCTCAGAATATCAAATTGACCTCGAAAACGATGAATAGTGATTGATGAATAGTAAATGATGAATAGTAACTTGTGAATAGTGAATTGTCGAGGTTTGGAAAATGACCGGAAATTACGAGTTGTGACAATAACTCTCCTTTATTCGATGACATTCTTGCTAACGAAGCCCCAAGAGCACCTTATATGATAAATGGACACAGGTATGAACGGGGATATTACTTAGCTGGCGGCATTTACCCACGGTGGTCAACTTTCGTTAAATCCTTCTCGGTAACAACTAACGAAAAACATGGTTATTTTAAAAGGAAGCAAGAAAGTGCACGAAAGAATATCAAACGTGCTTTTTGTGTGCTTCAAGGACGTTGGGTATACTAAAACAACCAGCACGTTCACTGGAAGTTGCCAAGTTACGTAGAATAATGTATACTTGTATTATTTTGCATAACATGATTTTAAAAGATCAAAAATTCGCACTACGTTAGTTTTAGCCGAGACAGGTGGATCGACAAATGTGAGACCCAACGTCGCATAAATAGAGAATTACGCAACCAAGATATGCATACTCAACTCTAACAAGACCTTATGGAACATGTTTGGCAAAAACGTCTTGAACGTCAAAATGAAAAAGAAGATTCCGAGGACGATGAATAAGTAGATGTAATTTTTATGTTTTTAAAATTTCCTGTGTTTCGTTGTTTTTATTTTATTTTATTTTATTCCGTATTGTAATATGTTTAAGAATTAATGTTATGTTTTTAATCAATGAAGTAGTTGTTTTAGTTTAGGGTTGAATTTGAAAATATTTGAGTTAAAGGTGAGTTATATGTGAGTTATTATACCATGGTGTTTTCTGGTGAGTTTATATTAAAAGGTTAAAATTGACGTGGCACTATGGGAAACTTATTAAGTGTTATTTTGTAGCTTTAAAGTGTACCGGGTACCGGGTTAACTAAAAATAAATTTTAACGGAGTTAACCGGGATAAAATAAAGTTATAAAAATTATAAAAATAGGTTGGGTAAAATTATTGGATGTTTAGATAATTATCGTTTAATTTCTACGAAAACCGTCGAAATTTTAGTAAACTTAAGTTAATAATAAAAATAAATATCCAAAATACCGGGTAAATTAATATTATAATTTTTATATTATAAAAATGAATATAAAAATATATTGGGATCATAGTCGGGAGTGTTAGACGTGTTAGTCACATTTATAGTTCGCGTATTAGTGTTTATTTAAAATAAACATACGAAATTCGTTAATTATATTAAAAATATAATTTGAATACCCTACGAGTGGAAAAGTATGCAAGTGCCTTAATAGTGATATGCCGACTATTTCTAGTCCGTATGAAATGTCCCTGATAATAATGCATGAATTCGCACCTGAACCAATACGGTTACGCGAATTTAAATACTCGTAAACTAAATTTACGATGACATGAGCAATGCACGTGAATAGTGTAATTTCTCCCGGAAATGAATAGTGTCAAGTGAATAGTAAAATTTCTGAACGCTTCTCAGAATATCAAATTGACCTCGAAAACGATGAATAGTGATTGATGAATAGTAACTTGTGAATAGTGAATTGTCGAGGTTTGGAAAATGACCGGAAATTACGAGTTGTGACAATAACTCTCCTTTATTCGATGACATTCTTGCTAACGAAGCCCCAAGAGCACCTTATATGATAAATGGACACAGGTATGAACGGGGATATTACTTAGCTGGCGGCATTTACCCACGGTGGTCAACTTTCGTTAAATCCTTCTCGGTAACAACTAACGAAAAACATGGTTATTTTAAAAGGAAGCAAGAAAGTGCACGAAAGAATATCAAACGTGCTTTTTGTGTGCTTCAAGGACGTTGGGTATACTAAAACAACCAGCACGTTCACTGGAAGTTGCCAAGTTACGTAGAATAATGTATACTTGTATTATTTTGCATAACATGATTTTAAAAGATCAAAAATTCGCACTACGTTAGTTTTAGCCGAGACAGGTGGATCGACAAATGTGAGACCCAACGTCGCATAAATAGAGAATTACGCGACCAAGATATGCATACTCAACTCTAACAAGACCTTATGGAACATGTTTGGCAAAAACGTCTTGAACGTCAAAATGAAAAAGAAGATTCCGAGGACGATGAATAAGTAGATGTAATTTTTATGTTTTTAAAATTTCCTGTGTTTCGTTGTTTTTATTTTATTTTATTTTATTCCGTATTGTAATATGTTTAAGAATTAATGTTATGTTTTTAATCAATGAAGTAGTTGTTTTAGTTTAGGGTTGAATTTGAAAATATTTGAGTTAAAGGTGAGTTATATGTGAGTTATTATACCATGGTGTTTTCTGGTGAGTTTATATTAAAAGGTTAAAATTGACGTGGCACTATGGGAAACTTACCCCCCCCCCCCCCCCCCCCCCCGCTCTAAGGGTGAAAAAGTTTCAAATTTTGGTTGCACAAAATCTTCTTGCTAAGATTCTTACAGCCCCAACATCTCACCAATTCCAACATATAAACCCAACTGAGATTTCATTCTAAAACTAATTTGTGTTAAAAGGAGTAGCCCACCAAGCTAAGTTGTTAACTTCTAGATTATAGTTCTACTAATTCACTGATACTTAGTAGTTTCAAACATGTTTTGACCAATTACTAATAAGATTGGGTCATTTTGGCCTTATGCCAAACACCTTTTTTTTTTTTCCCTGCATTTACATTACATCTAAATACATGGCTTTGACACAATTTCCAGAAATCATAAATGACTTTTTGGGCATTACAAGATGTATCAAAGGGGCATGAAAAGAGCTAGTTTACCACATTCGAGCTTCACCGTTAGTTACCCATACCCCTCAAACCTAAATCACCATGGGCCTCCCCTTCAGCCATAGTCACAATCCCACCTTTTTCATGAGCCGACCATTACCATAGGAAGACAACGCCTTTTATCGGCTTTCTTTTGGTACAAGGTTTACCGGGATCCACTAATACTGTCGAACCGGGATCTAACCGAGGGAACTTTATCCGCACCAGGGCCAACCGTCTGATACCATTTGTTAAGATTCCTATGCCCTAGCATCTCACCAAGTCCAACATATACACTCAGGGGCGGAGCCAGGATTTTACGTTAAGGGGGGCCAAGTATACTACAAAACCGAAATGCAAAACACTATATACGCAAACAAATATGTAGTGATATAAACTAGCATGCTACTCGTAATAAGAAGATAGTATACTTTTAAAGGTAGATGAACATTTATAAAATTTTCATATTGTACATTTTAAGTTTAACTTTTACTACTTACAAATACTTTTTATTTTGTTGCTATGGTAATAGAAAGAGTTCACTATGTAAGACGAACAAATTCATGATTCAAAAGCTAAATGTTTGACTTTTCGCATTTTAAAAATGATTCATTATTCTGTTCTAAGGCTATTAGAAAGAACTAGTAAAAGAAATTGTGTCGTAATATAATTTTGTATCAGTCGTAGATTATGATAAATATCTGTAAAGAATTGTTTCATTGTTACATTAATTTGACCATTAGTTACAAAATCTAAGTTCTAGTTAGTTTTACTTAGCTAATAAAACTAAAAAAGATAGACATAGAATTTAAAACATTAAAGAAATTGAATGCGGGATGGAAAAATGCAGAGATTGGAGAACCAAAATAAAATCCTTAGCATAGATATAACTAAGTTAGGAGGGGCCAAAATGAATCTTTTTACTGAAATTTGACATAACTATACAAAAGAATTTGGGCTTATGGGCTTGTTGGGAGGGGCCCAACACCCCCTAGTCACCGTATTGCCTCCGCCTCTGTATACACTCAACCGAGGTTCCATTATAAAACCAATTCGCATGTACACTAATTTGGATTGGTCGGCCAAAAGGTCGGAAACGATGGTTAACCCCCCAAAAAAAAAAAAAAAAAAAAAAAAAAAATTAATTCCTTGTATAAATATCTCTCAAACACATCACAGTGAAGCCATGCGGGCATGCTCTTGAAGGTTACAAGCTGGGGAAACGGGAAAGATAATGAATATGCATGTGTGAACAACACCCAAACCATTGACCTTGCGGAAAACTAAGGGAAAAGAAATATCAAAATCCATTTGCTCGCAATTTGCTGAATCTCTATTTATGCATCTTTCTTAAGATACTTATGTTTTTACCTCAGAAGTATACTCTAGAATTGTTAATCTAAAGCAGACTAGCTTCTAGCACTAACGTGCCAACTATTGAAATAAACTTTAACGGACCAAATACGTATCAAGAAATTTGTTACATGTATAAAATACAAAAACATAATTTATCTTCATCATGAGATGATTTAAACACGATTTTAGTCAAGAAACTAAATCAATATATGAACATGGAAAAGGACTACCTTCATTCAATGATTTTAACTTGAAGAGATTGATGAATGGATGGAGTTGGAATCCCATCAGATACTACTAGAATAGCGTCTCCTTTATTCATCATCCCTTTTGTTTTCATTAGATCAGTGGTTTCAAAAATATTAGCATCCATGTCGTCTGATAAGTCAAAGGCGATTGGTACAACTCCCCATTGCAAATTCAGTGCCATTCTTGTACAGTTTTCATTTGTGAATGCAAATATTGGAGCATTTGGCCGGTTCCGTGACAAAAGTGTTGCCATTTGGCCATTCCTTGTGTACACAAAAATAGCATCCACTGCAAGTTTGTTTGCTGCATACATAAACAGAAATTGGTTCTAGGACTGATTGCATGCGAAATTACTTAAAAGTTGCAAAATGGCAGGTTGGATGACGATGAAAACAGTTTTGGGTGATGTAATTATCTGTTAGTATCGGTCGAAATGTGATGGTCTAAGTTGGGTTAACCCGCCAACACTTCTTAATCAATTTCTTAAGAAGTATATAGATATATCGAATGGGTTGATTATGTTCTAAAACAATGATTTAGGAGGTTTGTATGCATTAAATAAGATATTTATAGCTAATTTTAACTCAACTGAATATTTTGATTATTTTTCAGATGGTTCTTCAAAGGGTAAATGTAAAACATAACTCAGATCGACCCATTCATACTGAAATTTCTTCCTCTAATATAACTAGAATATAAAACGAATCAAGAAAGTAAAAATACCCATTTGGCCAGCACAGTTGCAGATTTGTTCAGCTATTTGATCTAGCAACGACTCCCCAAGTTGAGGAAGAATTCTTTGAGGGCTGATCTCACGGTTCCATAGTTCCATTCGGGTGCTAGTCATTCTTAAAACAGAGATAGCCTTTTGACCATATGATCCCATTGCTGACTCACCAGATAGCATCAAGGCATCAGCACACTGTCTAACCGCCTCAGAAACATCAGCAACCTTTTTAACATTAGAAAGGTGTCAACTTTGAGAGCAAATTCTATAAATATATATATATATATATATATATATATATATATATATATATATATATATATATATATATATATATATATATATATATTATTATTTTTTATTTTATTTTTTTTCATATTAGATAAAACTAATAGTTTTAAGTCATACTTCAGCTCGAGTTGGGGTTGGATATTCGATCATCGACTCAAGAAGTTGTGAGGCTATTATTACCGGCTTGTTTAACCGTCTGCAAAGATCAATTATCTCTTCCTGAACAGTAGGAACTTGTTCTAAAGGTATTTCAACTCCAAGATCACCTCGTGCCACCATGATTCCATCTGATGCTTCCACAATTTCGTCAAGTTTCTTTAAAGATTCCAAACTCTCGATCTTTGCCAAAACCTTCACCAATCTGTGGATCACATTATATACATGAACACAATAATGTAAATTATTCTTTAAGCTTACTCGTTTTTGGTGATTAGGTGATTCTTTAAATGCTTGATAGAAGCAGCGTCTTTCACAAATGAAACAGCAATAAAATCAACACCTTCAGAAATCCCAAATTCTATATCAGACCAATCCTGTTAATCATGTACCATGAATCAAATTCTATTAAAAAATCTATAATGATAAAACAAATGTCATTTCACAATTTGATACTATATATCTAACCTTTGCAGATATGGTTGGGAGTTCATAATGTTTGTCAACAAGTTTCCCATTTCTCCAAAAACTCAGTTTAGCTCGAGGTAGAAGTAAACCAGGGTCTGTACACTTGCAACGTAAGCCATTACTGATCTTTTCTATGACCTCAAACGTAGCCATTCCACCATCAACAACAAGCTCATCGCCCTCTTCAACTCCTAATACCAAATTAGATAAACTTAAACTACGGTCACAATAGAAAATAGGTAACAAAAAACATAAATCAATGTAAAGGTTATTTATGACTTATGACACCTTCGTCAAAGCCTTCATAGCTTGCTTGCACAGTAAATGGACGAGAACCATCAAATTTTTCCGTAGTAAAGAACCAAATTGATCCTTCCTAATAGCCAAATATGAATCATAACTTAATCTTTATACTAAATAATTCCTTAATATGAGTACAATAAAAAGTTTTAAAAGTCAAAAGTCAAAAGATACCTCTGCTTTGACAGATGAAGGAGCACCATGGTCAGCAACATGAATTTGACTACCTTCTGTATCAATCATAACAGAAACACAAAATCCTTTCTCTTGATTCAATTTCTTGATCTTCCTAATCACACCTTGATGCCACTCTCTAGTATTATGACACATATTAAGCCTAGCTACATTCATCCCACCTAAAGCCAGTTTCTCGAGTTCTTCATAAGAACAACAAGCTGGCCCAACCGTGCACACGAGCTTGGTCTTTCGCATACCCATAAACCCATTTTCCCTCAACTCTTTTTCCTTCACCACATCAAAAACCAAACCTTCTTTTTCCTTAAAACCCTTTACTTCTTCTTGTAACAAAGACTTAGTCACTAAAGTACTTAAGGTTGACTTAAAACCAACCCTTTGAGGCGGAACAGGAGCAAGAAACAAGCTTCTTTTTGGATTAAAACATGATGAGATGAGACTAAAATCAGCAGCTATTGAAGCCATGATTGAACTCAAGACTATGGTAGTTGGTGGTAATTTTTTTTCTTTCTTTAAAATGACTTCCTCCTAAAGTTGACAAAACTGGTAGGAGTATTAGGTTTGGTTGTTAGCATATAAAACTAAAAGAATCAAATATGGTGGGTTGGTAGTAATAAAAGTGAGTGAGGCTAATATGATTTTAATATGAGTGAAGGACCCAGTTGAAAAAATGGCGGGAATGTGCTACCAAACAGATGAGTCACCAACTACTTTCTTGGGTCATTTTTAGCACATTAATAAACATTTCATGTGTTTAAATGATAAATAGTTTTATGTCAAGCCTTCAGTGTTTCATGATCAAGATGGAGATCAAGCATACGGTACCGAATTGACAGGTTTTTTATTAGACAAAGTGCATATAAGAAGGGTTAGCCACAAGTCTTTGAAAATTATGTCCATAATTAAAGATATTTTAATTAGAGAGTTAAAACTTTCTTTAATAGGCCATCAGTGTCATAACTTATGGTGTAATTACAATGGTCCCACTCTCATCAATAATTCAAATTTTACATTACAATATTAGCAATCAGTGGTGCTTAAAAATAATGTTTATAAGATTAATTAATTTATTTATTTATTTTTACTACAATATATACATCATGAACAAAATATATTTGACTTGTATTACTACTAAAAATGCAGAATGCATCATAAACAAGAATAAGCAAAACGAAATTAACATTTCAATGATAATAAGCAAGTAGCTCAAGCGAGATTCAATAGAATCAATTAACGAGTTCAAACTAACTACTCTAAAAGTCTAGCATCAATCTAAAGAAACTAAGTTAGGAGAAATCCATCTCAGCACACTCATGATGATCATGAAGAAGTAACTTGGCTTTTGTTCAGCCTACTTGATCTCCTAATCGGTGTCATCAACACTTCTTCTCCCTACAAAACAAAACAAACAATATCAACTACCATAAACACATATAAATTGACAAGTGCTAAAACATATACTGTTGTTATACTCACGTGTTTGATAGGAATCCGTTCATAAGTAGTGAAGCTTCCATAAGATGGAGAACCCATTGAGAGATCAGTCGAAGAAGAAGCTAATGACTCTCTTTTGTTGTAGCCACTTTTCTTCTTGAAGCCTTTCTGAACACTGCTCGATTCTGCAGAACATGACTCACTACACATATCATCATCAGTAACACGAACATTGGCAGGTTTTATAGCCTTGGATTTTCTTTTTTGCATGTAGATGATAGCTGAAGCAGCAGCCATTATCACCATAGAGACACCAGCCAAATAAATAATGTTAATTGATTGGCTCGACAAAGAACTGACAGTCTCTGAGCTAGAATGGATTTTAGGACCATGGGTCACCACTTCTGACTGAGCTTCAGGTACAGGATCCACTGAGCCAGATTCAGTTGACTCAACTTCAGGATCATTACTCAACATGTTTGGTTGAGCTTCAGGTACAGGATCCACTGAGCTAACCGACTGGATCTCAGGATCATTGCTCAACATTTCTGTTTGAGTTTCAAGCATCGCTTCAGATTTGATCACAAACACATCTTCAAGATCAGAATTTGCCTCCACATCATCACCGTGAATCTGTTCATCAGTTCCGATTTCATTTACTTCTTCAGTTACAGCTTCATCAAAATCGTCATCAACTTCCATTTCTCCATAATTTTCTTCTTCCATCATCTCCATTTCATTCGCCAATTCTTCTTCAACTTCTTGAACTTCATGTATGTAATCAGTCCCAATGTGTCGGTTGAACACAAATTCTTCTTGTGGGGGTGAAACAGTCAGGTTATAGAATTGTATGGGGCTAATCTCACGGGTTGCGAAAAATCGGGATTTTTGGTCAGAAAGGTATGAAACAAAATCGATTGACCACTGCTTAAAATGCAGAACAACATCATCAAAAGATTCTTTAGCAAAAGCAACAAACTTCAAAGATTCATGATAAACTTCTTTGAAGCCAACTTCTTCATATATTGGCAAATCCATGGGTGGTAAATCAGTAAACGAAACCGAAAAACAAGCCACAAGGAACATCAAGAAAACGAAAGAAACAGTCTTTGACCGGGTAAAAAACCGAGGCTTGGTTACCTTTTCCACCTCAGTTTCAGATTCTTTTTCTTCTGAAACAATTTCAGACACAACCTCAGATGACCCATGAAACGATTCAGGTAACTCAGCTTCAATTTTCTCTTCTTCGTGCACTTCTACTTCTTCCTCAGTATCCGATGAACTATCAGACAAACTAAAGCTATCGTCAAGCCTAGTAACATCATTATCATCTCCATACTCATCACTCCCATCTTTGTTTAATAATGCATCAATTCTAGGGTTTGGTTTATAACGAAGGAACTGAGGTCTAGGAGAGAGGAAATTTTTTTTTGGGTCATATGGTGGAAGACTATGCTCAGAATCAACAGGCGCGATAATGGGCGAAGTAACAGGAGAACAACAAAAGGGCCTAACTCTAACATAACTCGTATCCTCGGTAACATCAGATACCATTTCTTTTTCATCAGTAGTCGAACTTAAAGTTACCTCATCACCAACATTAGGCGTTTCAAGAGCAACCGTCGACTTAATCTGATCATCAAAAGCCGTTTCCACCGGTTTCAGGACACGATCTTTATCGACAAACTGGACCGAAGTTCTTACTATATCATTCTTCTCACCCAAGATTTTCTTTCTTGGCGACGGTGTAAACTTTGAAGCAGCTGAGATCGTCGGCGCCATGAAACCCTTAGCAGGTGAAGGCGAACGGATCGAGTCCTTTTGATTCTCTTTCCCATCTTGAAACATCGAACCACCACAGATGCTTTTACGAGGAGTGGTCGAGTTTCTTCTCATTGGATCTGCACAAAACAATTAAAGATCAGTAACCCACATCACAAAACACACAATAACAAAAACTGATCCATTCAGACGGCTAAATATTACAAACCCACATCAAAAAACACACAAAAACAAAAACCCATAAACTAAAGACAGTAAAAACTTGTTTTCACATAATTTAACCACAAAGACAACTAAAGATCATAAACCAACATCACAAAACAAACAAAGACAAAAACCAATTAATCAAAAACTGTGACTTTCTTTTTATATAACCTAGCAACAAAACACAACTAACAATTATAAACCCACATCATAAATCACACAAAAACAAAAGCCCATAACTTAAAATTATAAAAATCATGATATGACAGAATAAAACAGCAAAAGATCATAAACCCATATCACAAATCAAACAAAAATGAAAACCAATATATAAAGATATGAACTTTACCTATTATTTCAGGTGGGTTTAAAGATTAGATGTTTAACAGCATAAAACAACTAAAGATCATAAACCCACTTCCTAAATTAGCCAAAAACAAAAACCCATAAACCAAAATGTAAAATTTACCTGTTATTGTAGATGGATTTGCAGATTTAGGGTTTACAAGAGGGTCAGGTCTGGCAAAAGGGCTGCCGTTGAAGCTTCTGCGAGTGGCCGAATTCGTTTCCGAATTTCGACAGTTTCTTGGTGTAAGAGGTGAAGGTGATCTGTTTGATGCCATTTATTTTGAATGTTTGTGAAAGAAAGAAAGATGAAGATGAAGATGAAAGAAAGAATGTAATTTGAATAGTGATTTTGGGATTAAATCAAGAATTGAATGCTTGGGTTTTGTAACGGAAATGGAGAGTGAGGGTTTTAAATTGGGGATTTTGGAATGTGACCGTTGAGATTTGAAATTATTTGTTTAATTGTTGTAAAGGAGAAAAGAGTGTAGCCGTTGGGGTTTGACTCTTTCTCTGTTCTTGGAACCTTTTACTTTTCTAATGAGTGATAAGTAGTAAAATAATTTTATTTTTTATTAATAATTATTGATAAAAATGTTTAAACAATTGCTTATATAGTGTTTAATACAGTAATTAATAATAAAAATGTCTGTTTGATTAATTTAACATCTTGATTGAGTACATATTTAAATTTCGACTTTGAAAAGGTACTAATATTAGTAATGTTAGAGAACAAAGTCAATGTAAATGTGTTACTTTCAAATTGGTCTAGTCTGTGTCGTGTTCAAATGGTTGATTAAATAAATAGAATATTCTTATATTTTCTTTAAAAAAAATATTGTTTTTATTTTTAAACAAAACCTTATATATACTATTATATTTCAAGTTGACCTACTTAACCTATTTATAGCACTTACTTTTTTTTTTTTTTTTCTTTTTTTTTCAAATCATAAACCCAAACAACGAAAAAGTTCCAAAACGTTGTGGGCTACAAAAACCTTGTTACTTTCCGCACCAACAATGTTCAACAACGTAAAAGGGCTGATCTATGGGCAGAAAATTAATCCATTTTGCCATGGTGGTTCACATGCGCCCCACTTCAGGCTATCCAAAGGGATGTTCCCAGGACACCTATAAATTTTTTCAATGTAAAAAAAAAAACTATTTTTTTCTTAATACATTTTAAATGCACCTTCCAATCGAAATGTGTTTCTATATTACAATATATCTTCTGGTGCACATGGTTATATTTGGTCCTACTCAGGTCCGAAACCTACCCACCAAAGAAAAAAAAAAAAAAAAAAAAAGTATATATATATATATATATATATATATATATATATATATATATATATATATATATATATATATATACATATATATACATCTAGGGGTGTCATTTGGGTTGACCGGGTCAGGTTCGGGTCAACTCGGGTCAAGCCTTCAAAAAATACTCGAACCCGACCTTGTTTAGAACTCGGGTCACTGGGTCGCGATAATTTGGGTTTGGATCAATTCGGGTCGGGTCAGCCCGAATGACACCCCTAGTACATCCCGAGAAGAAGAAGAAAAAGGCCCAAGTATATATGGGCTTTGAGCCCCATAGTCCAAATCCAAAAAACTCTATCAGTTCATTTTAGAGTTGTAAACTTGTAATCCAGATAACGAAAATTGCTACTGTAGCTAATTTATCAGAAAAACAAACACTCCAGTGAAACCTTAATTCCCAGTTTCCCACCAGGTAATTTTTTATTTTTCTAAACTTGTTAAGCTTTTTATTAGTAGTACTTAATATGTTACTAAATTTGGTTAAGGGTGTTTGATATTTATATTTACTGAACTGGATTTTGGGAATATGTTGGTTGAAAATTGATATCTTTGAGAAAAAAAATGAAGATGTTAGAATGCCAATTAAGTTAAGTTAGCTAGTTACTGTTTATATTTCTTTAAATGATTGGACAAATGAAATAACCATGTTTTTCAATTAAGTTAAGTTAGCTGGTTTAGTTTATTGACTAAAATGAATAAATGCTTTATAATTGTTATCTTGCAATACAAATATATGATAGAATGATAAGGATAATCTACATAATATGTAACAAAATATGATAAAGTCATTTCTTGAATATATTTACTGCTTATGTGGTTTCACGCTTGTATATCATAAACTCGATTTTGATATTTTAGTTGAAGGAAGATTAAACTTATACATTTGTTTCTCCATTCGTCTTAAATTACTTCCGTTAATATATGTTTGTAATCAGGCTGACAAACAAGCACAAGAACAACGAAAATAAGGATAACGGATGATTTGTAAGAAAGGTCATTGGAGTTACTGATAGCTTACATAATGGTTTTACGTTGAGATCCGTTGTTATTGCGTTAGCCTATATTTCAAAGCACAAATGTCTGGACATGTACTTTCTTCAACTTCATTACCCGTGCCAGAAACCAAGCAAACAAATTTACCCAAACCCACACCAGAAACCGATTTGAATAATCTTGTGTATACGTTCAAATCACCATTTGAACTTAAACAAGTTCATGCCCAACTCATCAAAACCAACACCTCTCCCTCTATACTCCGACTAACCCATGTTGCAGCCGTTTGTGCCTTGACTTCAAGCTTCCCTTATGCTAGAAAAATAATTCAACTTTCTGGCAAGCCCGAGACTGTTATATGGAACTCGTGTTTGAAAGAATTCGCTCAGAGTGATTCGCCTAATGATGCCATTTGTTTGTTTTGTCGGTTATACGAATGTGATGTTTATTTAGATGAGTTTACCTTTTCATTCCTTATTAAAGCATGTACAAAACTTTCTGGTGGTTTAGACGGGAAGATCATTCATGGGTTTATTGAGAAACTCGGATTTCAGTACAATTTATTTCTGCAGAATAGTTTGGTTCATTTGTATGCAGTTTCTGGGGAGATTAATGATGCGAGTTTACTATTTGATAAAATGCCTGAACGAGATGTTGTTACATGGAACATAATGATTACACAGTTGGTTAAGAAGGGAAATGTGCATGGTGCGTATGGCTTGTTTGATAGGATGCCAGAAAGAAATGTGAGGTCGTGGACTTCTATGATCATGAGTTTTGTTCAGTGTGGGAAACCGAAAGAGGCAATTGATCTTTTTACAAAAATGGAAGAGGAAAAGTTGTGTCCGAACGAGGTTACAGTGGTGGCTGTTCTTGCAGCGTGTGCAGATATAGGTGCACTTGATTTAGGGAAAAGGATTCATGAGTTCTCAAACAGAAGTGGATTTAAAAGTAATGTTCGTATTTGCAATACTTTGATTGATATGTATATAAAATGTGGATGTCTAGAAGCTGCTCGTAGTGTTTTTGAGGATATGGAACAACGAACAATTGTGTCATGGTCAGCTATGATCCAAGGATTAGCTATTAATGGAAATGGTGAAGAAGCTTTAAATCTGTTTAAAAAAATGATTGAGTTACGAGTCAAACCTAATGCAGTCACATTTATTGGACTATTACATGCTTGCAGCCATATGGGGAAGGTAAATGAGGGTCGTCTATATTTCACCAGCATGACTAAAGATTATGGAATAGTTCCTAGAATTGAACACTATGGTTGTATGGTTGATCTCTTAAGCCGGGCTGGGTTACTCAAAGAAGCCCTTGAATTCATCAAGAATATGCCGATTAAGCCAAACGGGGTGGTATGGGGCGCTCTACTTGGCGGATGTAGGGTCCATAAGAACCTCGAAATGGCAGAAGAAGCGATTGAACACCTTCTAGAATTAGATCCACTTAATGATGGATATTATGTTGTTTTATCAAACGTTTATGCAGAAGCTAAGAGGTGGGAAGATGTTGCTAGAGTGCGAAAATTGATGAGAGATAATGGGGTTAAAAAGACACCGGGGGCGAGTTCAATTTCAGTTGATGGTGTATTCCATGAGTTTGTAGCTGGAGATGATACTCATCCTCAACGTGAAGCGATAAAAGAAAGATGGGAAAAGTTATTGGAAGAAATGAGGTTAAAAGGCTATGTGCCCGACACTTCTGTTATTCTTCTTGATATAGATGAGAGTGAAAAGGTTAAATTCTTGTTTGGGCATAGTGAGAAGTTAGCAGTTGTGTTTGGTTTGATAAATACGTCAAATGGAACACCAATTAGAATCATGAAGAATCTTCGTGTTTGTGAAGATTGTCATGCCGCTTTAAAGCTGATATCTGAGATAACTGATAGGGAGATTGTCGTAAGGGACCGAAGCAGGTTTCATTGTTTCAAAAACGGTGTTTGTTCTTGCAAAAATTACTGGTAATGGATTTAGATTCATGTTGCAAGTCTTGTTGATTGTTAGTAACTTGTGAGAACTTGTAACCTTGGTCTTGGTTTATATCAAGCTTCATAGTTCATAAACAGCATCATTTAGTCTCGTGCCTAAAGGTAGATGTCAAACATATTGGTCAAAAATTACTGGTAACGTGTTGTAGGAAGGGGTTTTTGGGTCTGCTGTTCCCATTTGTATTTATGATAGTTGAATAATCAGATGTTATTGTTTGTCAAATTCTTATTATTAGAAAAGCAATAAATAAACTGATTATACAAATATTTCTCTATATTGTTGAAGTATTTTAATTTTTAATTCGACAATCTACTATTAAGTTTTAACTAACTATAGTACTATTTATTTTTAAATTACTTTTTCAACAGATTTTTTTTTTTTTTTTTTTTTTTTTTCCTTCCGATAGTATTATTAACATTGAAAACTACCATAATGCCCACGGGACACCAATATTATATTTCCAGTTAGAAATACGCCAACACTCTTGAAACAAGTGATCTTTTGTGTCAGTAATAAGTAGACTGACAAACTTTGTCACATAGTCTAATGCATGACGCAGAACATGAAGAAGAGAGGAATTACTCTTCAGGAGATTATAGGGTACTTGAGTGTTCATTCAATAGGTAAGTGAGGTGGTTGCATAGTGTTCGAGTAGGTGACCGTCCGGTCATGTTGTCCGGACGGATTCACTGTCCGGAATAACACCGGACGTACTAGACAACTCCGTCCGTCAATCCCTAAATTCCTGGGATTATGTCGACCACGTGGTAAATCCATCTGACACCCTAACATTAGGGTGGCTTGTCAGAACATTCCCTAGATGTCAGGAATAGTGACCTACTTGTACCTCGCACAGTGTTGAAACAGTAGACAGGTACAGTTTTGGAGTAGTATAAATAGAACTCATTTATTCACATGCATTTAAGATTCTTTTGTCAAAAAAAACACACATACATTTATAACCGAACCTACAACTTACTCTCACGCCGGAGCTTGGTCCTGGGATAACACCCGAGGCAAGGCTAACGCGTTTTTGGATTTAATTGCAGATACCGAAGACCTTGGACGCTACCTTAAAGGACATTTAGTGGCATTCATACCTTCGGCAGGAAATCACGTAAACAAATTGGCGCCATCCGTGAGACACGCATTCAATCTACCCAGGTTACACAGAATGTCGAGTTCCGGTCCCGGCGGACCAACCTTTGGGCCTGGTGGTTCCGGAGAGGAAAGGAACAATGCCCCTCCGGTCACCAGGGAACAAATTGATCTTTACGTGTCCACCCTGAAGTCTATGATCGTAGAACACAACCGACGAGAAAATGTTACACCCCTACGACTGGATTTCTAGGACGATGAACCAAATGGCCGGGTCGCTAGGAGAAATGAAGGGATAGCCACCGGGGTAAAAGTGGCTGATGAAGACCTGGGGAAGCCGTTTAAAGAAATATCTCGGTCACCATTGTCACGGAGAATCTTAGAGTTTTCCGCTCTGGAGCATAAGATGCCGTCCCATATTAAGCTCTATGACGGATCTACAAACCCGGAGGACCACCTCACTCGATTCACCGGAGCAGCCATGCATGGGGAATGGCCTATGCCGGTGTGGTGCCGGATGTTCCAGCAGACGTTGGACGAAAGAGCTAGAGGATGGTTTGATAAACTAACACCAGGAAGTATCGACGAATGGGCCGACCTCAGAGAACAGTTTGTGACCCGTTTTGCTCTACATAAAGCCTATTTTAAAGACCCTACGGAAATTACGAAGATCGTCAGGAAAGCAAACGAGTCCCTTCCAGAATTTAAGGAAAGATGGACCACAGAGACTGGTTTCATTCTGGGAGTTCCGGAGGTCATGAAAATATCCTCTTTCATGAATGCATGTCATTGGCCGGAATTGGCGAAACGATACGCCGACAAGGTCCCTAAAATTGTAACGGAGATGATGACCCGTCTTGACGACTTTGTCCGATCAGAAAAAGCTTTTGCTAATACAGAATTGCCAAAAGGGGAAAGGTCCGAACCCTTCAAAAGGCATACGGACTATCCTTTTCACCGGGACGAGAAGCCGCAAAGAGGGGTCTATAGAAACGACAGGAAGTTTAACGAGGGTCGTCCGAACTATCAGGGACGCGATGGATATGCACCCTATCGTCCCCGGGAAAAACCCGTAATAATACCAGGGAGGAATGATCACCCTCATCGTCCGATATATCATCCTCCGCGACTCACTTTGGACTCTCTTACCAAACTTCCTAAGGAGATTTTAGCCACCGAACCTCAGTTACGGTTGCCACCACCCAAGCCGTTGAACTATCCGCCCAGGAAGGAAAATCAGGAAAAGTTTTGTGATTACCACATGGAAAAGGGACATCATACAAACGATTGTCACCAACTTTGGAGACAACTCGAGGCTGCGTTGGAATCGGGAAAACTCAATCACCTCGTTAAGGATGTGAGACACCGAGGGGGAGACCGTAGGGATGAGGCTCCCTTAAAAGGGAAAGTGGTCAATATGATTCAAGCCTGGCCGGACAAGAATAAGAGAAAAGACCGCGTAAACATGGAAGATTGGATGAAGGCTCCCATCACATTCCCTCCCGTCCATCCGGACGACTTGTCAGATGAACCTCTCATAGTGGAGGCAGCGATAGAAGGATACCTGGTAAGACGAATATTCGTCGATGGAGGGGCCTCTGTAGAAATCATGTTCGAACACTGCTTCGAGAACCTCGGTCCAACCATCAAGTCCCAACTAAGACCGACGCACACAGACTTGCTAAGCTTCGCCGGAAATGTGACAAAACCCCTGGGAAAGATAGAGTTGGAAGTAGAGTTTGGAAATGAGGGATTGTCACGAAGGACCACGATGAAATTCACCGTCATCAGAGCGACATCCCCCTACAATGTTATCCTGGGAAGGACAGGATTGCGAAGCCTTCAGGCAGTACCATCAACCGTACACTCAATGATGAAATTCCCTACGCCAAGGGGAGTAGCAACATTGGTAACCCGCTCGTCTGTTATTTCTGAATGTAGAAGGCTAGAAAAGGAACAGGCACTGTTAGAACATAAAGAAATAGGGAAGGAAAAAGATCCGGAGGAAAACGCATCTGAAACAATAATGATCAACCCCGCCTATCCGGATCAACTCGTCACCGTTGGTAAGAACCTCACCTATGAAACTCAGAAACTCTTAAAAGCAGTACTCATCCAGAACATGGATGTGTTCGCCTGGGAGCCGGCCGATATGACAGGAGTTCCCAGAAGGATAATCGAACATCGCCTGAATGTAAACCCCTCAATAGAACCGGTGAGCCAGAAAAGGCGAGTATTTGCCTCGGATAGAAGCCAGGCAGTATTAATGAAGGTCGAGGAATAGGTTCGAGCGGCATAGTTCGTACGGTCAAATATCCGACATGGATATCGAACCCGGTCTTGGTAAAGAAATGTGATGGAAGTAGGAGAATGTGTGTGGATTTCAAAAATGATAATTCTGCTTGCCCAAAGGACTACTACCCATTGCCGGACATTGACTGGGAGATCGAGTCGGTCATGGGATATAAGTATAAGTGTTTCTTGGATGCATATAAGGGCTACCATCAGGTGCAAATGGCCGTTGAAGATGAGGAAAAGACAGCCTTCTACACAGATCAGGGAACGTACTGTTACACCAAAATGCCATTCGGTTTAAAAAACGCAGGGGCCACCTACTAGAGATTGGTCGACTCGGCATTCCAAGGCCAGTTGGGGAGGAACTTGGAGGCCTATGTCGATGACATGGTGATCAAAAGTAAGGAGGAAAGGACCATGATTGAAGACATCGCGGAAACATTTTCAAACTTAAGGAAAATCAACATGAAGTTGAACCCCAAGAAATGTTCATTCGGGATGGAAGAGGGGAAATTTTTATGATATTTGGTGACATCGGAGGGCATTCGGGCAAACCCTAAAAAGATGAAGGCCATTCTAGATATGCAATCGCCACGAACGCTGCGGGAAATGCAAAGTCTCAGTGGGAAATTAGCAGCACTGAATAGGTTTCTCTCTCGATCGGCTGAACGATCCTTACCCTTCTTTGATACCCTCAAAAATATTACTAAGGAAAATAAGGACAAATATAAATGGACGGAAGAGGCGGAAAAAGCCTTCCAAGACATGAAGAAGCTCATCACAGATCTCCCATCGCTCACAACCCCGACGCATAAGGAGAACTTGTACGTGTATCTCGCAGCGGCAGACGAATCAGTTAGTGTTGTCCTGTTGACCGAAAGAAAGGGCAAACAAAATCCGGTGCATTATGTGAGCAGAACTTTAAGTGAGGCCGAAAGAAATTATGCTCCCATGGAAAAGCTCGCATTATCCTTGTTGCACATGTCAAGGAGGTTAAGACGATACTTTGAAGCTTATCCAATCAAAGTCATCACTGATCAACCCATCAAGCAAATCCTTAACAAGGCCCAGGCGTCCGGAAAACTCGCCAAATATGCAGTAGAATTGGGTGCTTACAATATTGAGTATATGCCCCGGAATGCAATCAAAGGACAGGTGTTGGCGGATTTCCTGTCGGAAACTCCGATCGGAAATGACTCTCCTTCCTATTTCCATCAACCCTCCCGGAAGGAAAACAAAGATGAGAATGGACGGTGGACCTTGTATACTGACGGGGCATCCAATGCGAAGGGGTCCGGAGCAGGTCTTGTCCTCATTAGTCCCATCAAGACTGAATACACATATGCCCTCCGGTTAGACTTCACCAGCACTAACAATGAGGCTGAATATGAGGCATTATTGGCCGGTTTACGAATCGCAGCGGATATGGGAATCCGGAATATAAAGGCTTGCGTGGATTCCAAGTTGGTAGCCAACCAGCTGAACGGGGACTATACGGCCACAAACTCAAATATGATCAAGCATCTCGCTAAAGCTAAGAAGTACTCATCAATCTTCAAAGAGTTCACGATTTGTAATATTCCGCGGTCACAAAACCAAAAGGCGGACGTCCTAAGTAAATTAGCCACAGTTGCCTTCAATCATTTAACAAAGGAGATACTTGTGGAGGTGTTGTCGGAGCGATCGATCAAGAAAGAAGAGATAAACTCTGTCGTAGAAGAAGAGGGTGAGAACTGGATGACTCCTATCATCCATTGCTTGGAAGAGGGGGTATGGCCGGAGGATAAGGACGAAGCTCGAACATTGAGAATGAAAATCAATCAATATGTGATGGAAGACGGTTTGCTATTCAAGAAGTCTTATCTTTCACCAATGCTCAGATGTGTCGGCCCCTTACAGGCCAACTATGTTATCCGGGAGATTCATATGGGTGCTTGTGGTATGCACTCCAAGCCACGGACTGTAGTCGCTAAAGCTATGCGACAAGGATACTATTGGCCCACCATGCACAGGGATGCTAGGGACGAAATCAGGAAATGTGACTCATGTCAAATTCATGCTTCCGTTCCCATACTACCAAAAGCCAACCTAACTTCCATCATGGCACCCTGGCCATTTTATCAATGGTGAATGGACATTTTGGGTCCTCTAACGCAGTCTACCGGTAAAGCCAAGTTCGTTATAGTCGCGATTGATTATTTCACCAAATGGGTAGAAGCAAAACCGCTCGTGCGAATAACAGGAAAAGAAGTCATAAAATTCACGTGGGATAACATCGTTTGCAGATTTGGACTCCCTGGGATTATCGTAACGGACAATGGCACTCAGTTTGACAATGATCCGTTCAAGGGATGGTGTGACCGATTGAACGTTCGGCAAATAAACACAGCGGTAGCCCATGCACAAGCCAACGGGCTGGTCGAAGCAGCAAATAAGAGTCTGATGAAGGGAATTAAAAGGAGGTTAGGAAGGGAGAAAGCATGATGGGTAGATGAGCTTCCTAACGTCCTCTGGGCTCACAGGACGACCCTCAAAACAAGCAACGGCGAAACCCCTTTCAGCCTTACATATGGAAGCGAAGCAGTCATACCGGCGGAAATCGGTATGCCCACATACCGGACCATGATGATACAGAAAGGGATGAATGAGGAAGAAATGCGTCTGAACCTTGACTTATTACAAGAAAGGAGAGAAGAAGCAGCGGTAAGAGAGGCAAGATACAAAACAAAGATAGAGAAATACTACAACCGGAAAGTCCATCTGGTATCCTTCAAACCGGGCGAATTTGTATACCGAAGGAACGAAGCTAGTAGACAAGAGGATCAGGGGAAGTTGGGTCCAAATTGGGAAGGACCATACCAAGTGATGGAAGCTTATCAGAATGGATCTTATAAGTTGAAGACGATGGACGATCAAGAAGTCCCCCGGAAATGGCATGCTGTCAACCTCCGGAAATGTTACTTATAATATGTATTCTGTTTAGAATTCCAAGTGTAAGGCCGTTATGCCATTTTGTTGCACTTTTGTTAATGCAGATATTAATTAAGCTCCCCTTCGAATGACGGAAGGAGCAATTTTCAGCAATGATTTATTGGCAGTGATACGGAAATCCGGATGGAGATTAGCTACCTCTGTTCGGATACCACACGTACATATGTACATAAATGTGAAAAGAAGTCCCAAAAGCACTCCGGTGCTAGAGGACAGGAAGATAAAATAAAACCAAGTCCCAAAAGCACTTCGGTGCTAGAGGACAAGAAGATAAAATAAAACCAAGTCCCAAAAGCACTACCGTGCTAGAGGCAAAAGAGGTCAACTAAAAACTTAGAGATACCGCGGCGTCAAAGGCAAATTACCAGAGACAAAAGCGGCAATGCTCAAAAGTAACAATGAACCTCCAGTAAATACCTAACATGACAATGCACTTTATAAATAACACATAAAAAAGTGGAAGGGGTAGGACACCCCACAATCCAACAAAATATATACATACGGTTACCCAATAATTGTTATTACATCACCAAATAAAATGTTTCAAAAGTTATCAATATAAAAACATCAAGACAAGCTACGGATTCGGGGCATCTCCAACGGAGGTATCATTCCCAGACGCTCCGGCACCCGGAGTAATTTCTTCCCCGGCATGTAGGATATTCATGAGATCTGCAAGAGGTAACCGGAAGGACAAAGCAATTTTCTCAACATAAGGGAACTGGCGGTCGAACATGCCATCATAAATTTCTTTGAAGTTGAGTACAGGCTCCAGCTCAAAGCTCTCATCAGCGGGAATGATAGCATTTACCTCATCTTCATTCCGGCCATATCTTATGCCCTTCAACCATCCGACATCTAAAGAGGCGTTGAAAGCTTCAGCCCAAGCCATCTGATATTCTTCACTAGCCCGGAGCCTCTTCACAACGGTAGGAACAAGTTGACGGACATAATTGAACCTCAGGATCTCCGCCTGGCTAGTCTCAACGGTCAACTGTTCCACCCTCTTTTCGACCTCAGCACCTTTCCTCTCAGACTCACCCAATGCGGTTTCCTTTAAAGACAAGGCAGCTTCCAACTGGTTAATCCGGGCAAGTTGTTCCCTGTTTTTCTCCAGATGGTCATCCCTCTCCTTCTCAACGGCACTTATCTTTGCGGATGATGCAGCTGCCCGGTCAACATAACCTTGATTTTCTTGCTGAAGCTCTCTGTTGGATTTAGTTAGATCTTCAATAGCTTGGTCTTGAGTCTGGAGGCGAGTCTCAAGCTCTTGCACCCGATCAGTCTGGCTCCCACAACCCTCGTGATCCTTGTACAATTGTGCATAGTGGTAGCTCAAATTCTCGAAGCGTTGAAGAACATCCGCTTGAGCAAGATGGCTACGGCATAGCTCGAACCAAGCCCGTTGGGTTGCTTGATAGTCAGTCAAATCTGACTGCTCTGCCCGAACCGAAGGAGGAGCCAGATGAACCATCAACTCTCTACAGACCTCAGCGTCATTCAAACTCACACCCGCCGTCAAATTCCAACCTGGAACAAAAGGCTCAGCTGATGTGTCACCTCTTCGAAAAAAATTACCTGGGAGACGGGCAATCAGAAAAAAAAATAAAAATAAAAAATAAAAAAATAAAAAAACACAACACAAAAGAAAAAGTAGGAATGAAGCATAAAAAGGGATGAAGGTACCTCCGGAACTGGTTCCTCTAGAAGGTTGAACATGTTGGTTACCAGAAACCGAAGCATGAAAACCTATATACGCCAGGCTGAGATGATTAACAAACGGCGACAAAGACAACAACTTTCGCAAAAATGAAAAATATATATACACACACATGTACCTACGGGAAAAGGCTATTCTGTGTTAGGAACCTCCTCGGTTGGGCCGACCGGGCCACTGCCACCACCTTCACCGGTCACATCATCCTCATTCCTAACTTCTGTCTCTACCACCGCTTCAGTATTGGAAGTGTCACTTTGCTCATGGGTCACAGAAGGTCCTTCCGGATGATGAACATTGATGGGCGACGGGGAGCGGGTCTGAGTCTCATCCTCCTCAGATTTTAAATCAACATTTTCAACGGCTGCCAAGTTGGTCCTCCTCTTCGGCGGACGGGCAGACTCACCAGCCGGACGCTTTTTGGCAGGCTGTCGGGGAGGAGCATTCTGTTTTTTCCTCTCTTTAGCCAACCGGCTATCTAACACCCGCTGGTCGGCCTTCTCGGCGACCTTCATCAACCCAGTCTTGTTTGGTATTGGTTTCCCGGCCGCAAGGGGTGGAGTGGTGTGCTGAGGGATAACCTCACCTTCGGCTAAAGGTGTACCCTCCCGATCCTAGAACCCTCCACCAAGGAAAATTTGAGATAACGAGACATAGGGACAACTGCAAAGGCAACAAATTAAATTTAAAATATAAAAAAAAGGGGAAGGACGATGACAATAAAATAATGAGGCAATTACATAGACGGTACGTTACCATTCCCCTCATAATCCTTAAAGCAAGGATGCAGCTCCGGGTGCGCCCAGATCTTTGTCAAACCTGACTCAAATAACAGTGTCAGATGAATCGGCCGGATATCAACAATCTTCTCTGTCAATAAGGCCATGTGCTCCTCACTATACCCACCAAACGGAGGAACATCAGAGACGCTAGAATCCTGATGCCTCCAAGCCACGACATCAGGAATAGCCCTACGGTCAATGAGAAAAAATCTATCTTTCCAATGTTTTAAACTGGAGCAAGTCTCATTAAAAATCCTCTTCTGAGCGGCTCTACCAGTCCTACAGGCAAAGGAGAACCAATGACCTTGCTTCTGAAGAGTATAAAATAACCGGAACAACGTCAAGGACGGTGGAAAGCCCAGACTCCGGCAGTATATTTCGAACAAGATAGCTTTGGTCTGACCAATCGGTACCAACTGAGAAAGGTGTACTCGGAAATACTTGATAATTTGGAGGAGCAAAGTAAAAAAGGGAACACGGATCCCGGAGAACTCCAGATATTGCTCATATATCCTGATAGCGTTTGCCAGAAGTTTTTTCATTGTCATTCCCTCCGGAGGAACTCTCGGATGAAGATCCTCTGGAATCCCATACAGCCTCGCCGCGTGTCTCACTTCCTCCTCTGTCATCATAGAAGTATATGTATGCATATCAAACTTGGGAACAACATCCTCCGTCATAGAACCGGAGGGCCCTTCTTGCGCTGACCCGGACGCACCCTCATTAAGAGGTTCGGAAGCCATGAATGAATGAGGGGAACGGATAACTTAACCGAAGGGGAAGTAGATAAGAAATGAAGAACGCACCTGAGTTAGATACGAGGAAGCAAACGGCAAATTACACGCACAAAGCCAAAGTAAAACGGTAAAAAATGAAATCAAATGAACCTTTATATAAGGTCTTGGGGGGAAAAGACGAAACGTCTCGTCAGTCAGACCTACACGCAGATAGATCTCAGCCATACACGCGAGGCCCTCTCAACACGTGTCAACATCCTCTGCATCACGGTAAAACGTATTTCGCCCACTAACCAATGATGGGCTTTGGTAAAATGGGTTGGGATTAAGGCCCTTATGAACAGTTAACCCTAGCGAATGGCATAAAGTAGAAAGACGAAGGGATGCAAAAGGCTCCGTCCGTAAAACAAAAGCGAAATGTCATACCCATGGTTGTTAGGATCCCGATCCTGATCTTAGGATCTTACGATTTTACGATACTGCAAAGCAAAAATGATCTGGATCTTACATAGGATCTTTGAAAGCTTAAGATCTTATAGGATCCCGATCTTGACCATAGGATCTTAAGATCTAATCCGATCCGATCCTACTTTTCTCGGATAACAAACTAAAAAACTGCAGATTTCTAGATTATTTTTTGTAGAATTTAAAAAACAACATGTTAATCTTATTAAACATTTCATAATCATAATTTAGGACAACATTTAGATGGAACATTCATATAATTTTGTATTTATGATATATAATAATTTGTAAATTTGTATAATATTACAAAAACTATTAAGAAATTGATATTATAGTAGGATATTAAGATCCCGATCCGATCTTACGATCACGATCTTGCAAAGACGAAAACGATCCTGGGTAGGATCCCGATCTTGAAAACCTTGGTCATACCACACTTTGTCAAGTTATGGCATGACACTGGGGGGGGACATGTTCGTGTAGGTGACCGTCCGGTCATGTTGTCCGGACGGATTCACTGTCCGGAATAACACCGGACGTACTAGACAACTCCATCCGTCAATCCCTAAATTCCTGGGATTATGTCGACCACGTGGTAAATCCATTTGACACCCTAACATTAGAGTGGCTTGTCAGAACATACCCTAGATGTCAGATATAGTGACCTACTTGTACCTCGCACAGTGTTGGAATAGTAGACAAGTACAGTTTTGGAGTAGTATAAATAGAACTCATTTATTCACATGCATTTAAGATTCTTTTGTCAAAAAAAACACACATACATTTATAACCAAACCTACAACTTACTCTCACGCCGGAGCTTGGTCCTGGGATAACACCCGGGGCGAGGCTAACGCGTTTTTGGATTTAATTGCAGATACCGAAGACCTTGGACGCTACCTTAAAGGACGTTTAGTGGCATCCATATCTTCGGCAGGAAATTACGTAAACACATAGCATGTTATTACACGAGATCGGTGATTACTGTTGTTCGCAAATACAACACCTGTGGAGGCCGAGAGTGTTGAAAATGAAGTTGGTATACTAAAATTCGTGAGTCAATAGTCGCAGGTATCTTGACTCCTGAGTAGTTTAGTGCCCTTAATTGTTATAAACTGATCTGAATTTTACAGGATTCAGTGCGATGTCTGTTGTGCTGGTAAAGTCAAAATCTGGTAAGATTTCAAGTAACTAAACAGCGAGTCAATGACTTTAGCTGGAGATATATGTTGAGTTACTTCTAGCTATTTTACTATACATCTATCAAGTGAGGAATAGAGGTGGCAAGTAGGGTAAAACAGGCGGGGTTTGGTATCCGGTCAAAATGGGTCATTTTTTGTACACGTAAAAAAGGGCGAGGTTGGGTGGGGTTAGAGGTGGCAATTTTAAAACCATTTACTAATGAGTGGGTCTACTTAGTTTTATATCAAACGAGGGTATAATCCCACGCGTTGCCGCGGGGTTTTTGTATACGCAAGTTAGCCCAAAAAAAAAGAGTAACGAAGTTACTATATTGCGTTAGAGTGTTACGGTCAAGATCTTATTTGATCAATGTCCTAATAAGTTACAGCATGTAGCAGGAAGTCTAGGTTTCGATATTCTTTCCTATTGCGTTCTTCTGAATTAAAGCTTTTCCTAGCTTTGTTTTTCAGCTTCAGAAACTTGATGATATTATCCTGCACCAAAAGACACAATATAACTCACGAAAACATGTGAATTGAAAGTTACATCTAATATGCAAATTCAGAGACCAGGTTTCTAACAATTCAATAAGTCACTATGGATTCCTAAAGACATCATGTAAATAACAGACATATTAGTTAAGAGACGAGGTATATTTGTGTGGCGTTGTGGCAAAGTTTGTATCACATAGCGCCAGATTAAATGTTTATAGAGTTATGGTTGATATCAATGGCTAGCCTACTGTCTGTGATTGCAGCAAGCATGAGTATGTGAAATGAATTAGAGGGTCTATTTTTCCTAGCGCCAGCCTATACATACACAACATAGTCAAGCAGTTACCTATTGTCGGGTGTTTCGAATCCTCACAAAAAAAATGCTCATTTCATGATCATACATCATATAAACAATTTATCAATAATTATTAAAAATGCTTCTTCCAAACTGGTTGCAAAGAGAAACAAACCTTAGTATTGAATTAGAAAGTCATGTAACATAATGTTGCATAAAATAATTAAAAAAAGGGAAATCTTAGACACTTTTTTCCTTCAAGCTTATCAAAATAGCCAAGTATTATGGGTTTTAATGTTGACTATTATATGAATAAATCACAAACATACCTATATCTTTTTCTACTTAAAAATCTTAGCCAAGCCATTCTACGCTCAAGTTCAGCTTGTAATGAATTACAGCTAGGTTAGCCCGCGATGGTCTTCAAATTCTTAGGCTCCTCAATTTTTCAAGCAACATTTCTTTGTCTTGTTTTTATCCCTCGGTTTCCGATCACCAATGTTGCTATGTTCCCTCCTGGTTACAACATGAAAACATAGTTAGTATTAGAGGGTTACATTAGAAGTTAAACAGTAGCAATAAAAACAATAGTTATAGTAGTGACGAATTATCGTGACCATAACTTAAACAATAACAATTAAAACCGATTCCAATGGCACATGAAAAAAATTACCAAATGCCAATCCTAAACACACACCAGACATTCTAGTTCGGCTAGAAGTAATAAGTGAGAGGCATCACCCTTCACCCATCACCTCTTCGAAACAAACTTGAAACAGGGGTGTAAATCAAACGCTAGTTATAGTAGTGACGATGAATTATCGTGACCATAAATCAAACGCTAACAATTAAAACAGGGGTGTAAATCCAAGTGCATCTTTGACACCTTAATTTTGTAAATACACATACCTTAACAAATGGATAACAAAGCACATTTCAAAAAGAAAGGCACAATATTATCTTTGTATACTTAATTTTGTAAATACACATACCTTAACAAAGGCAGGTCGAATTCGCTATGCAAAACCAAGTATACAACAAAATAAGCAAAATAATTCTCAAAACTCTAAAAAAAACTGCAATTTTGAGCTAGCTTATATAAAATAAATTTAACGTTACTTATCCAACACTCAATCCATTTGATAACAGTTAGTAAATCGCAGCCCTTTAACACTCCTTTATCCACTCCTCTGAAATAATTTAACGTATGTTTGGCAGCTTATTTAAATTTGTTTGCTAAGCTTAAAAACTAAGTGTGTACCAATGGAGGTAGTTACTCTAAAATAAGCATTCAATTACAACAATCAAAACGACATAATTTTGTATTTTAGTATCTATTTTAACTAATAAAATAAGGTTTTTTATAAGCACCCTAAAGCAGGAGCAATAAAAAATAAAATTAATTACACCTGTAAAATTCCTTATTTAGAACAAAATGTACAAGCACCCCAATGCATTATTTTTTTTCTTCTAAAAGTCAAATACCGTGCATTAATAGATTTCAACTCTCAAAAACTGTGGTCAAACATCCTCTTTGTGTTATTTTTTGTAAAATCAGTAATCACCATTCAATGTGTTCCTAAAAAAATGGAGGAGCTTCACTTTGATTGATACATTTAATGTTACGCTCCTCCTTCAATTTTATTTACAAGCATTTAATCAGAAAAACCTTTCCAAAAATCATTAAAAGTCATTCTTCTTTGACACGCTCCTTCCCAAATCGGTTACAATTCATCCATTAACTTCCTCTACACGATTCAATATCAGTTTCAATACTAATTCAAAATCACATTCGATATAAATTCACAGTCTTTCGAATAATTGTGTATTTGTCGATTTGCATACGCTTCGGCATCCAACACCGGTATGTAACTATTTAATTTTAGTATTTAGGGTTTTGAATTATTAGTTTTAAATTACATTTTTTGTTATCGATTATGTTATACAATTAGGCAGTTTTGGGTCATGCTTCTGATTCAATCTTGGTAAGATACAATTTTTGAACAGCATTTGTGGCATTACATGTTTTTCAGAAAGAAATTCTTTCGGGAAAGAGAGGTGGAGAGGTGGTGGTAAGATAAACAACAAGAAGGCTCACAAAGAGCTTATATTAGGCTTGGAACAATCTACATAAGCGTGTTTGGAACCTACTAACAGGAGGATGTGTGTATTTTTGTATCATTTTGTCGATAATACTGTTGCATTTGCTTTATTTTATCAGCATTTTGTCGATAATACTGTTAATGTTGTACAAATTGTTTATTATGGGTAGCTATTGTTAGAGGACATAGCTTCCCAAATCATTAGTTATAGGTAGCTATTGTTAGAGGACAAAGCTGCCAAAATCATTAGTTGTGGGTAGCTATTGTTAGAGGACAAAGCTGCCCAAATCATTAGTTATAGGTAGCTATTGCTAGTAATTTTATGCCTATATAATGTGTTTAAGGTTCTCATTGTAATGGTAATTGTTTGATGATTTCTTTGTCGTTGTCAAAGCAGGGGTTGAATCCTATCACACAATCATGGAACAGGTGGTTCGCGGCTGTGTTTTGCCACTGCTCAGATTGCAGGTATGTGGACGACCATTGATAAACTTTCTAATGCAGTTGGTCTTATTATTAGCCCATAAAGGTATACTTAGCAACTACTACTTTGGTCTAATATTTTATTTCTTTTAATTTTGGCTTTTGTATTTTGTTAGGTTCATCTTTTGGTGGTAAACACAAATTCTGAAGTTGTCGACTTTGTTGAGGTAATTAGTTTTCATTTCTTACCGGAATATGGGTTCTTAAATGCATTAGTATTGCCACTGCCTGTGATGTTCATGCTCTCAACTTATGGATGTTGTAAAACTGATGTGACTGGTGGATCAACTTCAGACTATACTTACACTGAATGAGGTAATTTTAGTCGTTGTTACTTATCTGTATAATGTTGTTGATCGGTAATTAGAGCGATAAATGATGTCGATCAGAAAGATAAATATTGATATATAAAAAACACTATTGAGGTACTTCAAAACATATTTGTTCATCGTTAGCATACAATAATTTGATTATAATTCGTGTATGTAGACATGTTAACAAGTTTATTTATATGATGAACCGTTTGACCAATTTGAACCGTTCTTTTTCTTTGTGAATCTCCTGATCCCAAAACAGTTTTTGCAGGAGTCTTACTCAGGGATAAATCATTATAATCATGCTTCCTTTTCTGATGAGGCTATTTCTGTTATGATATGTTTATCAGGTACACGTACTTTCTTCATTTTCTTTTCAAAAGATATAGGCAATAAGGGTACAATTAAATTTATAGGTGGGTTCAAATCTTATTCACAGTCTAAGTCTAAAGAAGTAAATGATAATGCCAAAAAAGTAGATGAAAACATCTTGATTTGGTTTTGTTATGTATTATGGATCAACATAAAAGAAGTTTTGCCAAATGAATGCATCTTTTTATTTAATAACGACATAGACAAAGTTGGGATCTCTTGATTCAAGTTATTAGATTTCATTGCCCTTCGATTTGATAAATTTAGTTTTGTGTTTAGATTACTACAGTTCATGGGCATTTTGCGAGCTTAAGAGGATTGGATTGCATTAGCTATGCCTAATACGGGTCAGTTCATTAAATCTTAAATAACAAGAAATAATTAGTTCAAATAAGGCGATAAGACCGGTCTCATTTATGAGATGTATATTGAAAACTTATTATTGCATCCCATCATCAATTATCTTGAACATGTTATATCTTTTCTCTCGGTATGGGGACCAAAACTGTTGTATTATGAAAAAGTTGTTTGGATGCAGAGCCTAACAATGTATATATCATGGGAGATACCATCATGGAAACCAATACAACGTAAAATGGTTGCTGCTACCGCTAACACAAATCGTTGTTGCTATTGCCATATCTTGCTGTTGCAGTTACCGGGTCGATATTTGTTAACTTTCAACTTCAAATGCTCAATCATTAAGAACAACCAGTTATCATAGCGACTGGTTCATGTTAGGCAAGAAGGTTCTCAGGTATGTGTAACAGTAACAAAAATTATGCAACAAATAATGCAAAATAGTATTAATTATTATCATTTTATATGAAAAGGCGGGCTCCAGTTGTCGGCAACTCCTGCCACATACTACTATCTGAATCCACGCGTGGAGGAGGCGAACCATATCCGACAAGTGTAAGCCTACAAAAATCATTTCCTTCAGTAAAGAAAATCATAGGCGCATAATGAAATTAACATTTTGACTGAGCAGGTACCATGAGATGATGCTCCCGGCACCGCATTTGCAGATACCAGTAATCGAAGCTACTGATCAACTTGCGCAGAGGTAGTTAACACCTTTGAATGTGCTGAATCAAGCAGGTCCTGAAAGGTTTATGGTATGTCCCATATTTATGTTTTTTAAAGCATATTGACCAAGACATTTGTCACATTCTTCTGATCAACTATGCATCAACATTTGTCACTTTTTTAGCCCGGAACCAGACTCATTGTTTGCTACAAAAGTAACTGATTTACTGAGCTATATCCTAGAACCAGACCCGTATGTATTTCCACCTATAAAGTTCTCATATCCCAATCATGAATAAGATAATTTGGTACTTGGGACAGTTTGTTACAGAAAATTAATATTATTTAAGTTGTTGCTTATAAAAGTACACATTGTTTTTTTTTTTTTTCCTTTTCAGCTATACTTAAGTTGTTAATTATTCATAAAGTTCAAAAATGGATAAAAAGAGATATGGTCGGCCTATTTTGACCCGTTACACATTTATCCATTTTAGCACAATATGGAAACAAGTGATTTTGGATTTTTTTTGTTTAAGGTTTCCTTAATTATTTTTACAGAATTTAATGTAATGGATTAAGCGTTTTGCGGTTTAGGAAGATATAATGGTTGGATTATGTGTCTATCACCAAGAATGGCTTGTGGAAATGCTTTGAATCATCTATGGTGGGATCAGTTTCATCCAACAGCTGCTGTGAATGAGATATTGGCGGATAATGGAATTGTCAAGTGTTTGGATTTGCTTATGCCATATAAAATGTAAAAGAACACACTTTGTTAACAATCGGATAAATCGTCTATCGATTGTTACAAGTGGTGTGCAAGAGATCGAGGTTCCAAGACCTGATGGAGACATTCTTGGAGTGGCTGAAGGGTGGGAAGATGATGAAACACGCAATCCAAAAGTCCCTGCTATCTCTCATACAAGAGGTCTAACACCATTTGTCTTTGTTCCTTTTGAAGAGGTATGTCTATTGAGAAAATTTATATAGACTATAGACTTCTACTCTCTTCACAAACAAGTCCATGATTTTTTATTCCCAATTTTGCACGAGTAAATTTATTGGCTTACTAATCTGTGATAAAAGTTAACTTTGACGCCTGTTACATGGTAGACAATATTTTGTTGACGTAGCAATAAAAAGCTATAGGATTTTTCATGCAAAAAAATATTTAGGCCTTCTTAGATGAAAATAGTGAAAGTCCATAGGGTTTTCCTAAATTCTGCTTCTATAACTCTAACTGGTATACCTGATTACGGATGAAATTATTCGTTATAAAGATCCTTTCGTTAAGGATTAGTAAGTTACAAGATTCAATATGTTTGTTTGCTATTAAAACTAGACTTTCGGCAAATTTCAACCGAGGTGACCCATTCCTTTTAAGCAAATTACTATTGATACAGTTGGCAATGGTTATTTGCTTTGGATTTGCTTAGTATCAGTACGTATAAAGGTTTACTAAGGATTTGCCACCAATGGGCTTAAAGCTTCATAATTTTTGAATTACCTAAATTATAAAAACTTTACTAAGAATGCGAACCATTTAGATTTGGCCTCACGGGTTCTAATTTATTTTCAGTCTTTGTGAACCATCTGTGATATCATTTTGGACCACAATTCCCTTTTTATTAGCACGTGCGGCTGATTGAGATCCCTTTTTTCAGCATTGAGCTTCATCTTAGAGTCTTCCTTGGATCGATTGTCAACCTAACATTAACATCCAGAGTCAGGAACATTAATGGGAAGCCTTTTAGCTTCTCATTTGACATATTAGAGAGTGTGAAATAGCTAATAGGCCCACACCATTTAGTTTACTGAAATATTGCTCTCACCATTTAGATAATTATATGAGTAATCTTTCATTTTAGATGTATGGACAAAGTAGTATTGCATTTTCGTTTTTCATTTGATATGAATTCTTATGTATTTAACTATTAGAGAATGATCATGTTGCTTCCCTCATAATTGAACACCAAATGTTATAATCCTTATATAATTTGGCCAAAAGTTAGTTTATTAGTAGTATGTATCGCTGCTAATAAGTGTCTGTGTATACGTGATCTATAATAGGAACCGCATTTTGTTACAACTGCAGTATATACGTGTCTCCTCATGTTGATGAAATCTATAGCAACAGTGCAGATTCCAGATTCTTGACCTTCTCAACAAGTGCGGTAACTTCTGAGTTATGACAAGAATGATAACTACGTCGACGATACAAACAAGACAATACAAACAATGTTGTGTATAAAGTACTACTTCAACTATTAAAGTTCCAGTTTCATGGATGTTTAAAGTCGATAATTTAATTTTTGCTCAATATATTCATGTGAATACATATCAACTCAATTTTTTTCATTTGCTTAAAGGTGACTATTAATGTATTACTATTATGTTAGCTTTGTGACTTCTAATTGAGTTAACAAGTGTTTGACTCAAATTTCTTAAGTGTTAAAGCTGTGAATGGAGTCAATAATGTGATACCCATCGTGTAACAATATATGTGTTGTTTTTATCAGCAGTTCTCATATCCACAAGTCCGACGATAGTCTACTTTATTGAATTACTTATTGTCATTTCGAAATGATTTTGCAGGTATCATAACATGTTGTCTTGCATGTGTTGCCTCTGTCAGATTGCAGTGGTGTTGGACAAAGGTCGAAGTTGTAATCTATATTTTACTTATATGATTAATTATTAGTGTGTATTCTACATTTTGGAGCAATTTACTTATGATAAATGCATCTTATTGAGAGATGAGATTATTGACCTCACTTGAATACACAACTTGGCCGGAATCTTAGATGTTTAATAGTGTGATCGTTATTTTTTTTGGATAAATTGTGTTGTTTATTAGGCGCACATTTTTATTTGCTTAGGTACAATACCGTAGTAGTAACGAGTGTGGCATATGTTCCGCCGCAATGCACGGGTTGAAATCCTCATCCTATCACAAGCTTAAAAAGCATCTCTCGCTTTAACTGAACCATAAAGATATTGATTGCTTTAACTGAACCACAAAGATATTGAAAAACTACATGGCGAAAGATACCGAAAATAAAATATAGAGCAAATTGCATTTTCGCTACCTGTAGGTTGACCAAATTGCATTTTTGTAAACCATTAAACACAACATTCATTCATTATCAGTGGACTATTAGATGTGCACGACATGGATATTGGGTTTTTAATCAATAGGTGCTCACACACAGCATTTGCTACTCAAGACAATCATCATCGAAGGATTGAGTTTTGAATCGATAGGCGCTCACACACATCATTTTATGTTCAAGTCAATCTATTTAAGATTAGCTAACGCTATGGTTGTAAATAGATGGGCGGAACACACGTCTTTTGCTACTCAGCACAATAAATTTTGGAGACCCCAAGCTTGGACGTTTGTTAGTGTAATTGTAACATAAGAAATTTCTTATCTTATAACGGACGCATTGTCTCATTCTTTGTTTCATATTTTAAATGGGACAAATTTACGTTATTACATTTCTTATCATCTCATTTTTCTATTCTTTTTAAAAAGTACCCGCTGTCAACGGGTTTTCTAAGCTAGTTCAATATATAAAGGCAAAAAAAGAAATGCAGACTAACCATCGGTGTTTTGTTGGTTTCTGTTGGCAGTGCTCTTTGAGGAGCCGACTCTCCATGTCGCTTAAAGTTGGTGAATGCTTCATTTCATTCCATACACTAAGGGCCTCACACAATGCCCTGCGAGTGATGAAACTCACGCTTGCAAAATAGCTACAATAAGTTGGTTGCCACCAATCAGAAAACATAAGAAACACAACCATTTCAATTTGAATATCCCAATGTGATTTAGGTGTTTCAGTTACTAAGTCTATATACCACCACTTGCCTTATAATTTTAACATAATACACAACTAATAATAATATCTATACATTGCTTGCTAGTTTTCTAGTAATACAAATTGCAATTTGGTATGTGCCATATTCTTTAGAAATGCCATGTTAGGGCTAAACCAACTTGCCACAACCCGATAACAACACGAATCAAAACCACGTGTTTGGTCCCGAAACCTGATAACCCGATAACCTGATAACAATAACAACCCTATCCACAACATTTCTGATGTCAATGGTGATGCTTAAAATGGTATTCATCCAGGATAAACTGATTAGACTAAACATTTCCAGGTTACAACAACATTATAGCTACAAAACCATAAGAACCCGAATTTGGGCAAAATATAATCATAAGCAGATATTAACTTTGAATAAGCTGAGAATTGTATATACATACATAAAATTGAAGTTCATTCATCTGTAGAGACTATGTAAACACTTATGTGCTTAATCAGTAACCAAACATCAACAACACATAAATTTTTCATAAAAAAGCACACCTTAAAAAATTATGAATTTTTCAATCTAATCACATCTTAAAAAAACAAACTATAAATAGATTAAAAGAATCTCATACCATTGGAATCCTTGCTACACCGCCGCCGCCAATTCCACCGTCTCTTAAGAAACCCGCCGGCAATTCAAGATTTAAAGAACCCTCGAATCTTGTGTTGGGTGGAACCACAATCGATATGTGGCTACCTCGCCAAGATTTCCTACCACAAAATCATAACCAACAGTTAACCGCACTATAGAGCATAAATTTTAAAACCCACAAACTAAACACAATCAAATTCAAACCCACGAAATATCAACTTAATTAATCCCCAATTTCAATACCCATGAAATATCAACTTAATTAATCCCCAATTTCAATACTTAAATTTGGAACTAACCAATTTCTCAAAAACTCAATACTGAAATTTCAATCTAAACAAATCCTCAAAAACAAAAAGTAACCAAAAAAAAAATAGAAATAAGATCCTGTAAACAGAGTTTATAACCAACCCCAAATCCTAAAAACCCACAAACAACTCAAATATCAACAAACGTAAAGCATACTATATTTTCACAGCTTCAATAGCTGTAATCGATGACCACCCAAAACCAATCGGTTTGAACACTTGCTGGGATCATCTGGCTCCGTTGAGCACCTCACCGATCACCTCATATTATAATATAAACTATAGAACACAAAAATATCAAAATGACAAAACCTCAAACTGATAATCAAAAACACCAAAAATAACAAAAACCCCAAATAATAATAATAAAAAAAAAAAAAAAAAAAAAAAAAAAAAAACCTAATTTTACCTTTATAATTGTTAACTAAACTGCTTTTGTTGATCCTTCATGTGTGTTAAAACATCCGGATTTCTGTGAATCTAATTATTATTTTTTGGAGAAAAGAGGGAAAGAAAGGTGTGGCAATTTGTGGAGGGTTTTGGAATTTGTGGGGAGAGGAAGAGGAGTTTTATACTTGCATTACCAAAAAAAAAAAAAAAAAAAAAAAAAAACACTATATTACCTTTGACTACGGAATCATTGAGTTGACCAGAGATAGGGATGGGGAATCCCTTAAATTAGAAACCGGGGATGGAAGCGGGATGGTAACACCCGTCGGGTCCCCAAACCTGCACTCGAAAATTTTAGTGTTATACGTATAAACATAATTATCTTGAAAGTGAAAAGCGAAAACTGAATTTATTTAAGGAAATAAAATAATACACGCTTGGAAACTTAATTATGTACCTATTAACGGAAACTATTCAATCATTATAATTTTAGAAAGTATTCAATTATATAATGTACACGGCATGAAACTTAAGCCACTATAAAATTCAACAATGTGTGTATATTTATTTAGGGAAGGGATCCGGTAAATTCAACAATGTATGTATATTTATTTAGAAAGTATTCAATTCTATAATAGATTTATTCTCCAAATAAATTTTTTGTTATAATCTTTCACAATGAAAGTGGGCCAGCATGAATCGAAAGTGAATCATGACAAAAAAGATGCGTTTCACTTAATAATACCCAATGATAGACCTCACATTAATATATTTTTTCACATTGATCAAGTAAATTAATAATTTAATATATTCTTTCGCATTGATCAAGTATAATAATAATAATAATAATAGTAATAATAATAATAATAATAACAACGTTTGAACGTAAAATAATAATAATAATAATAATAATAATAATAAAACTATCACTCTATTTTTTATTTAATATTTTGAATAAAATAAACTTTTTAATAAAATACTTTTTTCTACTATTCCATTATCTTTTATTCTTAAACCAAATCCAACTCTAATTCTAAACCCTTGTAAAACAATTCATTGAATTAAGGATTTGCATTTGATAGTATGTTGAGTCAAAGTACACATTTATAGGATATTTTCTAATTGAGTGGCGGAGTTTGAAAAATTTTTGTGGGAGAGCCGAAACAAATTTTTTTCGAAAAAAATATTAGATGGGAGGGCTGAGATTTTTTTTTTTTTTTTTTTTTTTTTTTTTTTTTCACATAAAATCGCAAATAATTACACGCCTAGGGGGACCGGGACCTTTCCCGGACCTCATATAGCTCCGCCTATGTTTTAGTTTAGTGCCGGAGCTAGAAAAAATTTTGTGAGAGGCCCGAAACAAATTTTTTCTGGAAAAACATTAGATGGGAAGGCCGAGACGAGTTTTTTTTTTTTTTTTTTTTTTTTTTTTTTTTTTTTTCACATAAAATCGCAAATAATTACACGCCTAGAGGGACCGGGACCCTTCCCCGTCCTCATGTGGCTCGGCCTATGAATCACGTATAAAAAAGATTTGTGATCTACTAAGGGTACGTTTGGTTTGTAAGCGGGATTGAAGTTGAATTCAAATTTGAGAAATGTGTGAAAGAAAAAAAGGAGATAGAAAATTAATTGATATTTATTATGTATATGTTTAATTACTTTATGTATTTGTTTGAAATAAAAAAAGTAATAAGAAAAAAAATAAATAATGTGTGGTTGAAAAAATTCTATCAAATAAAAAATATTTTTTGATTGGGTGTCATAAAACCCACCAAGATAAGGTGGATTCAAATCTATCAAATTTTCATTCATTTGTTCTCAAATTATGAACCCCAATGACAACCAAACAAGTGATTCATTTTTCCTTTTAGTGAAACCACACCAATCCTCTCAACCAAACATCACCGATTTATATTTATAAATCAAGTTTTAGTTTTTCTTAATTAATAAATCAGTAATTACCTGTTTTTGATGTGAGTGTACATTCGTTTAAGTCAAGGGTTAACTAAACGAGGGTTCCACAGAATCTGATCCCATCAACCAATCAGTCCATCAAAGACAACAACTCTAAACCTCGTTCTGATCCCATCAATAGAGTTAAAGAACACAATGAAGGCATTGGGATGTTGGTTAATGTTGGTTGGTTCATTGAGATTAGCCTCTGTTTGGTTCGGTTTTGTAGACATTTGGGCTCTCCGTCGTGCTGTCTTCTCCAAAACCACCAGTAAGTCACTTCACTTTCCTTCTTTCTTTTTTCCAATAACATTTTTTTTAAAACTATTATTAGCATTCAATTCTAGTCAGTTCAAGTTCAATATAATGCACTTAATAGTGGTTTTGGATTTTGATAACAACATTTGGATGTGTTTGGGATGAACCTTATTAGGGGGTGTTTGGCTAAGCTTATATAATGGGCTTACGAGATTATTAACTTATATGACTCAAATAAACTTAAACTGAGGGTTTTAGCAAAGCTTATATCGGTGAGCTTACGAGTATATAAAGGGTTTTGATAAGCCCCAAAGTTGTGGCTTTTTTAAGAGGATTGGAGTTGTATAATGTGTTTTGTCACAAATTACCATTTCACTCTCAATTATACCTAATTTAAGGTTCATATTTTTTAATCGATGCCCTTTTTGGTCATTTACCAACATATACTAAACCAAACAATTCAATTAAACATAAGAGCTTCAGGAATCATAACATGTTATAACACCAACACCCCCGCCACGTCAGCGCCACATCATTTAAACACCATCTAATCATAACACCCAATAACACCACCTTTTGGGACCCACTTTAAAAAAATATAAATATATACAAAACCAACGCAAGCCACAACTTGGCCATAACACCAAATAACATGTGTGAGGAGTAATAACTTGGCAATAACACCATGTTTTGCATTTTTGTCCTTGGCCACAACGCAAGTTAATATGGAAACGCAAATCAAAACGCAGATCCAACGCAAAGGGGGTGGAATTAGTGTTAACGCCATAACACCGTTATTTTTTGTCCACATAGACCATAACGCCACTTTCGCGTTATCATTCCCTGAGCTCTAAAATCTAAACACTTAAGATAGGCTTATGGCATGAGCTTACCCAAACACCCCCCGAGCTTGAGCTTTTAAGATAAGCTATAATAAGCTTCTATAAGCTCAAGCTAGAAACTAGCTTTTCAAAATGAGTAGAGTGTGATTAGTTAAATTACTTAAAAACCTTTCAAACTATTATAACTAATGTGGAAAACTTTGAAGTTCTGGCTTCAACTGATTTGCCAGACAACTCCATTAAAATAAAAACTTCAAAACCTCATCTTCGAGCTTATAACATAAGCTTTAGGCAGCTAATTTTGCCAAACACACCCTAGCTTCTAGCTGTTGTATGAGTGTTTGACAATTTTCATTATCTAAGGTTTTAAGTGGTAAAATATTAAAAGTAATATGCTACTCTATAAGCTGATGTGAAACTGAATATTTGACTAAAATCATCAGAATCAGTTTGTCCCATCCAAACACTTAGAACTCGGTAAATGCGAAAACACAAGAAAAATGCATTCCCAAACACTCCGGTAAATTGTAGTTCTAGCTTGCGAATATGGGATATAAAAGGGTGTTTGGGGTTGCTTATTTTTTCACTTTTGCAAATAGTAAAATGGAGTATTTGGATCATCAAATTGCTTCTACTTAACTACTTACTTCCGGCAAAATAAGTAGTTTTTAATAAGGGTGGGACATGCTCATTTCAAATTGCTTGTTTGAGAGGTCCTTTTTTTTTTGCAATTTCGTACAAAATAAGCCCCCATGATTTTTTTTTTTTTTTTTTGAATCCTTTTCTAGGTCAAAATTATGTATATTTGTGTTGGATCATTACTTGTTATAAACCAATATGTAAATCTAGTTAGGTTTCAATACTCTGTTTCAAAATGGTATTTAAAATTTTTGCAAATACATGAAACAGTTTTACTAAATTACGTACCAAGTCAAACTTTGTGACTCAAATAGAGAACAAGACAGTTGTTATATTTAGCAGATAGCAATTTCCTTACTTTTGTCTCTTTTGTGAATGAAATTTTGCATTAGATGTTTAAGATACAGATTCATTTCCACAGTTAACCAGAGTTTTTTTTGTCATTATGAATTTAGTGAAGTTCTTTTTTTGTATATGAAAAAAATATCAACTTTTTATATACTATGCAGTGACTGAAATCCATGGGAGGACGTTTGGTGTATGGACACTGCTCACTTGCACTATGTGTTTCCTCTGTGCATTCAACCTTGACAACAAACCGCTTTATCTCGCAACCTTTCTATCCTTCATCTATGCCCTAGGTCACTTCTTGACAGAATACTTTATCTACCACACCATGGCCATTCAAAATCTCGCAACTGTTGGTTTCTTTGCAGGTAATATTCTCTCATTAGAATCACATGATATTATTTTGTTTGTTTCTTTTAAGCTCTGCTTTCATAACCTTTGTCCATTGCAAAATGGGTTTTGTATTTATCTAATAAGTCTCGCTAAATAGGCACATCGATAGTGTGGATGTTACTACAATGGAATGCACATAAGCCTCAAACAACGTTGAAGAATGAATGAAAATGTTCAAGATTGGTGTAATATCTTCATCTGATCTGTATTCTGTTTTGTGACAATATTCATTTGTAACTTTCCTGCTATATGACATTAGATTCTGAAGAGATTTATGTTTGAGAGAACGCTTGTTAGTTGTTTTAGAAATGACTTATTTTGTAGCAGAAAGGACTTGTATCAGGCTTAGTTTTGTACCAGAAAAAACTCGGGTGCTCTTGTGCTTATAATGAAAGGCTCAACATTTCCAATATCAAACCTTAAATGCTCCATATTGGTACCATTGTAATAACCATCTTTTCCACTTTTCCTACATCGGTTAACTGCAAATTGTGGTTCGAATTGTGTATACTATAAGTGGATATATAGGCCCAAACCCGGTTTGTGAGCGTAAGGTATCTAGGGTTTTACCATTATAATTAATGGTCATTAATAAAATTACACCTACTTCTAACATACACCACATTTCATTGTTAAAATCTTTAAATTGATGTTTTAGAATACAAAAACATGGTAATCAAATACAATGCAGAAACATCTTAGGTAATAAAAATGAAATAGTTACTGAACTTTCAACTTTTTTTCTTTTTCATTTGCATATCTCAATGAAACATCTTATTAATAAAATTCTTCGAATATGAGTTCGAAGTATCCATCACGCCAACTCTCTTAATTATGGTCCCTCCAAATGACTAATAGGAGAACTATTAGACAATGACTCATAGTGTTTGGTTAGGTGACAAAATTATTGCAACGTGCAAAAGAAATAGCACGAAAATGTGAACTAGTAAGGTTTCTGACCAACAACGTTACCGGGAGGGTCATAATTGCAAACAATAATATAAGCCCAGCCGTTGCTACATAAAGCCCTACCACATCCAACGCGTTCAGAGTTTGCCCAAACAATTTGAGTATAATGACCACACATCTTAATGCACTTGTTTTCATTGTAGTCATAGTCGAGTCGCTCATCAAGCCACAATTGGACTGCCATCGAACCATTGATGGCTCCTTGTGCCATATTCTCACCGCACCTGTCAGAATGAATGAGACTACAATCGGGCGTCCTTGTTTCGGCCCAAGCTTGTGCAACTTTAGCCAATTCATCGTCCCAACACAAAGGTTTCATACCTAATACTCTTCGGATACAGTTATGGGCATGAACGTAGTCATCTGGTGTGTTTCCTGGCTCCCCGTACGTTTCGTGAGCATGTGATAAATGTAGAATTGCAAATGATATAGCAAGAACAAGCGAAATGTTACGCAAATTTCCCATGTTTCTGTATGAGGTTATGGTTTTGATTATGTTTTGAGTGACATAAACGGGTATTTATAGTGTGAAGTTTGTCCCAAATATTGAGAAGTCAAAATGCAAAAGCAAAAAGTGAGGAAAAATAATAGGAAAGGAAAGGACATTGATGGAGCAAAATGTTTCAATACTATTACACTTAACCGAAATTTTTGGCAAAAACACAGAACCACTAGTAAATGATCCTAAACGTACGAACTATACTAATGATATAACTCCAACAAACATCATTCGAATTAATCGGATTGGGTATCCTAATTATATAAACAAGGGATATATTACTGGAATACTGGTATCCTTTTATTTTGTCCTCCACCCATCCCACTCTGTTGACAGTATCCTAATTATATTAACAAGGGATATATTATTGGTATCCTTTTATTTTGTCCTCCACCCATATTGCCCAGTATAAAACTGTTTTCTATCTATTTTGTATTTCCTATCAGTTTAATATTTTTTACTTATTAAACTTTATATTTTCTGTTCTCTACTTCCAGGTTTTTTATTTTATTTATTTATTATTATTATTATTATTATTATTATTATTATTTTTAACAAAATTCTAAAAAATAAATTAAAAAAAATGAAGCCACTTGTAATTTAAGGGGTACATATAAACTTTCCCTATAAAAAATTGCGATAATGTGTTGCATGGAGTTGAGATCAATAAAACCTCAAATTTTTTATATAACTAATGAATCAATCATGATCATCAATTTTTTATTAGTGAAAAAAAAATAAAAAACTTTTCACATTTTTTTAAGAAAAATAAAATATCTTGTAAACGATGTTTCGTTAAGCGACAAAAAAATACACCATCGTCACGAGAATATTTTTATCTTTACGTAGACGGGCACTTCGATATATTTTCGACAACATTTTTTTTCGAGTTTAATTTTTAATGATAAAATTTGCGTCTGAAAAAATCACATTATGTCTCACGTATAGAGGATAGACAACTTAGGTTGCAATTCACCTACGTCTCACGCAGAGTGAATGGCAATTTCAAGTGTAGGGATGGCAATGGGTCGGAGAATTTCGGGAATTTATTTTCCGATACCCATCCCCGTTTCTTACTTTTATCCCCATCCCCATCGGGGAATAGTTTTACATCCTCATCCCATCCCCAATGGGGATCGGGGATCCCCGCGAGAATTCAGGGATTTTCCATCCTTATCAAGAAAACATAAAAAATACACGAAGTCATTGAAAATATAAAGAATTTGATCGTAAAGTGTCTCAAGAAGTGGACATCACGCATACTTAAATTAGTAACAGTGTTAATCCAACTTTAAAACATCGTAAGATATTGAAACAACAGATAAAAAATAAGAATAACGTGCATTGTATGTGAGTATTCGGACAAAACAATGGTTAATTAATACGTAGTATATAATAATTAGTGTTTAATGGTTTATACTTTTAAAGCTATTTGATCACTTAAATATTACACATGCATATACATTACATGTCAATGTTCATAGAAATATTCATACAAAAGTAAATATTGTATGGTTATACACATAATTTTCATATATCTATACATTAAAAAAAATCGGGGCCGGGTTCAGGTTCGAGGATTGATGTTATCCCCATCCCCGATTACGTAATTTGGGGATTCTTCATCCCTAGTCAAATAGGAGATTCCTCAGTCAAATCGGGTTTGGGGATCGGGTCCCCAAGTGTCCTCACAATCTGATGGCAATGACTTACATTTTATGGGTATATAAGTATTTTGATAAAACAATTGAATCAAAAAGTGTAAAAAGAAGCATACATACATTCTTTGTAGCACAAGTTAAAAAATATTTTCTTAACTTACGTCTAAACCTTGTTTTAATTTTATGTGTCAACATGTCCATTTTATTCTAATATGCAGTCTAACTGGATATAAAATAAAATAAAAGAAAACCATAAAATGAGACGCAACTTAATTAACAATTAAGTGTTTTATAAACAATGTCATCGCACGTTTATCACGAGAGAAAATTAAAGGTTAACCAAACCCTAAATTGACACCCTCAAAAGGTTATAAAAACTCAAGTATTTCAATCATTAACAAAATAGTGCAATGGCACGTTTCCTCACGGGAAAAGATTAAAGAATAACCAAATCCTACACCATATTAGTTTAAAAACCAAGTGGTTCAGTCATAATAAAACAATGCAAGAACTTTAGTTAAGTTTAATGTTTTATAAACCAATGTACTTGCATGTTTTTCGTAGAAAAGAATTACTGCACAAACCAAAGCCAATGCATTTACAACGGTGTAAGACATTACTTTAAGTATTAAATCATATTTCAACTATTTTAATTCCATTTATTTCCAAAATTGTTTGCAATTCACACATGTTACAACAAAATATAAAAAAGAAAATATAAGAAACATAAACATAATCATATTTGTCATGCAAAACCTCAACCAAAAAATTTCTATGCATTGATTCATGAGCTATCACGAATCTGAAAGGTCAACTAAGGGTCAAACCAACACAACTAAACATAAAGCTCCCACTTGTTGTTAGACATATTCCAAAGCAAGTAGAACCCTTAAGCCTAAAATCCCAGCATCTTTTTTGAGAAGAAATATCCACTTGAGGGCCCAAAACGTACAAGACGCTGATTTTCCCCGCTCAAAGTACTAAACTACAAAGTTTTATCCCTCTGTACCCAATTTTGTGGTCTGATTCTCTGTCAAACTTCGGAAATTAATTTTTCTTTACACATACCTCCAACAGGTCTGCTTTGCACTTCCACCTTTAATGTGACGCCATTCCATATCGAGCAATGGTTACAATACGATATTCGTCATGGTTTACTACTAATCTAAATGTATGCAAAGGGTAGAGGGAATGTGTGTCCTTGTGGGTTAAAAACTATGGGTAAATAATGGGCTACTATTTATAGGAAAACTATTCAAACAGCCCGTGGATTTGGCGGAACCAAATGCAGGGTTCCATCCATTGAACCATTTGGTTCCGCCGGTCTCTGATAGGCAATCTTCTAAATATCTTTCCATATCTAACCAAGATCTTACACAATCTAATTCTTTGCTTCAAGATCTTTCGAAGATATTACCTAAATCTCACCATGATACATTGAATAAGAATCTAACCAAAATATGTAAGAAATCTACCAAAGTTAACTTTGAGATTCTAGAGATCTTTCAAAGATATGCATATGATGTATGCCATGATGTCATGTATATATTTCTATTTTAAGAAATAAAAATGTAAACATGTAAATGTATATATGTCTATCCTATGTGTATACTAGCTTAACTAATATATGTTTACTAATTTGTATCATGTTAGTTTGACACCTAAAGTGTACTTATCCTATTAATCTTAGGAAACATGATGTGCAAGTAAGAGTACTTGAATATACAGAATGTGAAATGAGGTTCTAAGTAGAATGGTTAGCCTTTTAAAATACTTAATGACCTAGCCGTATTTTAAACATTCTAAATGGTTTGTTAAGGGTTTGATCATAATGCCACATAACAAACATGTACGAACTTGTGTTGTACCATACGAGGACTTGAGAAGTCGAGAGGTGTTGAATGTATGTTGAGACAAAATAAGATTACGAGTAACTTGTACATTTTATGTTATGTATCAAGTTACATGTTTGTTATCAATTAAAACAAACGAGACTGTGTAGATTAAATATCGTTATTTTTGCACTAACAGTACTAAAACAAAACCAAAACAATGGCAAAATCTCCCAGAAAAACAATTACAATAATTTAATAAACAAACACGCATGAATAGGCTAGGTTTTATTGGTTTTACACATCCCATGTATTAACATATTAACAATATGAAATATTCCAGAGGTTGGCTTATTATCCATGACAAATTTCCATGGATCACAATTAAACGACAAGTAATATAAAGATAAGCCAAAAAACGAAGAATTTAAAGCAAGTAACCACCCCCCCCCAGGTCATGCACATGTAAAACCCACATCATAGGATTTTCATGTAATGATTTTTAAGAACTTATATGGTTGAACTTGTAACACCCCAACCCGATAAGGGTAGAAGTATTACATTACAGTGACATATCAGAACAAACACAAGCATACGATTCATACATACAACGAAATTCAGGGTTACAAATGAAAATCTGAAACTACAGGGTTACAAAACAATAAATACTATGTCTAATAAAGTGAAACTTCATCTAATCGTCTCTAGTCCAAAGCATAGTCTTCTAAGTCCAGTCACACTCTCTTCCCATAACCCAGCTTCCTACTAAAACCTGCCGCAGGAAAAGGAAATGCGGCTGAGCTTAAAAGCCCAGTGAACAAATACATATACAAAGCAATGATAATGAAACAGAACTGAAATATAGTGCATTGGGGAAATAGGATAAGGAATAAACAAATGAATAATAGAAATGAAGGAATAGGATAGTCCTCCACCACGAGCCCAAAACTCAAAGTCATATCTCAAAGTCATAAACCTTCAATTCATAATCTCACAATCAGAGGGGATACCTCTCAGGCAACCAGATAATATGAGGGGTATCCTCATGTATCATAAGGGTGGAGTGATCAGCTCCCAGGGGTTGTGAAGGGCATGTATAGCACACAGTACCAATCACCTCAAAGTCAACTCAAAGTCATAGTTAAATCCACTAAGCATACATGTCTAGGATTGCAACCCATACGCCCCTTACTCAAAGTCAATCTCAAAGTCATATACTCAAAGTCATAATGGCCATAATAGTAATCATCAAAAGGGACGGCGTGAGAAATCACTCACCCACACATGAGTCATGCCAGTGGTGCATCACAGACATGCCTATGGTGCCTCCATAGGTAGGAGAAACATAAATGGCTCGGGTATCAAACTAAGAGTCAGGTCTCAAAGTCATGCAAAAGGTCATATAGCAAAGGTGTATCTCAGAATCATATCAAAGGTTCATAATAGCAGTTCATAACAAAGGGTTCATATCAGAAATAGTATTCAAGGTCCAATCAGAGTTTATCAGGTCAAAGTTCATATTCAAAAATCAATTCATGGTCCAGTTCAAAAGTCCGTTTCAAAAGTTTCTATTAGAAGTCCAATTTAAATAATCTTTTAAAACAATTTTCATAAAAATGGTCTTTCAAAATATAGGGTTCATGAAAGTTAAATAACCTTTCTTTAAAAAAGAAATTTAGCATCATTTATAAACATCTTTTCAAATCGGTTCTTCTCAAAACATTTCCATGGCATAATTAAAAGGTTTTCATAGCATGGTTTCATAACGGAGGTCATATCAAGTGGGATCAACAGAGAAAGTTCAAGTAAAGGGGATCATAGCAATGGCATCAATTCGGGAACTAACGAATCAGAATATGAAAGAGATCATGAGAAACCTTATGAGAAAGGTCAGAATATCTGTACCTCAATCGCCATCGAAATCATAACATACGTAAGCATATGAAAACACTCCTTCTTCAACGAATCTACACGAATTAATGATCGGCTTATTATTAATAACTTATTCAATTCAGATTTCTCATTTTAGTCGGCTTTCCAGTTTTAGTAACTTTCCATTTAAAGTGACTTTCCACTTTTAGCAGGTTTCCATAAATAGTAAGTTTCCACTTTTAGAAAGTTTCCATAATTAGAAAGTTGAGTCATTATTAATGGAATCAAAGTATCTTTTAACATATTTACACATTTGGTCCTTAGGGTTTCATAACTTTACCTTTTACACCCTTATATTTCCAAAATTACACTTTAAACCTTTTAGTATTCAAAGTTACACTTTAAACCCTTAACTTATCCATTTTATATAATGATCCCTTATTTTATCATGTTATACGAATATACCTTCAAGTATTCACAATTTACACTTTAAGTCCTTCAAGTTATCAAAGTTACATATTTACCCCTTTAATTTACAATTACAACTTTTAATTCTTAATAATTACATATTAAGCCATTAATTTACCAAATTAGCACATAATCCCTTGAATACTTTTAAATACTCAAAACAGTTCCAAGTTTCTGAAAATTACATTTTTAGTCCCTCTCTTTTAATTAATTACAAATCGCACCAATTAAATACAATTAATTCATTTTCTTGTAATATTTACACTTAGAACCCTCAAGTTATATTTTTCCCATATTCCTACTGATTTATATGACATTACAAAAATATCCCAGAAGTTTCAAAGTTGGCAAAACACACCCTTATACTATTAATTTTCCAATCGGTTTATATTAAAAATTAGCCAAAACTATAACAAACCCTAAAATCAAATGCTAATCATTACCCCATGATTCTAACAACCTTAAACCATCATTAATTACCAGATCTCATGCCTCAAACTCTAACCCTAATCGATTTAGGGTTTTCTTTTATTTTTCCTTTTATTTTCTAATTAGCTGATTTATAAATTAATTAATAATACAATATTTAGGCCTCCATAATTCTAACCAATATTTTTCTGAGATTATACATATTATATAGAGTTCATAAAAATTAGTGTTCACGTCCAGAAAATTCATGTATAATTATTTAGAGTTTTGTGGCGTTTTTGGGGTTTAAATTCGTAAATCATTCATAGAACATGCATGGATCGAACCAAACATTTTATTTGATGTTTATAAGGTATAAAGGACCTGAGAAAAATACCAAATCAAGAATGGAACGTGTAGAGAGGGCTGTACAAATTATAGCATACGCGTAGAGCCAAAACGATCCAAAAATCACCATGACTTCACCAATAATCTTCCAACCTTGAAACCAATTTTCGTGGGTCTTATATGATGTAAGGAACATCAGAAAAATAAGAAATCATTTTTATAGAGGTCGTATGAAGCATAACGAATTTACCTTTGTTTTAGGGCTCGACACAAAGAAAACAATGCTACGATCGTGTAAGGCTTCAACAATTCGAATGGGATTTTTCTTGGCTTCTTAGGATGTTTATGAATCACAGAAAAATGCTTGAGAGTGATGGGAGAGTCGAATGGAGGCTAAGAGATTTCTTTGGTGTGTTATTTTTCAATCGGTAATTAGGGTTTAGTGTAAAAAAGGTATGGATTGACTATAAAAGATGGAATGCCGTGTGATGGGGGCCTTGGGCCAGAAATTTCGAAATTTTTGGTTGACAAAATATCCTTGGTGATTATCTTCCTTATTTGCACAATTTGAATCAAATTAAATCTCCTTAAAATTTCTTTTATCTCATTCGGCCCTTGTAGGGGTAATTTGGTAATTTTACTACTTGTATAAATGTTAAATGTAATTGTTAAAATTATTTAGATACATAACTTGTGCATTGTTTGAAGTTTGGGATTTATTTGGTACTTTAATAAGCTTTTAATTAAATTTCAAATTGGTAAGGGCAATTTGGTCTTTTCACATGTTCTCAGATTTTAGGTGTTACAACTTCTTCCCCTCTAAAAAGAAAAAATTTCGTCCTCGAAATTTGAAGTCGCAAAGTTAGACGAAGTCGTAACAAACCGCAAAAGTCGTCACAACATTCTCACGCCCGGGGAGGTTCTTCCAAAAGATATTCAGACCAACTGGTTTCTCATGACTCGTAATTATTGTCAAAACAGTTTCAGATTTCTCAGAAGGGCATATCATAATGAATTTGAATCAAAAGGATAATGTACCAAACATAACGGATGATAAACGAATTCTCCAGGAAGAGGTATAAAAATACATAGGATTTTCATCGAATTGATTAGGCGAATCAGATGAGAATACATTGAATTGTAGCAACCATGGGGTGATATACGGTTTAACCCTTCAGCTTCTCAGATAGTCTCGGCTTTTAGATAACCTTCCAAAGGTATTCTCATAAACAAACAGGTCTCATTTCCTCAAAGTCCACAATCACATATTTTACTCATAGCAGATCATAATGAACAACTTCACGAATGCGAATCGTATACGGACAGAAAGCATATCGTTAGATATCGTCAACGGCAGAAATTTCATAATGGAACCTAAGATCCTTATCAGAAGTTGCAAAGATCAGCAAAACATGTGTCGAGAGTCCAAACGTATCGAATCGTATAACAAGGACAACATATCAAACGTATAGGTAGAATGAACCTAAAGTCTCACTAAACTCAGATGATCTTGATCAGATGCCAGAATTCTAAAGCTTCTAAGGCACTTCTTAAAATATCATATGCCCACCATAAGTGCACGCTATATGATGTAAGTATTATCACGTTGGCCAGGCGTCATAATACTGGCATCATATACATATGCCCTCATGATGATCATACTTTATCTCAAGTCGTAAACACCCAAACTTATTTAAATCCACCTAGTCCACCTATAGTCTCAGAGGTCACCAAAATCAAACAACATAACTAAGAGAACGAAATTACTCGAAGAGTAACGGAGATCCGAGAATGTCATTCAAAATTAAGGTACGTCATCAGTAACGTCAATTCTTTACAGCATCATCTCGTCTAAACACAATGTCCGCTTTCAAATCCGTCCACTCATTTACAAATTTCAAAATTTCTTCCAAGTTGGAGTAGTCTGTTTATTCTTGTCCGTCTTACCTCATGATTAAGAGAATTTAAAATTCGAGTCTGGTTCCTCAAGCCTTCAGCAACTCTTCTTGGTACTGTGGCGTCGTAGCGGCAGTCTCTGTCACGATCACTGTGCATCCCTCCATCCGCAGGTCTGCTTCTGCTCTCAATTCATCTTAGTACAACTAAAATGAATAGAGAAACAAGACTGCGTTTCTTCGACAGGTCTTCTAACATAGCTCCAGGTTTTAAGGTACATGATGTTGTTGTCGACTCCAGGTTGTGTGTTGAATGGTTCGTCTTCTTTGGTCTGGTTGTCTTGGTGCCCAAACTGAAATCTTCACGTGTTGCGTGATGCATGATTGAGCACTATCCTAGTTCCTCACTTCTTCTTGTATGCTTCTTCCATGGTAATGCTTGTCGCAACCATCTTCTACGACTCTTCCACCAAGTTTCTAACTCCGATAACGATCTTCGATCTTGGTCCTTCTTGTGAAAGCTCTGTCTTTACATTATACAGGGTAGTGTTGTCTATTATGCTTTCTGAACGTCAATCAAATTTCTCTTCCAGAACAAAGGGTCGTCTCACCAATAATCTCTATGTTCTTCTTTCGTTTTAGAACACAACACAATGTCATACTATGACAATTTGTCCAAAACACGCGAAAAACATGATTATTCTAGCCAACACCATTGGCATCATTCAAGTTCATAAATGTTATAACGAGTGCAAAGGAAACTTCAGAAATCATCTCAGGGAATTTTTACATCGCCTTCTTTCTTCTTCAGGAACTGAAATACTTCCCAAAGGTTACTCTTGGTTAGTTAACCCCCTTCTTAGAAGTTTTTGTGGTTGCTTCTTCAGTCCTTCAAATCTAAAATGATGCAATCAGACGCAGAGTTTCAAAGGAAGACCAAATTAATTATTGATACGCGGAAACAGATAATGATTAGTGATAGTGGTACGTTTAAGTTCACGATTGTCGATACGTCATCGCATACTTCTCTCGTTCTTCTTCATAAACAAACAAGAGCATCTAAAGAGAATCACCAAGGTTAAAAATCATATTCCATCAGCTCCTTCAATCTCTCAACTTCTATGGCACCATGGTTTCTTCACTGATATCAGTTCAATGTCCACTCTACTTCTTAAGCAGGAAGGAGTACCAAAAGGTTCATCAGAGAATACCGGAAAATCTTCGTATGACAAAATATTTCCCAATAGTAGAACTTTCCAAGGGTTGATAATAATGGTTTTCAGGACAACTTGGTAATCACATGAGTTTGGGGTAGGTGTTTCCATAGTGACAGAAATTTTAGCAGATGTAGAGAGTCATCATAATGGAGTAGGGTGAAGCAGATTTTTAAGGTCACATTTCAGATATGGTAGTCTATGGTATCTTCACGAATAGCCATTTAGTCCAAAAGACCGTACAATCAGACATCTCAAAGTCAAAGGATTCATAGAGTGAATACAGTCGTCAAATCATACAGATAGTTCATATATCAGAGTCAAGTGCATGGTTCAACAAAAATGTTGGGATGGATAAACGAACAGCTCAATGTGTGGGAATTTCGTTTAGCTTCTTAGCATAAGTAGCAGGTAGGATGTGTATCATTGGTAATACGAATATCGTATAATCGTCAATTGTGAGAGGTACAGAATCTCAGTTATCAGCATCATCATGCTTAGTTAACAAATCCATATAGAGATAGTATTTACATCATACCCTTCCAAAGGAAACGGTTGGCAGAACAAGGTTCATCATTCAAAGAGAGGAAACAAAACTTCTCATATTCGTGGTTCATAATTACCAAAATTCTCATAGGAGTAATAATGGATCATATAGAGTTAAGTAGTATCGGATGATACATTCATACCCAGCATAAGTAATGAATTTACAGAATGTGTCGAACACATTGTGGTTGAATGACCTACGATGTGGTCGAAAAGGTGTCAAACAGCTTATCAAACAAATCGGAGGCGGAGATCAAAATCTGAAGGTGAAACTTAAATGTGTAAGGTATCCAGGTAGCCTTTCGAGGTATTCCAAACTTACTTGGTTACTAAGCTTAAGTTGCAAAACTTCTAACTTCTGAAACAAAGGTCCTTATAAGGCTTATCTAAGAGTAAAGGCACGATCAGAGTGATACGGAAGCAAATGATACTTACATAAATGTCTTAGTCTACCCATTCCTCACTGGTAATAACTTAGGTTCCTATGGGGAATCCTAATGTAAAGTTTCAAAGGTTGTCTTATGAGCGCCTACAGTGGAAACTTAGGGGTCCAAACTTCACAGGTCAAGGGTAAATGTATTACGAATCGCAACCTGTCTCTGATACCATAATTGTAACACCCCAACCCGATAAGGGTAGAAGTATTACATTACAGTGACATATCAGAACAAACACAAGCATATGATTCATACATACAACGAAATTCAGGGTTACAAATGAAAATATGAAACTACAGGGTTACAAAACAATAAATACTATGTCTAATAAAGTGAAACTTCATCTAATCGTCTCTAGTCCAAAGCATAGTCTTCTAAGTCCAGTCACACTCTCTTCCCATAACCCAGCTTCCTACTAAAACCTGCCGCAGGAAAAGGAAATGCGGCTGAGCTTAAAAGCCCAGTGAACAGATACATATACAAAGCAATGATAATGAAATAGAACTGAAATATAGTGCATTGGGGAAATAGAATAAGGAATAAACAAATGAATAATAGAAATGAAGGAATAGGATAGTCCTCCACCACGAGCCCAAAACTCAAAGTCATATCTCAAAGTCATAAACCTTCAATTCATAATCTCACAATCAGAGGGGATACCTCTCAGGCAACCAGATAATATGAGGGGTGTCCTCATGTATCATAAGGGTGGAGTGATCAGCTCCCAGGGGTTGTGAAGGGCATGTATAGCACACAGTACCAATCACCTCAAAGTCAACTCAAAGTCATAGTTAAATCCACTAAGCATACATGTCTAGGATTGCAACCCATACGCCCCTTACTCAAAGTCAATCTCAAAGTCATATACTCAAAGTCATAATGGCCATAATAGTAATCATCAAAAGGGACGGCGTGAGAAATCACTCACCCACACATGAGTCATGCCAGTGGTGCATCACAGACATGCCTATGGTGCCTCCATAGGTAGGAGAAACATAAATGGCTCGGGTATCAAACTAAGAGTCAGGTCTCAAAGTCATGCAAAAGGTCATATAGCAAAGGTGTATCTCAGAATCATATCAAAGGTTCATAATAGCAGTTCATAACAAAGGGTTCATATCAGAAATAGTATTCAAGGTCCAATCAGAGTTTATCAGGTCAAGGTTCATATTCAAAAATCAATTCATGGTTCAGTTCAAAAGTCCGTTTCAAAAGTTTCTATTAGAAGTCCAATTTAAATAATCTTTTAAAACAATTTTCATAAAAATGGTCTTTCAAATTATAGGGTTCATGAAAGTTAAATAACCTTTCTTTAAAAAAGAAATTTAGCATCATTTATAAACATCTTTTCAAATCGGTTCTTCTCAAAACATTTCCATGGCATAATTAAAAGGTTTTCATAGCATGGTTTCATAACGGAGGTCATATCAAGTGGGATCAACAGAGAAAGTTCAAGTAAAGGGGATCATAGCAATGGCATCAATTCGGGAACTAACGGATCAGAATATGAAAGAGATCATGAGAAACCTTTTGAGAAAGGTCAGAATATCTGTACCTCAATCGCCATCGAAATCATAACATACGTAAGCATATGAAAACACTCCTTCTTCAACGAATCTACAAGAATTAATGATCGGCTTATTATTAATAACTTATTCAATTCAGATTTCTCATTTTAGTCGGCTTTCCAGTTTTAGTAACTTTCCATTTAAAGTGACTTTCCACTTTTAGCAGGTTTCCATAAATAGTAAGTTTCCACTTTTAGAAAGTTTCCATAATTAGAAAGTTGAGTCATTATTAATGGAATCAAAGTATCTTTTAACATATTTACACATTTGGTCCTTAGGGTTTCATAACTTTACCTTTTACACCCTTATATTTCCAAAATTACACTTTAAACCTTTTAGTATTCAAAGTTACACTTTAAACCCTTAACTTATCCATTTTACATAATGATCCCTTATTTTATCATGTTATACGAATATACCTTCAAGTATTCACAATTTACACTTTAAGTCCTTCAAGTTATCAAAGTTACATATTTACCCCTTTAATTTACAATTACAACTTTTAATTCTTAATAATTACATATTAAGCCATTAATTTACCAAATTAGCACATAATCCCTTGAATACTTTTAAATACTCAAAACAGTTCCAAGTTTCTGAAAATTACATTTTTAGTCCCTCTCTTTTAATTAATTACAAATCGCACCAATTAAATACAATTAATTCATTTTCTTGTAATATTTACACTTAGAACCCTCAAGTTATATTTTTCCCATATTCCTACTGATTTATATGACATTACAAAAATATCCCAGAAGTTTCAAAGTTGGCAAAACACACCCTTATACTATTAATTTTCCAATCGGTTTATATTAAAAATTAGCCAAAACTATAACAAACCCTAAAATCAAATGCTAATCATTACCCCATGATTCTAACAACCTTAAACCATCATTAATTACCAGATCTCATGCCTCAAACTCTAACCCTAATTGATTTAGGGTTTTCTTTTATTTTTCCTTTTATTTTCTAATTAGCTGATTTATAAATTAATTAATAATACAATATTTAGGCCTCCATAATTCTAACCAATATTTTTATGAGATTATACATATTATATAGAGTTCATAAAAATTAGTGTTCACGTCCAGAAAATTCATGTATAATTATTTAGAGTTTTGTGGCGTTTTTGGGGTTTAAATTCGTAAATCATTCATAGAACATGCATGGATCAAACCAAACATTTTATTTGATGTTTATAAGGTATAAAGGACCTGAGAAAAATACCAAATCAAGAATGGAACGTGTAGAGTGGGCTGTACAAATTATAGCATACGCGTAGAGCCAAAACGATCCAAAAATCACCATGACTTCACCAATGATCTTCCAACCTTGAAACCAATTTTTGTGGGTCTTATATGATGTAAGGAACATCAGAAAAATAAGAAATCATTTTTATAGAGGTCGTATGAAGCATAACGAATTTACCTTTGTTTTAGGGCTCGACACAAAGAAAACAATGCTACAATCGTGTAAGGCTTCAACAATTCGAATGGGATTTTTCTTGGCTTCTTAGGATGTTGATGAATCACAGAAAAATGCTTGAGAGTGATGGGAGAGTCGAATGGAGGCTAAGAGATTTCTTTGGTGTGTTATTTTTCAATCGGTAATTAGGGTTTAGTGTTAAAAAGGTATGGATTGACTATAAAAGATGGAATGCCGTGTGATGGGGGCCTTGGGCCAGAAATTTCGAAATTTTTGGTTGACAAAATATCCTTGGTGATTATCTTCCTTATTTGCACAATTTGAATCAAATTAAATCTCCTTAAAATTTCTTTTATCTCATTCGGCCCTTGTAGGGGTAATTTGGTAATTTTACTACTTGTATAAATGTTAAATGTAATTGTTAAAATTATTTGGATACATAACTTGTGCATTGTTTGAAGTTTGGGATTTATTTGGTACTTTAATAAGCTTTTAATTAAATTTCAAATTGGTAAGGGCAATTTGGTCTTTTCACATGTTCTCAGATTTTAGGTGTTACAGAACTTTTCACTAAAAATGAGCCTTAAGGGATGTTAAAATTCGGTAGAAGAAAACATGCGAAAAATGCGTTTTTAGCAAATTTTACGTGTACCAAAACATCATACGATGGCTTGTGATACAGCTGTTGGGATTTATATACTAATCTAACAATTGTTAGGAATTAAATAAGCACAAGAATCAGAAGATTCAGCATAAAGGTTTAATGGAAATACGACAAATATGATTCTGCTGATAAAGCACAAAGCGAGTTTCCACTGAAGGAGATTCTGCTGCTGAATCCTACTGCTGATGAATACTGCTGATTGATTCTGCTGCTGCTATGACTGTGCAGCTATGACTCATAACAAACAGCTGTGTCGATAAAAATGACTTATTCAACTTGCATAATAAGATAAATATCTTAGTTCTAGTCATCAAATTGAACACTCCAAGTGAGTTGTTTATTTTAGATACATGATGTATCTTGTATGACTAAGCTAGAATAGTGATTAGTCATAAGCTAGTTATTTGTTGAGTCATGTAGTTTGTAAAAGATATTTCCTTGGACTATAAAAGGAAAATCTTAGATATGTAGATAAGTGCGACAAGAGAGACAATGCCATACACAACTCTCATATACAGACAATAGAAAGAACAAACATAAGATTCAAGGTCTTTGTAACCCTAGTGATAAGCTAAAGATCACTCGTATTATTTTCTTTTGAATAATATTGAATCGTTTGGTGTTAACTATTCCATTTCCATAAACAATAAACATAAATCTTCTAAGTGTGGTTAAGTAGATTCCGCATACTTAATCATATTCACACAAACATATCTTATACACAAAGAACGAAGGCTTAACCACCTTACCGTGTAATCGACCCCTCAACAAGTGGTATCAGAGCGTCAGGCTAATATTTTTGTTTTAGAAGAAAAAGTTAGAAATGGATGTTGAGTCTATTCAAACAAATGTTGCTGCTAAGTTACCAATGCTCAAACAGAATGAGTTTGAGATGTGGAGGTTAAGAATAGAACAATATTTTCAAGTGCAAGATTATGCACTGTGGGAAATCATTGAAGATGGAGATTCTTACAAGCCTACAACCACTACATCAACAATTGATGGTAAGGAAGTTGATAAGCTGCAAACCAAGCCACAAACTGCAGAAGACAGAATTAAGAAGAAGAATGACCTAAAGGCCAGAAGCATGCTGATGATGACCATTCCAAATGATCAACTTATAAACTTCAGCAAATTCAAAGATGCAAAGTCACTATTTGAGGCCATTATTGCAAGGTATGGTGGGAATGAAGCCACCAAGAAGACCCAGAAGACTCTTCTTAAGCAACAGTTTGAAAATTTCACATCAACTAACCATGAATCTTTAGACCATATGTTCAACAGGCTACAGAATATTGTGAGTCAACTTGCTATTCTTGGAGTTGAAATACCTCAAGAAGATTTAAACTCAAAATTTCTGAGAAGCTTACCTGAAGAATGGGCTATGCATGTTGTTGTCTGGAAGAACAAGTCAGACATTGACACCATGGATCTTATGGATCTGTATAGCAACTTTAAGATTGTTGAGCAAGATTTGAAGAAAACTGGAGGTACTAGTTCAAGCACTGGGAACATGGCATTTATGTCATCTCCTAGTAATTCAGTTCCAGTTACTAATGAAAAAGTTCATGATGTTGCAAGTGCTGCAAGTTCATCAAGCAGTATTTTTGGAATTTTAGATGAGAAAACATGTTGTGCTTTATTCACAAGCAAACATAATGGATCCATGTTAACTCATGAAGACCTTCAAGAGATCAATGATGATGATCTGGAGGAAATGGATCTAAAATGGCAAATTTCTCTTCTTAGCATGAGAGCTAAGAAATTCTATCAAAGGACGGGGAAGAAGATCACAATCAGTAGCAATGATCCTGCTGGTTATGACAAGTCAAAGATAGAATGCTACAACTGTCACAAGATGGGACACTTCTCAAGAGAATGTAGAAGGCCAAGACAGCAAGATAGCAGAAATAGAGATGTTGGAAGAAAATCTAATACAGGGGAGATGTCTGAACCAAAAGCTATGGTAGCAATTGATGGGTTAGGTTTTGATTGGAGCTTCATGGATGATGAAGAAATGGGTTCTTCACAGATGGCTCTTATGGCATTTACTGCACCTGAGGTACATGATCATAAAACCTGTTCAAATACTTGTACTGCTCTTAAAGACTTAAAAATCTTAATTAAACAGTATGATGACCAAAAGGTTCGATACGCCAAATCTGATCTAGATTGTTTCAATTATAAAAGTGGTTTAGAATCTGCAGAAAGACAAATCCTACACTATAAAAGGAATGAACTTACCTTTACTGATGCTAAAACTTTACTTGAAAATGATAATCAATTTAAAGATCAAATTATTGAGGCCTTAAAAGAAGCATTGGATAGGGTTAAGACTGAGAAAGAAAACATTCAATTGACTAAAGAGAAGCTTGAACATGCTTCTAAAAATGTAAACAAAATAATAGACAGTCAAGTGAATAATAAAGTTAAGTCAGGATTAGGATATAATGCAGCCCCACCCCCTTATAGAGGTATCCCAAAACCCCCAGGGATAGACCTAGAACATTCAGGATTGCCTGAATTTCAGCTACCTGAGTTACAATATGGAGTTCAACCAAACTCTAACATAGTAGCTGATGAGCCTAAGAAAGAAAGTAAATGTTCATGTAAAACATTACTTTTTCAGGACAAGGTGTCCTTTGTAAATAAACAGGTTATGTCTAAACCTGAAGTTGTTAAGAAAGCAAGAACAAAAGTTCCTAAGATAGTCAAACACAATACTGATAGGCCTAAGACCAATGAAAAATATGTTAGGCAACCAGTTAGATATTGTGAACAATATAGAACCACAAACAAGCCCAGAGGTAACCAAAGAAATTGGAATAACCTCAAGTCTTACCAACTAGGTGATGACTTTGCTTTTCACAATAAAGCTTGTTTCATTTGTGGTAGTTTTGACCATCTTGCAGCTTTCTGTAACCAATGGGTATCTGGGTATGAAAGTAATAGAGTGAACTACAAAAGGCAAACACCTAAATCTCATTTTCACTCTAATTCTAAAAGATCAAAACCCAAAACAGTCACAAAAACTGTTCCTACTGAAAGGAAAATGGTTTCTGCTGAAAAACCATATATGACTGTTTACCCAAAATCAACAATTAAGGGTGCAAAAACAACTTTCAAACATGCATCTAATATTGATCAAAGGCCCATTCAAACAAAAGCAGTGGTCCAAAAACAAGTTTGGAGACCAAAGGGTACAACTACAAAGCTAGCAGTTTCTTCTGCTAAGCATACTGCTGCTAAGGGTAACAGGGCAAATGCTGTTAAGGCCTCAGCATGTTGGATTCTTAAATCCAATGTTGCATCAACAGTCCTCAAGAGATTACATTTCATTGATGCAAGAGGCAGATCCAAGTCAGTGTTGGCTTAGATCCCCAAAGAAAACTAATTCTTTTAATTTGTGCAGGGACATTCACCAACAGATCATGAAGATCAAGGATATTCAGATAGTGGGTGTTCAAGGCACATGACAGGCAACATGTCTTATCTTTCCAACTTTCAATCAATTGATGGTGGATATGTTACCTTTGGAGGAGGAATTGGTGGAAAGATTACTGGTAAAGGTACTATCAAAACCAGTAAATTAGATTTTGAAGATGTGTTTTATGTGCAAGAGCTTAAGTATAATCTCTTTAGTGTCTCACAAATGTGTGACAGAAAGAATAATGTTCTTTTTACTAAGACTGAATGTCTTGTACTTTCTCCTGATTTTAAGATGCCTGATGAAAGTCAAGTACTTCTTAAAATTCCTAGGAAGGGCAATATGTACAGTGTTGATATGAATAACATTGTTTCTAAAGATGCTTTAACTTGTCTTGTTGCAAAGGCCACATTAGATGAATCTATGTTATGGCATAGGAGACTTGGTCATATTAACTTCAAAACCATAAATAAGATTGTTAAGAATGGTTTGGTAAGAGGTTTACCTCAAAAACGTTTTGAAAATGATCAAACATGCATTGCTTGTCTTAAAGGCAAACAACACAAAGTCACTTGTAAGCCCAAGATTTTTAACTCTATCAATCAATCATTGTTTATGCTTCATATGGACTTATTTGGACCTGTTTCAGTAAGTAGTATAATGCATAAGAGATTTTGTCTAGTTGTTACTGATGACTATAGTAGATTTACATGGGTATTCTTTTTAGGAACTAAGGATGAGACTTCTAGCATCCTTAAGACCTTCATTACAGAGATAGAAAACCTAGTAAGCAAAAGAGTAAAAGTCATTAGATGTGATAATGGGGCAGAATTTAAAAATAGAGTTATGGATGATTTCTGCAAAGAAAAAGGTATTAAAAGAGAATTTAGTGTTGCTAGAACTCCTCAACAGAATGGAGTAGCTGAAAGAAAGAATAGAACACTAATAGAAGCTGCTAGAACTATGTTAGCTGATTCAAAGTTGCCTATAACTTTTTGGGCCGAAGCAGTCAACACTGCTTGTTATGTTCAGAACAGAGTTTTAATAGTACAGCCTCACAATAAGACATCATATGAACTTTTTAGAGGTAGAACTCCTGCAATAGGATTTCTTAGACCTTTTGGATGTCATGTGACAATTCTGAATACCTTAGACCATTTGAGAAAATTTGAAGGTAAAGCAGATGAAGGTTTCTTTGTTGGATATTCTCTCAATAGCAAAGCTTTTAGAGTATACAACATAAGAACTAAGAGAGTAGAAGAGAGTCTACATATAGAGTTCTTAGAGAACAAGTCTAATGTAGAAGGTCAAGGACCAAAATGGCTATTTGATCTTGAAACTCTAACCCATTCAATGAATTATGTGCCTGTTGTTGCAGAAACTAATGATTTTTCAGGTTCACAAGCAACAGATGAGGCAAGGTTAGACAAGAAGACACATCAAGATTATGTGATGATGCCAATATGGTCAAATACCAATGTGGAATCAACTTCAACCAATGGAGAATCTTCTTCTGGCAAAGCTAAAGAAGATGTTGAAGATAAAATCAGAGAAGGAAGAACAGAAGAACAACAAAATGTTCCTGCTGATGAGCAAAATGTTCCCGCTGATGATCAAACAATTCCTGCTGATAAGCAAATTGTCTCTGCTGATAGTCCTTCAGAAGAAACAAAATCAGACTTTTCAGAAGATGAGGTGGATTTGTGCAATATTCCATCTGATTATCAAGTTCCTTCCACTCCACAAACACGAATTCACAAAGTCCACTCCCTAGAAAATGTGATTGGAAATGTACAATCTGGTGTGAAGACAAGACAACAATTGATGTCTTCAGATCAAAAAGGGATTCTTGATGCCCTTTATGCTTCAAAGCAACATGAGTCTTCAAACTCTTGTTTGTTTGTATGTTTTCTCTCACAAGATGAACCAAAGAATATTCATAAAGCCCTAGAGAATTCAAGCTGGTTAGAGGCTATGCAAGAGGAGCTTCTTCAGTTCAAGATTCAAAAGGTCTGGGTGCTAGTTGATTTACCTAGTGGTGTAAGGGTAATTGGCACTAGATGGGTTTTTAGAAATAAAAGGGATGAAAGAGGCATAGTAATTAAGAATAAGGCTAGATTAGTAGCACAAGGGTACACACAAGAAGAAGGGATAGACTATGATGAGGTTTATGCTCCAGTAGCTCGAATTGAGGCAATTAGGCTTTTCTTAGCTTATGCTTCATTTATGAACTTCACAGTTTACCAAATGGATGTCAAGAGTGCATTTTTATATGGTTCAATTGAAGAAGAGGTGTATGTTACACAACCTCCAGGCTTCACTGATCCTGACCATCCAGACAAAGTGTACAAGGTAGTTAAAGCTCTATATGGCCTACATCAGGCACCAAGAGCTTGGTATGCAACACTAGCTTCCTATTTATTAGAGAATGGATTTCAAAGAGGAAAGATTGATCAGACACTTTTCATCAAACAGCACAAGAAAGATCTTCTGTTAGTACAGGTGTATGTGGATGACATTATCTTTGGATCTACAAGGAAGGAGATGTGTTTAGACTTTGAAAAACTTATGAAAGATAAGTTTCAGATGAGTTCTATGGGAAAACTTACATTCTTTTTGGGTCTGCAAGTTAAGCAATCATCTGAAGGCATATTTATTAGTCAAGACAAATATGTTGCAGAGATTCTTAGAAAATTTCAATTTGCTGATTCAAAAATAGCAAGCACACCAATGGATCCTGAGAAGCCACTTCTTAAAGATGCAGATGGAGAAAATGTGGATGTACACACATATAGATCTATGATAGGTTCTTTGATGTATCTTACATCATCCAGACCTGATATCATGTTCTCTGTTTGTGCCTGTGCAAGATTTCAAGTAACTCCAAAGGTTTCTCATTTAACAGCAGTCAAAAGAATTTTTAGATATCTCAAAAGTCAACCAAGGTTGGGTTTATGGTATTCTAGAGAATCACCTTTTGATTTGATAGCATTCTCAGACAGTGACTATGCTGGTGCTAGCTTGGACAGAAAGTCAACAACCGGAGGATGTCAATTCCTTGGATGCAGACTTATCTCATGGCAGTGTAAGAAGCAAACAATTGTGGCAAATTCAACAACTGAAGCTGAATATGTAGCTGCTGCAAGTTGCTGTGGTCAAGTTCTATGGCTTCAAAACCAACTTCTTGATTATGGGTACAATTTCTTACATACCATAATTCATATTGATAATAGTAGTACAATTTGCATTATTAAAAATCCAGTGCAACATTCTAAAACAAAACACATTGAAATAAGACATCATTTTATAAGAGATTGCAATGAGAAAAGATTAATTCAAGTAATGAAAATTGCTTCAGAACAAAACTTTGCAGATCTTCTTACCAAAGCTTTTGATGTTGGAAGATTTCGGTACTTGGTAGCAAGTATTGGAATGCTTAATCTTTAATTTTTTCAATATAATGTGTTTTTGTATATAGATTTTGTTAATGCATCTAACTTTGTTATCTAAGTCTACTATTAACAATATTTGAAGTTATTCATACAGTTAGTTCTATGATTATTCTAATTCAAGACAAGTACTTTGTACTTTGTTTATTTGGTTTTAGACTAACAATTTCAGGTATGAATATTTAAGCTGAAAGGTTATTTCAAGTGAAATCTGCTGATCATTGCTGCTGAAAGCTGATCATTGCTGCTGATATAATAGGTTCATGATAGAAAAAGTTTGGGACTTCAAAAATCCTTAAAACTTCTTTCTTGGAATCTGATTATGATGTTTCACTTCGAATTGATAAATTAGTTGATCAGTTAATCACTGATACAACTCACTTTCTATCATTTTATACTCTCAAGTATAATGTGACTAATCTACGGATATCTGATAGAAAGAACAGCGAGCAACAGTGAATCTAACACTTGTGTTAGAGGTAACAAATGCCACGAGCTGGAAACCCTGTAAAGAAAGCCTTTTGAATAGGTTTATCTATACACAGGCGGTTATTTATAACTGAAAACATTGGTTCTCACACAACCAGAGGTTGCTTTAAACCGAAATTTTGACTAAGTGTCTGTTACATACTTAATCCCTTCAAAATGGTTGTAAGCAGTATGATTTTTCATACTAAAATCATATACATACTGCTAAGGCAAAAGTTTCTTAAAAGGATTTTCAAAAGATGACTTTAAAAACCATCATCAGATGGACCATAAGTTTAAAACGTCCATTGAATCACCTCTCATAGGAGTTAACACACCTAGAAGTGATGAGGACAGAATCTTAAACTCTTAAGGAATTGATGGCTTCATGTACAAATTGTCTGAAAACATGGAAAAATGCTAGATCAGATGATGATGTTATGATTGTGAGAAAATCTTTCAAACAAGGGGAGGATATCAATATGATATTTGAATCTCAGGGGAGGAAATACAAGCCCAGTTTAAGGAAGATTAACCAAAAGAAAAGACAAGATCATACAAGATGATGACATAGAGGTTGAAAATGACAAGAACATTCTTAAATGTTGTATTCAGAAAGGATGAAGCATTTCAAAGGAGAAAGTTCTATCTAGGTCAAAAAGTTGAAAAGATTTAATTTCAGTTCACTACGTTTGTTCATCACTTGTTGAAAGATCAGAAAGCAGATAAGTTCCAGAGAAAGATAAGTTCATTCACTCAGAAGAGAAGAAAGTTCAGATCAACCAAATCTGACATTGAAGTGTTTGAAAGATCTTCACAAAGTCCTCATTTAATTCAGAAAAACATGTTTGAATGTGATTCGCATGTTTAGGGGAGGATTGTTAGGAATTAAATAAGCACAAGAATCAGAAGATTCAGCATAAAGGTTTAATGGAAATACGACAAGTATGATTCTGCTGATAAAGCACAAAGCGAGTTTCCACTGAAGGAGATTCTGCTGCTGAATCCTACTGCTGATGAATACTGCTGATTGATTCTGCTGCTGCTATGACTATGCAGCTATGACTCATAACAAACAGCTGTGTCGATAAGAATGACTTATTCAACTTGCATAATAAGATAAATATCTTAGTTCTAGTCATCAAATTGAACACTCCAAGTGAGTTGTTTATTCTAGATACATGATGTATCTTGTATGACTAAGCTAGAATAGTGATTAGTCATAAGCTAGTTATTTGTTGAGTCATGTAGTTTGTAAAAGATATTTCCTTGGACTATAAAAGGAAAATCTTAGATATGTAGATAAGTGCGACAAGAGAGACAATGCCATACACAACTCTCATATACAGACAATAGAAAGAACAAACATAAGATTCAAGGTCTTTGTAACCCTAGTGATAAGCTAAAGATCACTCATATTATTTTCTTTTGAATAATATTGAATCGTTTGGTGTTAACTATTCCATTTCCATAAACAATAAACATAAATCTTCTAAGTGTGGTTAAGTAGATTCCGCATACTTAATCATATTCACACAAACATATCTTATACACAAAGAACGAAGGCTTAACCACCTTACCGTGTAATCGACCCCTCAACAACAATTATAACATATAATTACATAGCATATTAGGTCTCAAAGGTGGATCCGTATGATGTATAATGATTAACAAATAACTACGTTACTAACCTCTTGTAATGAATCTGGATCAAAGTATGGAGCAAAGAACTGGTCTTGATATTTTCATGGACACTCACAAAAACCCTTGAATCACTAAAGTAACTGATCTTTATAGTTAGTCCACACTACACGTTGTTGTAAATTACCTAAATACTAGTTCTTGGATCCATGATCAAAGCATGAACATACCGCTTGTTGCTTTCTTGAAATCGACTAGAAAACCCTTAACGGTTATAGTGGTTGATCGTTTATGGGTATAGAAAAAGGTTTAGAAACTTTGTTTAGTATTCAAGTATATATATGCTAGATCTAATCCTAATCCTAGTATAACTTGATTGCTTGCACAACAAGTTTGGACTCCTAATCCCCATTGTTTTACCTAGGTCTGCTGAAGACCCCCTTAATATGAGTGATTGATTCTAAACCGTCAACTTATATTGATCAAGGAATGGTCAACAAAGTCAAAGACCCTAGACCAATGCTTCGGGTAATATAAGGTATCACCAAGTCGTTAAATCCCGACAAGGTGTGAATTGTGACTGAGCGTGCTTTGTGATCGGGTGATTATTCACAGAAAAGGCTGGTTATGAGAATTATTTGGGAATTATTAACAGAAATAGCTTAGAAAAGCTATGTGATTGATTACTGGAACTAAGATTGAGAAGAAATTACTTAAAACTCAAAAACCGTACGTTTGCTGAAAACGCGAACAAACGTACGAGGAATAAAAGTGAACGAGGTGATCTGAAAAGGCTACTGGTATGAAAATAGTATTTTTACAAACCTAATGATTAAAGAAAATTTTTGGAAATTTAAAATTAATTTTTACACTAATTTAATAATTACTATTAATTAAATATTAATTTCCTAATTATTTTTAATTAACTAAATTAACCTAAAATACAAATAAATATGAAATTAACTTAGAAAAATAAAAATTAAACATAGAAAAATCTAAAATACTATAAAACTAATTTTAGAAATGAAAATATGTTTTTAAGACTTTTTAATTAATTATTACTAATTATTAACTACTTTTTAATTATTTAAATTAACCTAAATTCTACTTAATTATTAAATTACACTAGAAAATTGAAAATAAAATTTGGAAAAATCAAAAATAACTAAAAACTAATTTTAAAATTTAATTTATATTTTTCTGATTTTCTAATTAATTATTATTAATTATTAATAATTACTAAAAACTAATTTAAATTAAGAAAAATACTAAATGATGCAAGAAAAATCTGAAAAATTACAAAAATTATGTTTATATACCAGAAGCCTAGGAAAATTATAAAAATGAAAATTGCTTATTAATAAGCTGAAGAATAAGCCAATTGGCTTAAATAGAAGCTATCACTTCTATTAAGTTGGGCTTTTTTGGGATTTTTGATGAGGCGAAAAATGATCCATTTTTAGGGGGTCATTTAAGCCCGAATCCGAATTTATTTGATCAAATATTGCCCTAAATCGTTCCTTTTGTGATTTTAGGTACTTTGGGAGTGAAATCTGGAAAAGGAAGCAATTCGGACGTTTTTGGAGCATAAAAGTGAAGAAAACGCCAAAGTCTTAATTTTCCATGCTGGGAACAGTGCATGACGGCGTCAAGAGGAGTTCCCTGACGGCGTCAAGAGTAAAATTTCATGACGACCCAGAAGAGTTTTGACGGCGTCATGAAGGTAGGGCGTCAAGAGTAAAAGTCATGACGGCCTGGAAATGTTTTGTACTTGACGGCGTCAAATGTAGATCTAGGCAGTCCGAGGATTGTTTTGGCGGCGAGGTGACGGCGTCACCTATTTGGTCTTGACGCCGTCAGACCCTTTTTTTTATATATAGTTTTCTAATTTTTCACATTTAAAGAGAAAAGTTTTGGGAGAAACCCTAAGTACGATTTTGGTGTAACTTTACAGGTTTTTCAAGGGTTCCAACCCCTTGATACCTTGCATGATTAATCAAGATAAGTGTTCTTCTAATTCAATCAATATGTCTATGTGTTGGTTGTCTATATCTTGTTCTTGTCTTAATTCTATCATGCTAGGCTAGATCTATCTTGTGTTTGCTTAGATCTAATGAAACCTAGATATTGATTATGTGTTGATTACTTGTTTATTCTTGTCTTGGATGAATGATTTATATGTTAGGCTTAAGAAAACTGGCAGATCTCCAATTGGTAACATGCTTGAACGTCTTAAGAAACATGAACCAACGCGCACTAGGTCTTTATTGGTTGTATTTAATGCATGAGCCACTGTTTACAATCCCTATAGTTGTGCTGGGCATGGTGTAGGAGGAGATAAGAGCTCATAGAATTGGGGAGTTATGTGTGCCACCCCATGAATGGTATTAAGGAATACGATCCGTCATCCATGCAATTATAACAAGTAATTAACGTGTAAAAGATATCTAGGGAGTAGTGAAATCTAAGTCAACACATTTTCTCCAATTACTGCTCACAACATTAGTATAAATTAGTTTATTTTCATTTTTAGTATTTTATTTTGATTGCATCTTAGTATTGGGTTAGTTGATTAGCAACAAATTCCGCCCAAATCCTTCAAACCCGAGATTTTAATTTGCTTTCCATAAAATATAAAAACACAAAAATAATCATCCCTCACCTTTAGAACTTGTATTTAGGCTTTCTAATCCTAGCGACACTATTCCTAAGCTGAACGATCAATCCCCCGGTACTTGTCACTATACTATACTACAACGATCAGGTACACTGCCTGGTGGGGGTTGTAAGCTTCTCGAGATCCCTCGAGAGGTAAAGCCTGTTGCGATTCCCACGCATTAATTTTCTTTTTCAAAACTGCTTATTAGATGATTTTAAGCAACTTTTGTGAAGTGAGTTTGGCTGAGACCAAGTGAATAAGCACTTCAAGTGCTTATACCCTTGATAGTTGACTTTCTTTGACCAAAGGTGAGAATAAGCACAAATGGCCAAGTGTGGGGTCCACAATGATTAAAACTGATTCAACTAAGTTATATGAACAAATTTAAGCGAGTTTTACTCAAATAAGCTAACTGAATAAGCTAAAAATCCATAAGCTTGTTTGGTTTCTGAAACAGAAAATGGACAACCTTTTGGGGCAATTCCATGTGGGGTCCACAGGTCTTATGGTCAAACAAATGGTCAATACCTCAACCCTGGTAGGAGGGGGGTTGTATGAAACCAAATTGGGTCAATGGGGCCCACTTCCGCTCCCTACTCCACCCCATATCCCTCTCCATCTAACAACTAAGCTTCATGCTTATGTTATCCTTCAAGCAAATAAAACAATCAACCATGAGTTGCAAGCAAGTCCAAGTGCTCTTTCTAGGCAATATAGGACTATGTCTTTTCATTTGTTTTATTATGATTAATATGCCTTAAGCATATTAAATGTTGTAATGCTTTCTATGATGTTTGAATGAATCTATTTTTATAACTATTGCTTTGCATATATATGTGCCTTGTTCTTTTCTAATATTTTGTGTAGCCAAGACTTCCATAGCTCATTCCTTTGATGCTCTCTAATGAGGGGGAGTTTACATCAAGGGGGAGCTTTAACCTTTTTGATTTTACAAAAAGGGGGAGAAGAGAATGTTAAACTCTAAATTCTTGTCTAAAAATTATTTTTTAGACCTAATGAGTTTAAGGTATTGTAATCATCAAAAAGGGGGAGATTGTTGACATAAATAATGTCTTAAAACATTGTTAGCATATTAACAATGTCTCTATGTTTTGACAATTACAAAGCATAAACTCATTAATCTAAAACTTATGACGTAAACAAGTTTTTAGTGCTTAATATTTGTCTTTGCTTCCATATCACTTAAGGTATGAATAAACAAAGGGTTTATTACATTTCATGATCAAAGGAAATTTTTCTAATCACTAGAATTTTTATAAAATGTATTAAACATCTTATATCTTTTACAAAATTACTTTTGGAATTAAAAGAATATGTTTAATTCATAATAAATATATGATTTCAAATTTTCAACCAAAAATGGCAAATTCTATCCAGAAAAATATTCCCCACTAAAAGACAAGAAAAACCAACGTTCTGAAATGGGCGGCCCCCTTAATTCCTTAGGCGGCCCCCTTAATCATTAAGGGGACCGGCCACTAATTAAGGGGACCGGCCACGCTCCAGAACAGTGTTTTTCTCCCCTATAAATACTGGATCAGTTCACATTTTTTCCTCACCTTTTGCACTTCAAAACTTTCTGATCTAGATCTATTTCTCTATTCTCTCATCCTTTGATCATAAGTGTATATATTCTTTGTTTCAAAGTGATCCAATTTCCATCCTCTCAAGTGCAAGAGAAGAATACTTCTATCTTCCTAGACAAGAAGTATTACAACTTGTTGTGATCTCCACATCCAAGTTGTTGGTGTATCATCAAGATTATTTACATATTCTTTGTGAAGATTGTTGTGAATATTTGCTTGTAGATAGTTGTGGTTGATATAGATTGTGTGATTAGTTGATAACTTGGTGTGAAGAAGAAAAGCTAGGAAATCTATTGGTGTGAAGAAGATAGAGTTGAAGTAGTTAGTTGTGAAGTAGATTGATTTGAAGAAGGTGTGAAGAAGTTGTGACTTAGGTGTGAAGGTGTTGTGGTGTGATTATTGGTGTGTAAATTGGTGTGTATATTGGTGTGTAAATTGGTGTGTAAGGTTTTCTCCGCCATAAGGGAGCTTGTTGATATAGTGAAGAAAACTCTCGAGTTAGGTGCTCGGGGAGTGGAGTAGGGCGAGGAAGGTGTCCTTGTAGCCGAACCACTATAAATCTCTTGTCTCGCGGTTCGATCTTTCCATCTCTTACTTATTTCATTACTTATCATTGTTATATATATTTCGTATTGATATTTGTTTGTATTGTGCAATACTTGAGATCACATATTATCGAATCTAAGCTTTAAAAATTAAGTAAACACTAAAACTATTTTTACAACTAATTAAAAAGACGTAAAACTATTCAACCCCCCCTTCTAGTTTTCCACAATTGGTTTCAGGAACCACGTCTAACAAGAATTTTAAAATATATTGTATTTTAAAACTTGTAACGATCTATGGAATCTGAAAAATATTTAGAAGGGCAATCTATGCAAAGACCACCACTATTTGAAAGTGATGGATTTTTATATTGGAAAAATAGATTCGAAACCTATGTGAAATCAAAAGATCTTGATCTTTGGCATGTTATTACCTTTGATGATTTTCCCTCTATTCAATATAATGTTGAAACTAAAATGGATGAAATTGTAGCTTTTGAAAAACAAAATGATGATTTGAAAAAGAAACTAGCAAAAAATAATGAGGCTAAAATGGTTATTTATAATGCGTTACCACGCAAAGAATATGAAAGAATTTTTATGTGTAAAACCGCAAAAGAAATTTGGGATTCTTTACTAATCACTCACCAAGGTAATAGTCAAGTTAAAGACAACAAAATAGATCTTCTTGTACAACAATATGAACAATTTACGATTCCGGAAGAGGAATCAATTGATAATGCTTTTGCTAAATTTAACACCATTATCACAAGTTTAAAAGTTCTTGATGAGACATTTTCTAGTAAAAATTGTGTTAGGAAATTTCTTAGGGCATTGCATCCGAAATGGCGAGCTAAAGTCACGGCTATTGAAGAATCAAAGAATTTGATGACATTGTCACTAGATGAGCTTATTGGCAACTTGAAGGTCCATGAAGAAATTATAAGAAAAGATTTGGAAACGGTTAAAGTCAAGAAAGAACAAGTCAAATCCGTTGCTCTAAAAGCCTAAAAGGAACTTTGTGATGATAGTGACTCAAGTGACGAGAGTGAAGATGAAGAATATGCAATGGCCGTAAGAGAATTCAAGAAATTCTTCAAGAGACGAGGAAGATTCACTAGATCATCACATGATGATAGAAAATCGTTCCAAAGAAATAGAAGTGACAATTACGTGAAAAGAAAATGCTTTAGATGTGGAAGTCCAAATCATCTCGTTGGTGAATGTCTAAAGCCGCCGAGTTATGATAATCAAGGTGCATTTGTTAGTAGAACATGGAGTGATAGTGACAAAGAAGAAGTGGAAAAACCAAGAGAAGAAAAGTGTTTCATGGCAAAAGCAACCGACGAAATATGCCTTGGAATTGATTTGGAGCCTGACGAATGGATCAAGGATAGTGGATGCTCGAGGCACATGACAGGGAACCGAAAGCTATTCTCTACATATAAGGCATACAACGGAGGTAACGTTATTTTTGGTAGTGACTTGCGTGGAAAAATTATTGGCAAAGGTACGATTTCTCAAGACTCACTTACTATTGAAAATGTTGAACATGTAAATAATTTAACATATAACTTACTTAGTGTAGGCCAAATATGCGATAATAAATGTAGAGTTATCTTTTCCGAAGAAGATAGCGAAATAGTTAAGAATGGAAAAATTATAGGTAGAGGTATTAGGAAAGGAGGTGTATATGTTATGAAACTAGGAAACAAACCTGAAGATAGGATATGTCTAACGACCCTAGACGAAAACTCCACATTGTGGCATAGGAGATTAGGACATGCTAACATGCAACAAATACAATCTTTGGCCTCTAAGGAATTAGTTAGAAACTTGCCTAATCTAAAATATGACAAACATTTTTGTGATGCATGTAAAATTGGAAAACAAGCTCATGCTAGTCACAAAGCTAAGAATATAGTATCCACTACTAGGTGCCTAGAATTATTACATATGGATCTTTTTGGTCCATCCGCTGTGCGGAGCTATGGAGGAAACAAATATACCTTAGTAATAGTAGATGACTACTCACGATACACGTGGACTAGGTTTTTAAGTGACAAAACCCAAGCCTTTGAAAAATTCGAAATATTTAGTAAAATGATTCAAAACAAATTAGGATGTTCAATAGTTGCCATTAGGACGGACCATGGTAGGGAATTTGATAACGAAGTACAATTCGGAAAATATTGTGAGTTAAATGGAATATCTCACAATTTCTCCGCTCCTCGTACTCCTCAATCAAATGGGGTAGTAGAAAGAAAAAATAGGTCACTACAAGAAATGAGTAGAACTTTGTTAAATGAACAATCCATTCCACAAAAATTTTGGTGTCACGCCGTAGATACATCGACTTATATTTTAAATAGGGTATCAATTAGAAGAATTCTAGGAAAAACTCCTTATGAGTTATTAAGAAATAGAAAACCAAACTTAAGCTACTTTAGGGTATTTGGAAGTAAATGCTATATCTTAAACACTAAGGACTACCTCACTAAGTTTGATCCAAAATCATATGAAGGAATATTTTTAGGATACTCACAAAATAGTAAAGCATATATAATACTTAACAAACACTCCATGAAAGTAGAGGAATCACTGAATGTAACATTTGATGAAACACCACCACCTCCTAAAACGCTACCTTTAGAAGATGATGATTTAGTCGAAGATGAAGCCATTGAGGTTAGTAAAACAAAACCCATAGGAAATGATAATGAAGACATTCACTTAGAAAATAATGAAACCGTTAATATTAAAGAATCTAGATCACATCCATTAGATAATATAATAGGACATCTTAACCAAAGAACCCTTAGGTCACAAGCCCAAGATAAAAACAACTTCTTTTGTTTCCTCTCAGCAATAGAACCTAAGAATATTAGCGAGGCTTTAAAGGATGAAAGTTGGATTATAGCTATGCAAGAAGAATTAAATCAATTTAAGGCAAATGATGTTTGGGAACTAGTCCCAAATCCAAAGGATATGACTATCATAGGAACCAAATGGGTATATAGGAACAAGTTAGACGAGAATGGAATAGTTACTAGGAATAAAGCTAGGTTAGTTGCCCAAGGTTATAATCAACAAGAAGGAATTGATTATGATGAAACTTATGCCCCCGTAGCTAGACTAGAATCAATTAGGATATTACTTGCCTATGCTTGCGCCCTAGATTTTAAGTTATTCCAAATGGATGTGAAAAGTGCATTCCTTAACGGTTTTATCAATGAGGAGGTATATGTGGCACAACCTCCAGGATTCACTGACTTCGCAAAACCTGATTATGTTTATAAGTTAAAGAAAGCTTTGTATGGACTCAAACAAGCTCCCAAAGCTTGGTATGATCGATTAAAAGCTTTTCTTATTAAACATGATTATTCCATGGGAATGGTAGATAACACTCTTTCCACTAAAAGGAAAGACCCTAATCTCATCATTGTTCAAATATATGTTGATGACATTATATTTGGATCGACTTGTCAAGACATGTGTGATGAATTTGCCAAAATCATGCATGATGAGTTTGAGATGAGTATGATGGGTGAACTTAACTTCTTCCTAGGATTACAAATAAAACAATTAGAAGATGGAATATTCTTTAACCAATCTAAGTACATTAAGGAAATGCTTAAGAAATTTGGCCTAGAAGACTCAAAACCCATAAAAACACCTATGTCTACGGAGGTAAAGCTCACAAAGGACGATGAAGGTGAGTCCGTAGATAACACCAAGTATAGAGGAATGATAGGTAGTTTACTATACTTGACGGCAAGTAGACCCGATATCATGTTTAGTGTCTGCCTTTGTGCCCGTTTTCAAGAGGATCCCAAAACCTCTCACCTAGAAGCGGTTAAGCGTATCTTCCGATAGAAAGAGCACTAGCGGTATTTGCACGTTTATGGGATGTTGTCTAACGTCTTGGTTTTCGAAGAAGCAAACCGCTCTTGCTATTTCTACAACCGAAGCCGAATATGTAAGCGCCGGAAAGGCATGTCAACAAGCACTATGGATGAAACAAGCTCTCGTAGACTATGGCATTAGGTTAGAAAATGTCCCCATTATGTGCGATAACAAAGGTGCGATAGATTTAAGTAAAAATCCGGTGCAACACTCTAGGACTAAACACATAGAAATACGTCACCATTTTCTTAGGGATAATGTACAAAAAGGAAATATATCTATAGAAAAGGTTGTATCGGAAGACAACATTGCGGATATATTCACAAAACCCCTTAAGCGTGAATTATTCAACCACTTGCGTTTAGGATTAGGAATGATGGAACAAGTTGACTAAATTATATTGAATTATTTAAAATTTATACTTGCATGAAATTTATTTTTCTTCCATTTCACCTTTTCTGAGTCTAGGAATCTATTTCGCACAAAACTAAAGATTGGGAAAATTTATTTTCTTTGCATAAACCTTTTTGTAAAACTCAATCAATTTTCTCTAAAAATTATTCTCACAATCTAGGAACCCCATGAAGATCATTTTCCTTGCATTGTTGACTAATTCTAAAAACATTGTATTTCAAAATCATGCATAAACTCTCCCATAAATTGTCAAGGTATATAATCTAATATATGTCTTTGACATTCATGATCGAGCAAAAATTGAATCAAGGAGATTATTTGGATTGTTTCTTAGGATCGTTATTTCTTTTTGCTTCTAGGAGTCGAAACAATCACAACTCCACATTTGTTGCATATAGACACTCACTAGGACAAATTTACTAATAATGGTGTCATCTTGATCCATCACTAGTTTTTCACTCACTAATTATCCTTGCCTTCAATCTAAGATAGGTGCCTTAGGAAGCTTAAGTGTGCTTGCCTTTGTTTACCTCCTATTGCTTATTATGTGTTGATTATTTGCTCTTTTGCCTATATGTTTTTGCATGCATGCTATATCTTGATTAGATTAGACTCTTGATTCGCCTCAAACAGTCAGATAATTATTGATCAGCCACTTGTGAATGGCCAACTGTAATAGTCAAACAGTCCAAGGCAAATGCTTCCGAGGAATACAGTGTTTTCCCGGGTCGTAATGTCCCAACGAGGTTGTGATGGTATTAAAAACGAATCTGTGATTAGTGAATGTGAACAGGAAAGGTATAAAGTGTGTGTGTGTGATTAACTAGGGTTTTATAACTTAAATTAACTATTAGAACGATTACGTAAAACCTAGATATCTAAAACGTATAAACGTACACCAATTTAAAATCAGACGCGACTGCGTACTGAGAAAAAGGTGAGTTTTAAAGAAAAATAAACTACAAGGGTTAAAAATGAAAATTCTATAAACTTAAACTTAAAATAAAATTAAACTAAAAATAAAACTATTTTTTAGATTATTATATTATTTATTATTAATTATTTAATTAATAACTATTTAACTATTTAATTAGAAAATTATAAATACTACAAATTAAACTAAAAACTTGTAAAAATAATTTCTAAACTTAAAAATGAACTTGAAGAAAGTATAAAAAATAAAAATAAATCTTTTTGTCTTTTTATGAATTTCTTATTAATTAAAAATTATTTATATTAATTATACTAATTAAATTATTTTAAATTACAAATACTACTAAACTAACTTAGAAAATTATGAAAAAATTTATAAAACTATTTTATAACTTATAAAAGCTATAAAAAATATAAAAACTAGGTGTTGCTATATAAAAATTAATTATGCTATTTATAACTTACTTATTAATTAATTATTAAATAAACTAATATTAATTATGATAAATACTAAAAGACAAAATTAAAATCTGAAAAAATTATTAAAAATACTTTAATATATAAGGAAATTAATAAAAATATAAAATTACAAATTACTTAATAAAAATCTAAAAATGAAAATTAAAATTTAATTAAATTAAATAGAAACTATCACTTATTTTTATGTTGTATTTTCTGGATTTTTCTTTTGCAAAACTATATTATATGTAAAAACAACTAACTTTAATAAAAACAATAATTTTATAACTAAATAATAAGCTGTGTATAAGCTTATTAGTATGACAGTTGACCACAGTTGACTTTTTAAGCAAATAAGCTCAAATGAGCTAATGTGGGGTCCACTATGGATTATTCAAGTCCACCTAAGTTAGTTGAACAGGTATGAACAAGATTTGATCAAATAAGCCCACTGGATAAGTCACAAAGCCACAATAAGCAGATTGCTTATTTGGTACTAGGTCAGAAATGGGACAACCTTTGGGTGCAATTCTAGGTGGGGTCCACAAGTGCACAGGTCAAACAAAGGGTCAAAGTATGAACCCTGGTAGGAGGGGGGTTCAAAGGGCCAAGGTTGGGACTGTGGGACCCACTGTGGTGGTCACAATCAACCACCAAAGTTGGTGGTGTGACTGGGTATGCTGATGCACAGGGTAGGGTAAAGATAAGTAGATTTCAAGCTTAAGAAGCTTTCAAAAAGCTGTAAGCTGAGATCAAAAGTAAAAGTAAGGTAGAAACAAATTAACTTAACAAAATTAAAACCAAAGAAAAGAGAAAATAAAAGGAAATAAGCACTAGACCAAAGCTACAAAACCAAACAGACCTAGCAGCCTAATGTATGACCTGATCTAGCTTATCAAATAAGCTGGATAAGGTTTGTGATGATTTGAGACAGCAAGTATGGTTGGTGATGTGTCCAAAAAGCTAAAGCTTGGCCTGTGGGGTCCACAGGCTAGCTTCTTAGAAGCTTATGCAATCAGCTGAGTGTGCTGAGAGTTGATGACCTCTCAGTATACACTGGTGATGGGACAACTTTAAATAAGCTAGCAGCCTTAGCAAATAAGGTGCAAGGTGAGAAAATAAGCTAGAAACCTTTAGTTGGCTTGCTAAGCTTTAGGAAAAAGTGAAATTCACAAGCTTAAGTTTGCTTGTGAGCTTATGATTTGCCTATGAAAGTGACTCACTTAACTGGTTACTCAGTTAAGTGAGGTGAATGGTGAATAAGTTATAAGCAAGATAAGCAGTAATATAAGTAGAAAAGTAACAAATAAGCACACACAAACAAAACTAGCTATAACAACTACACAAACACCAAAAATCACAAGCTCAGTCCAAATATTGAAGCTTGTGAAAGCTTTTGAAGATTGGACTGATCTAGTGAGACACGACAAATATTTAGCAAACAGCAAACAAAAAGAAGCAAATAAGCAGTTTAAACAAGCATATAAAAATTAAACAAAAATACACAAAAGCAGATAAGCAACTAGATATTGTTTATCTAAAAGATCTAAGCAAATAATTAAGTATTAAAGCCTACACAAAAATATGAAGATAAATCAAAAACAAGCAAAGCTGCAAATATTTGACTTTTATATTACCTAGTCAGTTTGACTTATATGAAGTTTAGATCAAACCTAGGTACTGATTATGATATATTAGGATGATTAAAGACTAGATTAACACAAATTAACAACTTATAAACAAGGAATCATGATTCAGTAACAAGGATTGTACACAGATAACAAGCAAAGATAGATCAAAAAGGATTTTGACTTTTGTTCAAAGAAGCACAAGTTTAGACAGTTTCACTGAGTCAATTTGGACATAGGAAACTTAAATCAAACAAGAACAAAGTACCCTAGACCTTTTTATGCAGCTTAATCACCTAAACCAAACAGTCCTTAATAATTCTAGATTTGTGATTATCAAATCAAAACAATGATTTGAGCCTCAAACCTGCATACAAACATGACCACATCATCATATTAGACCTATTGAGCATAATTACACAAGAATAACAACACATGAACATAGAAATCAAAATTAGACCTATTAACTGATTTTATAAAAAGCTTTGAAACTTAGAAAAACAGTTAATAACCTATTATTATTAAACTATAACAACATCAAACAGCATAAAAACAACAACAAACAACAAAGAACACAGATGATTATCTAGTAAACAGTAATATGCTATAAATTGAGAAAATGCTTACAAGAGTGTCCCTAGTGAATGCAAAGTAACAAGGACCCCAATAGAACTTAGATAACACCTATGGCTTGCCACAAGCTTCTAAAATTCCATCCAGCAATCCAAATTAAACAGCTCCACCTCGTTCTTTTTTGCAAAATGTTTCTTCCAAGATTTCTTTTTGTGATTTTTGAATTTATGTATTATACTTGATTTAAGGTTTCTAAAAAGCCTTTTTGCTTTTGTCAGGAGCCTATGTGACAATTTTGAGTCCTTTAATCAACCATAACAGACATGATAAGTAAATGAATTTTAAGTAAAATGACATTTAAATAAAAGACTTGAATTTAAGATTAGGAAACTACAACAGTAAATAAGGTTCAATTACAAATTGTCAGGATGTAATTAGATCCTTGAAAGCGTTTAAAGACAAGTAATTAAGAAAGCAATTAAAATGTTGATCACAAAAACGTATTCTATGATAAGTCCTCCTCTTCTGGCTCTCTCTTTCTTTATAAGGACTCAAAAGCTTCCCACTAGCATCCTCACACTTTCCCACTTCAAATTGAGGCCATTGGATGGGTCAAAGGCATTTTAGCCGTTTGATCATTTTGGCGGGAAAGTCCAAAAGGGTAACTTGTGGCCTCCATTTTTCAATTAAGGAAGTTTGGGAGGTAGTATGAGGTGGAGGGACAAGGAAACAGGCTTGGAGGCCAAGTTGGGGGTGTAAGAAGAAAAACAGAGGACTTGGGTGGTTTGGAGGGAAATTTGAGTGTGGAGTGCATTTAATGGAGGGTAGGATAGGGTTGTGAGGTGGAGGGTGAGCTGTATTGGTGAGGTGGAGGTGAAAGGTGGCAGGATACCACCCTGGTTTTGTGGAAGCAGGGGTGGGAGAGACAGTGAACAGTAACTGGTGGTATTTGGGAGTTTGACTGTGGGTTTGACCCCGCGTTTTTAATATAAAGGTGTGGGCCGGGTTTTATTTATTTTGGGCCTTGTGGACTGGATCTGGGTTTGGTGTTGGGTTTATAATAAAAGGGTTAAGTAGTGATAGGTTTAGGTCCGGATTTGGTATTATTGTTACACAAGGACCAATTTTGTAAATCTGCCAAAGTGTAGGGACCTAATGTGTAAACTTTCCAATTTAGTTGAAGGGACCATTATTGCCATACTTGAAAACCCCAAGGACCTAAGATGATAATTTCCCATATTAAATGCCTAGGGACCTTTTCTGTCAATTCTTCAAACTCCAGGGACCATTCTTGTAATTTTCTGAAAATTGAAGGGTTAAACCTGCAAATATCAAATATTAACACAAAGGACCAAATATGTCATTTTAGAATAGTATAAGGTTTATTTTGAATATTTTCTTATTTTTTTAAACCTTAGGGACTAATTTTGACACTTTCCAAAGTTGAGGGACCAAAGTTGTAATTTTGTGAATTTTAACTTCAAAGGACTTTTCCTAACAACTTATGAATCCCAAGGACCTTTTATGACATTTGTACAAGTTTTGATTGACCAGGGACTAGTTTTGCCAATTTGTCAAAGTTAAAGGACTGAAACTGTAAATTATGTAAACTTTGTTGTTTTTCATCAGTTTTCATCCCTTTTGCACTTGTAACACCTAAAAACACAATTTCATGATATTTCATGTATTTTAAAGCATATCTGTATGTTTTCAAGTGTTTTGTAGTCTAAATGTGACAGAAATGATGAGTATTTAGACACTCATCAATCCCCCACACTAAACTATTGCTAGTCCCTAGCAATATTTTATGAAGATTTAATGGATTTTATCTCTTTACCAAAAGCCATCACTTCTGGAGTAGCCAGGTGTAAGAACTGTGGCACACCTGATAACCGTGTGATTTTGAGCAAATCACCAGCTGTCAACGGATTTGATTAGTCTTTACCAAAAGCCGTTTGCTTCTGGACTAGCCAACTCTTGATGGAATAGTCAACATCTTGGTGAGCTGATTACCAATTATGGTTTTTCCACAGCCTTTACCACAAGCCATAATCTTGCGGGCTAGCCAACTCATTAGCTTTTGAGGATAATGGGGAGTTGAGGAACCATACAATTTTTGGCAAATTGCAAGCCATAAACGGGTTTGAGTTATCTTTACCAAGAACCGTTTGCTCCTGGATTAGCCAATCCTGTTGTGGGTTAGACATGGAGGATTGATACCATTTATTGCGTTCTAAGTGAGAAAAAATTTTAAAATTTTGGCTAAAATGGGGGTTCTTGATGGAACATGTGTTTAAATTCGTTAGAATAACGAATCTCCCCCCACACTTAGAACTGAATATTGTCCTCAATATTCAAAGTACCGGGTGTTAAACCGAACTTAGAACGTTAAAAGAAAATATTCCATAGCCTTTATTTTATGAGTATATACATACAATTATTTTTTAGATAAAACTTCTTAAATAGAAGCTATCACTATATGTACTTTTTTTTTTTTTTTTTTTTTTTTTTTTTTTTTTTTTTTTTGGGTAATATATATATATATACAACATGTGGGGCATCTCCCCCACACTAGGGTGTTACACACGGGTGAAAACCTATGTTTATGCTAGTGTTTTTGATTCCCGAGTCACTAGCTTGACTCGACCCCGAATTCATTTGTCCATGGGGAAGCAAGTGGAAGAGACAATCTCAATCGGACTTTCATTCAAGATGTTTGGATAAACATTTGAAGCACGTGAAAGTTCCACACCGATGAGACAAGTAACCGGCTCATAATTTATAAATGAGAATGCCGGGGTCAAAGATAATGTCTTCACTCCCGAAAGAGTGAAGAACAGGATAAGGAACAGAATATATGAAGAAAAGAAAGAAAGTCATGATAAAAATCATGATCAACTCCTCATCATCAATAGGAGAATTCATTGTTTCATGAATCTCCTCGTTTAAGCCCGCTTGATCAAGACATATTATGGGTATGTCTAGATCAAAATAAAATTTATCATACTCCGGTGGAGATATGATATGAGTGAGTTCACCTGAGAACTCCTCAAAGGTGAATGATTCGTATTCGGGATTGATTTGAGTGAGTTCATTGGGGAACTCCTCAATAGTAAATGATTCATAAACGGGAAGAGAATTATAAGAATGAGAAGTGGTGATACCACTTATCTTCTCTTCCGTTTGATCAAAGTGGAACGTTTGCAATTCAGGAATAGAATCATTGATCAAAACCTCACTATCCTTGACGGGGATAGGAGATGAAATAGGCTTTTCATTAAAAGCCTCGATTCTAGAAATGAGAAGATTAGCATTTAATAATGTAAGAAGAAGAGATTCGTCTTGGATTATTTCTTCCTCATTCTCTTCTTCTGAGTTGACAAGCTCAGAAGGTAATTCCCCCACATAACTTATGTCTCCCCAAGATAAAGAATAGTTCTCATCAGAATCAGAGAACATCTCAGTGTGATTATTTGGAAAGACAAGAGGGGGAGGAATATCACACACATGATCAAGAATTCCCTGTGACTCACTTGGGATTGGGACAAGGTTCTCAACACTAGACTTTATGAATTCGTCCGATTCCTTTGCAGGAACAGTGTCAAGATGCTCGTCCCCCATGTTCAGAGAGTGAGTGGGAACCTCGGGTGTGATAACATCATACTCAGGGAGATGAGAAGGACTAGCAGTAATGGAGTCTACAAGTTCCATTATTTCTACTGCTGGTGATTCAGTTATATTCTTTTCTCCCTGTATGTCCATGGAAGGAGTCTCAACTGATGAACATGATGAGGTATTATCACTTTCATCATCCTCATCGAGAAAAACAGCATTTTGAAATTTGGTACGTGTTATAGCTGCTTGTTCTAAGACTAGTAATTCTTCCATGCTTCTTTCGTCTCTAGCAGCATGTTTTTCAGCAAGTAATTCCGTGATAGATTTATCACGAGAATTTTGAGTGAGTGGAGACTGTGGGGGTGTGAATGTGTCAAAACCGGATGTATTAGAACTAGAACAATGTTCAGGTTTATAATACGGTTGACATTTAAAATCATCATGAGGACCCCCACAATATACACAAGAAGAACTTGGTGCATTGTGAAACGACATATTAGCTAACTCCTCCTTAATGTTTTTAAGTTTCTCAAGAACCTCTAGACAAAGGTCTTGCTGGTTTTGAGGAGTTGCTTGGTTCATTTGGTACTGTGGAGGTGGGTCTTGAAACGAATAGTCGTAATTGTTACAAGGAAATGGATTCCTTGTTTGACAATCAGAGCTAAAGTGTGGACCTCCACAGTACTCACAACAGTAAAACTGTTGAGTCTGGCTTGGTGTATTTTGATACGAAGCATCATTGATATTTGGATAATATGATTCTTGCTCGTATGAATGTGATGGGTAGTTGGAAAAATTTGAGGAGTCGTTGAATGAGTTTTGATTAGGATCATAAGCAAATGAATTACTCGATCCACAAAACAAACAACTCCCATTTTGGATATCATTACCACATTGTTCACATGTACACCAATGACATGGAAAACCGAAAAGCGGCTCACCACAACCGTCACAAGGAACAAAATCTGGAGGTGGGACAAGTGGTGTGCTCTTAGAGCTAGGAATTTCCACCACTTCCGTTATGGTCTCGGATTTTGGTTCTTGATAAACGTGAAGGTTAGGTAAGTCGTTCTTTTCAGTCACTGCCATAAGCTCTGTACGTTTGCTTGACAAACTTTTAACCGTAAACCGTGAAAGATCAAGATTGATTTTTGAAGGTTTAGGAGCATTTGTGAGCTCAGGTTTTTGGACAACCGTGGTTTGGACGTATTTAGCACCTCCCTCGTCAGAGGAAAGTACAAGGTCCTTTGTCACCTCGGTTTCATTATCTCTTTCCCTCACCGGAGAGGGAATAGGAATCGAAGGTTCATCATAATCAACATGACATCTCGATATCTTGGACAAGGCCACAAGTTTTTCAACTTTGCTTTTACAGGCCCTTTGTTTAAAGAAATCGTCATCGAAAGATGCCATTAGAATTAATTATGAGATAAGTGGAAGAAGGTAGAATCAAAGGGTTTTGGGGATGAGAAATGAAGAATCAAATAGGTAAGGGTGTAAAGGTGAATATTTTTGTGTTTTGTTTTATAAAAATATGGATAAAAGATGGTAAATATACAATGGATGTATATCCAAACTCACTACTACGCAAAATCGTTTAGAATAAGCGCACAACCTCTCCGGCAGCGGCGCCAAATTTTGATTCGCCTCAAACAGTCAGATAATTATTGATCAGCCACTTGTGAATGGCCAACTGTAATAGTCAAACAGTCCAAGGCAAATGCTTCCGAGGAATACAGTGTTTTCCCGGGTCGTAATGTCCCAACGAGGTTGTGATGGTATTAAAAACGAATCTGTGATTAGTGAATGTGAACAGGAAAGGTATAAAGTGTGTGTGTGTGATTAACTAGGGTTTTATAACTTAAATTAACTATTAGAACGATTACGTAAAACCTAGATATCTAAAACGTATAAACGTACACCAATTTAAAATCAGACGCGACTGCGTACTGAGAAAAAGGTGAGTTTTAAAGAAAAATAAACTACAAGGGTTAAAAATGAAAATTCTATAAACTTAAACTTAAAATAAAATTAAACTAAAAATAAAACTATTTTTTAGATTATTATATTATTTATTATTAATTATTTAATTAATAACTATTTAACTATTTAATTAGAAAATTATAAATACTACAAATTAAACTAAAAACTTGTAAAAATAATTTCTAAACTTAAAAATGAACTTGAAGAAAGTATAAAAAATAAAAATAAATCTTTTTGTCTTTTTATGAATTTCTTATTAATTAAAAACTATTTATATTAATTATACTAATTAAATTATTTTAAATTACAAATACTACTAAACTAACTTAGAAAATTATGAAAAAATTTATAAAACTATTTTATAACTTATAAAAGCTATAAAAAATATAAAAACTAGGTGTTGCTATATAAAAATTAATTATGCTATTTATAACTTACTTATTAATTAATTATTAAATAAACTAATATTAATTATGATAAATACTAAAAGACAAAATTAAAATCTGAAAAAATTATTAAAAATACTTTAATATATAAGGAAATTAATAAAAATATAAAATTACAAATTACTTAATAAAAATCTAAAAATGAAAATTAAAATTTAATTAAATTAAATAGAAACTATCACTTATTTTTATGTTGTATTTTCTGGATTTTTCTTTTGCAAAACTATATTATATGTAAAAACAACTAACTTTAATAAAAACAATAATTTTATAACTAAATAATAAGCTGTGTATAAGCTTATTAGTATGACAGTTGACCACAGTTGACTTTTTAAGCAAATAAGCTCAAATGAGCTAATGTGGGGTCCACTATGGATTATTCAAGTCCACCTAAGTTAGTTGAACAGGTATGAACAAGATTTGATCAAATAAGCCCACTGGATAAGTCACAAAGCCACAATAAGCAGATTGCTTATTTGGTACTAGGTCAGAAATGGGACAACCTTTGGGTGCAATTCTAGGTGGGGTCCACAAGTGCACAGGTCAAACAAAGGGTCAAAGTATGAACCCTGGTAGGAGGGGGGTTCAAAGGGCCAAGGTTGGGACTGTGGGACCCACTGTGGTGGTCACAATCAACCACCAAAGTTGGTGGTGTGACTGGGTATGCTGATGCACAGGGTAGGGTAAAGATAAGTAGATTTCAAGCTTAAGAAGCTTTCAAAAAGCTGTAAGCTGAGATCAAAAGTAAAAGTAAGGTAGAAACAAATTAACTTAACAAAATTAAAACCAAAGAAAAGAGAAAATAAAAGGAAATAAGCTGTAAAAAGGAAATAAGCACTAGACCAAAGCTACAAAACCAAACAGACCTAGCAGCCTAATGTATGACCTGATCTAGCTTATCAAATAAGCTGGATAAGGTTTGTGATGATTTGAGACAGCAAGTATGGTTGGTGATGTGTCCAAAAAGCTAAAGCTTGGCCTGTGGGGTCCACAGGCTAGCTTCTTAGAAGCTTATGCAATCAGCTGAGTGTGCTGAGAGTTGATGACCTCTCAGTACACACTGGTGATGGGACAACTTTAAATAAGCTAGCAGCCTTAGCAAATAAGGTGCAAGGTGAGAAAATAAGCTAGAAACCTTTAGTTGGCTTGCTAAGCTTTAGGAAAAAGTGAAATTCACAAGCTTAAGTTTGCTTGTGAGCTTATGATTTGCCTATGAAAGTGACTCACTTAACTGGTTACTCAGTTAAGTGAGGTGAATGGTGAATAAGTTATAAGCAAGATAAGCAGTAATATAAGTAGAAAAGTAACAAATAAGCACACACAAACAAAACTAGCTATAACAACTACACAAACACCAAAAATCACAAGCTCAGTCCAAATATTGAAGCTTGTGAAAGCTTTTGAAGATTGGACTGATCTAGTGAGACACGACAAATATTTAGCAAACAGCAAACAAAAAGAAGCAAATAAGCAGTTTAAACAAGCATATAAAAATTAAACAAAAATACACAAAAGCAGATAAGCAACTAGATATTGTTTATCTAAAAGATCTAAGCAAATAATTAAGTATTAAAGCCTACACAAAAATATGAAGATAAATAAAAAACAAGCAAAGCTGCAAATATTTGACTTTTATATTACCTAGTCAGTTTGACTTATATGAAGTTTAGATCAAACCTAGATACTGATTATGATATATTAGGATGATTAAAGACTAGATTAACACAAATTAACAACTTATAAACAAGGAATCATGATTCAGTAACAAGGATTGTACACAGATAACAAGCAAAGATAGATCAAAAAGGATTTTGACTTTTGTTCAAAGAAGCACAAGTTTAGACAGTTTCACTGAGTCAATTTGGACATAGGAAACTTAAATCAAACAAGAACAAAGTACCCTAGACCTTTTTATGCAGCTTAATCACCTAAACCAAACAGTCCTTAATAATTCTAGATTTGTGATTATCAAATCAAAACAATGATTTGAGCCTCAAACCTGCATACAAACATGACCACATCATCATATTAGACCTATTGAGCATAATTACACAAGAATAACAACACATGAACATAGAAATCAAAATTAGACCTATTAACTGATTTTATAAAAAGCTTTGAAACTTAGAAAAACAGTTAATAACCTATTATTATTAAACTATAACAACATCAAACAGCATAAAAACAACAACAAACAACAAAGAACACAGATGATTATCTAGTAAACAGTAATATGCTATAAATTGAGAAAATGCTTACAAGAGTGTCCCTAGTGAATGCAAAGTAACAAGGACCCCAATAGAACTTAGATAACACCTATGGCTTGCCACAAGCTTCTAAAATTCCATCCAGCAATCCAAATTAAACAGCTCCACCTCGTTCTTTTTTGCAAACTGTTTCTTCCAAGATTTCTTTTTGTGATTTTTGAATTTATGTATTATACTTGATTTAAGGTTTCTAAAAAGCCTTTTTGCTTTTGTCAGGAGCCTATGTGACAATTTTGAGTCCTTTAATCAACCATAACAGACATGATAAGTAAATGAATTTTAAGTAAAATGACATTTAAATAAAAGACTTGAATTTAAGATTAGGAAACTACAACAGTAAATAAGGTTCAATTACAAATTGTCAGGATGTAATTAGATCCTTGAAAGCGTTTAAAGACAAGTAATTAAGAAAGCAATTAAAATGTTGATCACAAAAACGTATTCTATGATAAGTCCTCCTCTTCTGGCTCTCTCTTTCTTTATAAGGACTCAAAAGCTTCCCACTAGCATCCTCACACTTTCCCACTTCAAATTGAGGCCATTGGATGGGTCAAAGGCATTTTAGCCGTTTGATCATTTTGGCGGGAAAGTCCAAAAGGGTAACTTGTGGCCTCCATTTTTCAATTAAGGAAGTTTGGGAGGTAGTATGAGGTGGAGGGACAAGGAAACAGGCTTGGAGGCCAAGTTGGGGGTGTAAGAAGAAAAACAGAGGACTTGGGTGGTTTGGAGGGAAATTTGAGTGTGGAGTGCATTTAATGGAGGGTAGGATAGGGTTGTGAGGTGGAGGGTGAGCTGTATTGGTGAGGTGGAGGTGAAAGGTGGCAGGATACCACCCTGGTTTTGTGGAAGCAGGGGTGGGAGAGACAGTGAACAGTAACTGGTGGTATTTGGGAGTTTGACTGTGGGTTTGACCCCGCGTTTTTAATATAAAGGTGTGGGCCGGGTTTTATTTATTTTGGGCCTTGTGGACTGGATCTGGGTTTGGTGTTGGGTTTATAATAAAAGGGTTAAGTAGTGATAGGTTTAGGTCCGGATTTGGTATTATTGTTACACAAGGACCAATTTTGTAAATCTGCCAAAGTGTAGGGACCTAATGTGTAAACTTTCCAATTTAGTTGAAGGGACCATTATTGCCATACTTGAAAACCCCAAGGACCTAAGATGATAATTTCCCATATTAAATGCCCAGGGACCTTTTCTGTCAATTCTTCAAACTCCAGGGACCATTCTTGTAATTTTCTGAAAATTGAAGGGTTAAACCTGCAAATATCAAATATTAACACAAAGGACCAAATATGTCATTTTAGAATAGTATAAGGTTTATTTTGAATATTTTCTTATTTTTTTAAATCTTAGGGACTAATTTTGACACTTTCCAAAGTTGAGGGACCAAAGTTGTAATTTTGTGAATTTTAACTTCAAAGGACTTTTCCTAACAACTTATGAATCCCAAGGACCTTTTATGACATTTGTACAAGTTTTGATTGACCAGGGACTAGTTTTGCCAATTTGTCAAAGTTAAAGGACTGAAACTGTAAATTATGTAAACTTTGTTGTTTTTCATCAGTTTTCATCCCTTTTGCACTTGTAACACCTAAAAACACAATTTCATGATATTTCATGTATTTTAAAGCATATCTGTATGTTTTCAAGTGTTTTGTAGTCTAAATGTGACAGAAATGATGAGTATTTAGACACTCATCAACTCTATATTGCCTAAGAGAATTGAACTTGCTTGAATTCTAATCCAAACACATAACCTTTCTGCAAATTTTCTGCCAAAAACCCAATTCTGGCAACCTGGAAATCACCAGATGGGCGGCCCCCTTAATTTTGTAAGGCGGCCCCCTTAATCATTAAGGGGACCGCCCCCTAATTAAGGGGACCGGCCATCTGATGGTCGGGTTTACAGAATCTTTTCTGCTTTTTAGCCCATTTCAACCTACATTTCCCAATTTTAACCAACACACTTTGTCCCAACCTTCCAAACAAACCTTATCCATCCTTAAACACACAAATCTTACACTATAAATATCCCCAATCCTCAAAACTATCCATTCATCCCATCATGAACTCTCCAAACAAACCAAAATCAAAAGCCTCAAGGCTAGCAAGGATGACGGAAAAACCCGTTTGGCGAAGAAAAAGCCCTCGAAACAAATCCATCATAACCAATGAAATTGGAAGTCATTCAACACATCCAACTTCTTACTTCCCAAACTTTACCTCAAACCCACAAGGTCATTCATTTGATCCTCTTTACAAACCATACAACATTGGCCAACCATCTTCCTACAATTCCAACTACACAGATCCAACTCATCCATACCAAACCTATGATCCTCTTCACATTGCCACGGAAAAGCAAAAGTTCCGTGATGAAATAAACCAAATCCATGATCTTAGTGATCTCCTTGCTATGCATCTTGCACAACGCAACAAAGGGCAACCTCCATCATCACCCTATGCAAATTGCCTTCCCCACTCTCTCAATTTGGATCAAGTTACCAACCACACTCACTTTTGCCCTTGTTGCATATTCCTTCAAAAACAAATCCTCTACTTGAGTGAAGATATTTCTTGGATTGAATATCTTCTCACTCGTAATCATCCAATACCACCCTTAACAGGATACAACATCGTGAGTTCCACCTCTTCCGCTCCATACTCCACCCCATATCCCTCTCCATCTAACAACTAAGCTTCATGCTTATGTTATCCTTCAAGCAAATAAAACAATCAACCATGAGTTGCAAGCAAGTCCAAGTGCTCTTTCTAGGCAATATTGGACTATGTCTTTTCATTTGTTTTATTATGATTAATATGCCTTAAGCATATTAAATGTTGTAATGCTTTCTATGATGTTTGAATGAATCTATTTTTATAACTATTGCTTTGCATATATATGTGCCTTGTTCTTTTCTAATATTTTGTGTAGCCAAGACTTCCATAGCTCATTCCTTTGATGCTCTCTAATGAGGGGGAGTTTACATCAAGGGGGAGCTTTAACCTTTTTGATTTTACAAAAAGGGGGAGAAGAGAATGTTAAACTCTAAATTCTTGTCTAAAAATTATTTTTTAGACCTAATGAGTTTAAGGTATTGTAATCATCAAAAAGGGGGAGATTGTTGACATAAATAATGTCTTAAAACATTGTTAGCATATTAACAATGTCTCTATGTTTTGACAATTACAAAGCATAAACTCATTAATCTAAAACTTATGACGTAAACAAGTTTTTAGTGCTTAATATTTGTCTTTGCTTCCATATCACTTAAGGTATGAATAAACAAAGGGTTTATTACATTTCATGATCAAAGGAAATTTTTCTAATCACTAGAATTTTTATAAAATGTATTAAACATCTTATATCTTTTACAAAATTACTTTTGGAATTAAAAGAATATGTTTAATTCATAATAAATATATGATTTCAAATTTTCAACCAAAAATGGCAAATTCTATCCAGAAAAATATTCCCCACTAAAAGACAAGAAAAACCAACGTTCTGAAATGGGCGGCCCCCTTAATTCCTTAGGCGGCCCCCTTAATCATTAAGGGGACCGGCCACTAATTAAGGGGATCGGCCACGCTCCAGAACAGTGTTTTTCTCCCCTATAAATACTGGATCAGTTCACATTTTTTCCTCACCTTTTGCACTTCAAAACTTTCTGATCTAGATCTATTTCTCTATTCTCTCATCCTTTGATCATAAGTGTATATATTCTTTGTTTCAAAGTGATCCAATTTCCATCCTCTCAAGTGCAAGAGAAGAATACTTCTATCTTCCTAGACAAGAAGTATTACAACTTGTTGTGATCTCCACATCCAAGTTGTTGGTGTATCATCAAGATTATTTACATATTCTTTGTGAAGATTGTTGTGAATATTTGCTTGTAGATAGTTGTGGTTGATATAGATTGTGTGATTAGTTGATAACTTGGTGTGAAGAAGAAAAGCTAGGAAATCTATTGGTGTGAAGAAGATAGAGTTGAAGTAGTTAGTTGTGAAGTAGATTGATTTGAAGAAGGTGTGAAGAAGTTGTGACTTAGGTGTGAAGGTGTTGTGGTGTGATTATTGGTGTGTAAATTGGTGTGTAAATTGGTGTGTATATTGGTGTGTAAATTGGTGTGTAAGGTTTTCTCCGCCATAAGAGAGCTTGTTGATATAGTGAAGAAAACTCTCGAGTTAGGTGCTCGGGGAGTGGAGTAGGGCGAGGAAGGTGTCCTTGTAGCCGAACCACTATAAATCTCTTGTCTCGCGGTTCGATCTTTCCATCTCATACTTATTTCATTACTTATCATTGTTATATATATTTCGTATTGATATTTGTTTGTATTGTGCAATACTTGAGATCACATATTATCGAATCTAAGCTTTAAAAATTAAGTAAACACTAAAACTATTTTTACAACTAATTAAAAAGACGTAAAACTATTCAACCCCCCCTTCTAGTTTTCCACAATTGGTTTCAGGAGCCACGTCTAACAAGAATTTTAAAATATATTGTATTTTAAAACTTGTAACGATCTATGGAATCTGAAAAATATTTAGAAGGGCAATCTATGCAAAGACCACCACTATTTGAAAGTGATGGATTTTTATATTGGAAAAATAGATTCGAAACCTATGTGAAATCAAAAGATCTTGATCTTTGGCATGTTATTACCTTTGGTGATTTTCCCCCTATTCAATATAATGTTGAAACTAAAATGGATGAAATTGTAGCTTTTGAAAAACAAAATGATGATTTGAAAAAGAAACTAGCAAAAAATAATGAGGCTAAAATGGTTATTTATAATGCGTTACCACGCAAAGAATATGAAAGAATTTTTATGTGTAAAACCGCAAAAGAAATTTGGGATTCTTTACTAATCACTCACCAAGGTAATAGTCAAGTTAAAGACAACAAAATAGATCTTCTTGTACAACAATGTGAACAATTTACGATTCTGGAAGAGGAATCAATTGATAATGCTTTTGCTAAATTTAACACCATTATCACAAGTTTAAAAGCACTTGATGAGACATTTTCTAGTAAAAATTGTGTTAGGAAATTTCTTAGGGCATTGCATCCGAAATGGCGAGCTAAAGTCACGGCTATTGAAGAATCAAAGAATTTGATGACATTGTCACTAGATGAGCTTATTGGCAACTTGAAGGTCCATGAAGAAATTATAAGAAAAGATTTGGAAACGGTTAAAGTCAAGAAAGAACAAGTCAAATCCGTTGCTCTAAAAGCCTAAAAGGAACTTTGTGATGATAGTGACTCAAGTGACGAGAGTGAAGATAAAAAATATGCAATGGCCGTAAGAGAATTCAAGAAATTCTTCAAGAGACGAGGAAGATTCACTAGATCATCACATGATGATAGAAAATCGTTCCAAAGAAATAGAAGTGACAATTACGTGAAAAGAAAATGCTTTAGATGTGGAAGTCCAAATCATCTCGTTGGTGAATGTCTAAAGCCGCCGAGTTATGATAATCAAGGTGCATTTGTTAGTAGAACAAGGAGTGATAGTGACAAAGAAGAAGTGGAAAAACCAAGAGAAGAAAAGTGTTTCATGGCAAAAGCAACCGACGAAATATGCCTTGGAATTGATTTGGAGCCTGACGAATGGATCAAGGATAGTGGATGCTCGAGGCACATGACAGGGAACCGAAAGCTATTCTCTACATATAAGGCATACAACGGAGGTAACGTTATTTTTGGTAGTGACTTGCGTGGAAAAATTATTGGCAAAGGTACGATTTCTCAAGACTCACTTACTATTGAAAATGTTGAACATGTAAATAATTTAACATATAACTTACTTAGTGTAGGCCAAATATGCGATAATAAATGTAGAGTTATCTTTTCCGAAGAAGATAGCGAAATAGTTAAGAATGGAAAAATTATAGGTAGAGGTATTAGGAAAGGAGGTGTATATGTTATGAAACTAGGAAACAAACCTGAAGATAGGATATGTCTAACGACCCTAGACGAAAACTCCACATTGTGGCATAGGAGATTAGGACATGCTAACATGCAACAAATACAATCTTTGGCCTCTAAGGAATTAGTTAGAAACTTGCCTAATCTAAAATATGACAAACATTTTTGTGATGCATGTAAAATTGGAAAACAAGCTCATGCTAGTCAAAAAGCTAAGAATATAGTATCCACTACTAGGTGCCTAGAATTATTACATATGGATCTTTTTGGTCCATCCGCTGTGCGGAGCTATGGAGGAAACAAATATACCTTAGTAATAGTAGATGACTACTCACGATACACGTGGACTAGGTTTTTAAGTGACAAAACCCAAGCCTTTGAAAAATTCGAAATATTTAGTAAAATGATTCAAAACAAATTAGGATGTTCAATAGTTGCCATTAGGACGGACCATGGTAGGGAATTTGATAACGAAGTACAATTCGGAAAATATTGTGAGTTAAATGGAATATCTCACAATTTCTCCGCTCCTCGTACTCCTCAATCAAATGGGGTAGTAGAAAGAAAAAATAGGTCACTACAAGAAATGAGTAGAACTTTGTTAAATGAACAATCCATTCCACAAAAATTTTGGTGTCACGCCGTAGATACATCGACTTATATTTTAAATAGGGTATCAATTAGAAGAATTCTAGGAAAAACTCCTTATGAGTTATTAAGAAATAGAAAACCAAACTTAAGCTACTTTAGGGTATTTGGAAGTAAATGCTATATCATAAACACTAAGGACTACCTCACTAAGTTTGATCCAAAATCATATGAAGGAATATTTTTAGGATACTCACAAAATAGTAAAGCATATATAATACTTAACAAACACTCCATGAAAGTAGAGGAATCACTGAATGTAACATTTGATGAATAAGGTGGCCATGAAAGTGAAAAAAGTAAAGAGAATGAAATCAAATACTCCCCTGATTCGCTCGGTATGGATAATAAGGTGGCCAGGTTAAATCTTCCTCCAAGAAAATGAACAATCAAAGCTTCTCTTTCAGAATATAAATCATCTTCTTGTCATACATAACCTGTAAATCCTTAAAAAATAGACAAAACAACCTCGCGTAAAATCGGCGGCATCCTATATAAGTTTCTAAATCCTAGAAAACAAGATAAGATATAATGCTTGTGGAATGAAGTTTGCAGATCTCCTGGAGATTATAAAACTTAATAATTCACAAAAACCATAAAACTCCGTTAGAAAAACAAAACCGGTAAAGTTTCCAGATTTTTACACGTGACGCCGTCAAGAGTTAACTCGTGACGCCGTCAGAAGTGACCTGCAGAAATTCTTATGTTAAGTTTTCGGAAAATTTCTGGAAAAACTTGGTCCTACTTCCTGGAAAATCAACTTCATTATGACTCAATACAAGCATTTGACTCTAACAAATACGAATATACATGTTCATTTAATATTGTGGAGAATCATGATCGGCTTGTTTTTTGAAAACATATTTGGGGTTTCCCCTTACACTTATCTTTTGCAAAAATACTTTTAGGTGGAGTTAAGACTAGGCCAAAACAACAAAGTAAAGTATTTCCACTATTTAATTGAGACACATGATCAACCAACAATAAAAATAAAGCATGTATACGGAAGCAAATAACAAACAAACAAACAAAAAATAAAATCACACAAAACATGAAGAACGTCAACACAAGCACATTCAATTATTTCAAGTAAAAATAAACATGAAAATAAAATTGTTCAAGGCCAACAGAGGCCGAATCCTAAACTATTACAGCATTAATTGTTTTGAATTACATGACCATCAATAAATTGTTCACAAATAACAGATATCAAGAAACATCACTGGGGAGGAGGACCGAAACGGTAGTCATAGCCAGGAAAAAATAACAGATATCGAGGTGACGGCGTCAAGAGTTATGTCTGACGCCGTCAGATGCCCGTGTGAGGTGAGAAATAGAGTAATTCCATGTTTAGTCCCTGCACTTTGCATGAATAGCTAAACATTAGTGAAACCATGATTAGCTATTCCGTTAACGAAGTCCACCAGGATCGAACGTTTCATTACTGTCACGGAAAGAGGTGAGGTTGTAGAAGGGATTGGGTGACATTTTGGCTAAGCTGTATCCTGCGCACGGGTCACCGGTGTGTAAAAAGAGATGTTGTTCCATAGAGGGTTTCAAATCAGTGGTGTTTTTGAGGTACAACCTCTTTACACCAGGTTTAAAACCAAAAGAACGTCTCTTGGATAAGTTTGGGAATGTAGTTCGCAAGCATCCAACGAAAATATTATGGAATTGCGAATTCTTCTCTTCCTGGGGATGCTCACGAGAATGGGGGGTAGTTAATGGTGAAGCTCTTGGGGAATATTTCTCGCTATCCTCTTGGTCAAATGCCAAAGGGGTTGAAACCTCGAAGACTTTTTTGATTTTTTTAGGTACGGAATTTTCTTTGATCTTTTCTTTGACCCTTGATATGAATTGGTCTGCTAAATTCATAAAAGCTTTGTGAGTGCTTTCCATGCGTGCTTCTAGGTGCTGGATTTGTTTTTCCTGATTATCTATGAAGGTTACCATTATCCCTTCGAATTCCTCTTGTCGTGAACGTTCAGGAAAATCGTGGTCGATAACCGCATTCCTACGTAAATTAGGATTCCACATGGGTTCATCAGCTGGTTTTTCAATACTCATTAATTCTTTTACCTGCTTCTCGATGCTTCCTAATAATTGTTCTTGGGTGGCGTGTGCGTAGTCAAGTTTTCTCTTGTTTGGAAACATCGGGTCCTCCCATCCTTCTTCTTCGTATTGTGCTAACCCCTCAAGAACTTTCCAGCACTCATCAATGCTAAGTCTATTTAGCCTGCCCTTGGCTGCGTAATCAATGGCTCTCCTTGTTTGATAGTTAACTTTATCGTAAAAGATTTGAATTTGTAGCCATGGTTCAATGCCATGATGAGGGACTTTTTGGAGCAGGTCTTTATATCGAGTCCATGCTTCATAAAAGGTTTCATTTTGACGTTGTTGGAACATCAAGATGTCATTTCTGAGCTTAGTAGTTCTTCCTGGTGGGAAAAATTGAGCAAGGAAACGAGTGGTGAGATCATCCCATGTGGTGATGGATCCCGCGGGTAAACGCTCAAGCCATTGACTAGCTTGATCCCGTAGAGAGAATTGGAATAGGCGTAATCGGGTTGTCTCTCTAGTTGCAACATCTAGGTCTATGGAATCTACGATTTTGAGGAAGTCCTTAAGATGTTGGTTTGGATCTTCGAAACGAAGTCCATGGAATGCACATCCGCTTTGCACCAACCGGATGGTGTCGGATCGCAAGGGGGTCACATTGGCTCCGGTGAGCTCAATGGTGTTTCGGTAGCCTTGGTGGCTGGGTCGGGAATACTCTCCTAAGGTTCGGGGCCTAAGAGGTTCTAGTGGTGGGTTTTGTTGTGGTGGGATGACGGGTTCAAAGATGTTCCCGTTGTCCATGATGTCGGGTTGTGAAAAGTTACGAACAAAGACACAAAGAAATAAGATAGACTAAAGAAAACCTAAAAATAAAAATAAAATCTTACTATAACGGAATCTAGCAAGTAGACCTAATAAAAAGAGATTCTAACCTAGACAATAGCTATTCCCCGGGCTGCGGCGCCAAAAACTTGATACGTGGGAATCGCACCAGGCTTTACCTCTCAAGGGATCTTGAGAAGCTTACAACCCTCACCAGGCAGTGTACCTGATTGTTGTAGTATAGTATAGTGACAAGTACCGAGGGATTGATCGTTCAGCTAGGAATAGTGTCGCTAGGATTAGAAAACCTAAATACTAGTTCTAAAGGTGAGAGAGGATTCTTTTTGTATTTTTATATTTTTTAGAAAGCAAGTAAATATCTCGGGTTTGAAGGATTTGGGCGGAATTAGTTGCTAGTCAACTAACCCAATACTAAAGATGCAATCAAAATAAAATACTAAAAATGAAAATAAACTAAATTATACTAAGGTTGTGAGCAATAAGTGGAGAAAATGTGTTTACTTAGATTTCACTACTCCCTAGACATCTTTTACATGTTAATTACTTGTTATAGTTGCATGGATGACGGATTGTATTCCTTAATACCATTCATGGGGTATCGCACATAACTCCCCAATTCTATGAGCTCTTATCTCCTCCTATACCATGCCCAGCACAACCATAGGGATTATAAACAGTGGCTCATGCATTAAATACAACCAATAAAGACCTTAGTACAATCGGTTCATGTTTCCTAAGACGTTCAAGCATGTTACCATTTGGAGATCTGCCAGTTTTCTTAAGCCTAACATATAAATTCATTCATCCAAGACAATTATAAACAAGTAATCAACATATAACTAACATCTAGGTTTCATTAGATCCAAGCAAACACAAGATAGATCTAGCCTAGCATGATGGAATTAAGACAAGAACAAGATATAGACAACCAACACATAGACATATTGATTGAATTAAAAGGATACTTATCTCAGTTACACATGAAAGGTATCAAGGGCTTAGAACCCTTGAAAAACCTGTAAAATATGCACCAAGTTCGTACTTAGGGTTTCTCCAAAACTCTCTCTCTTTTAATGTGAAAATTAGAAAACTATATATAGGAAATAGGGTCTGACGGCGTCAAGACAAAGCTTGTGACGCCGTCACCTCGCCGCCAAAACTCTTCTCGGACTGCCTTGATCTACTTCTGACGCCGTCATGTATTAGCATTTTCCAGGCCGTCATGCATTTTACTCTTGACGCCCTTTCTTGTGACGCCGTCAAATCTGTACTGGGTCATCATGGAAATTACTCTTGACGCCGTCAGGATGTTACTCTTGACGCCGTCACCTACTGTTCCCAGCAAGGAAAATTAAGACTTTGGCGTTTTCTTCACTTTAATGCTCCAAAAACGTCCGAATTGCTTCCTTTTCCAGATTTCACTCCCAAAGTACCTAAAATCACAAAATGAACGATTTAGGGCAATATTTGATCAAATAAACTCAATTCCGGGCTTAAATGACCCCCTAAAAGTGGTTCATTTTTCGCCTCATCAGATGGTATGTCCTCTCCAAAGTAGTGCTTTAAACGATGTCCATTCACTTTGAAATTTGAACCGTCATTTTGAGATAATTCGACGGTGCCATAAGGATAAACCTTAGCGATAGTGAATGGACCAGTCCATCGGGTTTTGAGCTTTCCCGAGAAGATCTTGAGTCTAGAGTTGAAAAGAAGGACTCGATCACCAACGTTGAAAACGCGGTTCTTGATTTTGGAGTCATGAATCTTCTTTGTATTTTCTTTATAGATCAAAGAGTTCTCGTAAGCTTGATCACGAAGTTCATTTAATTCATTTAGTTGAACTTTTCTATGATCACCCGCCGTTTTGAGGTCAAAATTGGCATGCTTGAGAGCCCAATAGGCTTTGTGCTCAAGCTCGATTGGAAGATGGCAGGCTTTCCCGTACACAAGTTTGTAAGGCGTACACCCAATGGGTGTTTTGTAAGCCGTACGGAAAGCCCAAAGTGCATCATCTAATTTATCCGACCACGATGCACGATTTTCACCTACGGTTCTTTCTAAAATTCTTTTAATGCCCCGATTGGAAACTTCGACTTGTCCACTCGTTTGAGGGTGATACGCAGTGGAAAGACGGTGAGTTACACCGTACTTTTGCATGACTTTGTCGAATTTATCATTACCGAAGTGCGTACCACGATCACTAAGAATAGCACGTGGAGTTCCGAATCGGGCAAAAAGAGCTTTTAGGAATTTCACAACTACTCGGGCATCATTCATAGGTAAAGCTTTCGCTTCAACCCATTTTGACAAATAGTCAACAGCCACGAGTATGTATTTGTTTCCATGAGAAGAAGGAAATGGCCCCATAAAGTCGATGCCCCAGATGTCAAAAATTTCACAAACTTGAATTGCATTTTGAGGCATTTCATTCTTTTGTGAAATATTCCCGTGACGTTGGCAATCGTCACAGGACTTGACCAATTCTTGGGCATCCTTGTAAATCGAGGGCCAATAAAAGCCGGAATCAAACACCTTGTTGGCGGTGTAGTTGGGATTGTGGTGGACCCCGTGGGACCAGCATGGCAAGCCTTTAAAATTTCAGTGGCTTCCTGACCATACACACACCGCCGGATGACTTGATCCGCGCATATTTTGAACAAGTAGGGGTCATCCCAGAAATAATGTTTTACATCTTTGAAGAATTTATTTTTTTGTTGGGACGACATCCCTTTCAGAACAAAGTTACCCGCAAGATAGTTTGCAAAGTCGGCAAACCATGGGGTAATCGAGTCTCCACGAAATGAAACCGCATTGAGGGTTTCGAGAGGAAATGTTTCGTTTATTTCCTTTTTCTCGAAAGCATCTTGGTGAGGGTTTTCAAGACGGGAGAGATGATCAGCAGCTAGGTTCTCGGCTCTTTTTTTATCACGAATTATGATATCAAATTCCTGTAGGAGGAGAACCCAACGGAGGAGTCTCGGCTTTGCATCTTGTTTTGCAAAGAGGTACTTCAAAGCCTAGTGATCCGTATACACTATGCTTTTGGTCAGAATCAAGTATGGCCGGAATTTTTCAAAAGCATACACCACAGCTAATAATTCTTTTTCAGTGGTGGTGTAATGACTTTGAGCCTCGGTTATAGTTTTGCTGGCATAGTGTATAGGCTGAAAATGCTTTGTTTTGCGTTGCCCCAAGACTGCCCCTATCGCATAATCACTGGCATCACACATGAGCTCGAAGGGCAAGTCCCAATCGGGGGCAACGAGAATCGGTGCCTCGGTAAGCTTTTTCTTTAATGTTTCAAAAGCTTCGATGCACTCGGGGGAGAAGATAAAAGGAGCATCCTTCTTGAGGAGATGGGTCATAGGCCGGGCGATTTTAGAAAAATCTTGAATAAACCTACGATAGAAACCGGCATGACCCAAAAAGCTCCTAACACCTTTTACGGTTGTGGGATGAGGCGATTTTGCAATGACGTCCACTTTGGCTCTGTCAACCTCAATCCCGTTTTTTGAAATTTTATGGCCGAGGACAATGCCCTCTTTGACCATAAAGTGACTCTTCTCCCAATTTAGACATAACTTTGTGTCTTCACAACGTTTTAGCATGCTGTCTAAATAGGAGAGACATGATTGGAACGAATCCCCAATGACCGAAAAATCGTCCATAAAGACCTCCATAGTTTTCCCGATCATGTCGGAAAATATGGCCATCATACATCTTTGAAACGTGCCTGGAGCATTACATAGGCCAAATGGCATACGTTTATATGCGAAAGTTCCATAGGGGCACGTGAAAGTGGTCTTTTCTTGATCTTGCGGATCAATGAGAATCTGGAAGTAACCCGAGAAACCATCGAGGAAGCAATAGTACTCATTCCCCGCTAATCTCTCGAGCATCTGATCCATAATGGGCAGAGGAAAATGATCTTTACGGGTGGCGTCATTTAACTTACGATAGTCAATGCAGACGCGCCAACCCGTAACCAAACGAATTGGAATCAACTCATTCTCCTCATTTGTGACAACAGTAATGCCACCTTTTTTTGGAACACAATGAATTGGGCTAACCCAAGGACTGTCCGAGATAGGGTAAATCAATCCGGCAACAAGAAGTTTTAAAACCACTTGTTTGATAACCTCGTGAATTTTTGGATTCACCCTTCTTTGTTGTTGGACTGCAGGTTTGAAGTCGTCCTCCATTAAAATCTTGTGAGTAAAAAATTCAGGGTCAATGCCCTTGATGTCGGAGAGTCGCCAAGCAATTGCTTGTTTATGGGACTTCACAACCTTTATGAGAGCAGTCTTTTCCTCAACACTTAAGTCTTTAGCAATTATGACGGGCAATTTATCATCACCCTCAAGAAATGCATATTCAAGATGAGGCGGCAAGTCCTTAAGTTCAATCTCAGGAAAGTCATCAGTTTTCTCAACATTTTTGACTTCCTCCTTATGAAGTGTTTGTGGTAGAACAGGAAGAGGAGAGGGATCTTCGTTTAATAACTTCTCAAGCAGGAGAATATCCCTCTCGGGGTCAATCTCTTGGTTATCAATTCCATCGGGAATCGAATCACTTTTGAGAAAGGCCTCAATTTCTTCCAAGATGAAGTTACTTCCCTCAAACGGAGTGAGGGAAGGAGAAGAATTGGCTATGATGGGGTGAGAAGATTGAGTGAGGTTTTCACTCGAAGAATCATCAATGAAACCTAAAATCTCTTGAGCATACTCCTCTGCAGCAACATCGATGACATCTATTTAATTCACCGATTCACAGTCATAATTGGAGGAGTATCTCGATGTTTGATTTAGGTTGAAGGTAATGGCTTCCGTCCCAACACGTAATATGATCTCATGCTCAAATACATTGATAAGAGCGCGCCCAGTTCTAAGGAATCCCCTCCCAAGAATGAGAGGGACCCTCGAATCGGCATCAAAGTCAACAATTACAAACTCTGCCGGAAAATGGAACTTTCCCACTTTAACGAATACGTCCTCGGCAATGCCAAGAGGACGAGAAATCGAACGATCGGAAACCATACCCGGGAAAGTACAAGGAATGAGAAATTTCCCGGGGTCTCCAAGCTTTTCAGGAAGCTTTTTCAAGAGAACTGCTGAGCAGTGCTCATTCAGAGGAGTTCTTGCCATCTCAAAGAGTTTTACTTTATTACTCAACAGATTTTTGATTGTCGATGCAAACTTGGGCATCAAGAGAATAGCGTCCGCAAAAGCTAATATCAAAGTGCAAATCTTGGAAGATTTGGAAAAATTTATCCATTTGGTGATTAGCTTTTTCGCGGAGTGATGAGGCGAAAAATGATCCAATTTTAGGGGGTCATTTAAGCCCGAATCCGAATTTATTTGATCAAATATTGCCCTAAATCGTTCCTTTTGTGATTTTAGGTACTTTGGGAGTGAAATCTGGAAAAGGAAGCAATTCGGACGTTTTTGGAGCATAAAAGTGAAGAAAACGCCAAAGTCTTAATTTTCCATGCTGGGAACAGTGCATGACGGCGTCAAGAGTAGTTCCCTGACGGCGTCAAGAGTAAAAATCCATGACGACCCAGAAGAGTTTTGATGGCATCATGAAGGTAGGGCGTCAAGAGTTAAAGGCATGACGGCCTGGAAATGTATTGTTCTTGACCGCGTCAAATGTAGATCTAGGCAGTCCGAGGATTGTTTTGGCGGCGAGGTGACGGCGTCACCTATTTGGTCTTGACGCCGTCAGACCCCTTTTCCTATATATAGTTTTCTATTTTTTCACATTTAAAAAAGAGAAGTTTTGGGAGAAACCCTAAGTATGATTTTGGTGTAACTTTACAGGTTTTTCAAGGGTTCCAACCCCTTGATACCTTGCATGATCAATCAAGATAAGTGTTCTTCTAATTCAATCAATATGTCTATGTGTTGGTTGTCTATATCATGTTCTTGTCTTAATTCCATCATGCTAGGCTAGATCTATCTTGTGTTTGCTTAGATCTAATGAAACCTAGATATTGATTATATGTTGATTACTTGTTTATTCTTGTCTTGGATGAATGATTTATATGTTAGGCTTAAGAAAACTGGCAGATCTCCAATTGGTAACATGCTTGAACGTCTTAAGAAACATGAACCAACGCGCACTACGTCTTTATTGGTTGTATTTAATGCATGAGCCACTGTTTACAATCCCTATAGTTGTGCTGGGCATGGTGTAGGAGGAGATAAGAGCTCATAGAATTGGGGAGTTATGTGTGCCACCCCATGAATGGTATTAAGGAATACGATCCGTCATCCATGCAATTATAACAAGTAATTAACGTGTAAAAGCTATCTAGGGAGTAGTGAAATCTAAGTAAACACACTTTCTCCAATTACTGCTCACAACTTTAGTATAAATTAGTTTATTTTCATTTTTAGTATTTTATTTTGATTGCATCTTAGTATTGGGTTAGTTGATTAGCAACTAATTCCGCCCAAATCCTTCAAACCCGAGATTTTAATTTGCTTTCTGTAAAATATAAAAACACAAAAAAATAATCATCCCTCACCTTTAGAACTAGTATTTAGGCTTTCTAATCCTAGCGACACTATTCCTAAGCTGAACGATCAATCCCCCGGTACTTGTCACTATACTATACTACAACGATCAGGTACACTGCCTAGTGGGGGTTGTAAGCTTCTCAAGATCCCTCGAGAGGTAAAGCCTGTTGCGATTCCCACGCATCAAGTTTTTGGCGCCGCAGCCCGGGGAATAGTTATTGTCTAGGTTAGAATTTCTTTTTATTAGGTCTACTTGCTAGATTCCTTTCTAGTAAGATTTTATTTTCATTTTTAGGTTTTCTTTAGTCAATCTCATTTCTTCGTGCCTTTGTTCGTAACTCTTTACCATCCGACATCATGGAAGGTGGTAACATCTTTGAACCCGTCATCCCACCACAACAAAACCCACCACTAGAACCCCTTAGGCCCCGAACCTTAGGAGAGTATTCCCAACCTAGCTACCAAGGCTACCGAAACACCATTGAGCTCACCGGAGCCAATGTGACCCCCTTGCGATCCGACACCATCCGGTTGGTGCAAAGCGGATGTGCATTCCATGGACTTCGTTCCGAAGATCCAAACCAACATCTTAAGGACTTTCTCAAAATCGTAGATTCCATAGACCTAGGTGTTGAAACTAGAGAGACCACCCGTTTACGCCTATTCCAATTCTCTCTACGGGATCAAGCTAGTCAATGGCTTGAGCGTTTACCCGCGGGATCCATCACCACATGGGATAACCTCACCAATCGCTTCCTTACTCAATTCTTCCCACCGGGGAAGACTGCAATGCTTAGAAATGACATTCTGATGTTTGAACAGCAGCAGGGTGAAACTTTCTACGAAGCTTGGGCCCGTTTTAAGGAACTCCTCCACAAGGTCCCTCATCATGGTATAAACCTTTGGTTATTAGTCCAGATTTTCTACGACCATGTTGACTATCACACTAAGCGCACAATCGATAGGGCTGCGGGAGGTAAACTGCGTGATAAGAACGCCGAGGAGTCTTGGGCAATTATCGAGGAGCTCGCCACTGATAATCAGGAAATGTGGGAGTTTAATCACACAGTGGAAGCAGCTATCAATGCAGTCTCAGCATCTGGAGGAACCACCGAAATCCCCGATGAACTCCTATGCAAACTCGAGGCAAAAGTTGACTATTTTGAGGAAAGGCAAAGGAGGCCTTTAAGTCCTAGACAAGCTGCTGTCAACTCTGTCTCAAAACCAACTTCGGCACCATTATCTGAGTCACCTTCTAGAGAACATGTCAAGACTTTTCAAAACTACACCCCACCTTGCTCCCCTCCCAAGGAACTTAGCTCGGAGTTTGAGGCTAGGATGAGAGAATATATGGCAACTCACTCAGATCGGCTTGCTAGATTCGAGGAAGCAGTTTATAAGCAAAAGGAGGAGATGCAGGAGAAAATGAATGAGATGATGAGTCTATTGGAGGAGTACGCCAACCAGAGAACCCCTGAACGAATACTACTAAGGAAAGAAAGTGCCACTCCCACCACCCAATTTGTTAACTCCATCACCATTGTCCATAAGGATAACGAGAAGGTAGAAACTCCTGCTAAAAAAACCTTAGAAAAACCACCAGAATCCCAACCTTTGAGTTACTACCTGAAACATGATATAAACAAAAACACCATAACAAATTGGATTAAGGGTGATGGGCGTAACCAATCCTCCGGACAGGTTTCTGAGAAAGAGGAAGAAGTGAATGAGGGGTATGATACGCTTCCTGGAGGATCAGTATTCGAGAAGCTATTGGTACAAAAAGTGGCGACTAAGCAGATAGCATGCGGGAACTTTGAGATACCAACGAACATCGGGGACTTGAAACATCTTAGTGCTTTCGCCGACCAAGGATCGGAAGTAAATCTTATGCCCCTAACTATTTACATCCAACTAACGTCAAAAATGCCAGCACCTACTCGTGTTAGGTTATCTCTTGTTGGACACTCGTACGTATACCCCCTAGGAATCGCAGAAGATGTATTAGTTAATGTTGCAGGATTCATGTACCCCGTTGATTTTATGATCATCGATGATAAAGGGGATGGATGCATGCCATTAATCCTTGGGGCACCATTCCTCACCACCGCTAGGGCTGTCATTAAGTATGAAGGTAGGAAGATTGAGCTTAAATCTGGAAAAAGAAAGATTAGCTTCCCCATGACCCCGCGAAGTGGGCATGAGAGTTTGAGTTGGAGAATGATCAAAAACAGCATTGGCACGACACCCATTCGTGTTCAGAATAAGATTCTTGCATGGGAGGTAAGAATCAAAAGCTATAAGAAAGCCAAGGATGAAAGAAGAAAAAGAAATAAGGTTCAGGTCGAGCTTGAACATACTCGACCCAAAGAAAATCATTCACCACTTGAGGAAGGGAACTTGGTACTCTTGAGACACTTGGAAACAACAATACCACCCGATAAACCAAGTCCTTGGTGGTATGGGCCATTCACAATCGAAGGATTGAGCCAAGATGGGGTAGCTAACTTGAGAAGCAAATTAGGTGGAATGGTGATTGCAAGTATCGATAGATTGAGGCACTACCACCATAATAGTAATGATCGCAACTACATGGGGTATATCATTTCAAATGATGAGATCACGTAGTAACCCATGACTTTGAGTCTAGCTACAAGACTCGTAAATAAAGAAAAGCGCTTCTTGGGAGGCAACCCATGTTTTGTTTGATTGTTTAATTGTTTGTTTGTTATTTGCTTCCGTATGCATGCTTAATTTTTATTGTTGGTAGATCGTGTTTCTAAACTAAATAGTGGAAATACTTTACTTTGTTGTTTTGGCCTAGTCTTAACTCCACCTAAAGGTATTTTTGCAAAAGATAAGTGTAAGGGGAAACCCCAAATATGTTTTTAAGAAACAAACCGATCATGATTCTCCACAATATTAAATGAACATGTATATTCGTACTTGTTAGAGTCAAATGCTTGTATTGAGTCATAATGAAGTTTTACAGGATTTTCCAGGAAGTAGGACCAAGTTTTTCCAGAAATTTTCCGGAAACTTAACATAAGAATTTCTGCAGGTCAATTCTGACGGCGTCAGGAAGAAATTCCTGACGGCGTCATGTGTAAAAATCTGGAAATTTTGCCAGTTTTGTTTTTCTAACAGAGTCTTATGGTTTTTGTGAATTATTAAGTTTTATAATCTCCAGGAGATCTGCAAACTTCATTCCACAAGCATTATATCTTATTTTGTTTTCTAGGATTTAGAAACTTATATAGGATGCCGCCGATTTTACGCGAGGTTGTCTTGTCTATTTTATCAGGTTTTACAGGTTATGTATGACAAGAAGATGATTTATATTCAGGAAGGGAAGCTTTGATTGTTCATTTTCTTGGAGGAAGATTTAACCTGGCCACCTTATTATCCACGCCGAGCGAATCAGGGGAGTATTTGATTTCATTCTTTTTAACTTTTTCACTTTTACATTCTTTACTTGAACATTGGGGACAATGTTCATCTTAAGTGTAAGGGGAGGGTAAAAAGATGATACCTTACATATGCACTTTCGCTTGAGTTTGTTTTGTTTAATGGTAGATGTGTAATAAAACTATGAGAAATACTTGTTAGTGCAATTTTAGTGCCAAATTTAAAATTTTTTACAACATTTAGGAGTGAAACTTTAGCCATAGCAAGCGTCTCATGGATAGGAGATTGTATGACTAGCATATAACCGTATATTCAGAAAAATTTTCCACCCAAATATGTGAGGTTCGCCTTTAGATTTGATAGGAAAAGCATTAACTATTAGTGCTTATGAGTGTACCGGTAGCATTTAGATTCTAGAACTTGCGTTAGTGATGCATCCCGAGACCGCTAGTGAGACTACATTCGTGTAGTAGGATTTACTACATGATAAGAGGCATTAGGATTACCCTTGTGTTAAACCCGTATCATAATTACTTGACCATTTAAGTCATATTGTTTGGCTAGTTAAGTCAACTAATTTTTCCCACACCCTTAGTGTTGTACTCATTTTTAGTACACGAAACCCCTAGTACACCCCTCCGAGCCTATCTTTTCATTTCTAACTTTAAGCATTTTACTTAAAGGAAGAATTTGTTACACCCCACTTAAATGTACAACCAAATCGCCTTAGCCTTCCGTGTATGCGCTCATTTTTAGTGCATTATTGTTATTTGTTAAACCCTAAGTTAACTTTCTAATTGATTACATGGTTGCTAAGTCGAGTCATATCCTTGTACATATTGTTTTGGGACGATTGGGACTCATGGGTAAGTACTTATTTTATGGAGTAATGGGGAAGAACATCATTTATTACCCCCATATGTACGTTAATCTTAAAAGTGCTCAAAGTGTTTTGATTTTCTTAATTCGAGTCATTAGATTAGTTTATTGTAAAGTATGTAAAAATTCAAATGTAAAGGGAGTGTTCATTCCCTATGATGTATTATTTTTGGATGGTAGGGTAAAAGTGTATGCAAAAAAAAAATAAAAAAAAAATAAAAAAAAATAAAAAAAAAATCAAGAAAAAGAAAGAAAAAAAAATATAGAAAAAGAAAAAAAAAATAGAAAAAGGAAAAAGAGAAAAAAAAACATACGGACTACCATCCCTTTTTATTCTATGTTCATTTTATGTTTTTGTTATTTTTCATTTATTAGCTTAAGTCGAGTCTAGTCTTGGCTTAGCAACGCCATATTGTACATGTAATTAACCAAGATTGTTAACTCGCCACCAGTAAAACTTCCTTTATCGAACAAAACCGTGTATTTCATATCCCTACACCTAACGTTACAACCCTTTAAAAGACCTCTTTGATAGTTTATCCTAGGTGCTTACGCCATGTGGTGGAGGTTTGATCCTTTCCCAAGCCTATGGTAATCTATTTTGCTATGACAGGTAGTGAGAGATATCTTCCGTTTCCATATTGTAATTTACACTTTATTACACCCGAGAGATGTGAGTATCTAAACACTATTTATGAGGTGCTAGTGTATGACCTTCGTGCTTGTCTATTGGTCTTTAGTGGAACGATTATTTGTTGTAATTACTTTTATATTAGTGTTAAATGACCCCTAACTTGTATTTTGAGTAGAATAAAAGCGCATTTGCTTGAGGACAAGCAAATCTCAAGTGTAAGGGTATATGATGAGGCGAAAAATGATCCATCTTTAGGGGGTCATTTAAGCCCGAATCCGAATTTATTTGATCAAATATTGCCCTAAATCGTTCCATTTGTGATTTTAGGTACTTTGGGAGTGAAATCTGGAAAAGGAAGCAATTCGGACGTTTTTGGAGCATAAAAGTGAAGAAAACGCCAAAGTCTTAATTTTCCAAGCTGGGAACAGTGCATGACGGCGTCAAGAGTAGTTCCCTGACGGCGTCAAGAGTAAAATTCCATGACGACCCAGAAGAGTTTTGACGGCGTCATAAAGGTAGGGCGTCAAGAGTTAAAGTCATGACGGCCTGGAAATGTATTGTTCTTGACGGCGTCAAATGTAGATCTAGGCAGTCCGAGGATTGTTTTGGCGGCGAGGTGACGGCGTCACCTATTTGGTCTTGACGTCGTCAGACCCCTTTTCCTATATATAGTTTTCTAATTTTTCACATTTAAAAAAGAGAAGTTTTGGGAGAAACCCTAAGTACGATTTTGGTGTAACTTTACAGGTTTTTCAAGGGTTCCAACCCCTTGATACCTTGCATGATCAATCAAGATAAGTGTTCTTCTAATTCAATCAATATGTCTATGTGTTGGTTGTCTATATCATGTTCTTGTCTTAATTCCATCATGCTAGGCTAGATCTATCTTGTGTTTGCTTAGATCTAATGAAACCTAGATATTGATTATGTGTTGATTACTTGTTTATTCTTGTCTTGGATGAATGATTTATATGTTAGGCTTAAGAAAACTGGCAGATCTCCAATTGGTAACATGCTTGAACGTCTTAAGAAACATGAACCAACGCACACTGGGTCTTTATTGGTTGTATTTAATGCATGAGCCACTGTTTACAATCCCTATAGTTGTGCTGGGCATGGTGTAGGAGGAGATAAGAGCTCATAGAATTGGGGAGTTATGTGTGCCACCCCATGAATGGTATTAAGGAATACGATCCGTCATCGATGCAATTATAACAAGTAATTAACGTGTAAAAGCTATCTAGGGAGTAGTGAAATCTAAGTAAACACACTTTCTCCAATTACTGCTCACAACTTTAGTATAAATTAGTTTATTTTCATTTTTAGTATTTTATTTTGATTGCATCTTAGTATTGGGTTAGTTGATTAGCAACTAATTCCGCCCAAATCCTTCAAACCCGAGATTTTAATTTGCTTTCTATAAAATATAAAAACACAAAAAAATAATCATCCCTCACCTTTAGAACTAGTATTTAGGCTTTCTAATCCTAGCGACACTATTCCTAAGCTGAACGAGCAATCCCTCGGTACTTGTCACTATACTATACTACAACGATCAGGTACACTGCCTGGTGGGGGTTGTAAGCTTCTTGAGATCCCTCGAGAGGTAAAGCCTGTTGCGATTCCCACGCATCACGGAGCTTTTGTTCATTGAGACGTGATGGATAAGGAATAGAAGTTTTGGATTTTGGGTTGTCCCCTGGGTTTCTGGTGGTTCAAAGACAACTCCAGGCTTACATCTGGTTTCGAGATTAACCTGAGGCTGGACGTGTGCTGTACTTCGTGGGCTAGAAATTTGCACCTTGTCCTTTGTCACCTCAGGTTCACGTTCCACTACCTTTGGAGGAGAATGAGAAGAGGTAGTAGGAATCGCGGGTTCATCATATGAAGCACCACTTCCTGTTGTGATCGCCTTAGCATCGCCCCTCGGGTTAGCGATCGTGTTGCTCGGTAAAGTAGTACCTGAGCCCGAGGGTCGATCATTTAAAGACTTCTTGATATCAGAAATCTGGCTGACCAGCAACTTGTTCAACTCATCTTGGGACTTCATGAATTGTTTTAACAACTCATCAGATGAAGGCCCGGTTGGAACAATGGCTTGATTCGGATTAGGAAGATTTTGAGCTCGATTGTTCGGATTGGGACCTTGATTGAAATTTCCTTGGTTTTGATGATGGAAATTCCCTTGATTCTGGTGATTGTTTCCATGAAAGTTCCCGGGATTGAAATTACCCTGACCTTGGTTCCGGTTAAAGTTTCCTTGATTTTGGTGTTGGAAACCTTGATTTTAGAAACCTTGGTTTTGATTTTGGAAACCGTGACCCTGATTGAAGTTACCTTGGTTTTGATAACCTTGGTTCACTCTATTTTGATTTTGGCCACGGTTTTGGACATTTTGGTTTTGATTAAAACCGGGAGGTCCAGGATAATGGTGAGGACGATAGTTCGGGTCCATAGGAGGGCGGTATTGATTGCCTCCTTGATTTTGGGACCGGCAATAGCATTAGCTTCATATGGAGTACCATCAGTAGCTGTGCAATTGTAGTAGGCATGCGGCCCACCACAAGTCACACAGACTTCCACTTTTTTAACCTCAGCAGGGGGAGGATGTTGTGGAAATGAAACTTTCTTTGTTTGGGTGAGAACCAAAGCTTGGATCGCTTCAGTGAGCTTGTCAAGCTTAGCATCCGTACTAGATTGACCCACAGATGATGAAGAAGAAGGACCCGCATTGATTTGAGAAACAATCGGTTTGCTTCGTGTATAGTGGACCTTGGACTTGTTTTCTATGATCTGTAAAGCTTCTTTTGTGGTTCTACTCAAGAAATTACCTCCCGCGGAGGCATTGAGAGAATCCTAATCAGCTTGGCTCACGCCATTGTAGAAAGTATCGAGTTGCATCAACTCGGAGAAACCATGATGTGGACACTTGCGAAGTAATTCTTTGAAACGATCCCACGCTTCACCAAAAGATTCATCATATTTCTGAGTGAACTTGGTGATTTCGTTCTTAAGACTCGTAGTCTTGGAAGGTGGGAAGAATTCATTCACAAATTTTTTCACAAGATCTTCCCATGTCTCAATAGATCATGGAGGTTGTTTTTCAAGCCAAATCCGGGCTTGTCCCTGCAAGGAGAATGGGAAGAGAAGAAGTTTTATTGCTTCACAAGGGACATTTTTGTACTTGATGGTCGAAGTGATTTTATTGAACCATCGTATGTGAGCATGAGGATCGTCCCTCTCAAAACCGTAGAATTGACTTGAGGTTACAAGATTGAGTAACCCGGTTTTGAGCTCAAAATTATCAGCCACGATGGCTGGAACAACAATGGCATCTCCGTAACCCTCGATGGGTGCTTGGAGAAGCTCACACATGGGGCGGTCTTCCGCCATGGTGACAGTGGGTGTGACAACAGTACGGATCTCAAATCCGACTGTTGGTGTAGAACGTCTACGAGGTATTCGAGGTTTCCGGACAAGCTCACGTAATGGGCTAGTGGACCTTGAAGAACGAGTGCGCATGCACTAGGGATAAAAACCTTTTGGACAATATTTTTGGAATCATCCCGTAATCTAAAATCGTTTTTCTTTAAGAACCACCTTAAAAGAAAACCGAATCAGAAAACGTTACGATATGTTTTGTTGTTTTTAAATTTTTTTAGTGTTTTAACACTTTAGGAAAAGTGTTAATGACTTTTTTTTGTGTTTTGATTTCAAAATTTACACAAGTGGTGGTATTTGTACAGTGATTGAGGTGAGAAAACACTAATCTCGAAAGACGCTGCAGAAACGCGCACACCTCCCCGGCAGCGGCGCCAAAAATTGATTGATGCTAAACCGTCAACTTATATTGACCAAGGAATGGTCAACAAAGTCAAAGAGCCTAGACCAATGCTCCGGGTAATATAAGGTATCACCAGGTCGTTAAATCCCGACAAGGTGTAAATTGTGACTGAGCGTGCTTTGTGATCGGGTGATTATTCACAGAAAAGGCTGGTTATGAGAATTATTTGGAAATTATTAACAGAAATAGCTTAGGAAAGCTATGTGATTGATTACTGGAACTAAGATTGAGAAGAAATTACTTAAAACTCAAAAACCGTACGTTTGCTGAAAACGCGAACAAACGTACGAGGAATAAAAGTGAATGAGGTGATCTGAAAAGGCTACCGGTATGAAAATAGTATTTTTACAAACCTAATGATTAAAGAAAATTTTTGGAAATTTAAAATTAATTTTTACACTAATTTTATAATTACTATTAATTAAATATTAATTTCCTAATTATTTTTAATTAACTAAATTAACCTAAAATACAAATAAATATGAAATTAACTTAGAAAAATAAAAATTAAACTTTGAAAAATCTAAAATACTATAAAACTAATTTTAGAAATGAAAATATATTTTTAAGACTTTTTAATTAATTATTACTAATTATTAACTAATTATTAATTACTTTTTAATTATTTAAATTAACCTAAATTCTACTTAATTATTAAATTACACTAGAAAATTGAAAATAAAATTTGGAAAAATCAAAAATAACTAAAAACTAATTTTAAAATTTAATTTATATTTTTCTGATTTTCTAATGAATTATTATTAATTATTAACTATTTAATAATTACTAAAAACTAATTTAAATTAAGAAAAATACTAAATGATGCAAGAAAAATCTGAAAAATTACAGAAATTATTTTTATATACCAGAAGCCTAGGAAAATTATAAAAATGAAAATTGCTTATTAATAAGCTGAAGAATAAGCCAATTGGCTTAAATAGAAGCTATCACTTCTATTAAGTTGGGCTTTTTTGGGATTTTCTTTTTCAAAACTGCTTATTAGATGATTTTAAGCAACTTTTGTGAAGTGAGTTTGGCTGAGACCAAGTGAATAAGCACTTCAAGTGCTTATACCCTTGACAGTTGACTTTCTTTGACCAAAGGTGAGAATAAGCCCAAATGGCCAAGTGTGGGGTCCACAATGATTAAAACTGATTCAACTAAGTTATATGAACAAATTTAAGCAAGTTTTACTCAAATAAGCTAACTGAATAAGCTAAAAATCCATAATAAGCACTTTGCTTGTTTGGTTTCTGAAACAGAAAATGGACAACCTTTTAGGGCAATTCCAGGTGGGGTCCACAGGTCTTATGGTCAAACAAATGGTCAATACCTCAACCCTGGTAGGAGGGGGTTGTATGAAACCAAATTGGGTCAATGGGGCCCACTGGAGTGGTCACAATGAACCACCAAAGTGGTGGTTGTGACTGAGTCAGCTGGTGCACAGGGCAGACCCTTGCCCTGCAAGTGTGTTTGGAGGGCAAAAAGGTCCAACAGAAAAATTCACAAAAATCAAATAAGTGTATGAATCAAGATTTCTACTAGTAGACAACAACTCCAACAAATTTCAAAGCCTAAGATTAAGCACAAAATTCTAGATAAATCATGCCATTTTTGAGATTTATGAGGTTATGCACTTTTGACTTTTTGCAAAACTTTGGTATTTGACTCTGATGAACTTCAAACACTGATTTTATGATTAAAGATGTTTAGTTAAGATATAATATGACCAAATTAAGTTATAATTCAAACTTATGAAAGGATTTGATTGGTTTTGGGTCCAAAGATCACCACAGTTAACTGTGGTGATGAGCTTCTTATGATTTTTGACTTTTGGTGTATTTAAGACTCAGAAAATGGTCACCCTGACCCTATATCATCCCAAGTAACTTGATGAGACCAAGAGGTATGGTAAAAAACAACAAGAGCACCACAGATAAGCTACAACCAAACACCCCTTTTTAGAACTGTTTTGAAGATTTGTAAAGCCAAATGAGATTTAAACCTAAGAAAACATTACCTACTGACTTGTTATGTTTTAATAAGTTAATATAAGCTAACAAACACAATTATACACTATCAAACAACTAGAATCACTACTAAGAATAAATTGACAGTTAACTAAAAATGTTAAACCACAACACAATTTAAATCACAACTAACAAAGTGCAAACCTAAATTACTCTAAACTATGCTAATTGTGCAAAAATAAAACAGAAATAAGCTAAGTTAAGCAGTTAAGTAGAGAAAGACAGAAATGGTGCAAGGAACTCACAAAGTGCAATCCAAGCTCAGTTCAAGAACCAAGGTCCACATAAACCAACCTAATGACCTCCCATGAGGTCTCTAACCCACAACCATCCAACATATACTGTGCTCCTGGCTTTCTTCTTCCCTTTCACAATTTTTTTTACTTTATTTTTATTTTTTTTTATTATTTTTGCTATTTTTCTTAAACTTAGGTAAAAACCATTCCACAGCTTGAAAAGTTATTTAAAACAGATATGTGAGGGTTTATAAGAGTGAGCAAACAATTATATATCAATAATACCCTTTAAGCAAGAAATTGAAATTTCTAAATAAACTTGAAAATTGCAAATTGAGAATTAACTTGAAGCAGCTTTTTCATTAACTTTAAAAAGATTACAGAGGTATAATTAACTACTAAAACAACAAAAATTATATACTACACTAATAAATATGGCTCATATGAGCTACAATATATATAACGAGCTAAAAATAAGTCCTAAGTCTTCCCACATGGCTTCCTGGTCCAAATTGAGAGTCCCAAAATGCTTCTTGTTGACCCTTGACCAAATCCTCACCATCCAATTGCAGTTTCATCACTCCTAGCCCTTGATTGAATTTTTGGCGCCAAAATGGATACGAGCAAAACTGAGTGGGTTAGGCGAGGTATATTTATTGTGGTGTTGGGGTTGGTGTGGGTTGTTGATATCATTTATTGTGGGGGGCTATGGTGAAAAAGGTGAGAGGAGGGGGGACATAGTACCCTGGTTTTACGTTTGTATGTTGGGGGGAAGAAGACGGTCAAAGGTGGGTTGACCGGGGTGTATTTTTATTTAAAAAGGAAGTGGGCTGGGAGTTTTGGGCTTGGGATATTGGTGGGCTGGGAACTGGATCAGGGGGTGGATAGGTTTGGTTTTGGGTTTTGGTTTATAATATTACAAAGGGTCCGGTTGGTTATTAGTGTAACAAGGACCAATTTTGTAATTTTCCCAAATTATGAGGACTGATTTTGTAATTTTCCCATATTGTACCAAGGACCAATCATGTTACAAATCCAAAGTCCAAGAACCATTTTTGCCATTTTCATTTTTCAAAATTTCCCAGGGACCTATTTTGCCATTTTTGAAATCTCAGGGACCAAACATGTAATTTTGGAAAACTTATGACCCAAGTGTAATATTTTGTGAATTTTGACTGAAACTGCTAATATTGCAAACTTTGTACGTTTTTCCTTTGTTTTTGCACATTTTGCATTTAAAACACATAAAACACAATCCCTGGGATAATTTAAGTATTTTGATAACTTTTTGATTGTTTTTGTATGTTTTGGCAGTTTAAATACGACAAAAATGATGAGTGTTTGAGCACTCATCAATGAGCTTCCCATATTGCTTTTGGGTTAAGTCCATTAAAGCATGTCCCTTACGTATATAGTAGCCGTTAGCTAATTATTGCATCTAACGGAATAATTAACGACCGTTAAGCGAATCATGAAATAATAACTAATATAGTTAATATAAATATATTAATTATGTTATAAATGGTAATACCTTTATGTATACGTGTGTGACCCATAGGCTCATGTATTTCTATTCGTATAATTATTTAATATGATATGAGTACTTCCCAATAAAAACAACTGAGATTCAGGTAAATTAGCCCTGAATCAACATTTCATAGCGTCTGAGAGACTTACAAATTACATTACATCGCCCTGAAAAAGGGAATTCACTAACCGACTGTTTGAAATAAAATAAGAACCACAGAGTTAATGTGGTGTGTCTTCTATCAAGAAATAAATGTCCATGAAAAACAACTCCCGGAGGGAAATAGAAGCAACCAACATTCAGTAGCACCCCATTACATGAAGGCTACACGTTAGAGAAAAGTGTCAAGTGTGACCCTGATGTGTTTCAAAAGCTTTAAATTTATAATACTAATCTCACCATTTTCCTTAATTTATAAAACACATGGGTAAAGTATAACTGATGAGGCAAAAAGTGTGCTGCTTTTAAGGGGTCATTTAAGCCCGAATTCGAGATTATTTGATCAATTATTGCCCTTAATCGTTCCTTTTGTCATTTTAGGTACTTTTGGAGAGAAATCTGGAAAAGGAAGCATTTTGGACGTTTTTGGAGCATAAAAGAAAAGAAAACGGCAAAGTCTTAATTTTCCTTGCTGGGAACAGTACCTGACGGCGTCAAGACTCTCCACATGACGGCATCAAGAGTTACAAAAGAGGTGGAAGTGGAAAATACACGTGACGATCCAGAGAGTTTTTAAGCATAGGACCTGACGGCGTCACCAAGGCCGTCAGGGTCCGATTACTAGTGACGGCCCAGAGCACAACTACACATGACGGCGTCACAAATGGATCTAGGCAATACGATTTTTATCATGGCGGCGAGTTGACGGCGTCACAACCAAACACATAACGCCGTCACGATGTATTATCTATATATAGTTTTCCAAATTTCATTCATTAGTGTGCAACTTTGAGGGTATAAACCCTAGTCCGAATTTTATCAGCTTTTCAAGGGTTTCAACTCCTTGATTCTTTCATGTTCAATTAAAGATAAGTATTCCTTCAAATCATTCAATATGTCTATGTGTTGTTTGATTATATCTTACGCTTGTCTTCTATTTAACATGCTAGGCTAGATCTCTATTGTGTTTGCTTAGATGTAGTGAAACCTAGATGTTAATTATGGGTTGATTGTTTGTTTATAGTTGTTACGGATGATTGTATTTGATGTTAGGCTTAAGAAAACTGGCAGACTTTCATTGGTAACTTGCTTGAACGTCTTAAGAAACATGATCGGAGGTGTACTACGATTTTTTGTTGTATTTAATGCGTAGGAGAATTCCAATGATCCTATGTTAGGAGCTTCTAACGGCTCGACATAGGAGTGAAGTAGGATCCTATAGAGTTAGGGAATATTGTACACGGCCCTACGACTAGTATTAAGGAATATGCCCCATCATCCATGCAATTGTAACAAATTAATCAACCTGTAAAAGATATCTAGGGAGTAATGAAACCTAAGTAAACACAACTTTCCTCATTATTGTTTCCACCACATTAGTTTAATAGTTTAATTTTCATTTTTGTTATTTTATTTTGATTGCATCTTTAGATAAATTGGGTTAGTTGGCTAGCAACGAATTTCGCCCACTCTTCCAAAACCCGAGATTTTTACTTGCTTTTATAAAAATATAAAAATACAAAAAGAATCATCCCTCACCTCTAGACCTAGTTTATTTGGCTTTCTAATCCTAGCGACACTATTCCCGAGTTGAACGATCAATCCCCCGGTACTTGTCACTATACTATACTACAATGATCAGGTACACTGCCTGGTGGGGGTTGTAAGCTTCTCGAGATCTCGTGAGAGGTAAAACCTGTTGTGAGGGTGTGATCCCCACGTGTCAAGTTTTTGGCGCCGCAGCCCGGGGAATAGTTATTGTCTAGGTTAGGATTTCTTTTAATTAGATCTACTTGCTAGATTCCTTTCTAGTAAGGTTTTATTTTTATTTTTAGGTTTTCTTTAGTCTATCTCATTTCTTCGTGTCTTTGTTCGTAACCTTTACCATCCGACATCATGGAAGGTGGTAACCTCTTTGAACCCATCAACCCACCACAACAAAACCACCCATAAAACCTACCACTAGCAAACCAACCTCCTTGGCCCCGAACCTTAGGAGAGTATTCCCGTCCTAGCCACCAAGGCTATCGAAACACTATTGAGCTCACTCAAGGAGCCAATGTGTCCCCCTTGCGATTCGACAGCATCCGGTTGGTGCAAAGCGGATGTGCATTCCATGGACTTCATTCCGAAGATCCTAATCAACATCTCAAGGATTTCCTTAAAATCGTAGATTCCATAGACCTTGATGTGGTAACTAGAGAGTCGACCCGATTACGTCTATTCCAATTCTCTCTACGTGATCAAGCTAGTCAATGGCTTGAACGTTTACCCGCGGGATCCATCTCCTCATGGGATGATCTCACCACCCGATTCCTTCCTCAATTTTTCCCACCGGGGAGAACTACGATGCTTAGAAATGATATCTTGATGTTCCAACAACGTCAAAGGTGAAACTTTCTATGAAGCATGGACTCGTTTCAAGGACTTACTCCAAAAAGTCCCTCATCATGGTATAAATATTTGGCTATTAGTTCAAATCTTCTATGACCATGTCGACTTTCACACCAAACGTATCATTGATCGAGCCGCCGGAGGCAGGTTGCGTGATAAAAACGCCGAGGAATCTTGGGAAATTATTGATGAGCTCGCCTTCGACAATCAAGAGTTATGGGAAGTTACTCATGTTATAAACTCGGCTATCAATGCAATCTCGACACCTGAGAAACCAATCAAATCTCCGAAGAACTCCTTTACAAACTTGAGACAAAGGTTGACTATCTCATGGAAAAACAAAAGAGACCTTTAAGTCCCAGACGGGCAACAGTCAATTCTGTCTCAAATGTCTGAGTCACCCTCTAGAGAGAGTGTCAAAACCATTTAGAATTATGCTCCACCTTATTCACCTCCTCAAAACCTCAGCCCGGAATTCGAAGCTCGAATGAGAGAGTATATGGCAACCCATTCTAAGCGGCTTGCTAAGTTCGAGGAAGCTGTTTACAAACAAAAGGAGGAGATGCAAGAGAAAATGAAGGGGATGATGAGCCTAGTGGAGGAATACGCAAACCAAAAAACCCCAGAAATGATGTTATTAAGAAAAGAAAGCGCTACCCCCACCACCCGATTTGTTAATTCCATCATGATTGTCCATGAGGATAATTAGGAAAAGGAAACCCCTAGTGAACAAACCATTGAGGAACCGCCAAAATCTCAATCACTAGGTTACTACCTAAAACATGATATAAATGAGAATACCATAACAAATTGGATAAAGGGTGACGGGCGTAACCAATCCTCCAAACAGGTTTCAAAGAAGGAGAAAGAGGGGGAAGATGAGTATGATACATTACCTGGGTGACAAGTATTCGAGAAACTACTTATACAAAAAGTGGCTACTAAGCAGATGGCTTGTGGGAACTTTGAGATACCAGCCAGCATTGGGAAATTGCAATATTTGGATGCTTTCGCCAATCAAGGATCGGAAGTAAATCTTATGCCCCTAACTATCTACACCCAACTAACATCAGAAATGCCAGCCATCACCCGTGTTAGGCTATCCTTCGCTGGTCACTCTTATGTATACCCGTTGGGAATTGCAGAGGATGTACTGGTCAATGTTGCAGGGTTCATGTATCCCGTTGATTTCATGATTATCGATGATAAAGGAGGTGGATGCATGCCAATAATCCTTGGAGCACCATTCCTCACCACCGCGAGAGCTGTCATTAGGTATGAAAAAAGGGAAATTGAACTTAAGTCAGGAAAAAGAAAGATTAGCTTTCCTATGACCCCACGATGTGTGCAAGAAAGCTTGATGAAAAGAAAGCTCAAAAACAACATTGACACATCGCCTAATCATGTTCAAGAAAAAAATCCTTGCATGGGAAACAAGAATCAAAAGCTACAAAGAAACTAAGCCTGAGAGAGGCAAAAGCTGCAATAAAGTTCATGTCAAGTTTGAATGTAGTCAACCAACGGAGAATCATGTACCATTTGCAGAAGGAGACTTGGTACTCTTAAGGCATTCAGAGATAAAAGTACCTCCCGACGAGCCTAGTCCCTGGTGGTATGGACCATTCACAATTGAAAGCATACGCCAAGATGGGATAGCTACCTTGAGCAGTAAGGGAGGAGGGGAGGTGACTGCGAGTGTCGATCGATTGAAACACCACCACCACGATAGTGAGGATCATAATTACATGGGATACGTCATCTCGAGAGATGAGGTCACGTAATAGCCCATGACCTTGAGTCTAGCTACAAGACTCGTAAATAAAGAAAAGCGCTTCTTGGGAGGCAACACATGCTTTGTGTGTTTGTTTGATTGTTATTTGCTTCCGTATGCATGCTTTATTTTTATTGTTGGTAGATCATGTTTCAAATTAAAATTGTGAAAATGCTTTATTTTGTTGTTTAACTTCGTCTTAACTTCATATGAAGGTATTTCGCAAAAGCTAAGTGTAAGGGGAAACCCCAAATTTGTTTCTAAGAACAAAATTGATCATGATTCGCCACAATATTAAATGAACATGTATATTAGTATTTTTTTAGAGTCAAATACTTGTATCGAGTCATAATGATGTTTTGCAGGATTTTACAGGAAGTAGGACATAAGTTTTTTCAGAAATTTTCCAGAAACTTAACATAAAGATTTTTGCAGGTCACTTCTGACGGCGTCAGGGCTTAACTCCTGACGGCGTCACGTGTAAAATTCTGGAAATTTTGTGAGTTTTGTTTTTCTAACGGAGTCTTAAAGTTTTTGTTAATTCTTTAGTTTTATAAACTCTAGGAAATCTGCAAACATTCATTCCACAAGCATTATATCTTAATTTGTTTTCTAGGATTTGTTAGTATATATAGATTGCCGCCGATTTTACGCGAGGTTGCCTTGTTTGTTTTCTCAAGTTTAACAGGTTATATATGACAAGAAGATGATTTATATTTCAGGAAGGGAAGCTTTGAATGTTCATTTTCTTGGAGGAAGATCTAACCTTGTTAACACACTATCCACACCGAACGAATCAGGGGAGTATTTGTTTTCATTCTTTTACCTATTTTACTTTTACATTCTTTAATTAAACATTGGGGACAATGTTCATCCTAAGTGTAAGGGGAGGGTAAATGATGATACCTTATAGGATATTATTGCACTTGAGTTTGTTTGTTTGATGGTAGGTGTGTAATAAAACTAAGAGAAATACTTGTTAGTGTAATTATAGCGCCAAATTTAAAATTTTTTACAACATTTAGGAGTGAAACTTTAGCCTTAACAAGCGTCTCATGGATAGGAGTTGTATGACTAGCACAAAACCGTACCATTTAGAAAATTTTTCCACCCAGATATATGAGGTTCGCCTTTAGATTTGATAGGCAAAGCATTCATCATTAGTGCTTATGAGTGTACCGGTAGCATTTAGATTCTAGAACTTGCGTTAGTGATGCATCCCGAGACCGCTAGTGAGACTACATTCGTGTAGTAGGATTTACTACATGATAAGAGGCATTAGGATCACCCTTGTGTTTAAACCCATATCATAATTACTTGACCATTTAAGTCATATTACTTGACTAGTAAAGTCAATTAATTTTTCCCACACCTTAGCGTTGTACTCATTTTTAGTACACGAAACCCCTAGTGTCCCTCCGAGCCTATCTTTTCGTTTCTAACTTTAAGCATTTTACTAAAAGGAAGAATTTGTTACAACCCACCCAAATGTGCAACCAAATCGCCTTAGCCTTCCATGTATGCATTCATCTTTAGTGCATTATTGTTATTTGTTTAAACCCTTAGTTAATTATCTAATTGTTTACATGGTTGCTAAGTCGAGTCATATCTTGTACATATTGTTTTGGGACGCTTGGGACTCATGGGTAAAGTACTTGTGTTTTGGAATAATGGGGAAGAACATCATATATTACCCCCATATGCGCGTTAATCTTAAAAAGTTCTCCAAGTGTTTTGATTATCTTGAATCGAGTCATTAGATTATTTTGGATGGTAGGGTAAGAGTGTATGCAAAAAAAAAAAAAAAAATAAAAAAAAAAAAAAAAAAAAAAAAAAAAAACAAAGAAAATCAAGAAAAAGAAAAAAAATAGAAAAAAGAAAAGAGAAAAAACATACGGACTACCATCCAGTTTCATTCTATGTTTGTTTTATGTTTTGTTATTTTTGATTTATTAGCTTAAGTCGAGTTGAGTCTTGGCTTAGCAACGCCATATTGTACATGTAATTAATCAAGATGATTAACTCGCCACCAGTAAATATTGCCTTTATCCAACAAAACCGTGTTTTTTCCATATCCCTACACCTAACGTTATAACCCTTTGAAAGACATCTTTGATAGTTTATCCTAGGTGCTTACGCCAAGTGGTGGAGGTTTGATCCTTTCCCAAGCCTATGGTAATCTATTTGCTATGACAGGTAGTGAGAGATGTTTTTCATTTCCATCTTGTGATATATATTTTATTACAACCGAGAGATGTGAGTATCTAAACACTATTTGTGAGGTGCTAGTGTATGACCTCCATGCTTGCTTTTGGTCTTTAGTGGAACGATTATTTGTAGTAATTACTTTTATATTAGTGTTAAATGACCCCTAACTTGTATTTTGATTAGAATAAAAGCGCATTTGCTTGAGGTCAAGTGTAAGGGTATTTGATGAGGCGAAAAGTGTGCCGCTTTTAAGGGGTCATTTAAGCCTGAATTCGAGATTATTTGATAAATTATTGCCCTAAATCATTCCTTTTGTCATTTTAGGTACTTTTGGAGAGAAATCTGGAAAAGGAAGCATTTTGGACGTTTTTGGAGCATAAAAAGTAAAGAAAACGGCAAAGTCTCAATTTTCCTTGCTGGGAACAGTACCTGACGGCGTCAAGACTCTCCACATGATGGTGTCAAGAGTTACAAAAGAGGTGGAAGTGAAAAATACACGTGACAATCCAGAGAGTTTTTAAGCATAGGACCTGACGGCGTTACCAAGGCCGTCAGGGTCCGATTACTAGTGACGGCCCAGAGCACAACTACACATGACGGCGTCACAAATGGATCTAGGCAATACGATTTTTATCATGGCGGCGAGTTGAGGGCGTCACAACCTAACACATGACGCCGTCACGATGTATTATCTATATATAGTTTTCCAAATTTCATTCATTAGTGTGCAACTTTGAGGGTATAAACACTAGTCCAATTTTTATCAGCTTTTCAAGGGTTTCAACCCTTTGATTCTTTCATGTTCAATTAAAGATAAGTATTCCTTCAAATCATTCAATATATCTATGTGTTGTTTGATTATATCTTACGCTTGTCTTCTATTTAACATGCTAGGCTAGATCTCTATTGTGTTTGCTTAGATGTAGTGAAACCTAGATGTTAATTATGGGTTGATTATTTGTTTATAGTTGTTACGGATGATTGTATTCGATGTTAGGCTTAAGAAAACTGGCAGACTTCCATTGGTAACTTGCTTGAACGTCTTAAGAAACATGATCGGAGGTGTACTATGATTTTTGGTTGTATTTAATGCTTAGGAGATTTCTAATGATCCCATGTTAGGAGCTTCTAATGGCTCAACATAGGAGTGAAGTAGGATCCTATAGAGTTAGGGAATATTGTACACGGCCCTACGACTAGTATTAAGGAATATGACCCGTCATCCATGCAATTGTAACAAATTAATCAACCTGTAAAAGATATCTAGGGAGTAATGAAACCTAAGTAAACACAACTTTCCTCATTATTGTTTCCATCACATTAGTTTAATAGTTTCATTTTCATTTTTCTTATTTTATTTTGATTGCATCTTTAGATAAATTGGGTTAGTTGGCTAGCTACTAATTCCGCCCACTCTTCCAAAACCCGAGATTTTTACATGCTTTTATAAAATATAAAAATACAAAAAGAATCATCCCTCACCTCTAGACCTAGTTTATTAGGCTTTCTAATCCTAGCGACACTATTCCTGAGTTGAACGATCAATCCCCCAATACATGTCACTATACTATACTACAACGATCAGGTACACTACCTGGTGGGGGTTGTAAGCTTCTCGAGATCCCTTTAGAGGTAAAACCTGTTGCGAGGGTGCGATCCCCACATATCAATAACCCCCGTTTATAGTAAAGGTTTAGGTAAGACCAGGTCGTCACAAGAGATTGTAGAAAAGCTAAGTTAGCAATTGTGTTAAAGTAAAGTCCCTAGATTATCACTTAGCCAAAGACTAGCAATTTAGATTAATTGTTTTATATGATTAAAAGCTATGTTTATTTAGGCTAAGAAACATGAAAGTCGCATGTAAATGACGAGCAAGCAATCATGAACAAGATATATAAGCAAGAGATGCATGGTTAACACTCGTACCTATAACTATCCAACATATTAACACTCGTATCAAATGCGTTAAGAATGGTTCATAACAGAAATATACATAAGCCAATTTCCTCATCAAGTTCGTTAGACATGAGATAAGGCATTAAACAAGATTATGGATGGGTTGGTAAATGTTTTGTCGACCAATTTCTACAAGGTTAACACCAAGTTGCCATAGAAAAACACCTTGAAATAATACCAAAATGGCAGACCCTTTTGACCTACTTCTACTACAGAGATACATCAAATTCAACAATGATCCAAGCATAATCTCATAAATTAAACTTAAGCATAGTAACCATATAACTATATCGCCCAAATAAACATATAACGACTACTCCATTATTGTAATAACAAAACACATATCATTCAAAATTAATTTCATAAACTTCATAATTCAATTCGACAAAGTAGAAAAGTGTACCAAAGTGATTACAACAAAAGAACAAATGATTTCACAGAGATAATTCTCTAGGCTCGTTCTCCTACACTATGTCACAGCAATAGAATCACAACCTCGAACCCCGATATAGTGAACTTGGTATGAGTTCACCAATCTCACTTCATATACTTTCCCTACTTCTCGTTGGTGTTGCCCCTTTTTTCTATGCTTCGTACCTTTACTTTTATAGGCTCATCTTGACCTAATTCAGCTCCAATATTCAGTAAATGAGGACAAGTGATCGGCCTCACAATGAATGCAAACAATTACTCTGTTTTGTAACTGTCAAGGTAAGTGCGCCGCACTTCGTAGAAAGTGTGCCGTACTTCGTGTACATTCAACTTCGTTTACCCGCCAAGCAAGTACGCCGCACACAGTTCTAAGAACGGCGTACTTGGGTCTTTCATACTTGTATATTTTCATTCCAAATCCCTCCTTTCTTATATTTGTCATTTAATCGTCTTTTTAGTGGTATTTCTGACTTTCTTCTCTCGTTCTATCTTGCAACCAGATTAGTACGAATTCTACACAAATAACATGATATTCTATATAATATAATAGATAAATTATATATAATCGATGGAATAAACATGTATAATTAGAGTGTTATCAAATCCCCCATACTTAACTATTGCTTGCCCTCAAGCAATCTTTAAAAATATTTTTATTTTTATCTTATCAAGAAATCATAAGCCAAAATAACGCGACTAAACATCTTACGAAGGTGGAAAGTCTAATTCACTCACACTCATATATCGGGTATAAAAGAATCAAACTCAGCTGCTCAGACATGTTAAATAAATTACCATAGGCTTGTACAAAAAACTAAACTTCACCGACATGGCGTAAGCACCAAGTAAATTTCATCAAATAGGACTTTTATTCGGGTTATAACGTTAGGCTAAGGTTAATAATATGGGTATGGATTTAGACATGGGATTTATCTAGTGAAATTGTTTCTAAAAGAAAAATAATAATAAGTTGAAAGTCAATTTTCTTGTAATGACGATCTCCATTTGGCACATATTTCGCCAACACTTTATTCTTCCTCATACATATATATTTTTTCTTTCTTTTCTTTTGTTTTCTTGGGAAATATTTGGTTTCCCCCATACTTACGATAAACACACCAATTCAATCAAAATTAGAAGTTTGCAACCTTCGCATTTCATTCAAAATAGGATAATCCGCAATTATTTCTTTTTCTTTTTCTTTGGACTTCCAACAAGGTTCATAGGTTTAGAAAGGCTAAAGTGTATGTATATATTTTTTTCTTTTTATTTTATAGTGGATGTAAGAAACGAATAGATTGGCTCAGAATGTTGTTCTAGGTGGCAATAGCACTAAAAATGAGCGCTACAAAAGGTTTTTTTAATATTGAAATTTAGATAATTGATATGATTACTAATATATTTTTATTGAATGGCTATTTGGTGTAAATCCTAAGTTTGCCTCTTATCATTTAAAATTTTATATCACACGAATATGATCTTACAACGATCTCGTAAAGATTTTAAGCACAAGTTCTAGAATAAATAAAACATCGGCACACTCATAAACAAAGAAACAAGCCTTTAATAAGGGCGTTAGGCTAAATATTCCTCACATTTAAGTGGTAATGGTTATGAATATGCTAGCACGTTATCAATTCCGAGTCGAATTAGCTTAAATAATTTAACTCGATTACTATTTTTCAAAATTATATATAATAAGTGCGGCGCACCAACTTGCAAAACCGTCACACATTTCCTTTAAAAATATGTTTTTATTTTTAAATCATTCCAATTTATCTCACCCCCGCCCCCCCCCCCCCCCCCCCCCATACTTATTATGAACATTGTCCTCAATGTGACAGAATATAAATAAAATAGGGAAATGGGAATGAGTTACTTTACTATAGGACGAATTCAGCAAAATTGTACGAAGCATAGTTGAAGCCTTCGTACTAAATTCGAACCTGCACATATTCATAAACAAAACAAACAAAAACAAGCAATAAATATAATCAAAAAGATTAGATATTTAATTATTAGTACTAGTTATTTATATAGATATATAGATAGTTATTGTTTTTGTGTTCCTTCTCCATCTTGTTTCCCCCGATTACCATTGTTTGTTTTTCCACATGCCATCATAAATTGTTTTGAATGCCAACAAAGGCATTTGTTACAGACCATACGAATAAAAATGTTTGAAATTGTCTTTAAAACAACCAGATCCCTGGTTTCCATCACAAGTACGCCGCACATCATACATTGTGCGGCGGTTTCATTGTTGATGCTGCTGCTGCTGTTGTTATTGATCTGTGGTGGTGGTGGTGTCTTCTTCCTCTTCTTCCCCCTGCCTTGAACTAGATGGTTGGTTGGTGGTGGTTCCTGGTGGTGCATTAGTGCCTAGAGAGATACCCTGCTGAGCTGCCAATCTATCAAACAATTGGCCATACTTTGCCCAATTCCTCTCATTCTCCTTGGCCAACTCCTCCAATGCAGCCTGTCTCCTCTCTACCTCCCCCAACTTCTTATAAACTTCCATAACTGTGGGTCTGTGGGATATTTGTGGCAACAACCTTGCAACTCCAGGCTGAGGATCCCATGCAATCAACTTTCCATCTCTTCCAATCAGCTCTCTTAAGGTGGTCTCATTTAGCTTCTTGCAGGGTGCGGGAGTCGAGTAGCTATTCAAGTTGTCATCGGACAAAAGCCTCATTCTTCTAGCTATCCTAGTCACAAACTGCCCACAGATTATCTTTTTCCCCTATTGAGTACCCTTTCCTTTCTTCTTCATCTACACAACAATCACCCAAGCCACATTAGCATAACATTCATTGTCCCTATCCTTAAACATGCTCATCAACCACAAATCTTGTTTCTGAATTTTGTCATAACTAGTTGTTCTTTGACACAGCCCATTTGCAATCATCTTCTGTAATACCCTCAAAACAAGGTTCCTAATGCTGCTACAAGCACTCCTAGATAACCTGAGCTCATACTCACAGCTTATCTTGCTCCAATACTCCTCTGCATTGAAGTCACTCTCATCCCTCAAACCTTTCTAAAAGTAAATCTCAAATCCCTCTTCATCCAACTCCTCTGATCTGTACAATCCCAAGAACCTAGCAAACTCTACCAAACTCAACTGATGTGATATTCCTCTTAACCAGAACTTTAAAATCTTTTTGGTGCAGATTTCCTCTTGGCTCACATCCTCATCCATCTGATAAGTAGCAAAGAACTCTTGACACAACTCTTTGTATATTACTTCTTGAACATTAAAGGCTCTCTTCCATGCCTCAGATACAAACAGCTCCTCATCTCCTCCAGCTTCTATTAACCTGATTTCCAGCATCTCCTCAATCTCTTCTCCACATCCTAGAGTATTCAACTGATGAGGCAAAAAATAAACCACTTTTAGGGGGTCATTTAAGCCCGGAATTGAATTTATTTGATCAAATATTGCCCTAAATCGTTCCTTTTGTGATTTTAGGTACTTTGGGAGTGAATTCTAGAAAAGGAAGCAATTCGGACTTTTTTGGAGCATAAAAGTGAAGAAAACGGCAAAGACTTAATTTTCCATGCTGAGAACAGTACCTGACGGCGTCAAGAGGAAGATCATGACGGCGTCAAGAGTAAAAGTGGTGACGACCCAGTGAAAACCTGAAGGCGTCACAACAAGGGCGTCAAGACAATTTTTGGTGACGGCATGCATAAGGAGTATACATGACGGCGTCAGACCCAGATCTAGGCAGTCCGAGAAACTATTTGGGGGCGAGATGACGGCGTCAGACTTTTGTTCTTGACGCCGTCACCTATCAAAATCTATATATAGTTTTCTATTTTTCATTCATTAAAGAGGAACTTGTGTGGAGATAGCTAGGGCCGAACTTTGTAAACCCTAGGTCGTATTTTACAGTTTTTTCAAGGGTTTTCACCCCTTGAATCCTTTCATGTTCAATTGAGATAAGTCTTCTTTCAATTCAATCAATATGTCCATGTGTTGTTTGAATATATCTTATGCTTGTCTTGATTTCAACATGCTAGGCTAGATCTATCTTGTGTTTGCTTAGATGTAATGAAACCTAGATGTTAATTATGTGTTGATTACTTGTTTATGGTTGTATTGGATGAATGATTTCAATGTTAGTGATGAGTGCTCAAACACTCATCATTTTTGATATATTTAAACTGCCAAAACGCACAAAAACAATCAAAAAGATATCAAAATACTTAAATTATCCCAGGGATTGTGTTTTATGTGTTTTAAAAGCAAAATGTGCAAAAACAAAGAAAAAACGTACAAAGTTTGCAGTATTGGCAGTTTCAGTCCCCCAAGTTTCAAAACTTGTCAATTTTAGTCCCTATGCATTTATTTTAAAAGGAAAAGTCAACCCAAGGTTTTAAAAGTCAAAAATCACTAAATATTACACTTGGGTCACAAGTTTTCCAAAAATTACATGTTTAGTCCCTGAAAATCCAAAAATGGCAAATTAGGTCCCTGGGAAGTTTTGAAATTTTGAAAAATGGAAAATTGGCAAATTTGGTCCTTGTATGATTGGTATTGGCAACATTGGTCCTTATGGTTACTTTGGGAAATAATCTACATCAGCCCCTCAACTTTGGAGGAATTACAAAATTGGTCCTTGATAACATACCACCAAACCGAACCCTTTTGTTATAATTAAACCCAAAGCCAAAACCCCATTTACCCAATCCAATCCCTGGCCCAAATCCATCCCAAGCCCAAAACCACCCAGGCCCGTATCCCTTTTAATAATAAAGCAGGGTCAAACACCCCGGTCAACTCCATCTTCCCCCCAACCAAATCCCATAAAACCAGGGAATACAACCTCCCCCCTCCTCACCTTTTTCCAACCAAATCCCCCCACAATTAATACCCCTTACCTAATAAACCCACCACAATTAATACCAAGACCAAACCCCCACCAGAACCACTCAACCTTGCCCGAATTCATTTTGGCGCCAAAACACTAATCAAATGCTAGAAACGATCAAAATACAATTGGAGGGTGAGGATTTGGTCTCTGGTCAAAGAGAAGACATGTGGGACCCCCAGATTTCAAGGAAAAGCCATGTGGAAGCTTATGGCCTTAGTTTTGTAGCTCGTATTATATAATTAAGCATATAGAAGCTTTGTAGTGTGTGTAATATTGTAGTTTTTAGCTTCAGTAATATTGTAATTCACTATTGTAACTCAGTTTTTAGTTAATGAAAGAAAGGTTCTAAGTTATTTTATGTTTCAAGTTTCAAGTTCCATTTAAATTTTTCAAGTGTTAAATTAAAGTTCTCATGTGTAAAAGCTATTCATAAGTTCATATAAACCTTCATTAATCTGTTTCAAGTACGTTTTTAAGTTGTAGAATGGTTTTTACCTAAGTTTAAGAAAAATAGCAAAAATACCAAAAAAATAAGAATAAAATAAAAAATTGGTGAAAAAGAAGAAGAAAGCAAGGAGCACAGTGTATTGTGGATGGCTGTGGGTTAGGTACCTCATGGGAGGGCATTAGGATTGGTTCATTGGGTTCTTTGGTCCTTAACAGTTAGCTTGGAAGGCTTATGTAAGCCTCACTTTTGATTTTTACTCTCTCATATAGTTTAGTTGTTTATTACTGTCTAATTTACTTAATTATTGTTTAATATAGTAGTTGTATACATTAGATTGTGTTGTACACTTGTTTGAATCAAGTTTCATCTTAAACTGTTTCTGAAAGGGGTGTTTGGTTGTAGCTTGTTCATAGTGTTGCATCTGTATTATTGAGCAAATCTGTGTTTCAACTAGTTGTGTGGGTGGATATAGGCTCAGGGAAACCACTTGCATGTTTACTAATACACACAAAAGTCAAATCACACGAAATTACTCACCACAGTTAACTGTGGTGAGTTTTCAAGTCCATAACTCATCACAACCTTGCATAAGTTGGTCATTTACTTAAATTAGTCTTAATATACCATAAATAAACAAGTTTGATCTTAAAATCAGCTGTCTAAGTTCATAAAAGTCAAATCTCACAATTTCTCAAAAAGTCAAATTTGCAAAACTCAGATTTTCATCAATATAGCAAGATTTAATTTGATTTTTGTGTTGTGATTCAAGACTTGAAATTTGTTGTGTGTTTACACTATCAGCTGAACTTTGGATTTTCACAATTGTTGTAATTTTGTGATTTTTTCTTGGGTACCAAATCAGCCCTTGAAGTTGACTGCAGGGCAAGCTCTTGCCCTGTCTCAGCAGACTTGTTCCACCCACCTAACTTTGGTGGTGGTTTGTGACTGACCCAGTGGGTCCCACACCTCAGACTTGGCACCTTTCAACCCCCCTCCTACCAGGGAGTGTATATTGACCAGTAGTTTGACCTCTATACTTGTGGACCCCACTTAATTTTGCACCCAAAATCTGTCCCATAACTGCCTCAGAATGGAATAAGCAAACAGCTTATTTGTGATTATTGGCTTATTGAAGCCACTTATTTGGCTTATTCTTGCTTATTCAGGTTATACTAACTCAGAGAAACCAAAAGTTATCATTGTGGACCCCACACTCTTCATTTGAGCTTATTTACACCCTCAGTCAACAAAAGTCAACTGAGTGGACAAATAAGCACTCAAAGTGCTTATTTCTGGATTGTGCGAAAAATGTTTTTATTAAAAGTCTTTATTTTTAGTGTATATTCAGTTTGGAAAAAGAAAAAACCAAAAAACTCAACTTTAATATTAGTGATAGCTTCTATTTAATAGGATTTATCAATTTTAATTTTCTTTTTAGCTTATTTATAAGCAATTTATCATTTTGATATTTTTAGAAATTCTCTTTTAGGTTAAAGTAATTTTACAAATTTTTCCAGATTTTTATTTTGTCTTTTAGTGGTTTTTATAATTAATTCTAGTTTAATTAAGTTTTAATTAATATTAAGTAATTAAATAGCATAATTAGATTTTATAAAGTATAACCTAGTTTTTATAATTTTCTAGCTTTTATTTTAGTTAAAACATTTTTATAAATTTTTCTAGAATTTTTACTGTTCATTTTCTATTTTTTATAATATAATTAGTTTAATTAGAAATTAATAAAGTAATTAGATTAATAATTAGTAAATTAGTTTAAAAATACATAAAATAAACTTTTTATAATTTTTTAGGATTCCTATGATGGTTAATTAGATTTGTAAAATTTTTCTTAATTTTCTAAGTCTTTTTAGTATTTTTAATAATTCTAATTAGTTTAATTAAGTAATAAATAGATAATTAGTAATTAATTAATAATAAATAATTAATTAGTGTAAAAATAGTTTTTAATTTTCTTAAAATTTTCTTTAATTAATAGGATTGTAAAAATAATAATTTTACATTTGTAACCTTTCCAGTCCATCAGTTGTACTTTTCAATTTGTTCGTCTGTGTACGTTTTTAATTAAAACGTACGTTTTTAAGTTTTAGCTCAAATCATTGTAATCCAAATTTCCGTAATCAATCACGTAGCTTTCCTAAGCTATATTTGTTAATAATTTCCAAACAATTCTGATCATAACCCTTTTCTGTGAATAATCACCCGATCACTAATACGCTAAAGTTACAATTCACACTTCAACGGGACTTAACGACCTGGTGATACCTTATATTACCCGGAGCATTGATCTAGGCTATTTGACTTTATTGACCATTCCTTGCTCAATATAAGTTGGTGGTTTAGCGTCAATCAATTTTTGGCGCCGCTGCCGGGGAAGTGTGCGCGTTTCTATAGCATTATTTGAGATTAGTGTTATCTCACTTCACTCACCGTACAAATACCACCACTTGTGTATATTTTCAAAATCGAAACATAAAAAAGTCATTAACACTTTTCCTAAAGTGTTAAAACACCAAAAAAATTAAAAACAACAAAACAGATCGTAACGTTTTCTGAATCGGTTTTCTTTTAAGGTGATTCTTAAAGAGAAACGATTTTGGTAAACGAGACGATACCAAAAATATTTTTCAAAAGTTTTTAAACCCATACACAAAACACAAAAACATCCGTCTTTTCTTGTGAATAATAATTACATAAAAACCAACCATCGCAAACCAAGACAGAACACCTACCAACTGGGGGTGTGAACATAATAAGTTCCCAAACGAAAGATAAAAAGCTTGTCTTTGTATCCCCGTAGGTGGTGTACCTTTCTTAAAGAAGCCACTTACTTGCGATTATTGGTTTAAGTTCACTGTTGATTTGCCTCGATTTTTGTTTTGATTGGTTTTTATCTCTAGTGCATGCGCACTCGTTCTTCAAGGTCCACGAGCCCATTACGTGAGCTTGTTCGGAAACCTAGAAGACCTCGTCGACGTTCAGCACCAACAGTCGGATCTGAGATCCGAACTGTTGCCACACCCACTGTCACCATGGCGGAAGACCGTCCCATGTGTGAACTTCTCCAAGCACCCATCGAGGGTTACGGAGATGCCATTGTTGTTCCAGCCATCGTGGCTGATAATTTTGAGCTCAAAACCGGGTTACTCAATCTTGTAACCTCAAGCCAATTCTACGGTTTTGAGAGGGACGATCCTCATGCTCATATTCGATGGTTCAATAAAATCACATCAACCATCAAGTACAAAAATGTCCCGTGTGAAGCAATAAAACTTCTTCTCTTCCCATTCTCCCTGGAGGGACAAGCCCGGATTTGGCTTGAAAAATAACCCCCACGATCTATTGAGACTTGGGAAGATCTTGTCATAAAGTTTGTGAATGAATTCTTCCCACCTTCCAAGACCACGAGTCTTAAAAACGAAATCACCAAGTTCACTCAAAAAATACGATGAATCTTTTGGTGAAGCGTGGGATCGTTTCAAAGAATTACTTCGCAAGTGTCCACATCATGGTTTCTCTGAGTTGATGCAACTCGATACTTTTTACAATGGCGTGAGCCAAGCTGATCAGGATTCTCTCAATGCCTCCGCGGGAGGTAATTTTTTGAGTAGAACCACCAAAGAAGCTTTGCAAATCTTAGAAAACAAGTCTAAGGTCCGCTCTACACGAAGCAAACCGATTGTTTCTCAAATCAATGCGGGTCCTTCTACTTCATCTTCTGTGGGTCAATCTAGCACGGATGCTAAGCTTGACAAGCTCACTGAAGCGATCCAAGCTTTGGTTCTCGCCCAAACAAAGAAAGTCTCATTTCCACAACATCCTCCCCCTACTGAGGTTAAAAAGTGGAAGTCTGTGTGACTTGTGGTGGGCCGCATGCCTACTACAATTGCACAGCTACTGATGGTACTCCATATGAAGCTAATGCTGTTGTCGGGTCCCAAAATCAAGGAGGCAATCAATACCGTCCTCCTATGGACCCGAACTATCGTCCTCACCATTATCCTGGACCTCCCAGTTTTAACCAAAACCAAAATGTCCAAAACCGTGGCCAAAACCAAAATAGAGTGAACCAAGGTTATCAAAACCAAAGTAACTTCAATCAGGGTCACGGTTTCCAAAATCAAAACCAAGGTTTCCAAAATCAAGGAAACTATAACCGGAACCAAGGTCAGGGTAATTTCAACCCCGGGAACTTTCATGGAAACAATCACCAGAATCAAGGGAATTTCCATCATCAAAACCAAGGAAATTTCAATCAAGGCCCCAACCCGAACAATCGAGCTCCAAATATTCCTAATCCGAATCAAGCTATTGTTCCAACCTGCCCTTCATCCGATGAATTGTTGAAGCAATTCATGAAGTCCCAAGAAGAGTTGAACAAGTTGCTGGTCAGCCAGATTTCTGACATCAAGAAGTCTTTAAATGATCGACCCTCGGGCTCAGGTACTACTTTACCGAGCAACACGATCGCTAACCCGAGGGGCGATGCTAAGGCGATCACAACACGAAGTGGTGCTTCATATGATGAACCCGCGATTCCTACTACATCTTCTTCCTCTCCTCCTAAGGTAGTGAATCGTGAGCCTGAGGTGACCAAGGACAAGGTGCAAATCCCTAGCCCACGAAGTACAGCACACGTCCAACCTCAGGTTAATCCTGAAACCAGATGTAAGCCTGGAGTTGTCTTTGAACCACCAGAAACTCCAAGGGACAACCCAAAATCCAAAACTTCTATTCCTTATCCATCACGTCTCAATGAACAAAAGCTCCGCGAAAAAGCTAATCACCAAATGGATAAATTTTTCCAAATCTTCCAAGATTTGCATTTTGATATCAGCTTCGCGGATGCTATTCTCTTGATGCCCAAGTTTGCATCGACAATCAAAAATCTGTTGAGTAATAAAGAGAAACTCTTTGAGATGGCAAAAACTCCTTTGAATGAGAACTGCTCTGCAGTTCTTTTGAAAAAGCTTCCTGAAAAGCTTGGAGACCCCGGGAAATTTCTAATTCCTTGTACTTTTCCGGGTATGGTTGATTGCTTCGCCTTGGCCGATCTAGGTGCTAGCATTAACCTAATGCCATATTCTGTGTGGAAGAAACTCTCTCTTCCCGAACTTACCCCCACGTGCATGACTTTAGAGCTTGCCGATCGTTCGATTTCTCGTCCCATTGGCATTGCCGAGGACGTATTCGTTAAAGTGGGGAAGTTCCATTTTCTGGCAGATTTTGTGATTGTTGACTTTGATGCCGATTCAAGGGTCCCTCTCATTCTTGGGAGGGGGTTCCTTAGAACTGGGCGCGCTCTTATCGATGTATTCGAGCATGAGATCACATTACGTGTTGGGACGGAAGTTATTACCTTCAACCTAAATCAAACATCGAGATACTCCTCCAATTATGATTGTGAATCGGTGAACAAAATAGATGTCATCGATGTTGCTGCTGAGGAGTATGCTCAAGAGATTTTAGGTTTCATTGATGATTCTTCGAGTGAAAACCTCACTCAATCTTCTCATCCCATCATAGCCAATTCTTCTCCTTCCCTCACTCCGTTTGAGGGAAGTGACTTCATCTTAGAAGAAATGGAGGCGTTTCTCAAAAGTGATTCGATTCCCGATGGAGTCGATAACCAAGAGATCGACCTCGAGAGGGATATTCTCGTGCTTGAAAAATTGTTAAACGAAGATCCCTCTCCTCTTCCTGTTCTACCACAACAACTTCATAAGGAGGAAGTCAAAAATGTTGAGAAAACTGATGACTTTCCTGAGGTTGAACTAAAGGACTTGCCGCCTCATCTTGAATATGCATTTCTGGAGGGTGATGATAAATTACCCGTCATAATTGCCAAAGACTTAAGTGATGAGGAAAAGGCTGCTCTTATCAAGGTTTTGAAGTCTCATAAACAAGCAATTGCTTGGCGTCTCTCCGACATCAAGGGCATTGACCCTGAGTTTTGTACTCATAAGATTTTAATGGAGGACGACTTCAAACCTGCAGTCCAACAACAAAGAAGGGTGAATCCAAAAATTCACGAGGTTATCAAACAAGAGGTTTTAAAACTTCTTGATGCCGGATTGATTTACCCTATCTCGGACAGTCCTTGGGTCAGCCCAATCCATTGTGTTCCAAAAAAGGGTGGCATTACCGTTGTCACAAATGAGGAGAATGAGTTGATTCCAACTCGTTTGGTTACGGGTTGGCGCGTCTGCATTGATTATCGTAAATTGAATGACGCCACCCGTAAGGATCATTTTCCTCTGCCCTTTATGGTTCAGATGCTCGAGAGATTAGCGGGGAATGAGTACTATTGCTTCCTCGATGGTTTCTCGGGTTACTTTCAGATTCCCATTGACCCGCAAGACCAAGAAAAGACCACTTTTACGCGCCCCTATGGAACTTTCGCATATAAACGTATGCCATTTGGCTTATGTAATGCTCCGGGCACGTTTCAAAGATGTATGATGGCCATTTTTTCCAACATGATCGGGAAAAGTATGGAGGTCTTTATGGACGATTTCTCGGTCATTGGGGATTCGTTTAAAACATGTCTCTCCCATTTAGACAGCATGCTAAAACGTTGTGAAGACATAAAGTTATGTCTAAATTGGGAGAAGAGTCACTTTATGGTCAAAGAGGGCATTGTCCTCGGTCATAAAATTTCAAAAAACGGGATTGAGGTTGACCGTGCCAAAGTGGACGTCATTGCGAAATTGCCTCATCCCACGACTGTGAAAGGTGTTAGGAGCTTTTTGGGTCACGCCGGTTTCTATCGTAGGTTTATTCAAGATTTTTCTAAAATTGCCCGGCCTATGACCCATCTCCTCGGAAAGGATGCTCCTTTTATCTTCTCCCCTGAGTGCATCGAAGCCTTTAAAACATTAAAGAAAAGGCTTACCGAGGCACCGATTCTTGTTGCCCCCGATTGGGACTTGCCCTTCGAGCCCATGTGTGATGCTAGTGATTATGCTATAGGGGCAGTCTTGGGGCAACACAAAACAAAACATTTTCAGCCTATACACTATGCCAGCAAGACTATGACCGAGGCTCAAAGTCATTACACCACCACTGAGAAAGAATTATTAGCTGTGGTGTATGCTTTTGAAAAATTTCGGCCATACTTGATTCTGACTAAAAGCATAGTGTATACGGATCACTCGGCTTTGAAGTACCTTTTTGCAAAACAAGATGCAAAGCCGAGACTTCTTCGCTGGGTTCTCCTCCTTCAGGAATTTGATATCATTATTCGTGATAAAAAAGGAGCTGAGAACCTAGCTGCTGATCATCTCTCCCGTCTTGAAAACCCCCACCAAGATGCTTTCGAGAAAAAGGAAATAAATGAAACATTTCCTCTCGAAACCCTCAATGCGGTTTCATTTCGTGGAGACTCGATTACCCCATGGTTTGCCGACTTTGCAAACTATCTTGCGGGTAACTTCATTGTGAAAGGGATGTCGTCCCAACAAAAAAATAAATTTTTCAAAGACGTAAAACATTACTTTTGGGACGACCCCTACTTGTTCAAAATATGCGCGGATCAAGTCATCCGGCGGTGTGTGTATGGTCAGGAAGCCGCTGAAATCTTAAAGGCTTGCCATGCTGGTCCCACTGGGGGCCACCATAATCCCAACTACACCGCCAAAAAGGTGTTTGATTCCGGCTTTTATTGGCCCTCGATCTACAAGGATGCCCAAGAATTGGTCAAGTCCTGTGACGCTTGTCAGCGTCACGGGAATATTTCACAAAGGAATGAAATGCCTCAGAATGCAATTCAAGTTTGTGAAATTTTTGATATCTGGGGCATCGACTTTATGGGGCCATTTCCATCCTCTCACGGCAACAAATACATACTCGTGGCAGTTGACTACTTGTCAAAATGGGTTGAAGCAAAAGCTTTACCCACGAATGATGCCCGAGTAGTTGTGAAATTTTTAAAAGCTCTTTTTGCCCGATTCGGAACTCCACGTGCTATTATTAGTGATCGTGGTACGCACTTCTGTAATGACAAATTTGACAAAGTCATGCAAAAGTACGGTGTAACTCACCGTCTTTCCACTGCGTACCACCCTCAAACGAGTGGACAAGTCGAAGTTTCCAATCGGGGCATTAAAAGAATCTTAGAAAGAACTGTAGGTGAAAATCGTGCATCGTGGTCGGACAAATTAGATGATGCACTTTGGGCTTTCCGTACGGCTTACAAAACACCCATTGGGTGTATGCCTTATAAACTTGTGTACGGAAAAGCGTGCCATCTTCCAATCGAGCTTGAACACAAAGCCTATTGGGCTCTCAAGCATGCCAATTTCGACCTCAAAACGGCGGGTGATCATAGGAAAGTTCAACTAAACGAATTAAACGAACTTCGTGATCAAACTTACGAGAACTCTTTGATCTACAAAGAAAAGACAAAGAAGATTCATGACTCCAAAATCAAAAACCGCGTTTTCAACGTTGGTGATCGAGTCCTTCTTTTCAACTCAAGACTCAAGATCTTCTCGGGAAAGCTCAAAACCCGATGGACTGGTCCATTCACTATCGCAAAAGTTTATCCTTATGGTACCGTCGAATTATCTCAAAATGACGGTCCAAATTTCAAAGTGAATGGACATCGGTTGAAACATTACTTTGGAGAGGACGTACCATCCATGGTCGTCCCAGATCTCCAAACTTTCCCCAAGGACAATTGAAATCGGGGATCGAGTCAAGCTAGCGACTCGATGAACAAAAATTAGCAGCAATACGGGTTTTCACCCGTATCTCTGATTCTTTCTATTTTCTACCACCGAGTGTGGGGGAATGGCCAACCCCCCGCTGTTTGAGAAAAAATGTATATATGTATATAAGTTAAAAAAAAAAAAAAAAAAAAAAAAAAAAAAAAAAAAAAAAAAAAAGTTGTATATATATAGAAATAAAGTGAAAATTGGTATTTTCGCAGTTAGATTCGAATCTTGGCTTTTTACGTTCAGAGAGTCGGCATAATAGCCGGGACTTTGAATATTGAGGACAATATTCATTTCTAAGTGTGGGGGGGAAATTCTATCGAATTTTATCAAAATATCTTTCAAGTACCCCCGTTTTTGGCCAAAATTTTCAATTTTTTTTTTTTTTTTTTTACACTTTATTTCAAATTTTTTGTGGTAATCAGTCCGCCAGGTCTAACCGACAAAGGGATTGGCTAATCCAGGAGCAAACGGCTCTTGGTAAAGATAACTCAAATCCGTTGACGGCTTGCAATTTGCCCAAAATTGTATGGTTCCTCAACTCCCCAAAAACAAATGAGTTGGCTAGCCCGCAAGGTTATGGCTTGTGGTAAAGGCCGTGGAAAATCCATAATTGGTAATCAGCTCACCAAGATGTTGACTAGGTCCATCAAGATGCTGGCTAGTCCAGGAGCAAACGGCTCTTGGTAAAGACTTAACAAATCCGTTGAAAGCTGGTGGTTTGCTCAAAATCACACGGTTATCAGGTGTGCCACAGTTCTTACACCTGGCTACTCCAGAAGTGATGGCTTTTGGTAAAGAGTTTAAAATCCATCAAGTTTTCTAAAAAGATTGCTAGGGACTAGCAATAGTTCAGTGTGGGGGATTGATGAGTGCTCAAACACTCATCGTTTTTGATATATTTAAACTGCCAAAACGCACAAAAACAATCAAAAAGATATCAAAATACTTAAATTATCCCAGGGATTGTGTTTTATGTGTTTTAAAAGCAAAATGTGCAAAAACAAAGAAAAAACGTACAAAGTTTGCAGTATTGGCAGTTTCAGTCCCCCAAGTTTCAAAACTTGTCAATTTTAGTCCCTATGCATTTATTTTAAAAGGAAAAGTCAACCCAAGGTTTTAAAAGTCAAAAATCACTAAATATTACACTTGGGTCACAAGTTTTCCAAAAATTACATGTTTAGTCCCTGAAAATCCAAAAATGGCAAATTAGGTCCCTGGGAAGTTTTGAAATTTTGAAAAATGGAAAATTGGCAAATTTGGTCCTTGTATGATTGGTATTGGCAACATTGGTCCTTATGGTTACTTTGGGAAATAATCTACATCAGCCCCTCAACTTTGGAGGAATTACAAAATTGGTCCTTGATAACATACCACCAAACCGGACCCTTTTGTTATAATTAAACCCAAAGCCAAAACCCCATTTACCCAATCCAATCCCTGGCCCAAATCCATCCCAAGCCCAAAACCACCCAGGCCCGTATCCCTTTTAATAATAAAGCAGGGTCAAACACCCCGGCTAACTCCATCTTCCCCCCAACCAAATCCCACAAAACCAGGGAATACAACCTCCCCCCTCCTCACCTTTTTCCAACCAAATCCCCCCACAATTAATACCCCTTACCTAATAAACCCACCACAATTAATACCAAGACCAAACCCCCACCAGAACCACTCAACCTTGCCCGTATTCATTTTGGCGCCAAAACACTAATCAAAGGCTAGAAACGATCAAAATACAATTGGAGGGTGAGGATTTGGTCTCTGGTCAAAGAGAAGACATGTGGGACCCCCAGATTTCAAGGAAAAGCCATGTGGAAGCCTATGGCCTTAGTTTTGTAGCTCGTATTATATAATTAAGCATATAGAAGCTTTGTAGTGTGTGTAATATTGTAGTTTTTAGCTTCAGTAATATTGTAATTCACTATTGTAACTCAGTTTTTAGTTAATGAAAGAAAGGTTCTAAGTTATTTTCTGTTTCAAGTTTCAAGTTCCATTAAAATTTTACAAGTGTTAAATTAAAGTTCTCATGTGTAAAAGCTATTCATAAGTTCATATAAACCTTCATTAATCTGTTTCAAGTAAGTTTTTAAGTTGTAGAATGGTTTTTACCTAAGTTTAAGAAAAATAGCAAAAATACCAAAAAAATAAGAATAAAATAAAAAAATTGGTGAAAAAGAAGAAGAAAGCAAGGAGCACAGTGTATTGTGGATGGTTGTGGGTTAGGTACCTCATGGGAGGGCATTAGGATTGGTTCATTGGGTTCTTTGGTCCTTAACAGTTAGCTTGGAAGGCTTATGTAAGCCTCACTTTTGATTTTTACTCTCTCATATAGTTTAGTTGTTTATTACTGTCTAATTTACTTAATTATTGTTTAATATAGTAGTTGTATACATTAGATTGTGTTGTACACTTGTTTGAATCAAGTTTCATCTTAAACTGTTTCTAAAAGGGGTGTTTGGTTGTAGCTTGTTCATAGTGTTCCATCTGTATTATTGAGCAAATCTATGTTTCAACTAGTTGTGTGGGTGGATATAGGCTCAGGGAAACCACTTGCATGTTTACTAATACACACAAAAGTCAAATCACAAGAAATTACTCACCACAGTTAACTGTGGTGAGTTTTCAAGTCCATAACTCATCACAACCTTGCATAAGTTGGTCATTTACTTAAATTAGTCTTAATATACCATAAATAAACAAGTTTGATCATAAAATTAGTTGTCTAAGTTCATAAAAGTCAAATCTCACAATTTCTCAAAAAGTCAAATTTGCAAAACTCATATTTTCATCAATATAGCAAGATTTAATTTGATTTTTGTGTTGTGATTCAAGACTTGAAATTTGTTGTGTGTTTACACTATCAGCTGAACTTTGGATTTTCACAATTGTTGTAATTTTGTGATTTTTTCTTGGGTACCAAATCAGCCCTTGAAGTTGACTGCAGGGCAAGCTCTTGCCCTGTCTCAGCAGACTTGTTCCACCCACCTAACTTTGGTGGTGGTTTGTGACTGACCCAGTGGGTCCCACACCTCAGACTTGGCACCTTTCAACCCCCCTCCTACCAGGGAGTGTATATTGACCAGTAGTTTGACCTCTATACTTGTGGACCCCACTTAATTTTGCACCCAAAATCTGTCCCATAACTGCCTCAGAATGGAATAAGCAAACAGCTTATTTGTGATTATTGGCTTATTGAAGCCACTTATTTGGCTTATTCTTGCTTATTCAGGTTATACTAACTCAGAGAAACCAAAAGTTATCATTGTGGACCCCACACTCTTCATTTGAGCTTATTTACACCCTCAGTCAACAAAAGTCAACTGAGTGGACAAATAAGCACTCAAAGTGCTTATTTCTGGATTGTGCGAAAAATGTTTTTATTAAATGTCTTTATTTTTAGTGTATATTCAGTTTGGAAAAAGAAAAAACCAAAAAACTCAACTTTAATATTAGTGATAGCTTCTATTTAATAGGATTTATCAATTTTAATTTTCTTTTTAGCTTATTTATAAGCAATTTATCATTTTGATATTTTTAGAAATTCTCTTTTAGGTTAAAGTAATTTTACAAATTTTTCCAGATTTTTATTTTGTCTTTTAGTGGTTTTTATAATTAATTCTAGTTTAATTAAGTTTTAATTAATATTAAGTAATTAAATAGCATAATTAGATTTTATAAAGTATAACCTAGTTTTTATAATTTTCTAGCTTTTATTTTAGTTAAAACATTTTTATAAATTTTTCTAGAATTTTTACTGTTCATTTTCTATTTTTTATAATATAATTAGTTTAATTAGAAATTAATAAAGTAATTAGATTAATAATTAGTAAATTAGTTTAAAAATACATAAAATAAACTTTTTATAATTTTTTAGGATTCCTATGATGGTTAATTAGATTTGTAAAATTTTTCTTAATTTTCTAAGTCTTTTTAGTATTTTTAATAATTCTAATTAGTTTAATTAAATAATAAATAGATAATTAGTAATTAATTAATAATAAATAATTAAATAGTGTAAAAATATTTTTTAATTTTCTTAAAATTTTCTTTAATTAATAGGATTGTAAAAATAATAATTTTACATTTGTAACCTTTCCAGTCCATCAGTTGTACTTTTCAATTTGTTCGTCTGTGTACGTTTTTAATTAAAACGTACGTTTTTAAGTTTTAGCTCAAATCCTTGTAATCCAAATTCCCGTAATCAATCACGTAGCTTTCCTAAACTATATTTGTTAATAATTTCCAAACAATTCTGATCATAACCCTTTTCTGTGAATAATCACCCGATCACTAATACGCTAAAGTTACAATTCACACTTCAACGGGACTTAACGACCTGGTGATACCTTATATTACCCGGAGCATTGATCTAGGCTATTTGACTTTATTGACCATTCCTTGGTCAATATAAGTTGGTGGTTTAGCGTCAATCAGTTAGGCTTAAGAAAACTGGCAGATCTCCATTGTGTAACATGCTTGAACGTCTTAGGAAATATGAACCGATGTGTACTAGGTTTTATTGGTTGTATTTTAATGCATGAGCAAATTCTAGTGATCCCATGTTAGGAGCTTCTTAGCCGGCTCGACATAGGAGTGAAGTAGGCGCTCATAGGATTGGGGAAGTAAGTACGCCACCCCATGAATGGTATTAAGGAATACAATCTGTCATCCACGCAACTATAACAAGTAATTAACATGTAAAAGATATCTAGGGAGTAGTGAAATCTAAGTAAACACAATTCTCCCACATATTGCTCACAACTCTAGTATAATTTAGTTTTGTTTTCATTTTTAGTATTTTATTTTGATTGCATCTTTAGTATTGGGTTAGTTGACTAGCAACTAATTCTGCCCAACTCTTTCAAACCCGAGATTTTTACTTGCTTTTCATAAAAATATAAAAAATACAAAAAGAATCATCCCTCATCTCTAGACCTAGTTTTTAGGTTTTCTAATCCTAGCGACACTATTCCTAGCTGAACGATCAATCCCCCGGTACTTGTCATTATACTATACTACATCGATCAGGTACACTGCCTGGTGGGGGTTGTAAGCTTCTTGAGATCCCTCGAGAGGTAAAGCCTGGTGCAATCCCTACGCATCAAGTTTTTGGCGCCGCAGCCTGAGGAATAGTTATTGTCTAGGTTAGAATCTCTTTTTATTAGGTCTACTTGCTAGATTCCTTTCTAGTAAGATTTTATTTTTATTTTTAGGTTCTCTTTAGTATATCTTATTTCTTCGTGTTTTTGTTCGTAACTCTTTGCCATCCGACATCATGGACGATGGTAACATCTTTGAACCCGTCATTCCACCACAAAAAAACCCACCACTTGATAACCAACCTCTTAGGCCCCGAACCCTAGGAGAGAATTCCCGACCTAGCCACCAAGGCTATCGAAACACCATTGAGCTCACCCAAGGAGCCAATGTGACCCCCTTGCGATCCGACACCATCCGGTTGGTGCAAAGCGGATGTGCATTCCATGGACTTCGTTCCGAAGATCCAAACCAACATCTCAAGGACTTCCTTAAAATCATAGATTCTATAGACCTTGATGTTACAACTAGAGAGTCAACCCGATTACGCCTATTCCAATTCTCTCTACGTGATCAAGCTAGTCAATGGCTTGAGCGTTTACCCGCGGGATCCATCACCTCATGGGATGATCTTACCACTCGTTTCCTTGCTCAATTTTTCCCACCGGGGAGAACTACCAAGCTTAGAAATGACATCTTGATATTCCAACAACGTCAAAATGAAACTCTTTATGAAGCATGGACTCGTTTCAAGGATTTACTCCAAAAATTCCCTCATCATGGCATAGATCTTTGGCTCCAAGTCTAAATCTTCTATGACCATATCGATCTCTCCACAAGGCGAGCCATTGACCAATCGGCCGGTGGTAAGCTACGTGATCTAAGTGCGGAACAATCATGGGAACTCATAGAAGATATTGCTCTCTATGACAACGAAAGTTGGAATGATCCCCGTGATTTGAACAAAATAGTCAAGGCGATATATTTGCCTTCGAACAACTCTAGCACTCCCGACTGTAGGATCATGGAACTTGAAGACCAAGTCACGTTTCTCATCAAATCTTACGAAGCTCCTAAGCCTTTAAGCCAAGTGAACAAAATCACTTCTTCATGCGAATTATGTAGTGGTCCCCATGACACTCGTGATTGTGTGGAACTCCCCGTAACAGCTTTTGCGGACTACGCATCCTCGCGTACCGATGAAGCGGGAGATAAGTGGTACACTTTCAAACCCGAGCCAAACCCGTATGGTTATGCCTACAACCCCTCTTGGAAAAATCACCCAAACCTTAGGTGGAAATAAAATCAAGCCAATTCTTCCAATCCGCCTAATCGTTACCAACTAAATGGTCCACCCTCCAACCGTACTTTCAACAACAATCCTTCTAACAACTATGGTAGTACCAACAATCTTGAAGGATTGATGTCTAAGTTTATGGCGTCTCAAGAGGCTCGCATAGCTAGGTTTGAAACCGAATTCAACCAACAACAAACGGAGATGACCAACAAAATAGACAACTTGTTGAAAGCCCTCAACAACCAAGCGTTGACTACACCTAGGAAGGACACTAGGGAAGCCAATACCGGAATCCAAACTAAGGACCCCCCGTCATCTAAACATGTCCACTTTGTCACCATTAAGCCAAAAGATAAGGATATAGAACAAAGTGACAAAGATGAAGTTGAAGTAGAAACCGAGACTAGGGTTGAAATTAGGGAAGTTGAGGTTAATAAGGGAGAAGAGTTAGAGGAAGTAGAGACTAAAGAAGAATACTTTGATGAGTTACCCACCAAGGAAGAACGGGAATATCATAAGAATTTATTCGATGGCCCCGAGACACCATATATCCTTGGCACACCCCTTATCAAAATGGGAGACCCCTCTAACATCAACATACCATGCAACATCGGGCATATGTGATGAGGCGAAAAATGAACCACTTTTAAGGGGTTATTTAAGCCCAGAATTGAATTTATCTGATCAAATATTGCCCTAAATCGTTCCTTTTGTGATTTTAGGTACTTTGGGAGTGAATTCTGGAAAAGGAAGCAATTCGGACGTTTTTGGAGCATAAAAGTGAAGAAAATGGCAAAGACTTAATTTTCCTTGCTGGGAACAGTACCTGACGGCATCAAGAGGCTTTTCATGATGGCGTCAAGAGTAAAAGTGGTGACGGCCCAGAAGAAACGTGAAGGCGTCACCCAAGGCCGTCACGTGTTAACTTGTCAAAACTTGCGCGCGGAGTAGCTGATATTGTTTTGGTCATAACTTTTGCATACGAACTCGGATTTAGGTGATTCAAAAGCCCACGAGAAGAGGACGAAGAGATCTACAATTTGGTGAAAAAAATGGTCATGACGGCGTCAAGAGAAACAAACTGACGCCGTCAAGATGGGCCGACAAAAAACATGCCTATAAATATAACATCATAACTTCACTTTTTGTAAGCCCTAAACCCTAAGGTCGATTCCTGGGTTTAGGTAGGTGTTTTTCCAGAAACTTAGATGGTTTCAATCACTCCATAAACATCATGTATTGGTTTGTTGATTCTATCTTAATTATGTTTTCCATTATCATTGTTGATTGCTCTTCTTTGATGATGTTTTGCTAATTCACCTTGTGTCTACTTATGATTGTGTGAAACTTTTGTATAATTAATTAGATCTCATTGATTTCTTGTTGATGTTTGTGTCTATCTCCATCAATGAGGGCTTGTTGATGTGTGTGTCTATCTCCATCAATTAAGGCATGACAACTTCAATAGATCTAGTTCGTTTAGTTTATAATTCTTGTTTCCTATTGATTCTTGTTTTGATTGAATGAATTCGATGTTAGGCTTAAGAAAACTAGCAGATCTCCATTGTGTAACTTGCTTGAACGTCTTAAGAAACATGAGCCGATGTGTACTAGGTTTTTATGGTTGTATTTAATGCATGAGGGAATTCTAGTGATCCCATGTTAGGAGCTTCTTAGCCGGCTTGACATAGGAGTGAAGTAGGAGCTTATAGAATTGGGGAAGTAAGTACGCCACCCCATGAATGGTATTAAGGAATACAACCCGTCAATTAAAACAAGGTGTGACAATTCAATAGGTAGAATTGGATAGCTAGCAAGGAGTAACATATCATGGGTAGACATGCTTCACTTATCTTGTAGAACCTTAGTTTATCTTTCTTGCACATTAGTTTAATTAGTAGCTTTTGGGTTAGTTGATTAACAACTAATTCCGCCCATCCTTCCAATACCCGAGATTTTTACTTGCTTTTCATAAAATATAAAAACATAAAAAGAATTAACCTTCATCTTTAGACCTAGTTAGATTAATTTCAATCCTAACGACACTATTCCTAGCTGAACGATCAATCCCCCGGTACTTGTCACTATACTATACTACAACGATCAGGTACACTGCCTGGTGGGGGTTCTAAGCTTCTCGAGATCCCTCGATAGGTAAAGCCTGATGCAATTCCCACGCATCAAGTTTTTGGCGCCGCAGCCCAGGGAATAGTTATTGTTTAGGTTGAATTTGATTTTTATTAGGTCTACTCATTAGATTCCTATAAAGTGAGATTTTTTTTTCTTTTTATTTTGTAGCTTTCTCGTAGTCTATCTTTTCTTTGTGATTTTATTTGTAATTTGCTTCAAATGGACTTTACACTTAGACTTTTAAGATTACAAGATAAGGTTGAGCGGCTAACACACCAAAGAGTTCAAAATACCTCATTTAGAGACACCTATGAATTATATGAGCCTTCACCTAGGATAGATTCTTATGAACAACCTCCATGTTTAAGATCTAATTTTAGTGAGGCCAATAGGAAATGCGACCTAGTTTGCCAAGGAATTATGGAGAGAGCCATTGCAACAAATCATAAGTTGGATGAAGCACTAGGTTTGCTATTATCACTACCTAAGAAAACAATTGAGGAGGATTTAGCCGAGCATGATCACATTGATAAAAAAGACCTAGGTTTTATGATCGATGATGATGAATCTCAAGAAACGGATGATGAATCTCTTGGGCAATTTGTATATAGCAGTCAGAATATTGAGGATGATCCTTATGATTCGGACATAGAAGTTGAGATGCCTAGAGAAGCACGTGAGATACATAGGAGAATGCTTAGGATAGATTCTACCAAAACACATGATGAGGATATAGGTGATCTTGACACATGGAATGATGAGGTCAATAACATAAGCCCACAAAATACTCAACCATCATTTGAGGCACACACACCGCCCGTGACTTACCCGGAAGAAGTAGAAGAAATTTAGGAATTCCGACGGAGGTAGAACCCTTGGACCAGGTACCATTAGAGGATATAGGTTTGAATACTTGTAGTGATAACCTTACTCCTATTTCCAGGGAATTTCCTAATGTTGATGAATCGGAACCTCAACCTTTACACAACTTTCCATTCTTAGATATACATCTAGGAGACAAAAGAGGAACCAACCCACCCATCAACCAATATTATCCGGGTAGTTTTAGGATGAAGGAAGCCATTCACTCACCCCCTTCACCTCACGTGGCATATTTCCACTCTAAGGATGTGTATCGCTACTTCCACCCGCACTTAATCCTAAGTGTAGGGAAAACCTCCCCTATTTCCATTAAATAAGGGTAGAGTCAGGCTCGTGACTCGAACAAAACAAACGCTTATTGGGAGGCAACCCAATCCTTGTTTGTTTGTTTGTTTGTTTGTTTGTTTGATTTTATTTGTTTCCGTATGCATGCTTTATTTTTATTGTTTGTGGCTCATATTTCAAAGTAAATTGTGAAAATGCTTTATTTTGTTTTTAACTTCGTCTTAATTGCATATAAAGGTATTTTGCAAAAGATAAGTGTAAGGGAGATCCAAATTTTTTTATAAGAACGAAATTGAGCATGACCCACAACAATATTAAATGGACATGTGTATTAGTACTTGTTATAGTCAAATGCTTGTATCGAGGCATAATGATGTTTTGCAGGATTTTCCAGGAAGTAGGACGAAGTTTTCCCAGAAATTTTCCGGAAACTTAACATAAGAATTTCTGCAGGACACTTCGGCGTCATGAGTTTCCTCTTGACGGCGTCACGTGTAAAATTCTAGAAATTTTGCTAGTTTTGTTTATACCGGAGTCTTAAAGTTTTTGTTAATTCTTTAGTTTTATAAACTCCAGGAAATCTGCAAACATTCATTCCACAAGCATTATATCTTTAATTGTTTTGTATCTATTCCTAAGTCTGGAATTACATCTAGTTGTGAGTTTTCTTTGTTCGGATTGATGCTTTGGGTTTTTGTGTTTGTTTTCTCAGGTTTTACAGGTTATATATGACAAGAAAATGATTTATATTCTAGAAGGGAAGCTTTGATTGTTCATTTTCTTGGAGGAAGATCTAACCTGGCCACCTTATTATCCATACCGAGCGAATCAGGGGAGTATTTGATTTCATTCGTTTTACTTATTTCACTTTTACATTCTTTACTTGAACATTGGGGACAATGTTCATCCTAAGTGTAAGGGGAGGGTAAAATGATGATAACTTACAGATACACTTTCGCTTGAGTTTGTTTGTTTAATAGTAGATGTGTAATAAAACTATGAGAAATACTTGTTAGTGCAATTTTAGCGCCAAATTAAATTTTTTTTTACAACATTTAGGAGTGAAACTTTAGCCATAGCAAGCGTCTCATGGATAGGAGATTGTATGACTAGCACAAAACCGTACCATTCAAAAAAAATTTCCACCCAAATATGTGAGGTTCGCCTTTAGATTTGATAGGAAAAGCATTTACTATTAGTGCTTATGAGTGTACCGGTAGCATTTAGATTCTAGAACTTGCGTTAGTGATGCATCCCGAGACCGCTAGTGAGACTACATTCGTGTGGTAGGATTTACTACATGATAAGAGGCATTAGGATCACCCTTGTGTTAAACCCGTATCATAATTACTTGACCATTTATGTCATATTACTTGGCTAGTTAAGTCAACTAATTTTTCCCGCACCTTAGTGTTGTACTCATTTTTAGTACACGAAACCCCTAGTACACCCCTCTGAGCCTATATTTTCGTTTCTAACTTTAAGCATCTTACTTAAAGGAAGAATTTGTTACAACTCACTTAAATGTACACCCAAATCGCCTTAGCCTTCCATGTATGCACTCATTTTTAGTGCATTATTGTTATTTGTTTAAACCCTAAGTTAATTATCTAATTGATTACATGGGTTCTAAGTCGAGTCATATCCTTGTACATATTGTTTTGGGACGATTGGGACTCATGGGTAAAGTACTTATTTATGGAGTAATGGGGAAGAACATCATATATTACCCCCGTATGTGCGTTAATCTTAAAAGTACTCCAAGTATTTTGATTATCGTAATTCGAGTCATTAGATTAGTTTATTGTAAAGTATGTGAAAATTCAAGTGTAAGGGGAATTTGCATTTCCTATGATGTATTATTTTGGATGGTAGGGTAAGAGTGTATGCAAAAAAAAAATAATAAAAAAAAATAAAAAAATAAAAAAAAGTCGAAAAAAAGAAGTCGAAAAAAAAATCAAAAAAAAATCAAGAAAAAGAAAAAAAAATAAAAATAAATAAAAAAAGAAAAAGAAAAAGAGAAAAACATACGGACTACCATCCCTTTTCATTCTATGTTCATTTTATGTTTTTTTTTTCTTTGTGATTTATTAGCTTAAGTCGAGTCTAGTCTTGGCTTAGCAACGCCATATTGTACATGTAATTAACTAAGATTGTTAACTCGCCACAAGTAAAGACTGCATATATCCAACAAAACCGTGTATTTCATATCCCTACACCTAACGTTACAACCCTTTTAAAAGACCTCTTTGATAGTTTATCCTAGGTGCTTACGCCATGTGGTGGAGGTTTGATCCTTTCTCAAGCCTATGGTAATCTATTTTGCTATGACAGATAGTGAGAGATATTTTCCGTTTCCATATTCTGATATTACTTTATTACACCCGAGAGATGTGAGTATCTAATCACTATTTGTGAGGTGCTAGTGTATGACCTCCGTGCTTGTCTTTGGTCTTTAGTGGAACGATTATTTGTTGTAATTACTTTTATATTAGTGTTAAATGACCCCTAACTTGTATTTTGACTAGAATAAAAGCGCATTTGCTTGAGGACAAGCAAATCTCAAGTGTAAGGGTATATGATGAGGCGAAAAATGAACCACTTTTAAGAGGTCATTTAAGCCCGGAATTGAATTTATCTGATCAAATATTGCCCTAAATCGTTCCTTTTGTGATTTTAGGTACTTTGGGAGTGAATTCTGGAAAATGAAGCAATTCGGACGTTTTTGGAGTATAAAAGTGAAGAAAACGGCAAAGACTTAATTTTCCTTGCTGGGAACAGTACCTGACGGCGTCAAGAGGCTTTTCATGACGGCGTCAAGTGTAAAAGTGGTGACGGCCCAGAAGAAACGTGAAGGCGTCACCCAAGGCCGTCACGTGTTAACTTGTCAAAACTTGCGCGCGGAGTAGCTGATATTGTTTTGGTCATTACTTTTGCATACGAACTCGGATTTAGGTGATTTAAAAGCCCACGCGAAGAGGATGAAGAGATCTACAATTTGGTGAAAAAAATGGTCGTGACGGCGTCAAGAGAAATGAACTAACACCGTCAAGATGGGCCGACAAAAAACATGCCTATAAATATAACATCATAACTTCACTTTTTGTAAGCCCTAAACCCTAAGGTCGATTCCTGGGTTTAGGTAGGTGTTTTTCCAGCAACTTAGATGGTTTCAATCACTCCATAAACATCATGTATTGGTTTGTTGATTCTATCTTAATTATGTTTTCCATTATCATTGTTGATTGCTCTTCTTTGATGATGTTTTGTTAATTCACCTTGTGTCTACTTATGATTGTGTGAAACTTGTGTATAATTAATTAGATCTCATTGATTTCTTGTTGATGTTTGTGTCTATCTCCATCAATGAGGGCTTGTTGATGTGTGTGTCTATCTCCATCAATTAAGGCGTGACAACTTCAATAGATCTAGTTGGTTTAGTTTATAATTCTTGTTTCCTATTAATTCTTGTTTTGATTGAATGAATTCGATGTTAGGCTTAAGAAAACTAGCAGATCTCCATTGTGTAACTTGCTTGAACATCTTAAGAAACATGAGCCGATGTGTACTAGGTTTTTATGGTTGTATTTAATGCATGAGGGAATTCTAGTGATCCCATGTTAGGAGCTTCTTAGCCGGCTTGACATAGGAGTGAAGTAGGAGCTTATAGAATTGGGGAAGTAAGTACGCCACCCCATGAATGGTATTAAGGAATACAACCCGTCAATTAAAACAAGGTGTGACAATTCAATAGATAGAATTGGATAGCTAGCAAGGAGTAACATATCATGGGTAGACATGCTTCACTTATCTTGTAGAACCTTAGTTTATCTTTCTTGCACATTAGTTTAATTAGTAGCTTTTGGGTTAGTTGATTAACAACTAATTCCGCCCATCCTTCCAATACTCGAGATTTTTACTTGCTTTTCATAAAATATAAAAACATAAAAAGAATTAACCTTCATCTTTAGACCTAGTTAGATTAATTTCAATACTAACGACACTATTCCTAGCTGAACGATCAATCCCCCGGTACTTGTCACTATACTATACTACAACGATCAGGTACACTGCCTAGTGGGGGTTGTAAGCTTCTCGAGATCCCTCGAGAGGTAAAGCCTGGTGCAATTCCCACGCATCAATATGCGTATATGGAAAGCTTATATCGATCCTAGATCTCCTATAAACATCATGACTAGGACTTATTATAATTGGGTGATGAAGAAACAACTTGGTTATAGGATGATGCCCAATAAGAATTTGATAAGTAATTTTGTCGGAAGAGTGAAGGGATTGCATGTGATTATAGGTAATTTCACCTATGAGATCGATTTTATGATAGTAAAAGATACTCGCCCGGTGATAGATGATTGCCTAAGCCAGGTAGTATTCGGAAAACAATTTGTTGAGGCCACTAAGATGAGTTATGATCCGACTTTAGGGATAGTTAGGTTCAAGGAAGAGAATGATGAGATTGCTTACTAAATACCCTATAAGATTGAGCAATACCGCCTCCTTTCTAATATAGAAAAGGAACACAAACAAGCAGCTTATTATAGGAATGATGAGGATAGACGTAGAGGAGTAGAGTATGTGATGAATAGGATGCTTGGTTTCTACAAAGAATGCTTGCAATTAGGTCCGGAATACAAAACTGGTATAGGAGATGACCTAGAGAGTGAAACCAACAATGAGGTCACGTAGTAACCCATGACCTTGAGTCTAGCTACAAGACTCGTAAATAAAGAAAAGCGCTTCTTGGGAGGCAACCCATGTTTTGTGTGATTTTTATTTTGTTTGTTTGTTATTTGCTTCCGTATGCATGCTTTATTTTATTGTTGGTAGATCATGTTTCAAAACTAAAATGGTAAAAATACTTTATTTTGTTGTTTGGCTAGTCTTAACTTCATCCAAAGGTATTTTTGCAAAAGATAAGTGTAAGGGGAACCCCCAAATATGTTTTTTAAGAAACAAAACCGATCATGATTCTCCACAATATTAAGTGAACATGTATATTCGTATTTGTTAGAGTCAAATGCTTGTATCGAGTCATAATGAAGTTTTGCAGGATTTTCCAGGAAGTAGGACGAAGTTTTTCCAGAAATTTTCCGAAAACTTAACATAAGAATTTCTGCAGGTCACTTTTGACGGCGTCACGATTTTCCTCTTGACGGCGTCACGGGTAAAAATCTGGAAATTTTACCAGTTTTGTTTTTCTAACGGAATCTTAAAGTTTTTGTTGAATTATTAGTTTTATAATCTCCAGGAAATCTACAAACATCATTCCACAAGCATTATATCTTATTTTGTTTTCTAGGATTTATTAGCATAGGTAGATTGATGCCGATTTTATGCGAGGTTGCCTTGTCTGTTTTCTCAGGTTTAACAGGTTATGTATGACAAGAAGATGATTATTATTCTGGAAGGGAAGCTTTGATTGTTCATTTTCTTGGAGGAAGATCTAACTTGGCCACCTTATTATCCATACCGAGCGAATCAGGGGAGTATTTGATTTCATTCTTTTTACTTATTTCACTTTTACATTCTTTACTTGAACATTGGGGACAATGTTTATCCTAAGTGTAAGGGGAGGGTAAAATGATGATGCTTTACAGATACACTTTCGCTTGAGTTTGTTTGTTTGATAGTTGATGTGTAATAAAACTATGAGGAATACTTGTTAGTGTAATTTTAGCGCCAAATTTAAAATTTTTTACAACATTTAGGAGTAAAACTTTAGCCATAGCAAGCGTCTCATGGATAGGAGATTGTATGACTAGCACAAAACCGTACCATTCAGAAAAATTTTTCACCCAAATATGTGAGGTTCGCCTTTAGATTTGATAGGAAAAGCATTTACTATTAGTGCTTATGAGTGTACCAGTAGCATTTAGATTCTAGAACTTGCGTTAGTGATGCATCCCGAGACCGCTAGTGAGACTACATTCGTGTAGTAGGATTTACTACATGATAAGAGGCATTAGGATCACCCTTGTGTTAAACCCGTATCATAATTACTTGACCATTTATGTCATATTACTTGGCTAGTTAAGTCAACTAATTTTTCCCACACCTTAGCATTGTACTCATTTTTAGTACACGAAACCCCTAGTACACCCCTCCAAGCCTATCTTTTCGTTTCTAACTTTAAGCATCTTACTTAAAGGAAGAATTTGTTACACCCCACTTAAATGTACACCCAAATCGCCTTAGCCTTCCGTGTATGCACTCATCTTTAGTGCATTATTGTTATTTGTTAAACCCTAAGTTAATTATCTAATTGATTACATGGTTGCTAAGTCGAGTCATATCCTTATACATATTGTTTTGGGATGATTGGGACGATTGGGTAAAGTACTTATTTTATGGAGTAATGGGGAAGAACATTATATTATTACCCCCATATGTGCGTTAATCTTAAAAGTACTCCAAGTGTTTTGATTTTCTTAATTCGAGTCATTAGATTAGTTTATTGTAAAGTATGTAAAAATTCAAGTGTAAGGGGAATGTTCATTTCCTATGATGTATTATTTTGGATGGTAGGGTAAGAGTGTATGCAAAAAAAAATAATAATAATAATAAAATAAAAAATAATAAAAAAATAAAAAAAGAGAAAAAACATACGGACTACTATCCCATTTCATTCTATGTTTATTTTATGTTTTTGTTATTTTTCATTTATTAGCTTAAGTCGAGTCTAGTCTTGGCTTAGCAACGCCATATTGTACATGTAATTAACCAAGATTATTAACTCGCCACCAGTAAAGACTGCCTATATCCAACAAAACCGTGTATTCCATATCCCTACACCTAACGTTACAACCCTTTAAAAGACCTCTTTGATAGTTTATCCTAGGTGCTTACGCCATGTGGTGGAGGTTTGATCCTTTCCCAAGCCTATGGTAATCTATTTTGCTATGACAGGTAGTGAGAGATATTTTCCGTTTCCATATTGTGATATTACTTTATTACACCCGAGAGATGTGAGTATCTAAACACTATTTGTGAGGTGCTAGGGTATGACCTCCGTGCTTGTCTTTGGTCTTTAGTGGAACGATTATTTGTTGTAATTACTTTTATGTTAGTGTTAAATGACCCCTAACTTGTATTTTGATTAGAATAAAAGCGCATTTACTTGAGGACAAGCAAATCTCAAGTGTAAGGGTATATGATGAGGCGAAAAATGAACCACTTTTAGGGGGTCATTTAAGCCCGGAATTGAATTTATTTGATCAAATATTGCCCTAAATCGCTCCTTTTGTGATTTTAGGTACTTTGGGAGTGAATTCTGGAAAAGAAAGCAATTCAGACGTTTTTGGAGCATAAAAGTATAGAAAACGGCAAAGACATAATTTTCCATGCTGAGAAAGTACCTGACGGCGTCAAGAAGAAGATCATGACGGCATCAAGAGTAAAAGTGGTGACGACCCAGTGAAAACCTGAAGGCGTCACAACAAGGGCGTCAAGACAATTTTTGGTGACGGCCTACATAAGGAGTATACATGACGGCGTCAGTCCCAGATCTAGGCAGTCCGAGAAACTATTTGGCGGCGAGATGACGGCGTCAGACTTTTGTTCTTGACGCCGTCACCTATCAAAATCTATATATAGTTTTCTATTTTTCATTCATTAAAGAGGAACTTGTGTGGAGAAAACTAGGGCCGAACTTTGTAAACCCTAGGTCGTATTTTACAGTATTTTCAAGGGTTTTCACCCCTTGAATCCTTTCATGTTCAATTGAGATAAGTCTTCTTTCAATTCAATCAATATGTCTATGTGTTGTTTGAATATATCTTATGCTTGTCTTGATTTCAACATGCTAGGCTAGATCTATCTTGTGTTTGCCTAGATGTAATGAAACCTAGATGTTAATTATGTGTTGATTACTTGTTTATGGTTGTATTGGATGAATGATTTCAATGTTAGGCTTAAGAAAACTGGCAGATCTCCATTGTGTAACATGCTTGAACGTCTTAGGAAACATGAACCGATGTGTACTAGGTTTTATTGGTTGTATTTAATGCATGAGCAAATTCTAGTGATCCCATGTTAGGAGCTTCTTAGCCGGCTCGACATAGGAGTGAAGTAGGTGCTCATAGGATTGGGGAAGTAAGTACGCCACCCCATGAATGGTATTAAGGAATACAATCCGTCATCCACGCAACTATAACAAGTAATTAACATGTAAAAGATATCTAGGGAGTAGTGAAATCTAAGTAAACACAATTCTCCCACATATTGCTCACAACTCTAGTATAATTTAGTTTTGTTTTCATTTTTAGTATTTTTATTTTGATTGCATCTTTAGTATTGGGTTAGTTGACTAGCAACTAATTCCGCACAACTCTTTCAAACCCGAGATTTTTACTTGCTTTTCATAAAAATATAAAAAATACAAAAAGAATCATCCCTCATCTCTAGACCTAGTTTTTAGGTTTTCTAATCCTAGCGACACTATTCCTAGCTGAACGATCAATCCCCCGGTACTTGTCATTATACTATACTACATCGATCAGGTACACTGCCTGGTGGGGGTTGTAAGCTTCTCGAGATCCCTCGAGAGGTAAAGCCTGGTGCAATCCCTACGCATCATCAACACTGACCAATGAACAATGCATGGTGAGTAGATATCCTTGTCACCAGCCTGGCCACAACACCATTGTACTTCCTTCTATTATCCGTGTTACAACCCCTCCATTGTAAATGCTCATGGTTGACCCTTCCAAGTAACAGTTCATCCATACTCACAGTGGCTCTTTTCCTTTTGTTCCTAGATGTAGAGGCTTGTACATTTGTTTCTGATTCCTGCACACATTTCATAGACACAAGATTATTAGCTGTTAGTGTAGACATATGTATAAATCTCTCTCAAAATTCTTATCTCAAACATTCTGTCTTAAACTCAGGCAAAAAGTGTGACGTACTTGAGAACAAGTACGGCGTACTAGCTAGCTTAAAATGTAGTACCACGGTTCAGATCTGAAAACCGGCGCACATAGCATTAAGGGCGCGAAATATTTGATTCTAGAGCCTTATTTCAACAAAACTACATTTTCAAACTCATGATACAGTTTTTCTTCATTGTTTTCTAAAAAGCCCCTAAAAATAAGCAGTTCTTATCTTAGGTTTAAGCATTTCGGAATAATTCTCATAATTTTCAACTCATCAAATCCAGAATCTTCTTTAACATTCTATTTTAATCTCTCCTAGATCAAATAAGCATATTTAGTTTTCTATCTTCGCAAAAATAGTGATCAAGGCTAAAAACCCTAACCCTAATTCGATTCAATCATTCGCAAAACTTTCGTTCATGAAATTGGGTAGTCCTATAAGTTCTACTTATTCTAACTAACACATTGATCAAAATAAAGAATCTAAAACATATCATAAAAAAAATATAACCCTAAAGATTACGAAATAAAATTGTAAAGAAATTAAACAAAAATTGATAAACATACCGAAGACATTATAATGTGGATTGATTTTCTTTGAAAAGATCTTTCGTGGAAATTTTTGATAAAAAGGTAGCGGTTTCTTTTGGTGTTGTGTGTGAAAATGTTGTGAGTTATGAAAGATTTCAAGTCATATTTATAGTCCCGCTCAGAAGTGCGGCGTACTTGACCCCAAGTACGGCGTACTTGCTGCAAAATTTTCCACAATTAACTATTTTAACTAACATGCATACGTAAAAACGTTCAATCTAAATATAATCAAACTTCATTATATTCATTCATTCATCAAAACATTCCCTAACTTTCCAGGATACAATGTTTTGGTACGTTTTATTCAAATGATGAAAATAACATAGAAATGAAAAATAAAAACGAGAAAAATAAACTTAGGAGCGTATGTTGCTACTCCTATCTGTCATCCATAATTTTTCTAATCTCTGAAATAACCGGGTGACATAACATCACTCAGCTTGTATTCTCTAGAAACCTTCCTTCCAGTTTTCTTAGTCTCATATCCTCTTTCAAAAGTATTTCCAAATGGATCCACAATTTTAACGTTAAGGTGCCACTTCCTATCTCCTTTAACTTTCAAATTATCCCCGAATAGTTAGGTGTCCAGTCATTATTGGTTAGAGAAATGGGTAGTGCTCCAAGAAATCCTACCAACTTTTTCCAAACACAAACATCACGAAACGGGTTGAAGTAATCTTACTCACCAAGAGCACAATCCATAGCATCTTCACACTCCATATAGCTCGGATAAACAGGTCCGTAAAATGGATTTCCATTCTCATCCCTTCTTGGGGAATATTCATCATCCTCTTCGTCACTATCACTTTCTTCCTCCTTCTTTTTCATGGGCACAACTTTGTAATGCCCCCATACACAATTATCCTATCATTCCTCATGTCCATTATAGTTCCAAGAGTATACATGAAACTTCTCCCAACAACCAATGGTACATCTCTATCAATGGGTACATCAAAAAGTAGGAAATTGGCAAGAATGGTGTTTGTGCCAATTTGGCAAAGAACATTGAGCAAACGTCCCATGGTTTCCGCACTAGAGTGGTCTAGTAACTTCACTTTATCAATCTTAGGACTTGCCTTGCCTCTCTCCCAAAGTGCGTAGATATTGTATGGCATCATGTTAATGTTTGATCCGGTGTCTACTAATGCATTATAAGTGAGTTTTACTTCCAAACGAATACGCAAAATAAAACATCCCGGATCTCCTCCTTCTTTCACAACCTTATGCTCTTTAACCACTTCATTTGCCAACTCATGTTCCTCCTCATTAGTAACCTCGCCATCAAGTTTAAGCCTATCAATCAACACACTATCAAGCATCATTTTGTGCTTGTCCAAGTTCTTCAAAGTTTCAATAATGGGTCTTTTTTCATTTAGTAATATTACCCTTTCTAGTACATCTTTTTCAAACTCTTCCCTAGTCAATTCTTCTTGTGTTTTTGCATGGTTTATGGATATTGATGGACCTTCGTCATCATAGGTCATTTTTGTAGGTTTTTTGTTGTCTGTTTATGTTTCTAGAACTTTTTTCCATGTTGCACACATAGTTTGGGAAATCATTGGGGTTTGGTGAAAGTGGTGGAAGTTCTTCAACTGAGAAATTGGCTAGAAAAGCATCTAGCTCTTCATCCTCCGAATCATACACAAGTGGTTCGGGCCAAAGGGTAATTAGGCCAAGTTGTAGGTTCACAATAGCTTTAGCTTGCCTAAGAAAATCCCTACCAAGTATCACAGTAGGTTCAACGTCATCCTCTTCCGGATTCACATAAAATTCAACCACATAAATTTCTCCTTCTAAATTCACTAACAATTTCTTATCAAGCTTTTTGTCCCCATTAGCTAGCTTAGTGTACTTCCATTTCTTTTCAATCACCACCTCTTGAGAAACATAGTTTTTATCACAATCCAAATCAGTAACCCCATCAAAAGCATTCACACCTTCCACATAACAGGGTGTCATGTACCTATCCCAAGTTCCATCTTCCTTCTCCATTCTAAAGAAAGTATAAGCCTTCACCTCCTTTCGTTTTTCACTGTCTGCTGTGTCCCAAGTGCCTTCTCCATCCCAATTACCTTCACTTTCAACTTGATCATTCTTAGCAAGAGAATTTCCCTTATCTAAGCACATACGTCCAATACTCGAGTTTGGGTCCATTTCTAACATTTGACAACATAACATCAAATGAATCATTAGTATGTTAGTACAATCAAAACTAAATGATATTTTGCACTCCAATAACATCAGTAAACATTCAGAAATCAAAAGATGAATTGGTTTGGTCATTATGAACAATATAAAAGTCTTCTGTGAACTTCTAGTCCAAAAAGTGCGACGTACTTGAGAACAAGTGCGGCGTACTTCTGTTTTAATCTTTTGAAATTTCCCAGGAAAGACCGACGTACTTGAAAACAAGTGCGGTGTATTTCCTCTGTTTTTAATTTTAACTTCTTTGTAGTTTTTAGAATATTTCAGAATTACGTTTAACCTTATAGTCTAGATTATTATCATGCATAAACAATCAAAAACAAGAAAATGTCTAATTAACCAAATAAGCAAATATTTTTGTATTTTCGATGAATCATAACATATTAACAAATGTATCAATCCAAATACCAAAGGCACATAAAAAGAAATTCTCATGTTCTCAGCCTTGAATTTAAGCATTAAAAAGTTTTTGTTTTGGTTTGGTTTTGTCTCAGTGAACATTGCGAATTTTTCCAGAAAGTACGGCGGTTTAGAAAGTAAAACCGGCGTAGTTGAAATTTTTCCAGAATATACGACGCACAAATTTGGAAGTGCGGCATACACTCAGTCTCAGAAAGTGAAAATTGATTCAGTTTGCCAGAAAACTGTACGGCTATGTTTGTAAAAAGTTTCAAAACACTTAACTAACTTGATTTTATCAATGCCAATCCCCAGCAACGGCGCCAAAAACTTTGATGTGTTTCGAAAGCTTTAAATTTATAATACTAATTTCACCATTTTCCTTAATTTATAAAACACATGGGTAAAGTATAACCCCCGTTATAGTAAAGGTTTAGTTAAGACCAGGTAGTCCCAAGAGATTGTAGAAAAGCCAAGTTAGCAATTGTGTTAAAGTAAAGTCCCTAGATTGTTACTTATCCAAAGACTAGCAATTTAGATTGATTGTTTTATATGATTAAAAGCTATGTTTATTTAGGCTAAGAAACATGGAAGTCGCATATAAATGATGAGCAAGCAATCATGAACAAGATATATAAGCAAGAGATACATGGTTAACACTCGTACCTATAACTATCCAACATATTAAGAAACCCTTTCGACCTACGATTCTCAATATATCAAATGCATTAAGAATGGTTCATAATAGAAGTATACATAAACCAATTTCCTCATCAAGTTCGTTAGACATGAGATAAGACATTAAACAAGATTATGGATGGGTTAGTAAATGTTTTGTCGACCAATTTCTACAAGGTTAACACCAAGTTGCCATAGACAAACACCTTGAAATAATACCAAAATGGCAGACCCTTTCGACCTACTTCTACCACAGAGATACATCAAACATTCAACAATGATCCAAGCATAATCCCATCAATTAAACTTAAGCATAGTATCAATAGCAAGCGTACATTACATTGCAAACAACCATATAACTATATCACCCAAATAAACATATAACGACTACTCCATTATTGCAATAACAAAACACATATCATTCAACATGAATTTCATAAACTTCATAATTCAATTCGACAAAGTAGAAAAGTGTACCAAAGATATTACAACGAAAGAACAAATGATTTCACAGAGATAATTCTCTAGGCTCGTTCTCCTACACTCTGTCACAGCAATAGAATCACAACCTCGAACCCCGATATAGTGAACTTGGTATGAGTTCACCAATCTCACTTCGTATACTTTCCCTACTTCTCGTTGGTGTTGCCCCTTTTTCATTGCTTCGTACATTTACTTTTATAGGCTCATCTTGACCTAATTTAACTCCAATATTCAGTAAATGAGGACAAGTGATCGGCCTCACAATGAATGCAAACAATAAATCTGTTTTGTAACTGTCAAGATAAGTGCGCCGCACTTCGTAGAAAGTGCGCCGTACTTCACGTACAGTCAACTTCATTTACCCGCCAAGCAAGTATGCCGCACACAGTCCTAAGACCGGCGTACTTGGGTCTTTAATACTTGTATATTTTCATTCCAAGTCCCTCCTTTCTTATATTTGTCATTTAATCATCTTTTTAGTTGTATTTCTGACTTTCTTCTCTCGTTCTATCCTGCAACCAGATTAGTACCAATTCAACACAAATTACATGATATTCTATATAATATAATAGATAAATGATATATAATCGATGGAATAAACATGTATAATTAGAGCGTTATCAGACCCTTTCAGCCTAGGGAACCGAATAACCAAACTGAGGTTTCCTACAAGAAGATAAACTTGGAGGAACAAGAAACCTGAGTTAAAGAATGAGAAGATCTTATCCCATGTATATCTTCTCACCCTTAGAATAGGAGGGCTAATGTATCCCTTTTAAATCCAACATGGTCAACTGCTCAAATGCATAACTAGAAAGGAGTACAAGCCTTTGTCAAAAAGAGAGAAGAAGAGTCTCATGCATGGTTTTGCGCCCTCGCAAAAGGTTTTACCTCTAAAGGGATCTCAAGAGGCTTGCAATCCCCACCAGGCAGTGTACCTGACCGATGTAGTATAGTGTAGTGGCAAGTACCGAGGGATTGATCGTTCTCTCGGGGAATAGTGTCGCTAGGATCAAAACTTAATTAAACTAGGTCTAGAGGTGAGGGATGATTCTTTTTGTATTTTTATATTTTTTGGAAAGCAAGTAAAAATCTCGGGTATTGGAAGAGTGGGTGGAATTAGTTGCTAGTCAACTAACCCAATTAACTACAAATGCAATAAAAATAAAATAACAAAAAAGTAAATGTTGAGAAAAACAATAATGAGAGAAACATGTTTACTTAGATTTCACTACTCCCTAGCTATCTTTCATGGATTGAATAGTTTGTTACAATTGCGTGGATGACGGGTTATATTCCTTAATACCTTCGTGGGGCCGTGTACGATCTTCCCCAACTCTATAAACTTCTATCTCTTCCTATGTCGAGCCGACAACTAGCTCCTAACATGGCCTCCTTAATAGTCACTCATGAATTAAATACAACCATTAAAATCGTAGTACACATCCGATTCATGTTTCTTAAGACGTCCAAGCATGTTACCAATCGGAAGTCTGCTAGTTTTCTTAAGCCTAACATCGATATCATTCATCCAATAAAATTAATAACAAACAATCAACCAACAATCAATAGCTAGGTTTCATTACATCTAAGCAAACACAAACAAACCTAGCCTAACATGTTAAAGTAAAGACAAGCATAAGATAGAATCAAACAACACATAGACATATTGAATGATTATTGGAAGACTTATCTTTATTGAAACATGGATGATAGAAGGGTTTGAAACCCCTACAATAAGGTTGAAATTCGACCTAGAGTTTGTGGTAAAGTTCCTCCAAAAGTTCTCTCTCTGCAAGAACTTCTGTTTTTCAAAATAAATTTAATGATTTTGTTGTTGACAATAGTATGTCATTGAAAAGTTTGTCAATTATATTGGTATTAATTATGGTAATTATTGTTTTGCCATTGAATTAAACAAAAATAGTGAACCCGCTAGATTTTGGGATGCATCAAAAGATAAAAACTAGACTAATGCGATGAATAGTGAGATGGAGACTTTATATAGGAATAATACATGGGAAATTCCTAGCGATAGGAAAGCTATATGTTATAAATGGGTTTACAAAATCAAATATAAGTCTAATGGTGTGATTGAAAGATATACAGCTAGACTTGCAGCAAAGGGTTATAGTAAAAGCAAAGGTGGGATTTTGATGAAATATTTTTCCCTGGTATGAAAATTGTTATTGTAAGATGTCTTATTAGTTTGGTTGTGCAGAATAACTAGAACATTTTTTAGTTAGACATTAATAATGCCTTTTAGTTGGTTAGCGGAACGTTTTTATTGATTCTCAAATCTGTTCATCCACGAGCTACTCTAAATTCGATCAAAGGAGTTACGGAAAGCATTTAGACAGATGAAAGTATTTCAACTACTGAAAGGGGACTGGCTACTTCAGATATACGGTGATTTGCATAAAACCGTTTATATGAAATTACCACAAAGTTATTTTTTTTTTGTTAATGATAGAAGAGTTTGCAAACTTAGTAATTCATTATATGGTTCAAAACAAGCTCCTAGAGAATGGAATATGAAGTTGTCTAATGTTTTGGTTGAGTGTAGTTTTGTTCAGTGTATACGTGATTATTCCTTGTATATTAAATCTGATAAGGGATGATTCATTGATATTATGGTTTATGTTGATGATATCATTGTTACTGAAAATGGTATTGAAGAAATTGAAAACTTCAAATCTTTTCTAAAATCAAAATTAATGCTTAATGATTTTGGTAAATTCAAATATTTTATGGGCATTGAAGTGCTTGAAACCGAAAAAGGTTTGTCTATCACAAAGAAAAATATTGTTTGGAGTTGATATTTGAGTTTGGTTTATTAGCTGGGAAGCCATCTTCTACACCTCTTGAATTAAACTTATCTATCAAGGGTGAAGCATCTGATTCTTGTTTAACTAATATCACTGAATATTAAGAAGTTAATTGGTAAACTTATGTACCTAACTTCTACCAGGCTTGACATTACATATACATTGCAATGTCTTAGCTCGTTTATGCATTCTCCTCTAAAATCTCGTGTTCGTATTGCTTTAAAAGTATTGAGATACATTAGAGGTTCTCTAGGTAAAGATATCTATATCTACAAATAACAAAGCTTTACTCTAGAAACTTTCGTCTATGCATATTGGGCAAGGTGTAAGACCACTAGAAGGTCACTTTGATTATTCTTTTGTGGTTCTCTTGTTTCTTGGAAGAGTAATAAACAACCTGCTGTTTCTAAATCTTCCTCGGAAGCAGAGTATAGGCCATTGCCGCTATTATGTGTGAGATTGTTTAGGTTCTTAAGATTCTTGCAGACTTGAATTGTGATAATCCGCTTCCTATAAAAAGCTGCAATTAAAATTGAGCAATGCTAGTTTTTCATTAAAAAACTAAACATTTAGAAATTGACGTACATTATGTAAGAGAAAATATTAATTATGGGATTATTAAACGTGAAAAATTGAGGCTATGTTTGGCAAAAGTAGTTGTGAGCAGTAGCTGTGAGCTGTGAGCAGTAGCTGTGAGCTGTGAGCAGTAGCCACAGCTCACTGCTCACCGCTCACATCTTCATAAAGAAGCATTGGTAAAATGAGCTTTCCTAAAAAATAGCAAAGCTCACACCTCTCGTGCAAAACGAACACTAAAAATCAAAAAGCTCATTGCTCACCGTTCATCGCCCCAAAAAGCTCCAAAAAGTTTTACGCCAAACATAGCCTGAGTGTGCTAAAAATATAGCAGATATTTTTACAAAGGGTCTTGTTGTAAGTCTGCACTGGTTGTTAAGTAATAAACTTAACATGGCTGACTTGCAACAAAAATGAGACTAAGGGGAGATGTTAAAAATATAGTCTCATTCTCTAAGTTTTAAGTTAAGGGACTCATTTGTATCTTTGTGTTTAAGTTTCAGGTTGAGGAGTTTGATGTAATATGAGGAACTTGAGGGACAAAGAAGAGAGTCATAACTCATTCCGGATTTCTGATTTTCTCTCTCGTTTCTCTCTCAAAGTTATCAAGCAATGTGGTTGCTCTCAAAAATCATTCATTCAGGTTTTTGTTATTGTTGTAATAGAACTCTCACTAATTAGGTGATAGATCAATACCTGATTAGCAGTGGTGGATTCATTTGGTTGTTTAGCTAAAACTGATTTAGATCAGTTTGTTGTGTTCTTGTTATTGAATTGAGATTCAACATTAGTTTTATTGAGAGAGTTTGTTTCTCCACATCTTTTATCATGTAAATGGTTGCAGTTAGTTTAGGAACATCACCAATTGAACAATCGCGCGACTTTGAGACAAAGACAGGAGTTCAAGAAATAAACAAGCTACTTTGTTACACACATACAAATTACTGAATGCGAAAGAAGTTTGAATGTTCATTGAGCTATCACTCTTTATCATTTACATATATCAAAGAAATACTTTTATTACTGAGATACTCCGACTATTAGAAGTATTCTTTACATCAACTCTCTTAGCGTTCCACTCCAATGACTAATACCAAACCTATTAGACAATGACTCGTAGGATTTGATGCTTACATGACAGAATTAAAATTTTAGAATAAATAAAATGAAAACGTGACTAAGAACTAGTAAGGTTTCTGACCAACAACGTTACCGGGAGGGTCATAATTGCAAACAATAATATAAGCCCAGCCGTTGCTACATAAAGCCCTACCACATCCAACGCGTTCAGAATTTGCCCAAACGATTTGAGTATAATGACCGCACATCTTAATGCATTTGTTCTCATTGTAGTCATAGTCGAGTCTCTCATCAAGCCACAATTGGACTGCCATTGAACCATTGATGGCTCCTTGTGCCATGTTCTCACCGCACCTGTCAGAATGAATGAGACTACAATCGGGCGTCCTTGTTTCGGCCCAAGCTTGTGCAACTTTAGCCAATTCATCATCCCAACACAGAGGTTTCATACCTAATACTCTTCGGATACAGTTATGGGCATGAACGTAGTCATCTGGTGTGTTTCCTGGCTCCCCGTACGTTTCGTGAGCATGAGATAAATGTAGAATTGCAAATGATATAGCAAGAACAAGCCAAAAGTTACCCAAATGTCCCATGTTTCTATATGAGATAATGGTTTCGAGTGTTGTAATGAAAATGGATGACATAAATGGTGACTTATATATAGGGTGAAATTATGTTGTGATTATAAAGCAAGTCAAAATGATATGCACATTGTACGGGAGAATAAGAGGATATCAAAGAAATCGGACACTTTAATGGAGCATAAAGTTCTAAAACATTTTAGTTAGAAAAAAACCTTGGGCCAAAAAACATTATAACACGATCCTAAACATTAGACAATTTACTAAACTATTAGTTGACAAAATCCTCAAACATCGTGAACCACTACTTCAAAAAGGAAAAAAATAATAATATCGTTTATCATAATATTATGATATTAGATTAACTCATAATATGCTTAGAATAGTATATTATATGTTCAGACACTCATACGTTACAGCAGATCAATAGTATGTTAATAGCCTCCCAACAATATTTCACCAAGTATATTTGCTTAACAATCAATCTTGTAGCTAGCATGACCAAATAGATAGCTTTGCCAAGACCAGCTAGCTAAGCGAATTATGATGCAAATTAAATAACCCTACCGGAAAATGACATTTGTGATAAGGTAAAGTTTTTAATGAACCACTGAACCGTTAACCTCATTTTCTTTTATATTTACATGATTAACATACCTTCAAAAGCGTCACATTTTAATAACTCTTGCTAACGTCCCATAAAATTACATAAGTGCTCCAGGAATGTCGGCAACATTTATTATATTGATCACATACCATATTTGTAATTTTATTTATTTATTTACTAGAATGGTACTAGCGTAATGTAGCGGCAGGTACCATGTGATTATATTTTGTGTTATTTGGTTACACGTTTAGTTGTCTTCATACTTTATAAGCAGAGATATTATAGATGGTTAAGCCAAATAATTTTAGATTGAACAACTAACCGCTTCCTAACAAGCTTTTTAACCAACTTGCTTCTTAACAAATTAATTTTGAAATCTTTCCATAATAAGCAAGAAAAAATTCTGAATTTTAACTTTTTCTAATTATAAAATAGTCACAAATCATACTATATTATAAAGCATGAATGTCTAATATTAATATAATACTTAAAATTAAACATTACACATTTCAATGCTAAAAGTACAAGTGATTCAACACAATTAGACAATTTTTTGCCATTAAAGTTTAAAATTAATGACTTAAAATTGATCATTATGTATATTAAATACAATTAATCAAATAGTCAATAAATACAATTAATACACTTATTAAAACACCCCTTACATAAGAAATACAAATTATCAAGCATACTGTACAACCAACTTAAACACAATTCTTGCATTAAATGTCACTAATACAATTAATAAATCATATTATAAAAAAATTTAAGCACGAACGGGTAATGTACCAAATGGCTCGAGCCCGAATGGGCATGGGTCAGACGGGCTCGAGCCCGAATGGACACGAGCTAAATGAAATTTTTGATATCTATAAATTTATTGTCAAAAAGAATATAATAAACTAAAATATGTTCACATATTGTACAAACCAAGCAAACTACTAAATAAAAACATAAAATAAATAATAAATAAAATAATACAAACAAAGTAAAATTTCATCAAACTTTTGCCATAAAAAACTAATGCTATTGCCAAAAAACGTACAAATAAAATAAATTATTAAGTGAAAAAATTAAATTATAGGGTGTCCGCAGCTGCATTGCGCGGAGACCCTGCTAGTATATTATAATGTAGTATTTTTTTTTTGAAAGGTGATATTATAATGTAGTATAAATTATTATTATTATTATTATTATTATTATTATTTAATTTTAAAGTTGATTTCACGAAAAAGACAATGTCTGTCGTTTATAGACTTTTCCTTTTGTTATGTGCATACGCTCGTGCAAATATGAACTCATTCAACTGGAATAAAGGCTGATATAGAATACGAATAATCATGGGTACGTTTTAGTCAATAATTTTGGAAGAACTAGCGCATTGATCGAACACCGAACTCTGACATTTTGCTCGCTTACTTTTCTAACCACCATAATATTTAGACTAAACATCAAATTAAAAAACAGAAATGTTTATATTTATTTAATCAAGAAGACACGAACACGAAAATCATATGTTTTGCCGTTCAAAAAAAAAAAAAAAAAAAAAATCATATGTTTTTATTTCTATCTACACAACATGTAGGAGAACTTTTCTTCATGTTTAGTAAGGTTTTGTGTCAATATAATTCCCAGGTGGCTCATAATTGCAAATGATCCACCAACAAGGATTATTGGTGCACATGACCTTAGCACATCCGAGTCTAACCGAGGTCTTCCACACCACTTGAGTATAATGACCACACATCTTCCCTTCACGACAGGTGTTTGTTTTGTAATCGTAGTTATCTTTCTCTGCTATCCAACGGTTTACTGCGCTTGTAGCATTGAGGTCTCCCCCTGCGGCCAAATTCTCACCATATATTCCAGATTTTGAGTGTATCATCGCACAATCATCCTTTCTTTCTTGCGCAAATTTTTTTGAATGTTTAGCCACTTTTTCGTCCCAACACATTAGAGGCAAACCCATCTTTTTCCTAATACGATTATGGGCATCAACAAAAGCTTGTCGTTCATCATTGTGGGCATGAGTGGAACATAAAACTACCATGAATATAGCAAATACTAGAACGATATCATGCCTATAATCCCTCATCATACGATAATAAGTTGATTTTCCAAAGTATTTCAAGTTTTTTCGGCATCAGATTATATACTGTTACGAGCATGAATGTATGGATTATATACGATAACACACGATGTGGTTATGAATGAAGTAAAATATAAGAAGAAGCAAAAATTAAGGAAGATCAACGGGATTTAGAATGGAATAGAAAACTACCGAGATTAATTCCTAAACAGTAGGAAGAAGCTTCTATAAAAATGAGAATATAAACTGCCGAGATTAATTCCTAAACAATTGGAAGAAGCCATCGGTGGTTCTTGCAGAGATAAATATGGAGTCATAAAACAAGATTAAGAAGTGTAGCACACTATTCTTGGTATATCTGTTGGACGTCTTTTGGTACAATTAATTAACATGTGCTTAAGGGCACCCATTAGAAAAATCTTTTTGTTAAACGTCTTTAAGCTATACAAATTTGTCTAAGGAAAATTATTTTAAGCTTAGTTAGATTAATGTGTATTAAGTAAAATACATTTTTTGTTTAATTAAAAGAAACATTCGAGCTTTAGTTACAACTTAACATGCTTACTAGCTAGTAGCTAGTGCCTTTTGGGCACTTATTACATAAACCGATTAACATTTTTGACCAACACATTTTAGTTGCATGAGCAAATCATCACTTACGATACATTCATATTTTCATATGGGACCACCCGTAGATTAGTAGGGTTTCTCGCCAATGTAGTTTCCCGGAGGTTCATAATTGCAAGTCACAAAATATGCATCATTCACACACTTAACCCTAGCACAACCAATTCGGCTAGAGTTTTTCCAAACCACTTGAGTATAATGCCCACACATCCTCATAAATTTGCAGGAGTTAGAATTATAATCGTAATCGACCTTCTCATCGACCCATAACTTCACTGCATCCAAACCTGAGAACTCTCCTGAACCCCAGGCAATATTCTCACCATATTTGGGATTATGTGAATGTCGAAGGGCACAATCCTTCCTTTGATTGGCATAGCTTTCCGCAAATTTTGCCACCGTTGCATCCCACTTCAAAAGCCCCACACCAACTTTTTTCCGAGCTTCATTGTGGGCATTCACATAGTCTTCTGGTGCATTATGAGCATGAGTGAAATTTAGAGTTGCTAGAGATATAACACAACATAATAACAAGTAATCTTGGCACCTCATATTGCTTTATTGTATTATTAGGGTTTAGCAATTTGTTTACATTTACTGAAAAACTGGTATTTATAGGGAGAAAATGACGTGAGCATGTTAGAAGAGATACATATATGGTAACTGAAGCAAAAAGTTGCAAATTTTCTTCTTCAACTAAAATTTTAGGTAGAATAACCAACATACCTAAATACTAAACGTAGTTAACTAGTGAAGTATTCAGAAGTTGTCTTTATATATAGTCATATTTTTTGTCTTTATTGGGTAGATGAATTATGATGTGGAGTTTGACTACAAACCATAATTTAGCATATAGCATATATTCAGCTTAAATCATTCTGTTGCAACCTTAGGCATCCACTATAAGAGTTTCATGAAAATGTTTATAAAATTAGAAGATGTTTATAAATTGAATGAAATGAGATTTATCATGACATGGAATGAAATAAGTATAAGTTCATAGACCTTTTCATTGCAATTAAATACATGTAACTCTTTAATACTTCATCAAGTTATAAAGTTTTAACAAGTTTAAGCATATAATGATAATAGATAGATAAAATGAGAAATTTAAAAATATATGACTTGGAATATCTTAATATAATTTGCTCGTAGACATGTAACAATAATAAAACTGATCGTGGAAGAAAATTTATATTGAATGGCATGCAGATTAGATTGAATAAAATGAAATGAACATGGTAATTACATAGACACTACTACGCATCGGTAATAGAAGCCCCTAAAAAATGGCTGATTTTATTTATATATATATATATTAAAAAAAAAAAAAAAAAAAAAAAAAAAAAAAAAAAAAAAAAAAACTCTACAAGGATTCTGCATCAAATAGATGAATACAGAAGAGCATAACAGGACTCTAGTTTACTTACAAGATTAATTGAACCGTAGTACCTGCCTTCCTAGCTTATATGTATTTAGAGCATGTTGGACTTGACACCGACACCATGCTAGTTGCGCATTAAGTTCATTACTTTGTCATATACTTTTGAAACTACATTGGCTGATCGATTTAATTGAAAGAAAATATATTTGTTAAAGACATCTGTTCTAGGCTCATAATTCTTTGCGAGCCGGTCATATGACGAAAACCATCAGAGGTTAACAAGGTACAAAGAGTTTCTCGTTTTAATAATATATACCATGAGTGAGTTTCTTAAATAAGTTACTTTATAGTAGTTTTCTAATTTTCTTAATATGGGAGAATAAGATGATGCATTGATTGTGGCTTTATTGTGATGACTTATATACAATTACAATGATAGCGTTTGTCACCCCTGCAGCATAGAAACCATGAAAAAAAAGATTGCACTTTTTCACTTTTAGAATTTGAGACATGCTGCCCTGGTTTTGCTAAATAAGTCTTAGGTAACTTCCGTTTGTAATTATTGGTGTAAGTGTGGCCATCTCATTCTTCTCTTCTCGTATCTACTCTTTCTCCCCGAGTTCTAGTATGAATGAAAATGGAGTAGAAAAGAATGGGAGAAAAGAAGAGAGAAATACATACAATTTTAGCTTTCTCTCCAAATCTTCTCAATTAGGGTGTAAAAATCTAAGAGAAAATTTGACCCAATTTCCCCTCCTTTACACTTCTCTTTTCTCCACACAAAACAAGAGAACACAAAGAATTTTAATTTAGCTCGTATCTATATGGGATTTAGACTTCATATATCACGAAAAGTTCAATGTACGTACATGGAAATATACCTAATTATATTTGACGGTTAAATAAGTTTCTTAGTTGACTAGTTGATCCTGAATTTCCAAACCATTATCGTCAGGTACTGCAAGTTGTTATCAGGTGAACTATACATTAATGTGTTATGCATGTCTGTTTTGTGTATTGCAATTAAACCCATTCCGTTTCATATACCTTTTGATATCTGATTTTATGAATTATATCATCTGTCTTGCTTTTTTCCTATCAGATTCCTTTAAAAGTTTTAGTAGAGGGAACCCGTACTTTTCAGGAGAGCAAAGCGAAAAGTGAAAAGTGTGATTTTGATTACATTTGTATCTCTTCTATCAGATATATCTTTCTCTAGGAATCGAATGGATTCAGAAATATGGTAGTGTGAAATAACGATGATTCAGAGGAAAACAATGAGTTCATGGTATCATGAATCATCACATATATAATTTTTAGACGATAATCAATATATATTGAAATTGTAAAATACCAGTAGAAAAATATGCATCCATTTATTTAGTCTAGCATGTGTTGGATGTTATATTACGTGGGAGTACATAGTGTTTGTTATTTCTTTTAGGTAATCTTCAACTTCAATAAGGTTTCTGGCCAACAAAGTTACCCGCTGGATCATAGTTGCAAGTCACAAACCATGCACCGCTATTGCATTGGACCCTAGCGCATCCAAGGCGAACTGAATTACGCCAAACAACTTGAGTATAGTGTCCACATTGCTTCCCTTGAGCGCAAGTGTTTGAGTTGTAATCATAATCGGCTTTCTCTTGAACCCACAATTCAACTGCACTTGCACCGGTGAGTTCAGTTCCCCATGCAATATTCTCGCCATACTGTCGGTCTTGTGAGTGCACCAATTGGCAATCAGCCTGTCTTTGATTGGCATAGTTTTGGGCAAAGCTAGCCACATTCTCATCCCACACCATAGGTCCCACGCCGACCTCCTGTCGAGCTGCATTGTGTGCGTTAATGTAGTCTTGTGGAAGGTTTTGGGCAAATGACAAGTGTGAAATCGCCATAATTATAGCGAGAACAAGTGAGATGTTATTGCTTGAACCCATTTTTACTATACTTCTTTGGTTGATAAGAAAATGTTTTGAGTTATGTTGTGATTATATTAGTAAAATGAAGGAGTATATATAGTGAGATACATGTGGAAATTTTTATAAGGTCATGATAAATTATGTCACTAGTCTACTACGTGTAATTTTTATTTATTTATTTATTTATAGTTTTTTGAGCAAATTATTATTTGAGATACATGTGGAAATTTTTAGGTGTTTTCTTGGTATGTCTTGATGGTATTATCCCTAGGGAATGTAAATCTAGGTGTTATATTTCTAGGTTTTGTGTTTTTGTATAGTTTTTCGTTCACATTATTTTTCTAATTTCTTGCTAGTTTTGTAATTTAAAATTTAGTCGTTGAAAATAAAATATCACTGTGGTGTTTCTAGTAATAAACCATGTAATACCCCTTTAAACCAGTTTATAGATATGATGTTGGCAGTGAATACACTGATCATCATAAAATAATACAGTAGTAAGACACTCGATCTTTTTATTGAGTTTTTACCAACTTATTGTGTTTAAAAAACGTATTTATCATTGTATAGTTTAGTCAAAAGTATTGACTACTACTATTATATTACTGAGTATTTCACTTTCCAATTGAATAATATAACCTATTTTTTATGTTCTTAATAAAACAAATCGCAAGCTTAATTAGAAAAGGAAAAATGGCTTACGTAGCTTTACTCCTTCAATGTGAATCACGTACGTTGCTAATCCTTCATTATGAATCACTACCATTTTTAAAAAGTCTCCACTAAATGTACAATATAAATATGTGTTGATTTACTTGATGATTATTAGTATCTATGATTGGTTCGCTTTCTAGAATTTGTGTTTGCAAAATGCTTTTGTTCACACGAAGTACTTACCGAACTTTATAGTGCTCGTTATTTGCTATTGATTTGTATACTAACTAGTTGCTTTTATTTGTTGGTTATTGTATATTAGAACCTATGTACTATTTAATTTGGTGTTTGTCAAATACATTTGTGACTTAATATCTTGATTAATACACGGACTTTTTAGATGCAGTTTTTGATCTATATTTATATTTGATATTAACTCTATATATATATATATTATAGTGTTTGTCTAAGCACATATTTGCAATGGTTAGTGAAATAATTGAAACGATGACAAGAATAGCTCAGTTTCACTTAGCTTCAAGATTTTTAAGTAATCCACATTTCAACCTCACTTGAGGAGATGTAACTACTTGTATTTGTGTTGCAACTTGCATTGTATTAACTTCATTATTTTCTTCCATTTGTATTCTAAACTAGGAGTAACCTCATCACAACCTTCTCTCGACATAATACTAATGAATCAGCTTCCTCATAACACTTCTAGGTTTTAACATGAAACAATGTCCCTCACAAATTAAAATAGGATGTAAGGGGATGTACTCTGTTCTCTATGCTCTGACCAAAAGAACATACTAGGGTGCATATTGCTGCTGGGCATGCATCCATATCATCTAGTCATGAGCAATGCATTAGCATCACTTGCATGTAATCAAGTCATGTCATAGTGTATCCAAGACATGCATTTTAAGCATCATCTCAGAATGCTTTGTTTAACCTAATTCAGGGTGAACATGGTCAAGTTGCTGCATTAGTTTGTAGTTTTATCTATGTTGTGCTATACCATCCTGCCCATCGATTATGCTTATGATCTGTCTGGTATCATTCATTTGATTAGATCTTTTAGATCAACTAGTTCACCCTCACTTCCAAGGTTTAAGATTCTGGAGAGACTGGATCGTTGTGGGTTTACTGTTGTTTAGGATGCCGAAGTTGATATTTTTGATAATAAAAGATGTATGGGTAAAACTATCAAAGGCATATATGTCTAATCAAATTAAATTTCCGTATACAAATAAAAAGTTTTGTATTTATACGTCGCATAGTTATAATCATAAAAAGTTTATGTATTTATGACGTCGCATGGTTATAAATCTTTGTGAAATTTTACCATAATGAATGACTTTAGTGAAGCTCCACGCTAGAGAATATATATATATATATATATATATATATATATATATATATATATATATATATATATATATATATATATATATATATATATATATATATATATATATATGAATAAAATAGCCTTAAAAATTAATAAAATCTATTATTATCTAAATACTTAATTACAATTTAATTCACAAATTTTTTCAACTCTCACTTACACCCATGTATACACAATGAAATAAAATAAATATACACACAAATACATTGACACCACTATACATGCATTGTCGTTACTATGCACAGTTAATCGTCTTTTTTATCAATGTATCGACTAAATCTTATTAGATATTTATATATATATATATATATATATATATATATATATATATATATATATATATATATATATATATATATATATATATATATATATATATATATATATATATATTTTACATGCAATAAAATGTGATTGATTTCGTATAATATTTCCTAAATGAAGTATTGCAGTAAAAAAAGTTCAGTATTTGAAAATTATATCAAAAATGGAAAACATGATTTTGTCTACATGGCGTGTGGAAATAGCAACTTGCATGTAAGAATATATATCAATCAACTGCCGTGTGGAAAATGGTACTCGAACATGTAAAAATACTAATGAAACAATATACGTTACATCATATGATAGAAATTCGTAAAAATGATAATGATACAAAAGCAAAACTCGCATCTAAATTAATTAATGGAATATTCCAAGTTACAGTGACACACTGCACCCATCGTCAACATTGCTCGAGAGTCTACGGATGTAAAACATGATAGGCGAGACAAAGTTTCTTTAGTTGCATGCCACTAATTAATTTTAATATCGATGATTACCTGCAATAAAATGTGATTGATTTCGTGTGTGTGTTTTTTTTTTTTTTTTTTAAGTGTTGCTGTAAAAAATGTTAGGTATTTGTAAATGATATCAAAATGGAAAACATGATTTTATCTAGATGGCGTGTGGAAATGGCAACCCTTTAGAAATATTAATCAACTGCGGTGTGGAAAACATGTAAAAATACCAATGAAAATATGTATATACGTTGCATCAGATGATAGAAATTCGTAAAAATAATGATGATACACAAGCAAAACTTGTCAACAATCGTCAACAATGTGAGAGTCTACGTTGTCAGGCATGATAGGCGGAACAAAGATTATAACAAGCACAAAATTAAACTTAAAGAAGATTCTGCGAACGTACATAAATTTTGAATAGTTGTGATGTATATCATATTAAAGCTTTTCTATCACATGCATATCATATTAATTACTTAACATATTAATAATATTAGACGAGTACCCGTGCATAGCAACGGGATTTTATAGCGACAAATAATTTATTGATAAAAAAAAATTTGTAGGTTATAAACGAAAAATAATAAAAGTTTGAAGATTTGGGAATTAAACATAATGTTTTGAAACCCGGTTCGACCAGGGTGGTTCAACCGGTTGAACCATTCCGGTCGAAAAATGGTTCGATTTAAACCGGGTCAACTTGCTAGGTTGCGTCGAAAACGGGTCAAATTAAACTGGGTCAACCCGTCGGGTTTGAAGCGTCCCGGGTCAACCCGGTTTGTGTTTTAATTGGTTGTATTTAATTTGGTAGATATGTTTTTAATTGGTTGTACAATGTGAATAAATCATTGTACTTTTTTAAGTAACAGATAATGTTTTGAAACCCAGTTCGACCCGGTTGGTTCAACCGGTTGAACCGTTCCTGTCGAAAAATGAGTCGAATTAAACCGGGTCAACTTGCTAGGTTGAGTCGAAAACGGGTCAAATTAAACTGGGTCAACCCGCCGGGTTTGAAGCGTCTCGGATCAACCCGATTTGTGTTTGATTGGTTGTATTTAATTTGGTAGATATGCTTTAATTTGGTTGTACAATGTGAATAAATAATTGTACTTCTAAGTATTGGGGTGTTTTAATAAGAGTATTAATTTATTTCATTTTCTCTCTCATTTGACAATTGTTAAAAACTCAACATTTCACTTGAAAACTCAACATTTCACTTTTGACCATTTTTCCATTAGGGGGGTGGCAACCTTGCCACACCTTGCTTCAACAAAGAGTAAAATCAACCAATAAGATGGTCACAACACATTTCATGCCTAACCATGCTTCAACATGAATTTTAAGTGGCAATCTTGGTCCTCTCAAGCATTAAATTTTATTTAATTATATATTTTAATTAAAAAAAAAAACTAGTATGGATCTTGCATGCATATATTCCCTTGTATGTATTCCCTTGTACATATTCCATTGTCCACCACCATCTTCCCTTGTACGCAAAACCTCCACCGCAGCCGCCACCGGAGACGAAGGCTCCGCTGCCAAATCATCATTTTCCACCACCATTTTTCTGGGTTCTGAGCTTCTTGCTCTTCTCATTTTTCTGGGTTCTGAGCTTCTGGGTTCTGCCATATCATCATCTTCTCCTTTCCCCTTTATCTTGATTTTCCGGCAACTTTTCTTCAACAACCATGCATGTACGCTCCAAACATTAACTCCCAAACGGTAACATTTTTCCTTGATCTTCTCCCCACCGAATCGGTGAGATAGCCCGCTTGAGGTGCCGATCGGTACTCGCCGAGCCACTGGCAATGGGCCTTGCCGATCGGCAAGCTTTGCCGATGTGGTTTTGCCGAAAGGTTGCCACCCCCCTTATAGATAATATAGATAACTCTATGAAAACCATAATATTGGAACTCTTTTTACTACCTATATATAACACTAGCTTATAGACCCGTGATATTCACGGGTTTTTAAAGAAATGTTTCATTAAAAAGTTGAGTGGTGAATAAAGTAATAAAGAACAACAAACGATAGATATTATGTGTATAAATAAATTAAGAAACAACAACGATCACAACTAAGTTCAATTATTTTATGATGTAAATAATAAGTAATATATGAAGGAAACAATGAACAATTTGTCTTATAATTATTAAAATAATAAATGTGCATGTATTTTCTACAACAGGTAGATAATCTTAAAGAGGCGCAAGGTATGCAGTTAACGTCAAACACTCGAGTAGCCAATAACAATTATGCAATTATGTAAAACCAACCGAAAGGTATTAAATCTATATAAATACACTACCAAACAATAAACAAAAAATCATCAACATACATAACATTTAACAGTCCCAATTCCGTAAGTTATTAGAAACCTATTTCAAGTCTTGGTGAAGTCAATTGGCCAAATGATTTACCATAGAGCTTACTATGTCAAGCCATTGGTACTGACATTCTATGCTCCAAACATGGTAACCAAACTATGTGTGAACGAAAATCATATTAGATGCCTTAATTATAAGGCACCAGTTATGCTAATAATTACATTACCACACTCTTAGTTATAAGAGTCTATTTTAAAGAAGCATAAATCAAAAAGCTTTGAGCATTAAACAAAAAAAATCAAAAGGAAGCATTCGATATATACGGTGACTCCAAACCAAACCATAAGAGATACCACTGTATTACTAAGGATGTTTAGAAGTGACAGAAAGAAAATTAACATTCAAAAAAAGACTATAATTTTTAACTTTAGAGCCAAAGTAGTATTTTAAGTCATCTTGTTCTTGGAGATCCACCAAATAGAAGAAAGGTCTTGAAGCATACATTCAAATCCTGCAATATTCAAAAGATTCGTATTCTTGCTTAGATGTTTAATATACATATCCACATACAAAACAAAATTTGAGGTTAAAGAGACCATTTACTATCATGTATGTACACGTGCTTGCTCAAATTTGAGGTTACAAAGACCAACAAATCTTGACAAACAGCCTCAACACCCCAACTTAATAAGCAATCCTAGACAACCTATTTACACTATAATATATTTGCTCTATACACTGTCTTTCATATTTCTTTTCCGCTTTACTAACAGCTTTTCTTCGAAAACTGTCATTTATACATTTTAAAAGACAAGTGTTGGTCGATCAACCTGACTCGGCCTAACTTGAATAAAACCCATTTTATTTCGATTTCCCATCCCCTCCATTTTGACAACTCCACTGATATCAATCATTCGAGTATTTAGCATAGAACTTGCCAGTTGAGGGGCCGACCCTCCATAATCATTACATACACCAAATATCTCCTTCATAACGCTCGGCATGTCCATGATAACAACCACGTTTCTTTTAAGATAGAAACTGATACATATCGCCACCATGGAAAATAATAGAAGTAAACTCCATTTCAGGAGTAATTACCTATAGTAACTAACATAGTGAATAATTATGCTTAGATGACATTTTAGTTAACAAAATAAGGGCAATGCTGATATGAAATTATAATTAACAAAAGAATGGCAATGCCTGTTTTGACCCGTACTAAAAGTGACCCATTACACTACCTTAAACCTGGTACATTAATTTTATTTTTAGCTAACAGTTTAAGAATAGTTCAATCACCTTGAATAGTTTCTATAGTATTTATCCACTGGAATTCAATTGCAAGATAATGTGAAGCAAATTTATGCAAGAAGCTGAATTTTGAAGCGGTTCATACACATTTTTGTTGCAGCTTTCCTGGAAATAAATCAACAAAAAAAAAGTTTATTTGATTGAACCACTATGCAAGAAGATAAAAGGTAATCACCGGAAAACAATTTACGTATATGGTTACTTACATTGTCATGACCGAATGTTCACGCACGTATTCTCTGGGCAACACGCAACTCGACTCTTGAAGTTCCACTTATTATGATTATTACTAAATACTTGTTTCACTGCATCATGAAATGAAGTCGAAAACACATGTACGCCTTCTCCATCTCCTTCACCATCTGATATTTAACATTTTCTTCCATGAGGTGACGTGCAATAGCAATCTGCTATGCCACTCTATGTGAAATCCCCACCCACCATCCTCACCCCGTCAATTACATATGTTGTTGGTAATATTTTTAAGACTTTCAGCTATAAAAGCATACTCGATTTTCAATAATAAGTACCTGATGAGGATATAAATAAGGCATGATTTCTTTTTGGTATTCAGCTGGAAAAACAATCTCAAGGTTCCCCGTAATGTAAAAGCTAATGACCTGTAATTTGTTGACATGATTAACCATCAAACTCTAAAAAACTATAATAAATCCACTCAACTTTCAAGACCGTTATAACTTTCCAAGGATATACAATGTATACCCTATTCAAACATTCCACTTTCAAAAACCATTACTGAAAACACAAACTTAACCCTATAGTTACCATTTTCTTTTTAGTGGTCCTAAAATTTTGACGTTAGAAGGCTTATGGAAAATTACATGCAGGAAGATTGGATATATCAGCTGAAACAATACAAGGAATTCCCAAGGTTGAAAGTGCGCCCCTTATAAGTCCACAAGGGAAGTAAAGATGCATTCCAGTTGTTTGCGTTGCTTTGTTTTCTAACATGGAAAATGGTCTCGAGCTTCACCGTAACTTCTACTGATGGATTTGTGCATCCAAAAGAAACTGAGTACAGGCGCTAGCAACACCACAATACGATAACATAAAGATTTATAAATGACAGTTACATTTCAAATTGACTATACATCAATATATCACAAATTAATCCATATGTTGAAATGGGCATATATCATTTCATACATGTGAGTCATTAAAATCTTTAATTAGCCTTCAGCCTATGCGCCTCAGCAGCCTCATTGTGCTTCTTACCAATCTACCATTTCTCATACTTTAAACCCCAACCTGCTTTCCGTCACAAACATGCCTGTAGAAAACAAAGATGGAAACTATATAGTTGAAGATGGTAAATATATAGTCGAAGGTGGTGTAGAAAACAAAGATGGTAAATATCCAAGACGAAAGGTGGTTTAGACAAAGAATGGTGCATGTTTTCACCCCTAGGCATGGTGACCATTGGTGACAGAACCACTTCTTTAATAATAGTTGTGCAAACGTACATAAATTTTGAATATTTGTGATGTATATCATATTAAAGCTTTTCTATCACATGCATATCATATTAATTACTTAACATATTAATAATACTAGACGAGTACCCGTGCATAGCAACGGGATTTTATAGCGACAAATAGTTTATTGATAAAAAAAAGTTTATAGGTTATAAACGAAAAATAATAAAAGTTTGAAGATTTGGGAATTAAACATAATGTTTTGAAACCCGGTTCGACCAGGGTGGTTCAACCGGTTGAACCATTCCGGTCGAAAAATGGGTCGATTTAAACCGGGTCAACTTGCTAGGTTGCGTCGAAAATGGGTCAAATTAAACTGGGTCAACCCGTCGGGTTTGAAGCGTCCAGGGTCAACCCGGTTTGTGTTTTAATTGGTTGTATTTAATTTGGTAGATATGCTTTTAATTGGTTGTACAATGTGAATAAATCATTGTACTTTTTTAAGTAATGGATAATGTTTTGAAACCCGGTTCGACCCGGTTGGTTCAACCGGTTGAACCGTTCCTGTCGAAAAATGAGTCGAGTTAAACCGGGTCAACTTGCTAGGTTGAGTCGAAAACGGGTCAAATTAAACTGGGTCAACCCGCCGGGTTTGAAGCGTCCCGGATCAACCTGATTTGTGTTTGATTGGTTGTATTTAATTTGGTAGATATGCTTTAATTTGGTTGTATAATGTGAATAAATAATTGTACTTCTAAGTATTGGGGTGTTTTAATAAGAGTATTAATTATATTTCACTTTCTCTCTCATTTGACAATTGTTAAAAACTCAACATTTAACTTGAAAACTCAACATTTCACTTTTGACCATTTTTCCATTAGGGGGGTGGCAACCTTGCCACACTTTGCCTCAACAGAGAGTAAAATCAACCAATAAGATGGTCACAACATATTTCATGCCTAACCATGCCTCAACATGGATTTTAAGTGGCAATCTTAGTCCTCTCAAGCATTAAATTTTATTTAATTATATATTTTAATTAAAAAAAAAAAAAAAACTAGTATGGATCTTGCATGCATATATTCCCTTGTACGTATTCCCTTGTACATATTCCATTGTATATACTTTCCAAATCATCATTTTCCACCACCATCTTCCCTTGTACGCAAAACCTCCACCGCAGCCGCCACCGGAGACGAAGGCTCCGCTGCCAAATCATCATTTTCCACCACCATTTTTCTGGGTTCTGAGCTTCTTGCTCTTCTCATTTTTCTGGGTTCTGAGCTTCTGGGTTCTGCCATATCATCATCTTCTACTTTCCCCTTTATCTTGGTTTTCCGGCAACTTTTCTTCAACAACCATGCATGTACGCTCCAAACATTAACTCCCAAACGGTAACATTTTTCCTTGATCTTCTCCCCACCGAATCGGTGAGATAGCCCGCTTGAGTTGCCGATCAGTACTCGCCGAGCCACTGGCAATGGGCCTTGCCGATCGGCAAGCTTTGCCGATGTGGTTTTGCCGAAAGGTTGCCACTCCCTTATAGATAGTATAGATAACTCTATGAAAACCATAATATTGGAACTCTTTTTACTACCTATATATAACATTTTTTCTCTCTAATAAAATAAGCATGTGACATATCACCTTCGCTCATCTCCTATATACCTCGAGTCTCCCTCTGGCCCCTCTTACACCATGACCACTAAAAATATTTTGGTCACTGCTAGAAATCACTAAAAAACCAAAAGTTAACGAAAAAATATTTTGGCCACGGCTTTGCATGAGTGCGAATTGAAGAGAGGGTAAAAGTTCAATATAGATCTTATATTTGTCATAGATCTACTGAACCAATCATAGGTATTCATTTTTTTTTTTATCAATAATAATAATAATAATAATAATAATAATAATAATAATAATAATAATAATAATAATAATAAACTCACATTTAAAAAAAATAAATATCTCGCAAACCGTTAATCGTTACACGAAAAAATCATACCATCGCAACGAGTATAAAATTATCTATCTATAGATATGCACTGCTGTATACTTTCGACGGTTTTTCTTTTTCTAAATTTCCGCCTAGAAAAATCAAATATGATTTGTAAAAATCACATGTGATTTGATTTTTATAAATTACAAGTGATTTTTACAAATCACATTTGATTTTTTTGGGCGGAAATTTTGAAAAAAAAAAAAGTTCGTCGAAAGTATAGAGTAGTGCATATCTAAAGATAGATACTACCTCCGTCCCATAAAAACTGTCCACTTTTATTTTTTTAATTCATTTTTTTACAACTTTGACTTTATTAATTTAGATAAAAAAATTAATTGCTAAGATTAATTTTTTGTATTTATAACAAATATGAGATTTACATTAATCTCAACATTTGAAGAGGGCAAGACAATACCTATATAAGAGGGCCAAATCCAATTATACAGATGAACCGAGATTCGTGAGTTTACTAGGGCTTTCCTATTATCTATTTTGTGCTTTATTGATACCTATCAATAATAATCACTACTACACAAAAATCTGATTAGGTGCGGTTTTTAAGGCCATTTAGTACGGTTCCTAAACCGTGGCTGATAAGGGTGTACCAAAACAGAAAATCATTTTCTAGTACGGTTGTAAACCGTAGCAAAAAACTGTTATTTGCTACGGTTTTTTTTCAAACCATACCAAATTTCTCTGTTCCTTTTCTACTACGGTTTTTTAATAACCGCAGTAAAATCTGTTTCTTTATAAAAAAAATAATTCATTTTTCTTTTTTAAAACCTGTTACCAAACACTACCACACATCTTTCACAGCAGACACGAACAGAACATTACCGTACCAATAGGTTTTTTTTCTGTATTTTGATACGGTTTTTTGTGTAATCGTACCTAATTGCCGTCTCAAAAAACGTTTTGTGTAGTAGTGAATGTAAACGTACTAGGTTTTCATCATTTTAGAAACTAGTGCTTCATTTTCCGGTTTGTACAAGGGGACGCTTGATAGGGAAAATAATATAGGAGAAAAATGAAGTTGGTCCATTTTATCGTTAGTCAGGACTAAGAAATTTCAACTTGAAGTATTGATAAGACGGAGAAATTATCTTTTATACATAGTGAAAGCTAACGCGTAGTTTTAGGCTAATTTACAAAACTAATATGTGGTTATATATCTTATTCTAAAGACTAGCAATTAAAAGGTGTTTGTGTAGCTTAAGTCGCTTGATGTAGTAATGAAATTCTCCTTCTTTGTTGAAGGAGTTCAATTACTACCACCCCACTTTTTATTTTTGCATGTTTTTGAATAATTCTTTTCATTTTTGCGTTTCATACTTTTATAATCAAATACTCCCTCCGTCCCATTTTTATTGTCCATGTTACCATTTTTGTATGTCCCAATTTAATTGTCCACTACTAAATATAGATAGGAAAGTTTTATCGAGTTTACCATATTGCCCTTAATTGAAATTATTATTACAAACTTTAATGAATAACTTAATTAATTATTTAAGGGTAAGACTGTCATTCTGTTAAAAAGTAAGAAAGAGAAAGCTGTAATAAATGCATTTTTCTTAAACTATGTGTTTTTTGTCGGGGGACAATAATTTTGGGACGGAGGGAGTAATCAATTATAGTATACTCATAAAATCTTATTTAATGTAAATATTTGTTTGATATTGTTACTTTTTGTAGTTTTATGCTTTTAACTTTGTCATATTGTTGTCATAGTTATACCGCTTAAAATTTTTTTTGTTAATTGTAGCATAGATCATATGATATCTTTTGTTTGTTAAGTCGGAGCAAATATTAGGCAGTAAAATAAATTGAACAACTCGGAGTTTAGTCACAGTTTCAGCTTTTATACGGAAAGTTAGCCAGTGGCGAAGCACGGATTTTCAAGAATATATACTTGTTATATATATATATATATATATATATATATATATATATATATATATATATATATATATTTACTTACTATTTTTTTTTATAAGAGTTTAGGTCATAAAATAGAAACAAAATTTTTCCAGTATTCTTTTGGTACGTAACCTTTAAAATAACATATAAATAATGTAACAAACCTTATAAAGTGTTTCAATAAACTCATTTTGATGTGTTGTCACGTTAAAAATAATGACACGTTTTAGATTTTCTGATATGACAACAAAAAAACAAAATTTTCATAGGGGAAATTATAGAAAGCAAGGTTTGGAAAAATTGTAAAACATTTTATGAACGCTTATTACATTAACTCATATTTTTAAAATTTACATATCAAAACGAGATATTTGAAAATACTTATGTTACAGGGTACTATTTTATAGCCATGAACTTCTATATCATATTATCATTTATGGAGAGAGAGTTCTTGTTTTTAATTTCTTTTCTAAGTCCAAGATATTACTTAGCGGTTATGGAAAGTTCAAAGATGCAATTTTCTATATCTTGCTTTCAACTTTGGAAAATATGTACTTTTTACTTGTACAATTTTCTATATCTTCAACCATTTTTTTTTTTGGGAAAGGAGAGTAATCCTGCACCCTGGTAAATATATAAATAAAAAACATTTAAGTACAATGGATATGGGTGAAATCTCATATCTCAGCCCGTTACATAGGCAAAAAGCTTACATAACAAGACACTTCCTATTTTCTAAACAAGAAAACAAACCATTACTCAAAGGATAACATAGGACATAATGAAATAAAATTACTTCCTAAGACCTTGAAGCTTGGTGCTATAAATGGCATTAAAAACATCCAAATTCCCAGAAAGATCATAAATCTGGTTCGCATAGTCATTGTAGTCATATTCATCATACTCATCCTCAAACTCTTGGCTACCACCGAATAGATTAGGAGACTCATCAAATGGGTTAGCAACCACCACATCATCAGAATCAGAAACCACGATCTCTCCCACCTTAGAAAAAGGGTTAACTCTCTTAGTAGAAGAGGCGGGCGGAGTATAAGAATCACTAGTTTTAGGAGTTACAACCGACTCATTCTCTTTCAAATCACTCACAAGAGGTTCTTGTGGTGCAGTACCTGTTTTAGTAGACTCAACCTCATTAACTTCCATTGTACGACCAGAATCCACATCCTTATAAATTTCATTAGTAGGAATACCCAAAGCATCCGTATCATCCATATTAAGAGCATCAAACTGGTTAGATGTAGAGATCTTCGTACCACTCGAACTAGCCAAATCAGAAGCATTCTTCTTATTGCCATCCACTTTCTTAGGTTCAGGAGTAGTCTTTTTGGGTCGATACTGAAACTGCTTACCTACAACTGGTTTAGTAAACCCTCCTTGACCTGGGATTGTAGGACCACCTTGCTTTCCTTTCTTTTTGTTATTAATAGTCTTGAAACCATCATTAACACGCATAGTAGGCTGAGCAGAGGGAACAACAACTTTAGGACAATCAATAAGAGTATGACCAAAGATCTTACACTTATCGCAACGCGGTGGTTTCCACTCATATTCAACCCGAATCTTCTCAATAGTCGACCCCGTACCATCAAGTAAAGGTATCTCAACAGTGAGGCTATCCCGAAGAACCTCATCGGACTTCACTTCAATCATGCATCTAGCAAAACTACTTTGGCCCCATGAGTTCTTGCACATTTGGCTAGTATAAGCATCTAACCTTTTGAGAGTACCAATTAATGTGGCAAGCAGACTAAGATCATCATCAGAAAACATAGCCAGAGGGACATCATGGAAATTAACCCACACCGGGATGTTGGTCAAATCCTCTTGAAGCAAGTTGGTGTTCAATGTCCATGGTTTAAGAATAATAGGTACATTTCTAATTAGTCAAGTACCGTTTTCAAGAACATCATCAACACCTTTCTTCGAGTTAAAATTAAAGAAAAAGAACCACTTTGCATTCATCATTATCTTCTGTATACCAAACTTAGCCCACGCATTGCGTACATAATAATTGACAACAGGAAAAGCAAGTCGTTGGCCAAGGAAGTATCTTCAACCATTTTGTGGCATAGACATTAAGATTTATCAATCTCTTCTATAACATAAAAATTGTGCTTTGAGTGTTTTAACTCTCCTCTTAAATCGTGAATCTAATTATTAATTTGTTCGAGTATTATAATAACACTGGCCGGAGTGAGAGTTTCTCCCGGAAAATTAAAACCGTCATGATACCACATTTCGTCAATCACATGGATCATGCGGTGACTCATCTCCGGTAGAATTCCCGCCACCACTTTCTCTCCTGACAAAACCTCGTCAAATCACTCGCTTTGATCTAAATATCAAACCTACTTTGTCCGTTAATATATAAAAGTTGAATGAGAATTAATGCATAATTATGCATTCTTGATAATACGCGAGATGCTGTCAAAAATCCAAGCTAGTTTCTAAAGGTTGTGAATTTAACTTATTTAGCTATGAATAATAATGGTTTTTGTGTTATGTCGTATTTTTTAACGGATCAAATCATTAAAATAAAAACTAGCTAGCTATCGGGTCAACATTAACTGTTCCCAATTGAGCATTTTAACGTGCCTAAACACACCGCACAAGTTCATCATTAAATGGTGGATTTACTGGAAATAAATATGGACTGATAATTTTGGTACGCAGGATTCAATGTTTTCATTAACATAAATCACTACTAAATTACAGTACTCAAATTATGAATCAACGCTCTTAGATAAGGGCATCAGTTCATATATTGCCCAACTTCATACACTTCAATACGGGTGTTGTCCCTCAAAATTCCCTGGCGGGTCGTAATTGCAAATAACAAACCACTGATCGTTATAGCACTTAACCTTGGCACAACCAAGATAAAGTGAATCACGCCAAACTACTTGTGTATAATGAAGGCACCCGTCACTAAGACACGAATTTGACTCATACTCATAGTATTGTCTTTCACCCACCCACATGTTAACAGCTTCATTTGTAGTAAATTTATCACCGAAACCCACAGCTAGGTTTTCACCATAAGGTCCTTCCGAGTGTTGCAAATCACAGTCCTCAAGTCTCTCGTAAGCGTACCAACGAGCATAAGCTTCCAAGGTCTTGTTCCACGTGAGGGGCTGCACCCCAACTTGAGCTCGGGCTTCGTTATGAGGTATGAGGAAGTCCAATCGCGAGGCAAATGCAAGATTAATGAAACATGATATGATCAAGAGAGAAATGGTTAGTGATTTGATCCTAACTAGTTCCATTAGTAATGGTGTGTTGGTGCATATGAATGAATCATAAGGTGAAATTAAATTGGTATATATAGAACGTATCATGTAGTTATGTTTGATTACGATAATAGACAGTTAAAAAATAAGATTGCTAACATAATTTTCATTGTCTTTGTGAAAATATTAAAGTGCATTCAATTTAACATTTATGTATTATACTTTAACATAAACTTCATATCTTTAAAACTAGCAATTCTTTTAATGATTCAAATCGACTTTATATCGACAATCATTTAACTAGACAGGCCCAAAGCCGCCCCAAATTGGTCATTGGCCCAATCTATTAGACCCCATCTTGGGAAGATTTGTTCTGCCTCGATTTTTCGATTAGCCCGGTCCGGTGTTTCCGAGAAAACCATGCCAGTCTCGTAAAAAATCGATGGCTTGATGACCTTGAATTAGTCCTTTCAAGATGGGGCTGGGTCTCACTTATTTTTGTCCTAACCTAAAAAATTTCATTTCACATCTTTTGTTTGTAATTTATTATGGACAAAAGTCTTGAATAAATAATAACACAAGTTGAGTAAAGTTACACGTAAATATGACAAAATTTACCAACTTTTCCTACAATTAATGAATCATTAAAGACAAACTATCTATAATATTTTATAATGCATTATTTAAGAAAAAAATAAATAAAATAAAACTTACAATTTTAAGCAACACATTTGCTAATAACGAAAATGAAGTTACATCTGAAAAAGTAAATCTCTTAAATTTATATATTTGTAACAGCCCTCAAATAAATATCCAATAATTTTTATTTTTAAAACACCCCTGCAATGAAAAATAAATTTTATTATAAATGTTGTACTAACTAATAAAACACACAAAACTTTATACAATTTATATGAAAACAAGTTGATAGTTCATATGATTTAAAAACCGGACCGGACCAACAGGTTCAACTGGTTTAACCGGGAATCGAAGTCACCACCTGTTTGGCTAACCAATAAAAGCCGTCCGAAAACAAACCTTAGAGGACCATCAGAACCGGTAAAAATTGATTAATCGGGCCGGCCCTGGATCATTTTCTTCTCTTTTTTATCAGGTTAATTAGCCCGTCGTTGTTATTTTGTTAGTGCATGGACTTTAATCACATGATACCTATCGTCGCAACGCGAGTTACCTGATATATACCCTTAAAGACATAAACCAAACGTATACTTACAGTATATAAAAATTCAGTATTTTAGATACAAAAGTATATAATATTCTACCGTAATTTACGTTCAGAAAAACTATGAACCAAGGTTAAGATTGTTGCACGACTGCTGGTTTGTCTAGGACCAGACATATTCGTGTCTAGACTTAGCTTTTTTGTCCGGCTTGAGACCGGTGTTGTGCTTTACCGAGAAGAAATTAAACATCAAAGAAGGATTTTTAACGGCATATAAAAAAAATTAAACTTACATGATTATGCATATATCAAAGAATAATATAAGATTACAGTTGTAGGAACTAAATTCAGACATTAACATATTACATAAATTAGTTCAAAAGGGCCGAGGTACAAGATTATCATTTTAACATCATTACATGCATGGTAAATGATGTCAGGATATAAATTATAAAAGCATATATAATTCTAACATATATTTCTACTGCCCCTACTAACTATATATCATGTAGCAGGAGGATTTATCAATGACCGTCAATAAGAACATTGATCCATATATATAGTTTGTTCGCCTCGGCATCTAATAAGTTTAATACGGGCGTTGACCTTCATAATTCCCTGGGGGGTCATAGCTACATATAACAAACCACCAACCGTTACGACACTTGAGTTTAGCACAACCAAGGCGTTCAGAATCACGCCAAACCACTTGTGTATAATGAAGACACTCGTCTCCAACACATGAATTTGAATCATAATCATAGTATTCTTTCTCTCCAACCCACAGGTTAACTGCATCATTGCAACTGAATTGGTTACCATATCCTTCGGCTAGGTTTTCCCCATAAGGGCCTTCCGAGTGACGCAGGTCACAACTACCAAGCATATGGTACGCATACCTATGAGCATAGGCTGCCAAACTATTGTTCCATCTGAGAGGTTGTACCCCAACTTCGGCTCGGGCTCTGTTGTGTGGAACAAGGAACTCTGAGGCCAGGTTTTGGTGGTAACGAACACCTCGGGCCAAGGAGTTATATGTGTGGCATGAGAGTATAACAAGAAAAATGGCTACTGATTTGGTCCCAAATATTTCCATTTGTAATGGTGTTTTGGTACAAATGAAGCATAACAACATGGGTAGTGCATGTTTATATTTATGTAAGATTAGTTGGATTAATTTAATTATTTATTTTCCTAGACGTGACCCACTTAGCTTGTACACGAGATAAATAGAATGGAACTATAGCTTATGACATTTGCTCTTTTTCTGTACAATATTCAACTTAGCACCGCATCTCATTCATGATGTTTCTTAAGGTCCACAAATTTCAATTTGAAAAAACAAAACATTAGAAAAGTGTTCACCTATAGTTAGTCATGATTTGTGGGTATTTAAGCACTTAACTAATTACCACACCTTTTACAAATTTTGCAATGCGCAAGAATGTAACTTTGAATTCACTTTGAATTTCACTTTGGCCGTTTAAAAAATAACATGAAATTGAGTTTCTGTTACCATTAAGCTTTGAATTTCACTTTGTACATGTTTGGTTAGTGGCCGGGTGTCACCTGGTTTGGATTCATTCATTTGTTGAATCAAATGTTTGGTATACTTAATGTGGATTCAAAATGAATTCTCACGATGGGTTTTTAAAAACTATAGGAATTGCTATTTTTTATTTCAAAATAAGTATTTACCACATGTTCCTAAAGTCATATTCTGTTTAATACTTTTTATAATTAAATAATACATTTTATTATAATTTTTTAATAAAGTAAATATATTTTATAAATATAATAAATAATTTTCTCTCTTCTTATTTTTTTTCAAACCTTTCCTAAATTCAAATACAATTTCAATCATGCTTACAAACCAAACGGCCCTTTACAAGAAACCTATTCCATAACAATCAATGCATATATCATCTCTTTCATTGATAGAAACAAATCCTTTTATTCATTGTCCTCAATAGTTTCGTCAAAGCTAATATTTCTTTTAATTGATAGATGATTAATCATTTTTAAAAGATAACAACAAATAAAAGACCAGATGTCTAATGCATGCTTCCGTAATAATACCACCCTTCAAAAGTGGATTTCATTATCATCTCATACCTAAAAGATAAAGAATAACAAATGTCAGAAATACTGAGGAGAAGGGGAAAAATCAGTACAAGTGACAAAAAAAATTATATTTGATACAATGTATTCAATAGTTTCTCTTAGTGCTGCTAGATTTTAGTGGATAGATGGTTGATGAATTATATATAGAAGAAAAGAACAAAAATTTCACATGTCTAAAGCCTCCATAACATTACCCTCCAAAAAAGGATTTCAACATCATCTCATACATAAATAAAAGATAAAGAATAACAAATGCAAAAAATGTTGTAAAGGTATTACATATTGTATGACCTTAGATATATCAACTTTATCAATAATATAGAAGCAAAGATGAAGAGAAGATGGTGACTTGATATAGATATGTATGGCGTTAAGTATAGAGAAAGAGATGAAAAGATGAGAGCTTTTATTAAGAAGAGGCACATACAAAACACACACAAGCACACACCTCAAATGAGCCTTTGAGGTGTTTATATAGTACATGAGAGATAATGCCCTAAAGACTTTCTATGGGCTTGAGCTTGGACTTGGTTACATGACTAGATAATAAGGCTTATATAACATTGCACATAACACATTAGCTTACCAAGTCCAAAGCCCAGTGACTATCCTATTCCATAAACTAAGACACATTACAAAGTTCCTAATATGAGAATGACCATCACTTCTCAATACATATTTTTAATGCTAACAATCTCCCCCTAAGGGGTGGTCATTCGAATGATGCTCCACGTGATTAGGTCTTCCGTGTTCTTTGTCTTGAACTTTGTGTGTCGTTGTAGAATAGTCTTTAGTCTTTGTTCCTTCATGCTTTATGATCTTTGATGACTGGCTTTTCATCGTTCTTTGTTCCTTTGCGATGTGGAGCGATCTGCCTTTCGTCACTTCTGCGTCTGTGGTGGTTGTTCGCCATTCCAAAATGCTCATACATCTTTGGACTTTGATATTCATATGCACGTAGTTCCCTTTCTTTCACTTTGATCTTTAGTCTTTATACTTTGTAGATTCTTCTTTTTGGCGTAGAATCTTTATTTGAACTTTGTGTTGTATAGATCTTTGAGGGAGCTTTCTTTAACTTCCAGATGTATATATGAGCATGCGGAATCTGTCGTCATGGAGGTGATGTGTAGCTGCATGTAAACAGTTAGCAATAAATCAACCGATACTTACAGGTTCGAATTAGAGATCGTCAACAGCATAGTGTGAAGACTCCTTCTAACCCTTACCAAGGCCGTTCCCATGTCAGATACTCCCGAGGGAGCTTACAAGACCTACTTAGTAGCTCAATGACTGGGTGAGTCGCTGGGGATCACTCCACGACTGTAGACCATTTGAAACCACCGCGAACACTAAGCGTAATCCATAAAGAATTACCGAAGTGACCTGCTGTCAGGGCTGCTTGATGTTGACCCTGGCAGGAATTTCCATTCAATCATTGAGAATCACAAATGTGAATCCTCTCATAAATGTTCTGGCAGATTGCTAAGATCTGCGTAGGACTCTTAATTTACATTTGGCGTCCTTAATGATGAACAACCAGTGTAGGAATATTATGTGTTCCTATGAGATCTTTTGATGAATCTCGGGGCTCTAGACTCGATAAGTGCACATTTGGTTTCCTATGCGGAGACTAGGGAGAGGTCTCCTGTTTCAATATCAACCATCTCTAAGAGACAGGTCGATAGATTACATCGGTTCCCCGTGAGAATGAAACAAGCTCTTTTAAGAGAACTTGAGTAGTTAAGAAGGTTTAGTGCAGTGCGTCACTGGGTCCATGACGTCTTTATCTTCAATACCGGTGTCACCTTAGTAACGACCAGTAGCATACGAATTGAACCTGGTGTCTGCCCTAAGGTTGAACATTTGGAGGGCTATTTCTTTTCACCCCTTTTTCATAACTTTTCTTTTTAATTCTTCAACCCCTTCTTTCTCCTTTATCATTTTCTCCTTTTTTCAATCATACCTAAGGACTTCTAATTCTAATCTATCGGATTTGTCCTTGGGTAGATCCCTCCGGCTCTGGCGGATCATAGGACGGTTTTTCCTAACCTTAGTCACCTTATAACTCCATGACTATCCTATAATTGCCATGAAACCATTTATGAAAAATCTCTCAAAGTGTTTATGATAATAAAACACATTGTTGACACTTCGAGAGTTTTGCATTTATTTTGAAGGACTCCCCCTTCACATGTGCTCATGAATATTTAAGAAATTTGCACATGCGTGAGGAGTTTGCACTTTTTGAATTGATCTACTTTCAGTGAACATGACCGATTCGAGACACGCTTACATCACTAGTTAGACTAGCTTGAAATTAATACCCGTCCTGGTCAAGTCCAAAGAAAGTCTCTCGATATGGTACATTCTACTCAGACAAGTCCTATTCGAGAATGCTTACATCACTAGTTAGACTAGCTTGAAATTATTACCCGTCCAGGACAAGTCTTTTCGATTACAGACATTTTAAGCTTCGTCAATTCATAGGTACTTTCTGAGTCAAGCTCTTTCGAGATTCAGTCACAATCTTTAAACATCTTTGATCACATTTTAATCATGTCTTCTCCCCCTCAAAAATAGCATATTGTGATATTTTTGATATCAACTGAGTAAAAAAGCTTTTTGGAGAGAAAGACAGATTTCATTTTGCATGAATACGGAACATTTTGTTTTTGTACTCCCCCTTAATGATAGCACATTTTAAAATCAATTAAGGGTTTTGAGGGAGTTATCTTGAGCACTCATTTTAAAGATTTTGAGAAATCTTTTGAACAATCTTGAAAAAATGCTCAAGAATTGTATTTTGAAAAACGAGTTTATGTTTGAAATCCTTTTCGTTTGTTTATACTCGAACTTTTGAAAGTGATTTCATCTTTGAACGTACGAGTCCTTGATTTGAAAATAATCAGAAGTCATCATTTAAGTCAGGGTTTCATACTGAAGTATACGAAAGCCATAGTGAAGAAACTTTTGAGAAACGACATGTTTTAGAAAAACATTTAAAGAACTCCCGTTCAAGCATCTGTACATGTCCGTATCATTTTTGAATGACATTTCTAGAAACGTACAGAATATTGATTTGTACGAGAGACATGTCGTGAGAAGAATATTTTTGGATTTTTTGATTTTATATTGTTTTTGTATTTTTTTGAAAATTTTATATTTTTGTATTTCGTTTTTGTTTTTATAAAAGAAATGGAAAATCAAAAATAGAAGATTGAAAGAATGATTTTATAGAATTTACAGAATTTGAACCCTTTGATGAACTGGGTTCTGAGATAGTTGAAGCACCTGCAACCAAAGACGAAGAGGTTTCACAAATAACAGTGTTAGAAGTACATGAATCATCACTCAGCGGGTGTTGAATATCAACGGTTGTAATGGTTTCTACTTCCTTATCCTGAAGATTATCACTATTATTTGTCTTTGTGCAACTATCAAAAATCTTTCCTGTGGAAATCCATCTAAGACCAACTGTTTTAAAAAATTTTCCCGTGGGAATCCACCTAAGGTAGGATCTAGACGTAATTTTCTTATCAGATGCAGCGGAAGTTTCAGTCTTGGAAAAACTACATCCTTTCGGTATCCACCTATTAGGTTTCTTAACCTCTTGCTTCTTATCAACGGGTTTGTTTTGATTTGGTGTCTTAGTGAATTGTGTCTTGTGTCTTGACACTTAACTTTCTTATCTTGATAAATTGTGCAATACATGCATCGTGATTAGCTGAAAAAACACATTTTTGACATGTAGGACAGACAAATTCAACATTCTTGTTTAACACAGCAACTTTAACTTTGTCACTACAGTCTTTTGGAAATTGTTTGTTGTTCAATGAGACTTTGGAATTCTTTGTGTTGCATTCTACGTTCCTAGCATTCTCTTTTGTGCCACTACTCTTAGATGCAAGCCAATCCCTAGTAGTTTGTAGATAGTTCCTAGGTAATGGTTTACTACTACTAGCAGTGCTTTGGAATCGTGTAGAATTCATCACACTAGGTTTTGTACCTAAAATTCCGTCTTTTTGAAGTTGTGCCTTTTTCTTAGCTTCTTCTAGATGGTGATTTTGGACCAAGTCATTAGAACCAATAGATTCCTTAACAGATTTTGTAGTCACATTTTGTGTACTATTCCTAGAAGAGCCAAGTGCAATCACATTTGTGTTTATTTCAACAACCAGTTTTTGTTTTGCAGCAATCTTTTCAATTTCCTTTTGTTTGGGCAAGGGTTGTGGAGTGACTGGTTTTGTCAAATCGTTTATCGCATCAACTTTTGGAGCAAACCGGGAAATTGACATTTTTGGTTTTACAACCGTTTTTGAAACATTTGGTGTCTCCGAAGTCGATGGTTTTGCAAACTTAGTATCCACACCCTTCCCTTTTATACTTTCAAGCTGAGCTCTCAAAAGATCATTTTGCTCTTTCATGTTCTTGAAGGCACGCTCATACGACAATTTGTCATACTTGCATTCTTCGCTTTTTCGATCAAGTTGTTTGAAGAATGACACATTTTCTTTTTCAAGTTTAATAAGAGCATTTTCATATTTTGAAACAACTGCGGAGGTCTCAGCTCTCAGTCTTTCATCGTCTTGCATAGAATATGTTTGTAAAATGATGGACATAATATCAGTAGTCATGACAGCTTCGAAAAGAGAATCATTAAGGTTTTCCAAAACATTCATGTTTTCACGAGTATCATTAGCTTCGTTTACCAGGGATTTGTGGTCCTTGACAAAGTCTGCCATTTCTTTTAAGAAAGCTTGTTCAAAATGGATTACCCTCACACTGATGTTATTCAGTGGGATAGTAATTTCGTTTTCAAACACCTTTTTCTGTTCTATATGAAAACTAGAATGCCAGTTGTTAATATTGATAGAAGTTTTAGATTCAACAATATTTTGAAGTTCTTGAATTCTCTTTTTAATGTCATCGAGAATGTCTCTAGCCTCACTTGTATTAAAAGTGTTGTTAGAAGACATTTGTTTAATTTTTGAAAGAGATTTGGAAACAACCGTCTTTTTAGAAAAGAATTTCGCGAATGATCGTTTTATGGAAAACACAGATGGTTCTGTTTGTGGAACAAAAGTAATTCCCGAAAGTTTGTTCAATTTGTTGTAATTAATGGGTTTCAAATTCTTTTGTTTCATTTTTGTAATGCTCTCTTCGACAAGTTCCATCGTTTCCACAGAATCCTGAACAACGGGAGGATCATGTTTGGTGTAAATCACATTACCATTATACAAAACATTCTGTTCTTGCTGAGCTTTCTTGAGATTACGAGGAGTTTTGTTACCAAGAGCCATTTTATGTTTCGTATGGTAAATCGGATTAGTTTGATTTGAAATCATTTTCATTGTTTGACTTGACTGACCCGACTTAACCACTAATTCTTCTAAATGTGCAATCATGTGTTCTGAATCTATGATTTCATCCAAAAGTTTATCTTCTTTCTTTGCAAATCCCTTTTTCAACTCATCCATTTCTTTTTCAAGATTGGAATAAGCTGATTTTTGTTTAGAAACTTGGTTTTGTAAATCAGAAATTTCCGCGTTTAAAGCTTTTATCTTCTTGAAAGAATTGACGTCAAGTGTATCAAACTTGATTTGCAAAAGTTTTTCCCTGGAAACGGAATTTTGATAACCAGTTTCTAATTCAGACAATCTTTTGTTATGAAACTCAAAAGCATTAGCGTTTTTCTTGTAACTCTCAAGCTCAGCGGTCAATTTAACATTCGCAGCCTTAACATCGCGATTGACCTTTTTCACTTTCTCAATTTCAATACCACAATTATTTAATAATGATTCAAATAAAGCACGTGTTTCCTCATCATTAGCACCATTTTGTGCAACTTGAACTCCATTAGGATCCATGTATGGAGTTGCATAGTTAACATTGCTATTAACTTGCTCCCCCACATATGTATCGTAATGAGGTTCAGATGGCACATAATGTGGCTTCTCATGAGCAAACGGATTAGCATTGTTACCATAATTTGGTACCTCATGGAATGGATCGGAATCATAAGTAGGAGAAAGATCAGAATCACTACTTGATGTTGTTGCCTGCTGAGAAGTCATGAAATAATCAATCCCATTGTGATTAAGCACATTCTGATTCACATTATGAACCATTTGATTTCCAACATACTGCCCTGCATATTTCATTTGATTCCCCATCTGTATAATCGAAGCATATCCTTGCAGATTGTTGTTGTGTTGTTGGATGTTTAATTCCTTGAAGAGTGAGGCAAAACCATTGGACAAAGTACTTGTGAAACGGTCATGGTGAGTTGCCATTGATGAATGATAAAGTTGATCTTGGATCATTCCAACGAAGTAGGAGTTGTGTTTATTGTAAGTTGATGCAAGTTTTTATAGTGAAGAATTTGATCTAAAACCTTAAAACCTCAACGTGTCCTTCTCGGTCTCACGGTCGTTTTGACAGCAAATTCGTCGAAAATGGAGTTACGGTTCAAAAGTTATGACCGTTTGAAGTTTGAACGTCAAAAGTCAAATTCTTATGCGTAAAAGTCAACTCTGATGATCTGTTCTTATGCTTAAACCTTGATCTTATGCGTAGACACTGATCTTATGGTTAACTTGAATCTTACGCGTAACTGGTAACTGATAACTTATGCATAAATAAAAAGTTAGGCGTACAGAGAAGTTATGCGTAAACTGAAAGTTTAGGCATAAACTTTTACTTTATGCGTAAGTTTTAGCTTAGGCGTAAGCAATTGTTTATGCGTAAGGTTAAAGAACCAAACAAATCTCTCGAACTTGTCCAAGCTTGAAAGATATCCCTTGTCGAAGTATTCCACTAACTTGTCCAAGCTAGGAAAGTACTGAGTAACCTTCTGCGTAGATCTTATGCGTAGAAACCAACTTTTTGCGTAAAATCCAATGTTATGCGTAGAACTTAGGCAAAGACTTCAATCTTAGGCGTAAGAATCTTATGAGTAGGATCTTAGGCAAAGGATTTAATCTTAGGCAAAGGATTTAATCTTATGAGTAGGATCTTATGAGTAGGATCTTATGCGTAGGATCTTATGCAAAGGATTTTGAATCTTAGGCAAATGATTTAATCTTAGGCAAAGGATTTAATCTTATGCGTAGAATCTTATGCGTAGGATCTTATGCAAAGGATTTAATCTTAGGCAAAGGATTTAATCTTATGCAAAGAATTTAATCTTAGGAAAAGGATTTAATCTTATGCGTAGGATCTTATGCAAAGGATTTAATCTTAGGCAAAGGATTTGAACTTATGAGTAGGATTTGAACTTAGGCAAAGGAAAAGGGTTTTTTGCTAAACTTTAAGCAAAGGATTTCCAACCAGCTAAAAAAAACGATTTTTTTCAACCAAAACTCATTTTCCACATGTTTCTTTTGATCAAATCTTTCCCAAAACACTTAGAATCACTAAAACTTCAATAAAGACAACAACTTTAACACAAAAACTTGTAAAGATCAAAACTTTTTGATGAAAAAGTGCTCGTATATAAGAAAAATACGCAACTTTTTTAACAAAAACTTGATAAAAACACTCCTAAATCATTGTTTGGCGATTGATACCACTTGTATGACCTTAGATATATCAACTTTATCAATAATATAGAAGCATAGATGAAGAGAAGATGGTGACTTGGTATAGATATGTATGGCGTTAAGTATAGAGAAAGAGATGAAAAGATGAGAGCTTTTATTAAGAAGAGGCACATACAAAACACACACAAGCACACACCTCAAATGAGCCTTTGAGGTGTTTATATAGTACATGAGAGATAATGACCTAAAGGCTTTCTATGGGCTTGGGCTTGGACTTGGTTACATGACTAGATAATAAGGCTTATATAACATTGCACATAACACATTAGCTTACCAAGTCCAAAGCCCAATAACTATCCTATTCCATAAACTAAGACACATTACAAAGTTCCTAATATGAGAATGACCATCACTTCTCAATACATATTTTTAATGCTAACACATATCAAAAAATGACATGTTTTCTTAAACTCCTTATGTTAGCATAGAGTTTATCGATACTAACATATGATGCGTGAACGACATTTTCTGTAATAAATTTTATAAGACACTCATTAACATATTTTTAAACATTACAAGTATTAATGTATCATGTACACACTACAAATTTTTATATTTTCTGCAACATTTTAATACCCTATTTATTATTTATTTTAAATTTGTATACCTTTTTATGCTAAAATACACAATTAAATCGATAGCATTGCAAAATGTTAGAACGAGTTACAGAACCTTGAAAATATGATTCGTAAGATTGTCATCAAGAACTAATCAAGACACCTTTTAAAATTTTCAGAAAAAATTAACCACACAAACAAAATAAATGTTTACTATCAAACCAACAAGGGTTCAGAGGTGAAAGTTCCTCCAAAGTTACACACACAATAATGAAAACAAAGTGTTTGTATTCTATAGTTTTTTAGTTGTGACAACATCACGTTATGGTTGTAACATCCTCAGCTCGCCACCAATTAGGGTTTCATTTTGTCCACTACCATATTATGACGGCGTCACGTTGTATTTATGACGAAGGTTAAAGCCGTCTCCACACAATCACCCATCACAAGGAGGTGACGGTGTCACGGGACCTAATCACGTTGCTAGAGTTGTCGTTTTTCTTCGTTCGTCGTCCAATCGAGCCCAAGACTTGTACTTTTCCAGAAAATGCTCTCCCGAGTACCTAAAACTAAAAAAGAAGCAATTTAAGGCAATATATGATCAAATATATACGAGTTCAAAGGCTAAATGACCCCTAAAATCCATATGAAATTACACCACATCAAGTATCCCTACACTTGAGATTTGCTTGTCTTAAAGTAAATGTGCTTTTATCTGAATCAAATTACAAGTAATGGGGCATTTAACACTGGTTTAAAGATAGTTATGGTACAACCCGTTTGACAATAGACTTTAACGGTCATAAAGTACGAAACAAATAAGACTAGCACTTCGCAATATGTGTTTGGATACGCTCAATCTCTCGGTGTATATGATGGTAAACAGAAATGCAAATGGAAATGAAAATAAATTCACTCACTACCAAGACATAATGCAAAGGTTACTATAGGCTTGATAAATGATCAAACCTCCACTGCTTTGGCGTAAGCACCTAGAATTTACTATCAAAGAGGTCTTTCACGGGTTGTAACGTTAGATGTCGGGTAATGGAATAACGGTTAAAGGATATGGGGGAACTTTTATTGGTGGCAAGTTAATTATCTAAGTAATTACATGTACAAACATGGCGTTGCTAAGGGAATACTCGATAAACAAATACCAACTCTACATCAAACTCTTTCGTTTCTTTTCTCGCCACTTTTGTGACTTAAACATAAGTAGAATGGCGGTCCGTATCTTTCTTATATTTTTCTCAGTTTCATTTTTTTAATCATACACTTTTGCTATGTCATTGTTTTGATCTGCTTTAATAACATAATACATGAATAACTTGATAATGTAACTTGAACACGAACATACTAACGATACTAATGACTCGAATTAAGAGAATCAACATACGTGGAGTACTTAAATATTAACCTACGTATGGGGCAATACTTTGACGTTCTTCCCATTACTCAATAAATAACATACTATCATGAGTCTCAATCATCCCAAAAATGTATCCACAATATACGACTCGACTCAGAAACCATGTAATTAAGTAGACAATTAACTAAGGGTTAATATTTTTACAAGGGGTATTTACACTAAAAATGAGTGCACAAGTGGGGGGGGGGGGGGGGCTAAGGCAATTTGGGTGTATATTTTTGTGGTGGAGTGTAAAGAAATGAAAAAATAGGCTCAGAGGGTTTTACTCGGTGCATCTTGCGCTAAAGATGAGTGCAACAAGGGGTTAACATAATTAATGCTAAAAACGGGGTTAATCCTAATGCCCCTTATCACTTAGTAAACCTAATCACACTGTGGAAAACTAGAAGGGGGGTTGAATAGTTTTACGTCTTTTTAATTTTATTATGAAAACTTAGTTTAGTTTTAAAACCTTGTTTGCTTTTAAAACTTTGATTCAATCTTATGTGAACTCAAATCTTGAACAATATGAACAAGTATATCTAAGTATGAACAATAATAATAATGTAAGCTAAGTATGTGAAATCAACACATGCATAATATAAACAATTATAACTATATATATGAGATAAGTACGTAATCGTTTATTTTATAATCCTTAGTTATATTTTGTATGAAAACTATACTTGATCGAAATGATCAATTATATGTATGTAACCTTTTTAGTTTGATTGTAAAAACTTTGTTTTGTGAATGAAACTTTTGTTTGATCTTTAAGTAAAATCAATACTAGCACTATATGAGCAACTATATATATACTTCTACGTCTACAAAAGTAATAACGATATAAGCAAGATAATACGTAAGATATGGAAAGATCTAACCGCGAGACAAAGGATTTATAGTGGTTCGGCTACAAGGACACCTTCCTTGCCCTACTCCACTCCTCGAGTCACATACTCGAGAGTTTTCTTCACTATGTCAACAAGCTCTTTATGGCGGAGAAACCTTACACACCAATATACACACCACAACTTCGTCACAACTTATTCACACCTTCTACACAACTTCTTCACACCTAGTCACTACTTAATCACAACACTACTTCTTCACACCTATCTATCTTCACAACTATCTACTTCAAGCCTATCTTCTTCACACCAATTTACTTCACAACTAACAACTTCACACCTAGCTTCTTCACTATAATCTAATTCCTAACTTTTCTTCTTCACACCAAACAACTAACTAATCACACAATCAATATACCTAGCACAACTATCTACAATCACATATACACAACAATCTTCACAAAGAGTAATGTGAATAATCTTGATGATGCACTAACAACTTGTATGTGGAGGTCACAACAAGTTGTAATACTTCTTGTCTTGGGGGATAGAAGTATTCTTCTCTTGCACTTGAGAGGATGAAGTTTGAATCACTTTGAAACAAATAATTATACACTTATGATCAAAGGATTAAGAGAATAGAAATGTGGATCTAGAACAGAAAGTTTAGGAGTGCAATAGGTGAGAAAATTCTGTGGGATGAACCAGTATTTATAGGGAGAAAAATATTGTTTGGGAGCGTGGCCGGTCCCCTTAATTGGGTGCCGGTCCCCTTAATAATTAAGGGGACCGCCTAGTATAATTAAGGGGGCCGCCTAAGAAAAAAATATTTTTTCTTCAGATTTTTTGTCTTTTTGTGGGGGAGGTTTTTCCCGAAGAATGTAGCTATTTTTTGGGTTGAAATTTGAATTCAAAATATTTATTTTGAATAAAACATTTCTTATAAATACAAAAATGTTTTGTATACGTTTAAAAATGTTTGTCCCACTTTAATAAAATGTAAGGTTTGTAAAAATAAAAATTCCTTTGATCATAAAATGCATTAGACACTTTGTTTATTCATACCTTAAGTGATATGGATGCTAAAGCAAATATTTACGACTAAATACTTGTTTACGTCATAATTTGTAGTTCAATGAGTTTACGTTTTGTGATTATCAAAACATAGAGATATCGATATATGTTAATAATGTTTTTAGGCATTATTTATATCAACAATCTCCCCCTTTTTGATGATTACAAAACCTAAACTCATCAAGTCTAAAAATTAATTTTTAGACATGTATTTAGTGAGTTTATATTCACTTCTCCCCCTTTTTTGTAGAATCAAAAAGGTTATGCCGACTAGCTTCATAAATGAAGTTAGACGGGATGAAAACTCCCCCTTGATGTGTGCTCCCCCTCGTTCGATGGCCCTAAGGGATTGAGATATGGAATGCTCGCAAAAAAAATATTAGAATCACAAGCATATATAGAAGAATATGCAATATACAAATAACAAGCATATCAAACAAATATTAAGGATACATAACAATTAATTCAAAGAGATTATGTTAAAGATCCTAATTTGCCAAAGAGAGCCATCGGACTTGCTTGTAACAAAAGGTTGGTTGATTCGTATTTGGAAGTGAAAATCATAAGCATATAGTATGCTTAGATGGTTGATGATGGAGTGTTTGGAATGAAGATGGTTTAGTTAGGGTGAGGTTGTTGGATTAATGGAGGTATATGTTTGGGTCATGAATGTTGGAGAGTTTGGTTGTGGAGAGTTTGTAGCGGAAGAGGTTGATTAAGGTTTTGGATGTTGTTCAAGTGAGGGTATTGGATGTGATCTAGTGAGAAAATACTCAATCCAAGTGAAGTGTTCATTGAATGCAATGGTTTTTAGGAGAATTGTTGACATGCTTCTCAAGTTTATTTATGTTGTTTGGTGATGAGGGTGATCTAGATGAAGGTGGATCCAAATTGCGTTGAGCAAGATGTAAGACTAAAAGAGCACTAAGCTCATGGGATTCTTTTAGCGCCTCAACGAATATTAAGAGTTCGGAAGAAGGTGATGGTGGTGGAGCATGATAGTTGTCTTGGGTGAGGGTTTGAACATGCAACATAGGAATGGCATGTGAAGTGGTGGTGATACTCTTGGTGGTGGAGACATGTTTGAGTTTGGGTAATCATGAAAACATGATATGGGTGGAAGAGATGCTTCATGAGTGGATGGTGTTTTTGTTGAATGAGCAACATGTAAAGTGTTGGTAATGAGGTTGGGATTATTGTTTTGAGATTGTGCATGCTCATCATAAGAAGGAGCATTAGTGGAAGCACGAATGGATGATTTGTTGTTAAGTGGATCATTTATGTGAGAGTGAGGTTTTGGTGTTGGTTGATTATGAACAACATCGCTTGAGTTGTGAAAAGATTATGAGGTTTGAGTGTAATGTAGAAGGATATGGGTGAGTAAAGGTTTTTGATATGTAATGTTGGTGAGAAGGAGAGTGACGTGTTAGGTATGTAATGTTGAAGATATAGGAGGAATTTGGTGTTGGATGTTTGACAACATCATTTGGTTTGACGGGCTTTTAATGGAAGTTAGGCTTTCTTCTCCAAATGGGTTATTTGGTGGTTTTGGTTTAATGGGAGGTCATGAAGAGATGAGTATAGATTGAGAGGAATGAGAGTGTTTATAATGTAGGATTGGTGGGATTAAGGATGTATAAATTTTGATAGAGGGTTTAGGATAAAATAGGTTTATGAATTTTGGGAAGTGTAGGATGAAATAGGCTAAAAAGTAGAAAAAGGAAACAACACCTTCGACCATCAGATGGCCGGTCCCCTTAATTGGAGGCCGGTCCCCTTAATAATTAAGGGGGCCGCCTTATGATTTAAGGGGGCCGTCCATCTAGTGATTCCCAGATTGCCAGAAAAGGGTTTTTGGTAGTGAATTGCAGAAAGGTTGTGTTTTTGGTTTCAAACAAGTCCAACTCTTTGAGGCAATTAAGCATATATTAATTATGTAGCCAAAGCATGTTAATCAAAGAGATTAAGTAAACAAGCAATTTCATCTAGCATGCAAACATACTCATCAAGCAAGTAAAATATAAGTGCTAGGAAACAATAAGCAACATCAAGTATTTCATAACTACATAACTAGGAGGATTAATCATAATGTGTATCAATGTGCAATAAGTGGGTAGTTATGATAGCATGGATTTCTAGACTTGTTACAAACAAAGTCTTAATGAACAAACCATGGTCCTCTTGATTTGATTTAGTTCACTTATAAGTGTCATTTATATAAATATATATGACAAATATGAGATCACCATGCATGATTTTAAAAGAGACGTTTTTAGCATTATTCAACAATGTTTGAAAGCAAGTTTTCACTTAGATGTGAGAGTTATTTGAATAAAATAGATTGGGTTTTTACTTCAAAATGTGTGAATAAATGGTAAAGAATATTTTCCCAATCTTTAGTTTTGATCAAAGCAAAATTGTGGATATTGATAGTGAAAACATGTTATTTAAAAGTGGGATAGTTATTTGAAAAACTATTTTCCAAAATGTGAGGTTTTTGCATATTTTTAGAGATATTAGATTTTTGACAACAAATATCATGAATCAAATATTTTAAAAAATGTTTATTAAAGATCTCATGCTCAAGAGGGTTGGTTAAGCCTATTATTATCTCATGCTATCGTTTCTACATATCCTATGATCCTAAAGGAAATGAAGACGATAATTTATATGTTAGATGCGAGAGTGTTGAATGGGGTATAACCTAACATCTATAGTTCCTTTGTTTTCGCACGCTTATCTAACTTAATGCTATAGTCTACGAGAGCTTGTTTCATCCATAGTTTTCCTACTCGAGGGATCTAATCCTACTTCTATATTAACGATCGATCCACTTAACTCATTTCACTTCATCACCATGAGTTTGCTAATAGTGGATATAGAAGATTTCCATTTTCTATTTCGTTCGGCAATGAACAGTTTTATCTTATTCCTAGGAGAGTCAACCAATGATGTTTCTAGGTTATAAGAATATAAGCAATTATGTACTAAGCATTAATCTAACTAATCATTTATCTAAGCATGCAAATTATAGTGATGAACTTAAAAGAAACGCGTACCTTTTAGTCTTCAATGGAATATCTTCAAGCACTTCAAGTGACCATGTTGACTTATAGAAGTCATTTGTAGATGATATTCCAACTTCTTCCAAGATTGACAACTTAGCCACTTGGTCCCCATTGTCTCATTGGTCCAAAGTTGTTTGGTCCAAACATATTTAACATTTGGCTAGGATGCATGTATGTTGGTAATATTTCCCAAGGATTGTAACTTGGTTGATAATTCCACATTTGATTTCTAGTGTTATTGTAATATTGTCTATTTTGATTTCTTCTAGGTTGAGGTGTTTTAGATCTTGGATGATGATTGTTAGGTTTTCTTGGTGGTGGAGTTTTAGGTCTTAATTTAGGTTTAGAGGATCCTACTTCGGTCTTTAAGGATGGTTTATAAAAAGTTTTTACTTTTTCATCATTCCCAATGGGTATTTTTCTATCTTTTGTAAGTATATACTTAGGATTTGATTCTAATGATTTTTGTTTACTAGATTCACATTCAAACTTTATACTTTTATTTTCACTAGTTGAAACATTAGTTGAAGTTAATCCTAGACCGGTTTTATCTCCCGAAGTTTCTTGAACACTTATTATTTTCTTAAGTGGGTTACTACAATTTTTAAACTTGTCAAGTTTGAAAATTTTATTTTTAAGTTTTTCGTTTTCATTTTTAACCTCTAAGCATGTTTTACATTTTATAAAAACTTCTTTTCTTTTTTCCAAATGTTGTAGTTTAATTTTTAATTCAAGTACTTCATTTTCTAATAGATTATTAATATGTTTTAGTGACTTATTTTTAGCTATAACCTTTTTACCTAATATGCATAATCTATTATATTCACTATCTAGGTTTTTTTCGTCTAGTGATAAATTTTCATCACTAAAGTATTCGGTTTCGGAACTTACCTCGCTTGATGTCTTACCCATAAGACACTTTTCTTCATTTGTAGCTTCTTTCTTGTCCTCATCGCTATCACTCCAAGCACCTCTGATAAACGCCTTTTGATTTTGATCTCTTGACATCATTGGACACTTTCCGATGAGATGATTTGGATTGCCACATTTAAAACACTTCCTTTCATTATATGGTTGCCTAACATATCTTCCTCGTCTTTTGAAGAATTTCTTGAAGTCTCGTACGGCTATAGCATACTCTTCATCGTCACTTTTGGAGGTTGAGCATTCTTCGTCACTAGAGTCCTTTTTAGCTCTCAACGCAATTGATTTGCTTTGCTCCCTTTTCCTTTGACCATCTCGGAGTCTTTCTTTATTATTTCTTCGTAGACCTTTAAGTTGCCAATCAATTCGTCAAGTTGTAGAGTTGACAGATTCCTTGATTCTTCAATAGCCGTGACTTTAGCTCGCCATTTTGGATGAAGAGCCCTAAGAAATTTCCAAACAAAATTCTTACTTGAAGAATTCTCATCAAGTGTTTTTAAACTTGTGATAATAGTGTTAAATCTAGCAAAATCATTATCTATTGATTCCTCCTCCGGAATCATAAATCGTTCATATTGTTGAACAAGAAGATCTATTTTGTTATCTTTAACTTGACTATTACCTTGGTGAGTGATTAGTAAAGAATCCCAAATTTCTTTTGCGGTTTTACACATAAAAATTCTTTCGTATTCTTTACGTGGTAACGCATTGTAAATAACCATTTTTGCTTCATTATTTTAAGAAAGTCTTCTTTTTAAATCATCATTTTGTTTTTCAAAAGGTACTATTTCATCTTTATTTGTTTCGGGATTATTTTGAGTAGGTAAAAAATCACCATTAGTAAAAACATGCCAAAGATCTAGATCCTTTGATTTCACATAAGTTTCGAATCGATTTTTCCAATATAAAAATCCATCACTTTCAAATAGTGGTGGTCTTTGCATAGACTGCCCTTCTAAATATTTTTCAGATTCCATAGATCGTTACAAGTTTTTAAAATACAATATATTTTAAAAATCTTGCTAGACGTGGCTCCTGATACCAATTGTGGTAAACTAGAAGGGGGGTTGAATAGTTTTACGTCTTTTTAATTTTATTATGAAAACTTAGTTTAGTTTTAAAACCTTGTTTGCTTTTAAAACTTTGATTCAATCTTATGTGAACTCAAATCTTGAACAATATGAACAAGTATATCTAAGTATGAACAATAATAATAATGTAAGCTAAGTATGTGAAATCAACACATGCATAATATAAACAATTATAACTATATATATGAGATAAGTACGTAATCGTTTATTTTATAATCCTTAGTTATATTTTGTATGAAAACTATACTTGATCGAAATGATCAATTATATGTATGTAACCTTTTTAGTTTGATTGTAAAATCTTTGTTTTGTGAATGAAACTTTCATTTGATCTTTAAGTAAAATCAATACTAGCACTATATGAGCAACTATATATATACTTCTACGTCTACAAAAGTAATAACGATATAAGCAAGATAATACGTAAGATATGGAAAGATCTAACCGCGAGACAAAGGATTTATAGTGGTTCGGCTACAAGGACACCTTCCTTGCCCTACTCCACTCCTCGAGTCACCTACTCGAGAGTTTTCTTCACTATGTCAACAAGCTCCTTATGGCGGAGAAACCTTACACACCAATATACACACCACAACTTCGTCACAACTTATTCACACCTTCTACACAACTTCTTCACACCTAGTCACTACTTAATCACAACACTACTTCTTCACACCTATCTATCTTCACAACTATCTACTTCAAGCCTATCTTCTTCACACCAATTTACTTCACAACTAACAACTTCACACCTAGCTTCTTCACTATAATCTAATTCCTAACTTTTCTTCTTCACACCAAACAACTAACTAATCACACAATCAATATACCTAGCACAACTATCTACAATCACATATACACAACAATCTTCACAAAGAGTAATGTAAATAATCTTGATGATGCACCAACAACTTGTATGTGGAGGTCACAACAAGTTGTAATACTTCTTGTCTTGGGGGATAGAAGTATTCTTCTCTTGCACTTGAGAGGATGAAGTTTGAATCACTTTGAAACAAAGAATTATACACTTATGATCAAAGGATTAAGAGAATAGAATGTGCATCTAGAACAGAAAGTTTAGGAGTGCAAAAGGTGAGAAAATTCTGTGGGATGAACCAGTATTTATAGGGAGAAAAATACTGTTTGGGAGCGTGACCGGTCCCCTTAATAATTAAGGGGACCGCCTAGTATAATTAAGGGGGCCGCCTAAGAAATTTTTTTTTTCTTCAGATTTTTTGTCTTTTTGTGGGGGAGGTTTTTCCTGAAGAATGTAGCTGTTTTTTGGGTTGAAATTTGAATTCAAAATATTTATTTTGAATAAAACATTTCTTATAAATACAAAAATATTTTGTATAAGTTTAAAAATGTTTGTCCCACTTTAATAAAATATAAGGTTTGTAAAAATAAAAATTCCTTTGATCATAAAATGCATTACACTTTGTTTATTCATACCTTAAGTGATATGGATGCTAAAGCAAATATTTACGACTAAATACTTGTTTACGTCATAAGTTGTAGTTCAATGAGTTTACGTTTTGTGATTATCAAAACATAGAGATATCGATATATGTTAATAATGTTTTTAGGCATTATTTATATCAACACACACGAATGTGATCTCACTAGAGGTCTCGGGATGCTTCACTAAAGTAAGTTCTAGAACCTAATACACTACTGATGCACTCAAGCATTAAAAATGAATGCTACTTAATGCATCCTCACATTTTGGGGTGGTATTTGGGTAGAAGGGTTTTTTTTTAATGCTATCTTATAAGTTCCATCCAATGAGACGCTTGAAACTAGTGTCACTACTAAAGACCATAAAAAATTAAAATTTGGAACTAAAATTATCTTTACTAGTTCTTCTTTCGGTTTATTACACAATATTTAGGACGGCATGACAAACTACAAATGCATAAATAGTTTCTAAGGTGTCCTTTTTTACCCTCTCTACACTTAAATTGAACATTCTCTCTAATGTTCTAAAAGTACCAAAACGGTAAAGGAAAAATAAAAAGAACGCGAAAGAAACTAATGCTCCCCTGGTTTACTCAGTATGATTGAAGAACTGAAGTACGGTTAAATCCTTATCCAAAAGCATGTGATAGACCATGTGTTGTACTCCTTGTCCAATCTAACATGTAAATCTTAAGAAAAACACAAATATACCTCATGTAAAATCGGTGGCAAATAATATACAATGCTTGAATTCATTAGACTAAAACTAAAAAGCAAATAAGATATAATACTTGCAAAAATAAATTATACAGGAACATGGACATTTAAAATGTAACACCCCCAAAATCATCATGTCAGCGGAAGACTTAAAATGTCAGCGGAAGACTTTTTGGGTGTTACTTAGAGGATCTTTATCACAATCATAGAAAACGACACAAAAGTGACGCTTTAAGGTTTAATTTATTCAAAATACCAAATATTCGAGACATCAAGATGTTTCATAATTTAAACAACATATTTATTTGAAATGTGTCAAAACGTTTATTTAAGCCCATGCCGGGTTACAAGCCCACTCCGTGCCTTCAAGTTCCTTCTTGTATAGTCACCTGAGATAAACACATGCTAAAAAGTGTCAACACAAAGGTTGGTGAGTTCATAGAGTTTATAGTTTAAATCGTTAATTTAAAAAAAAGAGTGATTTCCTTATCAATTTAATATATATCAATCCGTTGGTTTGCCCTTCACCGGGTCAACGTCAAAAATAGTAATTGGTTTATAAATCCATTTAACACGAGTTTCGAATCACAAGTTAAGAATGTATTGTAATCACTTACAATCAATAAGTTTAAATCAATGTTCTTGTTATTGCCTTAAGCTCATGATACTCAACGATTAACAGCCAATCATAATCTCAAGTTATGACGGTAAGTAGTAGGCCCTCAAGATAGGTATTTGCCAATAACCTATAATAAGAACAATAAAGTGCGCCTGGTGTTTTCTCTAACAACCAAACGAGGATTGTCAATCACTAATAGTACTATCCACGTTTATTTACGTTCACCCTTCAAGTGATTAAGGTTCATGATTGAGGGACTTTTTGGCAATAGTAACTTAAGCAAATAACATTGGCCTGACGGTATTTCAATACCCGGTATAAAAGACTTGTGTTCGAGTTTTAAGCATGTATCTCCCCCACGGGAAAATAGTTAAAGAGTGGGCTATGAAGTCATAGTAATATGTAAATAGTTAACGAGTACTTGTAAAAGTATAAAACAATAGTTAAGCATGTATCTCCCCCAAAAACGTGTATAAATCATTATAAAACAATTAAGAGTAGGGGCTATGACTCACCTTAGTAGTACAGTAGTATTGAGATTTCAAAGACGTAGGTAACGGCTTCACACACAACCTAAAAGATATTACACGGTTCAGTTGATAGTCTAAGTTCAGTTTTACATGTATTGCGAATGTTTGTCCTTTTTCCAACATACGTCGAAGTATATAATGATAAGTTACGACAAAAGTTAATAATAATATCGTATTTTTAAATACTACGACGAAATTATATAACGTATATATAATTTAAAGTGTCACAGTTTTATATCAAATATGCAAATATTTATATAAAACTTTATAAATATTGTAAGAAATATTGTTTTAGCAAAGTTCCTTCAAGTTTCAACAAAGTTACAATATTGATCCTAACGGTATAATAATTTCATCGTTGGTCCAAAATGTATATATATTACATTTTAGGTCCAAGAGTATCAATAGTTACATTTTTCAACTCCAAGTTTTAATATTAACAGTTTGTAACCCAAAAATTTAGATTTGACAGTTTCTACCCTAAGTTTGCATGTTTTGTATTTTTAGTCCTCGGTTTAAGAAATTTTTGCAAAGTTAGTCCAAATTTCACCAAACTTGGAATTTAGCTTTCATACTTTTTCAATAAGCTCAGAATACTCAAAGTAACTTAATTCAACTACTTATTAGCTTATAAAGTGCTTATTTTGATAAATGGGCCTTAACGAGACTATTACAAGGCCCGTTAATAATTTGAGATCCATTGGGCTTACGAGACCTTTGGGCCTGACCTTGGACTCATTTTTATAGTACAAAAATGTTGCAAACAAGCTTGTGTGACCAGCTTATCACATAAGCTCAAAATTAGCTTAAAGGGCTAACAAGCCCATGAGTTATCTTATTAGTTTTTATAGAAAACAGTTTTTGGTAGCTTCAAAAAGGGTCGAGCAAATAAGTTTAATGTGACAACTAGGTTGAATGAAATACATTTCCAATATGTCAACCAAGGTGATAATGAGGTCGAGTAATAAAAATGATATGTTATATGTCGAATTTGGTTTTAACGAGGCTAAAGTGATTGGTCAAAATCATATATTGAAACTGTTCCAACACTTAGAATTATTCTAAGTGTTGAGATTTTATACGAATGGGTCTAGTGACATGAAAACGTGTCGAAATAGTTGTGTAATCTTTATAATCATGATCGAATCTTTGTTATTATATTTAGACAACGTGCCAAACTTCATATAGGTCGAATAAAATAAGTGTATCATGTTTATATATTTCGAAATAAAGGAGAAGAGAAAAAGTATGAAATGAAAATAAAATAGAACTAGGGATCTCCATGTCTCACCTCACCACTTGGGGTGGAGTTTTCGTAATGCTCGGTTCGAATTGGTACAAAGGATCAAGGTACTATGGTTCACTCCCCAGCAGTGGTTCGAGATAAGCAAGGTTGGTTCCTTTGGATCACTTGTACACATTGTACGATGGGCAAAAGGTTCGTCCCAATTCTTGTGCAATTCGACTAGTACACTTGTAATGTGGTTCGAATATGAGTGTGTGATCGTTTGAGGACTCTTGTGATTGTTATATAGGGAGTTTAGAGGCTGTGAACACAAGAATAATGCCAAGGAAGTGTTGTGTTGTCTCGCTATTGTGGTGTGGCACCAAAGTGTTGCCCAATCGAAAGTAAACAACCAAGATATGGTGTAAGAGAATATCCATGTTCATTCCCTGACGTTCTACAGTGCATAGTGTTCGTTTTGATGCAATTGGTGAGGTTGGGTGGTGCATAGGATTTGTTGTGACACGTTTTGTCTCTTTGGTACATACGGTTTGGTTGCTTCACTTTGGCCAAAATTTAAGTAGTAAATGAGTGAGATAGGGAGTAAGTTTTAGTACTCTTGATTCTATGCTTGGTGATGAATCGAGTGGTGTAATAATATGGCTAGGTCGTGTGTCGAAATCTCGATAAAAAGGGTGTGTTTTGGGTGTGTCGAGGCTGGCAGAAACAAAACAATAAGGGTGCGTTTTGGGCTTTAAGCCCTTTGGGCTTGTGTTTGGTTTCGGCCCAGCAGAAGAAAGAAAAAGAAAATAGTATAAGGGCCCGTTTGGTGTAGCTGATGGATTTAAGGGCCCAATGGGTCAACGGGGCCCACCTGGTGTGTTTTGAGAGTCGGGTTACGATCAAATAATATTAATGAGTGATCTCGAGAATTTTCGTAGGCTCCGGGAATATATAAATATTGTACCTTAAATATATGAAACGTATATTATAAAAAATATAAACGTTTAAAAATATATATTCGCGATAATTAGACTATCTAGGTTGTGTGTGAGCAACGTTTCTAGGCAACTGGTCAATCATAAACGTCGTAGTGGTTCATATAATATGTCATGCATAAAAAAAAAAATTTTGTTCCTCGTAAAATGGTTAATCTATGTTATGGTAACGTGTTAATCGTAGGAAAATTTTACGGGGTGTTATATAAAAATTCTGAAAATTTTTAATAATTGACTTTTGATGCGTGGTTTTTCAACTTTGCAAAAGGTTTTACCTCTCGAGGGATCTCGAGAAGCTTGCAATCCCCACCAGGCAGTGTACCTGACCGATGCAATATAGTGTAGTGGCAAGTACGGGGGATTGATCGTTCTCCACTGGGAATAGTATTCGTTAGGATTGAAAACTAAGTCAATTAGGTCTAAAGTTGAAGGATGATTCTTTTTGTATTTTCTATTTTATGAAAGCGGTAAAATCTCGGTTTTGGAAGGAGGAGCGGAATTAGTTGCTAATCAACTAACCCAAAAGCTACTTATTAAACTAATGTGCAAGAAAAGTAAATTAGGGTTCTACAAGGGAAGTGAAGCGTGTATACCTATGATGTATTACTCCTTGCTAGCTATCTAATTCTACCTATTGAATGTTAAACTTGTTTTAACTGATGGGTTGTATTCCATAATACCATTCGTGGGGTTGTGTACAATCTTCCCCAACTCTATAAGCTTCTACCTCTTCCTATGTCGAGCCGACAACTAGCTCCTAACATAGCCTCCTTAGTTGTCACTTATGCATTAAATATAACCATTAAAATCATAATTCACATCCGATTCATGTTTCTTAAGACATCAAGCAAGTTACCAATAGGAAGTTAGCCAGTTTTCTTAAGCCTAACATCGAAATCAATAAATCAAACAAGAGACAATATGAAACAAGAATTATAAACTAAACCAATTAGACTTATCGAAGTGTCACACCGTAATTGATGAAGATAGAACCAAACATCAGCAAGGAATCAATAAGATCTAATTAATTATATACAAATTTCGCACAATCATAAGTAGACACAAGGTGAATTAGCCAAGCATAATTAATGAAGAGCAATCAACAATAATCATAATTGAAGACGTAACATAAGATTGAATCAATAAACAAACCATTACAAGATGTTTATGGAATGATTAAGACCCTCTAAGTTACTGGAAAAATACCTACCTAAACCCTAGAATCGGCCTTATGGTTTAGGGCTTACAAAAAGTGAAGTTATAATGTTGTATTTATAGGCATACTTTCTGTCGGCCAAGGTTGACGGCGTTAGCCATAAGGAGTGACGGCGTCATAACCATTTTTTCACCAAATCGAAGATTTTTTTGTCCCGATCGTTTCTTTTTAAAATCTGATGAGGCAAAAAATGAACCGTTTTTAGGGGGTCATTTAAGCCCGGAATTGAATTTATTGGATCAAATATTGCCCTAAATCGTTCCTTTTGTGATTTTAGGTACTTTGGGAGTGAATTCTGGAAAAGGAAGTATTTTGGACGTTTTTGGAGCATAAAAGTGAAGAAAACGGCAAAGAATTAATTTTCCATGCTGAGAACAGTACCTGACGGCGTCAAGAAGGAAATTGTGACGGCATCAGGAGTAAAATCCATGACGACCCAGAGAAAACCTGAAGGCGTCAAGAGTTAATATGATGACGGCCTGCAAAAGGAGTACACGTGACGGCATCAAACCCAGATCTAGGCAGTCCGAGAATTTATTTGGCGGCAAGATGACGGCGTCAGAAATTTACTCTTGACGCCGTCACCTTACAAAATCTATATATACTTTTCTATTTTTCATTCATTAAGAGAGGAACTTGTGTGGAGAATACTAGGGTTGAACCTAATAAACCCTAGGTCGTTTATAACAGTATTTTCAAGGGTTTTCACCCCTTGAAACCTTTCATGTTCAATTAAGATAAGTCCTCTTTCAATTCAATCAATATGTCTATGTGTTGTTTGAATATATCTTATGCTTGTCTTGATTTTAACATGCTAGGCTAGATCTATCATGTGTTTGCTTAGATGTAATGAAACCTAGATGTTAATTATAGGTTGATTGCTTGTTTATAGTTGTAATGGATGAATGATTTCAATGTTAGGCTTAAGAAAACTGGCAGATCTCCATTGTGTAACATGCTTGAACGTCTTAAGAAACATGAACCGATGTGTACTAGGTTTTTAGATTGTATTTAATGCATGAGCGAATTCTAGTGATCCCATGTTAGGAGCTTCTTAACCGGCTTGACATAGGAGTGAAGTAGGAGCTTATAGGATTGGGGAAGTAAGTACGCCACCCCAAGAATGGTATTAAGGAATACAATCCGTCATCCACGCAACTGTAACAAGTAATTAACCTGTAAAAGATATCTAGGGAGTAGTGAAACCTAAGTAAACACAATTCTCCCATATATTGCTCACACCACTATCTTAATTTAGTTTATTTTCATTTTCTAGTATTTTATTTTGATTGCATCTTAGTAATTGGGTTAGTTGACTAGCAACTAATTCCGCCCAACTCCTTCAAAACTGAGATTTTTAATTGCTTTCATTAAACTTAAAAAATACAAAAAGAATCATCCCTCATCTCTAGACCTAGTCTTTAGGTTTTCTAATCCTAGCGACACTATTCCTAGCTGAACGATCAATCCCCCGGTACTTGTCACTATACTATAATACAACGATCAGGTACATTGCCTGGTGGGGGTTGTAAGCTTCTCGAGATCCCTCGAGAGGTAAAGCCTGGTGCAATCCCTACGCATCGAGTTTTTGGCGCCGCATCCCGGGGAATAGTTATTGCTTAGGTTGGAATTTATTTTGATTAGGTCTACTCATTAGATTCCTTTTTAGTAAGATTTTCTTTTTTATTAGCTTTCTTGTAGTTTATCTTTTTCTTTGTGCCTTTGTTTGTAAAACCATTTTCATTTGTCACTATGGCGGATGAAATTCCATTTAGATCACTCACAATAGAGGAACAATTATATTTCAAAAAGAGATTTGTTTCTTATCATTCTTATGAATTTTGCCTGATCTTTGTGATATCCAAATGAAGTTGGGGGTAAGGTTAGATGGGTTTAATGAATTCTATGCATGTGATATTTCTGTTAGACGATCATTAACCGGATCAATTCCTTTTAGTCGGACCCTTTGGATGAATTTTGAGGAAAGCTTCCTAACCATGACCCATAAGTGGAACGAATTGGTGGATTCGTATGAGCAAAGAGACCTAGTTTCTAAGAACATGGACTTAGAATCAAACCAAGATTACGAGATGGTTAGTTCTGAACCACCTAGTTGCATGAGTGGGATATATTTCACCAAAACATACGACACACATGAGGTTAGAGTTGAGCCACCTAGTTGCATGTCATGGTTAGGCACTACCATAATACAAGATGAACACATAGGTGATATGGATGTGATGGAAGAGATAGTAGAAAACCCAAGCCCACTAAGTACCCCACAAGTCCTACCATCATTTGAGGCACACACACCGCCCGTGACTTACCCGGAAGAAGTAGAAGAAACTTTAGGAATTCCGATGGAGGTAGAACCCTTGGACCAAGCACCACTTGAGGATATAGGTTTGAATACTTGTAGTGATAACCTTACTCCCAGTTCTAGGGAATTTCCTAGTGTTGATGAACCGGAACCTCAATCTTTACACACCTTTCCATCCTTAGATATATTTCTAGAAGACAAAAGAGGAACCGACCCACCCATCAACCAATATTATCCGGGTAGTTTTAGGATGAAGGAAGCCATTCACTCACCCCCTTCACCTCACGTGGCATATTTCCACCCTAAGGGTGTGTATCGCTACTTCCACCCACACTTAATCCTAAGTGTAGGGAAAACCTCCCCTATTTCCGTTAAATAAGGGTAGAGCCAGGCTCGTGACTCGAACAAAAACAAGCGCTTGTTGGGAGGCAACCCAACCCATGTTTTTTATTGTTTGATGTTTTTATTTTATTTGTTTGTTTGTGTCATATATGCTTAATCATAGTTGTTTAATTTTCATGTTTCGAATAATTTGTGAAAATGCTTTATTTTGTTTTTAACCTCGTCTTAATTACATATAAAGGTATTTTACAAAAAGATAAGTGTAGAGAAATTTATATTTTGTTAAAAAGAACTAAATTCGAACATGAAAACTTCACAATTCATGATTAGCATATATTCTATCTTGTTTGTGTGTCAATAATTGTGGATATGTTTTACGAGTTCCTATTTGTAATTCATTCCACAAGTATCCTATCCTTTTGTTGCTTTGTCTTGTTTCTATTTCTAAATCTGGAATTACATCTAGTTGTGATTTTTGTTCGGTTTGATGCTTTGGTTTTTGTGTTTGTTGATTATAGGACAAGAAGATGATTTATATTTCTGGAGGGAAGCTTTCAACGTTCATCTTCTTGGAGGTAGATTTAACCATGTTGTCACATTATCCACGGTGAACGAATCATGGGAGTATTAGTTTCTTTCATTCTTATTTATTTCTACTTTTACATCTTTTATCTAGAACATTGGGGACAATGTTCGGTTTAAGTGTAGGGAGGGTATATTAGAAACTATTACTCCACTTGGTTTTTGTTTTGTTTGATAGTGAATGTGTAATAAAACTGAGAGAAATATTTGTTAGGGCAATTTTAGCACAAAATTTAAAATTTTTTGCAACATGTAGGAGTGAAACTTTAGTCTTAATAAGCGTCTCATGGATAGGAGTTGTATGACTAGCACAAAAACCATACCACTCAAAAAATTTCCACCCCAAATATGTGAGGTTCGCCCTTAGATCTTTAGGAAAAAGCATTCATTGTTGGTGCTTATGAGTGTACCGGTAGTATTTAGATTCTAGAACTTGTGATAGCGATGCATCCCGAGACCGCTAGTGAGACTACATTCGTGTAGTTAGGATTTACTACATGATAAGAGGCATTAAGATAACCCTTGTTCTACACCTGTAATATAATTACATTGACTTCATAGGTCAAGTAATTCTCCCACACCTTTGTGTTGTACTCATTTTTAGTACACGATACCCCTAGTAAACCCCTTCGAGCCTGTCTTTTCGTTTCTAACTTTAAGCATTTTACTTAAAGGAAGAATTTGTTTACAATCCACCCCAAATGTGCAACCAAATCGCCTTAGCCTTCCTTGTATGCACTCATCTTTAGTGCATTATTGTTAATTGTTTAAACCCTTTGTTAGTTGTCTAATTGATTACATGGTTGCTAAGTCGAGTCATATCTTGTACATATTGTTTTGGGACAATTGGGACTCACGGGTAAAGTACTTGTGTTATGGAGTAATGGGGAAGAACATCATATATTACCCCCGTATGTGCGTTAATCTTAAAAGTACTCCAAGTGTTTTGATTTTTTTAATTCGAGTCATTAGATTAGTTTATTGTAAAGTATGTAAAAATTCAAGTGTAAGGGGAATGTTCATTTCCTATGATGTATTATTTTGGATGGTAGGGTAAGAGTGTAAAAAAAAAAAAAAAATCAAAAAAATCATGAAAAAGAAAAAAAAAAATAGAAAAAAGAAAAGAGAAAAACATACGGACTACGATCCCTTTTCATTCTATGTTCATTTTATATTTTTGTTATTTTTGATTTATTAGCTTAAGTCGAGTCTAGTCTTGGCTTAGCAATGCCATATTGTACATGTAATTAACCAAGATTGTTAACTCGCCACCAGTAAAGACTGCCTATATCCAACAAAACCGTGTATTCCATATCCCTACACCTAACGTTACAACCCTTTAAAAGACCTCTTTGATTGTTTATCCTAAGTGCTTACGCCATGTGGTGGAGGTTTGATCCTTTCCCAAACCTATGGTAATCTATTTTGCTATGACAGGTAGTGAGAGATGTTTTCCATTTCCATATTGTGATATATACTTTATTACACCCGAGAGATGTGAGTATCTAAACACTATTTGTGAGGTGCTAGTATATGACCTCCGTGCTTGTCTTTGGTCTTTAGTGGAACGATTATTTGTTGTAATTACTTTTATATTAGTGTTAAATGACCCTTAACTTGTATTTTGACTAGAATAAAAGCGCATTTGCTTGAGGACAAGCAAATCACAAGTGTAAGGGTATACGATGAGGCGAAAAATGAACCGTTTTTAGGGGGTCATTTAAGCCCGGAATTGAATTTATTTGTCACACCCCCAAAATACCTGAATGGCAGCGGAATGGAATACCTGAGGGTGTAACGGATCATAGCACACAAGCAAGGAAATATTGAATGACCTAAAGTGTCATTTTATAAATACATCGTTTGATTCATTCAAAATAATCAGAGTTATAAAGACATAGGTCCCAAAAGTTGGAAAAGTTTACGGAAACAAGTTTAATACAATCAAACGACATTTGAACATAAGTGCAAGAAAGTCCGAATGAGCCGCATCATCCATGTTACACAAAATGACTCCATGCATGCCATGCGAATATGCCTTAGTTACCTGAGAAATACATTGCGAAAACGGTCAACATAAAGTTGGTGAATAATCATAGGTTTATAAGTAATTCGTAAGTACGTAAACCACAAGTATAAAGTAAAGTGACAAATTGTCAAAAAGTTACATTGTCTCTTAAGCTCATGACCCCGAAGCTAGACGTACTAAAATTGGCCCCAAAGGAGTGGTTACCAGTCACTCAAATATTAGACATGAAATGCATTCGTTTTCCTTATGGAGCAACCCAAACACGAATGGAGGAGTCACCCTCAATAGATCTATTCATTCACTCTCGCTTGGCAATATAATTAACGGTCCATGATAATAGAGGGGACTTGAAGTGGTAGTACTAGCAACTTAAGCAATGTACGGAATTTAATACTTGGGCATGTACAAAAATAATTGTGCAATGTATTCTCCCCCGTGGGATTTAAAATCAAATAAGTACTAAAAACAGGGCTATGAGAACTCACCTCGAAAGGATGGTACAATGATGTAAAAGTAGTCGGGACAATGAGGCGCGAACATTAGCCGCAACCTAAATGAATAATCGCGATCTAATTAAGATCAAGCCGTAATGTAATGAATGCACATGCACATGATACTCATACCACTCGTAATTTGGAAATACCAGTTATCGTCATAGTAAAATAGTTTCCATACTTAGGAAAAATAAGTCCATATATAGAAGTATATAACTTGTCGTACTATCTCGTATGAAAATGTTAGTGTTACGTTCTTTGTATCGAAGACCTTGAAATAACGTCGTTAAGTCGTATAAGTATTCTCTCGGGTCATACGTATTCATTTGTTAAAAATATAGCCCTTAGTAACATTTCTAGAAAATATACCATTTAGCGCACAAGTTATTATTTTTATTTGTGTCCATATATATATATATATAGTTTTGACTATGTTAAAATGGGTATAACTTGGTCGTTTTAGGCTCGTTTTCCTTGTTCTTTATGTCCACGGATTCGTCTTTGTATATACTAGTATATTTTTGATAACTCGGCTCCTCTAGGTTACGTTTAACACCTCTTTTTACCCGTTGAAATCTGCCAAACAGCAAGCAGTTTTTATAAAAATAGTTTTCGTCGTTAAATTTGCAAAAATCATATCTCCTTCGTTATAAGCTCGTTTTAATCCGTTCTTTCGCCCAAAGTTTCGTTTTTGAATGTATTTTCTAAATCTTTGGTCAAAACTTGGCCACCATCTACTGATTTTCCCACGAAATGAAAATAGGGACAGTAGGTATTTCAAATGTTTCAAAAACCATTTTCAAGTCTCCAAACTAGTTCTAACCTCAATCAAACCACTTTCAATCACCACAAAACTAGTCTAATCCTACCATACACCTTCTTAGGGTGTCATGGGTCCTTAAACATCATCAATCCACTAAGTCTAACAAGGGTTTCTCATGTGTCCATTTCTAGGGCTCAAAGTTACATATGTACAAAATAAAGTGGTATAAGCCATTATATGCATGAGTTCTTGTAAGAAATATATATAAACATGGTAATAACTTGTAAAAATCATAAAAATGAGTTTGTTAACTTACTTGAAGGTTTAGGGAGTTTGGATGATAAAAACCTACTATTCCTTGAGTTTTTATTTCAAAACTCCAACAAGGATGACTATATGAACTAGTTTATACCTAGATCTTGTAAATTTTGTTGTTCTTGCTCCTTGACCACCCTTGGTCGATTATACCATAAGAGAAAAGAGAGAAAATTTTGCTTGTGCTAGTAAAAATGACTTTGTGATAATAATGGATGAAAAAAAAGTTTATTATATACTTAGGGACAAAAGTTAGGTTGCATTAAATTGAGTTGGTGTAGTTTCAATGTATTAGGACCATGGGGGGGGGGGGGGGGGGGGGGTTGGCCGGCCCAAAAAGGAGGGAAAGGGGGGGGGGGTTGTCTTTGGGTTTAATTAAAAAGTTAGTAGTAGTATTATGTAGTAATGTTAGTTTTAGGTTTAATCGGGTACCGGGTTTGTTAGAAATAAATTTTATTGAAGTTATTCGGGACGTAATAAAGTCGTAAAAATTGTAAAAATATGTCGGGTACAAGTACGGAGAGTTTGGGTGATTATTGTTTAATTTTTGTAAAAACTGTCGTTATTAAGTTAAACGTACGATACGTAATAAATAAATTTCCAAAATACCGGGTAAATTAACATTATAATTTTTATATTATAAAAATGAGTATAAAAATGTATTGGGATCATAGTCGGGAGTGTCGGACATGTTAGACACTTTTATAGTTCGCGTATTAGCGTTTATTTAAAATAAACATACGTAAATCGTTAATTATACCAAAAGTATTACTTTAGTTATCCTACGAGTGGAGTAGCATGCAAGTGCCCTAATGATGATGTGCAGACTATTTCTAGTCCGTATGAATGTCCCTGATAAAAATGCATGAATTCGCTCCTGAACCAATACGGTTACGCGAATTTGAACCCTCGTAAACTAAATTTACGATGACATGAGTAATGCACGTGAATAGTGGTTTCCTCTCGGAAATGAATAGTGTCAAGTGAATAGTAAAATTTCTGGATGTGTCTCGGAATGTCAAATTGACCTCAAAAACGATGAATAGTAAAACGATGAATAGTGATCGATGAATAGTAATATGTGAATAGTAGAATGTCGAAGTTTGGAAAAATGACCTAAAATTGTGGGTTGTGACATTATTTGATCAAATATTGCCCTAAATCATTCCTTTTGTGATTTTAGGTACTTTGGGAGTGAATTATATAAAAGGAAGCATTTTGGACATTTTTGGAGCATAAAAGTGAAGAAAACCACAAAGACTTAATTTTCCATGCTGAGAACAGTACCTGACGGCGTCAAGAAGGAAATTGTGACGGCGTCAAGAGTAAAATCCATGACGACTCAGAGAAAACCTGAAGGCGTCAAGAGAAGGGCGTAAAGAGTTAATATGATGACGGCCTGCAAAAAGAGTACATGTGACGGCGTCAAACCCAGATCTAGGGAGTCCGAGAATTTATTTGGCGGCGAGATGACGGCGTCAGAAATTTACTCTTGACGCAGTCACCTCACAAAATCTATATATACTTCTCTATTTTTCATTCATTAAGAGAGGAACTTGTGTGGAGAATACTATGGCCGAACCTAATAAACCCTACGTCATTTGTAATAGTATTTTCAAGGGTTTTCACCCCTTGAAACCTTTCATGTTCAATTAAGATAAGTCCTCTTTCAATTCAATCAATATGTCTATGTGTTGTTTGAATATATCTTATGCTTGTCTTGATTTTAACATGCTAGGCTAGATCTATCATGTGTTTGCTTAGATGTAATGAAACCTAGATGTTAATTATAGGTTGATTGCTTGTTTATAGTTGTAATGGATGAATGATTTCAATGTTAGGCTTAAGAAAACTGGCAGATCTCCATTGTGTAACATGCTTGAACGTCTTAAGAAACATGAACCGATGTGTACTAGGTTTTTATGATTGTATTTATTGCATGAGCGAATTCTAGTGATCCCATGTTAGGAGCTTCTTAGCCGGCTCGACATAGGAGTGAAGTAGGAGTTCATAGGATTGGGGAAGTAAGTACGCCACCCCAAGAATGGTGTTAAGGAATACAATCCGTCATCCATGCAACTATAACAAGTAATTAACATGTAAAAGATATCTAGGGAGTAGTGAAACCTAAGTAAACACAATTCTCCCATATATTGCTCACACCACTATCTTAATTTAGTTTATTTTCATTTTCTAGTATTTTATTTTGATTGCATCTTAGTAATTGGGTTAGTTGACTAGCAACTAATTCCGCCCAACTCCTTCAAAACCGAGATTTTTAATTGCTTTCATTAAACTTAAAAAAAAACAAAAAGAATCATCCCTCATCTCTAGACCTAGTCTTTAGGTTTTCTAATCCTAGCGACACTATTCCTAGCTAAACGATCAATCCCCCGGTACTTGTCACTATACTATACTACAACAATCAGGTACACTGCCTGGTGGGGGTTGTAAGGTTCTCCATATCCCTCGAGAGGTAAAGCCTGGTGCAATCCCTACGCATCAGAATCACTCAAATCCTAGTTCGTATGCAAAAGTTATGGCCAAAACAATAGCAGCTACTCCGCGCACAAGTTGTGATTGTCTCGATTAACTTGTGACTGTTTCACTAAGGTTTCTTCTTGTGCAAGTCGTCATTCTAACGTCATCACTCTTTAACCTCTGACTTCGTCAGGTTCAACCGTGACGCCGTCATTCTCAAAGTCTTCTGAGCTGTCTCTCTTTAAGTTAATACGTGACGGCCTTGGCGTTTTATAACGTGACACCGTCACGTGTAATCTTCCCATTTTCTTTCTGGTGCGTCAAGTGTAAAGCAAATATCCTCCTCTTGATCAACCGGTGACGGCGTCACCTTGTGATGCTTGACGCCGTCAGGTACTGTTTCCAGCTTGGATTCTTGACTTTCTCGTTTTCTTCATTCTTGAGCATAAAAACGTCTAAAAAGCTTCAAAATGCTTCATATTCCAGAAATCACGTCCCAAGTACCTAAAATGAGAAAATAAACAATTTAGGGCCTCAAAATGCTTCATATTTGATCATAAAATCACGATTTAGGGCTTAAATGACCCCCTAAAAGCGTAACACTTTTCGCCTCATCAAATATCCCTACACTTTGGATTTGCTTGTCCTCAAGCAAACGAGCTTTTCCACCAATTAAAATACAAGTTAAGGGTCATTTAACAATAATATAAAAGTAATTATAACACATGATCGTTCCACCTTAGTCAAAACAAGCACGGAAATTATACACTAGCACCTCACATAAAGTGTTTGGATACTCTCATCTCTCAGGTGTTGTAAATTTATATATCATAATTGGAAATGGAGAAATATCACTCATTACCTGTCATAGCAAATAGATTACCATAGGCTTGAGAAAGGATCAAAAACCTCCACCACTTGGTGTAAGCACCTAAGATAAACTATCAAAGAGGTCTTTTCAAGGATTATAATGTTAGGTGTAAGGGTATGAAAAACACAATTTGTTGGATAAGGGATATTTTACTGGTGGCAAGTCAATTGTCTTGGTCAATTACGTATACAATGAGGCGTTGCTAATCCAAGACTCGACTCAACTCAAACTATCTACGACTCTTTTTGGATTTTTTTCAAGACACAATAATAACCTAAACATAAACAAAAGAAACGGATGGTAGCCCGTATGTTTTTCTCTTTTCTTTTTCTATATTTTTTTCATTTCATTTTCTCTTTTTTATTTTCTTTTTTTCAATTTTTTCATTTTTTTGACCTTTTTTTCATACACTTTTACTCTACCATCCAAAATAATACACTAAAGGGAGCTCGTTTCCTTCCTACACTTAAAATTTACATAATAAAAAATAAAGACTCGAATCAAGATAATCGAAACATTTGGAATACTTTAAGACATTAACGAACATATGGGGATAAAAATGATGTTCTTTCCCATTACTCCATTACACTAGTACTTTACCCATAAGTCCCAATCGTCCCAAAACAATATATACAAGATATGACTCGACTTAGCAACCATGTAATCAATTAGATAATGAACTAAGGGTTTAACAAATAACAATAATGCACTAAAGATGAGTGCATACACGGAAGGCTAAGGCGATTTGGGTGTACATTTGGGGTGGATTGTAAACAAATCTACCTTTAAGTATGATGCTTAAAGTTAAAAAGATAGACTCTGAGGGGTGTACTAGGGGTATCGTGTACTAAAAATGAGTACAACGCAAAGGTGTGGAAAAATTAATTGACTTTACTAGTCAAGTGTATTGACTTTATTGGTCAAGTAATTATGATACGGGTTTAACACAACGGCTATCCTAATGCCTTTTATCATGTAGTAAATATTAACTACACGAATGTAGTCTTACTTGCGGTCTCGGAATGCATCACTAATACAAGTTCTAGAATCTAAGTACTATCGGTACACTCATAAGCACTAAGGCTTTTCCTAATAAGTCTAGGGGCGAACCTCACTTGTATGAACTTAGTAGATCGCTGGCACGAGTCTTTGACGCTTCAACTAACGGATGGTCACTAGTGCACTTCTTGGATCACTGGCGCGTTATTTGCATAACGGATGGTCACCAAGTCATACACTAGATCATTGGCACGTTAGTCAATTAATCTAGCACTCGGATGGTCACTACCTTATGCAATTAATTTTTAAATTTTTTGAGTGGTACGGTTTTTGTGCTAGTCATACAACTCCTATCCATGAGACGCTTGTTAAGACTAAAGTTTCACTCCTACATGTTGCAAAAAAAAAAATTAAATTTGGTGCTAAAATTACCCTAACAAATATTTCTCTTAACTTTATTACACATTCACTATCAAACGAAACAAAAATCAAGCAAAGTTGTAGTTTCTAAGGCATCCTAATTTACCCTCCCTACACTTAAACCGAACATTGTCCCCAATGTTCTAAATAAAAGATGTAAAAGTAAGAATAAATGAGAATGAAAGAAACTAATACTCCCCTGATTCGCTCGGTATGGACGATGTGATAACATGGTTAAATCTTCCTCCAAGAGAATGAACATGATAAGCTCCACTCCAGAAATGTAATCATCTTTTTGTCCAATATAACCTGTAATCAACAAACAAAAAAACCAAAGAATCAAACCGAACAAAGAAAAACCACAACTAGATGTAATTCCAGACTTAGAAATAAGAACAAAACAAAACAATAAAAGGATAGGATAATTATAGAATGAATTACAAATAGGAACTCATAAAACATATCCACAAATATTGACACACAAACAAGATAGAATATATGCTAATCATGAATTGTGAATTTTTCATATTCAAATTTTCGTTCTTTTAACAAAATATAAATTTCCATACACTTATCTTTTTGTAAAATACCTTTATATGCAATTAAGACGAGGTTAAAAACAAAATAAAGCATTTTCACAAATTATTTGAAATATGAAAATTTAACAATTATGATTAAGCATATATGACACAAACAAACAAATAGAGTAAAAACATCAAACAATTAAAAACATGGGTTGGGTTGCCTCCCAAGAAGCGCTTGTTTTTGTTCGAGTCACGAGCTTGACTCTACCCTTATTTAACGGAAATAGGGGAGGTTTTCCCTACACTTAGGATTAAGTGCGGGTGGAAGTAGCTATACACACCCTTAGGGTGGAAATATGCCACGTGAGGTGAAGGGGGTGAGTGAATGGCTTCCTTCATCCTAAAACTACCTGGATAATATTGGTTGATGGGTGGGTCGGTTCCTCTTTTGTCTCTTAGATGTAAATCTAAGGATGGGAAGTTATGTAAAGGTTGAGGTTCCGGTTTATCAACACTAGGAAATTCCCTAGAACTAAGAGTAAGGTTGTGACTACAAGTATTAAAACCTATATCCTCTAGTGGTGCTTGGTCCAAGGGTTCTAACTCCGTTGGGATTCCTAAAGTCTCTTCTACTTCTTTCGGGTAAGTCACGGGCGGTGTTTGTGCCTCAAATGATGGTAGGACTTGTGGGGTACTTTGTGGGATTGGATTGTCCACCTCATCCTACATTGTATCTAGATTACCTATGTGTTTGTTTTGTACTATGATATTAGGCGACATCCACTTAGGTATCTCAACATTAGCATATTCATCCCCAAACAAACTTGTCTCATGATCCTTCAAATTTGTTATCAATTGATTTGTTATGTTGTTTATTGGGTTGTCTACTCTATAATAATATTGGGCACACTCTTCTACGGCATCCCATGCTACTTCACCATTTAATTCCCTAAGGTCTCCATTGGCAAAATTGTCAATGTACCTTTGGTCATATCGGTTGACACGATCGTAAAAGATTTTAGCTAGGGACCATAAATCGAAACTATGATAACGGACTATTCGGAGTAAATTTGTAAAATGAGTCCATGCATCATATATGGGTTCATCACGATATTGTATGAACATCAAGATGTCATTAGGGGTGAATGGATTTCGTGGTCGGTAGTATGGTGAATTCCAGTTCTCCATACCGGTTAACGGAAGAGTCAATGGAAAGGTTTTTACGAACAAAGACACAAAGAAAAGATAGACTAAGGAAAGCTAATAAAATGAAAATAAAAATCTCACTAAAAAGGAATCTAATGAGTAGACCTAATCAAAATAAATTTCAACCTAAACAATAACTATTCCCCGACAGCGGCGCCAAAAACTTGATGCGTGGTTTTGCAACCTTGCAAAAGGTTTTACCTCTCGAGGGATCTTGAGAAGCTTTCAATCCTCACTAGGAAGTGTACCTGACCGATGCAGTATAGTGTAGTGGCAAGTACGGGGGATTGATCGTTCTCCACAGGGAATAATATTCGTTAGGATTGAAAACTAAGTCAATTAGGTCTAAAGGTGAAGGATGATTCTTTTTGTATTTTATATTTTATGAAAGCTATAAAATCTCGGTTTTGGAAGGAGGGGCGGAATTAGTTGCTAATCAACTAACCCAAAAGCTACTTATTAAACTAATGTGCAAGAAAAGTAAATTAGGGTTCTACAAGGGAAGTGAAGCGTGTCTACATATGATGTATTACTCCTTGCTAGCTATCCAATTCTACCTATTGAATGTTAACCTTGTTTTAATTGACAGGTTGTATTCCTTAATACCATTCGTGGGGCTGTGTATGATTTTCCCCAACTCTATAAGCTTCTACCTCTTCCTATGTCGAGCCGACAACTAGCTCCTAACATGGCCTCCTTAGTAGTCAGTTATGCATTAAATATAACCACTAAAATCGTAGTACACATCCTATTCATGTTTCTTAAGACATCAAGCAAGTTACCAATAGGAAGTTAGTCAGTTTTCTTAAGCCTAACATCGAAATCAATCAATCAAACAAGAGACAATAGGAAACAAGAATTATAAACTAAACCAATTAGACCTATCAAAGTGTCCCACCTTAATTGATGAAGATAGACACAAACATCAACAAGGAATCAATAAGATCTAATTAATTATATACAAGTTTCACACAATCATAAGAAGACACAAGGTGAATTAGCCAAGCATAATTAATGAAGAGCAATCAACAAAAATCATAATTGAAGACATAACATAAGATAGAATCAATAAACAAACCATTACAAGATGTTTATGGTATGATTAAGACCCTCTAAGTTGCTGGAAAAACACCTACCTAAACCCTAGAATTGGCCTTAGGGTCTAGGCCTTACAAAAAGTGAAAGTTATAATATTGTATTTATAGGAAAACTTTATGTCGGCCAAGGTTGACGGCGTCATCCCTAAGAAGTGACAGCATCATGACCATTTTTTCACCAAATCAAATATTTTTTTTTCTCGATCGTTTCTTTTTTGAATCGCTCAAATCCGAGTTCGTATGCAAAAGTTATGGCCAAAACAGTAACAGCTATTCCACGCGCAAGTTGTGATTGTCTCGATTAACTTGTGACGGTTTCACTAAGGTTTCTTCTTATGCAAGTCGTCATTCTGACGTAGTCACTCTTTAACCTCTGACGTCTTCAGGTTCAACCCTGACATCGTCATTCTCAAAGTCTTCTGGGCCATCTCTCTTTAAGTTAATATGTGACAGCCATGGCGTTTTATAACGTGACGTCGTCACGTGTAGTCTTTCCATTTTCTTTCTGGCGCGTCAAGTGTAAAGCAAATATCCTCCTCTTGATCAACCTGTGACGGTGTCACCATGTGATGCTTGATGCCATCAGGTACTGTTTCCAGCTTGGATTCTTGACTTTCTCGTTTTCTTCATTCTTGAGCATAAAAATGTCCAAAAAGCTCCGAAATGCTTCATATTCCAGAAATCACGTCCCAAGTACCTAAAATGAGAAAAGAAACGATTTAGGGCTTAAATGACCCCTAAAAGCGTAACACTTTTTGCCTCATCAACTTTCAACATAAAAAATCAGAAATAATTTTGTGCTAGAATACGTGACGCCGCCCGGTTTTGGTCCTGACACCATCTGGGTGAACCTGACAAAATTCTACATTTCGTTCTATGGAAATTTTATAGAAAAGTTTAAATTTTAATACCTGAGTTCGTGCAAAAATTTAATTTGACAATATAAAAGCATTTGACTCCAACAGACAAACACACAAGATAGAATATGCTAATTATCAATTGTAAACTTTTACATGTTTGAATTTTGTTTTTTAAAATCGATAAAGCATTTCCCTACATTTATTTCTTGCAAAATAAATTTATATGTAATCAAGACTAAGTTAAAAATAAAATAAAGCATTTTCAAATTTTATTCAAAACATGAAAAATTAAACAGTTCATAACTAAGCATATATAGGACACAATAAAATAAAATGAAAACAGATAAATGTAGGTTGCCTCTTACGGGGCGCTTTTCTTTATTTACGAATCTTTTAGCTAGACTCAAAGTCTATCCTAGTAAGCAATAGAATAAGATCCAAATCGAGTATATCCCTTGGATGACATTTCTTAGAAAACTTTCTACTGGTAGGTATCGTTCGGTTTGATTTTTCATTCAAATTCTCCTTCTTTTGGTAGCTTTTCATTATCTCAATCGTCATACAAATTCTCCGAATCCCATTTATTTCCCTTGAGATTAATTGGTTTAGCTCCTACGAATTCATTCATTTTCCTAAACAATAAGGGGTCTTAAATGGGTTGGGTTCCATTTCTATAGCCAATTCCCATTATCCGGAAGGTGTATTTTTCACAAAGTCATTTTCCAAGAAAAAAGGACGTTGAGGTCCTATGAAATCCTTACTATGTCAGGGGCCATATCGTGATGGTTTTCTATCCTTAGTTAGCCAATAAGGTTCGTCCTCCTCATCATCATAATGGTGTTCCTTAACATCATAACTCGACCTAGTATACCTTTCACCAACGACAATCTTAGATTTCCTACAATCTATCATTGCACCGGTAGTTGCTAAAATCCTCTACCTATAAGCAATGGACACTTAGGATTTATTACAATATCTAGTACATGGAAATTTCCAAAAATAGTCAGTTATCCTATGTGTACCACTAAGTCCTTCAAAATTCCTAAAGGATAAGCCAAGCTTCCATCCGCTAATCCTATCACCATTTCCGTTTCTTCTGATCTTCCAAGATTGAGACTTCTATAAAAAGATAACGGGAGTATGTTGATGCATGACCGTAAATCGGCTAAGGTACCAAATGGTTCGGAATTTCCTAGCCTACAAGGTAAAACAAATAATGTGGCTTCATCTAACTTTCCGGGTAACTTATTTTGAACAAAAGCAGACCCGCTCTTTCCTAACTCACTATTTTCAACATATTTAGCCAAAAGGGCATTATAAAGAGGAGCATGAGCTAAGACATCAAGAACTGGAAGATCGAGATGTAAGGCTTTGAATTCATCATTAATAGTTGTTTCAGGTTTTTGGTGTTTCTTTAAATTATTTGACTAACACTTCACTTGGTGAACTTTTGGTGTGTTTTTTGTCTTTCCAAACATTTTGAGTTTGTTTGAAACACGTTTTGATTATATTTAGCGAATTAAAATAATTAGAATGGCATTGAGATGCACCTTCCATTTGAGGACAAGAACTATCAGATGAAACAGATGAAATAGAATTGACACTTAGTTTCAGGTTCTTGACGATGTCACTTGGAAGTGCACCCATCACTCAATCACTAAGGACTTTCAAGGGAGTATCAACTTTATTTTTCATATCGCTTTGTTGTTGTTTGAAATCGGCTTCAAACTTGGACAAATGAGCTTCTTGAGATGACACAAAATCAGATACTTGATAAGGCGAAAAATGAACCGTTTTTAGGGGGTCATTTAAGCCCGGAATTGAAATTATTTGATCAAATATTGCCCTAAATCGTTCCTTTTGTGATTTTAGGTACTTTTGGAGTGAATTCTGGAAAAGGAAGCATTTTGGACGTTTTTGGAGCATAAAAGTGAAGAAAACGGCAAAGTCTTAATTTTCCTTGCTGGGAACAGTACCTGACGGCATCAAGAGCATTCATGTGACGGCGTCAAGAGTAAAAGTGGTGACGGTCAGGAAGAAACGTGGCGGCGTCACCCAAGGCCGTCACGTGTTAACTTGTCAAAACTTGCGCGCGGAGTAGCTGATATTGTTTTGGTCATAACTTTTGCATACGAACTCGAATTTAGGTGATTCAAAAGCCCACGCGAAGAGGACGAAGAGATATACAATTTGGTGAAAAAATGGTCATGACGCCGTCATGTGTAACGGGCTGATGCCGTCAAGATGGGCCGGGCAGAAATTAGCCTATAAATATGACATCATAACTTCACTTTTTGTAGGCCCTAAACCCTAAGGTCGATTCCTGGGTTTAGGTGGGTGTTTTTCCAGAAACTTAGAGGGTTTCAATCACTCCATAAATATCATGTATTGGTTTGATGATTCTATCTCAATTATGTCTTTCATTATTATTGTTGTTTGCTCTTCTTTGATTATGTTTTGCTAATTCACCTTGTGTCTACTTATGATTATGCGAAACTTGTATATAATTGATTAGATCTTATTGATTCCTTGTTGATGTTTGTGTCTATCTTCATCAATTAGGGTGTGACACTTCGATAGGTCTAATTGGTTTAGTTTATAATTCTTGATTCCTATTGTCTCTTGTTTAATTGAATGAATTCGATGTTAGGCTTAAGAAAACTGGCAGATCTCCATTGTGTAACTTGCTTGAACGTCTTAAGAAACATGAACCGATGTGTACTAGGTTTTTATGGTTGTATTTAATGCATGAGCGAATTCTAGTGATCCCATGTTAGGAGCTTCTTAGCCGGCTCGACATAGGAGTGAAGTAGGAGCTTATAGGATTAGGGAAGTAAGTACGCCACCCCATGAATGGTATTAAGGAATACAACCCGTCAATTAAAGCAAGGTGTGAAAATTCAATAGGTAGAATTGGATAGCTAGCAAGGAGTAACATATCATAGGTAGACATGCTTCACTTACCTTGTAGAACCCTAGTTGTAACACCCCGAAAATTGATTAAGCAGCGGAAGTCTAATCGGGGTCATTACAGTTTAGTACACAGTCATACTCATAGAAAACAATTCAAAAGATTGTCAATATCATTCCATGAAAACTCAAATATTCAGAGTTTCAAACATTTTTCCAAAATGTTAATTGTTTCACAAAAGTGGTGATGAGTTTGTAAAGAATGATATAATTATTGAAATCAAAAGGGAGGTCCTGTGCCCTTTGCCAGCTCCGTGCCGCCATGCTTGCTAATTTCCTGAGATAAACATGCTTAAAAAGTCAACACAAAGGTTAAGTGAATCCATAGTAGTTTAAATAGTAATAGTGTGAACACAAGTCAAGCATTTGAAATAAACAAGCCAAGATAGACAGGTCTTGACTAAATCGGGTGTAATATTGCTCCTAAGCCTCACGAAACGCAAGCCTTAACATTGATTTGACATATCGTAAAGATAATAACAATCATCTACACCACAGCGGATGTAAATGACAAGGGGCCCTCGGTGACAGGAAATGTGCCAAATTTCCATAATACCTCGAATATAGCACACCTCCTGCCAAGTAATCACCTTGACAGAGGCGGGCTGCCATTCCAATAGATCTATCAACTATATTCGCGCTCACTCGCAAGTGATTAAGGTTCGTGATATGAGGGACTTGTAGCACAGGTGTCAACTTAGGCAATATCAGGTGATAACAGCATACAGAAAAATACTTGTGTTCGATTTATAGCATGTATCTCCCCACGGGGTTTAAAAACAATTAAAAATGTGGGACCATGAACTCACCTGAAAGGTGTGTAATCACAACGGTGCTCAAAGTGATGGTGTATTGCTATGATAAGCAATGAAATTCCTCTGACTTGCGACCTATAAATATATTGTAATCGGTGTTTTAGATTCGTGTCGTAAATGACATGTGATATGTCTCGTGTACGGTGATATCCGTTTCGGGTGTCTTAATATATTCCAAAATAACTCACGTAGTTATTTGTATAGTTGTTACGAACCGATGTTTGATTAAATATTATCTCGTCGTGAAAAATAATATCGTTTAAAAATATTTATGATTAAATATTTTTAATAAAGTTATGCACACACACACACACATATATATATATATATATATATATATATATATATATATATATATATATATATATATATATATATATATATATATATGTATGTATCTTAACTACTTATAATGTAGATTTAGTCAAAGGGGAAAAGTGGAAAACTGAATTTTCAGTCAATCCCCATTTTGCCCTTCTATACTACAAGGGTGAGAGAAAATGAATTGTGTAATTAATGCTCTTATTAAAACACCCCATAACTTAAAATTACAATAATTTATTCATATGGTACAACCAATTAAAAGCATCTATATCAAATTAAAAACAATCAATTAAAACACCCCTTACTAAAAAAGTACAATAAAATTTTCACAATATACAATTTAAACAAGCTACAACATAATATAAAATATAAAATAATTAAACATACTAATTAATGTTATTTTTAAAACACCCTAAAATGAAAAGTATATGTTATTATACATATTATACAAATTAATAAAACACACAAAACTTTATACAAGCTAACAAGTTGATGTTGCATATAGTTTTGAAAACTGGACCAGACCAACGGGTTCAACTGGGAAAAACATATAGTTTTGAAAACTGGACACGACGGGTTCAGTTATTAAAAGCATGACTCGGTTTAAATCGACCCGTTTTTCAACCGGAACTATTCAACCGGGTTTCAAAACTTTATGTTGACATGAGCTTAAGTATCAAAGTCAATAAGTCAACAAAGTCAATAAGTCAACACATTTAGTAACTGATTTTCATATCAATTTGGGAGGGAAAATCAGTTACTAAATGTGTTGACTTATTGACTTTGTTGAATTATTGACTTTGATACTTAAGCTCATGTCATATGTTTAATCCCTAAATCTTCAAACTTTTATTAGAGGTGGAAAAACGGGCGGGCACGGGCACAGGCTAAAATGGCACGGGTTAAAACGGGTACGGGCTAAACGGACAAATTATAAATCGGGCCAAACGGGCACGGGCTAAAACGAGCAAATTATAATTCAACTATTAAAAACATTCGGAACAGTCCTAAAAAACCTCTTTAATTCATCTTGTAAAAAAAAAGATCAAGCATCTAAGTCTTAACTATATTTAATTATTTTTTCTTAAAAAAATAAAAAATAAAAAATAAAAAAAAATAAAAAAATCTGACTGCAAATTTGAGAAAATCTGTTGGGACAAATGAATAAAAACGCAACTAATTAAATATATCTATCAATTAATTAGAGTATTAAATAATTATGCATAAAATAGTTAATAAATGAGATAAATTAAAATTAAAATAGTTGGAATATTTTATAGTTACCAGTGATAAGTGAATTGGTCAGAAAAAAAATGAGAGTAATTGGTTGAAAGTTGAATTGTGTGATTCGAAAGCCCATCTAATAATATCTGTTTTTATCTTTTGCCTGTAAGAGTCGATCAAATAAATGCAAGGGGGCAAAAAACACCCAAAACTTTTAAAAAGGTGTCAAAAATCGCCCAAAAATTACAAATTGGGCAAGATTTGCCACCTCTAACTTTTATTATTTTTCATTTATAACCCATAAACTTTCTTTTATCACTAAACGATCTGTCGTTATAAAATCCCGTTGCTATGCACGGGTATTCGTCTAGTATATATATATATATATATATATATATATATATATATATATATATATATATATATATATATATATATATATATATATATAAATATTAAAGCTAAAGAAAATATATGTATTTATAAAAAATATCATATGAAATAATTAATTATAAAAATATACCTTGTCATAATTTAACCCTTAACTTTTACAAAATTACACTTTGTACCCTTGGTTAAAAGTAATTACAATTTTAGTCCCTTTTGTACTTGTTGACACTTTATTCCCCAACTTAGGCCAAATGACGGTTTTTACCCTTCATTAAAATCAAATCGACAGTTTCCATGTGGTCCGAAAGTTTGTGGTTTTAACACATTTAGACCCCCACCGTGGAACTCATTGCAAAAATAGTCCAAACTCTAGTTTTCGAAAAAGTTAACTTTTATCTTTATAAAAGTCACCATTTTTATCCTTTAATATTTGTAAAAATCGGTATTTATAATTCAGTTACCATTCAAAAATATTAAGTTTTTAAATCAAAAATCTTATAGGGAAAATTGTTTTGGGCTCGTTAGCCCGGTAAGGCCCAAAGTGGGTGTTCCTTTGTTTAAAAAAAATGTTCGACTAACACTTGGTTTTAGCTTTGTTTTCGTGGTCTAAAAACGTATGAGATTTACATGTTTGGTGGTCTCGGTTAAGCTTGAGTCGAATATTGGGAGGGTCGAAGAAAACATATAAGTTGCATGTATAAATAACAAATGACGAGCCCTTTCCTCAAGGGTGTCGAGACGTGTGTGGACGTATATATATATATATATATATATATATATATATATATATATATATATATATATATATATATATATATATATACATATAAGAGAAAGATTAGTGGTAAGTGTCGTGTGTGATATGCATGATACGAATCAAAGTAGGAAAAGAAAGAAGATAGTAAACTTACAACACCAAGTATGGTGGTGATGATGCCGTGTGTACGTGCAACGAGAACAACCAAGGTGATACCCTCCTCGTGAAGTGATCTTGTACCAAAACCTAGTTACCCAACTCATTCTCTACCCAACCCTAGCTCGTGTCTTCTTGCTCCTTCTCGACAGTAAACAACCGAAAGAAATGGAGAGTGTTTATGATTTGAATTTTGTGAAATCTTGCAAGTGTGAGGCAAAAGTGCATTTAATATGGGTTTTTATAGGAGAAGTAAAGTTAGTTGTGTGTTTGACATTGTGAAACATGTTACTTAATTGTCATTCGAAGGTGGACAATCTTGTCCCTAGTTTTGAGTCCTTGTCATGTCGTGTAGAGGTGAAAGGGAGCAACAAGGGTTTACTTTGGATTAGTTTATGTGTAGTTTAGGATTTGTAGGCAATAAACAATAACAATTAGGCTCATGTGGTATTAGAGTGTTGGGGGTAAAGGGGCATACGATCCATGGGCAATTAGTCGAGGGTGGTTAATGGTTTTGTCCATTGGTTTGACGGCTTATATTGGTGGCTCTATGTCGCATGGTGCAAGTTCAATGGAAAGGTTGTAAGGTTGTGTCATGTTTGAGGGAACCAAGCAACAAGCATGTGTAAAATTCAAATTGTAAAAGGAGTTGGTCATTGCTTCGTATGGCATACTACGCAAAAGAAAGGAAGAAAAACAACACAACAAGTCATACGGGCTTGTGGTAATTTTTGGCCCAAACGAATCAAAGAAAAGGGTCATGTGGGCTTATGAGGGTGTGTTTGGCCCAAGCAAAGGAAGAAAGAAAAGTCGTGTGGGCTTGGGGTGTACTCGGCCCAAAATGGAGGGGTGTCGGTGATTCGTAAAATGGTGAGATTGGTTTTGATATCGGTGTCGGTTCGTGTGATTCTCATATGTATAAACGGTGTCGTTCCTAGGTATATATACTTATATATATACGTAGTGACAATAGTTTGTAAAAATTAATATATATACTTCATTATATATATATAATATTAATGTACCGGTGTCTAAATCAAAATGTCGGGTCGCAAGTGGAGTTACCGGTGTTAACCTCGTTGGGTGGCATCCAAGAGTGACATTCGGGTGATATCGGGTGATAAAACATAATCGGGTGTTAAACAGACGGTTATTATAACATTCGGGTGTCCAAACAAACGGTGTCTCATATAAAAATTTTAAATTGCCCGCAAAAATGGCTTAGTTAAGAATAATGTTGATAACTAGCATTAATAAATGACCTGGGATTTTACGGTGTATTACAGTACCCACCCGTTAGATTGGATTCGTCCCGGAATCCAAAGTTGAATCGGTGCTCGGGGTTGTCTCATCAAATAGTTGTGGGTGTTTGGCACGCATTTGATCCTCGCGCTCCCATGTGTACTCGGGTCCTCTCTTAGAATTCCATCTGACTTTAACAATGGGAATGCGACTATGCTTAAGTCGTTTGACCTCCCTATCCATAATCTCAACGGGTTCCTCAATAAAGTTCAACTTATCATCGATTCTGATCTCCTTCAGTGGAATCATAAGTGTTTCGTCTGATAAACACTTTTTCAAATTTGACACGTGGAAGGTGTCGTGCACTCTACTGAGTTCCTCAGGTAATTCAAGTTTGTATGCCACGGGACCGATCCTTTCAATGATTTCGAAGGGTCCAACGTATCTTGGGTTTAACTTCCCACGTTTTCCAAACCTAATCATTCCTTTCCAAGGTGATACCTTAAGCATGACCTTGTCTCCAACTTGAAACTCTATTGGTTTCCTTCGCACATCGGCATAACTCTTTTGCCGATCCCTAGCGGCTTGTAATCGTTGCCTAATCTTTACTATTTTCTCAGTGGTTTCAAGAATCAACTCGGGACCTGAGAGTTGTACATCTCCAATCTCAGCCCAACAAACTGGTGATCTACACTTTCTTCCATAAAGTGCTTCAAACGGTGCAGCCTTAATGCTAGCGTGATAACTGTTGTTATATGAAAACTCTGCTAACGGTAGGTGTCTATCCCAGCCTTTTCCAAAATCAATCACACATGCCCTAAGCATGTCTTCTAGGGTTTGTATAGTCCTTTCACTTTGACCATCAGTCTGTGGATGGTAAGCTGTACTCATTTCTAACTTAGTTCCCAAGGCTTTCTGTAAAGATCGCCAAAAGTTAGATGTGAAACGGCTGTCTCGGTCGGAGATAATAGAAATCGGTACTCCATGCCGAGAAACTATCTCCTTCAGGTACAAACGTGCAAGAACATCCATATCATCAGTCTCTTCGATTGGCAAGAAGTGCGCTGACTTCGTGAGACGATCAACAATAACCCATATTGTGTCCAACCCACTCGATGTCTTGGGTAATTTCGTTATGAAATCCATTGTAATCCTTTCCCATTTCCACATTGGTAGCTCGGGTTGAATCAAAAGACCGGATGGTTTTTGATGTTCAGCCTTTACTCTTGAGCAGGTCAAACACTTACCGACATACTCTGCAATGTCAGCTTTCATGTTTGGCCACCAATACAACTTCTTTAGATCTTGATACATCTTGTCCGAACCAGGATGAATGGAATATTTAGACTTATGAGACTCGTGCATGATGAGGTCTCGTATTCCTCCATACAATGGAATCCAACTTCTGTCCTTGAAACACAGCCTTCCATCTGGTTTCTTGACAAATCCATTCGTGCTTTCTGGCATACCATAAATTTTCTCGTGCGGTCTATTCTCTTCCTTAAGTGCCTCAGTTTGAACTTCAAGAATTTGAGATGGCAGTGGTGATCTAATTGTCATACCCAATGACCTAACTCTGAGGGGTCTAAGTCGTTCCTTTCGACTCAAGGCATCTGCTACAACGTTTGCCTTCCCCGGGTGATAACGGATCTCACAATCATATTCACTTAGCAACTCTAGCCATCGACGTTGCCTCATATTCAACTCCTTTTGATCTAAAATGTGCTGAAGACTCTTGTGATCGGTGAAAACCGTACACTTGGTTCCATATAGGTAGTGTCTCCAGATCTTCAGAGCGAATACCACCGCTCCTAATTCTAGATCATGAGTAGTGTAGTTCTCTTCGTGGGGTTTAAGTTGTCTAGAAGCATAAGCGATTACTTTAAGTCTTTGCATCAATACGGCACCCAAACCTTGGATTGATGCGTCACAATATACCACGAAGTCCTCACTTCCTTCGGGTAGTGCTAATATCGGTGCTTCACAAAGCTTCTGCTTCAAGAACTGAAATGCCGATTCTTGCTCATCTCCCCATTCAAACTTCTTCTTCTTCTGTGTTAACTCAGTCAAAGGTTTAGCAATTCTTGAGAAACCTTCAATAAACCTTCGATAGTATCCGACAAGACCTAAAAATTGGCGTATCTCAGTGGGACTCGTAGGTGACGCCCAATTTTTAACAGCTTTGATCTTGGCGGGATCAACATGAATACCCTTACTGTCGATAACATGCCCGAGAAATTGTACCTTCTCAATCCAAAAATCACACTTGGAAAATTTGGCGTATAATTTCTCTTCTCTGAGCAGTGTTAGTATAGCCTTCAAGTGTTCTACATGTTCTTCCTTACTACGTGAATAAATAAGGATATCATCGATGAATACAATCACAAACTTATCCAAATAGGGATTGCACACTCGGTTCATTAAGTCCATAAATACAGCGGGTGCATTTGTTAGACCGAATGGCATTACTTGGAATTCGTAGTGACCGTATCTTGTCCTGAAAGCTGTCTTAGGGATGTCTTCTTCCCTAACTCTCAGTTGGTGATAACCCGATCTCAAATCAATCTTCAAGTAGACACTCGATCCTTGCAGTTGATCAAACAAATCGTCAATCCTTGGCAACGGATATCGATTCTTAACCGTAAGTTTGTTCAACTCGCGATAATCGATACACATCCTGAAGGTTCCATCCTTCTTCTTTACAAACAACACCGGGGCTCCCCACGGTGATGAACTAGGGCGAATAAATCATTTATCCGACAATTCCTCCAATTGCTCGGATAACTCCTTCATTTCCGACGGTGCTAGCCTATAGGGTGCTCGTGCTACGGGTGCGGCTCCTGGCATCAAGTCAATTTGAAATTCCACTTGACGAGTCAGCGGAAGGCCAGGCAAGTCCTCAGGGAAAACTTCTGGAAAGTTCCTGACTACTGGCACATCCTCGAGTCACTTCTCTTCCGATTTCTTCTCGGTGACTTGAGCTAAGAAAACTTGACATCCTCGTTCGATGTACTTCACAACCTTGACGCAAGAAATGACGCTCAAACGTGTCTTACTTCGCTCTCCGCGAACAACCAGGGTTTCGTTATTCAGTGGAATGTGAACGACCTTTTCGTCACAAATGATCTTAGCGTGGTTCTCGGATAACCAATCCATTCCTACAACGACGTCGAAACTACCGAGTCTAATAGGCATAAGGTCGATGACAAATGGGGTGTCTAATAGTTGTAGGGTGCTACCTCGGAGTATAGTGTTAGTGCTTACTAGCTTCCCATCGGCTAGTTCAATCTCATACGTGGTGTCTAGTCGGGTGGGTGTAATATTAAGTAGGGGTGTGATGCGTGGGAATCGCACCTTGCTTTACCTCTCGAGGGATCTCGCGAGGCTTACAACCCCCACCAGGCAGTGTACCTGATCGTTGTAGTATAGTATAGTGACAAGTACCGGGGGATTGATCGTTCAGCTTGGGAATAGTGTCGCTAGGATTAGAAAACCTAATTAATAGTTCTAGAGGTGGAAGATGATTATTTTTAGTGTTTTTGTATTTTTATAAAAGCAAGTAAATCTCGGGTTTTGAAGGAGTGGGCGGAATTAGTTGCTAATCAACTAACCCAAAACTAAGATGCAATCAAAATAAAATAATAAAAATGAAAATAGACTAATATTAAACTAAGGTTGTGAGCAGTATGTGGAGAAATTGTGTTTACTTAGACTTCATTACTCCCTAGATATCTTTTACATGTCAATTACTTGTTATACTTGTATGGATGACGGATTGTATTCCTTAATACCATTCGTGGGGTGGCATACATAACTCCCCAACTCTATGAGCTCTTATCTCCTCCTACACCATGACCCAGCACAACTATAGGGATTGTAAACAGTGGCTCATGCATTAAATACAACCAATAAAGACCTAGTACGCCTCGGTTCATGTTTCTTAAGACATTCAAGCATGTTACCATTGGAGATCTGCCAATTTTCTTAAGCCTAACATATAATATCATTCATCCAAGAACAAGAATAGACAAGTAATCAACACATAATTAACATCTAGGTTTCACTAGATCTAAGCAAACACAAAGAAAATCTAGCCTAGCATAGTAGAATTAAGATAAGAACAAAAGATAAACAACCAACACATAGACATATTGATTGAATTAAGAGTATACTTATCTCAATTACAATGCAAGGTCTCAAGGGTTTGGAACCCTTGAAAAACCTGCAAAAGAGGCACCAAAATCGTCTTTAGGGATTCACCAAAACTTCTCTCTTTTTATGAAAAAACTAGAAAACTATATATAGGAAAATCGTCCTGACGGCGTCAAGAGTTAAATCTGACGCCGTCAACTCGCTGCCATAAACTTCCTCGGACGCCCTAGATCCACTTGTGACGGCCTATGTGACGCCGTCACCACCTACGGTAAATTAATCTTGGCCACTTTGACGCCGTCATCTCTCCATCTGACGCCGTCACCAGCTACGGTAAAATATTCATCATGTCTGACGCCGTCAAGACTCAAGTCGTGACGCCGTCACCTTGTATTTCCAGCTTGGATTTTTGGTACTTTGTCGTTTCCTTCACTTTATGCTCCAAAAACGTTCAAAATAGCCTCTTTTTCAGAATTCACTCTCCAAACACCTAAAATCACAAAAGGAACGATTTAGGGCAATATTTGATCAAATAAAGTCGGATTCGGGCTTAAATGACCCCCTAAAAACGGATCATTTTTCGCCTCATCATATACCCTTACACTTGAGATTTGCTTGTCCTCAAGCAAATGAGCTTTTATTCTACTCAAAAGACAAGTTAGGGGTCATTTAACACTAATATAAAAGTAATTACAACAAATAATCGTTCCACTAAAGACCAATAGACAAGCACGGAAGTCATATACAAGCACCTCACAAATAGTGTTTAGATACTCACATCTCTCGGGTGTAATAAAGTAATATAACATTATGGAAATGGAAGATATCTCTCACTACCTGTCATAGCAAAATAGATTACCATAGGCTTGGGAAAGGATCAAACCTCCACCACATGGCGTAAGCACCTAGGATAAACTATCAAAGAGGTCTTTTTAAAGGGTTATAACTTTAGGTGTAGGGATATGAATTACACGGTTTTGTTGGATAAAGGGAATTTTACTGGTGGCGAGTTAACAATCTTAGTTAATTACATGTACAAGATGGCGTTGCTAAGCCAAGACTAGACTCGACTTAAGCTAATAAATGAAAAATAACAAAAACATAAAATGAACATAGAATGAAAACGGGATGGTAGTCCGTATGATTTTTTTTTTTTTTTTTTTTTCTTTTTTTTTCGAAATTTTTTTTTTTTTTTTTTTTTTTTTTTTTTTTTTTTTTTTTTTTTTTTTTTTTGTGTGCATACACTCTTACCCTACCATCCAAAATAATACATCATAGGGGTTTGAGCATCCCCTTACACTTGAATCTTTACATACTTTACATTAAACTGATCTAATGACTCGAATTAAGAAAATCAAAACACTTGGAGCACTTTTAAGATTAACGTACATGTGGGGGTAATAATATGATGTTCTTCCCCATTACTCCATAAAATAAGTACTTACCCATGAGTCCCAATCGTCCCAAAACAATATGTACAAGGATATGACTCGACTTAGCAACCATGTAATCAATTAGAAAGTTAACTTAGGGTTTAACAAATAACAATAATGCACTAAAAATGAGCGCATACACGGAAGGCTAAGGCGATTTGGGTGTACATTTAAGTGGGGTGTAACAAATTCTTCCTTTAAGTAAGATGCTTAAAGTTAGAAACGAAAAGATAGGCTCGGAGGGGTGTACTAGGGGTATCGTGTACTAAAAATGAGTACAACGCTAAGGGTGTGGGAAAAATTAGTTGACTTAACTAGCCAAGTAATATGACTTAAATGGTCAAGTAATCATGATACGGGTTTAACACAAGGGTGATCCTAATGCCTCTTATCATGTAGTAAATCCTACCACACGAATGTAGTCTCACTAGCGGTTTCGGGATGCATCACTAACGCAAGTTCTAGAATCTAAATGCTGCCGGTACACTCATAAGCACTAATAATAAATGCTTTTCCTATCAAATCTAAAGGCGGACCTCACATTTTTGGGTGGAAAATTTTTCTGAATATACGGTTATGTGCTAGTCATACAACCTCCTATCCATGAGACGCTTGCTATGGCTAAAGTTTCACTCCTAAATGTTGTAAAAAATTTTAAATTTGGCGCTAAAATTACACTAACAAGTATTTCTCATAGTTTTATTACTCATCTACTATCAAACAAAACAAACTCAAGCGAAAGTGCATATGTAAGGTATCATCTTTTTACCCTCCCCTTACACTTAAGATGAACATTGTCCCAAATGTTCAAGTAAAGAATGTAAAAGTTAAAAGTAAAAAGAATGAAATCAAATACTCCCCTGATTCGCTCGGTATGGATTATAGGTTGGCCAGGTTAAATCTTCCTCCAAGAAAATGAACAATCAAAGCTTCCCTTCCAGAATATAAATCATCTTCTTGTCTTAAATAACCTGTAGACCCTGACAAAAGTAGACAAGGCAACCTCGCGTAAAATCGGCGGCATCCTATATAAGTTTCTAAATCCTAGAAAACAAAGTAAGATATAATGCTTGTGGAATGAAGTTTGCAGATTTCCTGGAGATTATAAAACTTAATAAATCACAAAAACCATAAGACTCCGTTAGAAAAACAAAACTGGTAAAATTTCCAGATTTTTGACTCCTGACGCCGTCAAGAGCAAATGCCTGACGCCGTCAGAGTGGACCTGCAGAAATCTTTATGTTAAGTTTCCGGAAAATTTCTGGAAAAATCTTGTCCTACTTCCTGGAAAATCCTGCAAAACTTCATTATGACTCAATACAAGCATTTGACTCTAACAATTACGAATATACATGTTCATTAAATATTGTGGAGAATCATGATCGGTTTGTTTCTTAAAAACATATTTGGGGTTTCCCCTTACACTTATCTTTTGCAAAAATACCTTTAGGTTGAAGTTAAGACTAAGCTAAACAACATAATAAAGTATTTCCACATTCTAATTGAGAAACATGATCAACCAACAATAAAAATAAAACATGCATACGGAAGCAAATAACAATCAAACAAATAAAATCACACAAAACATGGGTTGCCTCCCAAGAAGCGCTTTTCTTTATTTACGAGTCTTGTAGCTAGACTCAAAGTTGTGGGTTACTACGTGATTCGGGTGAGTTCCTCGTTGAGGATATCTTTGGGATCGAACTTAGGTTTCAACTCCCTATTGGTTTCTTTAGTATGGTATGACCTTTCAAACTTCTCTCCATCCGGATCATACAAAGTCATTCTAATATGCCATGACCCGTCACCTTCTTTAGGTGGCTTATCCCACCTCCATTTACACTTGTCTCCCTCTCTTTTCCATTTATTCCTCTCTATGTTAATTGGCATTACGCTTAATAACTAAATCATCTTCCTAAAGACTAACGGATCCTCAAAGGGGTCTAGCTCTTCATCTCTAGCTATGAGTTGTTCTACCGAGTGCGTCTTCTCAACGAAATCCTTTTCTAGATAGAATGGGCATTGAGGTCCTATGAAGTTCCTTTCTATCCAAGGTCCATATCTAGACGGTCTCCTATTCATCTCTACCCAATGCGGTGTCAGTTCATCATCACAATCATAACTATGCTTCTTAACATCATACACCGACCAAGTATCGCCTTCACCTACCGCTATCTTAGATTCCTTGCAATCTATCATGGCACTAGCGGTTGCTAAAAATCCTCTTCCTACCAATAATGGGCATGTAGTGTCACTAACCATGTCTAGGACGTGAAAATCCGCTAATATAGTCAACTTTCCTACGTGAACAACTACATCCTTAATCATTCCAACCGGATGGGCGATACTCCCATCCGCTAGCCCTATCAATACCTCCGTTTCCTCTAACTTTCCTAGCTTAAGAGTGGTGAATAAGGATAAGGGAATCAAGTTGAGGCTTGACCCTAAATCGGCTAGTGTGTCGAAAGCTTCGGATCTTCCTATCTTACAAGGCAAAACAAATATACCCGGGTCATCAAGCTTTTTAGGTAACTTGTTTTGAACGAAGGCGGTCCCATTTTTACCTAGCTTACACTTCTCATATTTTTCTAGGAGGGCATTATAGTAAGGAGCACGCGCTAAGACATCAATGACGGGGCGTTCAAGGTGAAGTTCTTTGAATTCATCGTCAAGGTCTTGCGTAAGAGGTGTTTCAACTATGCTTTTGACCGGCTCTATAGTGGGTGTTTTATTTGATTGGCCCTTTTGGGGAACTTGGTTTTGTTTGAAACACGTGCTCGTCGATTTGACCGAATAATATTGTGGACACGAAGTGGGTGACGAAACTGAAGATATGGAATTAACGGTTAGTTTCGGATTCTTGATTGTGTCACTTGGGAGTGCTCCCATTTCTCGGTCATTGAGAACTTTCAACAATGTGTCAATTCTATTGGTCATCTCATTTTGATTTTGTTTGAAATCGGCTTCAAACTTAGCTATGCGAGCTTCTTGAGATGCCATAAATTTTGACATCAATCCTTCAAGATTGTTGGTACTACCATAGTTGTTAGAAGGATTGTTGTTGAAGATACGGTTGGATGGTGGACCGTTTGATTGGTAACGATTAGGTGGGTTGGAAGAATTGGGTTGATTTTGTTTCCACCTAAGGTTTGGGTGATTTTTCCATGAAGGGTTGTATGAATCACCGTATGTGTTTGGCTCGGGCTTGAAAGTGTACCACTTATCTCCCGCTTCGTCGGTACGCGTGGATGCGTAGTCCGCAAAAGCTGTTCCGGGGAGTTCCATACAATCACGAGTGTCATGGGGACCACTACATAATTCGCATGAAGAAGTGATTTTGTTCACTTGGCTTAAATGCTTCGGAGCTTCGTAAGATTTCATGAGAAACTTGACTTGGTCCTCAAGTTCCATGATCCTACGGTCGGGAGTGCTTGAATTGTTCGAAGGCAAAGATATTGCCTTGACCGTTTTGTTCAAATCACGGGGATCATTCCAACTTTCGTTGTCATAGAGAGCAAGATCTTCTATGAGTTCCCATGATTGTTCCGCACTAAGATCACGTAGCTTACCACCGGCCGATTGGTCAATGGTTCGCCTTGTGGGGATATCGATATGGTCATAGAAAATTTGGACTTGGAGCCAAAGATCTATGCCATGATGAGGGACTTTTTGGAGTAAGTCCTTGAAACGAGTCCATGCTTCATAAAGAGATTCATTTTGACGTTGTTGGAACATCAAGATGTCATTCCTAAGCTTAGTAGTTCTCCCCGGTGGGAAAAATTGAGCAAGGAAACGAGTGGTGAGATCATCCCATGTGGTGATGGATCCCGCGGGTAAACGCTCAAGCCATTGACTAGCTTGATCCCGTAGAGAGAATTGGAATAGGCGTGAACGGGTAGTCTCTCTAGTTTCAACACCTAGGTCTATGGAATCTACGATTTTGAGGAAGTCCTTAAAGTGTTGGTCTGGATCTTCGGAACGAAGTCCATGGAATGCACATCCGCTTTGCACCAACCGGATGGTGTCGGATCGCAAGGGGGTCACATTGGCTCCGGTGAGCTCAATGGTGTTTCGGTAGCCTTGGTGGCTAGGTCGGGAATATTCTCCTAAGGTTCGGGGCCTAAGGGGTTCTAGTGGTGGGTTTTGTTGTGGTGGGATGATGGGTTCAAAGATGTTACCACCTTCCATGATGTTGGATGGTAAAGAGTTACGAACAAAGGCACGAAGAAATAAGATAGACTAAAGAAGACCTAAAAATAAAAAATAAAAATCTTACTAGAAAGGAATCTAGCAAGTAGACCTAATAAAAAGAAATCCTAACCTAGACAATAACTATTCCCCGGGCTGCGGCGCCAAAAACTTGATGCGTGGGAATCGCACCTTGCTTTACCTCTCGAGGGATCTCGCGAGGCTTACAACCCCCACCAGGCAGTGTACCTGATCGTTGTAGTATAGTATAGTGACAAGTACCGGGGGATTGATCGTTCAGCTTGGGAATAGTGTCGCTAGGATTAGAAAACCTAATTAATAGTTCTAGAGGTGGAAGATGATTATTTTTTGTGTTTTTGTATTTTTATAAAAGCAAGTAAATCTCGGGTTTTGAAGGAGTGGGCGGAATTAGTTGCTAATCAACTAACCCAAAACTAAGATGCAATCAAAATAAAATAATAAAAATGAAAATAGACTAATATTAAACTAAGGTTGTGAGCAGTATATGGAGAAATTGTGTTTACTTAGACTTCATTACTCCCTAGATATCTTTTACATGTCAATTACTTGTTATACTTGTATGGATGACGGATTGTATTCCTTAATACCATTCGTGGGGTGGCATACATAACTCCCCAACTCTATGAGCTCTTATCTCCTCCTACACCATGACCCAGCACAACTATAGGGATTGTAAACAGTGGCTCATGCATTAAATACAACCAATAAAGACCTAGTACGCCTCGGTTCATGTTTCTTAAGACGTTCAAGCATGTTACCATTGGAGATCTGCTAGTTTTCTTAAGCCTAACATATAATATCATTCATCCAAGAACAAGAATAGACAAGTAATCAACACATAATTAACATCTAGGTTTCATTAGATCTAAGCAAACACAAAGAAAATCTAGCCTAGCATAGTAGAATTAAGATAAGAACAAGAGATAAACAACCAACACATAGACATATTGATTGAATTAAGAGTATACTTATCTCAATTACAATGCAAGGTCTCAAGGGTTTGGAACCCTTGAAAAACCTGTAAAAGAGGCACCAAAATCGTCTTTAGGGTTTCACCAAAACTTCTCCTCTTTTTATGAAAAAACTAGAAAACTATATATAGGAAAATCGTCCTGACGGCGTCAAGAGTTAAATCTGACGCCGTCAACTCGCCGCCATAAACTTCCTCGGACGCCCTAGATCCACTTGTGACGGCCTATGTGACGCCGTCACCACCTACGGTAAATTAATCTTGGCCACTTTGACACCGTCATCTCTCCATCTGACGCCGTCACCAGCTACGGTAAAATATTCATCATGTCTGACGCCGTCAAGACTCAAGTCGTGACGCCGTCACCTTGTATTTCCAGCTTGGATTTTTGGTACTTTGTCGTTTCCTTCACTTTATGCTCCAAAAACGTTCAAAATAGCCTCTTTTCCAGAATTCACTCTCCAAACACCTAAAATCACAAAAGGAACGATTTAGGGCAATATTTGATCAAATAAAGTCGGATTCGGGCTTAAATGACCCCCTAAAAACGGATCATTTTTCGCCTCATCAGGGTGCAAGAGAAATAGATACGAAACTTTGATCGGCTCCGGAATCAAATAAAACTTTAATGAGGCGGTTGTTTAGAAAGAACATACCAGTGACTACGTTCGGATCCTGTTGGACATTTCCATCTCCCAGCACGTATGCTCTCCCACGTGCATTGTTATCCTTATTAGGACACTGACGCCTGTAGTGTCCTTTCTCTCCACAAGCATGGCATACTACAGCCACGGGTTGCAAGTTGGCTCCTGTCGCCTTGCAATCTTGTGTCTTATGTCCAATCCTTGAACACTTCCCGCACTTAGCATAGCAGGGTCCATTGTGATGCATCTTACACTTGTCACAGAATGGAAGAGGTCCAGCATACCTAGCATCCTTAACTTGTGCGGCGACATAAGCTCTGACAGCTTCCTGTCGTCGGTTCTGTTGGTTATGGTGGGTGTTTCTGTCATGGTGGTAGTTACGGTTGGGATTTCGGTTGTTGTTGTTACTGCTGTTGTTGTTGCTGTTGTGATTGTTGTTGTTTGTCCTTCGATCATCAAACTTCCTTTTGTGATCGTTGTTTCCCTGAGCAGAGTTACGCTTAATCTCCCGGTCTAGTAGTCTTTGGGCAATGGACATTGCTTCATCCAAAGATTGAGGCTTAGACGAGGTGACGTTTCCCTCAATGCTCCTAGGTAATCCTTCAATGTACCTTTCCAACAACTTTTCCAAATCGGGAACCTTTGAAGGGCAAAGTGTAGCAAGTTCTTGAAATCTCCTATCGTAAGCCCTGAGATCATTTCCTTTCACAACCAACGTGTGAAACTCATCTTCTAACTTCTTGATCTCGCCTCTATGGCAGAACTTCTTCAACATCTTCTCCTTAAAATCAGCCCAGGTAATCTGATAGGCCTCCTCCACACCTATCTTCTGAGCAGTTGCATTCCACCAAGACAACGCGTCTTCCAACAATGTTCCAGTAGCAAATGAGACTCGGCTTTTCGCGGCACAACCGCTCCTCACAAACACAGTCTCAGTTCGCTCAAACCATCGAGCAAGCTCTGTTACTCCTTCAGTTCCTTTGAAGTGAGATGGTTTACAAGCAATGAAGTCCTTATAGGTGCACTTCTGTGTCGCAGCGGACTCGCTCTCAGCAGTGGCTCGGTTATTGCTACTAGTTCGTGCCATTGCAGCAGCCTGCTCTTCTAAAGCTGCAGCAACACTGTCGGCAACCAACTTTCTTATAGCAGCCTGGGTCATAGCGGGTGATGAGGTAGCAGTAGCGGTTTTCCTTGGGGCCATAACTCTATAAAATCGCAAGTGCATAAGTACAAAACCCAAACATCAATAACAAGAGAAATAGTGTAACCAACTCATAATAGTCGAGATCATCACAAAGTACATATCACAACCATACATACATCAACATAACCATACCATTCATAAATAAACATCACGACATGTAACAACACACATGGATATTATAATGAATCTCAATATGGGAGCATAATAAAAAGAAAGATCAGACAACTAGAACATCATAAATCAATATCAATACGTTACAATCGTAACCAACATAAAGTTTTAATAATTTTTGAATTCATTGTTACAAAACAATAAGATGCAACAATTATTAATGCCACAGGCGGCAAGTTAAGATGTCTCTGTAAGTAATGACATGTCATAGATCTATGAAGGTCCAGGTGTGCCTCCTGATCTCCTCTCTAGCTCTCTGATGATCCGGATCATCCCCAACATCTCCATATCTCTGGATCTCTCACGGGCCTGAATCTCCTCAATAGTAGTCGAAAGTGCATGGATGGTAGAACTAGATGCAGCTAACTCCTGTGCCTGATGCTCCATCATCTCCTGTGTAATGGCTGCAATCGCTCTCAAGTCATCAATTTCGTGCCTCTGAACATCTACTCGGTGACCAAACTCGGTGATGGTAGCCTGTGCCTCCTCGATCTCTGTCCCCATCATCTCAAATACCATCTCTAATGCTGTCCTATGTACCACGAGGTTCGTGACCTCCTCCTGCATGCACTCAATCCTCTCCAAGGATATATCCTCAATAACGCTCAACAGCTCATCAAGACGATCCTCATGTCTCACTAACCTAGCAGCCAAAAGAGGGATAGTATGGTGTATCGGCTCCCCAGTGACCGGTAACACCGCTGAAGAGCCATCTCCAAGCTCAGCAGCCCTAGGCGATCCCTCAGCTAATCTCCATCTATGTATGTAGTCTAACAAAAACGACCATCGACGAGCATCAACCAATCTATGAATGCCAGGTGAGGTGGGTGTCTCGGTGGGAGCAGGTGATGGTATAGGTGATGTAGCAGGTGACGGTATCGGTACAGTGGTAGTCTGAGAGTAGAAAACTGTAGGTGGTGACATGGGTGGTAAAGCCTCAGAGGTGTGGGGTGCGGTGTAAGTAGGTAACATGTAAGGATGTGGCTCAGGTGGGGGTGATACAGGTGATGGTGGGGGTGCTGGTGATGCCACAGGTGTCAAATCTGGCATAGAAACAGGTGGTAGCACAGATATGGGTGATGATACAGGTGTAGGTACAGGTGTAGATACAGGTGGTGTAACAGTAGAAGCAGGCAAAAAGCAGACTCGTTTCCGAGCCGTGCATTTGCGGGTATAGTCTCCCTCATGGTATCGAAACAACTCACCGAAAGGCTCAGGCTCATAGGGCTCAAGAATCCTCACTCGCTTGCGCCGACGAATCGGTGCAGGCGGGGATGATGGTGGAACAGAAGTAGCAGTGTCAGAAGTATCTGAGTCAGAAGACTCGTCATCAGCATCTGAACCGGAGTGGTGGCTAGCAGGTGGTGTAGGACGATCATCAGCCGCAAGAAACTGCTGAGATGTCAGGTACTGGTCATAAAGGTACTGTCCCTGTGTCATAGGTCCACAAACAGACGAAAGAGAGGCTGAATAGCAAAGGAATCAATGGGTGTAGAAGCAACCTCACCCTCCTCAAAGGGCTCAGTATCAGCAGAGGGGTCTCTAGATGGAACAGGAGATGGTATAGTAGGTGATACATGTTGGGTGTCATGGTCAGAATCATGGGTGTCTCGGGTGTCATGGGTGTCATAGTCAGATAAGTCAATAGTAGGGTGAGTGGATGATGCTGGTACGACCTCGTCACTGTCGGACAAAATAATAACCGGGGGCGACATGGTACTGTAATATCCCAAAAATAGCAGTGATATAAGTCATTTAGTCTACATAATGCTATATGCACAGTGATCATAGTGTCATAGTGAGCTAAATGCAATGGGTGCTAAAATCAAACCTTAAAACATAGCGTTGGCAAGCGCTGACACGGAGGGCACTTCGGTGATAAATAGTTTTAAAAATCTGGTGAGGTTATAGTCCAAAGTTTTGAAAAAATCATTTGGTTCTCTATAACCATGGCTCTGATGCCAATCTGTAACACCTCGAAAATTGATTAAGCAGCGGAAGTCTAATCGGGGTCATTACAGTTTAGTACACAGTCATACTCATAGAAAACAATTCAAAAGATTGTCAATATCATTCCATGAAAACTCAAATATTCAGAGTTTCAAACATTTTTCCAAAATGTTAATTGTTTCACAAAAGTGGTGATGAGTTTGTGAAGAATGATATAATTATTGAAATCAAAAGGGAGGTCCTGTGCCCTTTGCCAGCTCCGTGCCGCCATGCTTGCTAATTTCCTGAGATAAACATGCTTAAAAAGTCAACACAAAGGTTAAGTGAATCCATAGTAGTTTAAATAGTAATAGTGTGAACACAAGTCAAGCATTTGAAATAAACAAGCCAAGATAGACAGGTCTTGACTAAATCGGGTGTAATATTGCTCCTAAGCCTCACGAAACGCAAGCCTTAACATTGATTTGACATATCGTAAAGATAATAACAATCATCTACACCACAGCGGATGTAAATGACAAGGGGCCCTCGGTGACAGGAAATGTGCCAAATTTCCATAATACCTCGAATATAGCACACCTCCTGCCAAGTAATCACCTTGACGGAGGCGGGCTGCCATTCCAATAGATCTATCAACTATATTCGCGCTCACTCGCAAGTGATTAAGGTTCGTGATATGAGGGACTTGTAGCACAGGTGTCAACTTAGGCAATATCAGGTGATAACAGCATACAGAAAAATACTTGTGTTCGATTTATAGCATGTATCTCCCCACGGGGTTTAAAAACAATTAAAAATGTGGGGCCATGAACTCACCTGAAAGGTGTGTAATCACAACGGTGCTCAAAGTGATGGTGTATTGCTATGATAAGCAATGAAATTCCTCCGACTTGCGACCTATAAATATATTGTAATCGGTGTTTTAGATTCGTGTCGTAAATGACATGTGATATGTCTCGTGTACGGTGATATCCGTTTCGGGTGTCTTAATATATTCCAAAATAACTCACGTAGTTATTTGTATAGTTGTTACGAACCGGTGTTTGATTAAATATTATCTCGTCGTGAAAAATAATATCGTTTAAAAATATTTATGATTAAATATTTTTAATAAAGTTATGCACACACATATATATATATATATATATATATATATATATATATATATATATATATATATATATATATATATATGTATTAAAGCTAAAGAAAATATATGTATTTATAAAAAATATCATATGAAATAATTAATTATAAAAATATACCTTGTCATAATTTAACCCTTAACTTTTACAAAATTACACTTTGTACCCTTGGTTAAAAGTAATTACAATTTTAGTCCCTTTTGTACTTGTTGACACTTTATTCCCCAACTTAGGCCAAATGACGGTTTTTACCCTTCATTAAAATCAAATCGACAGTTTCCATGTGGTCCGAAAGTTTGTGGTTTTAACACATTTAGTCCCCCACCGTGGAACTCATTGCAAAAATAGTGCAAACTCTAGTTTTCGAAAAAGTTAACTTTTATCTTTATAAAAGTCACCATTTTTATCCTTTAATATTTGTAAAAATCGGTATTTATAATTCAGTTACCATTCGAAAATATTAAGTTTTTAAATCGAAAATCTTATAGGGAAAATTGTTTTGGGCTCGTTAGCCCGGTAAGGCCCAAAGTGGGTGTTCCTTTGTTTAAAAAAAATGTTCGACTAACACTTGGTTTTAGCTTTGTTTTCGTGGTCTAAAAACGTATGAGATTTGCATGTTTGGTGGTCTCGGTTAAGCTTGAGTCGAATATTGGGAGGGTCGAAGAAAACATATAAGTTGCACGTGTAAATAACAAATGACGAGCCCTTTCCTCAAGGGTGTCGAGACGTGTGTGGACGTATATATATATATATATATATATATATATATATATATATATATATATATATATATATATATATATATATATATATATATATAAGAGAGAAAGATTAGTGGTGAGTGTCGTGTGTGATATGCATGATACGAATCAAAGTAGGAAAAGAAAGAAGATAGTAAACTTACAACACCAAGTATGGTGGTGATGATGCCGTGTGTACGTGCAACGAGAACAACCAAGGTGATACCCTCCTCGTGAAGTGATCTTGTACCAAAACCTAGTTACCCAACTCGTTCTCTACCCAACACTAGCTCGTGTCTTCTTGCTCCTTCTCGACAGTAAACAACCGAAAGAAATGGAGAGTGTTTATGATTTGAATTTTGTGAAATCTTGCAAGTGTGAGGCAAAAGTGCATTTAATATGGGTTTTTATAGGAGAAGTAAAGTTAGTTGTGTGTTTGACATTGTGAAACATGTTACTTAATTGTCATTCGAAGGTGGACAATCTTGTCCCTAGTTTTGAGTCCTTGTCATGTCGTGTAGAGGTGAAAGGGAGCAACAAGGGTTTACTTTGGATTAGTTTATGTGTAGTTTAGGATTTGTAGGCAATAAACAATAACAATTAGGCTCATGTGGTATTAGAGTGTTGGGGGTAAAGGGGCATACGATCCATGGGTAATTAGTCGAGGGTGGTTAATGGTTTTGTCCATTGGTTTGACGGCTTATATTGGTGGCTCTATGTCGCATGGTGCAAGTTCAATGGAAAGGTTGTAAGGTTGTGTCATGTTTGAGGGAACCAAGCAACAAGCATGTGTAAAATTCAAATTGTAAAAGGAGTTGGTCATTGCTTCGTGTGGCATACTATGCAAAAGAAAGGAAGAAAAACAATACAACAAGTCATACGGGCATGTGGTAATTTTTGGCCCAAACGAATCAAAGAAAAGGGTCATGTGGGCTTATAAGGGTGTGTTCGGCCCAAGCAAAGGAAGAAAGAAAAGTCGTGTGGGCTTGGGGTGTACTCAGCCCAAAATGGAGGGGTGTCGGTGATTCGTAAAATGGTGAGATTGGTTTTGATATCGGTGTCGGTTCGTGTGATTCTCATATGTATAAACGGTGTCGTTCCTAGGTATATATACTTATATATATATGTAGTGACAATAGTTTGTAAAAATTAATATATATACTTCATTATATATATATATAATATTAATGTACCGGTGTCTAAATCAAAGTGTCGGGTCGCAAGTGGAGTTACCGGTGTTAACCTCGTTGGGTGGCATCCAAGAGTGACATTCGGGTGATATCGGGTGATAAAACATAATCGGTTGTTAAACAGACGGTGATTATAACATTCGGGTGTCCAAACAAACGGTGTCTCATATAAAAATTTTAAATTGCCCGCAAAAATGGCTTAGTTAAGAATAATGTTGATAACTAGCATTAATAAATGACCTGGGATTTTACAGTGTATTACACTAGTTTACTTTTCTTGTTAATTAGTTTAATTAGTAGCTTTTGGGTTAGTTGATTAGCAACTAATTCTGCCCCTCCTTCCAGTACCCGAGATTTTTACTTGTTTTTCATAAAATATAAAAATACAAAAAGAATCATCCTTCACCTTTAGACCTAGTTAAATTAATTTCAATCCTAACGACACTATTCCGGAGTTGAACGATGAATCCCCCGGTACTTGTCGCTATACTGTACTACAACAATCAGGTACACTGCTGGTGGGGGTTGTAAGCTTCTCGAGATCCCTCGAGAGGTAAAGCCTGGTGCAATTCCCACACATCAATACTAATCCTTCAAGATTGGATAGATTATTCTAAGATTAAGGATTGTTGAAGGTAAAATTTGAGGATGAACCGTTTGTTTGAAAACAAGTAGGTGGGTTTGAAAATTTTTTTTGAGTCTGGTTTTTATTTTATCTCAACTTAAAGTTTGGGTGATTCCTCCAAGAGGGATTGTATGAATCACATATAGTGTTTTGCTTGGGTTTGGAAGTGAAACACTTACCTCCCACCTCGTCGGTACACGAGGATGCGTAATCTGCAAAATCTTGCTCGGGATATTCCATGAAATCATGAGTATCTTGGGGACCACTATAATTCACATGAAGAAGTGATTTTGTTCACTTGATGTGAGGGTTTAGGAGCTTCGTAAGAACTCATCAAGAATTTTACTTGATCTTCAAGTTCAATGAGCCTACAATAGGAAATGTTCAAGACATTATAAGGCAAGGATATTGTCTTCGCCATTTTTCCCGTAAGTTCACGAGGGTCAATCTAACTTTCGTTGTCATAGAGGGGCAGGACCTCTATTATGGCCCATAATTTCTCGACATTTCTGTCACAAAGCTTACCACCAGCTGCATTATCGATGGCTTGCTTAGTAGAGTTGTTGACATGAACAAAAAATATTTGGACTTTGAGCTAAAGATCAATTCCGTGATGAGGGACTTTTAAGAGTAAGTATTTGAAATGATTGCACACGTCATAAAGAGTTTCACCATGATTTTGTTGGAACATCAAGATGTCATTCGTAAGTTTAGTAGTTCTCCCTGGTAAGAAAAATTATGCGAGGAAACGAGAAGTTAGATCATCCCAAGTCGAGATGGATCCCGCGAGTTGACGCTCAAGCCAATTTCTAGCTTGATCACAAAGATAGAATTGGAATAGACGCAAGCATGTCCTCTCTCTAGAGGCACCATTAAGGTCGATGAATCTACAATTTTGAGAAAGTCCTTATGGTGTTGGTTTGGATCTTCAAAACTAACTCCATGGAATGCGCATCCATTTTACACCAACCGGATGGTGTCGGATCGCAAGTGAGACACATTGGCTTCTTCGGTAGCCTTCGTGGCTAGAACGGGAGTGCTCACTGAGAGTACGGGGTTTAGGTGGTATGGGTGGAATAGGTGGAATGGGTGGAATAGGTGGATTTTCATTTCCATGATCGTAAATAAAAGGGTTACGAGCAAAGGCACAAAGAAAGAAGATAGACTAAAATAAGCTAAAAAGGAAAACAAAAATATTCACTAAACAAGAATCTAGTGAAATAGACCTAAACGAAATAGAAATCAAAACCTAGACTATTCTCCGGCAGCGACACCAAAAACTTGATGCGTCGGGTTGCAATGTAGAAGTTTTACAACCCTCCAAGACAAAGTACCTAATCGTTATCGTGTAGTATAGGCAAGACTTGGGGGAATGATCGTTCTTTAGGGGGAATAGTGAGGTAGGTTCTAAGTGTATGACAAAATAAGTCTGAGGGTGAAGAGAAGATTATTTTTGATATTATATGTTTTTATATGAAAGTAAGTAAAATTCTGGGGTTTTGAGAGAGATTTGTATTAAACAGCTAATTAAACTACTAACTAAACTAAAATGAAAGAACAGTAAAATGATGATGAACTTCTTATAAAAGGAAAAATGTATTTACCTAGTATCTCATTACTCCCTAGTTATTTTCTCGCTATTTTTACAAAATGTGTTAGTGCAAACGTTACGACGTTTAATCTATACAATATCTTTATGTTTTAATTATGACAAATACGTAACTTGTAATACATAACGTAAAGTACACAAGTTACTCGTTCACACATCAACGTCTCTCGACATCACTTCAGGTATGTACAAACACTTTACCAACTTTGTTAAGTGATCAAAGAAAAACCTTTTGTCTTTAATCCCTATATTTTATAAATGTCACAAAACATTTTTACAAAATATAAACTAGACAAATTATTTTTGTATTTATAAAGAAATGCTTTTATAAGAAAAATATATTTGAAATTTGAATTTCAAAATGTCCAAACGGCCTCATTTCCCGCCCAAATCAGATAAAATTTCACCAGGTAACATTTCACCACTAAAGGACAAAAACTGTCGCAGAGGTCCTTTATTTATGTGACGGTCCCTTATTGATAAAGGACCGTCCAAGGTTTAAGGGACCGTCTGACGCTCCTCATGCATGCTATAAATACTGACCCATTTTCATCAGAAAAACTGATTTCCACACACAAAAACTTTCTGTTTTATTTTTCTTTTGTCTTTGATCACAATAACATGTTGTTATGTGATTATAAGTGATTTCCTCTTCCGCAAAGTGCAAGAGAAGAACTCTCAACGTAGATGAAGATTCGAGATGTTATAGGTATCCGCACACAAACGTAACAAGTGTTACGGTTATAGGTTTTGTAAATATTGTAATACTTCTGACTTGTGTGTGAGTCAGGGATGGAGATTGATGCGTGGGAATTGCACCAGGCTTTACCTCTCAACGGATCTCGAGAAGCTTACAACCCCCACCAGGCAGTGTACCTGATCGTTGTAGTATAGTATAGTGACAAGTACCGGGGGATAGATCGTTCAACTCAGGAATAGTGTCGCTAGGATTAGAAAGCCTAAAAATTAAGTCTAGAGGTGAGGGATGACTCTTTTTGTATTTTTATATTTTTATATTTTTATAAAAGCAGTTAAAATCTCGGGTTTTGGAAGAGTGGGCGGAATTAGTTGCTAATCAACTAACCCAATAACTAAAGATGCAATCAAAATAAAATAACAAAAATATAAATAAAGCTAATTAAACTAGTGGTGTGAACAATAAATAGGAAAATTGTGTTTACTTAGATTTCATTACTCCCTAGATATCTTTTACAGGTTGATAGTTTGTTACAATTGCGTGGATGACGGGTTATATTCCTTAATACCATTCGTGGGGTGGCTTACGCACTTCCCCAACTCTATAAGCTCCTACTTCACTCCTATGTCGAGCTTGCAAGAAGCTCCTAATATGGGATCATTAGAATTCGCTCATGCATTAAATACAACCATAAAAACCTAGTACGCATTGGTTCATGTTTCTTAAGACGTTCAAGCATGTTACCCTATGGAAGTCTGCCAGTTTTCTTAAGCCTAACATAGAAATCATTCATCCGTAACAACTATAAACAAGCAATCAACCCATAATCAACATCTAGGTTTCACTACATCTAAGCAAACACACAAGAGATCTAGCCTAGCATGTTAAAATCAAGACAAGCGTAAGATATATTCAAACAACACATAGACATATTGAATGAATTGAAAGGATACTTATCTTAATTGAACATGAAAGGTTTCAAAGGGTAAAAACCCTTGAAAGTACAGTAAAAATCGTGCTAGGGTTTTGATGAGGCGAAAAATGATCCGTTTTTAGGGGGTCATTTAAGCCAGAATTGGAATTTATTTGATCAATTATTGCCCTAAATCGTTCCTTTTGTGATTTTAGGTACTTTTGGAGTGAATTCTGGAAAAGGAAGCATTTCGGACAGTTTTGGAGCATAAAAGTGAAGAAAACGGCAAAGTATTAATTTTCCTTGCTGGGAACAGTACCTGACGGCGTCAAGAGCAATTTGCTAACAGCGTCAAGAGTTAAAATGGTGACGGCCCAGTGAAAACGTGACGGCGTCAGATCAAGGCCGTCAAGAGTAAAAGTGGTGACGGCCTAGAGCAGCAATACACGTGACGGCGTCAGATCTGGATCTAGGCAGCCCGAGAATAATATGGGCGACGGGATGACGGCGTCAGAACTTTCTTCTTGACGCCGTCACCTTAGTAAATCTACATATACTCTTTGTTATTTTCATTCTAAAGAGAGGAGAATTTTAGGGTCGAACCTAATAAACCCTAACACGATTTTTACAGTATTTTCTAGGGTTTTCACCCCTTGAAACCTTTCATGTTCAATTGAGATAAGTATCCTTTCAATTCATTCAATATGTTTATGTGTTGTTTGAATATATCTTACGCTTGTCTTGAATTTAACATGCTAGGCTAGATCTTTTGTGTGTTTGCTTAGATGTAATGAAACCTAGATGTTGATTATAGGTTACTTACTTGTTTATAGTTTAATGGATGAATGATTTCAATGTTAGGCTTAAGAAAACTGGCATATCTCCATTGTGTAACTTGCTTGAACATCTTAAGAAACATGAACAAATCTGTACTAGGTTTTTATGGTTGTATTTAATGCATGAGCGAATTCTAGTGATTCCATGTTAGGAGCTTCTTGCAGGCTCGACATAGGAGTGAAGTAGGAGCTTATAGAGTTGGGGAAGTACATACGCCACTCCACGATTGGTATTAAGGAATATAACCCGTCATCCATGCAACTGTAACAAATAATTAACCTGTAAAAGATATCTAGGGAGTAGTGAAATCTAAGTAAACACAATTCTCCCAATTACTGTTCACACCACTAGTTTAATTTAGTTTATTTACATTTTTTTGTTATTTAATTTTGATTGCATCTTAGTTATTGGGTTAGTTGACTAGCAACTAATTCCGCCCACTCTTCCAAAACCCGAGATTTTACTTGCTTTCCATAAAATATAAAAATACAAAAAGAATCATCCCTCACCTCTAGACCTAGTTTTTAGGCTTTCTAATCCTAGCGACACTATTCCTGAGTTGAACGATCAATCCCCCGGTACTTGTCACTATACTATACTACAACGATCAGGTACACTGCCTGGTGGGGGTTGTAAGCTTCTTGAGATCCCTCGAGAGGTAAAGCCTGGTGCAATTCCCATGCATCAAGTTTTTGGCGCCATTGCCGGGGAATAGTTATTGTCTAGGTTAGGATTTCTTTTTATTAGGTCTACTTGCTTGATTCCTTTCTAGTAAGATTTTATTTTTATTTTTAGGTTTCCTTTAGTCTATCTTATTTCTTTGTTCCCTTTGTTCGTAAACTGTCTCGATGGATAACAATAGCATTGATCATTTGATTCCTGTTATTCGTGTTTTTTGTCGTAGGATTTTCCAAATGCCTGCCCCAATCCCTTTAGTGGAAAATGAGAACCCACCTAACCTCTCACCTAACCACCACTTTGACAATAATTCTGAAATGGAGGAGTCTGACCATGATGATGACCATAGGGCTAGTCCTTTTTACTATTCAGACTCCGATGAGGATCTAGATGATGGTGATGTGAATAATGATGATAGGATGGAAGATGAAGTGAACCCTCTTAGGTATGTCGACCCTAGAACAAAGATTGAGAGTGATAGCTCATTCAATATGCAATTTCCTTGTATGATTGGATTTAGGAGCTTTAATGCCTACCTTAACTCATCTCCCCCAATGAACATAATCTCGCATAGTGAATATAATAAAATCATGGTAGATGAGTTAGAATACAAAAGAGATAATATTATTGCTAGGGTAGTGTCATTGCATGTGTTTGTAGGAAGCTTTGTTTATCTTGTTGAGTTCATGGTTATGGAGAATCTAGGAGAATTTATCGACATTAAGTTAACCCAAGTTGTGTTTGGGAAACCTTTCAAAAGGTTAACCAACCTTGATGAAAAACTTATGGAAGGGTTAATTACATTACCAAATGCCCCGTGCACACCCTAGGTTCAAGGATTTTTCCATGGAGAAGTGTAGTAGGTATCCGCCCCTAGAAATGCTAAGTAAGAATGATAAAAGAAAAGGGCTTAAATATCCTCATGAAAAAAATGAAAGGTATTATCGTGGATGTTTATAGTTAAGTGATGATTATAAGAAAGATGAGGCGACTATTAGATGGCTCACCCTTGGTTATGTGAGCATAAGTGACACACGATAGCCCATGACCTTGAGTCTAGCTACAAGACTCGTAAATAAAGAAAAGCGCTTCTTGGGAGGCAACCCATGCTTTGTGTGATTTTTATTTTATTTTGATTGTTATTTGTTTCTGTATGCATGCTTTATTTTTATTGTTGGTAGATCATGTTTCAAAATAAAATGGTGAAAATACTTTATTTTGTCGTTTGGCTTAGTCTTAACTTCATCCAAAGGTATTTCGCAAAAGATAAGTGTAAGGGGAAACCCCAAATATGTTTTTAAGAAAAAAAAACCGATCATGATTCTCCACAATATTAAATGGACATGTATATTCGTATTTGTTAGAGTCAAATGCTTGTATCGAGTCATAATGATGTTTTGCAGGATTTCCCAGGAAGTAGGACAAAGTTTTTCTAGAAATTTTCCGGAAACTTAACATAAAGATTTCTGCAGGTCACTACTGACGGCGTCAGGAAGAAATTCCTGATGGCGTCACGTGTTAAAATCTGGAAATTTTGCTAGTTTTGTTTTTCTAACGGAGTCTTGAAGTTTTTGTTGAATCTTTAGTTTTATAATCTCCAGGAAATCTGCAAACATTCATTCCACAAGCATTATATCCCTTTAATTCCTAGAAATCAATTTAAGATATATATGTTATTTTTCTTGGATTTATTAGCATATATAGATTGCCGCCGATTTTAAGCGAGGTTGCCTTGTTTGTTTTCTCAGGTTTAACAGGTTATGTATTACAAGAAGATGATTTATATTCTGGAAGGGAAGCTTTGATTGTTCATTTTCTTGGATGAAGATCTAACCTTGTTACCACATTATCCATACCGAGCGAATCAGGGGAGTATTTGATTTCATTCTTTTACCTATTTCATTTTTACATTCTTTAATTGAACATTGGAGACAATGTTCATCCTAAGTGTAAGGGGAGGGTAAATGATGATACCTTATAGATAAACTTGCACTTGAGTTTGTTTGTTTGATGGTAGGTGTGTAATAAAACTATGATAAATACTTGTTAGTGTAATTTTAGCGCCAAATTTAAATTTTTTTACAACATTTAGGAGTGAAACTTTAGCCATAGCAAGCATCTCATGGATAGGAGTCGTATGACTAGCACAAAACCATACTATTCAGAAAAATTTTCCACCCAAATATGTGAGGTTCGCCTTTAGATTTGATAGGAAAAGCATTTACTATTAGTGCTTATGAGTGTACCTGTAGCATTTAAATTCTAGAACTTGCCTTAGTGATGCATCCCGAGACCGCTAGTGAGACTACATTCGTATGGTAGGATTTACTACATGATAAGAGGCATTAGGACCACCCTTGTGTTAAACCCGTATCATAATTACTTGGCCATTTAAGTCATATTACTTGGCTAGTTGAGTCAATTAATTTTTCTCACACCTTAGCGTTGTACTCATTTTTAGTACACGAAACCCCTAGTACACACCTCCGAGCCTATCTTTTCGTTTCTAACTTTAAGCATCTCATTTAAAGGAAGAATTTGTTACAACCCACTTAAATGTACACCCAAATTGCCTTAGCCTTCCGTGTATGCACTCATCTTTAGTGCATTATTGTTATTTGTTTAAACCCTTAGTTAATTATCTAATTGATTACATGGTTGCTAAGTCGAGTCATATCCTTGTACATATTGTTTTGGGACGATTGGGACTCATGGGTAAAGTACTATTGTTATGGAGTAATGGGGAAGAAAATCATTTTATTGCCCCCATATGTATGTTAATCTTAAAAGTACTCCAAGTGTTTTGATTATCTTAATTCGAGTCATTAGATTAGTTTATTGTAAAGTATGTAAAAATTCAAGTGTAAGGGGAATGTTCATTCCCTATGATGTATTATTTTGGATGGTAGGGTAAGAATGTATGCAAAATAATAATAATAATAATAATAATAATAATAATAATAATAATAATAATAATAATAATAATAATAATAATAATAATAATAATAATAATAATAATAAAATCAAAAAAATCAAAAAAATTAAAAAAATTAAGAAAAAGAAGAAAAAAATAGAAAAAGAAAGGAGAAAAAACATACGGACTACCATCCCGTTTCATTCTATGTTTGTTTTATGTTTTTCTTATTTTTCATTTATTAGCTTAAGTCGAGTCTAGTCTTGGTTTAGCAACGCCGTATTGTACATGTAATTAACCAAGATTATTAACTCGCCACCAGTAAAGACTGCCTATATCCAACAAAACCGTGTTTTCCATATCCCTACACCTAACGTTATAACCCTTTAAAAGATCTCTTTGATAGTTTATCCTAGGTGCTTACGCCATGTCGTGGAGGTTTGATCATTTCCCAAGCCTATGGTAATCTATTTTGCTATGACAGGTTGTGAGAGATGTTTTCCATTTCCATATTGTGATATATACTTTATTACACCCGAGAGATATGAATATCTAAACACTATTTGTGAGGTGCTAGTGTATGACCTCCGTGCTTGTCTTTGGTCTTTAGTGGAACGATTATTTGTTGTAATTACTTTTATATTAGGGTTAAATGCCCCTAACTTGTATTTTGACTAGAATAAAAGCGCATTTGCTTGAGGACAAGCGAATCTCAAGTGTAAGGGTATATGATGAGGCGAAAAATGATCCGTTTTTAGGGGGTCATTTAAGCCGGAATTGGAATTTATTTGATCAATTATTGCCTTAAATCGTTCCTTTTGTGATCTTAGGTACTTTTGGAGTGAATTCTGGAAAAGGAAACATTTCGGACGTTTTTGGAGCATAAAAGTGAAGAAAACGGCAAAGTCTTAATTTTCCTTGCTGGGAACAGTACCTGACGGCGTCAAGAGCAATTTGCTGACGGCGTCAAGAGTTAAAATGGTGACGGCACAGTGAAAACGTGACGGCGTCAGATCAAGGCCATCAAGAGTAAAAGTGGTGAAGACCCAGAGCAGCAATACACGTGACGGCGTCAGATCTAGATCTAGGCAGTCCGAGAATAATATGGGCGGCGGGATGACGGCGTCAGAACTTTCTTCTTGACGCCGTCACCTTAGTAAATCTATATATACTCTTTGTTATTTTCATTCTAAAGAGAGGAGAATTTTAGGGTCGAACCTAATAAACCCTAACACGACTTTTACAGTATTTTCAAGGGTTTTCACCCCTTGAAACCTTTCATGTTCAATTGAGATAAGTATCATTTCAATTCATTCAATATGTCTATGTGTTGTTTGAATATATCTTACGCTTGTCTTGATTTTAACATGCTAGGCAAGATCTTTTGTGTGTTTGCTTAGATGTAATGAAACCTAGATGTTGATTATAGGTTGATTGCTTGTTTATAGTTGTAATGGATGAATGATTTCAATGTTAGGCTTAAGAAAACTGGCAGATCTCCATTGTGTAACTTGCTTGAACATCTTAAGAAACATGAACCAATCTGTACTAGGTTTTTATGGTTGTATTTAATGCATGAGCGAATTCTAGTGATCCCATGTTAGGAGCTTCTTGCAGGCTTGACATAGGAGTGAAGTCGGAGCTTATAGAGTTGGGGAAGTACGTACACCACCCCATGATTGGTATTAAGGAATATAACCCATCATCCACGCAACTGTAACAAACAATTAACCTGTAAAAGATATCTAGGGGGTAGTGAAATCTAAGTATACACAATTCTCCCAATTACTGTTCACACCACTAGTTTAATTTAGTTTATTTACATTTTTTTGTTATTTTATTTTGATTGCATCTTAGTTATTGGGTTAGTTGACTAGCAACTAATTCCGCCCACTCTTCCAAAACCCGAGATTTTACTTGCTTTCCATAAAATATAAAAATACAAAAAGAATCATCCCTCACCTCTAGACCTAGTTTTTAGGCTTTCTAATCCTAGCGACACTATTCCTAAGTTGAACGATCAATCCCCCGGTACTTGTCACTATACTATACTACAACGATCAGGTACACTGCCTGGTGGGGGTTGTAAGCTTCTGGAGATCTCTCGAGAGGTAAAGCCTGGTACAATTCCCACGCATCAGGTTTCTCCAAGTTATCCCTCTAATTTTCCTCCTTTAATGAATGAAAATTACAAAATTATATATAGATTTTCCATCATGACGACGTCAAGAAGAAATATCTGACGCCGTCAACTCGCCGCCCATAGTAATATCGGACTGCCTAGATCCAGATCTGACGTCGTCAAGTGCAAATTTTCTCTGGGCCGTCACATGTAATGGGACCATGACGGCCTATGGTGACGCCGTCATGCCCCTAGTGTAAAAACTCTATGGATCGTCATGGACTCTATCCACTTCACCTCTTGTTTTACTCTTGACGCCGTCATGTAGAATCTTGTGACGCCGTCAGGTACTGTTCCCAGCAAGGAAAATTAAGACTTTGCCGTTTTCTTCACTTTTATGCTCCAAAAACGTCCAAAATGCTTCCTTTTTCCAGAATTCACTCCAAAAGTACCTAAAATTACAAAAGGAATGATTTAGGGCAATATATGATCAAATAAATGCAATTCCGGGCTTAAATGACCCCCTAAAAATGGATCATTTTCGCCTCATCAGAGATATATGTGTGTGAACTTGGAGAAGATGAAGATCCAAGAAGTCTTGTAACTAGATTAGTTCTTGTATTTGTTGTGAGGAGAGTGATGTCCTAAGTGGTTAGGTTAGGACTTAGTCGAGTCTTTGTGTGAAGGCTTGGATCAAGAAAGGATCCAAGTGTGTCGTGTGTGAAGGCTTGGATCGGGAAAGGATGCAAGTGTGTCGTGTGTGAAAACTTGGATTGGGTGAAGATCCAAGTGTGTCTTAGTGTGAAGAATCTAGTGAACGGGAGTGCTTGTTCGCGTGAAGGCTTAGATCGTGTGTCGATCTAAGTGAGACAAGAGTGCTTGTTCGTATGGCCACGTGGGCCTTGGTGTAGATTGGTTCTAGCTAGGATTAGAACTCGACATTCCGCTTAGTGTCGTTAAACCTTGTGTAAGCTTGTGTACGGTTTGTTCCGCCTAAAGGAGCGTATTTGATACACGGGATTGAGCCCTCGAAACAGGTTTTACCTCTCAAGGGATCTTGAGAAGCTTGCAATCCCCGCCAGGCAGTGTACCTGATCGTTGTAGTATAGTATAGTGACAAGTACAGGGGGATTGATCATTTAACTCAGGAATAGTGTCGCTAGGATTAGAAAGCCTACTAAACTAGGTCTAGAGGTGAGGGATGATTCTTTTTGTATTTTTTATATTTTATAAAAGCAAGTAAAATCTCGGGTTTTGAAGGAGTGGGCGGAATTAGTTGCTAGTCAACTAACCCAATAAACTAAAGATGCAATCAAAATAAAATAAAAAAGAAATGAAATTAAACTAATGTGGTGGAAACAATAATGAGAAAAGCTGTGTTTACTTAGATTTCATTACTCCCTAGATATCTTTTACCGGTTGATTAGCTTGTTACAATTGCATGGATGACGGGTTATATTCCTTAATACTAGTCGTAGGGCCGTGTACAATATTCCCTAACTCTATAAGGGGCCTGTTTGGTACGCAGCTTTTATAGAGCTGATGAGGCGAAAAATGATCCGTTTTTAGGGGGTCATTTAAGCCCGAATCCGACTTTATTTGATCAAATATTGCCCTAAATCGTTCCTTTTGTGATTTTAGGTGTTTGGAGAGTGAATTCTGGAAAAGAAGCCATTTTGGACGTTTTTGGAGCATAAAAGTGAAGAAAACGGCAAAGTATCAATTTTCCATGCTGAAGACACTAGGTGACGGCGTCAAGAGTTGCGCCCTGACGGCGTCAGACATCAAGAATAAAACACCGTAGTTGATGACGGCGTCAAAGTACCAAGAATAAAATACCGTGGTTGGTGACGGCGTCACATAGGCCGTCATAAGTAGATCAAGACCGTCCGAGGAAGTATTTGGCGGCGAGGTGACGGTGTCACATGGTTGTCTTGACGTCGTCAGCCCAATTTTCCTATATATAGTTTTCTAGTTTTTTCATTAAAAAAGGAAGAGAAGTTTTGGTGAAACACTAAAGACGAATTTGGTGTATCTTTTACAGGTTTTCAAGGGTTCCAAACCCTTGATACCTTGCATTGTAATTGAGATAAGTGTTCTTCTAATTCAATCAATATGTCTATGTGTTGGTTGTCTATATCTTGTTCTTGTCTCAATTCCATTATGCTAGGCTAGATCTCTTTTGTGTTTGCTTAGATCTAATGAAACCTAGATGTTGATTATGTGTTGATTACTTGTTTATTCTTGTCTTGGATGAATGATTTTATATGTTAGGCTTAAGAAAACTGGCAGATCTCCAAATGGTAACATGCTTGAACGTCTTAAGAAACATGAACCGAGGCGTACTAGGTCTTTATTGGTTGTATTTAATGCATGAGCCACTGTTTACAATCCCTATAGTTGTGCTGGGTCATGGTGTAGGAGGAGATAAGAGCTCATAGAGTTGGGGAGTTATGTATGCCACCCCACGAATGGTATTAAGGAATACAATCCGTCATCCATACAAGTATAACAAGTAATTAACGTATAAAAGATATCTAGGGAGTAGTGAAGTCTAAGTAAACATAATTTCTCCAATTACTGCTCACAACTTTAGTATAATTAGTTTATTTTCATTTTTATTATTTTATTTTGATTGCATCTTAGTTTTGGGTTAGTTGAATAGCAACTAATTCCGCCCACTCTTCCAAAAACCCGAGATTTTACTTGCTTTCATAAAAATATAAAAACACAAAAATAATCATCCCTCACCTCTAGAACTAGTAATTAGGTTTTCTAATCCTAGCGACACTATTCCTAAGCTGAACGATCAATCCCCCGGTACTTGTCACTATACTATACTACAACGATCAGGTACACTGCCTGGTGGGGGTTGTAAGCTTCTCGAGATCCCTCGAGAGGTAAAGCCTGTTGCGATTCCCACGCATCAAGTTTTTGGCGCCGTTGCCGGGGAATAGTTATTGTCTAGGTTAGGATTTCTTTTTATTAGGTCTACTTGCTAGATTCCTTTCTAGTAAGATTTTATTTTTATTTTTTTAGGTCTTCTTTAGTCTATCTTATTTCTTCGTGCCTTTGTTCGTAACTCTTCACCGTCCACCATCATGGCAACCAACGAATTCTCCAACCTTAGGATCACTAGGAGTCGTAGCACCACTAAAGACCTTCTCTTGCCTTATGCAGAACCCGAAAGAGAAATGTGTAGGTTAAGACGAACTCACTCAACATCTGAACCATCCAGCATTGCTATCGACTTTGATGCACCTCTCTCTGAAGAAAATTCAGAAAATCACATCACAACCCCTAGCTCCCACAACGAGATGAATACCCCTATAATACCTCCTCCTAAGCGTCTCAAGGACTACTCTTCCCCAACTCCTCGTGGGTTTTCCAATGCCATTGTTTACCCAAACGAACACACCAACGAGGTCTTGCATGCAAATGATGTTTGGCTTGTCAAAAGTGTGTGTAAGTTCCACGGACTTGATGAAGAAAATCCAATCCAACACATCAAGGACTTCCTAAAAATAGTGGACACCATCCATACGGACGGGGCTACTAGAAACACATCCCGACTGCGATTCTTCCCTTTCACCTTATACGAAAAAGCCCAAGAATGGTATAACAAACTCCCTTCCGAATCTATTTTCACCTGGGAGCAACTCATATCCAAGTTCTATGAGAAGTTCTTTCCACCTGGAAAAACCTCAGCACTTAGAGATAGGATCCTTCGTTTCCGAAAGGGGAAGGATGAACCCTTACATAAATCGTGGACTAGATTCAAAGATTTAATAAGACAAGTTCCACATCATGGCATTGAACTTTGGCTCTTGGTCCAAATCTTTTACGAAAATATATCCTCTAATGACCGGAACGGAATTAACCAATCTAGGAAAGGAAGATTGGCCAATCTTAGTGCCGAGGAAGGATGGGACAGGATTGAAGAATATGCTCAAGACCAGGATGACACTTGGGATGAACCTGAGTCGACTGTCGGCATTTCTGGAACCACCTCGGATCGGTTGAGCAAAGTTCACAAAAGAATGGATCACCTAGATGGATCGCAACTACCTAAACTGCTGACGAATCCTTACTTGATCTGCGATTACTGTGGAGGCCCGCATGAGGTAGAGGAATGTGGAGGAGCAGCCACAACTGAACATGTGTGCTTGTCAGGAGGGGACATTTATGCTGATCCCTCCCTTTTGCCTTTCTACCAAAATGACGATTACACCCTTTGGGGAAATCTGGTAAAGAGAAAAGAAGGGGAGGAAGGCCCTGAATTCAAAATTAGGAGCAATTTCGAAAGTGACCTTGGTCACTTCACTTAAGAAAAAGATTTGCAAATGAAAGGGCTTAATGAGCTTTTCGACGAGTAGCAGGAGGGTATTGGAGAATTTTTCAACAAGCTTAACTCAGCCTTAGATCACCTCCAAACGCCGTTAGAAAGAAAAAAAGACCCCATGCTCGCGATAACCACACGAGCTGGAACGACAACCAAGGACCCTCCTTACCCAAACTCGTCCCCCTTCACCCTCGATCCAGACAAACCTGAGGAGGAGGAGCAGGATGTCGGCATTGGCACCCCAGACCAACCGCCCGTAACGATCCCTTCCCCATCGGCCTTGCCTAGCCAACCTGTGAGAATCCCATATCCGTCCCGATTAAGAAACCAGAAAACTGCGAATGATAACAAGAGGTTCTTGTCATACCTAAAAGACTCATTTGTCACTATACCTCTCCTTGATGCTTGCTATCACATGCCAAAGTATAGCACATACTTCAAAAAGCTTCTCGCTAACAGGAAGAAACTCGAGGGTCTGGTAACCCTGGGGGAAGAATGCTCAGTGGTAACCCATCGAGGGCTACCAAAGATGGTTGACGATCCGGGCAGCTTCACCTTGCCTTGCTCCATAGGACCTCTATCAATCAAGAATGCTCTTGCCGATTTGGGAGCAAGTATCAATCTCATGCCTCACTCTATGTTCCGTAAACTAGGATATTCTGGATTGAAGTCTACCCGTATGAACATCCAACTAGCCGATAGATCAGTCAAGTATCCCGTTGGGATATGTGAGAACGTGCTAGTCAAAGTTGGGAAATTCAAATTCCCGGTCGACTTCGTAATCCTGGATATGGAGGAGGACGACTTGGTACCTATCATCTTAGGAAGACCATTTCTTGCTACCGCTCGTGCAGTCATCGATGTCTACGATGGCAAATTGACCTTACGAGTAGGAGACGATAGCATAACCTTCGACATTAAGGATTCTATGGACCTCTCCCTCGAAGCATCCAACCGGCTCTACTTTATCGGGGAAGTAGATGAGCTCACAGATGTCATTGATAGTTGCATCGATGAACAAATCGATGAAGGCTGGCTACGGGACGAGAGTTTTCTGCCTTTGCTAGAGGTGGAAAAGACGGAGGATGTTAATGCAGTCTCCTTCTACCCCAGACAAGAGGCAACGGAGCATCTCGAGCTCCGAAAGCCCGAAAACAAGCTCAAACCTTCTATTATCGAGCCCCCTGATATGGATCTTAAAGAGCTTCCTAATCATCTGGAATATGCCTTTCTTCAGGGAGAAAGTCAACTCCCGGTGATCATAAATTCCTCCTTGGAACATGAACAAAAAGTTAAACTCTTAGAGGTCCTAAAGAAATACAAGGGGGTGCTTGCATGGAGTGTAGCCGACATTAAGGGGATTGACTCGACTTTTTGCACACATAAGATTCTCATGGAAGAAGATTATAAACCTACCGTGCAACCCCAAAGGCGCGTGAACCCTAACATTAAAGAAGTAGTGAAGAAAGAAGTCATAAAACTTTTAGATGCAGGATTGATTTACCCGATCTCGGATAGCCCCTGGGTCAGTCCTGTACAGGTTGTACCTAAAAAGGGTGGAATGACTGTAGTAAAAAATGACAAGGGTGAGATGGTACCCCAGAGAACTGTCACTGGATGGCGGGTATGCATTGACTATCGAAAGCTCAACGATGCCACGAGGAAAGATCACTTTCCCTTACCATTCATTGATCAGATGTTAGAGAGATTATCTGGACACGAGTACTATTGCTTCTTGGATGGATTCTCTGGATATTTTCAAATCCCCATAGCACCCGAGGACCAAGAAAAGACCACGTTTACTTGCCCCTATGGAACATTTGCCTACAAAAGGATGTCTTTTGGGCTATGTAATGCCCCCGCCACTTTCCAACGTTGCATGACCGCAATCTTTCACGAACTCATGGAAGACAGCATGGAAGTGTTCATGGATGACTTTTCAGTCTTCGGAAACTCCTTCGACCGCTGTCTTGCTAATTTAGAAAAGATGCTTAAACGTTGTGAGGAAACCAACTTGGTGTTAAACTGGGAAAAGTGTCATTTCATGGTAAAGGAAGGAATTGTGTTAGGGCATAAGATCTCAGGAAGTGGAATAGAGGTGGACCAAGCTAAAGTTGAAGCTATATCTAAGTTACCGTACCCCACGACCGTTAAGGCAATACACAGCTTTTTGGGGCACGCCGGATTTTATCGGAGATTCATCAAAGACTTCTCCAAAATTGCCCGGCCAATGACTCAATTGCTTGTGAAGGATGCTCCGTTCGATTTTTCCCAAGAATGCAAAGATGCTTTCGATCTCCTAAAAAGGGAACTCACTCAAGCTCCAATCATGATCACACCCAACTGGGAGTTACCATTTGAAATAATGTGTGACGCTAGCGACTTCGCTGTCGGGGCTGTATTAGGTCAGCGACGTGACAAGCTTTTCCAACCAATTTACTACGCTAGCAAAACCATGAATCCCGCCCAAGAGAACTACTCCACCACCGAAAAAGAATTATTAGCCGTAGTGTTTGCATTCGACAAATTCCGACAATATCTTGTCCTTTCAAAGACAGTCGTCTTCACTGACCACTCAGCTCTTAGATATCTGTTTGCGAAACAGGATGCCAAACCACGACTAATTCGGTGGATCTTGTTGTTACAAGAATTTGATGTTGAGATTCGTGATAAGAAGGGGGCAGAGAATCTAGCCGCCGATCATCTATCTCGCCTTGAAAACCCCTTGGATAAACACGATAGAAGTGAGATTAAGGATTCGTTTCCTGACGAACAACTGATGTCAATGCTTGATTTGGAGCCATGGTACGCCGACTTTGCCAATTACTTTGCAAGTAGATGTAGACTTGTTCCTGAACACCTGACTAAATACGAGAGGAAGAGGTTCTTTTCCCAGCTAAAATATTACTTCTGGGATGAACCATTTTTATTCCGAAGGTGTCCTGACCACATTATAAGGCGTTGTGTTTCGGAGAATGAGGCAGTAAAAATTATGAGGGAATGTCACTCCGGTCCCTCTGGAGGGCATCATGGGATAAACGTTACCGCCCGAAAGATTCTCGATGCAGGATTCTACTGGCCTACAATTTTCCGTGATGTAAAAGAGATGGTGCAGGCGTGTGATGCATGTCAACGGGCTGGAAATATATCACATAGGGATGAGGCACCTCAGAACTATATACAAGTTTGTGAGGTATTCGATGTTTGGGGGATTGACTTTATGGGACCCTTTCCGTCCTCAGGGGGGAACGAGTACATCTTAGTCACCATTGACTATGTTTCAAAATGGGTTGAAGCACAAGCCCTTAGGACTAATGATGCTATAGTAGTAATTCATTTCCTGAAAAAGCTTTTCGTAAGATTCGGGATTCCGAAAGCTCTCATCAGCGATAGGGGGACACATTTTTGCAACGCACAAATGGAAAAGGTCATGAAGAGGTATGGAGTACCCCATCGATTCTCCACCGCCTATCATCCACAGACCAATGGCCAAGTCGAAAACACCAATAGAGCTATTAAAAGAATACTTGAAAAAACGGTTAGTCAAAACAGAAAGGACTGGTCATTCAAACTCGACGAAGCCTTATGGGCATTCCGAACTGCTTACAAAACACCTATTGGAACGACCCCATTCCGCATGGTGTATGGTAAGGCATGTCACTTACCGGTAGAGTTAGAACACAAGGCTTATTGGGCGCTTAAGGCATGCAACTTAGATTACACAACTGCTGGGAATAATAGGTTTTTGCAATTACACGAGCTTGATGAGCTTAGACTAGAAGCATACGAATCCTCCATCACATATAAAGAGAGAGCTAAAAGATGGCATGATCAAAGAATTAAGAAACCCAAAGAATTTTCAGAAGGAGACAAGGTCCTATTATACAATTCTCGGTTGAGATTATTTCCAGGAAAACTTAAGTCTAGATGGTATGGGCCGTTCACGGTAAAGAATTCTTCTAAATTTGGAGCGGTAGTGTTAATTGATGACGAAGGTAGGGAATTCACGGTTAACATACAACGTGTAAAACATTACCAAGAAAATAACAATGAAATGATTAATGAGGAGGATGTAATGTTTGATGATGAGATCATGTGATAACCCATGACTTTGAGTCTAGCTACAAGACTCGTAAATAAAGAAAAGCGCTTCTTGGGAGGCAACCCATGTTTTGTGTGATTTTATTTGTTTGATAGTTATTTGCTTCCGTATGCATGTTTTATTTTTATTGTTGGGTGATCATGTTTCTCAATTAAAATGTGGAAATACTTTATTATGTTGTTTGGCCTAGTCTTAACTTCAACCTAAAGGTATTTTTGCAAAAGATAAGTGTAAGGGGAAACCCCAAATATGTTTTTAAGAAACAAACCGATCATGATTCTCCACAATATTAAATGAACATGTATATTCGTATTTGTTAGAGTCAAATGCTTGTATTGAGTCATAATGAAGTTTTGCAGGATTTTCCAGGAAGTAGGACAAAGTTTTTCCAGAAATTTTCCGGAAACTTAACATAAGAATTTCTGCAGGTCCATTCTGACGGCGTCAGAGTATTACTCTTGACGGCGTCAGGAGTTAAAATCTGGAAATTTTACCGGTTTTGTTTTTCTAACGGAGTCTTATGGTTTTTGTGAATTATTAAGTTTTATAATCTCCAGGAAATCTGCAAACTTCATTCCACAAGCATTATATCTTACTTTGTTTTCTAGGATTTAGTAACTTATATAGGATGCCGCCGATTTTACGCGAGGTTGTCTTGTCTACTGTTGTCAGGATTTACAAGTTATCTATGACAAGAAGATGATTTATATTCTGGAAGGGAAGCTTTGATTGTTCATTTTCTTGGAGGAAGATCTAACCTGGCCAACCTATAATCCATACCGAGCGAATCAGGGGAGTATTTGATTTCATTCTCTTTACTTTTTCACTTTTACATTCTTTACTTGAACATTGGGGACAATGTTCATCTTAAGTGTAAGGGGAGGGTAAAAAGATGATACCTTACATATGCACTTTCGCTTGAGTTTGTTTTGTTTGATAGTAGATGTGTAATAAAACTATTAGAAATACTTGTTAGTGTAATTTTAGCGCCAAATTTAAAATTTTTTACAACATTTAGGAGTGAAACTTTAGCCATAGCAAGCGTCTCATGGATAGGAGGTTGTATGACTAGCACATAACCGTATATTCAGAAAAATTTTCCACCCAAAAATGTGAGGTTCGCCTTTAGATTTGATAGGAAAAGCATTCATTATTGGTGCTTATGAGTGTACCGGTAGCATTTAGATTCTAGAACTTGCGTTAGTGATGCATCCCGAGACCGCTAGTGAGACTACATTCGTGTGGTAGGATTTACCACATGATAAGAGGCATTAGGATCACCCTTGTGTTAAACCCGTATCATAATTACTTGACCATTTAAGTCATATTACTTGGCTAGTTAAGTCAACTAATTTTTCCCACACCCTTAGCGTTGTACTCATTTTTAGTACACGAAACCCCTAGTACACCCCTCCGAGCCTATCTTTTCGTTTCTAACTTTAAGCATTTTACTTAAAGGAAGAATTTGTTACACCCCACTTAAATGTACACCCAAATCGCCTTAGCCTTCCGTGTATGCGCTCATTTTTAGTGCATTATTGTTATTTGTTAAACCCTAAGTTAACTTTCTAATTGATTACATGGTTGCTAAGTCGAGTCATATCCTTGTACATATTGTTTTGGGACGATTGGGACTCATGGGTAAGTACTTATTTTATGGAGTAATGGGGAAGAACATCATATTATTACCCCCATATGTACGGTAATCTTAAAAGTGCTCAAAGTGTTTTGATTTTCTTAATTCGAGTCATTAGATTAGTTAATTGTAAAGTATGTAAAGATTCAAGTGTAAGGGGAATGCTCATACCCCTATGATGTATTACTTTGGATGGTAGGGTAAGAGTGTATGCAAAAAAAAAAAAAAAAAAAAAAAAAAAAAAAGAAAAAAAAAAAAAAATCGAAAAAATCAAGAAAAAAAAAATAAAAAATAAAAAAAGAAAAAAAACATACGGACTACCATCCCGTTTTTATTCTATGTTCATTTTATGTTTTTGTTATTTTTCATTTGTTAGCTTAAGTCGAGTCTAGTCTTGGCTTAGCAACGCCATCTTGTACATGTAATTAACCAAGATTGTTAACTCGCCACCAGTAAAACTTCCTTTATCTAACAAAACCGTGTAATTCATATCCCTATACCTAACGTTACAACCCTTTAAAAGACCTCTTTGATAGTTTATCCTAGGTGCTTACGCCATGTGGTGGAGGTTTGATCCTTTCCCAAGCCTATGGTAATCTATTTTGCTATGACAGGTAGTGAGAGATATCTTCCATTTCCATAATGTTATATTACTTTATTACACCCGAGAGATGTGAGTATCTAAACACTATTTGTGAGGTGCTTGTGTATGACCTCCGTGCTTGTCTATTGGTCTTTAGTGGAACGATTATTTGTTGTAATTACTTTTATATTAGTGTTAAATGACCCCTAACTTGTCTTTTGAGTAGAATAAAAGCTCATTTGCTTGAGGACAAGCAAATCTCAAGTGTAAGGGTATATGATGAGGCGAAAAATGATCCGTTTTTAGGGGGTCATTTAAGCCCGAATCCGACTTTATTTGATCAAATATTGCCCTAAATCGTTCCTTTTGTGATTTTAGGTGTTTGGAGAGTGAATTCTGGAAAAGAAGCCATTTTGGACGTTTTTGGAGCATAAAAGTCAAGAAAACGGCAAAGTATCAATTTTCCATGCTGAAGACACTAGGTGACGGCGTCAAGAGTTGTGCCCTGACGGCATCAGACATCAAGAATAAAACACCGTAGTTGATGACGGCGTCAAAAGTCATCCTGACGGCGTCAAAGTACCAAGAATAAAATACCGTGGTTGGTGACGGCGTCACATAGGCCGTCATAAGTAGATCAAGACCGTCCGAGGAAGTATTTGGCGGCGAGGTGACGGCGTCACATGGTTGTCTTGACGCCGTCAGCCCAGTTTTCCTATATATAGTTTTCTAGTTTTTTCATTAAAAAAGGAAGAGAAGTTTTGGTGAAACCCTAAAGACGAATTTGGTGTATTTTTTACAGGTTTTCAAGGGTTCCAAACCCTTGATACCTTGCATTGTAATTGAGATAAGTGTTCTTCTAATTCAATCAATATGTCTATGTGTTGGTTGTCTATATCTTGTTCTTGTCTCAATTCCATTATGCTAGGCTAGATCTCTTTTGTGTTTGCTTAGATCTAATGAAACCTAGATGTTGATTATGTGTTGATTACTTGTTTATTCTTGTCTTGGATGAATGATTTTATATGTTAGGCTTAAGAAAACTGGCAGATCTCCAAATGGTAACATGCTTGAACGTCTTAAGAAACATGAACCAAGGCGTACTAGGTCTTTATTGGTTGTATTTAATGCATGAGCCACTGTTTACAATCCCTATAGTTGTGCTGGGTCATGGTGTAGGAGGAGATAAGAGCTCATAGAGTTGGGGAGTTATGTATGCCACCCCACGAATGGTATTAAGGAATACAATCCGTCATCCATACAAGTATAACAAGTAATTAACGTATAAAAGATATCTAGGGAGTAGTGAAGTCTAAGTAAACATAATTTCTCCAATTACTGCTCACAACTTTAGTATAATTAGTTTATTTTCATTTTTATTATTTTATTTTGGTTGCATCTTAGTTTTGGGTTAGTTGAATAGCAACTAATTCCGCCCACTCTTCCAAAAACCCGAGATTTTACTTGCTTTCATAAAAATATAAAAACACAAAAAATAATCATCCCTCACCTCTAGAACTAGTAATTAGGTTTTCTAATCCTAGCGACACTATTCCTAAGCTGAACGATCAATCCCCCGGTACTTGTCACTATACTATACTACAACGATCAGGTACACTGCCTGGTGGGGGTTGTAAGCTTCTCGAGATCCCTCGAGAGGTAAAGCCTGTTGCGATTCCCACGCATCAAGAGCTGTAAGCTTTTTGTTACAAAAATAATCTCCTACAAAACAAGTAGCTCCGTTTGGATGCATCAACTTTAAGCTTTTATTTTAAACAAGTAGCTCCAAAATGAAAAGTTGATGCATGAAGATTTTAAAAAAAAATTGGAGCTGTTAAAATATAGAATAACTATTAACAGCTTATAATTACATTTAACAGCTATATTACCAAACACTTTTATTTAAAAAAAAGATACAGCTTGTATCTCATGTTAACAGCTTTGCAGTTTACAGCTTACAGCTTACAGTTTACAGTTTACAGCATACAGCTTACAGCTAGTTTTGCCAATCATACAAAAGATCATACTTCACTCCTATGTCGAGCCGACTAAAAGCTCCTAACATGGGATCATTAGAATTCACTTATGCATTAAATACAACCAATAATCGTAGTACACCTCCGATCATGTTTCTTAAGACGTTCAAGCAAGTTACCAATGGAAGTCTGCCAGTTTTCTTAAGCCTAACATCGAATACAATCATCCACAACAATTATAAACAAACCATCAACCAATAATCAACATCTAGGTTTCACTACATCTAAGCAAACACAGTTAAAACCTATCCTAGCATGGTAAAAGAAAGACAAGCATAAGATAGAATCAAACAACACATAGACATATTTGCTAGTACTATTCGATATCGGGCAAATTATGGATTTGGTTTTCGGATGAGATGGTTTTACACACACAGGTTGTTGGTTAATTCACACACACAAGGAGTTTGGTTATTTTGTTCTTAAAGGTTTAAAAGGCTCGTATTTGTTTTTATTGAAGAATTGATTACGAAGAAGGTTGTTTATCTCTTATTTGAGATTGAAGTGAGGTTCACGAAGGCGTTTACTTATTTCATCATCAATATTCTGACTATTGATTGATGACTTGCTTGTTTTAATATGATTTATGATTGGGACTTGGTTTATCCAGTTTTCATAGGTCAAGGGGTGGATGGGCGAAGACCTAGTTAACTATCACTTAAAGGAGATACATTGTAGTACTCAGTGTCACACGAAGAAAGTCGATGTGAATAAATTCAAGAGATTACATAGAGATTTGTTTCAGCTACACCAAATTCTCTATATCATTCTTCAATCAACAATAGTGCAAGCTTAAGTAATGAGTTTGGGATATTTTACTTTGGTTTCAAGTTTGGTATATCAAGTTTTCTTCATCAGTAATCATTACATAGAGCCTACAGAATTGAAAGTTCAAGAGATGGTAAACATATTGGTTTCATGGGAAGCTTATTGATTAAATGTTTAACCATCTACATGCACCACTTGAGGGGAAGTTTCTATTGCATATATTCCCTATTTGTTGATAACAAATAGGGGAAGAGATGTGGTGGTTGCATGGAAAGCATGAATTAAGGGGAAGACAAGATTGTTTCATTCATGGTGAGATTGAATTATCTCAATTTCTCTACTTCGTCTAGGGAAGTTCGTACAAGATTCGTGGTTGTTTTGTCATCATCAAATAGGGGAAGATTGTTGGGTCTATTAGATTTGATGATACAAAACAAGAAAGAATGAAACAATAGGGACTTAATACGACAAGAAAAAATTCTAAAAAAGATGGAAAAGGACTTACTTGCAAAAGAAGATTTATATTTTAGTCCTTCGTAGTATTCTTGTAACCCTAATTCTATGTTATATAAACAGAATACAGGGCACAGGTTTTCATGTATCTTCCATTATGTAGTCATTAAAGGTGCGTGTGTGTAACCTAGACATAGGTTACTAACGTCTAGGGTTATAGTTGTTCGTATCCTTCAAGGTCTGAGGTGTCTTAGATCCATGTTATAGTTAGGTAACACGTTATTATTCAGATCAAATAATAATTGGAGGTGATTGGGAAAAACCTTGTTGTTAATAACTTTAATTTGTTTTATTCTGCTGCATGTTATTATCATTTTTATTGTTAAACCTAGATACTATGAGGTCTAAACAACTTCGAGCTACAACGATCCTACAAATTCGTCTTCAGATTCGAGAAACATAATGTTTTAAATGAGAAAGAATAAGATCCATAACTCGTTTCTAACATGGTCCTAGCAACAAAAGGAGCTGACAATAATCAATCATTAGTATCATTCAATGATAACTAGGAAAGTCAGTTAACCCAGGACTAACAAAAAAGAGAAAAAAAAAAGACTAACCATGAACTTATGGTTAAGACCTAAGTTAACTAGAAAATGATATGATCGTATCTTTCATTTTGACTAGTTGAATTATGAAGAAATCCCTTAGCTTATTTTTAAGGAATGAGATTCTCTCATTTCCTTTAACTCTAAGTTTGGATCTCTCTCTTTTCTCTTCTCCCTTTCTCGGCCGAACCACAAACACAAACTAACCTCCCTTTGTTTTCTTTTTCTTGGTTCCATTTTATCATTAGTGTTCATCTCTTGATCATAGAATTGTTGTGGTGTGGACTACCATCTCAAGATTCATCATAAGGTGTTGGTGTTTTATTAATAGAGGTTGACACTCTTTGATCAACAAGTGTTTTGTTCTTGGGGTAATTGTTGGAATTGGTTTTAAGTTAGAGATCCCGGTAACTAATTCACTACCTCTTCAAGAGATGTAAGTTCATCATTTTATGTTTATGTCATTTATGATTATGCTTTATTTAGGTTATGAACATGTTTATTATTAATGACATGACGCATGAAGATCTTATTTGAATTGTGTTAATAATTTAAATATGTATGCCATGCTTCAGCTCTTGTTATGTTAATTATGATTATCTAAATTATTCTAACATGTAATTCATAATTTTCATTATCAAGGAGATCGAACAACTAAACTATAGCCATGCAAAATGCTGAGGGAAGTTCTTGTATAGAAGTTAACTTGATTGAATACTTAAGCTAATATGCGGAATGTAAAAGCTTAACTTAAGAAGAATAATGATTCACTTTCAACGCTTCAATATTATTAATACGAGCACTCAACAATGCTAGGGTTTTACAACCTTGAAGTGAATAATAATACGTACATAAACTAACCCTAGGATCCTCCTTTTATAGACTAAGGAGTCCTACTAGGTTTACAATACCTTTCTCTACAAGATAAGTATATTCTAGATAAATATAATATTTACACAATCTATTTTATATTTATCTAAACCGTATACATCCTTATCCCATCAGCAGCAGATTCTGTCAGCAACATTTATCCTCAGCAGCACTTTGACATTAGCAGCAGAATCATTACTACTAGCAGCAGTTTCACTTAGCAGCAGTTTTACTCAGCAGCAGTTTCAGACCCAACAATCCTCCCCTAAACTTATTATTTATTTCTAAATAAGTAAGTTTCTTCTAAGCTCAATTAATCACTTGGAGGATGCTTCCAAACACTTCAAACCTTTAGAATTCATTTGATCAAATATCTTCTTATACTTTGTCAGCAAATTGAATGCTTGATCATCAGAATCATAATCTTTTTGCAGCTTAAGTGATTTATCACCATTAACCATCAGATTGACAATTTTCCAGTATCTAACCACTGGGTAATCCATTTCAGCTAGCATATACAAAGTAATTGGTCCAATATCCAACACATGAACTCCAGAGTCTTGAAAAAGTCTCCATCTTCTTACTTTGTAATCTACTATCTCTGTCCATTCAGAATCATCCATTGAAGGTTCAAACATAAGTTTAAGAGCTCTCCACATAACATTATCAAAAGAAGTTATGATGTGATCAATTTTATCTATCTCATACTTTTTACCATCAAACTTCTCAGCTCCAAACTTTGCCTTGTATAACTTCCACAAATCTTCAACATCCTCTCTATCAAAGTAATGTAGCATCTGTTGAAATCTAAGAAACATGTGAGTCTTACCATCAGATCTCTGGACATCATGAAATGCTCCAATATTAGTATCATATCCTGTAGTTACTTTGACAATAGGATATTTGACTCCTAATGGTTTAGCATCAACTACTTCAGGATCTTCCATCTTGCCAACCACAGTATACCCCTTCAATTTTTCTTTAAGATGCTCAGAAGGAATGTGATCAAGATCATGTTTAAACATATCTCCTTCAGGCATAGAACTGCTTCCTTCTCCAATCTTTCTCTTCTTCTTTGCAATTGACTTATGAATAACACCTTTTCTTTTATCACCTTGCACAGAAGAAGTAATCTTTGCTGCATCACTCTCAAGCTGTTCAACAACATTAGCTTCTTGAATTTGCTCTGCTTCAGCTATCTTTTCAGGTACCAACTTATTGTTCATCTGAGCAATTTGTTCCAAATCCTCAGCACATCCCATAGCATAAAAAGTATTTGTTCTCTTCTTTGTTTGTTGATACAAGTCAAAAACTTCTTTATCAGAATAAGATTTCAACTGCACCAATGTCCATCCACCCATATTCTTTAGATACCTTTCATATTCTTTCCTTTGCTGTTTAACAGTTGGACCTTTGAATATCTTTATCTTTCTTCTAGCAGCAGCATTTTCTTTTCTCTTCTTAGAAGTAAAGTCACTATACCAAGATTGCACATTAAAAGTTGGAACTTCATTATCTTCAATCTTGATCAGCTTATTTAGCTCAATATCAGCAGCAATTCTGATCTTCTCATCTACCCATTCATCATACCTTTTTAAGCCTTCAGCCTCCTTCTCAGCTAACTGTTGATCTTCCATATCAATCAATTCTTGTGCTTTAAGAGCAGCAGCTGTATCATGTTCAACTTGCAATGGCTTAGGCCAAGAATCAAAAGGTACATCAGTGAAATCAATCCCCTTATACATTATCCTTGGTGTTTCAACTTGCTTGCCCTTTCCTTTATCAGTAGAAGATGAAGAAATAACCTTCTTTTGTTGAGCAGCAGGTTCTTTAATAACAATCCCCTTTTCTGGTTTTCTAGATGCTGATGATTTGATTGTTGTTGTTGTAAGTTGTGGTAGTGAAGGAGTTGATAATGGAGTAGTCTTCTTGCTCAGCAATACCATGGCTTCAGCAGCAGCATTGTCACCAGACCCAGCAGCAGAGTCTTGTGCATCAGCAGATCTACTAGCAGCAGAGTTAGAAATTCCCTTAGCAGTCTTGTTTTTCTCCAAATCTCCCAACTTCATCAATGTTTCACCCATCAACCCTGTTGCCTTTACTAATTGCTCAGGCTCCAAAGTTGTAAGTTGTTCTACCACCTTCTCTTGAGTAGCAATTACCTCTTCCATAACAACCTCATTCCCTGATTTATCAGCAATCACAAACTCTTCAGCATCCTGAGGACTTTTAACATCCATATCACCAATCACTGGAACCTCCCCTGAAACCATTCCATCATTTAAACCAAGAGCACCATCAGACTTTTCCAAATTTGCCTCCCCTGAACCCATTGCCTCTTCATTCCTCCCCTGTTTGGAAGCATCATCATCCAAGTGAGTAGAGACATCAGGAGAACTAACAACCTGAGAAGTGCCCACTTTCTTCAATCTTTTCAAGGAGGTTGAAGATCTTGATTTCTGAAAGTTCTTAATCTGTTTTTGCAATTTGATGATAGTCTTGTCTTGATCAGCAACAACTGATGAAAGATTAAGAACTTTGTCTTCCAATGTGGTACATTTCAACTCCAAGTTGGTACAAGTAACCGTCAATTCCTGAATGAGTTTCATAATAGTCTCATCACTTCGACCTGTGTTACCTGGTCCGAGAGGTGAATCATGGACATTGTCATCATGTACAAGGTTTTCCATCAATTCATTGGTCACTGGTCTGTCCTCATCACTTCGACCTGTGTAACCTGGTCCGAGAGGTGAATCTTGGGACATAAACTCAGTATCAAACCTAGTTTGATCATCTGAGCCCCCTGTATTTGCCAGTTGGCTAGGGTTACCATCCTGAGAATTTAATTCAGAAGAATCATCATCTCTAGATGTTGCCTTGGTTTGGGTCTTAATGATGTTATCACTATCCTGCTCTGCTGCTAAGCTAGAAGCAGTAGTGACAGCCCTTACCAACATGTCCTCTCCATCACCTAGGACAGCCTCATCTGGTACAGCCATACTAACACTATCCTGAGGAAGATCAGTGTTCTTTTTGGTGTTCCTACGGGTATAGAGTATTTTTGGTTGTGTAGCAGATGCAGAAAAATTGGGTGTGTGATGGGATTCAGTGGGATTTCCTGATCCTTCACCCTGATTGTTTTGCACAAGTTGCACCATGGAAGGTGTAAGATGTGTGTTTTTGCCTGAAAAACCTTTTCCATGTTTAACCAAGAAAGTAAAAGTTTTAGAAACCAATTTTGGAGCATCATAGGTAGAAACATGGCCTCTAAACTTTGTAAGTTGTTTTAGAACAAAGAGTTGGATAAACCTTGGATAAAGCAAATAAGAACCAGACTCTTTAATAGTTTGAAACATTCCTTCCAAAATCATTCTTGAAAAATTGAATGGCTGACCTTTGCTTAAGCATACCATTGCAGAAGCAATAGTAGTACTAAACTCATGCCATCCAGAAGTTTTAGGACTCAAACAATGAAGAAGAAGATGTATCAAAAACTTGTATTGAGGACAGAGGAGAGATTTTTGAAATTTTAAATTTGTATGATTCCCCTCATACCCCAATTCTTTTAACCCAGAAAAAATAGCAGAATTAGCAAGACAAGTGGTCTCTGTTTCATCATTTAAGAGAAGAGTTTCTCTTATGGATGATTCAGTTACACGAACCTTTTGCCCATCTACTAAAGCACTAACATGTTTTTCCCCATTCATAGTTTTGATTTGAGCGGTAAGCCAAAACTGTTTGATGTGGGAAACAAATATAGTAGGATTCACAGTGAGTGCATACTTAAGAGAAGTAGCATTCAAAAATTTTACCATGTCTGTGAGTTCTTCATTAATGGATTCTGCATCAAGAACGACCACACTGTTGTGTTGCTTTGCCCAGGTACGAACGCACTCCATGAATTAGGGTTTAGGGAAATTGGGAATTATTGACTTTGAGAGAGATGGAGATTTAGGGTTTGTGATAACTTCAATTTGAAATATGAGAAAACCAATTAGGAAGATCAATTAGGTTTTAACCTGATTAAAGAAGTTACACATCCCACCCTCACACTTTCAACCGTAGCAGCACAATAACACTAGCAGCAGAGTGATAAAACTAGCAGCAGAGTGAAATAATCCAGCAGCAGAGTTGACTAAATAAGCTTGGTCAAAAAGTCAAGAATCTTCAGCATTTAATGTGATGATAAACCGTAATCTCTATAAAAACGGACCAAATCTTTTCCCTAATTTATCACAATCAAACCCTAATCGCAATCAAAACGCCAATCAACCAAATCAAATCTTCACTTAACCCAAATCAAATCAACTAATCATGAAATCAACCCCCGAAATCATCAATATCTCTTCTGATTCATCATCCGAAGATGAGAACCCCTTTGAAACTTATGTACCGCCATTCCGTCCTCCTCATGCTGGTTGTAGAACCAAGGAACAGGCAAAGAAGAGAAAACATGATCTTCCGGTGTTCAAGGATCTCCTCAATTTGAATCAAACCCCAAGCACTTCCAGGGGTAAAGCTGTGATGTCCCCAAAATCTCCATCGTCTTCAGAATCATCAGAAGACACAGCTTGGATCCCTGTCAGGCAACCATCCCCAAGAGAGCTTGTTTCCCCTTTCATCTACACATCATCAGATGAGGATGAGCCTCCAAATGAACCACCTTCCACTCCTGAGAGGCCTCAGTCATCAAGGCCACGACCAAAGAAATCCACCAAGGCAAAGAAGACAAGAAAGACAAACTCTCCTCTTCCAAAAGAAAGAAAGATTGTTCTTGGACTGCCATGCCCTAGAAAGTAGTGGTTGTAGTCATCTGATGTTCTTGCACACTTTTATAGTTTCAGAAGTAGTTTTTGTAATCTCTTTTGATGTATAAACTTCTGAATTGAATGAATGATAAGTGTGCTTCTTTTGTTGTCTGAATATTGTTATTTGCAAATCATCATCTAGACTTATTCCTGCACAATATTAGACCAAACACCACAAAGCAAACAAACATATGTACTAGCAGTAGAGTTAGAAATAGCAGCATAGTACATTCCATCACAAACATATGATAAGCAGCAGAGTAACAAGCAGCACAATGCCTTTTACATACTTGTACAAAAACAAAGAGATAAGTTTTTCAAAGATTTATCATACCAATGTTTGCAATTAAAAATTGAAACCTCCCCACATCAAAATGTTTAATGAGAAGATCAGCAACATTGTTATCAGTATGAACTTTAACAATTTGGATCAACTTCTTTTCATAGCAATCCCTGATAAAGTGATGTCTTATCTCAATGTGTTTTGTTTTAGAATGAAAAACAGGATTTTTAATTATGCAAAGTGTGCTGTTGTTATCAATATGAATTTTGGTATTCATGAAATTGTACCCATAATCCAATAATTGATTCTGCATCCATAACACTTGTCCACAACAACTTGAAGCAGCCACATACTCAGCTTCAATTGTAGAATTAGCCACCACTGTTTGCTTCTTGCATTGCCATGACACCAATCTGCTTCCTAGAAATTGACAACCCCCAGTTGTAGACTTTCTATCCAAAGAAGCTCCAGCATAGTCACTATCTGAATAGGAGACCAAATCAAATGGTGAATCCTTAGGATACCAAAGGCCCAATTTAGGTTGACGCCTCAGATATCTAAAAATTCTCTTTACTGCATTGAGATGTGATTCCTTGGGACACACTTGAAATCTTGCACAGGCACACACAGCAAACATGATATCAGGCCTTGATGCTGTAAGATACATCAATGATCCAATCATAGACCTGTACAAGTGTATATCCACTTCCTTTCCATATTCATCCTTCAGCAATGGTTTATTGGTTTCCATGGTAGTCTTGGCAGGTTTAGCATCTTCAAATCCAAACTTCTTCAAAATATCATTGACATACTTATCCTGACTGATAAATATACCATTTTCTTTCTGTGTAACTTGCAGACCTAAGAAGAAGGTGAGTTCTCCCATTGAACTCATAGCAAACTTGTCCTTCATAAGCTTCTCAAAACTGACACACATAGCTTTGTTTGTTGACCCAAAGATGATGTCATCTACATAAATTTGAACTAGCAAAATATCATCCTTTTGTCTTTTGAGAAACAGAGTTTTATCAATCTTTCCTCTGCTAAACCCAGATTCTAGCAAGAATGTTGACAAAGTGTCATACCAAGCTCTAGGAGCTTGATGTAAGCCATACATTGCTCTATTTACCTTGTAAACTTTGTCAGGATGATCAGGGTCTTCAAAGCCTGGTGGTTGAGACACATAAACCTTTTCTGTAATGGTCCCATACAGAAAGGCACTTTTTACATCCATTTGATACACTACAAAATCTTTGTATGAAGCATAAGCCAAGAATAATCTAATTGCTTCTATTCTTGCCACTGGAGCAAATACTTCATCATAATCAAGACCTTCTTGTTGTGTATATCCCTGTGCTACTAACCTTGCTTTATTTCTTATGACAATTCCTCTCTCATCTCTTTTGCATCTGAAAACCCATTTAGTGCCAATCACTCTTTTTCCATTGGGCAGATCAACCAAGGTCCAAACTTCTTGCAGCTTAAATTGTAAAAGCTCATCTTGCATTGCTTCCACCCAACTTGCTTCTTGTAAGGCTTTGTAAGTGTTTTTGGGTTAAATTTGAGAAAGAAAACATGCAAACAGGCAATTTTGAAGATCTTTATGACTATTTCTTTGATGCAGAGATCTGGCAAAGAAACTTTGATGTTGAAGATCTTTCAATGCTTTAGTCATCTGCCTAGTTTGAATAGATGATTGTGGATCACTTAAAATTTGATCTTTGGGATGATCCTTGTGTACTCTTGTGGTAGTTGTGGGACTAACAGGAATATTGAGTTCCAAATTAGTAAAGTCTGCAGCAGCTCCAAATAACTGACCATCAAGTGCATCATCATCTGTGTCATAATAAATATTCTCAAGAGGAGGCATATTTGGATCATCAGGATAGATAGAATCAGCAATAGGTCTATCCTGAGAGTCCAAATTTGGAAACATTGAAGTAGCAGTAGAGTTAGTAGGCTTGGAAGCAGAATGTGGTGGAGCAGTAGTTGTAACTTTTGGCCTAGCAGTAGAGTCTGCTGAGTCAGCAGCAGAGTCTTTTGACTTTGTAGGAGAGACATCAACAACTATTTTGGGATCCACATTTGTTTCTTTTTCTGCTTCAATAGGAATTTCAATATCTTCTTCAGTTTCCTTAGTTTTCTCTTGAGTAACCACATCATCTTTAGGACCTAGATCAGTCTGAGAGGGTAGTAGAGTAGGACCAACCTTTAGTTTCTCAAACAAAACAAATTCTTCTTGTGGTTTGTCAACACTAGCAATAACTGGTACATAGTTCATTGTTTTGGTAAGCATATCCACATTAAACAGCCATTCTGGTCCTTTTCCTTCAGGATTAGATGTGTTCTCAGAAAACTTGATATGCAAAGTCTCCTCTACATGTTTGGTCCTCTTATTGTATACTCTGAAAGCTTTACTAATCACAGAGTAACCAAGCAAATTTCCTTCATCAGCTTTTTCATCAAATTTGCCTAGCTGATCCTTAGTGTTTAAAATAGTAACAGGACATCCAAATGGTTTGAGAAAATCAATCAGTGGCTTCTTTCCATGAAATAACTCATATGGAGTCTTATTATGAGGCTTGACTACCTTACTTCTGTTCTGCACAAAGCATGCAGTGTTCACAGCTTCAGCCCAAAAAGGAATAGGTAGTTTTGAATCAGATAACATTGTTCTTGCAGCCTCAATAAGTGTCCTGTTTCTTCTTTCTGCAACACCATTCTGTTGTGGAGTTCTTGCTACACTGTACTGTCTTAGAATTCCTTTCCCCACACAGAATTGATTCATCACACTATTCTTGAACTCAGTACCATTGTCACATCTGATTATCTTCACCTTGTGATTGTACAGGTTTTCAACTCTTGTAATAAATGCCTTGAGTATTTCTGGAGTTTCATCTTTAGTAGCAAGAAATAATACCTAAGTAAACCTGCTAAAGTCATCAGTGACAACAAGACAATATGACTTCTTGTTCAAGCTTTTGACAAATACAGGCCCAAATAAGTCCATATGCAATAGATGTAGTGGCTCAGTATTTGTGTTCACAGTCTTGGACTTGAATGAAACTCTGTGTTGTTTACCCTTTTGACATGCAACACAAATTTCACAATTCTCAAAAGTCTTTGTAGGCATTCCTCTGACCAGATTTCCTTTTACCAATTTGTTCATGGTCTTGTAGTTCAGATGTCCCAATCTCCTATGCCATAATTTGGACTCATCAATAGTGGCCTTTGCAATTAGACAAGTCAAAGCCCTCTTAGGAACAATGTTCTTAATATGGTCACTGTATATATTCTCATTTCTAGGGACCTTCAAAAGTACAGATTTGTCATCTGGCAATTGATAGTCAGGAGAAAAGATCATACACTCAGTGTCTGTAAAAAGAACAAAGTTCTTTTTGTCACACATTTGTGAGACACTAAAAAGGTTAAACTTAAGTCCTTTCACAAGAAACACCTTCTCAAAGTCCAAATTTCCAGTTTTAAGAGTTCCTCTTCCAACAATCTTTCCACCTTTTGGATCATTCCCAAAAGCAACATAACCACCATCAAAAGCCTCAAAGTCTTCAAGTTGAGACTCATCTCCTGTCATGTGACCAGAACATCCACTGTCAACAATAACCATATCCTTAAGCTCATCCAGTAGATTGACCTGCACATGAAAAGTAGAGACATTAGTTCCTCTTGACGACCCAAGCCATTACTGACTTGGATCTGCCCTGTGCATCAACATAATCAAATTTCTTTAAATCACTTGATGCACTGCTATCCTTGGAAACAGAATTTGAAACATTTGTTTTTGGTTTCCAAGTCCAGCAAGCTGAGGCCTTAACAGCATAAAAGTGATTTCCAACAACTGTGTTTGTTAAAACTTTTGGCCCAGAAGTAGAAAGTTTTGTACTAGCAGCAGAGTGCATACTGGCAGCAGAATGCTTACTAGCAGTAGAGCCAGTAGAAGAACTAGTTGTTGATTTGAAAACACCATTTGATTTAGCAGCATAAATAGATCTAGTAGCACCAGATCTCAACAAAACAGCTCTTGGAACCATGTTTCTATTAGGATGTGGGTGAGTTTGTTTAGTTACATATTTGTGATTCACCCTAGTGTATTGATTCCAAACAGGCTTTTGGTGTTCAGGGCATCTAACAATCAAGTGGTCAAAGCTACCACACTTATAACAAGCCTTCTTTTGTAATTGAAACTGATTACCTAATCTGTGTGAAACTAGGTTGTTGAAGTTTCTCTGGTTACCCCTAGGCTTATTATTGAACCTTTCCATCTGTTCTCTAGGTACCTCATTGTACTCTACCATTTTCCTAGAGAAGTTATTTCCTAACACAGGTTTGACAAACTTAACCTGTTCAATTTTAGGTTTAAACTTTGTAGGAATTTCTTCCTTTTTCACACTTTGTTCTTGTTTAACCTGTTCCTCATCACTTTCACTATCAGAATACCAATCTTCTATAATAGGAGCTTCAGGAAATTTTCTAGCCTCAACCTTAGGTGTCTCATTAACACTTGTGCTACATTTACCTACAGGTTTTTCAATATTTAGCTCACTAATGAAGGATAGTTCTTTTCCTGGTGGAGCAAAAGCACTTTTGGCTGGAGGAGCCACTTCATTATACCAAATTCCACTACCTTTTCTCATCAAGTTATTCTCTATAGATTTATGAACCAAATCAGAAGCATATTGTTGCTTTTGTACTCTTACTACATGTTTATCTTTTTCAGCAAGAGCTTCCTCCTTTTCTTTTTCAGCTTCTTCTAACTTATTTTTAAGAACTTCTGCTTCACTGTTTTTCTTAAAAATTTCAATATCTCTGAGATTAAGTTGATCTACATATTCCTTCTCACACTCTTTGAGATATTCTAACCTCCTTTCAACATTTTGAATACCTACTTTGTAACCTAAGTTATCAAGTTTTAGGTGTTCAATTTCTCTATTTAGACTCTCATTCCTAGACTTAAGTTCTTCTAGAGTGTCAGCACAAGATTTAAAAGAACACACAGATGAGTCTGAATCATTTGATACCTCAGAGTCAGAGCCTGATGATGAACCATAGGCCATAAGTGCAAAGTTCTGCACCTTGGGTTGAGCAACAGCTACCAAAGAGAAATTTGGTTCTTCTTCAGCCATATCACTCCAATCATAATCTCCCAGTCCATCACAAGACACCAGTGCAGTCTTTGATTCTTCAGTAACCTTCTTTGTAGCATCAGCATTCTTCTTTGGAGCTCTACACTCCCTGGCAAAATGTCCCTTCTTGTTGCAATTGTAGCATTCTATCTTTGATTTGTCAAAGCCTGGACTGTCCTTAGCCTTATACTTGACTTCTTTTCCAGTCTTCTTCAAAAACTTTCTTGCCCTCAAGGTCAACATAGCCATTTGCCATTTAAGATCAATTTCTTCAAGATCATCAGGATCAATATAATCCAAGTCTTGATTAAGGACATGTGACCTTATAGTAGTAGTAAGCTCAGCCAAGAATGCACACAAAGCAATATCACTGGTAGAAATCTTATCATTTGAACTAGCAGCAGATCCATCAGCAGCAGATACTCCATAAGCAGTAGAATGAGCAGCAGAGTGAGATTCTTGAAATCCTTTTCCTTTAGAGGATACAAAGGCAAGATTTTGAGTACCAGAAGATGAAGTAGAAGAGGTAGATAGTTCTGATTCATACACTCTTAAATTGTTATAGAGACTCTCCAACTTCATAGTTTCAAAATCAGGCTTATTCCTCCACACAACTGTATGCATACTCCATTCAGGTGCAAGACTTCTAAGAAACTTTAGATTTACATCTTCTTGTGGAACCACATATCCAACAAGCTTTAGATGACTAACAAGTTGGTTTAGCCTGTTGTATGTGTCAATTATCTTCTCTCCACTTTCAGAAGTAAAATTCTCAAACTGATGCTTCAGCATGTTTTTCCTGGATTTCTTAGTAGCATCATTCCCTCCAAACCTGAATTCAACAGCATCCATCAATTCTTTTCCAGATTCACAGTCATCAAAATCCATTTGGAATTCATTAGGTATTCCCATTAAGAGAATACTATGTGCTTTGATTTCCATCTTCCTTACTACATTAGCTTCAGCAGACTTAATTGGTATCTCTTTCCCATCAGCACTCTTCTCAGGTGTAGAGTCACCATTGACAATCACATTCCACATGTTGAAATCAATCATGCGAATGTACTGTCTGATCCTTCTCTTCCAAAGCTCATACTCAGAAGGATTCAGCATGGGTACCCTTGAAGCAGTCACCATATGAGTTTCATCACCCATCGTAGCAATAGATTTGGAACAGCAAACTTTTAAGAAACAAAATCTTCTTGTTAATAACTTCTAGATCACAAGCTCTGATACCACTTGTTGATCCCAGTTGAGCTTAAACGATCTTGTATAGAAGTTAACTTGATTGAATACTTAAGCTAATATGCGGAATGTAAAAGCTTAACTTAAGAAGAATAATGATTCACTTTCAACACTTCAATATTATTAATACGAGCACTCAACAATGCTAGGGTTTTACAACCTTGAAGTGAATAATAATACGTACATAAACTAACCCTAGGATCCTCCTTTTATAGACTAAGGAGTCCTACTAGGTTTACAATACCTTTCTCTACAAGATAAGTATATTCTAGATAAATATAATATTTACACAATCTATTTTATATTTATCTAAACCGTATACATCCTTATCCCATCAGCAGCAGATTCTGTCAGCAACATTTATCCTCAGCAGCACTTTGACATTAGCAGCAGAATCATTACTACTAGCAGCAGTTTCACTTAGCAGCAGTTTTACTCAGCAGCAGTTTCAGACCCAACATACTTTTTATTACTGTGCAGTTTCTTTTATATTTTTGGGTAAAATAATATCAGATACAATTAAGAATACAAAATGTCCATTAAATGTAGATTGCAGTATTCAATAAAGGTAAATACACTTCTATTTCTACACATTCGCTTATAAAAACTTTCAACTGTAGGTATACCAATCCCTTATAATTCTAAAGGTAAAATCTACATGGTTTATTCTTTCCAAATGACATTACCATCAAGGCTAAATTCCCAATCTTCATCAAGTTCAGATGTTGATAGAAGTCGTATGAAATTGAATTCGACATCATAACAAGAGAGTTCGTCTTGCAGAGAAGAGGTATGTCACGATATTGATGAGAAAAGTAGCCCAAGAAGAAAAAATGTGTGCATTAAATGCTGAGATTAACAACTGAAAAGGAACGTTGAAGAAAGAAAGAGACATTGAGGACTATATAACTAAAATTCTTTGAGGTTGTAGCGTTTTATTTCGAATGCTGGTTTCAAATGTTTTTAGTTTAAATTAGCGTATTTTTCTTATCTAGTGTTTGTGCTTAATAAACTTATATGATTCATGCAATCGTAGTTGAGCATCTCGGAGATAACGAATGAGATGATTGGTTGCTTGCATTGAAAAGTAGGAAAACCTCGGTTGGGGAACACAAAACCCAAATCAAACACATGATACAGGTGCTTGCATTAAAAAGTTGGATAAAAAAGGGTACACGTGTCCGAAAGATGGAAATTTTGGTGGGAACACATGATCCCATGTATGACACTGCGATTTTGCATCCTTGACCTCGTCTTTTTATCTAGCATTCATGTATAAACAACTGTAGTTGAATCATCTTCTTTATAAACGTGTGACTTCATCCACGATGCTTTACACAAAAGATGTAATCAAGATGAATAAATGGATGTGGGTGGTTATGGTTGATAAACAACCATATGCTCTAATAAGGATGGTTTGTTCAAGTTCACACACTTGGTTCATGCAAAGAGGCTTGACCAGGTGTTCGACGCCCCTGCATCTTGTAGGTGATTTGAGACACTTCATACACCAGGCAAACATTTATAACAGACTGTTGGTATTTTAGAAACAAAGTACCACCCATATAGTATTTTAGCTGTTACCGCAACCTTCTTGGAAACGTCAAAAAACTTCGACAGTTGGAAAACCAGTCGTCAAAGTTCTCGGATTTCATTAAACTTTGTCAGTTAACTTTCGTAAAATGGTAAATATAAAATAGCCAGAAATATTATAAGTAGAGTTTAAGATGGTGTTTGTAAATAAAGAGAGTTTAAAAGGGATAAATTGAAGTACAAAAGTACATATTTTGATTTTTGATACACGTACTAAAAAAAGTTTCAATAATTTGAACGTCATTACCTAAGAGATAAATAATTGAGTGATCTTGCTAAAATTCGTCTCAACATCTCAATTTATAATAAAATTCGTTATTTATTGAAAGTAGCTAACAAATATAGATAGCAAACTAGCTAATTTCAGTTAATGGGAACCATCGTCACCTGTAATAAATTCTTTTGTTTTAACCAAAACCTATTTGCCTATTCGGACCATTTTCGCCTAATTTTTGCCACCTCTACAAATAAAATAACGACACACCCTCTAGAAAATAGTCACAATAATTCATATTTTAACTCCTCCAACCAAAATGTAAATTAATAAAGTTATTTAATGTAGAACGAAAAAAAAAAAAAAACAAAAACAAAAACAAAAACAAAAAACAAAAAATAAAACAAAACAAAAAAAACAAAACAAAACCAAAAACACAAAAAAAAAAAAAAAAAAAAAAAAAAAAAAAAAAAAAAACAAAACAAAAAACAAAAACAAAACAAAAAAACAAAAAACAAAAACAAAAAACAAAAACAAAAACTAAAAAAAAAAAAAAAACTTTGAAGAAAAAATTACAAACGAAGTGTTGTCGTATTGCAAGTATTTCTATCCCCAACCCATGTTTTACGGCACTGATTATTGCAACTTTACCGTAAGTTTAAGGGACCGAGAGGTTAACATGCACATGCTAAGTGACATTTGTATTAACCTTCAAGTCAAACTATCCTACTAATTATATCATTTTCTAAACCCGTGAATGATGCTAAAAGCCTAAAATCAAAATCTTTTTAACTTTTTACTTGATCCATACAAAGATGAATTAGTTAACTCAATTATCAAACTTTGTGAACTTCATGAAGAATCACGAAGAAGTGGTAATCTTAAGGAACTCATATGGCATCAAGTGTTTTCCTATAGATCACTTGTAGCTATGGAATAGAACCATTTTATTGCAACTTGTGAAGCATTTATCTTACATATCTATACTACATATAAAAGAAAAATGATTAATGTGAAATGTTGAAAATTTTATATTAGGTAAGAAAAAACTTAAAACACCATAATAAAGGAAATGTTGAAACTAAAAAAAGAAATGTTTAAACATATATTTCAAAAGGAGACTATTAATACACATAAAAAATCGGGTTAACCTGGGTTGACTCGGTTTAATTTGACCCGTTTTTTCAACGCAACCCGCCGGGTTGACTCTATTTAAATTGACACGTTTTTCGACCGGAAATGTTCAACTAGTTGAACAACCCGGATCGAAACGGGTTTCAAAACATTATGTTTAATCCCCAAATACTCAAACTTTTATTGTTTTTTGTTTATAACCCATAAACTAATCTTTTACAACTAAAATTATTTGTCGTTATAAAATTTCGTTGCTATGCACGGATACTCGTCTAGTATAACAAATAAAGGGAAACAAATCAATCAACCCAATTGGAACCTACACATTCATAACCCATACTACATATTAAGCATGGATGTCATTGTTGAATTGTTCAAAATTTAGCATAATATAATTACTAAACTACCCCGTTGGTTTATATTGAGATTAGTATATTACACAGCAAAAGTCATTCAATGTTTTGATATAGGGTATATTTTGGCACGGAACAGTGTGGAGTTTTTAAGAGCGGTGAGCGATGGGCATTTTGATTTTTAGTAATCGTTTGGCAAATGAGTTGTGAGCTTTGCTATTTTTTAAGAATGCTCATTTTTCAAATGTTTCATTTAATAAGCGGTGAGATGTGGATACTACTTATAGCTCACTGCTACTTTTAACAAACACACCCATAGTTTCCTAAAATTTCACATCTTTTGCATTTCTATCATATTAGATGTATATAGATATTATTCAAAATCACTTGTTATTTCCTTGCTTGAACAATAATAAAAATATCGCATAGCAACAAATATGTTTGAATAAAATATAGATGAAGACATAAGAATTTCGAATTTCTACATGAAGAACATTTGATTCATCAACAAAGCTTTCATGTATATAAAATAACAATACAAGATGGAAAACTCAAAATCTAAAGAAATGATAACATTAAAAAAGATAGAAAAGATAGGAAAACTCAAAATCTAGAAAAACAATAACAAGAATTCTTATGTCTTCATAGCAAGAAGAAGAAGATAACTGAAATTTAATACGAAGAATTAAAGGGTTCATAAATACAGGGGATGATATGATTTATAGAGTAAAAAACCCTAATATATCTCTCTTTTATGCAAACCTTACACTTTTAATAAGAGGTTAAGTCTAATTTTATTAACTTAAGTGTAAAATTCTCAAATTCTATAATTTTAATATATTTATATGTTTAACAAAAAGCTCACATACTTTAATCTTTTCTATAAACAACAACTACTACTGTTGTTATTATTATTAAATTAATCGTAATGCTAAAAACACTATTAACGTAAGTATATAACCGAAATTAAATATAACATGTATAAACATTTGTATTCAATGAATTGGAATTATGTTAAAGTATCAAATTAAACTAAACAATAAGAGTATTAAACAAAATTGATCATATTTTCAAACCCGAGCAAATATAGTTGAATATAATTATTAGTTATAGTCATTGTCCGAACCTAATCCGAATTTAATAACTCGTGCGTACACAAGTTAAAAAATAGAATACGACTAACGATAAATAATTTAATTGTAATATAAAAAATCTATCAATACATGAGATTATAAGTATCAACGTGACTTATGGTATACACTTCATAGCTAAAAGTATACTACAGTTACACTAAAATTCAAATTGCTGATAGTAATCAACCATATAATAATACTACGTTTTCTCTACTATAATGATGTGTTTCTTTTTATTGTTTCTCGTTGCACCTAATCTAACATTTTATAGCAATAAGCCAACAATGTACGAGAAACTACTGGGTAGAGATGGAAATTACAGTCCAAACTTTCATTTTTCTTTAGGGGAGAGAGAGAGAGAGAGAGAGAGAGAGAGAGAGAGAGAGAGAGAGAGAGAGAGAGAGAGAGAGAGAGAGAGAGGGGAAAATAATAATAATAATAATAATAATAATAATAATAATAATAATAATTATATTGTTTAAAGTGTTTGGAATGTGGGCTGAAATTGGTAGGCCAAATAACAAAATCACCCTGCTAGTTAAAATGGGCTACAATATTACTAGAAAGATAAGAGATAACCGGAGTAGTGTCACGGGCCATAAATGGACACAAAGCCCTATATGCAAATATTATTTATGATGCATGAAGTGTGGAAAACCATTATGGATATTTTCTTATTTTATAATAAAATTAATAAATAAAACTTCAACACATATATTATTTTTAATTTCTTACTATCATAGCAGAAAAACATTTATGATCGTTTTTAACTTACTAGTACCGGTTATTTATTAAATTTTTAGAAAACTTAATAAAAATCAATTGGTGCTTGATCAAGCTAAAAATTTGTAATTTAATTTCAAATTTGTTCAACATGTTATGATATCTTCCTAGATATTTAGCGTAGATCTTTTCAGGATTTTTGCGAAGGATGTGTTGATAATGTAAATACTATTATAATGATCTTTCATTTTAGGTTTCTTAAAACTCTGATCGGGAGCATGCATGATTTAGTCATTAGATTATATATAACAACAAGCCATTGCAAGTTGATGCGACCGAGAGGATTCTTGCGACAACAACCAACTTGGCAAGGTGAGATGCCCAAGAGAGGAAATGACTTTGTTAGGCCTTCATTTGGGGTTCTATATATGCTTTTAATGCATATGTGTTGTTTTAGATGTTATTTTGCTTTTTGCATAGTTGTACAAACAAACACAGCATTATGTTCTTCTTTGCTTGACCATCTCATGCACAAACAACCTTCAGATGCACATATCTTGGTATGCAATTAGATATACTAAATTCTTGCAATAAAGTTGATGCAATGTAATTGTGTCACAGCATATATCTTGGTCCGCAATGTCGTATAACAACAAAAACAAAGGTCAAAAAGTTCCGCCGCAATGCGGCGGGCGCCATCTACCTTGTTACTTTTAACCAACAAGCTGCATACTTATAAAATGGCTTGAAAGACACATAAAACAATATTTTTATTGACTTAAACTCAATAAATAAATTTTAAACAAACGGAAAAAGCATATTCACAAGAATCAAATAATACTTTAGCATATGCTATCATTACACATTTTTAAACGAAAATTAAGGGTGCGTTTGGTATGGTGGCATGAATGACAATGGGTATGAGTTTGATAGTAGTGGTGGGTCCCTCACCTATGAAAGATCAATAGTTAGCTCTTTTGATATATATGAAGTATGGATTATATATATCATTCATTACCATAGACTCTCTAATCTTAAATAAACACCTTTAATCACTATTATAGTTATAGTTCCATTCTCATAGTGGGATACCCAACGCACCCTAATTACTTACACAAAATAACCAAAACAAATCAACATACTCAAAAAATAAAATAACCGCAAAAGGACATATAAATAAAGTGTTGATGTGTATGTGTGACACCGTTCAAGAGCTATACCCAATGGCCAAATTTAAAATAATAATGCATGGTTCTTAAGATTTCGGTCATTATTTTAAAATCTTACAACTTTTTATGATATAATAAGCAAAAATACTTGATTTATATACGATTTTTACACGACTCCATTTATTCTACAAGCGTAAAATCTCAATCTTGATCATAGAATTGTAATATCTTGATTCATTTTTTCCTCGAACCATAAGCTAAAAAATTATAAAATTTTGGGTTAGGTTTTATAAAATTTTAAAAGCAAACGTTAAATTGGTTAGTCGTTATACGCTTTCTTTTTTCTTAAACACTTAAATAGGTTAAATTGGCAACGCCCCAAGGATCGGCTCGATTCACCATGGACCGGCCAACCCAAACTTAAACCAGTTAATATACTATAAATCCAACGAAAAAAGGGCTAAACAAATATGAAATCGGATATTAACACCACTGGACGCCTAGTCCAATGGTTAGGGCGTTGGTTTTTGAAGCAAAAGACCCGAGGTCGAGCCTTTCCTCTAATTTATTAAAAAATAATTAAAAAAAATGCACCATTAGTCCTGAGGACTAACGATGCAAATATTTACTCTTGCATTAAAAGATAACGGAGAAATAATTTACACCGTTAGTCGTCATTGATATATGGTGGTTGACTTTGCTAACGGAGAGATATATAATGCGTGACTTTATTAACAGAATGATGTTTATTTGCCAAAAAAAATAAATAATCACAAAGGTGTATTGCGTGATACTGGGCAAAACATATGGGTGTATTTTAGACTTTACTCTTTTATTTTTGTGCAATAATAGTAATAATTAAAATATGAGTATCTTTAAACATATAATTTACCAAACTACCTTAACCTAAATAATAATTGCACAAAAATAAAAAACTATAACACCATTATTAAACATTTAGTTGTGATACATTAAAATTGAATTAACCTGTAGCTAGATACCATTTCTTGATGATGAAAACGTATGAATGTAATTCTTGTCGTGTTTGGGTTGGTAGCTAGACGAGTCAAGATCACCCTTTCGAGCACGAATTCAAGTAGACGAGTCAGTCGTATCAACCGTGTGACAACCTTGGCAAATCACACATCAGCTGTAGTTCAAAGAGATGTTGGCTTCATAAGATAACATTAAACGCGTTTTGAGACCAATCGTGAGCATATCTGTGGAAAACTAGAAGAGGGGTTGAATAGTTTTACGTTAATTTTTTTATTAAAACTTTGTTTTCAAAAACTTCGATTCTAGTTTATGTGAAATTCAACACTTGCACTATATGAACAATTTAATCTTAACAAACTAAGCAAATATAATGTAAATATGAAAGTAATGAAAAGATAGAGTTTGAAAGATCAAACCACAACACAAGGATTTATAGTGGTTCGGCTACGAAGCTCCTCTTCGCCCTACTCCACTCCCCGAGTCTCTTACTCGAGAGTTTTCTTCACTATGTCAACAAACTCCCTTGTGGCGAAGAAACCTTATACAACTTTTGCTTACACCAATTTACGACACTAAGCTAAATGTCGAGTTCTAATAGTAGATAGAACCAATCTCACAACTTCTTCACGACTTGGCACGCCTTCTTCATGACTTGTACACACCACTACTACTTCACAACTTCTCACTACTTCACTACTTTTTCTTCACACCACTACTTCTACTATACTTAATTACACACCCACCTAAATCTACTTATTACAAGCACTACACAACTTTACAATTAATTTCACAAGCTGCACAACCAATCTTCAATACTTCTTGATTTGAAATGGAAGGAGTATTCTTCTCTTGCACTTTTGAATGATGAGGGATTGGATCACTTGAAACAAGAACTTATAATCTTATGATCAAAGGATTTAGGAAGATGATTTGAGAGGATTTGGACAGAAAGTTTTAGTGCAAAAGGTAAGGTAAAAATGCAGAAATGGACCAGTATTTATAGGCAAAGAAACCTGGTCATAGGAGCGTGCCGACCCCCTTAAATGGTGGCCGGCCCCTTAAAATTAAGGGGGCCACCCCTTATAATTAAGGGGGCCGACCTCATGTAACGGCCAGTTTCTTTGTCTTTTTCTGGGGAAAGTTTATTTGGTGAAAATCTAACTGATTTTGGTTAAAATTTTGAATTCATATATTTATTATGAATTAAATATTTTCTTTTAATTACCAAAAGTGTTTTTCTAAATATATAAAATGTTTATATCATTTTATAAACTTTGCAATAATTAAATAAACCTTCCTTTGATCATAAAATGTATTAGGTAATTGTTTATTTATAACTTAAGTGATTTAGTTGGATGGAATGATATTTTATAACTAAATACTTGTTTACGTAATGATTTTACGTTTAATGATTTAACATTTTGTAATCGTCAAAACGCAGGGATATCGAGAAATATTAATAACGTTTTTATGCATTATTTATATCAACAATATTTTACGAGAACTCGGCAGGTAAGCATGCTCATATGAGAGTAGTATCAGTTTGGGTGACTTGCTAGGAAGTCTTCACATGAGGTCCAGAAAAACAAAATCGTAAACCTGCGCACAAAGCAAACAACATTGTGATATTAAGTAAGCGCGTTGTTACAAACCCTAACCCGCTTATATACACGACCAAGTTTCTTGTTTATCTAATCAAGTTAATATGATAAACAGCTTACACGAGTAAACTTATCGAGAGTTCAACCCATTCGACCAATATAACACTTTAAACCGTTATATGTTACTTTTGTTTTCTTAAATACTTTAATAGGTTAGAGTCGCACGTTTAACCCACTCTTACTCAAGCACGACCTATCTACTAGTGTGGAAATCGATCAATGCAAACTGTTAGGATATGAAGATCAAAAGTACTTCTGAAGATCAAAGTACTGCTTGTGTCAAAGTACTGCGTATGTTGAAAAGTCAAAGTACTGCTCGTGCATGAAGAAAGTTAAAGTACTTCTATGATAACTGTTATGCAATATCGTGAAAGGATTGTAATGCAAAGTTATTAGAATATTCTAGAATTAGATTAGTATTAGTTTACTTGTCAGTCAAGTATTGTAAACCGACTTAAGGTTTTCCTTATGCCTATAAAAGGAGCCTTAGGATGGTATTAGACATATGCTTATGCTTATCAGTACGAATACTTTAGAATACGATTAAAGAGTTGTTAGGGTTGTTAGTGCATCTGTATAAGAAAGCGGTTTCAAAGTTTGGTTTAATATAATCATTGAAAGTTATTCTTCTTAGATTTGTTTTAGTAGATTCCGCATACTTGATACGTGGGGATCGCACCCTCGTAACAGGTTTTACCTCTCAAGGGATCTCGAGAAGCTTACAACCCCCACCAGGCAGTGTACCTGATCGTTGTAGTATAGTATAGTGACAAGTACCGGGTGATTGATCGTTCAACTCAGGAATAGTGTCGCTAGGATTAGAAAGCCTAATAAACTAGGTCTAGAGGTAAGGGATGATTCTTTTTGTATTTTTATATTTTTATGAAAGCAATTAAAATCTCGGGTTTTGAAGGAGTGGGCGGAATTAGTTGCTAGCCAACTAACCCAATTAATCTAAAGATGCAATCAAAATAAAATACAAAAATGAAAATAAACTATTATACTAATGTGGTGGAAACAATAATGAGGAAAGTTGTGTTTACTTAGATTTCATTACTCCCTAGATATCTTTTACAGGCTGATTAGCTTGTTACAATTGTATGGATGATGGGTCATATTCCTTAATACTACTCGTAGGGCCGTGTACAATATTCCCTAACTCTATAGGATCCTACTTCACTCCTATGTCGAGCCGTGAGAAACTCCTAACATGGGATCATTAGAATTCTCCTACGCATTAAATACAACCAAAAATTGTAGTACACCTCCGATCATGTTTCTTAAGACGTTCAAGCAAGTTACCAATGGAAGTATGCCAGTTTTCTTAAGCCTAACATCGAATACAATCATCTGTAACAATTATAAACAAACAATCAACCCATAATTAACATCTAGGTTTCACTACATCTAAGCAAACACAATAAAGATCTAGCCTAGCATGTTAATAAAAGACAAGCGTAAGATATAATCAAACAACACATAGACATATTGAATGATTTGAATGAATACTTATCTTTAATTGAACATGAAAGAATCAAGGGGTTGAAACCCTTGAAAAGCTGATAAAATTCAGACTAGGGTTTATTCCCTCAAAGTTGCACACTAATGAATGAAATTTGGAAAACTATATATGGATTATACATCGTGACGGCGTCATGTGTAAGATCGTGATGCCGTCAACTCGCCGCCATGATAAAATCGTATTGCGTAAATCTGTTTGTGACGCCGTCATGTGTAGAAATACTCTAGGCCGCCACTAATGTTTGGACCCTGACGGCCTTGGTAACGCCGTCAGTTCCTAGGCTTAAAAACTCTCTGGATCGTCACGTGTATTTTCCACTTCCACCTCTCCTGTAACTCTTGACGCCATAATGTACAAAGGCTTGATGCCGTCAGGTACTGTTCCAAGCAAGGACATTTGAGATTTTGCCGTTTTCTTCACTTTTATGCTTCAAAAACGTCCAAAATGCTTCCTTTTCCAGATTTATCCTCAAAAGTACCTAAAATGACAAAATGAACGATTTAGGGCAATATTTGATCAAATAATCTCGAATTCAGGCTTAAATGACCCCTTAAAAGCGGTACACTTTTCGCCTCATCAAATACCCTTACACTTGAGATTTGCTTGTCCTCAAGCAAATGCACTTTTATTCTAATCAAAAGACAAGTTAGGGGTCATTTAACACTAATATAAAAGTAATTACAACAAATAATCATTTCACTAAAAACCAAAGACAAGCACGGAGGTCATACACTAGCACCTCACAAATAGTGTTTAGATACTCACATCTCTCGGGTGTAATAAAGTATATATCACAATAAGGAAATGGAAAACATCTCTCACTACCTGTCATAGCAAATAGATTACCATAGGCTTGGGAAAGGATCAAACCTCCACCACTTGGCGTAAGCACCTAGGATAAACTATCAAAAAGGTCTTTTAAAGGGTTATAACGTTAGGTGTAGGGATATGGAATGCACGGTTTTGTTGGATAAAGGCAATATTTACTGTGGCGAGTTAACATCTTGGTTAATTACATGTACAATATGGCGTTGCTAAGCCAAGACTCGACTCGACTTAAGCTAACTAATTAAAAATAACAAAAACATAAAACAAACATAGAATGAAACGTGATGGTAGTCCGTATGTTTTTTCTCTTTTCTTTTTCTATTTTTTTTTCTTTTTTCTTGATTTTTGGATTTTTTTATTTTTTTTATTTTTTTATTTTTTGTGCATACACTCTTGCCCTACCATCCAAAATAATACATCATAGGGAATGTACATTCCCCTTACACTTGAAATTTTACATACTTTACAATAAACTACTCTAATGACTCGAATCAAGATAATCAAAACACTTGGAGTACTTTTTAAGATTAATGCACATATGGGGGTAATATGTGATGTTCTTCCCCATTACTCTATAACACAAGTACTTTACCCACAAGTCCCAACCGTCCCAAAACAATAGGTACAAGATATGACTCGACTTAGCAACCATGTAATCAATTAGATAATTAACTAAGGGTTTAATCATGTAACAATAATGCACTAAAGATGAGTGCATACACGGAAGGCTAAGGCGATTTGGTTGCACATTTGGGTGGGTTGTAACAAATTCTTCCTTTAAGTAAGAAGCTTAAAGTTAGAAACGAAAAGATAGGCTTGGCGGGGTGTACTAGGGGTTTCGTGTACTAAATATGAGTACAACGCTAAGGTGTGGGAAAATTAATTGACTTTACTAGTCAAGTAATATGACTTAAATGGTCAAGTAATTATGATACGGGTTTAAACACAAGGGTTATCCTAATGCCTCTTATCATGTAGTAAATCCTACTACACGAATGTAGTCTCACTAGCGGTCTCGGGATGCATCACTAACGCAAGTTCTAGAATCTAAATGCTACCGGTACACTCATAAGCACTAATAATGAATGCTTTTCCTATCAAATCTAAAGGCGAACCTCACATATTTGGGTGGAAAATTTTTCTGAATGGTACGGTTTTATGCTAGTCATACAACTCCTATCCATGAGACGCTTGTTAAGGCTAAAGTTTCACTCCTAGATGTTGTAAAAAAATTTAAATTTGGCGCTAAAATTACACTAACAAGTATTTCTCTTAGTTTTATTACACACCCACCATCAAACAAACAAACTCAAGTGCAATAGTATCCTATAAGGTATCATCATTTACCCTCCCCTTACAATTAGGATCAACATTGTCCCCAATGTTTGATGAGTGCTCAAACCCTCATCATTTTTGTCGTATTTAAACTGCCAAAACATACAAAAACAATCAAAAAGTCATCAAAATAGTTAAATTATCCCAGGGATTGTGTTTTATATGTTTTAAATGCAAAATAAGCAAAAACAAATGAAAAATGATTAAAGTTTGCAATATTGGCAGTTTCAGTCCCCCAAGTTTCAAAACCTGTCAAAAATAGTCCTTAAGCATTTATTTTGAAAGAAAAGTCAACCCAAGTCTTTTGAAAGTCAATAATCATAAAATAAGATACTTGGGTCATAAGTTTCATAAGTTGACATGTTTGGTCCTTAAAATTCTAATTTGGCAAAAACAGTCCCTGGGAATTTTGAAAATTGGAAAAAGTGAGATTTGGTCCTTATGTTAATGGTACTTGGCATGATTGGTCCTTGGTAACACTTTGGGGAATGTACAACTTCAGCCCTCATCTTTTGAAAAATTACAAAAATGGTCCTTGTGATAACTCCTAAAACCAACCGGACCCTTTTGTTATTTTTAAGCCAAATCCATTACCAAACCAATCCCAAGCCCAACCAAACCAAACCCCACGGCCCATCACCACATCCCAGGCCCTACTTCCCTTTTAATATTAAAAGCCACAGGGTCAAACGGTCAACTCCACCCCTAACCCCAATCTTCCCCTCAAAACCAGGAACGATGTCTCCCCCCCTCCACCTTTTCACCACATTAGCCCCCCACAATTAATGATCCTCACCAACCAAACCAACCCCCACCATCACCTCATTAAATGCCCTTACCCGTCCCACTAATCTTGCCATTTTAATATTGGCGGGAAAAACTCAATCTACGGTCAAGATGAAGCATAGATCAAATTGACAGTGGGGATTTGGTCATTGGTCAACAGAGAGCCCATTGTGAGTGCAAAAAGTGCACAGAAGCTCAGAGGAGAGGGGAAGGCTTTTGTTTTCATTATTTTTAGTATAAGTAGTAGCTTTGTAAGCCTCATAAGGCGTGTAGAAAAGTAATTTTAGTTGTTTTAGTATCTATTTACCTTTTGTAATCTGTTTTTAAATTAATGAAAATTCTCTTTTAAGTTATTTCTCATTTTCAAATTTTCAAGCCTTGTGTAAGAATTTCAAATGTTTGTTTGAGCTTAACTAGTTAATCTCAGTTGTTTGCACAATCATTTAAGCTTATGTATAAGTTTGTTTGAGCTTAACTAGTTAATCTCAGTTGTTTGCACAATCATTTAAGCTTATGTATAAGTTTCTCAAAGTGTTAAAAACCTTTAAATCAGTCTAAGTACCTAAACTCAAAAATACAAAAAAAAAAAAAAAAAAAAAAAAAAAGAAAACAAATCACTTAGAAATAAAAAAATACAAAAAGAAGGAAGAAGAAGCTGGAGCACTGTTTATCCTGGATGGCAGTGGGTTAGTGGTTTCATGGGAAGCCTATAGGTGTGTTCTAATGGTCCTAGTTGATGGTTTTTAGCTTGGAATGCATTTTGTAAGCAAAACTCTCATGTTACCATTTTACTATAGAACTGCTAACTAGTGCTTACTTGTGTGTTTTCTGTGGTTAATTAGTGTACCTAGTTAATTTACTGCTTGAAAATTGAGTAGTTGTTTATTGCTTTCCATTGTTGCTCTTATTTTCATCTCAACTGCCTTTCTTAGTATTCTAGTAATCTTTGTTGATTGTTGTTATCACTTGTGATTTTTGGCTCATTTTAGCTTATTATGTCATTGTACAAGCTTATGTTTTAGTCTCATGGTCTAAACATCCAATTTGTTTCAAAAATCACATTCATAGTCTAATAAAGGGGTGTTTGGTTAAATCTGTCCAAGTGGACTAGAGGTTGTTTATGTGGCTATTGTTTGTTTGTGCAAGTCACATTAGGTTCTGTTGTAACACTCAAGTCATAAAAACCAAGGGTCTTTTGATTGAAAGTCAAATTCCATTGTAAAATTTCTTATGTTGTTCACTGTTAAGTAGTTTATCAGCATAATCATTCAAATTTGTTCACTAGGGGTTAAGATTACTTGGATCAGTTGTATTTCAGCTTATTTTGTCATAATCAATCAGTAAAATAGCTTAGAAATTCATTAAAGTCAACTGAGAAGCAAAATTGGAAAAAGTCAAAATTGCCTTTTGTGAAAAATCCATTTCTTGGAGGAATTTTATAGAATTTTGTGTTAAGATTGAAGGTTTGAAATTTCTTGGGTGTAAAGTGTATCAGCTGAACTATATGATCCCATGCATGGCTTAATTTTGTGAATTTTGCACAAGCTCAAAGTGAGCTACAGGGGATGGTGCTCCCCTTTGCACTTCCAGAGTCCCTAGTGGACCCCACAGGTCCTCAAAGGTGCCTCTTTGGCCCTGTTTGGACTGTTTAGTGTTGGAATTGCTTATTGCTTATATTTGTGCTTATTTCTTGTGAGTATTTGTTCCATTTGGCTTATTTTGAGTAGTTGTAAATCTGTTTCAAGCTTGTTTGTATTTATAACATCATTTGGTAACTTTTGCTTGTCAATCAAACTCCTAATAAGCTAAAAATCTCATCTGTCAAATCAATAAGCTCACCATATAGCTTATTTTTTATTCATAGAAAAGTTACCTTCACAAAAGTTGCTCATAAATAATCAATAAACATTTGTGAAACAGAAAAGTCCCAAAAAGCTCAACTTGTTGGAAGTGATAGCTTCCATTTAAGCCAATTGGCTTATTTCATCAGCTTATTTATAAGCTAATCTCATTTTTATATTTTTCCTAGGCTTCTGGTAGTTAAAAATAATTTTAGTAATTTTCTCAGATTTTTCTTTCATTATTTGGTATTTTTCTTAATTTAATTTAGTTTTTAATAATTAATAAATAGTTAATAATTATTAATAATTAATTAAAAAGTATTAAAAATTTATTTTCGATTTTAAAATTAGTTTTATATTATTTTAGATTTTTATAAGTTTAAACTTTATTTTTCTAGGTTAATTTCATAATTATTTGTATTTTAGGTTAATTTACTTAATTAAAATTAAATAGGAAAATAGTATTTAATTAATAATAATTAATATAATAGTGTAAAAATTAATTTTAATTTTCCAAAAATTTTCTTTAATCATTAGGTTTGTAAAAATATCATTTTCATAGCCGTAGCATTTTTAGATAATCAATTTCACTTTTTATCACGTACGTCAGTTCACGTTTTTAATCAAAACATACGTTTTTAGGTTTTAGCTCTTTTCCTCTTAATCTTAATTCACGTAATCAATCACATAGCTTTCCTAAGCTATTTTTTTTTAATAATTCTCATAAAAACCCCTTTCCTGTGAAAAATCACCCGATCACAAAGCACGTTCAGATACAATTCACACCTCGTCGGGGTATAACGACCCGGTGATTTCCTATATTACCCGAAGATTGACTCTAGGCTATTTGACTTTGTTGACCATTTCTTGGTCAATACAAGTTGACTGTTTAGGGCAAATCAAAATTTGGCGCCGCTGCCGGGGAGGTGTGCGCGTTTCTGTAGCGTCTTTTGAGATTAGTGTTATTTCACCATCATCACTGTTGAAATACCATCATTTTTGTAAATTTTGAAAGCAAAACACAAAAAAAAGTCATTAACACTTTTTCTAAAGTGTTAAAACACCAAAAAAATTAAAAATAACAAAACAGATCGTAACGTTTTCTGAATCGGGTTTCTTTTAAGGTGATTCTTAAAGAGATACGATTTTAGATTACGAGACGATACCAAAAATATTGTCCAAAAGTTTTTCACCCATACCCAAAACCCAAAAACATCCGTCTTTTCTTGTGAATAATAATCATACATAAAAATAAACCGTCGCAAACCTAGACAGAACACCTACCAACTGGGGGTGTGGACATAATAAGTTCCCAAACCAAAGATTTAAAACTTGCCTTTGTATCCCTGTGAGTGGTGTACCTTTCTTAAAGAAGCCACTTGCTTGTGATTATTGGTTTAAGTTCACTGTGGATTTCCCTCGATTTTGTTTTGATTGGTTTTATCCTTAGTGCATGCGCACTCGTTCTTCAAGGCCCACTAGCCCATTACGTGAGCTTGTTAGGAAACCTCGAAGACCTCGTAGACGTTCAACACCAACAGTCGGATCTGAGATCCGTACTGTTGCCACATCCACTGTCACCATGGCGGAAGACCGCCCCATGTGTGAGCTTCTCCAAGCACCCATCGAGGGTTACAGAGATGCCATTGTTGTTCCAGCCATCGTGGCTGATAATCTTGAGCTCAAAACCGGGTTACTCAATCTTGTAACCTCAAGTCCATTCTATGGTTTTGAGTGGGACGATCCTCATGCTCACATTCGATGGTTCAATAAAATCACATCGACCATCAAGTACAAGAATGTCCCTTGTGAAGCAATCAAACTTCTTCTCTTCCCATTCTCCCTCGAGGGACAAGCCCGGATTTGGCTTGAAAAACAACCTCCTCGATCTATTGAGACATGGGAAGATCTTGTCAAAAAATTTGTGAATGAATTCTTCCCACCTTCCAAGACCACGAGTCTTAAGAACAAAATCACCAAGTTCACTCAGAAATATGATGAATCTTTTGGTGAAGCGTGGGATCGTTTCAAAGAATTACTTTGCAAGTGTCCACATCATGGTTTCTCAGAGTTGATGCGACTCGATACTTTTTACAATGGCGTGAGCCAGGCTGATCAGGATTCTCTCAATGCCTCCGCGGGAGGTAATTTCTTGAGTAGAACCACAAAAGAAGCTTTGCAAATCATAGAAAACAAGTCCAAGGTCCGCTCTACACGAAGCAAGCCGATTGTTTCTCAAATCAATGCGGGTCCTTCCACTTCATCTTCTGTGAGTCAATCTAGCATGGATGCCAAGATTGACAAGCTCACTGAAGCGATTCAAGCTTTGGTTCTCGCCCAAATAAAGAAAGTTTCATTTCCACAACATCCTCCACCTGCTGAGGTTAAAAAAGTTGAAGTCTCTGTGACTTGTGGTGGGCCGCATGCCTACTACAATTGCACAGCTACTGATGGTACTCCATATAAAGCTCATGCTGTAGCCGGGTCCCAAAATCAAGGAGGCAATCAATACCGCCCTCCGATGGACCCGAACTATCATCCTCACCATTATCCTGGACCTCCCGGTTTTAATCAAAACCAAAATGTCCAAAACCGTGGCCATAATCAAAATAGAGTGAACCAAGGTTTTCAAAACCAAGGTAACTTCAATCAGGGTCAAGGTTTTCAAAATCAAAACCAAGGTTTCCAAAATCAAGGTTTCCAACATCAAAATCAAGGAAACTTTAACCGGAACCAAGGTCAGGGTAATTTCAATCCTGGGAATTTTCATGGAAACAACCACCAGAATCAAGGGAATTTCCAACATCAAAACCAAGGAAATTTCAACCAAGGTCCCAACCAAAACAATCGAGCTCAAAATTTCAATAATCCACCTCAAGCTATTGTTCCTACTGGGCCTTCATCTGATGAGTTGTTAAAGCAATTCATGAAATCGCAAGAAGAGATGAACAAGTTGTTGGTTAGCCAGATTTCTGAAATTAAGAAGTCTTTAAATGATCGACCCACGGGCTCAGGTACTACTTTACCGAGCAACACGATCGCTAACCCGAGGGGCGATGCTAGGGCGATCACAACAAGAAGTGGTGCTTCATATGATGAACCCGCGATTCCTACTACCTCTTCTTCCTCTCCTCCAAAGGTAGTGGAACGTGAACCTGAGGTGACAAAGGACAAGGTGCAAACTCCTAGCTCACGAAGTACAGCACACGTCCAACCTCAGGTTATTCTAGAAACCAGATGTAAGCCTGGAGTTGTCTTTAAACCACCAGAAACTCCAGTGGACAACCCTAAATCCAAAACTTCTATTCCTTATCCATCACGTCTCTATGAACAAAAGCTCCGCGAAAAGGCTAGTCACCAAATGGATAAATTTTTCCAAATCTTCCAAGATTTGCACTTTGACATTAGCTTCGCGGACGCTATTCTCTTGATGCCCAAGTTTGCATCAACAATTAAGAATCTGTTAAGTAATAAGGAAAAACTCTTTGAGATGGCTAGAACTCCGTTGAATGAAAACTGCTCAGCAGTTCTTTTAAAAAAGCTTCCCAAAAAGCTTAGAGACCCCGAGAAATTTCTCATTCCTTGTACTTTTCCGGGTATGGTTGAATGCTTCGCCTTGGCCGATCTAGGTGCTAGCATTAACCTGATGCCATATTTTGTGTGGAAGAAACTATCTCTTCCCGAACTTACTCCCACGTGCATGACTTTAGAGCTTGCCGATCGTTCAATATCACGTCCTCTCGGCATTGCCGAGGATGTGTTCGTTAAAGTGGGAAAGTTCCATTTTCTGGCAGATTTTGTGATTGTTGACTTTGATGCTGATTCGAGGGTCCCTCTCATTCTTGGAAGGGGATTCCTTAGAACTGGGCGTGCTCTTATCGATGTATTTGAGCAAGAGATCACATTGCGTATTGGAACGGAAGCCATCACCTTCAACCTAAATCAAACTTCGAGATACTCCTCCAATTATGACTCTGAATCAGTGAACCAAATAGATGTCATCGATGTTGCTGCTGAGGAGTATGCTCAAGAGGTTTTAGGTTTCATTGATGATTCTTCGAGTGAAAACCTCACTCAATCTTCTCATCCCATCATTGCCAATTCTTCTCCTTCCCTCACTCCATTTGAGGGAAGTGACTTCGTCTTAGAAGAAATTGAGGCCTTTCTCAAAAGTGATTTGATTCCCGATGGAATCGATAACCAAGAGATTGACCCCGAGAGGGATATTCTCCTACTTGAGAAATTATTAAACGAAGATCCCTCTCCTCTTCCTGTTCTACCACAAACTCTTCATAAGGAGGAAGTAAAAAATGTTGAGAAAACTGATGACTTCCCAGAGGTTGAACTTAAGGACTTGCCGCCTCATCTTGAATATGCATTTCTGGAGGGTGATGATAAATTACCCGTCATAATTGCCAAAGATTTAAGTGTTGAGGAAAAGGCTGCTCTAATAAAGGTTCTGAAGTCACATAAACAAGCAATTGCTTGGCGACTCTCCGACATCAAGGGCATTGACCCTGAATTTTGTACCCACAAGATTTTAATGGAGGATGACTTCAAACCAGCAGTCCAACAACAAAGAAGGGTGAATCCAAAAATTCATGAGGTTATCAAACAAGAAGTTTTAAAACTTCTTGATGCCGGATTGATTTACCCTATCTCGGACAGTCCTTGGGTTAGCCCAATACATTGTGTTCCAAAAAAGGGTGGCATTACTGTTGTCACAAACGAGGAAAATGAGTTGATTCCAACTCGATTGGTTACGGGTTGGCGTGTCTGTATTGACTATCGCAAGTTAAATGACGCCACCCAAAAAGATCATTTTCCTCTGCCCTTTATGGATCAGATGCTCGAGAGATTAGCGGGGAATGAGTATTATTGCTTCCTCGATGGTTTCTCGGGTTACTTTCAGATTCCCATTGATCCGCAAGATCAAGAAAGACCACTTTCACGTGCCCCTATGGAACTTTTGCATATAAACGTATGCCATTTGGTCTATGTAATGCTCTAGGCACGTTTCAAAGATGTATGATGGCCATATTTTCTGACATGATCAGGAAAACTATGAAGGTCTTTATGGACGATTTTTCGGTCATTGGGGATTCGTTTCAATCATGTCTCTCCCATTTAGACAACATGCTCAAACGTTGTGAAGACACAAAGTTGTGTCTAAATTGGGAGAAGAGTCACTTTATGGTCAAAGAGGGCATTGTCCTCGGCCATAAAATTTCAAAGAACGGGATTGAGGTTGACAAAGCCAAAGTGGATGTCATCGCAAAATTACCTCATCCCACTACCGTCAAGGGTATTAGGAGCTTTTTGGGTCATGCCGGTTTCTATCGTAGGTTTATTCAAGATTTTTCTAAAATCGCCCGGCCTATGACCCATCTCTTCGAGAAGGATGCTCCTTTTATCTTCTCTCCCGAGTGCATCGAGGCTTTTGAAACATTAAAGAAAAAGCTTACTGAGGCACCGATTCTTGTTGCCCCCGATTGGGACTTGCCCTTTGAACTCATGTGTGATGCGAGTGATTATGCAATAGGGGCAGTCTTGGGGCAACGCAAATCTAAACACTTTCAGCCCATACACTATACAAGCAAGACAATGACCGAAGCTCAAAGTCATTACACCACCACTGAAAAAGAATTATTAGCTGTGGTGTATGCCTTTGAAAAATTCCGGCCATACTTGATATTGACCAAAAGCATAGTGTATACGGATCACTCGGCTTTGAAGTATCTCTTTGCAAAACAAGATGCAAAGCCGAGACTACTCCGTTGGGTTCTCCTCTTGCAAGAATTTGATATCATTATTCGTGATAAAAAAAGGTGATGAGAACCTAGCTGCTGATCATCTCTCCCGTTTGGAAAACCCCCACCAAGATGTCTTCGAGAGGAAAGAAATTAATGAAACCTTCCCTCTTGAGACACCTAATGCGGTTACCTTTCTTGGAGACTCTATTTCCCCATGGTTTGCCGATTTTGCAAACTAACTTGCGGGTAACTTTGTGGTGAAAGGGATGTCGTCCCAACAGAAAAATAAATTCTTCAAAGATGTAAAACATTACTTCTGGGACGACCCCTACCTGTTCAAAATCTGTGCGGATCAAGTCATCCGGCGGTGTGTTTATGGCCAAGAAGCCACTGAAATTCTTAAGGCTTGCCATGCTGGTCCCACGGGGGGCCACCATAATCCAAACTACACCGCCAAAAAGGTGTTTGACTCCGGTTTCTATTGGCCCACGATTTACAAGGATGCCCAGGAATTAGTCAAATCCTGTGATGCTTGTCAACGTCACGGGAATATTTCACAAAAGAACAAAATGCCTCAAAATGCAATTCAAGTTTGTGAAATCTTTGACGTTTGGGGCATCGATTTTATGGGGCCATTTCCATCATCTCATGGAAATAAGTATATACTCGTGGCTGTTGACTACTTGTCAAAATGGGTTGAAGCGAAAGCTTTACCCACTAATGATGCCCGAGTTGTTGTAAAGTTTTTGAAAGCTCTTTTTGCTCGATTTGGAACTCCACGTGCTATAATCAGTGATCGTGGTACACATTTTTGTAATGACAAATTTGGTAAAGTCATGCAAAAGTATGGTGTAACTCACCGTCTTTCTACTGCGTACCACCCACAAACAAGTGGACAAGTAGAAGTTTCCAATCGAGGCATTTAGAGAATTTTGGAAAGAACTGTAGGTGAAAATCGTGCATCTTGGTTGGATAAATTAGATGATGCACTTTGGGCTTTCCATACGGCTTACAAAACACCCATCAGGTGTACGCCTTACAAGCTTGTGTACGGGAAAGCGTGCCATCTACCGATCGAGCTTGAGCATAAAGCCTATTGGGCTCTCAAGCATGCAAATTTTGACCTCAAAACTGCGGGTAATCATAGGAAAGTTCAACTGAATGAATTAAATGAACTTCGTGATCAAGTTTACGAGAACTCTTTGATCTATAAAGAAAAGACAAAGAAGATACATGACTCCAAAATCAAGAACCGCGTTTTTAACGTTGGTAATCGAGTCCTTCTTTTCAACTCTAGACTCAAGATCTTCTCGGGAAAGCTAAAAACCCGTTGGACTGGTCCATTCACTATCGCTAAGGTTTACCCTTATGGCACCGTCGAATTATCTCAAAATGATGGTCCAAATTTCAAAGTGAATGGACATCGATTGAAACATTACTTTGGAGAGGACATACCATCCATGGTTGTCCCGGATCTCCAAACTTTCCCCAGGGACAATTGAATTCGGGGATCGAGTCAAGCTAGCGACTCGATGAACAAAAACAATAGCACAATACGGGTTTTCACCCGTATCTCTGATTTCTTTCTACTTTCTACCAACTAAGAGTGGGGGAATGGTCACCCCCTGCTGTTTGAAATGTATATATGTATATAAGTAAAAAAAAAAGTGTGTATGTATAGAAATAAAGTGAAATATGGTGTTTCCACAATTAGCTTCGAATATTGGCTTTTTCCGTTCAAAGAGTCGGGCATAATAGCCGGGACTTTGAATATTGAGGACAATATTCAATTCTAAGTGTGGGGGGGGGGGGGGGGGGAAATTCTAGCAAATTTTATCACATTTTACCATCTAGTACCCCCGTTTTTTGCCACAATTTTAATTTTTTTTCACTTTATTTCAAAAATTTTGTGGTTATCAGTCCGCCATGTCTAAACGACAAAAGGATTGGCTAATCCAGGAGCAAACGGCTCTTGGTAAAGATATCTCAAATCCGTTGACGGCTTGCAATTTGCCCAAAATTGTATGGTATCTCAACTCGCCATATCCTAAAAAGTGAAAGAGTTGGCTAGCCCGCAAGATTATGGCTTATGGGAAAGGCAGTGGAAAGCCATAATTGGTAATCAACTCACCAAGATATCGACTGTGTCAATCAAGAGTTGGCTAGTCCAGAAGCAAACGGCTTCTGGTAAAGACAAATCAAAACCGTTGAAAGCTGGTGGTTTGCTCAAAATCACATGGTTATCGGTGGACCATGGTTCTTACTTGAACTGAAACATTTGGCTACTCCAGAAGTGATGCTTTTGGTAAAGAGACTTCAAATCCATCAAGTTTTCTTAAAAGATTGCTAGGGACTAGCAATAGTTTAGTGTGGGAGATTGATGAGTGTTCAAACGCTCATCATTTTTGTCGTATTTAAACTGCCAAAACATACAAAAACAATCAAAAAGTCATCAAAATAGTTAAATTATCCCAAGGATTGTGTTTTATACGTTTTAAATGCAAAATAAGCAAAAACAAATGAAAAATGATCAAAGTTTGCAATATTGGCAGTTTCAGTCCCCCAAGTTTCAAAACTTGTCAAAAATAGTCCCTATGCATTTATTTTGAAAGAAAAGTCAACCCAAGTCATTTGAAAGTCAATAATCATAAAATAAGATACTTGGGTCATAAGTTTCATAAGTTGAGATGTTTGGTCCCTAAAATTCTAATTTGGCAAAAACAGTCCTTGGGAATTTTGAAAATTGGAAAAAGTGAGATTTGGTCCTTGTGTTAATGGTACTTGGCATGATTGGTCCTTGGTAACACTTTGGGGAATGTATAACTTCAGCCCTTATCTTTTGAAAAATTACAAAAATGGTCCTTGTGATGACTCCTAAAACCAACCGGACCCTTTTGTTATTTTTAAGCCAAATCCATAACCAAACCAATCCCAAGCCCAGCCAAACCAAACCCCACGGCCCATCACCACATCCCAGGCCTAACTTCCCTTTTAATATTAAAAGCCACAGGGTCAAACGGTCAACTCCACCCCTAACCCCTATCTTCCCCCTAAAACCAGGAACGATGTCTCCCCCCCCCCCCTCCACCTTTTCACCACATTAGCCCCCACAATTAATGATCCTCACCAACCAAACCAACCCCCACCATCACCTCATTAAATGCCCTCACCCGTCCCAGTAATCTTGCCATTTTAATATTGGCGGGAAAAACTCAATCAACGGTCAAGATGAAGCATAGATCAAATTAACTGTGGGGATTTGGTCATTGGTCAACAGAGAGCCCATTGGGAGTGCAAAAAGTGCACAGAAGCTCAGAGGAGAGGGGAAGGCTTTTGTTTTCATTATTTTTAGTATAAGTAGTAGCTTTGTAAGCCTCATAAGGCATGTAGAAAAGTAATTTTAGTTGTTTTAGTATCTGTTTACCTTTTGTAATTTGTTTTTAAGTTAATGAAAATTCTCTTTTAAGTTATTTCTCATTTTCAAATTTTCAAGCCTTGTGTAAGAATTTCAAATGTTTGTTTAAGCTTAACTAGTTAATCTCAGTTGTTTGCACACTCATTTAAGCTTATGTATAAGTTTCTCAAAGTGTTAAAAACCTTTAAATCAGTCTAAGTACCTAAACTCAAAAATACAAAAAAAAATAGGAAAACAAATCACTCAAAAATAAAAAAAATACAAAAAGAAGGAAGAAGAAGCTGGAGCACTTTTTATCCTGGATGGCAGTGGGTTAGTGGTTTCATGGGAAGCCTATAGGTGTGTTCTAATGGTCCTAGTTGATGGTTTTTAGCTTGGAATGCATTTTGTAAGCAAAACTCTCATGTTACCATTTTACTATAGAACTGCTAACTAGTGCTTACTTGTGTGTTTTCTGTGGTTAATTAGTGTACCTAGTTAATTTACTGCTTGAAAATTGAGTAGTTGTTTATTGCTTTCCATTGTTGCTCTTATTTTCATCTCAACTGCCTTTCTTAGTATTCTAGTAATCTTTGTTGATTTTTGTTATCACTTGTGATTTTTGGCTCATTTTAGCTTATTATGTCATTGTACAAGCTTATGTTTCAGTCTCATGGTCTAAACATCCAATTTGTTTCAAAAATCACATTCATAGTCTAATAAAGGGGTGTTTGGTTAAATCTGTCCAAGTGGACCAGAGGTTGTTTCTGTGGTTATTGTTTGTTTGTGCAAGTCACATTACGTTCTGTTGTAACACTCAAGTCATAAAAACCAAGGGTCTTTTGATTGAAAGTTAAATTCCATTGTAAAATTTCTTATGTTGTTCACTATTAAATAGTTTATCAGCATAATCATTCAAATTTGTTCACTAGGGGTTAAGATTACATGGATCAGTTGTATTTCAGCTTAATTTGTCATAATCAATCAGTAAAATAGCTTAGAAATTCATTAAAGTCAACTGAGAAGCAAAATTGGAAAAAGTCAAAATTGCCTTTTATGAAAAATCCATTTCTTGGTGGAATTTTATAGAATTTTGTTTTAAGATTGAAGGTTTGAAATTTCTTGGGTGTAATGTGTATCAGCTGAACTATATGATCCCATGCATGGCTTAATTTTGTGAATTTTGCACAAGCTCAAAGTGAGCTGCAGGGGAAGGTGCTCCCTTGTGCACTGACATCAGCCCAAGTAACCCAACTTTAGTGGACCCCACATGCCTAACCAGTGGGCCCCATGACCTGATTTTTGGCTTAATAGAAAGCCAATAAGCGAGCCTTTTAAGATTTAAGCTTATCTTGTTGATTAGTTTTCATTTGATAGGGCTGCAAGTGCTCTTTTGTTTGTCCCATTCCCTGACCAAAGCTGATAACTCAGATTTTGTACCCAAAGTCCAACCCCCCTCCTTATCTCAATTGTGGGACCCAGAGGGTGAACCTTAGCTTTTTAGACAGCTTATCACCTCAACTTATTGGTTCAAAACTTTTTTTGGACTTCCAGAGTCCCTAGTGGACCCCACAGGCCCTCAAAGTTGCCTCATTGGCCCTGTTTGAACTTTTTAGTGTTGGAGTTCCATTTGGCTTATTTTGAGTAGTTGTAAATCTGTTTCAAGCTTGTTTGTATTTATAACATCATTTGGTAACTTTTGCTTGTCAATCAAACTCCTAATAAGCTACAAATCTCATCTGTCAAATCAATAAGCTCACCATATAGCTTATTTTTGATTCACAGAAAAGTTACCTTCACAAAAGTTGCTCATAAATAATCAATAAACATTTGTGAAACAGAAAAGTCCCAAAAAGCTCAACTTGTTGGAAGTGATAGTTTCCATTTAAGCCAATTGGCTTATTTCATCAGCTTATTTATAAGCTAATCTCATTTTTATATTTTTCCTAGGCTTCTGGTAGTTACAAATAATTTTAGTAATTTTCTCAGATTTTTCTTTCATCATTTGGTATTTTTCTTAATTTAATTTAGTTTCTAATAATTAATAAATAGTTAATAATTATTAATAATTAATTAAAAAGTCTTAAAAATTTATTTTCAGTTTTAAAATTAGTTTTATATTATTTTAGATTTTTCTAAGTTTAAACTTTATTTTTCTAGGTTAATTTCACAATTATTTATATTTTAGGTTAATTTACGTAATTAAAATTAAATAGGAAAATAGTATTTAATTAATAATAATTAATATAATAGTGTAAAAATTAATTTTAATTTTCCAAAAATTTTCTTTAATCATTAGGTTTGTAAAAATATCATTTTCATAGCCGTAGCCTTTTTAGATAATCAATTTCACTTTTTATCACGTACGTCAGTTCACGTTTTTAATCAAAACATACGTTTTTAGGTTTTAGCTCGTTTCCTCTTAATCTTAATTCACGTAGTCAATCACATAGCTTTCCTAAGCTATTTTGTTTAATAATTCTCATCAAAAGCCCTTTCCTGTGAAAAATCACCCGATCACAAAGCACGTTCAGATACAATTCACACCTCGTCAGAGTATAACGACCCGGTGATTTCCTATATTACCCGGAGATTGACTCTAGGCTATTTGACTTTGTTGACCATTCCTTGGTCAATACAAGTTGACTGTTTAGGGCAAATCAATGTTCAATTAAAGGATGTAAAAGTAAAACAGGTAAAAGAATGAACACAAATACTCCCCTGATTCGTTCAGTGTGGATAGTGTGTCAACAAGGTTAGATCTTCCTCCAAGAAAATGAACATTCAAAGCTTCCCTTCCAGAAATATAAATCATCTTCTTGTCATATATAACCTGTTAAACCTGAGAAAACAATCAAGGCAACCTCGCGTAAAATCGGCGGCAATCTACATATACTAACGAATCCTAGAAAGCAATTTAAGATATAATGATTGTGGAATAAATGTTTGCCGATTTCCTGGAGTTTATAAAACTAAAGAATTCGCAAAAACTTTAAGGCTTCATTAGAAAAACAAAAATCACAAAATTTCCAGAATTTTACACGTGACGCCGTCAGGAGTTAAGCCCTGACGCCGTCAGAAGTGACTTGCAGAAATCTTTATGTTAAGTTTCTGGAAAATTTCTGAAAAAACTTATGTCCTACTTCCTGGAAAATCCTGCAAAACATCATTATGACTCGATAATAGCATTTGACTCTAACAAATACTAATAGACATGTTCATTTATTATTGTGGCGAATCAAGATCATTTTCGTTCTTAGAAACAAATTTGGGGTTTCCCCTTACACTTAGCTTTTGCAAAATACCTACATATGAAGTTAAGACGAAGTTAAACAACAAAATAAAGCATTTTCACAATTTTAGTTTGAAACATGATCTACCAACAATAAAAATAAAACATGCATACGGAAGCAAATAACAATCAAACAAATAAAAAATCACACAAAACATAGGTTGCCTCCCAAGAAGCGCTTTTCTTTATTTACGAGTCTTGTAGCTAGACTCAAGGTCTTGGGCTATCCTATATGTGTGAGCTCCTAGTTGAGGACATCTTTGGGATCAAACTTGGGTTTCAACTTCCTATCGGTTTTCTTGGTATGGTATGACCTCTCAAACTTTTCTCCATCCGAATCATATAAAATCATCTTCATATGCCATGATCCGTCACCTTCCTTAGGTGGCTTGTCCCACTTCCATTTACACTTATCCCCTTCCCTTTTCCACTTGTTCATCTCTAGGTTGATAGGCATTAGGCTTAAGAACTCAATCATTTTCCTAAAGACTAGGGGATCCTCAAAAGTGTCGAGTTCCTCATCTCTAGCTATGAGTTGTTCCACCGAATGTGTTTTACCGATGAAATCTTTTTCTAGATAGAATGGGCGTTGAGGTCCTATAAAATTTCTTTCTATCCAAGGCCCATATCTAGATGGTCTCCTATACATCTCAACCCAATGTGGTGTCGGTTCGTCCTCACAATCGTAGCTATGCTTCTTAACATCATAAACCGACCAAGTCTCACCCTCTCCTACCGCTATCTTAGACTCCTTACAATCTATCATGGCACTAGCGGTTGCTAAAAATCCTCTTCCAACTAACAATGGGCATGTAGTATCACTAACCATATCTAGGACGTGAAAATCCGCTAAAATAGTTAATTTTCCTACGTGAACAAAGACATCCTTGATAATACTTCCATCCGCTAAACTAATTAGTACTTCCGTCTCTTCTAACTTTCCTAGCTTAAGAGTGGTGAAAAGGGATAAGGGAATCAAGTTGAGGCTTGATCCTAAGTCAGCTAGTGTGTCGAAAGCTTCGGATTTTCCTATCTTACAAGGCAAAACATGTTTTGAACGAAGGCGGTCCCATTTTTACCCAATTTAAATTTCTCATATTTTTCTAGTAGGGCACTATAGTAGGGAGCACGGGCTAAGAAATCAATGACAGGGGCGTTTAAGGTGGAGCTCCTTGAATTCATCGTCAAGGTCTTGTGTAGGAGGTGTTTCAACTATGTTATTGACCGATTTGATATCGGATGTTTTATTCAGTTGGTCCTTTTGAAGAGTTTGGGTTTACTTGAAACATGTGCTCATTGCTTTGACCGAATAGTATTGTGGACAAGAAGTAGGTGACGAAACCGATGATATGGCATTAACGTTTAGTTTCGGGTTCTTGACCGTGTCGCTTGGGAGTGCTCCCATTTCTCGGTCATTGAGAACTTTCAATAATGTGTCGATTTTAGTGGTCATCTCGCTTTGCTTTTGTTTGAAATCGGCTTCAAACTTAGATATCCGAGCTTCTTGAGATGCCATAAACTTGGACATCAACCCTTCAAGATTATTGGTACTACCATAGTTATTGGAAGGATTGTTGTTGAAAGTACGGTTAGAGGGTTAACCGTTTGGTTGGTACGTGGATTGGAAGAATTGTTTTGGGGCATGCTTTGGTTTTGTTTCCACCTAAGGTTCGGGTGATTTTTCCAAGAAGGATTGTAGGGATCACAGTAAGGGTTTGGCTCGGGTTTGAAAGTGTACCACTTGTCTCCCGCTTCGTCGGTACGCGAGGATGCGTAATCCGCAAAAGCTTGTCCGGGGAGTTCCACGCAATCACGAGTGTCATGGGGACCACTACATAATTCGCATGAAGAAGCGATTTTGTTCACTTGGCTTGAAGGCTTAGGAGCTTCGTAAGATTTCATGAGAAACTTGACTTGGTCCTCAAGTTCCATGATCCTACGGTCGGGAGTGCTAGAATTGTTCGAAGGCAAATATATTCCCTTGACCATTTTATTCAAATCATGGGGATCATTCCAACTTTAGTTGTCATAGAGAGCAAGATCTTCTATGAGTTCCCATGATTCTTCCGCACTTAGATCACGTAGCTTGCCACCGGCCGATTGGTCATTGGTTTGCCTTGTGGAGAGATCGATATGGTCATAGAAGATTTGGACTTTGAGCCAAAGATCTATGCCATGATGAGGGAATTTTTGGAATAAGTCCTTGAAACGAGTCCATGCTTCATATAGAGTTTCACCTTGATGTTGTTGGAACATCAAGATATCATTTCTAAGCTTGGTAGTTCTCCCCGGTGGGAAAAATTGAGCAAGGAAATGAGTGGTGAGATCATCTCATGAGGTGATAGATCCCGCGGTAAACGTTCAAGCCATTGACTAGCTTGATCACGTAGAGAGAATTGGAATAGATGTAATCGGGTCGACTCTCTAGTTGCAATATCAAGGTCTATGGAATCTACGATTTTAAGGAAATCCTTGAGATGTTTATTAGGATCTTCGGAACAAAGTCCATGGAATGCACATCCGCTTTGCACCAACCGGATGGTGTCGGATCGCAAGGGGGACACATTGGCTCCTTGAGTGAGCTCAATAGTGTTTCGTTAGCCTTGGTGGCTAGGACGGGAATACTCTCCTAAAGTTCGGGGCCTAGGAGGTTGGTTTGCTAGTTGTGGGTTTTATGGGTGGTTTTGTTGTGGTGGGTTGATGGGTTCAAAGATGTTACCACCTTCCATGATGTCGGATGGTAAAAGTTACGAACAAAGACACGAAGAAATGAAATAGACTAAAGAAAACCTAAAAATAAAAATAAAATCTTACTAGAAAGGAATCTAGCAAGTAGATCTAATAAAAAGAAATCCTAACCTAGACAATAACTATTCTCCGGGCTGCGGCGCCAAAAACTTGATACGTGGGGATCGCACCCTCGCAACAGGTTTTATCTCTCAAGGGATCTCGAGAAGCTTACAACCCCCACCAGGCAGTGTACCTGATCGATGTAGTATAGTATAATGACAAGTACCGGGGGATTGATCGTTCAGCTAGGAATAGTGTCGCTAGGATTAGAAAGCCTAATAAACTAGGTCTTGAGGTGAGGGATGATTCTTTTTGTATTTTTATATTTTTATGAAAGCAATTAAAATCTCGGGTTTTGAAGGAGTGGGCGGAATTAGTTGCTAGCCAACTAACCCAATTAATCTAAAGATGCAATCAAAATAAAATAACAAAAATGAAAATAAACTATTATACTAATGTGGTGGAAACAATAATAAGGAAAGTTGTGTTTACTTAGACTTCATTACTCCCTAGATATCTTTTACAGGCTGATTAGCTTGTTACAATTGTATGGATGACGGGTCATATTCCTTAATACTAGTCGTAGGGCAGTGTACAATATTCCCTTACTCTATATGATCCTACTTCACTCCTATGTCGAGCTGTTAGAAGCTCCTAACATGGGATCATTAGAATTCTCCTACGCATTAAATACAACCAAAAATCGTAGTACACCTCCGATCATGTTTCTTAAGATGTTCAAGCAAGTTACCAATGGAAGTCTGCCAGTTTTCTTAAGCCTAACATCGAATACAATTATCCGTAACAATTATAAACAAACAATCAACCCATAATTAACATCTAGGTTTTACTACATCTAAGCAAACACAATAAAGATCTAGCCTAGCATGTTAAATAAAAGACAAGCGTAAGATATAATCAAACAACACATAGACATATTGAATGATTTGAATGAATACTTATCTTTAATTGAACATGAAAGAATCAAGGGGTTGAACCCTTGAAAAGCTTATAAAATTCGGACTAGGGTTTATTCCCTCAAAGTTGCACACTAATGAATGAAATTTGGAAAACTATATATAGATTTTACATAGTGACGGCGTCATGTGTAAGATCGTGACGCCGTCAACTCGCCGCCATGATAAATCGTATTGCCTAGATCTGTTTCTGACGCCGTCATGTGTCGAAATACTCTGGGCCGTCACTAATGTTTGGACCCTAACAGCCTTGGTGACGCCGTCAGGTCCTAGGCTTAAAAACTTTATGGATCGTCACGTGTATTTTCCACTTCCACCTCTTTTGTAACTATTGACGTCGTCATGTACAAAGGCTTGACGTCGTCAGGTACTGTTCACAACAAGGAAATTTGAGACTTTGCCGTTTTCTTCACTTTTATGGTAAAAAAACGTCCAAAATGCTTCCTTTTCCATATTTCTCCTCAAAAGTACCTAAAATGACAAAAGGAACGATTTAGGGCAATATTTGATCAAATATTCTCGAATTCGGGCTTAAGTGACCCCTTAAAAGCAGTACACTCTTCGCCTCATCAATATTTAACAAGGTTACATCAGTGTTCCATTATTAATAATTTTGAAGTTATTCAAGATTGTTAAACCCTTACAAGCTACAAAGTAGTTTGGTCAAAGTATATACCGATCCAACAAGTGGTATCAGAGCTTGTGTGGAAACTCTGATTAAGAAGAAACCCTTGAAAACCGATTTTACTACAAACCCTAAAAGATGTCGACTGAAGTTGCACCAGTTCCATCCATCACCTCAATCAGAATTCCTATTGTCAAGAAGAGAGAGTATGATCTATGGAGCATGAAGATGAGGCAGTACATTGCTATCACAGACCATGCTTTATGGGATGTGATTGTCAATGGTATTGTTGTCATTGAAGAACATATATCAGTTGAAGGACAACCTACACCACCTAAGCCAACTTTGCCAGCAGTTATAAAAAGAAATCAAGATAAGGCTCTCAACATACTGCTTTCTGCTATTCCTGATGGTCACCTGCTGAAATTTCATGATGCTAAGGATGCAAAACAACTATGGGATGCTATTAAGACAAGATTTAAAGGTAATGATACTTCCAAGAAGATGCATAGAAACCTATTGAAGTAACAGTTTGAAACATTCACTGTTGGTGAAAGAGAAGGCCTTGACTCTGCCTATGACAGATATCAAAATTTACTCAGTATGCTAGAGTTATATGGAGCAGAGGCATATGTTGAAGATGCAAACTTAAAGTTCTTGAGAAGTTTGCCATCTGCATGGCATGTGGTTGCTACTATGATTAGAGGACAACCTGGTTTGGATTCTATGGACTTTGATGAACTCTACAATAATCTAAAGGTGTATGAGCATGAGATGAAAGGTAACATAGTTTCAAGTTCTCATCAGAAAACTCACAACGTTGCTTTTGTGTCTTCTGAAAATAGAGGCAGTACTTCTAAACGTACTGCTTATCCTGTCCAAAGTACTGTTGAAGATAAACAGCACACTTGCACAACCATGACCACTACCACTTCATCACCATCAAACAACACCAACTCAGATGATGTTCTATGTTCTTTCTTTGCTCAACAAGCCACTCTACCAGTTACATATCAAGAAGATGTGTTGTGAATTGATGATGATGCTCTAGAAGAAATTAACATAAGATGGCAAGTTGCCATGATCACTGCAAGGATCAAGAAGTTCATGAACAAAACAGGAAGATGTATTGATTTTAAAGCCAAGCAGGGTATAACATTTGATAAATCTAAGATTGAATGCTTTAATTGTCAAAAGATTGGTCACTTTGTAAGGGAATGCAAGTTTGCAAAGTATCAGGCAAATAGAATGATTGAAAAACCCAAGGTTGAAAGAAAGGAAGTTCCTATTGCTGAACCAAAGTCACAAGCTTTGGTGGCCTAAAGAAATCTATTAGAGGTTGACTAGAGTAATGAATTTGATGATGAACCAGTAACCTATTCTATGGTTGCATTGGAATAGCTTGATTGGAGCACAGCTTTTGTTGAGGAACCAGGATTTGCTGCTTTGGAGTCAAGAGATGGTCTAGGAAGCTTTGATTGGAGCATGGAAAGTGAAGAAGAACCTGTTCAGATTGCTATGATAGCTACTTCACCAAGTTCATCCACTATCTCTAAGGTATGCTCTAAATGTAGTAATTGTTATCAAAAACTGCTTAAAGAATACGAGACTGAAGGAGATAATTTTAGAAGGGCTAGGTCTGAAGTAGCTGGTTATCAATTGACTTTAGAGTCAATGGAAGCCAAAATAATCACTCATGAAAATAATGAGATGGCTTGGGCAGAAAAATATGAGCAACAAGACTATCAATTAAAGCTGAGTGAATGGAAGTTATGATGTAAGGTGTCTGAACTTGAAAAGGTCACTAAAGAAAGAGATAAGTTGTTAGCAAAATTAGCTAGTTGGAAAGAATCAGGCCTGTCACATGTTAGTTTTGTAGAGAAACAAAGAACAACAAACATTAAAACTGGCCTAGGTTATGATGTTGAGTATAGTAGTTCAGAAGAGAACCCAACTAGTGATAAGGAACAAATAAATTCAGAGGAGATCTCAACTAGTGATGAAGAATTCATTAGCTTAGAAGAGAACACATCTAGTGATGAGGAATCACCTAATCCAACACCTCCTGAATTTAAGAAAGATAAGGGATACAATGAAGTTCCTCCACCCACTGGTAGTTTTCAACCACCTAGGACATATGTTTTTTTTGTTTTGGAGTAGACAATTTGGAGTTTAGGAAGAAGCTTACAGGTCAAACTAATTCAAATCCATCTGGTTCTGAATCCTTAAGAAAGACAGTTGAGAAACCTAGGAATGATATCAAGGGTTCAGGGAGTGATAAAGTGTTTTCCAAACAAGCAGTACTTCCAAAAACTTCTCAAAGTACTGCTGGACAACCAGCAGTATCCTCAAGAAAAACTTTTCAAAATACTGCTAACTTTAGAAAACCTTTTCATAATTCACCAAAAAGTCAAGCTAGTTTTGGTCATAGGACTAATGGAAGAGGATTTGGGGATCAAAAGTTATGTTTTTTTTGCTATAGTCCTAATCATTTGATTAAGTACTATGACTTACACTCAGAATATTTAAGTAAATTCCCAAAGTCCACTAACCACAAGCCAAGGGAGAATAAACCAGTTTGGAATCATTCACATAGGGTTAACCATAGTAATTTCTCAAAAGACTATAGGTACCCTCACCAGAAACGACCTTTTTCCAAACCACCAGTACCTTTTCAAAGTACTGCTAAGTATTCACCCAATCAAGGTACTGCTAGCACTAATTCTAATGTAAGACAATTCAATTCTTATAAACCTAGAAGGCCTTACACTTCCAAAGGAGTACCTAGATCAAAGAACCCACCACCAACGGTTAAAACTAAATGGTTTAAGAAAGAAAGTACTGATGGGGGTCAAACAGTACTTTCAACAGGTAAGGGAGAAAAAGGGAGTGTTGATGAAAATCCAACACAGGTTTCAGGGTCAAAGACACTAATTCTTGATAATGTTTTCAAAAACAGTGGTGATTACATATTCAAAGAATTTGAGTATGTCACTCCACAAGGGGAACACAAGTCAGTAATGACTTGGGTTGTAACACCCCAAACCGGTAAAGGGTAAAAGCGTCACATTATGGCGACATATCAAAGCATACAAAGATCATAACGAAAGCGAAAGTCTTAATAATATAAAAGTAAGCCAAGAACATCATGACTTATTATTACAAAATCCCACAAAGTACGAAATAAAAAAGAACATCAACAATAGTCCAACAATATCCAAAATAATCCAAATGGTAGGGAAACTAGGGCATAGGTCTCAAAGCTCCTACTCTCATCATTTGAACCCAGCATCCTGCTTATTACCTGCCGCATGGAAAAGAAAACGCGGCTGAGCATAAAAAGCTCAATGAACAAATATAAACAAAGCAAAGTAATACGGAAATGAAAAGAGAATAATCAAAGATGGCATAACGTATCACAAGTCATATACGAATGAGGTATCAAAGGAATATCACACATGCATAATCATAGGGAAACGTACAGAGAGGTATCAAACAAAGGTGCGTCTACCAGAGTTACTCGAGTAGACAAGGCGAATATAGGAAAGCCCAAGCCGACCTACCAGAGTCACTCGAATAGGTCTCAAAACATACAAATCCATAACATATCATATAAAGGAATACGAAGAGGGGAGACCCCTTCGTAAACACAAGGAGTCGATCAAACTCCCAAAGGTGAATGAGGCACAGGCCACGTACGCCATCACGCAACAAAAGTCTTTCAAAACAAAACATAATCCTAGGAGGCATCCATACGCCACCGCTGAACCAAAATCATATATGCACCCTGCTCACACGACAGGTATACACATACATCCAAAAGAGTACTCATATCATATCGAAGCAAAGGAGGACGCCGGGGACTAATCACACCGCCCCAGATAGTGCCACGCAATTGGTGCCGCAATGACGCGCCCATGGTACCTCCATGAGTAGTTAGAAAACTCGGGCATAAAAACGAAACAAACATACCATATCATAGCATAATCATAGCATATCAAACGAATCATATCGAAGCATCATATCCAAACGAAACATATCATATATCAGGTCAACGAAGCATATCAAAGGATCCTAACAAGGACCGCATCAAGCAAAGAATCATAATCAAACAAATCATGGCAAAGGATCATAATCAAAGCAAATGAATCAAAGGTCAAGGATCAAGAGTCATGAGATAGAGAGCCCCTTACTGAAAGAGGATAGAATATCTGTACCTTATCACAGCAAGCAAAAATATCTCAAAAGCAAATGAAAATTGAAGCTACTCCCTCTTCACGGAACCTATACAAATTAATAATCACGTATTACTTATAAGCTCATTTTAATTAGATCACACATTTTAGGTTTCTTTCTATTTTTGAGGCTTCCCATTTTTAGTAACTTTCCATAATAAGTACTTTAGGGTAATAAGCATTAATTAGCCAACTTAGGGGTTTACAAAAAAAATAATAGGTTAACTAGAAGGTTTATTACAATAAATATCATAGTTTAGGGACTTATATATCATTTTAGTAAAGTTTAGGATTAAATATGTAAATTACCAAAGTTTAAGGTTAAAAGTCACAACTTATCAAACAAATCCCAATTTAGGCTTAACTAAAAACCCATGCATGCAATCCCTTCGTATAACCTTATTATAGAACATAGCCGAATCGATTCGAACCATTCATTACTAGTACTAGTTCCCAGATTTCTTTTATGATCATATAAGTTATGTGTTACGCACCCTTGATAGGTCGACACCAACACACCCTCGGTATTATTTTATTTAACGAGCAAGACACTAAACCCAACTAATAAACTCGGCCCAAAATAGCTCTAGCGAGACAAAGCATAGCGAGGGATTTCTAGCCTAGAAGGACATGTGGTGAGGCGGTTTTAAAGGTGGTAGGAGGGGGAAACAAATGAGCAGTAACTGACAACAAACCAGACCCTAAACACGATTAGTATGAGTGAAGACCAGGTTCAAAGTTCACTCAAATGTCACACAAAATAGCACACGTAAACCAATTTTTAATGAGGCAAAAACACCACGAAACCTTAACATAAAATCATAACTCTTATGTTAAATAGACAGCCTATGGTTTCTAATTTTTAGCACCACATTAAAGACCTTTCATGACAGGTTTTCAGGGCTTGATTAGAGATATATTAGGGTCGACATAGGGCTGGAACAAGTGACACAAAATAGCCAACACTCGCGACACAAAACAGTTTGCATAGGCGTATACGGTGGTGATTTTATGTACGATATAACAAGGCATGACAACAAATAGATTATAAGTTTTTTAAGTGTTTATATAACCCAGTCTTTAGCCTGTTTTAGATACGTGTTAAGTGTCGACAAGAAGCTGGAAAAGAGTCACCAAAACAGTCTCAGAAACTCAACACAAAACAGAATATCTAGGCGCATAGTTTTAAGATTTCAAACATGATTTTAAGTGACAATTATTAACGAAGCATGATAACATGGTTCCAATGATTTACTTAACATATTTTAATACTGATTAAGTTATGCATGTGTCGTGAATGAGAGGAAAAAATAGGAAACCTGAATACCTTTGTGTCGACTTGAAAAGAGAGACGAGAATAACAAAGGTGTATAGATCGAATCACCACTACCAAGCTCACACGACTTGCAATTTTTCTGGGTCACCAATGATCTCCTTTATCTCTTCTTTCTTGGCAGTAACCAAGATGGGATTTGTATTTTCGGGTTTAGAATCGATGTAAAAGGATGGAATGGAGGAAAAATATACGGCTTGGCAATTTAGGGTAGAAGCGTGTGCATATATTTGGAATGCCGTGTAAAGAATATGGAACATGAAATCTTTTATATTTATGGAGTGATATACTTGTGGTCCTTATCCTTATATAACACGACACAACAAGATGAAATGCTAGGGAATCTATTATGTATTTTAAAAACGTGTACAAAACTTATGATATAATTTAATTAGTTTAGTTATTTAATTTATAATGTGCATTTGATTATAATGTAGAGTTTTAATGACATATTTAATAATTCAAACTTAGGATAAATTCGAAATGGCGCAAAATTTATAGTTCAAAATTTCTGGTTTTACAACTCTTTCCCTCTAAAAAGAAAATTTTTGTCCTCGAAAATTGAAGTCGCAAAAGTTAGACGGAGTCTTAGCAAATCACAAAGATCGTCGCAAATATCCTCATGCTCTGGGAGGTTCTTCCAAATGATCTTAACAAAACGAATGGTCTTAGTTCTCATGACTCGATCCTGACGCTCCAAAATAGCCTTAGGTTTCTTAACAAAGATAGAATCTATCGGATTTGTTCAAACGGAAGCGAAGCAAAGCGAAATGGGTGATACATTATGCACATGGAAAGGAAACAAAACAAAGCCAAACAATACGTGATGCGTAGGGATTGCACCAGGCTTTACCTCTCAAGGGATCTTGAGAAGCTTACAACCCCCACCAGGCAGTGTACATGATCGTTGTAGTATAGTATAGTGACAAGTACCGGGGGATTGATCATTCAACTTGGGAATAGTGTCGCTAGGATTAGAAAACCTAAAGACTAGGTCTAGAGATGAGGGATGATTCTTCTTGTATTTTTTAGTTTTTATTAAAAACAAGTAAAATCTCGGTTTTTAGAGGAGTGGGCGGAATTAGTTGCTAGTCAACTAACCCAATAACTAAGGTGCAATCAAAATAAAATAACAAAAATGAAAATAAACTAAATTAAAATAGTGGTGTGAGCAATGTATGGGTGAATTGTGTTTACTTAGATTTCACTACTCCCTAGATATCTTTTACAGGTTAATTACTTGTTACAGTTGCGTGGATGACGGATTGTATTCCTTAATACCATTCATGGGGTGGCGTACTTACTTCCCCAATCCTATAAGCTCCTACTTCACTCCTATGTCGAGCCGGCTAAGAAGCTCCTAACATGGGATCACTAGAATTCGCTCATTCATTAAATACAACCAATAAAACCTAGTACACATCGGTTCATGTTTCTTAAGACGTTCAAGCAAGTTACACAATGGAGATCTGCCAGTTTTGTTAAGCCTAACATTGAAATCATTCATCCATTACAACTATAAACAAGCAATCAACCTATAATTAACATCTAGGTTTCATTATATCTAAGCAAACATATGATAGATCTAGCCTAGCATGTTGAAATCAAGACAACCATAAGATATATTCAAACAACACATAGACATATTGAATGAATTGAAAGAGGACTTATCTCAATTGAACATGAAAGGTTTCAAGGGGTGAAAACCCTTGAAAATACTGTTACAAATGACCTAGGGTTTATTAGGTTCGACCCTAGTATTCTCCACACAAGTTCCTCTCTTAATGAATGAAAAATAGAAAAGTATATATAGATTTTGTGAGGTGACGGCGTCAAGAGTAAATTTCTGATGTCGTCATCTCACCGCCAAATAAATTCTCGGACTGCCTAGATATGGGTTTGACGCCGTCATGTGTATTCCTTTTGCAGGCCGTCACAAAAAATACTCTTGACGCCCTTCTCTTGACACCTTCAGGTTTTCTATGGGTCGTCATGGATTTTACTGTTGACGCCGTCAAAATTTCCTTCTTGACGCCGTCAGGTACTGTTCTCAGCATGAAAAATTAAGTCTTTGCCGTTTTCTTCACTTTTATGCTCCAAAAACGTTCAAAATGCTTCCTTTTCCAGAATTCACTCCCAAAGTACCTAAAATCACAAAAGGAATGATTTAGGGCAATATTTGATCAAGTAAATTCAATTCCGGGCTTAAATGACCCCTAAAAACGGTTCATTTTTTGCCTCATCATATACCCTTACACTTGAGATTTGCTTGTCCTCAAGCAAATGCGCTTTTATTCTAGTCAAAATACAAGTTAGGGGTCATTTAACACTAATATAAAAGTAATTATAACAAATAATCATTCCACTAAAGACCAAAGACAAGCACGGAGGTCATACGCTAGCACCTCACAAATAGTGTTTAGATAATCACATCTCTCGGGTGCAATAAAGTAATATCACATTATGGAAATGGAAAACATCTCTCACTACTTGTCATAGCAAAATAGATTACCATAGGCTTGAGAAAGGATCAAACCTCCACCACATGGAGTAAACACCTAGGATAAACTATCAAAGAGGTCTTTTAAAGGGTTGTAACGTTAGGTGTAGGGATATGGAATACATGGTTTTGTTGGATATAGGCAGTCTTTACTGGTGGCGAGTTAACAATCTTTGTCAATTACATGTACAATATGACGTTGCTAAGCCAAGACTAGACTCGACTTAAGCTAATAAATCAAAAATAACAAAAACATAAAATGAACATAGAATGAAAAGGGATGGTAGTCTGTATGTTTTTTTTTCTTTTTCTTTTTCTATTTTTTTTCATACACTCTTACCCTACCATCCAAAATAATACATCATAGGGAATGAACATTCCCCTTACACTTGAATTTTTACATACTTTACAATAAACTAATCTAATGACTCGAATTAAGAAAATCAAAATACTTGGAGTACTTTTAAGATTAACGCACATATGGAGGTAATAATATGATGTTCTTCCCCATTACTCCATAACATTAGTACTTTAACCATGAGTCCCAATCGTCCCAAAACAATATGTACAAGGATATGACTCAACTTAGCAACCATGTAATCAATTAGATAATTAACTAAGGGTTTAACAAATAACAATAATGCACTAAAGATGAGTGCATACACGGAAGGCTAAGGTGATTTGGTTGTACATTTAAGTGGGGTGTAACAAATTCTTCCTTTAAGTAAGATGCTTAAAGTTAGAAACGAAAAGATAGGCTCGGAGGGGTGTACTAGGGGTTTCGTGTACTAAAAATGAGTGCAACGCTAATGGTGTGGGAAAAATTAATTGACTTAACTAGCCAAGTAATATGACTTAAATGGTCAAGTAATTATGATACGGGTTTAACACAAGGGTGATCCTAATGCCTCTACTACACGAATGTAGTCAATCCTACTACACGAATGTAGTCTTACTAGCGGTCTAGGGATGCATCACTAACGCAAGTTCTAGAATCTAAATGCTACTGGTACACTCATAAGCACTAATAGTAAATGATTTTCCTATCAAATCTAAAGGCGAACCTCACATATTTAGGTGGAAAATTTTTCTGAATGATACGGATTTGTGCTAGTCATACAATCTCCTATCCATGAGATGCTTGCTATGGCTAAAGTTTCACTCCTAAATGTTGTAAAAAATTTTAAATTTGGCTCTAAAATTGCACTAACAAGTATTTCTCATAGTTTTATTACACATCTACCATCAAACAAACAAACTCAAGCGAAAGTGTATCTGTAAGGTATCATCATTTTACCCTCCCCTTACACTTAGGATGAACATTGTCCCCAATGTTCAAGTAAAGAATGTAAAAGTGAAATAAGTAAAACGAATGAAATCAAATACTCCCCTGATTTGCTCGGTATGGATAATAAGGTGGCCAGGTTAGATCTTCCTCCAAGAAAATGAACAATCAAAGCTTCCCTTCCAGAATATAAATCATTTTCTTGTCATACATAACCTGTAAAACCTGAGAAAACAGACAAGGCAACCTCGCGTAAAATTGGCGGCAATCTATATATGCTAACAAATCCTAAAAAACAAAGTAAGATATAATGCTTGTGGAATGATGTTTGCAGATCTCCTGGAGATTATAAAACTAAAGAATTAACAAAAACTCTAAGACTCCGTTAGAAAAACAAAATTGGTAAAATTTCCAGATTTTTACACGTGACGCCGTCAGGAATTTCTTCCTGACGCCGTCAGAAGTGACCTGCAGAAATTCTTATGTTAAGTTTCCGGAAAATTTCTGGGAAAAACTTCATCCTACTTCCTGGAAAATCCTGCAAAACATCATTATGACTCAATACAAGCATTTGACTCTAACAAATACGAATATACATGTTCACTTGATATTGTAGAGATTCATGATCGAGTTTGTTTCTTAAAAACATATTTGGGATTTCCCCTTACACTTATCTTTTGCAAAATACCTTTGGATGAAGTTAAGACTAAGCCAAACAACAAAATAAAGTGTTTTCACCATTTTAGTTTTGAAACATGATCTACCAACAATAAAAATAAAGCAAGCATACGGAAGCAAACAACAAACAAACAAAATAAAAATCACACAAAACATGGGTTGCCTCCCAAGAAGCGCTTTTCTTTATTTACGAGTCTTGTAGCTAGACTCAAGGTCATGGGTTACTACATGACCTCATTGTTGGTTTCACATTCTAGGTCATCTCCTATACCAGTTCTGTATTCCGGACCTAGTTGCAAGCATTCTTTGTAGAAACCAAGCATCATATTCATCACATACTCTACTCCTCTACGTCTATCCTCATCATTCCTATAATAAGCTGCTTGTTTGTGTTCCTTTTCTATGTTTGGCAGGAGGCGGTACTGCTCAATCTTATAGGGCATTTGGTAAGTAATCTCATCATTCTCTTCCTTGAACCTAACAATTCCTAAAGTTGAATCATAACTCATCTTAGTGGCCTCAACGAATGGTTTTCCGAACACTACTTGACTTAGGCAAGCATCCATCACCGGACGAGTATCATCTACTATCACAAAATCGATCTCATAAGTTAAATTACCTATAATCACATGCAATCCCTTCACTCTTCCTACAAAATTACTCATCAAATTCTTATTGGGCATCATCCTATAACCAAGTTGTTTCTTCATTACCCAATTATAATAAGTCCTAGTCATGATGTTTATAGGAGATCTAGGATCGATATAAACTTTCCATATATGCATATGCCCAATGTTGCATGGTATGTTTATGTTAGAGGGGTCTGCCATTTTGATAAGGGGTGTGCCAAGGATATATGGTGTCTCGGGGCCATCGAATAAATCCTTATGATATTCCCGTTCTTCCTTGGTGGGCAACCTATCAAAGTACTCTTCTACAGTCTCTAATTCCTCTAACTCTTTTCCCTTATTAACCTCAACTTCCCTAATTTCATCCCTAGTCTCGGTTTCTACTTCAACTTCGTCTTTGTCACTTTCTTCTATATCCTTATCTTTTGGCTTAATGGTGACAACATTGACAAAGTGGACGTGTTTGGATGACGAGGGGTCCTTAGGTTGGATTCCATTATTGGCGTCCCTAGTGTCCTTCCTAGGTGTAGTTAACGCTTGGTTGTTAAGGGCTTTCAACAAGTTGTCAATCTTATTGGTCATCTCCGTTTGTTGTTGGTTGAATTCGGTTTCAAACCTAGCTATGCGAGCCTCTTGAGATGCCATAAAATTGGACATCAATCCTTCAAGATTGTTGGTACTACCATAGTTGTTAGAAGGATTGTTGTTGAAAGTACGGTTGGAGGGTGGACCGTTTGGTTGGTAACGATTAAGCGGATTGGAAGAATAGGTTTGGTTTTGTTTCCACCTAAGGTTTGGGTGATTTTCCCAAGAAGGGTTTTAGGAATCACCATACGGGTTTGGCTCGGGTTTGAACGTGTACCACTTATCTCCCGCTTCGTCGGTACGCGAGGATGCGTAGTCCGCAAAAGCTATTCCGGGGAGTTCCACACAATCACGAGTGTCAAGGGGATCACTACATAATTCGCATGGAGAAGTGATTTTGTTCACTTGGCTTGAAGGCTTAGGAGCTTCGTAAGATTTCATGAGAAACTTGACTTGGTCCTCAAGTTCAATGATCCTACGGTCGGGAGTGCTAGAATTGTTCAAAGGCAAAGATATTGCCTTAACCGTTTTGTTCAAATCACGAGGATCATTCCAACTTTCGCTGTCATAGAGAGCAAGATCTTCTATGAGTTCCCATGATTGTTCCATACTTAGATCACGTAGCTTGCCACCGGCCGATTGGTCAATGGCTCGCCTTGTGGAGAGATCGATATGGTCATAGAAGATTTGGACTTGGAGCTAAAGATCTATGGCATGATGAGGGACTTTTTGGAGTAAGTCCTTGAATCGAGTCCATGCTTCATATAGAGTTTCACCTTGACGTTGTTGGAACATCGAAATATCATTTCTAGGCTTGATAGTTCTCCCCGGTGGGAAAAATTGAGCAAGGAAACGAGTGGTGAGATCATCCCATGAGGTGATGGATCCCGTGGGTAAACGCTCAAGCCATTGACTAGCTTGATCACGTAGAGAGAATTGGAATAGGCGTAATCGGGTCGACTCTCTAGTTGTAGCATCAAGGTCTATAGAATCTACAATTTTAAGGAATTCCTTGAGGTGTTGATTTGGATCTTCGGAACGAAGTCCATGGAATGCACATCCGCTTTGCACCAACCAGATGGTGTCGGATCGCAAGGGAGACACATTGGCTCCTTGGGTGAGCTCAATGGTGTTTCGATAGCCTTGGTGGCTAGGTCGGGAATACTCTCCTAGGGTTCGGGGCCTAAGAGGTTGGTTAGCTAGTGGTGGGTTTTGTGGGTGGTCTTGTTGTGGTGGGTTGATGGGTTCGAAGATGTTACCATCGTCCATGATGTCGGATGGCGAAGAGTTATGAACAAAAACACGAAGAAATAAGACAGACTAAAGAAAACCTAAAAAAGAAAAATAAAATCTTACTAGAAAGGAATCTAGCAAGTAGACCTAATAAAAAGAGATCCTAACCTAGACAATAACTATTCCCCAGGCTGCGGCGCCAAAAACTTGATGCGTAGGGATTGCACCAGGCTTTACCTCTCAAGGGATCTTGAGAAGCTTACAACCCCCACCAGGCAGTGTACCTGATCGTTGTAGTATAGTAGAGTGACAAGTACCGGGGGATTGATCGTTCAACTTGAGAATAGTGTCGCTAGGATTAGAAAACCTAAAGACTAGGTCTAGAGATGAGGGATGATTCTTTTTGTATTTTTTAGTTTTCATTAAAAACAAGTAAAATCTCGGTTTTTAGAGGAGCGGGCGGAATTAGTTGCTAGTCAACTAACCCAATAACTAAGATGCAATCAAAATAAAATAACAAAAATGAAAATAAACTAAATTAAAATAGTGGTGTGAGCAATATATGGGAGAATTGTGTTTACTTAGATTTCACTACTCCCTAGATATCTTTTACAGGTTAATTACTTATTACTGTTGCGTGGATGACGGATTGTATTCCTTAATACCATTCATGGGGTGGCGTACTTACTTCCCCAATCTTATAATCTCCTGCTTCACTCCTATGTCGAGCCGGCTAAGAAGCTCCTAACATGGGATCACTAGAATTCGCTCATGCATTAAATACAACCAATAAAACCTAGTACACATCGGTTCATGTTTCTTAAGACGTTCAAGCAAGTTACACAATGGAGATCTGCCATTTTTCTTAAGCCTAACATTGAAATCATTCATCCATTACAACTATAAACAAGCAATCAACCTACAATTAACATCTAGGTTTCATTACATCTAAGAAAACACATGATAGATCTAGCCTAGCATGTTGAAATTAAGACAAGCATAAGACATATTCAAACAACACATAGACATATTGAATGAATTGAAAGAGGACTTATCTCAATTGAACATGAAAGGTTTCAAGGGGTGAAAACCCTTGAAAATACTGTTACAAATGACCTAGGGTTTATTAGGTTCGACCTGATGAGGCAAAAAATGAACCACTTTTAAGGGGTCATTTAAGCTTGGAATTGAATTTATTTGATCAAATATTGCCCTTAATCGTTCCTTTTGTGATTTTAGGTACTTTGGGAGTGAAATCTGAAAAAGGAAGCAATTCGGACGTTTTTGGAGCATAAAAGTGAAGAAAACGCTAAAGACTTAATTTTCCATGCTGGGAACAGTGTGTGGCGGCGTCAAGAAGGCAATCCTGATGGCGTCAAGAGTAAAATCCATGACGACCCAGTACAAACATGAAGGCGTCACAAGTAGAGCGTCAAGAGTTAATTGTGTGACGGCCTGCAAAAAGGGACTACATGACGGCGTCAGATGTAGATCTAGGCAGTCAGAGGAATTATTGGGCGGCGAGATGACGGCGTCAGACATTTGTTCTTGACGCCGTCACCTCCTAAAATCTATATATAGTTTTCTAATTTTCATTCATAAAAAAAAAAACTTGTGTGGAGAAACCCTTGGGCCGAACCTTGTACGAATTTTACAGCTATTCAAGGGTTTTCAACCCTTGAATCCTTACATGTGTTATTGAGATAAGTCTTCTCTTAATTCAATCAATATGTCTATGTGTTGGTTGTCTATATCTTGTGCTTGTCTTGATTTCAACATGCTAGGCTAGATCTATCTTGTGTTTGCTTCGATCTAATGAAACCTAGATGTTAATTATGTATTGATTACATGTTTATGGTTGTATTGGATGAATGATTTCAATGTTAGGCTTAAGAAAACTGGCAGATCTCCATTGTGTAACATGCTTGAACGTCTTAGGAAACATGAACCGATGGTACTAGGTTTTATTGGTTGTATTTAATGCATGAGTAAATTCTAATGATCCCATGTTAGGAGCTTCTTGCAGGCTCGACATAGGAGTGAAGTAGGCACTCATAGGATTGGGGAAGTAAGTACGCCACCCCATGAATGGTATTAAGGAATACAATCCGTCATCCACGCAACTATAACAAGTAATTAACGTGTAAAAGATATCTAGGGAGTAGTGAAATCTAAGTAAACACATTTTTCCCACATATTGCTCACAACCTTAGTTTAAAATAGATTTATTTTCATTTTAGTATTTTATTTTGAATGCATCTTAGTATTGGGTTAGTTGACTAGCAACTAATTCCGCCCCCAAATCCTTCAAACCAGAGATTTTAATTTGCTTTCTAAAAAATATAAAAAATACAAAAAGAATCATCCCTCATCTCTAGATCTAGCATTTAGGTTTTCTAATCCTAGCGACACTATTCCTAGCTGAACGATCAATCCCCCGGTACTTATCATTATACTATACTACATCGATCAGGTACACTGCCTGGTGGTGATTGTAAGCTTCTCAAGATCCCTTGAGAGGTAAAGCCTGGTGCAATCCCTACGCATCAAGTTTTTGGCGCCGCAGCCCGGGGAATAGTTATTGTCTAGGTTAGAATCTCTTTTTATTAGGTCTACTTGCTAGATTCCTTTATAGTAAGATTTTATTTTTGTTTCTAGGTTTTCTTTAGTCTATCTTATTTCTTTGTGTTTTTGTTCGTAACTTTTCACCGCTCGACATCATGGACGATGGGAACATCTTTGAACCCGTCATCCCACCACAACAAAACCCACCACTAGAACCTCTTAGGCCCCGAACCTTAGGAGAGTATTCCCGACCTAGCCACCAAGGCTACCGAAACACCATTGAGTTCACCGGAGCCAATGTGACCCCCTTGCGATCCGACACCATCCGGTTGGTGCAAAGCGGATGTGCATTCCATGGACTTCGTTCCGAAGATCCAAATCAACATCTCAAGGACTTCCTTAAAATCGTAGATTTCATAGACCTAGATGTTGCAACTAGAAAGACAACCCGATTACGCCTATTCCAATTCTCTCTACGCGATCAAGCTAGTCAATGGCTTGAGCGTTTACCCGCGGGATCCATCACCACATGGGATGATCTCACTACTCGTTTCCTTGCTCAATTTTTCCCATCGGGGAGAACTACCAAGCTTAGAAATGACATCTTGGTGTTCCAACAACTTCAAAATGAATCTCTTTATGAAGCATGGACTCGTTTCAATGACTTACTCCAAAACGTCCCTTATCATGGCATAGATCTTTGGCTCCAAGTCCAAATCTTTTATGACCATATCGATCTCTCCACGAGGCGAGCCATTGACCAATCGGCCGGTGGTAAGCTACATGATCTAAGTGCGGAACAATCATGGGAACTCATAGAAGATCTTGCTCTCTATGACAACGAAAGTTGGAATGATCCCCGTGATTTGAACAAAATGGTCAAGGCAATATCTTTGCCTTCGAACAACTCTAGCACTCCCGACCGTAGGATCATGGAACTTGAGGACCAAGTCAAGTTTCTCATGGAATCTTACGAAGCTCCTAAGCCTTCAAGCCAAGTGAACAAAATCACTTCTTCATGCGAATTATGTAGTGGTCCCCATGACACTCGTGATTGTGTGGAACTCCCTGGAGCAGCTTTTGCGGACTATGCATCCTCGCGTACCGACAAAGCGGGAGATAAGTGGTACACTTTCAAACCCGAGCCAAACCCTTACGGTGATTCCTACAACCCCTCTTGGAAAAATCACCCAAACCTTAGGTGGAAACAAAATCAAGCCAATTCTTCCAATCCGCCTAATCGTTACCAACCAAACGGTCCACCCTCCTACCGTACTTTCAACAACAATCCTTCTAACAACTATGGTAGTACCAACAATCTTGAAGGATTGATGTCTAAGTTCATGGCATCTCAAGAAGCTCGCATAGCTAGGTTTGAAACCGAATTCAACCAACAACAAACGGAGATGACCAACAAGATAGAATACTTGTTGAAAGCCCTCAACAACCAAGCGTTAACCACACCTAGGAAGGACACTAGGGACACCAATAACGGAATCCAAATTAAGGACCCCTCATCATCCAAACATGTCCACTTTGTCAATGTTGTCACTATTAAGCCAATAGATAAGGAGATAGAAGAAAGTGACAAGGATGAAGTTGGAGTAGAAACCGAGACTAGGGATGAAAGTAGGGAAGTTGAGGTTAATAAGGGAGAGGAGTTAGAGGAAGTAGAAACTATAGAAAATCACTTTGATAAGTTGCCCACCAAGGAAGAATGGGAATACCATAAGGATTTATTCGATAGTCCCGAGAGACCATATATCCTTGGCGCACCCCTTATCAAAATGGGAGACCCCTCTAACATCAACATACCATGCAACATAGGGCATATGCATATATGGAAAGCTTATATCAATCCTATATCTCCTATAAACATCATGACTAGGACTTATTACAATTGGGTGATGAAGAAGCAACTTGATTATAGGATAATGCCCAATAGGAATTTGATAAGTAACTTTGTAGGAAGAGTGAAGGGATTGCATGTGATTATAGGTAATTTCACCTATGAGATCGATTTTATGATAGTAGAAGACACTCGTTCGGTGATAGATGATTGCCTAAGCCAAATAATATTCTGAAAGCCATTTGTTGAGGCCACTAGGATGAGTTATGATCCGACTTTAAGGATAGTTAGATTCAAGAAAGAGAATGATGAGATTGCCTACCAAATGCCCTACAAAATTGAGCAATACCGCCTTCTCTCTAATATAGAAAAGGAACACAAGCAAGCGGCTTATTATAGGAATGATGAGGATAGACGTAGAGGGGTAGAGTATGTGAAGGATAGGATGCTTGGTTTCTACAAAGAATGCGTGCAACTAGGTCCGAAGTACAAAACTGGTTTAGAAGACGACCTAGAGAGTGAAACCAATGATGAAGTCACGTAGTAACCCATGACCTTGAGTCTAGCTACAAGACTCGTAAATAAAGAAAAGCGCTTCTTGGGAGGTGATTCGTTGTGTTTTGGTGTTTAAACAACAATTTATCAAAATATCAACAAACGTGAAGTTTAATTCGTCGTGAGACAAATAAACGTGAAGTAATACGAGTAAACCGTTTAGGAAAACGATTACCCCGCAAAACTTGTGAAAGTGATATTCAAATTGTGAGACCGGGAAGTGATTTCCCGGGTCGTACCCCAACGAGGTGTGAATGGAAAGCTTCGAATGAGATTTGGATTAAAATCTTGTATGATTGGAAAAGTTATTTGGTTTTGCGATACGTTAAATTAATGAAATTAAAAATTAACTAACGAAAGTAAACGTAAATCAACCTAAGGCAACTATCAATCTAGGAAATTCCTAAAATACTACGGGAAAACGTAATTAGGTGTCGGGAATCCTAAAACGTAAATTAAACTACAAACGTGACTTTTAATTAAAAATTACGCGAACGTGCAAAATAAAACGTGAGATTTAAGTTACGAAGGTCCCACGGGTTCACAAATAATTTTCTAACGTACTAAATGACAAAAGAAATTTTTGAGAAAAAGAAAATTAATTTTTCGACTAAAATTCTAATTAATATGAATTAAAAACTAATTTAATGAAATAAAGTAAAAATAAATACTAAAATAACTTAAATAAATTTGAAACTTTTTTGGAAAATCTAAAAAGCTAAAATAGTTTTAATGAAAATCAGAAACTTGAGATAAGCATTCGAATTAAGCTAGAAAAAGCACTTTATAAGCTGTTGAGCTTATTAAGATGAAAATCCCACTAGTACTTTAAAAGCTAGATGGTGTAAGGTGTAACAATTCGCAATTTCAGGTTAATTACCATTCCCGGAAAATTTCACTATTCACTTTTACTATTCATTTTTCCCGAAAGTTGATTTTTATTTGATATTCTCGAGTGATAAATCATTTCCATGGCAAATTAAATGTTTGACATTCATCAGATCATTTTCGTGAAAGTTATTAAGGAATTACACGTTTTAGGGTAAAACGTCATTCAGAAATTCTACGTACAACGAAACTCGACCGCGTTAAGTGACCCCGCATCAGAAAAATGTTTGACACACTCATGATTTATTTGAGAATTAATCGTGACTGAGAAAAACATGACCAAAGACTTCCCGGCTGGTCACCCAAGCATGTACTATTCTCACATGAGCACGCTTAACCGTATGGGCGATTAACCGTTAGACCACAAAACACGTTTCTAACACAAATTGAGTAGTCAACATATTTTTCCCTCCTCCATTGACCAAAAATCATCCCTTGATTTTATAAGTCATTCCTTGATTTTTAGGCTTACGGTTTGATGTCTAAAAGACATTTAATACCAACCGACTCTAGACTGAGCCCAGTCTAGACATTATAAGTCTTTTTAAATCATTTATAACCTATTAGAAAAGTAACATTTTACTTTTCTCAGTTTTACGCAAAATTCGTACATTTTACGTATTACGCGTTTTAGACCCGTGTTTCCAGTTTTTAGCAGGGTTTACCACCCAAATGGAACCTACCACTCATTTTATATTTTATTATGGGACATATGGACATGTCTAACAATACTTTAAAGTTTCATAATTTTACGACACCCGGTTTTACGTTTTGAGGCTTAATCATTTACGATTGGCATTTCCCGGAGTCAAAACTAACCAAGTATCTTGGATAATACCAAGAAAAGTCCACACCCTTGCTCTCCAAGCATACAAACCGCCTCTAGGAGGGGGGGTTCACACTTGTGGCATGATCTCATGCTATGTGCTCTTAGATGTGAACATGTGTTCAACTTGGTGACCAAGGTGTTGACAAGTCAAGGATGTAACCTCCTCATTTGCATATAAATAGCCCCCCCCCTTCCTTTGAACGTCCCACACACCACACACATCAATATTTCATCCTTAGCAAATTATCTTCCAAGTTTCATGCATGATTCAAGTGCTAGTTCAAGGTAGAAACCCTAGATAGGTTATCATTCATCAAACACTTCCATAACCTCATATACTTGGTGATTTCTCTTGAGTTTAAATCCACTCAAGTCACCTCAACCTTCATCATCCATCTTTCAAGATTACAAGAGTAGAAAGATTGCATGAAGAGAAGTGGGTTGAAGCAAGTCTATCAAAGTCCTATCCTTACATGTTAACTTCCTTTCATCTTTGAAAGCCAAAAGTTGTGAGCCAAACCCTAACTTGATTCTTGTTAAATAATCATGTTCATGTTATTTACATATTATTCATGCTATATTATGTCTTGTAGTTATGTCCATGATGTATAAAAATGACCAAAACAAGTTACTGTTATTGATTGTTACAACAAGTTACTAAAACAAGCAAACTAGTGACTTTCTTGGTAAGACCTGATCAAAATGGTAAAAATATGATATTGGATCATTACATATTGTAGTAGAGGACTTAACAAGGAAACCATAGCAATTTGAACCACCCAAAACGAGTATACGAGTCAAAAGTTACACCCATTTGAAGTTACCAAAGATTTCCGGCAAATCTGCCTAAATAGCTTCCTGATCAAATTTGGGTTTTGAAAGTCACACTTCTGTTCCGATTCATCAAAAAGTTAAAACACGAAAGTTGTCCGGAACGCCGTTTTCGTTCAGGAATAAGGAAGCTCGAGACCTAAAAATGCTTTCCGAGTGATAAAATTCTTCAAAATCTTAACAGCCCATTTTTAGACCAAAGTCATTACATATAAGTTATGGTTTATGAAGACCAAAGGGGTCTTATGACCTATAATCAAGACCACAACCATGGCTAAAGCCAAGGTTGAGTCTCATGACCTTGGAACAAGGACCAAAGGTCATGGCTAGGCCATGACGAAATGACCAAGTAAACTTACATAGGCGTAAACATGAAACAAGGAATTGGCGATATATTGAACAAGCAATTTGGATCTACTTCACTTAAAAAGGAACCATGAGATATTACAAAGAGAAAATGGTCATTCAAGACTTATGAAACTACCCCTAATAACAATCTTCATGTACTAATAAACTTTCCTAAGTTTATTCAAATATCGGACATGTAACTTTTCGGATCAAAACTTATATCTATATATTTCATCAACTACTACAATAGTAGGGAGCCTCATGTGAGGAGTTCATTATGTAAGCCGTCGAGTTGAGTTGTGGATTTACAAATTAAAGTGTCCTGGCTCCTCGAACGCTTACTAACATGACTTCTGAATTATGTCGGCCCGAACGGTAGTGAACGATATACCAAAACATACATGTTTCATGAATCTTTCTTTCAAAGACTTACAATATACATCATACCACATCATGGACTAAATGCAAGATACATATATTGGCATGTTTATGTTTCCTTAGACATTATTCCAAACCTAAGTTACAACAATTATTCTAGGTTGTTCGTAGAAGTTCTTACGGCATATCCATCATTCTCATTATACATCATCCAACTTAAGGTGAGTTCATAGCCCCACTTTCCATTACTTAATTGTTTTACAAATCCTTGGGGGGAATACATGCTATTTCTAAATCGAATACAATGCTTTTAAATTGTATGCTTGCCTGATTGTTTTATTATCACTAAGTACCAACCTTGCTAAACCTAGATCCTTTATTATGAACCATTTAGTCACTAGCAATAGTGAGCGCGAATATTAATAATAGGCCTATTGGGATTGACGAATCCCATTTGTATTGACTAAGTTCAAACAAATGCATTAATATTTGAGATTTAGGTATGTTAGCAAAGTACCTACCGGGATAAATCTGCCAATTGATATTGGTACACGTTAACGTTATGGTGTCATAAGCTTAGTGTATAATAACTGTTCCGGGCGTATAATAACGTAGCCTACCTGTTTTGTTTTCCAAACATTGGTGTGAGCCTATAACTCACACTACCATCATATTGTGTTCAAACGATTAAACAAACTCTATGAATATCACTCAACCTTTGTGTTGACCTCTCAAGCATGTATTTCAGGTTCATGACGATCAAGGATGGCACGGAAGGACACGGATACTCAAGAGGGCTATAAATTTTATTATCATTCAAAAACACATTTATTATACATTGTAAACATGGAACCATTTGGGACCTCATTTTGTAAATCTCTGATATTTATACAATTTGAATGATAAATCTTTTAAAACGACTCAATTGGAGTTCGTTTTCTATTATTGTGACTATTGTGCCGTCGAGTAACACCCAGTTCGAATTCCGCTGCAACCATGAATTGGGGGTGTTACATAAGGTTTTAAAGAAAGAAGACCCAAGGGCAATTGGTTTATGAGTTGTGTGGTGTGTGTCGTGGCATGTCAAGGTCAGGGGTTCGAGACCCACTTTTTGCAAAATCCTACTATCATTTTTTTTAGTTTTCTTTCTTTTGGTCACTGAGTTGCTAACGCAACATCCAATACACACATTCACTTGAAACAAATTTAAACCAACAACAACCTTAAACAGATTTGAGAATCGAATTAATTTCAAACTCTTTTTTTTTTTTTTTTCTTTTAAACTAGCCACATAAGCTTTAATCAAACTTAATGCTTTTATGAATGATTTTAACAACAAGAGGCAGCAAATCACAAGTCCAATAGCATCAACAAGAGTGATCAAAAATCAAGTACTCAGTGAACTGAGTTGTTGCAGCAGCAGTGGTCGATTGGGCCAGAAAAGGGCTTAATTACTAGCACTAAATAAGCTACTAATCTTAAACTAAAAGCAGTAATTATCACTACAGCTAGTAGGTTTTCTAAAACTACAAACACTTGGACCTAGTATCAACTCATGAACATCCCACACCCCACTCAAGTTTTTCTAAACCAGAGGTCGCAGGGTACCTATCTGGCAAACAGCCAACTTCGAATCTACTTTTCCCTATGCAAATCACTTCCAAATCCAAAACTTCTTTTTGCAATAGATAGACAAGCTGGGTGACTTCTCAATTCAACAAAAATTATGGGTTTCCAATTATTAACAAAAGATAGAAATTGGTTTGAATTTTGCTAAAAAAAAATTCAGTATGCAAAAAGAGAGTCTGACCCTTTTTTTTTCGAACAATAGACAGGAATTACAGTCAATATGGATTGTTTTACACCTAAGTACAACGAACCAAAGTATTCTACCTCAGTATGTTAACCAAAAAAAAACAGATAAGAAGCTTAAGCCAAACACCCTTATTCTAACTAATTTTGACAGAAGATGTAGATTAATCAGAACTTAAGCCATGAAACACTTAATCTAGTTATAACACAAAGTTCAATTTAAACAAACAACAATAAATCATAGTAAATAACCTTAGCACAAAAATCATTAGTGAAACCTACTTGTTATCCAGATGTTGAGCAATTCTGAGAACCATTATTGAGAACAACCTACACGCCCCCATGGGCTCTAAACCAAATCCCATCCAAGCTGCTGCTCACCATTTTTTTTGTAACACTTTTTTTTTTCTTTCTCTTTTTTTTTTTTTTTTTTTTTTTTGTTTTCACACGAATTAAGCAAGACACCAATAACCAAGTAAAAAAAATATATAATTTTGAAACTGAAATAATAACTGAGATAACTTTAAAATGCAACTTTCATTAAAACTTAAAATATTCGAATTACAAATGAAATTTTTGAAACAACTCTACAATTGAAACTGGTAAAAAGATAGAACTGAGAATGCCCTTTTGGCTTACAATTAGTCACCTATTTATACTAAACTAAGAAGTGGTAGGTACCAATTAGCCTCCTCTTTGTCTTCATCTTCTTAGGGTTTCAATGGGTTCCACATCAGCTTGTGTTTCCTTGAGATTACTCTTCACCTTTGGATTAAATTGAACTCATCACAGCCTTTCAATCATACTTTGGCGCCCAACAAGTGTTGTGGATCTCCAGCTTGTCACTCCATGATTTGTTGATGGTGTTAGGTATAGATTGGAGGGGGTTTTAGTGGGATTGGGGATTGGAATTTAGGACAAGGGGAGGGATAGTGATGGGAGGATGGAGATGGGTGGTTTGGCTGATTGTAGTCACGAGGGGAGTTAGGGTTTCTTTTGGGGAAGAAGATGAGCAGAGCGTGGCTTTGACCACTGACTTGTTACCACTTTTAGGTTTAATAATACTGATCGTATTTTGTAGGGTTTAGTGGGCCTGGGTTTCACTTGGGCCTAGGGTAGGAGTACTGGTGGGCTTGGTGGTAATAAAAACGTGGGCTTGGTGGTTAATGATAATAAATGATTCGTTTGGTGTATTGTTGTAAAACCACAAGGACCAAACTTGCATTTTGAAATTTCACGGATCATTTTTGTAAATATCCCATGTCACCAAGAGGACCAAAACTGTCAAGTTAGATAAACCATAGGACCAAAAACACACTTTTCCATATTTGAAACACCGAGGGCTAAAACTGCCAATTAGCCAAAGTTCAGGGACCAATTGTGTAATTTTTCAATTCATTTTACCCAAAGATCATTTGTGATTCGTTTTGACTTTTAAAGAGCAAAGGTTGATTTTTCTTTGAAAATGATTGACCAGGGACTAGTTTTGTGAAATTTTGAAAGTCGGGGGACTGAAACTGCCAAATATGTAACTTTTGTTCGTTTTTCGTTTGTTTTCACTCGTTTTGCACAAGAAACATATAAAATACGATCTTTGGGATTTTCTTCGCATTTTGGTGCGTTTTTGAGTATTTTTGATCGTTTTGCAGGTTAGATTTGACTCAAAATGATGAGTATTTACACACTCATCAGGAGGCAACCTATGCTTTGTGTGATTTTATTTTGTTTATTTGTTATTTGCTTCCGTATGCATGCTTTATTTTTATTGTTGGTAGATCATGTCTCTAAACTAAATAGTGGAAATACTTTACTTTGTTGTTTTGGCCTAGTCTTAACTTCACCAAAGGTATTTTTTGCAAAAGATAAGTGTAAGGGGAAACCCCAAATATGTTTTTAAGAAACAAACCGATCAAGATTCTCCACAATATTAAGTGAACATGTACATTCGTATTTGTTAGAGTCAAATGCTTGTATCGAGTCATAATGAAGTTTTGCAGGGTTTTCTAGGAAGTAGAACCTAGTTTTTCCAGAAATTTTCTGGAAAGTTAACACAAGAATTTCTGCAGGTCACTTCTGACGGCGTCATGAGTTTACTCTTGACGGCGTCACGTGTAAAAATCTGGAAATTTTACCAGTTTTGTTTTTCTAACGGAATCTTAAAGTTTTTATTGAATTATTAAGTTTTATAATCTCCAGGAAATCTGCAAACTTCATTCCACAAGCATTATATCTTATTTTGTTTTCTAGGATTTAGTAACTTATGTAGATTGCTGCCGATTTTATGCAAGGTTGCCTTGTCTGTTTTCTCAGGATTTACAGGTTATGTATGACAAGAAGATGATTTATTTTTCTGGAAGGGAAGCTTTGATTGTTCATTTTCTTGGAGGAAGAACTAACCTGGCCACCTTATTATCCATATCGAGCGAATCAGGGGAGTATTTGATTTCATTCTTTTTACTTTTTCACTTTTACATTCTTTACTTGAACATTGGGGACAATGTTCATCCTAAGTGTAAGGGGAGGGTAAAATGATGATACCTTACAGATACACTTTCGCTTGAGTTTGTTTGTTTGATAGTAGATGTGTAATAAAACTATGAGAAATACTTGTTAGTGCAATTTTAGCGCCAAATTTAAAATTTTTTACAACATTTAGGAGTGAAACTTTAGCCATAGCAAGCGTCTCATGGATAGGAGATTGTATGACCAGCACATAACCGTACCATTCAGAAAAATTTTCCACCCAAATATGTGAGGTTCGCCTTTAGATTTGATAGGAAAAGCATTTACTATTAGTGCTTATGAGTGTACCGGTAGCATTTAGATTCTAGAACTTGCGTTAGTGATTCATCCCGAGACTGCTAGTGAGACTACATTCGTGTAGTAGGATTTACTACATGATAAGAGGCATTAGGATCACCCTTGTATTAAACCCGTATCATAATTACTTGACCATTTAAGTCATATTACTTGGCTAGTTAAGTCAACTAATTTTTCCCACATCCTTAGCGTTGTACTCATTTTTAGTACACGAAACCCCTAGTACACCCCTCCGAGCCTATCTTTTCATTTCTAACTTTAAGCATTTTACTTAAAGGAAGAATTTGTTACACCCCACTTAATTGTTCAACCAAATCGCCTTAGCCTTCCGTGTATGCACTCATCTTTAGTGCATTATTGTTATTTGTTAAACCCTAAGTTAATTATCTAATTGATTACATGGTTGCTAAGTCGAGTCATATCCTTGTACATATTGTTTTGGGACGATTGGGACTCATGGGTAAAGTACTTATTTTATGGAGTAATGGGGAAGAACATCAATTATTACCCCCATAAGTACGATAATCTTAAAAGTACTCCAAGTGTTTTGATTATCTTAATTCGAGTCAATAGATTAGTTTATTGTAAAGTATGTAAAAATTCAAGTGTAAGAGAAATTTACATTCCCTATGATGTATTATTTTGGATGGTAGGGTAAGAGTGTATGCAAAAAAAAAAGAAAAAAAAAAAAGAGAAAAAAACATACAGACTACCATCCCTTTTTATTCTATGTTCATTTTATGTTTTTGGTTATTTTTTATTTATTAGCTTAAGTCGAGTCTAGTCTTGGCTTAGCAAAGCCATATTGTACATGTAATTAACCAAGATTGTTAACTCGCCACCAGTAAAGACTGTCTATATCCAACAAAACCGTGTATTTCATATCCCTACACCTAACGTTACAACCCTTTAAAAGACCTCTTTGATAGTTTATCCTAGGTACTTACGCCATGTGGTGGAGGTTTGATCCTTTCCCAAGCCTATGGTAATCTATTTTGCTATGACAGGTAGTCAGAGATGTTTTCCATTTCCATATTGTGATATTATTTTATTACCCTCGAGAGATGTGAGTATCTAAACACTATTTGTGAGGTGCTAGTATATGACCTCCGTACTTGTCTTTGGTCTTTAGTGGAATGATTATTTGTTGTAATTACTTTTATATTAGTGTTAAATGACCCCTAACTTGTATTTTGATTAGAATAAAAGCGCATTTGCTTGAGGACAAGCAAATCTCAAGTGTAAGGGTATATGATGAGGCGAAAAATGAACCACTTTTAGGGGGTCATTTAAGCCCGGAATTGAATTTATTTGATCAAATATTGCCCTAAATCGTTCCTTTTGTGATTTTAGGTACTTTGGGAGTGAAATCTGGAAAAGGAAGCAATTCGGACGTTTTTGGAACATAAAAGTGAAGAAAACGCCAAAGACTTAATTTTCCATGCTGGGAACAGTGTGTGACGACGTCAAGAAGGCAATCCTGACGGCGTCAAGAGTAAAATCCATGACGACCCAGTACAAACATGAAGGCGTCACAAGTAGAGCGTCAAGAGTTAATTGTGTGACGGCCTGCAAAAAGGGACTACATGACGGCGTCAGATGTAGATCTAGGCAGTCCGAGGAATTATTGGGCGGCGAGATGACGGCGTCAGACATTTGTTCTTGATGCCGTCACCTCCTAAAATCTACATATAGTTTTTTAATTTTCATTCATAAAAAAAAAACTTGTGTGGAGATACCCTAGGGCCGAACCTTGTACGAATTTTACAGCTTTTCAAGGGTTTTCAACCCTTAAACCCTTGAATCCTTACATGTGTTATTGAGATAAGTCTTCTCTTAATTCAATCAATATGTCTATGTGTTGGTTGTCTATATCTTATGCTTGTCTTGATTTCAACATGCTAGGCTAGATCTATCTTATGTTTGCTTAGATCTAATGAAACCTAGATATTAATTATGTGTTGATTACTTGTTTATGGTTGTATTGGATGAATGATTTCAATGTTAGGCTTAAGAAAACTGGCAGATCTCCATTGTGTAACATGCTTGAACGTCTTAGGAAACATGAACCGATGTGTACTAGGTTTTATTGGTTGTATTTAATGCATGAGTAAATTCTAATGATCCCAGGTTAGGAGCTTCTTGCAGGCTCGACATAGGAGTGAAGTAGGCACTCATAGGATTGGGGAAGTAAGTACGCCACCCCATGAATGGTATTAAGGAATACAATCCGTCATCCACGCAACTATAACAAGTAATTAACGTGTAAAAGATATCTAGGGAGTAGTGAAATCTAAGTAAACACATTTTTCCAACATATTACTCACAACCTTAGTTTAAAATAGTTTTATTTTCATTTTAGTATTTTATTTTGATTGCATCTTAGTATTGGGTTAGTTGACTAGCAACTAATTCCGCCCCCAAATCTTTCAAACCCGAGATTTTAATTTGCTTTCTAAAAAATATAAAAAATATAAAAAGAATCATCCCTCATCTCTAGATCTAGTATTTAGGTTTTCTAATCTTAGCGACACTATTCCTAGCTGAACGATCAATCCCCTGGTACTTGTCATTATACTATACTACATCGATCAGGTACACTGCCTGGTGGGGGTTGTAAGCTTCTCAAGATCCCTTGAGAGGTAAAGCCTGGTGTATTCCTTTTGGAGGTCGTCTCCAAAAATACTCTTGACGCCCTTCTCTTAACGCCTTCAGGTTTTCTCTGGGTCGTCATGGATTTTACTCCTGACACCGTTAAAATTTCCTTCTTGACGCCGTCAGGTACTGTTCTCAGCATGGAAAATTAAGTCTTTGCCGTTTTCTTCACTTTTATGCTCCAAAAACGTCCAAAATGCTTCCTTTTCTAGAATTCACTCCCAAAGTACCTAAAATCACAAAAGGAACGATTTAGGGCAATATTTGATCAAATAAATTCAATTCCGGGCTTAAATGACCCCCTAAAAACGGTTCATTTTTCGCCTCATCAATATGAAACGAATTTGGTTGAGAATCTCAAACGTCTGACGAAGCGCGAACTAAAATAAAAGAAAATCGCAGGTCGCGTAATGCCTGAATCAAAATCATAAGCAAAATACGATCGAATAACTGAGGAGTGTCCGAAACGGTACCTGTGGTGTCGTTATACTGCTGCCCAGTCAATGTATGATATCTACCAGCACCCTGATTGTACCCAGTTGGCTTGGGACAATCCCTAGCAATGTGCCCCGTCTGAGTACATTTGAAACACGCTCTAGAAACTCGGTGACACTGCCTTCCAGGATGGGACTTCCCACACGTCTTGCAAACATCCCCATATCCACGTCCTCCAGTATTGCGATACTCCTGCTGGCCCCGCTACTGTCGGTCTTGGCCAGCTCTCTCACGACGATCATCCTGCCTATTGTACCCACGGTCATCATATCCACGACGCTCATAGCCCCGCTGATCCGATCTCCTCGTATCCTGAACCCAATGATCACTGCCCCTAGAGTCACTGCCCCGTTGACTGTTCCCTTGAGTAGATCTAACCCGTTCACCATCATGGTTTCTCTTAACCCCTGTTTAACCCTCTCATCAGCAATCTCAATGTTGCGAACAACATTTGCAACCCCAACAATATCATCAAAATGAAGGTTCACAACTCCATTCAACAAATCCTTACGAAGAGCCCACTTGAATTTCTTCGCCTGTTCTACTTATGTACCAGCCTTTTCACCCAAAAACCCAGCCAATCGAACAAACCTCTTCATAAATTATGTGCTGGTCTCCCTATCGGTCATAGAAATCGTGTGGTATTCACGTTCATACTTTTCCTTCTCAGATGGAGGAAAGTACTGGGAGAGGAAAATTTCACGGAAGGAAGCCCAAGACAAAGTAGCAACATAATCGTTCTCACCTTTGGCATACTTGTATGCCTTCCACCAATTAAGGGCATCCCCATCAAACTTATACGTAGCCAATCGCGCCTTATACACGTCACCACAACCCAACACTTCAAATATCTTCTCCATATGAGCAATCCAATGCTCAGCATCATCTGGAGAAGTGATAGTACTGAAAGAGAGAGGTTTTTGCTTGTTGAACTTCTCCAGCCAAGCGTAAATAGTCTCCGGTGGGTTCCCACCACCACTAGAACCACTAGCACCGTTAGCCATTTCCTGACGGACTTCCTCCCGGATTTGAGGTAAGAGTGCGCTGACAGTCTGTTTGACGGCATCCTTAAAAGCAGGGTTATTAGCAAAGTCATCCTGAGTGTGAGTAACAACCATCTGAAAGATCATAAACGAGTCAGCAGAAAACAAAACAAGGATGGAATCGAAATATGAAGGAAACTGAATCAAAAGCGAAGCCTAATGTCTACCCAATCCTCACAGGTCAGGACCTAAGGGTTATAAGTCATAACCTTGTTCTCTGATACCATAATTGTAACACCCCAACCCGGTAAAGGGTAAAAGCGTCACATTATGGCGACATATCAAAGCATACAAAGATCATAACGCAAGCGAAAGTCTTAATAATATAAAAGTAAGCCAAGAACATCATGACTTATTATTACAAAATCCCACAAAGTACGAAATAAAAAAGAACACCAACAATAGTCCAACAATATCCAAAATAATTCAAATGGTAGGGAAACTAGGGTGTAGGTCTCTAAGCTCCTACTCTCATCACTTGAACCCAGCATCCCGCTTATTACCTGCCGCATGGAAAAGAAAACGCGGCTGAGCATAAAAAGCTCAGTGAACAGATATAAACAAAGCAAAGTAATATGGAAATGAAAAGAGAATAATCAAAGATGGCATAACGTATCACAAGTCATATACGAATGAGGTATCAAAGGAATATCACACATGCATAATCATAGGGAAACGTACAGAGAGGTATCAAACAAAGGTGTGTCTACTAGAGTCACTCGAGTAGACAAGGCGAATATAGGAAAGCCCAAGCCGACCTACCAGAGTCACTCAAATTGGTCTCAAAACATACAAATCCATAACATATCATACAAAGGAATACGAAGAGGGGAGACCCCTTCGTAAACACATGGAGTCGATCAAACTCCCAAAGGTGAATGTGGCACAGGCCACATACGCCATCACGCAACAAAAGTCTTTCAAAACAAAACATAATCCTAGGATGCATCCATACGCCCCCGCTGAACCAAAATCATATATGCACCCTGCTCACACGACAGGTATACACATAATCTAAAAAAGTACACATATCATATCGAAACAAAGGAGGATGCCGGGGACTAATCACACCGCCCCAGATAGTGCCACGCCATCGGTGCCTCAATGACGCTCCCATGGTACCTCCATGAGTAGTTAGAAAACTCGGGTATAAGAATGAAACAAACATACCATATCATAGCATAATCATAGCATATCAAACGAATCATATCGAAGCATCATATCCAAACGAAACATATCATATATCAGGTCAACGAAGCATATCAAAGGATCCTAACTGTGGAAAACTAGAAGGGGGGTTAAATTTTTTACGTCAATTTGGATTTTAAAAACTTAGTTTTATAAAAACTTCAATACAAGATTTATTGTAAAAATATACTCAATCTAAATGATCAAGTTCACTAGTTTATATGTATGTATATATTGTATCTTTTTAGATTATTTATATCCTTTTATTTGAACTTTGTGTGAAATCAACTTTAGCACAATATCACAAGCTACAACTAGATGCAAATATATATGAGTATGCAAATAATAAAGATGTAAATGGAATAATGAGCAAGAGATGAAAAGATCAAACCAAGACACGGCGGATTTATAGTGGTTCGGCTACAAGGTCTCCTTCCATGCCCTACTCCACTCCTCGAGTCTCCTACCGAGAGTTTTCTTCACTAACACAACGAACTCCCTTTTTGGCGGAGAAACCTTACACAACTTTGCTTACACCGATTAACGATACTAAGCTAAATGTCGAGTCCTAATAGTAGCTAGAACCAATCTCACACCACTACACACCTTCTTCACAACTTATGCACACCACCACTACTACACTACTTCTCACACCTTCACAACTTATTCTTCACAACACAACTATTTCTTCACTACTTCAATTCACGACTACTAACTCACCTAGATCTATCAATTACACACCTTCTACACCTTTACAAATAATTTACACAACACCTAATAATATACACAACTCTTCAATACTTCTAAACAAGATGTTGAAGAAGTATTCTTCTCTTGCACTTTGAATGAGGATGGATTGTATCACTTGAAAACAAGAACTAATATGTTTATAATCAAAGTTTTTAGGAATATGATTTGAGAGAATTAGTACAGAAATTTTTAGTGCAAAAGGTGAGGAAAAAATTCAAATTTGAACCAGTATTTATAGGCAAAGAAATCTAACACAAGAGCGTATGCCGGCCCCCTTAATTGTGTGCCGGCACCCTTAATATTAAGGGGCCCGCCCACAATAACGGCCTTTTTTCTTTGTCTTTTCTGAGAAAAGTTTATTTGGTGAAAATTTAACTGAATTTGGTTAAAAATTTGAATTCATTTATTTATTATAAAATAAACATCTTCCTTTAATTACCAAAATTGTTTTTCTTAAATATATAAAATGTTTATACCATTTTATATAATTTGTAATTAGTAAATAAACCTTCCTTTGATCATAAAATGTATTAGACACTTGTTTATTCATACCTTAAGTGAATTAGTTGGATATAATGATATTTTGTCACTAAATACTTATTTACGTAATGATTTTATATTTTGTGATCGTCAAAACATAGGGATATCGAAAAATATTAATAACGTTTTTATGCATTATTTATATCAACAATCTCCCCCCACATTAAATCAAAAATTATTATATATGCAAGTATTTAGTGAGTTTTGTATCACTTCTCCCCCTTTTGTAAACATCAAAAAGGTTATCCCGAAGTTGGATGAGCTCCCCCTTGATGTGTGCTCCCCCTCGTTTAAAGGTTACAAGACAAGTCGAGATATGGAATGCTCGCAAAAATATTTAGAACATACAATATATATGCATGCAACAATTATATATATAAAGATAAGGCAAGCAATATAATCATGGAAGAAAACACTTCATTAAATAGATAAAAGTACAAATATCATACATCCAAGATGCATGAACAATACAACTAATAAACTAATGCCTTAAGGGCTTACAATCAACCAAAACTCTAATAGAAATGTTTTTCCACGAGCAAAATTGTAGGTAGAGATGATGGGGTTGATGGAGGTGTGTTTGATGGAGGTGGAGGTGTGGTTGATGTTGGTGGTGGAGGTGTGGATGTTGTTGGTTGAGGTTGAGGGAACAAGCTTTCAAGGTATGAAAACATGTAGTGGATTTCATCTCTTAATCCAAAGATGATGGTTCAGTTCTAGATGCAACAAAGGCAAGTATCACCATGGGCTTCAAGTAAGCTCTATGGGATGGGATTGTAATTTGGTGGACTGAGTGGTGATGGTGAAAATTGTGCATCAAGAGGTATGATGGGTGATAATGAAAGGGTGATGTCTAAGGTTGCATTTTGTAACCTCTCGTAAATTTCCCTTACGATTAGTAAATGCATATGAATAAATAAAACGATGTTACGATAACTTAACACCATTTTATGGGTAACAATTTTTTTTTTATGATATGGCTTGATATTGAACCACTACGGTAACTGTGATTGACCGTTTACCCAGGAACGATGCTTACACACGACCTAAATAACCTATGATTATTGCGAACGATAAATATATATAAAATGTTTATATTTATAACAATACGTTTCGTCTAAATACCGTATACTATTTTTATATTCCCCGAACCTACGAAACTTCCCGAGAACGCTCACTAATATTTTTGAACTTCGACACGATACTCGATACACGCCATGTGGGCCCCCAACACTCATTGGGCCACGAATAACCAAATACAAACCAAACGGACTATTTTCTTTCTTTCTTTTTCTGTTGGGCTGACGCAAACCATAAGCCCACCAGGCCATAGGCCCAAACGCACCCTTATTATTTTTTTCTTTCTTTTCTTTTGCTCCCTGTCGCGACCAAGCTCCAAAACCACCCTATGTTTTTACGATTTCTACACATAACCTACATATATTTTTGCTTGTTTCGTATCACCTAGTGCCCAAGATACAAGAATGATAGATATTACACTCCCTCTCACATGTTTACTACCCTAGAAACCACCCAAGTGAAACACCAAACTCAATATGCAAAGATAAGCTTAAAACATGTTGCAACATTCCTTAGCACCACCCATGCTCCCCAATGACAAGTAAACTAACAATGTGCATCCAAGAAACATCAGAAATGAATAGGGAAGATCTCACAAGATCCTAGCTTTGTACAAAGTCGATTGGGCAATGGTTGTGGCGTTACTATTCGCCCTCACATGCACCCTCCACTCTTGTGAGCTTATCTTGTCTCTACACATTCAAAAACTACCTATATAAACCTCCCATGCAAACTCAAAACATCACATACACTTATACGTATTACTTACACCAATAATAGTAACGAGAAGGACCTGTTGAGGGACAAACAAATCGCCAAGAGTACCACGTCTCAAAGCGAACCTAGGAAGCCAAGCTTGGAGCATCTTGAACCCTTGGTGGAACGTGAAGTGAACCACGAAGCTTTTGTACCATTACACGATCCCTACACTTGTTTTTACGCCACCTTTTATAGGTGAGGTGAGGACTTGAAACTTTATTTCTATATATATACATACGTATGTTTATATTTGTGCACAATCACTTGAGGCTAATAAATCGTAAAACATAAAAACAACATATACGTTTTATGTATCATACTATTTCTTAGTTATGTCATTAACGAGTACATATAATAACCATAAGCTTATATTAGCGTATACATGAAAATAATCACACGTTCCTAAGTCACATTGGACCCATACGATTTCACTAAAAGACTTAGATTATTTTCCAACTTTTACAAGTTATACGTATTGAGTTTGACCATACACTTTGACCTCGCCATTTTAATATTCGACACACGACCCCTTAATATTTTTGTACGATCTAATTATCTACCTAGTATACAAACGAGAATGATAAATTATTCGACCTAACGACTTGATTTGATCACTTGAACGAGCCTAAAGCAAAACGAGTTTTCAAAGGATTTTCAGAAACTTAATAACCTTATGTGGGCCGATAAGCCCAGAAACTTAAAAACCTTATGTGGGCCGATAAGCCCAATAAGCTAGTTTTAACTTATTCTAATAAGCTGGGTGAAAAAGCTCTTTTGAAATGTAATTAGGACTTAAAATGATGGATTTTGATAAACCCAATGTTCCCCCAAACCCCTTGGATCAAAAATTGTTAACGGGCCTTAAATTTTGGCTCGTTAGGCCCATTTAGTGAAAAACAAAGAAAATAAGCTTTTAAGCTGTTGAAATAAGCTAATTTACACTTTCTGAGCTTATTGAAATATTAAAAATGTTAAGTTTTAAATTTGGTAATTTTTGGACTAAATTTGCAAATTTTCGAGAACTAGGGACTAAAATTTTCGAAGTTGTAAACTTTGGGTAAAAAGTGTAAAATCTGTTTTCTAAAGGTATAAATAGTTAATATTGAAACTTAGGAGCGAAAAATGTAAATATTGATATAATTGGACTTAAAACGTACATATATATAATTTTGGACTAACGACGTAAATATTTTCCGTTAAGGGTAAAATGTGTAAATTGGAGAAACTTAAAGGATTTAATAGTAATATTGATTTTTTAAATAATAAATTATATATATATATATATATATATATATATATATATATATATATATATATATATATATATATATATATATATATATATATATTGAAATAATAGAAATAATAAACGTAACTTTATATATATATATATATATATATATATATATATATATATATATATATATATATATATATATATATATATATATATATATATATATATATATATATATATATATATAATTTATATAACGATAATTAAATTTTAGACGATAAAATAATATGTAACCATTATCTATTTTTATATACGACGTAACACATCGCCTATGCACTTTATGGATTATTCGTAATTAATAATAAACGTTCGCAATAAAACGAGACTTAAAAACTGAAACTTGCTATATCTTATAGGTTGTGTGTGAAGCCGTTGCCTTGCATCGCTGAGATTACGTTTGTTCTACTGTACTACTAAGGTGAGTTCATAGCCCACATTTAACTTATTTTTGTGGGGGGATACATGCTCAAAAACCGAACACAAGTCTTTTCCTGATATTATTATTGCTTATGTAGCTATTGCCAAAAGTCCCTTGATCATGAACCTTAATCACTTGAAGGGTGAACGTAAATAATTGTAAATAGATCTATTAGGGATTGACAATCCCCATTTGGTTGCTAGAGGAAAGTTACCAAATGTACTTTATTTAAATATCATAGGTTACTGGCAAATACCTATCTTGGGGGCTATATACTTCACATCAATATTACGGATAATTTTGATGTCTGTTGAATCGTTGAGTGTCATGAGCTTAAGGCAATAATGAATGTGATTTCTAACTTGTTTATTTGTATCTATATACAATAAGCACCTATCTCTTGTGTTCAAACTCAAAATTTTAAACCTATGAATTTTACTCAACTTTTGTTGACTTTTAGCATGTTTATCTCAGGTAACTAAATGGAATGAACGGCAAAGGCACGAAGTGGGCAAATAAAGAAACGTTTATTTCTCTTTGAATAAAAACTTGTTGTTGAATAATGAAACCTCTTGGAATTATGAATATTTGGTATTTTAAATAAAACTTAAAATGATCATTTGAGTCGTTTTCTATAATTGTGACAAAGATCCACGATATAATACCCCAAAAGTCTTCCGCTGTCATTATAAGTCTTCCGCTGTATTGATCGATTTTGGGGGTGTTATAGATTGGCATCAGAGCTACGGTTATAGTGAACCAAGTGTTTTTTGGAACATTGGAGTATAACTACACTTTAAAACGGGACGAAACTTTTATAAAATACCATCCTACGCCCTTCGTGCCTGAGCATTCCAAAAATTGGTAAAAAGTATTATTTACTTTATAGCATTTTAAATTGATAATAATTATGCTTACATTTACTAATCGGGAAATTTATTACAGTGTCATGTCTTCGAACACCCACCCTATCGGCGTGTCCTCAAACTCAGGAACTGAAGATGTTACTTCACCTATGCCTATGTCTCCTGCTACTGACAGATACATGCAAAGCCAGTTATTTCTGCCAGCATCTGACACAGAGGCTTCTCCTCTGGCATCATCTGGTCTGATTCGCCGATCTAGGCAAATTAGACAACTTCAGCCGTATGAAGCAAGTACTGCTGTACCAGCACCAGCTCTTGTCATACCACCTGAATCAGTTGTGCCACCACCACCTGCACCACCTGTGATACCACCACTACCTACTATCTTCTACAGCCAAACTACTATTGTGCCATTAACACCATCACCCATAGCATCTCCTCCACTAGCATCACCACCTGCACCCTACCGAAGTGTCCCAATATCACCTCACCAAAGGACTTGCCCAATCCGCCCAACCACCTCAGAATCTTGTGTTCAACGCAGACGCCGAAGGACCCACAAGCGAGTGGATGCTCATAGATGGTCTTTCTTGTTGCCCATCATGCGATATTGGAGATCTCAAGAAGGAACACCAACAACAAGGGAACTTGGGGAAAGTTCTCACTCTACCTCCCGAATTCTTCCAGTCACTGGGGAACCCATACATCACACCATACCATTGTTAGCTGCAAGAATGGTTCGCCACGAAGATCAACTTGATTCCATCGCTAGTATACTCAACAAGATTCCGCATGAGCTTCTAGAAACCTTTGAAAATGATATGAACAGTCTCATAATTGGTCATCTTGCAATAGAAGATAAGGTTGAAAAGTTGGATTCTTTATTTTGGGAATCAATGGAATTCATAGGAGCACTATGTGGGGCTAACACTTCAACAGAAATAACGATGGGAACTTTAGACCGAGAACTTGAAAGGATCAATACTGAAAACCTACGCCTTAGGCAAGCCCTGCTAGAATCTCGAGAAAGGGAAAGGACTCAAGATCAAACCATGGAAACCATGTCCACTGCCATTCAAGAACTCCAAAACCTCCTAGACAAAGCCTTAGGAAAACCATGAGACCATCACCTTTTTAGTGAAATCAATGTCCTACCAATAAGAGTATCTTGTCGTGTTTTGTAAACATTTGCGCAAGTATCAATAAGTGTTGTAACACCTTGACGTTGATATATGGAAGTTTATTTTATCTTTATTTACGTTGCAAACTTTATACATTATATCGTAATATATTAGTTCATGCAGGTCAAACTTATTCGTAATTCCTATGTGTGTCATTCCAACATACGATAATTACGACTTAAACCTTTTCAATGATCGAATCATTGTAACTACGACCTATATTTAACTATTTATTACTCGATATGTATTTCAACGTGATAGGATTATTATAAATGTTCTAATGATATACCTTCTTTAATAATAGCAACATGGCTAAAACTAGTAGAACAACCACGACCGCCGCACCAGCGAACCCTGAAGTTATGACCCCGGCAGCGATCCAGCAAGCAATTGCTAATGGTGTCAATGCCGTTTTAGCTGGACAAGTCCGTAATAGAGATGGAAATGCACCTGCACCCCGCTACTGCACGTACAAGGACTTTATAGCGTGCCAACCAACGTATTTCAAAGGAACTGAAGGAGTGTCGGAATTAGCCCAATGGTTTGAAAGAAGTGAAACTGTTTTCCAAAGAAGTGGATGCTCAGAAAACAACAAGGTAAGCTTCGCAATGGGAACACTGATGCAAGACGCTCTATCCTGGTGGAACTCTACCGTTCAAACACTAGGAGCAGAGGCAGCACATCAACTTAGTTGGATTGAATTCAAGGCTAAAATACTAAAGAAGTATTGTCCCCGTTCCGAACTACGAAAACTTGAGGATGAGTTCCATGCCTTAATGGTGAAAGGAGTTGATTTGAGAAGTTACAACCGGAGATTCCAAGAACTCAAGATACTATGCCCTACCATGGTACCCGATCATGAGAAGACATTAGAGAAATATGTCAAAGGACTCCCTAGGAGTATTGAAGGAAATGTCACCTCAGCAAACCCGCCAACCTTGGAAGCAGCAATGGAACTTGCTCAGAAACTTCTAGACCGAGAAGTGAAATACAATGAGCTTAAAAGGAAATTGGACGATAAGAGAACCATCCACCATCACAACAACAACCAACAAAGCAACAACAGTCATCACCGCAACAACAACCACCGCAACAATAATCGGAACCACCAACAATATCACAACAACCGAAACACTCAACAGTAGAACCAAAGACAAGAAAAACCCCGAGTCTACGCTGCCACGGAAGGTGTAGGGTACAACGGACAGAAACCCCAATGCCAGTGATGCAAACTTCATCACGAGGGTCGTTGTACCGTCCGATGTGACAAATGTCGTAAGATCGGTCATCAAACCAGAAACTGTAGGATTCCAGCTACAGGAAGCAACACACAGGTTATATCACCCACTTGTTACAGATGCGGAGAAGTAGGACACATCAGGAGGAACTGCCCAAAAGGAAATGAACCAGTCAACGCCCAAGCTAGGGTATACCTTCTCGGAGATGGAAACAGACCCGATGTAGTCACCGGTACGTTTCTACTAAACCATCATAATGTTAGAGTATTGCTTGATTCGGGTGTCGATAAGAGTTTTATATCAGATACGTTTGCCCCTTTACTTAATGTTACCCCCTCTAAGCTAAACACCACCTACGAAGTCGAAATGGCGGACGGGAATTTAATAGATACCAATACTATCATGAAAGATTGCACCCTAACCTTATCTGAAAAACCTTTTGCCATTGATCTTATGCCGGTTCAACTTGGTAGTTTTGATGCTATCCTCGGCATGGATTGGCTATCCCACCATCGTGCTAGGATTCACTGTGATGAAAAGGCCGTCCATATACCACTCAAGGATGAAACACTCATTGTCCAGGGCAACAAAAGCAAACCTCGATATAGAATTATCTCATGTATGCGAGTGATAAAATACATGAAGGAAGGATGTCAAGTATTCATGGCTCAAGTTACAGAAAATAAGTCATCCGAGAAGCAACTTGATGACGTTCCTATTGTTAGGAATTTTCCTGAAGTATTCCCTGAAGAATGACCTGGTATTCCACCCGCACGTCAAGTAGAATTTCAGATTGAACTAGTGCCTGGAGCGGCACCGGTGGCTAAAGCACCTTATAGGTTAGCACCATCTGGAATGGAAGAATTGTCAGAACAACTAAAAAAATTGTCGGAAAAAGGATTTATTCAACCAAGCTCATCACCTTGGGGAGCTCCAGTTTTATTTGTTAAGAAGAAAGATGGATCCTTTCGAATGTGCATCGATTACTGGGAGTTGAATAAACTTACGGTAAAGAATCGATACCCATTACCTCGAATTGATGATCTGTTTGATCAATTGCAAGGATCGAGTGTGTACTCAAAAATTGATCTGAGATCAGGATATCATCAGCTAAGAGTTCGAGAAGAGGATATTCCAAAAACTGCATTCAGAACGCGTTATGGTCACTACGAATTTCAAGTAATGTCGTTCGGTCTGACCAATGCACCAGCAGTTTTCATGGATTTAATGAATCGAGTGTGCAAACCTTACCTGGATAAGTTTGTAATAGTATTCATCGACGATATTTTAATCTACTCTCGCAACGAAGAGGAAAACACGAAACATTTGCGAATCATTCTAGAACTGCTCAAGAAAGAAGAACTGTACGCTAAGTTCTCCAAATGCGACTTTTGGATTCGCACCGTACAATTTTTAGGACACATCATCGATAGTCAAGGCATTCACGTAGACCCTGCAAAGATTGAGGCTGTAAAAGGTTGATCGTCTCCTACAAACCCCACGGAGATACGTCAATTTTTAGGTCTCGCAGGTTGCTACCGAAGATTTATTTAAGGATTCTCCAAGATTGCGAAACCTTTGACTAAGCTAACCCAAAAGAATGAGAAGTACATCTGGGAAGAAAAGGAAGAAGCAGCCTTCCAGTTGTTAAAACGAAAGCTTTGTGAAGCTCCAATATTAGCCCTCCCAGAAGGAAATGAGGACTTTATAGTATATTGCGACGCATCTTATCATGGACTAGGAGCAGTTTTGATGCAAAGAAGCAAAGTGATAGCTTATGCATCCCGACAACTGAAGAAACATGAGGAAAACTACACGACTCATGACTTGGAGTTAGGAGCTGTAGTGTTTGCGCTCAAGTTATGGAGGCACTACTTATATGGCACCAAATGTACCGTGTACACAGACCACAAGAGTCTTCAGCATATTTTGGATCAAAAGGATTTGAATATGAGGAAACGTCGCTGGCTAGAGCTGCTCAGCGATTATGATTGTGAGATACGTTACCACCCAGGAAAGGCTAATGTAGTAGCAGATGCGTTAAGCCGAAAAGAACGATTGAAACTCCTTCGAGTTAGATCACTAGGGATGACTATTCACTCACCCCTTCCATCCCAAATCCTTACCGCATAGAACGAAGCACTTAAAGAAGAAAACCGACCCAAGGAAAAGATTTACGGCATGCCCGAGAATAAGAATGGTTTCATGAAGAAACCTGATGGAACACTGTGTTTCAAGGACAGAAGTTGGATCCCTATGGTTGGAGGTATTCGTGAGCTCATCATGTATGAGTCCCACAAGTCAAAATACTCCATTAAGCCAGGTTCCGACAAGATGTATCAGGACTTAAAGAAACTATATTGGTGGCCAAACATGAAGGCTGACATCGCAGAATATGTCGGTAAATGTTTGACGTGTTCAAGACTAAAGGCAGAACATCAGAAACCTTCAGGTCTACTTGTACAACCAGAACTTCCTATGTGGAAATGGGAACAAATCACTATGGACTTCATCACCAAACTCCCAAGAACCTCATCCGGATACGACACAATATGGGTTATTGTGGATCGTCTCACAAAATCCGCTCATTTTCTACCCATCAAAGAAACCGATGAGATGAATACACTAGCTCAGCTGTATGTGAAGGAAATTGTCACTCGACATGGAGTACCAGTTTCAATCATCTCGGATCAAGATAGTCGTTTCACCTCTCACTTTTGGAAATCGTTACAGAAAGCCTTAGGAACTAAACTAGATATGAGCACCGCATACCACCCTCAAACTGATGGTCAAAGTGAAAGAACTATCCAAACCTTGGAAGCTATGCTCCGAGCATGCGTTATTGATTTTGGAAAAGGTTGGGATAAGCACTTACCATTAGCAGAGTTTTCATACAATAATAGTTACCACGCCAGCATAAAAGCAGCACCCTTCGAAGCACTGTATGGTAGAAAGTGTAGATCGCCCGTTTGTTGGGCAGAAGTTGGAGAAAGACAACTTATAGGACCAGGCCTTGTTCGGGAAACAACCGAGAAAATCATTAAGATTAAGCAACGCTTACAAGCAGCCCGAGACCGACAGAAAAGCTACGCCGACATAAGAAGGAAACCCATGGAATTTCAAATAGGAGATAGAGTCTTAATGAAAGTATCTCCCTGGAAGGGAATGGTACGATTTGGAACACATGGAAAGTTGAACCCCAGATACATCGGTCAATTCAAAATCCCGGAAAGGATAGGACCCGAGGCTTATAAACTAGAACTACCCGAAGAACTTAGTCGGATTCACGACACCTTTCATGTGTCAAACCTTAAGAAGTGTTTATCCGATGAATCTCACGTTATTCCATTGAAAGAAATTCGGCTAGATGATAACCTTGTCTTTACCGAGGAACCCATTGAAATCATGGATAGAGAAGTCAAACAACTCAAGCAAAACTGTATCCCTATTGTCAAAGTTCCTTGGGACTCCAAGCGAGGACCGAAATATACTTGGGAGCGCGAGGATCAGATTCGCTCCAAGTACCCACATCTCTTCACCTAAGACACCCTTGGCACCTATCTTAGACTAGAATTCCGGAACGGAATTCCCTGTAAGAGGTAGGTAATGTAAACTCTCGTAAATTTCCCTTACGATTAGTAAATGCATACGAATAAATAAAACGATGTTACGATAACTTAACACCATTTTACGGGTAACAATTTTTTTTTTTTTATGATATGGCTTGATATTGAACCACTACGATAACTGTGATTGACCGTTTACCCAGGAACGATGCTTACACACGACCTAAATAACCTATGATTATTGTGAACGATAAATATATATAAAACGTTTATATTTATAACAATACGTTTCGTCTAAATACCGTATACTATTTTTATATTCCCCGAACCTACGAAACTTCCCGAGAATGCTCACGAATATTTTTGAACTTCGACACGATACTCGATACACGCCATGTGGGCCCCCAACACTCATTAGGCCACGAATAACCAAATACAAACAAAACGGACTCTTTTCTTTCTTTCTTTTTCTGTTTGGCTGACGCAAACCATAAGCCCACCAGGCCATAGGCCCAAACGCACCCTTATTATTATTTTTCTTTCTTTTCTTTTGCTCTCTGTCGCGACCAAGCTCCAAAACCACCCTATGTTTTTACGATTTCTACACATAACCTACATATATTTTTGCTTGTTTCGTATCACCTAGTGCCCAAAATACAAGAATGATAGATATTACACTCCCTTTCACATGTTTACTACCCTAGAAACCACCCAAGTGAAACACCAAACTCAATATACAAAGATAAGCTTAAAACGTGTTGCAACATTCCTTAGCACCACCTATGCTCCCCAATGACAAGTAAACTAACAATGTGCATCCAAGAAATGTCAGGAATGAATAGGGAAGATCTCACAAGATCCTAGCTTTGTACAAAGTCGATTGGGCAATGGTTGTGGCGTTACTATTCGCCCTTACATGCACCCTCCACTCTTGTGAGCTTATCTTGTCTCTAAACATTCAAAAACTACCTATAAAAACCTCCCATGCAAACTCAAAACATCACATACACTTATACGTATCACTTGCACCAATAATAGTAACGAGAAGGACCTGTTGAGGGACAAACAAATCGCCAAGAGTACCACGTCTCAAAGCGAACCTAGGAAGCCAAGCTTGGAGCATCTTGAACCCTTGGTGGAACGTGAAGTGAACCACGAAGCTTTTGTACCATTACACGATCCCTACACTTGTTTTTACGCCACCTTTTATAGGTGAGGTGAGGACTTGAAACTTTATTTCTATATATATACATACGTATGTTTATATTTGTGCACAATCACTTGAGGCTAATAAATCGTAAAACATAAAAACAACATATATGTTTTATGTATCATACTATTTCTTAGTTATGTCATTAACGAGTACATATAATAACCTTAAGCTTATATTAGCGTATACATGAAAATAATCACACGTTCCTAAGTCACATTGGACCCATACGATTTCACTAAAAGACTTAGATTATTTTTCAACTTTTACAAGTTATACGTATTGAGTTTGACCATACACTTTGACCTCGCCATTTTAATATTAGACACACGACCCCCAAATATTTTTGTACGATCTAATTATCTACCTAGTATACAAACGAGAATGATAAATTATTCGACCTAACGACTTGATTTGATCACTTGAACGAGCCTAAAGCAAAACGAGTTTTCAAAGGATTTTCAGAAACTTAAAAACCTTATGTGGGCCGATGAGCCCAGTAAGCTAGTTTTAGCTTATTCTAATAAGCTGGGTGAAAAAGCTCTTTTGAAATGTAATTAGGACTTAAAATGATGGATTTTGATAAACCCAATGTTCCCCCAAACCCCTTGGATCAAAAATTGTTAACGGGCCTTAAATTTTGGTTCGTTAGCCCCATTTAGTGAAAAACAAAGAAAATAAGCTTTTAAGCTGTTGAAATAAGCTAATTTACACTTTCTGAGCTTATTGAAATATTAAAAATGTTAAGTTTTAAATTTGGTAATTTTTGGACTAAATTTGCAAATTTTTGAGAACTAGGGACTAAAATTGTCAGAGTTGTAAACTTTGGGCAAAAAGTGTAAAATCTATTTTCTAAAGGTATAAATAGTTAATATTGAAACTTGAGAGCGAAAAATGTAAATATTGATATAATTGGACTTAAAACGTAAATATATATAATAGATAATGGTTACGTATTATTATTTAAAAACTGAAACTTGCCATATCTTATAGGTTGTGTGTGAAGCCGTTGCCTTGCATCGTTGAGATTACGTTTGTTCTACTATACTACTAAGGTGAGTTCATAGCCCACATTTAACTTATTTTTGTGGGGAGGATACATGCTCAAAAACCGAACATAAGTCTTTTCCTGATATTATTATTGCTTAACTAGCTATTGCCAAAAGTCCCTCGATCATGAACCTTAATCACTTGAAGGGTGAACGTAAATAATTGTAAATAGATCTATTAGGGATTGACAATCCCCATTTGGTTGCTAGAGAATAGTTACCAAATGCACTTTATTTAAATATATAGGTTACTGGCAAATACCTATCTTGGGGGCTATATACTTCACTTCAATATTATAGATAATTTTGATGTCTGTTGAATCGTTGAGTGTCATGAGCTTAAGGCAATAATAAATGTGATTTCTAACTTTTTTATTTGTATCTATATACAATAAGTACCTATCTCTTGTGTTCAAACTCAAAATTTTAAACCTATGAATTTCACTCAACTTTTGTTGACTTTTAGCATGTTTATCTCAGGTAACTAAATGGAATGGACGGCAAAGGCACGAAGTGGGCAAATAAAGAAACGTTTATTTCTCTTTGAATAAAAACTTGTTGTTGAATAATGAAACCTCTTGGAATTATAAATATTTGGTATTTTAAATAAAACTTAAAACGATCATTTGAGTCATTTTCTATAATTGTAACAAAGATCCACGATATAATACCCCAAAAGTCTTCCGCTGTCATTATAAGTCTTCCGATGTATTGATCGATTTTGGGGGTGTTATACATTTTCAAGAGGTGGTGGTGGTGGAATTCTTGGTGGAGGTGATAGATGAGTGTTGATGTAGTCATTGATGGATGATGATGATGGTATGGAAGAGGTGGAGGTTTCATGTGTTGATGGTGTTTTGTATGGTGCATTTGGAGCACTAGGAGATGAACATTGAGGTGGTGGTGATGGACTGGTATTTTCTTCATTAGTGAGATCAATAAAGAGTTGTTTTGGTGGAATGATAACAAGTTTTTGTTTCTTGGCTTTGTTGGAGGTGGTGGTTTTTGGTGATTACATGATGAATTGGTTGAGGTTGATGATGATAATGGAGTGTGGATGAAGGTGTAAAGGGTTATATAGCATGAAATCATGTTTAGAAATGGTATTAATTTGAAATTGCATTGTTAGATTCCAAAATCAGTTTAGTTTTTAAGGGAAATGGTAGCTAGGACTAGCAAAAGAAGTCACAAGTTGCAAAAAAAAACAGTGTAAAAATTGTTCCAGATGGCCGGTCCCCTTAATTCTTGGCCGGCCCCCTTAAAATTAAAGGGGCCGCCTGTGTTAATTATGGGGGCCGCCCATCTGGTAAATTCCCAGATGACCAACTTTCAAAAATTTTCTAAAAATGGTTTATTTTGGTTTTGTGTTTGCAGCAAGCTCTATTGGAACATTTTATTTTAGTTTTGGTCTATTAGAGAAACATATATATAATCATAAAATAATCATGCAAACATGTATCTATACTAAAGAGAAAATCATGCATAATAGTCAAGCAAATAATATTAAAATAACACAAGACACATTCATTGATTGTTTGAATAGATTATGTTGAGAGCATAATCATTAGTACATAAGCATATAAATATATGCTTTTCAAGCTAACTACACTAGATAATACAAAGTTGCCAACTTGAGGTCTCTTGGACTTCCTTGGGATACAAAAGGTTTGTGATGATTTTATTTGGTGATGTGAAACGTAAACATAAAGTTTAGTTGTTTGATGGAGAAGGATATGATGTAGGATATGGAGCGGAAGCGGTGGATCTCACGATGTTCTATCGTGTCAAAGGTGGTATTGGATGAGGACGAGTGAGAAGATACTCAATCCAAGAGATATCTTCACTCAAGTAGAGGATTTGTTTTTGGAGGAAGATGCAACAAGGGCAAAAGTGAGTGTGGTTTGTAACTTGGTCCAAGTTGAGAGAGTGGGGTAAGCAGTTTGCATAGGGTGATGATGGAGGTTGCCCTTTGTTGCGTTGTGCACGATGCATAGCAAGGAGATCACTAAGATCATGGAGTTGGTTAATTTCTTCACGGAATTTTTGTTTTTCCGTGGTAATGTGGAGTGAATCATTTGGTGGAGGTGGATGAATTGGTGTTGTGTAGTTGGGGTTGTAGTTTGATGATTGACCAAAGTGATATGGATCATTGTAGTTGGATGGAAATTGAGATGTATGGTTTGGGATGAAATTGGATGTTTGGCCAATGTGGTAAGGTTTGTAGAGTGGTTCAAAGGAGTGTCCTTGTGGGTTTGGAGTGTAGTTTGGAAAGTAAGTGTTTGGGGATGTTGATTGATTACCAAATCCACTAGTTGAGATGGATTTGTTTCGAGGGCTTTGTTTCTTTCTCCATGTGGGCTTTTCAGTCATCCTTGCTAGCTTAGAGGATTTTGATTTTGATTTGTTAGAAGAGGTCATGATGGAATGGTTAAGTAAGGATATGTGATGAGGAGAGGTATTTATAGTGTGATGATGATGTGTTTATGGAAGGATAAGGTAGTGGAGAATTTACTAGACAAAATGTGTTTGTGATTTTAGGGAAGTGAGGAATCAAAATAGGGTGAAATGGGCTAAAAAGCATAAAGCAAACAGGAAATCTCGACCATCAAGTGGCCGGCCCCCTTAAAATAAAAGGGGCCACCTTTGATAATTATGGGGGCCGCCCAGAGCCTGGTTCCCAGATTGCCAGAAATGGTTTTTGACAGAAATTTTTCAGAAAGATCTTTGTTTGGAGGTTTGGTTTTGGGCAAGTCCATCTCTTTAGAAAACTTAATCAAGTATTATCAAAATGGAGCTATGCAAGAAAAGTATGCATGTAGGCAACTAAGCATATAAAATAATTTCAAGCAAATCATGCAAAGGAGACAATTAAGCAAGTCATATATCCTAAGGAATTAACTAAATAAAAAGAGGTTAAGGCAAATAGTAAGTGGGAAGCTAGTGATGGAACAAATGTGACAAAATGACTTATGTCTTAGCAATAATTTGTGTCTAGATTCAACATATGTGAAGATACGATTGCTTCAACTCCTAATGCAAAAATAAAATTAAAAATAAAAAAAAATCCTAAGAAGCAATCCAAAATCTTCCTGATTTAATTTGTTAAACTTACGATTGTCAGGAATATATATTAGATTATATATTAAGACAATTACACGTGTGGTATCTAACATGATTTATGAGAAAACATTTTCAGCATTATTCAACAATGTGTTTAAGAAAAGTTTTTGATAGGTAGTGTATAGTCAAAGAGAAATTTCATTAAGAGAATTTGTAATTAAAGGATTTGAATGTTAATAAAGCATTCTAATCTAGTGGAAAGCATTTAGTTATGAAAATTCTAGACTCGATTTGAATGAACCAAAATGATGTTTTGAAGAAACTTAAGTAAAATACTTAATGATGATTATGACCAAAATTTGATGAAATATGTTATGAATGACTTACAATATTTGTTGCTAAAAATGTAAATAGTTTAGATAGATTGAGTTTTTAAAGAAATTATACAATGTAAAGTTCTCAATTTTCAATTTTTGTGTGAAGTAAATACCTAGACTCAAGAATGAAGAAGATAGAATAAAACAATTTTATGCAATAATTTATTTATGAAAAATCAATAGAATTTTGTCAATTTGCTCCATCATTCCTAATCCTAAACGCTAGTGATAAAGTCGTACATGCTAAAAGGGTTTAGAGACTATATCTGCAGTGTAAATAATACAATAAGCAAAATTATCACACTAACATGCAATTATCAATCTTGGAAATTTACGTTATAATAAAAGAGAGAACGTACCTGGCGTCTTAAAGAGAATAATTTAATAAGACATATGAGAGAGTGAAAAGAGGAAGCAACGAGTACCAAGAAGATCGTAGAGAGAAGGCAATGTAATAGAGAACCCGTAACGAGATAATCATCAAAGTATTGCAAGCAAGTTCTTGAAGCATAAACACGTGAAGATTCAAATGCATGTCTCAATAGATCGTCAAGCTTCACGTATGTGCAAGTGTGCCAATCCTCATGATTAAGATACCTAACATGTAAAACAACTTGGTACCCAAAGTCTTATGGGTCCTAGATGGTTAGTCACAATATCCATTGCATTTAAAATGCATATGGTATAGATGTTGTTAACAAGTACAAGAATTTCTTATCAGTATGTTTCCATACAATGATAATGTCCTTCTTGTCTCAAGAGATAAACAATTGTTATGATTAGAGTAATTTTCTAAATTTCTCCACTAGATTTTACAAACTCTATTTGCTTTGATTTATTTGTCAACATATCATTAGCATTAAATCCTAATCCGGTTTTGTCACCAAAAGCCTTTTGAGTATTAAGTAAGTATATTAATGATTTGGAGCTATTTTCAAATTTAGCAAGTATTTTTCCTTTTTTAAAATTTTCTTTGGTAGATGTTGAAGATTCATTTTTAAACGTGATATTTGAGTTTATGTTGCAAAAACTTTTGAAGTTACTTTCTAATTTTGAAAATTCTAATATGAATTGATCATAGCAAAAATGTTTGGTTCCGGATTGTACCTCATTTGGGGCTTTATATGCTTCACAATCTTCACATGCTATATACCGATCCTCTTCATCTTCCATGTTGCTCCAAGTTTCATTTATAATCTTTCTTCGGATTTGGCTCATGTAATCTTCGTCATTAATACCTTCAATGACCATGTTTGAACTAGTAGCACTTGTATTTACATCAACTAAGTGTTTGTTTATTAAATTTTATAGGACAATTAATTCTTGTGCAACATCAAGTTTATCATCTTTGGCTCGACATTTCCATTGGTGAAAGTTAAAAAAACATTTCCAAATATCATTTGCCGTTTTACAAAAGAATACCCTTTCATATTCAATTTCAGGTAGGCTTTTATAAATCACTAGTTTGGCTTTGGTATTTTTATCAAAGTTTGTTTGAGAGTAATTGTATTGTTTTTCAAAATCCATTTTCGTTTGAATATCACCAATTGGAATGATGTACCAAAGATCTTGATATATTGATTTCACATAATTTTCAAAATTATTTTTCCATTCACTAAAATTTTTATTTTCAAAATATGGTGGTTTAAATGTCATTTTTCCTTCTAAATGTTTTTCCAATTCCATAGATCGATTACAAGTTTTAAAATACAATTTATTTTAAAAATCTTGTTTAACATAGCTCTGATGCCAATTGTGGAAAACTAGAAGGGGGGAGGGTTGAATAGTTTTACGTCAATTTGGATTTTAAAAACTTAGTTTTATAAAAACTTCGATACAATATTTATTGTAAAAATCTACTCAATCTAAATGATTAAGTTCACTAGTTTATGTGTATGTATATATTGTATATTTTTAGATTATTTATAAAACTTTATTTTGTGAATGATCCTTTTATTTGAACTTTGTGTGAAATCAACTTTAGCACAATATCACAAGCTACAACTAGATGCAAATATATATGAGTATGGAAATAATAAAGATGTAAATGGATTAATGAGCAAGAGATGGAAAGATCAAACCAAGACACGGCAGATTTATAGTGGTTTGGCTACAAGGTCTCCTTCCTTGCCCTACTCCACTCCTCGAGTCTCCTACTCGAGAGTTTTCTTCACTAACACAACGAACTCCCTTTTTGGCGGAGAAACCTTACACAACTTTGCTTACACCGATTAACGACATTAAGCTAAATGTCGAGCCCTAGTAGTAGCTAGAACCAATCTCACACCACTACACACCTTCTTCACAACTTATGCACACCACTACTACTACACTACTTCTCACACCTTCACAACTTCTTCTTCACAACACAACTATTTCTTCACTACTTCAATTCACGACTACTAACTCACCTAGATCTATCAATTACACACCTTCTACACCTTTACAAATAATTTACACAACACCTAATAATATACACAACTCTTTAATACTTCTAAACAAGATGTTGAAGAAGTATTCTTCTCTTGCACTTTGAATGAGGATGGATTGTATTACTTAAAAACAAGAACTAATATGTTTATGATCAAAGTTTTTAGGAATATGATTTGAGAGAATTAGAACATAAAGTTTTAGTGCAAAAGGTGAGGAAAAAATTCAGATTTGAACCAGTATTTATAGGCAAAGAAATCTGACATAGGATCGTATGCCGGCTTCCTTAATTGTGTGCCGGCCCCCTTAAAATTAAGGGGGCCGCCCACAGTAACGACCTTTTTTCTTTGTCTTTTCTGGGAAAAGTTTATTTCGTGAAAATTTAACTGAATTTGGTTAAAAATTTGAATTCATTTATTTATTATGAAATAAACATTTTCCTTTAATTACCAAAATTGTTTTTCTTAAATATATAAAATGTTTATACCATTTTATATAATTTGTAATTAGTAAATAAACCTTCCTTTGATCATAAAATGTATTAGGCACTTGTTTATACATACCTTAAGTGAATTAGTTGGATATAATGATATTTTGTCACTAAATACTTATTTACGTAATGATTTTATATTTTGTGATCGTCAAAAAATAGGGATATCGAAAAATATTAATAACGTTTTACGCATTATTTATATCAACACTAACAACGACCGCATCAAGCAAAGAATCATAATCAAACAAATCATGGCAAAGGATCATAATCAAAGCAAATGAATCAAAGGTCAAGGATCAAGAGTCATGAGATAGAGAGCCCCTTATTGAAAGAAGATAGAATATCTGTACCTTATCACAGCAAGCAAAAATATCTCAAAAGCAAACGAAAATCGAAGCTACTCCCTCTTCACGGAACCTATACAAATTAATAATCACGTATTACTTATAAGCTTATTTTAATTAGATCACACATTTTTGGTTTCTTTCTATTTTTGAGGCTTCCCATTTTTAGTAACTTTCCGTAATAAGTACTTTAGGGTAATAAGCATTAATTAGCCAACTTAGGGGTTTACAAAAAAAATAATAGTTTAACTAGAAGGTTTATTACAATAAATATCATAGTTTAGGGTCTTATATATCATTTTAGTAAAGTTTAGGATTAAATATGTAAATTACGAAAGTTTAAGGTTAAAAGTGACAACTTATCAAACAAATCCCAATTTAGGCTTAACTAAAAACCCATGCATGCAATCCCTTCGTATAACCTTATTACAGAACATAGCCGAATCGATTCGAACCATTCATTACTAGTACTAGTTCCCAGATTTCTTTTATGATCATATAAGTTATGTGTTACGCACCCTTGATAGGTCGACACCAACGCACCCTCGGTATTATTTTATTTAGCGAGCAAGACAATAAACCCAACTAATAAACTCGGCCCAAAACAGCTCTAGCGAGACAAAAGCATAGCGAGGGATTTCTAGCCTAGAAGGACATGTGGTGAGGCGGTTTTAAAGGTGGTACGAGGGGGAAACAAATGAGCAGTAACTGACAACAAACCAAACCCTAAACACGATTAGTACGAGTGAAGACCAGGTTCAAAATTCACTCAAACGTCACACAAAATAACTCACGCAAACCAATTTTTAACGAGGCAAAAACCCGACGAAACCTTCACATAAAATCATAACTCTTATGTTAAATAGGCAGCCTATGGTTTCTAATTTTTAGCACCACATTAAAGACCTTTCATGACAGGTTTTCAGGGCTTGATTAGAGATATATTAGGGTCGATATAGGGCTGGAACAAGTGACACAAAACAGCCAACACTCGCGACACAAAACAGTTTGCATAGGCGTATACGGTGGTGATTTTATGTGCGATATAACAAGGCATGACAACAAATAGATTAGAAGGTTTTTAAGTGTTTATATAACCCGGTCTTTAGCCTGTTTTAGATACGTGTTAAGTGTCGACAAGAAGCTGGAAAAGAGTCACCAAAACAGTCTCAGAAACTCAACACAAAACAGAATATCTAGGCGCATAGTTTTATGATTTCAAACATGATTTTAAGTGACAATTATTAACGAAGCATGATAACATGGTTCCAATGATTTACTTAACATGTTTTAATACTGATTAAGATATGCATGTGTCGTGAATGAGAGAAAACAAATAGGAGACCTGAATACCTTTGTGTCGACTTGAATAGAGAGACGAGAAAAACAAAGGTGTATAGATCGAATCACCACTCCCAAGCTCGCACGACTTGCAATTTTCCTGGGTCACCAATGATCTCCTTTATCTCTTCTTTCTTGGCAGTAACCAAGGTGGGATTTGTATTTTCGGGTTTAGAATCGATGTAAAAGGATGGAATGGAGGAAAAATATACGGCTTGGCAATTTAGGGTAGAAGCGTGTGCATATATTTGGAATGCCGTGTAAAGAATATGGAACATGAAATCTTTTATATTTATGGAGTGATATACTTGTGGTCCTTATCCTTATATCACACGACACAACAAGATAAAAGGCTAGGGAATCTGTTATGTATCTTAAAAATGTGTACAAAACTTAGGATATAATTTAATTAGTTTAGTTATTTAATTTATAATGTGCATTTGATTATAATGTAGAGTTTTAATGACATATTTAATAATTCAAACTTAGGATAAATTCAAAATGGCGCAAAATTTATAGTTCAAAATTTCGGGTTTTACATGGGTTCCTAATAGAAACTAACCTTTTTCATCTTTATGCAGGGCCACCCAGAAGAGGAGCTTAAGGATCCTATTATCATTGATAGTGGTTGCTCTGGCAGCATGATAGGAGACAAGGAGCTTTTGTCAGATTTTAAGGCATATTTTGGAGGAAGAGTTGCATTTGGGAATGATCCTAATGGAGGGAGAATCACTAGCAAAGGAACCATCAAGACTGGATCCATTGACTTTGAGAATGTTAGATATGTGAAGGAGCTTAAATTCAATCTTCTGTCAGTATCTCAAATCTGTGACAAGAAATATCCTGTGTTATTCCTTGACACAGAATGTCTTATTCTCTCCCCTGATTTCAAGTTAGTTGATGAAAACTTGGTAATGCTGAGAGTACCAAGAACCAATGATGTGTACAACTTAGATTTGAAGAATATCACTTCTACTGAAAGAGAAACACGTTTGGTAGCAAGGGCAACAATGGAAAAAGCACATCTATGGCATAGAAGATGAATTTCAAGAATATCAACAAGTTGGTCAAAGGCAATTTAGTTAGAGGCTTACCTTCTAAAATATACAAGATTGACCATTCATGCTTGGCCTGCAAGAAGGGTAAACAACATAAAGCTTCATGGAAGAAGATTGAAGAAAGAACCATTAGAGAACCTTTGGAGTTATTGCACATGGATCTGTTTGGACCTGTTTCTGTGTCTAGCTTAAACAAGAAGAAATACTGCTTAGTTATAACGGATGATTGTAGCAGATTTAGTTGGGTCTTTTTCTTGGGATTTAAAGATGAAACCTTTGATGCTATTCATGATCTTATAATAGCCCTTGAAAATCAGTTAAGACTCAAAGTAAGATCCATTATATGTGATAATGGGACTGAATTCAAGAATCAGCTTATGGATGAGTTTTGTGCCAAGAAAGGAATAAAGAGGGAGTTTAGCATTGCTAGAACTCCACAACAGAATGGAGTTGCAAAAAGGAAGAATAGAACATTGATAGAAGCAGCAAGAACCATGCTTGCAGATTCTCAATTACCTATTCAATTTTGGGCTGAAGCTGTAAGTGCTGCTTGCTATGTGTTAAATAGAGTTTATGTCACTAAACCTCAGATGAAGACACCTTATGAGTTTCTTATGGGAAAGAAACCAAATATCAAATTTATGAAACCTTTTGGCTGTCCTCTGACTATTCTAAATACTGTTGATTCTTTGGGCAAATTTGATTGCAAGTCAGATGAAGGATAGCTATTGGGTTATTGTACCAATTGCAAAGGATTTAGAGTGTACAACCAGGTCACCAAAAAGGTTCAAGAATGTCTTCATGTTGAGTTTCTTGAAGATCAAGATAGTCAAAAAGACAAAGGTCCTGATTGGATGTTTGATCTTGATATCTTGGCTTCTTCTATGAACTATGTGCCTGTCAGAGAAGAAAATCAAGTTGTTCATAATGAAGAAGAGTTACAGTACATTGTTCATGGAATCAATATTAGATCTGATGATGTTCCTGATGAAGAACCAAAGAAGAAAAGTACTGTTGAACCACAAAGTACTGTTGAACCTCAAATAGTGTTCAACCAACTACCATAGTTTCTGATGAAGATCAAGCTATTCAAGATGAACTTAATAGGATGATTTTTCAAGAAACCATTGCAAAATCCTATGAAGATGATCAAAGGAGAGCTTATGAGGCAGACAAGAAGAAGGCAAAAGTCTCAGATAACTATGACAGTACTTTGCATCAAAGTACTAATGAACCAGTTGAAAGTACTTCCAATGTCTTACAAACATCAAATTGGATCAACACTGATGATTTGATTGATCTAAACATGCCTGATTTAGAAGACATTGATGCTGAGCCTCCTAAGGAAGGAATTTTCTCAAATTCCAGTGAAGATCTTGATCTCACAAATTTAGAGGATGATCTTGATGTTCCACCAACTTCTACATTAAGAATTCATAAAGACCATCCTACTAGCAAAATCATTGGACCTTCCACTTCAGGAGTGCTCACAAGGGCAAAAGCTAAGAATCTCTCTAAGCAACGTAATGCTTTACTTAGCTTTGTCTATAAACAAAACAGGGTAAATCATAAGGATCAATAATTGTGCCTATTTGCTTGCTTTCTATCTCAAGTAGAGCCCATGAAGGTATCTCAAGCATTGGTTGAAGAGAGTTGGGTTGAAGCTACGCAAGAAGAACTCTTACAATTCAAACTTCAAGAGGTTTGGGTCTTATGTGATTTGCCATATGGAAAGAGATTAATTGGTACAAAATGGGTTTTCAGAATTAAGAGAGATGAAAGAGGGAATGTCATCAAGAACAAAGCAATATTGGTTGCACAAGGATATAGACAAGAAGAAGGAGTGGACTATGATGAAGTATTTTCTCCTGTGGCAAGGATAGAAGCTATAAGGTTGTTTCTGGATTTTGCATCTTATATGGGACAATTACAGAGGAAGTCTATGTTAAACAACCTCCTGGTTTTGAGGATCCTGCACATCCAAACAAAGTCAATAAAGTGATTAAGGCTCTGTATGGTCTACATCAAGCTCCTAGAGCTTGGTATGAAAGACTCTCCACTTTTCTATTGCAACATGGTTACAGGAAAGGTGCAATTGATAAGACTTTGTTTATCAAAAGAGACAAGAAGGATATTATGCTTGTTCAAGTTTATATAGATGACATCATTTTTGGAGCCACAAAATAGTCAATGGTGAAAGAGTTTGAAGAGCTCATGCAACAAGAGTTTCAAATGAGTTCCATGGGTGAATTAACTTTCTTCTTGGGGCTTCAAGTTAAACAATCCAGTAGTGGAATCTTCATAAGGCAAGATAAGTATGTCATAGACATTCTTAAAAGGTTTAATTTCACCACTGTCAAGCCAGCCTCCACACCTATTGATGCTAATAAACCATTAGGAAAGGATGAAGATGGAGATGCTGTGGATGTTAAGCTTTACAGATCTATGATTGGTTGTCTTATGTAATTAACTTCATCTAGACCTGACATCACTTTTGTTGTATGCTTATGTGCAAGATATCAAGTCTCACCCAAAGTTTCACATATGAATGCAGTCAAGAGGATTTTTAGGTATCTCCGTCATCAACCTAAGTTAGGGTTATGGTATCCTAGGGATTCACCTTTTCACTTGGAAGCTTTTTCAGATAGTGATTATGCAGGGGACAATTATGATAGAAGATCAACCACTAGAGGATGTCAATATCTTGGAAGAATATTAGTCTCATCGCAATGTAAGAAACAAACAATTGCAGCAACATCATCCACTGAGGCAGAATATGTTACAGCTGCAAGTTTTTGTGGACAAGTACTTTGGTTGCAGAATCAACTCTTGGATTATGGATTCAATTTCAAGAATACTCCTATCAACATTGACAATGAGAGTACAATTTGTATTGTGAAGAATCCTGTTTATCATTCCAAGACCAAGCACATTCAGATTAGGCATCATTTTATTAGAGATTGCTATGAGCACATGCTTATTAATGTGGTTAAAGTCCACACAGATGAAAATGTAGCTGACTTACTCACAAAGGGATTTGATGTTTCAAGATTCAACCATTTGGTGGTAAGCATTGGGATGATTAATTATTAAGCTACATTTGAGGGGAGGCATTAGTACCTATTCTGTGTTTAAGGGGAGGCAACACAATTGTCTATTTGAGGATGATTTTGTTTGATGAAAAGAGGATGGAAAGTACTTTTGAGCAAAGTACTGCTTAACATTAGCTTGAAAGTACTACTTGGCGCTTAATGGGAAGTACTGTTTTGTCAGGGTACTGTTCCAATGGTCAAAAATAGGGGATAACTAATTTACGGAAGAGACACGTGCCAAGAATAACGGTAAAAGCATTTATTGGGCCGCGATTTTTTGAATAATATCCATCTTTGTGATTATCTCCTCCATATACTTTTACTTTCATTGTTATCCCTTTCCAAATATTCAAACCTTCATCCAATTAAACGCCGACGCACATATTTCTTCCATAAAAATCATCCATGGCTACTCGTCCAACTGTTAACAAACACAACATGATTGCTAATCTAGACAAGACACAGTTAAATGTTGATTTTCATGGTGTAATTGATTTCCTCACTGGGTCTTCAATTAACTATGTTTTGTTGGTCAATCCTGATATCTTTGGACCATGGATTCAAGAGTTTTGGGCTACTGCAACATCTGGTTTGGAAGAAGAAGAATCTTTTATTCGTGCTACAGTGGCTGGAAGATCCATTCGTATTACTGAGGCTACAATCAGAGAGGACTTACTATTTAATGATGAAGGAAGTACTGTTCTCTTTGATAAGCAAGTACTTTGGGCTACACTCAGGGATATAGGGTATAAAGGTGCTCTCACTAAACTCACTTTTCAGAAACCTTTATTTATCCCTCATTGGAAGTACCTTGTTCATGTTTTACTTCATTGCTTGAGTCCTAAAAGTACTGCTTGGGATCAAGTTGGTCAATACATAGCTTCTGCAGTAGTTGGGTTAGCTACCAATAGACCTTTTAACTTTTCCAGCATGATTCTAGATGGTATGCTTACTCATATCAATAATGCTTCACCATTTTTGATGTACCCTAGATTTGTTCAATTATTTTTGAACAAACAGCTTGAAGATGTTCCTAAACCTCAACATTTTTACCCTCTGTTGCACTTCCTGCAAAGGTGTTTACTTTTATGGCTAACAAGAGTGTTAAATTTTCTGGAAGAAATACACCTTTGACTGCTCATATATTGGAAGTGGTTCAAGCTGTTAGAGATCAAGCTGATGCATCTAGTGATTCTGAGCATTCTGACTCAGCTCACACTCCAACATCACCTCTTGCATCACCTCAATAAATTGCTTCAAGTGAACGACCAACTTCAATGCCAGTTAATGTTTCCAGCAAAAATACTTATCCCCATGCTTCAAGAGAAGGTACTGCTTCTCTGCAGGGTACTCCTCATTCTGACTCAGTGCCTGATGTCAATCAACCACCTACTCCCAATGATTATACTTCCACAGATGGGTCTCAAACATCTGGAGGAAATGAGGGAGAATTGGACACTTATGCTTTAACAAGAGAATTCAGAAGGTTGAAGAAGGTGGTTACTACTCAAGCTTATCAGATAAAGAGGTTACAAGATAAGTTCAGAAGATTGAAGAGGTTTGTTTGGCCACTTGTTAAGCATCACAGGTTATGGGTGAAGCAACAGAAGAAGAGTGGTCAGAAAAAGAAGGTCTCTAAGTCGAAGAAAAAGAAGTTTAGACAGTAATCTTCATTCATCTTGGGGAGGAATCTGAATGATAATCTGAATGAAGATGATGTTGTACCTCAAGATCCATATGAAGAGGATCATACTATGGATTATGAAGAAGCTCATCATGATATTACTGAAAGAAAAATTGATGAAGCTGAGCAAGTTTTTGAAGAAGAGATTGTTGTTGAGCAAGTTAAAAGTGGAGATATTCAAAGTACTGGTGATAAAATTATTGGTGCTCAAAGTACTGCTGTTCAAAGTACTTTGGATCAAGGTACAGTTACTTTGGATTTTGATGAACAACCTGGTCCTTCAATAAGAATTTTGAATGAAGAAGCTGGTCCTTCTAACCCAATTCAGCAAGAAGAAAATACTGCTAGTGATGATGAGACTATTGCTCAAATCATGATTAATATTTCAAGACCAAGAGGTATAAGTATTCCTGGTGTTGAACAGGCTCAGGTCTCACAATATTCTTCTGAATCTACTGAAGAATTGGATCCTAAGGATAAAGGAAAAGGGATCATGAAGGAATCCAAGAAGAAGAAGAAGAAATTCTCTTTAGCACAATTAAGAGCTTTTGAGATAGCCAAAAATAAAGAAGTTGCTACAAAGTATCAAGCTGATTTGGATGCTGAATATGAGAGAGAGTTACAGAAGCCAGTTGTTCAAACAAGAAGGCCACCATCTATTGCTAAAGAAAGAAATTCAATGATAAGTTTTCTGAAAGGCATAGGATATAAAGGTTTACAAAGGTTAAGATATCCACAGGTGAAAGAACTATATGATGCTGTTCAAGAGTCTATTAAAAGAGAGCTTGATAGTTTTGTTCCTATGGATTCTGAAAAGGAAAAGAAACTGGAGGAAGTAATGAAAGAACAAGCGGCCAAAAGAAAGACAAAGAGGAAGATAACAACTCATGATGATGAATTATCAAAGAAGCTCAAGCTGCTGAGAACTGATACTGTTGATGAGTTGAGAAATTATTTAAGAGTTGTGGATTTTGAGAATCCAAAGAAAACAGAAGATGCTGAGAAAAAGTCTAAGATTTCTACATGCTCTGTTGTAGAATCAGCAGAAGGAGATTATCTCATATTTCATAGAGAAGATGAAAGTTTCAGAGTATTCAATATGTTATGGGACATACTGCACATGATAGACAGAAAAGATCTATATCATTTGTATCTACTAGTGCAAGCCTATTTTGAGAATACTGAGCCAACAGGGGTGCAATTAAGCTTATTGGGAGATCTAATAACCATCTAGGAGACAATTGAAACAAGTAATGATGCTCTGTGGAATGCTCAAGAGAATTGGGAAATTACAAGATGGAGATTCTTTGAGTCATCAAGAGTACATTCACTTGAATTAGAAGATGGGACCATGATTCACATGCTAGCAGATAAGAGATATCCTCTTACAAGAGATCTTATGATAAGGATGCTAGATCATGGTATGGAGGTTGAACAAGAGAATGAAGTAGCATTGATGGTGATTGAGCTATTTATCAAGTGGACTACTTCAGATGATGATATTGCATGATTACTGGTATGGTTTGTATTATATAAATCTTTTTGAATAATAAGTACTTTATTCAAAGTGCTTTCAGACAAACAATACTTTAGCAAAGTACTACTTGCTGCATAAAACCAGTAAAAGTCTTTGGATTAAGTTTAAAATAAAAAATAGGGAAAAAAAAGAACTTTTGAAGCATAAGATGACAGCAACAAAATGTTTTGAAACACATGGTGTTAGTACTTGTACTGCACAAAAAATGGTAATCAACTCACCATGTTTAACAGACAAGAAAGAGTTTGACTCATCATGAGGGTACGACTCTGATGTGATTATCAAATCCGTTTTTAGTTGACAATTTGCTAAAAATTGTATGGTTTTCAAGTCACCATATCTGTAATAGTGAAGAGTTGGCTAGCCCACAAGAAAATGGCCGGGCTGTGGAAAAAGAAATTTTATTTGGGAATTAGTTCACCATGGTTATGATTGTACTAAAAGAACTAACTAGTCCAAAAGCAAACGGCTTTTGGTAAAGACTAAACAAATTCGTTGATAGCTGATGATTTGCTAAAAATCATATGGTTATCAATGTACCATGGTTTTTGTGCTTAAACCTAAACATTGGCTACTCCAGAGTTAATGGCTTTGGTAAAGAGACATCTAAATCCATTAATTTTCAATGATTCACCTCTCACAGGAGTTTACACACCTGGAAGTGATGAGAATAGTATGAAACTTTTATGATTTGATGTACATTTGCCATATGTTGCTGAGTTGCTGAAAAGAGTAGTTGCTGTGAAGATATTATCTGTTGTTGATGAAAAGTACTTTGATACACAAGTTAGAAAGAAGATAAAGATTCAATCTTTCCTTGAAGATAAAGATGTTAAAGTTAAAGAATTACAAAGGAACTTGAAATCAAGCAAGTAGAATTCAAGTTAGGGAGGATTGTTGGGATATGAAGATCAAAAGTACTTCTGAAGATCAAAGTACTGCTTGTGTCAAAGTACTGCCTATGTTGAAAAGTCAAAGTACTGCTCGTGCATGAAGAAAGTTAAAGTACATCTATGATAAAGGACTATTATGCAATATCGTGAAAGGATTGTAATGCAAAGTTATTAGAATATTCTAGAATTAGATTAGTATTAGTTTATTTGTCGTTCAAGTATTGTAAACCGACTTAAGGTTTTCCTTATGCTTATAAAAGGAGCCTTAGGATGGTATTAGACATATGTTTATGCTTATTAGTACGAATACTTTAGAATACGATTAAAGATTTGTTAGGGTTGTTAGTGAATCTGTATAAGAAAGCAGGTTCAAAGTTTGGTTTAATATAATCATTGAAAGTTATTCTTCTTAGCTTTGTTTTAGTAGATTCCGCATACTTAACAAGGTTACATTAGTATTTCATTATTAATAATTTTGAAGTTATTCAAGATTGTTAAACCCTTACAAGCTACAAAGTAGTTTGGTCAGAGTATATATCGATCCAACACAAACACTAATACACTACTACAATCCACTTAACCTCAACCTTAACTCATTTGTTTTGGGTTTGAAGTTTTATTATATTTTTATTATTATTTTTTTAATCATAGAACATGATTATACGTTTTCGTCTTTTTTATAAGTTTTCGTCAATTTTCATACGTTTTTTCCGTTTATATACGTTTTCGTCTGTTTTCATTCGCTTTTGTCCGTTTTTATAAGTTTTCGTCCATTTTCATACACTTTCGTCCGTTTTTATACGTTTTCGTCCATTTTCATACGTTTTCGTCCGTTTTCATACATTTTCGTTCATTTTCATCTGTTTTTATACGTTTTTGTTTATTTTCATACGTTTTCGCTCACTTTTATTCATTTTAGTCCGTTTTCATACGTTTAACCCACTCTACGTCAAGCACAACCTGTCTACTAGTGAGGAAATCGATCGATACAAACACTAGTACACTACTAAAATCCACTTAACCTCAACCTTAACTCATTTGTTTTCATGCCAAATCATATCCACAAGATTCCATAGGAAGTTTGGTAATTACAACTTTTATATAAATAAAAAAATAAGTTCACATAAAAAAGACAAAAACAAATCAAATCAAAATAAAATAAAATAAAAAAGATAGCAACGTGGGTCACCATCCAACAACAGCTATACTCAAAATCCCACAAACTAATATACCAACCACACATTAATCATTTTCATTCGACATGACACATTGACACTATTATTATTTTTATAAAATCTTATCATTTTCACAGAATTTAATTCATCACAATCTCCAAAATTTAATAAATAAAAAAGAAAACACATTTAGGGTTATATAAAAGAATAATAACGATGATGATGATGGAAAGTTAGTTAGATAAAGAAAAGGTTAGTTATGACGGTTGAGTATAAATGGGGAGAAACAGAGTTTTTTATACATATAGGGATAATAGTGTTGTTGGTTTTATTTGCTGGTTTGATGTCTGGTCTTACTTTGGGTCTTATGTCTATGAGTCTTGTTGATCTTGAGGTTCTTGCTAAATCTGGTACTCCCAATGACCGTAAATACGCAGGTACTGTATATCCCTTTTCGCGCTTTTTCTTTTAGTATATGTTGGTTTATTAGTTTGTGTTAGTGCTTAAAATGGTGTTTGGTTAATGTAGTGATGCAATGGGGTAGTAGTGATAACTGATAAGAGAAGGATATTGGTATGTTTTGCAAAACTAGTAGTTTGTTAGAAACCACGAGGGGTGACCCAGTGGTAAGAATACTCTCCTTGGTTCGAATCCAACGGGGAGAAAATTAATCCCCTTGTGGCCACGGAGGTTCACCTGCCCTGACTCCGGGCTATCCAAAAGAGTAGTCGCCCTGGGATTAGTTGGCTCGCAACGTCGAGTCAAAACCAGCTAACCCCAAAAAAAAAAAAAAAAAAACGCTCCTTGCCAAATGATCTTTTTAACGCTAAGGCTTGTTGATTGAGGGTGTGTTTGGTGACGAGCTTTATTATAGTTTACGGGCATTAGGTGTTTAGAGTATAATGCTTATTTGGAAATGAGCGTTTGATTTTGTTTAAACCCTAATAAAAGAAGCGTTCAATGCTTAACGTTTAGCTTTACGTCATTTTATACTTTATAATTAATTAATTACAGTTACAGCTATGTTTCCAAACGCTAATATAAAAACCACATCTACTGCTAGCGGAATGCTGTTTGGTAGATATAGAGAATGTGATATGAGGTGGAATTATTGTGTAGGATTAGTTAGAGGAATGGGATTTAGGTCTACTGGTATGAGTTTTGGAACGTTAGGAAAATGTAGATGTGTGTTAATGTAAGGTGAATTTATATATTGTTACTTTGTTAGTGGTGTTAGTTGTTGAGTTAGTAGCGCTGTGTGATGGAATATATTTGCTAGTATGTATGTTGACGAAGATGGGCTATAGCTCAAGTAGAGGCTAAAACTTGAATAGATGATTCCGAACCTTCTTTACATTTTGTAAAGAAGACCAAAATGATTAACATATAAAACGGTGAATGGTTTCTTTTTTCTATTTGCGCACCAAAATGAGTACGAATTAGCTGTTTGGTTTTAACTACAATTTCATCCATGCTAATGTATTTTTATGGCTTTGGCCCATGTTCTGCCCACTCTACTGCTATCTTTCTGGTGTTAGTTGATGTACCATCCATGTTACTGCTAGTTTGTTGTGGAGATGGTGTTTTGTCTATCCATCTAATGCTTGTTCGTATAGGACGTCAATATGCATATACCTAAATTAGTAAAGAAGAAAAACGACAAAGATTTTGAATACAATAGAACACACTGACACTACTTTCTACAAGGGAACAAAGAGATGTATATTAGTGGCATTAGGATTTAGAGTTTAAGTTACATTGTTCCTTGAAGCAAGATTACTTTGAACATAATGCTTTAACTTGTGGAAGGTCGACTATTGATTTTTATATTACTTGCCCCAAATGATGGCGCTCCCTGTAGCACACTGTCCTTGCATCCAACTTTTCATTATTTTCACTATTTTTATGGTGGCAAATGTTGGCTCCAGTATTTGGGTTCTTCATCTTATTGTGGGCTACTATACAAAGTGACGCCGAATGTGATTTGATCAAAGTTAGAAGGACTGTGTGATAGAGTAATTTCAAACCTTGCTGCCATCACTCGACTGAAAGAGATTAATAGGGAGAAAAAGAAAATATCAAACCACAGAACTACTCTCTCAATGTGTTTGGTATCCATAACAAGGGAAGTTTGTGTTGTTGGAGTTTGGAAAGACCCAAATGGCCTTATATGGTTTTGACTAGAGAATACAGAGGAGGAAGTGAAAAAGGTCAAAATGGGAGATTAAACATCCGTGATTCCTATTCACCAGATGGTGGACGACTCTAGGAACATGTTTTAAAATACTTTTGCTCTGTAAGCTTTGTCATGACATAGGGGATATAGGCAAATCCTTTATATTCTGACTAGAAAGACTGCTAAGGTCCGGCCTATATAGGGTTGTTTGACTTGTTTGAGCAACATGGGAATAAGTTTATGAATCACTAAACTACTAAAGGGACTGGGTGGGTTACCACTATAGGCAATTCAGTCATAGTTATAGGATTTAGAGCAAAGAAACACCATGCTAGAGAGGTTTAAAATCATTAGGATCAAATCCTTAATCTTAAAGCCACACCGGCCATCTCTTTCATGGACTAAGACGGAGCCATCGTATTGACACCTCATATAAGCCCTTTGTTTAAATGTCATGCATAATGTTTTGGCCTGTCAACAAGTTTGGAGAGTGATCTTGACCACAGGCTGCATGCCACTCGTGCAGTTTGAAAACTTGAACTAGCTAAATCAATGTTTAGACACCATATTTAGGATTTTTTTTTTTTTTTTTTTTTGTGTGTGTGTGTGTGTGTGTGTGTTTGGAGGTTTAGAAATAATTAACGCTCCCACGCCCAAGGTTTCCTTATAGGTTAAGAAAAATAATCCTTTAGATATATACACAAATTATGTTTCCTAAGCAATAAAATATCTCCTGGTAACATGTCGATTTACTACATAAATTACACGTTTTTTTTTTTTTTTTTTTTTTTTTTTTTTTTTTTTTTTTTTTTTTTTCATCTGCAAAAGTTCAAACACGTGAAAATTCTTCCCACGTTATGACATTCCTTCTGTTCCTGCATTGATGTCAGCTAACTTATGGAAACCTCAGCATCTCAGAGAAACGTTAACAGCGTAACGTGTGGAAAACTTTCACATGTAATGCCTGTTCTCGTCTCTTTTCTGTCCCAAGGAACTTTCCCACTCTAGCGTGTCGAAATTCTTCACTTCTTACGCAGATACTCTTGGTTTCTTCTGTGTGCACCGTTTCCTCTTTTTCTTCATCACCTTAGCACGTTCTGTTTCAACCATATTGAACACAAATACATATCAAAGTATCACATTTTACATAGAACGCAATGGATATGTATATGTGCTTAACTCATAAAGATATATACAAATATGCACCTGTTAGCTTTTCAGTGAATGTCTACTCCTACAATACTTACGCATGCCATGGAATGGGACTGGAACTGTGTAATGAACTCCCCCTTATATTGGGCTGGGTTGGAAATTGTTCGGGAGTTTTAAATGTTATTAGCGAATGGGAGTTCGAGCAAGAGGTCTGAATGCGGAGAATTGAAACATCTATATTAGTGAAACAGTATCACCTTTTTACTACTGCTCATGTTTTAATGAGCTTTTGCTAGAAAGTGAAACATCTATATTAGTGCGTAAGGGATAATTTTATTGGTCCATATCGGTCTTTGGTCGCTTTTAACTCTTTCCGGGAGATGTTTATAGGTTTAGATTCATATTAATTTTCATAATGCTGATCTGTTATTGGTACATAAATAATATGACGTTGCATTAATATGATGTTGCATGTTCCACTCAGGCTTCTGTCTATTTTAAGTTTATTTTTACGTGCTTCGTATGTCACTACTCCTAATTCTTTTCTCCAAACAGAGAAGATACTACCCGTGGTCAAAAGGCAGCATCTGTTGCTGTGCACACTTCTTATTTGCAATGCAGCTGCAATGGAGGTAATTTTCATTTATATTCATTTTAAGCAAGTTATTATTGGATCGATTCAAGTTTGGATTGGTTATCATCTTTCTCAGGCTCTCCCGATTTTCCTGGACAGTCTGGTCACAGCTTGGGGTGCTATTCTTATTTCAGTCACATTAATACTTCTGTTTGGCGAGGTAACTGACAGTCTGCTGTATTTAATGCTTTCGGTCAAACCAACATTTTTTATTTAGTCAAAGGAACACATAGATTATATGACTCACTGAATGCTATGTACTTCCAAATGCAGATCATACCACAATCTGTTTGTTCAAGGCATGGATTGGCAATTGGTGCTACTGTGTCTCCATTTGTGCGTGTCCTTGTTTGCATTTGTTTTCCCGTCGCATATCCTATAAGCAAGGTGATTCAGCATGTTCATCAAAGTATTATCTGAATAACTTTTTTATCTCTTTTACAAACATAGTCAAACATTGTTGGAACTCGTGATCTTTGGCTATGTATTTTCCACAGCTGAATTGAAAACGCTTATTAATTTTCAGCTACTAGACTATCTGCTGGGCCATGAACACGTCGCCCTATTCCGAAGAGCTGAATTGAAAACACTTGTTAATTTTCACGGGAACGAGGTATGTATATCATTATGTCTTGTAAGTTGCAACTACTTTGGATCCCTTGTGTTTAGCTGTTCATCTCTGTTAAAAAAAAAAAAATTATTCTTGGAAATAGGCTGGAAAAGGTGGAGAATTAACGCACGATGAGACAACAATTATTGCAGGAGCACTTGAACTCTCAGACAAGACAGCCAGTGATGCCATGACTCCTATTTCAGATACCTTTACGATTGATATTAATGCCAAACTTGACAGGTGTTAAATTATTTTTCTGATATAAAAAAGAATCTTACTTTTCCATGTTTGGAAGTTGGAACCTTTGTGATTATATATTGTTTATTGTCATGCTACAGAGATTTGATGAATATAATTTTGGAGAAAGGACATAGCAGAATACCTGTCTACTATGAACAGCCGACAAATATCATTGGACTTATTCTGGTATGGTTATTATACTCTTCCATGATACCAACAACAGGGCTTATTGCATAAATAGGAAATATACTATTTTCTAATTTCTATTCTATTAACTAAGTTTATTTCCAATCACAAAGACTCAAAACTTACAAACTTTTTCTGTTAAAAAAAGATTACCCTTAATGGGAGCTTTTGGGAAGTTTGAGCTTTTTTGCAATTGCTAAACAAAGTTAGGTTACCCATAACAAAAATGATACTAATGTTTGTTACTTTTTTACGCAATTAGCCCCGAAGAATATAACAAATAATGCGTATATTTATAGTGTTGACCTTTCAAGTATTTAATTGGACTCTCTGTTTTTTTCATGATATTTAAGGTCAAGAATCTGTTAACCATCCAGACAGATGAGGAAGTACCCGTTAAAAACGTCACCATTCGCAGGATTCCCAAGTATGTAATGAATAGTGATCTAAATATACACTTTGTACAGAATAGTGTGAGATAAACATTACCTATTTATTTGATGGATAAATGTGACAAGATGACCTTTTCCACAAAAGAGCATTGTGAAATAACGAAAAGAGGTTGCTGATTTTTGACATATACAGATATACTAATAAAACCAAATGTTCTTGTAGGGTTGCAGAATCTCTTCCCTTATATGACATCTTGAATGAATTTCAGAAAGGTCACAGCCACATGGCTGTTGTTGTGAGACAATGCATTAATGCAAAAAATGAAGAGGATCCCGCCTCAAAGACCCCATTATCTGGTACAGCTTATACTGAAGTATAGGATGAAGGTGGCAAAATAGGAGGGTTGGGTAATGGGTCAAAATCTGGTTTGGGTCAAAGTGGGTAGTTTTTGGAAAGGGTCAAAGCGTGTAGGGTCAACAAGTATCATTTTTGTCCAAAACTTTAAATCTATTTTGGCACATGAGTGTAAAATTGCAAAATATGATTACATAAATCATGTTAGTTGAATATGTTCTATTCTGAAGTTTTTATTATTAAGGATGCATTTGCACTAAAAATACAATTGGTGCAAATTTCAACCCGTTTCCTTCTAAGCTGTATTTTATTTTACCCGTTAGATATTAAAACACAACCAGAACTGATTCATCTGTAATAATTAGGAATTTAGGATCCATATTGCCATCTCTACTTGAGACCTTTTCTAATAGTCTTACCTCTTAAACACATGTAAACACAACAGAAAATGGCGTGAAGGAGGTGCGCGTAGATGTGGATGGAGATGCTAGAACGCCCCCACAAAAGACTTTAAAGACCAAAAAATCATTTAAACAGTGGAAGAGTTTCCCCGGCAAGGGAAGTAATTCTTTCAAAGGCAACTTCAGCAGTAAAAAATGGAACAAAGAGATGTATTCAGATATCTTAGAGATTGATGGAAAACCACTTCCAATCCCCGATGAAGAAGCAGTTGGAGTAATAACAATGGAAGATGTAATCGAAGAACTTTTGCAGGTAAATCTTCATAAATCCTCTTATATTCCTTTATTTTCCACAGCATTCTGCATTTGACAGTGGCTTTTTCATCCATGTAGGAGGAAATTTTTGATGAGACGGATCACCAGTTTGATGATTCATAACACAAGTTTAGTTTGAACCAGAATCTGGTGTCACCTAGATGATGGCGAAAATCTTGTTAGTATGTGCCGATTCGGCTTAAAGCTAAGATTGTCATGTTATTTCAAAAGTGTAGGGAATGATATCTTCCCTTTAAGATGTAACATTGACATGCAATGTAGTTTTTTTCTCGGCATTCTGTATGTTAATATTTGTGGAACAACGTAAATTTGTATGGAAGTGAACAACTGTTTCATATCCGTTTTGTTTTTATTTTCATTCACAGGTTGGTTTGTTTTTCTATTTCAAGGGTAAGTTTGACAAAATGAGCTTTGATTATACTGGGAAGCTCAAGCTTCTTTAGAAAGCTACTGTTTATCACTCATAAGCTTGTGCTTTTCACATCAAACACTTTCCGAAGTTTAACTTTTGTCATTAACTTTGAACGCCTATAGATGTTACCACCTGGCCTCTTCAAAAGAGGTTTAGGGTTTAAATATCACTGGGTGCACATTTGGTTGTAGTCGGGGAAAGTGTTAGAAACGGTCATAGGGATATCTTAGTCCCTCGTCGGGTAAACTGAATAGGGAAAACCTCATCTGTTTACCATTTTTTAACACCAAGATGTTCTAAAAGATGAAGGGAAAAAAAATATACTCATTTCCTAGTACATTTTTTTTTCCCCTATAAGACTGATCTTTAGACTTTTACAGGGAAATAAGTTTCTAAATCCACTTCATAGATGAAAAATTTTGTGATACTTAAGCATGTATAATGTTGGAATAACTTTTGTTTCTGTTTGGAATCATTTACATATATAGAAACTTGGAACAAGAGTATATTATTAGATTAAACTGAGGTTTATTCTGAACAAAAGTTAAACTAACTTTAATGAAGTGTTATTTAAAACTTGAATGTCATGAGGAGCATTTCTCTATCATGAAATACAAATACTACAATAAGACACAAAGGAGACACACAAGCACACAAGTACTACCTTGGAACTATGCCATTGTCCATCCTGCCATAGCTTTTCTTCTGATATTAACTTAAACCATTAAGCATCAAGTATTGTACCTTCTATTTATTAAAATATTCCATCGAATAAAAGAAGTACACTATTCTTTAATCAAATCTTTTATATAATACAACAAAACCCTATTGAGAATTTTCCATTTCAAAAAAATGCATACATACTTTATTTAGTAATAATTTTATTTAAAAAAAAATATTAACACTTTATATTTATCCCTAACACAAGTAGAAGATAAATACAAAAAATATAGATAAGATGCAATTAATAATAGGATTAAAATTTTTAAAGAATTATCTTTAATAATAAAAAATTATAATTAAACATTATAAATAAAACAAAACAAAGATTAAATTATTTGTTTTTCAATAAATAAAAATATATGGTTCAAAAATTAAAAAAAAAAAACCCGCGCGTGCGCGGGGATTATAACTAGTCTACTTTAAAGAAAATCTCTTTATTTGCTAGAGGAGCCGTTTGGTATGAAGGGTTCATCATTATTATTTGGATTTGGCTTCAATATAAATGTTTGGTTGAGAGTTTGGGATGGGAAGGGCCCACGTAAAACCAAATATGCTGCCTTCTACAAAAGTAGGCTAAGTGAGGGGGTTGGAAGAAAACCTTGTCTATTTATGCAAATATGAGACGTGTAATATTTTACACCTTTTATTTTGTTCTGATTTTCAATGTGAAGAATTGTTTTATCTTTTATTCATGTGGCCCACTTTACCGATATGCAAACCATATTTTCAGACTAAATGTTAAAGTAAATCCTAAAGTTAATCACGCGAGATAAACAAACGGCCCCTCATTATTTCTTACTCTTAAATAATACTATTACACAATTTCGAAATAAAAAAAAAAAGTAAAAAAATAAATAAAAAAAAATAAAAAAAATAATCAATATTTATTTGATACTCCCCATAACACAATAGATATATGTAACGACTTAATCTACTGCAGGCTGTACTTACTTAGAGATTCTTTTAAACACTGAAAAAATATCATCTTTGCTAAATTATTAAGTACTATTTTGATCAAGTATCTACGTATATACTTTTGGAAGAACATTTTATACGGTCGAACATTGATGCTTAAACTTATATAGATTTTTGTAATCAAGACAATTTTTTTACCGTCTTCAAAAAACTAATAAGTATAACTTATATCTAGATTGATAAAGAATCTACCCAAAAACCTTTTGATAAAGGCCGAATCACGCATTTATTATTCGTCTTAAAGTGGCAATCAACCAAAATTTTGTTTTCCTTTTTTGTACGAGATAATTTAAAAAAGAACCCGTATAAAGGAAATGTAACAATGGAGCTAATGAATATAAGCAATAAAACGGACAACTACACCTACAGGAAATGTTCATTTAAGAAATACTCTCTTACACAATTTTACAAGGTTTAAAGATAGTATAACTAGAACCCACAGGAAATGTTACAACATGGCCAGTAAATACAGCCAACAAAACAGATGACTCCCCTTACCCTATACACTTCTAGTTAATTATCTAAAAAAGTAAAATAAAGTTAAGTAACTCCCAATACCATCTTTCATGAGTTATGAGTTCCAATACCGTCTTTCACGGGTATAGGGAGGTTAATATGTAGACAGTCCTACCCCTACCGAAGGTAGAGAGGGGAGGTTGATATGTAGACAGCCCTACCCATACCAAAGGTAGATATGCTGCTTCCGGTTTTACCAAAGGTAGAAAAAAACCTCCGGCCGTGCAAAGAGTAAGGATCGAACCTTAACCTCTATCTCCAAAAGCAAAGGTGTTAACCACTTGATTCAAGCCTTGCTGTTTTCTGTAAAGGTTTATTAGTTTCAACCATTAGAATAACTAGAAAGTCTGTTAATAAGGTTCAAAAATTTTATATGATAGTCATCATAAGTTTAAGTTCCTAACTAACCATTTATACAGTTGAGCTAAATTGGTAACCATAAATGATAAAATAAGGGTGAGAAATTATAATACTTCAAAAAATAAAAATAAATTATGATATCATTTGGGCTTTTTGGCACATATGAATTTTGCGAATTTTTATGTCCCAGATTAAGGAAAGTACAAAAGAATTGTACTTTTCTGGATTCATTCGAGGTATTCACATATCTCCTTTCTCTCCATACCACACCTCCCACCTGATCATCCCACCTTGTGTCTTTTCAACCTTAAACTTATCAAACTTTCATCATTTCTTGTACTATTTAAAGAAAGTTTAAGGTTTATGTTACTTATAACCTATCCCAAGTTTTAATTCTAACAAATTTAAGTTGTAAGTTCGAGTATCTCTTGTATTGCAATTCAAAAAGGATAGCGGCGCAGCTTGTTTGCCTTCAACCACTATGTAAAGTCAATTTTGATGAAATACAATTAAGAGCTAATTATGTGTGTCTACTTACATACAAGTTTTTTCGTTAAAAGAGAAAAACCCTTGACCTGATACATATCCAGCTTTCGAATGCAAATGTACTTTTAAATGTTATATAGTCTAATTGAATAAGATTTATATGCTATTAAGAAGATATTAGATGAATCAAATTTCAATATCCGTGTTTAAAGAATATACCCAGTATGATATATCCTGATATATCCTGTGTGCTTTTCAAGTACGCTTATTTCTACCATGAAGTTTTTAACACGAGCTCACAACTTTTGGCTTGTGGACAAGCCTAATATTATTATATCTAATCAAAGAGGAGAGGTAACAATCTATTACAAACTTTGGCGAGTATAGGTTGTGCATAAGAATATATATGTAGTTTTTAAAATAAGCAGAGATATATATGTAAAAGTCCCATAATAATATATTCGGTGTTTAAGATAATCTCTAAATAAGTACAGCCTGTACCACTAAAGAAAAATATTATGACATCGGGAGTATAAAATAAAGTTTAATATGATTAATTTTTAATAAACAAACAGTGTCATGCTTGATTTGTCGCAACGATATATTTATGTGTAGTCGTATAATTTGTTTTTTGTCGACAATGATTTCAAAATATGATTGTAATAGAAACAAACATATGTCCTATTATACAAGGATGTCAAGTATGTGATTTTTTTTTTTTTTTGATTTGGTAAGGACCTATAATTAAAAGGACCCTACGTGGATCAGCCTAGTTATTATTATTATTATTATTATTATTATTATTATTATTATTATTATTACTTAATTAAATTTTATTGAAACATAAAAAAGCTTACATAAATTTGGATGAGAGTCTAGACATAAGCTGTGCTCTCACTCCTTTTTTAATACAAAAGCTTATTCTATAAAAGATAAAAACACCACTCTTGACATTATTTGAGTGGTTGATGGCAATAAACTTAATACGTGAAAGTGTATCCAAAGCCTCTGTATCGAATTTATTATTATTATTATTATTATTATTATTATTATTATTATTATTATTATTATTATTTATTTTTTATTATAAACATCACTTTATTAGAAATTTATAAGATTATTATTATTATTATTATTATTTGACATTTCTAGCTTTCAATATTAGTAACTGTATGTATACCTAATTACATGAAAAGAATTCCAACTCAACAGACTTGGGATAGTTATTCAGTTTTATATATTGTCGACATGCATTACTTGCAAAGTTACTTTTTATTTTTTTTATTTTAAATTGTAGGTACTACCTATAAGTTGCACATTGCTGACTCTAGCAAATAGTTTTACCTAAAAGGACAATATGTTAGTGCTCACTTTTCGTTTAAATGGTGCTTTGATGACACACACATCATGTCATCATATAAGAACATGCCACATTAATCCCTCTGATTTTGTCATGCATTGTTTAAATTTGCCATTACATATGCATTGCCCAAACAAGTAATTCCATAATACACTTTGCCCCGAATAGGTACATAAAGTGGTTTTAAGCATCTGTCCTAACGACCTACTGTCAATTGGAAGATAATACTTTTTAATTATCAATCACATTGATTAAAATGGAATATAGCATTAAATAAAACAAAAGTATGTAATGAATAGAAAATACCAAAACTATAGCTCCAAAGGCATAAACACAAGATTGAGAAGTACATACGAGTGAGTTATTTTTAGTTAAGGGAATGTCTAACCAATGCCCTTAGGGCATTGGATAAGAAAGGCAGGGACCCACAAAAAGTACAAAAAAGTACTCAGGAAACCACAACAAATATAAAAACATGTAGGACCGTGAGTACTTTTTTGTACTTTTTGTGGGGTCTCAACCTTCTTATCCAATGCTCTAAGGGCATTGGTTAGACAATCCCTTTAGTTAATTAGGGCTATGTTATACAAATCTTCCCTATATTATCACATAGGAGGAGGTTTGGTCAAACCGTACAACCCGTGATGTATATTGTATAAGCCGATGATGCATCTAATAATTGGATATCCTCTCTGTGCTGTGGGAGGATGCGGATAACTCACCCAAAGGACTAATAAACACAAATGAGGCACAGTAGTCAAGTCGTACTTCCAGATTAATTCTGACATCAACTATAAACCAATAACCACCGCACTAATTAATTTTTGAAAACTAGAGTATTGTGACTTAATTTATATTAAGAGGGTATCCTTGACGATGCCGTAACAATTGTATTAAATTTTCATCAAGTTGAGGCTTGCACGTTTATTGTGGTATAATTTTATTTGTTTAAAAATAATAGTTACTACCTCCGTCCCACATTAAATGTCCACTTTGATTTTTTAAAGTCTTGTTTTATCAACTTTGACCTTAAATATTTTTATTTATATTATATAATACATGATGCAAAATATATGAATGAATTTGGTTTTAAATGTATTTTTCATTGATATAATTTTTAACAAGTATCATATAATACGAACAAAAATATTTAAGGTCAAAGTTGAAAAAAAAAAACTAGAAAAGTCAAAAGTGGACATTTAATATGGGACGGAGGGAGTATATAGCAATACGAAGAAACCGAGAGGCCAAAATGCCACAAATCTAAGAGCAACACAAGACCAGAAATGCAAAAATCATTAGGAGAAAATATCAAAAGGCTTGGCCACCCAACATGACCAATTCACCTTCGCGTTCGACTTATACGAGCCGACATTCAAAGTTTAGACAAGTGTTGAATACTCGGGAAGATGTCTTCATTTTATTTTAATATAGTCATTCCCAACCGCATGAGTCAAACAGTTTTGCCAATTTCAAACAGCCCATAGAGTTATTTGAAACACCCCATTAATAATTTTGACAATCTTAGGATAACCATGAACATTATGGTTTCCAAGCGCAACTTCAGAAATAGATCAAGGAGGGTATACAGTGGGGTAGGAAGACTCCACAAACTCCAAATCTTCCTCCAAACCATACCAACATTATTGCATTTAACCAAAATATGCTCGATATCTTCAATCTCCGCGTCACATAAATGACACATTGAGGAAGAAACGTCTACACCACGAGCAATAAAATTAGGATGAGTTGCAAGACGATTAAGAGAGGCTTTCCAAACCATGACATTAACTTTCCTAGGAATCCAATTGTTCCACTTATGATGGAAGCCTAAACTGTTACAACCAAGAAGGTTGTTTTCCAAAACCTTAGATAAGATTTTTACCTTAAAGGACCTGCACGCATCGTAGGACCAAAACCATTTGTCGCGACCATGGGAAGAGAACACCGTGTTACTCAGCTGCTGAGAGGAAAGGGCAGTCAAATCGTCTAAGGTACGAACCCTTAGAGAGATATGCCAAGACCAGTTACCAACCGAAGCTACGTTGACCACTTGCCCACGATCCTTCACTTTACATTCTTCGTCAACCTCGAGGGCGTATAACATAGGAAATTTATCTTTATGTATGGACCCATCATCACACCAAGGTTCATGCCAAAAGAAGGTGTTAGCCCCATCCACGATCTTATCCACAAAGGACTTTTTGAAGTTCGAGTCCATAACTTCAATGCTCTTGATAGCTTTAACAATATCCATCCAAACTCCACTGCCAATATAGTGTAGCTAGACGAACCGAACCCACCATCAATTCCATAGAATTCTTTAGTAACGCAATGCCACAAGGAATGCTTTTCATTGAGAAATTGCCATTTCCATTTTCCAAAAAGACTAAGGTTTTTGGAGCGGATACATCCAACACCTAAACCACCATTCTTTGGTTCAAGGAGAATATAATTCCATTTCACCCAATTGATACCTCTCAAGTTCTCTTTGAGGCCCAAAAAAAATCTACATCTAATAGATTTGAGAGCCTTAATAATTTTAATGGGACCTTTAAAGAGGGGCATGAAATAAAAAGAGAGGCTACCAAGAACGGAATTAATCAAAGTGAGTCTCCCACCCATGGAAAGAGATTTAGCTTTCCAAGATGAAAAGGGGTCCTAGAACCGGTTAATAATCTGTTGCCAACTATTACAGAGGCTCATTTTACCTCCAACGGGAAGCCCGAGGTACGGAAAGGGGAGGGCCCCATATGCACATCCAAGAGAAGAGGCCAGGGAAGTCACCTTGATATCAGGGACCTCAACCCCGAAAAGTCTACTCTTATCTAAATTCACTTTGAGCCCCAAACCTAGCTCAAAGCAATGTAGGATGTTAATAAGATTAGAGGCATTTCGGCTTCTCCATTCCCCAAAGAAAGGATCATCATCCGCAAATTTCAAAAGAGAAATGTTATTCCTACTATTCGGAAGAAACACACCTTTGAAAATACCTCTATCACAACCATTGCATGATGGTGACTTGTAGAGCCTCAACCACGAGGAGGAATAAGAAAAGAGACAAAAGGTCCCCTTGCCTAAGTCCACGTTCCATAAACAATTCCTTGGATGGGGAGTCATTAATGATGTTAATACAAATATCGCCTAAAAACGTTATTTATATTTTATGATCTTTGCTAAGTTTTGTTAACCACAAAGTATAAACTTTAATTTTTAGCAAATCATGAATATAGTGTTAAGCCTTTCATAACTAGACTTTATTTCATTTAAACATTACATTTGCTACATTTACATTTCACATAAAACATAACATTTTCATATTTCTATAAATAGAAAATGTTGTATGACATCATGGCATGCATCATGTGTAATCTTAGAAAGATTTCTAAAATCTCTAAGATGACTTTTGGAAGATCTCTTACATATTTGGAAAGATTCTTACACAAACTATCTTGAAGTTGACTTTAAGGATCCCTTGTTTTGGTTCCGCTGGATCTGCCAACCTGCTGTCTTGGTTGGCTATAAATAGCAAGCCACACTCAAGAATTTTCTCATCATTTCTCATTATATTTTACACATACATTCTCATACATTCTCATTACATTCATCTAACTCATTATATTGTAGCAAAGAGGATCCCAAGTTCATACCGAAAGTTACAAGTCTTAACATAACGTTGCAAGTCTTGTTAGCTTAGCATTGTGTAAACTTGCATAGTTTACACTTCATTTGATTATGTAATTTCAGTAGTGATCGGTTAGTATTTTAGTCCTTAAAATACATAGTGTGACGGGAGTAGTTGTACCCTTGTAAAAGAACTAGCGGGAGTGGTTGTACCCTTACTTGACATCTAGCTTTGTGTCGGTAATCTTGTGTAAGCGACGTGTAAGGTTTTCTACGCCGGTGAAAGGAGCTTGTTGACTAGTGAAAGAAACTCTCGAGTTGGATACTCGGGGCGTAGAGTAGGGCAAGGAAAAAGAGTCATTGTAGTCAAACCACGATAAACATTCGTGTTGTGGTTTGATTGTTTCTTTCTTTACTCTTGCTTATTACTTATCGTTTAAGTAGTTACTATTGTTGATTACACGTAAAGGTTTCAAAGATAATCAAGTTAAAAACCGGTAAACTATTCAACCCCCTTCTAGTTTTCCACAATTGACATCAAGAGCTACATTACTCAAGCTTTTAGAATATACTGTGTTTTAAAACTTGAAACGATCCATGGATTTTGAAAATTACAAAAAAGGGCAAACTATGCAAAGACCACCACTTTTTGAAGCAAACGGTTTTATTTATTAGAAAAACCGCTTTGAAACTTACGTGAAATCAAAAGATATAGATCTATGGTATATAATTATTGATGGTGATAACAAAGCCACTTTTAAGGATGTTACAAATGGTAAAGATGAGGATAGCTCACTTACTAAACATAATGAAGATCAAAAGAAGTTGATTGCTAAAAACAATAAAGCTAAAATAATGCTTTACAATGCTTTACCAAAGAAATAGTATGAAAGAGTTTTTATGTGTAAAACCACTGAAGAAATCTGGCAATCTTTAATAGTCACTCATCAAGGAAACTCACAAGTTAAAGATAACAAAATTGATCTTCTTATTCAAAATACGAACAATTCTCTTTTCTCAAAGATTATATTATTGATTGTGCATTTGCTAGGTTTAACACTATTATTACTTCACTTAAAGCACTTAATGAATCCTTTTGTAGAAAGAATTTTGTCAGGAAATTCCTTAGAGCACTCCATCCGAAGTGGAGAGCCAAAGTGACCGCAATTGAAGAATCTAAAGATCTTTCAAGCATGTCACTTGACGAACTAATTGGAAACCTCAAAGTTCATGAAATGGTAATGGAAAAGGATTCGGAAATAGTTAAAGGCAAGAAAGAAAAAGTCAAGTCCATTGCCTTGAAAGCTAGAGTTCAATCAAGTGATGATGATGAATCTAGCTCGGATAGTGGCGATAAAGAATATGCCATGGCCATTAGAGACTTCAAGAAGTTCTTTAGAAGATGAGGGAAGTTTGTAAGGCAACCGAAAGATGACAGGAAAGCCTTCTGAAATGATCGTGATGATAAGAAGGAAAAGAGTGAAAGAAAGTGCTTTAGGTGCAGAGACGCAAGTCATCTCATAGGAGAATGTCCAAAACCGCCCAAAAGTAAAACTCAAAAAGGTTTTGTAAGTGGTGCTTGGAGCGATAGTGAAGATGAAGACGAGGAGCCAAAGAATGACGAAATTGCACTCATGGCTCAAGACTCAAATGAGGTACAATCCGATTCTCCTTGTTCTTCTATTGATGATGATACATTGCAAAACGAATATAACAAACTTTGTGAACTTAGCTTGAAAATCATAAACAAAAACAAATGTTTGAAAACTAAAAAGGAATTTTTGGAAAATAAAGTTTATGAATTAAAAGAAAAGGCTAAGAGGTTAGAGACGAGTAAAAGCATTGACACATTGTACAAATCATGTCAAGAGTTTAAACTTGAAATTGAGAGACTTAAAATTACTCAAAATGATCTAATAAAACAAACCACAAAGTTTAAAAGATTCGATAAGAGCATTTCTTGTGCAGATGAAATAATGAAACTTCAAAAGTCATTATTTGATAAAACGGGACTAGGATTCATGAAGTTAGGAACATTAAGTAATCTAACAATACTAGACGAAAAAGCACAAGAAACTGCCAAAATTGTAGCAGGCTCCCACAGACCAGATGGAACCAAAAATTTGGTTCCGCCCATTGAACCCAAAGGTTCCGCGAGGCCTGCTGCAGAACAAAAAGTTTCAAACACAACTCGTATTGAATTTGTTAAAGTCACAAAAAGACCTAGTACTAGTTCAACAAAAACTAAACTAAAACCTGCCATTAAATTAAGAGTAGGACTTGCTAGAAATGAGTTTAGAAGCAAAACTACTCAACCAAGGCCCAAAACTCCTATTCCTAAACGCCCCTTTTCAAAGAGCAACTACAACTCACAACCAAACTACCATCATGGTTGGAACCAAAATGTACCTAGACATTATCAAACTCCAAATTACATGTCATGGAACCTGTATCTTCCATTTCCATACATTGATCAAGTTAATGGTATGTTTAACCAAAATGGACCCATGAGATATTGAGGACCAAATGTTTGAGTGTTTTGTTTAAAATAGGTATGCTTGAAGGTTAGTTTGGAACCGGATGAATGGATCAAAGATAGTGGGTGTTCAAGGCATATGACGGGAAACAAAAGCCTCTTCTCAATATATCAAGTATATGATGGAGGTAACGTTACATTTGGTAGCAAAGTAAAAAGCAAAATCATCAGAAAAGGTACAATCTCTCATGAATTACTTTCTATTGATGATGTAGCTCATGTTGATAACATAGGTTTTAATCTCCTTAGTATTAGTCAACTTTACCGTAAAAAGTATAACGTCCTTTTTAGAGAAAATGGAAGTAAAATACTTAAAGGCGGCATAACCATAGCCAAAGGTGTACTTAAGAACAACGTATATGTCATGAAGCTTGATCAAACATCTAGAGACAAACTTTGCCTCACTTCATTAGATGAATCTTCAACTCTATGGCATAGACATTTAGGACACGCTAATATGAGACTTATCCAAAACCTCTCCTCCAAAGATGTAGTTAGAAACCTACCTAAGTTGAAATATGATCAACACTTTTGTGATGCTTGCAAAGTTGGTAAACAAGTCCATAGTAGCCATAAGGCTAAAAAAAGCATGGTATGATCGACTGAAAACCTTCCTAGTTGACCATAAGTATACCATGGGCTTAGTTGATAATACTCTCTTTACTAAGAAGAAAGGATCACATATTATGATAGTCCAAATCTACGTTGATGACATCATATTCGGACCAGCTTGTCAAGAATTATGTGACGATTTCTAAAAAATCATGCATGATGAGTTTGAGATGAGTATGATGGGAGAACTCAACTTTTTCTTAGGACTCCAAATCAAACAATTAGATGATGGAATATTCTTTAATCAATCTAAGTATATAAAAGACATGCTTAAGATATTTGGTCTTGAAGATTCAAAACCAATCAAAACACCTACGTCCTCGGAAACTAAACTCACAAAGGATGAGGAAAGTGAATCCGTAGATATCACTAAATATAGAGGTATGATTGGTAGTTTACTTTATCTCACGGCTAGTAGACTCGACATTATGTTTAGTGTTTGTCTATGTGCTCGTTTTCAAGAAGATCCTAAAACTATTCATCTTGAAGCCGTTAAAAGGATTTTTAGATACATTAAGGGTACTACACATTTAGGATTATGGTATCCCAAAGGAACGAAAGTAGAAACCATAGTGTATGTTGACTCGGATCATGCCGGTGACTATGTGGATAGAAAAAGCACAAGTGGTATTTGTACTTTTGTTGGACATTGTCTCACCTCATGGTTCTCTAAGAAGCAAACGGCTCTTGCTATCTCAACAACTGAAGCCAAATACGTATCGGCTGGAAAAGCATGTCAACAAGCTCTTTGGATGAAGCAAGCTCTTGTTGACTATGGAATTCAACTTAACAACATCTCCATCCTTTGCGACAACAAAGGAGCCATCAACCTTAGTAAGAATCCAGTCCAACATGTTCGTACTAAACATATTGAAATCCGTCATCATTTCCTTCGTGACAATATCCAAAAAGGAAACGTCTCAATTGAGAAAGTATCCTCCGAAGACAACATTGCTGATATTCTCACAAAATCTCTTAAACGAGAACCATTTAACCTTCTAAGACTTGGACTAGGACTTATGGAACCTACATTGTAGTTTTGAACTTTAGGATAAAATTACAAAAATCAAAACAAATCCGTTTAGTTTTTCCTTCTACTGAACTGGCGGAACCTTGAGACATAAGGGGCGGAACCCTTTATTTGGTTCCGCCGAATTCGCCAACCTACAGAAACTTTTTCTTTTTATATATTAAACCAAACACTCGTTATCCTACACCACCACTCTAAAACAGTTACTATTCACTTCACAACTCTTCTACACACGAAAATTTGGTCTCTCCTTCATCAACTTTGCTTTTTGATCATCATTGTAAGCACTCTTAACATAATTACACTCCTGATATGCGTCTAGGAATTCTACTTTTGCACAATAACTAAAACTTGGGGTTATGCATCAACTTGAGAAATTCATGTAGAGCATTAGTTGTAAAACAAAACTAATCATGTTTCCCATAGTTAGGAGTTGCATTCTTAGAAGATATTAGCATGTTTACCAAAACACCCCATGTTAAATCTTTGCAAAAATGACTTCTCACAAATAGGACAAATATTTTTTTGTCTTACATTGTTGATAAATTAAAAGCGTTATGTTTAAAACATCACTTGCATAATGTCTCTTGAATGCTAAAGGGAATACATAACTAATATGTATTTTAGGGTACATTTAAATGAAGCTACATTGAATTAGAAGAGCTTGGGTTATCTCTAGTTTTAAGTAAAAAAAAAATTTTGCATGATAAAATGTTTTAAGAATTTAAATGAGTCGAGATAACCACATCTCCACATTGTTTGCATATAGGCACACACTAGAATTTCAACATTAAAATTCATGTCAACTTAGTCTTAAAATGTGATATTTGTGTTTTTAGGAATCATCATGCCTCCCGCAACTCACTATGACCACAAGGATACTCTTAACTACCTACCAAAACACCACAAAACCAAAGGACTTACCCTCACTCAAGTCAAAATCTTCAAGTCTCTAGAAAAACGAGATGTTCATGAGGATAGGACCATGGAACCCTCTTTCCTAGAAAACACCAACATTCGTAGGGAACTTGCCGGCATCAACTTTGATTGCATCCTTAACATTGATGAGCCTATTTGTCCTAGATTCATTCTAGAGTTCTATGCTTCCATCCCTATGATACTCCTCTTGTTATTGACCGCATTCATCCCTATGATACTCCTCTTGTATCCAAGGATGTTATCCGTGATCATCTCTTTGTTTGGACCTCCAACACTAGAAGAACTAGGTCGGGAAATGAGGTTGATAAGGACCGTTATGGAATGGAACTCAACAAGCTTAAGCCTCAATTCAAGAAGTCGGAGAAAGTTATTAGAGCCAACATCATTAGCACTATATGGAATAGGGATCACATCAATCTTTGTCTTTGCTATATGCTCTACTCCATGTCCGTGTGCCAACCCTTCAACTTGGCTTACTACATAGCCGAAAGGATGGCCGACATTCCCATTCAAGGCACCACCGCCATGCCATATGGAATGCTCTTGACTCGTCTTTTTAGACACTGTGCTCCAATTCCTCCAACTCCTAGTGGTCTTCGTCTTGATTACTCTCTCATCCTACATACCTTTGTTCCATTTAGCGATAATAGAGTCTCCAAAGCCCAAGGGAAACGTCCTCATCCTCCTACTTCCTCCTCCTCATCATCATCATCAATGAGTGAAGATGACAACTTACCCAACTCTAGGCTTCCTCCTCTCGAGTAACTCTCACAACTTCCAAGTATTCCAAATGAGTCCGAGGAGTTCAAGCAAACCAAGGGGATGTTCAAGTGCTTCGGGAGGTTCCTTGGAAAGCTCAACAAGAAGTTGGATCGTCAATGAGTGCGGGGTTAGGGGTGTTTGGCACAAGGTGCCTTTTGAACAATTTGGTTCTATTACAATATGTTCTATAGATTTATGTACTCGTAGGGACAATATGTTATGTTTAAACTATGTATGAACTGACATGTATGCAGGGAGACAACATTTAGGTTGTTGTCAAATTTTCAAGTTTGTGAAAATTTCACTAAGTTTATTGAAATTCGCTAGCCCCCAGTCAAAGTCTATTGGTAAGAATGTTTTCATATTTATTTTTGTCATTTCCTAATCCGATATAGGCCTAAGTTTATGTTTTAAGGATTTTTGGAAAATTCAGAAATCGTCTCGACCCCCGTAAAACTATTTTGTGAATTTTCCAGGTCTGGCGGAACCAAAAATTGGGTTCCGCCAGTGCATTTTCTGGGTAGACCTAGGTTTGGCCCAACGGATCCCGCGGAACCCTAATCAGGGTTCCGTCTGTGTATTCTATGGGTTCCGCCAACACCTGCAAAATTTTTTCCAAATTTTCAAAATTTCGACTTCTAAACAACATCAAACCATCCTTTTTAGTTAGAAACACATTCCTTATTAGTTATTAAGTGCATTAGGACCTTCTTTAGTCACTAGAACCAATAGGAACCCGTTTCCCGCCAAAAATCAAATTCAACAATAAGTAACTCAAGGATCCCTTCTACATAAAGTAAGGAACACTCCAAAAGGTTCCTTGGAATCCATGGAACATCTGGTCCAAATCATTTGACATGACCACATACCATTTAGTGCATATCTTGGTCTTCTTACTCCACCATTTTCCATTGGATTGACTTCCAATGATATGACAACCTTCAAAATCATTAGAAACCTCAAAATTTGTATGGTAGAACATCAAATCCAAACACTCCTTTCAACAATATAAATTTGACCATCTTGGAACACTTTCAAATCACACCATCACCATCTCAATCTCTAATCTTCAGCTTCTAAATCACCATTTTGACAATGACAAAGTCAACAAACTCCTCTTCACAATCTAGACCCATTAGAAGAACCGCAAGGATTAGTGTCAAACCATGTTGTTTCAACACAACGATCAACTTAAGCTCCTAATCTTCAGATGAATCACCACTCATAATCTCTTCACCCATCAAAGATAAAACTTTCTCAACCTTGCTACTCCTACACCATCACCAAGGCCTCACACTGTGAACACCACTCCACCACCAACAATAACACCTAGTGATCTAACTCCACCACAAGCTCCAACTCAACCATCCAAATCTCCATCACCACCTAAATCACCAAAGCTTGAACCAATGGAGCTCTTTGGCACTCCACCAACATCACCACATCCTTTCTTGCAAGACCTTGACGACCTTCCACCTAGATCAACCAGACCACCATCATTGCCTTCGTGGCTCAATTGAACGAACGGCAAACCATCCACCACGGGCATTCTTTCAGCCTAATGAACCGTTTGAGCAAGAACCACGACCACAACAAGATCCTCACCAACAAAAACCATTGTTGTTTCATCTCATCTTTAAGGATATCCATGGCCCTCTCTATGGAGAATCAAACTTTGAAAACCATGATCCACCATCATCTCAAACATCTCAACCACCATCACAATGTCAATCCCAACACTTTGAGTCTATCTTTCTCTCATATGAGGAAATAGAAGCCTCTTTGTGGAACAACCCTCCCAACACCCACGAGGAGATCAATGATCGCCTTGATAATCTTTATGCTTTCAAAAGCATGGTCGACTCCCATCTCTATCAAGCAATGGAGTTTTAAACCACCTTGATTTCCTCCATTGCCAACCCTACCTCATCTCAACAAACCGCCAATGTTCCACCACAACCACCACCACAACCATCAACCAGTGACCCAATCCTACGCAATCCTCGCCATGGGTGCTCACATTGTGAGCGGGCGGCAAAATAAGTGAAAGCATTAAGATAATGCTTCACCAAGTCTAAGATGAAACCCGCTTTTCTCTCCAACACATTCTAGAATGCCTAGATGCTCTTTCTCACCCAAATCAATCTTAGAGCATATATTTGGAGGCTTTGCCCCAAATTAAGACTATGTTGCATAGGCTTCCTTTTATAGATGTAGGATTTTATTTTCTTGTTATTTTTTCCTTTTTGCATTTTAATTTTTAGAAGTAGGACGTTGATTTTTCTATTTTTTGTCTTTGACTTTTACAAAAGTCAAATTTTACTAGGAATGAAATCGGTTCAACTATATTGTGCGCATTGTTGGTTGACAATTTAGGTGTTGTGATGGTGATATGCTTGCTTATCTTCTTATAACTTGTTGTGGTTGCCTTGTCTTTTTCAACAACTAACGTTTTCTTGCAGGTTCAAAATCCATGATTCCCAATCTTGGCACCCCAACTAGGGGGAGTATTGTCCAAGGGGGAGCACTTAGCTTGCAACACTTCGCTACGCAACTCTTCTTTTTGTTTGACAAAAAGGGGGAGAAAAACATATTTAAACTTAAACTAATTCTCATCATTCTAATTAAACAAGTTCAAATATAATTTTTAAAGACTTAATACTATAATTAGTGATTTGCTTTAAAATAAAGTTTATATTTTATCCTCAACCAAAGGGGCAGATTGTTAGTACAAATATTGCCTAAAAACGTTATTTATATTTTACAATCTTTGCTAACTTTTGTTAACGACAAAGTATAAATTTTAATTCTTAGCAAATCATGAGATTAGTGTTAAGCCTTTCATAACTAGACTTTATTTCATTTAAACATTACATTTGCTACATTTACATTTCACATAAAACATAACATTTTCATATTTCTATCAATAGAAAATGTTGTATGATATCATGGCATGCATCATGTGTAATCTTAGAAAGATTTCCAAAATCTCTAAGTAGACTTTTGGAAGATCTCTTACACATTTAGAAAGATTCTTACACAAACTATCTTGAAGTTGACTTTAAGGAGCTTGATTTGACTTGCATAGATATGGAAAGATTTCTTGAGTGTTCGACTATCAGGTCTGGCAGAACCCTGTGGGTACAAGGGCGGAACCCTTGTTTTGGTTCCACTGGATCCGCCAGCCTGCTGTCTTGGTTGGCTATAAATAGCAAGCCACACTCAAGAATTTTCTCATCACTTCTCATTTTATTTTACATATACATTCTCATTACATTCATCTAACACATTAAATTTCATTTGTGAGATCTTTTGTAGCAAAGAGGATCACAAGTTCATACCGAAAGTTACAACTCTCAACATAACGTTGCAAGTCTTGTAGCTTAGCATTGTGTAAACTTGCATATTTTACACTTCATTTGATTGTGTAATTTCAGTTATGATCGGTTAGTATTTTAGTCCTTAAAATACATAGTGTGACGGGAGTAGTTGTACCTTTGTAAAAGAACTAGCGGGAGTGGTTGCACCCTTGTAAAAGAACTCGACATCTAGCTTTGTGTCGGTAATCTTGTGTAAGCGACGTGTAAGGTTTTCTCCGCCGGTGAAAGGAGCTTGTTGACTAGTGAACGAAACTCTCGAGTTGGATACTAGGGGCTTTGTTAGGAATACGATTATTCAGTTAAAGACTCGGTCACCCCAAGTATTGCTAAGCATTACATAGCTCGTAGAATTATCTTTATTATAGTTAGTACGTAGTTTATTAGTAGTTAAAATATGTATATAGTATTCGTAGAGTGGGTCGGGTCTTTACCCTCTGTCAGCTCACTCTACAGCTCATTTCATGGAGCACCAAGTATTGTAGTATAAATACCCTCTCCCACCCAAGGGAGAGGGTTGGACCTTCATTCCCAAGCTAATACATTTCTAGTTTCTCTCAAGGCTCCCATCTCTTTCTCTCTCTAATCTCTCTCTCTAAAACTACACTAGTTGATCCATACATGCAACACCATACGAGCTTATGATTATGTATATTCTACAATTGGTATCAAGAGCCAAGGTTTCATCTTAGGGCCTTGTAGAATCGGATTTGGTGTGGTTTTGTGTAGTTTTTGTGAGTTAGAAGAGTTTTCTTTGAAAACATCATGGTTTGATCTTTCTTGTGTTATTTGATATGTTAGTGATGTACTTTTATGATCATAGGTGTTAGTTGAACATTGTGTTTCAGTTGACTATACCATATCTTTAATCTATTTGAAGTTTGGACTTGATTTTGGGCATTTTCATAGTTGCGGTTAAGTCTACTGTTGCATTGCTTATCTGCATTTAGTTTCTGATTTCTGCGGTTAGTTTGCTGCGATTACTATTTTGGGAATACAAACAAATCGCAAGGAAAGTGACAGATTTGGATTTTTGTATACTGCGATTAGCTCTTGCGGTTAAGTGGTCTGCGGTTAGTTCATTGTGGTTAGCTTTCTGCGGTTAACTGGTCTGCGGTTAGCTCATTGTGGTTAGCTTTCTGTGATTAAGTGGTTTGCGGTTAAATCTTTGTGGTTATCTCTCCTGCGGTTAACTTCCTGCAATTAGTTGCTACCTGCGGTTAGTTGCTCCCTGCGGTTAGTTACTCCCTGCGGTTAGTCACTTCCTGCGGTTATCTCACCTTGTGGTTAACTCACCTTGTGGTTACCTTTCCTGCGGTTACCTTGCCTGGTCCTGCGGTTAACTCTGTTTGACCATAGTTGACTTTTTACGTCGAAACTTCAAACGGTCATAACTTTTGAACCGTAACTCCGTTTTCAGCGAATTAGCTGTCAAAACGTCCGGAACAGGCTGAATATTGTGAGGTTTCACCACGAAGTCATGAAACGAATTTTTCGAGGCACAAATCACCTCCGGAGTGAAGTTATTGAGGTTTTAAGTTTTCTGACCAAAAATTTCACCGTAACTACTTGCATCAACCTAACCAAATTACGACTAAATAACATACAATCACTGCTATGGAACCTTCGTGCTCGAATTCTAATGTGATTAATAAGCAAATTAAATTGCCCGATAATGCAAAGAATAGTCGCATTGAATGTTTTCGATCACTCCATTCACATCTCAAGGTTCTCTTTGCAAAACCTGGATACTTGGGAGGTTTCAATCGTGCATTCGCAACACTCTTTGGTCAAAATGTTGAGACTTTCACAGTCAAAATGACTCTACACTTAGATCAACTTCATCAACAAATTGAAAAGGGTGAATTTTCCGAAGATAGATCTATGGCTGCATTCTGTGTGATCAACAACCAACTCCAAGCGTTCATTAATTCACGTTTCACTGAGGAGTATGATCATGAGTGTCAAATGATGAAAAAGAGCTTTGCTACTCATACGGGAATTGAAGTTGACGTTTTCAGAGTCACACTACTCCAACTCATGGGTAATGTGAAGGAGTACATTATGGAAAGAGCACAACACAAACTCAAGCATGAAGACAAGGTGAAGGCATATCGGGAGCAATCAAGTGATAATATTTCGGATGTTGGGACAGTTGTCACCGAAGGCAGAGGATCTGAGACTGATAAGCTTGACACAACGAACAGTTCAATGACTCCTACACGTGATGTGGATGCATATATCAGACCGGTAAAAGAACATGTGTCATGTGCTAAGGTACTCGAACTGTGTAACTTTGTTGATGAACAAAAGATTCCTAACAAAGTACAACCGACAAACGATGTCGATTCAGATGTTGTTGACATGGGAAATAGCAATGTTGACTCATGTGAACAACATATGAAACACAATGAAGTGTCTATTGTACAATGTAGTGCATCTTCTGTTTTAAATGATGATTGTGTGTTGCATGAGAACACTGCCTATAACCCTGATGACTCCTTGACCACTAGATTTAATATCCTTAAGGATCAGGTGGCAATGTATGAACAACGTGCTAGATTTGAACTCACTGGACGTGAGCAGAACATGGAATGGCAAATGCGTGCATACATATCTGAAAATAATCTTAAGCGAGAAACATTGAAAAAGGAGTTACAATCTTTGCAAAAACAACTGGATCAAACTGTTAAACAAAAACAAGAGATTCAGAATGGCTTAAACACACTCAAACATGATTTCAAAGAAAAGGAAACAAAACTCCTAAATGATTTCTCTAGTCTTAAAATCCTAAAAAATAAACTTGAGGATAAGTTATACACGCAAGGCCAAACCATTCAAACTGCTCAAATGATGCATAAACACAGGAAGTTGAGTGATGATCATAGTGAGAAGGAATCTACTAAGCCAAAAGCCAATTTCCTTAGAAGCGGTATAGGTGCACAACCGGCATTATATGATGCAAACATTATGCTTGAGCCTAATCATGCCCCTCCTGATGCTACATCCGATGATGAGGGCAATGAGATAGAAGATAGAACCAGAGAAAAACTAGCTGAGAAATTAAAGGATCCCCTGTGCATAGCTAATAAAATCTTGTACAATTATGATTACTCTGAAGATACTCAATTAGCTGTCTTTGTCTCACAAAAGAAATTTACTCCAGAGCAAGTCTTCTGGAACATAGACATAGAAAAAATGAAAGCTGAAAGAATTGTGGGTAACACACGCACTATCTTTAGGATTGCTGACCCAACGATTTATCCCCTGAATACACCCAGGCACCTTGTACCATTTACTCTTCCCACACAGTGTAATACTCTAATTGGGTTATATGTTCTAGGTCAATTGTTTAATGACTTTGAGAAAACATGTAAAATGAGAATTACACCAACAGGGATTACAGAAGGGGAAAGGGGTTTTGAGCAAACAAAACAATGTTACCTAACTGAAGTCATGCCATTTTTCAAACTTCTCAAAGAACATTTTGAAGGCCTTAAAAATACCATTAATGATGATGTGACTCAAATGAAAAAGGTGTTTAAAGATGTGGAAAATGAGGGTAAACAATTGGCAATTGATCTTAAATACAGTGAAGTTGCGAGGAAAAATATTCTCATCATGAATGAGAATTTGATTGCTAAATGTATTGCGCAGGATGTATTTTACACTGCTACTGATTCTACATTATCTGCCTGCCAATTTCATGAGATGTCTATTGCATTGAACGTTTTCCAGAATCGTGTTGTTGAGCTTGAGGGGGAGAATTTAAAATTGCGTGAGAAAATTCAAAACGATGACCATGACAACATGGTCAGGCATTTGTCAAAACTAGAAGTTGATAATCTTAATTTGCAATTAAAGTGTCAACATTTAGAAGAAAGAATTAAAATCTCAAATGCCAAGACATCATCGGATGCTCCTGAATTTGATGCATATTTTGAATTAGCCAAACGTGATGAAAAGATTCAAGCTCACACTAACATGATTCGGAAACTGAGGGTTAAAATTGCCCAATTGAAGTCTAACGAGAGTGATGTGATTGGCACCCAAAAACCACAGCCTATAGATTCTCATAATTTTCAACTTCAAGATACCATCAATAAATTGCAACATGAAAATGATTGGTTTCGTACTGAAAATTCGAAAGTTAAACAACATTACAAAGAGTTATATGATTCAATTAAGATCACACGTGATATAAACAATGAAAAGATAACTTCTTTGCTTAATGAGATTGAGAATCTAAAGACTCAGGTGAAAGGGAAAATGCCAATCATCACTTGTGATAATGTTGTTCAAAAGGTTTCTGCTTGTAAGAAGTATGCAATTGATGCTGTGAATATTCCTCTTCCCCTTAGGAATAATGAGTTAGTTCATAGAGACTATCTTAAACATCTTAAGGAGTGCCTTGACTTGCTTCGTGAAACCATTGAAGAGGATAGGATAGCAAAACCACTTGATGATGCTATTGTAGGTGCCTGCTTTCTCACTAATAGATCTCAGGAACTCTTAGAATATGCTATTGGTACATGTTCTAAAATTGATAGCAAGCGAGATAGGTCTACTGCATCATCATCTATGACTAAGAACAAGCATGTTACCTTTGAGGTACCCTTGGAAACTTCAGATCCCAACACATCAAAACATGTTCATCAACCGGAAGTGAATAAGACTAATATTCCCATTAGTCCGTCTACAGGAGTAAATAGTAACACTAAAGCTAGAGAGTCTAAACCAAGGAAAAATAGAAGGAATAATAGGACTTCACCTGCTAAAAGTGTTCCAAAAAAGAAAGTAGACGACCACATGAGGAACATTAAGTCCAACTTGAGCAAAATGAGTCATAATTCAAAACCTAATTCACGTTGCAAAACATGTAATGAATGCATAATTTCGAGTAATCATGATAAATGTGTTGAGAAATTTCTGAAGTCGTTTAACAAAACCCCAGTTAAGAAAGTTTGGAGATCTAAACAAAGTAAGCAAATTTGGAAAGCAACAGGTAAACTATTTGCCAATGTTAGTTATCAATGGAAGCCCACAGGAAGGAAATTCACTTTAGGAGAACAGTGCCGTTTAACTAGGATAACCAACTCTAAAGTAGTGCCTATTAAGGAATGGAAGCCAACTGGTAGAACTTTCCCTTTGGAGACCCAATGTCCTTTAACTAGGCCCATTGCATCTACTAGTGATATTTCCACCATTGAAACGAATGCACCTAAGGTCTTAATAGCTCCAGGACTTGTTTGCACTAACCAACTGGAACCCAACTCAAATTGGGGATCCGACGCTCCAAATTTTCTGCTCTCGTCTGTTTCCAAATGCAGGTCGTACATTTCATCCTTTGATATTTGGACTCAGGCTGCTCTGAACCTATGATTGGGGATCGCTCAGGGCTCGAGAATTTCGTGAATAAGTTTATCGGGACAGTTAGATTTGGGAACTATCATTTTGAGGTAATTATAAGTTATGGAGATTATGTTTCTGGTGACAGCTAATTTCCTGGGTATACTAAGTGGAAGGACTTGGGCATAATATGTTCTCTGTTGGTCAATATCTTGATTCCGATCTTGAAGATTGCCTTCAGAAATTACACATGCTTCGTCTGAGAATTGGATGGTATTGATCTTCTCAAAGACAGTCATGGCACACATCTATACACCTTTTTCCATCAAAGATATGAAGTGGTCCTCTCCTATTTGCCTTCTCACAAAGGCCTCAAAGAACAAATCATGGCTATGGCAGCAAAGTTTTAATCACTTGAACTTTGGTACCATCTATGATCTTGCTCACAATGATCTTGTATGAGGTCTACCCAGATTAAAGTTCGAAAAGAATTTCTTCATTCGGCTTGTTAACTGGGTAAACGAAAGAAGCATACTCACAAACCTAAAATTGTCAACACCAACATGGATGGTCTTTACACCCTTCATATGGACCCAGGCAGACCAATAAGTATGAAGAGTATAAATGGGAATTAATGTGTACTCGTTGTTGTCAACGAATACTCTCGGTTTACATGGGTAAAGTTTTTGAGAACCAAGGACGTGACTCCAGAAGTTATCATAAAACTCATCAAACAACTGCTAGTAAGACTCACATAACCGTCATAATCATTCGGACAAACAATGGAACGGAGTTTATCAACAAACAACTCGTTCTACTTCTCCAAGGAACCGATGATCCTATGGGCGGAAGCAATTGCTACAGCTTGTTACACCGAAAACCGATACTTGATACATACTCTTCACAACAAAACTCCATATGAGCTGATACATGGCAAGAAACCGGATCTCTCCTCTCTATTTGTGTTTGGTGCTTTATGCTTCCCTACAAAATGACAGTCAAGATTTGGGAATGTTATAAGCTAAAACTGGTATTGGATTCTGCGTTGGTTACGCTCCAGATAGTAAGGGATACTGAGTCTACAACAAACGAACCCGATAAATCCTGGAAACCGTTCACGTCACATTCGTTGAGCTGACTGAGCATATGGCTCCTGTACACATCAGTGCAGGACCCGCGTCTAAACTTTTGTCTCCTGAATCAATCAGTTCAGGTCTTGTACAGAATCCCACTCTTGCATGTACCTTATGTATCACCTACAAATGAGTATTTGAAGATCTAGTTTGACGAAATGATTGATGAATACTTTGAGACACCTACTGATGATACACTGACACCACCAGCTGCCGCTGCTCCAGTTCTGTACAACTCAAATGGTTCATCAGTGTCTACATGAAGTGATCAAGATGCTCAATCTGCAAGTTACTCACCATCATCGTCAAACCTTCAATCTCCTTCAGTACATCAAGGCACTGCAGTCAACTATTCTTTTGAAGTGAATTCATTTGCTCCTCTTGAAGATGCTCTGTACTAAAACCTGTTTGCTCATGAATCTTCTTCTGAGACATCCTCTTCAAGGAATACTAACGCGACTTCTTCATGTTCCTACCTACATCCACATGAACATCTCAGAAAACGAACATAGGATCATCCGATTGACTACATTATTGGATATCCTTCTCAACCGGTGTTCACACGAAGGAAACTTACTACCCATGCCTTGTGGTGTTGTTGTAATTCCATACTATCCAAATTCGAACCCAAAGATTCCAAGACTGCTATCTCTAAAGACTGTTGGGTTAATGCGATGCAAGATGAAGCTCACACTTTCGATCGACTTGAAGTATGGGAATTGGTACTACCTCCAGACTGTGCAATGATTATAGCTCTAAGTGGATCTTCAAAGTGAAACTTGATAAGCATTATGTCATTCTGAAAACAAGGCAAGGCTTGCTGCTAAGGGATATCATCTACAGGAAGGCATTAATTTAGAGGAATATTTCACTCTGGTTGTTCGTATTGAAGCTATCAGAATGTTTCTCGCCAATGCTGCAAGTCAGAACATGACGGTCTATCAAATGGATATGAAAATTGCATTTCTAAATGGCGAGCTGAATAAAGTTCTTTATTTCAGTCAACCGGAAAGATTTGTATATTTTTGATCGTCCTAACCATGTCTATCGTATGAAAAGGGCTCTCTTTGGCTTAAAACAGACGCCTAGGGCATGGTTTGATACACTGTCAAAGTTTCTCCTAGGAAACGGATTCTCCTAAGGTGTGGTAAAATAAGATGAGAATGGGGTAGTGGAACTTTACTTCGTGAGGACAGAATTTCGGCTGGCAGATTTCTTCACGAAGGCTCTCTCAAGAGAACGATTTCAATTCATTCTCTCATGATTTGGAATGAAAAGTCCTTCGCCAGTATCTCTCATACGTCTTCAGGAAGGAATTGAGGAGAAATGGTTTTGCTTCACATATCCTTGTATATATCTTATACCATAAAGAAAATAGAAAAATATAAAACCTATAAAACCCATAAAAAATCAGAAAAATCATAAAAATCCAAAAATACTCTTCTCCCGACATGTCTCTTGTGTAATCAATATTATGTACGTTTCTAGAAATGTCATTCAATAATGACACGGAAACATACATATGCTTGAGCAAGAGTTTTTCGGTTTCAAATAAAGTTTTTTTCTAAAACATGTCGTTTCTCAAAATATTCTTCAAAAAAAAAAAAAAAAAAAAAAAATGGCTTGTAGTCATTTCAGGCTACAACCCGGACTTCAAAAGAAATGGTTTGCTATTACTTCAGATAGCAACCCAGTCTTTATATTGGGGAAAGTTCGTCGCCAAAAAGACGACTGTTCCTAACAAAGGCATGAATTACTTTACATTCGTGCCTTTCCAATTTGATGTATGCTTAAGTGCATCATTTCTAGTAAAAGAAGAGAAGTCTTCTTTTCATCTCAAATATTTTTCCTTCAATGATTCTTCAGGAAAATATTTGTTCCAAACTTGGTGGTACCATGGTTTTTGAAGATCAAACAAACTCGAAATGTGGTTTAAAATTTGCCCCTCAATCGATGCTAAAAGAATTAATACTTTATGCAAAATGTTTAATTTTAAACGTGTCATCGATTGAGAGGGAGAACGATTTCAAAAACTATATATCATCAAAACAAGATCTTTGTGCATAATTACAGTGGATTAAGAGTAATAGTTATGTGTTAGTATATGAATTTTTCATGAGTTTCTCGCTAAACTTAAAATTATTTATAAACTCATCATCTCTAACACATAACATACTCCCTCAAGGTTTGAGGAGAAGCTATAATGTCGTCTCAAAATCAGTCATTCTTAAAAATGTCACATCTTTCTCCAAAAACTTTAAACTTATTTAAATCACTTGGGATCACAAATCTCAATTGGTTTGAAATTTTTGATCGGGGGAGAAGATGTGATTTAAATATGAAAAACTGATTAAAACGTGATGTTTTTGAACGAGAAAACAAAAATCTGCTCTTTCCTATGTGCCAAACTCTTTCGCATATCAATGCACATATTGAGGGGGAGCAAAATGATTTGTGTAAAAGATCCTTGCATCTCATATGAGTGCATCTCAGTCGTGACTCATGAATTGACGAAACACAAATGTCCTGAATCGAAAGGACTAGTCCTGGACGGGTAATAACTTCAAGCTGGTTTAACCAGTGATGTAAGCGTGTCTCGAAGAGGATTAGTTTAAGTAGAATGTACCGTTTCGAGAAACCTTGGGTGAAGCTGATCGAGCCGGGTAATAACTTCAAGCTAGTCTATCTAGTGATGTAAGCGTGTCTCGAATGCCCGGTCATGCTCATTCAAGGTAGATCAATTCAAAAGTGCAACTCTTCCCGACATGTGCAAATTTTCAAATCAATACTTATGAGCACATGTTAAGGGGGAGCATTTGAAAATGACAAAACTCTCAATGTGTTAACAAAATGTGTTTCTCAATCATAAACACATTGAGAGAATTTTCAATGATTTGGTAAATGGCAACTTAGGACAGTCATGGAGTTATAAGGTGGCTAAGGCTAAGAAAACCGTCCTATGGTCCGCCAGAGCCGGAGGGATCTACCCATGGACAATACCAAATAGATAGTATTTAGAAGTCCGTAGGTATGATTATGAAAAAAAGGAGAAATGTGAGAATGGAGAAAGAAGGGGTTGAAGAATTAAAAAGAAATGAAATAAGAAAGGGTGAAAAGAAATAGCCCTCAAATTATTCAACCTTAGGGCAGAAACCGGGTTCAATTCATAATCTACTGATTGTTGCTAAGGCGACATCGGTATTGAAGACAAGACGTCATGGACCCAGTGACGCAATGCACTAAACCTTCTAGCCACTCAAGTTCTCTTAAAAGAACTTGTTTCATTCTCACAGGGAACCGATGTAATCTATCGACATATCTCTTAGAGATGGTTGATATTGAAGCAGGAGACCTCTCCCTAATCTCCGCATAGGAAAACCAAATGCACTTATTGAGTCTAGAGCCTCGAGATGCATACAAAGATCTGATAAGAACACGTGCTACTTCTACCCTGGTTGTTCAACATTAAGGACACCAGTGGTAAACTTATGAGTCCTACGCAGATCTTAGCAATCTGCCAGAACATTTATGAGGGAAGTTACTATTGTAACTCCCAGTGATTGAATGGAAATTCCTGCCAGGGTCAACATCAAGCAGCCCTGAAAGCAGGTCACTTAGGTAATTCCTTGTGGATTACGCTTAGTGGTCATGATGGTTACAAACGGTCAACAGTCGTGGAGTGATCTCTAGCGACTCACCCAATCGTTGACCTACTTAGGTAGGTCGTGTGAATCCTTTCAGGGTTTGCCGATTGGGAACGGTCTTGGTAAGGGTTAGAAGGAGTCTTCACACTATGCTGTTGACAATCTCTAATTTCAAACCTATAAGTACCGGACGATTTATTACTAACTGTCTGCTTGCAGGAAATTCTGACGGTTGCTGTCGATTGCAGAAAAAATGCTGATCCATCACCACATGCTCGCACTTCAACATCACTATCTAAGAAATCATGATCATTGATTTGGCCTCATCCATGCTTCCACAACTCTGATGCAGAAGATCATGATCCAGAAAAGTGTGAGCATGTCAACTCAAAGATGTTCAAATCACATGGAGACATTACTACTCTAAGATGACTTGCAGATACTCAGTTGGATGATGAACTCGAAGTAATGCCAAAGATCATCCAACTCATTGAACATGCCATCTAGAGTCTGCTGCTGAATGTACAAAGACATGTTTGAAGAATCAAAGTCTACGAGCTACAAGATTTCATGAATGCAAGAATTCCGTACTTATCTTCTGGGGTGACCTCCCTTAGGGGGAGATTGTTAGGAATACGATTATTCAGTTAAAGACTCGGTCACCCCAAGTATTGCTAAGCATTACGTAGCTCATAGAATTATCTTTATTATAGTTAGTACATAGTTTATTAGTAGTTAAAATATGTATATAGTATTCGTAGAGTGGGTCGGGTCTTTACCCTCTGTCAGCTCACTCTACAGCTCGTTTCATGGAGCACCAAGTATTGTAGTATAAATACCCTCTCCCACCCAAGGGAGAGGGTTGGACCTTCCTTCACAAGCTAATACATTTCTAGTTTCTCTCAAGGCTCCCATCTCTTTCTCTCTCTCTAAAACTACACTAGTTGATCCATACATGCAACACCATACGAGCTTATGATTATGTATATTCTACAGGCTTGGAGTAGGGCAAGGAAAAAGAGTCCTTGTAGCCGAACCACGATAAACATTCGTGTTGTGGTTTGATTGTTTCTTTCTTTACTCTTGCTTATTACTTATCGTTTAAGTAGTTACTATTTTTGATTACACGTAAAGGTTTCAAAGTTAATCAAGTTAAAAACCGGTAAACTATTCAACCCCCTCCTAGTTTTCCACAAATGAGAACCGATATGGAGGCCGATGTAAGGCACGAGGCAATCCAATTCCTTCATTTGAGACTGAAACCCATTTGTCTCATAATATCTGGGAGAAAGTTCCAATTAACACTATCGAACGCCTTTTCGAAGTTCAAATCTTATATAGTCTTGTTTTGAGCCTTTTTTTATCCATAACTATGTTTGTTCAAAGATATATATTGAGAAGTATATGATTTTGTTATTTTCATATTTATCTATATGCATAAAGGGAAACTAGTTGTGTATCTCATTTTATTAGTTAACATCCTTGGTGATTCAAGATGTCAAAAAGAAATGCGGGTTGACAACTCTGATTAAGGGCAGTATAATCTTTTTTATTTTGAGAAAATAATATTAAATTACTTGGAGGTTATTTAGGTAGTATTGCTATTTAAATGTCCAGGTTTAAGTTTTAGGATTCATGCTTTGAATGTAGTATAAATTACATCTATAACATCGAGATTCAAATATGAGATTTCTCAACATGATTAGAAAATTATGTTATCCTATAAAATTATGCTATCTTATTGGAATTTGCTAACAACAAACCTATGAGTGTTGTTTAAGCTTGTCTTAATTAAAAATCATTTCTAAATATGAACTCACTTGATATTAATACATACCTTATTAAAACTCATTTACCTGAATTATATGTGTTGAAATCATATATGTTTAGAAATGATGAGATTTATTTTGGAAGCATTGTTAATTAAGAGATGCTTAAATAAAACCCACGGGGTTGTTGACTTGTTAACAAATCATCATTCTGTTTCCCAATTGTTTTATACGTGAAACTATCTTTTAGTTAGTTTAAACAAATGACACATTTTCTAAGCATTATTCAATAAATGCTCATGAATAAAAGCACTTGTTAATGAGTAATTACTAAGTTCCAAGAATGTTAGATTTAATTTAATATACATTGGTTAAATTTATAAGATTTGACATTTTGGTAAACCTGAAATTTTCATTCGTATTTAACTTGACAAATTCCCTAATGGTAATTGTTAGAAAACTTCACATAATATTATACATTTGATGACCGTTGTCAAGTCGTGTATGCAATTGTTAAAAATACAAATTATAAAGCATATTATGAAGTACAGGGACTAATATTGTATTTTTTTCTATTAGTTTCAAAGTTTGGTGTATTTTATGTCAATGTTATGTATGTAGGGGCTAAAGTTGAAATTCTGGATATATAAGCAAACGGTCGAGATAGGGTGTCATAACTATTGCAGTCTTTCTTCTCTTTCACACATACATTCCATCTATCTCTTTAACAATTTGGTTTTGATCTTGTTTTGTTTTACGTCTTGTAATTATTTGGTTATTAAAGGTGTTATTCTGTGAGTTTTGTATTCTTCAGATCGCATATGTGTTGGGGACAATCTATTTTTTTGTATGTTTGGATCGTACTCATTTGAGGACGATTCTTGTTGACTTATAGTGAAAGTAAATGGGTGGTTAGTTGAATTAAGATTAGTGTTGTTAATTTTTACATGGTAATAGTGCTCTAGGTTAAGAGCTCTTGATTAGGGTTTGAAAAAATTTGTTTGTTTGTTTGTTTTTTTTTTTTTTGTTTTTTTTTTTTTATTTTTATTTTTTCAATCTAGTGATAGATATGTGTTGTTAGTGGTCGATTCAATGGTTTTTTGTTGATTCTTGGTTTTTTGGTAGGCTAATTTGTTCGTTTGAATTTTTAGTGTTTGATCTTGAAACCGTAACTAGTTTAGTCCTTGATGTAGTAATTTAGATATTAGTGTTGTTAATTATGTTTCGATTGGTTAATTTAAGGTTATTTGTAAAATTAGGGTTTGCTTCTTGAAAACCAAATATTTGTGATTTGGGGTTTTTTGTTCTGAAGTGATTATTCATCATTGTTGGTTCGATTGGGTGTCATAATCTTTTCTTAACTAGCTAAGTGAATCAAGAGAGATTGTAATTTGTACTAAGTCTTTCGTTGTTTCTTCTAAAGCATTGTAAGCTAATCTCATTCTTCTTTAAATCTTTGAACTCATTAGTTAAATTCCTTTAGGGTATCGGCTAATCTTGACCTACTTCCATTGAGAAACAAGGAAACATGCTTTGGTCATACCTGGAATTTGACTGTTTGTTGCACATATTTAGTTTGGGCTTGTTAGTATTAGTTTATGTTCTTTGTGTTGATTATTTGTTGTTTTATATATGTTTTTGGTTGTTATCTGTTTCTTGTGCTTTGCTTGTTTTATTTATTGAATCATGTTTGGTGAACCTCTGTTAATTAGTAGTTTAGATGTTGGTAATCTTTTACATTTGCAAACTAGTGATAATAATAAATTTCAGGCTTACTGGTACTGAAAACTATAGAGTTTGGGCTATGGCTATGAAAATTGCTTTACAAGTTATAAACAAAATTGCTTTTGTCGATGGTACTTGTATTAAGGCTACTTTTGTTACTAGTGTTCAGTTGATTAATCAAATTAGGAAGATGTAACTGTGGTTTTGTCTTGGTTGTTGAGCAGTATATCTGATGATTTGTATTTGAGCAAAGTGTATTCTGAATATGTTTTTGAGGTTTGGAATAAATTAAAAGAAACTTATGATAAACTAGATGGATCTATTTTATTCTATCTTATGTAGTAAAGTAATGGTGTTAAACAAAATGGTTCACCTGTTTCTGAATATCATCATAAGTTGAATTCTTTGTAGAGGGTGTTTGATACTTTTACCAAACTTGATCTATGTACTTGTGCTGCTAGAAATGAGTTAGGTAAGCATAATTAGTTAGTGAAACTTATGCAATTTCTCATGGAATTAGATGATGTTTATCAACCAGTTAGAAGTTCTTTGCTGACTCAAACTAAATTGTCTTGTGTTAAAGATGCTTTTGTGATTGTTTGTATAGAAGTGTCTCACATGGGTCTTGCATCTACATCTGGTGTTAAAAACCCCAGGTCAGTTCTTCTGTTGCTAAAACTTTAGACAATAAAAGTAGAAATAATAACAATTTTAGTAAGAATAACAACATGGGTTAGTATACTTCATTGAGTTGTAAGAATTGTGGTTTGAAAGGTCATGTTGACTAATGTTTTGAAATTATTGGATACTGATGTGTATTTTACAACTTCTGAAAAGGTTTTATCTCTCAATGGATCTTGAGAGGTTTTTCAATCCACCAGGCAGTGTACCTGACCGTTGTAGTGTAGTAAATGCTAGGTCCGAGGGATTGATCATTCTATAAGGGAATAGTCTCGTTAGGATTGAAGTGTAGGTCAACCAGGTCTAAAGGTGAGGGATGATTCTTTTTGTATTTTTATGTTTTATAGAAAGCAGTAAAAATCTCGGGTAATAGAAGAGTAGACGGAATTAGTTGCTAGCCAGCTAACCCAAAATTACTAACTAAGCTAAAAAAATAAAATAAATAACAAGAAAGGTAAATGTGGTGAACTTATTATATGAGGTAAATGTGTTTACTTAGATTTCACTACTCCCTAGTTATCTCTTATTTGAGTTGTTACAATCGTTTAGTTGAAGGATTGTATTCCTTAATACCGGTCGTAAGGGTGTGTACGTCCTTCCCCAACTCTATGAGTATCCATTTCTTCTTATGATGACACATTTAGTATCCTATCATATAATCATCAACATCTACTCACGCATTAAATACAATCAATAAAACCGTAGTACACATCCAATTACGTTTCTTAAGACATTCAAGCTTGTTACCGTATAGGAAGTTAGCTTGTTTTCTTAAGCCTAACACGATTCAATGAACCAAACAATCAATAACAATTCAACAATCAATAATTAATAACTAGGTTTTATTAGATCTAAGCAAACACTAAGAAATCAAAGCTAACATGTTAAGATAAAGAAAATACAAACAACTAATCAAACAACACATATACATATTGCATGATTAAAGGGAGAACTTATCTTTAATTCAACATGGAAGAAAAGAGGGTTTGAAACCCTAAAAATACAATGAAATTCGAGCTAGGGTTTTCTTCTAAAGTTCCACTCCAAAGTTCCACACTTTCTAATGAAAAAAATCCAAAAATATATATAGAGATACAAGGGTGACGGCGTCATGTTATGAGTCCTGACGCTGTCATCTCGCAGTAATTAGGGTTTCTTGATGCCCAATTAAGCTGCTTGACGTCGTCACTCTTTAATTTCACTAGGCCGTCTCTTGTTAATTTTGTACGTGATGGCCTACTCCAAGTAATACGTGACGCCATCACGTGTTAATCTTCCAAAAGTATTATAGAGCGTCATTTGTAAATAATTCCACCTCTTGAATCTTCAAGTGACGGTGTCACCTTGTAAACGTGACGTCGTCAGGTGTGTTTTCCAGCATAGTTTCTTGATTTTGTCTTTTTCTTCACTTTGACTCAAAAAACGTCCAAAATGCTCCATTTTTCATAATTCTCGTCCCAAGTACCTAAAATAACAAAGAAGTGATTTAAGGTAATATTTGATCATATGTCACAACTCGTAATTTCAGGTCATTTTCCAAATCCCGACAATTTTACTATTCATCGGTTACTATTCATCAATTACTATTCACCGGTCACTATTCATCATTTTACTATTCATCATTTTCGGAGTCAGTTTGTGATTCCGAGGAACGTTCAAAAATTTTACTATTCATATGACACTATTCATTTCCGGAGGAAAATCACTATTCACGATTGCCGTTCATCTCATCATAAACTGAGTTTACGAGTCTTCAAATTCGTGTAACCAATGTGGTTTAACTGCAAATTCATGCACCATTCATTAATGACACGTCATATAGACTAGAGTAGTCTATATATCATTAGTAACATCATCAGTACTTTAGGCTCTACACGGATATGCATTATTTTCATTTACGTATGCTTAATTTGTAATTAACGTTACCACTCAGTTTTTACTACGAACGTATACCCAATACTCCCGACTATGATCCTAATATATTTTCATACTCATTATAATAATATAAAAATTATATTATTAATTTACCCGGTGTTTTGAAATCAATTACTATATTTCACGGTCGGAGCTTATTACTCCGTCGGTTTGCGTTATTTCAACACGATAATTATTTTAACACCCGATTCTCATCAGGAATAATATTTTACAACTTTTGCAACATCGTCATATTTTATTTCATCGCGTCATGATTTATCTTTAGTTAACTCGGTACCCGGTATCACCTAAAACTAATAATATCTACCTAAACTACACCTAAAAGTCCAAGACCTCTTACAAGTTTTCCACATTTTTCTTCCTACCCTTGACAAATGCCGCCCCCCCCATGCCTCATTTCCCTATTTTGTGGATCTTGTCTTGCTATATATATATATATACATCTACACTCCAATAATTCATTTCATTCTTATCTTACAAATCACCTAGCAAAACTCTTTCTTCCTTCCCTCTCTTGCTCCATGATCGGCCAAGCCAAGAACACAAGGAAGAGATCATAAACTTTTCAAGATCAAGTGCTTAAACAAGTTCTAGTAGTGATCTAGCTTAGGTTTTGAAATAAAAACCTCAAGATTATTAAGTTTTCTTGCTCAAAAACTCATCAAACCTTCAAGTAAGTTACCAACAATCTTTCTTACTCTTTTAAACATCTACTTCATATATTTTCTTGATCTAGTAACAAAAACATGCAAATATACTATGATCCATACCACTTATTGTTTATTTTTGTTTATAAACATAGATCTACAATTTTTACTAGCAATCTCATTAGATCTACTAAGATTGGTGATGTTTAGGAACCCATGACACCCTAAGAAGGTGTATGGTAGGATTGGGTACTTGTGGAGTTGATTTGAGATAGTTTGGGTAAGTTTTGAACAAGCCTTGAACAAGAAAAGTTGATTTTCCAAACTATACATAAGGTTCTGTCCATTTTTGTAAAATCTGGAAAAATCAGTGGGTTTTGGGTAACTTTGGACCAAAGATTTAGAAAATACATTCCGAGACGAAACTATGGCCGAAAACGGGGATAAAATCCGAGTTACGACGAAAAAGTTATGATATTTTCAATATTAACGACGAAAACTATTTTTCTGAAAAAGTACTTGCTGTCCAACGATTTTCATGGGCTATTTCGAGACCTAAAACTTGATCTAGCCATCCCGACTTATCAAAAATATATTAGTATACTTGATTACCTTCGCGGGGATATAAAGAACATAGAAAACGGGTTTATAACGAAATAGATACAAGTGTTTGAAATCCGACGATATATATATATTTCCATCAGCTTTTCTATTATTATTTTTGCCGCAAAACTGTCTTTGCGAGACACCACTTTCACGGCTGTTTTTCCTTATGATTGGATTAGTTTGAGTCCGAGCCGTAGTTAAGTAAAATCAAGTACTCCTAGCCTACTTTCCAAATCAATTGGCCGTTCGTCGAATATACTTATAACGAATAAACTACGACCTCATCTATATACCCGATAAACTATATATTTTGACAGCTTTTACTATAATGAAATTTTCTAAGTGTTGAACATAATACTTTCAAGTAACAACAATAAGAGTCGATTTTCTCATCGATCGAGACCCGTATCGCCAAAAGTTAAATGACACGACTTCAAGATATTGTTACAAGGTTTTCAAAAACGCCGAGTTTCATCACTAACCATTAACGTACAATATTTCGCGACGTATTTTGCGAGGCCATTTTGGGCATATTTTCAAGTAATGAAAATGTTATATTTTGCGACGAAAACCTTATATTTGCTGATAGATCACCAAACAAGGATAGTGGAGTACCGTTTCAACCTATTTCCATGAAAAGTGGTTATTAACCTAACGAGACGTCAAAAACGTATTTGTCGACGATAAACGTTATTTTCAAAACTAATGAGTGGTATCGATAACATACGTATTTGCATGTGTAGCATCATTTCATTTCTTACATTAGATCATATCATTCCTATTAGGTTGCGATTAGAGATCGTGCCTCATTTCGTGTATTCCTTGTTGTCATTGTAGCTATTGCACCAGGTGAGTTCATAACCCCTACTTTTACTTGTTTTACAACTGTTTTGGGGGAAGATACATGCTCCTTACTATTTAAATTCAATGCTTGTTTTACTTGAACGCGATTCGTTTTCTCAAACATTACTGGATGGTTGAAATACTTGATTTATTACTTGAATACATTATGAATTACTTATTCCATCCTTGATTACTTTCTTATGAAAACAAGTTCTTGCTTTTGCGGATATAAATACAAAACTGTTACTTTGCCTGAGTTACCTATTACTGCCACTGAAGTCCCCTTTATCATGAACCGTTAATTACATGCGTGTGAGCGCGAATGCTGTGGATAGATCTATTTGGGTTGACACCCCGTCCGAGTTGGTCGCGCCAACCTGTCAAACGGACGCATATCATTCGGATTATTTCCGAGTGTCTGGCAAACACTTATTGGGGCATTTTATGCTTGATTGCATACGATTACGTCGAGCTTCGGGGTCATGAGCTTTAGGCAATGTATACCTTATTTTTAGCTGTGACATGGTATTTGTTATATTGTCTTGCTAATGAAAATCTCGTGTTCCGCAAATGACTTGTTTACTTAAACATATTACTTTTGGCAGTGGGTTGTAAACACACAGGTTACAAGTCTCTTATGGCGGGACTTGTAACTGAGTGGATTTACGATGCCTTTGCTGGGAAATACTTGATTTCTGGAAAATGCTTGTTTACCGAAAATACTTGATTTCTGGAAAATACTTGTTTACCGAAAATACGTGATTACTGGAAACACTTGTTTACGGAAAATACTTGTTTACTAAACACTATGAACTCACCAGCTTTATGCTGACGTTTTAGCATGTATTTTCAGGTTTTAAGCAATGGCACGCTACTGGAGGTTTTGGCAGGGCATGGCATGGTCATAGAAGACTCTGATATTCTTATGGGGACCGTTTTAAATTATTTTAAAGGCCTACTTCCGCACTACTTTTAAAAATGTAAATTCAACATTTTGATTTAGTTATTTTATTCTAAACGATTTAAGTGAAAACCCGTTTTGAACCTGTGTTGTAATACCAATTGAGTTACACCCCAGCTGCTTGTATGCTTCCGCTGGACCCGATTCTGGGGGTGTGAAAGATTGGTATCAGAGCTTTGGCTATAGCGAACTAAGTGTTTTTAAAACCTAGACTATAGCTACCTTTACGAAAACTTAACCCTATGACCGTCACGTGCCTGCCTGCCAAGCTGAAGCCTCATTTGTGGTTTGTTGCTGACTTAGGTAATGAGATTTGTGTCTCATTATCTGATATACTATATTCATTTACCATAGTTGATTACTATAACTATCTTTCATATAAGCATGTTCATGTATCATATATTTCACCGCGTTATGTTTTTCCTTGCATAGTTTCATCATTTGACCTCGAGTTTGGTCACCTGCTTTTGTCTTTCAGAACGTCTTGGTACTTGTGAAGGACATGGTATTAGTATAACTGAGCTGAGTATTTTAAAATTCATGGAACCTCGGTGGAATATAGACTGGTCATCTATATTCGACCCGGGATAGTGAGATATAGGCTGACCACCTATGTCTGACTCAGAAGTGAATTTTGCAACACTGAGAATGGTTATAATAAGATTATGTCTGGATTGAATTCTCAACTCATTTCTAAATGTTTCATTCATGTGCGTGTATACTCTCGTTGTTGGAACCTTCATACTTTTCATCACTTCGTAAACCACCGATTGGAAGCATGTCAGCTAGTCATTTTATTTCATGAACTTTCATATTTATGCACAATACACTCATATCACAGTATTTTCTTTTGTCACAATCTCATTTTGTTGCAGTTGTCACAGTCTCTTCCCTTCTCACCATCACTATCATTTCTTTTCCCCACCCCCATATATACAAAGAATTAGGTGACACTCTATAGATTCTGATGTCACTCATCCCTCACTACTCCCTATATTGATAAGTGGATATTATCAATGACCTCCCTAGGAAAGACTTTCCATACCTTCTATGAGGAGGATACCTCGGTACAGTAAGACCATTCAAAACTCAATAGAAACCGCAAGATATCACAAAACCATTCGAACCACTATCACTGGCCTGATCACCAAAAATTCTACCATCTAGAAAATATTGGCTTGACTGAATTAAAGGATTTATTTCGATACGAGTGCTCACTAAGCCACACCATAGAGATAAATCCAACCTCTTAACCAAGACTATAAATTGAACATGTCCTCACCAATAGACTTTATTCGAACATGTTAGACACCTATGCATTTGTGCAGACATACCTACCTGGCTACTTTATCCTCTTAATACTTTCACTTTAAAATGGATTTTTCTCCAAACTACCGTTATACAAAACATATATCTTGTACGAAATACTTTTCTGATGCACTTATTTTGACAAGCAAATCCCTTTTGGCTAATCTTTTACAAAACTATTGAATATTACAAAATTTTAAACATCGATCTTTGGTAAACCATATTATCCACCTTATGTTGAAAATTTTCCTATATTGCATAACTACTAAATTTTGAAACCTCAAGAAGGATGTTACCTAAAAAGCCGTTTACTTAAACTTGTAGATTCATTTATTCGGGGAAGGTTTATGAACGAAACACAATCTCAAAATAAACCTTGAAAATCAATCACTATATTACCTTACTTATACCTTTAGGAGTTTGAAAGTTGATGACCTATAACTTGGGGAAAATCTTAGTAATGGAGACTAAGCACCGTAGGTGGAGAAAGACTCAATTCCTGACATCCTGCGGAGGATCACAACCTTATCCTAATCTATTATTTTCAACAACACCTTTTATGGATTTAACCCTGTAAGTCTTTCAAAACAAGATTCATGATACTCATTTCAATTATTCCTAATAAAGGAATTTGACTCACCTCAACTCCTAACGATTTCATTAAGATCTCTTTGGAACCACACCACCTATCATCTGTAGACCAATGGTCAGAACTTGAGATTGATTCAAACATAGGGGGATATGCCCAAATCGGGTGTGATTGACACTAGAAATGGTTGGATTAACCATTTGCCATAAATCAAATTCAATAGTTACCACACGAGCTTAGAGACTACACCATTCGAAGCACTCTATGGTCGAAGTGCCAACATCCATTGACGGATCAAAAATTTTGAAAAACCCAACTCACTAGTCCAGTAAGCATTCATGGAATAACCAGGAATTTCCTGCAAATCAAGAATCAGTTACAAATTCGATAAGTTGTAAACCCTTATAATTTCAACTTCGTGGTAGAGCCATGTTGAAAGTTCTACCTAGGAAAAGCATAATACCATTCAGAAAACTTCATAAAGTTAAACCCGATATACATTGAACCATTTACTATTTCTGACAGAGTAGGCCTAGTGGCCGTCAGACTTGAACCTTGTTAGAGCTCAGTAGTATACACGATAAAATCATCACCTTTTCACCAATACAACTTCAGAAACCAACACAAACTGAACTTCGGGACGAAGTTCCTTTTAAGGGGGTGAGAATGTCACAACTCGTAATTTCAGGTCATTTTCCAAATCCCGACAATTTTACTATTCATCGGTTACTATTCATCAATTACTATTCACCGGTCACTATTCATCATTTTACTATTCATCATTTTCGGAGTCAGTTTGTGATTCCGAGGAACGTTCAAAAATTTTACTATTCATATGACACTATTCATTTCCGGAGGAAAATCACTATTCACGATTGCCGTTCATCTCATCATAAACTGAGTTTACGAGTCTTCAAATTCGTGTAACCAATGTGGTTTAACTGCAAATTCATGCACCATTCATTAATGACACGTCATATAGACTAGAGTAGTCTATATATCATTAGTAACATCATCAGTACTTTAGGCTCTACACGGATATGCATTATTTTCATTTACGTATGCTTAATTTGTAATTAACGTTACCACTCAGTTTTTACTACGAACGTATACCCAATACTCCCGACTATGATCCTAATATATTTTCATACTCATTATAATAATATAAAAATTATATTATTAATTTACCCGGTGTTTTGAAATCAATTACTATATTTCACGGTCGGAGCTTATTACTCCGTCGGTTTGCGTTATTTCAACACGATAATTATTTTAACACCCGATTCTCATCAGGAATAATATTTTACAACTTTTGCAACATCGTCATATTTTATTTCATCGCGTCATGATTTATCTTTAGTTAACTCGGTACCCGGTATCACCTAAAACTAATAATATCTACCTAAACTACACCTAAAAGTCCAAGACCTCTTACAAGTTTTCCACATTTTTCTTCCTACCCTTGACAAATGCCGCCCCCCCCATGCCTCATTTCCCTATTTTGTGGATCTTGTCTTGCTATATATATATATATACATCTACACTCCAATAATTCATTTCATTCTTATCTTACAAATCACCTAGCAAAACTCTTTCTTCCTTCCCTCTCTTGCTCCATGATCGGCCAAGCCAAGAACACAAGGAAGAGATCATAAACTTTTCAAGATCAAGTGCTTAAACAAGTTCTAGTAGTGATCTAGCTTAGGTTTTGAAATAAAAACCTCAAGATTATTAAGTTTTCTTGCTCAAAAACTCATCAAACCTTCAAGTAAGTTACCAACAATCTTTCTTACTCTTTTAAACATCTACTTCATATATTTTCTTGATCTAGTAACAAAAACATGCAAATATACTATGATCCATACCACTTATTGTTTATTTTTGTTTATAAACATAGATCTACAATTTTTACTAGCAATCTCATTAGATCTACTAAGATTGGTGATGTTTAGGAACCCATGACACCCTAAGAAGGTGTATGGTAGGATTGGGTACTTGTGGAGTTGATTTGAGATAGTTTGGGTAAGTTTTGAACAAGCCTTGAACAAGAAAAGTTGATTTTCCAAACTATACATAAGGTTCTGTCCATTTTTGTAAAATCTGGAAAAATCAGTGGGTTTTGGGTAACTTTGGACCAAAGATTTAGAAAATACATTCCGAGACGAAACTATGGCCGAAAACGGGGATAAAATCCGAGTTACGACGAAAAAGTTATGATATTTTCAATATTAACGACGAAAACTATTTTTCTGAAAAAGTACTTGCTGTCCAACGATTTTCATGGGCTATTTCGAGACCTAAAACTTGATCTAGCCATCCCGACTTATCAAAAATATATTAGTATACTTGATTACCTTCGCGGGGATATAAAGAACATAGAAAACGGGTTTATAACGAAATAGATACAAGTGTTTGAAATCCGACGATATATATATATTTCCATCAGCTTTTCTATTATTATTTTTGCCGCAAAACTGTCTTTGCGAGACACCACTTTCACGGCTGTTTTTCCTTATGATTGGATTAGTTTGAGTCCGAGCCGTAGTTAAGTAAAATCAAGTACTCCTAGCCTACTTTCCAAATCAATTGGCCGTTCGTCGAATATACTTATAACGAATAAACTACGACCTCATCTATATACCCGATAAACTATATATTTTGACAGCTTTTACTATAATGAAATTTTCTAAGTGTTGAACATAATACTTTCAAGTAACAACAATAAGAGTCGATTTTCTCATCGATCGAGACCCGTATCGCCAAAAGTTAAATGACACGACTTCAAGATATTGTTACAAGGTTTTCAAAAACGCCGAGTTTCATCACTAACCATTAACGTACAATATTTCGCGACGTATTTTGCGAGGCCATTTTGGGCATATTTTCAAGTAATGAAAATGTTATATTTTGCGACGAAAACCTTATATTTGCTGATAGATCACCAAACAAGGATAGTGGAGTACCGTTTCAACCTATTTCCATGAAAAGTGGTTATTAACCTAACGAGACGTCAAAAACGTATTTGTCGACGATAAACGTTATTTTCAAAACTAATGAGTGGTATCGATAACATACGTATTTGCATGTGTAGCATCATTTCATTTCTTACATTAGATCATATCATTCCTATTAGGTTGCGATTAGAGATCGTGCCTCATTTCGTGTATTCCTTGTTGTCATTGTAGCTATTGCACCAGGTGAGTTCATAACCCCTACTTTTACTTGTTTTACAACTGTTTTGGGGGAAGATACATGCTCCTTACTATTTAAATTCAATGCTTGTTTTACTTGAACGCGATTCGTTTTCTCAAACATTACTGGATGGTTGAAATACTTGATTTATTACTTGAATACATTATGAATTACTTATTCCATCCTTGATTACTTTCTTATGAAAACAAGTTCTTGCTTTTGCGGATATAAATACAAAACTGTTACTTTGCCTGAGTTACCTATTACTGCCACTGAAGTCCCCTTTATCATGAACCGTTAATTACATGCGTGTGAGCGCGAATGCTGTGGATAGATCTATTTGGGTTGACACCCCGTCCGAGTTGGTCGCGCCAACCTGTCAAACGGACGCATATCATTCGGATTATTTCCGAGTGTCTGGCAAACACTTATTGGGGCATTTTATGCTTGATTGCATACGATTACGTCGAGCTTCGGGGTCATGAGCTTTAGGCAATGTATACCTTATTTTTAGCTGTGACATGGTATTTGTTATATTGTCTTGCTAATGAAAATCTCGTGTTCCGCAAATGACTTGTTTACTTAAACATATTACTTTTGGCAGTGGGTTGTAAACACACAGGTTACAAGTCTCTTATGGCGGGACTTGTAACTGAGTGGATTTACGATGCCTTTGCTGGGAAATACTTGATTTCTGGAAAATGCTTGTTTACCGAAAATACTTGATTTCTGGAAAATACTTGTTTACCGAAAATACGTGATTACTGGAAACACTTGTTTACGGAAAATACTTGTTTACTAAACACTATGAACTCACCAGCTTTATGCTGACGTTTTAGCATGTATTTTCAGGTTTTAAGCAATGGCACGCTACTGGAGGTTTTGGCAGGGCATGGCATGGTCATAGAAGACTCTGATATTCTTATGGGGACCGTTTTAAATTATTTTAAAGGCCTACTTCCGCACTACTTTTAAAAATGTAAATTCAACATTTTGATTTAGTTATTTTATTCTAAACGATTTAAGTGAAAACCCGTTTTGAACCTGTGTTGTAATACCAATTGAGTTACACCCCAGCTGCTTGTATGCTTCCGCTGGACCCGATTCTGGGGGTGTGACATCATATATTTATGATTTTGGGCTTAAATGACCCTCTAAAAGCGTATCAAATAAATTCTTACCAGATACCTTGCTGGTTTTAAAAGAATCCAAATTTAAAACTGATGAGTGCTCAAACACTCATCATTTTTGGTCAATCTGAACTGCAAAAACATACAAAAACACTCAAAAATGCATCAAAATACTGTAAATATTCCAAAATTGTGTTCTATATGTTTCAGATGCAAAATGAGTAAAAACAGATGAAAAACGAACAAAGTTTGCATAATTGGCAGTTTCAGTCCCCCAACTTTCAAAAATTGGCAAAATAGTCCCTGAGCACTTATTTTAAAAGTAAAGTCACCAAAGGTCCTTTTGAAATCATAAGTTGTCATATTTAGTCCTTTGGTGAAAAATTTCAAAAGTTTTGAGAATTTACAAGTTTGGTCCCTGAACTTCAGAAATTGGCAGATTTGGTCCCTGGTGGAATGTTTTAGAAGAAAAAGTCAACATTGGTCCTTGGAAATTTAAAAAGTGGCACAAATGGTCCCTTGGTGTAAATTTTGAATGATTTGCATAATTAGTCCCTCAAGTTTCAACAATTGGCAAATTTGGTCCCTGAAGGACCAAAAGTGAAAAATTGCAATTTCTAACCTTGGACTATTGATATATGGTAGGAAAGGCCCTTGTAACAAGTTTGGAAAGTCACCCAAACCAGCCCCTCAAATACAGAATAATTGCACAATTGGTCTTTATGTTTAAACTATACTAATTGGACCCTTGGATATAATCCACCCCAACAACAAATCCAATCCACTAACACCTTGGCCCAATCCACCCATCCAGCCCAAACACAAACAATAAAAAAAAACCCAACCCCGTTTTTATTTATTCCTAGGGTCAAACTCTCACTTTGACTTCTACCTCATCCCCTCCCACTTGGCTGCTAATCTTCTGCCACACTCCATAAGCCCTCACCTCCACCTCACCAACACCACTCCATGTATCCTTGACCTCAGCTATGATCCAAGATGCATTAATTATCCTTGATTCACTCCAAGCAACTCCAACTGCCAAACGAGATTTTTGGCGCCAAATGGAGATTCAAAGGCTGGGATTGGTTTAACTCATCCAATGGTTCACAACAGAAGTGGGAAATGCTGAGGAACTCCCCAAGGCCTTTATAAGTCAAAAAGAAGAAAGAAAGAAGGGAGTCAGTAGGTGTTAGAGTAGTTAAGTAGTAATTAGAAGGTAGTAAAATTTATGTTAAGATGTAATTTCATGTTTCAAGCTCAGTTAGTTTTAAGTCTCCAAGTTATTTAAAGCCTTTTGTATTCAGATTTTCAAGTTGTATTCTGTTATCAAGTTTAATGAAAAGTAAAAGTTTCATGACAAATCTCATTTATGATTAAATAGTTTTCATAAGCTCTGTATTCTGTTCCATAAGCTCAATTTACCTCAACAAATGCTTCTAGGAATTTCAATAGTATTTACTGATTTAGTTACATACTTTCAAAAATGGTCAATGAAAGTCAAAGTAACACTTGTGGGTGATGGGTCAGATTTGGATGGACCATGGGTTGTACTAGTTTGTTCCTAACAAGCTAGAACTTGTATGCATCCATACTTTCTGATTTGGGCTAGGATTGGAGTAAGTTTTTATTTATTTATTTATTTTTTTATTAAATTTCCATTTTAGTGCAATTTGTTTAATTTTTCTTATTTGCTTTAGCTTCTGTTTAAATCAGCTTGTATATTGTAGCTTTTAGCTTACAACTACTAGACATTGCTTACTGTAGTTGATAGAGTACCTTTAGTTGACTTGTTCATGATGTGGCTTAAGTTTCATGCTAAATGCCTTTTAGCTTAAATTGTATTTTCTTTGATTGTTGTTGTTCCTTAATTGAATGTTGTTAATTCTTGTTTAAATGGTGTTTTAGGAACCTGAGAAACTATTTTGAATCCAAGCCCTACCCTAAACTACATATTTGCAGCCTAAAATCCATTTTCAATTTTTATAGGGGTGTTTGGATTAACCCACATCCCTGTGCTCTTGTGTTATTTAGTTGTTAAAAGCTACTTGAATAACATCCATTAGGTTCATATAGTCTAGTCAAGCCTTAAAATCCAGGGTTTGTTTGGAAAAAAGTCAACAAGGCCTTTAATCCTTCTTAGTTGTTCACTATTAAGTTTATAAAGTCCCTCATCACCATTATCAGTGTAATAATTGTTAAGATAGCTTTAGATCATTTCTTTGTAGCTTATTATCATCAGTTACAATCATTTAAGATCATTCAAATCTCAATTTAGTCAACTTTTCATGAAATCCGAAAAAAGTCAAAAACTTTTCAACAGCAGAAAAAATCTTTTTTTTTTTATTTCTTCAATTTTCAACCAAATCTGATAAAATTTTGGGATAATGTACTCTTATATATTGTGTACTTAGTGTTATTTTTATTTTAATTTTTAGATTTTTTTTACATGGCGAAATCACCCTTTTTTGGGCTTCAAAAAGTCGTTTTTAATAGCAGAACCTGTTTTTGATTTTTTATTTCTTCGTTATAAGTCCGTTTTATCTGAAATTTGGTTTGTAGCTTATTTAGTAGATTATCTGGTTACCGTTATTTTTGGTTTACTTTTTAGATTTTTTTTAGTTGGCTTATGACGTGCCGTAATCATTGGATTAGATTTAAAGGTGTGTTTGGATAAACTGAGTTCTATGTGTTTGGTCCTGTTTTGGTCACTACTTTTAGCTCATTTAGTTCAAACTAGGTCCATTAGAGTCATTTCAAGTATAAAAACCAATGGTTTTTTGAGCAAAAGTCAAAAACTCACTTGAATCCTTCTCATAGTTTAACTGTTGGTTTTTTATGTTCCTAAATCACTCAAATCCTTTCATTAGTTGTTAGTATAGCTTATTTTCATCATTTAGTAGCTCATAATAACTTATTTAGCCATTAGGATTCATCCAAAGTTCATATAAGTCAAACTTTCATCAAAAATCAAAAAGTCAAAATTTACCCATTAGGCAGAAATCCACTTTTTGTGGGAATTTTCTAGATTTTTGTGGTTAGTATTATGCTTTGAAAATTCTTGAGGAGTAAATAGGACAGTTAAACTTTAGGAATTCAGCTTGGCTTAATTTTTAGAATTTTTTTAGTTGGTGTATGACCTTAAATAACACAACTTTATCACAAATATAGAAGATTAGAAGAAGAAAGATGGTGACTTGTAGATGTATATATGTATGGCGTATGTAGAGAGAGAGATAAGAAATATGAGAGCTTTTATTCAAGAAAACACACACAAATACACACACAAGCACACACCTCAAATGAGCCTTTGAGGTGTTTAAATAGTTCTTAACATGAGATGCCCTATGGGCTTTCTATGGGCTTGGGCTTGGACTTGGTTACATGGTTGGATAACTAGGCTTATGAAACATAGCATATAACATATTAGCTTGCCAAGTCCAAGGCCCAATGACTAAACTATTACTAATCTTAACAAAAGACACAAAGTTACAATATGAGAATGACCATCACTTCATAATACATATTTTTAATGCTAACAATCTCTCCCTAAGGGGTGGTCATTCGAATGATGCTCCATGTGAGTGGGTCTTCCGTGTTCTTTGTCTTTAACTTTGTGTGTTGTTGTAGAATAGTCTTTAGTCTTTGTTCCTTCATGCTTTGTGATCTTTGATAACTGATTTTCATCGTTCTTTGTTCCTTTGTGATGTGGAGTTATCTGCCTTTCGTCACTTCTGCGTCTGTGATGGTTGTTTGCCATTCCAACATGCTCATACATCTTTGGATTTTGATATTCATATGCACGTAGTTCCCTTTCTTTCACTTTGATCTTTAGTCTTTATACTTTGTAGATTCTTCTTTTTGGCGTAGAATCTTTCTTTGAACTTTGTGTTGTATAGATCTTTGAGGGAGCTTTCTTTAACTTCCAGATGTATGTATGAGCACGTGGAATCTGTCGCCATGGAGATGAAGTGTCCCTGCATATAAACAGTTAGCAAGAAAACATCCGGTACTTACAGATAAGAATTAGAGATCGTCAACAGCATAGTGTGAAGACTCCTTCTAACCCTTACCAAGGCCGTTCCCATATCAGATACTCTCGAGAGAGCTTACGAGACCTACTAAGTAGCTCAATGACTGGGTGAGTCGCTGGGGATCACTCCACGACTGTAGACCATTTGAAACCACCGCGAACACTAAGCGTAACTCATAAAGAATTACCGAAGTGACCTGCTGTCAGGGCTGTTTGATGTTGACCCTGGCAGGAATTTCCATTCAATCATTGAGAATTTCAAATGTGAATTCTCTCATAAATGTTCTGGCAGATTGCTAAGATCTGCGTAGGACTCTAAAGTTTACATCTGGCGTCCTTAATGTTGAACAACCAGTGTAGAAATATCATGTGTTCCTATGAGATCTTTTGATGAATCTCGGGGCTCTAGACTCGATAAGTGCACATTTGGTTTCCTATGCGGAGATTAGGGAGAGGTCTCCTGCTTCAATATCAACCATCTCTAAGAGACAGGTCGATAGATTACACCGGTTCCCCGTGAGAATGAAACAAGCTCTTTTAAGAGAACTTGAGTGGTTAAGAAGGTTAAGTGCAGTGCGTCACTGGGTCCATGACGTCTTTGTCTTCAATACCGGTGTCACCTTAGCAACAACCAGTAGCATATGAGTTGAACCCGGTGTCTACCCTAAGGTTGAACATTTGGAGGGCTATTTCTTTTAACCCTTTATCATAACTTTTCTTTTTAATTCTTCAACCCCTTCTTTCTCCTTTCTCATTTTCTCCTTTTTTCAATCATACCTAAGGACTTCTAATTCTAATCTATTGGAATTGTCCTTGGGTAGATCCCTCCGGCTCTGGCGGATCATAGGACGGTTTTTCGTAACCTTAGTCACCTTATAACTCCATGACTATCCTATACTTGATCACGTGCCATAAAACCTTTTTGTGAAAAATCTCTCAAAGTGTTTATGATAATAAAACACATTGTTGTTACCACTTTGAGAGTTTTGTAATTTTGAAGGACTCCCCCTTCACATGTGCTCATGAATATTTAAGAAATTTGCACATGCGAGAGGAGTTTGCACTTTTGAATTGATCCACGTTCAGCGAACATGACCGATTCGAGACACGCTTACATCACTAGTTAGACTAGCTTGAAGTTATTACCCGTCCTGGTCAAGTCCAAAGAAAGTCTCTCGATACGGTACATTCTACTCAGACAAGTCCTATTCGAGACACGCTTACATCACTAGTTAGACTAGCTTGAAATTATTACCCATCCAGGACAAGTCTTTTCGATTACTGATATTTTAAGCTTCGTCAATTCATTGGTACTATCTGAGTCGAGCTCTTTTGAGATTCAGCCACACATTTTGATCACATTTTAATCATGTCTTCTCCCCCTCAAAAATAGCATATCGTGATATTTTTGATATCAACTGATTAATAAAAAGCTTTTGGAGAGAAAGACATATTTGATTTTGCATGAAATCAGAACATTTTGTTTTTGAACTCCCCCTTAATGATAGCACATTTTAAAATCAATTAAGGGTTTTGAGGGAGTTATCTTGAGCACTAATTTTGAGAGATTTTGAGAAATCTTTTGAACAATCTTGAAAAAGTGCTCAAGAATTTTGTTGGAAAACAAGTTTATGCTTGAAATCTTTTTCGTTTGTTTAGACTCGAACTTTTTGAAAAAGAGTTCGTCATTGAACGTACGAGTCCTTGATTTGAAATATAATCAGAAGTCATCATTTAACGTACGGGTTTCGTACTGATGTATACGAAAGCCATCGTGAAGCAAATTTTGAGAAACGACATGTTTTAGAAAAACATTAAAAAGAACTCCCGCTCAAGCATCTGTACATGTCCGTATCATTGTTGAATGACATTTCTAGAAACGTACAGAATATTGATTTATACGAGAGACATGTCGTGAGAAGAATATTTTTGGATTTTTTGATTTTATATTGTTTTTGTAATTTTTGAAAGATTTTATATTTTTGTATTTTGTTTTTCAAAAATATTTACAGCGAAGCGATTTTGAAAACATTTTTCAAGAAGATTCGAGAAGACGTTCTAGCTCCTCAGGAGTTAGGCTTCGCATGCCAATTCGTCGAACTAAATAGTCAAACCTTTCTTCTGGAAGGGCTTTAGTAAATAGATCGGCAAGTTGATAATCAGTCTTAACGAAAAATAATTCAATAGTACCCTCTTCCACGTGTTCTTTGATGAAATGGTAGCGGACTTTGATATGCTTCGTCTTAGAGTGATGTACGGGATTGCACGAGATGGCTATGGCACTTTTTGAGTCACAATACATAGGTATTCTGTTAAAAGTAAAGCCATAATCTGTGAGCTGTGTCCGCATCCAAAGAACTTGGGCACAACACGCAGATAGAGACATATACTCAGCTTCGGCGGTTGAAAGTGCAGTACAATCCTGTTTCTTTGACGACCAGCTTACAAGCTTTTCACCCAAAAATTGTGCTCCACCTGATGTACTCTTTGCTGTAACTTGATCACCAGCATGGTCTGCATCTGAAAATGCTGTTAGATTAAACTCCGAATCCTTCGGATACCAAAGTCCCATGTTAATGGTGCTTCGTAGGTACCGAAAGATCCGTTTAACCTCTTTGAGGTGAAGTTCGGTAGGCTTTGCCTGAAACCGTGCTAACAAACATACAGCAAATTGAATATCGGGGCGGCTAGCAGTTAGGTACAAGAGAGAACCGATCATGCTCCGATATTTCTTCGGATCAATGGGTTTCCCAAACAAATCAGCACCTATTTTTGGTGAAGTGACCATTGGTGTACCAACAGAATCACAATTTTCCATTCCATGTTTTTTCAAAATCTCTATCATATATTTAGCTTGATTGATAAAAATACCACGAGGGGATTGATGTATTTGTAAACCAAGAAAGAATTTTAGTTCCCCCATCATGGAAATTTCAAATTTACTTTTCATGAGATTTTCAAAATGTTTTGAATGGTTAGGATTGGTTGATCGAAAAATAATGTCATCCACGTAAACTTGAACGATCAAAATGTCATCTTTGAACTTTTTGATAAACAAGGTGTCATCAACCGTTCCTTTTGTGAAATTGTTTTTGAGCAAGAAAGATGATAGTTCGTCATACCACGCTCTTGGAGCTTGTTTTAAACCATAAATTGCTTTCTTAAGCTTGTAGACGTAGTCTGGATGATCTTTGTCGATGAATCCCTCTGGCTGACTCACATACACTTCTTCTTTCAGAGTTCCATTCAAGAAAGCTGTCTTAATGTCCATCTGATAGACTGTGATGTTTTTGTCAGCGGCATAGGCTAAGAAAATCTGGACTGCTTCAAGTCTAGCTACAGGCGCGAATGATTCTTCGAAATCTATCCCTTCTTCTTGTGGATATCCTTTAGCCACGAGACGAGCTTTGTTACGAATTACAGTCATTTCCTCATCCAGTTTGTTCTTCCACAACCACTTGAGATCAAGAATGCGTTTATCAAGTGGTCGTTCAACAAGTTCCTAACTATCATGTAACAGGTATTGAAGAAATTCCTCCTGCATCGCTTCAATCCAAGGGTTTTCTGCCATTGCTTCCCGAATGTTCTTTGGTTCTTTGAGGCTGATTGAGCAAACGTAGATGCACAATTCGAGATCGGTGGCAAGTTGTCTCCTTTTCTGAACTGGCTTTGAAGGTTCACCAATAATATGTTCTATTGGATGGTCTTTTGTCTATTGAAACGTAGAAGGGTACCTTGAATGTGTGTTAGATGGTTCTTGTAACCTTGAAGAAGATTCAGCAGAGTCTGTTGCAAATGGGTTTTCAAATACTTCTTCTTCTTCTTCTAACGTAACATCGTTTGAATTATTTGTTGGTTCTTCTTGAAAATTTGTGTTTTGGTTTTGCTCATCAACGTTTGGTAGAACAGTTTCAAGTACTGGAGTTGCTTGAGTAGATGTAGATGATGTTGATGTAGTTGGTGCTTCATCTTCGATTGTGGTAGATGCATCCTGTGGTGGTGGTGGTGGTTGATGGTTTTGAGCGGGTGCAGCGGAATGTTGTTGAGATGCATTTGTCGAAGGTCCACCATAATATTCATCAAACATTAACTCGAAGAAATTTTCCAGTTCTTGTTCTGAAGGTTTATCCGTGTTTGTTGACTGAGCTCCTTGAGGTACGAGTCCTGAACTGATGTGTCCAGAAGTCTGCTGGTTTGGTGCGGGTCCAAATCTGTTTTGATTAGAAGCCATCGGATTAAGCGCGGGTTCTAGAGCGTATCTCTCAGAAGCCATCTGTGAAATCTCGTCAAACTTCACATTCATCATCTCCATTATCTTTTTCGTTCTTCTATTATACACCCTGAATGCCCTCGAGTTTTCTGAATATCCAATGAAGATTCCAATATCACCCTTAGCTTTTAACTTTCCTAGATCTTCTCTATCATTCGTCGGATAGCACAAAGCGCCAAACACGTGAAGGTAAGAGATGTCAGGTTTACGGTTGTTCACTAGCTCATATGGGGTTTTATTGAATCTCGGATGGACTAGGGATCGGTTTTGAGTAAAACAAGCAGTGGCTACAGCATCAGCCCATAAGAATAGTGGTGCACTAGAAAAAATCAGCATTGTGCGAGCAGCTTCCACAAGAGTTCGGTTTCTTCTTTCAACTACCCCATTCTGCTGTGGAGTTCTAACAACTGATGTTTGATGTGTAATTCCAACATCTTCGAGGTAAGTTCTTAACTCCTGATTTGTGAATTCTGTGCCATTATCTGTTCTTATAATCCTTACTGGAGCTTGAAGTAGAACTTGAATACGCTTCAGAAAGGTGATGATGATGCCTGGTGCTTCGTCTTTTGATCTCAAAAACTTTACCCAAGTATATCTTGAATAATCATCAACAATAACAAGAATATACTTCTTCCCATTAATGCTTTCAACTCTCATTGGGCCACATAAGTCCATGTGCAACATATGTAACCGTGCTTCCGAACTGGGTACGGTTTTGGGTTTATATGATGCTCTTTTACTTTTTCCTTGTTCGCATGATGGACATAGGTGTTCCTTGGTGTATTTGAACTTCGGAAGTCCGGTGACGATGTTGTCTTTGGCTAACTTGTTGATCGTGTCGAAATTGAGATGGGATAAACGTCTATGCCACAGCCAGGACTTAGTTTCGGTTGCCCTTGTCATAAGACAAATTGGTGATGTAGAAGCCATTTGGTTGATGTCGATAGCATACAAGTTCGAACCATGATTACCAGTTAAGAGATCATCACCAACCAAATTTCTAATAAAAACCGTGTTTCTCCTGAAAGCCACTTCTAAATCTGCATCACAAAACTGCCCGACTGAAAACAAGTTGTGTCCCAACCCTTCGACGTAGTAAACTCGAGTGATTAAAAAATTCTCAAACCGAAGATCTCCATAACCCTGAATAGCTGCTACATGATCATTTCCAAAGCGTACAGTTCCCATGAATTTCCAGACGAAATTGATCAGCAGCTTTAAATTCCCGGTCATGTGCTTGGAGCAACCCGAGTCGACGATCCAAAGACATATTTTGATAACCTGCCAAGAACAGAAGAGTTTGTATTTGGAAACCGTGTTGAATTTGGTTCCATGGGGTTAGGAGTAAAAGCAGAATCACACTCAGAGACAGTTGCTACTTGTTTAGCTTGAGTTATTTCTAATTTGCCGTCCTTAAGAGTGAACTCTCTACCCGTCGGAATCCACATACAAAACTTAAGATAGTTCCTAGGCATTCGACTAATAGTGGTAGTCCTAAATCGTGCAACTAATCGTTCTATGGATCTGGATCTAACACTAGGTCTTTTTGGAACATCCTTCTGTTCAGGCGTAACATTCACATTCTTAGAAACACATTCATCATGAACATAATTAATTAAACATTTCTTGCATATTAAACAAACAGAGTCATTACATGCATTAGAAATAGTACTCTTGACATTACATTCAGATGAAACATGTCTCTTATTACAAAGCGATAAATTCCTAGGGTGTTCTTCTACTTCTTCAACTTTATTCTTGCAACTACTCTTAGAGACAGGCGAGACTCTATTGTTCCTTGTATTGCTCTTAGGCTTTAGTCTGCTGCTCCTAGAGGTGCTTTCTAATCCTGTAGAAGGTAAGGCACACACATTAGGGTTTATATTGTTGTCCTTTTTAGCATCCCTAGATTCTTTAAAATTAGCCTTTATGCACTTGTCATTTGTCTTAGATGTTGAGGCAGACGCACTAGTGGGACTAATCCTAAAAAGGCCAGGTGCTAACACTTTAGGAGTATCGACAACCGCTTTTCCTTTATCAACAATTTTATCATTATTACTTTTCTTGGGCAAGGGTGTTGGAGTGACTGGTTTTGTCAAATCCTTTTTCTCATCGACTTTTGGAGCAAACAGTGAAATTGACATTTTAGGTTTGTGAACCGTGTTTGAAACATTTGGTTTCTCCGAAGTCAATGGTTTTGCAAACTTAGTTTCCTCACCCTTTCCTTTTTGACTTTCAAGCTGAGCCCTCAAAAGATCATTTTGCTCTTTCATTTTCTTTAAGTCACGCTCATACGACAATTTGTCATACTTGCATTCTTCCTTTTTCCGATCCAGTTGTTTAAAATATGACACATTTTCTTTTTCAAGCTTTATAAGAGCATTTTCATATTTTGAAACAATTGCGGAGGTCTCAGCTCTTAGTCGTTCATCGTCTTGAACAGAATATGTTTGTAAAATGATGGACATAATGTCAGTGGTCATAACAGCTTCGAAGAGAGAATCATTTAGGTTTTCCAAAACATTCATGTTTTCACGAGCATCATTAGCTTCGGTTACCAGGGATTTGTGGTCCTTGACAAAGTCGGCCATTTCTTTTAAGAAAACTAGTTCAAAATTTTTTACACTCGCGCTGATGTTATTCAGTGGAATAGTAATTTCGTTTTGAAACACCTTTTTCTGTTCGATATGAAAACTAGAATGCCAGTTGTTAATATCGATGGAAGTTTTAGATTTAACTATGTTTTGAAGTTCTTGAATTCTCATTTTAACGTCATCGAGAATGTTTCTAGCCTCACTTGTTTTAAAAGTGTTGTTAGAGGACATTTGTTCTAATTTTGAAAGAGATTTGGAAACAACTTTCTTTTTAGACAAGAATTTCGCAAATGGTCGTTTAATGGAAAACACAGACGGTTCTGTTTGTGGAACAAAAGTGATTCCCGAAAGTTTGTTCAATTTGTTGTAATCAATGGGTTTCAAATCCTTTTGTTTCATTTTATTAATGCTCTCTTCGACATGTTCAATCGTTAGCACAGAATCCCGAACGACGGGAGGATCATGTTTGGTATAAATCACATTACCATTGTACAAAACATTCTGTTCTTGCTGAGCTTTCTTGAGATTACAAGGGGTGTTGTTACCAAGAGCCATTTTATGTTTCGTATGGTAAATCGGATGCATTTTATTTGAAATCATTTTCATTGTTTGACTCGACTGACCCGACTTAACCACTAATTCCTCTAAATGAGCAATCATGTGTTCTGACTCTACGATTTCTTCCAAAAGTTTGTCTTCTTTCTTTGCAAAATCCTTTTTCAACTCATCCATTTCTTTTTCAAGATTGGAATAAGCTGTTTTTTGTTTAGAAAGTTGGTTTTGTAAATCAGAAATTTCCGTGTTTAAAGATTTTATCTTTTTGAAAGAATTAACATCAAGTGTGTCAAACTTGAGTTGCAATTGTTGTTTCTCTGAAACTGAATTTTGATAACCAGTTTCTAATTCAGACAATCTTTTGGTATGAAATTCAAAAGCTTTAACGGTTGATTTGTAACTCTCAAGCTCAGCGGTCAATTTAACATTCGCGGCCTTAACATCGCGATTGACCTTTTGAACATTCTCAATTTCAATACGACAATTATTCAATAATGATTCAAACAAAGCACGTGTTTCCTCATCATTCGCAGCATGCTGTGAAACGAAGCCTCCATTATGATTCATATCTGGAGTTGCTGAAGGAGTATTGCTACTACTTGGCGTGTCCAGGAATGTATCATAAGTGGGTGCTTGCTTCTCAAAATGCTGTTCCTCATGAGGAGACATATCAAATATATCATTATTGTGACATGTGTTGATGTTAGATACCTCAGATGGTGCATTGGTGTCATAAACAGGAAGTGTGTCAGAATCCGTGTCATACTTAGCTTCCTGAAGATTCGCCATGAATATGCAGTTCGCATCGATATCTTCTCTATCTTCCATGTCATCCATAAGAGCCATAAAGTCATTCTCCTCTGCGTTCAACTGAAATCCTGCCTCTGCCTTTTGTGCCAACATCACTGCTTTCTGCAAGTACGCTAGATCTTTCTTGTTTGGCTTAGTAGGACAGTTCCTTGCCATATGACCTACACCCTGGCAGTTGAAACACTTTACCGGATTACCCTGATTCATATTTCCCAAATTCCCAACTACTGGAGCTGCAACATTTCTATTCTGATTACCCATTGCCTGATTACCAACATTCTGACCCCTCTGATTTGCAACAAACTGACCCAACTGATTCCCTGCATTCTGACCATACTGATTTCCTGCATACTGACCTGCATTCTGCATATTCTGATTGCCCATATTAAATCCAGTAGCATATCCTTGCTGATTCCTATAAACTCCAACCATTTGGCCTCCGTTGCCCATATTGAAACTCGGCTGAGCGATCTGCCTGTTACGAGTATTCAATGAAATCCTTTGGTTGTTGTTTGTTGGTGTAGAATAGCGTCCTTGGAATGCCTTTGTCAGAAAAGCAAACGCTTGAGTCAATGCTGCAGCAGCTTCATCATTGTCAGTGGATTCTGGTTCTTGGAAGTGTGGGTATTGTTGTTGTGGAATAACTTCTTGTTGTTGTGGGTAGAACTATTGTTGGTAGACCGGTGTTGGTTGTTGAATGCATGATGGTTGCATGTAGTTGTGAATGGATGATGATGGTTGTTGAGTGTTCACTTGTAATGGTGTTGGTGTATTAGCAATTAATGCGAGAGGATCATGATTCTTTGCCAATCTTTCTTTCCTAACTTCATTAGCCTCAGCTTGGTTTTGCTTCAGAAAGTCATAGAGTTGATCATAATTCACCTGATGTTAGTCCTTTGTCTGATTAACAATTGTAACATAACGACCCCATTCTTCTGGAAGGTTATTGACGAATTTGATGTTTGTTGCAATTGTTCGAGGTGTCAACTTGTTTCTGATTAACTCATTCATCAACGTGCAAAACCTTGTGTAGTATGACTCAATCTGTTCACCTTTAGTGGATGTGAAGTTCTCCCATTCAGTAAGAAGTTTGTTCTCAACGTCTTGTTGTCCAATCTCTGTTCCATGACAAATCCTTCTAACACGTTCCCACATAGCATGAGCAGTTTCACAGCTGTCGACCGCAGCAAAGATCTCCCGAGGTAATCCAAGTTGGATTAGATGCATTGCCATATCATCAGCTTTGATCTGCGCCTTGTCTTCATCAGTGTAATCTTCTTCTGTTTGTAAACGCATGTATGGTTCAGTAGGATTTGTTGAGTTTGGATCACCGGCAACTTGAACTTGTCTTGGCTGAAATGGACCATTCTTAATGGAGTTGAGCATGAGGTTACCATCAGTCTTAGTTTTGATGTAACGAAGCATGCGGCTTGTCCATGGGAGATATCCACCTTTTTCAAGCATAGGAGGTCGGTTTTCCGCACCTGCTGCATGAATATCTTGCTGAGATGCCATTGATGAAGTGTAGATGGATAAAGTTGATTCTTGGATCGTTCCAGCGAAATAGGAGTAGAGTTTAGAGTGAGTTGATGCAAATTTTTATGGTGAAAATTTTGACTGAAAACCTTAAAACCTCAATAACTTCTTCTCGGAGCGTTTTTAGGCCTCGAAACTTCGCCTAAATCGACAAATCATTTAGCGTGTCGTTCTTCTCTGTCTCACGGTCGTTTTGACAGCTGATTCGTCGAAAACGGAGTTACGGTTCAAAAGTTATGGCCGTTTGAAGTTTGGTCGTCAAAAACCTCACTTTTGTCAAAATTCTCGAAACTTTGTGGATTTGCGAAACTTCTGTGATTTCGAAACTTTGTGGATTGCGAAACTTTGAAGATTGCGAAACTTCTAAAGATTGCGAAACTCTGAAGATTGCGAAACTTCTGAAGATTGCGAAACTCTGAAGATTGCGAAATTTTGAGATGTTCTCGAAAATTTTCTCTTTCAAAGATTGCGAAATCTTGATTGCGAAACTTGAAGTTCTCGAAACTTAGGGTTTGCGAAACTCAGTTGAGAGATTGCGAAACTCAAGTTTGCGATAACTTATGATTTCGAAACTCAAGGTGTTTTCGAAAACACAAAGTCACCAAACCACTTTTCGAAATTATACAATTTCGAAAGTTTTCCAAAAGTCGAAGTACTTTTCTTTCTTATACAAGAGAGAAAAGACCGAGTATCCAAGTGTGAGTACGAACGAGACCGTTTCTGGTGTTCTCGAAAATTGGTCAAATTGTGATTTCGAAATTATGGTGAGATTTCGACAATATGTCAGTTTTTAGTATAAGCTTAAAGCACACCCAAACGACTTTTGCAATCCAAGATTCTTGTACTTCTAGGCTAAAAAACACCAAAACTTGAAGAAAGTTCAAAACTTGATGATTTTTATGAAACTTTTTCGAGATCTAGAAAACAAGTACAAAAACCAAATCGAATTTTTAAGCTTGAAATTTTCAAAAAGGTTGAAACTTTCTTGTTAGAAAAAGGTTTATAACACTAGTTTGTAATCAAAAAAGTGGTAAAAACCAAGAAAAACAAGAAAAGTAAAAACTTTTCTAAAAAAAACGTGATATTAAGCTTAAAAAAAACGTAACACACAAACTCAAAACCCTCCTAAATCATTGTTAGGAGATTGATACCACTTGTAGGACCTTAAATATATCAACTTTATCACACACAATATAAGCACAATAAGAAGGAAAGATGGAAAGATGGTGACTTGTATGAGATATATGTAATTCGTGTATATGGAGAGAGAGATGGAAATGAGAGCTTTTATTTAAAGAAAACACACACAAATACACACACAAGCACACACCTCAAATGAGCCTTTGAGGTGTTTAAATAGTTCTTAACATGAGATGCCCTATGGGCTTTCTATGGGCTTGGGCTTGGACTTGGTTACATGGTTGGATAACTAGGCTTATGAAACATAGCATATAACATATTAGCTTGCCAAGTCCAAGGCCCAATGACTAAACTATTACTAATCTTAACAAAAGACACAAAGTTACAATATGAGAATGACCATCACTTCATAATACATATTTTTAATGCTAACAGTTGGCTTATGAGTGACCGTAAACCCCTCATCTGCCCTGCACCATGGGTATTTCAGTTCTGCCCCGTTTTCTATTGACCATAGCTTGCTCATCTTTTGAGCTTAATCTTTGAACTTTGGTGTTATAAGTAGCCCCTAATGCTGACTTCTTATGCATGTTCTTGTTTGTTCCTTTAGAGCTTATTACAGTGCTTAAAAATCAGCCACAAGTAGGGTAGTTTGCTACTCTAGTTGCAAACGGCTCATTGCTTTTCTGTCTCTCGGCCTGGGCTTATTTGAGTTTTTTCAGTTGAGTTGAGTTTTTTTTTTAGTATATTACACCTTCCCTGAGCTTTTGGTGCAATTGGGTGTAGAAGTGCTTATTTAAGCTGCTTATTGCATTTCTAGCTTATTCTGTGGGCTTATTTTTGTTTTTATTGTTTAGTTGTGCATATTTAAGTTAGTTGAACCTTCCCTAAGCTTTTGGTGTGATTTGGTGCATATGTGCTTATTTGAAGTGCTTATTTGCCCAATTCAGCTTATTAGTGTCCTTATCTAACTTTTTATATTTTTCCTAGGCTTAGTATAATATTTTAGATTTTCCATAAAATTTCCAGATTTTTCCTAGCTCATTTAGTACTTTTCTTATTTAATATTAGTTTTTAAGTATTTTTAAATCATTTTAAATTTATAAAAATTAAATAAAAACCCAAAAAAATTAGTTCTCAGCTTTAAAAATAGTTTTAGGTTATTTTAGATTTTTCAAAAGTAAATTTGCATTTTTCTCACTTTATTTCATATTTCTTTTCAGTTTTATTATTTTTTTTAAATCTTTAAAAATAGTTTTTAATTAATAATAAATACATAAAAAGTCTAAAAAATATTTTTCTTTTTCCTAAAATTTTCTTTTACCACTAGGATCATAGAAATGTAATTTTCATATCCGTAGGTATTTTATTTCTTAAAACTCGCGTTTTATTTCGTACGTCTACGTAAATTTAAATCAGACGTACGCGTTTTAGGTTTTACACGTTTCTGGTTTTTCTAAATTCACGTATATGTTAATATAGCTTATTTAAGCTTCCTTAGTGTAATCAATCACAACCCTTTCCTGTCCAAATTCACCCGATCCCAAACCCGTTTGGATACCATCCACACCTCGTCGGGACATAACGACCCGGGAAAACCCCTATACTTCCACGGAGATTGACTCTAAGCAGTTTGACCTTGTTGACCATTCACCTGGTCAATTTAGGTTGACTGTTCAGAGCTAATCAGATACCCTAACCTAAACAATAACAAAGGTAATTCTAGTAATCATGTTGATCTTTTTTGCCTTTCGCAAATGAATGCATTTTAAATTTGATGGGTCTCATTGGGGATAAGTCTTATGCTGGTGTTCATGCTAATATGACAGGTATTGGTTTCTCATTTTTTTAAATGCATATGTGTTTTTCAATAATCATTTTTACAGGTGCTTTTTTTTAATTGAAAATATAAAAGTCGATGGAGTAAATTTTCATTTTGGATGGATTATTGATTCAGAGCAAAATCAACATATTACTTCTATTTCTCAACACATGATTGATGTTATTGGCATTTTTGAGTTAAATATATATGTTGGTCACCTTAGTCGTACTATTGCCAAAATAAGACAAGTTAGAAATTTAAGGCTTACTAATTATGTGGTCTTGTTTGATTAGTTGGTTATACATGAGTATTGTGTCAGCTTGTTATATGTTAATAAGTTAAAGAAAAATAGTAACTTGCATATGGGGTTTAATGAACATGATTGTGTTATTTAGGATTTGTATAAAGGAGAGTGTTCTTGGGATGTCTAGTGAGTCTAGTGGTTTATACATGTTTGATATTGAGTGTAACTGTAGTAACCCACTAACTTCCCCACTAAGCCTTCCCTAGGTTAGCTTTGCTTCACTAACTTAACTTAGGCCCTCACTAAGCATCCTCTAGGATTAGAAATGCCTATATATTTTTCCGAGTAAAATTTTTGCTTTATTACATCTCTATTACCTATATGACTCTTTGTTAGGAATATAAATATTCTAGTTAAAGACTCGGTCACCCCGATTATTGTTTAGCATTATGTAGCTCGTAGAAGTAGTAATCTATTAGTTTGGTTATCGTAGTATTAGTTTATTTAGCGTAATATTCGTGGAGGACGGACGGGTCTTTACCCACTGTATACCTGATCCACAGCCCGGTAGAGGGCGTTTATTATGTAACTATATAAGCCCTCTCCCACCAAGGGAGAGAGTGGAACTTCTAATCATTCAACTATTAATTCCTTCACTTTCTCTCTCTAAGTTCCCAACTCTCTCTCTAGAATTCTTATTCCATCTTCTCATCTTCTTTAATTCGAACCATAATCACAAGAACCATACATGTTACAATTATGAGAATACTACAATTGGTATCAAGAGCCATGGTTTCATCTTAGGGACTAGCTTATACTTAGATTTGTAGATTGGTTCTTGTGTTTGGTTGTTGGTTCGCATAGTATTCTTAGGATATACCTTCGTTTGAAGGTGTATGTGAGTTAATTCATAATACTCTTGTTCCTTCATGTTTAGAAGTCGTTTATGAGATTAGATTAGTGTTTGGTGTGCTTATTTCACAAGATATTTAGGCTGTTGGGTGTATTCGTGTGTTATTTGTTAGGCAGATTCTTGTTAGCGATTACATTTCAGATTACCTCTCTTGATAGTGAGTACCTTTTGGTGTTTTGTTCAAAAAGGGAGTAAAATTAAAAGAAGAGATAGTGACTGTTTTGGATGTATCATGTGTTAGCGTTTACTCTCAATTGTTTTAAATAGCGATTGGCTCATTTTTGTCCAAAAAGGGAAACAGACAAACTGGCTTGATAATGACTATTTTGTCTTTTGTGGTAGCGTTTTCCTCATAGTCTTGCGGTTTCCTTATGTTCCTTGATTAGTCCCATATATAGCGATTTGCTACTGGTAGCGATTAGCTCGTGGTAGTGATTTCAGTCAATAACATCATCAGTCCATAACATCAATCTACCTCAATCAACATCTACAACATATCCTAATCTAACATCAAATCTGTCTCCCATCCACAACAGTAACAAATCCCTTCTCCATATTCGAATCGAACTAAAGCTGAAAATAAAATAACAAAGATCACAGTGTTTTCATCTCGTGTTTCATTCAAGAGATCAAGTCCTCATAAGAACTTATCACATCAAAAGCAAAAACATCATCATTGATCTAAACAAGGTTTCAATTGCTCTTCAAATATTCGAATTGCAAAAGTAAAAACAAAGCAAGATTGCTTCACCTTCATTTTCATTCTATCACAGATAACAATAAAAGAAAAAGAAAATCAAGAAGATCTCAGTCTTGTTCAAATGTGTTTATTCATCTTTTAAGACTCAAGGGTTTAAGCTCAACTTTTCATTGATCTTTATGAAGTTGAAACTTCCTCTTATCTATCCGAATATCAAAGAGAAAAAGACAATAACACAAACTGCTATCATCTTTCTTTCATTCGGTTGGAAGAAAAACAAAAACATAATCAATAACCTACCTGATTTTCATACTCGTGGTTAGGATTGAGCTGTTAAAAGAAGACATCTTCTATATAGTTATTGGTTTGTGTTTGTGGTGTTCGATTAGCAGGGATACTCATACGATTGTGATGATTGATGAGGATTGAGACTTGTTTTTGATAGGTTTTGATGAACATGAGCTATTTTTCTTATCAGTGATTAGGTGACAGGATAAGAAAGAGATGGGGGCGGAGTTATATGTAAGTTGCAATTAGGGTTTGTGATTAAGTGGTGTTATATAAGAGTGTGTTAGGGATTAGGATTAATTAGTTTAGGTTGGACTACCACAAGAATGGGCCAGGTGAAAAACGTGTGGGCTAGACAAATTGTAGTTTAGACTTGATTGGGCTGACACTTTCGCTGGTGTAATTGGTTAACTGATACAAGCGCGTTTGGATTGGGTGATTAAAGTGTCGATGTATTGATAAGAGAATTTTGGTCTATCAGTTTAGTTTTTATTGGTGAATTTTTGGGATATAATTCTCTTCGAGATTGTGTTAATTATTGTGGGTTGAGATATTTTCGGGGGTATTGGATATAACTACGGTGTTTATTTGGATTCACTTAAACTCATTTCAACCAAACCAAAGCACAACTAAACAACACTTCACCTAATCAATCATACATATCACTTATCATTGTCTCGCGGTTTATTCTTGATTATGTAAAATCCCGCGAAAGAATCGATTTCTCGGTTTAAATCATAGAATTGTAAAATCCTGTGAACGTTCACAACATGTCAAACTCTTTAGATTCAATAATAACTGAGATACTCAAATTGTACGACATGTTTGATGACCATAAGATTTCCGAAAATGTTCAACAGACTAATGGCTTTGAGTCTAATATTGCTGGAATGGAATCTTTGTGCTCGAATTCGCAAGAGAGAGAGCTTCTACAGCCACTACAAGTGCTTCACAATGCAAATGAAAGTTGCATAGAATGTTTTCGACAACTTCATTCACACCTCACGGTACTTTTTGAGGGAACTGGATACCAGATGGGATTCGAACGTGCATTTGCAACACTCTTTGGTCAAGATGTTCAGACTTTCACAGACACAATCATTCTCAACTTACATCAACTACAACAACAACTTGACCAAGGAGAATCTTCTAAAATTGGATCCATGGCTGCCCTTTGTGTGATCAACAAACAAGTCCATGTGTTCATCGATTCGAAATTCACTATGGAATATGACTACGATATTTAGATGACAAATAATTGTTTTGCTGATCACACGGGAATCGAGGTTGACACGTTTAGAGATACACTCCACCAACTTATGGGTAATGTGAAAAGGTTCATTCATGAAAGAGCACAACATCAGCAAAGTAGTGACAGTAAGTCTGCTAAGCATGACACAAATGACTGCTCTGGCATTGATATTAATCGCAGATCAGAACATGATCAAGTATCATCTACTGAGGTACATGTCACTGATCAACATATTGTGCCTTCTAATGAACGACAACAGACTGATCAAGTTAAACCCACTTATGACACATATTTGTTGGAAAAGACTGATAGCAATACCATCTCTAATTCAACAAAAATGAATCATAAAGGGGGAGAAAGTGCTCTAGATGCTGAACGTGATGATGTGTCAAGTTCTTTGTTTACGGCTGAGTCTTTTAAATCAAATGATATGGTTGATAAAGAAGTGTTGAATGAACTTTCAAACATATTTTTAAAACTAGAAAAACATTGTATATCACTTGAAATCGAAATGCAACAAAAGGAAGAAAGTTTTCAAACAAACCAGCTATGTAAAAATCCAGAACTTCCTGATTTCCGTAAATTCTTTATGATTAATGATTTGATAGCTCAGCTAGAAACCAAAAACTTGACAATCAACAACTTGAAAAAACTTATTACTGAGATGTGTGATATTCGTAATGAAGTGAATGCTAAACATGAAAGTGATGCCATTGCAACTAGAAACACTGAATTGGAACTTAATGTGGCTGAATTACTTAAGGAAAATGAGACTTTGAAAAGGCATCAAAAAGACCTAGGTGACTCAATCAAAGAAATCAGGACTAAAACTGTAGAACAAACAACATCTTTGATGGTCAAAATGGATGATCTCAAAGCTCATCTTCAGGAAAAGGGTTTCACAATCACAACATTAAAGAACGAGTTAAGAAAAGCACCAGGGAATAGTGTGAACACTAAGTTTGCAAAACCATCAATCTTGGGGAAACCAGCATTACAATCGAATAGAAGCCAATCAGTTGTTAGATAACCGACTGCGTTTAGATCTGAACGTCCAAAATTGTCAAAAACACGGTTTGCCTCCCAAGTTGAGGCGGAACAAGTTTTGACAAAACCAGTCACTCTACATTATTTACCTAAGTTAACTTTTTCTAGCTCTGTTAAACCTCAACAAGTAGCTACTCCAACTTCCAGCACCTCTAGGATTAGTTCAAAAACTGTGTCTAAACCAAGCATTAAGATTCAAAATTCTTATGACATAAATGATTTGCACAAGAACTATGACCTGGTAAAGGCTAGGAAAAGGGCACTACTTCATACGGATGGTATCTTAGGTTCAGAACCTCGCCTGATGCCTCCTGGGTTATTGAGGAACACTGCTAAGGTTCAACCTGTTAAGTCTAGGATTTACAGTAAGTCATCCACAATGCATAAGAAGCAAGACCAACCTAAAAGTTCTCCTAGGTGGACAAAAACTGTTAAATCGTTGGAAACTAGGAATATCGATAAGCCTTCCACTATGCATAAGAAGCTTAGTAATCCTAGACCTTGCCATAAGTGGATTCCAACTGGTAGAATTTTTAAGGATGCTGGACTGAGGTGGATACCTACAGGAAAGCTGCTTACCGATGGAAAATCCATGGTTGACCGTGAAACCCCCAAGGATTTGGATACTAATATCACTAACCCATATATATGCAATCAAGTTTGTAATGTTAGTGCAGGTAGTCCTTACTCAGTTGCAGGTACATCAATCATTCACTACATGAGAAGACTCAAAGTCTGGAGGTCTAAAACTAGCATATCTCCTGCTTCAGGAGGTCTGGAAAGTCAATGATGATGTATGTGTGATAATGACGTCTGGTCACATCAGTTCAGGCCTCGTTCTTTAATGACTATTTCGTTTGAACACCTCAGTTCAAGCCTCGGTCTTCAAAGTCAACATTATGGCGTCTGCTGACAACACTTCAGGCCCCGTTCATCAAAGAAAAGAAAGGTGTACGATTCAGTGCGCCTTATCTTCGAAAGAAGAGAAATCTTCTTAGTTCTGACCATTCTCAACAACATGCTTCATGCTTCCTCCATGTTCATTCAACACATACTCAATCAAAAATGGCAACCTCGTATGCAATTTTTGAGGGGGAGAAGTGAATAAAATACATGATTGATTGTATTCTTATTCACTTGCTCAATCAATAATGGCAAACCTCGCTTGCAATTTTTGAGGGGGAGAAGTGTGAATATACCACATGTTGATTGATGCTTGAAGAATGGTCATACGGCTCTCCTCCAACACCTAATGTTCTACTTACTAAGGATGACTGGGATTTATGGTTTATGAATACTTCCAAGCTTCAATGAATGTTGATCATCTAGTTCCTAAAGCTATTGCTCCGGTTCCTGCTGACTCAACTGGTTCACTTTCCTCAATCTCCATTGATCAAGATGCACCATTTAGAAGTCTTACTTTGATTACTCAAGTAACCCAATCTTCAGTTATTCCTCAAGGTGTTGATGATGACTATCATGATTGTGAAGATGCACACATGAATAATGATCCGTCCTCTTGTTCTATTTCATCACGGATTGTTGTTCCTCCAAATGTGCACTTTGTAAATCAACCACAAGAACATAATGGCAAATGTCGATTATAACGTCAAAACGGCTAAGAATTTGGACATGGAATGTCAAGTAATCATGGAGTTTATTTGGTATCCCTTATTTGAGATTGAAGTTGACTTTCACAAAGGCGTGATCTTATTTTATCTTGAAGTCGGGGTTGGTTGGATGAAGATTCTTCGAGATCCTTGCTTGGGCTTTTACCTTTACAATGATGAAGACTTGGATATCTAGTTATTTTGGTAATTCTTCATTTTTATTACCACAAAATAACTATCACTTTAAGGAGTGTCACAACTCACATGAAGTTGTCGGTAGTCAAGAGGTGATGTACGTCTTATACTTGATGGTTGGTTGGTTGAAGAGTATAGAGTACTTAGGGATTCGATGTTGCACGAACTCTCTACACCGCTCTTAGTCACACACTAGTGCAAGCTTAAGTCACAAGAACGGGGAATTCTACTTGAGTCTCAAGTTTGGTATATCGGGTTTACTTCTTCAGTGGTCACTTCAAATAACCTACATAAGTGTTGATTAAGATATTTATTAGAGAGTTTTCGAAGCAATTGATTCTCACATAATACATCTGAGCCAATACTGTTCTTCTTACATGATTTCAAGTGTAATGTGTTGCTGATTCTAAAGAATCAAAACCAGCATGGGGGAAGGAGACATACATCTGAACACTCAACGAGTACACATGATGAGCTTTATACTTCATAACTGAAGATATTCCGGAAAGACAAATGTCACAACCACAGAGACAATCAGTGTCTTAACTCATTTTCTGGTATATTATTCCATCTTCTTGGAGGAAGTGGTCTCCTGATACTTGTGGTACGTATTACATCAGCTTTCAGTGGGATGAAATATGAGAAGAATAGTTGGAGTGTGAGATGATATTGCTTATCAACATCTTTTTACGAGCTGATATGATTTATGGTAAAGTACTTCTAGTTAAGGTTTCATGTACACAATGTTATGCTGATTCCGAGTGATTAGAACCATCAGGGGGAGAAATGTGTACATCAGGGACACACAACAGGTTCACGTGATCGGGCTTAATCGTCTATTCCGGTGTTGATAACCGTAGAGATGATCAGTGCTTCAACCTGTTACTTTGGTGTCATCGTTTCGACTTTTGTTGGGAACATGCTTACACTATGGGCTTATTTACTATGTGAAAGATAACTGGAATGCATTTAGTGAAATGAAGATGTTGATTTATTATTCCCCTGAATAGACAACTGCTCAAAACCGCAGAGTAATGTGTACATCAGGAACGCACAACAAGGTCATGTGATCAGGCTTAATCATTTATTCCGGATTGATAACTGATGAGGTGAAAAGTGTACCGCTTTTAAGGGGTCATTTAAGCCCGAATTCAAGATTATTTGATCAAATATTGCCCTAAATCATTCCTTTTGTCATTTTAGGTACTTTTGAGGAGAAATCTAGAAAAGGAAGCATTTTGGACGTTTTTGGAGCATAAAAGTGAAGAAAACGGTAAAGTCTCAAATTTCCTTGCTGGAACAGTACCTGAAGACGTCAAGCTTCTACACGTGACGACGTCGAGAGTGACAAAGAGGTGGATGTGGAACTTATAACGTGACGGCCCAGAAAGTTTCCAAACTTATTGGCCTGATGGCGTCACCAAGGCCGTTAGGGTCCAAATACTAGTGACGGCCAAGAGTGTTTGTCTACATGACGACATTAGAAGTGGATCTAGGTAATACGATTTTCATCATGGTGGCGAGTTGACGGCGTCACAAGCTATAACGTGACGCTGTCAAGGTGTAAAATCTATATATAGTTTTCTAATTTTCATTCATTAGTGTGCAACTTTGAGGAAATAAAACCCTAGATGAATTTTCCAGCCATTTGAAAGGTTTCAACCCTTTGTTTCTTCCATGTTCAATTGAAGATAAGTACTTATTCAAATCATTCAATATGTCTATGTGTTGTGTTATTATATCTTACGCTTGTCTTCTCTTTAACATGCTAGGCTAGGTTTTTATTGTGTTTGCTTAGATGTAGTGAAACCTAGATATTAATTATGGGTTGATTGTTTGTTTATAATTGTTACAGATGATTGTATTCGATGTTAGGCTTAAGAAAACTGGCAAACTTCCATTGGTAACTTGCTTGAACGTCTTAAGAAACATGATCGGAGGTGTACTACGATTTTTGGTTATATTTAATGCGTAAGAGAATTCTAATGATCCCATGTTAGGAGCTTCTAACGGCTCGACATAGGAGTAAAGTAGGATCTTATAGAGTTAGGGAATATTGAACACGGCCCTACGACTAGTATTAAGGAGTATAACCCGTCATCCATGCAATTGTAACAAGCTAATTAACCTGTAAAAGATATCTAGGGAGTAATAAAATCTAAGTAAACTCAACTCTTTTCATTATTGTTTCCACCACATTAGTGTAATAGTTTAATTTTCATTTATTTTATTTTATTTTAATTGCATTCTTAGTTAATTGGGTTAGTTGGCTAGCAACTAATTCCGCCCACTCCTTCAAAACCTGAGATTTTACTTGCTTTCCAAAAAATATAAAAAATAGAAAAAGAATCATCCCTCACCTCTAGACCTAGTTTAGTAGGCTTTCTAATCCTAGCGACACTATTCCTGAGTTGAACGATCAATCCCCAGGTACTTATGATAAGGCGAAAAATGAACCGTTTTTAGGGGGTCATTTTAGCCCGAATTCGAATTTATTTGATCAAATATTGCCCTAAATCATTCCTTTTGTGATTTTAGGTACTTTTAGAGTGAATTCTGGAAAAGGAAGCATTTTGGACGTTTTTGGAGCATAAAAGTGAAGAAAACGGCAAAGTCTTAATTTTCCTTGCTGGGAACAGTACCTGATGGCGTCACCAAATTCTTCATGACGGCGTCAAGAGTAATACAAAAGGTGGAAGTGGATAAAGTCCGTGACGGTCCAGAAAGTTTTGTGCATTGGAGATGACGGCGTCACCCAAGGCTGTCACGTGTAAAATTAAAGAGTGATGGCCTAGAAAATTTCCTGAAGGCGTCACGTAGGCTGTCACATGTTAACTTGTCAAAACTTGCGCGCGAAGTAGCTGATATTGTTTAGGTCATAACTTTTGCATACGAACTCAGATTTAGGTGATTCAAAAGCCCACGCGAAGAGGACGAAGAGATCTACAATTTGGTGAAGAAAAGTTGGTCATGGCGCCGGCATGATTGGTCTGACACTGTCATGATCGGGCAGACAGAAAATCAGCCTATAAATATAACATCATAACTTCATTTTTTTGTAAGCCCTAAACCCTAAGGTCGATTCCTGGGTTTAGGTAGGTGTTTTTTCAGCAACTTAGAGGGTTTCAATCACTCTATAAACATCATGTATTGGTTTGTTGATTCTATCTTAATTATGTTTTCCATTATCATTGTTGTTTGCTCTTCTTTGATGATGATTTGCTAATTCACCTTGTGTCTACTTATGATTGTGTGAAACTTGTATATAATTGATTAGATCTTATTGATTCCTTGTTGATGTTTGTGTCTATCTTCATCAATTAGGGTGTGACACTTCGATAGATCTAATTGGTTTAGCTTATAATTCTTGTTTCCTATTGTCTCTTGTTTAATTGAATGAATTCGATGTTAGGCTTAAGAAAACTGGCAGACTTCCATAGGGTAACATGCTTGAACATCTTAAGAAACATGAACCAATGCGTACTAGGTTATTATGGTTGTATTTAATGCATGAACGAGTTCTAATGATCCCATGTTAGGAGCTTCTTGCAGGCTTGACATAGGAGTGAAGTAGGAGTTTATAGAGTTGGGGAAGTACGTACGCCACCCTATGAATGGTATTAAGGAATACAACCCGTCAATTAAAACAAGGTGTGACAATTCAATAGGTAGAATTGGATAGCTAGCAAGGAGTAATATATCATAGGTTGACATGCTTCACTTAACTTGTAGAACTTTAGTTTAGTTTTCATGCACATTCGTTTAATTAGTAACTTTTAGGTTAGTTGATTAGCAACTAATTCCGCCCCTCCTTCCAATACCCGAGATTTTTACCTGCTTTTCATAAAATATAAAAACATAAAAAGAATCATTGGTATGTGTTAATTCACATACCATTTGATGACCAAATACCGACCCAAAATGACTATATGAGCTAACAAATGCCAAAGAAACATGTGTTTTTATGTTTGTGAATATGCAGACACGGATTTGTCACAAAAGGACGAAAAATCATACAAATACCGAAAAAACGGGCACGAGAGTGGAAGACGGTCAAAAAGTCAAAGCTGGGATCTAAATATCAACATGAGTCCTTCATTTATTCAAGATTGGCAGAATAAGTCCCTGAGATATATTTTGAAGAAATTACAAATTCAGCCCTTGGAGTTTGAAAATTCTCACAATTGGTCCTTGTAATGACAATATGTCAAAGCCTGGTCCATGAATTAATATACAATCCAAATCCAATCCCAAAAGCCCAAACTTAATACTTAAGCCCACATCACCAAAAATATTACCCGACCCAAACTCACACCATGGTCAAAACTTACCTTTCGGTCAAACTTTCACAAATAAAACAATAAAAAAACTCATCCCACTATTTTTACCCTGAACCCAGAAAACCCCCAAACACCATGAACCCTAGAAATCAAACCATGGCTCAATTGGTTGAAGCCACTCAATCAACCAATAATTACCAATCATTTGGGACTTCTAGAAGCAATATCACGTGTCAGAGCACATGATTAGAGTTTGATTGGACACTTGGCTGCTAATGATTGGGCATAACACGTCATAATTCCTCCATTGGATTCTACTTCTAGAAGAATTGTCAGCACATGTCAGAGAGGATGCACGAATGGGACAGGTGTCAGGTTTGGATTGGGCAAGCCACGTCTAATTTTATGATTCAAGGGCTAAAATTGGATTGAAGAAACACAAACTAATCCAAGGGCGATAAAAGGGACTGAAGAAGCACAAAAGGTGGTGTGGACCGCCAGCATGGCATTGTGACCTCCTAACTCTCTCCTCATCTATATATAGTGCTCATTTTGAGCTTATTAGTGTGTAGTTTTTAGGTATTGTTATGCTGTCAAAATTCCAATAGATTGTATTTAGTTTAGATAATGTAATTTTCTTATAAAGTTTTCAATAAAAGTTTGAGTTTACCTTCTTATATTTCAGCTTTTTAATTACTTTTAATTGCTTATTCAGTTTCAATTTAGCTTATATCTAGCTTTTTATCACTTAATCTTAGCTTATTTTCTATTAGTAAATCTAATTGTTTACAAAATTAGCTTAATCAACTTTTCTTTCCAATTCAGTTAATAAGTCTTCAAATAAAGAAAATAAATAATAAAAAAATTCAAAAAAAAAAATATAAAAAAAATAAAAATGTTTCAATTCAGTTGTTTAGGTCAGAAATAAGCTGATTCAGCTTATAAATAGATTGTTCAAGCTTAATTAGCCTGTTGAGAACTTGTTACTGTTTCATCAAAAGTGTGTTTGAACCTGAGTTGCTGAGGGTGATAATTGGATATGCTTGGTCAGATAGGGAAGGACCTGCCTATCCTAGAGATAGGCAAGCGTAGTGAGTCCCCCTCTGTTCATGCTGAGGGGGAGTTGATTGGTAAAAACTTTGTTCATTGATTTCTATTAGCAGTTCAAATTGATTATAGCTTCTAGTTGAATATCTGTTTGTAGAATTTAGTTGTAGAGTTGATTGATTGTTTCACCTTATTGTAGTTAAGGAATATTGTTGTTGTTGAGGTATTGATTTAGAGTTAACTGATATACTAGTTGCTATTGTAGTGGTAGTTTTGGATTATTCATCTGTCTCATTTGATAGCTTTAATCTGAGTAGTGTAGCTTCATATTGAGCTTCTGTTTGTAGTTCTGCATAAGCTTAGATTATTTTAGTATCTGTCATAAGTGTAGATCTGATTGAGATTGATTGTTGTGGTGGATCTGTGTGAACTTTATATTGGAATTGTAGTTTAATAATCTGTGGTTAGACTAATGGATTTGTAGCATTTCTGTCACAACAGGAGTGTTTGGATCAGCTTATTTCTGAGTGATTTGGTTATTGATTAATTGATTTGACTGCACACTTTGGTCTAGTTAGTATAATCTTAGAGATATTTAGTCTAAAATCAGTAATTACTTCGTTAAAAGTCAAATTAGCTTAATAACTTTTTAACTGTCAGATATAATAGAATTTAGATAGCATAATCATCACTATAGTTGCATAAGTAGTCTAGATAGTATATTTCAGATCAATATTAGCTTATTTCTATTTCAGTAGTCATTTAGATCATAGCTTATCTCAATTAAGTCAAATTTAGTAGTTAAATCAAAAAGTCAAAAGAATTTTATAACCTGAGTTTGACAGATTTTCAAAAGGTTGCATAGTACTCAATTTTGATTCTAATTAGGTTTGGAAAGTGGAATTGTGTTGTATCTCAGGTGGTTTACAAGTGTCAATCAGTTGATTTCATTTTGAAAGTCATTTGTACAATTAAAATTGCTTGTCAATCTGCTTGTCTGCTGAGTGAGACAGAGGTCTGCTAGTATATTTGAGGCCTGTAATTTTGAGTTTGTGCCTATTTCTGTGTTTGGTGATTGATTCATTGTTTATAATTGGATGTTTATGAATTGTGCATGATCATATTGCCTCTGTGACACTCCATTCTAGTTCTGCTTATCATATTAAGCTTGTCATTTGAGCTTATTGCATTCAATTGGTATTTCTGTGGATTTCTGTGGAACTTATGGATCATCTTTTGCTTTTCTGAGCATTATATAGCATAAAACATCTGTGTTTAAAGTTTCAAAGAGTTTTGTTCACAAGTGCTTAAAAATAAGCACTTGTGATAAGCAGTTTACACTAAATAAGTACTTAAACAATACTTTTTCATTTCAAAATTTTTATCTGAGTTTCTTTTAATATTTTAGATTTTCTGGATTTTTTCCAGATTTTTCTAAGCCTTTTTACTATTTTTCTCAATTCATCTTTGATTTTATTTAATATTAAATAGTTTTTAATTACCAAAAATCCATAAAAATTCAAAAAATGTTGTGAAAAACACAAAAATATTTTTAGAAATTCTTTTATAATATTTTAGAATTTTTAGAATTAAATTTTCAGTTTTCCACTTTATTTTTCTGTTTTTCTTTATTTTTAATTCATTTAAAATCCCAAAAATCAAAATTAATTCATAGAAAATAAAAGAAAAGTCAAAAAAATATTTTTCTTTTTCTGAAAATTCATTTTAGTAGTTTAAGATTTTTAGAAAATAATTTCAAGTTTGTAGGTTCATTTTTCTATAAAGGTTACGTTTTAAAATTACGTGTGTATATCCGTTTTTACGTTTTTGATTTTGGTGCATTATTAGCTTGTACTTTTTGCATGTTTCATAATTGTTTGGGATTACTTGAATATATTGATTGCTATTTTCACTTTTTCACTTTTCAATTCACGGTTTCACGAATCGATATTCTCGATTCCATTCGCCTTCACTGGGAAACGACTCGGGGGATCCGTATTTTACGCGGATCACTTCGATACTATACTATATATTATATAATTGGTTTTCACATGAATCAATTTTTGGCGCCGCTGCCGGGGAAGGTCGAAGTGAATTTTTGAATAACGTTTTGAAAAATCGTGTTTTGTTAAACCTTCCTCTACTTTGTATATATATTTCTATAAAAATTGAAAAATTCAAAACACTTTTCCTAAAGTGTTTACAAAATACCAAAAAAATAATAAAATTTACAGCCTCGACTCGACCGAAAGGAAGGGCGTTGTAAACCAAAAAAGTCTCACAATATAACGAAAACGTAAAATTAGTTGTTTATCGGATTATTTCAATAACTACAACCGAATAAGCGGGAAATACGGATAGCTAAGACATTAAATTGCTAGCTGAAGAGAGATCCATTCTTCTCTCCCGTCCCGTCGCGAGTGGTTTTGAAAGAAACGGTTTTCAATTAACGGTACGTTTTAATAAAAGAAAAACAAAAGAAATAAAAGTTTTTGTGAAAAATAAATAAAAACAAAAAGATTTTCTTTTCTCTTTTCTTTTTCATTTTCTTTTTGCTTGTGGTGTATGCACACCCGTTCTTCTTTTGAGAGTCTTACGTCTCCGTTCTCTAACCCCGAGCGGGTTTTACGACATACTAGTCGGGTTCATTTCCTTGACGACGAGGAGATGAACCAAAACGAACACAACGGACCCCCGCCGATGGGTGGTCCGCAGCACAATGTTATCCCGCCGATGGGACAACAACCAGCATTTGATCCACGTCCGATGGAAGAACAACTCCAATCACCATTCAATGGTGTGAGGAGAGCTATTGTGATTCCGGACATCAATGCTAACTTTGAGATCAATCACGGATTACTCAATTTGATCACGGGAATATCCTTTCACGGGTTCGATCACGAAGACCCCTATGCTCACATCAGAAATTTCACTGATATCGCTGAGACTATTAGAATGAACCAAGTTCCTCACGATGTGGTGAAATTGAAGTTATTTCCTTTCTCCTTAAAAGGAGCAGCCCGGACTTGGCTGGAAAAGGAACCGCCTAATTCGATTCACACTTGGAATGATCTCGCTTCCAAGTTTGTGAATTACTTCTATCCTCCCTCTAAAACTTCTAACCTACGTTCTCAAATCTTTCGGTTCCAACAAGCTTTTGATGAGTCGTTTAGTGAAGCTTGGGTCCGATTCAAAGATTTGAAGGAGAAATGTCCGAACCATGGGTTCACCGACCTTCAGCAGATTGATACGTTTTATAATGGGTTATGTCATGCTGACCAAGATTCGCTTAACTCTACTGCGGGTGGTAACTTGTTGGCTAGGAACACGCATGATGCTTTCACGATAATCAAAAATAAGGCTCGTGTTAGAATGTCAAGAAATAAACCACAAGTGTCTAACAATGGTAAAAATAATGATGAATTGGTAAATATGATTGTGGCTTTAATAAAGAAAGTTGATGCAATGTCTATGGAAAAATCAAGTCAACAAGTCAATGTCGTTAATCAAGGTTGCACTTGTGGTGGTCCACATTCGTACTATGAGTATCCGACGACCGGCTCTTTTGCTCAAGAGAACGTGTATGCTGAGAATATGGGTGGCAACGGTTACCCACCTCTTCAAGGAGACCGTAATCTCCTCAGCTACCGTTCGAGCCAATATCATGGACCACCCGGGTTTAATCAACCAAATCAAGTGAATCCGAATAACAATGTGCAAAACCGTAATCATCAATTCAATAACAATCAAAATCACAACCGCGGAAATAATGGTTTTCAAGGACAAAATCAGAATTTTCAACAAAATCAAAACCGGGGAAATTACCACCAAGGCCCGCCTCAAGGGAACAATTTTCAAAATAACGGGAATTTTCAGAATAATAATCATGGAAATCAAAACAATGGAAATTTCCAAAACCGTGGGCAAAATTTCAATAATCAAAATCTAAGCTGCTATTCCAAATCCGACGCCCACGGAAGAGTTGATTAAACAATTGATTCAGAGTCAACAAGCTTTAATTGCTAAACAAGATGAAACAACGAGATTGTTTGCGACTCAAATCAACGATATTAACAAGTGTTTAAATGATCGACCCTCGGGCTATGGAACATTGCCAAGCAATACGATCGCTAACCCGATGCAAAAGCGATCATAACAAGGAGTGGTGTTACTTATGATGGACCGACGGCTCTGACTACCTCTTCTTCTCTACCTCCCAAGGTAGTCGCCCGTGAACCCGAGGTGACAACGGATACGGAAATTCCTATTAATAATGGAAGGACCGAAGACATCCAACCTCCGGTGGTCCCGACGTCTAAAGGAAAGGAAAAGGCTGTTAATGATAATGAAAATGAAACACCGGTTAAAACAAAGTTTCCATATCCGTCACGCTTAAACGAACAAAAGCACCGCGAGAAGGATAAAAACCAAATGGAAAAGTTCTATCAGATTTTTCAAGAGTTACACTTTGATATAAGTCTCGCGGATGCTATACTTTTGATGCCCAAATTTGCTTCGATGCTCAAAGGTCTTTTGAATAATAAGGAAAAGCTTTTTGAAATGTCAAGGACTCAAATGAACGAGAATTGCTCAGCGGTTCTTCTTAAAAAGCTACCCGAAAAGCTTGAAGACCCTGGCAAGTTTCTTATACCGTGCAATTTTCCGGGTATGGTTCAATGCTTCGCCTTGGCCGATCTTGGTGCTAGCATTAACCTTATGCCATTGTCGATATGGAAAAAGTTGTCTCTTCCTAACTTAACACCGACGCTTATGACCCTCGAGCTTGCCGACCGATCTACGTCTTGTCCAATTGCCATAGCTGAGGATATTTTTGTCAATGTTGGGAAATTCCATTTTCCTGCGGATTTTGTGGTTGTTGATTTCGATGCTAATCCACGGGTTCCTCTCATTCTTGGGAGAGGTTTCCTACGGATCGGTCGTGCCTTAGTTGATGTTTATGACGAGGAGATTACTTTACGTGTTGGAAATGAAGCTGTCACTTTTAACCTTGATCAAACCGCGAGATACTCCTCCGATTACGATGTTTCTTCCGTTAATCGTATTGATGTTATTGATGAACTTACAGAGGAGTATGATCAAGAACTTCTTGGTTTTACCGAAAATGCTTCGAGTGGCAATCCCACTCCTTCTTTTGAACCGATCGTCTCCGATTCTTCCCCTTCCCTCACTCCGTTTGAGGGAAGTGATCTCGCTTGGGAAGAAATTAATGCTTGTCTTTTAAATGAATCATTTTCACTGGAAATTGATAATAATAACTTTGATCTGGAGGGGGACATTTTATTAATTGAGAAATTTTTAAATGAAAAACCGATTGTTTTTTCCCCTCCGATGGACTTAAAAATGGCAGACGTAAAAGAAGTTAAGCCGTTTATTGAGAATCCTCCTGAGCTCGAGCTCAAGGATTTGCCTCCTCATCTTGAATACGCATACTTGGAAAAAAATGAAAAATTACCGGTTATAATATCAAAAGGCCTTAAAGATGAGGAGAAGACACGACTCTTAGATGTGCTTCGGAAGCATAAAAGTGCGATTGCTTGGCAAATATCCGACATTAAGGGAATCGACCCTCGATTTTGTACTCATAAGATTCTACTTGAAGAAAATCACAAAGCTTCCATCCATCAACAACGACGGGTTAATCTACAAATCCATAAAGTGATCAAAAAGGAAGTTATCAAACTCCTTAACGCTGGAATGATTTATCCGATCTCGGATAGTTCATGGGTTAGCCCGGTTCATTGTGTGCCAAAGAAGGGCGGAATCACTGTTGTGAAGAATGACGATAATGAGCTTATACCAACTCGACTTGTGACCGGATGGAGAGTTTGTATCGACTACCGCAAGTTGAATGATGCGACACGTAAAGACCATTTCCCACTCCTTTTTATGGACCAAATGCTTGAACGTTTAGCGGGAAATGAGTTCTATTGTTTTCTGGATGGCTTTTCTGGGTACTTTCAAATTCCCATTGATCCCCAGGATCAAGAAAAGACCACTTTTACTTGCCCGTATGGAACGTTTGCCTATCATAGAATGCCCTTTGGCTTATGTAACGCTCCAGGCACGTTTCAACAGTGTATGATGGCCATTTTCTCCGATATGATTGAAAAAACCATGGAAGTGTTCATGGACGACTTCTCCGTCTATGGAAATTCTTTCGACTCTTGCCTCTCCCATTTGGAAAATATGCTAATTCGGTGTGAAAACACTAATTTAGTTCTAAATTGGGAGAAGTGCCACTTCATGGTTAAATAGGGAATAGTCCTCGGCCATAAAATATCCAAATCTGGGATTGAGGTGGATCGGGCAAAATTCGACGTTATTGCTAAATTACCACATCCGACTACCGTCAAAGGAATCCGAAGTTTCCTTGGTCATGCTGGCTTTTACCGACGTTTTATCCAAGACTTCTCCAAAATAGCCCGGCCTCTGACCCACCTTTTAGAGAAGGATGCTCCGTTTAACTTCACGAATGAATGCATCGATGCATTTAATGTTTTAAAGAAGAAGTTAACGAAGGCACCAATCTTAGTTGCCCCCGATTGGAACTTACCATTTGAGCTAATGTGTGATGCTAGTGATTATGCTATTGGTGCAGTTCTGGGGCAACGTAAGAATAAGTATTTTCAACCTATACACTATGCAAGCAAGACCATGAATGATGCCCAACATCACTACACAACTACCGAAAAGGAAATGTTAGCGGTTGTCTATGCTTTTGAGAAATTTAGGTCTTATTTGCTGCTTAAGAAATGCATAGTGTATACGGACCACTCAGCCCTAAAGTACTTAATGGCAAAGCAAGATGCTAAGCCACATTTAATGCGGTGGGTTCTTTTGCTCCAAGAATTTAATGTCGAAATTCGATACAAGAAAGGAGCTGAGAATCTTGCTGCTGATCACCTTTCACGACTTGAGAACCCCCATCAAAGTGTTCTTGAGCAAAAGGAAATTAATGATGTATTTCCTCTCGAGACACTTGGGAGTGTGACTAAAACTGACCAAAGTACCCCATGGTTCATCGATTTTGCGAATTACCATGCGGGGAAATTCATTAGAAAAGGGTTGTCATCCCAGCAAAAGAAGAAATTCTTTAAAGATGTCCAACATTATTTTTGGGACGACCCCTATTTGTTCAAAGTTTGTGCGGATCAAGTGATCCGGCGGTGTGTTCACGGTACGGAAGCCATTGAAATTCTTAAGGCATGCCATAGTGGACCCACGGGGGGGACATCATGGTGCCAATTTCACCACAAAGAAAGTGTTCGATTCCGGCTTCTATTGGCCGACGATATATCGGGATGCCCATGAATTGGTGAAAACATGTGATTCTTGCCAACGTCAAGGGAAAATTTCTCAAAAAGATGAAATGCCGCAAAATGCGATTCAAGTTTGTGAAATTTTTGACGTTTGGGGCATCGATTTCATGGGGCCATTCCCGTCATCTAAAGGAAACAAGTACATTCTCATGGCCGTCGATTACTTATCTAAATGGGTTAAAGCGAAGGCGCTCCCCACTAATGACGCTCGAGTTGTTGTTAAATTTTTGAAAAGTCTCTTTGCCCGATTTGGTGCACCTCGAGCCATTATAAGCGATCGTGGGACCCATTTTTGTAATGATCAATTTGCCAAAGTTATGCTTAAGCATGGTGTCACACATCGTCTTTCCACGGCTTATCATCTACAAACGAGTGGTCAAGTTAAGGTCTCCAATCGTGGTTTAAAACAAATATTAGAAAGGACAGTAGGAGAGCACCGTGCCTCTTGGGCTGACAAATTAGACGATGCACTTTGGGCTTTCCGGACCGCTTACAAAACTCCCATTGGGTGTACACCATATAAGCTGGTTTACGGGAAAGCTTGTCATTTGCCCATCGAACTAGAGCACAAGGCCTACTGGGCCTTAAAACATGCCAATTTTGACTTGCAAACCGCGGGTGATCACAGAAAAGTTCAAATGAATGAGTTAGTCGAACTCCGTGATGAAGCTTACGATAATTCTTTGATTTATAAAGAGAAAACAAAAAGAATCCATGATGCCAAGATCAAATCCGCATTTTTAACGTTGGTGATCAAGTGCTACTTTTTAATTCTCGTTTAAAGATTTTCTCGGGAAAGCTTAAAACCCGTTGGTCTGGACCATTCACAATAACCCAAGTATTCCCTTATGGTACCATTGAGTTAGCTCAACAAGATGGTCCCAACTTTAAGGTGAATGGTCACCGATTGAAACACTATTTTGGAGGGGATGTACCGACCATGGTAGTCCCGGATCTCCAAACTTTCCCCAAGGACGATTAAATTCTGGGATCGAGTCAAGCTACGTGACTCGGAAATAAAAAACAAAGCGCTTCGTGGGTGGCAACCCATGCTTATCCAATTTCATCTTCTTATTTTCTATTTTCTAACAAATAACGTGAGGAGGGGGTGCCTCTTCTACTCTTGTGTTCCGTAGTTGTTTGTGATGTTTATTAGGATTGTCCGCGATTTATGATGACTCTCGTGCTCGTTATCTTATCTTCACTCGAGTTTCATTCATCGGTGCTACTTGGAAATCCTATGTCCGTGAATCTTATCGACTAACGTTTTCTTTGGCATAATTAATAAAGGGCCTAGAATTTTGTTAGGATTACCTTATCCCGTAAAAACATTGAGGACAATGTTTCATTCTAGTCTGGGGGAGGGTGAATCTTCGATTCGATTTTAACCTTGCATTTTTCACAATGTCGTGCACTCTCGCAACTTTAGATTAATTTCAATCCTAACGATACTATTCCTGAGTTGAACGATCAATCCCCCGGTACTTGTCACTATACTATACTACAACGATCAGGTACACTGCCTGTTGGGGGTTGTAAGCTTCTTGAGATCCCTTGAGAGGTAAAGCCTGGTGTAATTCCCACGCATCAAGTTTTTGGCACCGCAGCCCGGGGAATAGTTATTGCTTAGGTTGAAATTTATTTTGATTAGGTCTACTCATTAGATTCCTTTTTAGTGAGATTTTTATTTTTCTTTTTATTAGCTTTCTCGTAGTCTATCTTTTCTTTGTGTATTTGTTCGTAGAAACCTTTCCATTGACTCTTCCGTTCACCATTATGGAGAATGCGAATCCACCATACTACTGACCACGAAACCCATTCACTCCTAATGACATCTTGATGTTCAACCAATATCGAGATGAACCTATCTATAATGCATGGACTCGTTTTAAAAATTTACTGCGAATAGTCCCTCATCATGGTTTCGATCTATAGTACCTAACTCAAATCTTTTACTATAGTGTCCACCCGTATGACCGAAGGTACATTGACGATTTTACCAACGGGGACCTTAGGGAATTAAATGCTGAAGAAGCATGGGATGCCATAGAAGATTGTACCCAATATTATTATAGAGTAGACAACCCAACAAACAACATCACAAAGCAATCAATAACAAGTTTGAAGGAGCAAACAGGAAGTTTGTCTGGGGATGATTACTCAGGGATACCTGCGTGGATGTCACCTAAAATCATAGTACAAAACAAACACATAGGTAATCTAGGTATAATGGAGGATGAGGTGGACAATCCAAGCCCACAAAGTACCCCACAAGTCCTACCATCATTTGAGGCACATACACCGCCCGTGACTTACCCGGAAGAAGTAGAAGAGACTTTAGGAATCCCAATAGAGGTAGAACCCTTGGACCAAGCACCACTAGAGGATATAGGTTTGAATACTTGTAATGATAACCTTACTCTTAGTTCTAAGGAATTTCCTAGTGTTGATGAATCGGAACCTCAATCATTACACAACTTTCCATCCTTAGATTTATTTCTAGGAGACAAAAGAGGAACCGACCCACCTATCAACCAATATTATCCGGTAGTTTTAGGATGAAGGATGCCATTCACTCACCCCCTTCACCTCACATGGCATATTTTGACCCTAAGGGTGTGTATCGCTACTTTCACCCGCACTTAATCCTAAGTGTAGGGAAAACCTCCCCTATTTCCGTTAAATAAGGGTAGAGTCAGGCTCGTGACTCGAACAAAAACAAGTGTTTGTTGGGAGGCAACCCAACCCATGTTTTTAATTGTTTGATGTTTTTATTTTATTTGTTTGTTTGTGTCATATATGCTTAATCATAGTTGTTTAATTTTCATGTTTTGAATAATTTGTGAAAATGCTTTATTTTGTTTTTAACCTCGTTTTAATTGCATAGAAAGATATTTTACAAAAAGATAAGTGTAGGGAAATTTATATCTTGTTAAAAAGAACTAAATTCGAACATGAAAACTTCACAATTCATGATTAGCATATATTCTATCTTGTTTGTGTGTCAATAATTGTGGATATGTTTTATGAGTTCCTATTTGTAATTCATTCCACAAGTATCCTATCCTTTTGTTGCTTTGTCTTGTTTCTATTTCTAAGTCTGGAATTACATCTAGTTGTGATTTTTGTTCGGTTTGATGCTTTGGTTTTTGTGTTTGTTGATTACTGGAAAAGAAGATGATTTATATTTCTGGAGGGAAGCTTTCAACGTTCATTTTCTTGGAGGAATATTTAACCATGTTGTCACATTATCCACACCGAACGAATAAGGGGAGTATTAGTTTCTTTCACTCTTATTTATTTTTACTTTTACATCTTTTATCTAGAACATTGGGGACAATGTTCGGTTTAAGTGTAGGGAGGGTATATTAGAAACTATTACTCCACTTGGTTTTTGTTTTGTTTGATAGTGAATGTGTAATAAAACAGAGAGAAATATTTGTTAGGGCAATTTTAGCACCAAATTTAAATTTTCTTGCAACATGTAGGAGTGAAACTTTAGTCTTAATAAGCGTCTAATGGATAGGAGTTGTATGACTAGCACAAAAACCATACCACTCAAAAATTTCCACCCCAAATATGTGAGGTTCACCCTTAGATCTTTAGGAAAAAGCATTCATTGTTGGTGCTTATGAGTGTACCGATAGTATTTAGATTCTAGAACTTGTGATAGCGATGCATCCCGAGACCGCTAGTGAGACTACATTCGTGTAGTTAGGATTTACTACATGATAAGAGGCATTAGGATAACCCTTGTTCAACACCTATAATATAATTACATTGACTTCATAGGTCAACTAATTCTCCCACACCTTTGCGTTGTACTCATTTTTAGTATACGATACCCCTAGTACACCCTTCCGAGCCTATCTTTTCATTTCTAACTTTACGCATTTTACTTAAAGGAAGAATTTGTTTACAATCCACCCCAAATGTGCAACCAAATCGCCTTAGCCTTCCTTGTATGCACTTATCTTTAGTGCATTATTGTTAATTGTTTAAACCCTTTGTTAGTTGTCTAATTGATTACATGGTTGCTAAGTCAAGTCATGTCTTGTACATATTGTTTTGGGACAATTGGGACTCATGGGTAAAGTACTTATGTTATGGAGTAATGGGGAAGAACATCATATATTACCCCCATATGTGCGTTAATATTTAAAAGTACTCCAAGTGTTTTGATTATCTTGATTCGAGTCATTAGAATAGTTGAATGTAAAGCTCAAGTGTAGGGAGGAAATGAGCTCCCTTTGATGTATTATTTTGGATGGTAGAGTAAAAGTGTATGCAAAAAAATAAAATAAAATAAAAATAATAATAATAAAAAAGAGAAAAAAAGAAAGAAAAGAAAATAAATATATAGAAAAGGAAAAGAGAAAAATATATGAGCTACCATCCGTTTCTTTTGTTTATGTTTAAGTCAAACAGTGTCTTGAAAAAATCCAAAAAAGAGTCATAGTTAGTTTAAGTTGAGTCGAGTCTTGGCTTAGCAACGCTTCATTGTACATGTAGTTAACTAAGACAATCGACTTGCCACCAGTAAAATATCCGTTTATCCAACAAAACCGTGTTTTCCATATCCCCTACACCTAACGTTATAACCCTTTAAAAGACCTCTTTGATAGTTTATCCTAGGTGCTTACGCCATGTGGTGGATGTTTGATCCTTTCCCAAGCCTATGGTAATCTATTTGCTATGACAGGTAGAGAGTGATATTTCTCCATTTCTAATTATGATATATAAATTTACAACACCCGAGAGATGAGAGTATCCAAATACTTAATGTGAGGTGCTAGTGTATAATTTCCGTGCTTGTTTTGACTAAGGTGGAATGATCATTTGTTGTAATTACTTTTATATTAGTGTTAAATGACCCCTAACTTGTATTTTTATTGGTGGAAAAGCTCATTTGCTTGAGGACAAGCAAATCCCAAGTGTAGGGATATATGATAAGGCGAAAAATGAACTATTTTTAGGGGGTCATTTTAGCCCGAATTCGAATTTATTTGATCAAATATTGCCCTAAATTGTTCCTTTTGTGATTTTAGGTACTTTTAGAGTGAATTCTAGAAAAGGAAACATTTTGGACGTTTTTGGAGCATAAAAGTGAAGAAAACGGCAAAGTCTTAATTTTCCTTGCTGGGAACAGTACCTGACGGCGTCACCAAATTCTTCATGATGGCGTTAAGAGTAATACAAGAGGTGGAAGTGGATAAAGTCCGTGACGGTCCAGAAAGTTTTGTGCATTGGAGATGACGGCGTCACCCAAGGCCGTCACGTGTAAAATTAAAGAGTGATGGCCTATAAAATTTCCTGAAGGCGTCACGTAGGCCGTCACGTGTTAACTTGTCAAAACTTGCGCGCGAAGTAGTTGATATTGTTTTGGTCATAACTTTTGCATACGAAGTCGGATTTAGGTGATTCAAAAGCCCACGCGAAGAGGACGAAGAGATCTACAATTTGGTGAAGAAAAGTTGGTCGTGACACTGTCATGATTGGTCTGACGCCGTCATGATCGGGCCGACGGGAAATCAGCCTATAAATATAACATCATAACTTCACTTTTTGTAAGCCCTAAACCCTAAGGTCGATTCCTGGGTTTAGGTAGGTGTTTTTCCAGCAACTTAGAGGGTTTCAATCACTCTATAAACATCATGTATTGGTTTGTTGATTCTATCTTAATTATGTTTTCCATTATCATTGTTGTTTGCTCTTCTTTAATGATGATTTGCTAATTCACCTTGTGTCTACTTATGATTGTGTGAAACTTGTATATAATTGATTAGATCTTATTGATTCCTTGTTGATGTTTGTGTCTATCTTCATCAATTAGGGTGTGACACTTCGATAGATCTAATTGGTTTAGCTTATAATTCTTGTTTCCTATTGTCTCTTGTTTAATTGAATGAATTTGATGTTAGGCTTAAGAAAACTGGCAGACTTCCATAGGGTAACATGCTTGAACGTCTTAAGAAACATGAACCAATGTGTACTAGGTTATTATGGTTGTATTTAATGCATGAACGAATTCTAATGATCCCATGTTAGGAGCTTCTTGCAGGCTCGACATAGGAGTGAAGTGGGAGTTTCTAGAGTTGGGGAAGTACGTACGCCACCCTACGAATGGTATTAAGGAATACAACCCGTCAATTAAAACAAGGTGTGACAATTCAATAGGTAGAATTGGATAGCTAGCAAGGAGTAACATATCATAGGTAGACATGCTTCACTTAACTTGTAGAACTTTAGTTTAGTTTTCTTGCACATTAGTTTAATTAGTAGCTTTTAGGTTAGTTGATTAGCAACTAATTCCGCCCCTCCTTCCAATACCCGAGATTTTTACCTTCTTTTCATAAAATATAAAAGCATAAAAAGAATCATCCTTCACCTTTAGACTTAGTTAGATTAATTTCAATCCTAACGACACTATTCCTGAGTTGAACGATCAATCCCCTGGTACTTGTCACTATACTATACTACAACGATCAGGTACACTGCCTGGTGGGGGTTGTAAGCTTCTCGATATCCCTCGAGAGGTAAAGCCTGGTGCAATTCCCACGCATCAACTTGTCACTATACTATACTACAACGATCAGGTACACTGCCTGGTGGGGGTTGTAAGCTTCTCAAGATCCCTTAAGAGGTAAAACCTGTTGCGAGGGCGCAATTCCCACGTATCAAGTTTTTGGCGCCGCAGCCCGGGGAATAGTTATTGTCTAGGTTAGGATTTCTTTTTATTAGGTCTACTTGCTAGATTTCTTTCTAGTAAGGTTTTATTTTTATTTTTAGGTTTTCTTTAGTCTATCTTATTTTTTAGTTCCTTTGTTCATAACCTTTACCATCCGACATCATGGAAGGTGGTAACATCTTTGATCCCATCAACCCACCACAACAAAACCACCCACAAAACCCACCACTAGCGAACCAACCTCCTAGGCCCCGAACTTTAGGAGAGTATTCTCGTCCTAGCCACCAAGGCTATCGAAACACCATTAAGCTCACTCAAGGAGCCAATGTGTCCCCCTTGCCATCCGACACCATCCGGTTGGTGCAAAGCGGATGTGCATTCCATGGACTTTGTTCCAAAGATCCTAATCAGCATCTAAAGGATTTCCTTAAAATCGTAGATTCCATAGACCTTGATGTTGCAACTAGAGAGTCGACTCGATTACGTCTATTCCAATTCTCTCTACGTGATCAAGCTAGTCAATGGCTTGAACGTTTACCCGCGGGATCCATCACCTCTTGGGATGATCTCACTGCTCGTTTCCTTTCTTAATTTTTCCCACCGGGGAGAACTACCAAGCTTAGAAATGATATCTTGATGTTCCAACAATGTCAAGGTGAAACTCTATATGAAGCATGGACTCGTTTCAAGGACTTACTCCAAAAATTCCCTCATCATTGCATAGATCTTTGGCTCCAAGTCCAAATCTTCTATGACCATATCGATATCTCCACAAGGCGAACCATTGACCAATCGGCCGGTGGCAAGCTTCGTGATCTAAGTGCGAAAGAATCATGAGAACTCATAGAAGATCTTGCTCTCTATGACAACGAAAGTTGGAATGATCCCCGTGATTTGAAGAAAATGGTCAAGGCAATATCTTTGCCTTCGAACAACTCTAGCACTCCAGACCATAGGATCATGGAACTTGAGGACCAAGTCAAGTTTCTCATGAAATCCTATGAAGTTCCTAAGCCTTCAACCCAAGTGAACAAAGTCACTTCTTCATGCGAATTATGTAGTGGTCCCCATGACACTCGTGATTGCGTGGAACTCCCCAGACAAGCTTTTGTGGATTACGCATCCTCGCGTACCGACGAAGCGGGAGACAAGTGGTACACTTTCAAACCCGAGCCAAACCCTTACGGTGATTCCTACAACCCTTCTTGGAAAAATCACCCGAACCTTAAGTGGAAACAAAACCAAAACATGCCCCAAAACAATTCTTCCAATCCACCTAGTCGTTACCAACCAAACGGTCCACCCTCTAACCACACTTTCAACAACATTCCTTCCAATAACTATGGTAGTACCAATAATCTTGAAGGAATGATGTCCAAGTTTATGGCATCTCAAGAAGCCCGCATAACTAAGTTTGAAACCGAATTCATTCAACAACAAACGGAGATGACCAATAAGATTGACAACTTGTTGAAAGCCCTCAACAACCAAGTGCTTACTACACCTAGGAAGGACACTAGGAACACTAGTAGCGGAATCCAAATTAAGGACCCCTCATCATCTAAACACGTCCACTTTGTCAATGTTGTCACCATTAAGCCAATAGATAAGAATATAGAAGAAAGTGACAAGGATGAAGTTGGAGTAGAAACCGAGATTAAGGAAGTTGAGGATATTAAAGAAGAAAAGTTAGAGGAAGTAGAAAACGTAGAAGAATACTTTGATAAGTTACCCACCAAGGAAGAACGGGAATATCATAAGGATCTATTCGATGACCCCGAGACACCATACGTTCTTGGTTCACCACGTATCAAAACGGGTGATCCCTCTAACATCAACATTCCATGCAACATTGGGCATATGCATGTGTGGAAAGCTTACATTGATCTTAGGTCCCCTATGAACATTATGACTAGGACCTATTATAACTGGGTAATGAAGAAGTAACTTGGATATAGGATGATGCCTGTAACACCCCAACCCGAAAAGGGCTAAAGTGTAACATTATGGGGTCAAATCAGAACATAAGCAAGCGGAATACATTAATAATACAAGGTTTACAAAACAGTTCTAAAGAAAAGATAAAGGACTAATTCTAAGCATTACAACTTCCAAATAATTTCAAGCTAAGAACTAAGAAGGAAATCTCTAAGTTTATCTCTAATCCATGGGGAGCTATCAACAGTGTAGTCCACTAAGAGCTCCTAAGCACTCTTCTCCCAACCCAGCTTCCTTCTAAAAAAACCTGCCGCAAGAAAAGAAATGCGGCTGAGCTTAAAAAGCCCAGTGAACAGATATAAACACATGAAAATGAATAAACAAAGGAAAACAAAAGCGAATGCGAAATGAGTCTAAGCAAACCTGCTGAGACAAAGGTCAAGGAATATCGAACATATAGTAGGACTAACAGAATATAATCAAAGGAAATACGAATATGAAATATCAAACGAATCAAAGGAAAATGAAACGGAATCATAAGTAATTGAAAAGAAAACAAACATAAGTTAATCACAATAGAGGAGACAAGATAATAAGGATTATATAAAGTAGAACTAACAGAAATGCCCAACAAATACTAATGCGCACATAGGAGTGATCATCTCCAAATGTACTATGTGAAAGGGGTGTATTGCACACACACCAAAACATTCACCAAAAAATACTAAACAAAGTACCTAGGATGCATCCATACGCCCCCTGCAAAACAAATATATATGCACAAAGCTCTAGGCTAAGTAAACATATACAATAATAAATATAGGCCTGAATAGCTAGCTTAAAGGGAACGCTGTGGACTAAAACCCACCTCCACAGATAGTGTTAATACCACTGGTGCATCAGTGGCAAGGCCATGGACTCCCCATGACTGGCTACAAATTAATCAAATCATATACAAGTAACACATAATGGGCATAGAATCAAGAATGATATAGAAAAGAAATATAGCATGCAAACGAATATCAAGTATCAACAAACACGAATCAAACAAAGGGAACATAACAATGGCTTAACTGAAGGGATCATAATCGAAATATTAAACAAAAGAGAGAAAGATGGCCTTTACTAAAAAGGCGGAATATCTGTACCTTAAACAGTCAAATGAAACCACATCATAACATAAGAATAGGAAGTCACTCTTTCTCCAGCGAATCTACACGAATTAATGATCGGCTTATTATTAATAACTTATTTTAAATCAGAATACTCGTTTTAGTCGGCTTTCCATTTTTAGTAACTTTCCATTTATAGTAACTTTTCATAATTAGTAAGTTTCCCGAATTAGTAACTTTACATATTTAGGAAGTTTCCCGAATTAGCACGATTTGTCACTAATGATTACAATTAACATTAAATTAAGTTAAAGTACTCAAAATAAACATTATTAAAAGATTAGGGTTAATTATGACAATATTGCAAAGTTTAGGGTCAAAATATAAATTATCAAAAATTAAATGTTAAAAATGTCAAATAAAATTATTTTAAAGTTTATTTTAATAAACTAATATTAAGATGATTATTTTGGACCCCGTCATTATAATTTTATATAATTTAGTAACACACCCACGATATTAATATTTATGTCGTGACGACTCAAGATTGTTATTATTTGAAATCAAACAAGTTCATGAAACCCTCTTGTTAAAATATGCCGAGACAAATACTTCTCTTGCTTTTTAAATAAGTCGCGACATACACCCTTTTTGTTACCTAAGTTAGCCGAACAAACATCCCTTATCACTTTTATTTACTAACCAGAATTAAATCTCAACATGCATGTATGCAATTACCAGCTATAACCCATTCTTTAAATCCATTTAACCTTCCACTCACAACACAACCTTACTACACCCATGCATTTTCTAAATTCGAAAGAAACAAAATAGAACAATGATCGATATACCAGCTTTATTATTTCATGAGAGTATTATGCATGCAACTTCTTTATTTGTTCGTTAGAATCAAACCGAAATAGGTTTTTAGATTTAGACCATACGTAAGAAACCAATTCGAAATGCAAACACAATATACATGCATGCAACCACTCGTTCATACGTCCATGATCAAATCGTTTTTACTCACTTTGTAGCCTATTTTCGACAAATCGCGTCCACTTAATAACTCTCGCCCAAATACAAAATTCGACAAACATAAGCAAATACACATGTGAGACAAAATCAAGTATCGTGAGACCAGGTTTATAAATCTTTGTAAAATTCTTCTAATGATAAAACAAGAACGAGTTAAGTGGTCATCGTAAGTCGCGCCATGTTAACGTGAAATAAGTGTTACTTCGCGTATCATTTATTTAAGCAAAATGTATCGGTGACTGTATATTATGAGTATATTAGGATACCAATGATCAGATTCAAAAGCTCATATATATATATATATATATATATATATATATATATATATATATATATATATATATATATATATATATATATATATATATATATATATATATATACACACATAGTGATTCGAATAGCTAAAGGCTGAAACAAGGATCCACATGAATGTTATACAGATTCATGACTTCATGCAACATCCCTTTTATATATATGTTATTCATTCAGACTTATTGAAATATTCGTAATTATATTGACATATGTATTAAGATCTATTTGACATGCTTTCGTTTCGGATTATATCTGATACGTATATATATATGTCGTGTATGTTTCGATATGTTTCGAAATAAGATCGATGGGGGATACATGTTTTAATCCTTTTTAGCCTCGAATACATATTTTATACCAAGTCCTATGTCGAACCAAACTTAACCCATGAGTCGACACTCCCACACATATGTTTTAGTTGATTAATATATAGTCTTGTTCTCGTTATTTATATGATGTTATCTATGATTTTATGCGGTCTTTTAGGTTGATAATGAGGACAGAAACATGATCGAAATAGAAAACAAAAGAATAGGATTGAACAAGGTTTGAAGCATGTTACCCTCGTAGCGTGATACACGGAAGAAACACATGAATACCAAGTCGAAATACCAGCCAAATCAACCCGTCAAACACAGCAAACTCCAACCTACGAACAGAAATAACAACCCGCGTCCAAGCCCCCTTTGTACCAGAATCAAACCCCACATTTAAGTAGTCTTAGCACCACACATACGAGCCTCCCTTGCACTATCTTGCTCTGACAGAAACGAGAAAAAGAAATGGTAGCCGCCGGTGTGCAGGTTTTTAGTTTTAGGTTTTATGAGTGTTTTGTTTTTTTTGTGTGTGATAAAAGAAATGTGTGGATCGGTTATGAGATAGAAAACGTGTGAGATGAGAGCTAAACAAGGGAATAGCCAACATTAGGGGATTTGATTGGGAGGTTTGCCATAGATAACTTATTCATAACTTTGGAACATATTCAAGAGTATATTTAAGTGTAACAAACATAGGGGATCGGTTAGAGCTAAAAAGAAAATGTGACACACATATTTTTAACGTGTACAATTGTTTTAAACATAAGTTTAAATATTCGCATTACGTATATATGTTTAATTATTAACGAGTTATATACTTAGGTTATAATCGCGATGTAATCAGAATTATTATTTTAGTTTATCAAACGTCTTTAGAAAATTTTAAAATTTAAAGGTATTTTGGGTATTTTCAAATTAGATCCTATTTTAGGATTTCAGATTTGTGGGTTTTACAATGCCTAACATATATTGGATGAGTAACTTTGTAGGAAGAGTGAAAGGATTACATGTCTTTGTAGGAAACTTCACTTATATTATCGACTTTGTGATTGTAGAGGATATTCGTCCGGTAATAGATGGTTACTTAAGTCAAGTAGTATTCGGGAGACCATTTGTTGAAGCCTCTAAAATAAATTATGACCCGTCCCTAGGGATAGTTAGATTCAAGGATGAGAACGATGAGATTGCTTGCCAAATGCCTTATAAGATTGAACAATACCGTCTTCTATAGAACCTTGAAAAGGAACACAAGCAAGCGGTTTACTACAGGAATGATGAGGATAGGCGTAGAGGAGTAGATTATGTCATGTGTAGAATACTCGGTTTCTACAAGGAATGCTTGCAACTAGGTCCGGAATACAAAACTAAGATTGGAGATGACCTAGAGAATGTAACCAATGATGAGGTTACGTAATTGCCCATGGCCTTGAGTCTAGCTATAAGACTCGTAAATAAAGAAAAGCGCTTCTTGGGAGGCAACCCATGTTTTGTGTGTTTTTATTTGTTTGATGTTATTTGTTTCCGTATGCATGTTTTATTTTTATTGTTGGTAGGTCATGTTTCAAATTAAATTGTGAAAATGCTTTATTTTGTTGTTTAACTTCATATAAAGGTATTTAGCAAAAGTTAAGTGTAAGGGAAAACCACAAATTTGTTTATAAGAACGAAAATGATCATGATTCGCCACAATATTAAATGAACATGTATATTAGTAATTGTTAGAGTCAAATGCTTGTATCGAGTCATAATAATGTTTTGCAGGATTTTCCAGGAAATAGGACATAAGTTTTTCCAGAAATTTTCCGGAAACTTAACATAAAGATTTCTGCAGGTCACTTCTGACGGCGTCAGGGTTTAACACCTGATGACGTCACATGTAAAATTCTGGAAATTTTGCGAGTTTTGTTTTTCTAACGGAGTCTTAAAAGTTTTTGTTGATTCTTTAGTTTTATAAACTCCAGGAAATCTGCAAACATTCATTCCACAAGCATTATATCTTAAATTGCTTTCTAGGATTTGTTAGTATATATAGATTGCCGCCGATTTTACGCGAGGTTGCCTTGATTGTTTTCTCAGGTTTAACAGGTTATATATGACAAGAAGATGATTTATATTTCTGGAAGGGAAGCTTTGAACGTTCATTTTCTTGGAGGAAGATCTAACCTTGTTAACACACTATCCACACCGGACGAATCAGGGGAGTATTTGTTTTCATTCTTTTACCTATTTTACTTTTACATCCTTTAATTGAACATTGGGGAAAATGTTCATCCTAAGTGTAAGGGGAGGGTAAATGATGATACCTTATAGGATACTATTGCACTTGAGTTTGTTTGTTCGATGGTAGGTGTGTAATAAAACTAAGAGAAATACTTGTTAGTGTAATTTTAGCGCCAAATTTAAATTTTTTTACAACATTTAGGAGTGAAACTTTAGCCTTAACAAGCGTCTCATGGATAGGAGTTGTATGACTAGCACAAAACCGTACCATTCAGAAAAATTTTCCACCCAAATATGTGAGGTTCACCTTAAGATTTGATAGGAAAAGCATTCATTATTAGTGCTTATGAGTGTACCGGTAGCATTTAGATTCTAGAACTTGCGTTAGTGATGCATCCCGAGACCGCTAGTGAGACTACATTCGTGTAGTAGGATTTACTACATGATAAGAGGCGTTAGGATCACCCTTGTGTTTAAACCCGTATCATAATTACTTGACCATTTAAGTCATATTACTTGACTAGTAAAGTCAATTAATTTTTCCCACACCTTAGCGTTGTACTCATTTTTAGTACACGAAACCCCTAGTACACCCCTCTGAGCATATCTTTTCGTTTCTAACTTTAAGCATTTTACTTAAAGGAAGAATTTGTTACAACCCACCCAAATGCACACCCAAATCGCTTTAGCCTTCTGTGTATGCACTCATCTTTAGTGCATTATTGTTACATGTTTAAACCCTTAGTTAATTATCTAATTGATTACATGGTTGCTAAGTCGAGTCATATCTTGTACATATTGTTTTAGGACGATTGGGACTCATGAGTAAAGTACTTATGTTTTGGAGTAATGGGGAAGAACATCATATATTACCCCCATATGTGCATTAATATTTAAAAGTACTCCAAGTGTTTTGATTATCTTGAGTCGCGTCATTAGAGTAGTTTATTGTAAAGTATGTAAAAATTCAAGTGTAAGGAAAATGTACATTCCCTATGATGTATTATTTTGGATGGTAGGGTAAGAATGTATGAAAAAAAAAATAATTATAAAATAAAATAAAAAATAAAAAATCAAAAAAATCAAGAAAAAGAAAAAAAATAGAAAAAGAAAAAGAGAAAAACATACGGACTACCATCCCGTTTATTCTATGTTTGTTTTATATTTTTGTTATTTTTGATTTATTACCTTAAGTCGAGTCGAGTCTTGGCTTAGCAACGCCATATTGTACATGTAATTAACCAAGATGATTAACTCGCCACCAGTAAATATTGCCTTTATCTAACAAAACCGTGTTTTCCATATCCCTACACCTAACCTTATAACCCTTTAAAAGACCTCTTTGATAGTTTATCCTAGGTGCTTACGCCAAGTGGTGGAGGTTTGATCCTTTCCCAAACCTATGGTAATCTATTTGCTATGACAGGTAGTGAGAGATCTTTTTCATTTACATATTGTGATATATACTTTATTACACCCGAGAGATGTGAGTATCTAAACACTATTTGTGAGGTGCTAGTGTATGACCTCCGTGCTTGTTTTTGGTTTTTAGTGGAACGATTATTTGTTTTAATTACTTTTATATTAGTGTTAAATAAACCCTAACTTGTATTTTGATTAGAATAAAAGCGCATTTGCTTGAGGACAAGCAAATCTCAAGGTAAGGGTATTTGATGAGGCGAAAAGTGTACCGCTTTTAAGGGGTCATTTAAGCCCGAATTCGGGATTATTTGATTAAATATTGCCCTAAATTGTTCCTTTTGTCATTTTAGGTACTTTTGAGGAGAAATCTGGAAAAGAAAGCATTTTAGACGTTTTTGAGCACAAAAGTGAAGAAAACGGAAAAGTCTCAAATTTCCTTGGTGGAATAGTACCTGACGATGTCAAGCTTCTACACGTGACGGCGTCAAGAGTGACAAAAGAGGTGGATGTGGAACTTATAACGTGACGGCCCAGAAAGTTTTCAAGCTTATTGGCCTAACGGCGTCACCAAGGCCGTCAGGGTCCAAATACTAGTGACGGCCCAGAGTGTTTCTCTACATGACGGTGTCATAAGTGGATCTAGGCAATACGAATTTCAGCATGGCGGCGAGTTGACGGCGTCACAAGCTATAACGTGACGCCATCAAGGTGTAAAATCTATATATAGTTTTCCAATTTTCATTCATTAGTGTGCAACTTTGTGGGAATAAAACCCAAGACGAATTTTGCAGCCATTTGAAGGGTTTCAAGCCTTTGTTTCTTCCATGTTCAATTGAAGATAAGTACTTATTCAAATCATTCAATATGTCTATGTCTTGTGTGATTATATCTTACGCTTGTCTTCTCTTTAACATGCTAGGCTAGGTTTTTATTGTGTTTGCTTAGATGTAGTGAAACCTAGATGTTAATTATGGGTTGATTTCTTGTTTATAATTGTTACGGATGATTGTATTCGATGTTAGGCTTAAGAAAACTGGCAGACTTCCATTGGTAACTTGCTTGAACGTCTTAAGAAACATGATCGGAGGTGGACTATGATTTTTGGTTATATTTAATGCGTAAGAGAATTCTAATGATCCCATGTTAGGAGCTTCTAACGGCTCGACATAGGAGTAAAGTAGGATCTTATAGAGTTGGGGAATATTGTACACGGCCCTACGACTAGTATTAAGGAATATAACCCGTCATCCATGCAATTGTAACAAGCTAATTAAACTGTAAAAGATATCTAGGGAGTAATGAAATCTAGGTAAACACAACTCTTCTCATTATTGTTTCCACCACATTAGTATAATAGTTTAATTTTCATTTATTTTATTTTATTTTAATTGCATTCTTAGTTAATTGGGTTAGTTGGCTAGCAACTAATTCCGCCCACTCCTTCAAAACCCGAGATTTTGCTTGCTTTTCAAAAAATATAAAAAATACAAAAAGAATCATTCCTCATCTCTAGACCTAGTTTAGTAGGCTTTCTAATCCTAGCGACACTATTTCTGAGTTGAATAATCAATCCCCCGGTACTTGTCACTATACTATACTACAACGATCAGATACACTGCCTGGTGGGGGTTGTAGGCTTCTCAAGATCCCTTAAGAGGTAAAACCTATTGCGAGGGCGCAATTCCCACGTATCAATAACCGCAGAGATGATCCGTGTTTTATCTTGTTTCTTCGGTGTTATCGTTGTTCTTCTGGTTTTCGAGCTTCATACAATGAGACTTTTTGCATCACTTCAACTACTTGGGGGAAGAGGTCTCATAAAGATGATTATCGGTTTGGGGGGAAGCTATCAAAGCATCACATTGGGAAGGCACAAGTTCAGACAACTATTCAGGAGCCTTGAAAGCTTTGGTGGTGAATGTTTAAGAGATGCTGACTACTGATTCCTATATGTGCAGAACGATATCCTCACATTGGTATTCATATCATCATCTTCTTAAATTGAATAATATATCTTGCACATTTCTTAAACCATAATTTTTTGTAAATATCTTTTTCAAAACAAAAATTAAAATATATACAAAATTTTCAAAAACTACAAAAAGAATTTTCTTTCTCCATGTGCAAACTTTCTATCCTCAAAACTATGTGCCTCCATTAAATTAAATTTTACTTTGCATTGTCATAATAGAACATGTTTTGAGGGGGAGAAAATTTTCACAACATCATGAAGCTTGCACACCTTATCATAATTCCTCAAGAAAAATTGTTTCTTCATCATTCTAATTAAAAATGCTCTCAAAAGTATCACACATACTCGAAAATCTCAACGATTTAGACTAACAAGTTTCTTCTTATCCTCGATTATTGTGAGATTCTAATTTCTTCATGGTTGTTGACTAATCATTTCATAAAATGTTTCAAATGATAACACCAATCAAATAGGCATAATCAGATACTAGGGTTTAGGTAACTATCGATTGAAGCATTTCCCTTTGATGTGTTTTAGTCTAATTAATTAGTTCATATAGCCTTAGAGAACACTAAAGAATTCTTGATTGGGTGTTTGCTCGATTAGAAACAACATAGCTTTTAAATCAAGTGACTTAGGGTTTAAGATGTCAATGTCTATGCTGCTACTACTAGGGTGTTTGCTTGTACATTATTCATGCATCATGATACTAGTATGCATGTAAAGTCTCAAAACCTAACCCTAAACCATGATAATAATTGGAAAATCTCGAGTGAAAGAATGAATTAATCTGTGATCTTGTGTTTTAATTTGAGAATTCTGTGTACTTAGGAAGATTTAGAATGAGTTTTTGATTCTCCTGTATGCTTGTTTGTGCTTGATGCATTTTCTGCGAGCAAGTACATGTCATCGTATTTGAAGTCAAGATATGTTTCGTCAAAAGTTCAACTATTACCAAAATGTTTAGTATGAAACATGTTTTGAGGAGGAGAAAAATGTTCAACCGTATTATTCATGTAGTTACATATTTTAGTTTGATTTCTGATGCACCAATCTCTCATGAACGTTTTGTAATATGTAAAATCAAGTAAATATTTTCAAGAGAAGGATGAGAGAGGTCAAAGGGGCTAAATGTGTCAAAAGGGCAAACTTGAAACAGGATTCAAATGTTGAGAAACAAGCTTTTCAAAATCTTTGCACTGTCGTTTTACTCCGGTAAAGCAAGTGTCGAGACCAAAGCAACGTTGTTCAAATTCTGTCAAATTTTCAAAATCTGAAATGCTTTCGATGTATTATAAGAATGACTTTGCTTTCGTAATCTCAAATGCCGGAAGATTTCCACGTATTACTTATACAAATCTTCAAAAAGAACCCATGTAGTTCAACCATAGGAGGAAATCTTCTTCTTCTTCTTCTTCTTCAGATTTTTAAAACTGATAGAGAAACACAGGGGTTTCTCAATCAACTTTTCTACAGAAAATGAGTTTTTAATATCCATGGATTCCACGAGTGTTATTTCAAAATGAAACACCGGTTTTTAGTCCTCGTTGGAATTCAAGGTAAGGTAAGTGCATCGCTAAATCATTCTTTAAAACCAAGCGTGCACTCCATTTTGTACATATTTTTTTTCCTTTCAAAAAAAAAATGTAAATAGAAAAATATAAAATCTTCAAAAACCATTAAAAAATCAAAAAAATAGAAAATACCAAAAATAGTTTTTCAAGGCATGTCTTCTGGCATTGATAACATTTACGGACCTAGAAATGTCATTCAAGAATGACACGGATATTTAAATGAAGTTCGAACAGAAGTTCAAAATGTTTTCAAAACATGCCTAAATGGCTTACAGTTATTTCAGACTGTAACCTGGACTTAAAAATTATGGCTTGCTATTACTTCATATAGCAACTCGGTTTTCAAAATGAGGAAAGCAGGTCACCAAAAAGATGGCTGTTCCTGTCAACAGGTGATGAACTTCTCCCAGGCATGGATTACTTCATATCCATGTTTCATCGACTTGATATACGTTTCAGTGCATCATTTCTTGTATAAGAAGAGAAGTCTTCTTTTTGTGGCAAATACTTTTCCTTCTACGATTTTTCAGGAAAGTATTTGTTCAAAACTTGGTGGTACCATGAATTTTTTAAAATCAATCAATCTTGAATTTTTCATAAAATTTATCGCTCAATCAATGACTACAACTTTTTCAAAAATCAAATGGGTCATTGATTGAAGGGGAGAGTGATTTCAAAATTTTATGTATCATCAAAATTTGCCACTTTGTACGTATTAAGCAGCTCTCAAATTGTTTTGGTTATTTGTCAATACATGAATTTTTCATGAGTTTCTCGTTGAACTCCAAATCATTTATAAACTCATCAGTTTGGACACATAACCATCCCCCTTATAGATTGAGGGGGAGCTCAACAATGTTCCACTTATCAGAAAAGATTAAACCAGACCACATTTTCTCCCAAAAGTTTTATAACTATTTAAATCACTTGAGATCCAAAATCTCAAAAGAATTGAAATTTTTGATTCGGGGAGAGAATGTGACTAAAATAAGAAATCTGATAAAATGTGATCTTTTGTATTTAAGAATAGGCTCCCTCATATGTTCTAAACTCTTTCATAATACCTGTTGATGCATAATCTGGCGCGGACTAGATTTGACGACTCTCCTTGGGCCGTTAGTCGTCTTCTCGAGCCCTGAGTAGACCTGTTCAACAAAGAGATCCCGTTAGGAGTGGACCCGAGGCCGTAGCCCCGGGATCCACCTCCGACGGTCAAGTTAGTATTGATGCGCGGTAGCATATAATAGTTAGGTTTAGGGTAACCTGTTGTATTCTATTGTGAATGGAACCCCAGCCCTATATTTATAAGGCATGGATTAGGGTTTAGACTTAGAGTGGGCTGCTGTCTATCGGGCCTGGCCCATGTAGGGTCTAGTCCTGACCATACGTCCACAAGCCCCCCAAGTTTAGTATGACATAGTGCGTGGCTATGTTATGCTAAACTTAAGTTCTTTTCATGGCCGCGTAGGCCCAATCAACTATGACAGCATGGCCCATGTGTACGCATGGGACGGACCGTACTGCGCAGCCCACATGCGACAGTGCGCACTGGGTTGCGATTGTGATTGTCTCACAATGGTGAAGGTGGATCTCGTATGCTGTATCCTGGGTAAGGGCGTACCTTTTGTACCAGTAGCGATGCAACATGGCGCAACAGAAGACGTGCTTCTGTGGCAGAAGTGCGCGCTGTGCGCAACAAAGGTGTGCGCTGTGCGCGCTGTATGCGAACATTACATTCGTCTTTACAACCGACAAAGGACGTCTCCCTTGTGGCAAGATGGTGCGAATATTTAAATCCGTCTTTGTACCGGGCTTGCAATACCTCTTACGTACGATCTGCTTCCAAATATGCCTGCGTGACTTGTACGGAAACAGTGGTATTATATACCCTGGTAGCCCCCCAAGTTTGATGGTGCTACTCGTGTAGGAGCATTAAACTTAGTTATTCAAATCCTGAAAAACACTTAATGCAAATATTAGAAGTATATGCCGCGAATCGCAACATATAAAACCTAATGAAGTAAAACATTAGCATGAAGCAATATATAGCACATAGCGTATAAAATAAGTAGTAGTGCAAATTACACCTATCGTGAGGTTTTACAAACTATATAAGAGAAGTAGCACGTAGCTAATAAAAATAGTGCGCGCATGGCGATTGATGGATCTTTTTCTTTTTTATTTTAATTAAAACAATGGCGCAGATGGACGTACCATGACCGCGACTAATAATTTATGTTGCACGCACAGACGCAGATAGATTTATCGTGACCGCATAGACTCTAACGTTTTGTGGATGATCGCAGAGGACCACGGCTTTCGTCCAGTGCGCTCATGGCGATTGACTAGCATCATGGTGCCTGTAAGTGACAGTGTACTCATGGCGCCAATCTGCGAAGATGTCTCTTACGCACGGCCTAACGCGGGTAGATTTATCGTGACTGCGTTGTTCGCGACTAAAAGATAAAGTAGGTCCGATCGTGCGGATTTAGTACGTTATAGGTAAAATCGTGTTTACCAAGTTTAAAAGATTTACGTAAAATCTTTGGAATATTTTAAAAGATATTGCGAGATTTACTTGTTGTAAATCTACCGTAGTGATATATAATCAATCGTGTATAATGAAAGAGATAAGACAAATAAATTCTATGTTTGTCTATTTTTCTACTGTATACGAAGAAAGTAAAACCGAACTAATAAAGAATAAATATCTCTTGAGATAAGCCGTATATTTTAACCAAAAGAATGAATATCTTTACTATTAGGTTTTATTGAATATCGTATATTATTTTGTATCTGCGCATCTAGCAGAAAATAAAGAAAAAATACCGGCCTTTGAACTCGATGGTTGCTTTCCGGTGATGTGAGAACATGAAACTTGTCGTGGTCCCACGGATGGCGCCAACTTGTTGATGCATAATCTGGCGCGGACTGGATTTGACGACTCTCCTTGGGCCGTTAGTTGTCTTCTCGAGCCCTGAGTAGACTTGTTCAACAAAGAGATCCCGTTAGGAGTGGACCCGAGGCCGTAGCCCCGGGATCCACCTCCGACGGTCAAGTTAGTATTGATGTACGGTAGCATATAATAGTTAGGTTTAGGGTAACCTATTGTATTCTATTGTGAATGGAACCCCAGCCCTATATTTATAAGGCATGGATTAGGGTTTAGGCTTAGAGTTGGCCGCTGTCTTCCGAGCCTGGCCCATGTAGGGTCCAGTCCGGACCATACGTCCACAATACCGATGCACATATTAAGGGGGAGCAAATGGCGTTTGTGGAAGAATACCAAAGACCGGCCATTTTACTTTATGTAATGGAGTTATAAGGTGATAAGGTTAGGTATTTGTTCCCATGATCCACTTGAACTGGAGGGATCTACCCAGGGACAATCCTCTAGTTAGAATAGAAGTCCTTAGGTACTTTTGGAGAGAAATCTAGAAAAGGAAGCATTTTGGACGTTTTTAGAGCATAAAAGTGAAGAAAACGGCAAAGTCTCAAATTTCCTTGCTGGAACAGTACCTAACAACGTCAAGCTTCTACACGTGACGGCGTCAAGAGTGACAAAAGAGGTGGATGTGAAACTTATAACGTGACGGCCCAGAAAGTTTTCAAGCTTATTGGCCTGACGGCGTCACCAAGGCCGTCAGGGTCCAAACACACATGACGGCCCAGAGTATTTTTCTACATGACGGCGTCAAAAATGGATCTAGGCAATACGAATTTTATCATGGTGGCGAGTTGATGGCGTCACAAGCTATAACGTGACGCCGTCAAGGTGTAAAATCTATATATAGTTTTCCAATTTTCATTCAATAGTGTGCAACTTTGAAGGATTAATACCCTAGACGAATTTTCCAGCCATTAAGGGTTTCAACCATTTGTTTCTTCCATGTTCAATTGAAGATAAGTACTTATTCAAATCATTCAATATGTCTATGTGTTGTGTGATTATATCTTACGCTTGTCTTCTCTTTAACATGCTAGGCTAGGTTTTTATTGTGTTTGCTTAGATGTAGTGTGATGAGGCAAAAAATGAGCCATTTTTAGGGGGTCATTTAAGCCTGGATTTGAATTTATTTGATCAAATATTTCCCTAAATTGTTCCTTTTGTCATTTTAGGTACTTTTGGAGTGAATTCTTGAAAAGGAAGCATTTTGGACGTTTTTGGAGCATAAAAGTGAAGAAAACGGCAAAGTCTTAATTTTCCTTGCTGGGAACAGTACCTGAGAGCGTCAAGAGTCCTCATGTGACGACGTCAAGAGTAAACAAGAGGTGGAAGTGGTGACGACCCAGAGAAATCATGACGGCGTCAAGCTTGGCCGTCATGGTTCAAGATATGGTGACGGCCTGGAACTCAATTACACATGACGGCGTCAAACTTGGATCTTGGCAATTCGATCTCATTATGAGCAGCGAGTTGACGGCGTTAGAAATTCCTTCTTGATGCCGTCACCCTGTAAATCTATATATAGTTTTGCAATTTTCATTCATTAGTTTGTAACTTTAGAGGGTATACTTTGGAGAAACCCTAGCACGAATTTTACTGTTCTTTCAAGGGTTTTTACCCTTTGAAACCTTTCATGTTCAATTGAGATAAGTATCCTTTCAATTCATTCAATATGTCTATGTGTTGTTTGAATATATCTTACGCTTGTCTTGAATTTAACATGCTAGGCTAGATCTCTTGTGTGTTTGCTTGGATGTAGTGAAACCTAGATGTTGATTATGGGTTGATTGCTTGTTTATAGTTGTTACGGATGAATGATTTCGATGTTAGGCTTAAGAAAACTGGCAGACTTCCATAGGGTAACATGCTTTAACGTCTTAAGAAACATGAACCAATGCGTACTAGGTTATTATGGTTGTATTTAATCCATGAGCGAATTATAATGATCCCATGTTAGGAGCTTCTTGCAGGCTCGACATAGGAGTGAAGTAGGAGCTTATAGAGTTGGGGAAGTACGTACGCCACCCCACGAATGGTATTAAGGAATATAACCCGTCATCCACGCAATTGTAACAAACTATCAACCTGTAAAAGATATCTAGGGAGTAATGAAATCTAAGTAAACACAATTCTCCCCATTATTGTTCGCACCACATTAGTAATTAAATTTATTTTCATTTCTATTATTTTATGTTGGTTGCATCTTAGTTATTGGGTTAGTTGGTTAGCAACTAATTCCGCCCACTCTTCCAAAAACCTGAGATTTTAATTGCTTTCATAAAAATATAAAAATACAAAAAGAATCATCCCTCACCTCTAGACCTAGTTTTTAGGCTTTCTAATCCTAGCGACACAATTCCTGAGTTGAACGATCAATCCCCCGGTACTTGTCACTATACTATACTACAACGATCAGGTACACTGCCTGGTGGGGGTTGTAAGCTTCTCGAGATCCCTCGAGAGGTAAAGCCTGGTGCGATTCCCACGTATCATAGTGAAACCTAGATGTTAATTATGGGTTGATTGTTTGTTTATAATTGTTACGGATGATTGTATTCGATGTTAAGCTTAAGAAAACTGGCAGACTTCCATTGGTAACTTGCTTGAACGCCTTAAGAAACATGATCGGAGGTGTACTACGATTTTTGGATATATTTAATGCGTAAGAGAATTCTAATGATCCCATGTTAGGAGCTTCTAACGGTCGACATAGGAGTGAAGTAGGATCTTATATAGTTAAGGAATATTGTACACGGCCCTACGACTAGTATTAAGGAATATAACCCGTCATCTATGCAATTGTAACAAGCTAATCAACCTGTAAAAGATATCTAGGGAGTAATGAAATCTAAGTAAACACAACTCTTCTCATTATTGTTTCCACCACATTAGTATAATAGTTTAATTTTCATTTCTTTTATTTTAGTTTAATTGCATTCTTAGTTAATTGGGTTAGTTGGCTAGCAACTAATTCTGCCCACTCCTTCAAAACCTAAGATTTTACTTGCTTTCCAAAAAAATATAAAAAATACAAAAAGAATCATCCCTCACCTCTAGACCTAGTTTAGTAGGCTTTCTAATCCTAGCAACACTATTCCTGAGTTGAACGATCAATCCCCTGGTACTTGTCACTATACTATACTACAACGATCAGGTACACTGCCTGGTGGGGGTTGTAAGCTTCTCAAGATCCCTTGAGAGGTAAAACCTGTTGCGAGGGCGTAATTCCCACGTATCATGGACCCAGTGACGCACTACACTAACCTTCCTAGCCACTCAAGTTCTCTTAAAAGGACTTGTTTCATTCTCACGGGGAACCCTACATAATGTATCAACCACTCATTGCGAGCCATGTTTGTGGAAAATTAGAAGGGGGGGTTGAATAGTTTTACGTCTTTTTAATTTTATTATGAAAACTTGGTTTAGTTTTAAAACCTTGTTTGCTTTTAAAACTTTGATTCAATCTTCTGTGAACTCAAATCTTGAACAATATGAAAAACTATATCTAAGTATGAACAATAATAATAATGTAAGCTAAGTATGTGAAATCAACACATGTATAATATAAACAATTATATATATATACGAGAGATAAGTACGTAATCGTTTATTTTATAATCCTTAGTTATATTTTGTATGAAAACTATACTTGATCGAAATGATCAATTATATGTATGTTGTCTTTCTAGTTTGATTGTAAAGACTTAGTTTGGTGGATGAAACTTTTGTTTGATCTTTATGTACTTCTAACACTAGCACTATATGAGCAACTATATATATATACTTTTACGTCTACGAAAGTAATAACAATATAAGCAAGAAAATAAGTAAGAGATGGAAAGATCAAACCGGGAGACAAAGCATTTATAGTGGTTCGGCTACAAGGACACCTTCCTTGCCCTACTCCACTCCCCGAGTCACCTACTCGAGAGTTTTCTTCACTATATCAACAAGCTCCCTTATGGCGGAGAAAACCTTACACACCAATTTACACACCGATTTACACACCAATTTACACACCAATCTACACACCAATATTCACACCACAACTTCTTCACACCTAAGTCACAACTTCTACACACCTTCTTCAAGTCAATCTACTTCACAACTAACTACTCCACACCTATCTTCTTCACACCAATCTAGCTCCTAACTTTTCTTCTTCACACCAAGCTACTAACTAATCACACAATCTATATCTAGCACAACTATCTACAAACAAATATTCACAACACACTACACAAAGGTATATGTAAATATTCTTGATAATGCACCAACAACTTGGATGTGGAGATCACAACAAGTTGTAATACTTCTTGTCTTGGGGGATAGAAGTATTCTTCTCTTGCACTTGAGAGGATGAAAGATTGGATCACTTGAAACAAAGATTAATAATCTTATGATCAAAGGGTATTAGAAGGATGTTTAGAGAGAATTGGATCTGAAAATATTTGTGCAAAGAGGTAAGAAAAATTCCAGGTTTGAGGTGGTATTTATAGGGAAAAATTTCTGACAAAATCTGACAGGGAGCGTGGCCGGTCCCCTTAATTGTGTGCCGGTCCCCTTAATTATTAAGGGGACCGCCTAGTATAATTAAGGGGGCCGCCTAAGAAAAAAATATTTTTTCTTCAGATTTTTTGTCTTTTTGTGGGGGAGGTTTTTCTTGAAGAATGTGACCGTTTTTTAGGTAGAAATTTGAATTCAAAATGTTTATTTTGAATAAAACATTTCTTATAAATACAAAAATGTTTTGTATAAGTTTAGAAATGTTTGTCCCATTTTAATAAAATGTAAGGTTTGTAAAAATAAAAATTTCTTTGATCATAAAATGCATTAGACACTTTGTTTATTCATACCTTAAGTGATATGGATGCTAAAGCAAATATTTACGACTAAATACTTGTTTACGTCATAATTTGTAGTTCAATGAGTTTACGTTTTGTGATTATCAAAACATAGAGATATCGATATATGTTAATAATGTTTTTAGACATTATTTATATTAACAATCTCCCCCTTTTTGATGATTACAAAACCTAAACTCATTAAGTCTAAAAATTAATTTTTAGACAAGTACTTAGTGAGTTTATATTCACTTCTCCCCCTTTTTGTAGAATCAAAAAGGTTATGCCGTCTAGCTTCATAAATGAAGTTAGACGGGATGAAAGCTCCCCCTCGTTCGATGGCACCAAGGGATCGAGAAATGGAATGCTCGCAAGAAAAATATTAGAAGCACAAGCATATATAGAAGAATAACAAGCATAGCAAACAAATATTAAGGATACATAACAAGCATAGCAAATAACAAGCATAGCAAACAAATATTAAGGATACATAACAATTAATTCGAAGTGATTATGTTAAAAGATCCTAATTTGCCAAAGAGAGCCATTGGACTTGCTTGTAACAAAAGGTTGGTTGATTCGTATTTGAAAGTGAAAATCATAAGCATGTAGTATGCTTAGATGGTTGATGATTGAGTGTTTGGAATGAAGATGGTTGAGTAGGGTAAGGTTGTTGGATTAATGGAGGTATATGTTTGGGTCTTGAATGTTGGAGAGTTTGGTGGTGGAGAGTTTGTAGCGGAAGAGGTTGATTAAGGTTTTGGATGTTGTTCAAGTGAGGGTATTGGATATGATCTAGTGAGAAGATATTCAATCCAAGTGAAGTGTTCATTGAATGCAATGGTTTTTAGGAGAAAGATGCAACAAGGTCAATTGTTGACATGCTTCTCAAGTTGATTTAAGTTGTGTGGTGATGAGGGTGATCTAGATGAAGGTGGATCCAAATTGCGTTGAGCAAGATGTAAGGCTAAAAGAGCACTAAGCTCATGGGCTTCTTTTAGCGCCTCAACGAACATCAAGTGTTCGGAGGAAGGTGATGGTGGTGGAGCATGATAATAGTCTTGGGTGAGGGTTTGAACATGCAACATAGGAATGGCATGTGAAGTTGTAGGATGTGGTGGTGATACTCTTGGTGGTGTAGACATGTTTGAGCTTGGGTAATCATGAAAACATGATATGGGTGGAAGAGATCCTTCATGAGTGGATGGTGTTTTTGTTGAATGAGCAACATGTAAAGTGTTGGTAATGAGGTTGGGATTATTGTTTTGGGATTGTGCATGCTCATCATAAGAAGGAGCATTAGTCGAAGCACGAATGAATAATTTGTTGTTAAATGGATCATTTGTGTGAGAGTGAGGTTTAGGTGTTGGTTGATTATGAACAACATCGTTTGAGTTGTGAAAAGATTATGAGGTTTGAGTGTAATGTAGAAGGATATGGGTGAGTAAAGGTTTTTGATATGTAATGTTGGTGAGAAGGAAAGTGAGGTGTTAGGTAAGTAATGTTTGAAAACATAGGAGGAATTTGGTGTTGGATGTTTGACAACGTCATTTGATTTGACAGAATTTTAAAGGAAGTTAGGCTTTCTTCTCTAAACAAGTTTCTTGGTGGTTTTGATTTAATGGGAGAGGAAATGATGAGATGAGTGGAGATTGAGAGGAATGAGAGTGTTTATAATGTAGAATTGGTGGGATCAAGGATGGATAAACATTGATGGAAGGTTTAGGATAAAATAGGTTTGTGAATTTTGGGAAGTGTAGGATGAAATGGGCTAAAAAATAGAAAAAGGGAAACAACACCTTCGACCATCAGATGGCCGGTCCCCTTAATTGGAGGCCGGTCCCCTTAATAATTAAGGGGGCCGCCTTATGATTTAAGGGGGCCACCCATCTGGTGATTCCCAGATTGCCAGAAAAGGGTTTTTGGTAGTGAATTGCAGAAAGGTTGTGTTTTTGGTTTCAAACAAGTCCAACTCTTTGAGGCAATTAAGCATATACTAATTATGTAGGCAATTATGTAGCCAAAGCATGTTAACCAAAGAAATTAAGTAAACAAGCAATTTCATCTAGCATGCAAACATACTCATCAAGCAAGTAAAATATAAGTGCAGGAAACAATAAGCAACATCAAGTATTTCATAACTACATAACAATGAGGATTAATCCTAATGTGTATCAATGTGCAATAAGTGGGTAGTTATGATAGCATGTATTTCTAGACTTGTTACAAACAAAGTCTTAATGAACAAACCATGGTCCTCTTGATTTGATTTAGTTCACTTATAAGTGTCATTTATATAAATATAGATGACAAATATGAGATCACCATGCATGATTTTAAAAGAGACGTTTTTAGCATTATTCAACAATGTTTGAAAGTAAGTTTTCACTTGGATGTGAGAGTTATTTGAATAAAATAGATTGGGTTTTTACTTCAAAATGTGTGAATGAACGGTAAAGAATATTTTCCCAATCTTTAGTTTTGATCAAAACAAAATTGTGGATATTGATAGTGAAAACATGTTATTTAAAAGTGGGATAGTTATTTGAAAGACTATTTTCCAAAATGTGAGGTTTTTGCATATTTTTAGAGATATTAGATTTTTGACAACAAATATCATAAATCAAATATTTTAAAAAATGTTTATTAAAGATCTCATGCTCAAGAGGATTGGTTAAGCCTATTATTATCTCATGCTATCGTTTCTACATATCCTATGATCCTAAAGGAAATGAAGACAATAATTTATATGTTAGATGCGAGAGTGTTGAATGGGTATAACCTAACATCTGTATTTCCTTTGTTTTCGCACGCTTATCTGACTTAATGCCATAGTCTACGAGAGCTTGTTTCATCCATAGTTTTCTTACGCGAGGGATCTAATCCTACTTCTATATTAACGATTGATCCACTTAACTCATTTCACTTCATCACCATGAGTTTCCTAATAGTGGATATAAAAGATTTCCATTTTCTATTTTGTTCGGCAATGAACAATTTTATCTTATTCCTAGGAAAGTCAACCAATGATGTTTCTAGGTTATAAGAATATAAGCAATTATGTACTAAGCATTAATCTAACTAATCATTTATCTAAGCATGCAAATTATAGTGATGAACTTAAAAGAAACGCGTACCTTTTAGTCTTCAATGGAATATCTTCAAGCACTTCAAGTGACCATGTTGACTTATAGAAGTCATTTGTAGATGATATTCCAACTTCTTCCAAGATTGACAGTTTAGCCACTTGGTCCCCATTGTCTCATTGGTCCAAAGTTGTTTGGTCCAAACATATTTAACATTTGGCAAGGATGCATGTATGGTGGTAATATTTCCCAAGGATTGTAACTTGGTTGATAATTCCACATTTGATTTCTAGTGTTATTGTAATATTGTCTATTTAGATTTCCTCTAGGTTGAGATGTTTTAGATCTTGGATGATGATTTTTAGGTTTTCTTGGTGGTGGAGTTTTAGATCTAAATTTAGATTTAGAGGATCCTACTTTGGTCTTTAAGGATGGTTTATAAAATTTTTTTACTTTTTCATCATTCGCAATGGGTATTTTTCTATCTTTTGTAAGTATATACTTAGGTTTTGATTCTAATGATTTTTGTTTACTAGATTCACATTCAAACTTTATACTTTTATTTTCACTAGTTGAAACATTAGTTGAGGTTAATCCTAGACCGGTTTTATCTCTCGAAGTTTCTTGAACACTTATTATTTTCTTAAGTGGGTTACTACTATTTTTAAACTTGTCAAGTTTGAAAATTTCATCTTTAAGTTTTTCGTTTTCATTTTTAACCTCTATGCATGTTTTACATTCTATAAAAACTTCTTTTCCTTTTTCCAAATGTTGTAGTCTAGTTTTTAATTCGAGTACTTCATTTTCTAATAGATTATTAATATGTTTTAGTAACTTATTTTTAGCTATAACTTTTTGACCTAATTTGCATAACCTATTATATTCACTATCTAGGTCTTTTTCGTCTAATGATAAATTTTCGTCACTAAAGTGTTTGGTTTTGGAACGTACCTCGCTTGATGTCTTAGCCATAAGACATTTCTCCTCATTTGTGATTTCTTTCTCATCGTCATCGCTATCACTCCAAGCTCCTCCAACAAACGCCTTTTGATTTTGATTTCTTGACATCATTGGGCATTTTCCGATGAGATGATTTGGATCACCACATTTGAAGCATTTCCTATCACTTTTGCCATTTTTGTCATCTTTATTTCTTTGGTTTGCTTTCCTTTCATCATGCGGTTGTCTAACGAATCTTCCTCGCCTTTTGAAGAATTTCTTGATGTCTCTTACGGCCATCGCATATTCTTCGTCATCACTTTCGGAGGTTGAGCTATACTCGTTACAAGATTCCTTCCTAGCTTTCAACGCAATTGACTTGCTTTGCTCTCTTTTTCCATTGACCATCTCGGAGTCTTTCTTTATTATTGCTTCGTAGACTTTCAGGTTGCCGATCAACTCATCAAGTTGAAGAGTTGACAAGTTCTTTGATTCTTCAATCGCCGTAACTTTAGCTCGCCATTTTGGATGAAGAGCCCTAAGAAATTTCCTAACAAAATTCTTACTAGAAAAATTCTCATCAAGTGCTTTTAAACTTGTGATGATAGTGTTAAACCTAGCAAAAGCATTATCTATTGATTCCTCCTCCGGAATCGTAAATTGTTCATATTGTTGAACAAGAAGATCTATTTTGTTATCTTTAACTTGACTATTACCTTGGTGAGTGATTAGTAAAGAATCCCAAATTTCTTTTGCGGTTTTACACATAAAAATTCTTTCATATTCTTTGCGTGGTAACGCATTATAAATAACCATTTTAGCCTCATTATTTTTTGCTAGTTTCTTTTTCAAATCATCATTTTGTTTTTCAAAAGATATAATTTCATCCATTTTAGTTTCAAAATTATATTGAATAGGAGGAAAATCACCAAAGGTAATAACATGCCAAAGATCTAGATCCTTTGATTTCACATAAGTTTCGAATCGATTTTTCCAATATAAAAATCCACCACTTTCAAATAGTGGTGGTCTTTGCATAGATTGCCCTTCTAAATATTTTTCAGATTCCATAGATCGTTACAAGTTTTAAAATACAATATATTTTAAAAATCTTGCTAGACGTGGCTCTGATACCAATTGTGGAAAACTAGAAGGGGGGGTTGAATAGTTTTACGTCTTTTTAATTTTATTATGAAAACTTGGTTTAGTTTTAAAACCTTGTTTGCTTTTAAAACTTTGATTCAATCTTCTGGGAACTCAAATCTTGAACAATATGAAAAACTATATCTAAGTATGAACAATAATAATAATGTAAGCTAAGTATGTGAAATCAACACATGTATAATATAAACAATTATATATATATACGAGAGATAAGTACGTAATCGTTTATTTTATAATCCTTAGTTATATTTTGTATGAAAACTATACTTGATCGAAATGATCAATTATATGTATGTTGTCTTTCTAGTTTGATTGTAAAGACTTAGTTTTGTGGATGAAACTTTTGTTTGATCTTTATGTACTTCTAACACTAGCACTATATGAGCAACTATATATATATACTTTTACGTCTACGAAAGTAATAACAATATAAGCAAGAAAATAAGTAAGAGATGGAAAGATCAAACCGAGAGACAAAGCATTTATAGTGGTTCGGCTACAAGGACACCTTCCTTGCCCTACTCCACTCCCCGAGTCACCTACTCGAGAGTTTTCTTCACTATATCAACAAGCTCCCTTATGGCGGAGAAAACCTTACACACCAATTTACACACCGATTTACACACCAATTTACACACCAATCTACACACCAATATTCACACCACAACTTCTTCACACCTAAGTCACAACTTCTACACACCTTCTTCAAGTCAATCTACTTCACAACTAACTACTCCACACCTATCTTCTTCACACCAATCTAGCTCCTAACTTTTCTTCTTCACACCAAGCTACTAACTAATCACACAATCTATATCTAGCACAACTATCTACAAACAAATATTCACAACACACTACACAAAGGTATATGTAAATATTCTTGATAATGCACCAACAACTTGGATGTGGAGATCACAACAAGTTGTAATACTTCTTGTCTTGGGGGATAGAAGTATTCTTCTCTTGCATTTGAGAGGATGAAAGATTGGATCACTTGAAACAAAGATTAATAATCTTATGATCAAAGGATATTAGAAGGATGTTTAGAGAGAATTGGATCTGAAAATATTTGTGCAAAGAGGTAAGAAAAATTCCAGGTTTGAGGTGGTATTTATAGGGAAAAATTTCTGACAAAATCTGACAGGGAGCGTGGCCGGTCCCCTTAATTGTGTGCCGGTCCCCTTAATTATTAAGGGGACCGCCTAGTATAATTAAGGGGGCCGCCTAAGAAAAAAATATTTTTTCTTCAGATTTTTTTTCTTTTTGTGGGAGAGGTTTTTCTTGAAGAATGTGGCCGTTTTTTGGGTAGAAATTTGAATTTAAAATGTTTATTTTGAATAAAACATTTCTTATAAATACAAAAATGTTTTGTATAAGTTTAGAAATGTTTGTCCCATTTTAATAAAATGTAAGGTTTTTAAAAATAAAAATTCATTTGATCATAAAATGCATTAGACACTTTGTTTATTCATACCTTAAGTGATATGGATGCTAAAGCAAATATTTACGACTAAATACTTGTTTACGTCATAATTTGTAGTTCAATGAGTTTACGTTTTGTGATTATCAAAACATAGAGATATCGATATATGTTAATAATGTTTTTAGACATTATTTATATTAACAATGTTGATACTAAAACAGGAGACACCTCTCCAGTCTCCTGGAGAGGAACAAAACGCATTATTGAGTCTAGGGCCAAGAGATCATTCATAAGTCTCATTAGGACACACTTCCAATATGCTTACTATGTCATACACCGTGGAAAGTAAGATAATATATTAAGAGTCCTATGCATTATCCTTGTGGTATTGCCAGAACATCTGAGTGATATGCAATTATTCAAAATGAAAATGGAAACCCTTCTAGAGTGAACATCATACAAGCTCTTGGTAGGTGACATGTGAGATCCTTCATGGATCAAACTAGTGACAACTGGAAAGCAACAATATGGCGATTTACATTTTGAATCAAACTTGTTCCAGGAAATGGATCGATGGATGCTTTTGTACAAAACCATTCAATGTGCTCACCAACTAATTTTCGAGAACATTGGTTGTATATAATTTTTCAAAACAAAAGAATTTAGGATGAAAATGTGATTCAAGCTACAAAACTCTCGTCCTGTCACAAAAATGTTTATTCAGTGACACGCGAGTGATTTTTTCTAATCAATTTCTCATCAATCAGTGAATTTTATATTCACTGATTCACTCTACCGTGCTGTCTGCTTTGAGACATTCCAGTATGAGAACATGCTTAGTATGATGATTCTGACGTGAAGTCTTTGGAATATTCAAAACTACAAGATGAAAATTCCTGTCAAGGAGAGTCTTGTTTAAAGAAGATTCTACCTGATCACAGGTCGGTCCTCACAGATTCGAAGGTTAATCCAACAACCTAGAGCTAGCGACAAAGCCATATTTGCTCTCGAACTTTATTGCTAACTATTTTATGTAAGATATTCATATAAAGATGGCGATGGTGGTTCCTAATTCCAGCTGAACCATGTCAATCCATACCTCATGCTCACACAACCAACTCATTATCCATGATGATCATGAATGAAGAGAGACTTACCAACAATGCTTCCGCAACTCTGGTGCAAAGTCTCCTTATCCAGAAGAGTGTGAGCATGATGGTCCTAAAGTCACTACATCACATGAAGGCGATACAACTAAGGATGAGCTTGGAGATTTATAGTGGTTGATGATCTCAAGGAATGCTCAAAGATCACACATACCAAAGGAACATTAATCACACGATCATTGCTTGAAGTACAAAGCGTGCTGAACATGAAGAATCAAAAGACTTCGAGCTACAAGATTTCAAGAATGCTAGAATTCAGGATTTGTTTTCTAGGGTGACCTCCCTTAGGGGGAGATTGTTAGGAATATAAATATTCTAGTTAAAGACTCGGTCACCCCGATTATTGTTTAGCATTATGTAGCTCATAGAAGTAGTAATCTATTAGTTTAGTTATCGTAGTATTAGTTTATTTAGCATAGTATTCGTGGAGGACAGACGGGTCTTTACCCACTGTATACCCGATCCACATCCCGGTAGAGGGCGTTTATTATGTAACTATATAAGCCCTCTCCCACCAAGGGAGAGGGTGGAACTTCTAATCATTCAACTATTATTTCCTTCACTTTCTCTCTCTATGTTCCCAACTCTCTCTCTAGAATTCTTATTCCATCTTCTCATCTTCTTTAATTCAAACAATAATCACAAGAACCATATTGTTATAATTATGAGAATACTACACTCTTAGACCTGTTCACGTATCCACCTATCCATAACACCACTATGTTTACCTCCTATAAACATCCAGATATGTCAAGTCTAGGTTATAAACACAAATACACTAAGTAATCTATCACTCTAGGATACTATATCTATTAGAAACCATAACAAAACCCTAATTACACCCTATGTGTTTACGGTTATCTTTAAAACCTTAATTGCTTATCTGAACTAGTTTGAAAGTGTTCAAGGCTTAGCTATAAGTTACTATAATAACTTTAGGATATCTTTGACTCCTTAGACCATAGTATAACTCCCTAGAACTTGGGTGCAAGTCCTTTAAGCACAAAACCATAACTAGGGTTTACAAGTCCCAAAACTAGGTCAAACCTTCCCAAAACTTTACCATAAGCTACCACCAATTAGTATAGGACTCCAAGGACTTAATATTAGTCACTAAACATTCATAGGACCTTAATATAGGCACAAAACCTTAGGCTACAGCTTAGTCTTTCACTAGACAAAAGTAGGTCAAAACTAAAACAAAACTAGCTAAAACTTAACTAAAGGACCTCAAGCTCCTCGACCAAGCACCCAAGTAGCTTAAGCACCTTAAGCTAACACCCTAACACCACCCAAGCTAGCACACAAGGTGGTGGATCACCTCCATGTCACCACCTTGTGCCACGGCCCAACCACCACCTCACACCCTCCCCTACAACCCCCTAGCTACCCATAGCCTCTCCTTATCACCCCTTAGGTCCTCCATCTTACCCCTTAGATGCCATGAATCATCCCCCCTCCTTGCCACCTCTCCTCCCTTTTCTTGCTCGACAATCCAAACGCACCCTGTAAATACCTACCAAACCACACCATTTCAATTCACCCCTCTCATCTCTTCTCTATCACTTATATTCTGTAGTACTAAGTCCCTAGAACCCATAGGATTTGAGTACAATAGACCTAGAACCTTGTCAAAGTGAAAACCTAGTCGAATAAACCCTAGATCCCACGTTAAGCCTTCCACGACCTAGGTAATCCTAATCTTTGATCCTAATAGTCTTAGTACTGGCCTAGGATAGATATAGGAAGCCTTAAAACCCTTACACGAGCCTTGCTCATTTTCATTTTTAAGTTTCCATTTAGAAACCCTAATTTTAGAAAAATATGTTTTTATATGCTAAATTGCCTTAACATGTGCTATAATCTGAATTAGATGACTTTAATAAGCATATATTAGTTAAACATAAGCTAGGAAACTTTGTTGTTTCATAAAAATATAGTTTACATGAAATTAGGACTAGTTTTGCAATAGTTTTCATGCATAGGGGTATATATGGTAACTTTCTAAAAATACTGAGTCTAAGGACTATTTTTGACATAACTTAGAAGTATAAAGTATAAGGACCTTTTTTGCAAGGTTCTTGATCCCTAGGATAGAGAGTAAAACAAGTTAGAATCTTATAAGGACTAGTTTTGCAAATATTATAAAGTTAAGGATATAAATGGTAAATATAGAAAGTTAGTATAGTTTAGGGACTATTTTTGCCATTTCTCTAAAATATATAACTATCGGGACTAATTATGTGAAGTATATATAGTTAAATACTTAATATATACTATATATATATAAGTTTAGGGTAGAAATTGAAAATATGTGAAATTTGAAGGGTATAAACGGACTATTTTCATATAAATAATAAAAACCTATTTTTACTTAAAACATAACACAATACTAGGCAGCTTCATGTGAGGGGTTTCATTTGCTTAATCGTTTTGACGAGTTTGCTGGGTTTACGAATTAAATTGTCCTCGCTCCTCAAACGTTTACTACATGACCTCTGAATTATGATGGCCCGAACGGTGTTATGTATACCTAAATGATAATAACAACATAACTCAATAGTAGGGAGCTTTGTGTGAGGAGTTATATACTTCTGAATTATGATGGCCCGAACGATATTATGTTGGCAGCATAATACAATAGTAGGGAGCTTCATGTGAGGAGTTATACTTCTGGATTACAATGGCTCGAACGGTGTTATGATATAACTAAATCTAGAAACCCTAAGTGTAATTACTTGAAAACCTAGAAACTAAGGACTTGACATACACACACCTACACTACCACCAGGATACGTGAGTCAGCCATCTAAACCACTATATCACTTGCCTTAGACCCAGGTGAGTTTCCATAGCCTCACTTTTAAATGCTTTACAAACCCTGTGAGGGGGATACATGTTTTAAACCGAATACAAGTCTTTTTCTTTGGTTGATGCACGAGTGTTACTTTCTGCCACCATTACATAACTAAAATTCATAAGCCATAATCACTTGCGAGTGAACGCGAGTATAATTGATAGATCTATTGGAGATTGACAACTCCTGTTGGTTTGCCCCAGCTGGGCCACCAATAAGTACTATACTTGAAACTCCTAAGGATTAACTTTGGCAAGTTATCCTTCTCGTCCCATCATGGTTTGGTCTACAGACCCTATGACCTAGACTGTTAACATGCTGTTTCATGAGCTTAGTGCAACATACCCTTCTCTTTCATAACTCTTTCTACTGGTTTTAAGCATGTTATCCTAGGTATATAAGCCCTTTAGGAACCCATGGCACGGAGAGGCACTGCACATGAGGACGTTCAAACTAGTTATCATTCACCTACTAATAACATGAACAAAACGTATCTTAGGGACCTCTCTTTTGGTAAAAGTGCAACTTTTACTGTATAACTCTGATAAAATAAATGAATGATAACTCCTTTTTCAAAAACGTCTCTTTTCGAGTCGTTTTCTATATCATGTCTTTGTTCCAAAATGTAATACCCTAAATTGGCATCAGAGCCTTGGTTATAGAGAACAAAAGGATTTTCCTAAAAACTATAACCAGTCTTTTCCAAAAAGGTCGTCCTCAGTGCTACAAGAATCCCCGAGTTGCCTTTAGGATAGATTCCCTAATGCCTCTAGGATAGATTCCCTAATGCCTTTAGGATAGATTCCCTATTACCTTTAAGATTGATTCCCTATTGCTTTCCCTAACTTGCCTTTAGGATATAGCTTAAGATAGAAGAATGCTAAGATACTTTTCTCGGGTATTACAGTTAGGCATGTCTTCCCTTAATCATCCTATCATCGTGTCAGAAACCGATGATAAGGATAATTCCTAGATAGTTATGAGTATGCTCTGGCTACTCCTAGTCATTCATTCTCTGATTCTAACTAACCAAAAGAATTAGCTCAGAATGTCTTAGTTGCCTTAGCTATAGAACCCTCCCCGAATGATCCCTATATGCAAACATATAATAACTATATGCAAGCATATGGTGGTGATATTCCTATAGTGCCTACTGTAACCCCTACTCCATCTATACCTCACTTTAAAACTCCAGATTGCTATGTTCTCGAAGTAATTTCTCCTCCCTACAAGAAATTACGTATTATACCACCTACACCTCCCACTAGGTATGAAATAGGAAATAGTTCTTATAAAACACCTATAGAAAGACAGGAGGAGAAAATTGAGGATATACTTAATCACCTAGATAAGTTGTCCTTAGGACGTATCGAGGAAGTAGAAAATAAGATTAGTGATCCAGGAAAAGGTAGGGTTATAATACAAAAAGACTGTGATAGGTTACAAACTGAACTTAGGAAAACCCGTAATCAAATTTCTAAGTTACAAATAAGGTAAGAAGGTTGTTCTGATGAAGTAGTCACAGCTCATGTTAAGCTTTCCTCACTAGAAATGATCATCGAGGATATTAAAAATAATCATAGGTCAGATATAAGAGATCTTTTAGAAGAAATTCAGGAACTTAAGAATAGTAAAGGGTCAAACTAGTAAGGTTATAGGCTTAGTTTTAAAAATATAACTTAGTTAGGTAAGTAGTTGTTAAGTTTTCACTCTATAACATATAGGAATAAAAGTTATAGTTTGTCTATACTAACACTCTGTTCCCGAGTTTTAATATGAAAGAGAAGAAGAGAAGAGACAAAATTGGACAGAAAAGAAGAGAAGAGTAATGTAATTTGTTTTTTTACAACGTGTTCCCGAGTTGAGAGAGAAAAGAAGAGAAAACCGATGATTATACAATTATACCCTTTGTTACATACAAAATTTATAGTTTATTCTTGGGCATTTAAGTCATTGTTTAATTAAAAAGTTACCAAATATACTTTCCTCCCAAATCATCCCACTTTTGGGAAGAAAGTTTTGGAGAGAAATATAACTTAATTTCCTCTGCTCTTCTACTCTCTTCTCTCCTAAAAAAACACTGGAACACAAATGTATTTCATTTTCTTCCCACTTCTTTTCTCTTCTTTCAAAATTAAAACTCGGGAACGCAGTGTAAGTCTTATTAGGTTAAGTATCTCATATTAGGAACTATTATAGGCTTACCCTAAGTATTAAGAACTCGAGGTTATAGAAAACTTAAAATTATACCTAGGAATACTAAAAACTTAAAACAATTAGAACCTTTAGGATTAGCATCACTATACCTTTAGGTGGGAGAAACAAACTTCCGGGAAATCCAGCAAATCTTATTAGGAACTTTGCCCTTTTAGTTTTAGGATTCCCAACCCTTGGTATCAGATGAAATTTATATCTTCCGTCATTACGCAAGATTCTATTAGTTAGAACTTGCAAGAATGTCTATGTCGAATTTTAATCCTCATTATATTTGACTACGACATTATTCTCATCTCATCTAATTCTAAAAACCGTCTATAGAATGGCACGTACGAGATCAACTACACCTACTACTCCCGCCATGGCTCAGGAAGCCATCCGGCAACTAGTTGCTGACAGTGTGACTGCGGCACTAGAAGCTAGGGATGCAAACATGGCTAGAAACCCCGAAGTTCCTGTAGTGAAGAAGAGTAACTACAAGGAATTTATGAGCTGTCAGCCTTTCAATTTCAAAGGGAAGGAAGGGGCCATAGGATTGATTCATTGGTTTGAGAGGTGTGAATCAGTGTTCTCTCATAGTAACTATACTGAGGATTTATTGAGTTAAGTTTGCTACCGGTACTCTTACCGAAGAAGCTTTCTCCTGGTGGAACTCGTATGCTCAGCCAATAGGAATTGAGGAGGCATACAAGATCATCTGGACTGAATTTAAGAAGCTTATGATTCAGAAGTATTGCCCTTGAACGGAAGTCAAGAAAATGGAAGATGAGTTTTATAACTTGACTATGAAGGGGAACGATGTCAAAACTTATATTAGGAGATTTCAGGAATTGGCAACTTTGTGTCCTACAATGGTGCCAACTACTGAAGAGAAGATAGAAGTTTTAATCGGAGGTTTACCCCGTACTATCGAAGGGAATGTTACTGCCTCAAAGCCTCAAACTTTAGAGGAAGTCATTAACATCACTTTGAGGTTAATGGATCAAGTAACAAAGTACAACAATGTGCCAGCACCCAATGATAATAAACGAAAGTTCCATGATGGGAGAGCTTTCGGCAATACTCGTAATACTATTAGTAATTACCGTACCAACCCTTATCCTCAGCCAAACCCAAGGCCAGAAGCTACAAGAGCTTATGCCGCTACTCCAAATGAGGGAAGTGGTTATGCTGAGAAAGCCCCTCTATGTAGGAAGTGTGCTTTGCACCACACAGGGCCTTGTTTCATCAAGTGTAACATATGCAACAAGGTGGGCCATCATTCAAAGGATTACAAGCCCAAAGGACCAACTACTGAGAGAATACCACCTCCAGTATCGGTAATTTGTCATGCTTGTGGAGAAAAAGGACACTATGCAAATAATTGTCAGATGAAAACTACTGATGGTGCCCAGGGAAGAGCCTACATGCCGAGGGATAAGAATGGCCAATAGGATCCAAGCGTAGTGACGGGTAAGTTTTTCTTAAACCATCATCTAGTTAAAGTACTATTTGATTCGGGAGCATATAGAAGTTTCGTATCTATACCTTTTGCCTCTAGACTTAGGATCAAACCCCTAGCCTTAGATAGTTTTACAACATAGAATTAGCCGACGGAAAACTAGTTAGTACTAATACCATCATCCAGGGTTGTACCCTAACCCTACTTAATCACCCTTTTGAGATTGATCTCATACCAATTCAACTCGGTAGTTTTGATGTTGTTGTGGGAATGGATTGTTTGTCCAAGAATCAAGCCAAGATTCTTTGTGACGAGAAAATCATCCATATTCCTACCAAAGGTGAAACTTTAATTATCCAAGGAAATCAAAGTAAAACCCGTCTTAACCTTATTTCATGTATCAAAATGGAACGATACATATCACGAGGTTGTCAAGTCTTGGTTATTCAAGTAACGGAGACTAAGCAAGATGAAAAACAACTGGGTGAGATCCCTATAATCATGGAATACCCAGAAGTTTTTCCTAAGGATTTACCTGGCTTACCTCATGTGCGTCAAATCGAATTTCAAATCGATTTGATTCTCGGAGCGGCACCTATAGCCTAAGCACCCTATAGGTTAGCCCCTTTAGAGATGAAGGAACTCTCTGAACAACTTTAGGAATTAGCGGATAGAGGTTTCATACGACCAAGTACGTCACCCTGGCGTGCTGCTGTTCTGTTTGTTAAGAAGAAAGATGGATCTTTTAGGATGTGTATCGATTATCATGGATTGAATAAACTTACTGTCAAGAATCGATACCCATTACCCAGGATTGATGACTTATTTGATCAACTTCAAGGTTCGAGCATTTATTCAAAAATTGACTTACGATCTGGTTATCATCAACTGAGAGTGAGGGAAGAGGATATCCCTAAGACCGCTTTCAGAACGAGATATGGGCACTATGAATTTCAAGTGATGCCATTTGGTTTGACAAACGCACCTGCGGTTTTCATGGATCTCATGAACCGAGTGTATAAACCATATTTTGAATAAGTTTGTTATAGTGTTCATAGATGATATCCTTATCTATTCTTGTAACGAGGAAGAGCACGCCCGACACTTGAGAATAATCCTGGAATTACTTAAGACAGAGAAGCTTTATGCAAAGTTCTCTAAATGCGAATTCTGGATTAGTGTTGGGCACTTTCTCAGACACTTGATAGATAAACAAGGACTTCATGTCGATCCTACAAAAATTATGGCTGTAAAAAATTGGCCGTATCTGACGAATCCTACCGAAATACGCCAATTCTTAGGACTAGCGGGCTATTATCGAAGGTTTATTGAGGGATTTTTAAAATTGCAAAACCTTTTACTAAGTTAACCCAGAAAATAGGACGTTTGACTAGGGAAAAGACCAAGAGACAGCTTTCTAACTTTTGAAGATAAAGTTGTGTGAAGCTCCGATCTTTGCATTACCAGAGGGAAATGACGATTTTGTTGTTTACTGTGATGCTTTGCGTCGAGGTCTTGGAGCTGTACTGATGCAAAGGAACTAGCTAATCGCCTATGCATCACTGATGCGTGGGGTTTGCACCACGCTTTACCTCTCAAGGGATCTTGAGAAGCTTACAACCCCCACCAGGCAGTGTACCTGATCGTTGTAGTATAGTATAGTGACAAGTGCCGGGGGATTGATCGTTCAGCTAGGAATAGTGTCGCTAGGATTAGAAAACCTAAATACTAGTTCTAAAGATGAGAGATGATTATTTTTGTATTTTTATATTTTTTATGAAAGCAAGTAAAAATCTCGGGTTTTAAGGATTTGGGCGGAATTAGTTGCTAGTCAACTAACCCAATACTAAAGATGCAATCAAAATAAAATACTAGAAATGAAAATAAAACTAAATTAAACTAAGGTTGTGAGCAATAAGTGGAGAAATTGTGTTTACTTAGATTTCACTACTCCCTAGATATCTTTTACACGTTAATTACTTGTTATAGTTGCGTGGATGACGGATTGTATTCCTTAATACCATTCATGGGGTGGCGTACTTAACTCCCCAATCCTATGAGTGCCTACTTCACTCCTATGTCGAGCCGGCTAAGAAGCTCCTAACATGGGATCAATAGAATTTACTCATGCATTAAATACAACCAATAAAACCTAGTACACATCGGTTCATGTTTCCTAAGACGTTCAAGCATGTTACCATTTGGAGATCTGCCAGTTTTCTTAAGCCTAACATTGAAATCATTCATCCAATACAACCATAAACAAGTAATCAACACATAATCAACATCTAGGTTTCATTAGATCTAAGCAAACACAAGATAAATCTAGCCTAGCATGGTGGAATCAAGATAAGCACAAGATATAGACAACCAACACATAGACATATTGATTGAATTAGAAGAACACTTATCTCATTTACACATGTAAGGGTTCAAGGGCTGAAAACCCTTGAAAAACCTGTAAAAATCGTATATGGTTCGGCCTTAGGGTTTCTCCAAACTTGTTCCTCTTTATGAATGAAAATTAGAAAACTATATATAAAAAATTGAGTCTGACGGCGTCAAGAACAAATGGGTGACGCAGTCATCTCGCCGCCAAAAGAATTCTCGGACTGCCTTGATCTACATCTGACGCCCTCACGTTATATATTTTTCCAGGCCGTCACGTATTTTACTCTTGACGCTCTTCCTTGTGACGCCTTCATTTCTGTACTGGGCCGTCATGAAAATTACTCTTGACGCCGTCACCTACTGTTCCCAGCTTGGGAAATTAAGTCTTTGGCGTTTTCTTCACTTTTATGCTCCAAGAACGTCCGAATTGCTTCCTTTTCCAGATTTCACTCCCAAAGTTCCTAAAATCACAAAAGGAACGATTTAGGGCAATATTTGATCAAGTAAATTCAATTCCGGGCTTAAATGACCCCCTAAAAGTTGTTCATTTTTCGCATCATCAATCACGACAACTCAAACCGCATGAGGAGAATTACACTACACATGATCTCGAATTAGGAGCAGTAGTGTTCGTCCTATGAATATGGAGACATTATCTGTATGGCACAAAATGCACGGTTTTCACCAATCCTAAAAGCCTACAACATATTCTTAATCAAAAGTAATTAAACATGAGACAACGGTGTTGGATAGAAGTGCTCACTAATTATGATTGTGAGATTCGTTACCATCCTGGAAAAGCTAACGTAGTAGCAGATGCTTTGAGCCGTAAGGAACGAATCAACCCACTTAGAGTTAGGTCGTTAGTTATGACTCTTCAATCGAATCTACCTTCTAAGATACTCAAAGCCCAAAACGAAGCCCTCAAAGAGGATAATCTAGAAGTTGAGAACTTATGAGGGATGGATAAGGCTTTTGAGATACATTCAGACGGAACTCGTTGTATTAAGAATCGGAGATGGTTACCACATTATCGTAACTTTAGGAATTTGATAATGCATGGGTCCCATAATTCTAAGTACTCCATCCATCCGGGTTTTGATAAGATGTATCAGGATCTGAAGAAACACTACTGGTGGCCTGACATGAAGGCATCCACTGCTAGATATGTGGGCAATTGTTTAACATGTTCTAGAGTAAAGGCAGAATCTCAAAAGCCATTCAGCTTATTGGTGCAGCCTGAAATTCCCATTTGGAAGTGAGAAAGGATTACAATGGATTTTATCAAGAAACTTCCTATAACATCCAACGGACATGATACTATTTGGGTTATAGTGGATCGGCTTACGAAATCAGCTCATTTCATCCCTTTGCGAGAAACGGATGATATGGAAACCCTTGCTAGGTTGTACCTAAAGGAAATATTTTCCCGTCATGGAGTGCCAATATCCATCATATCGGATTGTAATACCTCAAAATTTTAAACATACAAAATGCCCATAAGTTTAAAAATTTATATTAATATTTAAATAAAACCAAAGAAAACCCTAGAAATCTGGAATTTTGGCAACATGTGATCAAATAAATTATGAATGAATAAAAATTTTCATTTTATAAAAGTAAAAATATATTTCTTGCATAAAATTTTTTAAAGGGTCGAATACATATGTAAGTATATATATTTATAATTAATTTAAAGAGTTAAAATACAAATATAATTAGGAAACTTGTATTTTTACCTTATCACATAAACTTGCAGGCCAAGATATCCAAGATAATTATTTTATTCTATATATAATAAACTTTACACGTTTTATTTTATTTAAAATCCTTAAACCGACTTTAATAAGATCGAAACCCCAAGAAAACCCTCACACTCGACACAAAAATTCTGGAGGATCCCAAGCACTTTTCCTAAACTTTTTTTGAAGCTAAGAAGGCTAGAAAAATAGTGTTAAGGTTTGTGGTTGATCGAATCAAAGTTTGGAAGTTAATTGTGTCGATTATAGTTTAACCGAGAAGAAGAAATTGCTTTGCTCAATCCATTCGATCAAAACTCTTTCTGGTATTTTTCTAAGATCCTATATATCATATATAATCAGTATAAAACGTTATAATTGAACCATACATGAAAATATGATCATATGAATTTATATAATCTAAAAACCCTAAATCGAATTAAAATATGAAATCAGTTCATGCGATTTTTGTGAGTTTTACATATATTTTATTCTGGTCTCTTACAGGTTATATGACATTATAAAAATAAGTTTGGTAATTTTGGAAGCCTAGAAACTCAGTTTGGAATTTATTTTGTAATCGGGTTAATAAAAGAAAAGAAAATAAAGGAAAAGAAATCAAATTAGGCTAGGGTTAGGGTTTTGATATTTTCTTGGATGCCATTAATGAGTTTAAGGTTTAATTAATGATTATAATGAGTTTAAGGTTTAATTAATGATTATATAAAGTTAAGGACTGTTTAGTATAATTATGATATTAAGGGGGTGAATGTGTAATTTTGGATATTAAGGACTTAATGTGTAAATATGCTTATGATAAGGATTAAATTGTAATGTATTTAATTAAAAGGTTTAATTGGTAAGATTATTAAGATTTAAGGGTTGGAATTGTAAATATGAGAAACTTATGGATTTAAGTGAATAAAACATGAAACATAAGATATTTACATTTAAAACCTTACACTATATTATAATTACACCTTATGAAGACTTACTAATTTTGAAAACCTACTAAATATGGAAAGTTATTAAATATAGAAAGTTACTAAACTTGTAAAGTTACTAAAAATGGAAAGTCGAATAAGAGAAGTAATATAATTTAAGATAAAGTTATTAACAAATTAAATGATCCCTAAATCAGGTGGATACATTAAAGAAGAAGTGAACTTTTCCCTTCGCGAATTTTTCTTTTGATCTCATCGCTTTGCTAAGGTACATATATTCTGACCTTACTTTTAAGGTTTCCTTTGTGATATGAACTTTCCGATTTGAAACTCTCTGTTTTGAAAACTTTCTGATTTGGCCTTTGCTATGATAAACCTTGTTTTGAACTTTCTGCAATGTCAAATATTTTTGAACCCTTATTATGAACCTTTTATTACCTGACTTTCACTAGGCATGGGGGTTCCATGTCCATGTCAGATGCACCTGTGACATGACTCTAGGGCAGTAGAGTGATGTTCTGCCACGTCCCTTGGTTTGGCTGCATATATTTATCTGTTGGGAAGGGGCGTATGGATGTATCCTAGATCAGTTTCTGTTATCTGTTATCTATTATCTGTTATCTGGTGAATGTGGTTGTGTGTGCAATACACGTCCTTCACAAATTCTAGGAGCTAGCTACTCCATTATGTTGCCTTATATGTGTTTATGATATGATCTGTTTCTGAGCTCATGGTATTATTTTGGTTCTGATTCTGTTTATACAGGTGACTGTATGAATTCCTTACTTAACCTACACATTTTATTTCCGTACTATCCTTTATACCTAAATATATTTTCCCCAAAATATATCACTTGTATTTCAACATTTATATTTCATTTCATTTTATTATATATCTATTCACTGAGCTTTTTAAGCTCAGCGGCATTTCTTTTCACCGCGGCAGGTATTCAAGATAGCTTTTAGGATAGCTTTCTAGGATTGAGAGTAGAGCTGAGTTGAAGATTTTGATCATAGTCATTTAGAGTAAGTTATTTATATAAGACTTCCGCTTTTAATCTATTCTGTTTGTTCTGATGTAACACCATATTATTGTGACATCTTTACCCTTGTCAGGTCGGGGTGTTACACGGATCATGATTCTCATTTCACATCTGGATTTTGGAAGTCTATGCAAAGTGCCTTAGGTACTCAGATAGACATGAGTACGGCATATCATCCTCAGACTGACGGTCAAAGTGAAAGGACTATCCAAACACTTGAGGATATGCTTCGAGCATGTGTGATAGACTTTGGAAAAGGATGGGAGAGTCACTTACCATTAATAGAATTCTCGTATAATAATAGTTATCATGCTAGTATTAGGACAACACCGTTTGAAGCACTTTATGGACGTAAGTGCAGATCCCCTGTCTGCTGGGCCGAAGTTGAAGAAGTACAACTTACGGGACCAGAGATAATCCATGAGACTAATGAGAAAATAGTTGAAATCCGACAATGCTTACAAGCAGCAAGAGATCGGCAAAAGAATAATGCCGATATAAGACGTAAGCCTTAGAATTTCAAGTCAGAGATAGGGTTATGTTGAAAGTTTCACCTAGGAAAGGTGTCATTCATTTTGGAAAGCAAGGAAAGCAAAATCCGAGATGGTTATTGAGCGAATTGGTCCGGTGGCATACCGACTTGAATTACCGGATGAACTAAGTAACATACACGACACATTTCACGTCTCTAACCTTAAGAAATGTTTATCTGACGAATCACTCGTCATTCCTATGAAAGAGCTTCAGTTGGATGATAAGCTCAATTTCATAGAGGAACCAGTAGAAATCATGGACCGAGAGGTCAAAAATCTAAAACACCACCGGATTCCTATCGTTAAGGTACACTGGAACTCCAAAAGAGGACCAGAGTATACATGGGAATGAGAGGATCAAATCCGTGCTAAATACCCACACCTATTCATACCCTCACCTACTAACCCTAGCTAAATATCGGGACAAGATTTTCTTTTAAGATGGGAGACTGTAGTAACCCACTAACTTCCCCACTAAGCCTTCCCTAGGTTAGCTATGCCTCACTAACTCAACTTAGGCCCTCACTAAGCTTCCTCTAGGATTAGAAATGCCTATATCATTTTCTCGAGTAAAATTTTTTGCTTTATTCACTGGTACAAAAAGTTGTATTGGTCACGCCAAAAATGTGTGATGATATGCCTATAGTCACACATGTTTTTTTCGTTATGTGTCACTAAAAGTCCCGCCACCGTAGGTGGCATATGGTCACATTGTTGAGTTCGTGGCCTTTTCCATCGAAAAAGAGTGACCAAAACCCCGAATATGTGTGACAAATTAGGCACAAGTTTCGTTAGATTAGACATTATCAGTGACTATAAACAACTTATAGTCACATGAATGTTTTTTGAGAGTGACAATTGTTCGTCCTTTGGCCACATAAATATATAATATATGTGACATTTGAGATGATATATTCAAGTAAATGTGTATTTTGTGTGACTATTGATAATCCAATGGCCACATGGATATACAATAAATGCGACGTTTGTGATGATTTAGTCACACAATGGGTGTTATTTTTTTGGAGTTAGTCACATACAATTTAACACAAAGTGGCCAAAAGTGTGAATAAGTGTGACCATATGATGTTTAAAGTGAAGAAATGTGTATTTTGTGTGACTATTGATCATCCTATGGCCACATGAAGTTTATGTTTGCGTGGCCTTTTGTAATATTTAGTCACACAAAGCATGTTTGTTTTGGGTATTTAGTCACATACCATTAAGCAAACAGTGGCCAAAAGTGTTAATAAGTGTGACCATATGCTGTTTAAAGTGAAGAAATGTGTATTTTGTGTGACTATTGATCATCCAATGGCCACATGAATTTTATGTTTGTGTGGCCTTTTGTAATATTTAGTCACACAAAGCATGTTTGTTTTGGGTATTTAGTCACATACCATTAAGCAAACAGTGGCTAAAAGTGTTAATAAGTGTGACCATATGCTGTTTAAAGTGAAGAAATGTGTATTTTGTGTGACTATTGATCATCAAATGGCCACATGAATTTTATGTTTGTGTGGCCTTTTGTAATATTTAGTCATACAAAGCATGTTTGTTTTGGGTATTTAGTCACATATCATTAAGCAAACAGTGGCCAAAAGTGTTAATAAGTGTGACCATATGCTGTTTAAAGTGAAGAAATGTGTATTTTGTGTGACAATTGATCATCCAATGGCCACACGAAGTTTATGTTTGCGTGGCCTTTTGTAATATTTAGTCACACAATGAACTAAGCAAACAGTGACCAAAGTGTTAATAAGTGTGACTATATGCATCTTTTAGTCACATTTAAAAAATCAATATACATCAAAACAGTTCAAATATATATCAAAACAAATTCAAATACAATAAAATTGGAATGTATATAACTGAACCAAATATAAAATTGGACATCCTTTTATACACCAAGAGTCCTAGTCGGTTTACAATAGTTTCCTAAGTATCTATAATCTTCTCCATAAGCAACTAGCAACTTCGAGCGGTCTTAATCTCTGAGCAGTACCAACTTTCACTAGCAGTCGTAACTTTTGTACTAGTACTAGTAACTTTTGTACTAGCAGTAGTAATTACTTTTGCACATCTTCTTTGAAGTTCATGAGCAGAACTAAATCCATCTAAGCAATATTAACACAAACATGATCAGCAGTAATTCAAACAACATCATGAAGACTTTTAATCCAAAACAATGAACTTAATAATAAAATTTGCAGTTAAACTTACAAGTTTTTCTCCCACTGATCTAATCTCATCATCTGGATATAAAAGCCTTGAAAACGTAGGCTGCTGCATATCAACAATAACCACATTAGGATTAGATCAGAACTAGAACATGTCAAAGCTCACAACATAACAGAACTAGATGAGCATACTGGAATAAAGTTCTTGATTAGATGCTAGAAAACCTTCCTTTGTAAAAAGTATGTGGTTATATATATTGTTGACGGGTGCATCTATTTCTTGACATTTGACAGACACACTATTGCCTTGTCTTTTGTCAGGTGCATCTAGTTTGTTAGGCGCCAATAGTTCAAATATCTGCTGTTTTTGTGGTTTTGAGTCGCTTGATTCGCCACTGATTCAACTATCTGCTTTGGTGGTTTTGAGTCGCTTGACTCGCCACTGATTCAACTATCTGCTTTGGTGGTTTTGAGTCGCTTGATGCGCCACTGGTTCATCTATCTGCTTTGGTGGTTTTGAGTCGCTTGATGCGCCACTGGTTCAACTATCTGCGCAAACACGATAAGAATAAAACGCATATCAGATCTTGTAACTTTGTCCCAACCACCCAATTAAAAATAAGGTATAGATTAAACTCTTGGAATGGTTTAAAAAGGTATAAGTAACTTTGTCCTAACCACCCAATTAAAAATGGAAAAGATAAGATGAAAAAATCAAATAGACCAACGCGACTACTTGATTAGAAACAGCTATATTTTTTGATAATCAGATCTTGGTCTATTTCCGATTTTAGGCTTTCTTACAATCGATTCTGCATCTTTTATTTGTAACTTTTATTCAACCTTCCAAAGTTATATACATTTCAGAATATTTTTTTCAAACTAGAAAAAAGTAAAGATTCCAAGGTAGCATTTGCTTTTTGGCCAGTTTGGTTATGGTCAATCTAGTTTTTAAATCAGTCCCCGCATAATGGGTGCTTAAAAACATCTAAAAGATGAATTCAAGGATAAAAAACCATTTCAGATGTGAATGCACTTTCAAAAATAATAAAAGATAATACCACATAAAAATGGCGGGCTGGGTAACATGTCATGAAAGACATTTCGAGTTGTTTTGCAACCTGATGATGTATTAATAAATTAAGGACTAAGATATGCACCAGATAAAGATGCCTGAATTCATCAGAAGTGTGTAATCAGGTATTCACAAAAAATCTTGTCATTATAAGATAGCAAGGCGGTATACGAACCTTGAGATTGTTTCAAAGCTTCATTGACAGCATCATCATATCAACGCGGTTTAATATCTGCACACATTACATATAGGTTTAGTGAAATCAAAATCAAGGAGCTTGAACCACGTAGCTCAATAACCAGGTAAAAGCAAAGTACCAATCAAGAACAGGGCAAAGTTGGAGTGTTCCTCGCCAGTAATTAGGATCAACCAAACCGGTGAGCTGAATACCGAGCCGGAATGGACCGACAGACATAGTGAGCTGAATACCGAGCCGGACTGGACCGCCAAACATGTCATTGGATCGGGCCTTAGCGGTGGTCTTGGTGCGAGTGTGGTGTTGGTGCGAGCGGTGGGGTTGGTGAGGAGAGTGTTGAGGAGATAGAAGAAGACCAGATCTAGATTTTGTGGATATTAATTGGGAACGAGTATTGAAAAACATGGGCGGGTCAATGAAATATTTGGGTGGAGGGCAATTTAAATTTGGGGAAAATTTTAAGCGGGTTGGGGGAAAAGTTAAAATTTGGGATGAATTCAAGGAAAATTTCAAATGTAAAACAAATTCAAGCTCAAGAGTCAAGCCTATCAAATGAAGTGGTAATTATTTAATAAGTTGAGCTCAACCTTATAAAAGTTTGACTCGAGTTATTGTTGAGTTTTCGAGCTTGTAAATGATATAGCATATGTTATATATATATATATATATATATTGTATGTAAGCGTACTAAGTGTAAATAGTTAATTATAAATGTATCGAGCATGGTTGTCAGGATCCCGATCCTGATCTTAATCTTATGATTTTACGATACTGCAAAGCAAAAATGATCCGAATCTTATGTATAATAGGATCTTTGAAAGCTTAAGATCGCATAGGAACCCGATCCTGACCATAGGATCTTAGGATCTAATCCGATCCGATCTTACTTTTCTCGAACTAGCAAACTAAAAAACTACAAATTTATGAATTGTGTTTTGTATAATTGAAAAAACAACATGTTATAATCTTCTTATACATTTCATAACCATAATTTAGGACAACATTTCAATGAAACATTTATATAATTTTGTGTTTATGTATATAATAATTTATAAATTTGTATAATATTACAAAAGATACTTAAAAAATCCATTATGGTAGGATCTTAAGATCCCGATCCGATCTTACGATCTCGATCTTGCAAAGACAAAATCGTTCCTAATTAGGATATGATCCCGATCTTGAAAACCTTGGTATCGAGATTTTCGAGCCGAAGGTGAACCGAATTCGATTATTAGATTATATTTCAATTTTAATTTGTGTAAGACACACACCTTTACAAATAAACCGAGCTTTTCGAATGATCAAGCTCAAACCGAGTTCAAACTTTCTCGATCCCTGATAACATGATCGATCGGGAGGTCCTTGCATACTTGCTTCTTATTAGTTTCTGTGACAAACGGTAGACACCTACCAAGCCGGTGTAACCCATGCATGACCGCCTTTAATAACTTCAAATACAATTCATATAACATTCAATTCACACTATATATAACTACTATAGACCTACCAAGCCGGTGCAACCCATGCATGACCGGTGATAATGGCTAATTCATATGGGTCATGGGTCATATGCATTGTTGTCACTGGTCACATTCAATAATGGGTATTTGACATCTATCATAGGGGTCATATGCATTAGGTTATCACTGGTCACATCCATGAGTGTTGATGAGTGTTGATTATTGGGTAATTAACATGGGTAACGGGTCATGTGCATTAATATTGGGTTGTAGTGGCATGTCACATATGTTATCGACCAATACATTATTGGTGATCGACAATGGGTAATTAACATGGGTCATGAGTCATGTGCATTGGATTTCGTTAAATAAGACAAATACTATACAACATTTTATACTTTTTGTATTTTTTTATATTTTAATCCGTTTGTAACGTTTTTCTTCCCTTTTAACCGTTTTCAATTGATTTTGATTGATGTTGCTAGTTTTCGACTGACGTTGACAATTTTCGACAGATTTCGACAGATTTAGACCGTTTTAGTCCGACTACGATCGATTGCGACCCTTTTTGACCGATTTCATCCATGTTGAATGTTTTCGGCAATTTTCGCTTGTTTTCATATGTTCTAAGCTTTTATGAATGTTTTCCTCTATATTAAAACGCTATGAAACGTTTATTATGTTTTCGTACATTTTTGTACCATTTTTTCATTTCCATACGTCCTTCTCCTTTTTATTCGGGTGATTCGGGTTGAAAATATTTGGCTAACTCGGGTACGGGGTCGGCCCGATTGACTCAAATAAGGATTAATGGCCGTCAATTTTTGATCTTCTGTTATACATACAGTTAATTATTTGCACACTCAAAAAAGTTATTTGCACACTCAATGTACAAGCGGTTGAAGCAGTGTGTTTAATACTGTACAAGTATTTAATGCACAGATGGAGTGTCCCAATCAATTTATAAAGTGTGCAAATCAATTCCCTTTCACATAAACCCTAATTTAACACACTCTAAAAAATCATAACAAATCCCAAATCAAAATCAAACTAACTCATGTCGTTTTATCTTTTTGAAGATAACTGCAAATGTGCCAGGCCAGCAATGGTGGTAACATCTTGGACACCATCCAACCCTGCTTGATGTTTCATTTGCTGCTAAAATCGATGGGTAAGTTATCAGATACGTTTAGTTTAAAGATTATTAAGTTTAATGTTTAATATACTATGTTTTTTTTTTTGATTTTTGAAACCGGGTACGAAGAAATGTGAACAATTTGATTGGTATGATCCAGAGGAGGAATGTGATTGGTACAAGAAGCATTTGTTTGAGATGTATAGCAAACTGAATCCCAGACAAAGGCCGTGAGGTTCAAATTGAAGTTAATCGTCAAAGAAGGACTGAAGAATTGGAGGCAAAGTTGAGAAATGCCTTAAAGAAAGTCAGTTTTTGGAAGTCAACACTTTGTGTTTTTGCAGTTGTGGTTTCTTTGGTACTTGCACTGAAGTAGTATAATGTTTATGGCTAGATTATGTGGTTTGTAGTGGCTCATGTACCCCATCTTTATGGTGAATGGTTAAGTGTTTGCTTGTAAATTTAACTGATCTTGATCTTTTGGCTACTCGATATCTTTTGGCAGTAATTACCCAAAATGGCACAATTTGACTATCCTGTTTGACCTTATGCAAATGAATGTACAGGCACAAAACTACCAAAAATTACCCAAAGTGACAATCATGATTAGCTATTAGTTATCTTTTGATAGTAATTACCCGGAATTACCCAAATTCACTTGGAGACTCTTTGACTTTTGCAAATGACAATCAAGTTGGACAATCTTTGTTTGACTTTTAACAAAGCATCATAATATAGTAATCGATAACTTGATTAACAAAGAAACATAACATAAGTTTTCTTTGAACACAAAAACATTAAACTTCAAAGAAACATAACATAAGTTTTCTTCGAGTCACGGTCAAACTTTTATTCCCTCGGGTTAAAACCCGATCCCAAATCATTGTTGGAAATATTGAGTTTGGAAGTTTATTATTCATAAAGCATGAGATACAAGTTGTTATTGGTAAGTCAAGAATTGGTAAAAGGAAAGTGGAGACAGCCAATTCCTTATCTTTAGGAACAGTTTTCAAATGTCTTCAATTCACAATATGATTTAGGTGCCTTTGGTCGATCCCTTTTCCCGCCAAAAGTCTTGGGAACCCTTCATATACCTCTCCAGCCTATTGTATATATACCAAATAACACACACAAACACATATTCACTTTTAAAGAAAACTTCAACAATGGCAGCAAATGGTAACTTTCAAAATGATGCAGAAGAGTACGAGTGGGTATTAAACAACAGTTTGCTATGGGACGCAGTGTTTAATCATTTCGGGTATGATCCCATTTACGAATATGGGACGTATAGGCAGGTAGATACGTGGATGAGGTCAATAATTTTGAAATGGCTGCATAGACAAGACTTTTACTGGGATGAGCGTAGGGGACTGAATGATGTGGAGGTGGAGGAAGAAGATGAAGAGGATGAGGAAGATCAACAGGATGCGCAGCAAAATGTGGTGGAGCAGCAAAATGAAGAGGATGCGCAGCAAAATGTGGTGGAGGAGCAAAATGAAGAGGATCAACAGTAAAATGTGATGGAGCATCAAAATGTGGTGGAGCATCAAAACCAAGGGGGTCAACAAGATGGGTTTGCATTTGCAGACCTGTTAAATCTGGAAAATAGGATTACTGATCTTGAAATTAAGTTTCAATATCTCCTGGAAAGGAAAAGGATGCAACGCAGGGAGTAGTTTTTAATGATGATGTTTTTATGTTTCTAGTATCTTTAGTATTTAGGTAGGATAATTAATTATGTTTATGTTTGCAGCTTTTATGAATGGTTGTATCTTTGAAAAAATATCAATGAAAATTTTGAGACCTTGTATGGTTGCTTCTGATGTCAAACTGTCAAAGGTGTGTTTGGTTTCTTGGATAAAAGCAGTATGTCAAATTGTTAAAATTCAGAAATAATTTGTTAATGTTGCTAGTTATAAATAGTATTGCTAAGTGTAATTGATGATGTGATTATTGTGTATTTGGGTAATGAGTTAGGTTTTGTGTTTTTGGGACTAATATTTTGCAGGATAAGCTGAAAAAAGTGCTGGAGTCCTGAAAAATAAGCAGTTTCGAGTGGAAACTGACTTAGTGTTGCTAGGCATATTTTAGTGCTGCTAAGCCTAACTTAGTCCGGCTAAGGGTTGTTCTGCTATTTTTGAGAGTGCAGGGTACTGTTTTAGAAATATGAACGATTAAGGGTTTGTACACTTCAGTCATTCACAGTTTCACACAAATGTTTTTATCCGACCAAAACTCTATCAAACATAAAACCACTGCTTGATTTTATCAATTAATTGCAATTCCCAGCAAAACCCTACACAAATTTTCAAATTTCACAATGTCGACTATGTCTTTTTCCAACAAGCATAACATGATTGCATTCTTGCAAAAGCCCACCAAGGAGAATGAAGAGTTCACTGAAGTTGTTGATTTTCTCAATGCTACTCATATTAGGTATGCATTAACAGTTAACCCTACTGTATATGTTTCCAACATCAAACAGTTTTGGGCTACTGCAAAGGTCAAAACTATTGATGAGGAAGTACAGATTCATGCCCGTGCGGATGGGCAGAAGATTATTGTTACAGAGGCATCTGTTAGAGAAGTTCTTCATCTAGGAGATGTTAATGGAATTGAGAATCTTCCAGACTCCACAATTTTTGAAAACCTTCAAGAGATGGGGTATGTAAGAAAAAATGATTCTTTGAAATTTAATAAAGGTGGCTTTCCCCCACAGTGGAAATTTATAATTCACACTTTGTTACAGTGTCTTAGCCCAAAGACTACTGGTTGGAATGAGTTTAGTAGTAACATGGCTTCTGCCCTTATATGTTTGGCAAAAAATAAAGAAAAATTCAATTTTTCAAAATTAATTTTTGATCATGTTGTTAAAGCCTTGGATAATTCTTCAAACCAACATTACTTATATCCAAGATTTCTGCAACTTCTTATGGACAAACAGTTTATAAATAAGAAAGTTTACGACAAGGTTTATCCTGTTCACTCTCATATTAAAAAGGTCTTTTCTAACATGAAGAGAAAAGGTAAGGACTTTCCTGTCATAGGTAAACCATTGTTTCAAGCAATGTTGGAACTAGGTCAACATAAGAAGGGTGAAGGTTCAAGAACTTATAATGAATCAAGTTCCAATAGAACTGATTCAGGTGAAGGAAATCGCAGGTGCCAAGAAACCAAAGGGGACAATGCAAGTGATGAGGATAAAAGTGGTGAGGAAGAGATGGAACTTGTTAAAGAATTGATGGTTAAATATACCAAACTTAAAGAAGAGGTTCTTGGCCTAAAACAAATCACAGATACTCAGGGGGATGTAATTATAGGTTTGAAGCTGAGGGTTCAGCAATTAGGAGGTCAGAAGGGGTCAAGAACCAGGTCATTCAAAAGACTAAAAAAAGTGGGCACAAGACAAAGGATTAGTTCATCTGAAAGCATAAGTTTGGGGGAGGATGATCCCAAACAGGGGAGGAATGAAACCAAGGATTCAGGGGAAGCTATGGAAAATTTTGATAGTGCTGCTGCTAGTGATGACATTGGTGTAGATATGGATGTGGATTCTGCTGAGAATGATGATGAGTATATGGTTGCTGATAATCAAGGTAATGAGGTTGTTACGGAAGCAGCAATCAAAGGCATGGGAGATTCTACTGCTGGTGCAAGTGCAGAAATTGCCAAGGAGGATACTACTGCTGAGGAAAATGTTCCTATTGCTAGTGATGATGAGGAAACTTTAGCCGAAGCAATGATTCTATTGAAGACACGATTTAAAGAAGCAGTGCCACAATCACGACTACCAACAGAACAATCACAACCACCACCACAACAACCAAGAGTACCTGTCAAAGGTGTGGTGATTAGAGAACCAACTCAACAAATCAAGAAGAGTGTACAAGAGCCAAGTTATAAGAGCAAAGGCAAAGGTATTATGGTTGAAGAGCCTAAGCATGATCCTTTAAAGGATCTTGACATAGATGGAGCTGCTGCAAGAAAATTGGCTGCTTTGTTTGCAGAGGAGAATCAGATGGTACTTGAACAAAGAAGGAAACACGCTGAATCTGAGGCCAAAACAAAAGCACTCTTGGATTCTTGGGATGAAGAAAGGATTAAAGGTGATGCTGATATTGCACTGATGAAACAAATAAAAGAAGAAATGCAAGAGTACACTCAAGAACAAAAAGATGAATGGAAGAGGAATTATGAAGCTGAGAGGAAGAAATTTTATCTCAATCAAAGAAAGAAGAAAAGTGCTTAGGCGTCCAACAGTTAAGCAAAAGAGGAAGTACTATGAGTACTATCTAAACAATATGAAGGGTTGGAAGCTTGTTCAATTAAAGCGATACTCAGATGATGAGATCTTCAAAATGTATGGAAGAGCCAAAAACTCAATGTGACTATTTTGAATGTATTGGTCACATATAATACCCTTTTAATGTGGCTATAAACATCATTTAGATACACATTTCTGATATGGTGTGACTATTGTAAAGCCTATAGTTACAATGTGACTATTTATTTTTTTATTTTTTTTTTATGTTTTTTTGTAAAGCCTATAGTCACATGATCATGATTCAATTAAGTGTGACTATACACATTAGGATTTGGCAAGCAAACACACACTAAACTTTAGACACACATACTAACTTACGTGACCATATGTATCGAATTTTTGTTGCACTTAATCATGTTTCTATGGTTTAGTGTGACCATATATGACATTTGGTCACACTCGTCAACTGTGTGACATATATTTGTCACTATTAAATACATATCGTGACTAACGCTTCAAACTTACTTTTTTGTTGTCACACATTTCAGATGCTATGTGGCTAAATATTCAGCAAAGAATAGCAGCCACGTTTAAATAATGTGTGACAAACTTGACTGTATAATTTAGCCACATACACAATTACCTCATGTGACCATATATCTATTTTGGTCACACTTTTAAATTGTGTGACATATATTTATCACATATGTATATCTATAGTGTGACTAATGTTTCGAGCTCATTTGTATCTGTCACACGTCTCGAATTAAAAGTGACTAAATAATCCAAAATTTTTTTTCCAGATACCTCTAGTCACATAAATATTCAAATGTGTGACAATAGAATTCCGAAATGGTCACACAAGTCGGATCAAGTGTGGCTGTTCATTTTATTCTGGTACATTTAGTCACGTATAAATGTTACAGTGTGACATTTCAAAATCGACCATGCGTGACCAATAGCACTTTTTGTACTAGTGATTACATATCTATTACCTATATGACTCTTAGACATATTCACATATCCACCTATCCACAACACCACTATGTTTACCTTATGTAAACATCCAGGTATATCAAGTATAGGTTATAAACACTAAAACACTAAGTAATTTATCACTCTAGGATACTATATCTATTAGAAACCCTAACAAAATCCTAATTGTACCCTATGTGTTTACAGTTATCTTTAAAACCCTAATTGCTTATCTGAACTAGTTTGAAAGTGTTCAAGGCTTAGGTATAAGTTACTATAATAACTTTAGGTATCTTACACTCCCTAGACCATAGTAAAACTCCCTAGAACTGAGGTACAAGACCCTAAAGCTCCTCTACCAAGCACCCTAGTAGCTTAAGCACCTCAAGCTAACACCCGAACACCACCCAAGCTAGCACACAAGGTGGCGGATCACCTCCTTGTCACCACCTTATGACGTGGCCCAAAAACCACCTTACACCCTCCCCTACAGCCCCCTAGCTACCCATAGCCTCTCCTTGTCACCCGTTAGGTCCTCCATGTTACCCCCTAGTTGCCATGAATCAGCCCCCCCTCCTTGCCACCTTTCCTCCCTTTTCTTGCTCGACAATCCAAACGCACCCAATAAATACCCACCAAACCATACCATTTCACTTCACCCCTCTCCTCTCTTCTCTATCACTTATATTCTGTAGTACTAAGTCCCTAGAACCCATAGGAGTCGAGTACAATAGCCCTAGAACCTTGTCAAAGTTAAAACCTAGTCGAACAAACCCTAGATCCCACGTTAAGCCTTCCCCGACCTTGGTAAGCCTAATATTTGATCCTAATAGTCTTAGTACTGACCTAGGATAGATATAGGAAGCCTTAGAACCCTTACATGAGCCTTGATCATTTTCATTTTTAAGTTTCCATTTAGAAACCCTAATTTTAGAAAAATATGTGTTTATATACTAAATTGCCTTAACATGTGCTATAATCTGAATTAGATGACTTTAATAAGCATATATTAGTTAAACATAAGCTAGGAAACTTTGTTGTTTCATAAAAATATAGTTTACATGAAATTAGGACTAGTTTTGCAATAGTTTTCATGCATAGGGGTATATATGGTAACTTTCTAAAAATACTGAGTCTAAGGAATATTTTTGACATAACTTAGAAGCATAAAGTATAGGGACCTTTTTTGCAAAGTTCTTGAACCCTAGGATAGAAAGTAAAACAAGTTAGAAACTTATAAGGACTAGTTTTGTAAATATTATAAAGTTAAGGCTATAAATGGTAAATATAGAAAGTTAGCATAGTTTAGGGACTATTTCTGCCATTTCTCTAAAATATATATCTATAGGAACTAATTATGTGAAGTATAGATAGTTAAATACTTAATATATACTATATATATAAGTTTAGGGTAGAAATTGTAAATATGTGAAACTTGAAGGGTATAAACGGACTATTTTCATATAAATAATAAAAACCTATTTTTACTTAAAACATAACACAATACTAGGAAGCTTCATGTGACGGGTTTCATTTGGGTAATCGTTTTGACGAGTTTGCTGGGTTTACGAATTAAATTGCCCTCGCTCCTCAAACGTTTACTACATGACCTCTGAATTATGATGGCCCGAATGGTGTTATGCATACCTAAATGATAATAAAAACATAACTCAATAGTAGGGAGCTTTGTGTGAGGAGTTATATACTTCTGATTTATGATGGCCAGAACGGTATTATGTGGCAGCAAAATACAATAGTAGGGAGCTTCATGTGAGGAGCTATACTTCTGGATTACAATGGCCCGAACGGTGTTATGATATAACTAAATCTAGAAACCCTAAGTGTAATTACTTGAAAACCTAGAAACTAAGGACTTGACATACACACACCTACACTACCCCCAGGATACGTGAGTCAGCCATCTAAACCTCTATATCACTTGCCTTAGACCCAGGTGTTGAGCTATTAGACCTTGATAAATCTTCTTGAGCACTCTAAAATCGTTAGTTATGTCACTGTAATCAATAACACACTAATAGACAATCTGTCACAACTCGTAAATTCTGGTCTTTTCCTGAACTTTCACATTTACTATTCATCGGTTACTATTCATTGATCACTATTCATCATTTTACTATTCATCATTTTTGAGGTTAGTTTGATATTCTGAGAAGCATTTTAAAATTTTACTATTGATAAAACTGTCACAACTCACCATTTCACGTCATTTACCATTTCAGGTCATTTTCCCAAACTTCGACTTTTTACTATTCATAAATCACTATTCATCAAAACACTATTCATCGTTTTACTATTCATCGTTTTCGAGGTCAGTTTGATGTTCTGAGAAACTTTTTGGAAATTTACTATTCACTGAACACTATTCATTTCCGGAAAAGTTTTCATCATTCACTTGCATTACTCATTTCATCGTAAATTTAGTTTACGGGTATTCAAATTCGCGTAACCGGATTGGTTTAGGTGCGAATTCATTTCATTAGTGTTAAGTACACTGCATACGGACTGGGGATAGTCTGCATATCATCATAACAACATTTTCATGTTATACCACTCTCAGGATTTTCAAATTTCTATATTCAGTACATTTAACGTTTTTACGTATACGTAATTATAATAAACGTTAACACCCGTTTTATACACGACGAATATATCTAAATATTCCCACAATGGTCCCGACATATTTTTATATCCATTTTAACATCATAAAAGTTATAACATTCAGTTACCCAGTATTTTGGAAATTTATTTTATTTATAACGTACGCGTATGAATATAACGACGGTTTTCGTTAAAACTAAACAATAATCACCCGATCACTCAGTAAATGTACCTAACATATTTTTAATATGTTTTTATCATTATTATAACTTTTATTTCATCCCGGTTAACTTCGTGAACGTTTATTGCTATTAAACCCGGTACCCGATTTTAACGAATAACGCGTAATAACACTTAACGCTACACTATATTTTCTAAGTGATCAAAACCGTTTTGGCTACTCCTTTTCACACCCAAAAACCGGCCCATGAGACACCCCTTAACCTCAAGCATTGATTTCTTAATATAAAACTATAAACCTCTAATAACCTAACTTTACTAAATTCCTAAAATCATAATACATGCTTTTCAACAAAGATCAAAAGTTCATTTTCTTCTTCCTCCTCTTGAAACCCACGACCATAAATCAATCTCCATGATCAAGTGATCATTTTCCATGAAGTAAAACACAAAAGTTGTTCATTTTACAAGTCTAATCAAGAATCAAGCAACAAAAACACAAGAACATCAAGCATAATCATCCAATAATCATCTCATTTTGTCAAGTAAGTTTTCATCTTTATTTTTTCATGGATCATCCTATTTTTACATGTATTACATAAGAATCATGCTAAAAACCATGTACAATGAGCTATACCACCCTTTATTTTGGCTAAAAAGAAACATACAAACCCTAACTTTTTTAGTTATGAATCCCCTTGCTCTAATAACTTGGTTAGGAGTCCATGGCACCCTAAGAAGGTGTATGGTAAGATTAGATTAGTCATGTGGTGATTATAAGAGGATTGGTGATGGTAGAAATTGGTTTTTAACCTTGGAAACATGATTTGGAACTCATTTTAGACATGCTGTCCCATTTTGTAAAAACCTGGAAAATCAGTAAACACCAAGGAAACTTTGGCAAAATTTTTAGAAAATACTTTCAAAAACGAATCCGTAGGCGAAAGAACGGATTAAAAAGAGTCTATAACGAAGGAGTTATGATTTTTGCAAGATTGTAGACGAAAAGTATTTTTCTGAAAATGTATGCTGTTGGACGTTTTTCATTGGACAAAAAGAGACTTTAGACGTAACCCGGAGGAGCCGAGCTTTCCAAAATATATTACTACATACTAAGACGTAACCGTGGATATAAAGAACAAGTAAAACGGACAAGTAACGACAAAGATATACTCGTTTGAATATCGGCTAAAACCATTTTATAATTGACAGCTTTTATTAAATTTGGCGCAAAAACTACGAAGTACATTTTCAAGCTAGAAGTAATATCAAGTACCGAGCTTTATAACTAACGTAGTATTAGTTATTATGAGTATGTTTTCATCATTTCAAGGATTACAACCCGAGTATTTCAACACTAACATGGAAACTTACGTTATATATATATAAGTATATATATATTATAACTAGCTATTTATATTTTCTAATAGCAATATTTTCCAAATTCTTGGATTATATATTTTTGACAACACAAGTGTTTTTCCAAAGAGTAGAGTGGTATAGAAACATGAGCATGGACATTCATAACATCATTTCATGATCTAAAGTAGATCGTTCATCATTCATATTAGGTTGCGGCTAGTGTGCGCGCCTTGTTTTTCAGCTCATTACATGTTCATGGTACCATCATATCAGGTGAGTCATAGCCCCACTTTTACTGGTTTAATTACTTTACAAACTCTTTGGGGGAGATACATGCTTAAATACTCGTGTTATACTTTTATACGATTTCAAATCCCATGGGGGAGAATACATTGCAGCAACTATTTTTGTACAATGCCAAAGTATAAAGTTTCTTACATTGCTTAAGTAGTCTTATTACCACGTCACGACAAGTCCCCTTTATTTCATGGACCGTTAATTTCAAGTACTAAGCGAGAGTGAGTGAATAGATCTATTGAGGGTGACTCCTCCATTCGTGTTTGGGTTGCTCCAACGGAATTACGAATGCATTTCATTTCTAAATTACGAGTGTCTGGTAAACACTCACTTGGGGCACGATTTAGTACGTCTAGCTTCGGGGCCATGAGCTTAAGAGACAATGTGGGTTTCATTATTGAAATCTTAGTACTTTACTTTATACTTGGGCTATTGTACATACAAAATTACTGAGAAATTCCTGATACTTTGCATCAAGTCTTATTACTGAAATACGATGCTTTTGCATCAAGTCTTATTACTGAAATACGATACTTTTGCATCAAGTCTTATTACTGAAATACGATGCCTTTGCATCAAGTCTTATTACTGAAATACGATGCTTTTGCATCAAGTCTTATTACTGAAATACGATACTTTTGCATCAAGTCTTATTACTGAAATACGATACTTTTGCATCAAGTCTTATTACTGAAATACGATGCTTTTGCATCAGCCTTATTACTGAATTACAATGCTTTTGTATCAAACATATTACATTTGGCAGTGGGTTGTAAACACACAGGTTACAAGTCTCTTATGGCGGGACCTGTAACTGAGTGGATTTACGATGCCTTTGCTGGGGAATCTTCATTTCAATGCATTACATTCTTTTTCACAAGACTCTATGAACTCACCAACCATTGTGTTGACACTTTAGCATGTATTTTCAGGTATTAACTAATGGCACGCTACAGGAGGTTTTGGCAGGGCATGGCATGGTCATAGAAGACTCTGATTATTCATTTGGGGACCGTTTTTAACTATTTTAATGGCCTACTTCCGCATTACTTTTAACGATGTAAATTCAACATTTTGATTTAACTATTTTATTATAAATGATTCAAGTGCAAACCATTTTTGAACTAGTGTTGTGATATCAATTGAGTTACACCCCAGCTACATGTATGCTTCCGCTGAACCCGATTTTGGGGGTGTGACAGATTGGTATCAGAGCTTTGGCTATAGCGAACTAAGTGTTTTTAAAACCTAGACTATAGCTACTTTCAAGAAAACTTAACCCTATGACCGTCACATGCCTGCCTGCCAAGCTGAAGCCTCGTTTGTGGTTAGTTGCTGACATAGGTGATGAGATTTGTGTCTCATTATCTGATATATTATATTCATTTATTATAGTTGATTACTATAATTGTTTTTCATATAAGCATGTTCACGTATCATATATGTCACCGCATTATGTTTTTCCTTGCATAGTTTCATCATTTGACCTCGAGTTTGGTCACCTGCCTTAGTCTTTTTGAACATCTTGGTATTTGTGAAGGACATAGTATTAGTATAACTGAGCTGAGTATTTCAAAATTCATGGAACCTCGGTGGAATATAGACTAGTCACCTATATTCAACCCGGGATAGTGGGACATAGGCTGACTACCTATATCCGACTCAGAAATGAATTTTGCAACACTGAGAATGGTTATAATAAAATTCTGTCTGGATTGAATCCTTTACTCATTTTCCAAATGTTTCATGCATGTGTGTGTATACCCTCATTGTCAGAACATTCATACTTTTCATCACCTTTTCACCAATATGTTTTCAGAGACCAACATAAACTGAACTTCGGGACGAAGTTCCTTTTAGAGGGGAAGACTGTCACAACTCACCATTTCACGTCATTTACCATTTCAGGTCATTTTCCCAAACTTCGACTTTTTACTATTCATAAATCACTATTCATCAAAACACTATTCATCGTTTTACTATTCATCGTTTTCGAGGTCAGTTTGATGTTCTGAGAAACTTTTTGGAAATTTACTATTCACTGAACACTATTCATTTCCGGAAAAGTTTTCATCATTCACTTGCATTACTCATTTCATCGTAAATTTAGTTTACGGGTATTCAAATTCGCGTAACCGGATTGGTTTAGGTGCGAATTCATTTCATTAGTGTTAAGTACACTGCATACGGACTGGGGATAGTCTGCATATCATCATAACAGCATTTTCATGTTATACCACTCTCAGGATTTTCAAATTTCTATATTCAGTACATTTAACGTTTTTACGTATACGTAATTATAATAAACGTTAACACCCGTTTTATACACGACGAATATATCTAAATATTCCCACAATGGTCCCGACATATTTTTATATCCATTTTAACATCATAAAAGTTATAACATTCAGTTACCCAGTATTTTGGAAATTTATTTTATTTATAACGTACGCGTATGAATATAACGACGGTTTTCGTTAAAACTAAACAATAATCACCCGATCACTCAGTAAATGTACCTAACATATTTTTAATATGTTTTTATCATTATTATAACTTTTATTTCATCCCGGTTAACTTCGTGAACGTTTATTGCTATTAAACCCGGTACCCGATTTTAACGAATAACGCGTAATAACACTTAACGCTACACTATATTTTCTAAGTGATCAAAACCGTTTTGGCTACTCCTTTTCACACCCAAAAACCGGCCCATGAGACACCCCTTAACCTCAAGCATTGATTTCTTAATATAAAACTATAAACCTCTAATAACCTAACTTTACTAAATTCCTAAAATCATAATACATGCTTTTCAACAAAGATCAAAAGTTCATTTTCTTCTTCCTCCTCTTGAAACCCACGACCATAAATCAATCTCCATGATCAAGTGATCATTTTCCATGAAGTAAAACACAAAAGTTGTTCATTTTACAAGTCTAATCAAGAATCAAGCAACAAAAACACAAGAACATCAAGCATAATCATCCAATAATCATCTCATTTTGTCAAGTAAGTTTTCATCTTTATTTTTTCATGGATCATCCTATTTTTACATGTATTACATAAGAATCATGCTAAAAACCATGTACAATGAGCTATACCACCCTTTATTTTGGCTAAAAAGAAACATACAAACCCTAACTTTTTTAGTTATGAATCCCCTTGCTCTAATAACTTGGTTAGGAGTCCATGGCACCCTAAGAAGGTGTATGGTAAGATTAGATTAGTCATGTGGTGATTATAAGAGGATTGGTGATGGTAGAAATTGGTTTTTAACCTTGGAAACATGATTTGGAACTCATTTTAGACATGCTGTCCCATTTTGTAAAAACCTGGAAAATCAGTAAACACCAAGGAAACTTTGGCAAAATTTTTAGAAAATACTTTCAAAAACGAATCCGTAGGCGAAAGAACGGATTAAAAAGAGTCTATAACGAAGGAGTTATGATTTTTGCAAGATTGTAGACGAAAAGTATTTTTCTGAAAATGTATGCTGTTGGACGTTTTTCATTGGACAAAAAGAGACTTTAGACGTAACCCGGAGGAGCCGAGCTTTCCAAAATATATTACTACATACTAAGACGTAACCGTGGATATAAAGAACAAGTAAAACGGACAAGTAACGACAAAGATATACTCGTTTGAATATCGGCTAAAACCATTTTATAATTGACAGCTTTTATTAAATTTGGCGCAAAAACTACGAAGTACATTTTCAAGCTAGAAGTAATATCAAGTACCGAGCTTTATAACTAACGTAGTATTAGTTATTATGAGTATGTTTTCATCATTTCAAGGATTACAACCCGAGTATTTCAACACTAACATGGAAACTTACGTTATATATATATAAGTATATATATATTATAACTAGCTATTTATATTTTCTAATAGCAATATTTTCCAAATTCTTGGATTATATATTTTTGACAACACAAGTGTTTTTCCAAAGAGTAGAGTGGTATAGAAACATGAGCATGGACATTCATAACATCATTTCATGATCTAAAGTAGATCGTTCATCATTCATATTAGGTTGCGGCTAGTGTGCGCGCCTTGTTTTTCAGCTCATTACATGTTCATGGTACCATCATATCAGGTGAGTCATAGCCCCACTTTTACTGGTTTAATTACTTTACAAACTCTTTGGGGGAGATACATGCTTAAATACTCGTGTTATACTTTTATACGATTTCAAATCCCATGGGGGAGAATACATTGCAGCAACTATTTTTGTACAATGCCAAAGTATAAAGTTTCTTACATTGCTTAAGTAGTCTTATTACCACGTCACGACAAGTCCCCTTTATTTCATGGACCGTTAATTTCAAGTACTAAGCGAGAGTGAGTGAATAGATCTATTGAGGGTGACTCCTCCATTCGTGTTTGGGTTGCTCCAACGGAATTACGAATGCATTTCATTTCTAAATTACGAGTGTCTGGTAAACACTCACTTGGGGCACGATTTAGTACGTCTAGCTTCGGGGCCATGAGCTTAAGAGACAATGTGGGTTTCATTATTGAAATCTTAGTACTTTACTTTATACTTGGGCTATTGTACATACAAAATTACTGAGAAATTCCTGATACTTTGCATCAAGTCTTATTACTGAAATACGATGCTTTTGCATCAAGTCTTATTACTGAAATACGATACTTTTGCATCAAGTCTTATTACTGAAATACGATGCCTTTGCATCAAGTCTTATTACTGAAATACGATGCTTTTGCATCAAGTCTTATTACTGAAATACGATACTTTTGCATCAAGTCTTATTACTGAAATACGATACTTTTGCATCAAGTCTTATTACTGAAATACGATGCTTTTGCATCAGCCTTATTACTGAATTACAATGCTTTTGTATCAAACATATTACATTTGGCAGTGGGTTGTAAACACACAGGTTACAAGTCTCTTATGGCGGGACCTGTAACTGAGTGGATTTACGATGCCTTTGCTGGGGAATCTTCATTTCAATGCATTACATTCTTTTTCACAAGACTCTATGAACTCACCAACCATTGTGTTGACACTTTAGCATGTATTTTCAGGTATTAACTAATGGCACGCTACAGGAGGTTTTGGCAGGGCATGGCATGGTCATAGAAGACTCTGATTATTCATTTGGGGACCGTTTTTAACTATTTTAATGGCCTACTTCCGCATTACTTTTAACGATGTAAATTCAACATTTTGATTTAACTATTTTATTATAAATGATTCAAGTGCAAACCATTTTTGAACTAGTGTTGTGATATCAATTGAGTTACACCCCAGCTACATGTATGCTTCCGCTGAACCCGATTTTGGGGGTGTGACAGATTGGTATCAGAGCTTTGGCTATAGCGAACTAAGTGTTTTTAAAACCTAGACTATAGCTACTTTCAAGAAAACTTAACCCTATGACCGTCACATGCCTGCCTGCCAAGCTGAAGCCTCGTTTGTGGTTAGTTGCTGACATAGGTGATGAGATTTGTGTCTCATTATCTGATATATTATATTCATTTATTATAGTTGATTACTATAATTGTTTTTCATATAAGCATGTTCACGTATCATATATGTCACCGCATTATGTTTTTCCTTGCATAGTTTCATCATTTGACCTCGAGTTTGGTCACCTGCCTTAGTCTTTTTGAACATCTTGGTATTTGTGAAGGACATAGTATTAGTATAACTGAGCTGAGTATTTCAAAATTCATGGAACCTCGGTGGAATATAGACTAGTCACCTATATTCAACCCGGGATAGTGGGACATAGGCTGACTACCTATATCCGACTCAGAAATGAATTTTGCAACACTGAGAATGGTTATAATAAAATTCTGTCTGGATTGAATCCTTTACTCATTTTCCAAATGTTTCATGCATGTGTGTGTATACCCTCATTGTCAGAACATTCATACTTTTCATCACCTTTTCACCAATATGTTTTCAGAGACCAACATAAACTGAACTTCGGGACGAAGTTCCTTTTAGAGGGGAAGACTGTCACAACTCACCATAATCTAAGTAGATCGTATCATTCGTTCATTATAGGTCGCGGTTAGTGACCGAGCCTCATTTCCATCATAACCACTTTTGTCTTCGTAACTATCGTACCAGGTGAGTCATAGCCCCTATTCTTTTAAATTGTTTTGTTAACGTTTTGGGGGAGAATACATACTCGTTTTTACATAAATTACCACTTGACTCTTTGAACTCATTTGACCTTATAACTTGTTTTGAACTCTTGAACTCGACTTGAACTTTTGAACTTAATGTACCGTATGTACTATGACCTAAAGTCTCACCTTATTGGTGGAGCGTTCTTAACCCTAAAGTCTCACCTTATTGGTGGAGCGTGCTAAGTCTCCTTTGTTCGGAGCAACACTATAAAGTCTCTCCTGTTCAGAGCATCCTTAATAATTCTCGCCATGGTGGAGTGACTAATAATTCTTCGCCAAGTCGGCGGAGTGACTAATAATTCTTTGCCTAGGTGGCGGAGTGACTTCAAGTCTCCCTTGTTCGGAGCGGCCTTGACTTATGTTGTACTATGTGCCCTTATTGTAAACTATATTGACCACGTGTACTTGACTACTAAACATGCAACTATTTGGCAGTGGGTTGTAAACACACAGGTTACAAGTCTCTTATGGCGGGACTTGTAACTGAGTGGATTTACGATGCCTTTGCTGTGTGATCATTTTTCTATATACTTTACTTGTTAAACAAACTCTATGAACTCACCAACCTCGTGTTGACACTTTAGCATGTATTTTCAGGTTTTAACCAATGGCACGCTACTGGAGGTTTTGGCAGGGCATGGCATGGTCATAGAAGACTCTGATTATTTATATGGGGACCGTTTTAAACTATTTTAAGGGCCTACTTCCGCACTACTTTTAACAATATAAATTCAACATTTTTGATTAAACTATTTTATTCAAAATGATTGAAGTGAAAACCATTTTTGAACTTGTGTTGTAATATCAATTGAGTTACACCCCAGCTGCATGTATGCTTCCGCTGGACCCGATCTTGGGGGTGTGACAGATTGGTATCAGAGCTTTGGCTATAGCGAACTAAGTGTTTTTAAAACCTAGACTATAGCTACTTTTACGAAAAACTTAACCCTATGACCGTCACGTGCATGCCTGCCAAGCTGAAGCCTCACTTGTGGTTTGTTGCTGACTTAGGTGATGAGATTTGTGTCTCATTATCTGGTACATTATGTTCATCTATTCTAGTTGATTTCTATCATTGTCTTTCATATAAGCATGTTCACGTATCATATATATCACCGCGTTATGTTTTTCCTTGCATAGTTTCATCATTTGACCTCGAGTTTGGTCACCTGCCTTAGTCTTTCTGAACGTCTTGGTATTTGTGAAGGACATAGTCTTAGTATAACTGAGCTGAGTATTTCAAAATTCATGGAACCTCGGTGGAATATAGACTAGTCACCTATATTCAACCCGGGATAGTAGGACATAGGCTGACTACCTATATCCGACTCAGAAATGAATTTTGCAACACTGAGAATGGTTATAATAAAATTCTGTCTGGATTGAATCTTCTACTCAATGTCCAAATGTTTCATTTATGTGTGTGCATACCCGCGTTGTCAGAACGCTTATACTTTTCATCACTTCGTCAACCGCCGCCTGGAAGCACGTCAACTGGTCATTTCATCTCATGAATCTTCACCTTTATAACACTTCAGAGACCAACGTTAACTGAACTTCGGGACGAAGTTCCCGTAAGGGGTAGAGACTGTCACAACTCGTAAATTCTGGTCTTTTCCTGAACTTTCACATTTACTATTCATCGGTTACTATTCATTGATCACTATTCATCATTTTACTATTCATCATTTTTGAGGTTAGTTTGATATTCTGAGAAGCGTTTTAAAATTTTACTATTGATAAAATACTATTCACCTCCGGAGAAAATTTGTCATTTATGCGTGAGTTGCGTCATTTTTGTAAACGTACGATTATCTACCTAATAAACGTTATCTTATGAGCTATTATTTTAAATAATTAATCCGACAATCCCAACTATGGTCCTAACACATTTTTATACTCATAATAATAGTATAAAAATTATATTATTAATTTACCCGGTGTTTTCAAATCAATTGCTACATTTTACGGTCGGAGCTTATTACTCCGTCGGTTTACGATATTTCAACCCGATAATTATTTTGACACCCGATTCTCATCAGGAATAATATTTTACAACTTTTACAACTTCGTCGTATTTTATTTCACCTCTTTAACATTTATTTTTAGCAAACTCGGTACCCGGTATCACCTAAAACACTAAAAATACAACAATATCTATCAAATTCTTACAAGATTTCCACATTTTCTTCACCCCTCCATACCTTGCCGTCCCCCCCCCCCCCCCCTAGCCTTGGCCTCCAAGGGTCATTAATATTACTTGTACTTGACCATGTAATCACCAAAATGCCATTCAAGAACTAGATATTTGTAACAAACACAAGACTTTAACACATACACTTTTACATAGATCAAAAAGCAACTTTCTCTCCTTTTTCCTCTCCTAACTCACGGCACAAGGAAGAAACACAAGCAAGATCCATCAACTTTCCAAGATCAAGTCATAATCAAGCTCCATTTACTTTCCTAATTAAGGTTTCTCTTCAAATCACCTCAAACATTCAAGTAAGTTTCAAGAACATTTTTGATCTTTTCATACTTTCATTTTTCTAGTTTCATGATGTTTATTCAAGATCTTTATGCATATGTTAGTTTATACCACTCTATTTATACTTTTTATAACTATTGAACCCTAGATACTAAATATAAGTGGATCCTTGGTAGATTAGCAAGATTTATGATGTTTAGGAACCCATGACATCCTAAGAAGGTGTATGGTAGGATATGGGATGATTTAAAGTTGTTTGGATGGTTTTTGGACAAGTTAGTAACTAGGAAAACCCATTTTTAACCTATATATATAGCTACTGTCACATTTTGCAAAACGTGGAAAGATCAGGGGCTTCTGGGTAATTTTGGACCAAATATTTAGAAAATACTTTCCAATACGGAACTATGGCCGAAAACGGGGATAAAAACGAATTTATAACGAAGGAGATACGCTAAAAACGAGTTTAACGACGAAAACTATATTTTCCGGAAATGCTTGCTGATGAACAGTACTCACGGACAAATTTGAGCATAAAACTTGATCTAGCCATCCCGACTTATCAATAATAGGTTAGTATGTTGTCCTACGATTCCGGGGATGTAAAGAACGTAGAAAACGAGCTTAAAACGACCAAGATATACACTTTTGAAACTAGGCGAACTATATATATATTTGACAACTTCTAATAGCACATATTCTCTTAAGTTATGGAAACACTATAATTCAACGCCAACACTTATTTTCAAACTACGAGTGGTATAGGCTTCATGTGCATGTACATTCATCGCATCCCCTCATAATCTAAGTAGATCGTATCATTCGTTCATTATAGGTCGCGGTTAGTGACTGAGCCTCATTTCCATCATAACCACTTTTGTCTTTGTAACTATCGTACCAGGTGAGTCATAGCCCATATTCTTTTAAATTGTTTTGTTAACGTTTTGGGGGAGAATACATGCTCGTTTTTACATAAATTACCACTTGACTCTTTGAACTCATTTGACCTTATAACTTGTTTTGAACTCTTGAACTCGACTTGAACTTTTGAACTTAATGTACCGTATGTACTATGACCTAAAGTCTCACCTTATTGGTGGAGCGTTCTTAACCCTAAAGTCTCACCTTATTGGTGGAGCGTGCTAAGTCTCCTTTGTTCGGAGCAACACTATAAAGTCTCTCCTGTTCAGAGCATCCTTAATAATTCTCGCCATGGTGGAGTGACTAATAATTCTTCGCCAAGTCGGCGGAGTGACTAATAATTCTTTGCCTAGGTGGCGGAGTGACTTCAAGTCTCCCTTGTTCGGAGCGGCCTTGACTTATGTTGTACTATGTGCCCTTATTGTAAACTATATTGACCACGTGTACTTGACTACTAAACATGCAACTATTTGGCAGTGGGTTGTAAACACACAGGTTACAAGTCTCTTATGGCGGGACTTGTAACTGAGTGGATTTACGATGCCTTTGCTGTGTGATCATTTTTCTATATACTTTACTTGTTAAACAAACTCTATGAACTCACCAACCTCGTGTTGACACTTTAGCATGTATTTTCAGGTTTTAACCAATGGCACGCTACTGGAGGTTTTGGCAGGGCATGGCATGGTCATAGAAGACTCTGATTATTTATATGGGGACCGTTTTAAACTATTTTAAGGGCCTACTTCCGCACTACTTTTAACAATATAAATTCAACATTTTTGATTAAACTATTTTATTCAAAATGATTGAAGTGAAAACCATTTTTGAACTTGTGTGGTAATATCAATTGAGTTACACCCCAGCTGCATGTATGCTTCCGCTGGACCCGATCTTGGGGGTGTGACAGATTGGTATCAGAGCTTTGGCTATAGCGAACTAAGTGTTTTTAAAACCTAGACTATAGCTACTTTTACGAAAAACTTAACCCTATGACCGTCACGTGCATGCCTGCCAAGCTGAAGCCTCACTTGTGGTTTGTTGCTGACTTAGGTGATGAGATTTGTGTCTCATTATCTGGTACATTATGTTCATCTATTCTAGTTGATTTCTATCATTGTCTTTCATATAAGCATGTTCACGTATCATATATATCACCGCGTTATGTTTTTCCTTGCATAGTTTCATCATTTGACCTCGAGTTTGGTCACCTGCCTTAGTCTTTCTGAACGTCTTGGTATTTGTGAAGGACATAGTCTTAGTATAACTGAGCTGAGTATTTCAAAATTCATGGAACCTCGGTGGAATATAGACTAGTCACCTATATTCAACCCGGGATAGTAGGACATAGGCTGACTACCTATATCCGACTCAGAAATGAATTTTGCAACACTGAGAATGGTTATAATAAAATTCTGTCTGGATTGAATCTTCTACTCAATGTCCAAATGTTTCATTTATGTGTGTGCATACCCGCGTTGTCAGAACGCTTATACTTTTCATCACTTCGTCAACCGCCGCCTGGAAGCACGTCAACTGGTCATTTCATCTCATGAATCTTCACCTTTATAACACTTCAGAGACCAACGTTAACTGAACTTCGGGACGAAGTTCCCGTAAGGGGTAGAGACTGTCACAACTCGTAAATTCTGGTCTTTTCCTGAACTTTCACATTTACTATTCATCGGTTACTATTCATTGATCACTATTCATCATTTTACTATTCATCATTTTTGAGGTTAGTTTGATATTCTGAGAAGCGTTTTAAAATTTTACTATTGATAAAACACTATTCACCTCCGGAGAAAATTTGTCATTTATGCGTGAGTTGCGTCATTTTTGTAAACGTACGATTATCTACCTAATAAACGTTATCTTATGAGCTATTATTTTAAATAATTAATCCGACAATCCCAACTATGGTCCTAACACATTTTTATACTCATAATAATAATATAAAAATTATATTATTAATTTACCCGGTGTTTTCAAATCAATTGCTACATTTTACGGTCGGAGCTTATTACTCCGTCGGTTTGCGATATTTCAACCCGATAATTATTTTGACACCCGATTCTCATCAGGAATAATATTTTACAACTTTTACAACTTCGTCGTATTTTATTTCACCTCTTTAACATTTATTTTTAGCAAACTCGGTACCCGGTATCACCTAAAACACTAAAAATACAACAATATCTATCAAATTCTTTCAAGATTTCCACATTTTCTTCACCCCTCCATACCTTGCCGTCCCCCCCCCCCCCCCTAGCCTTGGCCTCCAAGGGTCATTAATATTACTTGTACTTGACCATGTAATCACCAAAATGCCATTCAAGAACTAGATATTTGTAACAAACACAAGACTTTAACACATACACTTTTACATAGATCAAAAAGCAACTTTCTCTCCTTTTTCCTCTCCTAACTCACGGCACAAGGAAGAAACACAAGCAAGATCCATCAACTTTCCAAGATCAAGTCATAATCAAGCTCCATTTACTTTCCTAATTAAGGTTTCTCTTCAAATCACCTCAAACATTCAAGTAAGCTTCAAGAACATTTTTGATCTTTTCATACTTTCATTTTTCTAGTTTCATGATGTTTATTCAAGATCTTTATGCATATGTTAGTTTATACCACTCTATTTATACTTTTTATAACTATTGAACCCTAGATACTAAATATAAGTGGATCCTTGGTAGATTAGCAAGATTTATGATGTTTAGGAACCCATGACATCCTAAGAAGGTGTATGGTAGGATATGGGATGATTTAAAGTTGTTTGGATGGTTTTTGGACAAGTTAGTAACTAGGAAAACCCATTTTTAACCTATATATATAGCTACTGTCACATTTTGTAAAACGTGGAAAGATCAGGGGCTTCTGGGTAATTTTGGACCAAATATTTAGAAAATACTTTCCAATACGGAACTATAGCCGAAAACGGGGATAAAAACGAGTTTATAACGAAGGAGATACACTAAAAACGAGTTTAACGACGAAAACTATATTTTCCGGAAATGCTTGCTGATGAACAGTACTCATGGACAAATTTGAGCATAAAACTTGATCTAGCCATCCCGACATATCAATAATAGGTTAGTATGTTGTCCTACGATTCCGGGGATGTAAAGAACGTAGAAAACGAGCTTAAAACGACCAAGATATACACTTTTGAAACTAGGCGAACTATATATATATTTGACAACTTCTAATAGCACATATTCTCTTAAGTTATGGAAACACTATAATTCAACGCCAACACTTATTTTCAAACTACGAGTGGTATAGGCTTCATGTGCATGTACATTCATCGCATCCCCTCATAATCTAAGTAGATCGTATCATTCGTTCATTATAGGTCGCGGTTAGTGACCGAGCCTCATTTCCATCATAACCACTTTTGTCTTCGTAACTATCGTACCAGGTGAGTCATAGCCCCTATTCTTTTAAATTGTTTTGTTAACGTTTTGGGGGAGAATACATACTCGTTTTTACATAAATTACCACTTGACTCTTTGAACTCATTTGACCTTATAACTTGTTTTGAACTCTTGAACTCGACTTGAACTTTTGAACTTAATGTACCATATGTACTATGACCTAAAGTCTCACCTTATTGGTGGAGCGTTCTTAACCCTAAAGTCTCACCTTATTGGTGGAGCGTGCTAAGTCTCCTTTGTTCGGAGCAACACTATAAAGTCTCTCCTGTTCAGAGCATCCTTAATAATTCTCGCCATGGTGGAGTGACTAATAATTCTTCGCCAAGTCGGCGGAGTGACTAATAATTCTTTGCCTAGGTGGCGGAGTGACTTCAAGTCTCCCTTGTTCGGAGCGGCCTTGACTTATGTTGTACTATGTGCCCTTATTGTAAACTATATTGACCACGTGTACTTGACTACTAAACATGCAACTATTTGGCAGTGGGTTGTAAACACACAGGTTACAAGTCTCTTATGGCGGGACTTGTAACTGAGTGGATTTACGATGCCTTTGCTGTGTGATCATTTTTCTATATACTTTACTTGTTAAACAAACTCTATGAACTCACCAACCTCGTGTTGACACTTTAGCATGTATTTTCAGGTTTTAACCAATGGCACGCTACTGGAGGTTTTGGCAGGGCATGGCATGGTCATAGAAGACTCTGATTATTTATATGGGGACCGTTTTAAACTATTTTAAGGGCCTACTTCCGCACTACTTTTAACAATATAAATTCAACATTTTTGATTAAACTATTTTATTCAAAATGATTGAAGTGAAAACCATTTTTGAACTTGTGTTGTAATATCAATTGAGTTACACCCCAGCTGCATGTATGCTTCCGCTGGACCCGATCTTGGGGGTGTGACACAATCTCTGCAACTTGTATTTTTAAAGCGGAAACAAAACACAAGAGTGATACTAAGAACTCTTGATCCTCTATGGATCTTTTAATTATAATAAGAGTGTTTTCTCAAAACGTTATTCAATACATAAGCGTGTGTTCCTTTTATACACAAGGAACCCTAAACCGTTTCCCAAGAAACGTATATTCTAAAACTTCTAAAAGATATGCATTATCACTTCCTAAATAAACTCATGCATATCCAAACTATAATACATAAAATACGGAAATACTATATCCGCAGAAACTAATAATGCTGAAACTAGTCTTCAGCAGATACACTGCTTTAGCAGGAACCAACTCTTCAGCAGTAACCTTCAGCAGAAACAGTCAGCAGAATTCTTACTTAACAGAATTCCCAACAATCCTCCCCTAATCTTGAATTTGACCTGGTTAAGTTCAAGATTCTTGATAGATCTTCAGAATAACATACCAAGAGGATTGTAATAAGATAGCACCAGCAAAGAATCATCTTCAGCAGAATCTCTATGATCAGCAAAAACTTGAAAGCTCCATTCTTTGCAGCAACAAATGACTAAATGTACATCAAAACAAATTAGTTTCATACTATTCTCATCACTTCCAGGTGTGTTAATTCCTGTGAGAGGTGAATCATTGAAAATAATGGATTTGATGTCTCTTTACCAATAGCCATCACTACTGGAGTAGCCAAGTGTTCTAAGGTACACTGATAACCACATGATTTTTAGCAAATCATCAGCTATAAACGGATTTCAGATGTCTTTACCTGTAGCCGTTTGCTCAGGACTAGCCAATTATTTTGATGAAAATCATCTTGGTTAATTGATTACCAAATATGGTTTTCCACTGCCTTTACCACAAGCCATATAAATGTGGGCTAGCCAATTATTCAGAATCCATAAAGGAAAAATCCATGGTCAATTGACAACCATTTCAACTACTCAACAATGAAGCATGGGTGAGTTGAAAACCCTATGGTTTTGAGCAAACCATTACAGCTATCAACAGATTTGATCTGTCTTTACCAAAGCTGTACCCTTTGGACTAGCCAACTTTATGATGGAATAGTCAACATCAGGTAAGTTGATAACCAAACCTGCATAGATACAATACTTGTACAACAAAATGTTAGTTAGTTTTTGTTTTTTTTTTATTTTTATTTTTTTTAATTCTATTTTTATTTTATTTTATTTTATTTTATTTTTTAATAATAAGAAAATAAAAACAAATATACAACATGATATCCCTAATCAGATGCTGCTCTTGAAGTCTTAATCCTTTGTTTGAAGACCTTCACCAAAGATTCTACAAACAACCTTGCATTCCCAACTGGATCAGGAGGAATCTCCAACTTTTGTTGTAGCATTTTCTCCATCAGAGACACTTTCAGAGGATATCTTTTGGTAAGATCCATAATAAGCCTTAGACCAGTTGTAGTTTCCAAAACATGAACATAAGGCATAGGATAGAACTTCCAACTCTGAACTTTCCATCTCTGATTGTTCTTCCATATATCATAGCTTGCACCAGTGGGAGTAGAAGAATCAAACAACACTTTTAGATCACCCAACAAATACAATCCAGACCCTTCAGGAGTATGAGTTGCATAATACTTAAGAACCAACTCATATAGAGTGACCAAATCCTGGTGATCCACAAGATGTAGAATCTGTTGAAGAAATGTAAAGGATATGAAAGTTTTATCCAATCTGTAAATGGTATTAACTTGACCATTTTTACTTAACTCCCAGTCAACCAAAACATCTCTAGTTCCCTCAGACCAATCATCAGGGGATCCTTCTCTTATGAAGGAAGCAACAGAAGCATTCACATTGATAAGGCTTTGTTTGGAATGGGAAGTTCTAACTTTAGCCATTCTCTTGCCTCTTCTTCCAGGAACATAAATAGCATCATGAACTTCTGTTTCAGCAGATTCACCTTCTGCAGCATTAGTTTCCACTAATGGATTATCCAATTGTTCATCAGTAGAATCCTGAGAAGATTCAAGTGCAGCAGAGGCATATTGTTCATCCATAGCCTTCCTTATTTGTTTGTTTCTAGCAGCTTGAATTTCAACTTCTCTTACCTTCAGCTCATGAAATCTTGCAAGTTCAGCTTTTTGTTTAGCTTTTTGTTCCTCATCTAACCTCCTAGCAGTCTCTTCACCCAATCTTTCCTGTTCCAATTGTCTTCTAGTTCTCTTTCTAGATGGAGGCTCTGATGTCATCACTTTTGCTTTACCTTTATCCACATAAGATGAAGCAGCAACATTTGATACATCAGCAGAAGTATCAGGTAAAGATACCTTTTCAGCAGCAATAGGAATATTAACAGATGAAACAGCATCAGTATTGAGGAGAGGAATATTCTTAGAGGCACCCATTCTAGCTTTGTCATTTCGAGCCTTGATTCTGTTATAAATCTCAATCAGTTTGTCAAATGGAAGTCCCCACACTTTTTTCTTAGACGAAGTAGTATTAAATAATGAGCTGCTTTGACTTTTCGCATATGTTCTCATATAATCCCTCTGCTGTGCTTGAGTCATAGGTTTATCTCTTTTAGCTTTAGCTTTTAACTCATCTGCTACCTTCTTCCTCAACTTCAGCACTTTCACTATTTCAGAAGCCCAGTCTTGCTCTTCTACCCTTTTACCAATAATATCTGCTGCTACATCAGGATTATCAAGCATTTGTTTTCCAATCTGCTGCCAATCTGACTCATCAAATTCTTGAACAGCTGCATCCAATTCTCTTTGTCTTTCAATGGGTAATGTAGAAACATATCTTTGAGTGACTGCATCCAATTCTGCATCAAACTTGACTTGTTGTTCCTCAGCCATATTAACACTCTTCTTATAATCTTCCCATTCTTGGAATAGTTTTTCTTGTCCAGCTCTGTCTTCAGCTGTAACAAGCTCATCCAAATCAACATCTGTTCCTTCAGCAATATCATCATAAGGAACATTCAAATCTTCTATAGGTTCATCATGTACTTCTTGAACCTCTCTATCAGGTGAGACTTGTTGATGCTCAGATGAATGATGAACAGGGGAATTCAAATACTCTTTCCCTGCTACAAAGTATGCTTCTCCTGATGTATTCCCTTTATCAGCAGATTTGTCAGCAGCCCCCCCCCCCCACTTAGTGATTGTTTCTCCTGAAGGATATCTACAGCTTCAGTCATGAGCACATCATCATCACCACTAGACACTTTTGAAGTTTCAGCAGCTTTCCTTGCCAAATACTGTCTTGTACTTCTTCTTCTGCTGACTAGTATCTTTGGTTTAGATTAAGGTACTTCAGCAACTTTAGGAGGAACAACATGAGATTGTCTAGCAACTTCAGCTAGAATCTCAAGAGAATCCAAATTTGCCTCCTTTGCAACTTCAGTAGAATCCAATCCACCCTTACTTTGCTTTTGCTGACTCAGCTGTGCTTCCAAATCTTGAACCTTGCTTTTCAAACTTTTAATTTCATTACCAAGAGTAGTCTTGGTCTCAGCAAGCTCTTTTTGGAGATCTTCAGTCATTTTCATGTACCTGCTAAGGGAATCATATACAAAAGTGAGAGTAATAGGGTCCTCTGCTCTACCAGATGATTGCTTAGTGGTAAGTGGAGCTTCATTGAACCCAGCAGGAGAAACAGACTCATGTACAACATTAGGAAAGCCTTCATTAATTGGCTCTCCCATAGGGCTGGGTGAAGGTAGTCTAGTAAACTCAAGTTCAAAAGGCTGAAAGTTATCTGCAAACTCATGAATTTGCTCAGCTGGAGCATCCTGAGCTGGTGAAATGGTAAGACTAGGTGACTCAAGTACAGGGGTAGGTGGTGGTAAGTCAGTAGAATCAGGTAATGGTTCAGCAGTTGTAGCTAGCTCTTTCTCCATTACCACTGAAGGATTACCATCAGCAGCAACACCAGAAAATGATGGATTACCATCATCAGCAGCATTAGGAGCATGAACATTATCAGCATCATCACCCTCAACTACATTATCATTGCCATGTGGCAACATAGCTTCTAACATAGGGTGATGTTCCCCAGTATAATTTGTTTTCATTGAGGCAAACAAGTTAGAACCAAGACTTTTAATAGGCACATGGGTTCTATCTTCAGTGGTTATGTCTAAAATTATTTGTAAGAATCTAGGGTACATTAAAAACTTATGCTGTTGTTTATCTATATTTTCTAGCATATTATCAAAAATAAACTTAGAAAAGTTATAAGTTTGACCCTTAGAAAGACAAACAATACCACAACCCAATTGCAGAGAGAATTGGTTCCATCCACCACACTTGTTACTCATACATTGCAGCAGCAAATGTGCCACTTGGATGTATCAGTACTTTGATATCCAGCTTCCCTTAGCCCAGCAAGAATCTCTGCAGTGTTGGAATGATACACACCATTCTCATCATCCAACTGAAGCTTTGTCCTAATCAATCCTTCTGTCACCACATACTCTACACCATCAATCTCAGCCACAATCTCTGTGTCAGATCTCTTAGTAGCAGATGCCCAAAATTGCTTCACCAATGATTCACACACCAAATTGGGACTATGTGTCAGAGCATAATGAATATTCGACCTTTGTAGAAACTCCACCATTAAATCAAATTCTTCATGTCCCTTTGCCTTTTTCAGAATAGCATACTTGTTATGATCGCCTCTCAATTCGAGTTGTGCCATTTGAATGACCTTGCGTGAGACGGTTATGAATTACACAGAGAATAATGGGTTTAAATGGAGTAATAAGTGAATAATGTTGTTTAGGAAGAGATATGCAAAGTGGGTTAATTTTGGAAGTTCCCCAATCGTGGTCAAAATTATCGGAACGAATTATTGACCTAGTCTGACGTGTAGTTCAAAAACTTCCAATTTGAAAATTTACCCTTCAGCAGTAATGAAAGTCAAATCTGCTGAAGAATGGTCAACATCAGCAGAAACCAACCAAAAGTAAAAATATCTTCGGTCAATATCTTGGTTTTACTGTGCCACCCAACTCGCATTAATTATCGTAACGCCTAAACTTTGCTTATTTAATCACCCCCAAATCACATCTCAGTCACCAATTTACCCCACATTATCTTTCAAACCCTAATTTCTCAATTAAGCCCAATTCTCCACCAAAACCATGTCATCAAACCCAGAAACCTCAGATCAAAATTCCTCTTCTCCATCATCAGAAGAAGATTTACCACCCTATCCATGGGATCTTGATGATTCCGATTATGAGAGAGAGCTGGAGAAACGATGGGATGCACAAGAAAGACAATGGAATGCTCATAGGAAGGGTGAACCAAGCCATGTACCCATTCCTGCTGAGAGAGAGCTTGTCTCTCCCTTCATCTATACCTCTGATGAAGACTCCTCAGAGGAAGAAAATGAAGATCCAACCTTTCTTCCTCCTTCCACACCAGAGAGATCCCAACCAAGATCAAGTAAGAGGGATCCATCTCATCCAACATCACAAAATTTGATGTTGGATCTTCCTGCTCCAGGACCTGGCCTTCCTCATCAAGAACATATTGGACAGAGCAAGAAGGCTGATATCATACGTAAGGGAAAGGAGAAGCTGAAGTAGATGATTGAGGAATGTTGCCATGGAACAAACTTCTTGAGTATTTTCTTGACTTTGGTAATTGAGCATCTTCACAGTCTTCCTTCTCTTCTTTTTCCATTTTCATCTTCAGCTTCATCATTGTACTTGTCATAGCCACAAGTTTTTTGTAATAAGTGATAGAAGCTAGTAGTACTTAATTTGCCAAATGTTTAGGAATGGTCATTGTAATTCAGTTGGAACTTTGAATGTAAGCTGTAACTTGTTTCTTTGAATGAATGAAAAGATCTTCTTAATTAATCAATTGTGTAAGATCTTCAGCATAATCAACTTATCAGTAGAAACCATTTTCAGCACTTTTGACCACATTCCTTTGACTTCAGCTCTTGGTGACTTTATCATACAACTAACAATCTCAGAACATCTTCAAAACAGACATAAAACATGCAAATACACCAAACAACTTGCAAAAATATTAGTGGGTTAGTGTTAAAACTCAGAAATTATACAACTTATACAAATCTACAAAGTTTACACTCATAATCCTCCCCTGAGGCATATGCCTCCCCTGAGGCTTATGCCTCCCCTTAAACTTTGCAGTTAAGGGTTAAGCATTCCAATATGGACCACCAAATATTGAACCCTTGGTCCATCAAATGCTTTGGTTAACAAATTTGGCACATTCTCATCTGTGTGAATTTTTACCACTTTAACCAAATGTTTCTCATAAGCATCCCTTATAAAGTGGTGCGTGATTTCAATATGTTTGGTTCTATTATGAAAAACTGGATTTTTAACAAAACAAATGGTACTTTGATTGGCAATGAAAATGGTAGTATTCATAAAGTTATACCCATAATCCAGCAATTGATTCTGAATCCATAGAACCTGTCCACAACAATTTGCAGCAACAACATACTCTGCTTCAGTAGTAGAGGTAGCAACAATGGTCTATTTCTTGCATTGCCAAGAAATCAGTCTTCTTCCAAGGAATTGGCAACCTCCAGTAGTGGATCTTCTATCCAAATTTGCACCAGCATAGTCACTATCACTATAAGCTACTAGCTGAAATGGAGACTCTTTGGGATACCAAAGACCTAATTTGGGTTGGCCTTTTAGGTATTTAAAAATCTTCTTGATAGCATTCAAGTGAGTGGTAAGTGGAGTGGCTTGTTGCCTTGAACATGCACTCACAGCAAATGTAATATCAGGTCTAGAGGCAGTCAAATACATCAAAGAACCAATCATTGACCTGTATAAATGAACATTCACAGGGAGATCAGGATCAAGATTGTTCTTTGGTTTGGGAGCCTCATAGGGAGTAGTGGCAGTCCTAACATTCTCCATAGCAAACTTGGACAACATATCTTTTACATATTTCTCCTGATGTATGAAAATACCATCAGGTTTCTGCTGAACCTGTAAACCCAAAAAAAAAGTGAGTTCTCCCATGGCACTCATTTGAAATTCTCCCTTCATCAGATTCTCAAACTCTCTACACCATGCTTCTTTGGTAGAACCAAAGATAATATCATCCACATACACCTGCACAAGAATAATATCCCTGGAATCTTTCTTGAGGAATAGAGTCTTGTCAATGGCACCCCTTCTGTAGCCATGCTTAAGCAGAAATGTGGAAAGTCTAGCATACCAAGCTCTGGGAGCTTGATGAAGTCCATAGAGAGCTTTGACAACCTTGTACACATACTCAGGATGATCAGGGTCTTCAAATCCCTTGGGTTGAGTCACATAAACCTCCTCTTCAATCTCACCATATAAGAAAGCACCTTTAACATCCATCTGATAAACCATAAAGCCCATATAAGAAGCATAGGCCAAAAATATCCTTATAGCTTCAACTCTGGCCACTAGTGCAAAGACTTCATCATAGTCAATGCCTTCCTCTTGTCTAAACCCTTGAGCCACTAGTCTTGCTTTGTTCTTCACCACAATCCCCCTTGCATCTCTTTTATTCTTCAGAATCCATTTTGTCCTAATGGCATATTTACCATTAGGAAGAGGAACCAAAATCCAAACCTGTTGATTCTTAAATTGTAGCATCTCTTCTTGCATTACCTCAAGCCAACTTGAATCAGCCAGTGCTTGAGGAACACTAGTTGGCTCTATCTGAGAAAGAAAGCATGCAAACAGACAATGTTTGAAGTCTGTATGATTGTTCCTCTTTTGATTGTAGACATAAGAGATGAAAGCAACTTCACCATATTTGGTATTCTTGACAGTGCTTCTAGTTCTAACAGGATCTTCAGGATCTCCAATAATCTTTAATAGAGGATGAGCATTATGAATCCTTTTAGTTGCTGTAGGGTGAACATCAATTGTGCATCAAGGTTGTTGATTGTAGGCCCAAACTCAGTATCAAAAGAAGCTGATTGAAACAAACCAGGCTTTGGCTGATAATTCCCAAGATCAGAAGGACTTGGAAATCTTGTAAAGGGCTTCTCAAAGTCTGTAGACACTTCAGTAGAAATGGGAGAATGAGCATCAGTAGGATCAGCATCTGAGACCTTATCAGTGGGAATAGGTATGCCTTCAGCAGAATCATCAGCAAGATCATTGTTTCCACTGACTGCTTGTGCTGATTGATGTAGGATTGCTTCAGTCTCTTGTATAACCTTTTCATTGAGTTTCTGAGCTTCCTGAGTAGCAGCATGTTCTTGCTTCTTCAGTCTTGCAAGATCCTCTGCATAATGTGACTCATCATCTTGTTCAGCAGCAGAATGATTACCTACAAAATGGTTAGGTGGAAAAGATGGTACAACAATGGTATGTTCATCTGGCTCAGATTCACAGTCTGAGTCATCATCCATGGAACCTGCAGGGTTAGAATGTGGATCTTTGGTACCCGCATTAGGATTAGAAGCATGTCTAGAATAACCCAAATAGTCAGTCAAATAATCTAGGTCAAAATACCAAGAATGGCCTTGTCCCTGAGTATTAGGCTGATCTTCAAGAAATCTTAGATTAAGGGTCTCTTCTATCCTTTTGGCATTCAGATTATAAACCCTATAGGCCTTGCTATGAGCTGAATAACCAACTATATACCCCTCATCAGCTTTCCCATCAAATTTACCCAGTATATCAGCAGTATTCAAAATGGTCACTTTGCATCCAAAAGGCTTAAGGTAATGTAAGTCTGGAGCTTTCCCAGTGAGAAGTTCATAAGGTGTCTTGACATGATGTCTAGTGATGGATACCCTGTTTAAGACATAGCAAGCAGTACTTACTGCTTCAGTCCAAAACATTGTGGGTAATTTGGAGTCTGCAAGCATTGATCTTGCTGCCTCAATGAGGGTTCTGTTTTTCCTTTCAGCAACCCCATTTTGTTGTGGGGTTCTTGGAGTAGTATAGTCCCTTCTAATCCCTTTAGACTTACAGAATTCTATGAAAACAACATTTTTGAATTCTGTCCCATTGTCACACCTAATTCCTTTAACCTTTTTATTTAGCTGGTTTTCAATTAAGATAATGAATTCCTTCAAAATAGGAGTTGTTTCATCTTTAGTTTTTAGAAAGAATACCCAGCAAAACCTGCTAAAATGATCTGTGATAACCAGGCAGAAGTACTTGTGATCAATACTTATGATAGGAGTTAGACCAAAGAGATCCATGTGCAGCAACTGAATTGGTTCTGAAATGGTGCTCACAGCTTTGATGGCTTTGTAAGAGGCTCTGTGTTGCTTTCCCTTGTTGCAAGCAATACAATTGTGTTCATTGGTGAAAAGTTTAGAAGGAAGGCCCTGAACAAGACCAAGTTTAGACAACTTATTGATAGTCTGTAATTCACATGAGCCATTCTCCTATGCCATTTGGTAGATTCATCCAGGGAAGCTTTGGCCACCAAACATGATAGATCACCTTCTGGCTTGACATCATTCAGATTGAATGTGTGTAAGTTGAAGGTTCTAGGAACTCTCAGCAAAACAGTTGTGTCTTCTGGAAGTTTGAAGTCCTTGGAGAGTACAAGAAACTCATCTTCAGAGAAGAAAACCTTATTCTTAGTGTCACAAATTTGTGATACAGAGAATAGATTAAAATGCTCCAGTTCCTTCACATAATAAACATTTTCAAAATCTAACAAGGGTGTCTTAATAGTTCCTTTCCCTGTAATTTTGCCATCTCCACCACCAAAAGTCACAGTGCCTCCTCCTTCTATGGGCACAAAGTCATGCATCTTGTCCTTGTTCCCTGACATACTTCTAGAACAACCACTATCAACAATACCTACTTCAGCACTTTTCAAAGGATGATCCTACAACAACAACAAAACTTATACAAAAGTTAGTACACATTGGAGACTCAAGTCATTGCTGACTTGTGCCTGCCTTGTGGATCATTAGTGATAGGCCATGTAGATGTTTTAGATCCACCATTGTTCTTGGGTCTGTAATGCATATTAGGTCCTTTCTTTGTCCAAGAACAACCTGCTGAGGGCTTCATAGCAGTATTCCAATACCCACCACCATAATACATTGAGTCAAAGTGATTAGGCCAATAACCATTAGAAAAGAAAGAACTAGTGGGTCGAACATATGGTCTATTACTGGTTCTTCTCCATGAAGAATGAGGTTCAGCAGAATTGGATTTCTGTTGATGTGGAACAAAAGAAGATATTTCACTAACATTCTTCCACATTTGCCTAGGTTTCCTCTGATTAACACATTCACCCATTCTTTGCTCATGAAATGTACAATCCTTAATCAAGTGATATTTACTTCCACACATAAAACACTTCTTCTTTTTAGAAGATTTATTCAAACCAAAAGAAGTTGTATAACATGAAAAAGTATTCAAACCACCATGATAAACAGAATTTTTTTTAACAGAACTAAAAGTATTATTTTGCAAACAATTTAAAAACAAGTCTTCAGTAGAAACTGTCTTGTTATCAGCAGCAACTCTAGAAGGCTTGTGGGGAGTCTTGGGTGATGACTTTGGTACGGTTTTGGGAGTGGTCTTGGGCAGGTCAGACTTCTCACTTGAATCACAGCTAACAAATGAGGTAGACCCTTCATCAGAAGACTTGTCACTGTCACAACAAGAGACAAAGTCAGTAGATTTAATAATAGGGTCTGGCAAGTCAGTTGACTTATTGCCATAGCGATGGTGTGATCCATCAAAGTCAATAGGTATGGATAGGTCTATAGGCATGTGTTCCCCTCTTATAGGTCCAGGGACAACATTCATTCCCCCTTCCTTAACATATTTAACAGGTGTTTGATAAGCTAAGGCTGGTTCAGGGTCAAAAACACTAGACATATCAGGATATGTTAACTCTTCAGGGTCTATATATTTCTCATATCCTAATGCCTTTCTAGACCTAACAGATTGGCGACCATCAATTAATTTACTCAAATTAGATGCCCCTTCCTGCCATTTCATGCGACCAGCTATCTCTTTATCTAATTTAGCAATTCTTGTTTTTCCTTTTCTAGATCGGACTTCTCTTTTTCAGTACGTTTTAAGTCTATCTTAGCAACTTCTAAATCACATTCTAGAACTCTTATTTTTTCATCATATTTAACTTGATTCTTTTGAAACCAGACTTTTTGTTTCTCTAAAGTTTTTAAAGCCATTTTATAAGACTTTACCTCTATATAACACTCATTGTACTTTGGTTTCAATTCATCAAATTCTTGTTTAAGCTCATTGTATCTTACACTACATCCAAACACACAGTTGTGTACCTGAGACATTCCCATCAAGGAGACTTGCTCCTTCTTGTCCTCTGAAGGTGAGTATGCCAGCAGATTCACTTGTGAAGAAGTAGAAGCTTCCTCTCCAGCAGGTTCATGTTCAGCCCAATCAATTTAGTGATCCAGAGTCACCATAGCCTTTGAAGGTGCAGCCTTAGTAGTCCCTGCTTCCACTGGATAAGAGCCATATCTAACTTCATCTCCACACTTTCTCTCCTTGCATTCTCTCGAAAAATGTCCCACTTGACCACAAGTGTAGCATTTAACCTTCCTTCTATCAAACCTTGCTGCTTCTCTTCCATTAAAACCAAACTTCCTTCCAGACTTGGTTTCAAACCTCTTAATGTTCATGGAGATCATTGCAAGCTGCCATTTTAAGCGCATCTCCTCCATCTCCAATGGATCCACATGTTCAAAATCCTCATAAGCAAGAAACTGCTGATGTTCATATTCAGCCACAAATGAATGAACAATATCATCCAACACACTACAAGATTTTGATTTAGGAGCAGATTGAGTATGGGTTTGAGAAGATACTCCTGATGAATAAGAGCTTGAGGCTTGTTGCACAGGTTTTGTAGATGCCCCAACAAATGCAGAATGAGTAGATGGACGAATGGGACTTCTAACATCAGGCACAAGAGATTTGAGCTTGTTGTAGAGGTCATCGAAAGAGATTAAGTCCAATCCACCCTTTGTTTTGAGAGCAATACTGACTTGCAACCAAGATGGTGGCAAAGATCTCAGAAACTTAGCATTGCAGTCCTCGTTGTCAGGTCTAGCCTTCAACTGATTAAGTTGACTTAAGATCCGATGAAACCTGTCATAGCCTTTATGAATTCCCTCTTCTTCAGATATCTGAAACTCTTGGAACTTTTGCTTTAACATAGACTTCTGCAACCTTCTTGATTCATCATTCCCACCAAATCTAGCTTTTATTGCCATCCAAATGTCCTTGGCATCCTCCATGAAGTAAAAGTCACCCATATGGTCATCAGGTATAGCTTGGAGCAGAATTGTTCTTACCTTGCTCTCCCTTTGCACAGCCAGAATCTCTTCAGCAGTTCTGGGACCTACAATTGTAACAACTCCATCAGCATCTGTAACATGCTTCTTCAGGCTATTCCCCTTTTTGACAACCTCCCACATATTCCAATCTATATTTGTGATCCAGTTCTGCATCTTCATGGACCACAGATGATATTCTTCAGCATTCTTCAAGTATGGAAACTTAGCATTACTGTTGGAGAGGTTGAGTTGTTGAAGAGAAGTGGTGTTAAGGTTTTGGGTTGTATCAACCTCATCATCAGATCCAGGCAAGTTTGTTGATTTGTTTGGATTCTTAAGGTGTAAGATTTGTGTTTCTTAGTATGACAGAGACTCTCTCGAGGCTCTGATACCACTTGTTGAGCTATTAGACCTTGATAGATCTTCTTGAGCACTCTAGAATCATTAGTTATGTCACTATAATCAATAACACACTAATAGACAATCTCTGCAACTTGTATTTTTAAAGCGGAAACAAAACACAAGAGTGATACTAAGAACTCTTGATCCTCTATGGATCTTTTAATTATAATAAGAGTGTTTTCTCAAAACGCTATTCAATACATAATCGTGTATTCCTTTTATACACAAGGAACCCTAAACCGTTTCCCAAGAAACGTATATTCTAAAACTTCTAAAAGATATGCATTATCACTTCCTAAGTAAACTCATGCATATCCAAACTATAATACATAAAATACGAAAATACTATATCCGCAGAAACTAATAATGCTGAAACTAGTCTTCAGCAGATACAGTGCTTCAGCAGGAACCAACTCTTCAGCAGTAACCTTCAGCAAAAACAGTCAGCAGAATTCTTACTTAACAGAATTCCCAACACCAGGTGAGTTTTCATAGCCTCACTTTTAAATGCTTTACAGACCCTGTGAGGGGGATACATGCTTTAAACCGAATACAAGTCTTTTTCTTTGGTTGATGCACGAGTGTTACTTTCTGCCACCATTACATAACTAAAATTCATAAGCCATAATCACTTGCGAGTGAACCCGAGTATAATTGATAGATCTATTGGAGATTGACAACTCTCGTTGGTTTGCCCCAGCTGGGCCACCAATAAGTACTATACTTGAAACTCCTAAGGATTAACTTTGGCAAGTTATCCTTCTCGTCCCCTCATGGTTTGGTCTACAGACCCCATGACCCGGACTGTTAACATCCGGTTTCAATAGCTTAGTGCAACATACCCTTCTCTTTCATAACTCTTTCTGCTAGGTTTAAGCTAAAACCTGTGGAGCTTGTATTCACTCTATCTCTACTTAAACCTATGACTCTCACTCAACCTTAGTGTTGACCTTTAAGCATGTTATCCTATCTATATAAGCCCTTTAGGAACCCATGGCACAGAGTGGCACTAGACATGAGGACGTCCAAACTAGTTATCATTCACCTACTAATAACATAAACAAAACGTTCTTCGGGACCTCTCTTTTGGTAAAAGTACAACTTTTACTGTATAACTCTGATAAAATAAATGAATGATAACTCCTTTTTCAAAAACGTCTCTTTTCGAGTCGTTTTCTATATCATGTCTTTGTTCCAAAATGTAATACCCCAGATCTATATTTCGCTGTGATCTGTTGAAAATGGGGGTGTTAAAGTAACGTTGCCATTTTTTGTAATAATAATAGTTTTATGAGTTGTCATGTTTTTATAGGTGTGTGGTGCAATAGGTTGGGTCATCCTCCTGATAAATCCTGATCAAGTTTTATTGGTATTTAAAGATAGTTTGAAAATTAGTAAACCTAATCATGTTACCTTGTGAAGTATATCATTTTACAAAACAAAAAAAGATTCTTTTCCCTTAAGTGAACATAAAACAAAAGAATTAAGGGATATTGTGCATCTTGATTTGTGGTGTCCTTATAAGGTCACTACTAGAGAAAAGTTAAGGTCATTAGGTCGGTTAATGGAACTGAGTTTCTGAATCATAAATTGAGTCAGTTTTTTTTGAACTAAGTGGTGCAATACATCAAACTACTTGTGCATACGCACCTTAGCAAAATGGAGTTACTGAAAGAAAACATAAACATTTGTATGGTAGAAAATGTATTAGAAAATGTATTAACTTGCTATATGACATTTAGTAAGTTACTAAAAATGTTTTACGTACTTATGTTGTTATACGACACATTTTTATAGATTGTAAACTTACTAATATTATCTGGACACCTAATGTGGCACTTATTCTATTTTATACCTAACGTGCATTTTGACACCTAAAATACTTAAAGACTCTAAAAGTATTTTAAACATTCTAAATGGTTGGTCAAGGGGTTTGATCATAATGCCACATAACAAACATGTACGAACCCGTGTTGTAGCATACGAGGACTCGAGACGTTGAGAGGTGTTGAATGTATGTTGAGACAAAATAATATTACAAGTAACTTGTACATTTTACGTTATGTATCAAGTTATATGTTTGTCATCAATCAAAACCAACGAGACTGTGTAGATTAAATATCATAATATTTGCACTAACAGTATCTATCAGTTTCACCAATTGACTTATACTTTATTTTAAAAATCCATTTACAACCAATAGGCTTTCTTCTAAAATAAGTTAAAACCCAAGTATTTATCTCACATAAGGCATGCATTTCATTATTTAATTATTTATAGCTTGAACCCAATTTTTATCTTTAGCAACCTCGAAATAAGAATCAGGTTCATATGACTTATTAAGATTGGAAATGAAACAACAATATTCAACAGACAACCTAGTATTATTAGCATATCTACGCAGACCATACTTAACCTTATTATCAAGAATAAAATCATTTAATATTTCAGGTAACTTAGACACTGTACTAGAACTTCTAGCAGACACCACCTATTCTATATCAACAGTTTCTGTATGACTATGGACATTTTGATTTAAAACATTTTAAATTTTGTCCTCAGAGAAGCATTGTTTACCTATATGATGTGCAGAGATGGCTGCTTTACTGCAATATCATCTGAATGCATTCAAATTTACATGCCCTATACTATCAGATAGCCCTTTCCCATCATCTTTAGGTCTTGAAGAATTTTGGCTATCAAAATTTATTTTATGATTACTATTATCATCAGACTCAAAACTGTTTTCATTTTTATAAAAAATTTCAATTGCAGAAATTATATTTTCAGTGTTTATTTTATACGAAAAAATATTTTTATAAACTTTACATCACTTGAGTATAAAATACTTCTATTATCAAGACTCAACAACTTATAAGCTTTTTTGTAACTTGAAAAATCTATTAAAAACATTTTTTTAAACCCTGAAGAAAATTTACCCAATTATCAAAAATATAAGCCAAACAAGGCCAACCAAAACTCCTAATTTGAGAAAGGGATGGTTCTCTACCATACAATACACAGTAATGACACTTGCCATTTAGAACATAGGAGGGAAGCCTGTTAATTAATTAAGTTTTAGTTAACACACATTTAGATAAAAAAAAAAAAAAAAAAAAAAAAAAAAAAACTCAAAGGTTGGGTCATCCTCCTGATAAATGTGTGTTAGCTAAAACTTAATTAATTAACAGGCTTCCCTCCTATGTTCTAAATGGCAAGTGTCATTACTGTGTATTGTATGGTAGAGAACCATCCCTTTCTCAAATTAGGAGTTTTGGCTGGCCTTGTTTGGCTTATATTTTTGATAATTGGGTAAATTTTCTTCAGGGTTTAAAAAAATGTTTTTAATAGATTTTTCAAGTTACAAAAAAGCTTATAAGTTGTTGAGTCTTGATAATAGAAGTATTTTATACTCAAGTGATGTAAAGTTTATAAAAATATTTTTTCGTATAAAATAAACACTGAAAATATAATTTCTGCAATTGAAATTTTTTACAAAAATGAAAACAGTTTTGAGTCTGATGATAATAGTAATCATAAAATAAATTTTGATAGCCAAAATTCTTCAAGACCTATAGATGATGGGAAAGGGCTATCTGATAGTATAGGGCATGTAAATTTGAATGCATTCAGATGATATTGCAGTAAAGCAGCCATCTCTGCACATCATATAGGTAAACAATGCTTCTCTGAGGGCAAAATTTAAAATGTTTTAAATAAAAATGTCCATAGTCATACAGAAACTGTTGATATAGAATAGGTGGTGTCTGCTAGAAGTTCTAGTACAGTGTCTAAGTTACCTGAAATATTAAATGATTTTATTCTTGATAATAAGGTTAAGTATGGTCTGCTTAGATATGCTAATAATACTAGGTTGTCTGTTGAATATTGTTGTTTCATTTCCAATCTTAATAAGTCATATGAACCTGATTCTTATTTCGAGGTTGCTAAAGATAAAAATTGGGTTCAAGCTATGAATAATTAAATAATGAAATGCATGCCTTATGTGAGATAAATACTTGGGTTTTAACTTATTTTAGAAGAAAGCCTATTGGTTGTAAATGGATTTTTAAAATAAAGTATAAGTCAATTGGTGAAACTGATAGATACTGTTAGTGCAAATATTATGATATTTAATCTACACAGTCTCGTTGGTTTTGATTGATGACAAACATATAACTTGATACATAACGTAAAATGTACAAGTTACTTGTAATATTATTTTGTCTCAACATACATTCAACACCTCTCAACGTCTCGAGTCCTCGTATGCTACAACACGGGTTCGTACATGTTTGTTATGTGGCATTAGGATCAAACCCCTTGACCAACCATTTAGAATGTTTAAAATACTTTTAGAGTCTTTAAGTATTTTAGGTGTCAAAATGCACGTTAGGTATAAAATAGAATAAGTGCCACATTAGGTGTCCAGATAATATTAGTAAGTTTACAATCTATAAAAATGTGTCTTATAACAACATAAGTACGTAAAACATTTTTAGTAACTTACTAAATGTCATATAGCAAGTTAATACATTTTCTAATAACTTTACAAGTTTACTTTAATATACACTTTTATTAAAATGGAAAGTATATAATTACATCATCACATGGATCATCATATTCTAGAATGTATATCTTTCCAAATATTCTTGTAAGATATATTATAGATCTTCTAAGATATGTCATAGATCTTGTAAGATATGTCATAGATTGTGTAAGATATGTCATAGTTGATTTTGGAAAGATTGTGTAAGATCTTGATTAGACTTGACATAGTTTTTGGAAAGTAGCTCATGGTTTATGCACATGGTTTAGGTCTTTGGTAGTTTACTTATATATACAAGTACATGGTTTTCTAACAACTTGATGAAAAACATACATTTCTCTCTACCATTTGCATAGATCTTAGATCAATAGAAAACCAGGTAGAAAACACAATTAATCACCCTTATCATCATGATCATAATGCTTATAACGTTCATCTTTGTTGTAAGCATATCATACATCTTGATCCACTAAAGAAGCTTGGAGATCTTGCCATCATCATCCACCACAAATATACATACATGAAGATTCATCACAACAAGCTTAGAGAACTTGTGATCTTCATTCATTGAAGGCTTTCTATCAATGGAAGTTCTTTTAGATAAATCATTCATATCCATTAGACATTTATGTCTTGGATCATCATTGTACTCATTATTATAGATTAGATGGTTTATGTGTTTGTGCCATAAAACACAAGGTTTCTATGTTGGGCCACAAAACATAGCGGGAGTTGTTGTACCCTTGTAAAAGAACTAGCGGGAGTTGTTGTACCTTTGTAAAAGAACTAGCGGGAGTGGTTGTATCCTTGTAAAAGAACCAGGTATTTAGCTTTGTACCGAAAAAAGTGTAAGCGACGATTGTAAGGTTTTCTCCGTCAAGAAGGGAGCTTGTTGATCTAGTGAAGTAACTCTCGAGTTGGGTACTCGGGGAGTAGAGTAGGGCGGAGAGGAGATCCGTGACTGAACCACTATAAATCCTTGTGTTCGGTTTGTGCTTTCTTTACTTTTACACTTGCGCTATATTATTGTTTTTGTTGTGATTTGATGTTTATGCTTGTGTGACAACTTATTATGCCATATGTTTTATATTAGTCATAAGACTATAATTGGTATTATTCATATTACAACAAGCTTGACTGGTAATTTGTATTACGGATGTTTTTAGAAAAGAAATATAAACTGGACTAATAATGACGAAACTTGACTCAATGGTTTATACTATATTTGATACAACAAGTTTAAAGATTTTTAAACGGAAACGTATTCAACCCCCCCCCCCCCCCTCTACGATTTCACAATTGGCATCAGAGCTTCGTAGCTCTTATTTTCAAAACAAATGGTTTTTAAAATAGAGCATGATCCATGTATCAAATTACCATTGAAGCGGAATATAATATGAAAAATGTTTCGCTAAGTATACTTAGAAATTTTGTGGTTAAATATTACTTTGTATACAAGCTTGTAGGTTTCCTTGAAAGATAAAAGAGTAGATTTCTTAAAAGAATTTGTAAGTGTCTAATTATGTGCTTAAAGCTAATTTACGAAAAATACGCTTTTAAAAGGAGAATTTGGGATAACTAAAATTTTAGTTGAATAATCACCTTTGTAAATGATTAGATAAGTTACATCAGTAGAAATGAAGTAAAATAAGTGTATTATATGTTTGTTATCAAACCTAGTAAGTCCTACATGTTTTCTTTATGTAAAAATACGAGTTTTGGTAAATTTATCACAGATGCCAAGGAACCCAAACGATATAAAGGGCGGAACCCTTTATTTGGTTCCTTGAAATCCGTCGGTACAGTAAACAGTTTTTGTCCAACTTCAAAAATTCATAACTAATTAACCGTAAGTCCGTAGGAGTCGCGCCACCTATCATTTTAAAGGTAATTGAGTCTACTTTCTATTAAAAAGAATTTTATGGCCTAAATCTAATTTGAAGTCAAAAGAATAAACCAAATACTATAGTGTGTCCAAAATATTAAGTTTCGTTTTGACGTAGAAACTCAAACTTTTGAGTTAGGCAATTTAGTTAGTATCCTTCGAACATTAATATGATTTCCTTTGAAACTAAAGAATTTGGTGATATTTGTATATGTAAAGGAAACTAATCAAGCTTTGTATACATCGTCATGTTTAAACACAAAGTGACGATAAGTATCTTTATTTTATGCCATGCTATATGACTACTTGTTTTGGTTGTTTTGCATACATGTTGTTTACTTGTTGTAAGTTGTAATTGCATTTGTTTATTTGTGATTTATAAGTATCGTGATATAAGATAGGAACTCATCTTTGATTGATCATGTAAACTAACCATGTCATGTTTGGACGATAACACTTTGGTGTTATCAATTTTCCGTGTGTAGCTTATTTCAATTTATGGTAAGTTCATAATCCTCGGCTTGATCTATATGCTAACATGTTTTAGAATATGTGTTTTTCGTTTTAATCTATCACAACAAATTAGGTGCATATGTTCCAAGTAAATTTTAGGAAATTTGAATAGGTTTTAGGAGTCAAAAAATGTCCACTATTAAGGAGTGTTTGGTACAACTTGAAATTTGAACAATTTGGCCATTGAAACAATGTTATTTTATGCTTTTATGATGTTGTAGGATGATATTATGTCTGTAGATTATGTGTGTACTAACAACAATTGCAGGGGATAACTCTTTAGTACTATGCCATTTTCACTTTTCGGCTAAAAATATGAATGCTAGAATCGCTCTCATGAACTCTATAGGTAAGCATGTTTCTACCTGTAATTTTTGTATCTTCTAACTAGAAAAAATTGTTTACTTAAGTTTTAGGAAAAATGTTGGAATTCGGAAAAACCACGAAGCCGTAAAAACTGCTCTGTCTCGATTCTGAGCTTCCACGAAAATGGCGGAACCCAATTTTTGGTTCCGTCCATTCAGAAACTTGGTTCCGCCAAGTTTTTCCAACGGATACGGCGGAACCCAAAACGTGGTTCCGCCCGTGTTATCGTTTGGTTCCTCCAGTCATACAACAAATTTCATCTTTGATTTTTTTTGAATTTTTCTACTAATCCTTAGGTTCCAAACTTGCTTCCTACATGCTAGTTAGTATTTATTAATAATTCTAGAGCTCTCTTAGCACACTTTAAACAATAGGATCATCATTCCCGCCAAAATTTCAAATTTGGCTAAACTAACCCAAGGAACCTTTCTGTTACAAGGAAGGAACCTTTCTGTTACAAGGAAGGAACCTTTCCTTTGGTTCCTCCAGATCTGTGGAACATTATCTTCCATGATCACATAATACTTAGTCCATAAGTTGGTTTTTGACTCCACCCAACTCCATTGGAATGACTTCAAATGATTTGAACTCTTCCAAATGATTAGGAACCTTCAAATGTGTATGGAACAACATCTAATCCAAACACTACTTTTCATAACATGTTCTTCCTATAAATTGACCAACATTCATACTTCCAATTCACACCATCACCATCACTTCTCTTATTCTTATAATTCTAGTTAACCAAAGTCTTGAAATGACTAAATCTAACACCTCATCCGAATCATCTAGACTTATTAGGAAAATCGCTAGGATTAGTGTAAAACCATGTTGCTTCAACAAAACGATTCAACTAAGCTCATCATCATCAAGTGATTCATCACTCAACATTTCCTCACCCATCAAAGATACAAACGTCCTCAACCTTGCTACTCCAGCACCATCTCAAAAATCTTGCAATGCCAATGTAATCACCACTCCTCCACCAAATCATTCACTTTAGTGAGAAACATTTTCCTCAGTATTCATTAAGCATATTAGTACCATTTTTACTTATTATAACCAATAGGAAACCACTTCCCACCACAAACTCAATTTCAATGAAACTCACCCAAGGAACCCTTATGCATAAAGGAAGGAACCCTTTATTTGGTTATTTTCCATCCGTAGGTCCTTAACCACAAATGTTTTGTAGTCATTACCAACGGTTACTACATTCTTCCATCCTTAACTGATCCTTCATCCATTAGCTTCACTTATTTGGTGACTTGACAACTTCCTAACTAATCCGGATTCGTTACTTACATAGATTACATATAATATCAAAATCACAAGTCTAACTTGTGACTATGAATATTGTCTTGTATCTATATATGTTACCTCACTTGGTTAACATGAAAGTAATGTGTCATCCTTCAAGACGATAAGGATTTACATCAAGTCATAACTTATAATTAAGTTATAGATGTATTATCAAGTCTTGCTATTCTTTAGCACTATCCAATCTCAACAAAGTAGGATTGACAACTAAAGTATTTCGTCTAAAATATTCAAGTAAATCTGACTTACGATTGTAGTCATTTAAAGTCACATCCAAAAAAAATCTACACCCAAGTATTTTAACAACATATGTTAAAACACTTATCCTAATACTCTCTCAATCAATAGGGATAAAACAAATGACAATAGGTTTTCATCATTAAACATTGAGTACTTAAGTTCACTTGTTCGTTCACCATCATCTCATTCACTTCTATAATATATCTCAGCCCCTAAGCTTCACAAATATAACCAAAACTTCAAGAACTTCACTCACTAGTTATGGACCCCAAGACTTAGTATCCATCCATTTTACTTTCAACATCAATGAAACTTAAGTACTTCTATAAGTGCAACAAACCTCTACATTACCACATCTTTATTAAGACACATTAGAAGACCTACCACCTAGATCAACCAATCCACCATTCTTACCATCGTTTGAATTCATTGAGTGCATTGCTCAAAAAGCCCTTTGTCCACACACTCAACCATACCTTACCACCTATAGGATTAGAACCTTTACCATCAAATGAGCATGAAGCTCACATTCAGTTATACTAGGTTTAAGTAGTACCACTTTCACAAGTTATCAAAGTATTGGTAATACTTTTAACTTTTGCATAAGTTTCATGAAACCTTAAATCAACATCTTAACAACATATGTTAAAATGCAATCTCAAAGCCAACCTCATGTAGCCCGAGCAACAATGACTCTTGAGGAGTATACATAAGAAACTTGAGTTAATTACTCTTATCATCATCTAGTATAATCTTGAGACCAAGTATATTTAGATAGCACTATCCGATTCAAACACTTTGGCTTTATATCTTCATTTAGGAAAACATGATGTTTTGGAAGACATTATGCCTAAGAAATCATGCATTAAGTTTTCATTCTTTTAAAAGGATATTGTATATCCTATGCATCATTCTCTCCTTGAAACATGAACGGTTGTGTTATATGAGATTTCATTACACCTCATCGAGTTAATGATCTTAAATAAACGTCTGCAAGTTCAATGAACTAGAGCTTCCCATCAACTTGTCATACTTGTTTTCATAAGCATGATGACTTTATTCCACGAGATAATCTTACGTATTAAAAGACGTAATATGTATCTATTTCCTTCAAGCGTACACCATAACCTAACCTTTCTCATCATCTTGTCATTTTTGTCTTCATAAGCATGATGACTTTATTCCACGTAATAATTCTACTTATTGAAAGACACTATATATGTCTATTTCCTTTCAAGCGTTCATCATAACCAAACCTTGCTCATAACCTAGTTCAAACCGTATCTCTAGAGCATACACAAGATCTATTGAAGTTGGTAACTTCACTTAGATTCCTGTTCCAAAGAGCTTTCTTGAGAACATTCTTATCATATTCCATTATCATACACAAACTTATCTCTTGGTCTTGGATGACCAAATCACTTGCGTAACATAGGCTTAAAGATGTCACCTTTTAGATCATTCAACCGTAGATTCCAAATGCAAAGATTAAAATCTCTTGCATTACACATGCATGTGTCTATTACATGTTATTTGTTTGATAATGATTGGACATCTTAACATAACCATGTTAACTGTTGGATCGATATACTCTGACCAAACTACTTTGTAGCTTGTAAGGTTTTAACAATCTTGAATAACTCAAAATAATTAAAATTGAAACACTGATGTTACTTTGTAAAGTATGCGGAATCTACTAACACAAAGCTAAAAAGAACTTTGTTTATATTAAAACCAACTCTTAAACCTGCTTCTCTAAACACAGATTCACTAACAATCCCTAACTTCACTAAAATCATTTTCTAGAAATCGTAATGTGAAACTCTAAAACTCATACGTCTAATACCATCCTAAGGCTCCTTTTATAGGCATAAGGAAAACCTTAAGTCGGTTTACAATATTTACTTGAACGACAAGTAATTATCCCTAACTAATTCTAGAATATTGATATAATATTACATAATAATCCTTAAAACAATATTGCACATAAGTCCTTGTTCTTCGAAGTACTTTGAATAGTCTTCAATAATCTAGCAGTACTTTGACTTTAATCAGTACGTTGACAATTGAGCAATACTTTGACATAGCACTACTTTAATCTTTCCAGCAGTACTTTGATCTTCATTTCCCAACAATCCTCCCCTAACTTGAACTCCACTTGCTTGATTTCAAGTTTCTTTGTAATCTTTGATCTACAATATCCTTATCATTAAGAAAGATTGTATCTTTCTCTCTTTTCTGTCTTGTATGTCAAAATGCTCTTGTTCAGCTTCAGATGATATCTTTACAGCAACTCAACAAAATTTTGACAAAGTGTACATCAAATCTTTTAAAGTTTCATACTATTCTCATCACTTCCAGATGTGTAAACTTCTGTGAGAGGTGAATCATTGAATTTTTAATGGATTTTGATGTCTCTTTACCAAAGCCATTAACTCTGGAGTAGCCAATGTTTAGGTTAGAACAACCATGGTACATTGACAACCATATGATTTTTAGCAAATCATTAGCTATCAACGAAATTGATTAGTCTTTACCAATAGCCGTTTACTTTTGGACTAGTTAGTTCTTTGATTTCAACCATGGTGGGCTAGTCAACTCTTTACTTTTACAGATATGGTGAGTTGAACACCATACAATTTTTAGTAAATTGTAAACTAAAAACGGATTTGATTATCACATCAGAGCCGTACCCTCATGATGAGTCAAACTCTTTATTGTCTGTTAAACATGGTGAGTTTATTACCATTTGCTGTGCAGTACAAGTACCAACACCATGTATTACTCTTCAAATCCTCTTATTTATATCATCTTAAGCTTCAAAAACTTTTATTTAATTATACAAAAGACTTTTACTGGTTTTATGCAGCAAGCAGTACTTTGGTAAAGTACTGTTTGTCATGCAGTACTTTGAGAAAAGTACTTTTTATTCAAATAATGTACACAATACAAATCATACCAGTACTTACGCAATATCATTCATCTGAAGTAGTCCATCTTATGAATAGCTTGATCACCATGAATGCTACTTCAGTTTCATCCTCAACCTCTATTCCATGATCCAACATCCTGAGCATAATTTCTCTTATCAAAGGATATCTTCTTTCAGCTAACATATGAATCATGGTACCATCTTCCATCTCAATTGAATGAACTCCTGATGACTCAAAGAATCTCCATCTTGTTATCTCCCAGTTTTCTTGATCATTCCACAGAGTATCATTACTTGTTTCTTCAGTTTCCCAGATGGTTATCAAATCTCCAAGTAAGATTAATCCCACTCCTATTGCTCCAATATTCTCATAGTAAGTCTGCACTTGTAACTATAAGTTGTATAGATCTTCTCTGTCTATCATGTGCAGTACATCCCATAACATATTGAACACAATAAAGCTTTCATCCTCTCTGTTAAACATGAGATAATTTCCTTCAGTTGATTCAACCACAGAGAATGAGATAATCTTAGACTTCTTTCTAGAGTCTTCTGTTTTCTTGTTCTCAAAATCAACAACTCTGAAATAATTCTTTAGTTCATCAATTGTATCTGGTCTTATCATTTTGAGCCTTTTTGACAATTGATCATCCTGAATTGCTTTCTTCCTTTTCAATTTTCTTTCCTCAGCCTGTTCTTTCATTACATCTTCTAACTTCTTTTCTCTCTCAGCATCCATAGGTACAAAGTTATCCAGCTCTCTCTTAATAGATTCTTGAACACTATCCCACAGTGCTTTCACATCTAGATATCTTAGCCTTTGTAAATTCTTGTATCCTCTTCTTTTTAAGAAACTAATCATCCAATTTCTTTGTTGAGCAATAGTCATTGGTTTTCTTGTAACACCAACTAGCTTTCTTGTCTCTTCTAAGTACTCTGCATCATAAACAGCTTGTTGTTGTCTAGCAATCTCTTCATTCTTAGCAATCTCAATTTATCTCAGTTGTGCAAGAGTTAACTTCTTCTTTTTCTTCTTGGTTTCCTTCATGATCCCTTTTCCTTTGTCTTTTTGGATCTAAAGCTTCAGGTTCAGAAGAAGATTCAGAGACTTGTTTTGCTAGCTCAGAAATATGTATACCTGTTGGTCTATCCAAATTGTGCATTATCTGAGCTATTGTCTCGTCATCACTAGTTGTATGCTCTTTGACTTCTTCTTGCTGAATAGGATTAGAAGGACCAGCTTCATCTTCAAATGCTTTTGTAGAAGGTCCAGCTGTAGAAGTTCCAATTTATCCAACATCCATTGCAGCAGTACCTTGCACACCAGTACCTTGCATACCAGTACTTTCATCAACAGTACTTTGAACATCAGTACTTTCCTTGATAGCTCTACTTTCCCTTCTGAGCAGTCTTTCTTTTGTCATCAAAAGAAGCTTGCTTCCTTGGGCAAGCCATGCCAAGTATTTGCTTGGGAGGTCTCTCTGGTCTTGCAGGTTTCCTTTGAGCAGGCCACTTCATGTTCTTTAAGGCAGACTCAAGAGCCTGTGTTAAGGCTTATGGGAGTTCACTAGAAAGTGTCGGAGCTGGAGCAGGAACAGACACATTCTTGTTAGGTTTTGTATAGGTTGTTTGGATTAGTTCTCTCTTTGTCTTGGTTGGGTATCTCTGTCATGGTTGTATCTGTGTTGCTGAACTGATGAATGTAACACCTTTGGAATAATTAATGAATAAAATATCTTTTCTGTTGAATGAAACATGTAGCCTCCCCTCAAATAATGACTAACTACTAATGCCTCCCCTAAAAAATAGCTTAATTATTTATCATACCAATACTCACTACTAAGAAAGTAAATCTTGAAACATCAAAGCCCTTTGTGAGTAAATCTACCACATTATCACCTGTATAAACTTTAACCACATTAATGAGCCTGTGCTCATAGCAATCTATAATAAAATGATGTCTAATCTGAATGTGCTTTGTCTTGGAGTGATAAACTGGATTCTTCACAATACAAATGGTACTCTCATTATCAATGTTGATAGGAGTGTTCTTGAAGTTGAATCCATAATCCAAAAGCTGATTTTGCAACCAAAGTACTTGTGCACAACAACTTGCAGCAAACTACATATTCTGCTTATGTGGAAGATGTTGCAGCAATTGTTTGCTTTTTGCATTGCCATGAGACTAATCTGCTTCCAAGATATTGACATCCTCCAGTTTTTGATCTTCTGTCATAGTTGTCACCAGCATAATCACTGTCTGAAAAAGCTTAAAGATGAAAAGGGGACTCCCTAGGATACCATAATCCTAGTTTAGGTTGTTGCCTTAGATACCTAAAAATCCTCTTGACAGCATTCAAATGTGAAACCTTGGGTTGAACTTAATGTCTTGCACACAAACAAACAACAAAAGTAATGTCAGGTCTAGATTCAGTTAAGTACATTAGACATCCAATCATAGAACTGTATAGTTTGACATCATCTTCTCCATCTTCATCTATTCCCAAAGGTTTATTAGCAGCAACAGGTGTAGAAGCTGGCTTGACAGTGGTGAAGTTGAATCTCTTAAGAATGTCTGCAACATACTTGTCTTGACTTATGAAAATTCCACTGCTTGATTGTTGAACTTGAAGTCCCAAAAAGAAAGTTAATTCACCCATTGAACTCATTTGAAATTCTTTTTGCATAAGATCTTCAAATTCCTTCACCATTGACTACTTTGTAGCTCCAAAAATAATGTCATCCACCTAAACTTGGACAAGCATGATATCCTTTTTATCTCTTTTGGTAAACAAGGTCTTGTCAATAGCACCTCTCCTGTAACCATGTTGTAATATAAAAGTGGAGAGTCTTTCATACCATGCTCTAGGGGCTTGATGAAGGCCATACAGAGCCTTAATAACCTTGTAGACTTTGTTTGGATGGGCAGGATCTTCAAAACCAGGAGGTTGTTTAACATAAACTTCCTCTGTGATAGTGCCATATAGAAAAGCACTTTTAACATCCATCTGATATACAAGAAAGCCCACATAAGATGCAAAGGCCAAAAACAACCTTATGGCTTCAATCCTTGCCATAGGAGCAAAGACTTCATCATAGTCTACCCCTTCTTCTTGTCTATATCCTTGAGCTACTAACCTTGCTTTATTCTTGATTACATTCCCTCTTTCATCTCTTTTAACTTTGAAGACCCATTTTGTTCCAATTAGCCTTTTACCATCAGGTAAATCACATAATACCCATACTTCTTGAAGTTTGAATTGTAAAAGTTGTTCTTGCATAGCTTCAACCCAACTCTCCTTGGCTAATGCTTGTTTTATTGTCTTAGGTTCTTCTTGAGACAGAAAGCAAGCAAATAAACACAACTGCTGATCCTTGTGATTCACCCTGTTCTGTTTGTAAATAAAGCTAAGTAAAGAAGTATGTTGTTGAGACATATTCTTAGCTTTAGTTCTTATGAGTACTCCAAAAGTAGAAGGTCCAATTATTTTACTGACAGGATGATCTTTGTGAATTCTTAGTGTAGGAGTTGGTGATACTTCAAGATTATCTTCCAAATATGTGAAATCAAGGTCTTCATTTGAATCTGAGAAAATGCCTACTTTTTCCAATTCATCATCACTATCTTTTAAGGCAGGCATGGTTGGATCAGTTAAATCATCAGCATTTTTCCAATTTGAAGTATCTAAGACTTAAGAAGTACTTTTAAATGGATCAGCAGTACTTTGGGGCAAAGTACTGTTAGTGCCTTTAGCCTTCTTCTTTTCTGCTTCATAAGCTCTCCTTTGATCATCTTCACAGCACTTAGCAATTGTTTCTTGAAGAAGCATCATATTATGTTCATCTTGGATAGCTTGGTCTTCATCAGATACTGTGGTCTTTGGTTAAACAATACTTTGTGGATCAACAGTACCTTGAGGTGCAACAGTACTTTTCTTCTCATCACTGAGTGTTTCATCAGAATTATCTTCAGATCTTATGTTAACTCCATGAACAATGTATTTTGATTCCTCTTTATTGTGAACAACTTGATTTTCTTCCCTTACAGGTACATAGTTCATAGATGATGCCATTAAATCAAGATCAAACATCCAATCAGGACCTTTACCTTTTTAATTTTCTTGTTCTTCTAGAAATTCAACATGAAGACATTCTTGAACCTTCTTGGTAGCCCTGTTATACACTCTGAATCCCTTGCTATTGGTACAATAACCAAATAAGTATCCTTCATCAGACTTGCCATCAAATTTTCCTAAATTATCAGCAATATTCAAAATAGTCAGAGGATATCCAAAAGGTTTCATAAACTTAATGTTTGGTTTCTTTCCCATGAGTAACTCATAAGGTGTCTTCATCTGAGGTTTTGTCACTGATACTCTATTCAACACATACCAAGCAGCACTTATAGCTTCAGCCCAAAATGGAACAGGTAATTGGGAGTTTGCAAGCATTGTCCTTGCTGCTTCTATCAAAGTTTCGTTCTTCCTTTATGCAACTCCATTCTGCTGAGGAGTTCTGGCAATACTAAATTCTCCCTTAATTCCTTTCTTGGCACAAAATTCATCCATAAGCTGATTCTTGAATTCAGTCCCATTATCACATCTAATGCCTCTAACCTTGAGTCTTAACTGATTTTCAAGTGCTATTATAAAATCATGAATAGCATCAAAAGTTTCATCTTTGAATCCCAAGAAAAAGACCCAGCTAAATCTGCTATAGTCATCTGTTGGAACCAAACAATACTTCTTCTTGTTTAAACTAACAACTGAGACAGGTCCAAACAGATCCATATGCACAATTCCAAAGGCTCCCTAATAGTTCTTTCTTCGACCTTTTTACATGAAGCCTTGTGTTGTTTACCCTTCTTGCAAGCCAGACATGAGTGATCATTCTTGAATGTCTTAGAAGGTAAACCTCTAACTAAATTTCCTTTGACTAGCTTGTTGATATTCTTGAAATTTACATGCCCTAGTCTTCTGTGCCATTGATGTACTTCTTCCATTGTTGCTCTTGCTATCAAGCATGTTGCTCTTTCAGTAGAATTAATATTCTTCAAGTCTATGCTATACACATCCTTAGTTCTTGGTGTTGTGCTCTCAGCATCACCAAGTTTTCATCTTCTAATCTAAACTCAGGGGAGAGAATAAGACATTTTGTGTCAAGAAACAACACAGTGTATTTCTTGTCACAGATCTGAGAGATTGACAAAAGGTTGAACTTAAGCTCCTTCACATATCTCACATTCTCAAAATCAATTGATCCTGCCTTAATAGTTCTTTTGCCAGTGATTCTCCCTCCATCAGGATCATTCCCAAATGCAACTCTTCCTCCAAAATAAGCCTTAAAATCTGACAAGAGCACCTTTTCTCCTATCATGCTTCCAGAGCAACCACTGTCCACAATAAGATGATCTTTAAGCTCCTCTGCTGGGTTTCCTACATAAAAATGAAAAGGATTAGTGATGAGGCGAAAAATGAACCACTTTTAGGGGGTCATTTAAGCCCGGAATTCAATTTATTTGATCAAATATTGCCCTAAATCGTTCCTTTTGTGATTTTAGGTACTTTTGGAGTGAAATCTGGAAAAGGAAGCAATTCGGACGTTTTTGGAGCATAAAAGTGAAGAAAACGCCAAAGTCTTAATTTTCCTTGCTGGGAACAGTTGGTGACGGCGTCAAGAGTAACAGTTTGACGGCGTCAAGAGTAAATTGCATGACGGCCCAGTGCAAACATAAAGGCGTCACAAGGAAGAGCGTCAAGAGTTAACACGTGACGGCCTGGAAGAAGCTAACACATGATGGCGTCAGATGAAGATCAAGGCAGTCCGAGAATTATTTTGGCGGCGAGATGACGGCGTCACCAATTTGGTCTTGATGTCGTCAGCCTCAATTTCCTATATATAGTTTTCTAATTTTCATTCATAAAAAAGGAGAAGTTTTGGAGAAACCCTAAGGCCGAACCTATTACGAATTTTACAGGTTTTTCAAGGGTTTTCAGCCCTTGAACCCTTTCATGTGTAATTGAGATAAGTGTTCTTCTAATTCGATCAATATGTCTATGTGTTGGTTGTCTATATCTTGTGCTTGTCTTAATTCCATCATGCTAGGCTAGATTTATCTTGTGTTTGCTTAGATCTAATGAAACCTAGATGTTGATTATGTGTTGATTACTTGTTTATGGTTGTATTGGATGAATGATTTCGATGTTAGGCTTAAGAAAACTAGCAGATCTCCAAATGGTAACATGCTTGAACGTCTTAGGAAACATGAACTGACGTGCACTAGGTTTTATTGGTTGTATTTAATGCATGAGTAAATTCTAATGATCCCATGTTAGGAGCTTCTTAGCCGGCTCGACATAGGAGTGAAGTAGGTACTCATAGGATTAGGGAATTAAGCGCGCCACCCCATGAATGGTATTAAGAAATACAATCCGTCATCCACGCAACTATAACAAGTAATTAACGTGTAAAAGATATCTAGGGAGTAGTGAAATCTAAGTAAACACAATTTCTCCACTTATTGCTCACAACCTTAGTTAATTTAGTTTTATTTTCATTTCTAGTATTTTATTTTGATTGCATCTTTAGTATTGGGTTAGTTGACTAGCGACTAATTCCGCCCAAATCCTTAAAACCCGAGATATTTACTTGCTTTCTAAAAAATATAAACATACAAAAATAATCATCTCTCACCTTTAGAACTAGTATTTAGGCTTTCTAATCCTAGCGACACTATTCCTAAGCTGAACGATCAATCCCCCGGTACTTGTCACTATACTATACTACAACGATCAGGTACACTGCCTGGTGGGGGTTGTAAGCTTCTCGAGATCCCTCGAGAGGTAAAGCCTGGTGCAATCCCCACGCATCAAGTTTTTGGCGCCGCTGTCGGGGAATAGTTATTGTCTAGGTTAGAATCTCTTTTTATTAGGTCTACTTGCTAGATTCGTTTCTAGTAAGATTTTATTTTTATTTTTAGGTTTTCTTTAGTCTATCTTATTTCTTTGTGTGTTTGTTCGTAACTCTTCATCACCCGACATCATGGACGATGGGAACATCTTTGAACCCGTCATCCCACCACAACAAAACCCACCACTAGAACCTCCTAGGCCCCGAACCTTAGGAGAGTATTCCTGACCTAGCCACCAAGGCTACCGAAACACCATTGAGCTCACCGGAGCCAATGTGACCCCCTTGCGATCCGACACCATCCGGTTGGTGCAAAGCGGATGTGCATTCCATGGACTTCGTTCCGAAGATCCAAATCAACATCTTAAGGACTTCCTTAAAATCGTAGATTCCATAGACCTAGGTGTTGAAACTAGAGAGACAACCCGATTACGCCTATTCCAATTCTCTCTACGGGATCAAGCTAGTCAATGGCTTGAGCATTTACCCGCGGGATCCATCACCACATGGGATGATCTCACCACTCATTTCCTTTCTCAATTTTTCCCACCGGGGAGAACTACTAAGCTTAGAAATGACATCTTGATGTTCCAACAACGTCAAAATGAATCTCTTTATAAAGCATGGACTCGTTTCAAGGACTTACTCCAAAAAGTCCCTCATCATGGCATAGATCTTTGGCTCCAAGTCCAAATCTTTTATGACCATATCGATCTCTCCACGAGGCGAGCCATTGACCAATCGGCCGGTGGTAAGCTACGAGATCTAAGTGCGGAACAATCATGGGAACTCATAGAAGATCTTGCTCTCTATGACAACGAAAGTTGGAATGATCCCCGTGATTTGAACAAAACGGTCAAGGCAATATCTTTGCCTTCGAATAACTCTAGCACTCCCGACCGTAGGATCATGGAACTTGAAGGTCGAGTCAAGTCTCTCATGAAATCTTACGAATCTCAAAAGCCTTCAAGCCAAGTAAGCAGAATTGCTTCTGCATGCAAGTTGTGTAATGGCCCTCACGAAACTCATAACTGCATGGTGCTTCCTAAACATGCTTATAACGAATTCACATCGTCACACGTTGGTCGAGGCCCTCGAAATTCTGACGAGGCCTATGAGGCATGGAAGGATAAACCTAATTTCAGAGGGTACCAAACGCGGAGCGTATCCTTTAATGACTCCTCACCACTCGAATGGTCCGAGCATTTCCCATCACGGAGCACTCCTAGGCAAAGCTGTGAAGATGCTCTGCAAAAATTCATTCTATCTCAAGAATTACAGCTCTCTACACTCGAGGCTAAATTTAGACAACAGCAGGCCGATATGAATAACAAGATTTGTAATCTGTTAACTGCTATCAAAGAGCATGTTGTTAATAAACCTACTCACGTTGATGAGGTCAAGTCTGTTACCATCGTGAGTCCGCCAACCTTCCCTGTGCAAATAAAAAGTCCTAGTAAGCTATTCAAACATCTATCACCAAAAGAAAAAGAACCTGTCAACCCCCTAGGACCAATCCATTTCGTAAACACCATCACCAATATATCTGCCTCTACACCAAACCTAAACCAACAAAAAACTAAAAAAGGTGATCATACAGCTGAAGATGAGACCTCAAGGGTGGACCACGAATTGGCCAGAAACCCTACCAACTCATCCAAGCAGTGCGCCACACAAGAATCTAACAAGTCGGATGAAGGGAAAGAGAGATCGGAAGAGCATACAAGAAATCCAGCCTTTTTAGGTAAATCTATTTTAGAGGAGCCCGAGAGAAAAGTGGAGAACGTTACCAGTGGGAGTAGCGATGGGACTAATGAAAGCAACCCTAAGGTTTTTAAGATCTCCTGCACCATTAAGGAAAATCTCTTAACCGATAGTCATATAGATCCTAACTTCCCAGATAACATAATGCCCCTTTCCATATACCAAGAAGCCTTCCCAGAGCGCATAGTGTGCGAGAGAGTCGATAATGCAAGGGTGATAAGAAATCTATCAATTATGATTGGAGAATTTGTTTACAATATTTCCCTCACTGTGGTCGATGATGTGGACCCTCTCACCAGTCGAACATTAACCAACCTTGTTCTTGGGAAACCATTTATCAATGAATCGGGAGTAATCCTTGATGAGAAGGATGGAAGTGTATTGTTCACCAATGGTGTTAAGAAGGTAATTTTTCGTAGGGGTAATGAGGAGGTATACGAGTATCGTCCATCCCTTGAGGGGAATCTATATGGATCAAGGGATGGAGAATCGGAGAAGATAAGACGGCGTGATCTGAATAATCTCAAAATTCCCTGCATGATCGGTCATAAGTACTTCGATAACGTCTACATTAACGTATTCCTGCCAAAGAATCTTATGTCCCTATTCCACTATAACAATATCTGCAGATGGGGAATCATTTACAAGGGAGAGAAAGTTGTTGGTAAAGATCATGAAATCCAGGTGTTCGTAGGAAATATGGCATTCACTATGGAATTCACGATTGTGGACAACATTGAAGACTATGTCGACCCTAGTTTATCACAAGTCGTTTTTGGGGCACCCTTTTGTGAAATCACTAATTTGATAGTTGATGACCGGAACGGAATCATGACCTTCGCTGATGGAATTAGGAGGGTTTCATACCAAACGCCGTACAAGAGAAAAGACCTTAGGGAAATCGATTGTGACGGGCTTGATAGGATAAGTTCCCAACTTATTTTGTGTGATGAAGATGTTCGAAGAGGGTGTAAGAACACTTCTGATTTATCATGTGGATTCTTTAAGGATGTTAGTAAGCTTGATTCTAAGTATCGAGAAGATGTCTTCGAGTTCGAAGACCCGAAATACTTACACTATGAAAGCGATACTAGTTTAGAAGACGACCTAGAGAATGAAACCAACGATGAGGTCACGTAGTAACCCATGACCTTGAGTCTAGCTACAAGACTCGTAAATAAAGAAAAGCGCTTCTTGGGAGGCAACCCATGCTTTGTGTGATTTTATTTTGTTTGTTTGTTATTTGCTTCCATATGCATGAGTTATTTTTATTGTTGGTAGATCATGTTTCAAAAACTAAATAGTGGAAATATTTTACTTTGTTGTTTTGGCCCAATCTTAACTCCACCTAAAAGTATTTTTTGCAAAAGATAAGTGTAAGGGGAAACCCCAAATATGTTTTTAAGAAACAAACCGATCATGATTTTTCACAATATTAAATGTACATGTATATTCGTATTTGTTAGAGTCAAATGCTTGTATTGAGTCATAATGAAGTTTTGCAGGATTTTCCAGGAAGTAGGACCAAGTTTTTCCAGAAATTTTCCGGAAACTTAACATAAGAATTTCTGCAGATCACTTCTGACGGCATCATGAGTATACTCTTGACGGCGTCACGTGCAAAAACCTGGAAATTTTACCGGTTTTGTTTTTCTAACGGAGTCTTAAAGTTTTTGTTGAATTATTAAGTTTTATAATCTCCAGGAAATCTGCAAACTTCATTCCACAAGAAATATATCTTATTTTGTTTTCTAGGATTTAGTAACTTATATAAATTGCCGCCGATTTTATGCGAGGTTGCTTTGTTTGTCTTCTCAGGATTTACAGGTTATGTATGACAAGAAGATGATTTATTTTTCTGGAAGGGAAGCTTTGATTGTTCATTTTCTTGGAGGAAGATTTAACCTGGCCACCTTATTATCCATACCGAGAGAATCAGGGGAGTATTTGATTTCATTCTTTTTACTTTTTCACTTTTACATTCTTTACTTGAACATTGGGGACAATGTTCATCTTAAGTGTAAGGGGAGGGTAAAACGATGATACCTTACAGATACATTTTCGCTTGAGTTTGTTTGTTTGATAGTAGATGTGTAATAAAACTATGAGAAATACTTGTTAGTGCAATTTTAGCCCAAATTTAAAATTTTTTACAACATTTAGGAGTGAAACTTTAGCCATAGCAAGCGTGTCATGGATAGGAGATTGTATGACTAGCACAAAACCGTATATTCAGAAAAATTTTCCACCCAAATATGTGAGGTTCGCCTTTAGATTTGATAGGAAAAGCATTTACTATTAGTGCTTATGATTGTACCGGTAGCATTTAGATTCTAGAACTTGCGTTAGTGATGCATCCCGAGACCGCTAGTGAGACTACATTCGTGTAGTAGGATTTACTACATGATAAGAGGCATTAGGATCACCCTTGTGTTAAACCCGTATCATAATTACTTGACCATTTAAGTCATATTACTTGGCTAGTTAAGTCAATTAATTTTTCCCACACCTTAGCATTGTACTCATTTTTAGTACACGAAACCCCTAGTACACCCCTCCGAGCCTATCTTTTCGTTTCTAACTTTAAGCATCTTACTTAAAGGAAGAATTTGTTACACCCCACTTAAATGTACACCCAAATCGCCTTAGCATTCCGTTTATGCGCTCGTTTTTAGTGCATTATTGTTATTTGTTAAACCCTAAGTTAATTATCTAATTGATTACATGGTTGCTAAGTCGAGTCATATCCTTGTACATATTGTTTTGGGACGATTGGGACTCATGGGTAAAGTACTTATTTTATGGAGTAATGGGGAAGAACATAATATTATTACCCCCATATGTGCGTTAATCTTAAAAGTACTCCAAGTGTTTTGATTTTCTTAATTCGAGTCATTAGATTAGTTTATTGTAAAGTATGTGAAAATTCAAGTGTAAGGGGAATTTTCATTCCCTATGATGTATTATTTTGGATGGTAGGGTAAGAGTGTATGCAAAAAAAAAAAAAAAAAAAAAAAAAAAAAAAAAAAAAAAAAAAGTGGAGAGAAAAAGAAAAGAGAAAAACATACGGACTACCATCCCTTTTTATTCTATGTTCATTTTGTGTTTTTGGTTATTTTTCATTTATTAGCTTAAGTCGAGTCTAGTCTTGGCTTAGCAACGCCACATTGTACATGTAATTAACCAAGATTTTTAACTCGCCACCAGTAAAGACTGCCTTTATCCAACAAAACCGTGTATTTCATATCCCTACACCTAACGTTAAAACCCGTTAAAAGACCTCTTTGATAGTTTATCCTAGGTGCTTACGCCATGTGGTAGAGGTTTGATCCTTTCCCAAGCCTATGTTAAAATCACAAGGAAGACCTCTTTGATAGTTTATCCAACAAAAACGTGACGGCCTGGAAGAAGCTAACACATGACGGCGTCAGATGAAGATCAAGGCAGTCCGAGAATTATTTTGGCGGCGAGATGACGGCGTCACCTATTTGGTCTTGATGCCGTCAGCCTCAATTTCCTATATATAGTTTTCTAATTTTCATTCATAAAAAAGGAGAAGTTTTGGAGAAACCCTAAGGCCGAACCTATTACGAATTTTACAGGTTATTCAAGGGTTTTCAGCCCTTGAACCCTTTCATGTGTAATTGAGATAAGTGTTCTTCTAATTCAATCAATATGTCTATGTGTTGGTTGTCCATATCTTGTGCTTGTCTTAGTTCCATTATGCTAGGCTAGATTTATCTTGTGTTTGCTTAGATCTAATGAAACCTAGATGTTGATTATGTGTTGATTACTTGTTTATGGTTGTATTGGATGAATGATTTCGATGTTAGGCTTAAGAAAACTGGCAGATCTCCAAATGGTAACATGCTTGAACGTCTTAGGAAACATGAACTGACGTGCACTAGGTTTTATTGGTTGTATTTAATGCATGAGTAAATTCTAATGATCCCATGTTAGGAGCTTCTTAGCCGGCTTGACATAAGAGTGAAGTAGGCACTCATAGGATTGGGGAATTAAGTGCGCCACCCCATGAATGGTAATAAGGAATACAATCCGTCATCCACGCAACTATAACAAGTAATTAACGTGTAAAAGATATCTAGGGAGTAGTGAAATCTAAGTAAACACAATTTCTCCACATATTGCTCACAACCTTAGTTAATTTAGTTTTATTTTCATTTCTAGTATTTTATTTTGATTGCATCTTTAGTATTGGGTTAGTTGACTAGCAACTAATTCCGCCCAAATCCTTAAAACCCGAGATATTTACTTGCTTTCTAAAAAATATAAAAATACAAAAATAATCATCCCTCATCTCTAGAACTAGTATTTAGGTTTTCTAATCCTAGCGACACTATTCCTAGCTGAACGATCAATCCCCCGGTACTTGTCACTATACTATACTACAACGATCAGGTACACTGCCTGGTGGGGGTTGTAAGCTTCTCGAGATCCCTCGAGAGGTAAAGCCTGGTGCAATCCCCACGCATCAGTTAGTTTCTATTAGGAACCCAAGCCATTACTTACTTGTGTTCCCCTTTTGGAGTAATGTACTCAAATTCTTTGAGTATGTAATCACCACTGTTTTTTAAAGCACTGTCAAGAATTACTGTTTTTGATTCCAAAACCTGTGTTGAATTGTTATCAACACTCCCTTTTTCACCATTATTTTCTGAAAGTACTTTGTCACCCATAGCAGCACTTTCCTTTTTAACCCATTTAGTGGTAACTTTTGGTGTTGGGTTCTGTGTTCTAGCAGCTTTTCTTGAGTTGTAAGGCCTTCTAGGTTTGTAAGAATTGAATCTCCTAGGTCTTACATTTGAGTCTTTGCTTGCAGTACTTTGATTGGGAAACTTCCTAACAGTACTTTGAGAAAGTACTGTTTGACCAGCACTTTGAGAAGTATTTCTTGAAGGTACTGTGGGTTTGGAGAATGGTCTTTTCTGATGAGGGTACCTATAGTCTTTTGAAAAATTACTATGGTTAACCCTATTTGAGTAATTCCAGGCTGGTTTATTCTCCCTTGGTTTATTCTCCTTGTGCTTATGGTTTGCAGATGTGGTCTTTGGGTATTTGCTTAAATATTCTGAATGATAGTCACAGTCCTTAATCAGATGATGAGGACTATAACATACAAAGCATAACTTTGGACCCATCATCCCAAATCCATTCCCAAAAGGTTTTCTATAATAAGCATTATTTTGAAAATATTTTCTTGTAGGTACTGCTGAGTGATCAACAGTACTTTGAGAAGTTTTTGGAAGTACTGCTTGCTTTGAAAAACCATTTTCAGTCTCAGAACCCTTTGTATCGTCCCTAGGTGTCTTAACAGATTCTCTTAAAGACTCAGGACTAGATTGACTTGAATTAGATTTACCTTTAGCTTTTTCCTAAACTCTAGGTTGTCTACACCAAAACAAGAAACATCTGTCTTAGGTGGTTGAAAACTACCTTTGGGTTGAGGAACTTCATTATATCCTTTGTTTTTCTTAAACTCATGAGGTTTTGAGCAAGGTGGTTCCTCATCACTAGATGTGTTTTCCTCTAGGCTTATGAATTCTTCATCACTAGTTGAGGTCTCTTGAGAAAGACTTAATTCTTGGTTCTTAGTTGAAAGTACTTCTGAATTATTATCATAACCTAGGCCAGTTTTAATGTTTGTTGTTCTCTGTTTTTCAACAAAACTAACATGTGACAGACCTGATTCTTTCCAAACAGCATGTTTCTCTAGCAACTTGTCTCTTTCTTTAGTGACCTTTTCTAATTCAGAAACTTTACATCCTAACTTCCACTCACTTAACTTTAATTGATAATCTTGTTGCTCATATTTTTCAGCCCAAGCTACTTCATTATTCTCATGAGTGATTATCTTAGCTTCCATTGACTCTAAAGTTAATTGGTAACCAGCTATCTCAGACCTAGCCCCTCTATAGTTATCACTTTCAGTTTCATATTCTTTAAGCATTTTTTGATAAGAGTTACTACATTTGGAACATACCTCAGAGATAGTGGATGAACTTGGTGAAGTAGCCATCATAGCAAGCTGAACAGGTTCTTCTTTACTTTCCATGCTCCAATCAAAGCTTCCTAAACCATCTCTTGACTCCAAAGCTTCATATCCTGGTTCCTCATCAAAAGCTGTGCTCAAATCAACCTCTTCCAATGCAAACATAGAATAGGTTACTGGTTCATCATCAAATTCATTACTCCAATCAACTTCTGGCAAGTTTTCTTGAGCAACCAAAGCTTGTGACTTTGGCTCAGCAATAGGGACTTCTTTTCTTTCAACCTTGGGTTTAGGTTGTTCAATCATCCTGTTTGCTTGATACTTTGCAAACTTGCATTCCCTTGCAAAGTGACCAGTCCTTTGACAATTAAAGCATTCAATCTTAGACTTATCAAATGCTATCCCTGCTTAGCTTTGAAATCAATACCTCTTCCTGTCTTGTTCATAAACTTCTTGATCCTTGCAGTGATCATGGCAACCTGCCATCTTATGTCAATTTCTTCCATAGAATCATCATCAATTTGCAGGACATCTTCTTGATAAGTAACAGGTAGAGTGGCTTGTTGGGCAAAGAATGAACATAGAACATCATCTGAATTAGGGGTATGTGATGGTGATGAAGTAGTAGTGATCATGGTTGTACATGGATTCTGTGTCTCTGCAACAATACTTTGGACAGGGTAAGCAATACTTTTAGTGGAAGTACTGCTTCTGTTTTCAGAAGATACAAAAGCAATGCTGTGAGAACTTGAACCTTTGTTACCCTTCATCTCATGCTCATACACCTTTAGATTATTGTAGAGATCACCAAAGTCCATAGTGTCCAATCCTGGTTGTCCTCTAATCATATTAGCAACCACATGCCATGCAGATGGCAAACTCCTCAAGAACTTCAGGTTTGAATCTTCAACTGATGCTTCTAATCCATATAACTCTAGCATACTGAGTAGATTTTGATATCTATCATACGCAGAGTCAAGACTTTCCCTTTCACCAACAGTGAAGATTTCAAACTGTTGCTTTAAAAGGTTCTTGTGCATCTTCTTGGAAGCACCATTGCCTCCAAATCTTGTTTTAATTGCAGCCCAGAGTTGTTTTGCATCCTTGGCATCATGAAACTTCAGCAAGTGACCATCAGGAATGGCAGAAAGCAGTATGTTGAGAGCCTTGTCTTGATTTCTTTTAGTGGCAGCTGGCAAGGTTGGCTTAGGTGGTGTTGGTTGGCTTGGGATCTCTACTGGTACATCAATTACCATCTTACCATTGACAATCACATCCCATAGTGCATGGTCTGTGATGGCAATGTACTGCCTCATCTTCATGCTCCATAGATCATATTCTCCCTTCTTGACAATAGGAATTCTGACTACAGTGATGGATAGATCAAGTGCAACATCTGTCGACATCTTTAAGGGTTTGTAGTAAAATTGGTTTTAAAGGTTTTAAAGGTTTTCTTCTTAATCTGAGTTTCCAACACAAGCTCTGATACCACTTGTTGGATCGATATACTCTGACCAAAGTACTTTGTAGCTTGTAAGGTTTTAACAATCTTGAATAACTTAAAATAATTAAAATTGAAACACTGATGTTACTTTGTAAAGTATGCGGAATCTACTAACACAAAGCTAAGAAGAACTTTGTTTATATTAAAACCAACTCTTAAACCTGCTTCTCTAAACACAGATTCACTAACAATCCCTAACTTCACTAAAATCGTTTTCTAGAAATCGTAATGTGAAACTCTAAAACTCATACGTCTAATACCATCCTAAGGCTCCTTTTATAGGCATAAGGAAAACCTTAAGTCGGTTTACAATATTTACTTGAACGACAAGTAATTATCCCTAACTAATTCTAGAATATTCATATAATATTACATAATAATCCTTTAAACAATATTGCACATAAGTCCTTGTTCTTCGAAGTACTTTGAATAATCTTCAATAATCTAGCAGTACTTTGACTTTAATCAGCACGTTGACTATTGAGCAGTACTTTGACATAACAGTACTTTAATCTTTCCAGCAGTACTTTGATCTTCATTTCCCAACATTAACTATTTGGTTGATTCATGTGTAAAGCTTGGTTATTTCTTTATGATGCCTGCATGCTTATATGTTTCGTGTTACTATATATTAACATGATTTATATGATATTTTCATTCTTCATGTATATGATGTTTTGCATGATTAATATGTAACTTGTTAACTCATGGTATGTCATTTTGATACATGATGTCATTATATGATATTTATATATTTGAATGGTTGTGTCTTTTTCGGTCACTCATTAGATCTATGCTTAGGATGGTCTATGTAATACATGCTCCAAAAATGTTATCATTTAAACATGGGTTGCATAAATTTTCCATCTTGTTTCTTTGTTACACTGTTTGTTCACTACATGTGCACTTATAATTTGTCAAAGTACTTTTGATATGATAAACATTTAGAAGTCATTTTATCATACAAATTAATCACATAGATTGTTATATGCTCAAGTGTCTAAGCTTAACAACAAAAAAATTTTACAAGGAAAGTATTTCGTATTATGTCATGCTCTTGCTTAATATGATTGTTTTTGTTGATGCTATCTAGCCATGTGTTAACTTTATGTCTGTAGTCGAATGTGCTGTCTGAATAAGAAAGTATCTTTAGATTTTTTATCTTGTTGACATCTTTTCTCACTAACAAATTTGTTTTAGTCGATTGAGAACTAATCATTTGCCATCTCACTTCGTTGTAGCTTTTATATGCTCATCTCGCATAACTGTAATCCCTTCACTTATATGTTTTATTGCTAATAGGATTTAGTCTTAGAGATTTGAAATTTGTGTTTGAGTATCTTTCAATCGACCTCTTTCCAAATCGTATTATTGCTCCCGCTTTCCAAAAATCACTTCCATCACTATTTAGCTATAACAATACTCTAATCCTTTCCACCTCCTCTGAGAAAACCACTTGCCTCATCATGCGATCATCTCGCATTGATAAAGAAGAACTACGTGACTTCGTGGATGAAGTTCCTTGTATGCTAACCAACATCCGCAAAAGCATTACTAAGTTCATCGCTTTCATTAACCTTCAACCCCCCAAACACTTTATCGTCATTCTTTATATGATGCATTACACAATATGTTGGATGTCCACCAATTAAGGCGGACAGAAATTCATTCACATATTTGTATTTTGTCAAAATGTATTTAAAGAACATCTAATCGTGTTTCCTGCACCCTAAAATACCAACACATAGGTACACACCATTTAGTTAAAATTGGTTTACAAAACCACAAGTGTTTCAAGCCCTTTTAACCCAACATCACTAGTTTATACCAATATCTCATCAAGTGAAAAACACATCATGTGTTTGAAAAAGTTTTTCATCTCCACAACCAACAACTATTGAAGTCTAGGATCTTTCTTAAACTAGGACTTCACAATTTCATTTTCTAGAACACCATCATAGGATCTCATCCTTTAGTACTCAACACATATCATGCACGTCATTGTCAGTGCAAATAATATACTAATCAAAACCATCATTCCCAACACTTTCTCAACACATCGGTTTAACCAACACTCTTCCATCTCATAATGTCATTCTCATCCTCATATAGGTTCTTAGTATTCTTTATTCATTTCTTATGAAATGTTTGTTCCTATGTGCTTATTGTCTTCATGATGAGGCGAAAAATGAACTGTTTTTAGGGGGTCATTTAAGCCTGGATTTGAATTTATTTGATCAAATATTGCCCTAAATCGTTCCTTTTGTCATTTTAGGTACTTTTGGAGTGAATTCTGGAAAAGGAAGCATTTTGGACGTTTTTGGAGCATAAAAGTGAAGAAAACGGCAAAGTCTTAATTTTCCTTGCTGGGAACAGTACCTGACGGCGTCAAGAGTCTTCATGTGACGGCGTCAAGAGTAAAACAAGAGGTGGAAGTGGTGACGGTCCAGAGAAAACGTGACGGCGTCACGTATGGCCGTCAAGGTTCAAGATATGGTGACGGCCCAGAGCTAAAATACACATCACGGCGTCAAATCTGGATCAAGGCAATCCGATCTCATCATGGGCGGCGAGTTGACGGCGTCAGATATTCCTTCTTGACGTCGTCACCCTGTAAAATCTATATATAGTTATGCAATTTTCATTCATTAGAGGAACAAGTAGGGTATAACTTTGGAGAAACCCTAGCACGAATTTTACTGCTTTTTTAAGGGTTTTTACCCTTTGAAACCTTTCATGTCAATTTGAGATAAGTACTCTTTCAATTCAATCAATATGTGTATGTGTTGCTTGAATACATCTTACACTTGTCTTGAATTCAACATGCTAGGCTAGATCTCTTGGGTGTTTGCTTAGATGTAGTGTAACCTAGATGTTAATTATGGGTTGATTGTTTGTTTATAGTAGTTATGGATGAATGATTTCGATGTTAGGCTTAAGAAAACTGGCAGACTTCCAATGGTGACATGCTTGAACATCTTAAGAAACATGAACCAATGCGTACTAGGTTATTATGGTTGTATTTAATGCATGAGCGAATTCTAATGATCCCATGTTAGGAGCTTTTAACGGCTCGACATAGGAGTGAAGTAGGAGCTTATAGAGTTGGAGAAGTACGTACGCCACCCCATGAATGGTATTAAGGAATATAACCCGTCATCCATGCAATTGTAACAAACTATCAACCTGTAAAAGATATCTAGGGAGTAATGAAACCTAAGTAAACACAATTCTCCCCATTATTGTTCACACCACTAGTTTAATTAGATTTATTTTCATTTTCGTTATTTTATTTTGATTGCATCTTAGTTATTGGGTTAGTTGATTAGCAACTAATTCCGCCCACTCCTCCAAAAACCGAGATTTTTAATTGCTTTTATTAAAACATAAAAATACAAAAGAATCATCTCTCACCTCTAGACCTAGTTTTTAGGCTTTCTAATCCTAGCGACACTATTCCTGAGTTGAACGATCAATCCCACGGTACTTGTCACTATACTATACTACAACGATCAGGTACACTGCCTGGTGGGGGTTGTAAGCTTCTCGAGATCCCTCAAGAGGTAAAGCCTGGTGCGATTCCCACTCATCAAGTTTTTAGCGCCGCATCCCGGGGAATAGTTATTGTCTAGGTTAGGATTTCTTTTTATTAGGTCTACTTGCTAGATTCCTTTCTAGTAAAATTTTATTTTTATTTTTAGGTTTTCTTTAGTCTATCTTATTTCTTCGTGTCTTTGTTCATAACCTTTACCATCTGACATCATGGAAGGTGGTAACATCTTTGAACCCATCAACCCACCACAACAAAACCACCCACAAAACCCACCACTAGCAAACCAACCTCTTAGGCCCCGAACCCTAGGAGAGTATTCCCGTCCTAGCCACCAAGGCTATCGAAACACCATTGAGCTCACCCAAGGAGCCAATGTGTCCCCCTTGCGATCCGACACCATCCGGATGGTGCAAAGCGGATGTGCATTCCATGGACTTCGTTCTGAATATCCTAATTAACATCTCAAGGATTTCCTTAAAATCGTAGATTCTATAGACCTTGATGTTACAACTAGAGTGTCGACCCGATTAAGCCTATTACAATTCTCTCTACGTGGTCAAGCTAGTCAATGGCTTGAATGTTTACCCGCGGGATCCATCACCTCATGGGATGATCTCACCACTCGTTTCCTTGCTCAATTTTTCCCACCGGGGATAACTACCAAGCTTAGAAATGATATCTTGATGTTCCAACAACGTCAAGATGAAACCTTCTATGAAACATGGACTCGATACAAGGACTTACTCCAAAAATCCCTCATCATGGCATCGAACCATGGCTCCAAATTCAAATCTTTTACGATAAAGTTAACTATCAAACAAGAAGGGCCATAGATTATGCAACCAATGGTAGACTAAACAGACTTAGCATCGATAAATGCTGGGAAGTTCTTGAGGGGTTAGCACAATACGAAGAAGAAGGATGGGAGGACCCGATGTTTTCAAGAGAGGGAAGTCTTGATTACATGAACGCTACCCAAGAACAGTTATTGGGAAATATCGAGAGGCAGGTTAAAGAATTGATGGGAGCTAAAATGCCTGTTGTTGAAACCACAAGGGGTCCTGATATACTTGTGAGTGCAATTAGCAAATACAATTTTCCTGAACATTCACGACAAGAGGAGTTCGAAGGGATAATGATAACCTTCATGAATAATCATGAAAAACAAATTCAGCACTTAGAAGCTCGGATGGAAAGCACTCGTAATACTTTTATGGACTTAGCAGACAAATTCATATCAAGAATTAAGGAAAAGATTAGGGAAAAATCCACACCAAGAGAAATCAAGAAAATCTTTGAACTCCCAACCTCTTTGGTGTGTGACGAAGAGGATAATGAAAAATCCTTTTCAAGCGCTTCACCCTCAATTACCCCTTACTTTTATGAGTGTCCTCAGGAGGAACAGAACTTGCAATTTCATAACATCTTCGTTCGAAGCTTGCAAACCACGCTCCCTAATTTGCACAAGAGATGTTTCTTTGGTTTTGAACCTGGTGTGAGGAGGTTGCACCTCGAAAACACCGCAGTTTTGGAAACTTCTATGGAACGCCTCCTTCCCGTACCCACCGTTGACCAATATGAAGATCACAACCTAAATGGAACTCTGCCCGGCCCTTTTAATAACCACGCCTCACTTCGTGACAGTAATAAATTGTTTGACCCTTGATGAGGCTAAAAATGTGTAACACCCCCAAAATATCGTAGCGGAAGACTGTGTCATAGGGGTGCTACTTCATAATACAATGTACAAGGTATAGAAAACGAACTCTAAATGAGACGTTTTGAAAAGTTACCATTCGATTAATAAATTCCGAGTTACAAACTTGAGTTCTATAATACAATACATAAGAGTTTTAAAACATATCGAATGGTAAAGATAAAAGCATAAGTCTTCAAAACATGCCAAGCGACTCTATGCTCCATGCAACAGCTTATCACCTTATAGACATGAGACAAACATGCTAAAGTGTCAACACAATGGTTGGTGAGTTCATAGAGTTTGTCTTAAAATAGTTGAAAAGCCTTAAAGAATGTTCACACAGCAAAGGCATTGTGAATCCACTCAGTTGCAAGTCCCGCTCATAACAACACTTGCAACCTGTGTGTTCACAACCCACTGCTAAATATATAGAATGAATAAGACATGTAATAGTTCATCAAAACAATTAAGTAATTAGTAGTGAGTCTCTACTTCATCTCCGAAGACCTCACTTGGGAGCCAATTCCTAAAGACAACTGGGAGCCAATTCCCAAAGACAACTGAGAGCCACTTCCCAAAGATAACTACTAGTCAATAAATAGAATAACGCAATTAAGTATAACGTAGTCAGGTATGTATGCAATCAAGTATAACACAGTCAAGTATAAACGTTTTGAGTATTTGTACAAGTAAGCAAGTAGTTGAGCATGTGTCTCCCCCAAATAGTTAAAACAAGTATGAAAAGAGTAGGGGCTATGACTCACCTTAAGTTATGTAGTGAGTATGATAGTCGAATCGCAACAGTCTCTAAGAGTAACCTATAATAGAATGTCGCGACTTAGGTTTGGAGTAACGTCTTAAGAATACGAAGAGTTGCCTATATATGTCTTGCATAATGTTCATGATGTAGTACTTAGTATATAGTGTAAGTCTTTGAATATAAATGGTTTATGAAACATGTATAGTTTGTATATCTCTTACTACCGTTCGGGCCGACATAATTCAGAAGTCATGGAGTAAACGTTCGAGGAGCCAGGACACTTTAATTCGTAAATCCACAACTCATCTCGACGGCGTACTTAATGAACTCCTCACATGAGGCTCCCTACTATTGTAGTATTCGATAACATATATATAAGTTTTGATCCGAAAAGTTACATGTCTAATATTTGAATAAACTTAGGAAAGTTTATTTTTACATGAAGATTGTTATTAGGGTAAGTTTATATGGTCTTTGGTCATAGCTTCGCCGTGACCTTGGTCATTGTACCATGGTCTTGAGACTCAACCTTGGCTTTAGCCATGGTTGTGGTCTTGGCTTTAGGTCATTAGACCTCTTGGTCTTAGTAAATCATAACTATTATATAGTGATTTTGGTCTAAAAATTGGCTGTTAAGAATTTGAAGAAAATTATCACTCGGAAAGCGTTTTCAGGGCTCGACCTTCTTTACACCTAAACGAAAACGTCGTTCCGGACAACTTTCGTGTTTTAACTTTTTGATGAATCGGACCAGAAGGGTGACTTTCAAAATGGCAGAATGCAAGACAGTAGGTATCGGCAGTTTCGGCGTTTTGGTTTTGCTAACTTCAAATGGTCATAACTTTTGACTCGGGTACTCGTTTTGGGTGATTCAAATTGCTATGTTTTCCTTGTTAAGTCCTTTTTAACAGTAAGTAAGTGTCAAATATCATAGTTGTACTATTTTGGTCGTGGTTCTCTATAAAAGTCACTAGTTTACTTGTTTAAAGATCATAAGTTAACATATATATATCATAACTTGTTTTACTAGTTTTTATACATCATGAACATAATACAAAGACCATATATAGCATGAAAGAAACATAAATAGCATGAAAATAATATTTAGGAAGAAAGTATGTTAGGGTTTGCTAACAACTTGAGGCTTTCTAAAAGAAAGGTAAGTAACTAGTAAGGTACGGACTTTGATAGACTTAAGCTTCACCCTACTTTGCTTCAAGCAATCTTTCTACCCTTGTATTCTTGAAAGAAGGATAATGAAAGTTGAAGTGACTTGAGTAGATTCAAAATCAAGAGAATCACCAAAGTTTATAAGGTTTGGAAGTAGTTTGATTACCTAAAACCAAGCTAGGGTTTCTATGTTGTTGAAGCACTTGTATCTTGCACAAAACTAGGAATGAATTAGCTAAGTGTGAAGATGTTTAGGGGGTGATGATGGTCATTCAAAGAGGGGAGGGGGGGGGGGGGCTTTTATAGGGTCTTAAGGAGGTTAGTTCATTGACTTGTTAAACCTTAGAGACCAAGTTGTACACATGTATGCATCTAAGGCCTCCTAGCATGAGATCAAGCCACCTATGGGCTGAATCCCTCCCCCCTAGGTCGGTTCATATACTTGGGGAACAAGTGTGGACTTTTGATGATATTATCCAAGCTTATGTAGTTAGTTTCGACTCCGTAAAATGCTAACCGTAAGTTGTTAAGTCACGAAACGTAAAACCGGGTATCCAAAAAATATGAAACTTGAAAGTATGGTTAAACATGTCAATATACTCCATAATAAAATATAAAATGAGTGGTAGGTTCTATTGGATTGCTCAAACCCTGCTAAAACTGGAAACACGGGTCTAAAACGCGTAATACGTAAAACGTACGAAAGTTGCGTAAAATTGAGAAAAGTAAAATGTAACTTTTCTAATAGGATAATAATGACTTAAAATGACTTATAATGTTTAGGCTGGGCTCAGTCTAGTGTCGGTTGGTATTAAATGTCTTTTAGACATAAAACCGTAAGCCTAAAAATCAAGGAATGACTTATAAAAATCAAGGAATGATTTTTGGTCAAAGGAGGAGGGAAAAATATGTTGACTTTTTCTAATAATTTGAAAACTCAAATCATCTTAGAAACACGGTGCAGGTATAGGCTAGGGTTACGGCTGAGTAAAAACGCTTAAAAACTGAAAATTCTAGTTTTTCACGGCCGAGGCTTATTTTGGTCATGTTTTTCTCAGTCATGATTAATTCTCTAATTAATCAAGAGAGTACTAAACATTTTTCTGATGCGGGGTCACTTAACGCGGTCGAGTTTCGTTGTGCGTAGAATTTTTGAATGACGTTTTACCCTAAAACGTGTAATTCCGTGTAATTCCTTAATAACTTTCACGAAAATGATCTGATGAGTGTCAAACTTTTAATTTACCATGGAAATGATTTATCACTCGAGGCCAAGAAACAAAAATCAAATTTCAGGAAAAATGAATAGTAAAAGTGAATAGTAAAATTTTCCGGAATATAAATAAATCTGAAAATGCGAATTGTTACAGTCTCTACCCCTTCAGGAAACTTCGTCCCGAAGTTTAGTGTGTCTAGGTCTCTTATCTTAATAGCGGCATAATAAAGCTATATTTAGAATAGAATAATATGGTAGGATAAGGTACATACCCGTTATGCATTGCGGGCTTCCTTAGCACCCAAATAGTATGCTCGACCCCGAGGTGGACTAACATTGTATCCACGGTTCGGGTTATTTTCTTCAAGCATTACGGCTAGAGTCGGGTTATCCAGTACTTGTCCCTGTGCCCTATTCAACTTAGGACAAGTATTTCGGAAGTGGTTTGGGCTGTTGCACTCATAGCATGTCTTTTGGTTGTTTCCTATATTGTCCGCATTCGCCTGCCTTGTAACCGATTTACACTGACTTGCAAAATGGCCAGACCTCTTGCAATTATAACACACAGGGCAAGGCTCAGACCTCTGATGATGATAAGCACATTTAGTACACTTAGGATGTAGACCCTCATACTTTTTCTGATTAGAAACAGTTGCCGCAAATCCTCTTGCTCTCTTATTATCAACTATTGTACCCATTTGCTCACCCGATTCACCTGCTCCCTTCCTTTTATCACTATTCTTCAAAGTTCCATTCCTAACCATCTCATCTGTTAGGGTCCCTGCTCTTAATATTGCACTCTGAATTGTGGGAGGCTCGGTTGTTTTCACTGTCCCACGGATCTCAGGAGCAAGGCCATAGATGTACCTCTCAATCCTTTTGGATTCAGGGGTAACCAGATGAGGAACTAGTTTAGCTAGTTCATGAAACCGATCTGTGTAGGTTGCATGACCAGCCCCTACCATAGAGTGATGCCAAAACTCGTCCTCTAGTTTTTGCATTTCATTAACCGGGCAGTACTCTTCCTTCTGTAGTCCCTTAAAGTCGTCCCATGTCATGCCTACAGCTGCTTCTCTACTCCTTGCTTGAATCTGCATGTTCCACCATGTCAATGCCTTTTCTGATAGCAAGCATGCAGAATATTTTACTCTCTAGTGGATTGCACAGTTACTGATATCGATCACTGACTCCATCTTCTCGACCCATCGTGTATATGCCAATGCACCTCCTTTACCATTAAACTCAATTGGTTTGCATGACGTAAATTCCTTATACGTACATCCAATCCTATGGTGGTGGTTGTTGTTGTTGTTGTTGTTGTTGTTGTTGTTGTTGTTGTTGTTGTTGTTGTTGTTGTTGTTACCATTCCTTCCTCCATCATTTGTAGCGTCATTTATGCTTCCGTGGTTTCCCGAATTGTTCATGTGATTGCCAACTTGTGTGACTATGGTGGGAAGTAGGTTTTGTAGTTGTTGGGCAATAATGGTGGAGACATTTGGATTTCCACCAACGTTACTAGGGTTACTAGTGTCATGAGCATCTCCTCTACCTCCACGTCCACCAGTTCTTCCACTATCATTACTAGGATTACTAGTGTCGTGAGCAGCTCCTCTACCTCCAAGACCACCAGTTCTTCCACCTCTTGGTGTTGCACCACCTCGGCTAGTGCTACGAGTTACTCTCTTTGGTGCCATGATATCTACAAGGAGGGACATTTTGTCGACATCAGATATTAGGTGATATTCCTAGACCACTTAGTCTTTAATCTTGTCAATTTTGAGTCAATCGTTGATTAATGTAAGCATGGTCACATATGTCTACGTGAGTCGTGACGCATTTATAATTATGTTGGCCACCATAATTATAATTGCTTCCTTTCACACGTATACATATTACCAGGCACACATATCTCAACAATTGATACTACATAATTGGGTAGACTTTCTATCATCTGTTCTTAAGTTGTGAAAGGGTAACGTAGTCTGGGTATCTAGAGAAGGTGATATGACGAAATGGACTAGTCACGCTTGTAGAAAGGTTTGAGTGTCATACCAGGGCATATGAACCACTTCTAGGTATTAGAATCATATAAAGTAAGTATAAGGCAAATCATCAAATCTCTACAGGAAACTAATAACCTTTATTTAACTTAATCTTATGTCTTATCAAACAAGAACTGTCACAAGATTAAGTTAAATAAATAATTATTACTTAGCTCTAAATTTTTGATGACTTGACTATTGTCTGGGGTTTCTCCTAAACAAACAATTAGCAATAAGCATATGCACATGAAGTGTGTGTAAGGCAAAATAAAGAGGAGAGTCTTAGTGTTTATAGCAGTTATAGTCTAGGTAGTATATGCAACCTAGTTCTCTATAACCAAGGCTCTGGTACCAATCTGTAACACCCCCAAAATATCGCAGCAGAAGACTGTGTCATAGGGGTGCTACTTCATAATACAAAGTACAAGGTATAGAAAACGAACTCTAAATGAGACGTTTTGAAAAGTTACCATTCGATTAATAAATTCTGAGTTACAAACTTGAGTTCTATAATACAATACATAAGAGTTTTAAAACATATCGAATGGTAAAGATAAAAGCATAAGTCTTCAAAACATGCCAAGCGACTCTATGCTCCATGCAACAGCTTATCACCTTATAGACCTGAGACAAACATGCTAAAGTGTCGACACAATGGTTGGTGAGTTCATAGAGTTTGTCTTAAAATAGTTGAATAGCCTTAAAGAATGTTCACACAGCAAAGGCATTGTGAATCCACTCAGTTGCAAGTCCCGCTCATAACAACACTTGCAACCTGTGTGTTCACAACCCACTGCTAAATATATAGAATGAATAAGACATGTAATAGTTCATCAAAACAATTAAGCAATTAGTAGTGAGTCTCTACTTCATCTCCGAAGACCTCACTTGGGAACCAATTCCCAAATACAACTGGGAGCCACTTCCCAAAGACAACTGGGAGCCACTTCCCAAAGATAACTACTAGTCAATAAATAGAATAACGCAATTAAGTATAACGCAGTCAGGTATGTATGCAATCAACTATAACACAGTCAAGTATAAACGTTTTGAGTATTTGTACAAGTAAGCAAGTAGTTGAGCATGTGTCTCCCCCAAATAGTTAAAACAAGTATGAAAAGAGTAGGGGCTATGACTCACCTTAAGTTATGTAGTGAGTATGATAGTCAAATCGCAACAGTCTCTAAGAGTAACCTATAATAGAACGTCGCGACTTAGGTTTGGAGTAACGTCTTAAGAATACGAAGAATTGCCTATATATGTCTTGCATAATGTTCATGATGTAGTACTTAGTATATAGTGTAAGTCTTTGAATATAAATGGTTTATGAAACATGTATAGTTTGTATATCTCTTACTACCGTTCGGGCCGACATAATTCAGAAGTCATGGAGTAAACGTTCGAGGAGCCAGGACACTTTAATTCGTAAATCCACAACTCATCTCGACGGCTTACTTAATGAACTCCTCACATGAGGCTCTCTACTATTGTAGTATTCGATAACATATATATAAGTTTTGATCCGAAAAGTTACATGTCTAATATTTGAATAAACTTAAGAAAAGTTTAGTTTTACATGAAGATTGTTATTAGGGTAAGTTTATATGGTCTTTGGTCATAGCTTCGCCGTGACCTTGGTCATTGTACCATGGTATTGAGACTCAACCTTGGCTTTAGCCATGGTTGTGGTCTTGGCTTTAGGTCATTAGACCTCTTGGTCTTAGTAAATCATAACTATTATATAGTGATTTTGGTCTAAAAATTGGCTGTTAAGAATTTGAAGAAAATTATCACTCGGAAAGCGTTTTCAGGGCTCGACCTTCTTTATACCTGAACGAAAACGTCGTTCCGGACAACTTTCGTGTTTTAACTTTTTGATGAATCGGAGCAGAAGGGTGACTTTCAAAATGGCAGAATGCAAAACAGTAGGTATCGGCAGTTTCGGCGTTTTGGTTTTGCTATTTTCAAATTGTCATAACTTTTGACTCGGGTACTCGTTTTGGGTGATTCAAATTGCTATGTTTTCCTTGTTAAGTCCTTTTTAACAGAAAGTAAGTGTCAAATATCATAATTGTACTATTTTGGTCATGGTTCTCCATAAAAGTCACTAGTTTACTTGTTTAAAGATCATAAGTTAACATATATATATCATAACTTGTTTTACTAGTTTTTATACATCATGAACATAATACAAAGACCATATATAGCATGAAAGAAACATAAATAGCATGAAAATGATATTTAGCAAGAAAGTATGTTTGGGTTTGCTTACAACTTGAGGCCTTCTAAAAGAAAGATAAGTAACTAGTAAGGTACGGACTTTGATAGACTTAAGCTTCACCCTACTTTGCTTCAAGCAATCTTTCTACCCTTGTATTCTTGAAAGAAGGATAATGAAAGTTGACGTGACTTGAGTAGATTCAAACTCAACAGAATCACCAAAGTTTATAAGGTCTGAAAGTAGTTTGATTACCTAAAACCAAGCTAGGGTTTCTATGTTGTTGAAGCACTTGTATCTTGCATAAAACTAGGAATGAATTAGCTAAGTGTGAAGATGTTTTGGGGGGTGATGATGGACGTTCAAAGAGGGGAGGGGGGGCTTTCATAGGGTCTTAAGGAGGTTAGTTCATTGACTTGTCAAACCTTGGAGACCAAGTTGTACACATGTATGCATCTAAGGCCTCCTAGCATGAGATCAAGCCACCTATGGACTGAATTCCCCCCCCCCCTTAGGTTGGTTCATATACTTTGGGAACAAGTGTGGACTTTTGATGATATTATCCAAGCTTATGTAGTTAGTTTCGACTCCGTAAAATGCTAACCGTAAGTTGTTAAGTCACGAAACGTAAAACCGGGTATCCAAAAAATATGAAACTTGAAAGTATGGTTAAACATGTCAATATACTCCATAATAAAATATAAAATGAGTGGTAGGTTCTATTGGGTTGCTCAAACCCTGCTAAAACTGGAAACACGGGTCTAAAACGCGTAATACGTAAAACGTACGAAAGTTGCGTAAAATTGAGAAAAGTAAAATGTAACTTTTCTAATAGGATAATAATGACTTAAAATGACTTATAATGTTTAGGCTGGGCTCAGTCTAGTGTCGGTTGGTATTAAATGTCTTTTAGACATAAAACCGTAAGCCTAAAAATCAAGGAATGACTTATAAAAATCAAGGAATGATTTTTGGTCAAAGGAGGAGGGAAAAATATGTTGACTATTTCTAATAATTTGAAAACTCAAATCGTCTTAGAAACGCGGTGCATGTATAGGCTAGGGTTACGGCTGAGTAAAAACGCTTAAAAACTGAAAATTCTAGTTTTTCACGGCCGAGGCTTATTTTGGTCATGTTTTTCTCAGTCATGATTAATTCTATAATTAATCATGCGAATACTAAACATTTTTCTGATGCGGGGTCACTTAACGCGGTCGAGTTTCATTGTGCGTAGAATTTTTGAATGACGTTTTACCGTAAAACGTGTAATTCCGTGTAATTCCTTAATAACTTTCACGAAAATGATCTGATGAGTGTCAAACTTTTAATTTGCCATGAAAATGATTTATCACTCAAGGCCAAGAAACAAAAATCAAATTTCGGGAAAAATAAATAGTAAAAGTGAATAGTAAAATTTTCCGGAATAGAAATAAATCTGAAAATGCAAATTGTTACAAAATGAACCGTTTTTAGGGGGTCATTTAAGCCCGGAATTGAATTTATTTGATCAAATATTGCCCTAAATCGTTCCTTTTGTGATTTTAGGTACTTTGGGAGTGAATTCTGGAAAAGGAAGCATTTTGGACGTTTTTGGAGCATAAAAGTGAAGAAAACGGCAAAGACTTAATTTTCCATGCTGGGAACAGTACCTGACGGCGTCAAGAATGAAAATATGACGGCGTCAAGAGCAAAATCCATGACGACCCAGAGAAAACCTGAAGGCGTCAAGAGTTATTTTGGTGATGGCCTGAAGAAGGATTACACGTGACGGCGTCAAACCCAGATCTAAGCAGTCCGAGAACTTTATTGGCGGCGAGATGACGGCGTCAGAAATTTACTCTTAACGCCGTCACCTCACAAAATCTATATATACTTTTCTATTTTTCATTCATTAAGGGAGGAACTTGTGTGGAGAATACTAGGGCCGAACCTAATAAACCCTAGGTCATTTGTAACAGTATTTTCAAGGGTTTTCACCCCTTGAAACCTTTCAAGTTCAATTAAGATAAGTCTTCTTTCAATTCATTCAATATGTCTATGTGTTGTTTGAATATATCTTATGCTTATCTTGATTATAACATGCTAGGCTAGATCTTTCATGTGTTTGCTTAGATGTAATGAAACCTGGATGTTGATTATAGGTTGATTGCTTGTTTATAGTTGTAATGGATGAATAATTTCAATGTTAGGCTTAAGAAAACTGGCAGATCTCCATTGTGTAACTTGCTTGAATGTCTTAAGAAACATGAACCGATGTGTACTAGGTCTTTATGATTGTATTTAATGCATGAGCGAATTCTAGTGATCCCATGTTAGGAGCTTCTTAGCCGGCTCGACATAGGAGTGAAGTAGGAGCTTATAGGATTGGGGAAGTAAGTACGCCACCCCATGAATGGTATTAAGGAATACAATCCGTCATCCACGCAACTGTAACAAGTAATTAACCTGTAAAAGATATCTAGGGAGTAGTGAAATCTAAGTAAACACAATTCTCCCATATATTGCTCACACCACTAGTATAATTTAGTTTATATTCATTTTGGTTATGTTATTTTGATTGCATCTTAGTCATTGGGTTAGTTGATTAGCAACTAATTCCGCCCACTCTTCCAATACCCGAGATTTTTACTTGCTTTTCATAAAATATAAAAATACAAAAAGAATCATCCCTAATCTCTAGACCTAGTTCTTAGGCTTTCTAATCCTAGCGACACTATTCCTAAGTTGAATGATCAATCCCCCGATACTTGTCACTATACTATACTACAACGATCAGGTACACTGCCTGGTGGGGGTTGTAAGCTTCTTGAGATCCCTCGAGAGGTAAAGCCTGGTGCAATTCCCACGTATCAACCCTGGTGGACTTTACTAATGGGATGGCTACTCATAGTTCTTACTTTTGATTAGCTATCTACATTAGTGCAGGGACTGAATTTAAAATTGCCACTAAGTATTCATAAAACGGGCATATGACGGCGTCAGATTTTACTCTTGACGCCGTCACCTCGCATTCTCAGCAATAATAACCCCATTTACATCACTTTCATCTCATACCCCACAAACTATACCCAAGTGCTGCTCCACCTCCGAATCTTCAAGGTCAAATCCGACATCTTCTGTGACAAATCCGACTTTTCTTCATCTTTATTCATTCAATTATCCTTAGAACCTACCAATTTTGAAAACCCCCATCATCCGAAACCCTATCATTGACCCATCTTTAGAAATCATAATGCCCTTCCTTAGGTGTTTTGCAATCATGAGTTTAGCATTAGGTAGTAGTGGTTGATTTGAATCATGGGTAAATTACGGAAAAATCTTTCATACCACAGATTTTTTGATCTCCCACCCATGTTTTCTGCAAAAAGGGGTGTTTGGGTCATGGATTTAGAGTTTGAAAATTGATTTTTCCCTCGTAATTGCATGGATGGACTTTTGCTGGGCCTGACGGCGTCAGGTCTTATTTCCTGACGGCGTCAGATGTGTCTGACTGCATGACTTTGTAAAACTCTCATTCTAACCATTTCCGTTCCATTCCATCTTTTTCCAGGAAAATGAGCAAGCGATCCCGACAACACCGAGGGAGTTCATCAAGGTCCCAACGTGTGAACTATGGTGACTTGGTCCATAGTTGGAGTGAGTTTGATAATGACGCTTCTACAACCAAATACGCGGAACTACTCTATCACCATATTGATGCAGGGGCAGTGATTGATTGGGAATTTTTGAGGTCCCAAGGTCTTGAGGGTAACTTCCTTGGGAGGATACAAACTGATGCATTTACGGGTCCTCAATGGGAAAGGCTGTTTAGGATGAGGGAAACGGTTTACAGTAAGTTGGTAAGGGAGTTCTTTGCTACTTTTCGCTTTGATTTGGCTGAGGCTAGGACAGACATGGGAGGTACCACCATTTACTTTAGATTGGGGGGAGAGCTTAGATCGTGCTCGGTTACTGAGTTTGGGTGGAGATTAGGCTTATATACTCAGGAGGAGGCTGTTCAGGGTGGTTTTATGTAGAGGTTGTTGAATGGGGAGACTATGAGGAATGAATTGAGGTGTTCCATGTTCTGGCCGAGTATTGGGAATGGGGTATATACCTCAACTACTGGGGCGGCCTCAATCAGGGACCCTATGATCAGGTTAGCCCACAGATGCATCACCTACAGTTTGTCGGGGCATCATGGCACTACTCACCGTGTCACTGCTTCAGATCTTTTCTACCTGTACACCATGTTTTCAGCGGATGTATACTGTAACATCCCATTCTGGGTAGCGAGTTATTTGAAGACTAGTGTGGGGAAGAGGAATATCGACAAGGTGTATAGAGGGATGTTTGTGACCCGTTTGGCTCGTTCCTATGGGATCCTTGTTCCTGAGATTATGGGGTACCTGAGCGACTGTGGGACATGTAGGGTGGTGAGGGCCAAGTCCCTTAAGCAGATGAGTATTGTGATGGAGCTAGGGAATGGGTCCTTTACTTGGTATGTTGCAGGAGGACCGGCGGGTGTTGACGATGATGAGGATGATGATGAGGGTGTGCCCCAGCAGCCGCATTATGGGGATTATGAGGTTGGGTCTGCAGACTATTACCGACACATGGGTCGGAGAGATTGGCAGGCGCATCAGGGGGATTGGATGGGTCAGGTGGACGCATGGCGAACCACCACCGACCAGAGGTTTGACTGGATGTATGATCACACTATCCGCCAGATGCAGCATCTTTCCACCCGTGATCACATTGAGCCCCCGCTACAGATTGACCCATTCCTTAGTCGTGAAATGGAATACCCTCCCTAAGGGTACACCGGGCACGTCCCTCCTGGCTATGACTACCGCTATGGTCCCCCTCCCCAGTTATTTGTCATGATATTTGTGATTTCTGAACAATTTATTCATGGTTGTAAGATTTGAAACAATTTGGCTTGTAATAATTTAGGGTATGGCCTCTGTTGGCCCTGGATAATTTTTTATTTATCTTCATGTAGGATTTTAATTTTATGGGTTGTTTAAATTTTCAGTTTTTAAATTGCGTAAGTTTATTTGTTTGATTGCTATTTGCTTCCGTATGCATGCTTTATTTTTATTGTTGGTAGATCATGTTTCAAAATAAAATTGTGAAAATACTTCATTTTATCGTTTGACTTTGTCTTAACTTCATACAAAGGTATTTCGCAAAAGATAAGTGTAAAGGGAAACCCCAAATTTGTTTTTAAAAACGAAATTGATCATGATTCTCCACAATATTAAATGGACATGTGTATTAGTATTTATTAGAGTCAAATGCTTGTATCGAGTCATAATGATGATTTGCAGGATTTTCCAGGAAGTAGGACTGATGAGTGCTCAAACACTCATCATTTTTGGTCTAATCTGAACTGCAAAACATACAAAAACACTCAGTAATGAATCAAAATACTGAAAATATTTCAAAATTGTGTTTTATATGTTTTAGATGCAAAATGAGCAAAAACAAACGAAAAACGCACAAAGTTTGCAAAATTGGCAGTTTCAGTCCCCCAACTTTCATAAAATTACAAAACTAGTCCCTGGATGTTCAAAATATAGAAAATTATCACCAGAGGTCCTTTTACAATCATAAGTTGTCATATTTAGTCCTTTGGTGAAAAATTGGAAAGTTTTGGAAATTTACGAATTTAGTCCCTGGAGTTTCAGATTTTGGCAGATTCAGTCCCTGGTGGGATAATTTTGAATGAAAAAATCATTTTGGGTCCTTGGGAAGTTACAATAAATCATTTTTAGTCCTTGGGGTGAAGTTTGAGAAATTTTCATGTTTGGTCCCCATACTTTGAAAAATATCAATTTTAGTCCCCGGGAAATTTCGAAAAATAAAAATGAAAAAAAAAATGGTTTTCAAAATATTGTTGATTGGCATGTTTGGTCCTTATCATATATTTTGTGGAAGCTACATTTTCAGTCCAACACTTTTGCAAAATTACAATATTGGTCCTTGTTCCTTTATTACTTAACCAAATTGGACCAAAAGTAAAAACAACCCAAATCCTTTATCCACCCAATACCCCAATCCAGTCCAACACTAAACCTAAATCCCAAGCCCACCAAAAGGCCCACTCCCCTAAAACTAATAAACCTGGTCAATTGACCAGGTCAAATGGTCAACGCGGGTCAAACCCCCAAACAACCCAGGGTACTGTTCACCCATCCCCAACCCCTCAAAACCCGCTTCCATGTTTTCTCCCCCCTTCTCCAAAGTCCTCACCAACCACACCTTTTCATTTATATCTATCACCTACACCCTCACCTTCCCCCCTCCTCATTAAATGCCCACCTATCCCACTCAACACTGCCCAATCCCATTTTCCCGCCAAAACTGAATTTGAAGGCTAGGATCAACTCCAGCAATCCTACGGCTCAGATTGCATGTGGGAAAGTCAAAGATTGACTCCAGGAGCTATAAAAAGAAAGAAAAAATGAAGAATGTGGCAAGTAGTGTAGTAGCAGTAGAATAGGGTAATTTTAGACTTAGTTAATGTTTAATTTTCTTTATCCAGTGTAATCTTTGGTTTATAGGAATTGTAATCTATGTTTTCAGCATAGCTAAACTTATTTCAATCAAGAATTTCAGTTCTAAGTTAATTTTTCAGTTTATGCTATTTTGAAATTGCAATTCTCAATATGATTCTTATGTTGATGTAAGTGGTTGTTTTCTGTGTACTTAAACTTGTTTCAGTTCATGTACAAGCTTTACAAAGCTCTCAAAACATTTGAAGTAGTTTAAGACATTAAACTCAAGAAAATAAAATAAATAGAAAAAAATTAAGTAGAAAATAAAAAGTCAGTTGCAGAGATAATGGAAGCAGTTAGAATGGTAGCTTGTGGATTCTTTTGGTAGTAGAGCCTCAGGTGAGGCATTAGGTTGTGTTGGTGGCTCTTGATTCTTGGTTCCACAGCTTACAGGGCATTTGTAAGATTTTCTTTCATAAAATTTTGCATAATCTGTTTCAAGTACCCACAGTTGTAGTTCATTATTTATTTTAGTTCATTTATGCTTAATTAAGTTTAGAAGGTATGTTAGATTCAACTTCATGGTGAAATTCTTAGGTTAGCTTTGATAATCTGTCATAACAGTTCAAGTAGGGAGTGTTTGGAACAAGTGTGTTCCCTTGGTTGTAGCCATTTATCTGTGCTATAGTTAGTTAAAACCTGTCACATTAGGTACTAATAGGGTAAGCAATCAATAAAAACTTGGTTTTGTTTATCAAAAGTCAAAACTCCCTCATTTACCTCCTCATAGTTAACTGTGAGGATTTGAGTTGGGTTGGTCCCTCATATAAGTCCCATTGTGACCAAAGTAGCTTAAGTTGGCTTTACAACAACTCCATTTAACATCTTTAATTAGAAAATCAGTGTTGGAAATCCAAGAAAGTCAATTTCCAAGTTTAATCAAAAAGTCAAAGTTCATGCAATTCAGATTTTTGCAAAAATTCAAGGAATTTTAATGATTTTTCTATGTGGTATTAGGACTTGAATTTTTTAGTAATTGTTGTCTACCAGCTTAATTTCATTTTCCCATGGTCATTTCATTTTTATGAATTTTGTTGTGGTGTCCACACCTGATCAAAGTGGCCTGCAGGGCAATGTCATGCCCTGCTACACAGTTACTCAGTCCAACAGCTCCACTTCCTAGGTCTCTCATGGCTTATGTAGTGGACCCCAGAGGTTGCTTATTGGCTTTTTGAAAAGCCAATAAGCTCCTCTTCCTAGTTCTGGGCTTATCTTTGGTTTTGAACCCCTTTTGCTAGGGCTGCACTCCCCCACAACCTTGTCCCTTGACTGAGTGATTGTTTGGTTTTTGGAACAGCTTATTCAGCTTTTTGGCTTAATCAGGTTACCATTCTAGTTTTTATAGCTTATTACTAGTCCCTTGAGCTTGTTTGTTCATAATCCACTTCTGTGCATCAGCTTTAAGCTTATTTCTAAGCTTTTGGCCTTGACAGTTGACCAAAGTCAACTGTCAAGTTCATAAGCCCTCAAATAGCTTAATTTTAAGCTACAAAAAATTTGCCTTTACAAAAAGTTTCTATTTTTAAGTGTAAAACAAGTTTGTAAAATAAAAATCCAGAAAATCCAAGTTTTATTTTAAGTGATAGTTTCTATTTAATGTAATTTAATTTTAATTTTCATTTTTAAATTTTTGTTAAGTACTTAGCTATTTTATATTTTTATTAAATTCCTCATATATTAAAGTAGTTATAATAATTTTTTTCAGATTTTTATTTTATTATTTAGTATTTATTAGAATTAATCTTAGTTTTATTAATAATTAAATAATAATTAGTTTAAAATAGCATTACTAGTTTTTATTAAGCAAAATCTAGTTTTTATATTTTTCCTAGCTTTTATATGTTATAAAGTAATTTTAGAAATTTTATTAGAATTTTTACTGTTCATTTGCTAATTTTCTTAATTTAAAATAGTTTAATTAGTTAATTAGTAATTAATAAGTAATTAATTAATAGAAAAATCACAAAAAGACAAAAACACTTATTTTTATTTTTAAAACTTGTTTTTAGTTATTTTATAGTTTTAGAAATTTTATTTTTACCTTTTTAGTATTTACTTAATATTATATTATATTTAAGTATTTTAAATATTAATAATAAGTAATAAATAGTAATTAATTAATATTAGATAAATAATTAGTGTTAAAATTAATTTTAATTTTCTAAAAATTTTCTTTTACCTTTTAGTTTGTAAAAAAGTCATTTTCACCCCCCGGGTGTTTTCAGATTTCCGTTTTCACTTTTTATTTCGTACGTTTACGTTTTATTTAAACGTAACGTACGCGTTTTTAGGTTTTAATCGTTTCTGGTTTTTCCTAGTTTCTCGTCTTATTCAAATAGCTTGTTTAAGCTATTTCATTGTAGATTCCTTAGTTCAATCAATCTCAAAACCCTTTCCATCCAAATTCACCCGATCACGGAACCGTTTTATAACCATCCACACCTCGTCGGGACTTAACGACCCAGGGAAACACTATATTCCGCGGAGCATTGACTCTAGGCCTTTGACCTTGTTGACCATCACCTGGTCAATTTAGATTGACGGTTTAGCATCAATCAATTTTTGGCGCCGCTGCCGGGGAGGTGTACGCGCTATTCTAAACGGTTTTTCTGATTAGTGTCTTTGGAATTCGTTCCATTGTACATTTATCCATCCTTTGTTCATAATCTCCTATTTTCAAAACAAAACCGTTCACGAAAACATTTTAAACGCTGTTTTCAATGAACACAAAAACACAAAAAGATTTTCTTTCTCATTTGTACAAAATGTTTATCCAAAAACCCCAAAATACTCACCTTTACCCTCTTACCCCTTTGATTCTCATTTCCTCACCCTCTATACACATTTGATTCTTTCTATGTCTCATCCACACTTTCTGGTATGCCATTGGTGTGGTAATCCTTATAATGGTGGCAATTGCCCCAGTTGTGGCATGGTAGAGTCAGGAAACGAGTCTGTCTATAACCAAGATCCCTATTCCTACCATGACACGACTGATTCATTCCATCAGTTACCACACCATCAGTCTCAGCAGTTTTACTGTTGTGAGTACTGTGGTGGTTCACACTACAGTTATGATTGTCAATCGGGAAACACGCTTGTCTATGAGCAGTCTCCTGATAGCAATTGTAATTCTAGCACATACAACCCACAGCCACATCAGTATTACTGTTGTGATTACTGTGGAGGTCCACACTCTAGCTCGGATTGTCAAACAAGGAATCCATTTCCTTGTAACAATTACGACTATTCGTTTTCAGACCACCCTCTACAGCACGATATGATTCACACAACTCCTCAAGAAACCGAGCAAGACCTTTTACTAAAGGCTCTTGACATTTTAAAAGAACTTAAGGAGGAGTTGGTTACTACACCGTTTCGAGACTCTCGTGAGAAATCTATGGCAGAGTTACTTGCTGAGGAACGAGAGGCTAGAAACGAATTGAGTATGGAGGAATTACTTGTCTTAGAGCAAGCAGCTATAACACGTGCCAAATTTCGTCAAGCTGCTCTTCTAGACTGTGATAATGATAGTGATAATGAGGACACCCTTGATATCCTTCAATTTTATAAGGGTTCTTCAGATTCATCATTTGTGATTCCTCCCACGGAATATCAGGGAGAAAATAATGAGACGGGAAAATTACTAGCCGTTGAACAAATGGAACTTGAAAATTCCATGAATGCTAACTCCTCTCATCTCCCTCAGTCTGTTGTTATCACACCCGAAGTTCACACTCACTCTCTAAACATGGGGGATGAGCATCTTAGCACTGTTCCTAATAAGGAATCGGACGAATTAATAAAGTCTAGTGTTGAGATCCTTGTCCCAATCCAGAGAGAGTCACAGGGGACTTTTGACCAAGTTTGTGATATTCTTTCTCACCCTAATAATCCAAATGATCACATTGAGATTGTCTCCGATTCCAGTGACGATTATTTATCTTATGGAGACATTGAGTATGTTGATGCATCCTTTCCCCACTCTAATGTTGACTTTCTTCTCGAGGAATTCACCGATGAACTCACTCACACCAATCCACTTCCTTCGGGAGGTGATGATTATCTCTTTGATTTCAATGATGATATGGAGGAAGTCGAAGCATTCCTTGCTCTAGATAGTTCAACTTCGTACGAAGTTGATGAAAACTATCTTGATTCTGAGGGGGATATTCTGTTCCTTGAAAGCTTATTGAATGATGATGATCCATCACTCAATTCCTATCTCAATATCGGGCTTAGTGATTCACCCACTGATGAAAAGTCTTTATCTCATGGAGACATCAGTGATGTTGATGAAATATCTTCTGAGCCCATCATTGATCACCTTATCATTACTCCTCCGGAGTATGATATCCCGGGGGGAGATATCCTTAATCATGAGGATTTGCAAATTCCCACCCACCCTCCCGGGATGTTTTTGAGCTTTGCCCTTGAAATCCAAACTCAGGCTAATGAGCCTGTTCTCGAGGTTCCTTCCTCTCTTCTTCACTCCTTCGGGAGTGAGGACACTATCTTTGATCCCGGCATTTTCATGTATCATTATCTTGAGCCGGATACTTATCTCATCGGTGTGGAACTTTCACGTGCTTCATATGTTTGTCCAAACATCTTGAATGAAAGTCCGATTGAGATTGTTTCTTCCACATCATGCTTCCCCAAGGACAAATGAATTCGGGGTCGAGTCAAGCTAGCGACTCGGTGAACAAAAACAATAGCATGCTTATAGGGTTTTCACCCTAAGTGTGGGGGAGTCCCCCATGCTATGGTTACAAATGAAGTGAAAAACAAAATGGTGTTTTCCACGCTTAGCTTGTAATGTTGCCCTTTTACGTTCAAAATGTCGGCATAATAGCCGGGATTTTGAATATTGAGGACAATATTCATGCTTAGTGTGGGGGGGGGTATTCGCTATTCTAGCGAATTTTATCACATTTTACTATATAATACCCCCGTTTTTTGCCAAATTTTCAAAAATTTTAAAAATTTTTCACTAGTGCTTCAAAAATTTTGTGGTAATCAGTCCGCCTTGTCTAAACAACAAAAGGGATTGGCTAGTCCAGGAGCAAACGGCTCTTGGTAAAGACATCTCAAATCCGTTGACGGCTGGCAATTTGCCCAAAATTGTATGGTTCCTCAACTCCCCAAAAACAAATGAGTTGGCTAGCCCGCAAGATTATGGCTTGTGGTAAAGGCCGTGGAAAATCCATAATTGGTAATCAGCTCACCAAGATGTTGATTATTCCATCAAGAGCTGGCTAGTCCAGAAGCAAACGGCTTTTGGTAAAGACTAATCAAATCCGTTGACAGCTGGTGGTTTGCTCAAAATCACACGGTTATCAGGTGTGCCACAGTTCTAACACCTGGCTACTCCAGAAGTGATGGCTTTTGGTAAAGAGTTTTTCAAATCCATCAAGTTTTCAAAACAGTATTGCTAGGGACTAGCAATAGTTTAGTGTGGGGGATTGATGAGTGCTCAAACACTCATCATTTTTGGTCTAATCTGAACTGCAAAACATACAAAAACACTCAGTAATGCATCAAAATACTGAAAATATTTCAAAATTGTGTTTTATATGTTTTAGATGCAAAATGAGCAAAAACAAACGAAAAACGCACAAAGTTTGCAAAATTGGCAGTTTCAGTCCCCCAACTTTCATAAAATTACAAAACTAGTCCCTGGATGTTCAAAATATAGAAAATTATCACCAGAGGTCCTTTTACAATCATAAGTTGTCATATTTAGTCCTTTGGTGAAAAATTGGAAAGTTTTGGAAATTTACAAATTTAGTCCCTGGAGTTTCAGATTTTGGCACATTCAGTCCCTGGTGGGATAATTTTGAATGAAAAAATCATTTTGGGTCCTTGGGAAGTTACAATAAATCATTTTTAGTCCTTGGGGTGAAGTTTGAGAAATTTTCATGTTTGGTCCCCATACTTTGAAAAATATCAATTTTAGTCCCCAGGAAATTTCGAAAAATAAAAATGAAAAAAAAAATGGTTTTCAAAATATTGTTGATTGGCATGTTTGGTCCTTATCATATATTTTGTGGAAGCTACATTTTCAGTCCAACACTTTTGCAAAATTACAATATTGGTCCTTGTTCCTTTATTACTTAACCAAATTGGACCAAAAGTAAAAACAACCCAAATCCCTTATCCACCCAATACCCCAATCCAGTCCAACACTAAACCTAAATCCCAAGCCCACCAAAAGGCCCACTCCCCTAAAACTAATAAACCTGGTCAATTGACCAGGTCAAATGGTCAACGCGGGTCAAACCCCCAAACAACCCAGGGTACTGTTCACCCATCCCCAACCCCTCAAAACCCGCTTCCATGTTTTCTCCCCCCTTCTCCAAAGTCCTCACCAACCACACCTTTTCATTTATATCTATCACCTACACCCTCACCTTCCCCCCTCCTCATTAAATGCCCACCTATCCCACTCAACACTGCCCAATCCCATTTTCCCGCCAAAACTGAATTTGAAGGCTAGGATCAACTCCAGCAATCCTACGGCTCAGATTGCATGTGGGAAAGTCAAAGATTGACTCCAGGAGCTATAAAAAGAAAGAAAAAATGAAGAATGTGGCAAGTAGTGTAGTAGCAGTAGAATAGGGTAATTTTAGACTTAGTTAATGTTTAATTTTCTTTATCCAGTGTAATCTTTGGTTTATAGGAATTGTAATCTATGTTTTCAGCATAGCTAAACTTATTTCAATCAAGAATTTCAGTTCTAAGTTAATTTTTCAGTTTATGCTATTTTGAAATTGCAATTCTCAATATGATTCTTATGTTGATGTAAGTGGTTGTTTTCTGTGTACTTAAACTTGTTTCAGTTCATGTACAAGCTTTACAAAGCTCTCAAAACATTTGAAGTAGTTTAAGACATTAAACTCAAGAAAATAAAATAAATAGAAAAAAATTAAGTAGAAAATAAAAAGTCAGTTGCAGAGATAATGGAAGCAGTTAGAATGGTAGCTTGTGGATTCTTTTGGTAGTAGAGCCTCAGGTGAGGCATTAGGTTGTGTTGGTGGCTCTTGATTCTTGGTTCCACAGCTTACAGGGCATTTGTAAGATTTTCTTTCATAAAATTTTGCATAATCTGTTTCAAGTACCCACAGTTGTAGTTCATTATTTATTTTAGTTCATTTATGCTTAATTAAGTTTAGAAGGTATGTTAGATTCAACTTCATGGTGAAATTCTTAGGTTAGCTTTGATAATCTGTCATAACAGTTCAAGTAGGGAGTGTTTGGAACAAGTGTGTTCCCTTGGTTGTAGCCATTTATCTGTGCTATAGTTAGTTAAAACCTGTCACATTAGGTACTAATAGGGTAAGCAATCAATAAAAACTTGGTTTTGTTTATCAAAAGTCAAAACTCCCTCATTTACCTCCTCACAGTTAACTGTGAGGATTTGAGTTGGGTTGGTCCCTCATATAAGTCCCATTGTGACCAAAGTAGCTTAAGTTGGCTTTACAACAACTCCATTTAACATCTTTAATTAGAAAATCAGTGTTGGAAATCCAAGAAAGTCAATTTCCAAGTTTAATCAAAAAGTCAAAGTTCATGCAATTCAGATTTTTGCAAAAATTCAAGGAATTTTAATGATTTTTCTATTTGGTATTAGGACTTGAATTTTTTAGTAATTGTTGTCTACCAGCTTAATTTCATTTTCCCATGGTCATTTCATTTTTATGAATTTTGTTGTGGTGTCCACACCTGATCAAAGTGGCCTGCAGGGCAATGTCATGCCCTGCTACACAGTTACTCAGTCCAACAGCTCCACTTCCTAGGTCTCTCATGGCTTATGTAGTGGACCCCAGAGGTTTCTTATTGGCTTTTTGAAAAGCCAATAAGCTCCTCTTCCTAGTTCTGGGCTTATCTTTGGTTTTGAACCCCTTTTGCTAGGGCTGCACTCCCCCACAACCTTGTCCCTTGACTGAGTGATTGTTTGGTTTTTGGAACAGCTTATTCAGCTTTTTGGCTTAATCAGGTTTCCATTCTAGTTTTTATAGCTTATTACTAGTCCCTTGAGCTTGTTTGATCATAATCCACTTCTGTGCATCAGCTTTAAGCTTATTTCTAAGCTTTTGGCCTTGACAGTTGACCAAAGTCAACTGTCAAGCTCATAAGCCCTCAAATAGCTTAATTTTAAGCTACAAAAAAGTTGCCTTTACAAAAAGTTTCTATTTTTAAGTGTAAAACAAGTTTGTAAAATAAAAATCCAGAAAATCCAAGTTTTATTTTAAGTGATAGTTTCTATTTAATGTAATTTAATTTTAATTTTCATTTTTAAATTTTTGTTAAGTACTTAGCTATTTTATATTTTTATTAAATTCCTCATATATTAAAGTAGTTATAATAATTTTTTTCAGATTTTTATTTTATTATTTAGTATTTATTAGAATTAATCTTAGTTTTATTAATAATTAAATAATAATTAGTTTAAAATAGCATTACTAGTTTTTATTAAGCAAAATCTAGTTTTTATATTTTTCCTAACTTTTATATGTTATAAAGTAATTTTAGAAATTTTATTAGAATTTTTACTGTTCATTTGCTAATTTTCTTAATTTAAAATAGTTTAATTAGTTAATTAGTAATTAATAAGTAATTAATTAATAGAAAAATCACAAAAAGACAAAAACAGTTATTTTTATTTTTAAAACTTGTTTTTAGTTATTTTATAGTTTTAGAAATTTTATTTTTACCTTTTTAGTATTTACTTAATATTATATTATATTTAAGTATTTTAAATATTAATAATAAGTAATAAATAGTAATTAATTAATATTAGATAAATAATTAGTGTTAAAATTAATTTTAATTTTCTAAAAATTTTCTTTTACCTTTTAGTTTGTAAAAAAGTCATTTTCAACCCCTGGGTGTTTTCAGATTTCCGTTTTCACTTTTTATTTCGTACGTTTACGTTTTATTTAAACGTAACGTACGCGTTTTTAGGTTTTAATCGTTTCTGGTTTTTCCTAGTTTCTCGTCTTATTCAAATAGCTTGTTTAAGCTATTTCATTGTAGATTCCTTAGTTCAATCAATCTCAAAACCCTTTCCATCCAAATTCACCCGATCACGGAACCGTTTTATAACCATCCACACCTCGTCGGGACTTAACGACCCGGGGAAACACTATATTCCGTGGAGCATTGACTCTAGGCCTTTGACCTTGTTGACCATCACCTGGTCAATTTAGATTGACGGTTTAGCATCAATCAAGGACATAAGTTTTTCCATAAATTTTCCGGAAACACAATGTAAAGATTTCTGCAGGTCACTTCTGACGGCATCATGAGTTAACTCCTGACGGCGTCATGTGTAAAATTCTAGAAATTTTGCTAGTTTTGTTTTGCTAACGGAGTCTTAAAGTTTTTGTTAATTCTTTAGTTTTATAAACTCCAGGAAATCTGAAAACATTCATTCCACAAGCATTATATCTTACATTGTTTTCTAGGATTTATTTGTATATATAGATTGCCGCCGATTTTACGCGAGGTTGCCTTGTTTGTTTTCTCAGGTTTAACAGGTTATATATGACAAGAAGATGATTTATATTTCTGGAAGGGAAGCTTTGATTATTCATTTTTTTGGAGGAAGATCTAACCTTGTTACCACACTATCCACACCGAACGAATCAGGGGAGTATTTGATTTCATTCTTTTACCTGTTTCACTTTTACATTCTTTAATTGAACATTGGGGACAATGTTCATCCTAAGTGTAAGGGGAGGGTAAATGATGATACCTTATAGGATACACTTGCACTTGAGTTTGTTTGTTTGATGGTAGTTGTGTAATAAAACTATGAGAAATACTTATTAGTGTAATTTTAGCGCCAAATTTAAAATTTTTTTTACAACATTTAGAAGTGAAACTTTAGCCATAGCAAGTGTCTCATGGATAGGAGTTGTATGACTAGTACAAAACCGTACTATTCAGAAAAAATTTTCACCCAAATATGTGAGGTTCGCCTTTAGATTTGATAGGAAAAGCATTCATTATTAGTGCTTATGAGTGTACCGGTAGCATTTAGATTCTATAACTTGCGTTAATGATGCATCCCGAGACCGCTAGTGAGACTACATTCGTGTGGTAGGATTTACTACATGATAAGAGGCATTAGGATCACCCTTTTGTTAAACCCGTATCATAATTACTTGACCATTTAAGTCATATTACTTGGCTAGTAAAGTCAATTAATTTTTTCCCACACCTTAGCGTTGTACTCATTTTCAGTACACGAAACCCCTAGTACACCCCTCCGAGCCTATCTTTTCGTTTCTAAATTTAAGCATCTTACTTAAAGGAAGAATTTGTTACAACCCACTTAAATGTACACACAAATCGCCTTAGCCTTCCGCGTATGCACTCATCTTTAGTGCATTATTGTCATTTGTTAAACCCTTAGTTAATTATCTAATTGATTACATGGTTGCTAAGTTGAGTCATATCTTGTACATATTGTTTTGGGACGATTGGGACTCATGGGTAAAGTACTAATGTAATACCTCGTGATTTACCCATTTGTTAAATAACGTTAAACTCGAAATAAATTTAATTTCAAGTTTAATTACCATTTTCATGAGTATTTTTTTTCTCTTCTTTTCGTGCAAACTATACTCATGTGACGTGATTCACATTTAAATTGGAACGAGCTCATACGCGTGCCACAATAATCTATCAACCCAAATAATTAAATTGTGAATATATCGAGTCTCGTTACTTAACCCAACACACTCTAAATTAAATTAATTCTTAGCCGCTCACTAACAAACCAAACGAACACCTTATTTATTTAAACTCGACCGCCCAATAAACCATTAAAAACAAAGCCATTATACTTATCTTGAAATATTACCGACATACAAATATTACTAAATCACAAGCTATGCGAAATGATAGATACAAAATACTTCTACTATATTACTAAACCGCTTCACTCCAAATAATAGAAAGGACATTGAATAATACTGTAACATGATTGAATATGCATGTTCATTCACCTATCTACTTTTCAAATTCCCCCGGAAAGCTTGCTGAGCTTTGCTGCACCCTTGACCAAAACAGGTGGTAATCTTTAATGCTACTACTGTACAAACCTTGGAAATATTCAACTTCTTTTGACTATAAATATCATGCAAGGACAGTTGGGAGTGGAGTAAGTAATATATTTACATGGACATGCATGCATGGCGAATCGATTTGTAGGAAACACCACCAAGTTGACTCCTAATATAACTATATAAATGCGTGATATGAAACAACAAATGGCTAGCGCGGATGGTTGGGACGTCTGCTGTTAAGATTGAGGTCGGGGGTTCGAGCCCTGTCTTAGTCTTGGCCATTTTCCCTTTTTATTTTTAGTAGTTTTCTTCTTTTCGGTTGTCATTTTTAAATTAAGATGCTAAACAAATTATTATAAAATTTTTAGTGAATATTAATAAAACGTAAGTATTTCTCAGGTAACTTTCTAAAAATCTCGACATTTTCATTTCAAACTCCTTTCATAAAATAATCTTAGCACGATTTCATGTTTAAATATTTCAAATTTGATCAACTATCACTAAGTCCTACATAATTTCCAAATTGTGCATATAAGTAAAATAGATGTCGACATGTACTTTAAAACACAAAGACATACTTCCCCATTTCATGCTCTCACAACATCATATTAAATTCCAAGGCAAAGTACTAGTTACAATTTAAAAAGAACTCATACGTACTATCATAATATATAAAACACAAGCCCACATTTTTCTTAAATGGTTGTCGACATACATAACTATCACAAGGACATATAACATTATTTTAAGCTCCCACTTGTATTCTAAAGTCCTAAAATGAATGAGAAACAAGCTACCATCGATTATTACTGACAATGTATAGTGTTTCCTTATCTCTTTGAAAAACTTGCAAACCTACCCTATCTTACACACTCTAACTCTTGACTTTCTTCCTCCAAGCAAATCAATCATGTCACATAAATAATTTCTACAACTTGTATATCCAACTAGCTCAATATAAGCCTATACTTCTCCTCATTCATTCGTACAAGTGCACACCTATACAACTTCACATTTTCATGCTTCGCTAATTATTCTAAGTCTCTCCATGGCTGTGAACGAGAAGGTTAGCCAAGCTCCCAAACAAAGCCTCATGCGTACGTACATGCAATCTCACCTCCAAATTCACATTCCAAAATATGTTTCTAAGTCTCCTTTACTTGATGCTGAGGACGTGAGCTTTGGCCAAATTTTTATCCTATCTCAAGCCGTGGTTAAGGAAACCAAGCTACGTGCATGTATCTTGGTTAGGCCGTGATTCGAGTAGCTGAAGACGTTCATCAACCATCGATCTCTACGTAACGTTTTATCCATCCTTTCTGTGGTGTAGTAAGTATTCGAACCTGCTTCGTTACCTTCACACTCGTTTATATTATTTCGTTCGTTTCGACATTTACTCTCGTTAACCATTTTGTGGTATTCTCATGACTTGTGTGGCTAAGCTTGCGTAGTATTAAGATCTAGAAACATGAAACGTACAGCAAACTCACAAATAAACTAAGTTTTACTTCCATATCAAATAGACTTAAGAATATAAGTTTCAAACTAATTCATGTTGACATATATAGATGATATACCAAGTCAGTTTTGTAGAAGAAGAAAACATAATAGCAACATAAACGTAAGTTTTGGCTCGTAGGATTTGCATACAATCAACCTACTATATTTTTGTGGCTCGCGAAGCTTATTTTCAAAACTATATGACTCATTTATTAAGCTTATGAACTTACGTTCACCATGCTTATCTTAAAAACTCGACTACTCGGAACTAGTCATTTTTTTTTAACGTTAGCATGCTTGTTTAGGTTTCAAGTATTGGCTAGAGAAGAATATACTTATATACCGACTTATATTCTTGTTTTGCAATGGGTCGAAAACCCACTGTGGTCGAGCACAGTGGAGCATCGCGACGTGCTTTGTCAAGAATTTTGCCCATGTCGCGAGTTGTTATATCAAACCCAAGCGATAGGATGGTTTTGGTGTTCATCGAGTCACGACTCAGTAAGGATGCATTCTTGTTCTTTGTACGTTTTGGAAAACTTGAGTCTCTACAAAACTTTGTTTGCAAAATCGTTGTAAGCTAAAACAAACCCATGATACATGCAAGCATACACTGAGTAAATATTAGCACAAAATTTATCACAATTAGTAGATGTTAAATATAGAAATTAGTAAACTATAACATTAAAAGGAGCACTTAGCTCACTGGTTGTATTGCTTGGTTTCAAACGAAAGGTCAGGGGTTCGAACCCTTCACCTAACGTTTTATTGTTTTTTTTTTTTTTTTTTTTTTTTTTTTTTTTTTAGTTATTTTGTAAAGCTTTTGGCGTTTGGCAGTTTCAACCCTTCGGCTTTGCACCAGTTACTATTTTTCTTAAAAGACTTCTATAAGTATTATAACTTATATAAATTTATACATTTTCAAACCTCCAACTTAAACTCACTTGACATTTTTTTAAAAGCTAATAAACTTACGTTATCTTACCACCGTTTGTCTAAATAAAATTGTTTAACACATATTTTATTTGGCAACCACTTTGACGTAAACTATAAATAATATAACTGTCCTAATATATTCTTTAACCACAACTTTAATAAACATATAATATTTTGGGAATATATTATAACACTTTAAACGGCTCGGGTTACTTTATAAAACTTGTATACATGAAATAGATATATATATATATCGTTAACGTATAAGCAAACGAATAACCTATACAAAAACAATAAGTAATACATAACGGACAAGTTATATAGTATATAACTTTGTTGTTGAACCATAAGCGTTTTGCCACGCAAGTCACCTCTGCCACAAGAATTATTCATCATCCGACATCTATTTTCAAATCACTATTCTCGATAAGTCAAACTTATCTCAGACTTCCATAATATTCAGGTTGTTTATTGGAGTCATTGCCATTCTGCGTTGATATTACTTATTCCTTGTCTTCCATTCCACCAAGGTGAGTCATAGCCCCTACTTTACCGTTTTATAATCGTTTTATAAATGTTTTGGGGGAGATACATGCTTGTTTCTATTTACAACTATTACTCATTTATCTTAAACATGTTACTCGATTTATGATACACTCTATTTGTTTATTGAAACATATTACATGCTACAAACTGAACACAAGTATTTTTCTGTATGCTACCCTGATTGTTATTGCCTAAGTACCACCATTGCCAAAAGTCCCTCATATCATGACCCATTAATCACTTGCGAGTGAACGCAAATATAGTGAATAGATCTATTGGCAGTTGATGCCCCATTTGGGTTGCTGGGTAAGTAACCAAATGCACTTTATTTGAGAAACTGTAGGAACTGGCAAATTCCTACCTACGACGAGGGCCCCTATCACCTGCATCATATTCTTATGTGTAGGCTTTTATCCCATAAGATTTCTATAGCTCTTATGGCTGCAAAACGATGTTAAGGTTTGAGTGTCATGAGGCTTAGGGCAATATCCTATATTACAATGCTATTGTTTCACTACTACTACTTGGCTTGTGTTCAGATGTTTTATATAACTGCTACGAATTTTCTCAACTATCTACCTGAGTAATTCGAACGTTTTACTCAAATACTATGGACTTACTCAATTATCGACCTGAGTAGGAAAGTCAAACTACTACGGGTGTATAACAACATAACCCGCGACTTATTTCATTAACAGTGATATCTATTACCATTATTACCTAAACTTGAAACTATTGGAAATCAACTGATTTTATGCAAACTCTATGAATTTGCTTACACTTTGATTTTGATAATCAACCCTTATTTATAACTACTATGATCTCACAAACTCTTTGATTTTAAAAATCAACTATTTTACATATAAACTCTATGAACTCACCAACCATTGTGTTGACACTTTTTAGCATGTATTTCAGGTCCATAATGAGCAAGGATGGCATGGAGGAGCGCGGATACTTATATGGCTATAAATCTTACTATCATTCGAAAACCTTTTTGATAAACTTGTAACCATTGGGACCTCATTTTGTAAACTCTGATATTCGAATGATAAATGTTTTAAAATGACTATATTGATAATCATTTTCTACTAATAAACTGCTATGTCATGAAGTAACCCCCAATCTTTATTCCGCTGCATATTTTCAAAAACTGGGGGTGTTACAACTAATGTTATGGAGTAATGGGGAAGAACATCATATTATTACCCCAATATGTGCGTTAATATTAAAAGTACTCCAAGTGTTTTGATTATCTTAATTCGAGTCATTAGATTAGTTTATTGTAAAGTATGTAAAAATTCAAGTGTAAGGGGAATGTTAATTCCCTATGATGTATTATTTTGGATGGTAGGGTAAGAGTGTATGAATAAAACAAAAAAAAAAGAAAAAAAAAGAAAATAAAATAAAATAAAAACATACGGACTACCATCCCGTTTCATTCTATGTTTGTTTTAAGTTTTTGATATTTTTCATTTATTAGCTTAAGTCGAGTCTAGTCTTGGCTTAGCAACGCCATACTGTACTTGTAATTAACCAAGATGATTAACTCGCCACCAGTAAATATTGCCTATATCCAACAAAACCGTGTATTCCATATCCCTACACCTAACGTTATAACCCTTTAAAAAACCTCTTTGATAGTTTATCCAAGCTGCTTACGCCAAGTGGTGGAGGTCTAATCCTTTCCCAAGCCTATGGTAATCTATTTTGCTATGACAAGTAGTGAGAGATGTTTTCCATTTCCATGTTGTGATATATACTTTATTACACCCGAGAGATGTGAGTATCTAAACACTATTTGTGAGGTGCTAGTATATGACCTCCGTGCTTGTCTTTGGTCTTTAGTGGAATGATTATTTGTTGTAATTACTTATATATAGTTTTGTAATTTTCATTCATGAGACGAACAAGTAGGGTATAACTTTGGAGAAACCCTAGCACGAATTTTACTGCTTTTTCAAGGGTTTTTACCCTTTGAAACCTTTCATGTCAATTTGAGATAAATACTCTTTCAATTCAATCAAGATGTCTATGTGTTGCTTGAATATATCTTACACTTGTCTTGAATTCAATATGCTAGGCTAGATCTCTTGTGTGTTTGCTTAGATGTAGTGAAACCTAGATGTTAATTATGGGTTGATTGTTTGTTTATAGTTGTTACGGATGAATTATTTCGATGTTAGGCTTAAGAAAACTGGCAGACTTCCAATGGTGACATGCTTGAACGTCTTAAGAAACATGAACCAATGCGTACTCGGTTATTATGGTTGTATTTAATGCATGCGCAAATTCTAATGATCCCATGTTAGGAGCTTTTAACGGCTCGACATAGGAGTGAAGTAGGAGCTTATAGAGTTGGGGAAGTACGTACGCCACCCCACGAATGATATTAAGGAATATAACCCGTCATCCATGCAATTGTAACAAACTATCAACCTGTAAAAGATATCTAGGGAGTAATGAACCCTAAGTAAACACAACCCATTTATTTTCATTTTTGTTATTTTATTTTGATTGCATCTTAGTTATTGGGTTAGTTGATTAGCAACTAATTCCGCCCACTCCTCCAAAAACCGAGATTTTTAATTGCTTTTATTAAAACATACAAATACAAAAAGAATCATCTCTCACCTCTAGACCTAGTTTTTAGGTTTTCTAATCCTAGCGACACTATTCCTGATTTGAACGATCAATCCCCCGGTACTTGTCGCTATACTATACTACAACGATCAGGTACACTGCTTGGTGGGGGTTGTAAGCTTCTCGAGATCCCTCAAGAGGTAAAGCCTGGTGCGATTCCCATGTACCACTTCACTTCTTTTTGAATCCATTCAAGCATACATTATGGCATGATACATCATCTTTTGTAGATGATAATGTCATTAAAGGTCATGTAGAACTAAACAATGTTAGTACTCTTTCATCCATTGTCTTTCGATATAGGTCATTATTTCTAAACGTATTTCGTTTTCATTAGCGTCAATCCTAATCGATCAAATCATAACCCGTAGCCGTCATTAAATATCAATGTCCATTCACATTTTCCTTTTCTCTTAACATTACGTAAGTCGTATTCCTTTATCCCTTAAGTTGTGAATTTTAGATTGCATAAGTCCATATGTTCAATCTTTATATTCGTTATAGCATTTGCTATACATACGAGTTTCTAATTCTTTAAATAGTTGTCTACGTTATCACCACCACCTTCCATCGTCACTTTCACTAATCATCACAACCATGAATTAGCGAAAACTTACTTTTATCAATCCTTCATCTATCGTGTTATCACACTGGTACAGAAATTGCTATTGGTCACGCCAAAAATGTGTGACGATATGCATATAGTCACACACATTTTTTTCGTCATGTGTGACAAAAGGTCCTGCCACCGTAGATGGCATATGGTGACATTGTTGAGTTCGTGACCATTGTCATTGAAAAAGAGTGACCAAAACCCCGAATATGTGTGACAAATTAGGCACCAGTTTTGTTGGATTAGTCCTTATGAGTGACCATAAACACTTTATAGTCACACGAATGTTTTTTGAGAGTAACTATTGTTCGTCCTTTGGCCACATAAATATATAATTTATGTGACATTTGAGATGATTTATTCAAGTAAATGTGTATTTTGTGTGACTATTTCTCATCCTATGGCCACATGAATATATAATAAATGTGACATTTGTGATAATTTAGTCACACAACGGATGTTGTTTTTTTAGAGTTAGTCACATACAATTAAGCATAAAGTGATCAAAAGTCTTAAAAAGTGTGATCATATGATGTTTAAAGTGAAGAAATGTGTATTCTTTGTGATTATTGATCATTCATTGGTCACATGAATTTTATTTTTGTGTGGCCTTTTGTAATATTTAGTCACACAAAACATGTTTGTTTTGGGTCTTTAGTCACATACAATTAAGTATAAAGTGGCTAAAAGTATTAATAAGTGTGACGATATGTTGTTTAAAGAGAAGAAATATATATTTTGTGTGGCTATTGATCATCCAATTGCCACATTAATTTTTTTTGTGTGGCCTTTTGTAATATTTAGTCACACAATAAATTAAACAAATAGTGACCAAAAGTTTTAATAAGTGTGACTATATACATCTTTTAGTCACATATAAGAAATCAATATATATCAAAACAAATTCAAATACAATAAAATTGGAATGTATATAACTGAACCAAATATAAGCAGTACTAACTATATGAACCAGCAGTACTAACTTATAACTAACAGTTGTAACTAATACACTAGCAGTATTAACTTCAAGCAGTCTTCTACATATCACAAGCTCTATTAAGCTATGACGAATATTATTTCGAAGAATTCACATATCATAGAATCAAATGCAACTACTACAACAGACAATTGTATTTGAATCACAACCTCAAGTGTTACTTGGTTGGCGGCTTCTGGTATCCCCACGGTTTATGTCTTGCCCAGTTCCATTGATCTCTGCACACCTCATCAATCCCATACTTTGCCCTGCAAAAACACAACAAACCGTCTCACCATGCTTGAAGCTCTTCATCAGATTCTACTAGTTCTTAGCCTGCAGTGTCAAAAAAGCATCAAATTAATTGATTACTTCAGCTTAATCCACATGTTTTTCATGTAATCTGAGATAAGTATCAGGTCATCATCACACATTGAACCACAACTTACTAGTGCTACTGCCTTTATCTTGATCAGCTTTTAGTGGTAGAATATCGATTCCAACAACTTCATCTGTGCCACTCTCAACTCTCTTCTTTTGAGTATTTTCTGCAGTCTTTTTAGTTCTCTTCCTGGACCTTTTGACTTCAGCTGCATGGTTTACCTTTTCTGTTCGGCATGGGGATAACATGGGTAAAACCACTTCTAATTTATCAGTCTCCATCTCTGTGATCATGTTATCATGGTTCTCCATTATGTGTCCCTTCTCTTGAATTTCGTCATATCCATCAGATACTTTGTCCTGTAACCCAATTCCAAATTAAATTGTGTGATTATTAGGAAAGAGGGGTGTGACACATGAGAAGAAATAGCTTTTATTTTTGGCTTACTAAAACAATATACAAAGTATAATACATGCATTTTCACAGGACTAGCACAAAGCTCGAGAGAGCAAGGTCTTTGAGTCCATTCAAACGTCTCACTGTCAATATTGTTGGCATCCTGTAATGAGCATAGCAGAACACATTAATATCAATTAAAATACTCGTAATATCTATGGTGATAATATCTCAAATTCGTAGATCAGTTCTGTTATGACAAGTTTCAACATTTGACTCTATAATTGAACAGTAAGATGATAAAAAGGAATTGAAAAAGGAAACAATGACCATGAAATAACCAATACCGTAACAACTGTCATTGACCAACTAAAGTACTGATGAAACCTATTACGCATTTAGCTAGAATAAGTGATTCACCACCTATGACGTGTGGTGTATGTATATGTAACAGAGTTAACAGCGATGATTACCTGCCCAGTATAGAAGCCACTTTTTTTCTCATTTTGATCTTTTGTCTCTATTGCTTTATATGTGGAGTAAATCGGTAAACCAACTCCCACGGTAAAGCTGCAGAAAGAATATGATGCGTTATTTTGTGGTGTAAACAATGCCTCATTCGTTCTGCTCCATCACATCAGCTAGTTTGAAATTGTAGCTGCCTTTATACCATGAAAACTACAGATTCAAGGTTTGAAGTTGTAAACAATTATGGTTACACTTTTCACATGACTGAAGCCGTATATGACGAAAAATAAGACTTTAGGCTAACCCTTTTACTTGATTCCCAAAAGTTGTTCCTATAGCCCGATTCAAATTACCTGATAAGTGAAAAACATATGCTTAAGCAAACAACGGCTTAGACTTTAGGCTAACCCTTTTACTGGATTAGCTTATTTTGCCGGCTCAAAGGCCTATTTGAATTTGAAAAAAGTTGTTAGCTCTCTTATTTTTTGTTGCGAGCTTATTAACTTGGGCTTATTTGAATTTAAAAAAGCTCATTAGTTCTTTTTTGTTACAAGCTTATCAACTTGAGCTATGACTCATAAAAATGGACATGCTCACCTTTGATACCTCAGCTGAAAAAAGTGGGCTTATGAGCTTCTCTAAACTCAAATAAGTTCGTACTTTGAAATAGTTACAATTAACTCAAACCCTAAACATATCAAAAATTATACTTCTGTTCCCACCAAACAAATTCCACTCACACTTTAACTAACCCTAACACCCTCAATTCACCTTTTAAACTACAAATTCATAGTTTTTAATATGCAAAACCATATTCAAGAAACATACAAACACAACCCACAAAGTAATTCAAACTAATTACAATAAAAATGGGAATAAACAGTAAATCTAAAGTTGACTAAAAAGGTTTAAAAAAACTTACATTTCTGGAGAAGCCATTGGGTAGGTGGGAAGAAGTGCCAGGAGTGTTGCGTCGTCCTGATCCCTTTAGCTTCCAAATGAACAGTAACCGAGCATCTCCTAAATGAGGACCACCACGTCCCTAATCCTACAACCACCAGCGTGGCCATCTTAGTTCGGATCATCCAGCGGTAAGGCGTTCCTTCGTATAAATCCTTTCTGATTCAAACTCTTGTTGTTGAAACCCTTTAAGATCTGAAAACATCCATTCTGATTTTGGTGACCCTCAATTTTTCGGCTTGAATACGTATGTTTTTGTTTGTGTAAAAGATTTTTTAGTAGTAAAAAGAAAACCGCCTTCATTTATCTTGTTTACTTGAGCGCCGTCTATTAAGTGTATATGAGATTTGAGAAGATAAGAGGGGAGGTTTTATTTTTATTTTTTTGGCTTATAGATAATATGAGATGTGAGAAGAAGATAAAGATGGGTGAGGGGCAATTTGATTTTTGGGAAAAAATTTAGGTGGGGCTTATCAAAAGTTGAGAGGGCAATTTAATTTTTGGGAAAAAATTTAGGTGGGGCTTATCAAAAGTTGAGAGGGCAATTTAATTTTTCAGTAAAATTTTTGTAGTCACTTTTAAATAATGTGTGACAAATTTAACTATATGACTTAGTTACTTTTAAATAATGTGTGACAAATTTAACTATATGACTTAGTCACATACACAATTGCATCATGTGACCATATATGGATTTTGGTCACACTGTTCAATTGTGTGACATATATTTGTCACATATGTATATATATAGTGTGATTAATATTTCATTATTTTTTGTATCTGTCACACGTCCCAAATTATAAGTGACTAAATAATAATAAAAAAATTACCAGTTCCATATAGTCACATAAATATCCAAATGTGTGACAATGAACTTTCGAAATGGTCACACAAGTTGGATCAAGTGTGACTATTTATTTTATTCTGATACATTTAGTCACATAAAAATCAGACTGTGTGGTTGTTCAAAAAACAGCATGTGTGACGAAATCCCATATTTATACTAGTGTCACCACATGAATCCTTCTAGTAAACCAACACCAACACTAGCACCACTCACTCTAACTCTCAATATTCCAACCTCACTTTATATTTTCCTTCGAGGCACTATCTTGTAAGATTTTATCATATTATATTCACATTTTTCTTTTATTGTATTTCTTATTAGAAGAATAAACCTTAGTTTTCTTATTTTTCTTTAAGATGAAATATATTGCACAAATCTTTTCATTGTATGTTCATTATATATACTTCTTCGTATATAGCATACTCATCTAGGGATGTTGTTTGCATCAATTATTTTCTTATTTTAGATGCTTCTTGGTACCTTCGAACAATGAGGAATCTTCATCAAGTACTCTTATTGCATCATCTATACACTTTGTTGTATATGACATACGTGTCTACTAACAAAGCTTCTATTATACTAATATTTGTTTTGTAGGTTCATATTGACGCCCTAAAGCAAGGGAAGCTTCCGTCAAGCATTTTTAGAATGCATCATACACACGCATTGTTATATATCGTATACTCATTATAGGACAATTATTGTCTTACACTAACATTTATTTTGTAGGATTCTTCATCCTTGCATCATATACGTTGGTAATCTAGCAACAGGGAGTATTGATTAAGGGGGAGCTAATCATGCACTAACCTTTGATTTTCTAGCTTTCTTGTTTCTTGTGTCATATACGTTGGGACCCTAGCAACGGGGAGTATTGATCAAGGGGGAGCTATAATCAAGGGGAAGAATGCACGCATTCATCTTTATTCTCTTTCTTTGACACACTTCTGTGTTTCGACAAAAAGAAGGAGATAAGTCAACATAGTCCAACATGCATTTCATTCATCATGCATTTTTTTATATAATTTTATGTTGCACAACACTAACCTTGATGTAGGTTAAGGAACTTTATTTGATCCATGGATCCGCTAACAACCTAAGGGATGCAACAACCTTAGGAAATTAGAGTTGAAGACTAATCTTCACTAGGCATGATGCAAGCTCGCCATTTCAGGGAGAAATGAAGTTAACTCCAAGGACACACCCTTTTTGTTTCGACAAAAGGGGGAGAAGAGTGTAAACGGAGAAGGGAATGTAGAATGTGTTACGGATGCAAGTAAGTAATACGGACACAACTAATTTTTTACATTTTACTATTTATCACGTTTACATATTTTGTCATCATCAAAAAGGGGGAGATTGTTAGTGCAAATATTATGATATTTAATCTACACAGTCTTATTTGTTTTGATTGATGACAAACATATAACTTGATACATAACGTAAAATGTACAAGTTACTTGTAATATTATTTTGTCTCAACATACATTCAACACCTCTCAACGTCTTGAGTCCTCGTATGCTACAACACAAGTCCGTACATGTTTGTTATGTGGCATTATGATCAAACCCCTTGACCAACCATTTAGAATGTTTAAAATACTTTTAGAGTCTTTAAGTATTTTAGGTGTCAAAATGCACGTTAGGTATAAAATAGAATAAGTGCCACATTAATATTAGTAAGTTTACGATCTATAAAAATGTGTCTTATAACAACATAAGTGCATAAAACATTTTTAGTAACTTACTAAATGTCATATAGCAAGTTAATACATTTTCTAATAACTTTACAAGTTTACTTTAATATACATTTTTATCAAAATGGAAAGTATATAATTACATGATCACATGGATTATCATATTCTAGAATGTATATCTTTCCAAATATTCTTGTAAGATATGTCATAGATCTTGTAAGATATGTCATAGATTGTGTAAGATATGTCATAGTTGATTTTGGAAAGATTGTGTAAGATCTTGATTAGACTTGACATAGTTTTTGGAAAGTAGCTCATGGTTTATGCACATGGTTTAGGTCTTTGGTAGTTTACTTATGTATATAAGTACATGGTTTTCTAACAACTTGATGAAAAACATACATTTCTCTCTACCCTTTGCATAGACCTTAGATCAATAGAAAACAATGTAGAAAACACAATTAATTATCCTTATCATCATGATCATAATGCTTCTAACATTCATCTTTGTTGTAAGAATATCATACATCTTGATCCACTAAAGAAGCTTGGAGATCTTGCAATCATCATCCACCACAAATATACATACATGAAGATTCATCACAACAAGCTTATAGAACTTGTGATCTTCATTCATTGAAGGCTTTCTATCAATGTAAGTTCTTTTAGATTAGTCATTCATATCCATTAGACATTTATGTCTTGGATCATCATTGTACTCATTATTATAGATTAGATGTGTTGACATAAATAATGTATGAAAACGTTATTTATATTTTTTGATATCTCTATATTTTGACGATCACAAAATGTAAAATCGTCAATCGTATAATTACTACGTAAACAAGTATTAAGCTAGTTTATATCACTATATCCAACTTAATCACTTAAGGTATGGATAAACAAGTGCTTAATACATCTAATGATCAAAGGGATATTTAATTAACTAATACAAAGTTTATTTAAATATATGAACATATTATATATTTTTGAAAAACACTTTTGGTAATAAAGAAAAATGTTTTAATCATACTAAATATATGATTTCAAATATTTAACCAAAATCAGTTAGTTTTTCACCAAATAAACTTTCCCCACTAAAAGACAAGTTTTCTGGCCGTTACAGTTGGGTGGCCCCCTTAATTATAAGGGGCGGTCCACTTAATTTTAAGGGGGCCAGCCACGATTTAAGGGGACCGGCCAGGCTCCCCTGTCAGAAAATGTCAGAATTCTTCTCCTATAAATACCACCTTAATTCTGGAATTTTTCCCCACCTTTTGCACGAAATTTTCAGATCTATAACTCTCTAAACATCCTCTAAAACCCTTTGATCATTTGTATATTAATCCTTGTTTCAAGTGATTCAATCCCTCATCATCCATTCTCATCCAAAGTGCAAAAGAAGAACACTCTTTCTACAACCAAGTTCAAGAAGTGTTGAAGAGTTGTTGTGCATAGTGTATATATATTCATTTGTGAATATTGTGTTGTGCTTGTGATTAATTGTGTAGAAGATATAGAAGTTGTGTAGATAATAGAAGTTGATAAGTAGTGAAGTAGGTTAGTTGTGAAGATAGGTGTGAAGTAGAAGATTGGTGTGTAGAAGATAGTTGTGAAGAAGATTGGTGTGTAGTATATTGGTGTAAAGAAGTTGTGTAGAAGTTGTGATCAAGTTGTGAAGTTGTGTGGTGTGTAAATTGGTGTGTAAGTTTTTCTCCGCCAAAAGGGAGTTTGTTGACATAGTGAAGAAAACTCTCGAGTAGGTGACTCGGGGAGTGGAGTAGGAACAAGGAAGGTGTCCTTGTAGCCGAACCACTATAAATCCTTGTGTTGTGGTTTGATCTTTCTAACTCTTCTCATTACTTATTTATTTACCTTTACTATATTAGCTTTGTTTGTTAGTTACCATACAATTGTTCATATGGTGCAAGTATTGAGTTCACATAAACTAGAATCGAAGTTTTTAAAACAAACTTGTGTTTATAAATTTAAAAGGACGTAAAACTATTCAACCCCCCCTTCTAGTTTTCCACAATTGGTATCAGGAGCCACGTCTAGCAAGATTTTTAAAATATATTGTATTTTAAAACTTGTAACGATCTATGGAATCTAAAAAATATTTAGAAGGGCAATCTATGCAAAGACCACCACTATTTGAAAGTGATGGATTTTTATATTGGAAAAATCGATTCGAAACTTATGTGAAATCAAAAGATCTAGATCTTTGGCATATTATTACCAATGGTGATTTTTTACCTATTCAGAATAACCCCGAAACTAAGAAAGATGAAATCGTACCTTTTGAAAAACAAAATGATGATTTAAAAAGAAAACTTGCTAAAAATAATGAAGCAAAAATGGTTATTTACAATGCGCTACCACGTAAAGAGTACGAAAGGATCTTTATGTGTGAAACCGCAAAAGACATTTGGAACTCTTTGTTAATAACCCACCAAGGTAATAATCAAGTCAAAGATAACAAAATAGATCTACTTGTTCAACAATATGAGCAATTCACGATTCCGGAAGAGGAATCAATTGATAATGCTTTTGCTAGATTTAACACTATAATCACAAGTTTAAAAGCACTTGATGAGAATTTCTCTAGTAAGAATTTTGTTAGGAAGTTTCTTAGAGCTCTTCACCCAAAATGGCGAGCTAAAGTGACGGCTATTGAAGAATCGAAGAATTTGTCAACGCTACAACTTGATGAATTAATTGGTAATTTAAAAGTCTACGAAGCAATAATAAAGAAGGACTCAGAAATGGTTAAAGGGAAACGAGAGCAAAGCAAGTCAATCGCCTTGAAAGCTAGAAAGGAATCCAACAACGAAGATAGCTCATCTTCCGAAAGCGAAGACGAAGAATATGCCATGGCCGTAAGAGATTTCAAGAAATTCTTCAAAAGGCTAGGAAGATTCGTTAGACAACCACATGATGAAAGAAGAACATCTCAAAAGAATAATGATGACAAGTATATCAAGAATGAGAGAAAATGTTTCAAGTGTGGTGATCCGAACCACCTTATTGGAAAATGTCCAATGATGACAAGAGATCAAAATCAAAGAGCGTTTATTGGAGGTGCTTGGAGTGATAGCGATGAAGATGAGAAAGAAACAACAAAGGAAGAAAAATGTCTCATGGCTAAAACATCAAGTGAGGTACGTTCCGAAACCGAATATTTTAGTGATGAAAATTTATCATTAGATGAAAAAGACTTAGATAGTGAATACAATAGATTATGCAAACTAGGACAACAAGTTATGGCTAAAAACAAATCACTAAAATACATAAATAACAAATTAGAAAATGAAGTACTTGAACTAAAAATTAAAATACATCAACTTGAGAACGGTAAAGAAACTTTTGAAGAATGTAAATCATGTCAAGAGCTTAGAAGTGAAAACAACAAACTTAAGGAAGAAATTTGTAAACTTGAGAAATTTGAAAATAGTAGTAACTCACTTAGTAAAATTATAAGTATTCAAAGAATATCCGGAGATAAAACCGGTCTAGGTTTTAACTCAACCGAAGCCTCAACAAGTGAAGTTAAAAATGTTAAATTTGAAAGCGAACTCAAGGAACTAAAACCTTCAAAATCTAATCCTGAGTATATACTCATAAATGATAAGAAAATACATCTAGCTAGTAATGAAGAAATAAAACCGTTTTATAAACCATCTTTAAAAACCGAAGTAGGATTGTCCAAAACTAAAACAAGATCTAAAACTCCACCACCTAGGAAACCGAATAATTCTTACCCTAGACCTAAAACACCTCAACCAAGAGTAAACCAAAGTAGACAAAACTTTAACAATAATCAACAAATGTGGAACCTCAATCCATGGGGAATGTTTCCACCATATATGCACCCAAGTCAAATACAAAACATGTTCGGGACAAACAACTTTGGTCAAATGAGACCATGGGGACCAACGTGAAAACTTTCGCTATTCATACATGGAAATCTTTGATGTCACCCCATGTTCCGACTTTCCTTTGAAGATTTTGAAGTTTAACGTATTGAAGACGAAAGGTACACATTTCCTTTTATTTTCTTGTAAACAAATGCATGCTTAGTTTAGTATTTAGCTTTTATGTGATTTTGATTGGTTCATTATTCTCTCTAGTCTTTACTTCTATACATATATATACTTATTTACTTATACTATATCTAAATATATATATATATATATATATATACATATATATATATATATATATATATATATATATATATATATATATATATATATATATATATATATATATATATATACTCATTTGTTGATTTTCTAGAACTAGAAATTGTTCGTTTACGAACCTTTTCTTTTCCCCATTTGCCTTATTGAACTTTAATGTTCAACAACACTCATGCTGATGAAGAGAGATGAGTCGAAAAATCTATGGATGAAACAAACTCCCGGCTTCCGTTGCATTCGTCTCCTTCTTTTATTCTCGTCTTATAAGCCCATACTACATACATACATACATATATATATATATATATATATATATATATATATATATATATATATATACTTATGAACCTTCCACAACGTTCTCGTGTACTTGACAACTTGATAAATTTCATCCGAAATGATCAAGAAAATTTAATTGGCAAATTGTCGATTAAAAGTGTCAAGTAATTTCTTTCGTGCGAATACCCTCCAACGTATTTTTGATTAAATATAAATCTAATACATACATATGAATAATTTTTTGCTCTTTCCAAAAACCAAAATCACAAAAATCGAATTTTGGAGGGCGGCCCCCTTAATGTTTAAGGGGACCGGCAGCCAAATGTAGGGCGGCCCCCTTAATGTTTAAGGGGACCGGCCATCTGATAGTTCAAACCCGTTTTTCTCCTTTTTCCTTTTGCCAAACACTCCACTTTTTCATACTTCCCTTCCCTTGCTTCTGCTGTGACGAAAACCAAAACCCAAAAACACCTCAAATCACTTCCAAATCACATATTTCTGGTTAATTCGCAAAGGGCAAATTCATCTAACACAATCACCATTACTTATTGTAAGTTTTTCATAACACATTTCATCTAATTTCATCTTATTTGATCATACTCATGATTATGCATGTTTTATAAAATTCGTCAAATTTCACAATTTCTTTCGAATTAAGCCTTAAAACTCCATAACCAAATGCTTCCCTTAGGATTAGGATAATTGATCAACACTAGAAACTAGTTATTATAAACTATCATGTCGAAAATTTTTGAAAAATTTCATACACTCCTTTTCAAAATTTTTAGTAAACTCATTGTTGAATAATGATTTGAAAACGTGTTAAAACTAATCACATTATATTTTTGTAACTTGTAAAATTTGAAATTACATTTTTCGACTAAGAAAAATTGTATTGGTTCACAATATAGGGGTGTTTGGATTATGTCCAAATATTATCGAAACATAGTCATTATAATTTTTATAAAACTTTGTTATAATTATAAACCTAAAAATTGCTAATCGGACTCGTCAAGATATATAATTCATATATATATTGACATACTAGGGGTATAAGTCAATAGTTAAGGAAGCGTTTGGTTTATTACTAAAAATGACATTTTTAAGTAAAAATACAAACCATCATTTTCAAAAACAAATCACATGCATAAGAAACTCGCAAGAAATAGCTAGTTTTACAATCTAATGTAAATCTAGTAAATTTCAAGATATATTAAGATGTTTAAAGGGGCGTTTGGATTTGTCCACAACTACTCATTAAACATCGTAAAGTATATCTAGAACGAGTTAAAAACAATATTAAGGAACATGGTAATCTACTTCTTAGGATTAGTAACGAAGTATGTTTACGTTCCAACATAAGCCTTAACAATAAACATATACTTTTATCTTTCTTTATATTTATTTTGGTCTTTTTGTATTGTTGATGTGTTTAGGTGAAAATGCCCAAAGCAACTACCGAAGATCTTTCTCACACTAAAAACTACATTCCTAAAGTTTCCCAACTCCCTACTACATCTCCTTCCATTGGACTTATATATCGTCAAATTGAAGATAGAAATGTTCATGAAGGACGTGTAGTAGATCTTGCTTTTGCTCAATCCGACTATATAAATCGCGTGTTTACAAGCATCAACTTCAATTTTCTTTATGAAATAAATGAACCTATCATTCCTCGTTTCATAATGGATTTCTATAGCCAAGTCACCGTCCAAACCAATGATCTTGGTTTCATCACCATCTCTTTCATGATTCAAAATGAATTTATCACCCTCACTCTCGAACAATTTGGTCATATCCTCCAAATTCCTTTTAGAGGTCAAGCCGTTTTCACAAACGAGTGGGACCTCGAATCTCTTAATCGCTATCGACCAACCTTCGGTCCCTATTTCGACGAAATTCCTCATCCCGACGAAATTCGTCAAATCCTTGGTGTAGACCGTGCCACCACAAGCCAAAAAATAAAATCCAAAAACGTTCAAATCTCTCCATACCAACTTCTCCTCAAAGAATTAAGCCCCCACATGAAGCGTTGGGAAGAACTCATTCGTGAGAATGCGTTTGGTACCGGAGGTCACCGGGACCATCTCCCGGCGTGCCTTGCTCACATGTTGTATTGTATAGCTGTCGAAAAGCCGTACAATTTGGCCTACTTCTTCATCAAACGGATTGAGTGTGCTAGAAAAACTCCCAAAGCCAATCTTCCATATGGAATGTTCCTCACTCGTCTCTATCATCATGTTATCGAGTACTACCCCGATCTTGACAATAGTATCTATGAGTCCATGTACCCCACTCTACGTCCTCTCGCTCTAAAACAAGCTCGACGAACTCGAAGTGACAAGGGTAAACCTCGTCGTCATAGCTTTCATGGATCATCCTCAAGGCAAGACGATGACGATGAGGAGTAAAACATCCATGATGCTAGTACCCCTTCGTTTTCTGAGTTCGTTGACAATTTAGAGGATCTTGACTATCCCGAGTATTCTACCCCATCTCCTAGTGATCAAAACGAAGAAGTTCTTCATGAACGAACTACCGAGATGCTTAGAAGACAAAAGAGCTTGCACGAAGAAGTTAGAGGTGGCTTCAAATCTATTGGAAAGACTTTGAAAGGGTATCTTCGAGAAGAAAAAGAAATGATATGCTTGGACTATATTTGTTAAACAATATTTAATTTTTATGTCTTGTATGCTATTTGTCTGAAGTATGATCGAAGTACTTGTTATTTGGATATTTGTTTAGGATGTTAACTTGATTGCTTTTAATATATGCTTTTTAATGCATGCTTTTCTTAATCTATATATATATGTTTGCATGATTAGTTAATGTTTATATAAATATATGACATGTATGCTTTCTAATAGACCAAAACAAATGTGAAATGTCCAAATAGAGCTTGCTGCAAATACAAAACAGAACATAACATTTTTCCAGAAAATTTTTGAAAATTTTGGTTTCTGGGTCGTCAGATGGGCGGCCCCCTTAAATCATAAAGGGCGGCCCCCTTAAAATTAAGGGGACCGGCCTCCATTTAAGGGGACCGGCCATCTGGAACAGTTTTTACACTGTTTTCTTTTGCATCTTGTGATCCCTTTTGCTAGTCCCAGCTACCATTTCCCTTAAAAACTAAACTGATTTTGGAATATAACATTACAATTTCAAATTAATTCCACTTCTAAACATGTTTTCCCACTATATAATCTCCATGCATGTTTAATTCACATTCCATCATCCTCAAATATTCATCAAACATCATCATGTCATCACCAAGAACCACCTATTCAAACAATGCCAAGAAATAAAAACTTGTCATCATTCCACCCAAACAACTCTTCATTGATCTTACAAATGAAGACAACACCACTCCATCTCCACCACCTCAATGTTCATCTCCTAGTGCACCAAATGCACCCTCCAAAACACCTTTAACAAATGGAAACTCCACTTCCTCCATACCGTCCACTTCATCCATAAATGACTACATCAACACCCACTTATCTCCTCCAACAATTGATCAACCATCACAACCTACCAAGGAGAACACATCTCTTGCACTCACTCTCTCATTATCACCATTAACACCTCTTGATGCACATTTCTCATCATCTCCTATCAACCCACCAACCTATAACCCCGTCCCATGGAGCTTACTTGAAGCTCATGGAGACACTTGCCTTTGTTGCATTCACAACCGAACAATTGTGTTCGGATTAAGAGATGAGATCCAATACATGTTTTCTCATATTGAAAACATGTTGCATCAACCACCAACAACAAACACAACACCTCAACCACCATCAACAAACACACCTCCACCATCACCATCTCCATGTTCACCATCCATTCCTCCCAATTAAACATGCTTGGTGTTTCACAAATAAAATTGTGTTAAACCTTTTTGGATGGCAAGCTCTAGAAAGGACTCTCATGTTTGAGCCTTGGTCTTTTATTTTAGTGATGATTCTAAGCCTTTAAGGTTTTTGTTAGATGCATTACTTGTTATGGTTGTTAATGTAATGCTTGATGTATCTTTCTCACATTATCAATGTTATGGTTATGTTTAGTCTCTACTCTTGCAGGCTATATACATATATATGTTGCTTGCCACTAAATATTTTTGCAAGATATCCATATCTCGATTCCTTTTGGCCTCAAAATGAGGGGGAGTATACTTCAAGGGGGAGTTTACATTAACATGGGATAACGTTTTTGATGCTAACAAAAAGGGGGAGAAGTGATATAAACTCACAATAATACTTGAATATATACTAATTTTCGATTAATGAGTTTAAATTTTGTAATCATCAAAAAGGGGGAGATTGTTGACATAAATAATGTATGAAAACGTTATTTATATTTTTTGATATCTCTATATTTTGAGGATCACAAAATGTAAAATCGTCAATCGTATAATTACTACGTAAACAAGTATTAAGTTAGTTTATATCACTATATCCAACTTAATCACTTAAGGTATGGATAAACAAGTGCTTAATACATCTTATGATCAAAGGGATATTTAATTAACTAATACAAAGTTTATTTAAATATATAAACATATTATATATTTTTGAAAAACACTTTTGGTAATAAAGAAAAATGTTTTAATCATACTAAATATATGATTTCAAATATTTAACCAAAATCAGTTAGTTTTTCACCAAATAAACTTTCCCCACTAAAAGACAAGTTTTCTGGCCGTTACAGTTGGGCGGCCCCCTTAATTATAAGGGGCGGTCCCCTTAATTTTAAGGGGGCCGGCCACGATTTAAGAGGACCAGCCAGGCTCCCTGTCAAAAAATGTCAGAATTCTTCTCCTATAAATACCACCTTAATTCTGGAATTTTTCCCCACCTTTTGCACGAAATTTTCAGATCTATAACTCTCTAAACATCCTCTAAAACCCTTTGATCATTTGTATATTAATCCTTGTTTCAAGTGATTCAATCCCTCATCATCCATTCTCATCCAAAGTCCAAAAGAAGAACACTCTTTCTACAACCAAGTTCAAGAAGTGTTGAAGAGTTGTTGTGCATAGTGTATATATATTCATTTGTGAATATTGTGTTGTGCTTGTGATTAATTGTGTAGAAGATATAGAAGTTGTGTAGATAATAGAAGTTGATAAGTAGTGAAGTAGGTTAGTTGTGAAGATAGGTGTGAAGTAGAAGATTGGTGTGTAGAAGATAGTTGTGAAGAAGATTGGTGTGTAGTATATTGGTGTAAAGAAGTTGTGTAGAAGTTGTGATCAAGTTGTGAAGTTGTGTGGTGTGTAAATTGGTGTGTAAGGTTTTCTCCGCCAAAGGGGAGTTTGTTGACATAGTGAAGAAAACTCTCGAGAAGGTGACTCGGGGAGTGGAGTAGGAACAAGGAAGGTGTCCTTTTAGCCGAACCACTATAAATCCTTGTGTTGTGGTTTGATCTTTCTAACTCTTCTCATTACTTATTTATTTACCTTTACTATATTAGCTTTGTTAGTTAGTTACCATACAATTGTTCATATAGTGCAAGTATTGAGTTCACATAAACTAGAATCGAAGTTTTTAAAACAAACTTGTGTTTATAAATTTAAAAGGACGTAAAACTATTCAACCCCCCCTTCTAGTTTTCCACAAGATGGTTTATGTGTTTGTGCCATAAAACACAAGGTTTCTATGTTGGGCCACAAAACATAGCGGGAGTTGTTGTACCCTTGTAAAAGAACTAGCGGGAGTGGTTGTACCCTTGTAAAAGAACCTGTTATTTAGCTTTGTACCGGAAAAAGTGTAAGCGACGATTGTAAGGTTTTCTCCGCCAAGAAAGAGCTTGTTGATCTAGTGAAATAACTCTCGAGTTGGATACTCGGGGAGTGGAGTAGGGCGGACAGGAGATCCATGACCGAACCACTATAAATCCTCGTGTTCGGTTTGCACTTTCTTTACTTTTACACTTGCACTATATTATTGTTTGTATTGTGATTTGATGTTTATGCTTGTGTGACAACTTATTATGTCATATGCTTTATATTAGTCATAAGACTATAATTGATATTATTCATATTACAACAAGCTTGAGTGGTAATTTGTATTACGGATGTTTTTAGAAAAGAAATATAAACTGGACAAATAATGGCGAAACTTGACTCAATGGTTTATACTATATTTGATACAACAAGTTTAAAGATTTTTAAACGGAAACGTATTCACCCCCCTCCCCCTCTACGATTTCACATATACAAAGCTAGATTTGTTGCTAAACGTTATAGTCAATGGGAAAGAATTGATTATGAAAAAACCTTGTCATGTGGTTAAAATGGGAACTGTTAGATGTTTAATTAGTTTGGATGTTCAAAATTATTGAAAGTTGTATCAGATAGATGTTAATAATATTTTTTTTTTTTTTTTTTGTATTGAAATCTTATTAAGGATGTTTATATGGTTCCTCCTCCTAGTTTCTTTAACAATGATGAAAAAAGGTTTGTAAGATGGTTAAGTCTTTATATGGTTCTAAGCAAGCTCCTAAACAGTGGAATCATAAGCTGTCAAAAGCTGTTAATGAAGATGGATTTTTTTCAATGGATCATTTCTAGCCTTACTAGTATATGTTGATGACACTGCTGTTACAAGCAACAATGTTAGTGAAATTAAAAAATTTATACAGTTTTTAATGAAAAGTTTAAGAAAAAGATCTTAGTGAGTTACAAGTTTTCCTTTGTATTGAAGTTTCAAAAACAATAAATGGTTTATGTTTGTCTCAAAGGAAATACTATCTTAAGTTATTACATGAGTTTACTCTTCTGGCATGTAAGCTTGTTGTAACACTAATGCCAAAATATACAGTGTTAACTCATCAAAGTCAACATACGATATGTTTCAAGAAAATATTACTCAATATTAAAAGTTAGTAGGGAAACTTAAGTATCTGTGCATAACAAGCCTGATATATCTTATTTTGTACAATTTTTGAGCAAACACATGCATGCTCCACTTCAGTCTGATTTTGATGTAGTTTTAAAAGTGTTGAGGTACTTGAAGTTGGGTCCAAGTACTAGTGTTGAGTATACAAAGTCCAAATCTGTGTTTGAGACTGTTTATGCAGATTGATACTGGGATAAGTTTAAGATGACCAGAAGGTCTGTTTAAGGTTATTGACTTATTATGTTTGTTTTGTAGATGTTTGGTGTCTTCGAAGAGTAAAAAAATAGTCAACTCTTTCAAGCTCATCACTGAGTACATTTATATGGCTTTAGCAACTTATGAGGTTTATGTAAATTTTAAATATTTTAAAGGATTTATATGTTCATGATATTACTTGTGAGTTTGTTCTGTTAACAGTTCAACTATTCAAATAGTTGCCTGTTATGCATAAAAAACTAAACATTTTGATATTAATAAGCTTCATGGATGATGTTGGAAATACAAGTTATAGTATTACGAAGTACAAGGACTAAGATTGTATTTTTCTAATAGTTTCAAAGTTTGGTATGTTTTCTGTCAATGTTGTTTGTGCAGGGGCTAAAGTTAAACTTCTGGCTATATAAGCAAAAGGCTGGGCTAGGGTTTCATAACTTATGCAGTCTTTCTTCTCTTTCACACACACATTCTCTATATCTCATTTACAGTTTGGTTTTGATCTTGTTTTGGTTTATGTCTTGTAATTATTTGGTTATTAAAGGTGTTGTAGTGCGAGTTTTGTTTTATTTAGATCACATCCGTGTTGAGGATGATTTTTTTTATTATTATTAATTTTTTTATGTTTAGATCCCCCTCGTTTGAGGGCGATTCTTATTAAGTTTATTATACAAGTAAAGGGTTGTTGATTGAATTAAGATTAGTGTTTTTAAACCTTAAATAAATTTGAGTTTCTAATAAAAGTAAAGGGTGGTTGATTGAATTAAGTTTGGTGTTGTTAAACTTTACATAAATGTTGATGCGAATCTTTATATGCTATAGGCTTCACCAAAATATTGAATTACTAAGAGTTTATCCATTTATTCAATATGTAAAGAGTGATATATGGTTAGATCACCCAAAGAGCTCAACTTCGTATAAGGAGCAAAATTGACGCGTGTTTTGCAACCTCACAAAAGGTTTTACCTCTTAAGGGATCTTGAGAGATTTTGCAATCCACCAGGCAGTGTACCTTACCGTTGTAGTGTAGTAAATGATAGGTCCGGGGGATTGATCATTATCTAGGGGAATAATGTCATAAGGATTGAAGTGTAGGTCAACTAGGTCTAAAGGTGAGGGATGCTTCTTTTCGTATTTTTATATTTTACGGAAAGCAATTAAAAATTTCGGGTATTGGAGAAGTGGGCGGAATTAGCTGCTAGTCAACTTACCCAAAATTACTAATTAAACTAAAAACAATAAAATAAATAACAAGAAAAGTAAATGTGGAACTTCTATGTGAGACAAGTGTGTTTACTTAGATTTCAATACTCCCTAGTTATCTCTTATTGATTTATTGAGTTGTCCCAATTGTTTAGTTGAAGGATTGTATTCCTTAATACCATTCGTGAGGGCGTGTACGTCCTTCCCCAACTCTATGAGTATCTATTACTTCTTATGACGACACGTTTAGTATCCTATCATAGAATCATCAACATCTACTCATGCATTAAATATAATCAATAAAACCTTAGTACACATCCGATTACGTTTCTTAAGACGTTCAAGCTTGTTACCATATAGGAGATTAGCAAGTTTTGTTAAGCCTAAAGCGAGTCAATTAACCAAACAACCAATAACAAATCAACAATCAATAATCAATAACTAGGTTTTATTAGATCTAAGTAAACACTAAGAAATCTAAGCTAGCATGTTAATGTAAAGAAAAAACAAACAATTAATCAAACAACACATAAACATATTGAATGATTAAAGGAATAACTTATCTTTAATTGAACATGGAAGAAAAGAGGGTTTGAAACCCTAAAAATGCTGTAAAAGTCGGACTAGGGTTTATCTCCCAAGTTGCACTCTAAAGTTCCACACTTAAAGAATGAAAAATCCAAAACAATATATAGAATTACAAAGCTGACGTCGTCAGGTTATGGCATCTGATGCCGTCAGAACACCAAAATTAGGGTTTCTTATTGCCCAAACAATCCTCTAACATTTCTCATCATAATGGCCTTGCCAAACAATCCGCAATTAGGGTTTCTTAAATCCACTAAGCCTTCTTGTGTAAATGCAAAGCCAGATGGCCTTGCCATCTTTGTGCCTGACGGCGTCAGGTGTTAACTTTCAAAATCTTTCTGGGGCATCTCGTGTAAAAATCCAACACTTCTCATCATAATGTGACGGCGTCAGCCTCCAAAGTGTGACACTGTCAAGTGTAAAAACCTGACTTTTCATGACTTTCTTGTTTTCTTCATTCTTGAGCATAAAAACGTCTGAAACACTCCAAAATGCTCCATATTCCATAAATCACGTCCCAAGTACCTAAAATGAGAAAAAGAACGATTTGAGGCAATATTTGATCATAAAATCAGGACTTAGGGCTTAAATGACCCCCTAAAAACGTATCAAATAAATCCTTATCAAATATCCTTACACTTGGGATTTGCTTGTCCTCAAGGAAATGAGCTTTTATACCAATCAAAATACAAGTTAGGGGTCATTTAACATTAATATAAATGTAATTACAACAAATGATCATTCTACCTTAGTCAAAACAAGCACGGAAATTATACACTAGCACCTCACAATAAGTGTTTGAATACTCTCATCTCTCGGGTTTTATAATTTTATATATCACAATTGGAAATGGAAAAATATCTCTCACTACCTGTCATAGCAAATAGATTACCATAGGCTTGGGAAAGGATCAAAACCTCCACCACTTTGGCGTATGCACCTAGGATCAACTATCAAAGATGTCTTTAAAGGGTTATAACGTTAGGTGTAGGGGTATGGAAAAACACGGTTTGTTGGATAAAGGGATATTTTACTAGTGGCAAGTCAATTGTCTTAGTTAATTACATATACAATGAGGCGTTACTAAGCCAAGACTCGACTCAACTTAAACTAACTACAAAATCTTTATGGTATTTTCAAGACACTATTTGACTCAACATGAATAAAAGAAATGGATGGTTGCCCGTATGTTTTTATTTTATTTTATTTTATTTTTATACACTTTTACTCTACCATCTAAAATAATACACCAAAGGGAACTTGCTTCTCCCTTACACTTAAACTTTTACATAAATTGAAATAAAGACTCAAATTAAGATAATTGAAAAACTTGGAGTACTTTAAAATATTAACGCACATATGGGGGTAATAAATGGTGTTCTTCTACATTACTTCATAACACTAGTACTTTACCCATGAGTCCCAATCGTCCCAAAGCAATATGTACAAGATATGGCTTGACTTAGCCACCATGTAATCAATTAGACAATTAACTAAGGGTTTAAAGAAGTAACAATAATGCACTAAAGATGAGTGCATACAAGGAAGCTAAGGTGATTTGGTTGTACATTTAGGGCTGGATTGTAAACAAATTCTTCCTTTAAGTAAGATGCTTATAGTTAGAAACAAAAAAGATAGGCTCTGAGGGATGTACTAGAGGTATCGTGTACTAAAAATGAGTACATCGCAAAGGTGTGGGAAAATTACTTGACCAATGAAGTCAAAGTAATTATAATACAGGTTTAAAACATGGGTTATCATGATGCCTCTTATCATATAGTAAATCCTAACTACACAAATGCAGTCTCACTAGCGGTCTTGGAATGCATCACTAACGCAAGTTCTAGAATCTAAATACTACCGGCACATTCATAAGCACCAACAATGAATGCTTTTTCCTAATAATCTAAAGGCGAACCTCACATATTTGGGGTGGAAATTTTTTTGAGTGGTACGGTTTTTGTGCTAGTCATACAATTCCTATCCGTGCAACGCTTATTAAGACTTAAGTTTCACTCCTATATGTTGCAAAAAAATTTAAATTTGGTGTCAAAATTACCCTAACAAGTATTTCTCTTAGTTTTATTACACATTTACTATTAAACAAAACAAAAATAAAGAGAAGTTGTAGTTTCTAAGGTATCCCAATTTACCCCCTTACACTTAAGTTGAACATTGTCCTCAATGTTCAAAATAAAAAAGTAAAGGCAAAGTTAAATGAAAATGAAAGAAACTAATACTCCCCTGATTCGCTCGGTATGGACGATATGATATCATGGTTAAATCCTCCTCCAAGAAAATGAAAATGTAAAGCTTCACTTTTGAGATATAATCATCTTCTTGTCCAATGTAACCTGTTAAACAACAAAGAAACAAACACGAAACCTCGCGTAAAATCGACGGTAAATTCTATATAAAAATAAATCCTAGAAAACAAGTAAATATATAATGCTTGCAAAATAAATGTTTGCAGATTCCTGGAGTTTAAAAATTTTTGATTTTATGAAACTTTACAATTCTAGCAGAAAAACAAAACCTGAAAATTTTTCAGAAAATACCTCCTGACGCTGTCAGGTTTTAACCCCTGACGCCATCAAAAATGATCTGACGGAATTTTTTATATTTTGTTTCTAGAAAATTTCTTGAAAAAATTTATGTCTTTATACCTGGAATCCTGCAAAACATTCATTGTGACTCGATACAAGCATTTGAATCAAACAAATACTAATATGTATACCAATTTCTAATTGTTATTGTTCATGTTCTTAGAAACAAATATGATGTTCCCTTACACTTATCTTTTTGCAAAATCCCTTTATATGTGATTAAGACGAGGTTAAAGACAAAATAAAACATTTTCACAATTTTATTTGAGACATGAACAATAAACAATAAGAAAAAGTATACATACGGAAACAAATAAAATCAAATAAACAAACAAATAATGAAAAAGCTTGGGTTGCCTCCCAAGAAGTGCTTTTCTTTATTTACGAGTCTTGTAGCTAGACACAAAGTCATACGCTATTACGTGACTCCATCATCCGTCACGTTCTCTAGGTCATCCTCTATCTTGGTTTTATACTACGGACCTAGTTGTAAACATTCCTTGTAGAACCCAAATATTTTTTCATTACGTAGTCTACTCCTTTCCTCTTATCTTTATCATTCCTATAGTATACCAACTTCTTAAATTATTTTTATAGGTTTGGCATAAGTCGGAATTGTTCTATCTTATATGGCATTTGGTAGGCAATCTCGTCAGTCCCGTCCTTGAACTTAACCATCCCTAATGATAGATAATAATTCATTCTAGGGGCTAACATCTTCTAAAATCACAAAATCTATTACATAGGTGAAATTTCCTATGTAAACGGGGAACCCTCTAACTCCCCTTTCAAAATTACTTGTTTTTCCAGTTATAGGGTCTATCCTAGGAACTAATTGCTTTTTCATAATTGATGCGTGGGAATTGCACCAGGCTTTACCTCTCGAGGGATCACGAGAAGCTTACAACCCCCACCAGGCAGTGTACCTGATCGATGTAGTATAGTATAATGACAAGTACCGGGGGATTGATCGTTCAGCTAGGAATAGTGTCGCTAGGATTAGAAAACCTAAAGACTAGGTCTAGAGATGAGAGATGATTCTTTTTGTATTTTTATATTTTTTAGAAAGCAAATTAAAATCTCATGTTTTGAATGATATGGGCGGAATTAGTTGCTAATCAACTAACCCAATACTAAGATGCAATCAAAATAAAATACTAAAAATGAAAATAAAACTAAATTAAACTAAAGTTGTGAGCAATATGTGGGAGAAATATGTTTACTTAGATTTCACTACTCCCTAGATATCTTCTACACGTTAATTACTTGTTATAGTTGCGTGGATGATGGATTGTATTTCTTAATACCATTCATGGGGTGGCGTACTTACTTCCCCAATCCTATGAGTGCCTACTTCACTCCTATGTCGAGCCGGCTAAGAAGCTCCTAACATGGGATCATTAGAATTTACTCATGCATTAAATACAACCAATAAAACCTAGTACACATCGGTTCATGTTTCCTAAGACGTTCAAGCATGTTACACAATGGAGGTCTGCCAGTTTTCTTAAGCCTAAAATTGAAATCATTCATCCAATACAACCATAAACAAGTAATCAACACATAATTAACATCTAGGTTTCATTAGATCCAAGCAAACACAAGATAAATCTAGTCTAGCATGTTGAAATCAAGACAAGCGCAAGATATAGACAACCAACACATAGACATATTGATTGAATTAAAGAGAAGACTTATCTCAATAGCACTTGAAAGGATTCAAGGGGTGAAAACCCTTGAAAATACTGTAAAATACGAGCTAGCGTTTACAAAGTTTGGCCCTAGGGTTTCTCCACACAAGTTCCTCTCTAATGAATGAAAAATAGAAAACTATATATAGAGTTTAGTAGGTGACGGCGTCAAGAACAAATGTCTGATGCCGTCATCTCACCGCTAAATAGTTCCTCGGACTGCCTAGATCTGGGTCTGACGCCGTCATGTAGTCCCCTTATACAGGCCGTCACAAAATTAACTCTTGACGCCCTTGTTGTGACGCCGTCAGCTTTGCACTGGGTCGTCACCACTTTTACTCTTGACGCCGTCATGCTTTTCCTCTTGACGCCGTCAGGTACTGTTCTCAGCATGGAAAATTAAGTCTTTGGCGTTTTCATCACTTTTATGCTCCAAAAACGTCCGAATTGCTTCCTTTTCCAGATTTCACTCCCAAAGTACCTAAAATCACAAAAGGAACAATTTAGGGCAATATTTGATCAAATAAATTTAATTCCGGGCTTAAATGACCCCCTAAAAGTGGTTCATTTTTCGCCTCATCAATAATCCAAATGTAGAATGTCCTAGACAAGATATTTATGGGTGACTCAAGGCCAATGTAAGCTTTCTACACATGCAAATGCCCAATATTGCATGGTATGTTTATGTTGTTTGGGTTGCCGGCTCGAATGATCGGTAGATTTCTATAGATTGATGGGTTAGGATCATCCAATAGATTCTTGTGGTATGCAAGCTCATCCTTAGTGGGAAACTTGTTGAAGTAATCCTCTACCTTTTCCACCTCCTCTTTGACATCTTTCTTAAAATCACTTCCTATCTCAACCTTACCTTCATCGTCATCCTTGCAACTCCTATCAAGTGGCTTAATAATGACGACGTTGACAAAGTGTACGTGTTTAGATGATGAAGGGTCCTTAACCTCACTTCCCCCACTAGGTTTTCTTACTACTTTGGTAGACGGGGTCATTCCTTGGTTATTTAAAGCCTTTATCAAATTATCAATTTTATTGGTCATCTCGTTTTGTTGTTGGTTGAAGTCGGCTTCAAACTTGGCTTTACGAGCTTCTTGAGATGCCATAAAATTGGACATCAATCCTTCAAAATTATTGGCATGGCCGTAAGTGTTGGAATGATTGTGTTGAAAGTACGGTTTGAGGATGGGCCATCTGGTTGGAAACGATTAGGTGGATTGGAAGAATTGGTTTGAGAAGGATTTTGGTTTTGTTTCCACCTAAAGTTTGGGTGATTTTTCCAAGAGGGGTGTGTAAGAATCACCATAAGTGTTTGGCTCGGGCTTGAAAGTGTACCACTTATCTCCCGCTCTGTTGGTACGCGAGGATGCGTAGTCCACAAAAGCTTGTTCGGGGAGTTCCATGCAATCACGAGTGTCCTGGACCACTACAATACTCACATGAAGAAGTGATCCTTTTCACTTGACTTGAAGGTTTAGGAGCTTCGTAGGATTTCATACTAATCTTGACTTGTTCCTCAAGTTCCATGATCCTATGGTCGGGAATGCTTGAATTGTTCAAAGGCAAAGATATTGCCTTGAGCGTTTTGTTCAAATCACGGGGTTCATTCCAACATTCGTTGTCATAGAGAGCAAGATCTTCTATGATTCCCCATGATTCCTCCGCATTCTTATCATGTAGCTTGCCACCGGCCGCTTGGTCAATGGTTTGCCTTGTGGAGAGATTGACATGATCATAAAAGATTTGGACTTGGAGCCAAAGATCGATGCCATGATTAGGGACGTTTTGGAGTAAGTCCTTGAAACGAGTACATGCTTCATAAAGAGTTTCACCTTGACGTTGTTAGAACATCAAGATGTCGCTCCTTACCTTGGTAGTTCTCCCCGGTGGGAAAAATTGAGCAAGGAAACGAGAGGTGAGATCATCCCAAAAGGTGATGGATCCCGCGGGTAAATGCTCAAGCCATTGACTAGCTTGGTCACGTAGAGAGAATTTGAAGAGACGCAATTGTGTCGTCTCTTGAGTGGCAACATCAAGGTCTATGGAATCAACAATTTTAAGGAAATCCTTGGGATGTTGGTTTGGATCTTTGGAACGAAGTCCATGGAATGCACATCCGCTTTGCACCAACCGGATGGTGTCGGATCGCAAGGGAGAGACACATTGGCTCGTTGGTTGAGCTCAATGGTGTTTCGATAGCCTTGGTGGCTAGGTCGGGAGTAGTCTCCTAAGGTGCGTGCTCTAGGTGGCTCGGGTGGGTTTTGGTGGTTTGGTGGAATGACGAGTTCTAGGATATTTTCACCTTCCATGATGGCGGATGATATGGATTACAAACAAAGACACGAAGAAAAAGATAGACTAAAGAAATCGTATGAAAAAGAAAATAAAAATCTCACTAGATAGGAATCTAATGAGTAGACCTAATCAAAATAAAAATTTACCTAAGCAATAACAATTCCCCGGTAGTGGCGCCAAAAACTTGATGCGTGTTTTGCAACCTCGCAAAAGGTTTTACCTCTCAAGGGATCTTAAGAGATTTTGCAATCCACCAGGCAGTGTAACTGACCGTTGTAGTATAGTAAATGGTAGGTCTGGGGGATTGATCGTTCTATAGGGGAATAGTGTCGTTAGGATTGAAGTGTAGGTCAACTAGGTCTAAAGGTGAGGGATGATTCTTTTTGTATTTTTATATTTTACAGAAAGAAATTAAAAATCCCGGGTATTGGAAAAGTGGGCGGAATTAGTTGCTAGTCAACTAACCCAAAATTACTAATTAAACTAAAAACAATAAAACAAATAACAAGAAAAGTAAATGTGGAACTTCTATGTGAGACAAGTGTGTTTACTTATATTTCACTACTCCCTAGTTATCTCTTATTGATTTATTGAGTTGTTCCAATTGTTTAGTTGAAGGATTGTATTGCTTAATACCTGTCGTGAGGGCGTGTACGTCCTTCCCCAACTCTATGAGTATCTATTTCTTCTTATGACGAAACGTTTAGTATCCTATCATAGAATCATCAACATCTACTCATGCATTAAATATAATCAATAAAACCGTAGTACACATCCGATTACGTTTCTTAAGACGTTCAAGCTTGTTACCGTATAGGAGATTATCCAGTTTTCTTAAGCCTAACGTGAGTTAATCAACCAAACAACCAATAACAAATCAACAATCAATAATCAATAACGAGGTTTCATTAGATCTAAGAAATCTAAGCTAGTATGTTAATGTAAGAAAAAGACAAACAATTAATCAAACAACATATAGACATATTGAATGATTAAAGGAAGAACTTATCTTTAATTAAACATGGAAGAAAAGAGGGTTTGAAACCCTAAAAATGCTGTAAAAGTCAAACTAGGATTTATCTCCCAAGTTGCACTCTAAAGTTCCACACTTAATGAATGAAAAATCCAAAACTATATATAGAATTACAAAGCTGACGACGTCATGTTATGGCTTCTGACACCGTCAGAATGCCGCAATTAGGGTTTCTTTTTGCCCAAACAATCCTCTGACGTCGTCACGTATTAAATCCACTTTGTAACACCCCAACCCAAAAAGGGCTAAAGTGTAACATTACGGGGTCGAATACATAAGCAAGCGGAATACATTAAATAATACAAGGGTTACAAAGCAAATCTTATAAATGATAAGGTGCTAAAACTAAGCATAACAGCTTTCAAACTAATTACAAACTAAGAACCAAAAGAGGAATCTCTAAGTCTATCTCTAATCCATGGGGAGCTATCAACCGTGTAGTCCACTAAAAGCTCCTAAGCACTCTTCCCTCAAACCCAGCTTCCTTCTAAATAACCTGTCGCAGGAAAAGAAATGCGGCTGAGCTTAAAAAGCCCAGTAAAAAGATATAAACAAACAAAAGCTAATAACAAAAGGGAAACGAAAGTGAATCTGAAATGAATCCAAGCAAACCTATTGAGACGAATATCAAAGAATATGGAACATATGAAAGAATCAACAGAATATGATCAAAGGGAATACGTATAAGGAATATCAAATGAATCAAAGGAAAATGCCCAACAATCATATATAAAGAAGTTAGAACAACAAGGATCATATATATAGTAGAAGTAACAGAAATGCCCAACAATCATATATCAAATTCTACATATAGTAGCTAGGTCGATGTACCAAATGTGAAATGGAGTGTATTGCACACACATACCCATTCACCAAATTCAAAATGAAACAAAGTACCTAGGATGCATCCATACGCTCCCTGTAAAAACAAATATATATATATATATATATATATATATATATATATATATATATATATATATATATATATATATATATATATATATATATATATATATATGCCAAGCTCTAGGCTAAGCATACATACAATAATAATAATGGCCATGGTGCTATAGCATAATAGGGAACGCTGTGGACAAAAACCCACGTCCACATATAGTGTCAATACCACTGGTGCATCAGTGACAAGGCCATGGACTCCCCATGACTGGCTACAATTTAATCAAATAATGGGTAGCATATAAGGGCATATGAATGCTATAAGAAATGGAATATAGCATACAACAAATATCAAAGAAAATCATAAAAGAAATAGATCGATCCAATATGGATCATACAAAGGGATCATAGCAGTGGTTCATGTCAAAGGTCCAAATCAAAGATTCATATCATGAGGTTCAAATCAAAGGTTTATAATAGCAAAAGGGTTCATAGCAAAGGTTCAAAATTTAAAGTTAAATAATCAAAAGATGTTAAAGAAAGTCATGATAAATTTTAGAAAATAAATCAGATTAAGGACTTTAGAAAATTATTTAAAACCTTTTTATCGTAAAAGTATTCCTTTAAAAACACATTTCATAGAAGTCATAAAACCTTCGTATAAAACTGGCATCATATCGTAATCACATAAATCATTTCAAAAATAGTTTTTCTCAAAAGTCATCAGGTTATATTTTTTTAAAAGGGTCTTCATATGAAATTATACTATCAAATGAACCAAGGATATCAGGCGTATAAAGATCAGAAATCTTAATAGTGGCAATGGAACGGATCATGAGTCATAAGAAAAGCTAATATCGAAATATGTGTATGAATCATGAGAAACCTTAAGAGATAAGGTCAGAATATCTGTATCTCAACCAAACGACAAAGTAGACACAAGAAAGATCAAACAGGAATAGGGACCACTCCTCCTTCACAGAACCTAGACGAATTAGAAGTTGAGAATTATTTACTAGTTAATTTCAAATCAGATTACTCCCTTTTAGGTTATCTTTCCATTTTAGGTAACTTTCCAAAAATAGTACCTTTTCATAATTAGCAGGTTTCCATATTTAGCAGGTTTCCATAATCAGTAATATTATCCCTTCTTGATTATAATTAATATTTGGATAAGTTAAGTGTTCAAAATGTCAATTATGCAAGATTAGGGTTTAATATATCAACTTCCCCTATTTTAGGGTTTATTATACAAATATGCCAAAGTTCAAGGTTTAAAGTGTAAATATTGCAATTCTCCAGATTTTATACCATTTAATCCATGAGTTAATAATATTTACCATTCAATACCTCAAGTTTACAAATGTGACAATTTAAACCCTTAAGTTACATTAATTACAAATAAGTCCTTATAAATATTTAAATTACATATATAACCATATTAAATTCCAATTAACACATTTAACCATTGATTATCAAAAGTACACATTTTATCCCTTAATATCATATTTATACAAAACAGCCCTTTACTTATAAATTTTCCATTTTAAATCCTTAGTATTTATTATTTACACTTTAATCCATAATTAAATCATTTAAACACATTAGCCCCTTAGTTTTCAGAAATTACACAATTTACCCCTCATGATTAAATATGTACGAATCACCTCAAAATACCAGAATTTACAAAACACACCCCCTCCATTTTAATTAATTTCAAATCGTGCATAATTAATTCTATAATTAACATTTAACCCTTCTAATTACAAAATTAACACTTAACACCCTCATATTATATTTTCTATATTTCTCCTTTGGTCTAATATGATTTTAAAAAATAACCCCAAAGTTTATAAAATTACAAAACACACCCTTTTATTTATTTAATTCTATACGGTTTTTAATAAAAACCCCAATTCCAAACCCTAATTTTTCCAACACATCAAATCATCATTACACCTTGTAACACCCCCAACTCATGGTTGCAGAGGCATTCGAACTGGGTGTTACTTGACGGCATAATAGTCACAATAATAGAAAACGAACTCCAATTGAGTCGTTTTAAAAGATTTATCATTCAAATTGTATAAATATCAGAGATTTACAAAATGAGGTCCCAAATGGTTCCATGTTTACAATGTATAATAAATGTTTTTTTGAATGATAATAAAATTTATAGCCCTCTTGAGTATCCGTGCCCTTCCGTGCCATCCTTGATCGTCATGAACCTGAAATACATGCTTGAGAGGTCAACACAAAGGTTGAGTGATATTCATAGAGTTTGTTTAATGTTTGAACACAATGTGTTGGTAGTTAAATCGTTGAACACAATAATCGTAGTGTTTGTAGTTAAATCGTTTGAACACAATAATCGTAGTGTTTGTAGTTAAATCGTTTGAACACAATAATCGTAGTGTTTGTAGTTAAATCGTTTGAACACAATAATCGTAGTGAGAGCTACAGACTCACACCAATGTTTGGAAAACAAAACAGGTAGGCTACGTTATTATAGGCCCATAAAATGTATTATACACTAAGCTTATGACACCAAAACGTTAACGTGTACCAATATCGATCGGGAGATTTATCCCGGTAGGTACTTTGCCGTCATACCTAATGTTTCAAATATTAATGCATTTGTTTGAACTTAGTCACAACAAATGGGATTCGTCAATCCCAATAGGCCTATTCACAATATTCGCGCTCACTCGCAAGTAACCCTCGCAAGTGATTAAATGGTTCATAATAAGGGATCTTGGTTTGGCAAGGATGTTACTTAGTGATAATAAAACATAGTCGAATAGCATATAGTAGAAAGCATTGTGTTCGAGTAGAAAAACAATAGCATGTATTCCCCCCAAGGGTTTGTAAAACATTGAAGTAATGTAAAGTGGGGCTATGAACTCACCTTGAGTTGGATGATGTATAATGAGAATGATGGGTATGTCGTAAGAACTTCTACAAGCAACCTAGAATAATTGTTGTAACTTAGGTTTGGAATAATGTCTAAGAAAACATAAACATGCCAATATATGTATGTCTTGCACTTAGTCCATGATGTGGTATGATGTATAATGTTAGTCGTTGAAAGAAATGATTCATGAAACATGTATGTCTTATATATCGTTTACTACCGTTCGGGCCGACATAATTTAGAAGTCATGTTAGTAAGCGTTCGAGGAGCCAGGACACTTTAATTCGTAAATCCACAACTCAATCTCGACGGCTTACGTAATGAACTCCTCACATGAGGCTCCCTACTATTGTAGTAGTTGATAAAGTATATATATATAAGTTTTGATCTGAAAAGTTACATGTCCGATATTTGAATAAACTTAGGAAAGTTTATTAGTACATGAAGATTGTTATTAGGGGTAGTTTCATAAGTCTTGTATGACCATTTTTCTTTGTAATATCTCATGGTTCCTTTTAAGTGAAGTAGATCCAAATTGCTTGTTCAAATTATCGCCAATTCCTTGTTTCATGTTTTCGCCTAAGTAAGCTTACATGGTCATTTCGTCATGGCCTAGCCATGACCTTTGGTCCTTGTTCCAAGGTCATGAGACTCAACCTTGGCTCTAGCCATGGTTGTGGTCTTGATTATAGGTCATAAGACCTCTTGTTCCTTTTAAAGTATAACCATAATATAGTGACTTTGGCCTAAAAATGGGCTGTTTAGAATTTGAAGAATTTTATCACTCGGAAAGCGTTTTCAGGGCTCGAGCTTCTTTATTCCTGAACGAAAACGGCGTTTCGGACAACTTTCGTGTTTTAACTTTTTGATGAATCGGACCAGAAGTGGGACTTTCAAAATCAAAATTTGATCAGAATGCTATTTAGGCAGTTTTGCCGTTTTGGTTTCGCTAACTTCAAATGGTCATAACTTTTGACTCGTGTACTCGTTTTAGGTGATTCAAATTGCTATGTTTTCCTTGTTAAGTCCTCTTTAACAGTAAGTAAGTGTCAAATATCCAAGTTATACTATTGTGGTAGTGGTTTTTCATAAAAATCAATAGTTTGCTTGTTTTAGTAACTTGTTGTAACAATCAATTATAACAACATCTTTTACTCATTTTTATACACCATGGACATTCATACAAGACATAATATAGTAAGAATAACATGTAAATGATATGAACATGATTAATTAACAAGAAGCATGTTAGGTTTAGGCTTACAACTTTTGGCTTTCTAATAAAGAAAGGAAGTAGCAAGTAAGGAAATGGACTTTGATAGACTTGCTTCAACCCATTTCACCTCATGCAACCTTTCTACCCTTGGTATTCTTGAAAGATGGATGATGAAGGTTGAGGTGAATTGAGTGGATTTAAACTCAAGAGAAATCACCAAGTATGTGAGGTTATGGAAGAGTTTTGGTGAATGATAATCTAGCTAGGGTTTCTATCTTGAAGAATCACTTGAACCTTGCTATAATTTGGAAGAAATAAACTAAGTGTGAAGTGTTTGTGGTGTGTGGTGATGGACGGCAACATGGGGGGGAGGGGGTATATATATGCCTTTGAGGAGGTTAGGAAACAACTAGGAAATCTCCTAAACTTGGTGACCAAGTTTTACTTGGAGCCAAAGTTATACACATGTGATCATCTAAGGAATCAAGGGTCAAGATCAAGCCACAAGTGTGAAACCCCCCCCCCTAGTGGCGGTTCACATGGATAAGGAGGGAATGAGTTGGCTTGTGATGATATTATCCTAGTTATATTGATAGTTTTGACTCCGTAAAATGCAAACCGTAAGTTGTTACGTCACAAAACGTAAAACCGGGTATCGTAAAAATACGAAACTTGGAAGAATGGTTAAACATGTCATTATACTCTATAATAAAATATAAAATGAGTGGTAGGTTCCATTTGGGTGTAAAACCCTGCTAAAAACTGGAAATACGGGTCTAAAACGCGTAATACGTAAAATGTACGAATATTGCGTAAAATTGAGAAAAGTAAAATGTTACTTTTCTAATAGGATAAAAATGATTTAAAATGACTTATAATGTCTAGACTGGGCTCAGTCTAGTGTCGGTTGGTATTAAATGTCTTTTAGACATCAAACCGTAAGCCTAAAAATCAAGGAATGACTTATAAAATCAAGGAATGATTTTTGGTCAAAGGAGGAGGGAAAAATATGTTGACTTTTTCTAATAAGTTGAAAACTCAAATCGTATTAGAAACGCGGTGCAGGTATAGGCTAAGGTTACGGCTGAGTAAAAACGCTTAAAAACTGAAAATTCCAGTTTTTCACGGCCGAGGCTTATTTTGGTCACGTTTTTCACAGTCATGATTAATTCTCAAATAAATCATGAGTGTATCAAACATTTTTCTGATGTGAGGTCACTTAACGCGCTCGAGTTTCGTTGTGCGTAGAATTTCTGAATGACGTTTTACCCTAAAACGTGTAATTCCTTAATAACTTTCACGAAAATGAGCTTATGAAAGTTAAACTTTTAATTTGCCATGGAAATGATTTATCACTCGAGGCCAAGAAACAAAAATCAAGTTTCGGGAAAATTTTGGAAAAATGAATAGTAAAAGTGAATAGTGAAATTTTCCGGGAAAAGTAATTAACCTGAAATTGCGAATTGTTACAGTCTCTACCCCTTATGGGAACTTCGTCCTGAAGTTTAGTTTATGTCATGGTTTGAAGCGATGTCGGTGAAAAGATAGGATTTCTTGTGGCGAATATAATGTAGGTATCATGTCATACCCGAGCAATGTAATGTAGGTATCATGCCATACCCGAGCAATGTAATGTAGGTATCAAGCCATACCCGAGCAATGTAATGTAGGTATCATGCCATACCCGAGCAATGTAATGTAGGTTGACTTCATACTTATGTTATTTTGGATACAAATAAGCCCACTTGTTTATAATTCTTTATTTACATAGAGAGGCATCCCAAACAATGTAAATACGGAAATATAAACTTATGGTTCGGTGATTTACAATTTCTTTATTTAAATGAAAAGGCATCCCAATCCATTCAAATAATTACAAATCATCCTACTTAAGAATTCCCAACCCAACATTCATACTTAGCCGGTGAGTTACAAGGTAGTGTATTTTGAGATGATATTGGTATAGCAAAAGTACAAGATGAATATTCAATCTTGTAAAGCTGATGAGGGTGCTTGTGGTGTAACTAAGGATGATTTGAGCTTTAAAAGTGCATCAAGATCTGTTAATGAGCTTGTGTTTGCCACGGTTGTGAAGGTAATGTTGTGATATGTTGATGAACAAAAGTGCTTAGTGTATGCTTAATGTTGATATTGGTAGAGATGTCAAGTTTGCTTTAAAATTTTAAGAAATTTTAAAGGTTTATGACGGAATGGTATTCTTAGGACCTAAACAGGATGGTACTTCTACGGGATGAAGAGAATAATTGATAACTATCCCAAGATAGTAGTTCGGATTATCTCATAAATGAAAAATTTCAAGAATGAATTTAGATCATACAAATAAGGTGTTAAGATCTCGCTGAGTGGTAAGACACTATCGTGTCTCTATATTGTTTTAATGTATTCTGGTGGTTTATCATGTTCATGTAGGAGATCAATCTAAACATAACCCTAGTACAACTATTCTCAGTATTTGAAAATTTTAAGTCGAATATAGTTAGTCATACTATATTCCACTGTCCCTAGATTAAATATAGGTGACTAGTCTATATTTAGCCAAGGTTCGATAAAATTTTCAAATACCTAAATTAGGTATACTTTTGATATGTCCGTTGCTTTCGGGAAACTGTCCACTAAACAAAGGCGATGTCAAACCCTTCAATTGCAAGTCCCGGCCATACAAGACTTGTAACGTATGTTTTCATATTCCATTGCATAGAAGATAGTACGGGTAGGTACGTGTGGAAAGGAAGTTTTAAGTAGTTCTAAAATAGAACATACTTGGCCAGGATCACGAATTTTTAATAATGAAGGTTTCATAAGAAAACTTTGATGAATGTGGAGCTGAACTTCAGCTTTTGTAGGTGATGGATTTGTTTATCCTTTAAAAATCTCATATTTCTATTTAGAAATCGATAGATTGTGATGGGTTTTTTTTTTGATGTCATATGAAATGATATTGATGATGTGATGGAATGATTCTAGAGACCATTGCGCAAAACACAATATCTCGGAAGTAGGTTAGACCATTGTGTAATTCATAATGTCTCAGAAGTAGGTTAGACCATTGTGCAATTCACAATGTCTCGGAAGTAGGTTAGACCATTGTGCAATTCACAATGTCTGGGAAGTAGGTTAAACCATTGTGTGACTCAAAACATTTGAGAAATGATTAAGACCATTGTATAATACAATGTCTTGGAAAATAGGAAAGACCATTGTAATCAGTTACAATCTCTTGGACATAAAATGTTGGAGTAGGAACATGATTGGGAGAATCTGGTTGTGTCGTAATGCCCTAGAATAGGCATACGCAGATATGTTTAGTCCATTGTTTAGATAAATGATTGAAAATAAACCGAGTTTATATATCAATATACTAATATGTTCATGTAGTATAAAATGCTTACAGGGAAATACTCAATTATGTTTAGGGTACATATATTAATATGCAATTACGTTTGTGTAGCATAAAAATGTCTACGGGAAAATGCTCAAAATGGGTATATATGAATATACTAATATGTTTGTGTAACATAACATGCTTACTAAGTACATAATCGTCTGGAGGATGGAAGACACGAAGAGCGGAAGGCTATAAAAATGTTTTTGCTTGTATGTGTGGTTATAGTTTAGGTCTCAATTAGACCCGTTTCTCTATAACCATGGCTCTGGTACCAATCTGTAACACCCCCAACTCATGGTTGCAGCGGAATTCGAACTGGGTGTTACTTGACGGCACAATAGTCACAATAATAGAAAACGAACTCCAATTGAGTCGTTTTAAAAGATTTATCATTCAAATTGTATAAATATCAGAGATTTATAAAATGAGGTCCCAAATGGTTCCATGTTTACAATGTATAATAAATGTGTTTTTGAATGATAATAAAATTTATAGCCCTCTTGAGTATCCGTGCCCTTCCGTGCCATCCTTGATCATCATGAACCTGAAATACATGCTTGAGAGGTCAACACAAAGGTTGAGTGATATTCATAGAGTTTGTTTAATGTTTGAACACAATGTGTTGGTAGTTAAATCGTTGAACACAATAATCGTAGTGTTTGTAGTTAAATCGTTTGAACACAATAATCGTAGTGTTTGTAGTTAAATCGTTTGAACACAATAATCGTAGTGAGAGCTATAGACTCACACCAATGTTTGGAAAACAAAACAGGTAGGCTACGTTATTATACGCCCATAAAATGTATTATACACTAAGCTTATGACACCAAAACGTTAACGTGTACCAATATCGATCGGCAGATTTATCCCGGTAGGTACTTTGCCGTCATACCTAATGTTTCAAATATTAATGCATTTGTTTGAACTTAGTCAAAACAAATGGGATTCGTCAATCCCAATAGGCCTATTCACAATATTCGCGCTCACTCGCAAGTAACCCTCGCAAGTGATTAAATGGTTCATAATAAGGGATCTTGGTTTGGCAAGGATGTTACTTAGTGATAATAAAACATAGTCGAATAGCATACAGTAGAAAGCATTGTGTTCGAGTAGAAAAATAATAGCATGTATTCCCCCCAAGGGTTTGTAAAACATTGAAGTAATGTAAAGTGGGGCTATGAACTCACCTTGAGTTGGATGATGTATAATGAGAATGATGGATATGTCGTAAGAACTTCTACAAGCAACCTAGAATAATTGTTGTAACTTAGGTTTGGAATAATGTCTAAGGAAACATAAACATGCCAATATATGTATGTCTTGCACTTAGTCCATGATGTGGTATGATGTATAATGTTAGTCGTTGAAAGAAATGATTCATGAAACATGTATGTCTTATATATCGTTTACTACCGTTCGGGCCGACATAATTCAGAAGTCATGTTAGTAAGCGTTCGAGGAGCCAGGACACTTTAATTCGTAAATCCACAACTCAATCTCGACGGCTTACGTAATGAACTCCTCACATGAGGCTCCCTACTATTGTAGTAGTTGATAAAGTATATATATATAAGTTTTGATCCGAAAAGTTACATGTCCGATATTTGAATAAACTTAGGAAAGTTTATTAGTACATGAAGATTGTTATTAGGGGTAGTTTCATAAGTCTTGTATGACCATTTTTCTTTGTAATATCTCATGGTTCCTTTTAAGTGAAGTAGATCCAAATTGCTTGTTCAAATTATCGCCAATTCCTTGTTTCATGTTTTCGCCTAAGTAAGCTTACATGGTCATTTCGTCATGGCCTAGCCATGACCTTTGGTCCTTGTTCCAAGGTCATGAGACTCAACCTTGGCTCTAGCCATGGTTGTGGTCTTGATTATAGGTCATAAGACCTCTTGTTCCTTTTAAAGTATAACCATAATATAGTGACTTTGGCCTAAAAATGGGCTGTTTAGAATTTGAAGAATTTTATCACTCGGAAAGCGTTTTCAGGGCTCGAGCTTCTTTCGCTCTAAACGAAAACGGCGTTCCGGACAACTTTCGTGTTTTAACTTTTTGATGAATCGGACCAGAAGTAGAACTTTCAAAATCAAAATTTGATCAGAATGCTATTTAGGCAGTTTTGCCGTTTTGGTTTCGCTAACTTCAAATGGTCATAACTTTTGACTCGTGTACTCGTTTTGGGTGATTCAAATTGCTATGTTTTCCTTGTTAAGTCGTATTTAACAGTAAGTAAGTGTCAAATATCCAAGTTATACTATTGTGGTCGTGGTTTTCCATAAAAATCACTAGTTTGCTTGTTTTAGTAACTTGTTGTAACAATCAATTATAACAACATCTTTTACTCATTTTTATACACCATGGACATTCATACAAGACATAATATAGTAAGAATAACATGTAAATGATAAGAACATGATTAATTAACAAGAAGCATGTTAGGTTTAGGCTTACAACTTTTGGCTTTCTAATAAAGAAAGGAAGTAGCAAGTAAGAAAATGGACTTTGATAGACTTGCTTCAACCCTTTTCACCTCATGCAACCTTTCTACCCTAGGTATTCTTGAAAGATGGATGATGAAGGTTGAGGTGAATTGAGTGGATTTAAACTCAAGAGAAATCACCAAGTATGTGAGGTTATGGAAGAGTTTTGGTGAATGATAATCTAGCTAGGGTTTCTATCTCGAAGAATCACTTGAACCTTGCTATAATTTGGAAGAAATAAACTAAGTGTGAAGTGTTTGTGGTGTGTGGTGATGGACGGCAACATGGGGGGGAGGGGGTATATATATGCCTTTGAGGAGGTTAGGAAACAACTAGGAAATCTCCTAAACTTGGTGACCAAGTTTTACTTGGAGCCAAAGTTATACACATGTGATCATCTAAGGAATCAAGGGTCAAGATCAAGCCACAAGTGTGAAACCCCCCCCCCTAGTGGCGGTTCACATGGATAAGGAGGGAATGAGTTGGCTTGTGATGATATTATCCTAGTTATATTGATAGTTTTGACTCCGTAAAATGCAAACCGTAAGTTGTTACGTCACAAAACGTAAAACCGGGTATCGTAAAAATACGAAACTTGGAAGAATGGTTAAACATGTCATTATACTCTATAATAAAATATAAAATGAGTGGTAGGTTCCATTTGGGTGTAAAACCCTGCTAAAAACTGGAAATACGGGTCTAAAACGCGTAATACGTAAAATGTACGAATATTGCGTAAAATTGAGAAAAGTAAAATGTTACTTTTCTAATAGGATAAAAATGATTTAAAATGACTTATAATGTCTAGACTGGGCTCAGTCTAGTGTCGGTTGGTATTAAATGTCTTTTAGACATCAAACCGTAAGCCTAAAAATCAAGGAATGACTTATAAAATCAAGGAATGATTTTTGGTCAAAGGAGGAGGGAAAAATATGTTGACTTTTTCTAATAAGTTGAAAACTCAAATCGTATTAGAAACGCGGTGCAGGTATAGGCTAAGGTTACGGCTGAGTAAAAACGCTTAAAAACTGAAAATTCCAGTTTTTCACGGCCGAGACTTATTTTGGTCACGTTTTTCACAGTCATGATTAATTCTCAAATAAATCATGAGTGTATCAAACATTTTTCTGATGTGGGGTCACTTAACGCGGTCGAGTTTCGTTGTGCGTAGAATTTCTGAATGACGTTTTACCCTAAAACGTGTAATTCCTTAATAACTTTCACGAAAATGAGCTTATGAAAGTTAAACTTTTAATTTGCCATGGAAATGATTTATCACTCGAGGCCAAGAAACAAAAATCAAGTTTCGGGAAAATTTCGGGAAAAATGAATAGTAAAAGTGAATAGTGAAATTTTCCGGGAAAAGTAATTAACCTGAAATTGCGAATTGTTACACACCTTCATTAATCATTAATTATAACATCCAAAACCCTAAAAAAGCCCTAACCCTAATTATTTCGCACCCTTTTTTATTTATTCCAATCGGATCAAAACAAAACAATTCAAAAAAAATTTCTAAGCTTCGAATAAATGTGATCTCATTTTATATATGTCGAATATACAGATATACATGGTACAAAAATCAAGTCGAGCCACCATAAATTTGTATAGGCCAATTTAGGGTTTTTGCTTAATTTTAGGGTTTTGTTTTATTTAATTCGTATAGCATTATAAATCATGCATGGATCATTTTTATCATTTTATACAGATAATATATGATAAGAAGAGTGATACAAAAATACCCAAAAGCTTTGGATCGAATGGAACAAGGAGGAATGAATTATTGCTTCTCGGCTACAATAAACGACACAAAACAATTGCCCACGAACCCCCGATCACTCCACAGCCTTCACTACTATTTTTCCCACCTTCTACAATTTAGTAATAGCCCAAGAAAAATAGCAAACACTTCTGGAAAATTGTAATAGCCCAAGAAAAATAGCAAACACTTCCCGACAAATGAAAGTCTCTTGGAGTATGTTCGAGAAGATAAAAGTCATGAAGTTGTCACTCCAAAGACTCAAGAATAATGTATAAGAAGGAAAACGAGAAGTGAAATGAAGAAAAGAAGCTTAAACGAAGAATTATTGGAAGACTCGTTGTTCCCGACACACCTTCACCATTTTGGCCTACGAACTCTGATTTAGTTGATTCAAGCGGCCACGGAAAGCTAAGAGAAAGATCTACAACTTTGATGTTTATGATTTTCTGCCAAAATGTATCCAACTGATCAGTTAGATGGATTAACGAATGGTTAGATGAAAATGTCTCATCCAACCGGATCGGTTGGATGAAATACCGAACGGTTGGTCAGCTCCTTAAAATTTTTCAAAAACTCATTCTACCTCATTCTACCCGATTCTAGGCCATTCTTTTTGGTATTCTAGGTCCTTCTAAACTACTTGGAGACCAAGTTGATGCATTAATGAGTCTAGGCCGTGAGAGGAGTATAAATAGAGACCTTTACATGCATTTCTAATCATCCCTTACCAAATCTCTCTATTCCAACTTGAGAGAACACCTTTCCTACCACCAATACTCCCTCTCAATACCAAAATTCATCCATAAAAATCCCGGAAACTTTGGAGGTCCAAGAAGTCATCACCAATACTTGAGGCATCATTACTACATCATTTTTAATCTTATTTCAATCATTTCAAGACCTTTAATCATGTCTTCTAATGCTAAAGTTTATGAGTTTATTGCTTTGTTTAATATGAGTGAGTAGTTTGGTTATACTTGTTTGGAATAATGTAGATATTGATATGGAGTGTTCGGTATTTTGCAATATAGAATTATGGTTTTCCTTATGAGTTTGTTTGAATTGTAACATGTCTAAATAACTTGTTGATGAATCATAACTGGATTTTGGTCGAAAGAACTTCTTGTCATGATTTGTTCCAAATGTTAATACGCATATATGTTTGGTATTTCATAATTGACAACTATGAATAAACATGTTAAATGGACTTGTAACGATTGATTCAAAAGTAGATCGAAAGAACTCTTATGAACAAATTGGTAAAACTAATACTTCAAACAAATGGTTTATAATGACTCGGTTTATATTAACATTTAGGCCGAAAGAAAGTGTTAGTCTTAACTGTAGTATATGCAATTTCATGATATTACCCATTGAATTGGAATTGTATGCTTTTTGGATTTTGTTTACTATTGCTTGATATCTACCCGATACTCCATACACTCCATAGAAATATATATACTAGTTCCAAACAAGTATTGTTTTAATCTTATTGAATTCACATAATCATCATTTTCGTGTTACTTATTGCTTATATGGTATTTTGGATCGTGACAACCAATTACCACCCCTTTTATTGCTTAGTGTTACATAGATTCTTCACAATTGAAAACATCCAAATCCTAGTGAACGACCTCGGCTTACCAAACAAAACTAACTACATACGAAAGGGTCATACTTGCCCGTGTGTTCTTAGCTTTATCCGGTAATTCATGTTATAAATTTAAAACTAGTAGTCGCGAGACACATCAAGTTTTTGGCGCGCTGCCGGAGATTTGTTTGTGTTTTTGTTTGCTTTGAAACTGTGCTTTAATCATTCTCTAGTTGTGCCGCTTTTGCTTTCAAAAAAAAATCCGAGCCATCCAACCGATCGGTTAGACCCAAAAGTCCAATCCAACCGATCGGTACGAGCCCGTATCCGATTCGATTTGACTAAAAACCTAATCCAACCGATCGGTTTGATATTCAACCGATCGGTTAGAACTTTTTGTTTACAAAAACCATTTTTTTCCAAAACCCATTTTTACCTTTTCACCTTAGTTCGAAACAAACACCACCCAACACACCTTTAGGAGTGATTTATTTTTCTTGTGTTCTTGTTATTTTCTTTTCTTATTTGTTTCTTTAGTAAATTATTTTGTAAAATTGTCTTTTTAGATTTTTAAACGTATTTTAAAAAAAAGTCTATTAAAAAAAAGTTTTGTCGTAATTAGTTTATTTTTCTTAAACTTCTAGTAGTTATAATAGTAACGGTTTTCTTATCTTAGTTAAGCTTAATTTTGTTTACTTCAACTTAAAAAAAATAATACAAAAAGGTTTTTCTTAGTGTTCGTTTTCATTATGTTTTTATTTTTACTTTTTGTGATATTTTACGAATCACTCCGTGTTTGTATAAACTCACATTCATGGGGTAAACAACTTGTTAGTCCACTTTACGAGCTTAAACGCAATCAAAAAGAGGACTAGAACCGAACTTTATCCAAAACCATCATTCATTGAGGAACTTTTTGTGGTAATCGACATAATCGAAGAGAAAGTTGAAACTCAACCTGATTCCCTACCTGTAACCGTCGTTGATCCCGATGACCAACCCATGTGGTCAAGCACTAGGACCGTTGCACCAACACCTAGTTCCGCTATTATTCAACGCCCTTTTCCAAACAATTTCCATATGCAAATAATTCGAGAGAATCAATTCGATGGGAGAATCCAATCTGATCCTCACCGACACATAGCTGATTTTCTTGAGATTAGTAACCTATTCCATTATGGTGAAAATCAAGAGGAATTGGTTAAATTGAGGACTTTTCCTTTCTCATTGTCCGGAGAAGCCAAGATTTGGTTGAACGAATTAAATGAAGGAACAATTACTACGTGGGAAGAGATGAGAGAAACTTTTATTAGCCGATACTTTTCTCTCGCAAAGTTTAAACGTCTCCTAAATGACATTCACAACTTTCAACAATTCGATTACGAAACTCTCGTTGACGCTTGGCTCCGTATAAAAGATATGCTTCGCACTTGTCACGGACATGGTCTAACCAAAGGAGCGATCATTCAAACATTCTATCATGGTTTAGACAACCCAACTCAAGGAATTCTTGATGCCGGAGGAATATTCCTCTATAATACTCCTAACGAAGCTTACAAAATCCTTGAGGACAAGGTCCAACTCAAGCTTGATTTCTCGGAAAATTCTCTAATCGTGCCCAAACCAAAAACCGTTGTTTCCGCCGGTGGAATCAACATCAATTCCAATCACGCCATTTTGAGGGAGAAACTTGAAACTCTCGCTACAAAAATCGATTCCGAATTCCTGAATATAAGAGGAGAGTTAAAAAAGTTATGGGACGCTCGTAGAGATGATGAAAATGACAATACTTCAGAATACCACACGGATAATGACATGCTGATGATTGAACCTAATGAAGCAAGATATCATAACGGATATTACAACCAAAATCTGACAAATTCATACTCCAATTCAAGCCAAAACCTGAACCATAACCATCCTCATTTTTTGCCACAAAATAAAACACCACTTTCATCACAATATTTTGGACAAATCAAAGAAACCAAAACCTCACCGGAGGAGATGATGAGAGAATTGATGGAAGCAAATGAGAGTATGAAAGACCAAGTGGTAGAATTGGAACAAAAAATAGATCAAGGAAAAAGGAACCACCAAGCCATAATCCAAGACATGGAAAAGAAGCAAGAATTCCATCGTACCAAATCACTTCCTCATACAACAGATTCCAATCCAGGACATGAATTTGTCTACAAACCACCCTCAATCCAAAATGAACATGATAAGGGTGATGTTGAATTTATCGAGGAGGATGAAACTGAATTTATTCCAACCATGCCTAATCCGAACCAAGTCATATCTAGTTCACCAACCGTTTCACCTTTTCTTGAGGATTGCACCATGCACATCCCGTCTACTGAACGCTTAGTGAAAGAGAAGATGTTTACACATGATGAATTGACATATCATGTTGGTAACAAAGAACTCAATGCAACTGAAAGGGTTAGAAATGAAGTCTTGAAAGAAAAAGAGATTAAGAAGCAGGAGAAAGAAGTATCAAAGGTACCCAAGAGGAATGGAGAATTGGAAAGAAATATAGAAGAATGGTCTAAACCATAAAATTCAGTTTCTTTAAAACAAAACAGTATGACAAACCCACCTCCTCCAGCTCACATTGAGAACGTGAATGATGTATTCACTAGGAGTGGAAAGTCTGATGAACCTTTGAAAAATCAAAAAGATTCACCACCTGTCTTCGTTTCTAATAAACTCGATTAAGCGTTCAAAATAACAAAAAGGGATTATCACATGGTCAGATCCAAAGAATGTCCATCACTTGTGAAGTACATACCAAATATCCCATACCCTCAACGGTTAAGAACTGAAATTCCCCATTTGAACTGTACCGTCAAAGTATCCTGATTCGGGGAAGAGTCTAGCTAATGACTCAGAAATAAATTAAGCGCTTCTCGGGAGGTAACCGGAGCTCCTTTTTAGTTGTCTATTTTCTTATTTTTGTTTTAAATAAACATGTACACCCTTTTTGCAAAAATTTCTTTTCAAAACTTGGAAGATCTTAAGTGTGGGGGTGTTACTTGCTCGTAATGTTTAACTTGTTATTGTGTGCAATTTGTTTGTTTTGTTTTGTTTTTGTTTGAATAAGTGTGGGGGTGTTATTTGCATAGTATTTTATCACATGGAGTTCGATCGCGATTTCTTTGGCTGGGAAGTTTCGTTTCTCTTGGACTATCTATTTATTTATTTTCCCTATTTTACATGCTTTGAAGTTTATTTTTCATGAGACAATGCTTAACTTAAGTGTGGGGGGAAGTAAATAGTGAAAAACGAAACTCATTTTTAACTTTCCGAATTTTTGGGCCAATTTGAAAATAAATTTTTATATACTTGTTTGCCCTTGTAATCTAGTCGTTTTCACGCTTTTAGGATAATATATTAGAATAACTGGATCTATCCACTGGTGAAATCTATAATTTTGAAAATTTTGAGATGTGTCCCGATTAATATTGCAATCCATTCTGGGATCGATGACATTTGCTAGCACATTTTATAGCCCATTACCACTAAATTATGAGGATTTGAGCCTATTTCATATATAGCATACATTTTTTATTCTTGAATCTTTTGTTATGAGTGTGCCGGTGATTTTATTTATTCTAGAACTTGTATTTGTAAATCATTACCAGACCGTTGTAAGATCGCATTCGTGTGATATAAGTGTATTCGTGTGATAATGAGGCAACCATAGGAATAAAACCAAATGGCCATCCGTTTACAAAATAATTTTTTCTAACCACATCGGTTAGTTATCCTCGTATTTGGAACCCATTTGTTAGCGTTCATATTTAGCGCTAGATACCCTTAGCTCACCCTCCGAGCCATCCTTTTCATTTTGTTAAATCCAGAAAAATACAAAAATATTTTACACTTTAAACCTTAGTCTAACCCTTTGTCAATGTCTAAACGGTGGGTTGATAGTTGCTTGGTTGATTGGATTGTTTTTGATGATTATTAGTTAGTCACACTTTTTATATGTGTGTGCCATTCCGGCAAAGACGGAGACTGCAGCTTCTTATTTGTATATTTTTTTTTTTTTGGTGTATGCTTATACGAAGTGTGGGGGAGATGTCAAGAGAGAAAAAAATGAATCAAAAAAAAAGTGAAAAAAAAGAAAAAAAATGAGAATAAGTCATCGCAACTATAAGATGACAATTATAGCCAATGTGCTATATTATGTATGGAGATGAAGAAAAAAAGTTATATGTTGTTAGCCACTGTGCTAAATATGAAGAATATTGTTATGGCGAATCAATGTATCTATATGTGAAGAGAAGAAAGATTGTAACTATAATCATTTTTGGGTTCGTGGTTTGTTCAGTAACTAGCAACAATGGGACTTAGACTTGACTTTATTTTTCTTTTAAAACCAATTTCATAAATTTTCCCATGCCTTATCACTACCCTTACCAAATCACTTTATCTATCCGGATATAGTAATGGCTTTGTGAGAATATCAAGTGCATGAATATTGTAGTGACCATCTGGTTTTTGAGTGATCGAATGGCGCGCCAGCAATCTAGTGCGTATTTTGGTGACCATCCGTTATGTAAATAGCGCGCCAGCGAACCAAGGTACAATCTAATGACCATCCGTTGTTTGAGTAAATCAAAAATTCGCGCCAGCGAACTATTATGTTTTTGTATGAGATGTTTGAACATATGCATGGTACAACCCGAAGCCTAAACATTACAACCCGAATAAAAGACCTCTTTAGATGTTTACACTTGGTGCTTAAGCTACGTCGGCGGAGTTTTGTTTCTTGTACAAGCCTATGGTAATAAACAGATCATGACTGAGCAATGAGTGTGATTTCTCTTATATATACTCCACTACCTAAATAAATGAGTGATTGAGTGAATTATACTTTGTTTCTTTTTTGTGAGGTGTTTAGAAATGTTAATCAAGCGAGAAAATCATTGGGTATTGTCAAACATCTCAACTTTTCACCACTAAAAGCCTAAAATGATGAATCGTATCTAGTACTTGTACTTGGTAGATTTGCATCACATTTTTGTTAATCATTTTCATGCACCATGTGGATTTATTTTCTTAATTCTAGATTTGCTTGAGGGCAAGCAAAGTTCAAGTGTGGGGGATTTGATAACGCTCAAATTGTGCATGTTTTTAGTGGCGTTTTTCATATGTTTTTTGGTTGTTTTTGTCACTTAATTGTATAAAAGTGTGTATGCTACCCAAGAACAGGAAAATGAAGGAAAAGACGTAAAAATGATCAATAAACGAAGATTTATACATCTACGAAGAATTCCCGACAAATGAAAGTCTCTTAGAGTATGTTAGAGAAGATAAAAGTCATGAAGTTGTCACTCCAAAGACTCAAGAATAATGTATAAGAAGGAAAACGAGACGTGAAATGAAGAAATGAAGCTCAAACGAAGAATTATTGGAAGACTCGTTGTTCCCGACACACCTTCACCATTTTGGCCATAACTTGAGCATACCAACTCGGATTTAGTTGATTCAAGCGGCCACGGAAAGCTAAGAGAAAGATCTACAACTTTGATGTTTGTGATATTCTGCCAAAATGCATCCAACCAATCGGTTAGATGGATTACCGAACGGTTAGATGAAAATGTCTCATCCAACCGGATAGGTTGGATGAAATACCGAACGGTTGGTCAGCTCGTTAAACTTTTGCAAAAACTCATTCTACCTCATTCTACCCGATTCTAGGCCATTCTTTTTGGTATTCTAAGTCCTTCTAAACTACTTGGAGGCCAAGTTGATGCATTAATGAGTCTAGGCCTTGAGAGGAGTATAAGTAGAGACCTTTACATGCATTTCTAATCATCCCTTACCAATTCTCTCTATTCCAACTTGAGAGAACACCTCTCCAACCACCAATACTCCCTCTCAATACAAAAATTCGTCCATAAAATTCCAGGAAAATTTTGAGGTCCAAGAAGTCATCATTTGGAGGTCAAAACATCAAGAAGTCATCACCAATACTTGAGGCATCATTACTACATCATTTTTAATCTTATTTCAATCATTGTAAGACCTTTAATCATGTCTTCTAATGCTAAAGTTTATGAGTTTATTGCTTTGTTTAATATGAGTGAGTAGTTTGGTTATACTTGTTTGGAATAATATAGATATTGATATGGAGTGTTTGGTATTTTGCAATATAGAATTATGGTTTTGCTTATGAGTTTGTTTGAATTGTAACATGTCTAAATAACTAGTTGATGAATCATAACTGGATTTTGGTCGAAAGAAGTTCTTGTCATGATTTGTTCCAAATGTTAATGCGCATATATGTTTGGTATTTCATAATTGACAACTATGAATAAACATGTTAAATGGACTTGTAACGATTGATTCAAGAGTAGGTCGAAAGAACTCTTATGAAAAAATTGGTAAAACTAATACTTCAAATAAATGGTTTATAATGACTCGGTTTATATTAACATTTAGGCCGAAAGAAAGTGTTAGTCTTAACCGTAGTATATGCAATTTCATGATATTACCCATTGAATTGGAATTGTATGCTTTTTGGATTTTGTTTACTATTGCTTGATATCTACCCGATACTCCATACACTCCATAGAAATATATATACTAGTTCCAAACAAGTATTGTTTTAATCTTATTGAATTCACATAATCATCATTTTCGCGTTACTTATTGCTTACATGGTATTTTGGATCGTGACAACCAATTACCACCCCTTTTATTGCTTAGTGTTACATAGATTCTTAACAATTGAAAACATCCAAATCCTAGTGAACGACCTCGGCTTACCGAACAAAACTAACTATATACGAAAGGGTCATACTTGCCCGTGTGTTCTTAGCTTTATCCGGTAATTCGTGTTATAAATTTAAAACTAGTAGTCGCGAGACACATCAAAGTGTTATAATGAAATTTTTAAGCATTAGGGGCATTTTGGTCATTTTCACATATTTTGAAATTCTGGGTTTTACACACTTGGCCGTCTCGTGTAAATGCAAAGCCAAACTGCCTTGCCATCTTTGTGCCTGATGGCGTCAGCTGTTAACTTCCAAAATCTTTGTGGGGCGTCTCGTGTAAGAATCAAACACTTCTCATGATAAAGTGACAGCGTCAGCCTCCAAAGTGTGACGTCGTCAGGTGTAAAAACCTGACTTTTCATGGCTTTCTTGTTTTCTTCATTCTTGAGCATAAAAATGTTCGAAAAGCTCCAAAATGCTCCATATTCCAGAAATCACGTCCCAACTACATAAATGAGAAAAGGAACGATTTGAGGTAATATTTGATCATAAAATCACGACTTAGGGCTTAAATGACCCCCTAAAAACGTATCAAATAAATCCTTATAAAAAAGGCCTTTTCGATGAACAAAATTTAGACAAAGTCTTTTATACTCAAAGATGGTTGCAGCTTTGATGGAAATAGAGAAAAGAGGAACTTATTTATTAGATGATTTTGTTTTGTTTATCAAAAGGACCGTTTAGAGCTTTTGTTCATCACAAATTCACCTAATTTGTGTTCATCAAAGTTTCCATGATGCCTAAACTTTAGCATAAACTTTTTCATTATCAATTCTTTTAAGTAAGTCTTTTGCGTTTAACATTTTATTTGTTTTGTTATTTTTCATATTTTTACAACTAACTTTTAAATCAATTTTTATAATATTTACGAAGTTAGAGATGAGATCCATATAAATCAAATTTTCTCTAAATATTAAAAGAACAAACCTTCACCTTCCATTCCACTTTCATCAATTGGTTCAAAATTATCAATTAACAAACGATTAGTTAGATATGGATGATAATCAGATTGTGGAGAATGAAAATCAAGTTATTGATGATAAAAGTCATGTTGTTGCTGATAAATATCAAATTATGGATGAAGATAATCAGGTCACTGTCGAATCCGATACATCTATGGATTTTGAAGAAGATGTAGCTAGTATTACAGACAAAATAACATGTGATTATCACATGTGATTATATTAAAAATCACGTGTGATTGTTACTGAAACTATTGTAGATTACTTGAATGCATCATGAGATGTTAGGTAACTCACGTGAAATGACAATTTATACTTTTAGACCGAATAGGTTGAATGGTGGAGAGTTGATCTTTAGAGAATTTGTGATGTTTGAAGAACTTTTCTCTATGAAGTTATGCGTTTTATATGATCCTATTGCGTTTGATATATTATTTGGTTACTTGGGAAGAATAATATTCTTTAAGAAAGTATCAAAACATGTCATTATCAATTAAACATCCAAATTTTGCACTTAATATTTGTAATACTCTCAATCGAAAAGCCTTCATGTTTTTTTATTGCCGACTTTTGACTATATTTTTTTTGAATTACTAATTTAAAATTTACTTATCTCACCAAGTTAATTTGTTTCTAAAAAATTTCACGAATTTTGTTAAGTTGGTCTTCTCCTTATTCGGTGAGATTTGCGTAGACGACTTATTCAAATAACATCCTCGCCTCACCACATATATGTGATTTGAAGTGGCCCTTTGTCTTAAGAAAAGCTTATAATTAATACACAATGTCTACTCAACATATTGTACTAATCACTACTGAAAAATAATTAAGATCTGCTCAGAATATTTTATGAAGATAATATAAAATAATAAATATTGTTATCTTTAGATATACTACGTACAAAATAGTAAAATACCCACCAATTCAAACCCAATATACTAATTTAGAGGTTGGGTGAAAGAGGTTTAAATAGGTACAACATAAACACTCTACAGAAGGAGGTTAAATCTCTTATTGGGACACTTGTCAATGATCTATACGTTAGACAGTTATATCAAAAACCTAGTACACAAGATTACATTAAATAACGTTATTTTTAGACAACTTTCGCCTTACTCAACCGACAAGATTGCGTCTGCCCTATATGTGTTTCGTTAAATTTAAGGTTATCAAATTGGCTTTGAATATATTTCTACTCTTGGAAGTGCTGCACGCATTTGGGAATCAAATCATGAAAACCACCTTACCACCATATTTGATTCAACATTTAATATTACTTTACGTTTGTTAATTATTTGATATGGGAGGTGATTTGCCCACTCCTAAAAGTTATTGGGACACTCTTTTTAATGTTTCAGTTACTTGTACAAAACTTACACTGTGCTTTATCCGCTTGTACTGTGAGTGTTCCAATCAATAATTTGAGTGTGCCAATCACTTCCCATTTAATATGTACTGATTTACTTTTTCATATTATCTAAAATTTAATCAACTTATCATCTTTGTTTGAAATCGCTACTATCATATAAAAGAGTAAAGTTATTTTACATACAAAATTTTTCTTAAAATTTCACCAATTTATTTTTTTGTTGGGAAAAAAAAAGAAAAAATTATTTAAATTCAAAATTCAATTACACAAATTTTTTTATAATTTAAACATCTCAAAAACCGTTTATCGTTGGCAAAACAAATTATACCAGTATGACAAACATTTAATTATGTTTCTATAGACAAGCACTTTGATATACTTTCGACAAACTTCTTTTTGTTGTTTTTTTCACGCTTTATTTTCGGTATTAAAATTCACATGACATATCAAATGTGATTTAACACTAATATCGAAGTTCGAACACTAAACATCTATACTAAAATTGATATAAGTACTTGTCTATAAATAAATAAAAAATCTCGTTTTTTGCATTGAAAAACACATATTCATGGCTTTCCAACCATATATCACACAATGTATTCGAATTATATATTAAAGTAGTTCATTCGTGAAACTTCTATAATCACATGTGATAACAACACAGATAGTAAAAATCACATGTGATTGAGATCAAGTGTGGTTAAAATCGTATGTGATTTTATGTGTTTAATCCAACTTTGATGAATTAATTGGACTAATCTGCAATTCAAAATATAATGTGTTATATATGGTTGGAAAGCTATGAATATCTAGTTTCCAAGAAAAAAAATGGCGAAATTCTTAAAATATTGTAGAAAAAGTTATATTCATTTTATTACATGTTTAGATATTTGAATATTTAAATTAGTGTTTAATCACATATGATTTCTCATACAAGTTTCAACAATGAAAGAAAAAGAAGAAAAAAAAAGACAAAAAACGTGAAAAAATGAAAAATAAAATTTTGTCAAAAGTATATCACAGTGCCTGTTTATAAAAAGATAATTAAATGATCGTCGCAATTGTGTAATTTTTTTCGTTTAATAATTAGCGTTTAAGAGATATTATTATTATTTTTATTATTATCATTATTATTATTATTATTATTATTATTATTATTATTATTATTATTATTTAAAAAAATGTGGTGAAAGTCGGTTTATTATCTAATCTAAAAAATGAGTTACTATGATTGATCCCTTAATATGTAAGTAAATGTTTGGCATGTGAATGAACTTAAATCTCATGTAAAAAGAAAAATAGTTATTTTTTATTTTTATTTTTTAATCAAAGGGTTTCACTAGTACTCCAAATATATATATATATATATATTTGTGTTGTTACTTTTAAAATCGCTGTAATGTAAAACCTAAGTTACACAATAACTTTTCATGACAACATATGTGGCTTTAAATATAGTTTTGTTAAAAAAAAAAAAAAAAAAAAAAAAAAAAAAAAAAAAAAAAAAAAAAAAAAAAATTGCAGTTTTAAATACGATTTACACAACAAAATTTTCAACATTTGAATTTTTATTATAGATGAATCTTTACAAAGATTGTTTGTGGAAAAAAATCTTAGTTAAATGACAATTTAGTGATCTCCTCTCTAACTTAAACACTAATAGCTAGCGTATATGAGTTCCAACCCAAGCAGCTAAAACCCATACACTCGACACAGGCCTAAGACAGGCTACAAGGACTATAACCCATCACTCTTCGCTTGGGAAACAAGTTCCTAGGCCGGATTTCTCACATCATCCACCATTTAAGAACCTCAATCCAAACGATTTAGCGAGATCATAATGGACAAACACATGAGCCACAGTTTCTTGATATTCTTCACAAGGCCAGAGGGTCGAATGAAGATCAATGTACCTTTCATAGTTGGAGTTTTACACAAAATATATAGGAGCGTCGATGGACATGAATAAGATTGAAACCTCTATTTTCTAACATTTGTTATGAGATTTCTCTTTCTTTTTAGCTTGGAAAGGCGAATATTGTTGCTACCTGTTGGCGTATGTGTCCGAACGGTATACAACCTTCGGACTTTACTCCCGCCTCCGGTAATGAACCCTTCGGATAATCATCCGTATGCCGGAGGGTTAAACAGAACCATTGTATTATCTGAGGACTTCTCTTTTACACGAAGGACAATAGCATTAATTGTGGTCACGCCGCCACCCCAGATTCTCAGGGATTGTGTCACCCACGTGATCTGACACCTACCTACTATGTACAGCGTAACACTGTTTGCTCCTTCCCAAGGTAGAGCAGGTAGTGAGGTGAGGTAGTATAAATACCCCCACCTCATTTATGTCACACAACTAACACACACATATTGCATTTACTCTCAACTACTCTTTTACCCTTCGTATCATACACACTTACTCTCACACCGGAGGTGGGTCCTGGGAACACTCCCGGGGCGAGCCTAACGTGTGCTTCTTATGCGCAGGTCTCTACGCTTATCCGAAGATCCTATACAAGAAGTACATCCTCGCAAGATTTTACCTTAACAAATTGGCGCCATCCGTGGGACCCGTTATTCATTCTGCCTGAGAGCGATGACCGATCCTCCTCCCCCACCCTTCCATACCCCGATTTCATCAGCCGGAGGGAATGGAGTAAACACCAACCCGGACAACACAAACAACCCATTGAATGATTCCCCAAACCTTCAAGAGTTAATTCTCGGATAAATGGCATCCCTGACCGACCTGATTAGGAGACATAACGCTCTGGGAGAAAATGTGCTCAGGCCGATACGTTTGGATTTTGGAGATGAGGGAAATGAAGTCCGAAGGGAAAAGGTGGTTGAAGTGAATGAAGATTTAAGCAAACCGTTCAAGGAGGCATTACGGTCACCATTTACTAGCCGGATCGTGGAATTTGCTGGAGAGAAATATACAATGCCTTTAAACATGAAATTTTATGATGGATCTACTGATCCGAACGATCATCTCACCCGGTTCACTGGAGCAGCCAACCAGCGGCAATGGCCGATGCCCACTTGGTGTCTAATGTTTCAACAGACCTTGGACGGAGCAGCTGGAGGGTGGTTTGAGCGGTTAGAACCTGGTAGCATCAACAGCTGGAATGAGTTAAGAGAGCATTTTTCCACCCGATTTGCCCTTCAGAGGAAATGTACAAAAGATCCAACGGAAATTACCAAGATTGTCAGAAGAGCCCACGAGTCGTTGGCGGACTTCAAGGAAAGATGGACCGACGAAGCCAGCTACATCAGCGGTGTGCCGGAAATCATGCGTATTTCGGCTTTCATGAATGCTCATAAGTGTCCAACTTTGGCTAAGAAATTTTCGGACAGGGTACCTCGCACGGTAACAGAAATGTTTGCAAGGGTGGATGATTTTATCCGGGCAGAAGACGCATACCGGAGCACAGAGTTACCCCGGGGGGAAGGGTTTGAGGCAAACAGAAGGAGAGGTTTCAAAGATGACAAATACCGGAATGAAAAGAAGAACGAACCTCGTCACAAAGATACGTATCACCCATATGTGGCCCCTAGAAAGGACTTGAACCGTAACGATTATTATCGTTCAGATCATAGACCGGTGGGAGCCTTCAGGGAAGGACCACAGCGTCCCGGACTGAACGCGCTCACAAAACCCCCAAGGGAGATCCTAGCCACAGAACGTCATCTGAACTTACCGGCCCCTCGACCCACAGGCGGTAAACCCTCGCGTGAAAACATGGGTAAGTTCTGTGAGTATCATAAAGAAGCTGGCCACTTGACCAACCATTGTCGGGAGTTGAAGAAGCAACTAGAAGTGGCACTGGAGTCCGGTAGACTCGATCATTTGTTAAAAGAATGGAAACAGAGGGATACCGGAAGAGATAGAGAACCGGCAAGAAACTATGACAGAGGAAAAGACAAAGTGATCAACATGATAAGATGTTCCGGAGGAGTGAAACGAAGAAGTTATGACCATGAAGAAGTATGGATGAAAGCTCCAATTATTTTCCCTCCTGTCATGACGGAGGATCTGTCCGATGAGCCCCTCATTATCGAGGGGGACATAAGTGGGTATCTTGTTCGACGGATATATGTAGACGAAGGGTCGGCAGTGAATGTTATGTACGAACACTGTTTCAACAACCTTAGCAGTGACATCAAGAACAGGCTCAAAGAAACCACCACTTCCCTCGTGGGTTTCTCCGGAGAGACAAGCAAACCGTTGGGGAAGATCGAGTTAGAGGTATGCTTCGGTGACCATGGCATGTACCGAAGAACAATGATGAGTTTCTGTGTAGTTAACTCCCCCTCACCATACAATGTGATCTTGGGAAGAACAGGGCTGAAGGAAATAAGGGCCGTACCATCCACCATACACTCAATGATCAAGTTCCCCACTCCCAAGGGAATAGCAACTTTAAGGACCCGTCCGTAAATAATATCCGAGTGTCGAAGGTTAGAGGAAAAGCAAATGATCGAGGGATCTCGATTTGAAGAACTTCATGAAATAAAAGACGATGGGGACATAACAGCAACAACCGAAGAAGTCTTGGTTAACCCTGCTTATCCGGAGCAGTTGGTAACCATTGGAAAGAACTTTTCCAGAGAGGGTCGCAGAAACCTTATTGAACTATTAAGGAAAAACAAAGATGTGTTCGCATGGCAGCCGTCGGATATGACGGGAGTTCCTAGATGGTTGATAAAGCATCGGCTAAATGTCAATGTGGCGGACACACCGGTAGCACAAAAGAAACGAAGCCTCTCGGTGGAGAAAAATCAAGTTGTGATGAAGGAAGTGGAGGAATGGTTGAGGGCAGGAATCGTCAGACCCGTCAAATATCCTACGTGGATCTCCAATCCGGTTCTAGTGAAGAAGTGTGACGGAAGTTGGAGGATGTGCATCGACTTCAAAAACCTCAATTCCTCATGTCCGAAAGATTATTATACATTACCGGAGATTGATTAGAAGATAGAGTCGGTGGTAGGCTATAGATACAAATGTTTTCTAGATGCCTACAAAGGATATCACCAAGTTCAGATGGCCGAAGAAGATGAAGAGAAAACAGCGTTTTACACAGAGCAAGGCACGTACTGCTATACCAAGATGCCCTTCGGTCTCAAGAATGCTGGAGCAACTTACCAACGGTTAGTAGACTCAGCTTTCCAAAGTCAAATAGGAAGAAATCTGGAGGCTTACGTAGATGACATGGTGGTCAAAAGCAAGACCGAGAAAGAAATGTTGGCAGACATCTCTGAAACCTTTTATAACCTCTTGCAAATAAACATGAAGCTAAATCCAAAAAAATGTTCCTTCGGTGTGGAAGAAGGGAAGTTCCTAGGCTACATCGTAACATCCGAAGGGATCAGAGCTAACCCAAGGAAAGCCACGGCGATTGCCGAGATGAAATCTCCGTCCACTTTGAAGGAAATGCAAAGCCTAAGTGGAAAGTTAGCAGCTTTGAACCGTTTTTTAGCCAGATCCGCAGAAAAGTCTCTCCCATTCTTTGAGACTTTGAAAAACATCACAAAGGAAAATAAGGATGAGTACAAATGGACGGAAGCGGCAGAAGAAGCATTCCAACTACTGAAGCAATTAATCTTGAAGCTCCCATTATTAACCACCCCTAAGCCAAAAGAAATCCTGTATATTTACTTAGCGGCTTCTGGTCAAGCGATAAGTGCTGTTCTCCTAACTGAAAGGGATGGAAGACAATTACCGATTCATTATGTCAGCCGGACACTGCAGGAGGCCGAAAGGAATTATTTGCCTATCGAAAAGTTGGCTTTGTCACTCCTGCACGCATCTAGGCGACTGAGGAGATATTTCGAAGCGCACCCAATCAGAGTCATAACTGATCAGCCCATAAAGCAGATTTTAAATAAAGCCGAAGCATCAGGGAGACTGACGAAGTATGCCATGGAGTTGGGAGCATACGACATAACGTACATTCCGAAGAGCTCCGTTAAGGGGCAAGTGCTCGCTGATTTCATCTCGGAAATATCAGTCGACCTTAGGGGAAAGAATGGTAGATCACTAACAAAAGAAGTATGTGATGTATCAAGTTCGGACGAATGGATTTTGTATACGGACGGAGCATCAAGCACGAAGGGTTCAGGGGCAGGGCTAGTCCTAATTGGTCCTGACCAGGTAGAACACACCTATGCTCTCCGTCTAAACTTCATAAGCACCAATAATGAAGCAGAATACGAAGCGCTTCTCGCCGGCCTACGAATAGCGAGAAAAATGAATGTTGAATCTCTGGATGTCAGAGTAGATTCCAAGTTAGTGGCAAGTCAAATAAACGGAGAATTTGTAGCATCCAAGGAAAGTATGATACGGTATTTAGCAAAAACAAGAGAGCACATCGGACTGTTCAAAAAGTTCAGAATCCGTAACATCCCGAGATCGCAGAATCAAAAGGCTGATGTATTAAGCAAGCTAGCTTCCGTAGCCTTCAACCATCTCACTAAAGAAGTTTTAGTCGAAGTACTGGAGAAGCCTTCTACGTCGGAAGAAGAAGTTAAAGCTATTGTGGAAGAAGAGAGTGACAATTGGATGACACCAATTATCAGATGTTTGCAAAACAGCATCTGGCCAGAGGACCCTAACGAAGCAAGAACTCTTCGGATGAAAATCCCCCACTATGTCATGGAGGGGGACGTGCTGCTCAAAAAGACCTACCTAGGTCCGATGGCACGTTGTGTAGGACCCCTACAAGCAAATTATATCATCCGAGAGGTTCACGAGGGTGCTTGCGGCATGCACTCCGGTCCAAGAGCGGTTGTGGCGAAGCTCATCCGTCAAGGATACTACTGGCCAACCATGCACAAAGACGCTCGTGAAGAAATAAACAAATGTGACTCTTGTCAGATTCACTCCCCGGTACCGAAATTGCCTAAAACTACGTTGACTTCCATCATGGCTCCATGGGCCTTCTATGAATGGGGGATGTATATACTTGGTCCACTAACAGAAGCCCCTGGGAAAGTGAAGTTTGTAATTGTGGCAATAGATTACTTCACTAAGTGGATTGAAGCAAAACCCCTAGCAAAGACGACGGGTAAGGAGGTTAAGAAGTTCGTCTGGGACAACATAGTTTGTCGGTTCGGACTCCCAGCTATCATAGTCACGGACAACGGCACAAATTTCGTGAACGATCCTTTCAAAAGCTGGTGTGCAAAGCTAAAGATCAGACAAATAAACACAGCCGTGGCACATCCTCAAGCAAATGGTTTAGTCGAAAGAGCCAACGGAAGCCTCATGCACGGTATAAAGACAAGGCTAGGCAGGGCAAAGGCCGGGTGGGTCGATGAGCTACCCAACGTCTTATGGGCTTACAGAACTTCTCTGAAAACAAGCAACGGTGAAACGCCATTCAGCCTCACGTACGGAAGTGAAGCCGTTATACCGGCCGAAATTGGGATGCCCACACACCGTACTATGATGTTCAACCCGGACGACAATGAAGAAGAGCAACGTCTGAACCTAGACTTGCTACAGGAAAGGAGGGAAATGGTCGCGATTCGGGAAGCCAAGTACAAGGCGAAAGTTGAGCAATACTACAACCAGAGGGTTCGTCCGGTCTCATTCAAAGTGGGCAATTTTGTCTACAGAAGGAATGAAGCCAGTAGAGTGGAAAACCAGGGAAAACTAGGCCCGAATTGGGAAGGTCCTTACCGAATAGTAGAAGCATATCACAATGGATCATACAAACTTGAAACAACCGAGGGCCGAAGTGTCCCCCGAACTTGGCACGCTATTAACCTCCGGAATTGTTTCCGATAAATGTACAATGTAACAGCTTGGCTTTGGTAGTAATCTATACTTCTCCAATATCCAGAGAAGAAATTTTCCCCATCCATCTAATATGTTTGTTTCCATCAAACGGGTCGTTACTTTACACCGTCAGCCAAACGGTTCGTTATATTACACCGTTGTGATTAAATTATATCAAAACCACGGTTCGTTATCTTACACCGTTGTGTTTAAGTTACATTAACATCAAGCGGGTCGTTACTTTACACCGTCAGCCAAACGGTTCGTTATATTACACCGTTGTGATTAAATTATATCAAAACCACGGTTCGTTATCTTACACCGTTGTGTTTAAGTTACATTAACATCAAGCGGGTCGTTACTTTACACCGTCAGCCAAACGGTTCGTTATATTACACCGTTGTGATTAAATTATATCAAAACCACGGTTCGTTATCTTACACCGTTGTGTTTAAGTTACATTAACATCAAGCGGGTCGTTACTTTACACCGTCAGTCAAACGGTTCGTTATCTTACACCGTTGTGTTTAGGTTACATTAACATCAAACGGGTCGTTACTTTACACTGTCAGTCAAACGGTTCGTTATATTACACCGTTGTGATTAAATTATATCAAAATCAAACGGTTCGTTATGTTACACCGTTATGATTAAATTATGTCAAAACCAAATGGTTCGTTATCTTACACCGTTGTGTTTAAGTTACATTAACATCAAACGGGTCGTTACTTTACACCGTCAGTCAAACGGTTCGTTATGTTACACCGTTATGATTAAATTATATCAAAGCCAAACGGTTCGTTATCTTACACCGTTGTGTTTTACATTAACATCAAACGGGTCGTTACTTTACACCGTCAGTTAAACGGTTCATTATATTACACCGTTGTGATTAAATTATATCAAAATCAAACGGTTCGTTATGTTACACCGTTATGATTAAATTATGTCAAAACCAAACGGTTCGTTATCTTACACCGTTGTGTTTAAGTTACATTAACAGCAAACGGGTCGTTACTTTACACCGTCAGTCAAACGGTTCGTTATGTTACACCGTTATGATTAAATTATATCAAAGCCAAACGGTTCGTTATCTTACACCGTTGTGTTTTACATTAACATCAAACGGGTCGTTACTTTACACCGTCAGTTAAACGGTTCGTTATATTACACCGTTGTGATTAAATTATATCAAAATCAAACGGTTCGTTATGTTACACCGTTATGATTAAATTATGTCAAAACCAAACGGTTCGTTATCTTACACCGTTGTGTTTAAGTTACATTAACATCAAACGGGTCGTTACTTTACACCGTCAGTCAAACGGTTCGTTATGTTACACCGTTATGATTAAATTATATCAAAGCCAAACGGTTCGTTATCTTACACCGTTGTGTTTTACAATAACATCAAAAGGGTCGTTACTTTACACCGTCAGTTAAACGGTTCGTTATATTACACCGTTGTGATTAAATTATATCAAAATCAAACGGTTCGTTATATTACACGGTCATGATTAAATTATATCAAAACCAAACGGTTCGTTATCTTACACCGTTGTGGTTAAAATAAGTCGAAATCAAATGGTTCGTTACTTCACACCGTCCATCCAACGATTCGTTATTCTACCTTGTTAAGTTGAAGTAAAACGGTTCATCATGCTACACCATCAATCCAGCGGTTCATTATCTTACACCATCACCAAACAGTCGGTAGATTTACACTGTTTGGTAGTGTCAGCATTATGTAAAACGTTGTATCTAACACAAAAATGGGTCGTTATAATACACCATTCAGCCAAGGTATCTTAGCACACCATCCGTCAAAAGTGTAAAAGATAATACGCGCAAAAAATAAAACTACACATGCATTGAAGGCAAAAAATGTTTCATCACGGACACAGACGTCCGGCATATCAAATTACAAAAGATCGAGAGATAGTTCGACTAAACATGATTACAAGAAAACACTCTCATTTACTTTCTTATCCCCTTCTTTCAGAATGGAGGGTTCAGCAACAGTCACTATAGGAGTCTCCTTAACCTGAGTGCTTGGTTCGGGAGGTACGTATCCCTCCGGCTGCAAGTTCATTAAATCCCCCAACGGCAGATGGTAAGACCCAGCCACCTTCTGCACGTACGGATACTCAGCATCAAAAATCTTGTTGAACTCGGCTTTCCACGTCGCCGGTGCATCCCGGTTAAGGTTTTTCACTTGGCTCAAAACCCTTTCAACATCCTCCTCCTTGCGATTCACCTTAGCTCCACCATCAAACTCGGCTTTCACGCCGTCAATAAAGCCGGCGGTATAAGAGAGGCTGTACACTCGGCCCATACTCTTCTTATATTCGCGACTCTGAAAAAGTCGACGGCAGACAGCCGGAATAAGTTCTTTCACAGTATTATGGCGAATCATTTCAGACTGGGCAAGCTTGGCTGTCAAATTTTTATCTTGCACCTTCAGCTCATTCACCTCTGAAGACTTATCGGCCAATTGCTTCTCAAGTTCTTTGATTCTGGCAGCTTGGGACGAAGCCGTTGACCTCCATTCATTCTTATCCTTCTCCATCTCCTCTAGTTGCTCCACCAAACCTTCTTGACGAGTGGAAGCTGCACTCACTTCGTCCTCCAGGGCATGAAACTCTTTCAAAAGTTTGTCAAACTTGGCTACCCCAGCATCACGCTCCTCTTCAACTCTCTTCAGCTTCTCAGAAAAATCACCACACCCCATATGGACCTCCGTCAACTCCCTATGATCTCGGTTCAGCTGAGTGAAGCGCTGCAGAAGCTCAGCTTGGAGAACCACCCCCGAGCCAGAATTAATGTAAACTTGACGAGCCAATTGATTGTTATTAAGCCCTGAAATGGCCTCTTGTTCGGCCGGAGTGGCAAGATGATTCAACATCTCTCGGCAAGCCCGGAAGGAATTCATACGGACATCATCACGGAGGGTCCAACCAGGAATGAAATATCCTCCGGTTTGATTCGAATTACCTGAAGAAGCAATTTAGAAACACGTTACAAAAAAAAAAAAAAAAAAAAAAAAAAAAAAAGGAAGAGACTAGGATGGCCTTCAGATGAATGTACCGGGTTCTGCAGGGGGGGGATTTGTTTGAAGGCTCCTGTGAGTGAGAAACATGATGTTCAGAGTGAGCAGTATGAACCGACACATCTGCGAACAAGAAAGATAAGGGATGATCAACATAAGAAACAAAACAACTAGAAAGGCAAAAATCACATACCGTGAGAATGAGGCTTCGGAGAATGCTCAGGGTTCTCTCCCTCATGATGTCCGGCCCCCTCGGCCAAATTGTTCTCCGGCTGTGTTTCTTCTTGACCCTCCTCATCCTCTGGGGTTCTCCTTTTCTTAGAACCAGCATCGGGTTGTGGTTCAGCTTGGTTGATGGGAGTAACATCCAGAGTCTTGCCCTCCGAAGAGACAATCTCCTCCACTATCAGATGCTTCCTACGTTTCGGAGCATTCTTGCTGGCCGCAACCGTTTTTCTCTTTTCAGCAGGATTCTTCTCCTTTGCTTTCCTCTCCTTCTCTTCCCGAGCTGCCACAACATCATCATCAGCAACTTCTACCACCTTCTGCAGATTGCTTTTAGCAGGAGGTTTCTTTCCAGGAGATAGGGGTCTAGCGGTTTTGTCCGGACGGACATGCCCCTCGGGAAAGGGATCTCCCCTGCTCACTACTGTACCTTCCAGGTCCGGGAGCTCCAAATATTCAGACATCGAGATAACTACAAGGAAACCAAGCAAGAACAAGTAAGAGAAATAAGCAAGATAAGTGCAAAGGACAATTAAATAAAAAGTAAAGCATTACCACGCCCCTCGGCATCCTTTATAACCAAACTATGTCCGGTAATCTGGAAGACATTGCAAAGTCCGTATGTATACAAAAGGCTGGAGGGCGTTTTCCGAAGGACAATCATCTTACTGGCAATCTTCTTTGCATCCTTCACTGAATAATTCTCTGGAAACCTGTCCGAGATCTTGGAATCTTTGTGTCTCCAAGGCATGGCATCCGGAATAGCCCTACGGTCAATTAAGAAGAAGAAGTCTTTCCAGAACTTCAAACCTGACAGCTTTTCTTAAAAACACTTCATGGCCCTTTTCCCAGTACGACTCTCAAATGAGAACCAATTGCCTTGTTTACACAGCCGGTAGAAAACTCTGAAGACGGGGACGGTAGGTACAACGTTCAAACTATAGCACCGGACCTCGAAGAGGGTAACCCTATTCAAACCTATAGGAACAAGCTGGGAAATATGTACTCGAAAGTACCCTATCACGGCTAGAAGAAAGGAAGAGAAAGGAACCCTAACACCCCCCAATTTAACCTGGTGCACATAAATCCCTATCTTACTCTCCGGTAACTCATTCATAGTAAGCCCATCGGGGGGAACCATGGGATGTAAGTCGGCCGGAATGCCGTATTCTGTACAAAGACGATCTAGGGTATGTTGGGATAACTTAGACGTATGTACGTGCATATCAAACTTTCCTATCGGTTTGGATCTACTAGTTGTAGGCTCATTGTCCGGAATATTCATCTCACCGGGTTCACTCGCGGCCATTTTTAAGAAAGGATACCGAGGGATACTTATATGAAAAGAAAACTACAAATATAAAATAACGCACCTCGGTAAAAACTCAAAACGCACAATGTGAAACGCTCCGGCGATAATATAGTATGCAAAGAATAAACAGAATGGCAAGTGTAAAAAGAAAAAACGTAAGGGCACTATTTATAGGGGAAAGCCTTGAGAAGCGTGAACGTCGTGTCAAACAGTACATCATGACGTGGCGTAACGTGGAGCGTCCGATATCTACAAACGAGGTTAGTGGCATCCAGTTGTAACCGGGTAATAATATTATTTTAATCGGCCCATGGGCCACTTGAGTCCTAAGGCCCAATATGAGCCCGCTACGCTAAAAATCACCCTAACTATCAAGTATTGAACCATCGGTCTACAACCAATACTCCAATACTGGGGGGGACATGTTGGCGTATGTGTCCGAACGGTATACAACCTTCGGACTTTACTCCCGCCTCTGGTAATGAACCCTTCGGATAATCATCCGTATGCCGGAGGGTTAAACAGAACCATTGTATTATCTGAGGACTTCTCTTTTACACGAAGGACAATAGCATTAATTGTGGTCACGCCGCCACCCCAGATTTTCAGGGATTGTGTCACCCACGTGATCTGACACCTACCTACTATGTACAGCGTAACACTGTTTGCTCCTTCCTGAGGTAGAGCAGGTAGTGAGGTGAGGTAGTATAAATACCCCCACCTCATTTATGTCACACAACTAACACACACATATTGCATTTACTCTCAACTACTCTTTTACCCTTCGTATCATACACACTTACTCTCACACCGGAGGTGGGTCCTGGGAACACTCCCGGGGCGAGCCTAACGTGTGCTTCTTGTGCGCAGGTCTCTACGCTTATCCGAAGATCCTATACAAGAAGTACATCCTCGCAAGATTTTACCTTAACACTACCAAACCAACGTTTTATTTGTCAAACTTGTGATTAACCTATTTTCAATTACACGAGTTTTAAAGTGTTCATACATAATATAAATATATACGTATATTATATCAAACGTCATATTTATTTAAAAGTGAACTAGGCATCAGTAGTCACATCCATTTTTCTAATTGGTTTAGTTGTCCACCTTCCTAGAATAGAACACCCCATCCAAAATAAGAACTCTTTCTCTCCCAGTAATCTTGATCACATTCAATACGCTCAAATTAGTAAGTTTTTCTTGGCTGTAATAATCCACACCCTCTTTAAACAATTATTTGTTTGTCTCTTTGCTTTAATGATCTTCAAGACATATACACTTTGTTATATTTGCCTAAACAAAAGTTTCTAATTTTAGAATTTTTGGAATTATACCCTTTTCTTTCTACTTTCTTTAACATATATAATCGTTCAATTATTTGGAATCTCCAGTGATATATAGTCACTTTATCTGAGTTTATTTGCTTCTAATAAATTTCTTTATTATAAGCTTAATTTTCTGGATCTGATAGAGGCTGCTGATCAAACCCTAACTATGGGAAGAGGGAAGATTGTAATTCGAAGGATTGATAACGCGACTAGCCGACAAGTTACTTTCTCTAAAAGAAGGAATGGGCTGTTGAAGAAGGCTAAGGAGTTGGCTATCTTATGTGATTCTGAGATCGGACTCGTTATCTTCTCTAGCACTGGGAAGCTCCATGAGTTCGCTAGCTCAAGGTTTGGTCAACGCTCACCTATACATATATATATCATATCCATTGCTTGATTGAAATAAATATTTACTTATCAGTTTACCTTGTTTAGATGTGCTCAATTATTTACTCATGCTAAAAGTTTAAAATTTAGGGCATAGATATGATTCATGGAAAGAAACCATGCTATTTCTCTTGTGTTTCATCGATGTTCGGAAGTCAACGACTGATGATTTATTGATTCAATATATAGGAGATTGTTAATTTATGTAATTAATTAGCAAACTAAGGTTCATGGTTGAAGTTCTCTACTTGGGCACTATTGTGTCTCAAGCTACTTATAACAAGTTTGATTAAGATTTTATCATATTCATCGATCTCTTTGGGCCTTACAAAACTTCAATTAAATCTGAGAACATTATTTATAATTAATTGTAAGTAAATCCTACACAAAACCTTATAATCTTTTATATAATAAAAAAACTACATCATTTCGCAGTGTTTTTGGAAAACTCTTCTCATTGAAAAAAAAAATTAGACCAATAGGAGAGCTCTATTTTGCCATCTAGGCAAAATCAAACGACATGATTGGTTAATAAAAGTCAAAATTGAATTAATTTTGGTCAAACTTTAATAAATTTGATAGAAAAATTCGGTTGAGAAAAAAACACATAAAAATATTTGTGTCAAATTTGTGAAAACAAAAACTTAAAAAAAGATGAAGTAATTAATAAAAATTTAGTTGTTGAATTTTACTTAAAATATATGGAGTTAAGTGTAAAATTATAAGCTTTCTTATTTTTTAATAACTTTAGAAAAAAAAATGAATAACCCTTTACACTTTATACATCTATACTTTATAATATGAAATTTATTTAAAATCACATGAGTATTAATATTATTTTCAGACTTTCATCTATTAAAATTATAAAAATTTGTAAATATACGAAGTAGTTTTAATATACGTTAATTTTTTTTTAAAACTAATATTAGTTTTAGACTTTAATTCATTAATTTTTTTTATTATATACGTTAAATAAGGACTCATATTATTTTATTTTAAAAGTTTAATTTATGCGTACACGGGCTTGAATATTAAATACGGCTAAACTATTGTTAACGAGAATATGAATATCAAATGTAAGCACGGATTACTGTGATATGAAAATAAATATACGTTATTGTACTTATGACAACGACTTATGAAATTCTTATTTAAATTTATATATGGATATATCCAGAAAAACATTTAAATAAACTTTATGGAGCATATTTTAACTTCATCAAGAAGATTTCTCTCACTACAAAACGTGTCTCGTGGATAGCGTACCAACATGTCTCCTATTCGTGCTGATTATGTGCTATTAAACTCGCACATTTTGTACAACATGATATTAATAGTTAAAGTTAAACAATAACATCAACTTCAACCTCAACCTCAACATCTATGTAAGTTAAACAAAGTTAAATCTTTCAACCAACAAATTTTTTACAAAATATTATTGTAAAGATATTAATACATAATAAAAAAATCCTGAACAAGTATTAGTTGTACTTATATTACAATTTTCACGGTAAATTATTATCTGTCCATATACTAAACTAAAATTTTAAAATAAATTTGATTCATTTGTAAACCCCATTCTTGCACGGGACTTATAGCTTTCATCATTAATATCATGGGCGGTATGTATAATTCCTCATTGACCAGTACGGTTAGATCAATGTCTGACTGCTACATACTGTAAGGTGTTCTCTGGCCAGGCTTCTGCTGTATATATAACGTTGGTTATATGGTTTTAATATCATTCGCACTGGTATGCTTTTAGAATATGGTGTTTAGAGAGGTTATTTTGGAGTCAATGTGTGTCAAGGATACAATGAGAATAGAACAAAAAAAGGATTCTTCAATATTATTGAATAGTTTTAGTTTGATTTCAGACTAAACGAGCTTGTTTGAACCCACAACAATCTTTTAGTACTAGCGCCTTGAGAGCAACAAAGAACACATAATCTATGCCTGGCATACAACTGGATGACTGCAATTTGTTTCTACAGTACATGGACCAGAAAGGCCATCATGGTCGTTTACATATTGTTGCCTGAACTTTGTACATGTTATTCATTCCACCATCTTAGGGAGCTTAGGTCTTTAAGATGTTTAAAGGTGAAACCCATATGTGTTTTATTCTGGGATCTTCGCAGACTGGACGAATAATCGAAGATGCATGCTTTTTTTTTTAGGTCACAACTTTACATACATGAAAACACGATTAAAACCCTAAAAGAAGTTGCTTATTGCCTGAAATATTATTTTCTAATTTAGTCCTTGAGTGCATATATGATCCAGTCACATTAAGTATAACTAAATTGCCTGTCAATTCCTCATAACTGTTCAGATTAAAAAATTATGTTTCTCCAGGATCAAACCGTGACCGGAATATGAATTATCTATCACTGGTAACCTCAAGTAACACTCAACAACCATCATTGGACAAGAATAACTAGAAACAAGTAGACATCCAAATTGATCTTCAGATACAATCACGCACACGAATCAAAATCATTAGTTAGATATCTGTCACTTTTAATCATGGATGTCGGAAAATATATAGTGATTTATGAGATAACGAGTTAATGTTGAAGATAATCTCAAGGTGCTAATGATAAAGTAGGATCTGGAGCATATTGTTTATTACACGGAGACGTACTGATGATGTTTCTGGCCTTTGATGGTACTTATAATTAATCATTTATCATAAAATCTAGTAGTGTGTACAACCTATGAACAACGAAGTATAAATTAATGTATTGATCCTCATTTTATATATGATTTTCAAATAGCCTTATGCCAAGAAGTATATTCTACGAAGAGCCAGGGTGGTAAACCTTTCAAGTTTTTGATGTCATGGCAGATACCTTATCACAAGTTGTTGCCTTCGACGTTTTAATACTTACAGTTTTTTAGTATATTCCAACTATGCTCGAACTCATGTTTTTGATAAACTGATAGCCACTCATTCGCTAAATATAATCTAAGCATAAACTGTACCACTATATGCGTTCTGGTCATGGCAAACTTGAATGTAAGGAAGCAAATCGGTTTTAGATTCAGTACCTGTTAACACTTCCTTGGCAGCGTTCCATTAGCTGATAATGGTGAATAATGTCGATAGCTATATAACATAGAAAATAAAATTTAATCATGTTACTAATCCCAAATTTAATTCCGTCGACACATAAGCTCACACGAGAATGTCAATTACTTTTTGCATTCTTATATAAGCTAAGGCTTCCTAGTTCTTTTTTTAAAACTATTTTAATTTGTTTTTTATTAAAAAAACTCAAGTGAAAAACTACATGAGAGAGAAAAACTACATGATTAATGTGATACGTAGATAGTAATCTATGTTGTGCGATATAAATATTTATAAAAACTGTATTTTGATTAGTTAAAACGATTTTTCACGAGCCAACAATCCAAATAGAGTTTATAACAAATGAAAATAAAACAACGATTGTGTAACTGTTTGTTTGCGGTGGGAGATCAACACAGATCCAAGAACCTAAAGCAAGTTTCCTCACGGTTTAGCACACTAACCCTCGAACGATTGCAACAGCGTGCTAGCGATCGATCCAAGCAGCAACACGAACGATCAAATCAAGAACACACGAACAAAACTTGTTCGTGTGTGTGTCGCCTGTCGTACGAACAAAGAGAGATGGAGAAGGGGAGGGTTTTTGAATTGCATACGGAATGAATAATTAACTTACCCAATTTAAATTATAAGATAATTACCAATAATTAATAAAAGATAATTACATAATTTAAAAAAGGATTTTGCTAACAACAGCCCTTAGGGTTGTTATTAACAACTACTTTCTGAAATTTTTGGTATGACAATACACAATGTTCAAATAAAACCATTCAAAAATTATTAATCATCCTCTAAAATTTCTCACACACAAATTTAATTCACTCTTCTTATTGGTCATTTTAGCAAAAAATACGGAGCATGTTTCTCAATATGTCTTAATGTTAGCGAATTTTATGAATTGTTTGTTGTTATCAACAATTCTAAGGGTTGTCGTTAGCATTTCCCTTTAAAAAAATTTGATATTATCTTATAATATCTCTCTTTTTTTTTTTTTAATCAAGTCAAATAAACAATGTTGGTTTAGTCTCTTCCTTACTTAATTAAGTCCAACTAATTAAGCTCAATATTATTTCGTATTAATTAGATCATTTATATATTTACAATAAATAAATAAAGCTACAATCTCGAGCTATTGAGTGCGACCCCATTGGATCGTATATTAATGAAAATATTTAATTCATGTCGTATCATGTACATAATCCTATAACAAACTCCCACTTAGACATGGTATAACATCCAGTAATTAATACCGAGAAAACAAATGTCTAGCAACGGTCCTGCTTGCCTTCTAAAAATACACGACTTGTCCGTCCGTTGATAAAACCATAGAATTATCATTAACTCTTATGATTTATGATTTTAGTAATATTCTTATTCCCTTTGTTCTAATACATGATAATTTGAGACATGGGTTCAGCAATCTTAGATCGCTAACATCTATTTCTCAATCACGAATCAATGATACAACAATAGTTTAATCTCTAATCCAGTCACGGTCGTGTTAACATTAATCAATTGATCGAGTGGCCAACACTAATATCATTCTCTTCACCTTGGTAAGCTATTACCTCACCAACTAGCTAATCAAATGCGAGCCCCTCCTCGTGTGTATTCCTCCTTTTGCTCCTCAGCATACGGGGTATTAGCAGCCGTTTCGAGCTGTTAACAAATCCCTTTGCCTATAACCACCATGTCATTTATGACTCATAAACCTAAAACATGTCAGGATGGCCTTGTGTTATCAAGTCGTTGGACATGAATCAAAGCCAACTCCTCGAACACCGCAAAAGTACTATATATCAAAAGTCAAAGAGTACTCAAGAATATAAACCATAAATGTGACTCACTTATTGCAAACATCCATGTCGTGACGTCTCTGTGGGTCATCAAATATTCATCTCCATGAATACATATGAACTCTGGCGACAATAAGTAAATATGTTTAAAACAAAACAAGATACTATCATATTAATCTTAATTCATATTGTGCCCAAATAATATGATCGACTATGAAATATAGAACAAACTTATTTATACGTAAAACGTGCAAATATATAAAACAATAACATAAAAGAAGAAATAAAATATATATTATATTTCATCAGTTCCAATATCTCAAATACATGAATAAAACTATGATCTAAATCTACATAACGAAGTCCCATTCTATTAACATGCAACTCATGTTTATCATGCGGTAATGCGCGCCATTGATAGGGGATCGACACTATTGTCATCAGTATGGACTTTAATAACCTCTGCATTATTCCTTTCAACCACCTTACAAACATAGTAATTCATGCAAAGTATATGTCGACTGCCTCCATGTACTATGACATCATTCGTAAGTAGGATTGCACTTGAATTGTCACAATACATTTTCGTAGGGTTTTCATTACTTGGTATAATACCAAGCTCCTCTATGAATTTCTTCATCCAGCAAGCTACTTGCGAAGCTTCTGAGGCAGTGATGTACTCAGCTTTTGTAGATGACATTGCCATGCTGTTTTTCTTTGAGCTCCTCCGCTCTACCGCCCACCATTCATAACGAAAAGGTAGCCTGATTGAGATTGGTATCATCTCGATTAGTCAGGAATCCAACATCTGTGTAACATTTTACATCAAGCATTCCCTCCAAACCTCCATATACTAAAAACATATCCTTGGCTCTTCTTATGTACTTCATAATGTTCTTAACTGCAGTCCAATGATGCTTTCCAGGATTCTTTTGAAATCTATTAGTCATGCTCAAGGAAAAAGACACAGCAGGTCTTGTGCAAATCATATCATACATGATAGAAACAATGGCTGAAGCATATGGAACACTTCCCATCCTTCTAATCTCTTTAGTAGAAACTGGACGTTAAGCCTTGCTCAAATACTTCTTAACCATAATTGGTATCATCCCTTTCTTAGATTTACCCATTTTAAATCTCTTCAGGATCTTATCAATTAATGTGCTTTAACTAAGTCCTAGTATTTATTTAGAGCTATTTTTATATATCTTGATTCCTAGAATATAGGCAGCCTCTCCTGAATCCTTTATGGCAAAGCATTTCCTTAGCTAGGTTTTTACACTATTAAGGATATGAATGTCATTTCCCATCATAAGTTTGTCATCTAGATACTGGATTAAGAAAACTACATTATCCTTTTTAGTTCTCTTGTAAACACAAGGTTCTTTAGTATTCTGAATAAAACCAAACTCTTTGATTTTCTCATCAAACCTTTTATTCCAGCTATGTGATGCGTGCTTTAAAGTATAAATGGATCTCTAAAATTTACATACTTTGTTAGGACGCTTTAGACTTCTAAAACCTTCATGTTGCTCCATATAAACATCTTTATATAAGCGGCCATCTAGAAAGGCAATCTTAACTTTCATTTGACGTATCCCATAATCGTAGTATGCATCAATGGCAAATATTATCCTTATAACTAGGGGTGTTATTGGGTCGAATTATTGGGGTTTTCAGGTTTTTCGGGTCGGGTTGAGTCGGGTTTTAAGTTTTTAAAAAGTCACCTGCAACCCAACCCGATAAGAAATCGGGTTATCGGGTTCGGGTATTGTCGAGTCGGGTTGAAAACACCAATTTGTGGGTTATAACAGTGTACTTAAATGTTGTTGTATTGAATGTATTAAATGTATTAATATATGAAGTTATTGATTAAGTAAACAGTTTTATACTTGCAGTAATAACTTATTGATTAAGTAAACAATATATTTTGGTATTCTGAAAGATGCTGGATCATGAAACACCATATATCTGATTCAAAACTATACAGAAGAGTGGACTAGATGTATCTGATTCAAAATTTTTTATGCAATGTCAGCTGAAGGCGTGTTTTTTCTGCAGTTTGCTAAATGTAAAACCAGCTAATTATCTACGTCTTTATTTACCGATTGCCATTTATATGTTTTTGTTGTCGAAGTTATAAATTGTGCAAATCATTTTAAAGATTCATATCCAAATGCCTGCTTATTTACTAATCATGAATTCATGTAACGTCGTATATGAGATATTGTCAAGTAAACAAATTGTAATTGGAAACACAGTATAAGAAATATTGCCAAGATTATGAACCAGTCGTTCTAGTTATTCAAGCTTATGAATCATATTGTTTTAACTCGAAACTTGTACATATGAGTTTCCATATAACAACACTGGTTAATGTCTATAGTAATAAAAAAGAACATGCATCCTACCTGTATTAAAAAGTAATAACTAAAAAATCAAAAAGTGATTGTCGGGTCTTATCGGGTTGACCCAATAACCTGATAGCATTATCTATTTAACCATAACCCGACCCGATAACACTATCGGGTTATCGGGTTTGGGTCAAGACAACCCGATAAGATTTTTTAACCCGACCCAATAAGCCCTATCAGGTTCGGGTCGGGTCAACCCGACCCTATTGACACCCCTACTTATAACTAGAGTGTTAACTACTGGTGATAAGGTTTCAGTATAATCAATTCTTTGAGTTTGTGTAGAACCTTGACCTATTAGTCTAGCTTTGAATGTGTTTACATTACCATCCATATCTGTCTTCTTCTTGAAGACTCACTTGCAGCCAGCTATTTTCCTGCCAGGTGGAAGATTAACCAAGTCCCAAACTTCGTTATCTTTCATGGATTACATCACTACTTTCATTGCCTCAGTCGATTTCTCTAATTCAGAATTCGTTATAGCTTGATGGTAGTATTCAGGTTCATTATAATCTCCAAGATCATGCCATTTGGTATCAATTTAATAACTGTATCTCATAGGTTTCTGAGAGGCCGTGCCTGAAATTCTATAGGTAACTTATAAAAAACGTTTCATAAGTAATGCATATCACTTATGATGAAATCTTGTCAAATAGAGTTGTAACTGCTTTACACTCTTTAAAATCAATTTTGGCGTTTAACATTTTAGAAACCCTTTTTAATCCTTAAACCGAAACAAGTGTACAACCATGCACAATCAAATCACGCAATAAAGTAAACAATTCATGCAAACACAATTATGTATACCCTAACCCAAAATTCTATAATTGTATCTACGAGCCAACACCTATACAATGGTCATCAAGAGTTTCTCCACTGCTCCCACTTGACTCAATATCCTATTATCTCAGTTAAGCAACGCATAAGCCACACCTCCAAGCTCCGTGCATCTAGTCTTTAGCTCTGTCTTGTTACATTAATAAAAATTGAAAGTACAATCCTATTCTATTATTTATAATTGAAAAAAATTCATAAACAGAAACTGAATACTATTAAAACTTGGCATTGAAGCCGAAAAACCCAGACTCCTTAACCAGGGCGTGAAACTAATTATCAAATAATTAATTCACGACAAACACGCTATGGGCATAACGAGCTTAACCAGGGCGTAAAACTTTGCATGAGATTGATCATGATTAGATGCAGAAAATTAAAACTATTAATTTAAACAAGCCAATTAGAACAATTAAAATACAATATTTAATTTCTGTCTATTATCTAGATCTCGTATATGCGAATTTGACAGATCTGTCGCCGGATCAATTAGAAAAATACAGATCAGAATAAATAATAAAAAGTGATAAATTTTACAACACTTATTTATGCACCATCTAGTCAAATGCGTTTGTGTTATCAAAGTACATACCAAATCCAACAAGATTCAGATCTGACACGATAACCATAAAATTTATGTTTAAAATCAATCACAAATAGTTATAAACTCGTATAAGTGGCTCTGATTCTACTGATGGAAAAGTAAGGTCGTTTTAAAAAATTCATAACTATAAGAAACATGTAGTGGAAGACAATACAATCCCTACAACGATTTTCCACGAGCTAACAATCCAGATACATTTTATAACTAATCAAAATAAAACACAATGATTGCGTACATGTTTGTTTGTAGTGGGAGATCAACACGGATGCAACAACCTAAAGAAAGGCTCATCATAGGTTAGCACGCCACCCCTCGAACGATTGCAACAGCTTGCTAGAGGCTAATCCAAGCAGCAACACTAACGATTAAATCAGGAACACACGAACAAAACGTGTTTGTGTGCGTGTGTGGTTGGTCGTATAAAGAGAGAGGGGAGGGGCAGGGTTTCTGAATTGCACACTGAATGAATAATTAACTCTTTTATTTATAAGGCTTATTGGAAAGTTACCAAAAATTCAAATAATAAAATAATTACCAATAATAAGTAAAATACAATTACCTAGTTTAAAAAGATTTGATATTATCTCATAATATTGCTTTCTTTTTAAACAAGTCAAGCAACCTAGCCCGGCTCCGTTCACCCTTAGGTAGTCGGCCGTCCATGTGAGTCCCACAAGGGGTTCACGCCCCTTTTGGGCTTTGGCCCATATGTTGGTTTAATCCTTTCCTTACTTAATTAAGTCCAACTAATTAAGCCCAATGCTATTTCATATTAATTAGATCATTTATATATTTACAATAAATATATAAAGCTACAATTTCGAGCTATTGTGTGTAACCCAGTGGATCATATATTAATGGCAATATTTAACTTTCATTATATCATCTACATAATCCTATAAGAAGGTTCCCACTTCTTTGGTTTGGGATGGGGATTAGGTGGACGTTGACGAATAGGCGGCTACAGTGGTGGTGGTGGTTATTATTGTGGTGAGGTGTTTGATGATGGTGATATAAAGTGTTGATGAAGACTTCAAAGATTCATAAAAAGATAAGGATTGAGTAGGACTTGTAGGATCAAGTAATGTTTGGGATGATACATTGATTGGTGTGTCTAGGAATCAAACAATCACATCTAGGAACTATGGGTACATGGTGTTGGTGTTGATGAAGTGGGTGAATCACGAATGGAAAAAGGGAAAGTTTGCTTTATTGAAGCGAACATGAAGATCAATGTAGAGGTACTCGATAGATAAGTTACGACATCTGTAGCCATGATGAAGTGGATTGTAGCTAAGAAAGACACAAAAGTTGGATCTAAATTCCATTTTGTAATGATTATTGGGACGAAGATGAAAGAAAAATTTACATATGAAGACCTGAAGACTCGAAGAAAGAAATAATCGGAGACGGTTTGCTAAAACGGGAATTTGTTTCACGAGGTACGGTATGACATGAAGTTGATAAGGTACACTAAAATGGGGAGGAAGAAAAGTAAGACAAGTTTATCAAGGTAGTGAGTGTAAACTCATTTCTCATAACAAAAAGTAAGGTGAAATTAAAATAAATAAATAAATAAAAAATAAAAAAATTGTCGTTGTTACATAATATTTTAACAGAAAGAAGATATAAATATTTAAGGAATCAATGTAATGGATAAAAAGTTCTTTCAAGTGTGTCATTGCCATGATATGTCTCGAAGCGGTTCATGGTCGCTAAATTATTACGTGTTTTTGTTGGTACAAGCTAAAATAACAAGCAAGGTAATTTTCTTGTATATCATAACAAAATGATACATCGCGCGTATATAAATATGATATTATTGTAGGATAAGCTATATATGACTAAACCCTAGAGCCCATTTTACAGATTAATGATTTAATCTAATAGGTTCGGATTGACACTTTTAACCCGTATCTAACCCAATAACCTGTTTCTAAATTTATTGATAAATAATTTCTTAAAAGTTATGTTGCCATTTATTTGGTGAAATTTTTTTTGTTTTTTCATTTCTAAATTCCTTAAGAAGAGAATGGTTTTTCTTCTCTAGAGAAGATGTGAGAATTTTGAAAATATGTTTAGATGGAGTTATACTTTTCCTTTTTGAAAAGATTACCTCGGATTGTGACGATGGCGGCGAGGTGGGAGGTAGAGGATGACACGAGAGATTAAGGTTAAAATGATATATGTTTTTCTTTTTTAGATCCCATATCTTTGTATTGAGAAAGTAATGAGAATGAAAAAAAGAAAAGGGGTGTGAAAATTGTAGAATATGCTTTTCAATTTTCTAGATACAATTTAGAAAATGAGAATTTCATTTTTTTTTTAAATTGTTCTAAAAAAGTGCAAAAACTAAATGGATTCTCAAATTTTCCATTTCATATGAAAATTTTCTTAGAAAATTTTCCACTAACTAAATGCAACATAACTGAAATATCTAATTATTTTATGTTTATCTGTGTATTTTAAAATATCTCGTACCTTTGTGGAGTCCGCGAAAGGACACCAAGGGGGATCAAGTGAGGTTTCTTCATAACCAAGAGAAAAATAAATACCCCAACTTTGGATGCAGCAAGGGAAGATTAACCAAATGGCGTTATGATGAACTATAAGACCCTGTCATCATCGATTAACAAAGTAGGGAGAGTTTCATGATTGTAACTGAAGGATAAAATAGATCATATTATACTATTTTTTTTTCCTCAAACAGTTAGATCTTCCAGGAAACCTGACCACTGCACCCCTTTTGTCAAGGTTTAGATTGACGAGAAAACCCTGACCATGACCCTCCCCCAAGTTGGCCCAATGAATACATGTTCCAGCGACCTTTAGTCGGGAATTGGGATTAGACCCATGACCTATTTTCCCAAAACCCTCGTTGCCTTGTATACTAGATGTTTGCGGTGGGGAAGTGATAGCAGTGGAGCAAAAAGTTATTTTAACAGCAAAACTTGCACATCTTAATAATACATTAGTAAGACAAATTCTGCAAGCCTTGTTTCTTTTATTCATTGTCTCTGTACATTGAGTTTACATATCTTTATAGTACACATACCTTAAGTTGGCAGTCTTCATTGAACGTGCGTTTAAGAATAATTTTTACAGTTACAACACTGCTTTTTGTTGTGTTGCTGGACGTTAGTATGAATGTGATCAACCGTTGCTCATATCTTAGCTAATTTGTTCTTTCAATTTGTTTTGACATGCATGTAACGTACAGTGTGTTGCTTTACATCACACATTCCTGCGCACATTTCCCCTAGTAATTTTCTAATTTGTTCCTCTGCAGCATGAAAACTGTTATAGATCGTTATAACAAAGCAAAGGAGGAACATCATCGACTGTTGAATCCTACTTCAGAAGCCAAGGTATTGTTTTAATAGCTTTTCACCAGTTTCCTGAAATCAGTACATTAAATATAGTTTTAGTCAGTGTTTTGAAAAGCCTTGGTTTAGTTTCTTTTGGTTCCAAATGACACATTCATTAACATAACATAGCATAAAGACTAATCCCCTTATAATCTAAAAACATTGTAGGCATGCATTAAGTTTATATCTGTTACCAATAATTCCAGACTGCACATGTTTCAGAGCTAGTTAAGCATAGAAAGTAAACCTGTTCTAACACATAGATCAGCCTATAGGATGAACGCATGAAAAGAAGGGTCATATCAGCAATTCCTATAGGAACTCGTTATACTAGCTGCTAATGAAAACAACCACTCTAAGAGTTAAAGGTATGGCAGCATGCCATTTGGGCCCCACCCGCTGCCACATCAGCATTCCCACTTTCAACACTCACACCTAAAAACACCCGTTCACTCACAACATGTCATTTGGGCCCCACTATACCCAATTAATACACAACACTCACACACAAAAACAATTAAAAAAAATACAGAACACTCACAACTTGTCGTCTTCTCTGCCGAGTATTCAGCGAAGTTGGCTTCGGCGGGCATCTCCGGTGTCACGGCATGCGTTCGGCTGCGCCAAAAAGGTTGCCACGTTGGATTCGGCAGGCTTCACCGCCACCACACCGTTTGCTCTAATTTATACATGTGTGTCACGTTTTTATAAGTATACGGTTTACCTATACAACAAGTAGTATTTACTTAAAACCACTCAAGAGGGGCCCAGTGGCAAAGGAGCTTATGACTATCACTCTAAAATGAGTGAGGTCTCAAATTCAATTCATACTGGGTGCAGACAACCTTGAAGTGGCCACACCAACCTCCTGAAAAGGGAGGGCTTTACCCGGTTTGAGTCTATGTGGCGGTGGGTTCAAACCCCGTCGATTAGTCGGCCAAAAGGTCGGAAACCATGGTTACCCAAAAAAAGTAGTATTAGCATTTGCAAGTTGTTGTTTTTTGTTTTGTTTTGATTTTTTTTTTTTTTTTTTTTTTTTTTTTTTTTTTTTTTTTAAATCATTATAACTCTACTGGTGCATGTAAAGCAAGAATCCTAAGAATTAAATTTCTGAGCAAAATTTATAGGAACAGAGCCCTCATCTTTTTTCTATTAGGCGCATACGTATCAAAATTTCCATCTGATAAGAACAGCATATCTGCTGCGAATTAAACTTACTCTCTAGAGTAAAATTCCACTAATTAAGCTACTCTTTTCATCAGTTGCCCAAGAACAGAAGTTTTCTAGTCATAGGAAATCAGCAGAGCCTACATTCTACTCTACTAAAATCTACATGATCATATCTAATGCTTTCCTGTCAGATATTGATGCTTCATGAAGTGTTTTAGAGATAACACAAGATATGTGGGTTGCATGATGCAATTTATCTGTACGGCATAGCTGCATAGGGAATCTAGTTATCATACCTAGCTTATGTTGTATCACTTGACCATTTTTGGAGTATGCTTGGATCAATGGTGTTGTCCGTATTGCCAGATTGAAGGTCTACTTGTAAGCTATACATCCAATTGGATTAAGTGGCAACACCATTGCAGACTTGCAGTGGTAGGATCCTATAAGAAATACAAGCTAAAGGGAAACTAAGTAGTACAGGCTAACAACCACACCAAGTTTTGTATACAACAACTGCCTGGAATGCAGATTACCAAAGTTGATGAATAGACATACAGGGATTTATAAAGGAAAAGAAAGATGGAAGATGGTGGATGCTATCAAGAAGGAAACTAAGTCAAAGTAAGCTTAATCAAAGCAGTTGATAAATCATAGCTTTTCACCAAAGTTCCTATGGTAAATCGGAATATGATTTTCAAATCAACACAGTATTGATACTGAAAATATCCCCCTTCTATTGCCAGAAACTATAGCTAATCTTGTTTTGGTAATATTATGGAGGGATGAGCTTGTGAAAAGCAAGAATAGAAGCTGAAATCTGTTTTCTAAAATACAGTCAGTTTGGAACAGTTAAGGCTTAGCTAATACCTCTATGTTTACATTTGCAGATATTGAACAAGAACAGATGATATCAGAGGAATGTTCAACTGTCAAGCTCAAAACTATCCCATTAAAAAATAGTTCGTTTTATCTGTAGGAACAGATACGGAAATAGGAGATCAGAAGTGGAAATCTTGGTGCCAGTTTACAAGGGTACTGGTAGAGCTACTCCAAAATGGTAAGATTTACCTGCAATGATAAATAGAGATATTTTTTGCATCGTGGCGATCATAATAGGGGTGCTTGCATATGCATGTATCTATGAAGCATGAAAAATAGTTTACACCATGTGCATACTGAAGAATATTCCACGTTAACGTATGATTCAGGGAAGGCTCAACCACATCTATTCTGGAAAACCTAAGTTAGAAACTTATTGAAACTGTTCTGTAAGAAAAAGTTTGCTAGCAGACGTGATGAGGGTAGAAATTTTGCTTAAAGTGGAGGTTGGGGTTATAAGCTCTCATGGGTTTGAATACATGCTAATTTCAAGATAATTGATGCAAAGAGCAGATAGTAGGATCCACCGAATAAAGGAGAGAAAAATAACAAGCAAGTATCATTAATGCAACTGTATTCTCCTGATGCAAGCATTAAAAGGTAATCTGCTTGATTAGATGAATTAGAAGAGAGAAAACATCAAGTTAGATGCATAGTCAGATGCAAAGAGAGAGTCTGCATTGGGGGTTACATTTACCATCTCCTAGTCATACATTTCTTTTTTGCTTAGTCTATTTTGGAAGGGGCAGAGGATGGAAAGAGCTGGGTGCAAATTTACTGAATACAATGCATTTCAAAATATATGTTTTACTATGGCTTATGCCTACACCGTCGAAGTCTTTTCTTAACATCTCTGGCCCTACTCATCAGTTAAAATGAGCCTTCCAACAAAAACCCCTGCACGGCAACATATGAAGATGAATATATATTTTTTTAATTTAGCCATGCATGACTAATCGAAATAGATTAAGCCAAATCCCTACTCTTGATCTTTCTGTAACAAAGAGAATATGTATCACATTCAACTGTTCTTATGCATATTACAAAGCCGTAATACTTGTCTAGACCCATTTATCAAGCAAAAGACATGGATGAGCAGAACAAAACAAGTTAAACAACACGTGCTACAATGGTTAGAAGGGCGTGGAATTATGTAGAACATGAATTATCATTCCAAACAACTCTCTCATTGCTAATATATCAGCTGCAACCTTTTTCTGAATGGTGTATCAGCTGCAGACTTAAATTGGTAAATGACCCTAAATTCATAGTACTAGGAGAAGACTACTCTGTTCATGATAATTATGTGGTTAAATATAATGCATACTCACATGGAAGTAAATTAAAAATAGACTTTGTTTACTAATGTGTTATTTGAGATAATTTAGGCTATTATAACATTAAGGGCAAATACCATATTAAAGCATATACTTGTCAAGAAAGTCACTTTTGGGCATCAAACAAATTTTTTTCCTCATTTGGGTACTAAACTTACATTTTTTGGCCTCTTTGAGGCACTTTGTGACATTTTTACCCCTGGATTTTTAATAATTTGAGGGGCAAAATCGTCACAAAGTGCCTCAAAGAGGCCAAAATATGTAAGTTTAGTACCCAAATGAGGAAAAAAAATGTTCGATACCCAAAAGTGTATTTTAGGACAAGTATGATGCTTTTTTATGGTATTTACCCTAACATTAAATAGTTCTTTGATTCTATTAATAGTAATGGAGTTCTGTGTTGTGAACATAAGGTTCCATTCCCAATAACTGAATTATTAAAGATCTAGGATATGATATCCTTCTCTAAATTCTTTTCCAATTAAGTGCAATCATCTTAGGAGTTTTGCTCAAGCTTCTGACTCTTGCAGTAGTCTGTTAATCCTATTCACTATTTCCAAATCAATGTCTTTGTTATTCTTCCAACCCTGACCCACAAGTTCAATACTCCATGCATCCAATGCCCACTTGCAAGAACAAACTAAATAATTGTGTATCAATGTACAATGTGCACAAATGAAGATGGTGCAACATGAGGTTATGAGGTATTAGGGAAATTTTTAACATACCTGAAGGCTCCTCAAATGACAACCATTGTGAACATCGTTACTTTTGCGGCCTCCAAGTCATCTCTCATCTGCATATAGTACCAAACAATGCTTTGGACTCAATCCAAATGGGTATGGTGGAAGATAAGAACTTACATAGCACACGCAATCAAGTGAATGCAATAAGGGAATAAATTAGTACATGCGTTTGGTGATCTGTTTTGAAGGGTATTATGCCTTACAGGAGGACATTAAAGAATACTATTTGTTGGATACTCAGCGGTGATGCACAATTATAGAAGTTAAATTCAAGGGCTAATTATATGACTAGATCGTTGCCATATGGTTTGTCACTTTTTAGACTAGGAGGTAATTTTAATTCTAAAATAGACCGGGCAACTTGTACAACGGGACACTTGTCAGCTTATGAAATTCGACAAGTGTCCCGTTGTACAAGTTGCCTGGTCGCCCGATCTATCGAAAAAGTTGCCCGGGCGACTGGTCTATTTTGGTAATTTCCCTAAATTCAAAGATGGTTAAATGCCAACAAAGAGAAAACACATCACAGAAGTGGCTCTCTACTAGAACTGTTAATGCAAGCATGATTGTTGCAAAACTCACCCACATTAAAAGAGCATCGTGACGTCAAAGTATGAGTGTTCTATTATGCAGCTAAGAACTTTGATTTGACCATCCAACGAGTAATGACTAGGACATACGATTACCCCCAAACATTATAGAACACCAACTGCATTTGGGTATTCAGAAAGCATTGAATTCAATTAAACTGTAACCCAAGAGCACCATCAGGTATATACAGAACAAATGTGCTAGAGTACTTTGAGGCCAAGACATGTAGCATTATGCCAAAAACCAGCGTGAGATGAAAACAGTAAAGAGCTCACCACTCATAAAGGTGTTATATAATTCCCACCACGTGTGGTCCAAATTATCTACCGGTGCCTAGTATCTCCCAAGATGACTCACCATTTAAGCTTGACTTGCGGTAGCATGTCAACTTTAGCCAATATGATAGCTTTGCATGAAAAAATATAGATATCTTCCTGGACCAAAGAATGCTATTGTGAGACCTAGTTCCCTCCATACCCCAAAAAAGTACTTAATTCGAAAGATTCCTTTGTCTCAATTTGGTTACAACTGAAGAAGTTAAGGATATTTATCCCACATATCATCTCTATGTTCATGATATTATCAACATACGTGACTAGAACACGTCACCTACAAAGAGCAATTTTTCAATCTCTGTTATCTGAGATTCTTCCATAGCTTGAGAACCCCAAATATGATAATAGATCTTAAGGATGTCGTAACCAAATATCAACCTCAATCAGAAAACTTATAATCCCATCTCACTGCAAAATGTACAGATAAGTACTTGAAAAATGTCTTTTGTAAATCAATGCAGTGATAAATATAGTACGAAGTTATAACCAGCTAAAATTGTTACTCTCAGCTAAAATTCAACCAAATTTATCCTATACTTCTAAAATAATATCAAGTAACCACTATTGAACATATAAATAATGTAGTTTTTTATGTACCAAGGAAGAGACCAAATTTATTCATTTTTCCAACTCCATACAGAAGGTATACATGCCATGTTACTAGCCTCATTAGCTTAATTAAGATAGCATGCAATTAATCATGATTATCAATTTGTAATTCTTAAAATCCATTTAATCTGCACTGCAACATAAAATGAATGGATTTTTAAGCCAATCGTAAACATGCATATCCAAGATGAGCCCATTTTACCTGTTTAGTTTGTATGTAGACAAACACAAAAGAACCTTCATATCACATGCATTCATAAACTATGATATATTCCATTGCTATGTATTACTGGTCTATGTATAGCAATGATAGTTCATATAACTTATGTTAAAATATTTTGTATTTCACCACTAGTTTTGGCAAGGAGAAGCAGTTCAGTTGAGGCAGCAGCTTCAATATTTACAACAGTGCCACAGGTAAAGTCCCTAATCTTTCTTTTTATTTCCTAAACTGTTTTTTAGAACGCCATCATTTCACAAACCTATACCACCTATCTCACAAATGCCTCCAACAAGAGTCCAGAGGCGGATACATGGGGGGGGGGGGGGGGGGGGGGGGGGGGGGGGGGCATAACTTGCTGGCTCGGCCCTAAACGAGACTTGAACCCACAACCTCTTTGTGGGGACCACACTAATGTACTACCACTAGACCAAAGGACGTGGGTTTTTATTTCCTAAATTGAAGTAAGGCGGCGACATATCTATAAAATAAATAAGGTGGGCTCACACTGAGAGCTCGAAAGAAAGATTGTAATGATTTGTCAAAAGAAGCTCTCACATATATAAATCAAACAAAAATTGCCACTCTACAGTCTGCAGGCTGCTTTTTTTTTTTTTTTTTTGAACTTTATAGGCTGCAGATGCTCACCTCATATATATATATATATATATATATATATATATATATATATACTCGAGAAACCCTTGACCATTGTGGCAAATAATGAAAATTCCATAATACTCAACTTGTAAAAGTAATGTATGACATATCTGAATACATACATAAATAAGTATATGGATATATAGATTAAGTGACATACACAAATGCGGTAACACTACACAAATGGAACATATAGATTATGCATTCTCAACTTCAGCATAAAAGATCAATCCAAGCGCACCATTAAGGGACTTCATCAATATTGGCTAGCACAACTTCCATGATATCACCGAGATACCTTGTAATCCAGTTTCCTTCATTGCATATGGATAACTCTGCAAGGAACACTCTTGAATACTCCAGGGAGATACCTGAGCCTGAACACACAACAAAGACATCCATGATCAAGTATTGTCTTTTCTTAAGAGAAAAGGGACCAATCTATCTTAGTTCACTCTGCTACCTTTTCTAGATCATCAAGGAGTTTAGCATCGTCTGAACCATCCTTTACATTAAGATCATTGGAGGGTCTACTATCCAACTTTTATGGAAACCAAACCAAGATATAAAGGGCATACTTCAACTGACTTTAAACGAATCCCATTTTAGATATAGACTTCCCAGTAAGTAACAAGTACTTTACCCGAATCTCATTTCTGAATCTACTTAAACATCGATTATGTTACAATTAACCCCTCTAAGTAACCCTGACTACTATCCTTGTAAACCAGCATAATTTGTCTGTCATTTATTCTTCCTAAAAAAATACTGGGCAGTGACGCGCAGTTCAGATATCTCCAAAAGAAAAGAAAGAAACTCAAACCCAACAAGCTTTTTGATGAAAACCCTCAAATCCTCCTGTCAAACCACAAAATAATAAGGCTAAGCCATACACACCACCTAATGAAGAGGCACATCATGTAAAATTTGTTCCTGATATCAAGATGATCTAAAGGCAAGTGATCAGTATAGCTGCTCAAGCAATCAGAATCCCAGAGAATGGAGTTTAAGCACTGGACTAAATGTCAGATTATACTCCATCCTTCCCACATTATATGTCCACTCTGAAAATGCATATGGTTTAAGGAAATGTGAAATCATCACACTCTCCACCGATACGATTTCAAATATACCATTCTAACCTTTTTTTATTGGCTGTAAGTGGACGCTTATTTTGGGACAAACCAAAAGAGTAAGGTGGACATATAAATTGGGACGGAGGGAGAAATATTTATCTTTATAGAGATTTTTCTTAATTGACTTGTTTGCTTCCATCTAAGCATGAGATCCATATTGTTAAGCTTCAAAAAGCATGCATATCTGCAACGTACACAATGATTCTCAGAAACAAGGCATTCTACAGGGTCATTTTCTGAAAAGCCATCGTCATCTTCTCATGCGTATTGTCTACATAAGTAAGGTTGAGTTAAGCATTATGATGGCTAGAGAATAACCCTTACTAGTTTGCATGTCTACCACAAGTTTGCAAACACGATTTTGTTTTTTTGTTCGTTGGCAATATATGCATCAACCTTGAATTGAAACATCAGAAGGAGTCTGAGTCCCCCCTCTAAAATCAGGAACAGGTATGGTAGCTTTATGGGTTGCATAAGTGTAAATCTTTCTACTAGAGTATGCCAGAAGAGGAAACGTAAGTACTAGGTAAACCCATAACAGTCCAATGGTGCAAAGGAGCTGTGAAGTAGTACAGTTATGACCTCATTAGTTTTGAAATCAAAATCTACTAGTTTATAGGATAGAAACGAGGCTAAAAACCAGAAAAGTTAGTCAACATACACATAAGTTTCCAGATGGTGGGACTATAACCTTTTAAGACCTCTAATTTATACGGAGTAATAAAGATATACTGATTCGCCTAGCGTCAAGTTTGGTAAAATGAGTAAAGAAACATTAATATAACAAATGTAACTAAATGATTTTAAATCAGCATAGAAAAGAGTTGAGTTATTAGATAAGGTAAGGTACAGGGCATCTAAGAAATGTATCTTTTGTGTTAAACAACACTAAGATATTAGTATGGGAGCATATGAAAACTACTGTAAGATCCTATAGCCAAGATCATAAATTAATGGCCTCCACAAAGCTATAAAGTGTTCTTTGGAAGTGAAAAAAGTGATTTTAATGTAATATAAAATGAAGATTTAGAAGATTTCAGCAAAAAATTATTGCAAATAGATCAACGTTGGTCTAGAATAATTATCAACACACACAGCACCTACCCAAAAGACTAATACGTCACCTATATATGTCTGCAACATTTGTATAGAATATTATCTACCATGAAGTTCATACAGTAACAAGTATATGATTACCCAAAACATTAGCATTCGTATAAGAAGCAAAACCTTTTTATGAGTCAAGTAGACTAGTAGCTTAGTATGTGTCCTGCTTATAAGATGAAGTTGATCTCATTTGCTTCAACTTCAAACCATGGTATCAAGTAGTTTGTGTCCTGTTACTGCAATATGAACTATTTCTTTCCGGTTTGTTGACAAGTCTCCTACTAGAACCACAAAGAACTAATTCCTCCTCTCGTGAAACAGTCCAGTCAACGTGATCATACATGACAGCTCTAACCAGACAAAACAATAAATCGCATCAAGAAGATCAGCAGTGCGCAGGAGTAAAAGAAATAAGACCACTGAAAAATAATTTCATATCAAAATCCTTAGGACCAGCCAGATTCACAACCTCGGACATAGAAAGAAATCAAAAGGTAGTCTATGATCAGCGGGTTTCACTGCAAGAATGCTGGTCAAGAAAAATGAATCGAATGGTAGTGCTCAACAATTGAAGCATCAGAAACATCAAACAATCCCCTCAAGAATCTGATTTTTCAACTACATTCACTATCTCTACCATTGTTATTTGACTAAATCAGTTAGTCAGCATCATACACTAGTCACATCAATAATGTTTTTCCCACCATGTTTTTAGCAATAAATACAATAAGTACTTACTGAAAAATCTATATACAACATAGAATAAAACCAGACATGTCTTCAACTTAAAGACCTTATCTCAAATTAATTCAGTACACTGGCAGAATGATGTTAAAACACATCGGATATACCAGAATATAATACGACGGGAGATAGGTTGAGAAGGCAACAACAATATATGCATGAACAATAGAAGCGCAGAGCCATTCAGAGTCAGAGTTGTAAAATTTCTAGGGGTTTATACCACTGATTTTATCTGCTTTTATTTATGCATTTTATTTATACTTTCTTGTACAATGCCATGTATGATAAATACTAATCGAAAATATTCAAACTTTGTTTATAAGAAATTCCGCAGTCAGTAATCATCTCCAGCATCTCGAACAAGTTACGTTAACTAGAGATTATAAAAATTGGGTATGAAAAGCTTCACTATACTTAATGTGTACTGATATATACGGGTAAAGGATGAGGTTTCCCTTGTTCAGGTTTTCCTGGGAGGGCGATTCTTTGACTTAGATGTACACGACCTAACTGGAGTATCCCCGTGACCGTTTCCAACCCTTTCCTTTGCCACCCCCCAAGATTTTTCTTAGTGAGGTATCTGTGTGACTCTTTCCGACCCCAAGATGGCCACCCCAAAGCAGAACAAAACAGTATAGCAAAAAGGAAAATCTAAATCATGATATAACTGAAGGAGTGACAATCTACCGTTTAGAATAGTTAGGATACTATTAAGGCAACTCTAATTAGCACTGAAATTTAAGGGACAGGAAGATCCCAAAAGAGAACCTTATACTTAATAAGAGACTTCAGAGATTTAAAACATATGAGCACATGTGGATCATGTTCGCGGGTTATGAATGATAAAAGGTTGCAGAAACTTAACTGTTTAAGGGACAATCAGGATCTGTGTCGTTTATCTGAATTCAGCTTCTCATTTTCTTATTTTGTCTTATTTATTTATGTTATATAATATCTTATCAATAATTAAGAGTTAATGGGAAGGGGCCTTTGATTATAACAGATATATCTTCTTCACGAGTGACATTATTCTTGCAGGCAGCTGCTGGGAGAAGAACTTACTGGTATGAATGTCAATGATCTGCACAAGCTGGAAGCCAAACTAGAAATGAGTCTAAAAGGTGTCAGGATAAAGAAGGTTGGATTGTCATTCCACCATCTCACATATTATTGTCACCAACAACAAATAATTTTATTGTTATGAGACGAACATATAATAGGTTTGATAGGTGGCACAGCGTGTTACAAAATGGAAATGTAAAATCTTCTATAATTGCTTATACATATAAATGGTTGTTTTAGACTTGGACAGCACACTAAAATGTTGCTCGTAACTACAAGGTTAAAGACCCAAAAAAACTAACATAATATACTGTTGTGCTGGTGATTCTAAGCACACTTATTTCATTCTGCAGGAACAGGTAATAACTGATGAAATACAAGAACTACACCACAAGGTAAGCAACAAAGGTAGTTACCTTAGATTACGCATGAAACATGTTCTGATTGATATCTTTGCAGGGGAGTCTTGTTAGTCAAGAAAATAAAGAATTGCATAAGCAAATAAACCTCCTGGCTCAAGAAAATGTAGAGCTGCAGAAGAAGGTATACATTATCTAGACAAGCTTTCAAAGTCTTAAGTAATAGATCTGTTATCGTCACTGAACATTGATAATCTTTTCCTCAGCTTTACGCCAGAACTCCTACTACCCACATGCATGGTAGTGATGTCGAGTTGCATGCACCCATAAGTCTCCAGCTAAGGCAGCCAGAAACACCAAAGAGCATCTTTCCCGCAGAAACCATGAAACTGGGGTAAGCTCTGAATTTACTTTGATTGCTTATACATTCGCCATTTCGACATGTGAAAATTTTATTAAACGTGTATGACAGGTTACAGTTGAGCTCCAAATCAAGTTGAAAACAGGAAGATATCAGTGGATCCTCGTATCAACTAACTGCCATGAAACTATTATATTACTTTGATCAAAGATATGATTAGTAGGTAAATGAAAAAGGTGTTATGTTTGTTATGATGTATCCAGCTGCACAACCAGATCTTGTAAAAGAATCCACCCAATACTAGTCTTGTGGCGTTGTTGTATTATTTGAAGATGTAAAGTTTTAATAAAAAAAGTATATGGGAGATGTGTGATATACTTAACATCTATGAAATTTGTACCCCAGCAAAGTGACTAGGCCTGTGTTGTGTGATAATTATCAGCAATGTATAGTAATTAGCTGCTTACTGTATCAGCTTTTAAAACTTGTTATTGCAGGGATGGAAAAAAAACATGAACCCTAGTACCCCCTACAAGGAAATCCGAAACCCAAACTTTCTAAGGCGGGGCGGACTATGTTTACTAGGTTACGGGGCGAGTTTTGGGGCATTAAGGGGAATTGTTATTGGGTTTGGCGCGAGAGTGGCACAACATCCCCGCCCCGCCCTGAAATATACACACACATATACATAAATCTATACATGTATAACAATTTATACTTCTATACTCAGTAAATAATATAGCATTTTGGACTTTCTAAACGTTAAAGTCTTAAAAACCTCCGCTTACACACTTACTAAATACTAGCAGGGTACCTGAGCAATGCAGTGGCGGGTACCCTGTGATTATATTTTGTGGCAAATAAATATTTTTTATTTATATGTTTTTTCTAGCGAAAACTTTAGTAAGCAATGTTTTTTTCATTCTTCATAATGACTACATGATTTATATAAAATTAAACTTTATAGATAGGGGTGTTCAAATAATATGTGAAATCGAAAAACCGAGCCGCCCTACTCAATCTGAAAACGATCATTAATAAACCGAAACAAAACTTATAGTTTTTAAGGTTTAGACACCCTAACAGAAACCCGAGCCTATTTATGTAACAGATTCATTTTAGTTCTTTCATTAAAGCCCAAGCAAAAGAAACCAAACTAGCTGCATTTGGATAGCAAAACATAAAGCCCAAGTTCAGTTAAACTAAACACACCAGCCCATCATTATAAACCTACCCTATGAAACTTAAAATCTTTTTGCTCATGAAACCCAAATCACAAATACAAAGCTACTCCTTTATCGTTTATTATAAAGAAAAAACACAGATGTTTTATAGAGGTCTCGGGTAGGTATATTTCATGGTTCTTGTATCGAAAGAAAGAAAGTTTATAACAGTTTTGTTAAGGATCTATTCTTATTAATTTTCGTATAGTTAAAAGAAGTAGAGCTTCTTAGGCTAGGCACAATAGTAACTCTCAGCGACTCTCAATTTTTATACTACATTAGCATTATCTCTTCTGCGACTTACATGCGACCTTTTAGGCACAATAAGGCAACCGGCATTTTTTTTTACAACTTTTTTAGTAACAAACTTAAAATCATTAATAATAAAACACATTTCATAATGATTCAAATAAAATTAAAACATTACAATAATAATTAAAAACTTAAACGAATAATCTAAGTTATAGTACTTCTTGATTTCTTTCTTCATCTCCGTTAGCCTCTCTTGTTGCTTTAGTGGCAAAGTCTCGTGGATTCGTGAATTATAGAAGATGTCTTTGTCCCGTTTCTTTTTTATGGCCAATTCCAGCATTTTACGTTCTAATGCATTTGTTGATTTGACTAACCAAATTTGAATAAAGCTCATTTCACTTAATTGTAATGCATTTGTTAATTTGACTAACCAAATTCGGATAAAGGCCATTTAACTTAATAAATTCGGATAGCCCAAAAATGTTACTCACTCATTTCCATCCCTAAGACTAGATGGCAAGGGAGGTGAGCCTCTCACCTTTTATCCAAACTCACGCGCCAGCTCCATACCATCCTAGTCCACTTACGCGCGAATGGTGTTCCGAACGACTCACCTTAAAAAAAAAAAAAAAAAAAAAAAAAAAAAAACCCATTAATTCTTTTCTTACCGTTTAGTCGTTGCATAAAAATAAATAAAAATCACAATACCCCATTTTTTTCTTTTATAACTACCCACCAAACCATCTTTTTTTAAACACAATCCCAAATCTTTTACTCTCAACTATTATTACTTCATCTTTTTATTAAAAAAAAATGTCTCAAGAAAACACTCCCCAAAACATCAAACGTCCCCAACAAAGAAATGCCCAAAGCAATCCTCGACACTCGATGGAACCTTTAATCCAGGAAATACACCCCGCCAAACCAACAAATCAACTTACGACCACAATCATTCTTTTATAACATTACACAAACCCGCCATACCGTAAACAAAACGTGTTTAGCCAATTCTCGGTACAACATAACGCGTAACCGTTAGATAGATTTAGTGTCGTTTTTATAAATTTTCCATTTCAAGTGTAATTCTTACTTTTCAATTGTTGTATTAAGTTTTATTAGTATAATCTAAACTCCTTTCAAGTATCAATTCCAAGTTTGCAGTTTGTATTCAAGGTTGCTCATTTTTTTTATGAAAATTTCATTTTAATTTTAATGTTGTGAAAAGTTGTTGTGTAGTGATCCAGTAGGCTCATACAAGTCATTGGTAAGCTTTTATAAGCTTCCAAAGCATATTCACTAGTTTCTATTCACAAAATCAAAAATACTAAAAAAATATAAATTAAATAGATAGAAAATAAAAAAATAGCGAGAAGAAAGAAGAAGCAAATAAGTAAGGTAGATTCTGGATTTTCAAGGTATTAGTACCTCAGGGGAGGTCTAGGACTGGGTGAATACTTGGTTTTTGGATTTGGAGGTTCACAGGATCCAATGTGAGCAAACTTCTTAAATTCTCTTTATCCTTCTATAGCATAGCTTGGTTATTGTTTATTTGTATCTGTTTTGTGCTTATTATGCTAGTGTTAGTTAGTGTCAAGGCATATTGTAGCTTTAATCTCTTAACTGTCTTTTAAATTCATCACAGACCAACTTATAGGGGTGTTTGGATTTGTGTATTTTCATGTGATTGTCATGTTTTGATTGTGAGATTTCTGCACAACTAGACTCACCTAGGTAAAACTAAGTGAAATTGGTCATAAAAAGCATAGGGTTTACAGCAAAAGTCAAAATTCACTCCTCGATTTCAATTTTCTTTCACTATTAAGCATTTAGGTCCAATTTTTCCTCACATCAGTTCAAAAGTGTTTTACTTAGCTTATTTTAACATCATTGTAGCTTATTATCAAGTTTTCAGTATATTAGAATCTTTCAAAGTCCAGTTTAGTCAACATTGCAAGATCTTGTCAAAAAGTCAAAAAGTCCCTTTGTGCAGAAAGCCCATGTTTCAAAGATTTGTTTTGATTTTTGTGTGTAGCTGATGAGTGTCTAAATACTCATCATTTTATACTAATCTGAGCTGCCAAAACATACAAAAACACTCAAATATGTATCAAAATACTTAAAATATCTTAGAGGTGTGTTTTATATGTTTCAAATGCAAAATATACAAAAACAGATGAAAAACGTACAAAGTTTGCATAATTGGCAGTTTCAGTCCCTCAAGTTTCATAAATTGGCAAAACTAGTCCCTGGTTATTCTAAAAACATGAAAAAGTCATCAAAGGTCCTTTTTAATCATAAAATTACATATTTAGTCCTTTGGTGCAAAGTTTCATAAAATTACAAGTTTAGTCCCTATACTTTGGAATTTGACAGAAATGGTCCCTGGGATGTAAAAACTTTGAGAAAATCAATTTTGGTCCTTATACTAATAATCTTTTGCAGGAATGGTCCTTGGTGTGAAGTTTGGTGAATTTACATAATTGGTCCCTAAAGTTTCACAGTTTGGCAAAACAGGTCCCTCAAAGTTTCAAACTTGACAGTTTTAGTCCCTGGGTGTTCAAAATGGGAAAATTATCATTAAGGGTCCCAGGGAATTCATAATTGTCACTATTAGTCCCTGGATGAAAAGTTTGGAGAAATTACATGTTAAGTCCCTGGAGTTTCAGTTTTGTCAATTATAGTCCCCGGGTATTTAAAAAAATGAAAAACATCAAAAATACCCTTGTACTATTCACCCTTGTCAAGTTTGGTCCCTATGAGAACTTAGATAAACTTACAAAACCAAACCTTCAACTTTGACCAATTTACAACTTTGGTCCTTGTGTATTATTCAAACCAAACGGACCTTATTATTATTATAAAACCAAATCCAAACTAAACTACCCCTTTGGCCCTTTTTGTGATCCAGTCCACCAGGCCCAAAATCCAGTAAACCCCGTTATAATATTAAACGGGTCAACGCCCTTGGTCAAACCCCACAAACCAAACCACCCAGTCATCTCCTTTCCCTCCCACAAAACCACCATCACTGTAATCCCTCCACCTCAGTGGTTTCACCACCACTTGCTGCCACCTCTCACCCCAGCTGTCTAAACTACCCCCACACCTCACCCTACCCCATTAATACCCGTAAAACCCTCTCACGCAGCAAATTGACTAAATCCCACATTTCCCGCCAAAAGCAACTTGAACGGGTGAGATGTGTTACAGAGATCCTAGGGCTCTAATTATTGGTGGGAAATACCCCAGTGGGTCCCACAAGCTCAGATAATAGCTACAAAAGGGAAAGGAAGCAGAAGAACCAGATTATTAGTGTAACCTTAGTGTAATTTAGTCGTAGCTAGTATAATTCCAATTTCTAGTTGTAATCTGTAGTTAAAAGTTTGTTTTTATCATTCTCATTGTACTAAAAACCTTTTATGATACTTAATTTCAAGTTTCAGTTACTATCTCAGTCTTTGCAATTTCCTTATAATTCAAAAATCTCAAATAGCCTATTTGTTGTTTCTAGTTGTTATTCTGGATTAATAAAGTTAACTTAAGCTTTGACAAAGCTTAATTAAGCTTTTATTTATCTTAATTATCTGTTTAGCTCATAAAAGAAAAAAAATAAGAAAAATACAAATTAAATATAGTAAAAATAAAAAATCAATTCTTGGAATACTTGGAGCAAGGGGCAGGATACAATTTGAATAATCTTGGTATTAGAGTCTTATGGGAGACCCTAGGAAGTGAAATTGGTCCATGGTTCATTGTTGCTCAGTCCAATTCCCATTGTAAGCTTAATTTTCAATTTTCACTTTCTACTGTAGAATAGCTTATAATCTGCTTCTATTATTGTTTTTGTATCAATTTAGTGTTGGTTAGTTGATATATAACTTAAAATCATATGTTGGTTCATTTATTTTTCATGTTACTAAAAATCTTAACTTGACTGTCAAAGTGATTATTTTTGATAATCTGAGTCTAAACTGTGTGTGACTGCATGTTTAAGCTTATAAAGGTCTAATTTGACAAATTATTACCCTAGGATTTGATATAATAAGTTACTTCATTCTTATGCTTTGAAAATCTAAGTTTCACCTTTTTAAAGGCTTGTTTGGTTTATGCCTGTTCTATGTGTTCTTGTTGTTAAATTGTTGGTAAGTTAGCATAGTTAGTCTGCTTTAGGTATATTAAGATCAGTATAACCATAATATGGGAGTGTCTTTTGGAAAAAAGTCAATTTGCATCTCATAATCTCATAACTGTTTCATTGTTAGGTTTTCAAGAAACTTGATCATCATTTTTAGTTCATAAATTGTTGTGGTAGCCTAAATTAGCCTTGTACCAGTTTAGAATAACACATTAAGTCATTTAGGACCTTTATAAACTCACATTAGTCAACTTGGATAGGTAATTAGAAAAGTCAACTTTTGCACATCTCAGATTTTTCCAATAATTCAGGGAATTGTTTTGATTTATGTAAGTTGATTCAGGTCTTGAAAATTGTTCCTACTTATAGCCTACCACCTCAACTATTGAGTCCCATAGTCATTAGATTTTTAAGATTTTACCTGTGGGCCCCACAACCCTCAAAAGAGGGCTGCAGGGCTGAGCAACTGCTCTGTGCAGCAGTACATCACCACACCACCACCACTTTGGTGGTGGTTTGTGGCTACCACAGTGGTCCCCACACCTAGGCTTTAGGTTTTCCCAACCCCCCTCCTACCAGGGAACAACCATTGACCCTTAGTTTGACTCCAAACCCAGTGGACCCCACTTAATTTTGCTCCCCAAGGTTGTCCCAAATCTGTCTCAGTAACAACAATAAGCAAGTGCTTATTGTTGTTGTGTGGCTTATTTATTGAGCTTATTTGATTGAAACTTACTTATAATAGTTCAACTAACCTATTGGAACTAGCTTTTACCATTGTGGGTCCCACACCAGCTCATTTGAGCTTATTAGCTTATTTGGTCAAACTTGGTCAACTGTGGAGCTTATTGCTTTCCACAGTGCTTAATAATAAGTTATAAAAATATTGTTTTTACAAAAGTTAGTTATTTTTAGGTATAATATAGATTGGTAAAAGAAATTTCAAGAAAAAAACAATATATAAATAAGTGATAGTTTCTATTTAATTTAATTTAATTTTAATTTTCATTTTTAGATTTTTATTAAGTAAATTGTGTTTTTATATTTTTATTAATTTCCTTTTAGGTTAAAGTATTTTTAATAATTTTCTCAGATTTTTATATTGTCGTTTGATATTTATTATAATTAATAATAGTTTTATTAATAATTAATTAATAAGTACGTTTTTAATAGCATAATTAATTTTTATAAGGTAATACCTAGTTTTTATATTTTTTATAGCTTTTATAAGTTATAAAATAGTTTTATAAATTTTTCCATAATTTTCTAAGTTGATTTAGTATTATTAGTAATTCAAAATAATTTAATTAGTTTAAATAATATAAATAGTTTTTCATTAATAGAAAGCTCATAAAAAGACAAAAAGATTTATTTTTATTTTTTATACTTTCTTCAAGTTCTAATTTAAGTTTAGAAATTATTTTTACAAGTTTTTAGTTTAATTTGTAGTATTTATAATTTTTAGTTTTAATTAAGTTAGTTTTAAATAAATAGTTAAATAGATTTTAATTAAATAATTAATAATAAATAATATAATAATCTAAAAAAATAGTTTTCTTTTTAATTTAATTTAATTTTAAGTTTAAGTTTATAGAATTTTCAATTTTAACCCTTGTAGTTTATTTTTCCTTAAAACTCACCTTTTTCTCAGTACGCAGTCGCGTCTGATTTTTAAATTGGTGTGCGTATATACGTTTTAGATATCTAGGTTTCACGTAATCGTTAATTTAGTTTTCCTAAGTTATTTTAAGTTATAAAATCCTAGTTTAAATCACTCACACACACTTTATACCTTTCCTGTTCACATTCACTAAATCACAGATTCGTTTTTAATACCATCACAACCTCGTTGGGACATTACGACCCGGGAAAACACTGTATTTCACGGAAGCATTTGCCTCAGCTGTTTGACTATTACAGTTGGCCATTCACAAGTGGCTGATCAATAATTATCTGACTGTTTGAGGCGAATCAAAATTTGGCGTCGCTGCCGGGGAAGTTGTGCGCATATTTTAAACGATTTTGCGTATTAGTGAATCTGGATATACATCCATTGTATATTTAACATCTTTTATCCATATTTTTATAAAACAAAACACAAAAATATTCACCTTTACACCCCTACCTATTTGATTCTTCATTTCTCATCCCCAAAACCCTTTGATTCTACCTTCTTCCACTTATCTCATAATTGATTCTAATGACATCTCTCGATGACGATTTCTTTAAACAAAGGGCCTGTAAAAGCAAAGTTGAAAAACTTATTGCCTTATCAAAGATATCGAGATGTCATATTGATTATGATAGACCATCGATTCATATTCCCTCTCCAGTGAGGGAAATGGAACGAGAAACCGAGGTAACAAAGGACCTTGTACTTTCCTCTGACGATGGAGGTGCTAAATACGTCCAAACCACGGTTGTCCAAAAACCTGAGCTCACAAATGCTCCTAAACCTTCAAGAATCAATCCTGATCTTTCACGGTTTACGGTTAAAAGTTTGTCAAGCAAACGTACAGAGCTTAGGGCAGTGACTGAAAAGAACGACTTACCTAACCTTCGCGTTTATCAAGAACCAAAACCCGAGACCATAACGGAAGTGGTGGAAATTCCTAGCTCTCAGAGCACACCACTTGTCCCACCTCCAGATTTTGTCCCTTGTGACGGTTGTGGTGAGCCGCTTTTCGGTTTTCCATGTCGTTGGTGTACATATGAACAATGTGGTAATGATATTTGAGATGGGAGTTGTTTGTTTTGTGGATCGAGTAATTCATTTGCTTATGATCCTAATCAAAACTCATTCAACAACTCCTTAAATTTTTCAAACTACCCATCACATTCATACGAGCAAGAATCATATTATCCAAATCTCAATGATGCTTCGTATCAAAATACACCAAGCCAGACTCAACAGTTTTACTGTTGTGAGTACTGTGGAGATCCACATTTTAGCTCTGATTGTCAAACAAGGAATCCATTTCCTTGTAACAATTACGACTATTCGTTTCAAGACCAACCTCCACAGTGCCAAATAATTCAAGCAACTCCTCACATCCAGCAAGACCCTTATATAGAGGTTCTTGAGAAACTCAAAGATCTTAAGGAGGAGTTGGCTAATATGTCGTCTCACAATGCACCAAGTTCTTCTTGTGTATATTGTGGGGGTCCTCATAATGATGATCAATGTCAACCTTCCGGTTTTGACACATCCACACCCCCACAGTCTCCACTCACTCAATATTCTCGTGATAAATCTATCACGGAATTACTTGCTGAAAAACATGCTGCTAGAGACGAAAGAAGCATGGAAGAATTACTAGTCTTAGAACAAGCAGCTATAACACGTTCCAAATTTCAAAATGCTGTTTTTCTCAATGAGGATGATGAAAGTGATGATACCTCATCAAGTTCATCAGTTGAGACTTCTTCCATGGATATACAGGGAGAAAAGAATATAACTGAATCACCAGCAGTAGAAATAATGGAACTTGTAGACTCCATTACTGCTAGTCCTTCTCATCTCCCTGAGTATGATGTTATCACACCCGAGGTTCCCACTCACTCTCTGAGCATGGGGGACGAGCATCTTGACACTGTTCCTGCAAAAGAATTGGACGAATTCATAAAGTCTAGTGTTGAGAACCTTGTCCCAATCCCAAGTGAGTCACAGGGAATTCTTGATCATGTGTGTGATATTCCTCCCCCTCTTGTCTTTCCAAATAATCATACTGAGATGTTCTCTGATTCTGATGAGAACTATTCTTTATCTTGTGGAGACATAAGTTATGTGGGGGAATTACCTTCTGAGCTTGTCAACTCAGAAGAAGAGAATGAGGAAGAAATAATCCAAGACGAAGCTCTTCGTCTTACATTATTAAATGCTAATCTTCTCATTTCTAGAATCGAGGCTTTTAATGAAGAGCCTATTTCATCTCCTATCCCCGTCAAGGATAGTAAGGTTTTGATCAATGATTCTATTCCGGATTTGCAAACGTTCCATTTTGATCTTTCGGGAGAGAAGATAAGTGGTATCACCACTTCTCATTCTTATAATTCTCTTCCCGTTTATGAATCATTTACTTTTGAGGAGTTCCCCAATGAACTCACTCAAATCAATCCCGAATACGAATCATTCACCTTTGAGGAATTCTCCGGTGAACTCACTCATATCATATCTCCACCGGAGTATGAAAATTTCTATTTTGATCTAGACATACCCATAATATGTCTTGATCAAACGAGCTTAAATGAGGAGATTCATGAAACAATGAATTTTCCTATTGAAGATGAGGAGTTAGTTATGATTTTCATCATGACTTTCTTCCTTTTCTTCATATATTCTATTCCCTATCCTGTTCTTCACTCCTTCGGGAATGAGGACATTATCTTTGACCCCGGCATTTTCATTTATAAATTATGAGCCGGTTACTTATCTCATAGGTGTGGAACTTTCACGTGCTTCAAATGTTTATCCAAACGTCTTGAATGAAAGTCCGATTGAGATTGTCTCTTCCACTTACTTCCCCATGAACAAATGAATTCGGGGTCGAGTCAAGTTAGCGACTCGGTAATCAAAAACAGTAGCATGTACATAGGTTTTCACCCATGTTTCACCCTAGTGTGGGGGAGATGCCCCAAATGTTATATATATATATATATCTAAAAAAAAAAAAAAAAAAAAAAAAAAAAAAAAAAAATTAAATATAGTGATAGCTTCTATTTAAGAAGTTTTATCTAAAAAAATAATTGTATGTATATACATCTTAAATAAAGGCTATGGAATATTTTTCTTCTTACATTCTAAGTGTTGGTTTAACACTCGGTACTTTGAATATTGAGGACAATATTCAGTTCTAAGTGTGGGGGAGATTCGTTATTCTAACGAATTTAAACACATGTTCCATCAAGAACCCCCATTTTAGCCAAAATTTTAAAATTTTTTCTCACTTAGAACGCAATAAATGGTATCAATCCTCCATGTCTAACCCACAACAGGATTGGCTAATCCAGGAGCAAACGGTTCTTGGTAAAGATAACTCAAACCCGTTTATGGCTTGCAATTTGCCAAAAATTGTATGGTTCCTCAACTCCCCATCATCCTCAAAAGATAATGAGTTGGCTTGCCCGCAAAATTATGGCTTGTGGTAAAGGCTGTAGAAAATCCATAATTGGTAATCAACTCACCAAGATGTTGACTATTCCATCAAGAGTTGGCTAGTCCAGAAGCAAACGGCTTTTGGTAAAGACTAATCAAATCCGTTGACAGCTGGTGGTTTGCTCAAAATCACAAGGTTATCAGGTGTGCCACAGTTCTTACATCTGGCTACTCCAGAAGTGATGGCTTTTGGTAAAGAGTTTTTCAAATCCATTAAGTTTTTCTCAATAGATTGCTAGGGACTAGCAATAGTTTAGTGCAGGGGATTGATGAGTGTTTAAATACTCATCATTTTATACTAATCTGAGCTGCCAAAACATACAAAAACACTCAAATATGTATCAAAATACTTAAAATATCTTAGAGGTGTGTTTTATATGTTTCAAATGCAAAATATACAAAAACAGATGAAAAACGTACAAAGTTTGCATAATTGGCAGTTTCAGTCCCTCAAGTTTCATAAATTGGCAAAACTAGTCCCTGGTTATTCTAAAAACATGAAAAAGTCATCAAAGGTCCTTTTTAATCATAAAATTACATATTTAGTCCTTTGGTGCAAAGTTTCATAAAATTACAAGTTTAGTCCCTATACTTTGGAATTTGACAGAAATGGTCCCTGGGATGTAAAAACTTTGAGAAAATCAATTTTGGTCCTTATACTAATAATCTTTTGCAGGAATGGTCCTTGGTGTGAAGTTTGGTGAATTTACATAATTGGTCCCTAAAGTTTCACAGTTTGGCAAAACAGGTCCCTCAAAGTTTCAAACTTGACAGTTTTAGTCCCTGGGTGTTCAAAATGGGAAAATTATCATTAAGGGTCCCAGGGAATTCATAATTGTCACTATTAGTCCCTGGATGAAAAGTTTGGAGAAATTACATGTTAAGTCCCTGGAGTTTCAGTTTTGTCAATTATAGTCCCCGGGTATTTAAAAAAATGAAAAACATCAAAAATACCCTTGTACTATTCACCCTTGTCAAGTTTGGTCCCTATGAGAACTTTGATAAACTTACAAAACCAAACCTTCAACTTTGACCAATTTACAACTTTGGTCCTTGTGTATTATTCAAACCAAACGGACCTTATTATTATTATAAAACCAAATCCAAACTAAACTACCCCTTTGGCCCTTTTTGTGATCCAGTCCACCAGGCCCAAAATCCAGTCCACCCCGTTATAATATTAAACGGGTCAACGCCCTTGGTCAAACCCCACAAACCAAACCACCCAGTCATCTCCTTTCCCTCCCACAAAAACACCATCACTGTAATCCCTCCACCTCAGTGGTTTCACCACAACTTGCTGCCACCTCTCACCCCAGCTGTCTAAACTACCCCCACACCTCACCCTACCCCATTAATACCCGTAAAACCTTCTCACGCAGCAAATTGACTAAATCCCACATTTCCCGCCAAAAGCAACTTGAACGGGTGAGATGTGTTACAGAGATCCTAGGGCTCTAATTATTGGTGGGAAATACCCCAGTGGGTCCCACAAGCTCAGATAATAGCTACAAAAGGGAAAGGAAGCAGAAGAACCAGATTATTAGTGTAACCTTAGTGTAATTTAGTCGTAGCTAGTATAATTCCAATTTCTAGTTGTAATCTGTAGTTAAAAGTTTGTTTTTATCATTCTCATTGTACTAAAAAACCTTTTATGATACTTAATTTCAAGTTTCAGTTACTATCTCAGTCTTTGCAATTTCCTTATAATTCAAAAATCTCAAATAGCCTATTTGTTGTTTCTAGTTGTTATTCTGGATTAATAAAGTTAACTTAAGCTTTGACAAAGCTTAATTAAGCTTTTATTTATCTTAATTATCTGTTTAGCTAATAAAAGAAAAAAAATAAGAAAAATACAAATTAAATATAGTAAAAATAAAAAATCAGTTCTTGGAATACTTGGAGCAAGGGGCAGGATACAATTTGAATAATCTTGGTATTAGAGTCTTACGGGAGACCCTAGGAAGTGAAATTGGTCCATGGTTCATTGTTGCTCAGTCCAATTCCCATTGTAAGCTTAATTTTCAATTTTCACTTTCTACTGTAGAATAGCTTATAATCTGCTTCTATTATTGTTTTTGTATCAATTTAGTGTTGGTTAGTTGATATATAACTTAAAATCATATATTGGTTCATTTATTTTTCATGTTACTAAAAATCTTAACTTGACTGTCAAAGTGATTATTTTTGATAATCTGAGTCTAAACTGTGTGTGACTGCATGTTTAAGCTTATAAAGGTCTAATTTGACAAATTATTACCCTAGGATTTGATATAATAAGTTACTTCATTCTTATGCTTTGAAAATCTAAGTTTCACCTTTTTAAAGGCTTGTTTGGTTTATGCCTGTTCTATGTGTTCTTGTTGTTAAATTGTTGGTAAGTTAGCATAGTTAGTCTGCTTTAGGTATATTAAGATCAGTATAACCATAATATGGGAGTGTCTTTTGGAAAAAAGTCAATTTGCATCTCATAATCTCATAACTGTTTCACTGTTAGGTTTTCAAGAAACTTGATCATCATTTTTAGTTCATAAATTGTTGTGGTAGCCTAAATTAGCCTTGTACCAGTTTAGAATAACACATTAAGTCATTTAGGACCTTTATAAACTCACATTAGTCAACTTGGATAGGTAATTAGAAAAGTCAACTTTTGCACATCTCAGATTTTTCCAATAATTCAGGGAATTGTTTTGATTTATGTAAGTTGATTCAGGTCTTGAAAATTGTTCCTACTTATAGCCTACCACCTCAACTATTGAGTCCCATAGTCATTAGATTTTTAAGATTTTACCTGTGGGCCCCACAACCCTCAAAAGAGGGCTGCAGGGCTGAGCAACTGCTCTGTGCAGCAGTACATCACCACACCACCACCACTTTGGTGGTGGTTTGTGGCTACCACAGTGGTCCCCACACCTAGGCTTTAGGTTTTCCCAACCCCCCTCCTACCAGGGAACAACCATTGACCCTTAGTTTGACTCCAAACCCAGTGGACCCCACTTAATTTTGCTCCCCAAGGTTGTCCCAAATCTGTCTCAGTAACAACAATAAGCAAGTGCTTATTGTTGTTGTGTGGCTTATTTATTGAGCTTATTTGATTGAAACTTACTTATTATAGTTCAACTAACCTATTGGAACTAGCTTTTACCATTGTGGGTCCCACACCAGCTCATTTGAGCTTATTAGCTTATTTGGTCAAACTTGGTCAACTGTGGAGCTTATTGCTTTCCACAGTGCTTAATAATAAGTTATAAAAATATTGTTTTTACAAAAGTTAGTTATTTTTAGGTATAATATAGATTGGTAAAAGAAAATTCAAGAAAAAAACAATATAAAAATAAGTGATAGTTTCTATTTAATTTAATTTAATTTTAATTTTCATTTTTAGATTTTTATTAAGTAAATTGTGTTTTTATATTTTTATTAATTTCCTTTTAGGTTAAAGTATTTTTAATAATTTTCTTAGATTTTTATATTGTCATTTGATATTTATTATAATTAATAATAGTTTTATTAATAATTAATTAATAAGTAAGTTTTTAATAGCATAATTAATTTTTATAAGGTAATACCTAGTTTTTATATTTTTTATAGCTTTTATAAGTTATAAAATAGTTTTATAAATTTTTCCATAATTTTCTAAGTTGATTTAGTATTATTAGTAATTCAAAATAGTTTAATTAGTTTAAATAATATAAATAGTTTTTCATTAATAGAAAGCTCATAAAAAGACAAAAAGATTTATTTTTATTTTTTATACTTTCTTCAAGTTCTAATTTAAGTTTAGAAATTATTTTTACAAGTTTTTAGTTTAATTTGTAGTATTTATAATTTTTAGTTTTAATTAAGTTAGTTTTAAATAAATAGTTAAATAGATTTTAATTAAATAATTAATAATAAATAATATAATAATCTAAAAAAATAGTTTTCTTTTTAATTTAATTTTATTTTAAGTTTAAGTTTATAGAATTTTCAATTTTAACCCTTGTAGTTTATTTTTCCTTAAAACTCACCTTTTTCTCAGTACGCAGTCGCGTCTGATTTTTAAATTGGTGTGCGTTTATACGTTTTAGATATCTAGGTTTCACGTAATCGTTAATTTAGTTTTCCTAAGTTATTTTAAGTTATAAAATCCTAGTTTAAATCACTCACACACACTTTATACCTTTCCTGTTCACATTCACTAAATCACAGATTCGTTTTTAATACCATCACAACCTCGTTGGGACATTACGACCCGGGAAAACACTGTATTTCACGGAAGCATTTGCCTCAGCTGTTTGACTATGACAGTTAGCCATTCACAAGTGGCTGATCAATAATTATCTGACTGTTTGAGGCGAATCAGTAGCTTTAGATCTTGAAACTTCTAGGAGTTGAATACCCCTAGCTAGTCTTTAGGAATCCAATAAGTCCTTATTTTTTAGATTTTTGCTTATTGCTTATTTAGTGTCTCAAAGTAGGCTGCAGGGGAAGCACCTCCCCTGCACCACAGACCATGATCAGACACCCTTTTTCAATTGCTTGTCCTAGCTTCCATAGTGGACCCTACCTTCTGATTATTGGCTTATTCTAAAGCCAATAAGCCCTTCTTCAAATCTCAGGGCTTATTTTGGCGTCCCAGGCTTATTTCATAGGGCTGCAAGCCCATTCTCTTTTGTCCATTCCCTGATTGCATGCTGAGCATTCAGTTTTTGAAACCATGTTCCATGCCCTCCCCTGAGCTTAATTGTGGGACCCAAGGGATGAGCCCTGGCTTTTTGAAAAGCCAGTAAGCTCTTCTTTCAGGATCCACTATCACTTTGGGCTTCCAAGTACCCTTGTGGGCCCCACAGGCCTGCTAAGTGGTCCATATTGGCCTGTTTGGATCTGTGTGGTCTTTGGTTTTGCTTATTGCTTATTCCAACTTATATAGTGTGCTTATTTGTTGGTTACTGCTTATTTCAAGTTCCCTCATAATAGTTGTAGCTTATTTATCTCTTGGTTCAGCCTGTGTAGCTTCTTTTTAGCTTTTTCTTCACCAAACAAGTCCTAATAAGCCATAAAGCCCAACCTGTTAAGCTTTTTGGGTTCCATAGTGCTTATTTCTTGAGTTCCAGCCAAGTCCCTTTTTTAAAGTTTCATATTTTTAGTATTTAATTAGTTTTCAAAAAGAAAATCCAGAAAAAGACAAAATTACAAATAGTGATAGCTTCTATTTAAGCCATTTGGCTTATTTTCAGTTTTTTCAAAAAGCAAATCTAATTTTTATAATTTTCCTAGGTTCCTGTAGTTATAAAATAATTTCAGTAATTTTTTCATTTTTTTCTCTTTTCATTTAGTATTTTTAATAATTAATATTAGTTTTTATTAATTAATAAATAGATAATAATTAGTAATAATTATTTAAAAAGTCTTAAAAATATATTTTCTGTTTTAAAAATTAGTTTTATATTACTTTAGATTTTTCTAAGTTTTAGTTTTATTTTTCTAGGCTTATTGTACATTTTCTTATTATTTAGTGTATTTTTAAATAGTTATAAATAATAATTAATTAATAATAATTATTAAAAAGGTAGGAAAAATATATTTTCAGTTTGAAAATTAGTTTTATAATATTTTAGATCTTTCCAAATTTATTTTTCATATTTTTAGTGTAATTTCATAATTAGTTATAATTTAGGTTAATTTAAATAATTAATAAGTAATTAAAAAATAGTAATTAATTAATAATAATTATATAAATAGTATAAAAATTAATTTTAGTTTTCTAAAAATTTTCTTTTATCATTAGGACTGTAAAAATGTAATTTTCATATTCATAAGTATTTTATTTGTACAAAACTCACGTTTTATTTTGTACGTTCACGTACACTTTAAACTGAACGTACGCGTTTTTAGGTTTAAAACGTTTCTGATTTTTCTACTTTGACAACCTTGTTAATATAGCTTATTTAAGTTATTTCATTGTATATCTCAGTAGTGTAATCATTCACAAACCCCTTTCTGTTCAAATTCACCCAATCACAAACTCGTTTGAATACAATTCACACCTCGTCGGGACATAACGACCCGGGGAAACACTATATTCCGCGGAGCGTTGAGCCTAAGGAGTTTGACTATCTTGACCACATCCGTGGTGGACTTTAGTTGACTGCTTTTGCCTCAATCAAAATTTTGGCGCCGCTGCCGGGGATGTGTGCGCGCTATTCTAAACGGTTTTGCGTATTGGTGGGAAATACCCCAGTGGGTCCCACAAGCTCAGATAATAGCTACAAAAGGGAAAGGAAGCAGAAGAACCAGATTATTAGTGTAACCTTAGTGTAATTTAGTCGTAGCTAGTATAATTCCAATTTCTAGTTGTAATCTGTAGTTAAAAGTTTGTTTTTATCATTCTCATTGTACTAAAAAACCTTTTATGATACTTAATTTCAAGTTTCAGTTACTATCTCAGTCTTTGCAATTTCCTTATAATTCAAAAATCTCAAATAGCCTATTTGTTGTTTCTAGTTGTTATTCTGGATTAATAAAGTTAACTTAAGCTTTGACAAAGCTTAATTAAGCTTTTATTTATCTTAATTATCTGTTTAGCTCATAAAAGAAAAAAAATAAGAAAAATACAAATTAAATATAGTAAAAATAAAAAATCAGTTCTTGGAATACTTGGAGCAAGGGGCAGGATACAATTTGAATAATCTTGGTATTAGAGTCTTACGGGAGACCCTAGGAAGTGAAATTGGTCCATGGTTCATTGTTGCTCAGTCCAATTCCCATTGTAAGCTTAATTTTCAATTTTCACTTTCTACTGTAGAATATCTTATAATCTGCTTCTATTATTGTTTTTGTATCAATTTAGTGTTGGTTAGTTGATATATAACTTAAAATCATATATTGGTTCATTTATTTTTCATGTTACTAAAAATCTTAACTTGACTGTCAAAGTGATTATTTTTGATAATCTGAGTCTAAACTGTGTGTGACTGCATGTTTAAGCTTATAAAGGTCTAATTTGACAAATTATTACCCTAGGATTTGATATAATAAGTTACTTCATTCTTATGCTTTGAAAATCTAAGTTTCACCTTTTTAAAGGCTTGTTTGGTTTATGCCTGTTCTATGTGTTCTTGTTGTTAAATTGTTGGTAAGTTAGCATAGTTAGTCTGCTTTAGGTATATTAAGATCAGTATAACCATAATATGGGAGTGTCTTTTGGAAAAAAGTCAATTTGCATCTCATAATCTCATAACTGTTTCACTGTTAGGTTTTCAAGAAACTTGATCATCATTTTTAGTTCATAAATTGTTGTGGTAGCCTAAATTAGCCTTGTACCAGTTTAGAATAACACATTAAGTCATTTAGGACCTTTATAAACTCACATTAGTCAACTTGGATAGGTAATTAGAAAAGTCAACTTTTGCACATCTCAGATTTTTCCAATAATTCAGGGAATTGTTTTGATTTATGTAAGTTGATTCAGGTCTTGAAAATTGTTCCTACTTATAGCCTACCACCTCAACTATTGAGTCCCATAGTCATTAGATTTTTAAGATTTTACCTGTGGGCCCCACAACCCTCAAAAGAGGGCTGCAGGGCTGAGCAACTACTCTGTGCAGCAGTACATCACCACACCACCACCACTTTGGTGGTGGTTTGTGGCCACCACAGTGGTCCCTACACCTAGGCTTTAGGTTTTCCCAACCCCCCTCCTACCAGGGAACAACCATTGACCCTTAGTTTGACTCCAAACCCAGTGGACCCCACTTAATTTTGCTCCCCAAGGTTGTCCCAAATCTGTCTCAGTAACAACAATAAGCAAGTGCTTATTGTTGTTGTGTGGCTTATTTATTGAGCTTATTTGATTGAAACTTACTTATAATAGTTCAACTAACCTATTGGAACTAGCTTTTACCATTGTGGGTCCCACACCAGCTCATTTGAGCTTATTAGCTTATTTGGTCAAACTTGGTCAACTGTGGAGCTTATTGCTTTCCACAGTGCTTAATAATAAGTTATAAAAATATTGTTTTTACGAAAGTTAGTTATTTTTAGGTATAATATAGATTGGTAAAAGAAAATTCAAGAAAAAAACAATATAAAAATAAGTGATAGTTTCTATTTAATTTAATTTAATTTTAATTTTCATTTTTAGATTTTTATTAAGTAAATTGTGTTTTTATATTTTTATTAATTTCCTTTTAGGTTAAAGTATTTTTAATAATTTTCTCAGATTTTTATATTGTCATTTGATATTTATTATAATTAATAATAGTTTTATTAATAATTAATTAATAAGTAAGTTTTTAATAGCATAATTAATTTTTATAAGGTAATACCTAGTTTTTATATTTTTTATAGCTTTTATAAGTTATAAAATAGTTTTATAAATTTTTCCATAATTTTCTAAGTTGATTTAGTATTATTAGTAATTCAAAATAGTTTAATTAGTTTAAATAATATAAATAGTTTTTCATTAATAGAAAGCTCATAAAAAGACAAAAAGATTTATTTTTATTTTTTATACTTTCTTCAAGTTCTAATTTAAGTTTAGAAATTATTTTTACAAGTTTTTAGTTTAATTTGTAGTATTTATAATTTTTAGTTTTAATTAAGTTAGTTTTAAATAAATAGTTAAATAGATTTTAATTAAATAATTAATAATAAATAATATAATAATCTAAAAAAATAGTTTTCTTTTTAATTTAATTTTATTTTAAGTTTAAGTTTATAGAATTTTCAATTTTAACCCTTGTAGTTTATTTTTCCTTAAAACTCACCTTTTTCTCAGTACGCAGTCGCGTCTGATTTTTAAATTGGTGTGCGTTTATACGTTTTAGATATCTAGGTTTCACGTAATCGTTAATTTAGTTTTCCTAAGTTATTTTAAGTTATAAAATCCTAGTTTAAATCACTCACACACACTTTATACCTTTCCTGTTCACATTCACTAAATCACAGATTCGTTTTTAATACCATCACAACCTCGTTGGGACATTACGACCCGGGAAAACACTGTATTTCACGGAAGCATTTGCCTCAGCTGTTTGACTATGACAGTTAGCCATTCACAAGTGGCTGATCAATAATTATCTGACTGTTTGAGGCGAATCAGTAGCTTTAGATCTTGAAACTTCTAGGAGTTGAATACCCCTAGCTAGTCTTTAGGAATCCAATAAGTCCTTATTTTTTAGATTTTTGCTTATTGCTTATTTAGTGTCTCAAAGTAGGCTGCAGGGGAAGCACCTCCCCTGCACCACAGACCATGATCAGACACCCTTTTTCAATTGCTTGTCCTAGCTTCCATAGTGGACCCTACCTTCTGATTATTGGCTTATTCTAAAGCCAATAAGCCCTTCTTCAAATCTCAGGGCTTATTTTGGCGTCCCAGGCTTATTTCATAGGGCTGCAAGCCCATTCTCTTTTGTCCATTCCCTGATTGCATGCTGAGCATTCAGTTTTTGAAACCATGTTCCATGCCCTCCCCTGAGCTTAATTGTGGGACCCAAGGGATGAGCCCTGGCTTTTTGAAAAGCCAGTAAGCTCTTCTTTTAGGATCCACTATCACTTTGGGCTTCCAAGTACCCTTGTGGGCCCCACAGGCCTGCTAAGTGGTCCATATTGGCCTGTTTGGATCTGTGTGGTCTTTGGTTTTGCTTATTGCTTATTCCAACTTATATAGTGTGCTTATTTGTTGGTTACTGCTTATTTCAAGTTCCCTCATAATAGTTGTAGCTTATTTATCTCTTGGTTCAGCCTGTGTAGCTTCTTTTTAGCTTTTTCTTCACCAAACAAGTCCTAATAAGCCATAAAGCCCAACCTGTTAAGCTTTTTGGGTTCCATAGTGCTTATTTCTTGAGTTCCAGCCAAGTCCCTTTTTTAAAGTTTCATATTTTTAGTATTTAATTAGTTTTCAAAAAGAAAATCCAGAAAAAGACAAAATTACAAATAGTGATAGCTTCTATTTAAGCCATTTGGCTTATTTTCAGTTTTTTCAAAAAGCAAATCTAATTTTTATAATTTTCCTAGGTTCCTGTAGTTATAAAATAATTTCAGTAATTTTTTCATTTTTTTCTCTTTTCATTTAGTATTTTTAATAATTAATATTAGTTTTTATTAATTAATAAATAGATAATAATTAGTAATAATTATTTAAAAAGTCTTAAAAATATATTTTCTGTTTTAAAAATTAGTTTTATATTACTTTAGATTTTTCTAAGTTTTAGTTTTATTTTTCTAGGCTTATTGTACATTTTCTTATTATTTAGTGTATTTTTAAATAGTTATAAATAATAATTAATTAATAATAATTATTAAAAAGGTAGGAAAAATATATTTTCAGTTTGAAAATTAGTTTTATAATATTTTAGATCTTTCCAAATTTATTTTTCATATTTTTAGTGTAATTTCATAATTAGTTATAATTTAGGTTAATTTAAATAATTAATAAGTAATTAAAAAATAGTAATTAATTAATAATAATTATATAAATAGTATAAAAATTAATTTTAGTTTTCTAAAAATTTTCTTTTATCATTAGGACTGTAAAAATGTAATTTTCATATTCATAAGTATTTTATTTGTACAAAACTCACGTTTTATTTTGTACGTTCACGTACACTTTAAACTGAACGTACGCGTTTTTAGGTTTAAAACGTTTCTGATTTTTCTACTTTGACAACCTTGTTAATATAGCTTATTTAAGTTATTTCATTGTATATCTCAGTAGTGTAATCATTCACAAACCCCTTTCTGTTCAAATTCACCCAATCACAAACTCGTTTGAATACAATTCACACCTCGTCGGGACATAACGACCCTTTTGATTCTTCATTTCTTACCCTCCCAAACCTTTTGATTCTTTCTATGTCTCATCCACACCTTCTTATTTGCTGATGGTGTGGTAGTCCTTATAATGGTGGCAATTGCCCCAGTTGTGGCATGGTAGAGTCAGGAAACGGGTCTGTCTATAACCAAGATCCCTATTCCTACCATGACGCGACTGATTTATTCCACCAGCTACCACACCATGAGACTCAGCAGTTTTACTGTTGTGAGTACTGTGGTGATTCACACTACAGCTCTGATTGTCGATTGGGAAACACGCTTGTCTATGAGCAGTTTCCTGATAACAATTATGACTCTAGTACATACAACCCACAGCCACATCGTTTTTACTGTTGTGAGAACTGTGGAGGTCCACATTCTAGCTCGGATTGTCAAACAAGGAATCCATTTCTTTGTAACAATTACGACTATTCGTTTTCAGACCCACCTCCACAGTACCAAATGATCCAAGCAACTCCTCATGATACTGAGCAAGACCTTTTACTAATGGCTCTTGAGATATTGAAAGAACTTAAGGAGGAGTTGGTTACTACATCGTTTCAAGACTCTCGTGAGAAATCTATGGCAGAATTACTTGCTGAAGAACGAGAGGCTAGAAACAAAAAGAGTATTGAGGAATTACTTGTCGAAGAACAAGCAGCTATAACACGTGCCAAATTTCGTAAAGCTGCTCTTCTAGACTGTGATGATGATAGTGATAATGAAGACACCCTTGATATCCTTCAATTTTATAAGGGTTCGTCATATTCATCAGTTGTGATTCCTCTCATTGAAAATCAGGGAGAAAATAATGTGACGGAGAAATTACTAGCAGAAGATCAAATGGAACTTGTACAATCCATGAATGCTAGCTCCTCTCATCTCCCTCAGTCTGTTGTTATCACAACCGAAGTTCACACTCACTCTCTAAACATGGGGGATGAGCATCTTAGCACTGTTCCTAATAAGGAATCGGACGAATTAATAAAGTCTAGTGTTGAGATCCTTGTCCCAATCCCGAGAGAGTCACAGGGAACTTTTGATCAAGTGTGTGATATTCCTTCCCCCCCTGATAATCCTAATGATCAAATTAAGACTGTCTCTGATTCCAGTGATGATTGTTTATCTTATGGAGACATTGAGTATGTTGATGCATCCCTTCCCCACTCTAATGTTGACTTTCTTCTCGAGGAGTTCGCCGATGAACTCACTCACACCAATCCACTTCCATCGGGATGTGATGATGATCTCTTTGATTTCAAAGATGATCTGGAAGAAGTCGAAGCATTCCTTGCCCTAGATAGTTCAACTTCGTATGAAGTTGATGATAACTATCTTGATTCTGAGGGGGATATTCTTTTCCTTGAAAGTTTATTGAATGATGATCCATCACTCAATTCTTATCTCAATACCGGGCTTAGTGATTCACACACTGATGAAAATTCTTTATCTTATGGAGACATTAGTGATGTTGATGAAATACCTTCTGAGCCCATCCTTGATCACCTTATCATGACTCCTCCGAAGTATGATGGCAAGAAACATCATGATCAGGGGGAAAGATTCTCAATCCTGAGAATTTGTATTTCTATGACAAATTATCCCACCCTCCCTCCCGGGATGTTTTCTAACCTTAAGAGCTTAACCGACAAAATCCAAATTCAGGAAACTAAACCTGATCTTGAGGATGAGCAACTTTTCATGATTGTTCTCATGACATTCTCGATGACTTCCTCCCTTCTTCACTCCTTCGAGAATGAAGATACCATCTTTGATCCTGGCATTTTCATTTACCATTATCTTGAGCCGGGATTATATCTCATTGGTCTGGAACTTTCACGTGCTTCAAATGTTTGTCCAAACATCTTGAATGAAAGTCCGATGGAGATTGTTTCTTCCACCTCATGCTTCCCCAAGGATAAATGAATTCGGGGTCGAGTCAAGCTAGCGACTCGGTAAACAAAAACAGTAGCATGTACTTAGGGTTTTCACCCTAAGTGTGGGGGAGTTACCCCTGCTATGGTTACAAATAAAGTGAAAAACAAAATGGTGTTTCCTCATTTAGCTTGTAATGTTGCCCTTTTACGTTCAAAGAGTCGGCATAATAGCCGGGACTTTGAATATTGAGGACAATATTCATACTAAGTGTGGGGGGTATTCTAGTGAATTTTATCACATTTTACCATCTAGTACCCCCGTTTTTGGCCAAAATCTCAAAAATTTTAAAAATTTTTCACTTGTGCTTCAAAATTTTTTGTGGTTATCAGTCCGCCATGTCTAAATGACAAAAGGATTGGCTAATCCAGGAGCAAACGGCTCTTGGTAAAGATATCTCAAATCCGTTGACGGCTTGCAATTTGCCCAAAATTGTATGGTATCTCAACTCGCCATATCCTAAAAAGTGAAAGAGTTGGCTAGCCCGCAAGATTATGGCTTGTGGTAAAGGCAGTGGAAAAACCATAATTGGTAATCAGCTCACCAAGATGTTGACTATTCCATCAAGAGTTGGCTAGTTCAGAAGCAAACGGCTTTTGGTAAAGACAAATCAAATCCGTTGACAGCTGGTGGTTTGCTCAAAATCACATGGTTATCAAGTGGACCATAGTTCTTACTTGAACTAATACATTTGGCTACTCCAGAAGTAATGGCTTTTGGTAAAGAGATTAAAATCCATTAAGTTTTCAAAACAGTTTATTGCTAGGGACTAGCAATAGTTTAGTGTGGGGGATTGATGAGTGCTCAAACACTCATCATTTTTGGTCAAATCTGAACTGCAAAACAAACACAAACACTTAGAAATGCATCAAAATACTGAAAATATTTCAAAATGGTGTTTTATATGTTTTAGATGCAAAAAGAGTAAAAACAGATGAAAAACGTACAAAGTTTGCAAAATTGGCAGTTTCAGTCCCCCAACTTTTATAAAATGTCAAAACTAGTCCCTGGTCATTCAAAATATGGAAAATTATCACCAAAGGTCCTTTTAAAATCATAAGTGGTCATATTTAGTCCTTTGGTGAAAAATCTCAAAAGTTTTGGAAATTTACAAGTTTAGTCCCTGAACTTCATAATTTGGCAGAATTGGTCCCTGGTGGGATATTTTTGAAAGAAAAATCATTTTGGGTCCTTGGGAAATCACAAATATCAATTTTAGTCCTTGGGTGTGAATTTTGGAGAAATGTCAGTTTTGGTCCCTCAAGTTTGGCAACTTGTCAGATTTGGTCCCTGTGAATTTTAAAATGGAAAAATGCAAATTTTGGTAATTGGAATAATAAACATTGCAAGTTTAGTCCTTTGGAATAGTTTGGGAAATTTACACATCAGGTCCCTCAAAATTCAGTAATTACAATATTGGTCCTTGTGTTTTATCTACTAACCAAATGGACCCTTTATTAATCATAAACCCAAAATACCAAATCCAATCCCAATCCTGATCCATGTAACACCCAACCATACCCCAAGCCCAACAACAATCCAGCCCAACCCCCATTTGATATTACGCTGTGTGGAAAACTAGAAGGGGGGGTTGAATAGTTTACCGCTTTTTAATTCCTTTTTTAACTTGAATATCTTTTACGTTTGCTTAAAGATATAAACACAATGTTATATGTTTGATTCTTTGAAAAGCTTTTTATGTAAATAACAATTCTAACTTTACTAGTTTCATACATTGAAAAGCTTTGCTTGTGATGATCCTAACTTTGCTTGTTTAGTTATTAGAAAAGCTTTACTTTTGTTTGAAGATACAAACACATCTTTACTTGTTTAGTTCTTTGAAAAGCTTTATATGTAACTAGCAATTCTAACTCAAGAACAACATGTAATAAGCAAAGATAAAGAAAGAAACGATCAAACCACAATACGATTGTTTATCGTGGTTCGGCTACAAGGACTCTTTTTCCTTGCCCTACATCCACGCCCCGAGTTTCCAACTCGAGAGTTATAAGCACTAATCAACAAGCTCCTTTCACCGGCGGAGAAAACCTTTACAACTTCGCTTACACTTTTACCGACACTAAGCTAGATGTCGAGTTCTTTTACACGGGTACAACCACTCCCATCGTCGCTTACACTTTTACAGACACTAAGCTAGATGTCGAGTTCTTTACCAAAGGTACAACCACTCCCGTTAGTTCTTTTACAAGGGTACAACAACTCCCGACACACTACGTATTTTGAGGCCTAAAATACTAACCACTTACTTCTATATACATGACACACATGAAGTATAAACTTCCAAAGCTTATACATGACCAAGCTACCAAGACTTGCAACTTTAGAGTTGAAGCTTGTAACTTCTTGAATGATCTTGTGAAGTCCCTTGCTACATAAGAGAATCACACAAACCAAAATGTTACTGAGTTAGTTGAGAGAGTATGTGAAAATATGTCCTAAAGAGGTGACTCAAAACTAACAAATGGTTTGGTATTTATAGCAAACCATTCTGCAGGTCTGGCGGATCAGGCGGACCCCTCATAAGGGTTCCGCCCGTGTATCCCCAGGGTACCGCCAGGCTTGCAGTTCGTTTTTACAATAAATCTTCCAAACCAAACAAGGTCACATCACATTACTTCTAGTCAAACACAAGACTTGCAAGAAAGCATAAGGTTAGTCAAATACTCTTTCTTACCATAAATGTATATGGACAAAGCTTACCCTAAATATGATGTGACATTACTATTTTAAGAAATAAATGTGATGTGACAAGACACTTTCTAATTTAAGAAATAAAAACAATGTTTTGTTTAAAAGGAAATGTAAACATTAGTTAAACAAGACTTAAACACTTAAAGTGATGATTTACTTATAGCTAAACTTCATACTTTATCATTAACAAAACTTAGCAAAGATCGTAAAATATAAATAACGTTTTTAGGCGATATTTGTATTAACAATCTCCCCCTTTTTGTTGATGACAAAACATAAACTTTATTTATAAGTAAGTCACTAGTTTTAGTGTTAAGTCTTATAAAGTTAGTATAAAAACTTGTTTTTGCAAAGATGAGGTGATAAGCACTAAAAACTTGTTTTTGCAAAGATGATGTGATAAGCACAAGTTTATATAAATTCTCCCCCTTTTTATCGAAACAAAAAGAAGAGTAGCGACGCGGAAGTATGCACTTGCTCCCCCTTGGACGATACTCCCCCTAAATGGAGTGCCAAGAGAGGAGACATGGATTTTGAACCTACAAGAAAAAGGTTAGTTGCCGCACAAGACAAGTCATGAAAGCATTTCATGTCTAAAACACAACTAAGAGTTGTGAAGCGGAATAATGCAATACTCATGCTCCCCCTTGAATATTACTCCCCTAAATGGAGTATCAAGGAAAGAAAACATGGAAAATGATCCTACAAAAAGAAAGTTTGTTTCTAAAACACAAGATATACAAGTTACCATAACAAGGTATAGTGCAATCACAATACTTTAAATGGTCAACAAACAAAGCATATCTCATAGTAGGATAAAATTAATTTCATGTAAAATTTGACTTTTAGGAAGTCGAAGACGAGAAATGATGTGAATAACATCCTACTTCTAAAAATAAAAGACCAAATAAAAAGAAACTAAGAATATAAAAATCCTACATCTATAAAAAGGAAACCCTCACTTTCCTTAATGAGAAACATTCTTCCAAAACAAGGGTAAGGTTGTTTGAGAATAAAAGTAGGTGGTAGAGGATGTAGCGGGTTTCATTTTGAATGTTGTGGGGGTGACACAGTTTTGGTTTGTTTGTTTAAATGGTGAAACATTTTCCAAAAGAAACGGTTTTGTTTTATTTTGGAGACTCTAAACTTGAGGTGGTGTTGGTGCTCTAAACTTGGTTTGTTGGTTTTAATGAGCAACATTTTCCAAAATAAACGGTTTTGTTTCATTTTTGAGACTCTAAAATTGAGATGTTCCACAATGTGGTTTAGGATAAACCTCATTTCATTGTTTAGAGGATCATGGATGTCTTTGTAGATAAGGTGAGACAACAATGGTTTTGGGTGGTGATATTCTTGTTGTGGTGTTTGGTTGTGGTCAAAAGACTTATTTTGGTCAAGTAATGACTGTGGTTTTTCATTTGTGAAAGGTGGTGGTTTTGTTGGTCTTGATGGAAGATCATTGAGATGCTTCTATTTTCTTATACGAAGAAAATAGAGATTCAAAGTGTTGGGAAGGTTCATGTGGTGGTGGTAGTTGAACAAAGTGACAAAGGCTTGGTTTTCCGGATGGATTACCATGAAGGTTTTTGTAAATGGGGTGAAACACAAATGATTGTAGATGTGTATGACCTTGATCATTTGGAAAAATTTAGGGTCTAGCATAACGGTAAGCTAAACTCTCAAGCAATGACGGTGGATGAGGTGCATCATCCAATGACTCATTTGGTTGAAATATTGGTTGTTGTTGGGTTTTCATTTCGGCAATGGTGTCAAAGAGTGACAATGATGGAGGGCTTGATGGTTTAGGTGATAGGTTTTCAAAAGTTTCCAATAGTGGATGTGGTGATGTTGGTGGTGTATGGAAAAAGTTCCATTGGTGTAAATGTTGGTGATCGATGGTTGAAAAAGTTTTTGATGGTTGAAAAGTGTATATGTTTGTATTGCCATGTTTGGGAGAGGATGTTGAAGTAGCAAGATTGAGGAAATCTTGAATAGTGGTCATGTTGATGTTGCAAGGTATTGAATATGGTGTTGAGGTAGTAGGGTTAAGGAAGTTTTGGATAGGTGAAGAAATATCAAGTGATGTGCTTGATTTGATGGTTTTGTTGAAGCAACAAGGTTTAACACTAATCCTAGTGGCTTTAGCTTGATGATTCGGATGAGGTGTTTGATTAAGTCATCTCAAATCTTTGGTTTGCAAGAGTTTTGAGATTGAGAGAAGTAATGATGTTGTTGTGAGTTTTGGGGTATTCTAAAGTGATCAAACTTAAAAAGAATTGTGGGAAGGGGTGTTTGGATTTGATGTTCTACCATTCAAAGATTGAGGTATCAAATGATTTTCATGAACTTGTCACATCATTTGATGTCAATCCAATGGAATAGGGTGGAGTGAAAGACCAACATACGCACTCAATGCTTTGTGATCATGGGATGTGATTTGGTTGAAAATGTTCCAATGGCTTGAAGGATCCTTTAAAAGGGTTCCTTGGTTTAGTTATGTTTGAATTTGAACTTTTGGCGGGAAGTGACTTCCTAATTGTTTTAGTGAGTGAGAGTTTTCCTAATATGGTTATTGGAGGTAAGGGAAGATGTTTCTCACTAAAGAAAATGGTTTGACAGTTTACAAGTTTTGAACTTAAGAAAAATGACAAAAATTTTCTGCAGGTGTCTGGCGGAACCCTCGCGGTACACAGGCGGAACCCATTTGAGGGTACCATCTGGTCCGTTGGGCCAATTCTGGGTTTCCCAGAAAATATACTGGCGGAACCCAATTTTGGGTACCGTCAGATCCGCCAGGGCTGAAAAATTAGGCAGTCCTCGATTTTGACCCGCGAGACGATTTTCAAAATTTTCGAAAACTCCTAAAATCAAAAAGATAATGCATTTCTGGTTTGGCAATGCAAAAACTAGACACGTAAACACACATATCATAGGACTTTGACCTTGAGGTCGAGGATTTCACTATACTTGGTAAGAATTGCCATAAGCAAAAAATTGATAAACACCTCAAACATTGTCATTATGCATAAAAGCTCATACAAACATAATCCGACAAATGTAATAAAACATGTAAGTGAAAAACAATACAAATCACGTAGTTTAACACATAAAAGGTTCTAAAACATTCATAAGCCAAACACTCCTTAATCGTCTCATAACCGGTCTATCTTCTTATTGAGCTTGCTTAGGTACCTTCCAAAGCACTTGAATATTCCTTTGGTTTGCTCGAACTCTTCGGATGCATTTTCAATGACGGGGAGTTCTAGAAGGTAGTCTAAAGGAGGTAACTTAGAGTTAGGAAGTTTATCATCCTTGCTCATGTCAGATGATGATGATGATGGTGTAGGTGAGCGAGTACGTTTGCCCTTACCTTTGAAAACTCGTTTATCACTTAGAGGAACGAAGATGTGAGGAATGAGAGAATAGTCAAGGCACATTCCATTATCGTTAGGAGGAATGGGTGAGATTGTTCTAAAGAGGCGGGTGAGAAGCATTCCATAAGGAAGAGCGGTTGTTCCTACCAAAGGTATGTCGGCCATTCTTTTGGCGAGGTAATAGGCTAAGTTAAAAGGTTGACCGGTGGAAATGCTATAGAGCATGTAGCTAAGACATGTGTTGACATGATCTCTATTTCCTATGGAACTTATAACGTTAGCTCTAAGAATCTCTTCCCATTTATTAAATTGTGGTTTGAGTTCATTGAATTCCATTCCATATGGGTCCTTGATGACCTCATTTCCGGTTCTAGTTCTCCTAGTGTTGGTGGTCCTAATGAAGAGGTGGTCACGAAGTTCATCTTTGGATACAAGAGGGGTATCATAGGGATAGATGCGGTCAAAGAGTGTGTCAATAGTTGAGAGGGAGTGCAAGTTGGCGTAGATGCAAGTACCATGGTTTGGGACACCTAGGATTTGAGCAAACTCCTCAGGAGTGAAGGAGTATTGATGAATACTAGCCCTAAAGTTAATAGACATGCGACCATACACATCCTTAGAGAGGGTGACGGATGCATAGAATTCTAAAATGAACCTAGAACAAATAGGCTCGTCGATTTCTAAGAGACACTCAAAGTTGATTGTGGCAAATTCTGTGTAGTGGTTTGTACCTTCTAAGAAGGATGGATAAATGGTTCTACCCTTATGGACATATCGTTTTTCTAAGGCTTTGTAGACAACGATTAGAGTTTAAGTAAGACCTTTGGTTTTGTGGTGTTTGGGTAGGTACTTGATGGTGTCCTTGTAGTCGTAGTGAGTTAGAGGAGGCATGATGATTCCTAGAACATCAAAATTTCACATTTTAGTCTAGGTAAACGACTATTGTAATGTGTATGTTCTAGTGTGTGCCTATATGAAAACAATGTGGAGGTGCGGTTAACTTGACTCATTTTGATGCTTAAAAATGTTTTATAATGCAAGTGATGTTTCAATGATGTTTTTCATTTGTTTTAACAATGTGGTGAACGGTGGTAAAGTATGGTTGACGACCGAGAGTGGATATGTGAAATGAGGTGGTGATTGCTTGACAACACTTAAAGCTCGGATATCTTCTTTGTGTTCTTCACTTGCTAGAAAGTGGAAGAGACGCATTTCATAATGAAATTCACTTGACTTTTGACGACATAGACAAATATGTTAATGAGAGTATGGATATGACAATTGATTTTTGTTTCAAAGAGCAACACAAAGGTGAACATAGGTTTATGCATCATGAAAGGTGGTTTAATCTTAATAAGTTAGGTTATAGTGGGGATGACACACTTGTTTGGTTACATTGTGGAATCTTCTTGTGAAGATGACTAGGTGGAGTTATTGGTGACGATGATATTGACTCTTGGTTTCTTTGAGGGCATGGAAATGGTGGATGACTCGATATTGATAGGACAAAGGATAACTCGGTTTCTCATTTCACATTGGTTGTTTGAGGTTTGAGTGATGAACGGTTATGAGGAAGATGCTTGAAGTTTTGCTCATTTAGTGAATCTCATGGGCTGAGATATATCACAAGGTGAATGTGATGAGATGATGGTGAAAGAAAAAGTGAATGATTAAGTTAAGAGGGTGTTTGGTTTAGAAATTAAAAATAAAACATCCTGTGGCTTTGGCGGACCAGGCGGAACCAAAAAGTGGATTCCGCCCGTATGGTCTGAGGGTACCGTGGGAGCTGCAGGAAAAATTCAAAAGGGATTGTCTTGATTTTTGTGGTTTTATCCTAACGTTTAAAACTAAGGTTTTAGGTCTTATGAGTCCTTGACTAAGCCTAGGGATAATGAATGCTTCTCATTCAAGAGGTTTTGTGAAAACGTTGATAGAGTTGTTAACGTATACGACTTTCTTAGTTAAGATGTTCCTCAATGAACATTTTTACCAAGGCGATGATGAGGGATCACAATATGTCTATTAAGAACATAATGGAATGAATTGTCGCCTAAGTCGATGCTTCCTTTGTTGAAGGGATAACAATGTTTATGAGATGAATTCTGTTGTCGATATGAGTTAGCTTACTCAAGTGGAGCTTGTTGATGTGTTTCTCCATCCGATACTTAATTAGAGAGCCTCACGCGTTTTGGAGAATCATTAGGTAAGTAGGTATAAAAGAGCAAGTACCACTTGTGCTTTTCTTATCAACTTATTACCGACATAATTCCATTTGGCATACACAATGGTTTCTATTCCCGTTCTTTTGGGAGACCATAATCCTAGTTGTGTAATACCTTATGATGTATCCAAACAAGCTCAACTAAAGAGTTGTTTGAGGATCTTCTTTAACACGAGCACATAGACAAATGCTAAACATAATGTTGGATCTAATTGTTTTGATAACAAGTAGTCTTCCGAACATTTCTCTACGTTTAGTTTTACCTACGGATTTACTAATCTCATTCTTGACAAGTCATCAATAACTTAACCATTGAAAACAAGAGAGTAACTAGGAATGTCTTTAAGTTAAAATCCCTTGCTTTTGTGGCTTGCTTTAAAAAAATCTTTCAAATATTGACACTATAATCACTTGATTACTTTTGAAAAATCTATTTTGTTTCACTAGTTGTTTTACTCTAAATTCCAAAAACTGTTTTTGTTGAATTTGTTTAGACACAACTATGATCTATAAATCAAGTTTTATAACATATGTCAATTTTACTTGATTTAATGTTTAACTCAAGGTGAGAAGATGTTATTTTGTACCTTTATCCTTATACTTGTCTTGCCATCATTGGACTTTCGACTAAGTTATCATCTACCAAAGATAATATCTTAGAAGGAGGAGATCACTCGTTAAATGTTATATTCAACGACTCCTCGACTCTTTAGGTTTTCTTACTTAAGACATTATGAACTCTATTTGTTTAGAAAAAGTCCAAGAGGTACAACATCATGAGACTATGTGTCACATTTAATGTGTAAATCCTAGATGTTGAAAACTCATTTTCTTTCACACATCCTAATATATGCTAATGTGATTTATTTCACCTTGTGTGTTTTATGTGAGATTATCATAAAGGAGTGATTGAAGAAAAACAGAATTAAAGACTCAAAGTATGGTGTTTGAGAAAGTTGTTTAACAAAGTTTGTTTTGCAAGCATCACAAAAGTGTTAGAAATTTTAACACTTAGGAAATTCTTAGTTAGCTCACTTGTAAGCAAGAGTTGAGTGAGACTTACTCAAGAGTTTTTCGTGTTTATCTCTTGATGGTTAAAGAACCAAAACTCCTTATATCTCCTACTAGTACTAAAGACTAAATTCCTTGTTGCATAGAATCTAATCTTAGTTATTTACAAATAGCAGGTAGACACTCTAGAGTATTACAAATAACACATATTCGAACACATAATGCTAGAAACAAGAGAAAATCAAAGTCAAGTTGAAGTAATGTGTACCTTTTGAATTGCATAGAGATGCTATCAAGCGGATAAGCATTACGCGTAAAATCTTGGTTTGACGACATGCTTTGAAACTCAATAACTCATGTATCCAAGAAGGTTAGATAATCATATTAAAACATAGAGAATAATAATCCTAATCCTTTTATCATGAGTTTCTATTAGAGATTGAATTATCTCTAGATCTCTCTTCTAGGTTTGACAAATTTTACTTGCTTTGTTTTATTAGTTGATGGTGCTTTGGAGTTAAGTCCTTAACCGGTTTTATCTTTAAACAACCTTTGACTCCTCAACAATCTTTCAAGAGATTTTGAGCTTTCATCAAATTTAACTAATAATTTTTCCTTTCTCATTTTGCATTTTAATCTCATGTTTGTAATCTAGACATAATTTACATTCTAGATCAATTTCAACATTACTCTCAATTCTAGACATTTTATCTTCTAATAAGATTTCCTTTTCAAAGATATTCTTAAAAGATTTTGAAGACTCATTCTTGAAGATAGTTTTTAGGTCCATGTTGCATAAACGTTTAGAATCATTTTCTAGTTTAGAAAACTCTAGGATAAATTAATCAAAGCAAAAGTGTTTGGTTTCAAAGTGTACCTTGCTTGATGTTTTATCTAGTTTAGAATCACAAACCGAATGATTGACTTCATCTTCATCCGTGTTATTCCATGAATCACAAACAAGTCGGAGCATTGTCTTCGTCAATATCCATTTCATTCCAAGATACTCAAGCAGGTTCATCAAAACACACGTACTCATCTTCACTTGTACCTTCATTTAAAACATTTAAACTAGTATCACATGTATTAACTTCTACTAAGTGTCTATCAATTAGTTTTTCTAAAAATTCTAATTCATATGTAAGATCAAATTGATCATCTTTGACTTGACATATTCCTTGATGAAAGTTTACCATATTTTTCCAAACATCATTAGCCTTATGACAATAATACATTCTTTCATATTTGGTACTAAAGCTTTGTAAAACATTGCTTTAGCTTTAGTATTTTTATCAAGTTTAAGATAGTTATCTTGGTTTTCAAAAACTTGTTTTCTTTGGTTTGAAATTTCTAAAAGAAATAATATGCCAAAGATCTTGATCAATTGATTTCACATAGTTTTCAAAATTACTTTTCCATTCAAGTAAGTTTTCTTTTTCAAATAGCGGTTGGTTTTGAATAGGTTGCCCTTCTTTGAGATTTTCAAAATCCATGGATCGATCCAAGTTTTAAAATACATTCTATTTTAAAGATCTTGAGTAACGTAGCTCTGATACCAATTGTGGAAAACTAGAAGGGGGGTTGAATAGTTTACCGCTTTTTAATTCCTTTTTTAACTTGAATATCTTTTACGTTTGCTTAAAGATATAAACACAACGTTATATATTTGATTCTTTGAAAAGCTTTTTATGTAAATAACAATTCTAACTTTACTAGTTTCATACATTGAAAAGCTTTGCTTGTGATGATCCTAACTTTGCTTGTTTAGTTATTAGAAAAGCTTTACTTTTGTTTGAAGATACAAACACATCTTTACTTGTTTAGTTCTTTGAAAAGCTTTATATGTAACTAGCAATTCTAACTCAAGAACAACATGTAATAAGCAAAGATAAAGAAAGAAACGATCAAACCACAACACGATTGTTTATCGTGGTTCGGCTACAAGGACCCTTTTTCCTTGCCCTACATCCACGCCCCGAGTTTCCAACTCGAGAGTTATAAGCACTAATCAACAAGCTCCTTTCACCGGCGGAGAAAACCTTTACAACTTCGCTTACACTTTTACCAACACTAAGCTAGATGTCGAGTTCTTTTACACGGGTACAACCACTCCCATCGTCGCTTACACTTTTACCGACACTAAGCTAGATGTCGAGTTCTTTACCAAGGGTACAACCACTCCCGTTAGTTCTTTTACAAGGGTACAACAACTCCTGACACACTACGTATTTTGAGGCCTAAAATACTAACCACTTACTTCTATATACATGACACACATGAAGTATAAACTTCCAAAGCTTATACATGACCAAGCTACCAAGACTTGCAACTTTAGAGTTGAAGCTTGTAACTTCTTGAATGATCTTGTGAAGTCCCTTGCTACATAAGAGAATCACACAAATCAAAATGCTACTGAGTTAGTTGAGAGAGTATGTGAAAATATGTCCTAAAGAGGTGACTCAAAACTAACAAATGGTTTGGTATTTATAGCAAACCATTCTGCAGGTCTGGCGGACCCCTCATAAGGGTTCCGCCCGTGTATCCCCAGGGTACCGCCAGGCTTACAGTTGGTTTTTGCAATAAATCTTCCAAACCAAACAAGGTCACATCACATTACTTCTAGTCAAACACAAGACTTGCAAGAAAGCATAAGGTTAGTCAAACACTCTTTCTTACCATAAATGTATATGGACAAAGCTTACCCTAAATGTGATGTGACATTACTATTTTAAGAAATAAATGTGATGTGACAAGACACTTTCTAGTTTAAGAAATAAAAACAATGTTTTGTTTAAAAGGAAATGTAAAGCTTAGTTAAACAAGACTTAAACACTTAAAGTGATGATTTACTTATAGCTAAACTTCATACTTTGTCATTAACAAAACTTAGCAAATATCGTAAAATATAAATAACGTTTTTAGGCGATATTTGTATTAACACCCTGGTCAAACTCCCAGGTCAAACCACACCATCTTCAACCCCGTACCACTTTCCCCCCAAACCTGTAACCTTGTCTCCCCCCTCCTCCTACCTTTTCACCAAACTACCAACCATCATTAATACCACTCACCAACTCAAACCAACCCCCTCCTCAATTAATACCCCCACCTAAACCACTAAAACCTGTCAAAATTTGTTTTCCCGCCAAAACCAAAATGGATGGATGTGATCACTTGGAGTTATCCAATGGCCTAGAAATAGGTGGGAAAGAAAGAAAAGGTACCCAGGGCTTATTTAAGTCAAAGAAGAGAAAAGATGGAGGAGTATCTAGTGTAGAGTAGTTTTAGTTAGATAGATTTAGTGTCGTTTTTATAAATTTTTCATTTCAAGTGTAATTCTTACTTTTCAATTGGTGTATTAAGTTTTATTAGTATAATCTAAACTCCTTTCAAGTATCAATTCCAAGTTTGCAGTTTGTATTCAAGGTTGCTCATTTTTTTATGAAAATTTCATTTTAATTTTAATGTCGTGAAAAGTTGTTGTGTAGTGATCTAGTAGGCTCATACAAGTCATTGGTAAGCTTTTATAAGCTTCCAAAGCATATTCACTAGTTTCCATTCACAAAATCAAAAATACTAAAAAAATATAAATTAAATAGATAGAAAATAAAAAAATAGTGAGAAGAAAGAAGAAGCAAATAAGTAAGGTAGATTCTGGATTTTCAAGGTATTAGTACCTCAGGGGAGGTCTAGGACTGGGTGAATACTTGGTTCTTGGATTTGGAGGTTCACAGGATCCAATGTGAGCAAACTTCTTAAATTCTCTTTATCCTTCTATAGCATAGCTTGGTTACTGTTTATTTGTATCTGTTTTGTGCTTATTATGCTAGTGTTAGTTAGTGTCAAGGCATATTGTAGCTTTAATCTCTTAACTCTCTCTGAAATTCATCACAGACCAACTTATAGGGGTGTTTGGATTTGTGTATTTTCATGTGATTGTGATGTTTTAATTGTGAGATTTCTGCACAACTAGACTCACCTAGGTAAAACTAAGTGAAATTGGTCATAAAAAGCATAGGGTTTATAACAAAAGTCAAAATTCACTCCTTGATTTCAATTTTCTTTCACTGTTAAGCATTTAGGTCCAATTTTTCCTCACATCAGTTCAAAAGTGTTTTACTAAGCTTATTTTAACATCATTGTAGCTTATTATCAAGTTTTCAGTATACTAGAATCTTTCAAAGTCCAGTTTAGTCAACATTGCAAGATCTTGTCAAAAAGTCAAAAAGTCCCTTTGTGCAGAAAGCCCATGTTTCAAAGATTTGTTTTATTTTTGTGTGTAGCTTTAGATCTTGAAACTTCTAGGAGTTGAATACCCCCAGCTAGTCTTTAGGAATCCAATAAGTCCTTATTTTTTAGATTTTTGCTTATTGCTTATTTAGTGTCTCAAAGTAGGCTGCAGGGGAAGCACCTCCCCTGCACCACAGACCATGATCAGACACCCTTTTTCAATTGCTTGTCCTAGATTCCATAGTGGACCCCACCTTCTGATTATTGGCTTATTCTAAAGCCAATAAGCCCTTCTTCAAATCTCAGGGCTTATTTTGGGGTCCCAGGCTTATTTCATAGGGCTGCAAGCCCATTCTCTTTTGTCCATTCCCTGATTGCATGCTGAGCATTCAGTTTTTGAAACCATGTTCCATGCCCTCCCCTGAGCTTAATTGTGGGACCTAAGGGATGAGCCCTGGCTTTATGAAAAGCCAGTAAGCTCTTCTTTCAGGATCCACTATCACTTTGGGCTTCCAAGTACCCTTGTGGGCCCCACAGGCCTGCTAAGTGGTCCATATTGGCCTGTTTGGATCTGTGTGGTCTTTGGTTTTGCTTATTGCTTATTCCAACTTATATAGTGTGCTTATTTGTTGGTTACTGCTTATTTCAAGTTCCCTCATAATAGTTGTAGCTTATTTATCTCTTGGTTCAGCCTGAGTAGCTTCTTTTTAGCTTTTTCTTCACCAAACAAGTCCTAATAAGCCATAAAGCCCAACCTGTTAAGCTTTTTGGGTTCCATAGTGCTTATTTCTTGAGTTCCAGCCAAGTCCCTTTTTTAAAGTTTCATATTTTTAGTATTTAATTAGTTTTCAAAAAGAAAATCCATAAAAAGACAAAATTATAAATAGTGATAGCTTCTATTTAAGCCATTTGGCTTATTTTCAGCTTTTTAAAAAAGCAAATCTAATTTTTATAATTTTCCTAGGTTCCTGTAGTTATAAAATAATTTCAGTAATTTTTTCATATTTTTCTCTTTTCATTTAGTATTTTTAATAATTAATATTAGTTTTTATTAATTAATAAATAGATAATAATTAGTAATAATTATTTAAAAAGTCTTAAAAATATATTTTCTGTTTTAAAAATTAGTGTTATATTACTTTAGATTTTTCTAAGTTTTAATTTTATTTTTCTAGGCTTATTTTACATTTTCTTATTATTTAGTGTATTTTTAAATAGTTATAAATAATAATTAATTAATAATAATTATTAAAAAGGTAGGAAAAACATATTTTCAGTTTGAAAATTTGTTTTATAATATTTTAGATTTTTCCAAATTTATTTTTCATATTTTTAGTGTAATTTCATAATTAGTTATAATTTAGGTTAATTTAAATAATTAATAAGTAATTAGAAAATAGTAATTAATTAATAATAATTATATAAATAGTATAAAAATTAATTTTAGTTTTCTAAAAATTTTCTTTTATCATTAGGACTGTAAAAATGTAATTTTCATATTCGTAAGTATTTTATTTGTACAAAACTCGCGTTTTATTTTGTACGTTCACGTAAACTTTAAACTGAACGTACGCGTTTTTAGGTTTAAAACGTTTCTGGTTTTTCTACTTTGACAACCTTGTTAATATAGCTTATTTAAGTTATTTCATGGTATATCTCAGTAGTGTAATCATTCACAAACCGCTTTCTGTCCAAATTCATCCGATCACAAACCCGTTTGAATACAATTCACACCTCGTCGGGACATAACGACCCGGGGAAACACTATATTCCGCGGAGCGTTGAGCCTAAGGAGTTTGACTATCTTGACCACATCCGTGGTGGACTTTAGTTGACTGATTTTGCCTCAATCAAGTCTTATTAACAAAACACTACATGTGAAGAGTCTCTTGCCGAGGTCACAGCCCCGTCACCGTCGGTTATAGTGAAGCCAAAAAGATGCCAAAAAAGGCTGGCTTAAACCTATGAGCCACAACGGAGCATTCCATGAACCCAAGAGGAAGAAATTGTGTAGGATCGTGTATATGTGTTGATTTATGTGGTGAGTTAGGAGGTCTTGGAAGATGGAAGTAGATGATAGACATGGTTAACAAGATAGAGAGAGAAAGAGAGAGAGGGTAGTTTCTTGAGATAGAAAACACACTTGTGTGTGTGTGTGTAACATTGAAACAACCAACCCTCTCCCTTGGTGGGAGGAGGGTATATATACACTTACAATAAACGCGCTCCTACGGGCTGTGTATCAGGTGTACCGTGGGTAAAGACCTGTCCGTCCTCCACGGTATGACTATATCTATTCTAATATATACAAAGCTAAGAGCTATGCTAAGTGTGCAAATACATGAGGTGACCGAACCTTTTTCTTAATCCTAACAATCTCCCCCTAAGGGAGGTCACCCTAGAAAAAATAAATTGAATCTTAGCATTCTATACATTGATCTTTAGCTCTGGCTTGTATCCGTTGATTCTTCAAGTGTTGTCTTTGTACGGCAAGTAGCGATCTTTGAGCATAAGTTCCTTTGACTTGTGTGATCTTTGAGCTTTCTTTGAGATCATCAGCCACCGTAAATCCCCAAATCATCCTTTGTGGACTCACCTCCATGTGATGTAGTGACCATCGGACCATCATGCTCACACCTTTCTGGATCATGAAACTTTGCATCAGAGTTGCGGAAGCATTGTTGTTGATCTTTCACTTTTCATGATGTCTTTAGTTGTGAGTGTGGAGTGTGGGCATGAGGTTATGAATTGACGTCTCATTTGCCATCAGCTGCAACCGTCGAGTGTTCCTGTAAACAACAGTTAGCAATAAACACACGAAAGTGTATTTGTTCACCTTCGTTGAATAGGGTTGCAAGAACCACGGTTCCCCGTTAATCAGTATAAATACTGCCTGTGATCAGGTAGAATTCCGAAGAACTTCCTTGACAGGGTTTCGCAGCTGTACTAGCCGTTATCAAACCGGAGCGTCTCAAAGTAGACAACATGGAGTGAGTGAACCGGTGAATTAATGATTCACCGATTAATGAGGAAATTGATTTTGAAAAACAATCGTGTACTGCTAGATAAAGAGTTTTTGCAATACAACGAGAGTTTTATGAGAAACATCAATTTTATGTCAAATACTGTTGTTTTGAAAATTATGCGTAGTCAACGTGCTCGAAAGAAAGTATTAAGCACATCGAAGGGTTTTCCAAAAGTATCCGTCAATTCATTTCCTGGAACAAGTTTTATTCAAAAACGAATCGCCCTATCGTTGCTTTCCAGTTGTCACTAGTTTGATCTATGAAGGATCTCACATGTCACCTACCAAGAGCTTGATTGATGTTCATAGAAGGGTTTTCCAAAAGTATCCGTCAATTCATTTCCTAGAACAAGTTTGATTAAAAAATGAATCGCCCTATCGTTGCTTTCCAGTTGTCACTAGTTTGATCCATGAAGGATATCACATGTCACCTACCAAGAGCTTCATTGATGTTCACTCTAGTAGGATTTCCATCTTCATCGTGAATAATTGCATATCACTCAGATGTTCTGGCAATACCGCAAGGATAATGCGTAGGACTCTAAATATATTATCTTACTTTCCACATTGTGTGAAATAGTAAGCCTATTGTAAATGTGTCCTAATGAGATTTATGGATGATCTCTTGGCTCTAGACTCAATAGTGCGTTTTGATCCGCTCCTGGAGACTGGAGAGGCGTCTCTTGTTTTAGTATCAACATGGCTCGCAATGAGCGGTCGATACACTATGCATGGTTCCCCGTGAGAATGAAACAAGTCCTTTTAAGAGAACTTGAGTGGCTAGGAAGGTTAGTGCAGTACGTCACTGGGTCCATGACGTCTTGTCTTCAATACCAGTGTTACCTTGGTAACCACCAGTAGCACATGAGTTGAACCCAGTTTCTACCCTAAGGTTGAATATGTGGAGGGCTATTTCTTTTCACCCTTTCTCATTATATTTCTTTTTCATTCTTCAACCCCTTCAGTGCTTACCGAGACTTCACTACTAGAACCTTGTTGGGTTTGTTCCAGTACTAGCTCCATCTCAGTCGGCACTCTTCCCATCTCTCACTTTTCTTCTTTTTTAATCATTCCTAAGGACTTCTACTCTAAATAAAGGATTGTCCCTAGGAAGACCCTCCGGTTATGGTAGATCATGGGAACAAATACCTAACCTTATCATCCTTATAGCTCCATTGCATTAAATCAAATGGTCGGTCTTTGGTATTGTTCTCTCCACCTTAAAACTAATAGAAAATCAATCAAGGTACTCGTGATATTTGATATCAAAGCATTTGTACCTCAATTGTTTTTTATCTTTCAGAAATGCTCCCCCTCGACATGTGCATCGATATTCGAAATTGTTTAGCACATGGTGGGAGGAGTTCTTGGTTGAGTCTTCAACGATCACTTTTTATCAGATTATATATTAAAATCACATTCTCTCCCCCCGATCAAAAATTTCAAATCTTTTGAGATTTTAGATCCCAATTGATTTAAATATTAGAGAAAAATTTGGTAGAAAATGTGTCTGATTTATACAAGCCGATATTGGAACATATTAATGCTCCCCCTAAAATTATGAGGGACTCTGTTATTGTCAGTTATGATGAGTTTATAAAAGATTTGGAGTTTAACACGAAACTCATGAAAATATTCAGATTCTGACACATAACAACACATATTTATTCACTACTTGAGCCGAACAAAGAAAAACATTTGATGATCTAAAATAAAATTTGAAATCACTCTCCCCCTCAATCTATGACCCGTTTTCTATTTAAAATTTTAATGAAAAATTTAAGCCTTTTGTCATAGATTGAGTGGCAAATTTTATGAAAAATCTAAGCCCAATTGATTTTCAAATATTGTTTTAAACCACCATTTTACACAAATAATTTTCTGAAGAATCATAGAAAGAAAAATATCTGTTTTGATAAAAAGAAGACTTCTCTTCTTAAACAAGAAATAATGCACTGAAACGTACATTAAATCAAAGAAACACGGATATAAAGTAATCTGTGCCCGGGTGAACATCACACAGTGAGAGGAACAGCCGTATTTTTGGCGACGTGTTTTCCCCATTTTGAAGAGTGGGTTGCTAGCTGAAGTAATAGCAAGCCATTTTGATTATACGAGAGAAATTTTTGAAAGAAATAGCAAGCCATTTTGAAAACATTATACGAGAGCGGGTTGCTATCTGAAGTAATAGCAAGCCATTTTGAAAGAAATTTTTGAGAAACGACATGTTTTAGAAAACATTATTTCAAAAGATAAAAAAAACTCTCGCTCAAGCATATGTATGAATCCGTGCCATAATTGAATGACATTTCCAGAAACGTACATAATATTGATTATACGAGAGACATGTCGCGAGAAGAATATTTTTTGAGTTTTTATATTTTGCAAATGTTTATGGTTTTTGTCAGTTTTATATTTTTCTATTTTCCTTTTTGGCTTTAAAATATGTACAAAGTATATTATTTAGTTTTAAAGAATGTTGAAAAGAGTACCGAAATAAGGATATTGTTCAACACGTTGTAGAAGTTATTAGTCAACATCTCTTAAACTTCCACCATCAAAGCGTTCGAGGCTCCTGAATAGTCGTCTGAACTTGAGCCTTCTTAATGTGAAGCTTTAATAGATCAGCAACGTATCATCTCATGCTTGAATAGTTCTTCTCATCTTTCTTCCTGTTGAAGGCTGAAGTAATGCATACCAAAAAGTATCCAGAGATCACTTCCCCCCAAGTAGTTGAAATGATGCAATCAGTCTCATTATGTGAAGCTTAAAAACCTGAAGTACACACACAATCAATTTTGCACCTCTTTTATCATCAGAAACTGTTTCTTACATCTCTTCCCCCGCGTAGTTGGAATAGTACATCAAGAGATATGAGTTAAAACACTGATCTTCTCTGCGATTATGACATTTTTCTTCCCGGAATAACTTCAGTTAAGTAGAAGTATAAAGCTCATCACGTGTACTCATTGTGTGTTCCGATGTATGTCTCCTTCCCCTTGTTGGTTTTGATACCTCAGAATCAGCAACACATTTTATGCACATATACTTGAAATCTTGTGAGAAGAACAAAATTAGCTCAAATGTATCCTGTGAGAATCAACTTGCTGAAGAGCAATGTGTGCACATCTAATTAGGGATTTTAACACATACTTTTCACTCTCCCCTAATTAGTGCTCTTCCCTAAACAGGAAACCTTTCAGATGAGTGCTTTGAATATGAAGAAGTCTTTTGATAACTAAATGCATATCGTCTTTAGTCTTCTAACACGTAGCAGAGAATGTAGAACAGACTGTAGACTCGACCTTCTTCAATGTTGCCCATTTGGGGAACAGGATATCAACATCTCCATCTTACCAAATGCATTCCAGTTATATTACATATACCAAATCAGCCCATAATGTACACATGTACCAAATACAAGAAGAAACGATAACACCAAAGTAACAGGTTGAAGCACTGATCATTTCTGCGGATATCAACTCCAGAATAATTGATTAAGGTCGATCATGTGAACCTGTTGTGCGTCCCTGATGTACACATTTCTCTCTCCCATGATGGTTGCGACTAATCAGCCCGTGATGTGCACATGAAGTGATAATACCAAAGTAACAAGTTGAACCACTGATCATCTTTAATTTGTTTCATAAGACATTAAGCCCGATCACGTGAACTCGTTGTGCATCCTTGGTGTACACATTCCTCTCCCCTGATGGTTGCGATTAATCAGAATCATCACAATGATGTGTAAATGAAGCATTAACTGGAAGCCCTTCATCATTAATAATATCAGCCCATGAGAAGATGTCGATAAACTCTCACGAGTCCTAAAATGAAGTATTCAGGATTCATGAGATGATGACTAATTGAGTTTGCTCCCCCTCAATTAGGTCATCGTATGTAAAGAGCCTTTTCAAGAACTTGTGAATTTTCTGAATCGGCTCCCCCTCAAACTGACCATCCCCTTGTATAGATTCAATATATTAAAGTCATGATCACATTTTAGGGTCTTGATGTTAACCATCTTCTTCTTTATCTCCCCCTAAAAAATGGTATGTTAATGACATTTTTTCCATAGTCAAAATGAGAAGGAAATACTCTGATTCTCCCCCTCAAAAATGGCTTGCAATGAAATTTTTGCCATAGTTGAGATTCTGTGATGGTTGAGATTTATCATGTGCAGTATAAATGTGTGTGTAGGCCCAAAAACTACTGCGAAGAAGATTATTATTAAAGCTCTCCTGAAGCAACCCCTCTTTCGTTTCCTCCTCAATGGCTTAGCAACTAGAGTGTTCAATGAAGCTTGTGCTATGCCGAAACCACTTATTGAAACGTGTTAAACCTTAGAGGGAGTAAATATGTGCTTACAAGAGCCGAACGACCATTTTAGAAACATCAACCAACATGTAGTATCTTCACCCTTTCCCTTCTCCCCCTCAAAAATTGCATATGCCTGTTTGCAATTTTTGATTGAATAAGTGAAGCACAAAAATATAATCCAATGTATGTCGATCCACTTTGATGACTGTACTAACATGGGAAAAGCATGAAGCTTGTTGATGAGAATGGTCATAAATAAGAAGATTTCTCTTTTTCCGAAGATAAGGCGCACTAAATCGTACACCTTTCTTTTATTTGAGGAACGGGGCCTGAAGTGTTATCTGCAGACACCATAATGTTGATGAACGAGGCCTGAACAGATGTGAACAGATGTCATATCGTTGAAGAGCGAGGCTTGAACTGAATTGTTCAAACGTCATATCTCTCTTTACTACTTCTCTCTGCTAACTCGTTACCAACCCCATTATCATTCAGTCAGCTCTTTGTCGTGACCACTGATGGAGAAAAACCCAATATGATGAACTTGAGACTGAAGTAAAATAACCCGAACTTGTGACTTAAACTTGCACTAATGTATGACAAAGAGCGGTGTAGAGAGTTCGTGCAACATCGAATCCCTAAGTACTCTATACTCTTCAACCAACCAACCATCAAGTATAAGACGTACATCACCTCTTGACTATCAATAATTGTGTGAGTTGTGACACTGAGCACTACAATGTAACTCCTTAGAGTGATAGTTATTTTGTGGTAATAGAAAAGAAGAATCACCAAAAATAACTAGATATCCAAGTTTTCGTCATTGCAAAGGTTAAAAGCTCTAGCAAGGATCTCTAAGAATCTTCATCCAACCACCCCAATATCTTCAGACACTAAGTACACGTACCCATGAAATTTCACTTCAACCTCAAATAAATAATAATGACTTAACGCCGTAGTCACATCTTGTGGTTTAAATGCCCAAATCTGGCCCTTTTGGAAGTTTTGAATGAACATTGATAATGGTTTTATCCCAATCTTAGTCAAAGGTGCATATTCCCGTAAAGCTTTGTTATAACCAAAATGCCAAGAAGAAATCATCCAATACATGAAGTGCACACTTAATCCCTTCTTTGAAGTTGAAACCGTAGCACCAGAATCAAGTAAGGTCCAAAAATGCACTTTTTATTCTCCATGATAGTTCCATCATCACGGGGATTTTACAAATCTATTATTTAAACCGAGAAATATATTCTTTCGCGGGATTTTACAAAATCAAGAAGAAACCGTGAGACAATGATAAATTGAATGAGTTATGACAAATTTGGTTTTGGTGAATATCTGTTTGGGGAAACATGCAAGAGCTCAGCAAAAATTCTTCTCACATATGTAGAATACTTCACAAACTATACTAAGTAAAGTAGTATAAACTACTTCCCCCTGGAGGTTGACCTTGTATCATCAAAGTACACGTTTCTCCCCCAATGATGGTTTCGAGCTTTCGGAAGCATCATTTGACGTGTACGACTATGCACCCAAGAAGCCCTTGTGAGGTATCATTGACATTCTATTGCATCAAATATCCCATAAGAATTGCTGATTACATTTCCACCTTTGAACTCTTTGGCAAACAACCCAATCTCATATTCAGTCGGCTATTGCTGTGACTACTTGGTGAAGTAAACCCGATATACCAGACTTGAAAATGAAGTGGAATTCCCCAAATTTGTTACTTAAGCTTGCACTATTGTTGGAAGAGTGGTGTAGAGAATTTGTGCACCATGTAGATCTCTAAGTACTCAATACTATCCCGACAAAGTATGAGACTATCATCACCTCTTGCGATTATCCACAACGTCGTATACTTGTGACAACTGAGTACTATAATGTAACTCCTTTAAGTGATAGTTAACCAGACCTTCAACCATCCACCCCGACTTCTGGAAACTAGATAAACCAAGTCTTCAACTTAAATCTTAAGCATGAGGAAGTTATCAATGAAAGTCATGCATCCAACCAACCCTGACTTCAAGATAAAATAAGTACACGCCTTCATGAAAGTCAACTTCAATTTCAAATAAGTGATACCCGTTCAACTCCGGAATTACTTGACATTCAAAGTCCAAATTCTCAGCCATCGTAACTTTTCTTATTGAATCTTGATTAGGGTTTTCTATGTTGATTTTACTGTTCTTGACAAAAATGTATCATCGTGAAAATTACTCATTTTGTCATTACGAATCCTCAAAAATAACCAGTTATCCAATAGAATACCAAATGTTAACAAATGGTTTAGTTTAACATTAGCACTCCATTTAACAATTTGGTATTTCCCTATCAAAAAATACAAATCCAACACACCAACCCAAATCTGGTTCAACAAAAGACCAATCCAAATCCATGTCAAATTTTCGAGCCCATTAAATAATACCTAGTCCAATCCATTCGAATGAACCACTCAGCAGCTCAGTCCAATATCACGTGTGATATGCATTTAACCCAATAAGCAAATTGAATTATCGGTCCATGGTTCAAAGAATGATACCCGATCCATACTTACCCACACTAGCCTAATATTACGGTATAAAGGGTAACAATCCCTAATTATGCTCATTTTGTTTATGCTAACCCTTATCCCGTTCAAACCTCCGCCCCCATCATACTCTCTTACCAAAAATAGTCATCATCATTATCAAACTAAGATCTATCAATCATACTCATCTCATCCCATCATCAAATCTTCATAATATCCGTTCCATCTACACCGTATGTCAAATCCATTAAATCGAATACCAGAAACACAATCTCATAAGCTTACCCAACCTATATCTTCATTTGTATTTTGATCTGAATCAAGAAAGCAAAGGCTTCAAGATCCTTGAATGATCTCAGGTAGGTGTTAGTGTATTTAGTCATTGTTCCTTTAAAACCGAGCACAATAGAATGATGAAACCAAATGGTTTATGTCTGTCTTTTAAGGTTCGAACAATGAAAGAAGTCATTCTTCAAAAAGATGATCGATAATGTGTTTATCTCTATGGTTTTTGTCTTAGGAAGAATTATTATTACCATAAAAGAGAACGAACTGAGATCTTCCATTTTCCATTTCGTATGAAGTAAAAGATCTATGATGGTTTTAAAGTTCAACCAAAAAATCTTTTAAAGATAAGTGTAAAAGTTGAACGAATCTGAGATCACATGATTTAATTTCCTGTTTGTTTCTTGTTTACTAGTGACCGAGTGAAGGAAAGGTTCAAACACTTATGTTTAGATCTTTTTCTTTATAACTCGGATATTAAAGAAGTGGTTGAGCTTCAAAAAAGAATGATATGTGATGTATTTGTTCATTCGTGATGATAAGACTTTTAAGATCTTCGGACTTGTTTTACAACACGATGAAGAGACTGAGATCTTGTCACTTTTCCTTAAAGCTTTGTTGATTGTAAAGATCTGTGATGACAATATTTCTTGATCATGTTTCTGGCCTTTTGTCTTGATTTACACTATGTAGCACACGACCAGGATGAATCTGAGATCGATTGGTTTGTTTTGTTTATTTAGGTTCAAGTCTTGTTGATTTTAGTTGGTATGGGTGTAGATATTGATGTTGTTTTCGAAGTATGCTTATGGTTCTGGTCTTCGTTTTCATTTCGATTTCTTTATGTTAATGTTTTTGGACCGATGATGTTGAAGTTGAGGTCACTTAAGTTGTTGTTTGGTTTTGCTCATGCAGTCTTGGTCATCATCTTCTTCATCTTTATTTCTTTAGTTGACAAATCGCTAGACGAGGTAATCGCTATCACAACCAGACAGAAATGTCACTGTCTTGCGAATTTGTCCTTTTGAGCTAATCACTGCCAAGAAAAACATTTTCACCCAGATCCGGGTTATCATACTTTCCGACCATATTCAGCCATTATTCGACCACTTTTCATAAACTGGAACAAGAATTCTTCTAAAAATGATGTTACCACAAAACTGTAACTGGGACATAAGCATAATAAATAGAACTAGAAACCTGAAAATGAAAGTGAGACTGTTTTTGACCACTGGGATACATAAAAGTCTTTTTAAAACAGTACCATAATGTAGGAAAAATAATTTCAGATTAGAGAAAGTGATACAAAATAGCTTCAACATAGGTACGAACCACAAATAAATCAACAAAGAATAACAACCTTGCTCTGATGCCAATTGTAGGATCGTGTATATGTGTTGATTTATGTGGTGAGTTAGGAGGTCTTGGAAGATGGAAGTAGATGATAAACATGGTTAACAAGTTAGAGAGAGAAAGAGAGATAGGGTAGTTTCTTGAGAGAGAAAATACACTTGTCTGTATGTGTAATATTGAAACAACCAACCCTCTCCTTTGGTGGGAGGAGGGTATATATACACTTACAATAAACGCCCTCCTACGGGCTGTGGATCAGGTGTACAGTGGGTAAAGACCCGTCCGTCCTCCACAGTGTGACTATATCTATTCTAATATATACAAAGCTAAGAGCTACGCTAAGTATGTAAATACATGGGTGACCGAACCTTTTTCTTAATCCTAACAAATTGCGTTGTGGTTGGATTCATGTATCCGAAGATGGTGCCAAAGGTAACACAAGGAGGGAGAATCGATTTTGGGGTAAGGTACAGGCGTACATAGAGAGCAAAACAAAGTCAGATCGACAAACGTATGATATGGTTTGTGGAAAATGGAAGACGGTGCGCCCGAACGTGGCTCGGTTTTGTGGAGTGTACAATAACGTCAAGCGTATGAATCCTATGAGTAGAGCTGGAGATGAAGATTACTACAATACGGCAACTCTAAACTATAAAGCTGAATACGGAGTAAAGTTCACACTCAAACATTGTTGGGAGCAGTTTAAAAAATGTCAAAAATGGAATGAAACTGAAGTTTCAAATTATTTAGCAAAAGAAGCAAATGAAAGGTCCATGTTGACATAAATTAATAATGTCTAAAAACATTGTTAACATATTAACAATGTCTCTATGTTTTGATAATTACAAAGCATAAACTCATTAATCTAAAACTTATGACGTAAACAAGTTTTTAGTGCTTAACATTTGTCTTTACATCCAAATCACTTAAGGTATGAATAAACAAAGTGTTTATTGCATTCTATGATCAAAGGAACAATGTTCTTAAACACTAGACTTTTTATAAAATGTCACAAAACATTTTATATCTTCTACAAAACATTTTTGGAATTAAAGGAATATGTTTAATTCATTATAAATATATGAATTCAAATTTCCAACCAAAAATGGCAAATCTAATCCAGAAAAACCTTCCCCACAAAAAGACAAATAAACCCAACGCTCTGGAGGGGCGGCCCCCTTAATTCCCTAGGCGGCCCCCTTAATTATTAAGGGGACCGGCCCCTAATTAAGGGGACCGGCCACACTCCAGAACAGTATTTTTTCTCCCTATAAATACTGGTTCATCCCACAGAATTTTCTCACCTTTTGCACTTCTAAACTTTCTGATCTAGATCTATTTCTCTATTCTCTCATCCTTTGATCATAAGTGTATATATATTCTTTGTTTCAAAGTGATCTAATTTCCATCCTCTCAAGTGCAAGAGAAGAATACTTCTATCCTCCAAGACAAGAAGTATTACAACTTGTTGTGACCTCCACATCCAAGTTGTTGGTGCATCATCAAGAATATTTACATATATCTTTGTTTAGTGTGTTGTGAATATTTGATTGTAGATAGTTGTGTTAGGAATATAGATAGTGTGATTGGCTAGTAGATTGTAGTAAAGATAGTTGGTGTGAAGTAGTTGTGAAGATAGGTGTGTAGTAGATTGGTGTGAAGTAGTTGTGAAGAAGGTGTGAAGACGGTGTGAAGTCTTGAAAAAGGTGTGAAGGTGTGATTAAGGTGTGAAGATCACGTGGTGTGATATTTGGTGTGAGATTGGTTCTAGCTACGATTAGAACTCGACATTTAGCTTAGTGTCGTTAACTTGTGTAAGCCAAGGTGTGTAAGGTTTTCTCCGCCATAAGGGAGCTTGTTGACATAGTGAAGAAAACTCTCGAGTAGGTGACTCGAGGAGTGGAGTAGGGCAAGGAAGGTGTCCTTGTAGCCGAACCACTATAAATCCTTTGTCTCGCGGTTAGATCTTTCCATACCTTACTTATTATCTTGCTTATATCGTTATTACTTTTGTAGACGTAGACGTATATATATAGTTGCTCATATAGTGCTAGTATTGATTTTACTTAAAGATCAAACGAAAGTTTTATTCACAAAATAAAGTTTTTACAATCAAACTAAAAAGGCTACATACATATAATTGATCATTTCGATCAAGTATAGTTTTCATACACAATACAACTAAGGATTATAAAATAAACGATTACGTACTTATCTCTCGTATATAGCTACAATTGTTTATATTATGCATGTGTTGATTTCACATACTTAGCATACATTATTATTATTGTTTATACTTAGACATACTTGTTCATATTGTTCAAGATTTGAGTTCACATAAGATTGAATCAAAGTTTTAAAAGCAAACAAGGTTTTAAAACTAAACTAAGTTTTCAAAATAAAATTAAAAAGACGTAAAACTATTCAACCCCCCCTTCTAGTTTTCCACAATTGGTATCAGAGCCACGTCTAGCAAGATTTTTAAAATATATTGTATTTTAAAACTTGTAACGATCTATGGAATCTGAAAAATATTTAGAAGGGCAATCTATGCAAAGACCACCACTATTTGAAAGTGATGGATTTTTATATTGGAAAAATCGATTCGAAACTTATGTGAAATCAAAGGATCTAGATCTTTGGCATGTTATTACTAATGGTGATTTTTTACCTACTCAAAATAATCCCGAAACAAATAAAGATGAAATAGTACCTTTTGAAAAACAAAATGATGATTTAAAAAGAAGACTTTCTAAAAACAATGAAGCAAAAATGGTTATTTACAATGCGTTACCACGTAAAGAATACGAAAGGATCTTTATGTGTGAAACCGCAAAAGAAATTTGGAATTCTTTACTAATAACTCACCAAGGTAATAGTCAAGTCAAGGATAACAAAATAGATCTACTTATGCAACAATATGAGCAATTTATGATTCCGGAAGAGGAATCAATTGATAATGCTTTTGCTAGGTTTAACACAATTATCACAAGTCTAAAAGCACTTGATGAGAATTTTTCTAGTAAGAATTTTGTCAGGAAATTTCTTAGGGCTCTTCATCCAAAATGGCGAGCTATAGTCACGGCTATTGAAGAATCAAAGAATTTGTCAACTCTACAACTTGACGAATTGATCGGTAACTTAAAGGTCTACGAAGAAATAATAAAGAAAGACTCCGAGATGGTCAAAGGAAAAAGGGAGCAAAGCAAATCAATTGCGTTGAAAGCTAAAAAGGACTCTAGTGACGAAGAATGCTCAACCTCCAAAAGTGACGATGAAGAGTATGCTATGGCAGTACGAGACTTCAAGAAATTCTTCAAAAGACGAGGAAGATACATTAGGCAACCATATAATGAAAGGAAGTGTTTTAAATGTGGCAATCCAAATCATCTCATCGGAAAGTGTCCAATGATGTCAAGAGATCAAAATCAAAAGGCGTTTATTGGAGGTGCTTGGAGTGATAGCGATGAGGACAAGAAAAAAACCACAAATGAAGAAAAGTGTCTTATGGCTAAGACATCAAGCGAGGTACGTTCCGAAACCGAATACTTTAGTGACGAAAATTTATCATTAGATGAAAAAGACCTAGATAGTGAATATAATAGATTATGCAAATTAGGTCAAAAGGTTATAGCTAAAAATAAGTCACTAAAACATATTAATAATCAATTAGAAAATGAAGTACTCGAATTAAAAATTAAACTACAACATTTGGAAAAAGAAAAAGAAGTTTTTGTAAAATGTAAAACTTGCTTAGAGGTTAAAAATGAAAACGAAAAACTTAAAGATGAAATTTTCAAACTTGACAGGTTTAAAAATAGTAATAACCCACTTAAGAAAATACTAAGTGCTCAAGAAACTTCGGGAGATAAAACCGGTCTAGGATTAACTTCAACTAATGTTTCAACTAGTGAAAATAAAAGTATAAAGTTTGAATGTGAATCTAGTAAACAAAAATCATTAGAATCAAATCCTAAGTATATACTTACAAAAGATAGAAAAATACCCATTGCGAATGATGAAAAAGTAAAAACCTTTTATAAACCATCCTTAAAGACCGAAGTAGGATCCTCTAAACCTAAATTTAGATCAAAAACTCCACCACCAAGAAAACCTAAAAATCATCATCCAAGATCTAAAACATCTCAACCTAGAAGAAATCTAAATATACAATATTACAATAACACTAGAAATCAAATGTGGAATTATCAACCAAGTTACAATCCTTGGGAAATATTACCACCATACATGCATCCTTGCCAAATGTTAAATATGTTTGGACCAAATAACTTTGGACCAATGAGACAATGGGGACCAAGTGGCTAAATTGTCAATCTTGGAAGAAGTTGGAATATCATCTACAAATGACTTCTATAAGTCAACATGGTCACTTGAAGTGCTTGAAGATACTCCATTGAAGACTAAAAGGTACGCGTTTCTTTTAAGTTCATCACTATAATTTGCATGCTTAGATAAATGATTAGTTAGATTAATGCTTAGTACTTAATTGATTATATTCTTATAACCTAGAAACATCATTAGTTGACTTTCCTAGGAATAAGATAAAATTGTTCATTGCCGAACAAAATAGAAAATGGAAATCTTCTATATCCACTATTAGGAAACTCATGATGATGAAGTGAAATGAGTTAAGTGGATCAATCGCTAATATAGAAGTAGGATTAGATCTCTCGCGTAAGAAAACTATGGATGAAACAAGCTCTCGTAGACTATGGCATTAAGTCAGATAAGCGTGCGAAAACAAAGGAACTATAGATGTTAGGTTATACCCCATTCAACACTCTCGCATCTAACATATAAATTATCGTTTTCATTTCCTTTAGGATCATAGGATATGTAGAAACGATAGCATGAGATAATAATAGGATTAACCAATCCTCTTGAGCATGAGATCTTTAATAAACATTTTTTTAAATATTTGATTTATGATATTTGTTATCAAATATCTAATATCTCTAAAAATATGCAAAAACCTCACATTTTGGAAAATAGTCTTTCAAATAACTATCCCACTTTTAAATAACATGTTTTCACTATCAATATCCACAATTTTGTTTTGATCAAAACTAAAGATTGGGAAAATACTCTTTACCGTTCATTCACACATTTTGAAGTAAAAACCCAATCTATTTTATTCAAATAACTCTCACATCCAAGTGAAAACTTACTTTCAAACATTGTTGAATAATGCTAAAAACGTCTCTTTTAAAATCATGCATGGTGATCTCATATTTGTCATCTATATTTATATAAATGACACTTATAAGTGAACTAAATCAAATCAAGAGGACCATGGTTTGTTCATTAAGACTTTGTTTGTAACAAGTCTAGAAATACATGCTATCATAACTACCCACTTATTGCACATTGATACACATTAGGATTAATCCTCATTGTTATGAAGTTATGAAATACTTGATGTTGCTTATTGTTTCCTAGCACTTATATTTTACTTGCTTGATGAGTATGTTTGCATGCTAGATAAAATTGCTTGTTTACTTGATCTCTTTGGTTAACATGCTTTGGCTACATAATTGCCTACATAATTAGTATATGCTTGATTGCCTCAAAGAGTTGGACTTGTTGAAACCAAAAACACAACCTTTCTGCAATTCACTACCAAAATTTTTTTTCTGGCAATCTGGGAATCACCAGATGGGCGGCCCCCTTAAATCATAAGGCGGCCCCCTTAATTATTAAGGGGACTGGCCTCCAATTAAGGGGACCGGCCATCTGATGGTCGAAGGTGCTGTTTCCCTTTCTATTTTTTTTAGCCCATTTCATCCTACACTTCCCAAAATTCACAAACCTATTTTATCCTAAACCTTCCATCAATGTTTATCCATCCTTGATCCCACCAAACCTACACTATAAACACTCTCATTCCTCTCAATCTCCACTCATCTCATCATTTCCTCTCCCATTAAACCAAAACCACCAAGAAACTTGTTTGGAGAAGAAAGCCTAACTTCCTTCAAAATTCCGTCAAATCAAATGACGTTGTCAAACATCCAACACCAAATTCCTCCTATATTTTCAAACATTACTTACCTAACACCTCACTTTCCTTCTCACCAACATTACATATCAAAAACCTTTACTCACCCATATCCTTCTACATTACACTCAAACCTCATAATCTTTTCACAACTTAAGCGATGTTGTTCACAATCAACCAACACCTAAACCTCACTTTCACACAACTGATCCATTTAACAACAAATCATCCATTCGTGCTTCGACTAATGCTCCTTCTTATGATGAGCATGCACAATCCCAAAACAATAATCCCAACCTCATTACCAACACTTTACATGTTGCTCATTCAACAAAAACACCATCCACTCATGAAGGATCTCTTCCACCCATATCATGTTTTCATGATTACCCAAGCTCAAACATGACTCCACCACCAAGAATATCACCACCACATCCTACAACTTCACATGCCATTCCTATGTTGCATGTTCAAACCATCACCCAAGACAACTATCATGCTCCACCACCATCACCTTCCTCCGAACACTTGAAGTTCGTTGAAGCGCTAAAAGAAGCCCATGAGCTTAGTGCTCTTTTAGCCTTACATCTTGCTCAACGCAATTTGGATCCACCTTCATCTAGATCACCCTCATCACCACACAACATAAATCAACTTGAGAAGCATGTCAACAATTGACCTTGTTGCATCTTTCTCCTAAAACCCATTGCATTCAATGAACCCTTGGATTAAATATCCTCTCACTAGATCACATCCAATACCCTCACTTGAACAACATCCAAAACCTCAATCAACCTCTTCCGCTACAAACTCTCCACCACCAAACAATCCAACATTCATGACCCGATCATATACCTCCATTAATCCAACAACCTCCATTAATCCAACAACCTTATCATGATTTTCACTTTCAAATACGAATCAACCAACCTTTTTGTTACAAGCAAGTCCGATAGCTCTCTTTGGCAAATTAGGATCTTTTAACATAATCACTTTGAATTAATTGTTATGTATCCTTAATATTTGTTTACTATGCTTGTTAGTTGTATATTGCATATTCTTCTATATATGCTTGTGCTTCTAATATTTTTCTTGCGAGCATTCCATTTCTCGATCCCTTGGTGCCATCGAACAAGGGGGAGCACACATCAAGGGGGAGCTTTTATCCCGTCTAACTTCATTTACGAAGCTAGTCGGCCAAATCTTTTTGATTTTACAAAAAGGGGGAGAAGTGAATGTTAAACTCTAATACTTGTCTAAAAATTAATTTTTAGGTTTAAATAGTTTAAGGTTTTGTAATCATCAAAAACGGAGAGATTGTTGACATAAATTAATAATGTCTAAAAACATTGTTAACATATTAACAATGTCTCTATGTTTTGATAATTACAAAGCATAAACTCATTAATCTAAAACTTATGACGTAAACAAGTTTTTAGTGCTTAACATTTGTCTTTACATCCAAATCACTTAAGGTATGATTAAACAAAGTGTTTATTGCATTCTATGATCAAAGGAACAATGTTCTTAAACACTAGACTTTTTATAAAATGTCACAAAACATTTTATATCTTCTACAAAACATTTTTGGAATTAAAGGAATATGTTTAATTCATTATAAATATATGAATTCAAATTTCCAACCAAAAATGGCAAATCTAATCCAGAAAAACCTTCCCCACAAAAAGACAAATAAACCCAACGCTCTGGAGGGGCGGCCCCATTAATTCCCTAGGCGGCCCCCTTAATTATTAAGGGGACCGGCCATGCTCCAGAACAGTATTTTTTCTCCCTATAAATACTGGTTCATCCCACAGAATTTTCTCACCTTTTGCACTTCTAAACTTTCTGATCTAGATCTATTTCTCTATTCTCTCATCCTTTGATCATAAGTGTATATATATTCTTTGTTTCAAAGTGATCTAATTTCCATCCTCTCAAGTGCAAGAGAAGAATACTTCTATCCTCCAAGACAAGAAGTATTACAACTTTTTGTGACCTCCACATCCAAGTTGTTGGTGCATCATCAAGAATATTTACATATATCTTTGTTTAGTGTGTTGTGAATATTTGATTGTAGATAGTTGTGTTAGGAATATAGATAGTGTGATTGGCTAGTAGATTGTAGTAAAGATAGTTGGTGTGAAGTAGTTGTGAAGATAGGTGTGTAGTAGATTGGTGTGAAGTAGTTGTGAAGAAGGTGTGAAGATGGTGTGAAGTCTTGAAAAAGGTGTGAAGGTGTGATTAAGGTGTGAAGATCACGTGGTGTGATATTTGGTGTGAGATTGGTTCTAGCTACGATTAGAACTCGACATTTAGCTTAGTGTCGTTAACTTGTGTAAGCCAAGGTGTGTAAGGTTTTCTCCGCCATAAGGGAGCTTGTTGACATAGTGAAGAAAACTCTCGAGTAGGCGACTCGAGGAGTGGAGTAGGGCAAGGAAGGTGTCCTTGTAGCCGAACCACTATAAATCCTTTGTCTCGCGGTTAGATCTTTCCATACCTTACTTATTATCTTGCTTATATCGTTATTACTTTTGTAGACGTAGACGTATATATATAGTTGCTCATATAGTGCTAGTATTGATTTTACTTAAAGATCAAACGAAAGTTTTATTCACAAAATAAAGTTTTTACAATCAAACTAAAAAGGCTACATACATATAATTGATCATTTCGATCAAGTATAGTTTTCATACACAATACAACTAAGGATTATAAAATAAACGATTACGTACTTATCTCTCGTATTTAGCTACAATTGTTTATATTATGCATGTGTTGATTTCACATACTTAGCATACATTATTATTATTGTTTATACTTAGACATACTTGTTCATATTGTTCAAGATTTGAGTTCACATAAGATTGAATCAAAGTTTTAAAAGCAAACAAGGTTTTAAAACTAAACTAAGTTTTCAAAATAAAATTAAAAAGACGTAGAACTATTCAACCCCCCCTTCTAGTTTTCCACAGTCCAGGAGATACAAGTCATCTGGGTCTAGTTCGTTCAACCCAGAGAGTGGAGATGCTAGTATTAACCTGAATGATGCCGCTGGAGATGATGAGGAAAATGAGGTGCAGGAACTTCCACGACCAACACGCAGGGTCAAATCGAAAGCTTTGAAGAAAAAAGGTGTGAATAAGTCAGGATCGTCGACAACTATGAATGACGAGTCATTGGCTAAGATGATGATATCGGAGTTGGCACAACAAGCCAAACTAACAATGAATTGAAGAGGAATGAACGGGCTGAATATATGGCGATAAAAAAGGAAGTGGAAGTTAATGAATATAAAGCAAGGCAAAAAGATGTTCTATATGCAGCCATATGAACACTTGACTGGGGAAGCACGCAGAGTCATGGACGAGGTTAGGGCGGGGAAGAAAGCGAAGTGGGGTTTCAACTTTTAGTTTTAATTTCGAAGTTTATGTAATGTTTTACTTTCGTATATGTCACAACTCGTAATTTCAGGTCCTTTTTCAAATGTCAGAAAGTTACTATTCATCATTTCACTATTCATCATTTTCAGAGTTGGTTTGAGATTCTGAGAAGTGTTTCAAAATTTCACTATTCACAAAACACTATTCATTTCCGGAGGGAAAACACTATTCACATTCATCGTTCATTTCATCGTAAATCTAGTTTACGGGTATTTAAATTCGCGTAACCGGATTGGTGTAGCTGCGAATTCATGCATCATTAGGGACACATCATATAGACTAGAATAGTCTACATATCATCTGTAACATCATCAGCACATTAGATAATGCACGGATACGCATTATTTCAATTTACGTATGCTTAATAATTAACGTTACCACTCAGTTTTTACTACTAAAGTATACCCAATACTCCCGACTATGAACCTAACATATTTTCACACTCATTATAATGATATAAGAATTATATTATTAGTTTACCTGGTGTTTTCAAGTCAATAGCTACGTTTTACGATCGGAGCTTATTACTCCTTCGGTTGGCGATATTTCAACCCGATAATTATTTTAACACCCGATTCTCATAAGGAAGGTAATTTCATGATTTTTACAACTTCGACATATTTTACTTCAACTCGTTACGATTTATTTTTAGTTAACTCGGTACCCGATAACACCCAATACACAATTTAAACTGACAAATGCACATGTTTATGGACAAGATTATTTATTAATCCTCAAAATCCTCCTTTTTCTTCCATGTTGCCGCCCCCCCTCCTACCCTAGCCATGTGATACTTAATGAATCAAAGACCAAGACCAAGAAATATCTACACTTCATTATTTCATTTCTACATTTCAAGAAAACTATCAAAAACATTTTCTCTCTTCCTCTCTTCATGTGGATCGGCCAAGACATGAACACCAAGAAGAATCCATCAATTTTTCAAGCTCAAGTGTTTAATCTATTCCTAGTAGTGATCTAGTTAGGGTTTTGAAATAAAAACCACAAAGATTTATTTAGGTTTTAATCACAATCTTTCAATAATCAACACAAGTAAGTTACCCATGATTTTCCTACTCATCTAAACATTTACTTGATGTATTTTCATGATCTAGTAACAAAACATGCATATATGATATGTTTCATACCACTTTTCAAGTATTTTTCTAATTATATGAGTATATATAGAGCCTATGATTATTCCCATGAAACCACCAAGGTTGGTGATGTTTAGGACCACATGACACCCTAAGAAGGTGTATGGTAGGTTAAGAGTTGTTTTGAAGTTGATTGGAGTGGATTTGGACAAGTATTAAACTAGAAAATCTATTTTTCTCACTTTTAGAAAAGTTGCTGTCCATTTTTGTAAAATGCAGAAAACTCAGGGGTTTCCGGATAATATTGGGCTAGAGATTCAGAAAATACTTTCAAAAAACGAAGCTATGGGCGAAAGAACGGATTAAAACGAGTTTATAACGAAGAAGTTATGATTTTTCCAAGTTTAACGACGAAAAGTAATTTTCTGAAAATAACACAAGTGGTGCACGAGTTTTGGCAGTAAAAACAGGCCACGAAACGTAAGTTTAACGAGCCGACTTTTCAATAAATCACTAGTTCACCGTAATACGAGATCGTGGATATAAAGAACGTAGAGAAAACGAGCTTATAACGAAAAAGATACAAGCTTTCGAACATTAGACGATTTTAATATTTTGCCTCAGCACAACACTTGGAAAATTCAAGTATTAACCATTTCGCCAAGTGACCATGTTAAGAGCCATTTTTCTCATTGATAAACCCATTTCTGGAAAATTTACATCATTGACAAAAAGTTATTACACCCAGCCTAGTTTTCAAAACATCCAACCGTTTGTTAAAAGGATTAAAAACGAACAACATATGGTCTTCCAAACTTTCCTGAAAACTGCCCAGAATCTGTCAAAACAGCCCAAACACCTCACCTCGCGGCTATTTTTCTTTATAATCTAGACCCGTAGGGACAAACTTCAGTTCTTTCACTTTTTAGATAAGGTGAAAAGCTTCCTAAAACTACTATGCTTCTTTCCTAACTCAATATTCACTAATTCCCGACTAGTTTTGCGAGACCATTTGGGTCATATTTTCAAGTTATGAAAATGTTATTTTGCGACGAAAATAGTATATTTACCGATAAAACACCAAACAAGGATCGTGGAGTACTGTTTCGACATATTTACATGAAAAGTGGTTACTAACTTAATGAGACGTCAAAAATGTATTTTTCGACGATAAACATTATTTTCAAATTTCACGAGTGGTATCGATAACATACGTATTTGCATGTGTAGCATCATTTCATTGCTTACATTAGATCATATCATTCATATTAGGTTGCGGTTAGAGATCGTGCCTCATTTCGAGTATCCACTTTTGTCATCGTAGCTATCGCACCAGGTGAGTCATAGCCCCTACTCTTTTAATTGTTTTGTCAACTCTTTGGGGGAGAATACATGCTCGTTTTTACGTGATTGCAATACTTGTTTTACTTGAACATGCTACTTGCTTACTTAAACACCAATTGCCTTACTCAATGTTTGTGGTTTACTCAAATGCCTTATGTGTTTACATGTTACATACTTCCTTATCTTCCCATTGACACTTGTGTTCAAAAACGTAGTATTATGGCGTCCACTTCATTGTCATCATTATTTATATAGCATCATTGTCAGAATTGTTTATATAGCGTATTTTGCTACACTTATCCTTGAATTTAGATACAAGTATTACTTTTGTTCACACAAACCAAAACATATTTGGCAGTGGGTTGTAAACACACAGGTTGCAAGTCTTGTATGGGCGGGACTTGGAACTGAGTGGATTTACGATGCCTTTGCTGGGAAATCATCATTCAAATGTTTTACATTACATTCTTGTTCACTAAACTCTATGAACTCACCAACCTCGTGTTGACACTTTAGCATGTATTTTCAGGTATTAAGCAATGGCACGCTACTGGAGGTTTTGGTAGGGCATGTCATGGTCATAGAAGACTCTGATTATTCATATGGGGACCGTTTAAACTATTTTAAGGGCCTACTTCCGCACTACTTTTAACAATGTAAATTCAACACTTTTGGTTAAACGATTTTATTCTAAATGATCGAAATGAAAACCATTTTGTACTTGTGTTGTGGTACAAATTGAGTTACACCCCAGCTACATGTAAGCTTCCGCTGGACCCGATTTTGGGGGTGTGACAGATTGGTATCAGAGCTTTGGCTATAGAGAACTAAGTGTTTTTAAAACCTAGACTATAGTTACTTTCACAAAAACTTAAACCTATGACCGCCACGTGCCTGCCTGCCAAGCTGATGCCTCATTTGTGGTTTGTTGCTGACATATGTGATGAGATTTGTATCTCATTATTAGATATATCATACTCATTTAATCTAGTTGATTACCATAATTGTGTTCCCTATTAGTATGCTTACATAACATATGCGCCTCATTGTTACTCCTTTTACTTGCATAGTTTCATCATTCGACCTCAGGTTTGGTCACTTGCCTTAGTCTTTCAGAACATCTTGGTATTTATGAAGGACATAGTATTAGTATAACTGAGCTGAGTATTTCAAAATTCGTGGAACCTCGGTGGAATATAGACTAGTCATTTATATTCGACCCGGGACAGTAGGACATAGGCTGACTACCTATATCCGGCTCAGAGATGAATTTTGCAACACTGAGAATAGTTATAATAAAATTTTGTCCGGATTGAATCCTCTACTCAATTTACAAATGTTTCATTCAGGTGTGCATACTCAAATGTTGCAAGAACATTCACACCTTTCATCATTTCGTGAACTGCCGCTTAGAAGCACGTCAACTAATCACCACATCTCATGAACATTCACGTTTATGCACAATACATTTACATCATAGTAGTCACTTTCATCACAATATCATTATGTCGCAGATGTCACAAAACAATTCGAACCACTATCACTGGCCTGATCGCCAAAATTCCATCATCTAGAAAGTGTTGGCTTGACTGAATTACATTATTCGTTTGCTCACTAAGCAACACCATAGAGGTAAATCCAACCTCTTAACCAAGACTTTGGAATATTCAATTGAACATGTCCTCACCAATAGACATTATTCAAACATGTTAAGACACCTATGCATTTGTGCAGACATACCTACCTGGCTATTTTGTCCTCTTAATACTTTCATTTTTAAATGAATTTTTCTCCAAACTACGGTTATACAAAACATATATCTTGTAAGAAATACTTTTCTGATGCACTTATTTTGATAAGCAAACTCCTTTTGGTAAATCTCTACAAAACTATTGGATGTTAAGAAATTTTAAACATCGATCTTTGGTAAACCATATTATCCACCTCATGTTGAAAATAGTCCTATATTGCATAACTACTAAATTTTGAAACATCAAGGAAAATGTTACTTAGAAAGCTGTTTGCCTAAAGTTGTAAATTCATCTATTCAGGGAAGGTTTATGAACAAAACATACAATCTCAAAACAAACCTTGAAAATCAATCACTATATTACATCACTTATACGCTTAGGGTTTTGCGATTTGACGACATAGAGCTTGGGGAAAATCTTAGTAATAGAGACTAAGCATCGTAGGTGGAGAAAGACTAGATTCATGACATTCCTTCGGAGGATCACAATCTTATCCTAACCTAATCTTTCCAACAACACCCTTTGGCGAACTTAACCTAGTAAGTTTTTCCACAAGATTCATGATACCCATTCTAATTATTCCTAATTGAGGAAATTGATTCATCTCAGACTCCTAGCGATTTCATTAAGATTCCTTTGGAACCACACCACCTATCATCTTCAGACAAATGGTTAGAATTAGAGAACGATTCAAACATAGGGAGACCTGCATTCATTGGGTAATGGGATTACCTGCATTTATTGGGTAATTGGATTACCTACATTCATTGGGTAATTGGATTACCTACATTTATTGGGTAAAGGGGATTACCTGCATTTATTGGGTAATTGGATTACCTGCATTCATTGGGTAAAGGGGATTACCTGCATTTATTGGGTAACTGGATTACCTGCATTCATTAGGTAAAGGGGATCACCTGCATTTATTGGGTAATCGGATTACCTGCATTCATTAGGTAATGGGATCACCTGCATTTATTGGGTAATCGGATTACCTGCATTCATTGGGTAATGGGATCACCTGCATTTATTGTGTAATTGGATTACTTGCATTCATTGGGTAATGGGATCACCTGCTTTTATTGGGTAATTGGATTACTTGCCTTTTTATTGGTATAGTTGATTACCTGCATTTTATGGGTATGTTTGATTACCTGCATTTCATGGGTATGTTTGATTACCTGCATCTCATGGGTGTGATCGATTCTGGAAATGGTTGGGCTGACCATTTGCTATAAATCAGATTCCTTATTAACCATAGTTACCACACGAGCATAGAGACTACACCATTTGAGGCACTCTATGGTCGAAATGCCAACACCCATTGACAGATCGAAATTTTGAAAAGCCCAACTCACTAGTCCAGTAGGCATTCATGAAATAACCAGGAATTTCCTACAAATCAAGAATCAGTTACAAGTTCTATAAGTTGTAAAACATTAGAATTCCAAGTTGGTGGCAGGGTCATGTTGAAGATTCTGCCTAGGAAAGGCATGATATCAATCAGAAAATTTATTTCAGACAGAGTAGACCTAGTGGCCGTCAGACTTGAACCTTGTTAGAGAACATTAGGTTACACAATCATGTTTCATGTATTTCAAATCTCAAGAAATGACTTTCAGATTAGTCACTCATGATTCCATTGGGAGGAATCCAACCCAATGACAAATCTAGACCTTGTATGGGAACCAGTAGAAATCATGGACCGTGAGGTCAAACAGTTGAAGCAGAGTCGAATTCCTATCGTGAAAGTTCGCCGGAATTCCCAAAGAGGACCCGAGTTTACTTGGGTATGGGAAGACCAAATGCGACTCAAATATCATCATCTTTTCACCAAGTAAACTTCAGAGACCAACACAAACTGAACTTCAGGACGAAGTTCCTTTTAGAGGGGAAGAATGTCACAACTCGTAATTTCAGGTCCTTTTTCAAACGTCAAAAAGTTACTATTCAACAGTTACTATTCATCATTTCACTATTCATCATTTTCAGAGTTGGTTTAAGATTCTGAGAAGTGTTTCAAAATTTCACTATTCATAAAACACTATTCATTTTCGAAGGGAAAACACTATTCACATTCATCGTTCATTTCATCGTAAATCTAGTTTACGGGTATTTAAATTCGCGTAACCAGATTGGTGTAGCTGCGAATTCATGCATTATCATTAGGGACACATCATATAGACTAGAATAGTCTAAATATCATCTGTAACATCATCAGCACATTAGATAATGCACGGATACGCATTATTTCAATTTATGTATACTTAATTTGTAATTAACGTTACCACTTAGTTTTTACTACTAAAATATACCCAATACTCTCAACTATGATCCTAACATATTTTCACACTCATTATAATGATATAAGAATTATATTATTAGTTTACCCGGTGTTTTCAAGTCAATTGCTACATTTTACGATCGGAGCTTATTACTCCTTCGGTTGGCGATATTTCAACCCGATAATTATTTTAACATCCGATTCTCATCAGGAAGGTAATTTCATGATTTTTACAACTTCGTCATATTTTACTTCAACTTGTTATGATTTATTTTTAGGTAACTCGGTACCCGATAACACCCGATACAAAATTAAACTAATAAATGCACATGTTTATGGACAAGATTATTTATTAATCCTCAAAATCCTCCTTTTTCTTCCATGTTGCCGCCCCCCTCCTAGCCTAGCCATGTGATACTTAATGAATCAAAGACCAAGACCAAGAAATATCTACACTTCAGTATTTCATTTCTACATTTCAAGAAAACGATCAAAAACATTTTCTCTCTTCCTCTCTTCATGTGGATCGGCCAAGACATGAACACCAAGAAGAATCCATCAATTTTTCAAGCTTAAGTGTTTAATCTATTCCTAGTAGTGATCTAGTTAGGGTTTTGAAATAAAAACCACAAAGATTTATTTAGGTTTTCATCACCATCTTTCAATAATCAACACAAGTAAGTTACCCATGATTTTCCTACTCTTCTAAACATTTACTTGATGTATTTTCTTGATCTAGTAACAAAACATGCATATATGATATGTTTCATACCACTTTTCAAGTATTTTTCTAATTATATGAGTATATATAGAGCCTATGATTATTCCCATGAAACCACCAAGGTTGGTGATGTTTAGGACCCCATGACACCCTAAGAAGGTGTATGGTAGGTTAAGAGTTGTTTTGAAGTTGATTGGAGTGGATTTGGACAAGTATTATTCTAGAAAATCTATTTTTCTCACTATTAGAAAAGTTGCTGTCCATTTTTGTAAAATGCAGAAAACTAGGGGTTTCCGGATAACATTGGGCTAGAGATTCAGAAAATACTTTCAAAAAACGAAGCTATGGGCAAAAGAACGGATTAAAACGAGTTTATAACGAAGAAGTTATGATTTTTCCAAGTTTAACGACGAAAAGTAATTTTCTGAAAATAACACAAGTGGTGCACGAGTTTTGGCAGTAAAAACAGGCCACGAAACGTAAGTTTAACGAGCCGACTTTTCAATAAATCACTAGTTCACTGTAATATGAGATCGTGGATATAAAGAACGTAGAGAAAACGAGCTTATAACGAAAAAGATACAAGCTTTCGAACATTAGACGATTTTATTATTTTGCTTCAGCACAACACTTGGAAAATTTTCAAGTATTAACCATTTCGCCAAGTGACCATGTTGAGAGCCATTTTTCTCACTGATAATCCCATTTCTAGAAAATTTACATCAATGACAAAAAGTTAGTTCACCCAGCCTAGTTTTCAAAATATCCAACGGTTTGTCAAAAGGATTAATAACGAACAACATATGGTCTTCCAAACTTTCCCGAAAACTGCCCAGAATCTGTCAAAACAGCCCAAACACCTCACCTCGCAGCTATTTTTCTTTATGATCTAGACCCGTAGGGACAAACTTCAGTTCTATCACTTTTTAGATAAGGTGAAAAGCTTCCGAAAACTACTGAGCTTCTTTCCTAATTCTTAATATTCACTAATTCGCGACTAGTTTTGCGAGACCATTTTGGGTCATATTTTCAAATTATGAAAATGTTATTTTGCGACGAAAACATTATATTTACCGATAAAACACCAAACAAGGATCGTGGAGTACCGTTTCAACATATTTACATGAAAAGTTGTTATTAACTTAATGAGACGTCAAAAATGTATTTTTCGACGATAAACATTATTTTCAAATTTCACGAGTGGTATCGATAACATACGTATTTGCATGTGTTGCATCATTTCATTGCTTACATTAGATCATATCATTCATATTAGGTTGCGGTTAGAGATCGTGCCTCATTTCGAGTATCCACTTTTGTCATCGTAGCTATCGCACCAGGTGAGTCATAGCCCCTACTCTTTTAATTGTTTTTTCAACTCTTTGGGGGAGAATACATGCTCGTTTTTACGTGATTGCAATACTTGTTTTACTTGAACATGCTACTTGCTTAATTAAACACCAATTGCCTTACTCAATGTTTTTGGTTTACTCAAATGCCTTATGTGTTTACATGTTACACACGTCCTTATCTTCTCATTGACACTTGTGTTCAAAAACGTAGTATTATGGCGTCCACTTCATTGTCATCATTATTTATATAGCATCATTGTCAGAATTGTTTATATAGCGGATTTTGCTACACTTATCCTTGAATTTAGATACAAGTATTACTTTTGTTCACACAAACCAAAACATATTTGGTAGTGGGTTGTAAACACACAGGTTGCAAGTCTTGTATGGGCGGGACTTGGAACTGAGTGGATTTACGATGCCTTTGCTGGGAAATCATCATTCAAACGTTTTACATTACATTCTTGTTCACTAAACTCTATGAATTCACTAACCTCGTGTTGACACTTTAGCATGTATTTTTAGGTATTAAGCAATGGCACGCTACTGGAGGTTTTGGTAGGGCATGGCATGGTCATAGAAGACCCTGATTATTCATATGGGGACCGTTTAAACTATTTTAAAGGCCTACTTCCGCACTACTTTTAACAATGTAAATTCAACATTTTTGGTTAAACGATTTTATTCTAAATGATCGAAATGAAAACCATTTTGTACTTGTGTTGTGGTACCAATTGATTTACACCCCAGCTACATGTAAGCTTCCGCTGGACCCGATTTTGGGGGTGTGACAGTATATTTGCGTCTTTAATATTCGTAGTTTATGTATTGTTTTAATATTCCCGGTTTATGTACTATTTTTAATATTTGAATTTTATGTATGGTTTTTAATTTCGTACGTTCGCGTCTTTATTTTCGTCTATTTACGTTTTCATATTTCGTAAGTATTAAAAAAATGGGAGTTAGGGTGAACATGGTGTTGCGTTGCGCACAAAAAGGTGAGTGGAAGTGAGAGGAGAGAGAAAGCTGAGGTGGCGCTGAGGTGTAAGGTAAACTTGGTACAACCATGCCATTCATCCTAATATCCGCCTACCACACACACCAAACTCCATCTTCCTTTTTGCACAACACAAAAAACCATTTGAATCACACAAACAAAACATCCTTTAATCTTTCTTCTCAATTTGAGCAACTACAAAAACTTGTATAGCCCTTTTACTCACAACTGAAACTCAAACAAACACCCCTTTATGTTTTCTACTACTAAGAATTGGACCAAGGACCTTCATGTCTTCATTTGTTTACTCAAAACAAGGACCACAGATACCTGGCTTCAAGATTTTTAATGGTCTCGGGTAGGTTTTTATTTGTTGTGTTTTCAAAATAAAGATAGAGTGTAACAGAGATTTTTTATATTGAAAGATTCGTATATAAAAGATGTTATGCTTATAGATCAATGATGGGTTTGTGACAACTGGTAATTTTGGAAGCTATTTTAAATACCACGTTCCACTTAAAAATAAATTTGAATTAACCTGAAAACTATTTTCAGAATTTAAAGGAATTAGTGATTGATTATGTGAATTATCGATATGTGATTTTATGATTGATTGTATGTTTATATTAGGCACTACGTGAGTCGGCACTAGAAAACCTTAACAATACGTGAGAGAATAAGATTTTGAAGCGTTTGATTAATATAGACATGTTTACAGTCAAAGTTAACGGAAAAATTAATCTAAAAATGATGGCGTGACATAGAAAATTATTCAGGCACATCTAGTATATTTTACGAATCCTAGATCGCTTATCATTAAAGTTTAAACATATTACAATTATGCTCCTTGCGGTTAAAATCCGGCGCCCCCTAAGTTCCAAGTAATTACATAAATGGTCCCTCAAATCTTATAAAAACACTCACCACACACTCTCTCTCCTCATTATCACCCACTTCCAACAAAACCCTAAAAAAATTTATACTCCTTCCTCCCTCTTAAACCGCCGCCGGCCACCCACAAACCACCACCACCGCCACTCCTAACCATACACCACCACCACCAAATGACTTCTAGTGATCTCCTCATCACGTATCACCATCACGCGTGCCACAACAAAGCCCTACCGCCACCTCTTTTTCACCACGCGCCATAAATAATAATCGCCACCACTTCTAATCACCACCATCTTGTAGATCAAGAAGAAAAAGGTAGGAAACACCGAGCCACGCTCGGTGGAGACTCGGTGTGAGTCAACTAGTGACTTACCTAGTTACGTTAACACTATTTTGGTTTGGGTTTAAGGCTAAAACTATTGGAAAAATCATTTTATCCATAAAAATGTAAATAAAACCCGTTTGGTATCAAGAGTGTGTTAGTGTGTCGAGTTTAGTCGAACCGTGAGCATAACCTCACGGTTGTAATCGTTGTGGTTGTGGTTATTTTTATTTTCTTGTTCGGATTTGATTTGGTTTTATTGTGGTCAAGTTTGGGCCGAGAGTTAGGATTGGATGGTGGATTGGTTTTTGTTTTTTGATGTTGAGGTTGTTGTCGTTGTGGGGTGTTAGTCGAGACCCCAAGAGGGCTTGTTTGGTTTTGTGATGATGCCGAGGGTTAGACCAAGACCACTAAGGTCTCGGTATTGAAGTTGTTGTTGTTGGTGTTGGATTTGGATTTGAATATTGTTAAGATTAATGTGTTGCTGAGCCGTAGGACTACGACCAATAACCGACATATTGATGATTAAGGACTTGATATACTATTGTAATGATTTGTGCCACGTCGGTGTCACTGATGAGTGCTCAAACACTCATCATTTTTGGTCTAATCTGAACTGCAAAACATACAAAAACACTCAGAAATGCATCAAAATACTGAAAATACTTCAAAATCGTGTTTTATATGTTTTAGATGCAAAATGAGCAAAAACAGATGAAAAACGTACAAAGTTTGCAAAATTAGCAGTTTCAGTCCCCCAACTTTCAAAAATTTACAAAACTAGTCCCTGAGTGTTTTTTATGAAAGAAAAGTCAACCCGAGGCTTTTAAAAATCAAAATTTATCAAATATGATCCTTGGGTGAAACCTTTTGGAAAATTACAAGATTGGTCCCTGGAGTTTGAAATTTGGCAAATATGATCCCCGGGATTATTTATTTTGGAAATTAACTTTTATGATCCTTTGGTAAATGAAACTTGGCGAGATAAATCCTCATGAATACTTTGGACAAATTACACAGCAGGCCCCTATACTTTCATAACTTACACTTTTGGTCCTTGTGTTTTGCTATCATAAAACCAAACCGATCCCTTTGTATCTAAAATACCCAAAACAAAACTACAACCCAAACACCACCCCTAGCCCACAACCTGATCCATCCTACCCAAGCCCATCTAACCAAGCCCAACTTCACCCCAAAAAAATAATACCCCGTTTTAATAAAACCACCCTAGTCAACCCTTTGACCCCCCACCCTTTCTTCTTCCCTTTTTACCACCAAAACCAGACAACCCTACACCCATCCCTGCTCCCCCAACAACTTTGTCCCCCTCCACCATCCTACCTAGCCACCCTACTCCACCTTTTCACAAGTCAACCCCAACACAACCCCCTTGCCATTATTTCACTGCCAAAATTGCTAAACCAAGCTTTCCCGCCAAAACAAAATGAAAGGCCAAGATCAATTCTTACTCATCCAATGACCCTAAATAGAAGTGGGAAAAGTTCCAAGGACCCCTGGAAGCATATAAAAGAAAGAAGAAAGAGAGAAGAAAAAGAGTTAGATTTTTAGTAGGATTTTAGCCGTAGGAGTAGTTTTTAATTAATCTTAGTGTAATTGTTAATGTCTTGTTAGCCTAAGAAGATTTCAGCTTTTGTAACTCTTTAACTCAGTTTCAATATAATTCCAGTTTCAATTCTTGTTATGGCCATTTTTAAAATTCCCATTGCTTTAAATTTTAAGTTTTCCTGTGTAAGCTTCTATTACTGTTCCTATAAGCTCATTAAAGCTCACATAACTTGTTGAGAGCCTTTCCTTTCTTTTAAGTTGTTTTCAAAAGGATTTACTAAAGTTTTCAACGAAATCTCAAAAATACCTTATTTTTCTGCTTATTTGGCTTCTGCTTATTCAATGCTTCTTTCATGCTCTTTTATGCTTATTTATGTTTCATGTTGATGTTTATGCTTAATTGGTAACTTAGATAGTAGTGGTTCTTGGTTTTGTTGCTTCACTGCCCATTTAGCTCAATTTAGTTTAGTGAGATTAGCTTATTAAAAGTGCTTATGACTTGGTCATTACTGCTTATTTACACATAATATACTCTAATCAGTGCTTATCTTTCTTTTTCAGAAGCTTTCTAAGCCATTTGTAGTGTAAATCCAAAATCAGTCCTTGGTTAAGGACTGTTTGGCACAAGCAGTTACGTTGGCCCTAAACAAGTTTCTGTCATTTTTTTTAAAATTAGATCAACTTCAGTTACCTTTTACTAGTAGTTTTAAACTAAGTTTGAGCATTTTCATAAAGTCTTGAAGCATTTGAGTGTCCCTTCCAATTTATTTTTTATTTTTACTGTTATATGAAATTAGATAGGTTAGATCTTGAGTTAACATCTTTAGTGGTTGTTTTTGCATTCTTTTAGTCCCATTTAGGATAGTACAAGTTAGTTCAAACCTGGTCTTTAGGTTTCCAAGTCAAAGCGACCCACTTTCGACCCATTTTCCCAACTGTTTTGCTGTCCTAAATTCAGCCCAACAGTAAATCAGTTTTTGATTTTTCATTTGTTCGTTATAAGCCTGTTTTACTCGAAATTTGGTATGCATGTAAAGGGGTTGGTTTCCTAGTTACTTTTAATTTTTATGAATTTTTATAATAGCTTTTGGATAGGTTAAACACCCCTTGAACCAGCAGACCAGCAACTTGTTTTGTTTTTTGTCCAAAACTGTTTTGATTTTTATTTTTAGTTTCTTCAATTTTAATCCTTTTGCTCTGAAAATTGGTATGCAGCTTATTAGGTAGCTCATCTAGTTGACTATATTTTTAGATTATTTTTTTGAATTTTTTTTCACCAGCTTTTAGCAGCCCCAAAGTAGCTCAGTAGCCATGTTTTAGTGCAGCCCCTTATCTAGGAAATGCTTATTAGTGCTTTTTAGTTAGTTTCAACTTCTTATTTCTGTTCCCATAGATTATTTAGGTCATCCTTATTATTCCTTATGCTTGTTTTCCCAATAGTGTAGCTTGATTAGTAGCTTTTTATAGCTTTTAGGATTCCAATTTTATGCTTTGGTTAGTTTTTGAGTAAACTGCTTATCTGTCCCTTCTTTTTTTGCTTATTCAAGGCTTTTCAATAAAAGTTATAGTTTTCAAAATTGTTCATTCTCATGTTCTTTAACTGTTCCAAAAAGAAAAATTAAAAAAAAATGTTTAAAAAATGGGGTTTGTGGGATTCGACCCAATCACCTCTTGGTACAAAGAGACACCACACAACCATCTCCTCTACTAGTCTTTTATTGTTAGGTTATAATTAGTATAGTATTTATAGGTTTAATTGTCTTGCTTATTTTCCATTCAGCCTTTTGTAGTGCTTATTCTAGCTTATTTCAAACTGCTTTTTCCACCTTATTAATTTTCCTAGTTTCTTTTTAGTACAATAAACTCTCCATAATTTTATTAGGATTAATTAAATTGTTTTACTATTTATTTAGGATTTATTTAGTTTAAATTGTTTTTAAATCATAGTAATTAATTAAAAAAGCAAAAAAATAATTTTCTTTTTTCAAAAATTTTCTTTTGTCTTCTAGTACGTAGGAAAATTATTTGTAAACCCGTAGGACTAATGTAGCATTAATTTCACTTTTTATTTCGTGCACTCGCGTTTATTTTAATTTTAACTCGCGTTTTATTTTGTACGTTTGCGTATATTTAATCTGAACGTACGCGTTTTTAGATTTTAATCGTTTCTAAGTATCTAGTCTTCACGTAATCACTCACATAGCTTATTTAAGTTATTTCTTTGCACAAATCAGTAGTTTAACCATTCACAACCCTTTTCCTGTCCAAATTCACCCGATCACAGAACCGTTTGATAACCATCACACCTCGTCGGGACATAACGACCCGGGGAAACCACTATATTCCGCGGAGCATTGACTCTAGGCAGTTTGACCCTGTTGACCATCCTTTGGTCAATTTAAGTTGACCGTTTGGAGCCAATCAGTCACCATGACTTTCTAGTCTCGGCTTGACCCCAATAATGCCGTAACGTAGACTTTTACATTATATTTGGGCATTTTGACTTATTATTAAAGCCCGAGAGTGACAACTCGGACTTGTGAACTCGAAACGGATAATAACTCGAAAATGGATTATTCGGAAAATTAAATGTACATACTGATATATATAAAAACAAGAAATAAAAATAAATAATAACGTTTCATATAGTAAATATTTAATCACGAGAATTAACTCGTTATTCAATATTTAAACGAAACTAATAGCTTAAAACGGAAAGTTTTACAATAAAAGAGTTATTAAATGTTTCGAGGGCACGTAAATCTAAATGTGCCATAAATTGTAATTATTTAATCATTGTGAAGTTATAACAGGTTATAGATAATTTAACATTAATATATTCAAACCACATGGATAATGGACTTATTTGATTGACGAATCTGATAAGAGCCCGTTAAGTATGACGGAAGAGCTTATTAATGGATAACGTATCCTTATGACCTATTAGGTTTTGTGATCTAGTTTTTGGTGTAATAAGTGAGATGAATAAATGGTTATATTTATCGAGTTGGCAAATTCGATAAGTTCTAACGATTTATCTGGAGAACTTATTAAACTATAAAACTTATCGCTTAGTGGTTGTTTTGTTTTGTCATGTCCATGCTTTGGTCTTTTAGTAGAGTATGTTCACTTGAGTCTCGTTGAGTCGCCAACATACACACGATGATACTAAACGCTAGAGACTAATAATTGAGAAATAGATTTTTGAAATAGAAATGGAATATACTCGGGACAGAAAATATTGTTTGGAGACTTATATCAAGACGAATCTATATTTTTAGGTTGTGCCAAGTCTATAGTTATTGTGACGTGTTAACTGCTATTTTACTTTGCTTTTATTGGTTGTTTGTGCTTTGCTTGATCGAGGTGAGTTTCATAGCCCCACTTTTACTCTTAAATGTGCTTTACTTAAACTTGAGGTGAGAAAACATGCAAATTATTTTATTGGACCTGTCACTAGTTTTTGATTTGCTATAATGTGTTGACTAGCTAAGGTTAGATATGCGATTGAGGTTTGTCTTAGACTAGGGTAGCAATCATTTGCTATATCATGGTGCCTAGCTAAGATTAGATATCTATACCCGGCCTAGACTAGGGTAGCAACATAATATACCTTGCTATATCGTCAGTGCCAGGCTAGAGCCGCCTAGGGCCTTACTGAGATCTCTCTCACACTTAGATATTGGAATGATTATTATTGTAATGTTGTTGGAATGTATGGCTTATATATATCCTAGTCCCATATAGCAAATAAATCTATCAGGTCCACTACTAAACTCATGATTAAACCTATGAACTCGCCAGCGTTAGCTTACTCTTTTAGTAAGTTTTCTTAGGTAATTAAGATGATGGTTTGGATGCTTGTTTCCTGGAGGCTTGGAAAATGGCATGGTTAAAGGATCAGCTAAAACTCTGACAATTACTTTTGGGAACCTATCTTATATTTACTTTGGGCCTTTCTTTCAGTACTTTTGAATAAATGTAATCCTAAATATTTTGTATTGGATTGGTTTTATGTAACGGATAATGCTATCCTATTTTCCTATGCTTGTGTTGTGTATGTTGGTTCTATTAGATTTGATGATACAAAATGATACGGGGGATTGTGCCCTCGCAACAGGTTTTACCTCTCAAGGGATCTTGAGAAGCTTGCAACCCCCACCAGGCAGTGTACCTGATCGTTGTAGTATAGTATAGTGACAAGTACCGGGGGATTGATCATTCAACTCAGGAATAGTGTTGCTAGGATTAGAAAGCCTACTAAACTAGGTCTAGAGGTGAGGGATGATTCTTTTTGTATTTTTTTTATTTTATGAAAGCAAGTAAAATATCGGGTTTTGAAGGAGTGGGCGGAATTAGTTGCTAGTCAACTAACCCAATTAACTACAAATGCAATCAAAATAAAATAAAAGAAATGAAAATTAAACTAATGTACTAATGTGGTGGAAACAATAATGAGAAAAATTGTGTTTACTTAGATTTCATTACTCCCTAGATATCTTTTACCGGTTGATTAGCTTGTTACAATTGCATGGATGACGGGTTATATTCCTTAATACTAGTCATAGGGCCGTGTACAATATTCCCTAACTCTATAAGATCCTACTTCACTCCTATGTCGAGCCGACTAAAAGCTCCTAACATGGGATCATTAGAATTCACTTATGCATTAAATACAACCAAAAATCGTAGTACACCTCTGATCATGTTTCTTAAGACGTTCAAGTAAGTTACCAATGGATGTCTGCCATTTTTCTTAAGCCTAACATCGAATACAATCATCCGTAACAATTATAAACAAACAATCAACCAATAATCAACATCTAGGTTTCACTACATCTAAGCAAACACAATAAAAACCTAGCCTAACATGTTAAAAGAAAGATAAGCATAAGATAGAATCAAACAACACATAGATATATTGAATGATTATTGGAGAACTTATCTTTATTAAAACATGGAAGAAAGAAGGGTTTGAAACCCGTTCAATATGCAGGAAATTCGACCTAGGGTTTGTGTTTAAGTATTCCACAATTTGTTCCACACTTTACAATGAAAAATTCGAAATATATATATTGACTAAGCATCCTGACGGTGCCATGTGTTGGCTTCTGACGCCGTCAACTCGCCGCCAAGTTGAAATTCGTATTGCCTAGATCCAGTCTTGACGCTTTCATGTGTAAATCTCCTCTGGGCCGTCACTTGTATTTGGACCTTGACAGTCTTGGTGACGCCGTCAGGCTATTAACACTGAAAATGTTCTGGGCCGTCAGGTTATAATTTCCACATCCACCTCTTTTGCCACTCTTGACGCCGTCATGTGTTAAGGCTTGACGTCGTCAAGTACTGTTCCCAGCAAGAAATTTGAGACTTTGCCGTTTTCTTCACTTTTATGCTCCAAAAACGTCCAAAACGCTTCCTTTTCCAGATTTCTCCTCAAAAGTACCTAAAATGTCAAAATGAACGATTTAGGACAATAATTGATCAAATAATCCCGAATTCGGGCTTAAATAACCCCTTTAAAGCAATACACTTTTCGCCTCATCAAATACCCTTACACTTGAGATTTGCTTGTCCTCAAGCAAAGGCGATTTTATTCTAATCAAAATACAAGTTAGGGGTCATTTAACACTAATATAAAAGTAATTACAACCAATAATCGTTCTACTAAAAACCAAAAACAAGCACGGAGGTCATACACTAGCACCTCACAAATAGTGTTTAGATACTCACATCTCTCGGGTGTAATAAAGTATATATCACAATAAGGAAATGGAAAACATCTCTAACTACCTGTCATAGCAAATAGATTACCATAGGCTTGGGAAAGGATCAAACCTCCACCACTTGGCGTAAGCACCTAGGATAAACTATCAAAGAGGTCTTTTAAAGGGTTATAACGTTAGGTGTAGGGATATGGAAAACACGGTTTTGTTGGATAAAGGCAATATTTACTGGTGGCGAGTTAATCACCTTGGTTAATTACATGTACAATATGGCGTTGCTAAGCCAAGACTCGACTCGACTTAAGCTAATCAAAATCTAACAAAAACATAAAATAGAATGAAACGGGATGGTAGTCCGTATGTTTTTTTCTTCTTTTTTCTTTTTCTATTTTTTTTTCTTTTTCTTGATTTTTTTGATTTTTTGATTTTTTATTTTTTTTTTATTTTTTTTTTTGCATACACTTTTACCCTACCATCCAAAATAATACATCATAGGGGATTTACATCCCCCTTACACTTGAATTTTTACATACTTTACAATAAACTACTCTAATGACTCGAATCAAGATAATCAAAACACTTGGAGTACTTTTTAAGATTAATTCACATATGGGGGTGATAATTTGATGTTCTTCCCCATTACTCCATAACACTAGTACTTTACCCATTAGTCCCAATCATCCAAAAACTATATGTACAAGATACGACTTGACTTAGCAACCATGTAATCAATTAGATAATTAACTAAGGGTTTAAACATATAACAATAATGCACTAAAGATGAGTGCATACACGGAAGGCTAAGGCGATTTGGTTGCACATTTGGGTGGGTTGTAACAAATTCTTCCTTTAAGTAAAATGCTTAAAGTTAGAAATGAAAAGATAGGCTCGGAGGGGTGTACTAGGGGTATCGTGTACTAGGGGTATCGTGTACTAAAAATGAGTTCAACGCAAAGGTGTGGGAAAAATCAATTGACTTTGTTAGTCAAGTAATATGACTTAAATGGTCAAGTAATTATGATACGGGTTTAAACACAAGGGTGATCCTAATGCCTCTTACCATGTAGTAAATCCTAACTACACGAATGTAGTCTCACTAGCGGTCTCGGGATGTATCACTAACGCAAGTTCTAGAATCTAAATGTTACCGGTACACTTATAAGCACTAATAATGAATGCTTTTCCTATCAAATCTAAAGGTGAACCTCACATATTTGGGTGGAAAATTTTTTAAGTGGTACGGTTTTGTGCTAGTCATACAACTCCTATCCATGAGACGCTTGTTAAGGCTAAAGTTTCACTCCTAAATGTTGTAAAAAATTTTAAATTTGGCGCTAAAATTACACTAACAATTATTTCTCTTAGTTTTATTACACACCTACTATCAAACAAACAAACTCAAGTGCAATTGTATCCTATAAGGTATCATCATTTACCCTCCCCTTACACTTAGGATGAACATTGTCCCCAATGTTCAATTAAAGAATGTAAAAGTAAAATAGATAAAAGAATGAAAACAAATACTCCCCTGATTCGTTCGGTGTGGATAGTGTGTCAACAAGGTTAGATCTTTCTCCAAGAAAATGAACGTTGAAAGCTTCCCTCCAGAAATATAAATCATCTATTTGTCATATGTAACATGTTATACCTGAGAAAACAATCAAGGCAAACCTCGCGTAAAATCAGCGGCAATCTATATATATTAACAAATCCTAGAAAAAATAGGATATATATCTTAATGTTGCTTTCTAGTATTTAAAGGGATATAATGCTTGTGGAATGAATGTTTGCAGATTTCCTGGAGTTTATAAAACTAAAGATTCAACAAAAACTTTAAGACTCCGGTATAAACAAAACTCGCAAAATTTTTCAGAATTTTAGTACCTGACACCGCCAGGTTGTAACTCCTGACGCTGTCAGAATGTTCCTGGAAAAATCTTATGTTAAGTTTCCAGAAAATTTCTGGAAAAACTCATGCCTTATTTCCTGGAAAATCTTGCAAAACATCATTATGACTCGATACAAGCATTTGACTCAAACAATTACTAATATACATGCTCATTTAATATTGTGGCGAATCGTGATCATTTTCATTCTTATAAACAAGTTTGGGTTTCCCTTACACTTAGCTTTTGCAAAATACCTTTATATGTAATTAAGACGAAGTTAAAAACAAAATAAAGCATTTTCACAATTTACTTTGAAACATGATCTACCAACAATAAAAATAAAGCATGCATACTGAAACAAAATCAAACAAATAAAAACACACAAAACATGAGTTGCCTCCCAAGAAGCGCTTTCTTTATTTACGAGTCTTGTAGCTAGACTCAAGGTCATGGGAAATTACGTGACCTCGTCATTGGTCTCATTCTCTAGGTCATCTTCAATCTTAGTTTTGTATTCCGGACCCGATTGTAAATGTTCTTTATAAAGACCAACCACCTTTTTCTCAATTGCTCCTATAATCCTATTGTCAAATCCCTATCAACTTTATATTTTAGCCCTAGAGTTAAGCAATCCGTATAGAAAAGGCTCTTCTTCTCCCATACATAGTCCATGCCCTTTTTCTTATCCTTTTCATTGATGTCCTCAAAAGCACCAATGTTATCCATATCAAATCGAGGCACAAAACGAAATTCCTTCATTCTATTAGGCATCCTATATATGATCCTATCAGTTTCACTAGTAAATCAGATCGTCCCTTCTATCCCATCATATTCTAACTTGGATTCTTCAACAAATGGCTTTCCTAATACAACATGGGATAAGCGACAATCAATAACACTAGCTAAGTCTTCAACAACCATAAAGTCAATGATATAAGTAAAGTTCCCAACGAAGACATGTAGACCTTTAATTCTCCCGACAAAGTTACAAACTCCACCGGGGTATTTGGGATCTTTTCTAGGTCCGAGTCTTGTTTTCAGTATATCATTATAGACACTTGAGGACATAATGTTGATTGGGGATTCAAAATCAATGTAAGCATTGTCAATGTACTTATACCCAATCATACATGGTATCTTAACATTCTTAGGATCCCCTCTTTTTATCTTAGGGTCAATTCTAGCAAAAGGAGGTCGAGGATTATCAACAAGATTATTATAGTACGCAGTTTCCTCCTTAGTGGGATATAGATTGAAATAATCATCCGGTTTCGGATCTATCTCCCCTTCCTCAAGTTCCTCAACAACATCCTCAAAATCATTAGATCCTAAGTCCTTATTTGAATACAAGGCGGTTGCTAGGTCACTAAATGCATGATTGAGCTCAACATTAATTAACCTATTAAGCTCCCTAAGTTCCCTAATCTCATTCTCAATCTGTTCACGCAATAAAGCTATTTCACTAGGGGAAAGGGGTGGATTCGCGTTTTCCATAATGGCCAACGGAATAGTCAATGAATTTAATTTACAAAAAAAGGCACGAAGAAAAAGATAGACTAAAGGAAACCTAAAAATAAAAATAAAAATCGTACTAGATAGGAATCTAGCAAGTAGACCTAATAAAAAGAAATCATAACCTAGACAATAACTATTCCCCGGCAACGGCGCCAAAAACTTGATACGTGGGAATTGTGCCCTCGTAACAGGTTTTACCTCTCAATGGATCTTGAGAAGCTTGCAACCCCTGATCGTTGTAGTATAGTATAGTGACAAGTACCGATATTGATCGTTCAACTCAGGAATAGTGTTGCTAGGATTAGAAAGCCTACTAAACTAGGTCTAGAGGTGAGGTATGATTCTTTTTGTATTTTTTTTTTTATTTTATAAAAGCAAGTAAAATCTCGGGTTTAGAAGGAGTGGGCGGAATTAGTTGCTAGTCAACTAACCCAATTAACTACAAATGCAATCAAAATAAAATAAAAGCAATGAAAATTAAACTAATGTACTAATGTGGTGGAAACAATAATGAGAAAAGTTGTGTTTACTTAGATTTTATTACTCCCTAGATATCTTTTACCGGTTGATTAGCTTGTTACAATTGCATGGATGATGGGTTATATTCCTTAATACTAGTCATAGGGCCGTGTACAATATTCCCTAACTCTATAAGATCCTACTTCACTCCTATGTCGAGCCGACTAAAAGCTCCTAAATGCGATCATTAGAATCACTTATGCATTAAATACAACCAAAAATTGCAGTACACCTCCGATCATGTTTCTTAAAACGTTCAAGCAAGTTACCAATGGAAGTCTGCCAGTTTTCTTAAGCCTAACATCGAATACAATCATCCGTAACAATTATAAACAAACAATCAACCAATAATCAACATCTAGGTTTCACTACATCTAAGCAAACACAATAAAAACCTAGCCTAACATGTTAAATGAAAGATAAGCATAAGATGGAATCAAACAACACATAGACATATTGAATGATTATTGGAGAACTTATCTTTATTAAAACATGGAAGAAAGAAGGGTTTGAAACCCCTTCAATATGAATGAAATTCGACCTAGGGTTTGTGTTTAAGTATTCCACAATTTGTTTCACACTTTACAATGAAAATTTGGAAAAATATATATAGACTAAGCATCCTGACGGCGTCATGTGTTGGCTTCTGAAGCCGTCAACTCACCGCCAAGTTGAAATCCGTATTGCCTAGATCCAGTCTTGACGCCTTCATGTGTAAATCTCCTCTGGGCCGTCACTTGTATTTGGACCCTGACGGCCTTGGTGACGCCGTCAGGCTATTAACACCGAAAATGTTCTAGGCCGTCACGTTCTAATTTCCACATCCACCTCTTTTGCCACTCTTGACGCCGTCATGTGTTAAGGCTTGATGTCGTCAGGTACTGTTCCCAGCAAGAAATTTGAGACTTTGTTGTTTTCTTCACTTTTATGCTCCAAAAACGTACAAAACACTTCCTTTTCCAAATTTCTCCTCAAAAGTACCTAAAATAACAAAAGGAACGATTTAGGGTAATAATTGATCAAATAATTAAGAATTCGGGCTTAAATGACCCCTTACAAGCAGTACACTTTTCGCCTCATCACAAAACAAGAAAGAATGGAACAAAAAGGACTAGCTTGCAAAAGAAGATTTATTTATTAGTCCTCCGTAGTATTTTGTAAACCCTAATTCTCTATTATATAAAGAGATCAAGGGTACATGTTTTATTATTAAGTCTTCAATGATGTAGCCATTAAAAGTGTTTGTATGTTTAGGCATCAAGTTCCTACAATGGACACCTAGGGTTTGTAAGTTAGTAGTTGTTAGAGATGATGGCGAAGAAAACTTGTTTCAATAATAATGATGTTTGTTTATTCCGCTGCGTATCATGTTATTAATCATTGTTATTGTTTAACCCTGGTTCTCAAAACGATCCATGGAGTCTAACAAACTCCACAATTGGCATCAGAGCCAGGTTGGCTCGTTACCTAGGGATTATACAAGGTTTTAATGTTGTCAATGAAGAGCAGTGTTGAACAAGGTACTATTTTCTTTTAAGGAGAATTGAATTTTTAGGGTATCGACTTCTATCTCAATACGGCGACAAAGGTTAAACTGATTAAAATATTGCATCAAATTTTGTTATTTAATCTTTGCTACATATATTTATCTCTTGTCGTTTATTGTCTTCATTGCTCAAATATGGTTGGTGCCTTATACGGTGGTTTTTCTCATTATTGAGTTCTCATTGGTTGGTTATTTTAATCACATATTGGACGTATCTGTATGGGCACAATATTTATTCAAGATCCGTATTTGACACAAATTCGTTATTAATTGAGGTTTTATGTGATCATGGGTCGGTGATTATTCTTTAATAATTGGTCGAATATTGGGCTACTTTATCAACAAGATTGTTAGTATATGGGGCTGATTTGCTATATCGTTGATTTGTGTTTGATCTGGTGGCTAAAGTTGTGTGGAATTATTATCTCGTGTTACAAAATCAATTAAGTATATTGCTCTAATCGATTATGATTTAATTGTTTAATCCTCCATGGGTCGGTTAAATCTTATTATTGGTTACTTTCAGATTGTGGTTAGCTATTATTTGTGGATTAGTGTCATTATATTCACACATGGTTGGTGATATAAAGTGTTTTATTCTCATACGATACTGCTGCTTCATGAAGATTTGTACTACATTAAATCTATTTTGTCATCTTTTGCATGAGGTAAGGATTCGTTGATTAGTGAATTTAAATTGGTTGTTCAATTGATTACCTCGTACTTCAATTATTAAGTGGATCGGTGGTGCAATATAATTCACAAGTTTGTCGTTTAATTGATTGACTTATTGGATCAAAATCAGTATGTGAGATGAATTATTTAATCAAACATTGGATTGGTATATTAAAGGTTTTGTCATTTTTTGGAGATTGTGGTAAATGTGGGAATTATTTATTTAACGTGGATTTCTTCAACAAAGGTACTGCTATGTTATTCGATTCATGGTAAAATACTATAGCTCTCACATGGAACTGCTGCTATGACGTGAGTTTTCTACTACTACGTTGAGACAAGTTTGTGCTGCTATGCTTAAATGTTTCTGCTGCTCGATACTACTGCTCGTTGTAATGTTCCTACTGCTAGTGTTACTCAATATCGGTCAGTATAAGGATTTGGAGTTTGGATGGTTTTACACACACATAAGGTTATTAGTTAACACACACAGGAAGGAGTTTGGTTATTTTGTTCTTAATGGTTTAAAAGGCTCGTATTTGTTTTTATTGAAGAATTGATTACGAAGAAGGTTGTTTATCTCTTATTTGAGATTGAAGTGAGGTTCACGAAGGCGTTTACTTATTTCATCATCAATATTCTCACTATTGATTGATGACTTGCTTGTTTTAATATGGTTTACGATTAGGACTTGGTTTATCTAGTTTTCATAGGTCAAGGGGTGGATGGACGAAGACCTAGTTAACTATCACTTAAAGGAGATGCATTGTAGTACTCAGTGTCACACGAAGAAAGTCATTGTGGATAATTTCAAGAGATTTAGAGATTTGTTTCAGCTACACCAAATTCTCTATATCGTTCTTCAATCAACAATAGTGGAAGCTTAAGTAACGAGTTTGGGATATTTTACTTTGGTTTCAAGTTTGGTATATCAAGTTTTCTTCATCAGTAATCATTACATAGAGCCTACAGAATCGAAGATTCAAGACATGGTAAACATATTGGTTTCAGGGGAAGCTTATTGATTAAATGTTTAACCATCTACATGCACCACTCAAGGGGAAGATTATATTGCATACGTTCCCTATTTGTTGATAACCAAAAGAGGAAGAGATTTTGGAGTGGTATGGCATGGATTAAGGGGAACACAAAGATTGTTTCATTCATGGCGAGATTTAATTATCTCAATTTCTCTACTTCGTCTAGAGAAGTTCGTACAAGATTCGTGGTTGTTTTGTCATCATCAAATAGGGGAAGATTGCTGGGTCTATTAGATTTGATGATACAAAACAAGAAAGAATGAAACATGAAGGACTAGCTTGCAAAAGAAGATTTATTTATTAGTCCTCTATAGTATTTTGTAAACCCTAATTCTCTATTATATAAAGAGATCAAGGGTACATGTTTTATTATTAAGTCTTCAATGATGTAGTCATTAAAAGTGTGTGTGTGTGTGTCTAGGCGTCAAGTTCCTACAATGGACGCCTAGGGTTTATAAGTTAGTAGTTGTTAGAGATGATGGCGAAGAAAAATTTTTTCAATAATAATGATGTTTGTTCATTCCGCTGCATATCATGTTATTAATCATTGTTATTGTTTAACCCTGGTGCTCAAAACGATCCATGGAGTCTAACAAACTCCACAGTGTACCAATCTAGTAGCACCTCGAAAGCTTGATTAGTCTTCCGCTGTACCAAATTTTGGGGGTGCTATAGATTGGTATCAGAGCTCAAGGTTATAGAGAACTGGGTACTTATCAAAAACCTACACTATAATCATTTTCTAAAATTTGTTCCTTGACCGCTACCTACCAGCCTGCCAAGCCGAAGCCTCACGAGTTGAGCTTGAAATATTATGAGATTACGATATGATTGATATGTTTTGGAATTTATGTGGAAGGTTTGATTTTGACTAGGATGATATGTTATGACTTATGCGGTATTTGCCTTGATCATGTTTTGAGTAATGCGGTATTAATTAATAAATTGGCTTGATCAAATTTAGCGATATATGAAACTTTAAGAAGTCTTGATATAATTTTGATTTATGGGCCGAGATATTGTGTACACTTACACTTACTCTATGCCGTGTCACAGACTATGCCTTCCTTAGCACATGATATCACTGAGGAGATCCTTGCTGTTGCACCCAGCCCAGCACGGTCTCTGACTCCAGCTCAGGATGATCCATATATGATTTTCCGACACTCAGCTTTTGCGCGATCATCATCAGTGTAATACACCGTAAAATCCCAGGTCATTTATTAATGCTAATTATCAACATTATTCTTAACTAAGCCATTTTTGCGGGCTAATTAAAATTTTTTATATGAGACACTGTTTGATTGAACACCCGATTGTTTTGATCACCGTTTGTTTGACACCCGATTATGTTTTGTCACCCAATATCACTCGAATGTCACTCTTGGATATCACCCAATGAGGTTAAACACCGGTAACTCCCACTTGCGACCTGACACCCAATTGAACACCGAGAAATTATTAATATATATATATATATATATTAACTATCACAATTATTATTACTAAATATATACGAGTATATATATACACCGTTTAAATATTTAAGGTTTTCACAAACCGACACCGACACCGAGATTTATTTCACAAATTTATGGAACTCCAACACCCCGTTATTTTTGAACCGAGCCACACGATTTACTTTCTCTCTTTGTTCCATTTTGGGCCGAAAGCTTGCCAAGCCCACCTGATTTATCTTCTTGTCTTCACTTGGGCCGAGACTACCACAAAGCCCACATGGCTTGTTATATTTCTTCTTTTCGTTTTCTTCTTTGTGTTACACGATGCTAACGAGCTCAGCTCCTACACACACATATGAACCACCCTTGTTCTTTTCTTGGTTCCCCACAACTCAACACAAACATACCACTCTACTTGGATTTTGTAACATGCGACAAGAAGCTACCTCTTTTAGCCGTCAAACCCATGGACAAACTCAATAACCATTTTCGACTAATACCCCATGGATTATATGTTTCATGTCCCCCAACATGAATACCCCATGAGCCCTAATTTCTATTGTTTATTACCCTACTAAGCCTAGCTACACTTAAACTAATCCAAAGTCAACTTTCTTTGCTTCCTTCTACCTCAACTCGACGTGACAAGAGCTAGACCAAGGGGACATGTTTGTCTACACACGAATGACAACTAAAGGATTGTGCCTCACTAAATCAAACACTCAACCACCTTTGCCCTCCTATATAAGTCACATTAAATGCATTCTACTCACACTTGCAAGATTCACAAACTCTCATTTCCACAAACACTCTTTCCTTCTTCTTAATTGTTGTCGAGAAGCAAGAAGGCACGCAAGGAACTCGCAAGCGAAGTATTGGGTTAAAAATAGTTGGGTAACTCTAGTGGATAAAGGAGTGCTTGACGGGGAAGGGTGTACCACGTTACTTGTTCATTTGTCTCATACCCACGGTTTCATCACCACCAAATCTTGGTGTTGTAAGTGTTACTCACCCCTTTCTTTTTGTATATTAATATCATGCATGTCACGTATGCTTATCACACGACGCACACTTTATAATTGAGTTAACACTTTCATTACACACATATCGACTTCTTTCACATCTCGACACCCTTGAAGAACGGCCTCGCCATTTCATTTTTATACGTACAACCCATATATATTTTTCGATCCCCTATGTCCTCGACTCAAGCTTAACCAAATCGACAGAACATGCAATACAACGCGTTTTTATGCCACGAAAACAAAGCCAAAACCAAGTCCTAGTCGAACGTGATTTTTAAACAAGAACAACCCCTTTTGGGCTTTAAACGGGCTAACGAGCCCAACGTATATTTCAAATAAGATTTTCGGTTCGAAAACTTGAAAATAGCGAAAGGTATAAAAACAGATTTTGAAGATTGCTACAAATTATAATTACCATTTTATTGTAATAAAAAGGTTTGTTTTCGAAAATATAACCAAGGACTATTTTTGCAAAGACTCGCGTTAAGGGACTAAAAATGGCAAAACCATAAAACTTTCGGACTTAATTTAAAAATAGTTGATCTTGAATAAAATCGAAGGGTAGAAATTGTATTTTTCAAAAGTTTGGGGAATAAAGTGTAAAAAGTACAAAAGGGACTAAAATGAAATTATTTTGACCAAAGGGTAAAAGGCGTAACTTATTTAAAGTTAAGGGTAAGATTTGGACAAAGGCACTTTATTAATTAACTATTTTGTGTAATTTAATTTTGTATATATAAATATGTATATATTTTGAAACTATAAAGTAAATATGTAATTTTACTAAAAATATTTAATTATAAATATTTTTACTAAATATTATTATTATCACAAATGAGTTAATATTTATTAGACACCGGTTCGTAACAACGATACAAATAACTACGTGAGGTTATTTTGGACTATATTAAGACACCCGAACGGATATCACCGTACACGTGACATATCACATGTCATTTACAACACGAATCTAAAACACCGATTACAATGTATTATTTAGGTCGCAAGTCGGAGGAATTTCATTGCTAGCCATAGCAGTACACCATCACTTTTGAGCACCGTTGTGATTCACCCACACCTTTCAGGTGAGTTCATGGTCCCACATTTTTAATTGTTTTTAAACCCTGTGGGGAGATACATGCTATAAATCGAACACAAGTATTTTTCTGTATGCTGTTATCACCTGATATTGCCTAAGTTGACACATGTGCTACAAGTCCCTCATATCACGAACCTTAATCACTTGCGAGTGAGCGCGAATATAGTTGATAGATCTATTAGAATGGCAGCCCGCCTCTGTCAAGGTGATCACTTGGCAGGAGGTGTGCTATATTCGAGGTACTATGGAAATTTGGCACACTTCCTGTCACCGAGGGCCCCTTGTCATTTACATCCGCTGTGGTGTAGATGATTGTTATTATCTTTATGATATGTCAAATCAATGTTAAGGCTTGCGTTTCGTGAGGCTTAGGAGCAATATTACACCCGATTTAGTCAAGACCTGTCTATCTTGGCTTGTTTATTTTAAATGCTTGACTTGTGTTCACACTATTACAATTTAAACTACTATGGATTCACTCAACCTTTGTGTTGACTTTTTAAGCATGTTTATCTCAGGAAATTAGCAAGCATGGCGGCACGGAGCTGGCAAAGGGCACAGGACTTCCCTTTGGATTTCAATAATTATATCATTCTTTACAAACTCATCACCACTTTTGCAAAACAATTAACATTTTGGAAAAATGTTTGTAACTCTGAATATTTGAGTTTTCATGGAATGATATTGACTATCTCTTGAATTGTTTTCTATGAGTATGACTGTGTACTAAACTGTAATGACCCCGATTAGACTTCCGCTGCTTAATCAATTTTCGGGGTGTTACAGATTGGCATCAGAGCCATGGTTATAGAGAACCAAATGATTTTTCAAAACATTGGACTATAATCTCACCGGATTTTAAACAAACTATTTATCACCAAAGTGCCCTCCGTGCCAGCGCTTGCCAACGCTATGTTTTAAGGTTTGATTTTTAGCACCCATTGCATTTAGCTCACTATGACACTATGATCACTGTGCATGTAGCATTATGTAGACTAAATGACTTATATCACTGCTATTTTTGGGATATTACAGTACCATGTCGCCCCCGATTATTATTTTGTCCGACAGTGACGACGTCGTACCAGCATCATCCACTCACCCTACTATTGACTTATCTGATTATGACACCCGAGACACCCTTGATTCTCACCATGACACCCAACCTGTATCACCTGCTATACCATCTCCTGTTCCATCTGGAGACCCATCTGCTGATACTGAGCCCTTTGAGGAGGATGAGGTTGCTTCTACACCCATTGATTCTTTTGCTATTCAGCCTCTTTTTCATCCTGTTTGTGGACCCATGACACAGGGACAGTACCTTTATGACCAGTACCTGACATCTCAGCAGTTTCTTGCGGCTGATGATCATCCTACACCACCTGCTAGTCACTACTCCGGTTCAGATGCTGATGACGAGTCTTCTGACTCCGATACTTCTGACACTGCTGCTTCTATCCCACCATCATCCCCGCCTGCACCGATTCGTCGGCGCAAGCGAGTGAGGATTCTTGAGCCCTATGAGCCTGAGCCTTTCGGCGAGTTGTTTCGATATCATGAGGGAGACTATACCCGCAAATGCACGGCTCGGAAACGAGTCTGTATTTTGCCTGCTTCTACTGTTACACCACCTGTACCTACACCTGTATCATCACCCATATCCGTGCTACCACATGTTTCTATGCCAGATTTGACACCTGTGGCATCACTAGCACCCCCACCGTCACCTGTATCACCCCCACCTGAGCCACATCCTTACATGTTACCTACTTACACCGCACCCCACACCTCTGAGGTTTTGCCACCCATGCCACCACCTACAGTTTTCTACTCTCAGACTACCACTGTACCGATACCACCACTTGCTACATCACCTGTACCATCACCTGCTCCCACCGAGACACCCACCTCACCTGGCATTCATAGATTGGTTGATGCTCGTCGATGGTCATTTTTGTTAGACTACATACATAGATGGAGATTGGTTGAGGGATCGCCTAGGGCTGCTGAGCTTGGAGATGGCTCTTCAGCGGTGTTACCGGTCACTGGGGAGCCGATACACCATACTATCCCTCTTTTGGCTGCTAGATTAGTGAGACATGAGGATCGTCTCGATGTGTTGTTGAGCGTTATTGAGGATATATCCTTGGAGAGGATTGAGTGTATGCAGGAGGAGGTCACGAACCTCGTGGTACATAGGACAGCTTTAGAGATGGTATTTGAGATGATGGGGACAGAGATCGGGGAGGCACAAGCTACCATCACTGAGTTTGGTCATCGACTAGATATTCAGAGGCACGAGATTGATGATTTGAGAGCGATTGTAGCCATTACACAGGAGATGATGGAGCATCAGGCACAGGAGTTAGCTGCATTTAGTTCTACCATCCATACACTTTTAGCTACTATTGAGGAGATTCAGGCCCGTGAGAGATCCAGAGACAGGGAGATGTTGGGGATGATCCGGATCATCAGAGAGCTGGAGAGGAGATCAGGAGGCGCACCTGGACCTTCATAGATCTATGACATGTCATTACTTACAGAGACATCTTAACTTGCAGCCTGTGGCATTAATAATTGTTGTATCTTATTGTTTTGTAACAATGAATTCAAAAATTATTAAAACTTTATGTTGGTTACGATTGTAACGTATTGATATTGATTTATGATGTTCTAGTTGTTTGATCTTTTATTATGCTCCCATATCGAGATTCATTATAATTTCCATGTGTGTTGTTACATGTCGTGATGTTTATTTATGAAGGATATGGTTTATGTTGATGTATGTATTTATGTTGTGGTTGTGATATGTACTTTGTGATGATCTCGACTATTATGAGTTGGTTACACTATTTCTCTTGTTATTGATGTTTGGGATTTGTACTTATGCACTTGCGATTTTATAGAGTTATGGCCCTAAGGAAAACCGCTACTGCTACCTCGTCACCCGCTATGACCCAGGCTGCTATCAGAAAGTTGGTTGCCGACAGTGTTGCTGCAACTTTAGAAGAGCAGGCTGCTGCAATGGCATGAACTAGTAGCAATAACCGAGCCACTGCTGAGAGCGAGTCCGCTGCGACTCGGAAGTGCACCTATAAGGACTTCATAGCTTGTAAACCATCTCACTTCAAAGGAACTGAAGGAGTGACAGAGCTTGCTCGATGGTTTGAGCGAACTGAGACTGTGTTTGTGAGGAGCGGTTGTGCCGCTGAAAGCCGAGTCTCGTTTGCTACTGGAACATTGTTGGAAGACGCGTTGTCTTGGTGGAATGCAACTGCTCAGAAGATAGGTGTGGAGGAGGCCTATCAGATCACCTGGGCTGATTTTAAGGAAAAGATGTTGAAGAAGTTTTGCCCTAGAGGCGAGATCAAGAAGTTAGAAGATGAGTTTCACACGTTGGTTGTGAAAGGAAATGATCTCAGGGCTTATGATAGGAGATTTCAGGAGCTTGCCACACTTTGCCCTTCAAAGGTTCCCGATTTGGAAAAGTTGTTGGAAAGGTACATTGAAGGATTACCCAGGAGCATTGAGGGAAACGTCACCTCGTCTAAGCCTCAATCTTTGGATGAAGCAATGTCCATTGCCCAAAGACTGCTAGACCGGGAGATTAAGCGTAACTCTGCTCAAGGGAACAACGATCACAAAAGGAAGTTTAATGATCGAAGAACAAACAACAACAACAACAATCACAACAACAACAACAACAACAACAACAACAACAACAACAACAACAACAACAACAACAACAACAACAACAACAATCGTAACCCCAACCGTAACTACCACCATGACAGAAACACCCACCACAACCAACAGAACCGACGACAGGAAGCTGTCAGAGCTTATGTCGCTGCACCAGTTAAGGATGCTAGGTATGCTGGACCTCTTTCATTCTGTGACAAGTGTAAGATGCATCACAATGGACCCTGCTATGCTAAGTGTGGGAAGTGTTCAAGGATTGGACATAAGACACAAGATTGCAAGGCGACAGGAGCTAACTTGCAACCCGTGGTTGTGGTATGCCATGCTTGTGGAGAGAAAGGACACTACAGGCTTCAGTGCCCAAACAAGGATAACAATGCACGTGGGAGAGCATACGTGCTTGGAGATGGAAATGTCCAGCAAGATCCGAACGTAGTCACGGGTACGTTCTTTCTAAACAACCGCCTCATTAAAGTTTTATTTGATTCCGGAGCCGATCAAAGTTTCGTATCTATTTCCCTTGCACCCCTACTTAATATTACACCCACCCAACTAGACACCACATATGAGATTGAACTAGCCGATGGGAAGCTAGTAAGCACTAACACTATACTCCAAGGTTGCACCCTACGACTGTTAGACACCCCATTTGTCATTGACCTTATGCCTATTAGACTCGGTAGTTTTGACGTCGTTGTAGGAATGGATTGGTTATCCAAGAACCGCGCTAAGATCATTTGTAACGAAAAGGTCGTTCACATACCTCTGAATAACGAAACCCTGGTTGTTCGCGGAGAGCGAAGTAAGACACGTTTGAGCATCGTTTCTTGCGCCAAGGTTATGAAGCACATCGAACGTGGATGTCAAGTCTTCTTAGCTCAAGTCACTGAGAAGAAGTCGGAAGAGAAGCGACTCAAGGATGTGCCAGTAGTCAGGAACTTTCCAGAAGTTTTCCCTGAGGACTTACCTGGCCTTCCGCCGACTCGTCAAGTGGAATTTCAAATTGACTTGATGCCAGGAGCAGCACCCATAGCACGAGCACCCTATAGGCTAGCACCGTCAGAAATGAAGGAGTTATCTGGACAATTAGACGAATTGTCGGAGAAAGGATTTATTCGCCCTAGTTCATCACCGTGGGGAGCCCCAGTGTTGTTTGTAAAGAAGAAGGATGGAACCTTCAGGATGTGTATCGATTATCATGAGTTGAACAAACTTACGGTTAAGAATCGATATCCGTTGCCAAGGATTGATGATTTGTTTGATCAACTACAAGGATCGAGTGTCTACTCGAAGATTGATTTGAGATCGGGTTATCACCAACTGAGAGTTAGGGAAGAAGACATCCCTAAGACGACTTTCAGGACAAGGTACGGTCACTACGAATTTCAAGTAATGCCATTCGGTCTAACGAATGCACCCGCTGTATTCATGGACTTAATGAACCGAGTGTGCAAACCCTATTTGGATAAGTTTGTGATTGTATTCATCGATGATATCCTTATTTATTCACGTAGTAAGGAAGAGCACGCAGAACACTTGAAGGTTATACTAACACTGCTCAGAGAAGAGAAATTATACGCCAAATTTTCCAAGTGTGATTTTTGGATTGAGAAAGTACAATTTCTCGGGCATGTTATCGACAGTAAGGGTATTCATGTTGATCCCGCCAAGATCGAAGCTGTTTAAAATTGGGCGTCACCTATGAGTCCTACCGAGATACGCCAATTTTTAGGTCTTGCCGGATACTATCGGAGATTTATTGAAGGTTTCTCAAGGATTGCTAAACCTTTGACTGAGTTAACACAGAAGAAGAAGAAGTTTGAATGGGGAGATGAGCAAGAATCGGCATTTCAGTTTTTGAAGCAGAAGCTTTGTGAAGCACCGATACTAGCACTACCCGAAGGAAGTGAGGACTTCATGGTATATTGTGACGCATCAATCCAAGGTTTGGGTGCCGTATTGATGCAAAGACTTAAAGTAATCGCTTACGCTTCTAGACGACTTAAACCCCACGAGGAGAACTACACTACTCATGATCTAGAATTAGGAGCGGTGGTATTCGCTCTTAAGATCTGGAGACACTACCTATATGGAACCAAGTGTACGGTTTTCACCGATCACAAGAGTCTTCAGCACATTTTAGATCAAAAGGAGTTGAACATGAGGCAACGTCGATGGCTAGAGTTGCTAAGTGACTATGATTGTGAGATCCGTTATCACCCGGGGAAGGCAAACGTTGTAGCAGATGCCTTGAGTCGAAAGGAACGGCTTAGACCCCTCAGAGTTAGGTCATTGGGTATGACAATTAGATCACCACTTCCGTCTCAAATTCTTAAAGTTCAAGCTGAGGCTCTTAAGGAAGAGAATAGACCACACGAGAAGATTTACGGCATGCCAGAAAGCACGAATGGATTTGTCAAGAAACCAGATGGAAGGCTGTGTTTCAAGGACAGAAGTTGGATTCCATTGTATGGAGGAATACGAGATCTCATCATGCACGAGTCTCATAAGTCTAAATATTCCATTCATCCTGGTTCGGACAAGATGTATCAAGATCTAAAGAAGTTGTATTGGTGGCCAAACATGAAAGCTGACATTGCAGAGTATGTCGGTAAGTGTTTGACCTGCTCAAGAGTAAAGGCTGAACATCAAAAACCATCCGGTCTTTTGGTTCAACCCGAGCTACCAATGTGGAAATGGGAAAGGATTACAATGGATTTCATTACGAAATTACCCAAGACATCGAGCGGGTTGGACACTATATGGGTTATTGTCGATCGTCTCACGAAGTTAGCACACTTCTTACCAATCAAAGAGACTGATGATATGGACATTCTTGCACATTTATACCTTAAGGTGATAGTTTCCTGGCATGGAGTGCCGATTTCTATTATCTCCGACCGAGACAGCCGTTTTACGTCTAACTTTTGGCGATCTTTACAGAAAGCCTTGGGAACTAAGTTAGATATGAGTACAGCTTACCATCCACAGACTGATGGTCAAAGTGAAAGGACTATACAAACCCTGGAAGACATGCTCAGGGCATGTGTGATTGATTTTGGGAAAGGCTGGGATAAACACCTACCGTTAGCAGAGTTTTCATATAACAACAGCTATCACACTAGCATTAAGGCTGCACCGTTTGAAGCACTTTATGGAAGAAAGTGTAGATCACCAGTTTGTTGGGCTGAGATTGGAGATGTACAACTCTCAGGTCCCGAGTTGATTCTTGAAACCACTGAGAAAATAGTAAAGATTAGGCAACGATTACAAGCCGCTAGGGATCGGCAAAAGAGTTATGCCGATGTGCGAAGGAAACCAATAGAGTTTCAAGTTGGAGACAAGGTCATGCTTAAGGTATCACCTTAGAAGGGAATGATTAGGTTTGGAAAACGTGGAAAGCTAAACCCAAGATACGTTGGACCCTTCGAAATCATTGAAAGGATCGGTCCCGTGGCATACAAACTTGAATTACCTGAGGAACTCAGTAGAGTACACAACACCTTCCACGTGTCAAATTTGAAAAAGTGTTTGTCGGATGAAACACTTGTGATTCCGTTGAAAGAGATCAGAATCGATAATAAGTTGAACTTTATTGAGGAACCCGTTGAGATTATGGACAGGGAGGTCAAACGACTTAAGCATAGTCACATTCCCATTGTTAAGGTCAGATGGAACTCTAAGAGAGGACCCAAGTTCACATGGGAGCGCGAGGATCAAATGCATGCCAAATACCCACAACTATTCGATGAGACAACCCCGAGCACCGATTCAACTTTGGATTCCAGGACGAATCCAATCTAACGGGTGGGTACTGTAATACACCGTAAAATCCCAGGTCATTTATTAATGCTAATTATCAACATTATTCTTAACTAAGCCATTTTTGCGGGCTAATTTAAAATTTTTATATGAGACACTGTTTGATTGAACACCCGATTGTTTTGATCACCGTTTGTTTGACACCCGATTATGTCTTGTCACCCAATATCACTCGAATGTCACTCTTGGATATCACCCAATGAGGTTAAACACCGGTAACTCCCACTTGCGACCTGACACCCAATTGAACACCGAGAAATTATAAATATATATATACTTATATATATATATTAACTATCACAATTATTATTACTATATATATACAAGTATATATATATATACACCGTTTAAATATTTAAGGTTTTCACAAACCGACACCGACACCGAGATTTATTTCACAAATTTACGGAACTCCAACACCCCGTTATTTTTGAACCGAGCCACACGATTTACTTTCTCTCTTTGTTCCATTTTGGGCCGGAAGCTTGCCAAGCCCACCTGATTTATCTTCTTGTCTTCACTTGGGCCGAGACTACCACAAAGCCCACATGGCTTGTTATATTTCTTCTTATCGTTTTCTTCTTTGTGTTACACGATGCTAACGAGCTCAGATCCTACACACACATATGAACCACCCTTGTTCTTTTCTTGGTTCCCCACAACTCAACAAAAACATACCACTCTACTTGGATTTTGTAACATGCGACAAGAAGCCACCTCTTTTAGCCGTCGAACCCATGGACAAACTCAATAACCATTTTCGACTAATACCCCATGGATTATATGTTTCATGTCCCCCAACATGAATACCACATGAGCCCTAATTTCTATTGTTTATTACCCTACTAAGCCTAGCTACACTTAAACTAATCCAAAGTCAACTTTCTTTGCTTCCTTCTACCTCAACTCGACGTGACAAGAGCTAGACCAAGGGGACATGTTTGTCTACACACGAATGACAACTAAAGGATTGTGCCTCACTAAATCAAACACTCAACCACCTTTGCCCTCCTATATAAGTCACATTAAATGCATTCTACTCACACTTGCAAGATTCACAAACTCTCATTTCCACAAACACTCTTTCCTTCTTCTTAATTGTTGTCGAGAAGCAAGAAGGCACGCAAGGAACTCGCAAGCGAAGTATTGGGTTAAAAAGAGTTGGGTAACTCTAGTGGATAAAGGAGTGCTTGACGGGGAAGGGTGTACCACGTTACTTGTTCGTTTGTCTCATACCCACGGTTTCATCACCACCAAATCTTGGTGTTGTAAGTGTTACTCACCCCTTTCTTTTCGTATATTAATATCATGCATGTCACGTATGCTTATCACACGACGCACACTTTATAATTGAGTTAACACTTTCATTACACACATATCGACTTCTTTCACTTCTCGACACCCTTGAAGAACGGCCTCGCCATTTCATTTTTATACGTACAACCCATATATATTTTTCGATCCCCTATGTCCTCGACTCAAGCTTAACCAAATCGACAGAACATGCAATACTACGCATTTTTATGCCACGAAAACAAAGCCAAAACCAAGTCCTAGTTGAACGTGATTTTTAAACAAGAACAACCCCTTTTGGGCTTTACACGGGCTAACGAGCCCAACGTATATTTCAAATAAGATTTTCGGTTCGAAAACTTGAAAATAGCGAAAGGTATAAAAACAGATTTTGAAGATTGCTACAAATTATAATTACCATTTTATTGTAATAAAAAGGTTTGTTTTCGTAAATATAACCAAGGACTATTTTTGCAAAGACTCGCGTTAAGGGACTAAAAATGGCAAAACCATAAAACTTTCGGACTTAATTTAAAAATAGTTGATCTTGAATAAAATCGAAGGGTAGAAATTGTATTTTTCAAAAGATTGGGGAATAAAATGTAAAAAGTACAAAAGGGACTAAAATGAAATTATTTTGACCAAAGGGTAAAAAGCGTAACTTATTTAAAGTTAAGGGTAAGATTTGGACAAAGGCACTTTATTAATTAACTATTTTGTGTAATTTAATTTTGTATATATAAATATGTATATATTTTGAAACTATAAAGTAAATATGTAATTTTACTAAAAATATTTAATTATAAATATTTTTACTAAATATTATTATTATCACAAATGAGTTAATATTTATTAGACACCGGTTCGTAACAACGATACAAATAACTACGTGAGGTTATTTTGGACTATATTAAGACACCTGAACAGATATCACCGTACACGTGACATATCACATGTCATTTACAACACGAATCTAAAACACCGATTACAATGTATTATTTAGGTCGCAAATCGGAGGAATTTCATTGCTAGCCATAGCAGTACACCATCACTTTTGAGCACCGTTGTGATTCACCCACACCTTTCAGGTGAGTTCATGGTCCCACATTTTTAATTGTTTTTAAACCCCGTGGGGAGATACATGCTACAAATCGAACACAAGTATTTTTCTGTATGCTGTTATCACCTGATATTGCCTAAGTTGACACCTGTGCTACAAGTCCCTCATATCACGAACCTTAATCACTTGCGAGTGAGCACGAATATAGTTGATGGATCTATTGGAATGGCAGCCCGCCTCTGTCAAGGTGATCACTTGGCAGGAGGTGTGCTATATTCGAGGTATTATGGAAATTTGGCACATTTCCTGTCACCGAGGGCCCCTTGTCATTTACATCCGCTGTGGTGTAGATGATTGTTATTATCTTTATGATATGTCAAATCAATGTTAAGGCTTGCGTTTCGTGAGGCTTAGGAGCAATATTACACCCGATTTAGTCAAGACCTGTCTATCTTGGCTTGTTTATTTCAAATGCTTGACTTGTGTTCACACTATTACAATTTAAACTACTATGGATTCACTCAACCTTTGTGTTGACTTTCTAAGCATGTTTATCTCAGGAAATTAGCAAGCATGGCGGCACGGAGCTGGCAAAGGGCACAGGACCTCCCTTTGGATTTCAATAATTATATCATTCTTTACAAACTCATCACCACTTTTGCTAAACAATTAACATTTTGGAAAAATGTTTGTAAGTCTGAATATTTGAGTTTTCATGGAATGATATTGAATATCCCTTGAATTGTTTTCTATGAGTATGACTGTGTACTAAACTGTAATGACCCCGATTAGACTTCCGCTGCTTAATCAATTTTCGGGGTGTTACAATCAGTCACTCCGGTGTCACCGACTTTACTTGCTTCTCAGCCATAACCACCAGCAGCTGGTCGCTCTAGCCCTTTGTGATAGCTTACTTTGCACCAGGCATTAGCCCGAGCTCAGACTCCTCAGCTTGCCTACCGATCTACTGCTCGCATGTCGGTGTGACCTCTTTCACCACCCATGCATTTCCCAGCTCACTTTTCTCTGTCATCACCACTTGCATCATCATTCCACCGAAGGCCCAGATCACCTACTCCATCCGCTCATGACTCATCTGCTCTGTAGAGACGTTGCTACATAGATTCATACTCAGAGGATGAGGATGAGGATGAGGAGGTCGACCCTGAGGAGGAACCTAAGGAGGAGGAGGAGGAGGTCATCCCAGATGAGGTTATCCCACCAGACCAGAGCCTTGCACCTTTCGAGCACTCACCTGGACCAGACTCTCCTGGGCATATGTGACATGCCCGAGCCTGATTCACCTGGACATTCATTCGAGTTGGTCTCACCTACTCACTCACCTAAGCTAGAGAGCCCACTAGCCCCAAATACCTCATCAGAGGTTGCCTTAGAGGCTACAGCTTATGGTGAGATTGGTCACATTTGGGAGTAGATTACCACACATCAGGAGAAACTCGGCCAGTTAGCTGATCGATTGGTAGGTGTGTCAGCGGCGAGGTTTGGAGAGGTTGAGAGAGATGTGGGGGTGTTGTATGGTAGGACTACATCATTGAGGCGTGACTTATTGGATTGGCGTGATGCGTTCAGAGATTTGCAGAGAGGCCTCATGACTGCTCGGGACACCGATAGAGCCCTTCGGTGTAGAGTTACTGAGCAGCAGGCTGAGATTACCCAGCTAAGGAGAGACGGCAAGTCTGATCGCATTAAGATTCATCCTTGTGGAGACACGTGATAGATCTAGAGATAGCCTTGAGAGAGACTCGCCATGATCGTGGCTAGATGCATCCAGAGTTGTGACCCTCCTGAAATTTCTAAACTGAGGAGTCCTCCGTTGGTGATGTTAGATTATCCATCATCTTTACTTTCTTGTCTATCAGTATTGACTATGATGATTTCCTATCTTTTCATTCGGTTGTACCTTGAAAACTATGTATCGATATTGATGTTTTAATGGATGTGAACTTTTGATTCTTGTTTTGAGCTTGTGAAGATTATGACATGAATGGAATTGTATTCTGATTATTGTGATTGATAATTGTGTTGGTATCCGACCTTATGATGGTTATCTTGTTCTTGCATAATGAAGTATGTCGTTTGAAATCTTATGGAACACTTGCGTCGTGATTCAGATAAATGGCTCCAAGACGAAACCCACCCAGGACTACCCGAACAGGGCCTGCTGTTGTCAACACCAGTCGTCGTGGTCGGCGTTCAACTCGAAATGTCGGCAATCAGAATACCAACAATCAGGATGCCAATAACTAAACTAATGAAAATCAACATGTCAATGATCAGGGTGTAAATGGTAACACCACACCTAACACCCCTCCCGTGAACCAAGCTCTCATCGATCAACTTGTGGCTTAGCGTCTGGCAGAAATTCTAGCTGAGTCGAATCACTCAAACACTTCAGCTGGAACTCCTCTACCAAACCGAAGTCGTGGTTGTACTTATAGGAATTTCAGATTAGTGGACCAATTGATTCGGAGGAACCGAAGGGGTAGTTTTCTTGATGAGTTGGATGGAGAAAACAGAGTCTGTGTTTACTGTCAGTCACTGTGTCAAAGAGGCCAAAGTGAATTATGCAACCTTTACTCTAAAGGATGAAGCATTGACTTGGTGGAATAACTATCTCAAATCAGTTGGAAGCGAGGCGGCGTATGCCATGACTTGGGAACAATTCAAGGCTTTGTTGATAAAAACCTACTGCCCACGTAATGAAGTTAGGAAATTAGAGATTGAGTTTTGGAATCGTAAAGTGAAGGGTACTGACATGATGGCTTACAACCGTTGCTTTCAAGAGTTTTCATTACTATTCCCTGAGATAGTTCGCATTGAGACACTCAAAATTGAGTGATATACTGGTGGGTTGCCACTAGCTACTAGGAATGATGTGATTCCTGCAAAACCAACAAATCTTCATGAGGCCATCACTATAGCTCAACGTTTAATGGATTCGCTAGTGTTGGAAGGTGTATACAAGGGGAGGAATGATAAGAGGAAATGAAATGATATTACTAAAGGTGATGGTAACCCAAACAAACGGCAAGAGACTGCCAATGTGTATGCTATCGGTAATGGAGAAAAGAAGGGTTATGAGGGAAACAAGCTATTGTGTGGACATTGCAATCGACACCACCATGGACGGTGCAGACAAAGGTAGGACACCTGGCCAAAGATTGTAGGTTCCAACCCCTTGCTATGGTGCAGACAACTCAGGGAACGGACTAGAAGGCAAATGTCACCTACTATGGGTTTGGGAAAAAGGGACACTACAAGACTGAGTGCCAAGAGCCGTGGAATAGAGGAAATCTAGGGAATGGAGGAAATTAGGGGAACCAAGGTACTGGACGTAATGGGCATAATCATGGTAATCGAGGAGCGGAAGGAAATCGAGGAAACCAAGGTACTGGGAATGTAGATGTGGGAGAAGCTCAAGGAAGAGTGTATGTGATTGGAAAGGAGATCAAGGAAGACCCGAACATCATCACTGGTACGTTCCTTCTCAACAATCGCTATGCTTCTATATTGTTCAATACTGGTGCCGATAGGAGTTTTGTATCTACTACGTTTATACCCTTGCTTGAAGTCTCCCCGATAGCCTTAGGAATTGGTTATGATGTAGATTTAGCCAATGGGAATATTGAAAGGATAGATACCATCATTTGCGGTTGTACGTTGAAATTATTAAACCACCCTTTCAATTTAGCTCTTTTACCCGTCACCTTATGAAGTTTTGATGTCATCATCGGTATGGACCGGTTCTCCAAGTATCATGCGAATATCATCTGCGATGAGAAGATTGTACGTTTGCCCTAGGGTAAGGAAATCCTGAACATACAAGGGGATCAAAGCGACCGTGGAGGTCCCTCCAGGTTGAATATCATCTCTTGTACTAAGACACAAAAGTATACCGAAAAAGGAGGTTACCTTTAATTGGTACAAAGTTCTGAAAAGAAAGAAAAAGAGAAGAGTGAAGGACGTCTAGAAGATGTACCCATTGTTCGAGACTTTCCGGATGTATTCTGAGACGATTTACCAAGAATCCCCCCTGTTAGACAAGTAGAATTCCAGATCGAGTTGTGTTAGGAACACGAATATTCATGTGCAAGACTCGGTCACCCCGAGTATGTAATAGCATTAAGTTAGCTCGTAGTCACTACTATCTCTAGTTAGTATTAGTCTAGATTAAGTTAGATCGTGGAGGAAGGATGGGTCTTTACCCACTGTATGCCTGATCTACAGCCCGGGAGTGGGCGTTTATATTGTAACCATAAATACCCCTTCCCTAGCAAGGAAGGGGTTGGACCTTTCATATATTCAATCTAATATTACTTGTGTTTCTCTCTCTAAAGGTTCCACACATTCTTTCTCTCTCTCTCTCTAAAACCAACGCCCCATACCACTTGTATAATCATGTTTGTAACTTACTGTTTATCTTACAATTGGTATCAAAAGCCAAGGTTTCATCTTAGGGCCTTGGAAATTCGGATTTGGTGTGGTTTTTGTTGGTTTTAGTTGGTTAAAATAGTTTTCTAGGAAAGCATCTTGGTTTGATCTTGTTGGTGTTATATGAAGTGTTATGGGTGTACCTTTGTGATTAGTGGTGTTAGTATTACTTAGTTTTTCAGTTGGATAAGCTATATCATTCATTGGTTTGAAGTTGTGATTGATTTTGGGTCGTTTTCTATCTAGCGATTACCTCCTCTGTTTTGAAGTTCTTGGTAGCGATTAGCTCAGTGTGGAGTAGCGATTAAGTCTAGCGATTAGTAGAAATTTGCTATTTGTGGACTACCGGACAAGATCGCTAGATAGCGACTAGTTTGGCTGCTAGTGTTAGCGATTAGTACTTAGTGGCGTTTAGTGGTTCTATCGTTTACCTCGGTTAGCATTTAGCTACTTATAGCGTTTACCTATTTCTAGCGAGTACCTAGTCCAGCGATTACCTCCAGGATAGCGATTACCTCAAGACAGCGATTACTTGTCTCAGCGATTAGCTCAGATAGCGATTACCTCTGATAGTGTTTACCTCCTGATAGCAATCACCTGAAGATAGCGATTAGCTCCAACTAGTGTTTACCTCAAGCTAGTGATTACCTCTATTTTCGGCAATTTGCTTCAGTAATTTGGTGGTGTTTAGCGATTAACTAAGTGGTGATATCCTAGTGATTGGTCAATTACTTGCATTTGGTGATTTGTTGTAACTTAAGTCATTTCGATTAATCTAATTGAGATTTGACGTTGTGAGTTAATTCTTACAATTTGACTTATTTCGATCGGATATATTGTAACATGACTTGTTGCGACTTGACACCTAGTGCAAATTGTGACTTATCCAAGATCTCATTCTAAGTTTAACTCGCCTATGGAAATCTTACGGTTTCTTTTGTTGACTTTAGTAATATCCCGAGAAAGAATCGATTTCTCGGTTTAAGTCACAAGAGTTGTAAAATCCTGTTTAAGATTTTATCATGGCTACTACTGCTTCAACTAATGACATTCAAGCTGTTGGGTCCGATACCCGACCTCCTATGCTCGATAGGACTGACTATGAATCATGGGCACTAAGAATTCGTCTATATTGTCGGGGTAAAGAAAATGGTGAGAACATTCTACAATCAATTGACGAAGGACCTCTTCAGATGGACACAACAAGAGATGTCATCTCCACCGCTGATGATGGGACTGTCACATTTGGAATTGACAGGCCACGCACCTACAATGATCTTAGTGATGTTGAAAAGAAGCGATATGATGGTGATATTCGTGCCTCCAACATTGTCATACAAGGATTACCCAGGGATGTGTACAAGCTCATAAATTTCAACACGGATGCCAAAGTTGTTTGGCACAATGTCAAAATGCTTCTTGCAGGCTCAGAACTCACCAAAGAGGATCATGAGTCACAGCTGTATGATGAGTTTGAACATTTCAAGATGAATCTTGGTGAAAACATTACTGATTACTATGTCAGATTCCACAAGCTAGTTAAAGACATGAAGATGATTCGAATGACAATGCCCAACATCCAACTCAACTCTAAGTTTGTCAACAACATGTCACCTGAATGGGATCGGTTTGTCACAGTTGTTAAGCTCAACAAGGGACTCAGGAACACCAATTATGAACAACTATATGCTTATCTACAGCAACATGAGAAGCATGCAGTATATGACCATCAATTGAGGGACAAGCTCAGTCCAACATCCACAACTGATCCTCTTGCATTCATATCCAATGTTCAAACATTCAACCAACCATCTCCTGATCAAGTCTTTCACCATCCTGCACCAACCTCACAGAACCAGTCATCCATTGTACAATCATCTGTGCAAACACCAAATGTCATGAGCACCCAATTGGGCACGGGATACTCTCACACTGATAAGATGATTGATAACCTATCCAACCAAGTATCTCTACTTGTTCAGCAATTCAGAGCGACACTTCCTCAGACTAACAACCAACTCAGAACGTCATCTAACCCATGTAACCTTGCTGTTGTGGAGGATGGACGCGTTGTGGTTCAAGGAAGACAAAATGTCAATCAAAAAGGAATGGAGCACGGGGGTTTGCTCAGAACAGAGTTGCTAATGCTAATCAAGGAATAGAAAGACAACCCAAATGCTATAACTGTGGTGGGTTAGGTCATATTGCAAGGAAATGCACTCAACCTAAGCGTCCCTAGAACTCCGACTACTTTAAAGATAAGATGCTGCTGATGCAAGCACAGGAAAATAGGGTTGCATTGGATGAGGAGCAGCTGTTATTCCTTGTTGGTGATGAGGGAAATACTTTTGATGCGGATGTTGATGACCAACCTGTCCAGGACTTAGCACTTAATGATCCAAACATCTTTCAGGCAGAGGACTGTGATGCTTTTGATTCAGATGTTGATGATGAACCCACTGCTCAAACCATCTTCATGGCTAACCTATCATCCGCTATATCATCACCACAACAATCCGGTTCCTCCAAGTCATCCATCATATCTGAGGTATTAAAGTTGTATGATGTATGTGAAAGGATTGATGAACCAAAGATTCTCCACGACATACATCAGACTAATGTTGATGATCCAAATGAGGGTGAATTGGAAAACAACAATGTTTCTCCAATTGAGCAGCATATGGATCTCAAGAAAATTTCTGATGTATCTAATGGAGCATCTTCAGTTGTATGTGATAATTATGTGATTCATGAACAAAGGATTCCTGACGAAGTACAACAAACAACTGTTGTGCGATTAGATATTACTAATGTGGGAAATAGCAATATTGTTCCATATGAACAATACGTAATGCACGACGATGTATCTGTTGTACCAAGTGATGTCTTCTTTGTTGATGATAAGGTGTGTGAATTAGATGAGTACACTATTGTTGCACCCGACGACACCTTGACCACTAGGATTAATATTCTTAAGGATCAGGTAACCTGCTGAGAACAACGGGCAAAATTTGAGCTTACAGAACGAGAACAAAAAATGGATTGGCAAATGCGTGCATATATAACTGAATATAACTTAAGGGAAGAAAAATTAAAACAAGAGTTAAATTCTGTACAAAATCAATTTGATCAAGCTGTTAAACAAAAACAGAAGATTCAAGATAGTGTAATTGCACTAAAAAGTGATTTTCATGAAAAAGAAACTAAACTCTTAAATGATTTTTCCAACTTAAGACGTTGAAAAACAAACTTGAAAATAAATTGTACATTCAAGGCCAAACCGTACAAACTGCTCAAATGATACAAAAGTACATTAATTGTGTGATAAGCATAGCAATAAGGACTTAGGAGTGCCTAAAACAAACTTCCTTAAAAGCGTTAGTACCTCTCAACTTGCCTTGTATGATGCTAATGTGATGCTTAAACCGGATCACCCCCCCCCCCCCAATAGTCGGTCAATAGGGAGAAGTTAGAAAACAAAATGAAGGATCCAAAGTGCATTAAAAAACGTGTCAATGTCAAACCACATAATTACTATGAACAGAATAGATTGACTATTTTTGCACCCCAATCTAAGGTAACACCTGAGGAAGTTTTTTGGTCCCTAGATGTAGAAAGAATGAAAGCTGAAGAACTTAAGACCAAAACCCCTCTTAAGGTTGCTACCCCAACGGTGTATCCCCCCAATACACCCATGCACTTAGTTCAGTTATCACTTCCCACTCAATGTAAGACTCTTATCAGCATATATGTACTATGTTAAATGTTCGCTGACTTTGATAAAACTTGAAAAAAGAGAATTACTCCAACGGGAATTACTGAGGGTGAAAGGGGTTTTGAGCTTACAAAAGAGTGTTACCTAACAGAAGTTATCCCATTTTTTAAACTGGTCAAAGAACACTTTGTGGGCTTACAACAGTCACTTGAAACTGAAGTGAAAGAAATTAAAGAGGTGTTTAAAAATGTGGAAAATGAGGGAAAACAAATTGCAATAGATCTTCAATATAGTGAAATTGCGAATGCCCTTATCATGAATGACAACTTGATAGCTAAGTGTATTGCACAAGACGTATTTTATACTGCTACGGACTCTACATTAACTGCTTGTCAAATTCATGAAATGTCTGTTGCTTTTAATGTTCTCCAAAATTGTGTTGTTGAGCTTGAGGGGGAGAATTTCAACCTCCATAAAAAAATTCAAAATGATGATCATGATAACATGGTCAAGAATTTTTCTAAACTAGAAGTTGATAATCTTAACTTACAATTAAAATATTAACATTTAGAAGAAAGGATTAAAATCTCAAATGCCAAGACATCTTCGGATGCTCCTGAATGTGATGCATATTTTGAATTAACCAAACTTGATGAAAAAATTCAAGCTCACACCAACACGATTCGGAAATTGAGGGCGCAAATTGCTCAATTGAAATCTCACGAGAATGATGTGATCGATTCCTATAAACTAAAGTCTGCAGATTCTCAGGATTTTCAATTTCAAGACATGATCAACAAACTCAAACATGAAAATGATTGTTTTAAAGCTGAAAATTCAAAAGTCAAACAACATTACAAAGAGTTATATGATTCAATTAAGATCACACGTGATAAAACCAATGAAAAGATAACTTCTTTGCTTAATGAAATTGAGAATCTAAAGACCAAGGTGAAAGGGAAAATGCCAGTCACTACATGTGACAATGGTACTTCAAAGGTCTGTGAATGTAAAAACTATGTATGTGAGGCCGTGTACATTCCACTTCCCCTTAGGAACAATGAGTTAGTCCATAGTGATTACCTTAGACATCTTAAGGCTTGTCTCGACATGACTCGCGAGACCATCGAAGAAGATAGTATGGCGAGACCCTCTGATAACACATTATTAGATGTTGGTTTTCTCACCAAACGGTCACAAGAACTATTAGAATATGCCATAGGTACGTGTCCTAAGATTCTCAACATGCGAGATAGAAAGGCTACATCCTCATCTAAGAATCTGAACAAGCATGTTACATTTGACATACCTTTGGCAAGAAATGAACATAGCACATCACCTCCTAGAAAACAAACAACTATGCAACAATCTATTGTTCCCATCGTTAATTCTATAGGAGTAAGCAATGACACTAAAGCTAGCAGGTCAAAGCCTTATGGCAATACAAGGAATGATAGGACTTCGCCAGCTAAGAGTGCTCAAGGGAAGAAAGTAGAAGACCACCCTAGGAACAATAAGATTGATTTGAATGAAAAGAATCGTGTTGATTCTAGTATTAGCTATAAGCGTACTGTAATTAATTCGAATTCTAATGCTACTTGTAAGACATGTAATGGTTGTTTGATTTCTGGTAATCATGATGATTGTGTTGTGTCATTTTTGAAATCTTATTACCCATCCTCAATTAAGATTGCTAAGAAACATAAACTGGAAAACCACACTTGGAAAACCACAGGAAAAGTTTTCACCAATGTAGGATACCAGTGGAGACCTACAAGAAGAAAGTTCACCTTAGGAAGCCAATGCCTATTAACATAAATGACCAATCCCAAGCCTTTAGAGGCTAAGAAATAGAAGGCAACTGGTAGAAATTTCCCTTTAGTGACACAATGCTTTGATGATAAGTCAGTAGCGCCCACTAGTGTCGTTTCCTCTGTGGAAACCATTGCATGTACTAATCCTGTTTCTCCTAAGTATGTGTGTGCTAACCAATTTGATCCCAACCACACTTGGGGATCCACATTTTTCAGTTATCCATATCTGTCTGGTTTCAAATGCAGGTCGTACAAATCGTCCTGTGGTATTTGGACTCAGGCTGATCAAAACATATGACGGGGGATCGCTCTCGGCTTAGAAATTTCGTAAAAAAGTTTATCGGGACTGTCAGATTCGGGAACGACCATTTTGGAGCCATTATGGGCTATGGTGATAGTGTGATTTCTAGAGTTTACTATGTGGAAGGACTTGGGCACAATCTATTCTCTGTTGGACAATTCTGTGACTCTGATCTGGAAGTGGCCTTCAGAAAGCACACTTGTTTTGTTAGAGAATTGGACGGTGTTGATCTTCTTAAAGGAAGTCCTGGCACAAACCTTTACATCATCTCTATCAAAGATATGATGCGGTCCTCTCCCATTTGCTTGCTTTCCAAGGCCTCGAAGAATAAATCATGGTTATGGCATCGCCGGTTGAACCACTTGAATTTTGGCACCATCAATGAACTTACCCGCAAGGATCTTGTCCGAGGTATGCCCAGATTGAAGTATGAAAAAGACCATCTTTATTCAGCATGTCAATTGGGTAAAAGCAAGAAGCACTCTCACAAACCGAAGCCAGCCAACTCCAATACAGAAGTTCTCTATACCCTTCACATGGATCTGTGCAGACCCATGACAGTGCAGAGCTTCAATGGGAAAAGATACATCCTTGTAATTGTAGATGATTACTCATGATTTACATGGGTGAAGTTTTTAAGATCGAAGGATGAAACTCCCGAAATCATTATTAAGCTCATTAAGCAAATGCAAGTAAGGCTCAACAGGACGGTTAGAATCATTCGCACTGATAACGGAACTGAGTTTGTCAATAAACAACTCACTCAATTTTATGAAAGTGTCGGCATCAGTCATCAAACGAGTATTCCTCGAACTCCTCAACAAAATGGAGTTGTTGAAAGACGGAATCGTACGCTAGTCAAAGCTGCTCGCACTATGCTGATATTCTCTAAAACACCAATGTTTCTATGGGCTGAAGCCATTGCTACTGCTTGTTACATTCAAAATTGATCTTTAATACATCCTATTCACAACAAAATGCCGTATGAGCTGGTGCATCTCAGAAAGCCTGATCTCTCCTTTTTACGTGTGTTTGGAGCTTTGTGCTATCCAACCAACGATAGTGAATACTTAGGGAAGCTCAAAGCCAAGGCTGATATTGGGGTATTTGTTGGATATGCGCCAGATCGCAAGGGGTACCGAATCTACAACAAAAGAACCCGACAAATCATGGAAACAATCCATGTCACGTTTGATGAGCTGATAGAGCATACGGCTTCAGGACACACCAGTTCTGGACCCTCACCAAATCTTTTATCTCCCGAACCTATTAGTTTAGGACTTGTACAGAATGCCAACCTTGCCACTCCTTATGTTCCTCCCACTAGTGAGGAATTGAAGAAGTTGTTTGATCCTATGTTTGATGAGTAATTTGAATCACAGCAACCTCACGAACCTGAACAACAAGCTGCAAATCCTAATGTGTTGGCTGTAGATGTTCCTCACGCCACTAATGATCCATCCTCTTCCATCTCTCTTGGTCAGGATGCTCCTGTACCCAGTCACTCTCAACATGAATCTAATGCACAATCATCTTCGGAACATCAAGGAACGGAAACAGATAATTCAGGTGAAGTTAATTCGTTTGCTCTATAAGACGATGAACCGTTTGAAAATGTATTTGCTCCTGAAATATCTAACGATGCATCCTCCTTAGAAAAATCCAACTCACCTATATTTGTACACTACCCTCAACCTCATGAACATCTCAGAAAATGGACCAACGATCATCCTATTGATAACATCATAGGGAATCCCTCTCGACTTGTGTTTACAAGAAAACAAATTGCAACTGATGCCTTGTGGTGCTTCTTCAATTCCATTCTATCCAAAACCGAACCCAAAGACTTCAAGGATGCTCTGTTAAAAGGATGCTGGTTCACAGCAATGCAAGAAGAAATCCATGAGTTTGATCGACTTGATGTATGGGAATTGGTTCCACCTCCAGAATGCGCAATGATCATTGCTCTTAAGTGGATCTTTAAAGTAAAACTTGATGAGCATGGTGATATGTTGAAAAACAAGGTACGGCTAGTTGCAAAAGGATACAGTCAGCAAGAGGGCATTGACTTTGAAGAATCGTTTGCTCCTGTTGCTCGTATCGCGGCCATTAGAATCTTCCTCGCCAATGCTGCTAGCAGTAACATGATTGTTTACCAAATGGACATTAAGACTGCTTTCCTGAATGGAGATTTGAAAGAAGTGGTCTATGTTATTCAGCCTGATGGTTTTGTGGACCCTGAAAGGCCAAATCATGTGTATCGCTTGAAGAAAGCCCTGTATGGCCTAAAACAAGCACCTAGAGCTTGGTACGACACTTTGTGCAAGTTTCTTATTGCCAACCGATTCACTAAGGGTGTTTTTGATCCTACCTGGTTCACTAGGAAGACTGGAAATAAGCTGCTCCATGTTCAAATTTATGTAGATGATATCATCTTTGCATCGTTTGACTCTAATGAATGTGATAGATTTGCAAAGGAAATGAGTTCCAAGTGTCACACCCCGCCACGGCAGAAACGCGCGGGTGTAACTTCATGGATATCATCACAACACATGGTGTCTATATAGAGAATAACTACATGCATAAAATAGAGCAAGTACAGACACGAAGTGTCGTAACAATACCCCAAAACAAAATAACCAAAACAAAATCCAAAACAATCCAAAAATCCCAGCATAGATGATAAACCACTTCCAATGCAACTAAGGTCTCGTCTAATCACATCCTTCTATCTTATCCTTAGAAAGCTCACCTAAAAATGATGCTTAAAACGTCAATATGATGTTGGTGAGATTCATAAGTTTAAGACACACATACACTCTCAAGGAAACCAGTTCACTGTGATTATAAAACATAGTTGGACAAATAATTTAAAGTTATCATATAAGCTACAATCATTTGCAAACGAATATCCACACACAAAGGCAACCACAGGACGACTCGTATCCCCCGATCCCAACATCAATTAGGTCGCATGCGCGAGCAACAGGATAAGCATCCTCCTAATCGAAGCACACATAACATCAAATGGGTCGCATGCGCGAGCAACAGGATAAGCATCTTCCCAATTAAAGCACACAACAAAGTAGGAGTTATTACTCTCCAATTAGATACTCCCCCCCCCCCCCCAATTGGACCACACAGCATTATCACACAACATTTCCACATCGCATAACCATTCACATATAGCATACATACGATAACATTATAAGTCCAAGCTCTTTAATACACACATAATCACAATAACCCAAATCATTTAAGACAAGCATCATTCCCATCCCAAGTTTAAAACAAAGTAAAATATGGGACTATGAACTCACCTCAATCCTTGCAGCTTCCACAACACAAATAACAAATCTAAACAACACAAATAAGTCCACGTTACACAAGGCCAAGCTAAAAGCTACAACCCATGTAATACTCATATGATGGATGTCTAAGACTCATATGACCCACCATGGATCTCCTAGACACGATACTAACCATAACCATAACCTAACACTCACTAAATCCCTTGCACTTACAAAATCAGAAAACGCTGAATTTTTTGATACATTCGCCCACATGAAATCATGGCAATTAAAGCTCAACAACTCATAACAAAAATTTACCATGGTCTCTCATAAGCATACAAGCTAATCCCAGAAGGCCATGGACCAATAACACACACAAGTATTCAAAAGAAAATCAAACTTGTCAACTATCCAAATTCAGATCTGAAAGCACACCAAAAGGTTTTAATTAGAATAAAATACTTCTACAAGTTTTTATCGCGAATCCTTTTCGTGGTAGTCTAAGATAACCTAAGGCTTAACTATTCCAGAAGGGCTAGTCTAAATACCACTTTACAACCACAATTCACTATCAAACTTTTACCCAAATTCTGTCCCGGTTTGACAACTTTAACACCTTAACAAAGAAAAATCAAAAGACTAACTTCCCAACTTTGAAATCAATCGTTGCTGGACTTTTTGGAAAGCTCTTTCATTAAACTTTAATTTAGACCAAAAATTCGTGACCTAACTATTCACCATCTGTTATTTACACTCATATCTTTACAGCCTTACAAATCTGTCAAAACCCTAACTCATTAACTAGCATGTTTTACACTCAATTCTTTTAACCAATCACCATACTATTATCATTAATTGATCCCAACATGTTTAATAACATTAATTTACAGAAGTTAACACAAACCCTAATCCATCATATAATTATTACATGAATTATATTAATTAATCAATTAATTAAATATAGGGTTTAAAGATTTTACCTTGATTCTTGATTTTAGCTTCAAAACTATAAACCCTACTTTTTCTCCTCTTCTCTTGCCCTTGTGATCAACTCAAATTTGCAGAAAAATGGTTAGGGTCGTTGGTTATGATTATATGGGTAAGGGTTGGGTTTGTTTAGGCTGGACTAGGATTCCTTAGGCTAGAAATTGTATTTGGGCTCAAATTGGGTTTTCTTTTCTCCCTTAAACCCCCTAATCGGCCGAATTTCATATATATATATATATATATATATATATATATATATATATATATATATATATATATATATATATATATATATATATATATATATATATATATATTTTATTAATTTAATTTAATACACTCAAAACCTCATACTTTTCATATTTTATAAACTCCCAAAACAAAACCTAACATCTTTCGTGGTAAACCTTAACTTTTACGACAACCGGAAAAATATCATTTTCAAAAATAAAGTTTCTAAAAATAGAATTCCACACTCTTTTGAAACATAACTCATAAAAATAAACTCCTCGTAACCCGCTAACGCTCAAACACTTGAATGAAGGCTCGTTACGCAAAAACACAAAAACACCAAAACTACACTAGTCATTTATATACCACAAAGGTGATCAAAATGAACTTTCCCCAATTCCAAACTTTTCAAATCACAATAAAACCATTTACGCAAAGGGATTTAGTGCTAAAACTCACCTATATCACTTCAAACACCTAAAACACATCAAACAAACGTCAACCGAGTGAAGACTATCAGTCAAACTGACCTGCCAAAACCACGGTTGTTACATCATCCCCCACTTAGGGAAATCGCGTCCCGAGATTTCAACTACACGAGTCACCACTCACAACAGCAAAAGAAAATTTATGGATATTTAAGCGGAATAATACCACACCATAAAATAAAAAAAAATGTGAACCGACTAAATACCCGAATTCACATAATAGAAAACATTCCGTCACTCCAACAATACACGCAAATAGATACACTCCCTGATCAATAACAACAACAATCCAAACGACTTCTCATAGGTAGGTACGATACCCTCGAACCAAATGAAAATCCAAATGGTAACCGCAGGAAACACCACATATAATGGATACACACAAAACAAACATTAATTACATCTGATCCTCACGTTCCCAAGTAAACTCAGGACCACGCTTAGAATCCCACCGTACCTTTACCAACACTATCTCACCACACTTTACACTTTTGACCACTAGGTCCATAATCTCAACAGGTTCCTCAACAAAACGGAGAGTCTTGTCAACCTTAATCTCATCTAATGGCACATGCAGACTAATATCCGCCAAACACTTTTTCAACATGAAACGTATCATGCACTCTACTTAACTCCTCAGGTAAATTCAACCGATATGTCTCAAATCTAATCCTTTCCGTAAATCTCAAACGGTCCTACATATCCCGGTGCTAGCTTGCCTTTCTTACTGAAACGCACAACACCCTTCCAAGGAGATACTTTTAATATCACAATATCACCAACACCAAACTCCAAGGGCTTACAACAATAATTCGCATAACTCTTTTGGCGATCTCTTGCTGCCTTAAGTCTTTCCTTAGTCAGAAAACCTTATTCGTAGTCTCTCGTTCTAGTTCAGGACCAATTAGTTGGCTTGTTCCAACCTTTGCCCACAGAACAGGTGACCTACATTACCTTCCATACAACTTTTCACACGACACATACTCCATACTAAAATGATAATTGTTGATATAGGAGAACTCAGCTAAGGGTAAACGTATACCCCGGCTTCCTCCAAAATCAAACACACCCATGCTCTCAGTTCACCATCCAACGCCTAATTTGTACGCTCACTTAGTTCACTCATTAGAGAATGATAAGTCGTACTCATCTACATACACATTCTCAAGCCTCTATAACATGTTTACCACTATCGTGAAATAAGAATTCCATCTCTTTCTTTGATGATCACGCGACACTCCATGTCTCGTTACCAACTCATCAAATGAAAAGTCTCACCAATTCCTCCTCAACAAAATCTCCAAGTATCTTTGACCGTTACATCACCCTAATAATCGTTGACATCAACACTCACCTTCAAGCGTATCAACCACTTGCTAAGGTATCAATATTCTTTCTCACACCTGCTTCTCCACACATCTCTTGCTAAGGTAATAATACGTCTTATCCATTCTAGGATGTATCAAATACCTTGCATGATTGATGCCCTTACTCTTCCTCTCAATGAAACCAATAGCTGGTCCGCAAAGTACATTCCTCCATCTTCGTTCCATTCCATTTACTGGTCTAAACCAAATAATCATTCTTCTTACATGTTCTCATCCTTGAACCTCTCTCTCTAGACTATCAATATCATTCTCTTAACTCTGAACTGAATTATAATAATCATTGCTCACAAGCATCTAAGTTTCACTCGTTCACTCCCGCTCAGCGCTCTTACCACGATGTTCGCCCTTCCTTGACGGTGGCGAATCAGACAATCATAGTCACTGAGAAATTCCACACCCAACTTCTCTTCGACATATATTAGCCTCTTGTCAAATATATGCTAAAGATTCTTATGATCTGTGTAGATAACACTTTCTGCTCCATACAAATATCATCTCCAAGTTCTACTTCCCAACTTTAAATCATGTATCACACAGTTCCTCTTATGGATCTTCCACCTCCGCGATGCCTACGCAATATATAGAAAGATAGAAATGAATCGTCAATAGTACCTGCCAATCCTAAGGACAATCATCTCTCAGATGGTGTCTTAGATACTTTCCACTCTTCACTACTTTTATCTTACTAATGTCCACAAACACTCGCAATCGTTGACCACCTTCCTGAAGAACGTACATCTTAAAGCTACACCTCTCACTTGAACAACTTGGCAAACATCCTCTTCTTCTTCAACGAACAAATTGATAATCAAACGACAATCTATCCTAAGTAAATGACGTGAACCATGAAACCGGTCGAACTAAAACGTATATCAACGAACTCAAAAGGGGTACGAATTACCGACTAACGAAGTAACGAACATCAAAATCAAAGCTAGAAAAAAACACAATGAGAAATTTTCCCCCAATAAAAGTAGACACGGATAAAATGTTCATGATAACCCATACAAAGAAAATATAAAATACACGTACCCATAAAACATCCACAAGCGTACCTCAACGAAAGAAACACTGGATGAACCAAATACATAACAAGTTTGGTAAATGAAAACCATAAACAGTTCTTATTCCCGTACTCGACCTTCCCAAAAACAAATGAACACCATTTTTCACAAGACATATCTTAAATTTAAACATTTTTTTTATAAAATATATATAAACCATTTTATGTAAGACATCAACATAACCATTTTTTTCCATACTTCATTTTCACCATAAAATTAATGGTTTCCAAAAACGACCTTGATATACCCAAAACAAATTTTAAAATACCATAAAGACTTTAACACAACCCCTTTATTGGATGCGAAAAACACAGAAGAATCACATAACTAAAATAATCATCAAACGAATCTCATACCAGTGAACACTCACGCAAATACATTGCAAACCAAACGATGAACTTACAGACTCATTCGTACAACGATCAACCAAAATCATATAAAAACACTGATACTATGTGGAAAACTAGAAGGGGGGTTGAATAGTTTTACGTCTTTTTAAATTTATTTCCAAAATATTTTGTAGCTTATAAAAACTTTCGATTCGATCTCAAGTGAGTTCAAGTAACAACCTATATAAGCAAGTCTAATCTAATAATGAAAGTATTGAAATAGAATGAAGGAAAGATAGAGTTAGAAAGATCAAACCACAACACGCGAATTTATAGTGGTTCGGCTACAAGGACACCTTCCTTGCCCTACTCCACTCCCCGAGTACCACACTCGAGAGTTTTCTTCACTATGTCAACAAACTCCTTATGGTGGAGAAACCTTACACACCTTGGCTTACACGAGTTAACGACACTAAGCTAAATGTCGAGTTCTAATCGTAGCTAGAACTAATCTCACAACTTCTTCAAGACTTCACACCTTCTTCACACCTTCACAACTTCTTCAAGAAAGCTTCACACCTTCACAACTTCACACCTTCTTCTATGCACAACTAAATCACAACTACTACACTACTTTACTACACACCTAGTTTCTACGATCAAAAAGTTCTCACAACACTTTTACAAATATCTAGCACTACTACAATATGAAAATAGCTAATCACAACACTACTACAATTAGATGGATGTAGAGGAGTGTTCTTCTTCTTGCACTTCAGTGGATGAAGCTTTGGATCACTTGGAAACAAAGACTTATGAATTATATGATCAAAGGACTTTTTAGATAGAAATGGAGGTTAGATCAGAAAGTTTTTAGTGTAAAAAGGTGAGAAAAATATGTGGAATGATCCAGTATTTATAGGGCCAGAAAATACTATTCTGGAGCGTGCCGGTCCCCTTAATTAGGGGGCGGTCCCCTTAATGATTAAGGGGGCCGCCTAGTATAATTAAGGGGGCCGCCCTACTGAACGTTGGAAAAGTTTTTCTAGATAAAATTTGCCCTTTTTGGTTGGAAATTTGAAATCATATCTTTGTAGTTTAATACAACAATAACAAAAATGATTTACAAATATATATATAAAATGTTAATATCATTTTATGAAATGTTATGTCTTAAGACAAGGTTTCCTTTGATCATGTAATGCATAAGATGCTCAGTTTATGCATACCTTAAGTGATATTAGATGTAGAGGTAAATATTTGTTACTAAATACTTGTTTACGTCTTAATCTTGACTTAATTTGATTTGAGTTTTGTGATTATCAAAACAAAGATTTATTGAGAAATATTAATAACGTTTTTAAACATTATTTATATCAACAATCTCCCTCTTTTTGATGATTACAAAACTTAAACTCATTAACTCACAAATTAGTTTTTAAACAAGTATTTTAGTGAGTTTATATTTACTTCTCCCCCTTTTTGTAGAATCAAAAAGGTTATGCCGACAATTTTCAAACGTGAAAATTCGACGGGAAGATATCTCCCCCTTGATGTGTACTCCCCCTCGTTTGGGGGCACCAAGAGAACGAGCTATGGAATGCTTTGCAAAACAAGAATATTTGAAGCACAAGTATATACATGAAAATATATATAAGGTGATAAGAATATAATTAAGCATGTTTGAAAAGAAGCATTCATATTAAAGCAATAGTTGTGTCAAGACACAACAATACAAGTAGCAATAATAAAGATTACAAATAGGATAGCTATTACATAAACTAACAACTAGAAGAATATTTCATCATGCAAAGAGTACATGGGCTTCATAGAGCTTGCAAGCAAAAGGGTGGTAAAGGCTTTATTTATTAAGCATATCATATGCTTAATTTGGAGAGCATGATGGTGATGGTGGAGGAATGGGTGAGAATTGTGGTGGAGGAATAATTGGAGAGGATGGTGGAGTTGGTGGTGGTGGTGGGTTAGTAAGCAAATGTTCAATATATGAAAACATATATTGAATTTCATCTCTAAGACCAAAGATTACGGTTCGGTTATGGATGCAACAAAGACAAGTATCCCCATGGGATTCAAGTAACCTCCAAAGCACGGGATTGACAAAGAATGGTGGTGTAATTGGTGGAGATGAGAGATGAGCATCAAGTGGTGTTATTGGTGAAAATGGTAAGATGGGTTGAGATAGGTTCTTGTGTAGAATGTGGTGATGATACTTGTGGTGACAAGTGTGAATTGATGTAGTCATTGATCGATGAGGTTGAGGGTATGGAGGATGAGGAAGTTCCATGAGTGGAAGGTGTTTTGGATGGTGCATTAGGTGCACTTGGAGATGAGCATTTAGGTGGAGGTGATGGGGTTTTGTTGTCTTCATTTGTTAAGTCAATGAAGAGTTGTCTTGGAGGGATGATGACAATCTTTTGTTTCTTAGAGGCCTTGGAGTTTGAGGTGCTTGGTGGAGTCATGATGATTTAGATGAGGAATGATGAGATGAAGAATGGTGATTATGGAGGGAATTTATAGTATGAAAATGGTTGATTTAGGTATGTATTTGAAATGGTTTAATGAGATTCTAAAATCAGTTGGGTTAAAATGGGAAATGGTAGCTGATACTAGAGAAAGAGTTCACAAGATGCAAAAGAAAATAGTAAACCCAGTTCCAAATGGTCAGTCCCCTTAATTGTAGGCCAGCCCCCTTAATAATTAAGGGAACCGCCTAGGAAATTAAGGGGGCCGCCCATCTGGTGTTTTCCCAGTCGACCAGAAACCCAAAATTTGCAGAAATGGGTGATTTTTCAAGTGTGTGTTTCCAGCAAGCTCTATTAGAAGTATATACTCTAGGAATGATGATATATAAATATATATAAACAAATTATGCATGCAAACAAACATATTATATTCCACTTTTAAAAGAAACATAGCATAGCATTAAAATATGATGAAGATAGTAGCATGATAATAGTTAAAGTCTAAGCATCATCCAAGAAATAAACAAGAGATAACATAAGTATTTCTGAATAAATCGGACAAATAACAAGCCATACAAATGTCTAATAGAGAATAATAATAAGTAGCAATACATCAACATCATCTACTTCTTCTTCTTCCCAATCATCTTTCTAAACATCTTTCCAACGGATTTGAATCCTCCTCGAATTTCTTCATGCATTTGTTGTTGTTGGTTGATAATGGACGTTTGACGAGTGAAGAGAAGTTCATCGGTACGTTCATGAGGAAGAGGAACTTGATACTTGGTATAGTCAAGATCTTGAGGATTATCAACAAAGGTCGTAGGGGATGGAGTACTAACACGTGATGTGTCTTCCTCCTCATCATCATCATCGTCACGATGAGATGTAGACCCACGAGGGATAGAAAACAAAGGAACACGAGATTTTCCTTTGTCACTTCGAGAACGACGAGTACGAACAAGAGTAAGTTGGTTCAAAGTAGGAAGGATTTGCACGTAGTAATCTCTTTGAAGATGTGGGTAATGTTCCATGACATAACGATAAAGTCGTGTAAGGAACATACCATAAGGAAGATTGGCATTTGGGATGTTTTTGGCGGACATGATTCGATGAACAAAAAGATAAGCCAAATTGTAGTTCTCTTCAGCAACTAAACAATATAACATGTGGGCAATGCTTGCCGTGACATGATCACGGTGACCACCAGTACCAAACGCATTCTCGCGAATGAGTTCTACCCACTTTTTCATATCGTGGCTTAGCTCTTTGAGGAGGATTTGATTTGCATGAATATCGACATTCTTCGACTTGATTACTCGACTAGTCGTACAACGTTCTAGTTCAAGCAGTCGACGAATGTCTTCAGGACTAGGAATCTCATAATAGTATGGGCCATCCTGAGGACAATTTCTTTCAAGAGAGGAAAGATCCCATTCATTTGAGAATACGGCTTGGCCGCTGTATGGGATTCTAAGAATTTTTCCAAATTGCGCAAGAGTAAGAGTGATGAATTGATTTTGGATCATGAAGGAAATAAGGAGATGACCATAGGGATCGGTTTGCACCATCACTTGGCTATAGAAGTTGAGGATAAAACGAGGAATGATTAGGTCGTTGATTTGGTAAAGACATTCAAAACGAATATTGGAGAACATTCGTTCGGTATGATCAGAGTCATAGAAAGATGGATCGACAATTCTTCCTTCGTGAATGTTTCTATTTTCAATGGGACGATAAAAACATGCAACTGAAGGAGACATGCTGGGAGTAGAGGAAACATTTGGAATGTATTGTTTGGTTTTGGAGACATCACCAACCGTGGTCTTAGGCATTTTCACCTAAACAATATAACAACAAAAATAAATATAAGACAAAAACAACTATCATGCATATGTTATATATATATATATATATATATATATATATATATATATATATATATATATATATATATATAATAATATGCAATATATGAGGAACGAAATTCTACTTCGACCAAAAAAAATATTCTAAGAAGTAGTTTCACAATGTTTCTTGTATTTTGATTTTAAACTCGTTTAGAATATATGATGTTGTGGAAAACTAGAAGGGGGGGTTGAATAGTTTTACGTCCTTTTAAATTTATTACCAAAATATTTTGTAGCTTATTAAAAACTTTTGATTCGATCTCAAGTGAATTCAAGTGACAACCAATATAAGCAATTCTAATCTAATAATGAAAGTATTGAAATGTAATGAAGAAAAGATAGAGTTAGAAAGATCAAACCACAACACGCGAATTTATAGTGGTTCGGCTACAAGGACACCTTCCTTGCCCTACTCCACTCCCCGAGTACCACACTCGAGAGTTTTCTTCACTATGTCAACAAACTCCTTATGGTGGAGAAACCTTACACACCTTGGCTTACACGAGTTAACGACACTAAGCTAAATGTCGAGTTTTAATCGTAGCTAGAACCAATCTCACAACTTCTTCACAACTTCACACCTTCTTCACACCTTCACAACTTCTTCAAGACTTCACACCTTGTCAACTTCACACCTTCTTCTAAGCACAACTAGATCACAACTACTAAACTACTTTACAACACACCTAGTTTCTACAAACAACAAATTCACACAAAACTTTTACAAAGATCCAACACTACTACAATATGAAACTAGCTAATCGCAACACTACTACAATTAGATGGATGTAGAGGAGTGTTCTTCTTCTTGTACTTGAATGGATGAAGCTTTGGATCACTTGGAAATAAAGACTTATGAATTATATGATCAAAGGATTTTAGATCTAGAAATGGAGGTTGGATCAGAAAGTTTATAGTGCAAAAAGGTGAGAAAAATATGTGAAATGATCCAATATTTATAGTGCCAGAAAATACTGTTCTGGAGCGTGCCGGTCCCCTTAATTAGGGGGCGGTCCCCTTAATGGTTAAGGGGGCCGCCTAGTAAAATTAAGGGGGCCGCCCTCCTGAACGTTGGAAAAGTTTTTCTGGATAAAATTTGCCCTTTTTGGTTGGAAATTTGAAATCATATCTTTGTAGTTTAATATAACAATACCAAAAATGATTTACAAATATATATAAAATGTTAATATCATTTTATAAAAAGTTGTGTCTTAAGACAAGGTTTCCTTTGATCATGTAATGCATATGATGCTTAGTTTATGCATACCTTAAGTGATATTAGATGTAGAGGTTAATATTTGTTACCAAATACTTGTTTACGTCTTAATCTTGACTTAATTTGATTTGAGTTTTGTGATTATCAAAACATAGGTTTATTGAGAGATATTAATAACATTTTTAAACATTATTTATATCAACAATCTCCCCCTTTTTGATGATTACAAAACTTAAACTCATTAACTCAAAAATTAGTTTTTAAACAAGTATTTTAGTGAGTTTATATTTACTTCTCCCCCTTTTTGTAGAATCAAAAAGGTTATGCCGACAATTTTCAAACGTGAAAATTTGACGGGAAGTTATCTCCCCCTTGATGTGTACTCCCCCTCGTTTGGGGGCACCAAGAGAACGAGCTATGGAATGCTTTGCAAAACAAAAAATATTAGAAGCACAAGTATATTCATGCAAACATATATTAGGTGATAAGAAAGAAAATAAGCATGGTTGAAAGAAAGCATTCATATTAAAGAAATGGTTGTGGCAAGACACAAGATACAAGTAGCAATAAGGATTACAAGTAGAAAGGCTAGTACACAAATTAACAACTAGGAAAATACATCATCATGCAAAGAGTACATGGTCTTCAAAGAGCTTGCAAGCAAAAGGGTGGTAGAGGCTTTATTTATTAAGCATATCAAATGCTTAATTTGGAGAGCATGATGGTGATGGTGGAGGAATGGGTGAGAATTGTGGTGGAGGAATGATTGGAGAGGATGGTGGAGTTGGTGGTGGTGGTGGGTTGGTAAGCAAGTGTTCAATATATGAAAACATATATTGAATTTCATCTCTAAGGCCAAAGATGACGGTGCGGTTATGGATGCAACAAAGACACGTATCCCCATGGGATTCAAGTAGCCTCCAAGGCACGGGATTGGCAAAGAATGGTGGTGTAATTGGTGGAGATGAGAGATGAGCATCAAGAGGTGTTATTGGTGAAAGTGAGATGGTAAGATGGGTGGAGATAGGTTCTTGTGTAGGAAGTGGTGATGATACTTGTGGTGACAAGTGTGAGTTGATGTAGTCATTGATTGATGAGGTTGAGGGTATGGAGGATGAGGAAGTTCCATGAGTGAAAGGTGTTTTAGATGGTGCATTGGGTACACTTGGGGATGAACATTTGGGTGGAGGTGATGGGGTTTTGTTTTCTTCATTTGTTAAGTCAATGAAGTGTTGTTTTGGGGGGATGACCACAAGCTTTTGTTTCTTAGAGGCTTTGGAGTGTGAGGTGCTTGGTGGAGTCATGATGATTTAGATGATGAATGATGAGATAAAGAATGGTGATTATGGAGGGAATTTATAGTATGGAAATGGTTGTTTTAGGTATGTATTTGAAATGGTTGAATGAGATTCTAAAATCAGTTGGGTTAAAATGGGAAATGGTAGCTGATACTAGAGAAAGGGTTCACAAGATGCAAAAGAAAACAGTGAATCCAGTTCCAGATGGCCGGTCCCCTTAATTGTAGGCCGGCCCCCTTAATGATTAAGGGGACCGCCTAGTGAATTAAGGGGGCCGCCCATCTGGTGTTTTCCCAGACGACCAGAAACCCAAAATTTGCAGAATTTGGTGATTTTTCAAGTGTATTTTTCCAGCAAGCTCTATTAGAAGTATATACTCTAGGAATGATGATATATAAACACATATATATAACCAAATGTTGCATGCAAATTAACATATTATAATCCACATTGAAAAGAACCATAGCATAGCATTAAGATAGTAGCAAGATAATAGTTAAAGTCTAAACATCATTCAAGAGATAAACAAGAAATAACACAAGTATTTCCGAATGAATCGGACAAATAACAAACCATACAAATGTCTAATAGAAACAAATAATAACAAGTAGCAATACGTCAATATCTTCTACTTCTTCTTCTTCCCGATCATCTTCCTAAACATCTTCCCAACGGATTTGAATCCTCCTCGAAGTTCTTCATGTATTTGTTGTTGACGGTTGATGATGGACGTTTGACGAGTGAAGAGAAGCTCATCGGTACGTTCATGAGGAAGAGGAACTTGATACTCAGTATCATCAATATCGGAAAGATTTTCAACAAAGGTCGTGGGGGATGGAGTACTAACACGTGAGGTGTTTTCTTCCTCATCATCATCGTCCTCACGATGAGATGTAGAACCACGAGGCCTAGAATACAAAGGAACACGAGATTTTCCTTTGTCACTTCGAGAACGACGAGTACGAACACGAGTAAGTTGGTTCAAAGTAGGAAGGATATGAACTTAGTAATCTCTTTGAAGATGTGGGTAATGTTCCATCACATAACGATAAAGTCGTGTGAGGAACATACCGTAAGGAAGATTGGCATTTGGGGTGTTTTTGGCAGACATGATTCGATGAATAAAAAGATAAGCCAAATTGTATTGCTCTTCAGCAATTACACAATATAACATGTGGGCAATGCTCGCCGTGACATGATCACGGTGACCACCAGTACCAAACGCATTCTCGCGAATGAGTTCTTCCCACTTTTTCATATTTTGGCTTAGCTCTTTGAGGAGGATTTGATTTGCATGAATATCGACATTCTTCGACTTGATTACTCGACTAGTCGTACGACGTTCTAGTTCAAGCATTCGACGAATGTCATCAGGACTAGGAATCTCAGAATAGTAGGGGCCATCCTAAGGACGATTTCTTTCAAGAGAGGAGAGATCCCATTCATTTGAGAATACGGCTTGGCCGTTGTATGGGATTCTAAGGATTTGTCCAAATTGAGCAAGAGTAAGAGTGATGAATTGATTTTGAATCATGAAGGAAATAAGGAGATGACCATAGGGATCGGTTTGCACCGTCACTTGGCTATAGAAGTCGAGGATAAAACAAGGAATGATTGGTTCGTTGATTTGGTAAAGACATTCAAAACGAATATTGGAGAACATTCGTTCGGTTTGGTCAGATTCATAGAAAGATGGATCGACAATTCTTCCTTCGTGAATGTTTCTATTTTCAATGGGACGATAGAAACATGCAACTGAAGGAGACATGCCGGGAGTAGAAGAGACATTTGGAATGTATTGTTTGGTTTTGGAGACATCACCAACCGTGGTCTTAGGCATTTTCACCTAAACAATATAACAACAAAAATAAAATTAAGATAAAAACAATTATCATGCATATGTTATATATATATATATATATATATATATATATATATATATATATATATATATATATATATATGCAATATATGTGGAACGAAATTCTACTTCGACACAAAAAAAATATTCAATGAAGTAGTTTCATAATGTTCCTTTTATTTTGATTTTAAACTCGTTTAGAATATATGATATCAAAGAGTATGATATCATAATTCATTTCGAAGTAAGGCTAGATATATATTAGATTATATATCTTCGATTTCATAAGAGTTTGACACAACATAAGCTTATTTAAAAGATTAAAATGCGGATTTTATTTTTCAAAAATATCTTTTTTGAGATAAACCAAACGCTCCCTTAACTAGATAAAAACATCCTAAAACATCAATATATATATTGATTATATATCTTGATGACATCTATTGATTCTAGTAGTATTAACAAATTTTATGAGCTAGTTTTAAGTTTCAAATAACCACATATAGTTATAGTTTGTTCATGAACCAAACGCCCATGTTGTCTTCATGAACCATTTTATAACGAATTGAAAAGTATGTTTTGATTGTTTATAACATTAAAACAATGTAATGTAGTAAGTTTTAAATAGTTTTTAAGAGTTATATCAACAATGTGCCTTTTGAAAATTAAAATTCAACAAGGGTTTATGGGCGATTAATGATTTTGACAAAATGATATGTTAAACTAAATTTGAGTTGCAATACATCATCCTAGTCCTATGGGAAGCATTTGGTAGTTCAATTCCTAGCTTCTATTTCACTAAAATTTGAATTAAAATAAATTTTAATAAAATGCCTAATTATTGATTAGACACCAAATTGAATGAAATGTGATGAAATGCATGTTGGAAAACTTACAAAAGATGTTGTTGTATGTTTGGTTAACGTTTGCCCCTTGCGAAACAACCCCGGATTGGTGATATGGTGGAGGATTTTGATGGTTTTGGGTGTTTTGGTTCGTATTCAGCAGTGGTGGGAAAGAAATATATGAGCAAATGGAGTGTTTGGGAATGGAAATAAGGTGGAAAACGGATTTGGGAGTGTCAGATGGCCGGTCCCCTTAAACATTATGGGGACCGCCCCCGATAACAAGCCGGTCCCCTTAATCATTAAGGGGGCCGCCCTTGAAATTTTTGAATTTTCGCGGAATTAGTTTCTTGAACAAAAATATTTATACGTATATAATTAGATTTATAATATATCAAAAATACGTAAACGTTTATTGGCACGATGATAAAATACTTAACAATTTTTAATTACCATTTCGATAATTAAAATGTACATTTGACAATTTTGGATAAAATGATCAAAGTGTTAAGTTGATGAGGGGTTTGAGGTGTGTTCGGGAATATGTGAATAAGTGTATATATGTATATATGTATATAAGTATAAATGTGAGTGAAAGATGGGTTGATGGGTGAGGTTTGAAAGATAATAGCGGAGATAGAATATAGTCGGCGAAAGGAGTTTGTTTCATCCATAGTGTTCACGTGCGAAGGCGTTCTCGCATGATAAAAGTCCACTTGACTCATATCCCTTCATCATCATGAGTCTTCTAAAAGAGGACTTAATAGAATAACGCGAGGGGGAAGGAAAGGGTTCGATAATGAATGATTTCCTGGAGTTCTAGAAAGTCAACTAATGACGTATCTAGGTTATGTGCAAGTAAGTAAGTATATATATATATATATATATATATATATATATATATATATATATATATATATATATATATATATATGATCGAACAAATAGAGGGAAATAGCAAGCTATATCTATGCAAACAACGTAATCAAATAAAGCATATTTATCTAAGCATGGCAATGAGTTGTGAAAGAATGGCGTACCCGGTGGTCTTCAAAAAATCTTCAAAATCATCAAGATGACATATAGACTTTAAAAAAGTCTATGTTGAGAGAAACTTCAAGATTGCCTCAAGGAATGTTCATCTAGCTATTTGATCCCCATTGTCTCTTTGGTCCAAAGTTGTTTAGTCCAAACATGTTTAACATTTGACTAGGATGCATGAAAGGTGGTAGTATACCCCAAGGATTGTAGCTTTGTTGGTAGTTCCACATTTGATTACTATTGTTATTATAGTTTTGCCTATTTTGGTTTCTTCCTGGTTGAGGTGTTTTAGACCTAGGATTAGGATTATTTGGTTTTCTAGGTGGTGGTATTTTAGATCTTGTCTTAGGTTTAGAAGATCCTACCTCGTTTTTTAAAGACGGTTTATAAAAAGCTTTTACTTCTTCATTGTTGGCAAGAGGTATTTTTCTATCATTAATAAGTATATACTTAGGATTAGATTTTAGAGGTTTTTGTTCATTAGGTTCATTTTCGAAGTTGACATTTTTAATATCACTTGTTGAAGCTTCATTTGAATTAAATCCTAAACCGGTTTTATCTCCGGATGTTCTTTGAATACTAATTATTTTACTAAGTGAGTGACTACTATTTTCAAATTTATTAAGTTTGCGAATTTCTTCCCTAAGTATTTCGTTTTCGCCTTTAAGCTCTTGACATGATTTACATTCTTCAAAAAAAAATTTACCTTTTTCAAGTTGATGTATTTTAATTTTTAGTTCTAGTACTTCATTTTCCAATTGATTGTTTATGTATTTTAGTGTTTTGTTTTTGGCCATTATTAGTTGTCCTAATTTGCATAGCCTATTATATTCATTATCTAATGATAAGCTATCATCACTAAAATATTCGGTTTCGGAACGTACCTCATTTGATTATTCACCATAAGACACTTCTCTTCTTTTGTCGTTTCTTTCTCATCTCATCACTATCACTCCAAGCGCCTCCAACAAAAGCTCTTTGATTTTGATCTTCTTGTCATCATTGGACATTTTCCAATGAGGTGATTTGGATCACCACACTTGAAACATTTCCTTTCAATCTTGTTGTTCTTGTCATCCTTACTCTTTTGAAATGTTTTCTTTTCATCATGCGGTTGTCTTACGAATCTTCCTCGCCTTTTGAAGAATTTCTTGAAATCTCTTACGGCCATGGCGTATTCTTCGTCATCACTTTCGGAAGAAGAGCTATCTTCGATACTAGATTCCTTTCTAGCTTTCAAGGCGATTGACTTGCTTTGCTCTCGTTTTTCTTTGACCATTTCGGAATCCTTCTTAATAATAACTTCATAAACTTTTAGATTTCCAATTAATTCATCAAGTTGCAATGTTGACAAATTCTTTGATTCTTCAATAGCCATCACTTTAGCTCGCCATTTTGGATGAAGAGCCCTAAGACACTTCCTAACAAAATTCTTACTAGAAAAATTCTCATCAAGTGCTTTTAAACTTGTGATGATAGTGTTAAATCTAGCAAAAGTATTATCAATTGATTCCTCTTCCGGAATCGTGAATTGTTCATATTGTTGAACAAGTAGATCTATCTTATTATCTTTGACTTGACTATTACCTTGGTGAGTTATTAGTAAAGAGTTCCAAATTTCTTTTGCGGTTTCACACATAAAGATCCTTTCGTACTCTTTACGTGGTAGCGCATTATAAATAACCATTTTTGCTTCATTATTTTTAGCAAGTTTTCTTTTTAAATCATCATTTTGTTTTTCAAAAGGTACGATTTCATCTTTCTTTATTTCGGGGTTATTTTGAATAGGTAAAAAATCACCATTAGCAATAACATGCCAAAGATCTAGATCTTTTGACTTCACATAAGTTTCGAATCGATTTTTCCAATATAAAAATCCATCACTTTCAAATAATGGTGGTCTTTACATAGATTGCCCTTCTAAATATTTTTCAGATTCCATAGATCGTTACAAGTTTTAAAATACAATATATTTTAAAGATCTTGCTAGACGTGGCTCCTGATACCAATTGTGGAAAACTAGAAGGGGGGGGGGGGTTCAATAGTTTTACGTCCTTTTAAATTTATTACCAAAATATTTTGTAGCTTATTAAAAACTTTCGATTCGATCTCAAGTGAATTCAAGTGACAACCAATATAAGCAATTCTAATCTAATAATGAAAGTATTGAAATGTAATGAAGAAAAGATAGAGTTAGAAAGATCAAACCACAACACGCGAATTTATAGTGGTTCGGCTACAAGGACACCTTCCTTGCCCTACTCCACTCCCCGAGTACCACACTCGAGAGTTTTCTTCACTATGTCAACAAACTCCTTATGGTGGAGAAACCTTACACACCTTGGCTTACACGAGTTAACGACACTAAGCTAAATGTCAAGTTATAATCGTAGCTAGAACCAATCTCACAACTTCACACCTTCTTCACACCTTCACAACTTCTTCAAGACTTCACACCTTGTCAACTTCACACCTTCTTCTAAGCACAACTAGATCACAACTACTAAACTATTTTACAACACACCTAGTTTCTACAAACAACAAATTCACACAAAACTTTTACAAAGATCTAACACTACTACAATATGATACTAGCTAATCACAACACTACTACAATTAGATGGATGTAGAGGAGTGTTCTTCTTCTTGCACTTGAATGGATGAAGCTTTGGATCACATGGAAACAAAGACTTATGAATTATATGATCAAAGGATTTTAGATCTAGAAATGGAGGTTGGATCAGAAAGTTTATAGTGCAAAAAGGTGAGAAAAATATGTGAAATGATCCAATATTTATAGGGCCAGAAAATACTGTTCTGGAGCGTGCCGGTCCCCTTAATTAGGGGGCGGTCCCCTTAATGATTAAGGGGGCCGCCTAGTAAAATTAAGGGGGCCGCCCTCCTGAACGTTGGAAAAGTTTTTCTGGATAAAATTTGCCCTTTTTGGTTGGAAAGTTGAAATCATATCTTTGTAGTTTAATATAACAATACCAAAAATGATTTACAAATATATATAAAATGTTAATATCATTTTATAAAAAGTTATGTCTTAAGACAAGGTTTCCTTTGATCATGTAATGCATAAGATGCTTAGTTTATGCATACCTTAAGTGATATTAGATGTAGAGGTAAATATTTGTTACCAAATACTTGTTTACGTCTTAATCTTGACTTAATTTGATTTGAGTTTTGTGATTATCAAAACATAGGTTTATTGAGAGATATTAATAACATTTTTAAACATTATTTATATCAACAGATGTCAAAGAGTATGATATCATAATTCATTTCGAAGTATGGCTAGATATATATTAGATTATATATCTTGCTTTTTCATAAGAGTTTGACTCAGCATAAACATGTTTAAAATGTTAAAATATGAATTTTGGTTTTCAAAATATCTTTTTCAAGATAAACCAAACGCTCCCTTAACTAGATTAATATAACCTAAAACATCAGTATATATATTGATTATATATCTTGATGACATCTATTGACTCTAACAGTTTTAACAAATTATATGAGCTAGTTTTAAGTTTTAAGTAACTACATATGATCATAATTTGTTCATGAACCAAATGCCCATGTTGACTTCATGAACCATTTTATAACAAATTGAGAAGTATGTTTTGATAGTTTTCAACATTAAACTAATATAATGTAGTAAGTTTTAACTAGTTTTTAAGAGTTATATCAACAATGTGTTTTTTTTTTTTTTTTGAAAAATTAAATTCAACAAGGGTTTATGGGCGATTAAAGATTTTGACAAAATGATGTGTTATACTAAATTTGAGTTGCAATACATCATTCTAATCCTATGGGGCGCATTTGGTTGTTCAATTCCTAGCTTCTATTTCACTAAAATTCGAATTAAAATAATTTTTAATAAAATATCTAATTATTGATTAGACACCAAATTGAATGAAATGTGATGAAATGTATGTTGGAAAACTTACAAAAGATGTTGTTATACGTTTGATTAGCGTTTGCCACTTGCGAAACAACCCCGAATTGGTGATTTGGTGAAGGATTTTGATGGTTTTGGTTGTTTTGGTTCGTACTCAGCAGAGGTGAGGAAGGAAATTATGAACAAATGGAGTGTTTGGCAAAAGATTTAAGGTGGAAATCGGATTTGAAAGCATCAGATGGCCGGCCCCCTTAAACATTAAGGGGACCGCCCCCGATAACAAGCCGGTCCCCTTAATTATTAAGGGGGCCGCCCTTTAAATTTTTGAATTTTCGCGGTTTTAATTTCTGGAGCAAACATATTTATATGTATATATTTAGATTAATAATATATTAAAAATACGTAAGCTTTTATCGGCACGATGACGAAGTACTTAACAATTTTTAATTAACGTATCGATAATTAAAATGTTCCTTTGACAATTTTGGACAAAATAATCAAGGTGTTAAGTTGATGAAGGGTTTGAGGTGTGTTCGGGAATATGTGCATATGTTTATATATATATATATATATATATATATATATATATATATATATATATATATATATATATATATATATGTATAAATGTGAGTGAATGATGAGTAGATAGGTGAGGTTTGAAAGATGATAACGAAGATAGAATATAGTCGGCGAAAGGAGTTTGTTTCATCCATAGTGTTCACGTGCGAAGGCGTTCTTACATGATAATAGTCCACTTGGCTCATATCCCTTCATCATCATGAGTTTTCTAAAAGTGGACATAATAGAATTTCGTGTTGAACGTAAAAGATCAAAAGTAACACGAGGGGGAAGGAAAGGGTTCGATAACAAACAATTTCCTGGAGTTCTAGAAAGTCAACTAATGACGTATCTAGGTTATGTGCAAGTATGTATATATATCTAATATAATAAGTATGAGAATATATATATATATATATATATATATATATATATATATATATATATATATATATATATATATATATATATATATATATATATATATATATATATATGATCGAACAAATAGAGGAAAATAGCAAGCTATATTTATACAAACAACGTAATCAAACAAAGCATATTTATCTAAGCATGGCAATGAGTTGTGAAAGAATGGCGTACCCGGTGGTCTTCAACAAAAATCTTCAAAATCTTTAAGATGACATATAGACTTTGAAAAAGTCTACGTTGAGAAAAACTTCAAGATTGCCTCAAGGAATGTTCATCTAGCTATTCGGTCCCCATTGCCTCTTTGTTCCAAAGTTGTTTGGTCCAAACATGTTTAACATTTTACTAGGATGCATGAAAGGTGGTAGTATACCCCAAGGATTGTAGCTTTGTTGGTAGTTCCACATTTGATTACTATTGTTATTATAGTTTTGCTTATTTTGGTTTCTTCTTGGTTGAGGTGTTTTAGACCTAGGATGAGGGTTATTTGGTTTTCTAGGTGGTGGAGTTTTAGATCTTGTCTTAGGTTTAGAAGATCCTACTTCGGTTTTTAAAGACGGTTTATAAAAAGCTTTTACTTCTTCATTGTTGGCAAGAGGTATTTTTCTATCATTAATAAGTATATACTTAGGATTATATTTTAGAGGTTTTTGTTCATTAAGTTCATTTTCGAATTTGACATTTTTAATCTCGCTTGTTGAAGCTTCATTTGAGTTAAATCCTAAACCGGTTTTATCTCCGGATACTCTTTGAATACTTATTATTTTACTAAGTGAGTGACTACTATTTTCAAATTTATCATGTTTGCGAATTTCTTCCCTGAGTATTTCGTTTTCACCTTTAAGCTCTTGACATGATTTACATTCTTCAAAAATTTCTTTACCTTTTTCAAGTTGATGTATTTTAATTTTTAGTTCTAGTACCTCATTTTCCAATTGATTGTTTATGTATTTTAGTGATTTATTTTTGGCCATTACTAGTTGTCCTAATTTGCATAGTCTATTATATTCATTATCTAAGTCTTTTTCATCTAATGATAAATTTTCATCACTAAAATATTCGGTTTCGGAACGTACCTCATTTGATGTCTTCGCTATAAGACACTTCTCTTCATTTGTCGTTTCTTTCTCATCTTCATCGCTATCACTCCAAGCTCCTCCAACAAATGCTCTTTGATTTTGATCTCTTGTCATCATTGGACATTTTCCAATGAGGTGATTTGGATCACCACACTTGAAACATTTCCTTTCATTCTTGTTATCCTTACTCTTTTGAAATGCTTTCTTTTCATCATGTGGTTGTCTTATAAATCTTCCTCGCCTTTTGAAGAATTTCTTGAAATCTCTTACGACCATGGCATATTCTTCGTCATCACTTTCGGAAGATGAGCTATCTTCGATACTAGATTCCTTTCCAGCTTTCAAGGCGATTGACTTGCTTTGCTCTCGTTTTCCGTTGACCATTTCGAAATCTTTCTTTATAATTGCTTCTTAGACTTTTAAATTTCCAATTAATTCATCAAGTTGTAATGTTGATAAATTCTTTGATTCTTCAATAGCCGTCACTTTAGCTCGCCATTTTGGGTGAAGAGCCCTAAGAAACTTCCTGACAAAATTCTTACAAGAAAAATTCTCATCAAGTGCTTTTAAACTTGTGATGATCGTGTTAAATCTAGCAAAAGCATTATCAATTGATTCATCTTCCGAAATCGTGAATTGCTCATATTGTTGAACAAGTAGATCTATCTTATTATCTTTGACTTGACTATTACCTTGGTGAGATATTAATAAAGAGTTCCAAATTTCTTTTGCGGTTTCACACATAAAGATCCTTTCGTACTCTTTACGTGGTAGCGCATTATAAATAACCATTTTTGCTTCATTATTTTTAGCACGTTTTCTTTTTAAATCATCATTTTATTTTTCAAAGGGTACTATTTCATCTTTCATTGTTTCAGGGTTATTTTGAATAGGTAAGAAATCACCATTAGTAATAACATGCCAAAGATCTAGATCTTTTGACTTCACATTAATTTCGAATCGATTTTTCCAATATAAAAATCCATCACTTTCAAATAGTGGTAGTCTTTGCATAGATTGCCCTTCTAAATATTTTTCAGATTCCATAGATCGTTACAAGTTTTAAAATACAATATATTTTAAAGATCTTGCTATACGTGGCTCCTGATACCAATTGTGGAAAACTAGAAGGGGGGTTGAATAGTTTTACGTCTTTTTAAATTTATTTCCAAAATATTTTGTAGCTTATAAAAACTTTCGATTCGAACTCAAGTGAGTTCAAGTAACAACCAATATAAGCAAGTCTAATCTAATAATGAAAGTATTGAAATAGAATGAAGGAAAGATAGAGTTAGAAAGATTAAACCACAACACGCGAATTTATAGTGGTTCGGCAACAAGGACACCTTCTGTCACACCCCCAAAATCGGGTCCAGCGGAAGCATACATGTAGCTGGGGTGTAACTCAATTGGTACCACAACACAAGTACAAAATGGTTTTCATTTCAATCATTTAGAATAAAATCGTTTAACCAAAAGTGTTGAATTTACATTGTTAAAAGTAGTGCGGAAGTAGGCCCTTAAAATAATTAAAAAGGGTCCCCAAATGAATAATCAGAGTCTTCTATGACCATGCCATGCCCTGCCAAAACCTCCTGTAGCGTGCCATTGCTTAAAACCTGAAAATACATGCTAAAGTGTCAACACGAGGTTGGTGAGTTCATAGAGTCTTGTGAAAAAGAATGTAATGCTTATGAATGAAGATTTCCCAGCAAAGGCATCGTAAATCCACTCAGTTACAAGTCCCGCCATAAGAGACTTGTAACCTGTGTGTTTACGACCCACTGCCAAATATGATTTGGTTTACGTGAACAAAAGTAATACTTGTATCTAGATTCAAAGATAAATATAGCAAAACTGCTATATTAATAATTTTAACAATGAGGCCATATAAGCAATTTTTGACAATGCTGACAATGTCGCCAGGTAAACAATAATGACAATGAGGTCATATAAAATAAGTCTGATAATCCTGACAATGTCGCCAGATAAACAATTTTGACAATCCTGACAATGTCGCCAGATAACAATTATGAAAATGAGGTCAAGTAAACAATACTGACAATGTCCCGAGATAAACAATTATGACAATGAAGTCATATAAATAAATAATAATGTTTAGGAGACAAATCACATGAAATAAAGGTAATCAAACATACCAATGAAATGCAGGTAATCATTCATGTAAAGCGAGTATTGCATTTAAGTAAAACGAGCATGTATTCTCCCCCAAAGAGTTTACCAAAACAATTGAAAAAGTATGGGCTATGACTCACCTGGTGCGATGGCTACGATGACAAAAGTGGATACACTGAAATGAGGCACGATCTCTAACCGCAACCTAATATGAATGATATGGTCTAATGTAAGAAATGAAATGATGCTACACATGCAAATACGTATGTTATCGATACCACTCGTGAAACTTGAAAATAACGTTTATCGTCGAAAAATACATTTTAGACGTCTCATTAAGTTAATAACCACTTTTCATGTAATTAGGTTCAAACGGTACTTCACGATTCTTGTTTGGTGTTTTATCGGTAAATATAGTATTTTCGTCATAAAATGACACTTTTCATAACTTGAAAATATGACCAAAATGGTCTCGCAAAACTAGTCGCGAAGTAGTGAATATTAAGAGTTTGGAAAGAAGCTCAGTAGTTTTAAGAAGATTTTCACCATATCTAAAAAGTCACAGGACTGAAGTTTGTCTATACGGGTCTCGATCATAAAGGAAAATAGCCGTGAAGTGAGGTGTTTGGGCTGTTTCTGCAGTTCCTGGGCAGTTTTCGGGAAAGTTTGGAAGACCATAAGTTATTCGTTATAAATCCTTTTGACAAACGGTTGGATGTTTTGAGAACTAGGCTGGGCAATATAACTTTTTGTCATTGATGTAAATTTTCCAGAAATGAGTTTATCAATGAGTAAATTGGCTCTCAACCTGGTCACTTGGCGAAATGGTTAATACTTGGAAAATTTTCAGTGTTTTGCTGAAGCAAAAATATTAAAATCGTCTAAGTTCAAACGCTTGTATCTTTTTCGTTATAGACTCGTTTTATACGTTCTTTATATCCCCGGAATCGTATAAACCTTTACTAATATATTTTTAGTAGTTCGGCTTAGCTAGGTTACGTTAAACGACTCATTTTACCCAACAAAAGTTTCCATACAGCAAGCTATTTTTCTGAAAATAAGTTTTCGTCGTTAAACTTCGGAAAACCATATCTCCTTTGTTATTAACTCGTTTTTATCCCCGTTTTCGGCCATAGTTTCATCTCGGAAAGTATTTTCTAAATCTTTTGTCCAAAGTTACCCAAAACCCACTGAGTTTCCCACATTTAACAAAAATGGACAGCAACATTTTATATTTGTCAAAAATAGGTTTTCCTAGTTACTAACTTGTCCAAGACCATCTCAATCAACAATCAACCATCTCTTGATCTACCATACACCTTCTTAGGGTGTCATGGGTTCCTAAACATCATCCATCATGATAATCTACCAAGGATTTGCCTATGTTAATTATCTAGGGTTTGTAAGTTATAAAAAGTATCAATAAAGTGGTATAAACTAACATATGCATGTATATCTTGTGTAAAAGTGTATGGTCATTGAAGGAACTTGAATAAATTATAAAAATGAGTTTTGACAACTTACTTGAAAGATTAGTGAGCTTGTGATGATGAAAAACCTATAAAACCTTGAGTTTTTATTTCAAAACTCTAAAAAGGAGTACTAATGAAGCTTGAAAATCACTTGGCCTTGGAAAATCAATGGAGTCTTGGTGGGTTCCTTGGTGTGGCCGGAGGTATAGAGGTATGTTTTTCTTTTTGTAACTTGATAAATAAGAAAATAATACTAGTATATGATATATAATACTTAAATCTAGTCATAGTACACAACATTGATTAAGTTGGTGAGATTTTCAAATGTGTAAGATGATTTACATGGGGGGTGGCCGGATTTTTGGGCAAGGATGGGATTTGGGAAGACTTTTGATATATACCATGTGCTATATTGTAGATTTTAGTAGTTTTAGTGAATACCGGGTACCGAGTTAGCTAGAAATCGATTTTTACGGAACAAGACGAGATATATAAAAGTTGTAAACTTCATGAAATTACATTCCTGATGAGAATCGGGTGTTAGAATACTTGTCGTGTTGAAATATCGAAAACCGACGGAAGTTTAATCGTATACCGGTAAATACGGTAAAATCCTCAAAACACCAGGTAAATTAATAATATAAATTTTATATTAATATAATGAGTACGAAAATATATTAGGATCGTAGACGGGAGTATCGGGTACATATATTATTAGTAAAAACTGAGTGGTAACGTTAATTACAAATTAAGCATACGTAAATTGAAATAATGCATATCCGTGTAGGGCCTAATATATTGATGATATGTAGACTACTCTAGTCTATATGACGTGTCCCTACTGATGATGCATGAATTCGCAGCTAAACCTAACTGGTTACGCGAATTTGAATACCCATAAAGTAGATTTACAAAATGATGAACGACAATCGTGAATAGTGATTTCCTTCCAGGAATGAATAGTGTCATATGAATAGTAAAATTTTTGAACGCTTCTCGGAATATCAAACTGACCTCAAAAATGATGAATAGTAAATGATGAATAGTAACTTCCCGAGATGATTAATGAAGTTTCAACGTTTGAAAAAGGACCTAAAATTACGAGTTGTGACACCTTCCTTGCCCTACTCCACTCCCCGAGTACCACACTCGAGAGTTTTCTTCACTATGTCAACAAACTCCTTATGGTGGAGAAACCTTACACACCTTGGCTTACACGAGTTAACGACACTAAGCTAAATGTCGAGTTCTAATCGTAGCTAGAACTAATCTCACAACTTCTTCAAGACTTCACACCTTCTTCACACCTTCACAACTTCTTCAAGAAAGCTTCACACCTTCTTCACACCTTCACAAATTCACACCTTCTTCTATGCACAACTAAATCACAACTACTACACTACTTTACAACACACCTAGTTTCTACGATCAACAAGTTCTCACAACACTTTTACAAATATCTAGCACTACTACAATATGAAAATAGCTAATCACAACACTACTACAATTAGATGGATGTAGAGGAGTGTTCTTCTTTTTGCACTTTAGTAGATGAAGCTTTGGATCACTTGGAAACAAAGACTTATGAATTATATGATCAAAGGATTTTTGAGATAGAAATGGAGGTTAGATCAGAAAGTTTTTAGTGCAAAAAGGTGAGAAGAATATGTGGAATGATCCAGTATTTATAGGGCCAGAAAATACTGTTCTAGAGCGTGTCGGTCCCCTTAATTAGGGGGCGGTCCCCTTAATGATTAAGGGGGCCGCCTAGTATAATTAAGGGGGCCGCCCTACTGAACGTTGGAAAAGTTTTTCTAAATAAAATTTTCCCTTTTTGGTTGGAAATTTGAAATCATATCTTTGTAGTTTAATACAACAATACCAAAAATGATTTACAAATATATATAAAATGTTAATATCATTTTATGAAATGTTATGTCTTAAGACAAGGTTTCCTTTGATCATGTAACGCATAAGATGCTTAGTTTATGCATACCTTAAGTGATATTAGATGTAGAGGTAAATATTTGTTACTAAATACTTGTTTACGTCTTAATCTTGACTTAATTTGATTTGAGTTTTGTGATTATCAAAACAAAGATTTATTGAGAAATATTAATAACGTTTTTAAACATTATTTATATCAACATACTAACAGGTCACAAAACATGTCACGAAATTCAATTAGTGTGTGTAAATGAGGGATTAAATATCCACACCAACTCGTCACGAACTAACAATACTTGAAGAATAGTATAACATTCATCCGAGGAATGAATGTATGGAATAACCAAAGAAACGAACCAGTATCCAACAAAATGAATTCGATTACTGGTAGCGTGGGGTTTGCACCAGGCTTTACCTCTCAAGGGATCTTGAGAAGCTTACAACCCCCACCAGGCAGTGTACCTGATCGTTGTAGTATAGTATAGTGACAAGTACCGGGGGATTGATCGTTCAGCTAGGAATAGTGTCGCTAGGATTAGAAAACCTAAATACTAGTTCTAAAGATGAGAGATGATTATTTTTGTATTTTTATATTTTTTAGAAAGCAAATAAATATCTCGGGTTTGAAGGATTTGGGCGGAATTAGTTGCTAGTCAACTAACCCAATACTAAAGATGCAATCAAAATAAAATACTAGAAATGAAAATAAAACTAAATTAAACTAAGGTTGTGAGGAATAAGTGGAGAAATTGTGTTTACTTAGATTTCACTACTCCCTAGATATCTTTTACATGTTAATTACTTGTTATAGTTGCGTGGATGACGGATTGTATTCCTTAATATCATTCATGGGGTGGCGTACTTAACTCCCCAATCCTATGAGTGCCTACTTCACTCCTATGTCGAGCCGGCTAAGAAGCTCCTAACATGGGATCATTAGAATTTACTCATGCATTAAATACAACCAATAAAACCTAGTACACATCGGTTCATGTTTCCTAAGACATTCAAGCATGTTACCAATTGGAGATCTGCCAGTTTTCTTAAGCCTAACATTGAAATCATTCATCCAATACAACCATAAACAAGTAATCAACACATAATCAACATCTAGGTTTCATTAGATCTAAGCAACACAAGATAAATCTAACCTAGCATGGTGGAATCAAGACAAGGACAAGATATAGACAACCAACACATAGACATATTGATTGAATTAAAAAAACACTTATCTCAATTACACATGTAAGGGTTCAAGGGCTGAAAACCCTTGAAAAACCTGTAAAATTCGTAAATGGTTCGGCCTTAGGGTTTCTCCAAACTTGTTCCTCTTTATGAATGAAAATTAGAAAACTATATATAGAAAATTGAGGCTGACGGTGTCAAGAACAACATTGTGACGCCGTCATCTCACCGCCAAAAGAATCCTCGGACTGCCTTGATCTACATCTGACGCCGTCATGTATTAAGTTTTTCCAGGCCGTCACACATTTAACTCTTGATGCTCTTCCTTGTGACGCCTTCATTTCTGTACTGGGCCGTCATGAAATTTACTCTTGACGCCGTCAGGAAAATGCTCTTGACGCCATCACACACTGTTCCCAGCTTGGAAAATTAAGTCTTTGGCGTTTTCTTCACTTTTATGCTCCAAAAACGTCCGAATTGCTTCCTTTTCCAGATTTCACTCCCAAAGTACCTAAAATCACAAAAGGAATGATTTAGGGCAATATTTGATCAAATAAATTCAATTTCGGGCTTAACTGACCCCCTAAAAGTGGTTCATTTTTCGCTTCATCATATACCCTTACACTTGAGATTTGCTTGTCCTCAAGCAAATGCGCGTTTATTCTACTCAAAATACAAGTTAGGGTTCATTTAACACAAATATAAAAGTAACTACAACAAATGATCGTTCCACTAAAGACCAAAGACAAGCACGGAGATCATACACTAGCACCTCACAAATAGTGTTTAGATACTCACATCTCTCGAGTGTAATAAAGTATAAATTACAATATGGAAATGGAAAATATCTCTCACAACCTGTCATAGCAAAATAGATTACCATAGGCTTGGGAAAGGATCAAACCTCCACCACATGGCGTAAGCACCTAGGATAAACTATCAAAGAGGTCTTTTAAAGGGTTGTAACGTTAGGTGTAGGGATATGAAATACACGGTTTTGTTGGATATAGGCAGTCTTTACTGGTGGCGAGTTAACAATCTTGGTTAATTACATGTACAATATGGCGTTGCTAAGCCAAGACTAGACTCGACTTAAGCTAATAAATGAAATATAACAAAAACATAAAATAAACATAGAATAAAAAGGATGGTAGTCCGTATTTTTTTTTTTTTTTTTTTTTTTTTTTTTTTGCATACACTCTTACCCTACCATCCAAAATAATACATCATAGGGAATGAACGTTCCCCTTACACTTGAATTTTTACATACTTTACAATAAACTAATCTAATGACTCGAATTAAGAAAATCAAAACACTTGGAGCACTTTTAAGATTAACGCACATATGGGGGTAATAAATGATGTTCTTCCCCATTACTCCATAAAATAAGTACTTTACCCATGAGTCCCAATCGTCCCAAAACAATATGTACAAGGATATGACTCGACTTAGCAACCATGTAATCAATTAGATAGTTAACTTAGGGTTTAAATAAATAACAATAATGCACTAAAGATGAGCGCATACATGGCAGGCTAAGGCGATTTGGTTGTACATTTAAGTGGGGTGTAACAAATTCTTCCTTTAAGTAAGATGCTTAAAGTTAGAAACGAAAAGATAGGCTCGGAGGGGTGTACTAGGGGTTTCGTGTACTAAAAATGAGTACAACGCTAAGGGTGTGGGAAAAATTAATTGACTTAACTAGCCAAGTAATATGACTTAAATGGTCAAGTAATTATGATACAGGTTTAACACAAGGGTGATCCTAATGCCTCTTAACATGTAGTAAATCCTACTACACGAATGTAGTCTCACTAGCGGTCTCAGGATGCATCACTAACGCAAGTTCTAGAATCTAAATGCTACCGGTACACTCATAAGCACTAATAATGAATGCTTTTCCTATCAAATCTAAAGGCGAACCTCACATATTTGGGTGGATAATTTTTCTGAATGATATGGTTATTTGCTAGTCATACAATCTCCTATCCATGAGACGCTTGCTATGGCTAAAGTTTCACTCCTAAATGTTGTAAAAAAATTTAAATTTGGCGCTAAAATTGCACTAACAAGTATTTCTCATAGTTTTATTACACATCTACTATTAAACAAACAAACAAACAAACTCAAGCGAAAGTGTATCTGTAAGGTATCATCATTTTACCCTCCCCTTACACTTAGGATGAACATTGTCCCCAATGTTTAAGTAAAGAATGTAAAAGTGAAATAAGTAAAACGAATGAAATCAAATACTCCCCTGATTCGTTCGGTATGGATAATAAGGTGGCCAGGTTAGATCTTCCTCCAAAGAAATGAACAATCAAAGCTTCCCTTCCAGAATATAAATCATCTTCTTGTCATACATAACCTGTAAATCCTGAGAAAACAAACAAGACAACCTCGCATAAAATCGGCGGCAATCTACATAAGTTACTAAATCCTAGAAAACAAAGTAAGATATAATGCTTGTGGAATGAAGTTTGCAGATTTCCTGGAGATTATAAAACTTAATAATTCAACAAAAACTTTAAGAATCCGTTAGAAAAACAAAACTGGTAAAATTTCCAGGTTTTTGCACGTGACGCCGTCAAGAGTAAACTCGTGACACCGTCAGAAGTAACCTGTAGAAATTCTTATGTTAAGTTTGCGGAAAATTTCTGGAAAAACTTGGTCCTACTTCCTGGAAAATCCTGCAAAACTTCATTATGACTCAATACAAGCATTTGACTCTAACAAATACGAATATACATGTTCATTTAATATTGTGGAGAATCATGATCGGTTTGTTTCTTAAAAACATATTTGGGGTTTCCCCTTACACTTGTATTTTGCAAAAATACCTTTAGGTGGAGTTAAGACTAGGCCAAAACAACAAAGTAAAGTATTTCCACTATTTAGTTTAGAAACATGATCTACCGACAATAAAAATAAAGCATGCATACAGAAACAAATAACAAACAAACAAAATAAAATCACACAAAGCATGGGTTGCCTCCCAAGAAGCGCTTTTTTTATTAACGAGTCTTGTAGATAGACTCAAGGTCATGGGTTACTACGTGACCTCATCCCTTGAGATGATGTACCCCATGTAGTTGTGATCATTACTATTGTGGTGGTAGTGCCTCAACCTGTCGGTACTTGCAATCACCTCTCCACCTACTTTACTTCTCAGGTTAGCCATCCCATCTTGGTTCATACTCTCAATTGTGAAAGGCCCATACCACCAAGGACTTGGTTTATCGGGTGGTATTGTTGTTTCCAAGTGTCTTAAGAGTACCAAGTTCCCTTCCTCGAATGGGATATGACTTTCTGCTGGTCGATTATGTTCGAATTCGACATGAACCTTATTGCTTTTGCTTCTTTCATATTTAGCCTCCTTATAGCTTTTGATTCTTGCCTCCCATGCAAGAATTTTATTCTGAACACGAATGGGTGTCGTGTCAATGCTGTTTTTGAGCTTTCTCCAACTCAAATTCTCATGTCCACTTCGATGAGTCATGGGGAAGCTAATCTTTCTTTTTCCAAATTTAAGCTCAATTTTCCTGCCTTCATACTTAATGACAGCTCTAGCGGTGGCGAGGAATGGTGCCCTAAGGATTATTGGCATGTATCCATCTCCCTTATCATCAATGATCATAAAATCAACGGGGTACATGAATCCTGCGACATTAACTAATACATCTTCTGCGATTCCTAGGGGGTATACGTACGAGTGTCCAGCGAGGGACAACCTAACACGAGTAGGGGCTGGCATTTTTGACGTTAGTTGGATGTAAATAGTTAAGGGCATAAGATTTACTTCCGACCCTTGGTCGGCGAAAGCACTAAGATATTTCAAATCCCCGATGCTAGTTGGTATCTCAAAGTTCCCACACGCAATCTGCTTAGTAGCCACTTTTTGTACCAATAGCTTCTCGAATATTGACCCCCCAGGTAACGTATCATACTCATCTTTTCCCTTTTCCTCTTTCTCAGAACCCTGTTTGGAAGGTTGGTTACGCCCGTCACCCTTAATCCAAGTTGTTATGGTGTTTTCATTTATATCATGTTTCAGGTAGTGACTCAAGGGTTGGGATTTTTGTGGCTTATCTAAGGTCTGTTTAGTAGAGGCTTCTACCTTCTCGTCATCCTTGTGGACAATTGTGAATTAACTAATTGGGTAGTGGGGGTGACGCTTTCTTTCCTTAGTAACATTCTTTCGGGGGTTCTCTGGTTGGCATAGTCCTCCAATAGACTCATCATCTCATTCATTTTCTCTTGCATCTCCTCTTTTTGCTTATAAACTGCTTCCTCAAATCTGGCAAGCCGATCTGAATGAGTTGCCATATATTCTATCATCCTAGCTTCAAACTCCTAGCTAAGCTCCTCGGGAGGGGAATAAGGTGGGGCATAGTTTTGAAAAGTCTCGACATTTTCTCTAGAGGGTGACTCTGATAATGGTGTTGAAGTCGGTTTCGAGACAGAATTGACAGTAGCCCGTCTAGGACATAAAGGTCTCCTTTGCCTTTCCTCAAAATAGTCAACTCTTGCCTCGAGTTTGCATAGGAGTTCATCGGGGATTTCGGTGGTTCCTCCAGATGTTGAGACTGCATTGATGGCCGCTTTTATTGTATGATTAAACTCCCACATCTCTTGATTATCGGCGGCAAGCTCCTCAATAATTGCCCAGGACTCCTCGGCGTTCTTATCACGCAGTTTACCTCCCGCGGCCCTATCGATTGTGCGTTTAGTGTGATAGTCAACATGGTCGTAGAAAATCTGAACTAATAACCAAAGGTTTATACCATGATGAGGGACCTTATAGAGGAGATCCTTAAAGCGGGCCCATGCTTCATAGAAAGTTTCACCTTGATGTTGTTCAAACATCAAAATGTCATTTCTAAGCATTGCAGTCTTCCCCGGTGGAAAGAATTGAGTAAGGAAGCGATAGGTGAGATCATCCCATGTGGTGATGGATCCCGCGGGTAAACCCCCACCAGGCAGTGTACCTGATCGTTGTAGTATAGTATAGTGACAAGTACCGGGGGATTGATCGTTCAGCTAGGAAGAGTGTCGCTAGGATTAGAAAACCTAAATACTAGTTCTAAAGATGAGAGATGATTATTTTTGTATTTTTATATTTTTTAGAAAGCAAGTAAATATCTCGGGTTTGAAGGATTTGGGCGGAATTAGTTGCTAGTCAACTAACCCAATACTAAAGATCCAATCAAAATAAAATACTAGAAATGAAAATAAAACTAAATTAAACTAAGGTTGTGAGCAATAAGTGGAGAAATTGTGTTTACTTAGATTTCACTACTCCCTAGATATCTTTTACATGTTAATTACTTGTTATAGTTGTGTGGATGACGGATTGTATTCCTTAATACCATTCATGGGGTGGCGTACTTAACTCCCCAATCCTATGAGTGCCTACTTCACTCCTATGTCGAGCCGGCTAAGAAGCTCCTAACATGGGATCATTAGAATTTACTCATGCATTAAATACAACCAATAAAACCTAGTACACATCGGTTCATGTTTCCTAAGACATTCAAGCATGTTACCATTTGGAGATCTGCCAGTTTTCTTAAGCCTAACATTGAAATCATTCATCCAATACAACCATAAACAAGTAATCAACACATAATCAACATCTAGGTTTCATTAGATCTAAGCAAACACAAGATAAATCTAGCCTAGCATGGTGGAATCAAGACAAGCACAAGATATAGACAACCAACACATAGACATATTGATTGAATTAAAAGAACACTTATCTCAATTATACATGTAAGGGTTCAAGGGCTGAAAACCCTTAAAAAACCTGTAAAATTCGTAAATGGTTCGGCCTTAGGGTTTCTCCAAACTTGTTCCTTTTTATGAATAAAAATTAGAAAACTATATATAGAAAATTGAGGCTGACGGCGTCAAGAACAACGTTGTGACGCCGTCATCTCGCCGCCAAAAGAATCCTCGGACTGCCTTGATCTACATCTGACGCCGTCATGTATTAAGTTTTTCCAGGCTGTCACACATTTAACTCTTGACGCTCTTCCTTGTGACGCATTCATTTCTGTACTGGGCCATCATGAAATTTACTCTTGACGCCGTCAGGAAAATGCTCTTGACGCCGTCACACACTGTTCCCATCTTGGAAAATTAAGTCTTTGGCGTTTTCTTCACTTTTATGCTCCAAAAACATCCGAATTGCTTCCTTTTCCAGATTTCACTCCCAAAGTACCGAAAATCACAAAAGGAACGATTTAGGGCAATATTTGATCAAATAAATTCAATTCCGGGCTTAAATGACCCCCTAAAAGTGGTTCATTTTTCACCTCATCAATTACCCAACACCTATCACAACGTCAAATAGAAAGAATATTGCATATTACCATCATGGTACGAATAGGAATGCCAACCAAAGAATTAGGTATACAAATGGAGTACCTAGCAAACGAATTAACTTAAATACCACAACATAAGTACCCACCGATAATTGAGGTATCAACATATGATAGGTAGGATGGAATCTTACCACCTACACACCTCAACATATAACGACTACACAAACGGTTAAGAGAATACTTCTCTAGCCATACAGCCATCACCAACATGATATCACATACCATCTACCACAACATATAACAACAAACATCAATCAATGCAGTAATGGACACAAGTCCACGTGTGTGATACCCTTATAATTATGTTCGCGACCACAGTTATAAGCTCATTCCACATGCATACTTACTTCCAAAACCACACATCTCAATGAGAACGCACATATACCACATAACACCTAATACACCATGCAATCCATGCTATCATACTTGCAAGTCCACTTGTATTGTGACGCATGTATAATTATGTTGGCCACCATAATTATCTATGCCCCCTTTCACAAGTGTACTCTCTCCTATGACAACACATCATGCAAACAATCATACAAACAAAAACAAAAGACGTCGCAAACAATCATCTCACATGGAACAATTCCAACGATCACGTAAACTCTACAATCAAAATCACTTGGATAAGGTCAATCCAATATCCAAGAGTAATCACGCTCCAACATGGCTCCAGACGGCAAAAGACAATAAACGAATTCCAAAACATAACACAAAACAAAAGACGTCGCATAATGGCTCAAACTCCATTCTCGCACTTGCCTCTCCACTCAAATCGGTTAAACTTACTACTCGCTGTGGACTCTAGATCGGAATCCACACCATTCCATCCTAACTCCCTTTCATCTTTACTCAACTACCCATTCATGTTTCCTACATGTTGAGGAAATCGACAACATACAAAACCATCTCTATTTCTTTCTTCCAATTCCGTATGATTCACAAATGCATACAAATCACGAGGTTTAGACTAAACCACCTCTCCTTCCCATGTGAAGTGAGGAAACTACCAAGGTACTTGGTAATGGCTCCATCCCCAGAAATCACCGTGGTTCCAAACCTCTCCACTTCTTCTCCACCAACGTCTCCCAAAAACGTCCTCTCCTTGTCCGAACATGGATACATGCTATCGGGAACTCGGATTCTGAAGTTAGTCCGCTTCATCCTACCACTTCTCTCGCATCCGATAGCGACAACGGTAGTCCAACGAAGCATCTTACGTGCGAAAGATGATATAATAAAGTCGATATATACAATACTACGTATAGGGGATAGAATAGACGTCCGAAACTCAATAAAATATCTCATAAACATAGGAAAATAGACATATAAAATACTATACTTACACATAGATCCTAAATGCAACTACATGAAGGACTCCTAGGTTATAGTCTAGGTTCAACCACCTACTTCTCTATAACCCTGGCTCTGATACCAATCAGTCACACCCCACCATGGCGGAAACGCACGGGTGTAACTTCATGGATATCATCACAACACATGGTGTCTATATAGAGAATAACTACATGCATAAAATAGAGCAAGTACAGACACGAAGTGTCGTAACAATACCCCAAAACAAAATCCAAAACAATCCAAAAATCCCAGCACAGATGATAAACCACTTCCAATGCAACTAATGTCTCGTCTAATCACATCCTTCTATCTTATCCTTAGAAAGCTCACCTGAAAATGATGCTTAAAACGTCAACATAATGTTGGTGAGATTCATAGGTTTAAGACACACATACACTATCAAGGCAACCAGTTCACTGTGATTATAAAACATAGCTGGACAAATAATTTAAAGTTATCATATAAGCTACAATCATTCACAAACGAATATCCACACACAAAGGCAACCACAGGACGGCTCATGTCCCCCGATCCCAACATCAATTAGGTCGCATGCGCGAGCAACAGGATAAGCATCCTCCTAATCGAAGCACACATAACATCAAATGGGTCGCATGCGCGAGCAACAGGATAAGCATCCTCCCAATTGAAGCACACAACAGAGTAGGAGTTATTACTCTCCAATTGGATACTCCCCCCCCCCCCCCCCCCCCCGCGCAATTGGACCACACAACATTTCCACATCGCATAACCATTCACAGATAGCATAAATACGATAACATTATAAGTCCAAGCTCTTTAACACACACATAATCACAGTAACCCAAATAATTTAAGACAAGCATCATTCCCATCCCAAGTTTAAAAAAAAGTAAAATATGGGACTATGAACTCACCTCAAACCTTGCAGCTTCCACAACACAAATCACAAACCTAAACAACACAAATAAGTCTACATTACACAAAGCCAAGCTAAAAGCTACAACCTATGTAATACTCATATGATGGATGTCTAAGACTCATATGACCCACTATGGATCTCCTAGACACCATACTAATCATAACCATATCCTAACACTCACTAAATCCCTTGCACTTATAAAATCAGAAAACGCAGAATTTTTGCATACATTCGCCCACATGAAATCATGACAATTAAAGCTCAACAACTCACACCAAAAATTTACCATGGTCTCTCATAAGCATACAAGCTAATCCCAGAAGGCCATTGACCAATAACACACACAAGTATTCAAAAGAAAATCAAACTTGTCAACTATCCAAATTCGGATCTGAACGCACACCAAAAAATTTTAATTAGAATAAAATACTTCTACAAGTTTTTATCGCGAATCCTTTTCGTGGTAGTCTAAGATAACCTAAGACTTAACTATTCCAGAAGGGCTAGTCTAAATACCACTTTTACAACCACAATTCACTATCAAACTTTTACCCAAATTCTGTTCCGGTTTGACAGCTTTGACACCTTAACAAAGAAAAATCAAAAGACCAACTTTCCGACCTTGAAATCAATCGTGGCTGGACTTTTTGGAAAGGTCTTTCATTAAACTTCAATTTAGACCAAGAATTCGTGACCTAACTATTCACCATCTATTATTTACACTCGTATCTTTACAGCCTTACAAATCTGTCAAATTCCAAACTTTTCAAATCACAATAAAACCATTTACGCAAAGGGATTTAGTGCTAAAACTCACCTATATCACTTCAAACACCTAAAACACACCAAACAAACGTCAACCGAGTCAAGACTATCGGTCAAACTGACCTACCAAAACCACGGTTGTTACACCAAGTTTCTAATGTCAATGATGGGACAAATGTCATTCTTCTTGGGGTTACAAACCTCACAAAATCCAAGAGACATCTTCATTAATCAAGCCAAATATGCTAACGACATTCTGTATAAATTTGGTTTTGATTCAAGTGACTCAGTTGACACTCCAATGATTGAAAAATCCAAAATTAATGACGACTCAGCATGCTTACCTGTTGATCAAACTAAATACAGAAGCATGATTGGATCCCTAATGTATCTCACTACGAGCAGGCCAGACCTTTTATTTGTCGTTTGTATGTGTGCTCGGTATCAATCCAAGCCTACCAAAAAGCACTTAGAAGCTGTCAAGGGAATATTTAGGTATCTTCAAGGGACTATTCACATGGGTCTCTGGCCCTAAAGACAATGCAATGGTGCTCACAGCTTACTCAGATGCTGACCATGCGGGGTGTCAAGATACTCGAAGAAGTACGTCAAGAGGTGCTCAATTTCTGGGTGAGAAACTTGTAAGCTGGTCATCTAAAAAGCAAATGTGTACATCGATATCATCCACAGAGGATGAATACATTGTCATGTCATCGTGCTGTGCTCAAATCTTGTGGATGAGATCTCAACTATCCGATTATGGGTTTGACTTCAACAAAGTCCCAATGTATTGTGATAACAAAAGTGCCATTGCTTTGTGCTGCAACAATGTCCAGCATTCAAGATCCAGGCACATCGACATACGTCATCACTTCATTAGGGAACAAGTAGAGAAAGGGGTGGTGGAACTCTACTTCGTGAGGACAGAATTTCAACTGGCTGATATCTTCACAAAGGCTCTCTCTCGAGAAAGGTTCCAGTTTATTCTTCCACGACTTGGGATGAAGAGCCTCACGTCCGAATCTCTAAAGTGTTTTCAGGAAGAAAATGAGGAGTGAACGATTGCTCTCACATATCCTTTGTACATAACTTAAAACAAAAATAAAATAAAATAAAATAAAAAGTATAAAACCAATATAAACCATAAAAATCTGAAAAATCATAAAAAATTCCAAAAATATTCTTCTTACGACATGTCTCTTGTGTAATCAATATTATGTACGTTTCTAGAAATGTCATTCAATAATGACACGGAAACATACATATGTTTGAGCAAGAGTTTTTCTCTAAATTTCAAATAATGTTGTTTTAAAACATGTCGTTTCTCGAAAACATTCTTTCAAAATGGCTTGCAGTTATTTCAGACTGTAACCCGTACTTAAAATTATGGCTTGCTATTACTCTAGATAGCAACACGGTTTTCAAAATGGGGAAAGCATGTAGCCAAAAGACGGTTGTTCCTTCCATTGGGTGAAGTTCACTCGGGCATGGATTACTTTATATCCATGTTTCCTCAATCTGATGTACACTTCAGTGCATCATTTCTTGTATAAGAAGAGAAATCTTCTTTTTATCGCCAATACTTTTCCTTCAATGATTCTTCGGGAAAGTATTTGTTCTAAACTTGGTGGTACCATGATTTATTGTAAATCAATCCAACTTGAAATTTTGTATAAAATTTGCCACTCAATCGATGCTAAATGATTAATCTTTTGAAGTAAAATGATAAATTGAAGATGGGTCATCGATTGAGGGGGAGCATGATTTCAAAAATTCTATATCATCAAAACAAGATCTTTGTTCATAACCAGCAGTGATGAAAATGTGATTGTTATGTGTTAGTATACGAATTTTTCATGAGTTTTTCGTTAAACTCTAAATCATTTATAAACTCATCATTTCTAACACATAACATGCTCCCTCCAGGATTGAGGGGGAGCAAATGTATTGTCTTATAATCAGTCATTCTTAAATCTGACCACACTTTTCTCCCAAAATATTTGAACTTATTTAAATCACTTGGGATCCCAAATCTCAAATGGTTCGAAATTTTTGATCGGGTGAGAAAATGTTATTTAAATATGAAATCTGATTAAAATGTGATGTTTTGGACATAATTGTAAGCTCTCCAATATGTGCTAAACTCTTTTGTATACCAATGCACATATTGAGGGGGAGCAAATGGTTTGTGGTGACAAAAAGATATGGCATCTCATATGAGCGAGACTCAGACTTGACCAATGAATTGACGAAACAAAAACTGTCAGTTAATCAAAAGGACTTGTCCTGGCCGGGTAATAATTTCAAGCTCATCTAACTAGTGATGTAATCGTGTCTCGAAAAGGACTTGTCTGACTAGAGTGTACCGTTTCGAGAAATCTTTTGTGGACTTGACCAGGCCGGATAATAATTTCAAGCTAGTTTATCTAATGATGTAACGTGTCTCGAATCGGTCATGTTCACTTAAGGTGGATCAATTCAAAAAGTGCAACTCACCCCGTCATGTGCAAATTTCTATCAAAAACCTATGAGCACATGTTAAGGAGGTGATGCGTGGGAATTGCACCAGGCTTTACCTCTCGAGGGATCTCGAGAAGCTTACAACCCCCACCAAGCAGTGTACCTGATCGTTGTAGTATAGTATAGTGACAAGTACCGGGGGATTGATCGTTCAACTCAGGAATAGTGTCACTAGGATTAGAAAGCCTAAAAACTAGGTCTAGAGGTGAGGGATGATTATTTTTGTATTTTTATATTTTATGAAAGCAATTAAAAATCTCGGGTATTGGAAGAATGGGCGGAATTAGTTGCTAGTCAACTAACCCAATAACAAAGATGCAATCAAAATAAAATGACAAAAATGAAAATAAACTAAATTAAACTAGTGGTGTAAACAATATATGGGAGAATGGTGTTTACTTAGATTTTACTACTCCCTAGATATCTTTTACAGGTTAATTACTTGTTACAGTTGCGTGGATGACGGGTTGTATTCCTTAATACCAATCATGGGGTGGCGTACTTACTTCCCCAATCCTATAAGCTCCTACTTCACTCCTATGTCGAGCCGGCTAAGAAGCTCCTAACATGGGATCACTGGAATTCGCTCATGCATTAAATACAACCATAAAAACCTAGTACACATCGGTTCATGTTTCTTAAGACGTTCAAGCATGTTACACAAGGGAGATCTGCCAGTTTTCTTAAGCCTAACATTGAAATCATTCATCCATTACAACTTTAAACAAGCAATCAACCTATAATCAACATCTAGGTTTCATTACATCTAAGCAAACACATAAAAGATCTAGCCTAGCATGTTAAAATCAAGACAAGTGTAAGATATATTCAAACAACACATAGACATATTGAATGAATTGGAAGAAAACTTATCTCAATTGAACATGAAGGGTTTCAATGGGTGAAAACCCCTTGAAAATACTGTTACAAACGAGCTAGGGTTTATAAAGTTCGGCCCTAATATTCTCCACACAAGTTCCTCCTTTATGAAAGAAAAATAGAAAAGTATATATAGATTTTAGGAGGTGACGGCGTCAAGAGGAAAAATCTGACGCCGTCATCTCGCCGCCAATAAAGTTCTCGGACTGCCTAGATCCAAAGTTGACGCCGTCATGTGTAATTCTGCTCTAGGCCGTCACTAAAATTACTCTTGACGCCCTTGTTCTGACGCCGTCACGTTTTCTCTGGGTCGTCATCCATTTTGCTCTTGACGCCTTCAAAAAATCCTTCTTGACGCCGTCAGGTACTGTTCCCAGCAAGGAAAATTAAGACTTTGCCGTTTTCTTCACTTTTATGCTCCAAAAATGTCCAAAATGCTTCCTTTTCCAGAATTCACTCCCAAAGTACCTAAAATCACAAAAGGAACTATTTAGGGCAATATTTGATCAAATAAATTCAATTCCGGGCTTAGATGACCCCCTAAAAACGGTTCATTTTTCGCCTCATCATATACCCTTACACTTGAGATTTGCTTGTCCTCAAGCAAATGCACTTTTATTCTAATCAAAATACAAGTTAGGGGTCATTTAACACTAATATAAAAGTAATTACAACTAATAATCGTTCCACTAAAGACCAAAGACAAGCACGGAGGTCATATACTAGCACCTCACAAATATTGTTTAGATACTCACATCTCTCAGGTGTAATAAAGTATATATCACAATATGGAAATGGAAAACATCTCTCACTACCTGTCATAACAAAATAGATTACCATAGGCTTGGGAAAGGATTAAACCTCCACCACATGGCGTAAGCACCTAGGATAAACTATTAAAGAGGTCTTTTAAATGGTTGTAATGTTAGGTGTAGGGATATGGAATACACGGTTTTGTTGGATATAGGCAATCTTTAATGGTGGCGAGCTAATCATCTTGGTTAATTACATGTACAATATGGCGTTGCTAAGCCAAGACTAGACTCGACTTAAGCTAATAAATGAAAAATAACAAAAACATAAAATAAACATAGAATGAAACGGGATGGTAGTCCGTATGTTTTTTCTCTTTTCTTTTTCTATATTTTTTTTTCTTTTTCTTAATTTTTCGATTTTTTTTTTTTTTTTTTTTTTTTTTTTTTTTTTGCATACACTTTTACCCTACCATCCAAAATAATACATCATAGGGAATGAAAATTCCCCTTAAACTTGAATTTTTACATACTTTACAATAAACTAATATAATGACTCTAATTAAGATAATCAAAACACTTGGAGTACCTTTAAGATTAACGCACATATGGGGGAAATATATGAGGTTCTTCCCCATTACTCCATAAAACAAGTACTTTACCCATGAGTCCCAATCGTCCCAAAACAATATGTATAAGGATATGACTCGACTTAGCAACCATGTAATCAATTAGATAATTAACTAAGGGTTTAAAAAAATAACAATAATGCACTAAAGATGAGTGCATACACGGAAGGCTAAGGCGACTTGGGTGTACATTTAAGTGGGGTGTAACAAATTCTTCCTTTAAGTAAGATGCTTAAAGTTAGAAACGAAAAGATAGGCTCGGAGGGTCAAGAAATTATGATACAGGTTTAACACAAGGGTGATCCTAATGCCTCTTATCATGTAGTAAATCCTACCACACGAATGTAGTCTCACTAGCGGTCTCGGGATGCATCACTAACGCAAGTTCTAGAATCTAAATATTACCGGTACACTCATAAGCACTAATAGTAAATGCTTTTCCTATCAAATCTAAAGGCGAACCTCACATATTTGGGTGGAAAATTTTTCTGAATAGTACAGTTTTGTGCTAGTCATACAATCTCCTATCCATGAGACGCTTGCTAAGGCTAAATTTTCACTCCTCAATGTTGTAAAAAATTTTAAATTTGGCGCTAAAATTACACTAACAAGTATTTCTCATAGTTTTATTACACACCTACCCTCAAACAAACAAACTCAAGCGAAAGTGTATCCTATGAGGTATCATCATTTTACCCTCCCCTTACACTTAGGATGAACATTGTCCCCAATGTTCAATTAAAGAATGTAAAAGTGAAATAGGTAAAAGAATGAAATCAAATACTCCCCTGATTCGCTTGGTATGGATAATAAGGTAACCAGGTTAGATCTTCCTCCAAGAAAATGAACAATCAAAGCTTCCCTTCCAGAATATAAATCATCTTCTTGTCAAACATAACCTGTTAAACCTGAGAAAACAAACAAGGAAACCTCGCGTAAAATCGGCGGCAATCTATATATGCTAACAAATCCTAGAAAACAAAGTAAGATATAATGCTTGTGGAATGATGTTTGCAGATTTCCTGGAGTTTATAAAACTAAAGATTCAACAAAAACTTTAAGACTCCGTTAGAAAAACAAAACTAGCAAAATTTCCAGAATTTTACACATGACGCCGTCAGGAATTTCTTCCTGACGCCGTCAGAAGTGACCTGCAGAAATTCTTATGTTAAGTTTCCAGAAAATTTCTGGAAAAACTTTGTCCTACTTCCAGGAAAATCCTGCAAAACATCATCATGACTCGATACAAGCATTTGACTCTAACAAATACGAATATACATGTTCATTTAATATTGTGGAGAATCATGATCGTGTTTGTTTCTTAAAAACATATTTGGGGTTTCCCCTTACACTTATCTTTTGCGAAATACCTTTGGATGAAGTTAAGACTAAGCCAAACGATAAAATAAATTATTTTCACCAATTTAGTTTTGAAACATGATCTACCAACAATAAAAATAAAGCATGCATACGGAAACAAATAACAATCAAATAAACAAACAAACAAACAAATAAATAAAGCTTGGGTTGCCTCCCAATAAGCGCTTGTTTTAGTTCAAGTCACGAGCCTGACTCTACCCTTATTTAACGGAAATAGGGGAGGTTTTCCCTACACTTTGAATTAAGTGCGGGTGGAAGTAGCGATACACACCCTTAGGGTGGAAATATGCCATGTGAGGAAAGAGTGGTGGATGAATTATATACTCAAAGGGATGTGCTCCTATCATCATAACCTTACCTAATTCAATCGGGTTAATGGGTGGATTAAGATTTTCTCCTAGAAATGGATCATTTTCAATCAACTTCAAGAGATTACTAGTTGGGGATCCATCTTGACCTAATAAACCCGGTTTAAACCCATAATGTGTCTTGTGATCAATCATAAATGGGTAATGTAAGCATGTAAGGTCATTTTCCACTCCTATATTGGCTTCCTCTTTACAAGGCTTAGAGTCCACTACCTTTATCCTAAGACTACCTGGACTATATGGTTTGATGGGTGGATCGGAACCTATTTCAATTCCTAAATTCACATCTAACGATGGAAGCTTAGGTAATGGTTTTGGTTGAGGCTCCGGTTCATCAAAATTAGGAACTTCCTTAGAACTAAAAGAAAGGTCATCATTGTAAGTGTTAAAACCTATATTCTCTAGTTGTGCTTGGTCCAAGGGTTCTACCTCAATTAGGGTTCCTATAGTCTCTTCTACTTCTTCCGGGTAAGTCATGGGCGGTGTGTGTGCCTCAAATGATGGTAGGACTTGCGGGGTACTTTGTGGGCTCATGTTATTTACTTCATCATTCCTTGTGTCAAAATCACCTATATCCTCAACATGTGTTTTATTATAATCTAACCCTAACATTTTCCCAAGTATCTCAAGTGCTTCTCTAGGCATCTCAACTTCTATATCCGAATCATAAGGATCATCCTCAATATTTTGACTGCTATATACAAATTACCCAAAAGATTCATCATGTGTTTCTTGAGATTCATCATCATCGATCATAAAACCTCGGTCTTTTTGATCAATGTGATCATGTTCGGCAATATCCTCCATCACATCAAGGTCACCTATGGGTTCATCCTGTATTATGGTAGTGCCTAACCATGACATGTAGCTGGGTGGCTCATACGAAACTATCCTAGGTGAAGGCTCATATGGTGCATAGGTTTCACTAAGTGAGACATTTTGAGGGGTTGATGGAGCTCCTAAGGTGAATTCTTTAAAAGTCTTATGCGCTTAGCCTCTTTTCTCAAGGTACTCAATAAAATCAATATAAGATCCTGTCCTCCTCATTTCATTCCTCCATCTTGTAATATCCAAACTAGTGTAATTATATTTTTTCTGGTAAAACTCTAGTGTCAGACTTGGTGGATTCACGTTCTCCATAATGGTGAACGGAAGAGTCAATGGAAAGGTTTTTACGAACAAAGACACAAAGAAAAGATAGACTACGAGAAAGCTAATAAAAAGAAAAATAAAATATCACTCGATAGGAATCTAATGAGTAGACCTAATAAACAGAAATTCTAACCTAGACAATAACTATTCCCCAGGCTGCGGCGCCAAAAACTTGATGCGTGGGAATTGCACCAGGCTTTACCTCTCGAGAGATCTCGAGAAGCTTACAACCCCCACCAGGCAGTGTACCTGATCGTTGTAGTATAGTATAGTGACAAGTATCGGGGGATTGATCATTCAACTCAGGAATAGTGTCGCTAGGATTAGAAAGCCTAAAAACTAGGTCTAGAGGTGAGGGATGATTATTTTTGTATTCTTACATTTTATGAAAGCAATTAAAAATCTCGGGTATTGGAAGAATGGGCGGAATTAGTTACTAGTCAACTAACCCAATAACTAAGATGCAATCAAAATAAAATGACAAAAACAAAAATAAACTAAATTAAACTAGTGGTGTGAACAATATATGGGAGAATGGTGTTTACTTAGATTTCACTACTCCCTAGATATCTTTTACAGGTTAATTACTTGTTACAGTTGCGTGGATGACGGGTTGTATTTCTTAATACCAATCATGGGGTGGCGTACTTACTTCCCCAATCCTATAAGCTCCTACTTCACTCCTATGTCGAGCCGGCTAAGAAGCTCCTAACATGGGATCACTAGAATTCGCTCATGCATTAAATACAACCATAAAAACCTAGTACACATCGGTTCATGTTTCTTAAGACGTTCAAGCATGTTACAAAATGGAGATCTGCCAGTTTTCTTAAGCCTAACATTGAAATCATTCATCCATTACAACTATAAACAAGCAATCAACCTATAATCAACATCTAGGTTTCATTAGATCTAAGCAAACGCATAAAAGATCTAGCCTAGCATGTTAAAATCAAGACAAGTGTAAGATATATTCAAACAACACATAGAAATATTGAATGAATTGGAAGAAAACTTATCTCAATAGAACATGAAGGGTTTCAAGGGGTGAAAACCCCTTGAAAATACTGTTACAAACGAGCTAGGGTTTATAAAGTTCGGCCCTAATATTCTCCACACAAGTTCCTCCTTTATGAATGAAAAATAGAAAAGTATATATAGATTTTAGGAGGTGACGGCGTCAAGAGGAAAAATCTGGCGCCGTCATCTCGCCACCAATAAAGTTCTCAGACTGCCTAGATCCAAAGTTGACGCCGTCATGTGTAATTCTGCTCTGGGCCATCACCAAAATTACTCTTGACGCCCTTGTTCTGATGTCGTCATGTTTTCTCTGGGTCGTCATCCATTTTGCTCTTGACGCCGTCAAAAAATCCTTCTTGACGCCGTCAGGTACTGTTCCCAGCAAGGAAAATTAAGACTTTGCCGTTTTCTTCACTTTTATGCTCCAAAAACGTCCAAAATGCTTCCTTTTCCAGAATTCACTCCCAAAGTACCTAAAATCACAAAAGGAACGATTTAGGGCAATATTTGATCAAATAAATTCAATTCCGGGCTTAAATGACCCCCTAGAAACGGTTCATTTTTCGCCTCATCAGGGGGAGCATTTGAAAAATGGTTAAACTCTCAACGTGTTACCAAAATGTGTTTCTTAATCTTAAACATGTTGAGAGAATTTTCAATGATATGGTGTATGGCAACATAGGATAGTCATGAAGTTATAAGGTGGCTAAGGTTAGGAAAACCGGCCAATGATCCACCAGAGCTGGAGGGATCTACCCAAGGACAATACCTAATAGATAGTATTAGAAAGTACTTAGGTATGATTATGAAAAAAGGAGATAAATGAGAAAGGGGAAAGAAGGGGTTAAAGAATTAAAAATAAATTAAATGAGAAAGGGTGAAAAGAAATAGCCCTCCCATTATTCAACCTTAGGGCAGAAACCGGGTTCAATTCATATGTTACTGGTTGTTACTAAGGTAACACCGGTATTGAAGACAAGACGTCATAGACCCAGTGAAGCACTGCACTAAACCTTCTAGCCACTCAAGTTTTATTAAAAGGACTTGTTTCATTCTCATGGGGAACCGGTGTAATCTATCAACTTATCTCTTAGAGATGGTTGATATTGAAGCAGGAGACCTCTCCCTAGTCTCCGCATAGGAAAACCAAATCTTGCACTTATCGAGTCTAGAGCCTCAAGATGTATCAAAAGATCTCAATAGGGACACTGGATATTTTTGAACTAGTGCTTCATTCTCAAGGACACCGGGTGCACATTTAAGAGTCCTACTGATGAGGCGAAAAATGAACCACTTTTAGGGGGTCATTTAAGCCCGGAATTGAATTTATTTGATCAAATATTGCCCTAAATCGTTCCTTTTGTGATTTTAGGTACTTTGGGAGAGAAATCTGGAAAAGGAAGCAATTCGGACGTTTTTGGAGCATAAAAGTGAAGAAAACGCCAAAGTCTTAATTTTCCTTGCTGGGAACAGTAGGTGACGGCGTCAAGAAGAAAATCTTGACGGCGTCAAGAGTAATTTCCATGACGATCCAGTACAGATTTGACGGCGTCACTAGGTAGGGCATCAAGAGGAAAATGCATGAAGGCCTGGAAACACATAACACATGACAGCATCAAAAGTAGATCAAGGCAGTCCGAGAAGTATTTTGGCGGCGAGATGACGGCGTCACAAATTTGTTCTTGACGCCGTCAGACCCTATTTCCTATATATAGTTTTCTAATTTTCACATTAAAAAGAGAGAAGTTTTGGAGAAACCCTAAGTCCGAACTTGGTACGAATTTTACAGGTTTTTCAAGGGTTCTCAGCCCTTGATCCCTTTCATGTGTAATTGAGATAAGTATTCTTTTAATTCAATCAATATGTCTATGTATTGGTTGTCTATATCTTGTTCTTGTCTTAATTCCATCATGCTAGGCTAGATCTATCTTGTGTTTGCTTGGATCTAATGAAACCTAGATGTTAATTATGTGTTGATTACTTGTTTATGGTTGTATTGGATGAATGATTTCGATTTTAGGCTTAAGAAAACTGGCAGATCTCCAAATGGTAACATGCTTGAACGTCTTAGGAAACACGAACTGACGTGCACTAGGTTTTATTGATTGTATTTAATGCATGAGTAAATTCTAATGATCCCATGTTAGGAGCTTCTTAGCCGGCTCGACATAGGAGTGAAGTAGGCACTCATAGGATTGGGGAATTAAGTGCGCCACCCCATGAATGGTATTAAGGAATACAATCCGTCATCCACGCAACTATAACAAGTAATTAACATGTAAAAGATATCTAGGGAGTAGTGAAATCTAAGTAAACACAACTTCTCCACTTATTGCTCACAACCTTAGATAATTTAGTTTATTTTCATTTTTAGTATTTTATTTTGATTACATCTTTAGTATTGGGTTAGTTGACTAGCAACTAATTCCGCCCAAATCCTTCAAACCCGAGATTTTTACTTGCTTTCTAAAAAAATATAAAAATACAAAAATAATCATCCCTCATCTTTAGAACTAGTATTTAGGTTTTCTAATCCTAGCGACACTATTCCTAGCTGAACGATCAATCCCCCGGTACTTGTCACTATACTATACTACAACGATCAGGTACACTGCCTGGTGGGGGTTGTAAGCTTCTCGAGATCCCTTGAGAGGTAAAGCCTGGTGCGATCCCTACGTATCACGTTTTTGGCGCCGCAGCCCGGGGAATAGTTATTGTCTAGGTTAGAATCTCTTTTTATTAGGGCTACTTGCTAGATTCCTTTCTAGTAAGATTTTATTTTTATTTTTTAGGTTTTCTTTAGTCTATCTTATTTCTTTGTGTTTTTGTTCGTAATTCTTCACCACCCGACATCATGGACGATGGGAACATCTTTGAACCCGTCATCCCACCACAACAAAACCCACCACTAGAACCTCTTAGGCCCCGAACCTTAGGAGAGTATTCCCGACCTAGCCACCAAGGCTACCGAAACACCATTGAGCTCACCGGAGCCAATGTGACCCCCTTGCGATCCGACACCATCCGGTTGGTGCAAAGCGGATGTGCATTCCATGGACTTCGTTCCGAAGATCCAAACCAACATCTTAAGGACTTCCTTAAAATCGTAGATTCCATAGACCTAGATGTTGAAACTAGAGAGACAACCCGATTACGCCTATTCCAATTCTCTCTACGGGATCAAGCTAGTCAATGGCTTGAGCGTTTACCCGCGGGATCCATCACCACATGGGATGATCTCACTACTCGTTTCCTTGCTCAATTTTTCCCACCGGGGAGAACTACTAAGCTTAGGAATGACATCTTGATGTTCCAACAACGTCAAAATGAATCTCTTTATGAAGCATGGGCTCGTTTCAAGGACTTACTCCAAAAAGTCCCTCATCATGGCATAGATCTTTGGCTCCAAGTCCAAATCTTTTATGACCATATCGATCTCTCCACGAGGTGAGCCATTGACCAATCGGCCGGTGGTAAGCTACGTGATCTAAGTGCGGAACAATCATGGGAACTCATAGAAGATCTTGCTCTCTATGACAACGAAAGTTGGAATGATCCCCGTGATTTGAACAAAACGGTCAAGGCAATATCTTTGCCTTCGAACAATTCTAGCACTCCCGACCGTAGGATCATGGAGCTTGAGGACCAAGTCAAGTTTCTCATGAAATCTTACGAAGCTCCTAAGCCTTCAAGCCAAGTGAACAAAATCACTTCTTCATGCGAATTATGTAGTGGTCCCCACGACACTCGTGATTGTGCGGAACTCCCCGGAACAGCTTTTGTGGTACACTTTCAAGCCCGAGCCAAACCCTTACAGTGATTCATACAACCCCTCTTGGAAAAATCACCCAAACCTTAGGTGGAAACAAAATCAACCTAATTCTTCCAATCCGCCTAATCGTTATCAACCAAACGGTCCACCCTCCAACCGTACTTTCAACAACAATCCTTCTAACAATTATGGTAGTACCAACAATCTTGAAGGGTTGATGTCTAAGTTCATGGCATCTCAAGAAGCTCGTATAGCTAGGTTCAAAACCGAATTCAACCAACAACAAACGGAGATGACCAACAAGATTGACAACTTGTTGAAGGCCCTCAACAACCAAGCGTTAGCCACACCTAGGAAGGACACTAGGGATACCAATAACGGAATCCAAATTAAGGACCCCTCATCATCCAAACATGTCCACTTTGTCAATGTTGTCACCATTAAACCAATAGATAAGGAGATAGAAGAAAGTGACAAGGATGAAGTTGGAGTAGAAACCAATACTAAGGATGAGAGTAGGGAAGTTGAGGTTAATAAGGGAGAAGAATTAGAAGAAGTAGAAACTATCGAAGAATACTTTGATAAGATGCCCACCAAGGAAGAACGGGAATACCATAAGCATTTATTCGATAGTCCCGAGAGACCATATATCCTTGGCACACCCCTTATCAAAATGGGAGACCCCTCTAACATTAACATACCATGCAATATTGGGCACATGCATATATGGAAAGCTTACATCGACCCTAGATCCCCCGTGAACATCATGACTAGGACTTATTACAATTGGGTGATGAAGAAACAACTTGATTTTAGGATGATGCCCAATAGGAATTTGATAAGTAATTTTGTAGGAAGAGTGAAGGGATTGCATGTGATTATAGGTAATCTCACCTATGAGATCGATTTTATGATAGTAGAAGACACTCGTCCGGTGATAGATGATTTCCTAAGCCAAGTAATATTTGGAAAACCATTTGTTGAGGCCACTAGAATGAGTTATGACCCGACTCTAGGGATAGTTAGATTCAAGGAGGAAAACGATGAGGTTGCCTATCAAATGCCCTACAAAATTGAGCAATACCGCCTCCTCTCTAATATAGAAAATGAACACAAGCAAGCAGCTTATTATAGGAATGAGGAGGATAGACGTAGAGGGGTAGAGTATGTGAAGAATAGGATGCTTGGTTTCTACAAAGAATGCTTGCAACTAGGTCCGGAATACAAAACTGGTTTAGAAGACGACCTAGAGAGTGGAACCAACGATGAGGTCACGTAGTAACCCATGACCTTGAGTCTAGCTACAAGACTCGTAAATAAAGAAAAGCGCTTCTTGGGAGGCAACCCATGTTTTGTGTGATTTTATTTTGTTTGTTTGTTTGTTATTTGTTTCCGTATGCACACTTTATTTTTATTATTGGTAGATCATGTTTCTCAATTAAATAGTGGAAATACTTTACTTTGTTGTTTTGGCCTAGTCTTAACTCCACCTAAAGGTATTTTTGCAAAAGATAAGTGTAAGGGGAAACCCCAAATATGTTTTTAAGAAACAAACCGATCATGATTCTCCACAATATTAAATGAACATGTATATTCGTATTTGTTAGAGTCAAATGCTTGTATTGAGTCATAATGAAGTTTTGCAGGATTTTCCAGGAAGTAGGACCAAGGTTTTCCAGAAATTTTCCGGAAACTTAACATAAGAATTTCTGCAGGTCACTTCTGACGGCGTCACGAGTTAACTCTTGACGGCGTCACGCGTAAAAATCTGGAAATTTTACCAGTTTTGTTTTTCTAATGGAGTCTTATGGTTTTTGTGAATTATTAAGTTTTATAATCTCCAGGAGATCTGCAAACTTCATTCCACAAGCATTATATCTTTTTTTTTTCTAGGATTTAGTAACTTATATAGGATGCCGCCAATTTTATGCGAGGTTGTCTTGTCTATTTTCTCAGGATTCACAGGTTACGTATGACAAGAAGATGATTTATATTCGTGAAGGGAAGCTTTGATTGTTCATTTTCTTGGAGGAAGATTTAACCTGGCCACCTTATTATCCATACCGAGCGAATCAGGGGAGTATTTGATTTCATTCGTTTTACTTATTTCACTTTTACATTCTTTACTTGAACATTGGGGACAATGTTCATCTTAAGTGTAAGGGGAGGGTAAAATGATGATACCTTACATGTACACTTTCGCTTGAGTTTGTTTTGTTTAATGGTAGATGTGTAATAAAACTATGAGAAATACTTGTTAGTGTAATTTTATCGCCAAATTTAAAATTTTTTACAACATTTAGAAGTGAAACTTTAGCCATAGCAAGCGTCTCATGGATAGGAGATTGTATGACTAGCACATAACCGTATATTCAGAAAATTTTCCACCCAAATATGTGAGGTTCGCCCTTAGATTTGATAGGAAAAGCATTCATTATTAGTGTTGAGTGTACCGGTAGCATTTAAATTCTAGAACTTGCGTTAGTGATGCATCCCGAGACCACTAGTGAGACTACATTCGTGTTGTAGGATTTACTACATGATAAGAGGCATTAGGATCACCCTTGTGTTAAACCCGTATTATAATTACTTGACCATTTAAGTCATATTACTTGGCTACTTAAGTCAACTAATTTTTCCCACACCCTTAGCGTTGTACTCATTTTTAGTACACGAAACCCCTAGTACACCCCTCCGAGCCTATCTTTTCATTTCTAACTTTAAGCATCTTACTTAAAGGAAGAATTTGTTACACACCACTTAAATGTACAACCAAATCGCCTTAGCCTTCCGTGTATGCACTCATCTTTAGTGCATTATTGTTATTTGTTAACCCCTAAGTTAACTATCTAATTGATTACATGGTTGCTAAGTCGAGTCATATCCTTGTACATATTGTTTTGGGACGATTGGGACTCATGGGTAAAGTACTTAATTTATGGAGTAATGGGGAAGAACATCATATATTACCCCCGTATGTGCGTTAATTTTAAAAGTGCTCCAAGTGTTTTGATTTTCTTAATTCGAGTCATTAGTTTAGTTTATTGTAAAGTATGTAAAAATTCAAGTGTAAGGGGAATGTTCATTCCCTATGATGTATTATTTTGGATGGTAGGGTAAGAGTGTATGCAAAAAAAAAAAAAAAAAAAAAAAAAAAAAAAAAATATATATATATATATATATAGAAAAAGAAAAAAAAATCAAAAAAAAAATTAGAAAAAAAAAATAGAAAAAGAAAAGAGAAAAAACATACGGACTACCATCCCTTTTTATTCTATGTTCATTTTATGTTTTTGTTATTTTTCATTTATTAGCTTAAGTCGAGTCTAGTCTTGGCTTAGCAACGCCATATTGTACATGTAATTAACCAAGATTGTTAACTCGCCACCAGTAAAACTTCCTTTATCCAACAAAACCGTGTATTTCATATCCTTATACCTAACGTTACAACCCTTTAAAAGACCTCTTTGATAGTTTATCCTAGGTGCTTACGCCATGTGGTGGAGGTTTGATCCTTTCCCAAGCCTATGGTAATCTATTTTGCTATGACATGTAGTAAGAGATATTTTCCGTTTCCATATTGTAATTTATACTTTATTACACCCGAGAGATGTGAGTATCTAAACACTATTTGTGAGGTGCTAGTGTATGACCTCCGTGCTTGTCTATTAGTCTTTGGTGGAACGATTATTTGTTGTAATTACTTTTATATTAGTGTTAAATGACCCTAACTTGTATTTTGAGTAGAATAAAAGCGCATTTGCTTGAGGACAAGCAAATCTCAAGTATAAGGGTATATGATAAGGCGAAAAATGAACCACTTTTAGGAGGTCATTTAAGCCCGGAATTGAATTTATTTGATCAAATATTGCCCTAAATCGTTCCTTTTGTGATTTTAGGTACTTTGGGAGAGAAATCTGGAAAAGGAAGCAATTCGGACGTTTTTGGAGCATAAAAGTGAAGAAAACGCCAAAGTCTTAATTTTCCTTGCTGGGAACAGTAGGTGACGGCGTCAAGAAGAAAATCTTGACGGCGTCAAGAGTAATTTCCATGACGATCCAGTACAGATTTGACGGCGTCACTAGGTAGGGCGTCAAGAGGAAAATGCATGACGGCCTGGAAACACATAACACATGACGGCGTCAAAAGTAGAACAAGGCAGTCCGAGAAGTATTTTGGCAGCGAGATGACGGTGTCACAAATTTGTTCTTGACGCCGTCAGACCCTATTTCCTATATATAGTTTTCTAATTTTCACATTAAAAAGAGAAAAGTTTTGGAGAAACCCTAAGTCCGAACTTGGTACGAATTTTACAGGTTTTTCAAGGGTTCTCAGCCCTTGATCCCTTTCATGTGTAATTGAGATAAGTATTCTTTTAATTCAATCAATATGTCTATGTGTTGGTTGTCTATATCTTGTTCTTGTCTTAATTCCATCATGCTAGGCTAGATCTATCTTGTGTTTGCTTGGATCTAATGAAACCTAGATGTTAATTATGTGTTGATTACTTGTTTATGGTTGTATTGGATGAATGATTTCGATGTTAGGCTTAAGAAAACTGGCAGATCTCTAAATGGTAACATGCTTGAACATCTTAGGAGACATGAACTGACGTGCACTAGGTTTTATTGATTGTATTTAATGCATGAGTAAATTCTAATGATCCCATGTTAGGAGCTTCTTAGCCGGCTCGACATAGGAGTAAAGTAGGCACTCATAGGATTGGGGAATTAAGTGCACCACCCCATGAATGGTATTAAGGAATACAATCCGTCATCCACGCAACTATAACAAGTAATTAACATGTAAAAGATATCTAGGGAGTAGTGAAATCTAAGTAAACACAACTTCTCCACTTATTGCTCACAACCTTAGATAATTTAGTTTATTTTCATTTTTAGTATTTTATTTTGATTGCATCTTTAGTATTGGGTTAGTTGACTAGCAACTAATTCCGCCCAAATCCTTCAAACCCGGGATTTTTACTTGCTTTCTAAAAAAATATAAAAATACAAAAATAATCATCCCTCATCTTTAGAACTAGTATTTAGGTTTTCTAATCCTAGCGACACTATTCCTAGCTGAACGATCAATCCCCCGGTACTTGTCACTATAATATACTACAACAATCAGGTACACTGCCTGGTGGGGGTTGTAAGCTTCTCGAGATCCCTTGAGAGGTAAAGCCTGGTGCGATCCCTACGTATCACCTACGTAGATCTTAGCAATCTACCAGAACATTTATGAGAAATTACTAATGTGACTTTCAGTGATTGAATGGAAATTCCTGCCAGGGTCATCATCAAACAGCCCTGAAAGCAGGTCACTTCGGTAATTCCTTGTGAATTACGCTTAGTGGTCATAGCGGTTACCAAAGGTCTACAGTCATGGAGAGAACTTCAGTGACTCACCCAGTCATTGATTTACTTTGGTAGATCGTGTAACTCCTCTCAAGGGTTGCCGATTGGGAACGGTCATGGTAAGGATTAGAAGGAGTCTTCACACTATGCTGTTGACGATCTCTAATTCCAAACTTGTAAGTACCAGTCGATTTATTGCTAACTATTTGCTTAAAGGAATTTCTGATGATTGCTGCTGATTGCTGAAATGATGCCGATTCGTCACCCCATGTTCACACTTCGACATCACTCTTAAAGAGATCATGACCATTGAATGGGCTACAACTATGCTTCCACAACTCTGATGCAGAAGATCATTATCCTGAAAAGTGTGAGCATGCCAATACAAAGATGTTCAAATCACATGGAGACATTACTACTCAAAGATGACTTGCAGATACTCATTTGGATGATGAACTCGAAGTAATGCCAAAGATCATCCAACACAATGAATTAGTCATCTAGAGTCTGCTGTTGAAAGCACAAAGATCAAATACTTTGAAGAATCAAGGACTATGAGCTACGAAGATTCAACTTGAAGAATAGAATGCTAGAATTCAATTTGTATTTTCCGGGGTGACCTCCCTTAGGGGGAGATTGTTAGGAACACAAATATTCATGTGCAAGACTCAGTCACCCCGAGTATGTAATAGCATTAAGTTAGCTCGTAGTCACTACTATCTTTAGTTAGTATTAGTCTAGATTAAGTAACATCGTGGAGGAAGGACTGGTCTTTACCCACTGTATGCCTGCCACAGCCCAGGAGTGGGCGTTTATATTGTAACTATAAATACCCCTTCCCTAGCAAAGAAGGGGTTGGACCTTTCATATATTCAATCTAATACTACTTGTGTTTCTCTCTCTAAAGGTTCCACACATTCTCTCTCTCTCTCTCTCTCTCTCTCTCTCTCTCTCTCTCTCTCTCTAAAACCAACGCCCCATACCACTTGTATAATCATGTTTGTGATTTAATGTTTATCTTACAAGTTGATACCTGGCGCTGAACCCGTAGCCTGAGCACACTATCGACTCGCTCCAACTGAATCGGAAGAATTGTCAAAACAGTTGACAGAGTTGTCAGAAAAGGGATTTATATGGCCAATTTCGTCGCCATGGGGAGCCCCGGTATTGTTTGTGAAGAAGAAGGATGGATCTTTTTGCATGTGCATTGACTATCGAGAGTTGAATAAGTTGACAGTGAAAAATCGATACCCTCTACCTAGGATCGATGATCTGTTCGATCAACTCCAAGGATCGAGTATTTACTCAAAAATCGACCTGCGATCGGGATATCACCAACTTAGAGTTCGGGAAGAAGACATCCTAAAAACAGCATTCAGAACTCGTTATGGGCACTACGAATTCCAAGTGATGAAGTTTGGATTAACCAACGCACCAACGGTATTCATGGATTTCATGGGTGTGCAAGCCCTACTTGGATAAGTTTGCGATAGTATTCATAGACGATATCCTAATCTACTTAAAGAGTAAGGAAGAGCATGAAGAACACCTGAGACTTATCTTGGAGTTATTAAAGCAAGAATGATTGTATGCCAAATTCTCTAAGTGTGAATTTTGGATTCCAACTGTGCAATTCTTGGGCCACGTGATTGATAGTCAGGGAGTTCACGTAGATCCCGCGAAGATTGAGTCCATCAAGGAATTGGCCGCCCTGAAAACCCCATCAGAAGCCCATGAATTCTTAGGCCTAGCTGGCTACTATCGGAGATTCATTTAAGGATTCTCTAAAATAGCCAAGCCGCTAACTAAAATGACTTAGAAGAATGTTAAGTACGAATGGGGAGAAAAAGAAGAGGAAGCGTTTCAATTACTGAAGGAGAAGTTGTGTAGTGCACCTATCTAAGCCCTGCCCGAAGGAAGCAAAGACTTCGTTGTATACTGCGATGCTTCGCACAAGGGTTTGGGAGCTGTCTTGATGCAACGAGAGAAGGTGATAGCATATGCCTCCTGACAGCTTAAGAAACATGAGAAAAACTACACCACTCATGACTTGGAATTAGGTGTTGTGGTGTTTGTACTCTGAATATGGAGACATTATCTGTACGGTACAAAGTGCATTGTATATACCAACCACAAGAGTTTGCAATACATCCTAGACCGGAAAGAGCTAAACATGAGACAACGACGCTGGTTAGAACTACTCAGCAATTACGATTATGAGATTCGCTATCATCTTAGTAAGGCCAACGTTGTTGCTGATTGATGTAGTCTTTTTGTAGTATATAATTATTCCGAAGAAATACCGATGAAAGTATTTCCCCGGGTCGTGTCCCAGCGAAGGTGTGAATGGAATTTCGAATTCCCAAATCGTGAAACGTGTCGTGAAAGTGGTAAAAAAGTGATTTGATGAGATTATACTAATAAAATAGCAAATTAAGCACAAATAATCACTTAAACACGTAAATCAAGTAAGGCAACTAGAAATGCAACGTAAAATCGAAACCGTAAGCTAAAACGGAAAATAAACGTTAACGTACGAAATAAAACGCGACTTTTAAGCTACACGACTCCTACGGACTTGAAAATAATTTTCAAAAATTAAAAATGATAAAAGAAAATTTTGAGAAAAAGAAAAATATTTTTTTTTTACTTTTTATTTATTTTTTATGAATTAAAAACTATTTTAACTAATTAAAAATTAAAAGAAAATGCAAATAAGGTGAGAAAAATGAAAAAATAAATTTTGAAAATTATAAAATAACTAAAAAGTAATTTTAAAACTAAAAACTAAATTTTTTTTGCTTTTTATGTAATTTTTGGGAATTAAAAACTATTAAATCTAATTAAAAATTCAAAATAAATTCAAAATAAATGGGAAAAATGCAAAATTAATTTCTAAAATTATAAAATAAATGAAAATAATTTTCTAAAATATTTTTGGATTTTTCTTGGCTTTTTCTAATTTTTTTTTAATTTTTAGTAATTAAATTGTATTTAAAATTGAATAAAAATGAAAATAAAATAAGAAAAATATTAAATGGACTCAGAAAAATTTGAAAAAATTACAGAAAATCTAAAATAATAAAATAAACTTGAGAAAAAATTTTGAAAGAAAAATAAGTAAGAGAAGTACTGAAAAGCTAGAAACTGCTTATTTGGAGTGCTTATTTATAAGCACTCCTGATCCAATGGAATGAAACTTGAACCAAATGTGTTTTTAGACTTATTTAAGCTTAATGAACAGAACCCAGACCAATATGAACACAGAATACAGCAATGGAACAAAATTAGCAATCCTAATAAGCAATAGGTAAAAGCAGAATAAGCAAACAGTTAAACTATAAATCCAAAACAGAAAAATAAGCTACTAACTGTACTGAAGAAGTTGTATGAACCACAAACCACCAAAAATGAACAATAAAAGTCAGTAGCAGCTCTAAATTAGCAAACAGATTATTGTTCAAACTACTATAATGAAGACGCAATAAGCAGATCTAAAAAAGCACTAAATTCCAAACTTAAGGGGACAAATACTAGTCTAACTTACTGAGAACTAATAAAACCGATAATCTCTAAATATCAAACCAATTTGGACCCTAAGTTGGAGCCTGTATCAGATGCTTGTGAACCTGCAGGCCTGTGGTATTTTTGACTTTTGAATTAAGACTTAAGTTGACTGGTCTGAGTTTCTATTGATCAATTCTTACTCTAAGTGATGTATTAAACTAATATATGAACTAGATAACCTAAGTGCACCTAAATTCAACTCAGATTCAAAACAATTCAGCAGCAGAAACAGAAAAGGTAAAACATAATGTGGGGATTCAAGCTACGTTTGACTTATGTTATGTAACCTATGTTTTTTATGCTACTGCTACCCTTTATATGCCTAATGTGACTTATTAATGCAGAAGTTACAACTAGAAATGACCAAGTCCATAGTCAACTTATCTAATCCAAACACTCCTTAGACTGCTAGCTTACACTACTTTATATGGATATAAGCCTAAACTAACTAACCTACTAACCTTATAATCTTACTTATCTAAATTTAACTCCAAGTGAATAATCAAATTTAACCTAAAACCTCAGAAACACAGGAATTGCAAGATACTTAAGGCAGCAATACAGTGATGAACTGCTTCAAACAATCAATCCAAATCAAACCACAAAACACAGATAAATAGAAATGCGCTAAAAGCTAAACTAAGGCAGTGAGATAATCAAAATAAGAACTAGAGACTGCAGAAACTTGAATAGAACATACAAATAAACCACTAAAATAAGCTCAAATCAGCAATGCTAAGGAAAAAATAACTAAGGTACAGAGAATTCAAAATGAAACTTACTTAAACTCCCCAGCTGAACAAGGGAGTGATGAGGCGAAAAATGATCCGTTTTTAGGGGGTCATTTAAGCCCGAATCCGAACTTATTTGATCAAATATTGCCCTAAATCGTTCCTTTTGTGATTTTAGGTACTTGGAGAGTGAATTCTGGAAAAGAAGCCATTTTGGACGTTTTTGGATCATAAAAGTGAAGAAAACGGCAAAGTCTCAATTTTCCATGCTGGGAACAGTACATGAAGGCGTCAAGAGTAATTCCATGACGGCGTCAAACCCCAAGAATTAAAATCCGTAGTTGATGACGGCGTCACACACAGGGCGTCAAGAGTAATTTGTGTGACGGCCTAGGCCTTGACGGCGTCAGAAGTAGATCAAGGCCGTCCGAGGAAGTATTTGGCGGCGAGATGACGGCGTCACACCTTTGTTCTTGACGCCGTCATCCCCATTTTCCTATATATAGTTTTCTAGTTTTTCACATTAAAAGAAAAAAGTTTTGGGAGAAACCCTAAAGACGATTTTGGTGTAACTTTACAGGTTTTTCAAGGGTTCCAACCCCTTGATACCTTGCATGATTAATCAAGATAAGTGTTCTTCTAATTCAATCAATATGTCTATTTGTTGGTTGTCTATATCTTGTTCTTGTCTTAATTCTATCATGCTAGGCTAGATCTCTTTTGTGTTTGCTTAGATCTAATGAAACCTAGATATTGATTATGTGTTGATTACTTGTTTATTCTTGTCTTGGATGAATGATTTATATGTTAGGCTTAAGAAAACTGGCAGATCTCCAAATGGTAACATGCTTGAACGTCTTAAGAAACATGAACCGAGGCGTACTAGGTCTTTATTGGTTGTATTTAATGCATGAGCCACTGTTTACAATCCCTATAGTTGTGATGGGCATGGTGTAGGAGGAGATAAGAGCTCATAGAATTGGGGAGTTATGTATGCCACCCCATGAATGGTATTAAGGAATACGATCCGTCATCCATGCAATTATAACAAGTAATTAACGTGTAAAAGATATCTAGGGAGTAGTGAAATCTAAGTAAACACATTTTCTCCAATTACTGCTCACAACCTTAGTATAATTAGTTTAATTTCATTTTTAGTATTTTATTTTGATTGCATCTTAGTTTTGGGTTAGTTGAATAGCAACTAATTCCGCCCACTCTTTCAAAACCCGAGATTTTTACTTGCTTTCTAAAAAATATAAAAATACAAAAATAATCATCCCTCACCTTTAGAACTAGTATTTAGGCTTTCTAATCCTAGCGACACTATTCCTAAGCTGAACGATCAATCCCCCGGTACTTGTCACTAAACTATACTACAACGATCAGGTACACTGCCTGGTGGGGGTTGTAAGCTTCTCGAGATCCCTCGAGCGGTAAAGCCTGTTGCGATTCCCACGCATCAAGTTTTTGGCGCCGCAGCCCGGGGAATAGTTATTGTCTAGGTTAGAATTTCTTTTTATTAGGTCTACTTGCTAGATTCCTTTCTAGTAAGATTTTATTTTTATTTTTAGGTCTTCTTTAGTCTATCTTATTTCTTCGTGCCTTTGTTCGTAACTCTTTACCATCCGACATCATGGAAGGTGGTAACATCTTTGAACCCGTCATCCCACCACAACAAAACCCACCACTAGAACCCCTTAGGCCCCGAACCTTAGGAGAGTATTCCCGACCTAGCCACCAAGGCTACCGAAACACCATTGAGCTCACCGGAGACAATGTGACCCCCTTGCGATCCGACACCATCCGGTTGGTGCAAAGCGGATGTGCATTCCATGGACTTCATTCCGAAGATCCAAACCAACACCTTAAGGACTTCCTCAAAATCGTAGATTCCATAGACCTAGGTGTTGAAACTAGAGAGACTACCCGTTTACGCCTATTCCAATTCTCTCTACGGGATCAAGCTAGTCAATGGCTTGAGCGTTTACCCGCGGGATCCATCACCACATGGGATGATCTCACTACTCGTTTCCTTGCTCAATTTTTCCCACCGGGGAGAACTACTAAGCTTAGGAATGACATCTTGATGTTCCAACAACGTCAAAATGAATCTCTTTATGAAGCATGGACTCGTTTCAAGGACTTACTCCAAAAAGTCCCTCATCATGGCATAGATCTTTGGCTCCAAGTCCAAATCTTTTATGATCATATCGACATCTCCACGAGGCGAGCCATTGACCAATCGGCCGGTGGTAAGCTACGTGATCTTAGTGCGGAACAATCATGGGAACTCATAGAAGATCTTGCTCTCTATGACAACGAAAGTTGGAATGATCCCCGTGATTTGAACAAAACGGTCAAGGAAATATCTTTGCCTTCGAACAATTCTAGCACTCCCGACCGTTGGATCATGGAACTTGAGGACCAAGTCAAGTTTCTCATGAAATCTTACGAAGCTCCTAAGCCTTCAAGCCAAGTGAACAAAATCACTTCTTCATGCGAATTATGTAGTGGTCCCCATGACACTCGTGATTGTGTGGAACTCCCCGGAACAGCTTTTGCGGACTACGCATCCACGCGTACCGACGAAGCGGGAGATAAGTGGTACACTTTCAAGCCCGAGCCAAACACTTATGGTGGTTCATACAACCCCTCTTGGAAAAATCACCCAAACCTTAGGTGGAAACAAAATCAACCCAATTCTTCCAATCCGCCTAATCGTTACCAACCAAACGGTCCACCATCCAACCATACTTTCAACAACAATCCTTCTAACAACTATGGTAGTACCAACAATCTTGAAGGATTGATGTCAAAGTTCATGGCATCTCAAGAAGCTCACATATCTAAGTTTGAAGCCGATTTCAAACAAAAGCAAAGCGAGATGACCACTAGAATTGATGCATTGTTGAAAGTTCTCAATGACCGAGAAATGGGAGCACTCCCGAGTGACACGGTCAAGAATCCGAAACTAACCGTTAATTCCATATCCTCAGTTTCGTCACCCACTTCGTGTCCACAATATTACTCGGTTAAATCAACGAGCACATGTTTCAAACAAAACCAAGTTCCCCAAAAGGACCAATCAAATAAAATACCCACTATAGAGCCGGTCAAAAGCATTGTTGAAACACCTCTTACGCAAGACCTTGACGATGAATTCAAAGAACTTCACCTTGAACGCCCCGTCATTGATGTCTTAGTGCGTGCTCCCTACTATAGTGCCCTCCTAGAAAAATATGAGAAGTGTAAGCTAGGTAAAAATGGGACCGCCTTCGTTCAAAACAAGTTGCCTAAAAAGCTTGATGACCCGGGTATATTTGTTTTGCCTTGTAAGATAGGAAGATCCGAAGCTTTCGACACACTAGCCGATTTAGGGTCAAGCCTCAACTTGATTCCCTTATCCTTATTCACCGCTCTTAAACTAGGAAAGTTAGAGGAAACGGAGGTATTGATAGGGCTAGCGGATGGGAGTATTGCACACCCGGTTGGAATGATTAAGGATGTAGTTGTTCACGTAGGAAAGTTAACTATATTAGCGGATTTTCACGTCCTAGACATGGTTAGTGACACTACATGCCCATTACTGGTAGGAAGAGGATTTTTAGCAACCGCTAGTGCAATGATAGATTGCAAGGAATCAAAGATAACGGTAGGTGAAGGCGATACTTGGTCGGTGTATGATGTTAAGAAGCATAGTTATGATTGTGATGATGAACCAACACCGCATTGGGTAGAGATGAATAGGAGACCGTCTAGATATGGACCTTGGATAGAAAGGAACTTTATAGGACCTCAATGCCCATTCTATCTAGAAAAAGACTTTGTTGAAAAGACACATTCGGTAGAACAACTCATAGCTAGAGATGAGGACCTAGATCCCTTTGAGGACCCCTTAGTCTTTAGGAAGATGATAGAGTTATTAAGCGTAATGCCCATTAACATAGAAAGGAATAAATGGAAAAGAGAGGGAGATAAGTGTAAATGGAGGTGGGACAAGCCACCTAAAGAAGGTGACGGGGCATGGCATATTAGAATGACCTTGTATGATCCGGATGGAGAAAAGTTTGAAAGGTCATACCATACTAAGGAAATCGATAGAAAGTTGAAACCTAAGTTTGATCCCAAAGATGTCCTCAACGAGGAACTCACCCGAATAACGTAGTAACCCATGACCTTGAGTCTAGCTACAAGACTCGTAAATAAAGAAAAGCGCTTCTTGGGAGGCAACCCATGTTTTGTGTGATTTTATTTGTTTGATTGTTATTTGCTTCCGTATGCATGTTTTATTTTTATTGTTGGTTGATCATGTCTCTAAATTAAAATGTGAAAATACTTTACTATGTTGTTGGCCTAGTCTTAACTCCAACCTAAAAGTATTTTTGCAAAAGATAAGTGTAAGGGGAAACCCCAAATATGTTTTTAAGAAACAAACCGATCATGATTCTCCACAATATTAAATGAACATGTATATTCGTATTCGTTAGAGTCAAATGCTTGTATTGAGTCATAATGAAGTTTTGCAGGATTTTCCAGGAAGTAAGACCAAGTTTTTCCAGAAATTTTCCAAAAACTTAACATAAGAATTTCTGCAGGTCCATTCTGACGGCGTCAGAGTTTTACTCTTGACGGCGTCAGGAGTTAAAATCTGAAAATTTTACCGGTTTTGTTTTTCTAATGGAGTCTTATGGTTTTTGTGAATTATTAAGTTTTATAATCTCCAGGAGATCTGCAAACTTCATTCCACAAGCATTATATCTTATCTTGTTTTCTAGGATTTAGAAACTTATATAGGATGCCGCCGATTTTACGCGAGGTTGTCTTGTCTATTTTTGTCAGGATTTACAGGTTATTTTCGACAAGGAGATGATTTATATTCTGGAAGGGAAGCTTTGATTGTTCGTTTTCTTGGAGGAAGATCTAACCTGGCCAACCTATTATCCATACCGAGCGAATCAGGGGAGTATTTGATTTCATTCTCTTTACTTTTTCACTTTTACATTCTTTACTTGAACATTGGGGACAATGTTCATCTTAAGTGTAAGGGGAGGGTAAAAAGATGATACCTTACATATGCACTTTCGCTTGAGTTTGTTTTGTTTGATAGTAGATGTGTATTAAACTATGAGAAATACTTGTTAGTGTAATTTTAGCACCAAATTTAAAATTTTTTACAACATTTAGGAGTGAAACTTTAGCCATAGCAAGCGTCTCATGGATAGGAGATTGTATGACTAGCACATAACCGTATATTCAGAAAAATTTTCCACCCAAATATGTGAGGTTCGCCTTTAGATTTGATAGGAAAAGCATTTATTATTAGTGCTTATGAGTGTACTGGTAGCATTTAGATTCTAGAACTTGCGTTAGTGATGCATCCCGAGACCGCTAGTGAGACTACATTCGTGTGGTAGGATTTACTACATGATAAGAGGCATTATGATCACCCTTGTGTTAAACCCGTATCATAATTACTTGACCATTTAAGTCATACTACTTGACTAGTTAAGTCAACTAATTTTTCCCACACCCTTAGCGTTGTACTCATTTTTAGTACACGAAACCCCTAGTACACCCCTCCGAGCCTATCTTTTCGTTTCTAACTTTAAGCATCTTACTTAAAGGAAGAATTTGTTACACCCCACTTAAATGTACAACCAAATCGCCTTAGCCTTCCGTGTATGCGCTCATTTTTAGTGCATTATTGTTATTTGTTAAACCCTAAGTTAACTTTCTAATTGATTACATGGTTGCTAAGTCGAGTCATATCCTTGTACATATTGTTTTGGGACGATTGGGACTCATGGGTAAGTACTTATTTATGGAGTAATGGGGAAGAACATCATTTATTACCCCCATATGTACGTTAATCTTAAAAGTGCTCCAAGTGTTTTGATTTTCTTAATTCGAGTCATTAGAATAGTTAAATGTAAAGTATGTAAAAATTCAAGTGTAACGGGAACGTTCATTCCCTATGATGTATTATTTTGGATGGTAGGGTAAGAGTGTATGCACACACACAAAAAAAAAAAAAAAAAAAAAAAAAAAAAAAAAAAAGAAAAAAAGAAAAAAAAAATCGAAAAAATCAAGAAAAAGAAAAAAAAATAGAAAAAGGAAAAAGAGAAAAAACATACGGACTACCATCCCGTTTCATTTTATGTTCATTTTATGTTTTTGTTATTTCTCATTTATTAGCTTAAGTCGAGTCTAGTCTTGGCTTAGCAACGCCATCTTGTACATGTAATTAACCAAGATTGTTAACTCGCCACCAGTAAAACTTCCTTTATCCAACAAAACCGTGTAATTCATATCCCTATACCTAACGTTACAACCCTTTAAAAGACCTCTTTGATAGTTTATCCTAGGTGCTTACGCCATGTGGTGGAGGTTTGATCCTTTCCCAAGCCTATGGTAATCTATTTTGCTATGACAGGTAGTGAGAGATATCTTCCATTTCCATAATGTTATATTACTTTATTACACCCGAGAGATGTGAGTATCTAAACACTATTTGTGAGGTGCTTGTATATGACCTCCGTGCTTGTCTATTGGTCTTTAGTAGAACGATTATTTGTTGTAATTACTTTTATATTAGTGTTAAATGACCCCTAACTTGTCTTTTGAGTAGAATAAAAGCGCATTTGCTTGAGGACAAGCAAATCTCAAGTGTAAGGGTATATGATGAGGCGAAAAATGATCCGTTTTTAGGGGGTCATTTAAGCCCGAATCCGAACTTATTTGATCAAATATTGCCCTAAATCGTTCCTTTTGTGATTTTAGGTACTTGGAGAGTGAATTCTGAAAAAGAAGCCATTTTGGACGTTTTTGGAGCATAAAAGTGAAGAAAACGGCAAAGTCTCAATTTTCCATGCTGGGAACAGTACATGAAGGCGTCAAGAGTAATTCCATGACGGCGTCAAACCCCAAGAATTAAAATCCGTAGTTGATGACGGCGTCACACACAGGGCGTCAAGAGTAATTTGTGTGACGGCCTAGGCCTTGACGGCGTCAGAAGTAGATCAAGGCCGTCCGAGGAAGTATTTGGCGGCGAGATGACGGCGTCACACCTTTGTTCTTGACGTCGTCATCCCCATTTTCCTATATGTAGTTTTCTAGTTTTTCACATTAAAAGAAAAAAGTTTTGGGAGAAACCCTAAAGACGATTTTAGTGTAACTTTACAGGTTTTTCAAGGGTTCCAACCCCTTGATACCTTGCATGATTAATCAAGATAAGTGTTCTTCTAATTCAATCAATATGTCTATGTGTTGGTTGTCTATATCTTGTTCTTGTCTTAATTCTATCATGCTAGGCTAGATCTCTTTTGTGTTTGCTTAGATCTAATGAAACCTAGATATTGATTATGTGTTGATTACTTGTTTATTCTTGTCTTGGATGAATGATTTATATGTTAGGCTTAAGAAAACTGGCAGATCTCCAAATGGTAACATGCTTGAATGTCTTAAGAAACATGAACCGAGGCGTACTAGGTCTTTATTGGTTGTATTTAATGCATGAGCCACTGTTTACAATCCCTATAGTTGTGATGGGCATGGTGTAGGAGGAGATAAGAGCTCATAGAATTGGGGAGTTATGTATGCCACCCCATGAATGGTATTAAGGAATACGATCCGTCATCCATGCAATTATAACAAGTAATTAACGTGTAAAAGATATCTAGAGAGTAGTGAAATCTAAGTAAACACATTTTCTCCAATTACTGCTCACAACCTTAGTATAATTAGTTTAATTTCATTTTTAGTATTTTATTTTGATTGCATCTTAGTTTTGGGTTAGTTGAATAGCAACTAATTCCGCCCACTCTTTCAAAACCCGAGATTTTTACTTGCTTTCTAAAAAATATAAAAATACAAAAATAATCATCCCTCACCTTTAGAACTAGTATTTAGGCTTTCTAATCCTAGCGACACTATTCCTAAGTTGAACGATCAATCCCCCGGTACTTGTCATTATACTATACTACAACGATCAGGTACACTGCCTGGTGGGGGTTGTAAGCTTCTCGAGATCCCTCGAGAGGTAAAGCCTGTTGCGATTCCCACACATCTGGGAGTTCTCCCACACAGCCTGTCTTTAAGACAGGCCAAATGACACCTTATGGCTGCCTTTCACTCCAAAATAAGCTGAGCTTATTTAATAAGCTAGTTTTGACTTACTTTGACCTTTGTAGAATTTGAGAATAAGGACTGAATGGGCTCACACAAAGCTATCAGTAAGCTTATATGAGCTATATAAACAGGTAATAAGCTTCAAACAATTTTTTTTTTTTTTTTTTTTTTTTTTTGATTTTCTTTTTTTTTTTTTTTTTTTTTTGGATTTTCTCAATTTAAATGAAACAGAAATAAAAATGAAATACAAAAACTAAATACTGAGTTTAAACTAAAAAGACAGTAACAATAAACAAAATTAAAGACAATAAGCTAAAAGAGAAACTGAATTGTATTAATAAGAAATTGAGTACAAAGCTTTTGAATTACAATTGAAACTGAATTTAAATACTAAAATTTAAATGACAAGAAATTTAAAATTGGTCAAAATCTTTCTAAGAACATGAAAAATTGGACACCTTCCAATGAGTGAGGAGGGGGCTTATATAGCTGAGCTGGGGAAAACTCTAGATGTCCATGTCATCGATCCTCAACTCATGTGTGCTTCTTCTGTCATGCTTATCACCCTTAGATCAATTCCCAACACGCAATCTATTACCACAGCCCTTGGATCAAGTGATTTGATAAGACTGATCCTCCGTGTGTCTTGTGATAGGACCACGTGTCCTGACTACTCTCTGGCATACCCTGGCCCTTCTAGAAGCACCTATGATTGGGTAATCATTGTATAATTGAGGTAATTTTGAAAAAGGGTAATTAGGGTTCTTCTGAACAGTAACTGTTCTGGGTTTGGTAAATATTTGGGGGGCGGGTAATTGGAATTGGGGGTTTTCGTTTTTATTATTATTTTGGTTGACTTGGATAGTTGACCGGGTATGGTGGGATGGAAGTAATCAGGCCGGGTCAAAGGGGATTAAGGGGATGGGCTTTTATTTAAGTTTTGGGCTTGGAAGGGTTTTGTGGGTTTTGGGTAATAATATGGGATCCGGTTGTATATTTTATTTAGTTTAGGATTAAAACAAGGATCAAATGTGTAAAGCTAGAAACTTTCAAGGACTAAATCTGTAATTTATCAAAAGTTTCCTCAAGGGTATTTCTTGTCAATCTCTGAATATTGGAGGACCACTGATAACTTTTCTTCCAATTTATCTTCAAGGGACCATTTTTGTAATTATTTGAAAATTGAGGGACTAAAGTCGTCAATCTCTTCAAACTTTGACCAGGGACCAATTATGCAACTTTGATGAATCTTTGAGGACTCCTAATGATAATATGAGCTTTCTTTGATCATTTTGCTTTCCCGGCTCCGGCTTTTGACCTTTTTCCAATCTCGTGCTCGTTTTTGTCGGTTTTGGCTTTGTTTTTGTTCATTTTTCACATATCCGTACCTGCACATACACAAATACAAAAACACACATTCTCTTGGCATATTTGGTTAGTATTTGGTGTATTTGGTCTGAAATAAGGCCTAAAAAGGATGTGTGATTAATCACTCATCAAAATCCCCCTGACTAAGGTATTGTCGTGCCCTCACGCAATGTCATCACCTCACGTTTAAGAGATAAATAATTTCAAAACCTCTCTTTACTGACGTTGTAAAGTAGCAATGATTTTCAAAAGAGATAGTAAAATCATTTATTCTCAAAAATGCTCCGTTTTCCGATTTTCATGAATAACAACTACAACTACTATTTTTGTACTTTTTCATTTATATATGAACGGTTTGCTTTGACTTTCATTATCTATTCTTATCTGTTAATAACTTTCAGGGTCAACGAGTAGAAACACTTCTCACAGAGAAGAGACCGTACGGATAAAAATCGTCATCCTTGATTTTTCACAAGCTCCCAAACTAAGCGTAAAATCGAGATCATTGTTTATCCACAAGTTAGACGCTAACACTACCCACAAAAGTTAATTGTGTATTACCTCTTGTTCCCAATTCCTAAATTTTGTATCTCAAGATTTTAATTTGTGAGAAATGAATTGCTTCATACTATCTCGTTTTGATAGTTATTAGTCCGATAAGAGCACAAAATTTGAACGCTAAGTAGTTTTCAAACTTTCCCTCGAAAATCCCTGCATATAGAAATCGGGTCCACATGAAGGTCTCTGATTTAACACGATTTGTAGAGGCTCCCTTTTTATTTACGACCGAGACATACCATGTTTGATACCCGAAACAGAAGCTTTTTATTAGGGAAACCCCCGGAGTCGAAGCTTGGCATTTTTGCATAATCATAAGCACTTTAATAATACTTTGGTCCTTAGTCCTTTATTTCTTTTACAATCAACGGTTTATGAGCCGCCAAGATGTAAGAGCTTTATTATGACTTTGGATTTCTATCCGCTGCTTTTTATAGCTTTGGATTCCTCTGCCTTTTTATTTGGCTTTGGACTATTATTATTGATATTCATAATCATATGCCAAACCCCGAGTCCTACGGCCTTTACTAAGATCACAACATCGGCTGCGAACTGGCAAGATGCAATAGTCTATTTTACCGTAACACTGGCAGTACCCCTATGTGTACCAAACTCCCATATGCAGAGATTTTGTTGGGAACGAGAAAAAACTAAGTATTGCCCAAACCGTATACCCTTAATTAATCCTAGAGATCTATTTATAATTGGTGTGCAAGCTTGTGGGAACAAGGAGGCCACAAGTACCTTTCGTGGGCTCTAAAGAGATCCAACTACTCCACGTTTAGCACGAAACTTCTAAATAAACTCTATCATTCCTCGATCTCCGCAAATTTAAAATCCCAAGTAATGAGATCCGCGGATGCTTTGCCATAATCTTTTGATTATATTGGTTAAGGGAGACGAGCTAGGGCTCAACACGCCCGGTCAAGTCGGAACATTTATTTCTACTCTCGCCGGTAGGAAAGTCAAAACAAGGTGTCAAATCTTATTATTCATATCATATATTTTTTTTCATTCATTTTTTTTTTCATTTTTTTTTTTCTTTTTTTTTATAAAGTGGTGATAAAAATTTAAAATTTTTGGTGGAAAACGGAGTTGCGTAAGTTAACAGCTCAGACGATGGTACAGGTCAAATCGAATCGAAGATTCACCCCCCCCCCCCAGACTAAAGTGAAACATTGTCCTCAATGTTTTAATGGTAAAGGTAATCCTATGTAAAATCTAAGTCCGTTTATTAAGTATGCCAAGAGATAAACGTTAGTCGATAAGATTTTGGATATGGTGAATTTCTGAAAGAGCAGCGAAGGATGAGACTCGAGTGGAGAGAACGACAAACCACGAGCACGAGAGTCCTCAAACTTCGGGGAAATTCCTGAACATTCACAAACAACCACGAAAACACGAGTTTGGAAAGGGTCGCCCCCCTCACGTCACGTTATTAAAGAAAATAGAAAATTAAGAAGATGAAAAGGATAAGCATGGGGTGCCTCCCACGAAGCGCTTGTTTTTGTTCACCGAGTCACATGAGCTTGACTCGATCCCCGAATTAATTCGTCCTTGGGGAGAGCAGATGGAACGGACAACCGGCATGATAAACGGAGATGCCGGGGTCAAAAACGGTATCCTCACTCCTGGTGGAGTGGAAAAGTGAAGAAATGAGGGGATAAGTAAAGAACGGTTGAAACACTCGGATGGTAAAAGCAAATTCGATTTCTGAATCACGGGTGGGTTGGATGGGGAAAATATCAAGCACAGGAATATCATGATCGTAAATTTCGTCCACCACTCCAAAATTATCTTCATTCGTATCTGATTTAAATCCTACATCGGGTGGTTTCGCCGGTGGACGAGAAGATGGTAAATCGGAAAGAATACTTCTTTGAACGTCATTCTCATTATTTTCGATACCCAGTGGTATCAAGTCATCTGTAGCAGGAAATAGATCGGCATCCTCTAAAAGAGGGTCACGTGACGGATTATCGAAAATAAGCTCAAAATCAATTTCAAAATCAAAACGCTCATAATCCGGAAGAGAGAAAGCATGAATAGTGGGATTGCCACTACTCGTCTCTTCAAATCGAAAAATTTCAAGCTCGGGTAAGAAATCACTATTCATAACGGGGATAGGAGAAAAAGATGTCGGAGGATCTTTCAACGCCTCGATCTTAGAAATGAGAAGATTGATATTCAATAATTTTTCACGACGTGTTTCATCTTGGATTTCCGTGTCAACTTCTTCATCATTCTCTTCTTCTAAGCTGACGAGCTCAGAAGGTAATTCATCAACATATTCGATGTCTCCACAAGATATAGCATCGTCATTGTCAGAATCAGAGAACATCTCAATACGATCATTTGAATTATCATTTGGAGATAACTCACATTCTTCAGCCGTATCAAAATCATGTTTAACAAAATCGGGTAAAGAATCCTGGAGCTCGGGCTCCAAAGGATCTGATGGCGTAACAATCTCAGTCGAAATAGAATCGGTGTTATCAAGGAAAGTATCGATTTTTTCCAAGACGGGATCACTTCCCTCAACCGGTGTGAGAGAAGGATGAAAAGAGTCGGGAGTAATTGATTCAAGTCTCGAAAAACATCTTGAAGAATCCGGAGGTGGGACAAATGGTGTGCTCTTAGAGCTAGGAATTTCCACCACTTCCGTTATGGTCTCCGGTTCTTGTTCGTGAAGATTAGGCAAATCATTTCTTTTAAAAACCGTTTTAAGCTCAGCACGTTTATTTGACAAACTCTTAACCGTAAATCGAGAAAGGTTAGGATCAATTCTTGACGGATTAAAAACAATTGAAGGCTTAGACTCTTGGACAACCATAGGTTGGACGTATTTAGCACTTTCATTGTTAGTGGAAAGTACCGAGTCCTTTGTCACCTCGATTTCTCGTTCCATTTCCCTCACCGGAGAGGGAGTAGGAATCGATGGTTCATCATAATCAACACGAATTTTTGCAATTTTTGATGAGGCGTAAAGTTGTTCCATTTTTATTTTAAAAACCTTACGTTTAAAGAAATCGTCGTCGAGAAATGTCATAGAACAATCTTCAACATTTAAAGGTTCACAAGACGGATTGGGATTAATCGTAAAATTTTCTTCTTTATAAGGCTCATTTTCATCACTTTTAATGGTGTTAACTTGTTCTTTCACACGAATTACTTCTTTAAAAATATCTAATAACTCGGTAAAGTTATTTTGAGCAGTCATCATTTTAATGATTTCACTCTGATCCGTGAGAATTGTGTTGTATTGTGGAGGTTGGTTGTGATAATTATTGTCATAAGGAAACGGTTTCCTTGTTTGACAATCGGTGCTAAAGTGTGGACCTCCACAATTCTCACAACCGTTTTGTAGTTGTGAGGTCGGTGCATTTTGAAATGATTCATTATTGAAGTATGGAACTTGCTCATATGAGTTGAAATCGTTGTGATAATAATTGGAAAAGTTCGGATCATAATCAGAGGTGAATGTGGGTTCAGCTTTCGAAGCCTAACACATACAAAATCCACGAGTAAATCCACATTCTTTGCAAATTTGTTGATTGTAATAGGGCTGAGGTGGGTAGTCGGAAAAATTTTGAAAGTTGTTGTACGAATTAGGTGCATAAGCAAATGAATTGCAAAACAAACAACTTTCGTCTTGAATATCATTACCACACCGTCCGCATGTACACCAAACACAAGAACCTTCAAAGAACGGTTCTCCACATTTAAAACAAGTTTGATCCATAAGAATTATCGGTTTAGAGGGTTAAAGAAGAAGAATCAAATGATAAGAGGATAAGAAGATTATTTTTGGTTTTTAATTATCATAAAATCAAATAAAAGTAAAATTAAAATGAAAAGGAAAATCTTTTTGTATTTTTATTTTTAGAAAACAAAATTCGAAATCTTTAAACTTTTATTTTCTTTTGTTTTTTCAAACGTTACGTTAATCGTAAACCGTTTCCTTAAAATCTACTCGCGACGGAACGGGAGAGAAGAATGGATCTCTCTTCAGCTTGCAATTTAATGTCAAAGCTTCCGTATTTTCCGCTTATTCGGTCGTAGAATTAAAGTATTCCGATTAGCAACTAATTTCACGCGTAGTTATGTTGTTAAGCTTATTTGGTTTACAACGCTCTTCCTTTCGGTTGAGACGAGGCTGTAACTTTATTATTTTTTTGGTATTTTTGAAAACACTTTAGGAAAAGTGTTTTTTTTTTTTTTTTTTTATAGAAAATATATACAAGGAAGGTTTTCAAAACACAATTTCGAAAAACGAAAACGAAAAATTCACTTCAACCTTTCCCGGCAGCGGCACCAAAATTTTGATGTAGTCTTCTTGTAGTATATAATTATTCCGAAGAAATACCGATGAAAGTATTTCCCCGGGTCGTGTCCCAGGGAAGGTGTGAATGGAATTTCGAATTCCCGAATCGTGAAACGTGTCGTAAAAGTGGTAAAAAGGTGATTTGATGAGATTATACTAATGAAATAGTAAATTAAGCACAAATAATCACTTAAACACGTAAATCAAGTAAGGCAACTAGAAATGCAACGTAAAATCGAAACCGTAAGCTAAAACGGAAAATAAACGTTAACGTACGAAATAAAACGCGACTTTTAAGCTACACGACTCCTACGGACTTGAAACAAAAATTAAAAATGATAAAAGAAAATTTTGAGAAAAAGAAAAATATTTTTTTTTTTTTACTTTTTATTGATTTTTTATGAATTAAAAACTATTTTAACTAATTAAAAATTAAAAGAAAATGCAAATAAGGTGAGAAAAATAAAAAATAAATTTTGAAAATTATAAAATAACTAAAAAGTAATTTTAAAACTAAAAACTAAATTTTTTTTGCTTTTTATGTAATTTTTGGGAATTAAAAACTGTTAAATCTAATTAAAAATTCAAAATAAATTCAAAATAAATGGGAAAAATGCAAAATTAATTTCTAAAATTATAAAATAAATGAAAATAATTTTTTAAAATATTTTTGGATTTTTCTTGGCTTTTTCTAATTTTTTTTTTTTATTTTTTAGTAATTAAATTGTATTTAAAATTGAATAAAAATGAAAATAAAATAAGAAAAATATTAAATGGACTCAGAAAAATTTGAAAAAATTACAGAAAATCTAAAATAATAAAATAAACTTGAGAAAAAATTTTGAAAGAAAAATAAGTAAGAGAAGTACTGAAAAGCTAGAAACTGCTTATTTGGAGTGCTTATTTATAAGCACTCCTGATCCAATGGACTGAAACTTGAACCAAATGTGTTTTTAGACTTATTTAAGCTTAATGAACAGAACCCAGACCAATATGAACACAGAAATACAGCAATGGAACAAAATTAGCAATCCTAATAAGCAATAGGTAAAAGCAGAATAAGCAAACAGTTAAACTATAAATCCAAAACAGAAAAATAAGCTACTAACTGTACTGAAGAAGTTGTATGAACCACAAACCACCAAAAATGAACAATAAAAGTCAGTAGCAGCTCTAAATTAGCAAACAGATTATTGTTCAAACTACTATAATGAAGACGCAATAAGCAGATCTAAAAAAGCACTAAATTCCAAACTTAAAGGGACAAATACTAGTCTAACTTACTGAGAACTAATAAAACCGATAATCTCTAAATATCAAACCAATTTGGACCCTAAGTTGGAGCCTGTATCAGATGCTTGTGAACCTGCAGGCCTGTGGTATTTTTGACTTTTGAATTAAGACTTAAGTTGACTGGTCTGAGTTTCTATTGATCAATTCTTACTCTAAGTGATGTATTAAACTAATATATGAACTAGATAACCTAAGTGCACCTAAATTCTACTCAGATTCAAAACAATTCAGCAGCAGAAACAGAAAAGGTAAAACATAATGTGGGGATTCAAGCTACGTTTGACTTATGCTATGTAACCTATGTTTTTTATGCTACTGCTACCCTTTATATGCCTAATGTGACTTATTAATGCAGAAGTTACAACTAGAAATGACCAAGTCTACAGTAAACTTATCTAATCCAAACACTCCTTAGACTGCTAGCTTACACTACTTTATATGGATATAAGCCTAAACTAACTAACCTACTAACCTTATAATCTTACTTATCTAAATTTAACTCCAAGTGAATAATCAAATTTAACCTAAAACCTCAGAAACACAGGAATTGCAAGATACTTAAGGCAGCAATACAGTGATGAACTGCTTCAAACAATCAATCCAAATCAAACCACAAAACACAGATAAATAGAAATGCACTAAAAGCTAAACTAAGGCAGTGAGATAATCAAAATAAGAACTAGAGACTGCAGAAACTTGAATAGAACATACAAATAAACCACTAAAATAAGCTCAAATCAGCAATGCTAAGGAAAAAATAACTAAGGTACAGAGAATTTAAAATGAAACTTACTTAAACTCCCCATCTGAACAGGGGAGTTCTCCCACACAGCCTGTCTTTAAGACAGGCCAAATGACACCTTATGGCTGCCTTTCACTCCAAAATAAGCTGAGCTTATTTAATAAGCTAGTTTTGACTTACTTTGACCTTTGTAGAATTTGAGAATAAGGACTTAATGGGCTCACACAAAGCTATCAGTAAGCTTATATGAGCTTATATAAACAGGTAATAAGCTTCAAACAATATTTTTTTTTTTTTGATTTTCTTTTTTTTTTTTTTTTTTTTTTTTGGATTTTCTCAATTTAAATGAAACAGAAATAAAAATGAAATACAAAAAATAAATACTGAGTTTAAACTAAAAAGACAGTAACAATAAACAAAATTAAAGACAATAAGCTAAAAGAGAAACTGAATTATGTTAATAAGAAATTGAGTACAAAGCTTTTGAATTACAATTGAAACTGAATTTAAATACTGAAATTTAAATGACAAGAAATTTAAAATTGGTCAAAATCTTTCTAAGAACATGAAAAATTGGACACCTTCCAATGAGTGAGGAGGGGGCTTATATAGCTGAGCTGGGGAAAACTCTAGATGTCCATGTCATCGATCCTCAACTCATGTGTGCTTCTTCTGTCATGCTTATCACCCTTGGATCAATTCCCAACACGCAATCTATTACCACAGCCCTTGGATCAAGTGATTTGATAAGACTGATCCTCCGTGTGTCTTGTGATAGGACCACGTGTCCTGACTACTCTCTGACATACCCTGACCCTTCTAGAAGCACCTATGATTGGGTAATCATTGTATAATTGAGGTAATTTTTAAAAAGGGTAATTAGGGTTCTTCTGAACAGTAACTGTTCTGGGTTTGGTAAATATTTGGGGGGCGGGTAATTGGAATTGGGGGTTTTCGTTTTTATTATTATTTTGGTTGACTTGGATAGTTGACCGGGTATGGTGGGATGGAAGTAATCAGGCCGGGTCAAAGGGGATTAAGGGGATGGGCTTTTATTTAAGTTTTGGGCTTGGAAGGGTTTTGTGAGTTTTGGGTAATAATATGGGATCCGGTTGTATATTTTATTTAGTTTAGGATTAAAACAAGGATCAAATGTGTAAAGCTAGAAACTTTCAAGGACTAAATCTGTAATTTATCAAAAGTTTCCTCAAGGGTATTTCTTGTCAATCTCTGAATATTGGAGGACCACTTATGACTTTTCTTCCAATTTATCTTCAAGGGACCATTTTTGTAATTATTTGAAAATTGAGGGACTAAAGTTGTCAATCTCTTCAAACTTTGACCAAGGACCAATTATGCAACTTTGATGAATCTTTGAGGACTCCTAATGATAATATGAGCTTTCTTTGATCATTTTGCTTTCCCGGCTCCGGCTTTTGACCTTTTTCCAATCTCGTGCTCATTTTTGTTGGTTTTGGCTTTGTTTTTGTTCATTTTTCACATATCCGTACCTGCACATACACAAATACAAAAACACACATTCTCTTGGCATATTTGGTTAGTATTTGGTGTATTTGGTCTGAAATAAGGCCTAAAAAGGATGTGTGATTAATCACTCATCACTGATGCTCTTAGTCGCAAGGAGAGGATACCACCATTACGAGTCAGATCATTGGGAATGACAATTTGTTCGCTATTACCATCTCAAATTCTTCAAGCCCAGGCCAAAGTGTTGAAGGAAGAAAACCAACCGGCCTAGAAACTCTATGGAATGGTTGAAAACAAAAACGGCTTCGTAAAGCGTTCTGATGGAACAATTATGCTTTAGGGGAAAAACTGGGTACCACTTTATGGAGGAATTCGTGAGTTGATTATGCACGAATCACACAAATCCAAATACTCAATTCATCTAGGAGCTAATAAAATGTATCACAACCTAAAGAAACTGTACTGGTGGCCTAACATGAAGGCTGGCATAGCTCTATATGTCAACAATTGCTTAACATGTTCAAACATGAAAGCCGAACACCAGGAACCATCAGGGTTATTGGTACAACCTGAACTCCTTGTTAACTAAGTTACCAAGAACCAATAGTGGTTGTGATTATATCTGGGTAATTGAAGATCTCACTAAATTCGCTCACTTCCTTGCTATCAGTGAAAAAGACAGTATCGATAAACTTGCTCGGATATATTTGAAAGAGATTGTTTCTCGACATGGTGTGCCTAAATCCATTATTTCAAACCGAGACAGTCGCTTCACGTCAAATTTTTGACAGTCACTTAAGATGGCCATGGAAACAAAACTAGACATGAGCACTGCCTATCATCCTCAAACAGACGGTCAAAGTGAGAGGACTATTCAAACATTGGAAGACATGCTTCGAGCTTGTGTTATCGATTTCGGCAAAGGCTGGGAGAAATACTTACCTTTGGCTGAATTTTCCTACAACAATAGCTATCATGCTAACATTAAGACCACACCTTTTGAGGCATTGATGTGTTTCAAAAGCTTTAAATTTATAATACTAATTTCACCAATTTCCTTAATATATAAAACACACGGGTAAAGTATAACCCCCGTTTATAGTAAAGGTTTAGGTAAGACCAGGTCGTCCCAAGAGATTTGATAACGTACCCTCCGCTCTACTAACGAGCGTTACCGTCACTTTGGTACTTAGCTTACCATTTATATAAAGGGTAATGATATACCCTCCTAAAGGATGAAGCCTACACCTTCGTCCTACACATAATGGTGGCGTAAAGTCATTCATAATGGCTACCGCAAGGGAATCCGCCAACCTTCACCCATAGCACTCATAGTGTCTAACCTCTGTCACAGTTCAGAAGGGCCTCCATCACTGTTTGGAGGGGCCTCCATCACTGTTCGAAGGAGGCCTCCATCACTGCTTGGAGGGGCCTCCATCACTGTTCAAAGGGGTCCTCCGTCACTGTTCGGAGGGGGCCTCCATCCTTCTTAGGAGGAGCCTAATTCATGACCTGGTCTTACCCACGTCCCCTCTTTCTCCTTAACTCCCCCGTTAATACAGGAAGAGTGGGGCATTAAGCCTTAGCGGTTACCACAAATCATGGGACGCCCCCATGATCTCCTAAAATCATGTGACACCCCCATGATCTCCTAAAAATGCGCAAACACTCTCCAAGGCTGTTTCTTCACCTATAAATAGTCTTGGACGAGTCACAAGTCTGGTATGCAATCCATCTCACCTTACTTTACTATACTTTACACTTAAACTCTCAAACCAATTACTTATTCACACGTCGGAGGTGGTTCACAGGGTCTAACCCCTGCGCAATCACTTAACGTAGTGTCTTCTATTTCTTAATTTCAGGTTATCTTGCTCTCGACATCACCACCATCTCCCCTAATTCAGTTAATCACCATTGACGGCCTGGTATGTGCATCTTTTTGTACAATCAGTGGCGCCATCCGTGGGATACATAACAATAACTCCCGTTTTACCGAGTCAAATAACCGTTTTCCATAAATAACGGTCGAATTCAACCGCAATTCCCTACATCCTTGTTACCACATGGAAACATGATGAGGCGAAAAATGATCCGTTTTTAGGGGGTCATTTAAGCCCGAAATTGAATTTATTTGATCAAATATTGCCCTAAATCGTTCCTTTTGTGATTTTAGGTACTTTTGGAGTGAATTCTGGAAAAGGAAGCATTTTGGACGTTTTTGGAGCATAAAAGTAAAGAAAACGGCAAAGTCTTAATTTTCCTTGCTGGAAACAGTACCTGACGGCGTCACAAGGTTCTACATAACGGCGTCAAGAGTAAAACAAGAGGTGAAGTGGATAGAGTCCGTGACGATCCAGAGAGTTTTTACACAAAGGGCATGACGGCATCACCATAGGCCGTCATGGTCCCATTGCATGTGACAGACCAGAGAAACTTTGCACTTGACGGCGTCGGATCTATATCTAGGCAATCCGATATTACTATGGGCGGCGAGTTGACGGCGTCAGACATTTCTTCTTGACGCCATCACGATGGAAAATCTATATATAGTTTTGCAATTTTCATTCATTAAGAATGGACAATTAGAGGGATAACTTGGAGAAACCCTAGCATGATTTTTACTGTTCTTTCAAGGGTTTTTACCCTTTGAAACCTTTCATGTTTAATTAAGATAAGTATCCTTTCAATTCATTCAATATGTCTATGTGTTATTTGAATATATCTTACGCTTGTCTTGATTTTAACATGCTAGGCTAGATCTATTGTGTGTTTGCTTAGATGTAGTGAAACCTAGATGTTGATTATGGGTTGATTGCTTGTTTATAGTTGTTACGGATGAATGATTTCGATGTTAGGCTTAAGAAAACTGGTAGACTTCCATAGGGTAACATGCTTGAACGTCTTAAGAAACATGAACCAATGCGTACTAGGTTTTTACGGTTGGATTTAATGCATGAGCGAATTCTAATGATCCCATGTTAGGAGATTCTTGCAGGCTCGACATAGGAGTGAAATAGGAGCTTATAGAGTTGGGAAAGTACGTACGCCACCACACGAATGGTATTAAGGAATATAACCCGTCATCCACGCAATTGTAACAAACTATCAACCTGTAAAAGATATCTAGGGAGTAATGAAATCTAAGTAAACACAATTTTCCCATTATTGTTCACGCCACTAGTTTAATTAGTTTTATTTTCATTTTTGTTATTTTATTTTAATTGCATCTTTAGTTATTGGGTTAGTTGACTAGCAACTAATTCCGCCCACTCTTCCAAAAACCCGAGATTTTAATTGCTTTTATAAAAATATAAAAATACAAAAAGAATCATCCCTCACCTCTAGACCTAGTTTTTAGGCTTTCTAATCCTAGCGACACTATTCCTGAGTTGAACGATCAATCCCCCGGTACTTGTCACTATACTATACTACAACGATCAGGTACACTGCCTGGTGGGGGTTGTAAGCCTCTCGAGATCCCTCGAGAGGTAAAACCTGGTGCAATTCCCACGCATCGAGTTTTTGGCGCCGCAGCCCGGGGAATTGTTATTGTCTAGGTTAGGAATTCTTTTTATTAGGTCTACTTGCTAGATTCCTTTCTAGTAAGATTTTATTTTATTTTTAGGTTTTCTTTAGTCTATCTATTTCTTCGTGTCTTTGTTCATAACCTTTACCATCCGACATCATGGAAGGTGGTAACATCTTTGAACCCATCAACCCACCACAACAAAACCACCCACAAAACCCACTACTAGCAAACCAACCTCTTAGGCCCCAAACCCTAGGAGAGTATTTCCGTCCTAGCCACCAAGGCTATCGAAACACTATTGAGCTCACCCAAGGAGCCAATGTGCCCCCCTTACGATCCGACACCATCCGGTTGGTGCAAAGCGGATGTGCATTCCATGGACTTCGTTCCGAAGATCCTAACTGTTACAACTAGAGAGTCGACCCGATTACGCCTATTCCAATTCTCTCTACGTGATCAAGCTAGTCAATGGCTTGAACGTTTACCCGCAGGATCCATCACCTCATGGGATGATCTCACCACTCGTTTCCTTGCTTAATTTTTCCCACCGGGGAGAACTACCAAGCTTAGGAATGATATCTTGATGTTCCAACAACGTCAAGGTGAAACTCTATATGAAGCATGGACACGTTTCAAGGACTTATTCCAAAAAGTCCCTCATCATAGCATAGATCTTTGGCTCCAAGTCCAAATCTTCTATGACCATATCGATCTCTCCACAAGGCAAACCATTGACCAATCAGCCGGTGGTAAGCTACGTGATCTAAGTACAGAAGAATCATGGGAACTCATAGAAGATCTTGCTCTCTATGACAACGAAATTTGGAACGATCACCGTGATTTGAACAAAACGGTCAAGGCAATATCTTTGCCTTCGAACAATTCTAGCACTCCCGACCATAGGATCATGGAACTTGAGGACCAAGTCAAGTTTCTCGTGAAATCTTACGAAGCTCCCAAGCCTTCAAGCCAAGTGAACAAAATCACTTCTGCGTGTAGATTGTGTAATGGCCCTCATGAGACTCATAACTGCATAGAGCTTCCGAAACATGCTTTTAAGGAATTCACATCGTCACACATTGATCGAGGTCCTCGAAACTTTGACGCGGCCTATGAGGCATGGAAGGATAAACCTAATTTCAAAGGATACCAAACTCGGAGTGTAACCTTCAATGATTCCCCTCCACTCGAATGGTCCGAGCATTTTCCATCACAAAGCACTCCTAGGCAAAGCCATGAAGATGCCTTGTGAAAGTTCATTCTCTCTCAAGAATTACAGCTCTCCACGCTCGAGACCAGATTTAGACAACAGCAAGCCGATATAAATAACAAGATTTGTACTCTGTTAACTGCTATTAAAGAGTATGCTGTTAATAAACCGATTCAGGGTAAAGAGGTCAAAACTGTTACCGTCATGAATCAACCAACCTCCCCTGTGAAAATAAAAAGTCCTAGTAAACTCTTTAAACATCTGTCACGAAAGGTAAAGGACGTGAGGAACTCTGTTAACCCCCTAGGACCAATCCATTTTGTGAATACTATCACCACAATATCTGCTCCTACACCTGACCAGAGCCAACAACCAACTGGAAATAAGGGTCATGAAGTTAAGGATGAAACCTCGAAACTAGACCACGAAGTGGCCAAGAGCCTTGCCAACCCATTCGTGGACTTCGTCACGCGAGAGCTAGGCAAATTGGATAAAGCAAAAGAGAGACCAAAAGGGCAAACGAGGAATCCAGCAATTTTAGGTAAATCTATTATAGAGGAACCCGAGGAAAATTTGGTGGATGTGACTAAATGGAGTAGTGATAGGATTAAGGGAAGCAACTCTAAATTTTTTATGATTTCCTGCACTACTAGGAAGAAACTCTTAACCGATACTCATATAGATCCTGACCTCCCTGTCAACATAATCCCCCTTTCCCTTTACAACGAAGCCTTCCCTGAACGTACATCGTGTAAAAAAATCAATAACTCTGAAATTATAAAAAATCTATCGGTTATGATTGGATGATTCGTCTATAACATTGACCTCACCGTAGTCGATGACATAAACTCTGTAACTAATCTAACATTAACCAACCTCGTTCTCGGTAAACCTTTTATCGATGCATCGGGAGTAATCCTTGATGAGAAGGATGGTAGTGCCTTATTCACCAATGGTGTCAGGAAGGTGATGTTTCGGAAGGGTAATGAGGAGGTATACGAGTACTGTCCGTCACTAGAAGGGAATATATATGGATCAAAAGATGGAAGACCGGGGAAGGTAAAGCGGCGTGATCCGAATAACCTCAAAATCCCCTGTATGATTGGTCACAAGTATTTTGATAATGTCTACATTAACGTGTTCCTACCTAAGAATTTTATGTCCCTATTCCACTATAACAATATCTGCAGATGGGGAATGATTTATAAAGGAGAAAATGTTGTTGGTAGAGATCATGAAATCCATGTATTCATAGGAAATATGGCATTCACAATGGACTTTACGATCGTGGACAACATTGAGGACTATGTCGACCCAAGGTTGTCACAAGTTGTTTTTGGAGCGCCCTTTTGTGAAATCACTAACTTAATGGTTGACGACCGGAATGGAATCATGACCTTCGCTGATGGAATTAGGAGGGTGTCATACCAAAAGCCATACAAGAGAAAGGACCTCAAAGGAATTGATTGTGATGGGCTTGATAAGCTAGGGTCTCAACTTATCTTATGTGATGAAGATGTTCGGAGGGGATGTGAGAACACTTCTGATTTATCAAGTGGATTCTTTAAGGATGTTAGTAAACTTGGATCCAAATATCGGGAAGATATCTTTGAGTTTGAAGACCCAAAATACTTGCACTATGTAAGCGATACAGAGATAGGAGATGACCTAGACAATGAGACCAACGATGAGATTACGTAATTGCCCATGACCTTGAGTCTAGCTACAAGACTCCTAAATAAAGAAAAGCGCTTCTTGAGAGGCAACCCATGTTTTGTGTGATTTTTAATTGTTTGAGTGTTATTTGTTTCCGTATGCATGCTTTATTTTTATTGTTGGTAGATCATGTTTCAAAATAAAATGGTGAAAATACTTTATTTTGTCGTTTGACTTCGTCCTAACTTCTTACAAAGGTATTTCGCAAAAGATAAGTGTAAGGGGAAACCCCAAATATGTTTTTAAGAAACAAAATTGATCATGATTCTCCACAATATTAAATGGACATATATATTCGTATTTGTTAGAGTCAAATGCTTGTATCGAGTCATAATGATGTTTTGCAGGATTTTCCAGGAAGTAGGACATAAGTTTTTCTAGAAATTTTCTGGAAACTTAACGTAAAGATTTCTGCAGGTCACTTCTGACGGCGTCATGAGTTTACTCTTGACGGGGTCATGTGTAAAATTCTGGAAATTTTGCTAGTTTTGTTTTTCTAACGGAGTCTTAAAGTTTTTGTTAATTCTTTAGTTTTATAAACTCCAGGAAATCTGCAAACATTCATTCCACAAGCATTATATCTTACTTTGTTTTCTAGGATTTATTAGTATATATAGATTGCCGCCGATTTTACGCGAGGTTGCCTTGTTTGTTTTCTTAGGTTTAACAGGTTACATATGACAAGAAGATGATTTATATTCTGGAAGGGAAGCTTTGATTGTTCATTTTCTTAGAGGAAGATCTAACCTTGTTACCACACTATCCACACCGAACGAATCAGGGGAGTATTTGCTTTCATTCTTTTACCTATTTCACTTTTACATTCTTTAATTGAACATTGAGGACAATGTTCATCCTAAGTGTAAGGGGAGGGTAAATGATGATACCTTATAGGATACAATTGCACTTGAGTTTGTTTGTTTGATAGTAGGTGTGTAATAAAACTATGAGAAATACTCGTAAGTGTAATTTTAGCGCCAAATTTAAAATTTTTTACAATATTTAGGAGTGAAACTTTAGCCTTAGCAAGCAATCTCATGGACAGGAGATTGTATGACTAGCACAAAACCATACCATTCAGAAAATTTTTCCACCCAAATATGTGAGGTTCGCCTTTAGATTTGATAGGAAAATCATTTACTATTAGTGCTTATGAGTGTACCGGTAGCATTTAGATTCTAGAACTTGCGTTAGTGATGCATCCCACACCTTAGCGTTGTACTCATTTTTAGTACACGAAACCCCTAGTACACCCCTCCGAGCCTATCTTTTCGTTTCTAACTTTAAGAATCTTACATAAAGGAAGAATTTGTTACAACCCACTTAAATATACATCCAAATTACCTTAGCCTTCCGTATATGCACTCATCTTTAGTGCATTATTTTTATTTGTTTAAACCCTTAGTTAATTATCTAATTGATTACATGGTTGCTAAGTCGAGTCATATCCTTGTACATATTGTTTTGGGACGATTGGGACTCATGGGTAAAGTACTTGTGTTATGGAGTAATGGGGAAGAACATCTTATATTACCCCCATATGTGCGTTAATCTTAAAAGTACTCCAAGTGTTTTGATTATCTTAATTCGAGTCATTAGACTAGTTTACTGTAAAGTATATAAAAATTCAAGTGTAAGAGGAATGTTCATTCCCTATGATGTATTATTTTGGATGGTAGGGTAAGAGTGTATGCAAAAAAAAAAAAAAAAAAAAAAAAAAAAAAAAAAAAAAAAAAAAAAAAATTAAGAAAAAGAATATATATATATATATATATATATATATATATATATATATATATAAAGAAAAGAGAAAAACATATGGACTACCATCCCGTTTCATTCTATGTTTATTTTATGTTTTTGTTATTTTTCATTTATTAGCTTAAGTCGAGTCTAGTCTTGGCTTAGCAACGCCACATTGTACATGTAATTAACCAAGATGATTAACTCACCACCAGTAAAGATTGCCTTTATCCAACAAAACCGTGTATTCCATATCCCTACACCTAACGTTATAACCCTTTAAAAGACATCTTTGATAGTTTATCCTAGGTGCTTACGCCATGTGGTGGAGGTTTGATCCTTTCCCAAGCCTATGGTAATCTATTTTGCTATGACAGGTAGTGAGATATGTTTTCCGTTTCCATATTATGATATACACTTTATTACACCCGAGAGATGAGAGTATCTAAACACTATTTGTGAGGTGCTAGTGTATGACCTCCGTGCTTGTCTTTGGTCTTTAGTGGAACGATTATTTGTTGTAATTACTTTTATATTAGTGTTAAATGACCCATAACTTGTATTTTGATTAGAATAAAAGCGCATTTCCTTGAGGACAAGCAAATCTCAAGTGTAAGGGTATATGATGAGGTGAAAAATGATCCGTTTTTAGGGGGTCATTTAAGCCCGGAATTGAATTTATTTGATCAAATATTGCCCTAAATCGTTCCTTTTGTGATTTTAGGTACTTTTGGAGTGAATTCTGGAAAAGGAAGCGTTTTGGACGTTTTTGAAGCATAAAAGTAAAGAAAACGGCAAAGTCTTAATTTTCCTTGTTGGGAACAGTACCTGACGGGGTCACAAGGTTCTACATGACGGCGTCAAGAGTAAAACAAGAGGTGAAGTGGATAGAGTCCGTGACGATCCAGAGAGTTTTTACACTAAGGGCATGACGGCGTCACCATAGGCCGTCATGGTCCCATTGCATGTGACGGCCCAGAGAAACTTTGCACTTGACGGCGTCAGATCTGGATCTAGGCAATCCGATATTACTATGGGCGGCGAGTTGACGGCGTCAGACGTTTCTTCTTGACGCCGTCACAATGGAAAATCTATATATAGTTTTGCAATTTTCATTCATTAAGAGAGGACAATTAGAGGGATAACTTGGAGAAACCCTAGCACGATTTTTACTGTTCTTTCAAGGATTTTTACCCTTTGAAACCTTTCATGTTTAATTAAGATAAGTATCCTTTTAATTCATTCAATATGTCTATGTGTTGTTTGAATATATCTTACGCTTGTCTTGATTTTAACATGCTAGGCTAGATCTATTGTGTGTTTGCTTAGATGTAGTGAAACCTAGATGTTGATTATGGGTTGATTGCTTGTTTATAGTTGTTACGGATGAATGATTTTGATGTTAGGCTTAAGAAAACTGGCAGACTTCCATAGGGTAACATGCTTGAATCTCTTAAGAAACATGAACCAATGCGTACTAGGTTTTTATGGTTATATTTAATGCCTGAGCGAATTCTAATGATCCCATGTTAGGAGCTTCTTGCAGGCTCGACATAGGAGTGAAGTAGGAGCTTATAGAGTTGGGGAAGTACGTACGCCACCCCACGAATGGTATTAAGGAATATAACCCGTCATCCACGCAATTGTAACAAACTATCAACCTGTAAAAGATATCTAGGGAGTAATGAAATCTAAGTAAACACAATTTTCCCATTATTGTTCACACCACTAGTTTAATTAGTTTTATTTTCATTTTTGTTATTTTATTTTAATTGCATCTTTAGTTATTGGGTTAGTTGACTAGCAACTAATTCTACCATCTCTTCCAAAAACCCGAGATTTTAATTACTTTTATAAAAATATAAAAATACAAAAAGAATCATCCCTCACCTCTAGACCTAGTTTTTAGGCTTTCTAATCCTAGCGACACTATTCCTGAGTTGAACGATCAATCCCCCGGCACTTGTCACTATACTATACTACAACGATCAGGTACACTGCCTGGTGGGGGTTGTAAGCCTCTCGAGATCCCTCGAGAGGTAAAACCTGGTGCAATTCCCACGCATCAAAACACCACTAAAATCTTCACTTTTATCTCATATTACGGCTTGTGTTATGTTTCGAATTGGAGAAGAAGGGGCCTATGTTTCAGTTCGTTTTATGAAGAAGACCCAAACTCAAGAGCCTTCATATGGGCCTCTATTTCAGTTCATTTTATGAAGAAGACCCAAATTCATGAGCCTTCATATGGCCCCTGTTTCAGTTCGTTTTATGAAGAAGGCCCAAATTCACGAGCCTTCATATGGGCCTCTATTTCAGTCCGTTTTATGAAGAAGGCCCAAATTCATGAGCCTTCATACGGGCCTCTGTTTGACTTCGTTTTATGAAGAATGCCCAAATTCAAGAGCCTTCATATAGGTCTATGTTTCAGTTCGTTTTATGAAGAAGGCCCAAATTCAAGAGCCTTCATATGGGCCTCTGTTTCAGTTCATTTTATGAAGAAGGCCCAAATTTCAATAACCTTCGCAGGGGCCTTCTTCTGGGTTCATTTTACGAAAAAGGTTCAAATTCAGTAACCTTCATAGGGGCCTCCTTCTGGGTTCATTTTACGGAGAAGGTTCAAATTCAATAACCTTCGTAGGAGCCTCTGTTTTGGGGTTTGTTTTATGAAGAAGGTTCAAATTCATCAACCTTCATATGGACCTCTGTTTGGGTTCATTTTACGAAGAAGGTTCAGCTTCAATAACCTTCGTAGGTGCCTCTATTTAGGTTTCTATTATGAAGAAGGAGTCTCTGTTTGGGTTCATTTTAAGAGGAAAGGTCGAATTCAACCACCTCTGTGGCAATCTTCGTGACCTTTATTGTAGCCTCTGTTGCGGCCCTCACATTAGCCTACAACCTCGGTGGCAGCTTTTGTAGCTGCCTGCAACCTCTGTTGCAGCCCTCACAGTAGCCTACAACCTCGGTGGCAGCCTTTGTAGCAGCCTGAAACCTTTGTGGCAGCTTTTGTAGCAGCCTGCAACCTCTGTTGCAGCCCTCATAGTAGTCTACAACCTCGGTGGCAGCTTTTGTTGCAGCCCTCACAGTAGCCTACAACCTTGGTGGCAGCCTTTGTAGCAGCCTGCAACCTCTGTGGCAGCCTTTGTAACAGCCTGCAACCTATGTGGCAGCTTTTGTAGCAACGTGCAACCTCTGTTGCAGCCCTCACAACAGCCTACAACCTCTATTACAGCCTCCGTCGTAGCCTCTAGCGCAACCTCTGCTCAGGTTTGTTCGAAGGAGAAGGCTCGAAATCAATAGTACTTCGTTCTGGTATTCATGGCAACTTACATTGAAGCATTGGTGAGGGTTCATTTGAAGAATTGGAACACATAATGGGACATTCAAGTAGGGTTGGAACCTTCCTTCGCACAAAGCCTATCACAAGGTAGGACCGTGCAACAATGACATAGGATACCCTTCATCAATCTGGTATGTTTTCTGCGAAACTAATATGCTATATTGCCTCTATTTCACTACAAAGCATATGAAACTTTTGAGGCCTTGCCTTAATTTTGATATTTATATTCATGTTAATAATAATTTTAGCTGTATATAATTTTTAAACTTGTATACGTGCGAGTTAAACTTATTAAAAGGAATAACATGAGTTGTTCATATATGTATAATCTCGTATATTCATTTACATAACACACTAATTTATGTTTTCATTTTGATATTTATAATTTTGTCCTTATATATTTATTCAATAAATAATGATAATTATATTTATAAATAACATCAAAATATATGTTGTTGTTTTCTTTAAAAAAATCATATAGAGTTTAGGGGTATATATATATATATATATATATATATATATATATATATATATATATATATATATATATATATGTGTGTGTGTGTGTGTGTGTGTGTGTGTGTGTGTGTGTGTGTGTTTGTGTGTTTTTGAACGGCGGGTTAGTTGTTAGATGTTAGTTGTTAGTTGTTGGCTCGAGTTAGTGTCCCATCCTCGGGGAGAGATACCAACCGCGAGCCTCTCCTTTGGGGATAACCCCACTCCTATTCCCGATTCGCCTGATATCATTAGAGCTTGTGGTTCCCAAGTGAGGACTTCCCGGTCGGTCACCCAAACCGGTACTACTCTCACTTGGGCTCGCTTAACTACTTAAGCCTTTACCACTAGAGCACAAGCCCCATGATGTGTGTGTGTGTGTGTTTTACTAGATGAAATTTAGATATTTTGATCAAAATAATTTTATAACTTTTTATTGACCAATTTATCTCACTTAGGGGTGATCAACGGCCAAAATCGGATCAGACCGAGACCGAACTAGCTGAAAACCTTCAGCCAAGAACCGGACCGAATGTGTTCTGTCAGGTCCGGTCCTTTCGGTCGGTCCGGTGCAAGAAGGCATAGTAGTCGGGTTTTACGAACCAGACCGAGACCGAAATAAGGAAAAAATTCGGACCGAAACTAGACCGTTGGTCCTTCGGTTCGGTCGATTCGGTCGGTCCTCTCGGGCTTAATCGGTTTTGGGTCTGCGATGCTAAGCCCTAATCCCACTACAACAAAAATTGAATTGAGCGATTTAATAGATTAAATTTATAATCTTTATCTATACTATATTATAATGAATGATAACCAACCCTAACTTCAAGCCTAACTCATAACCAAAAATTAAGATAAGTAGCTCAAATAATGAGGTGACACGTGTCACTTCCCAACTTAAAATTCACCTTTATTTTCAAATTGAAATATCTTTTTATTTATTTATTTTTAAATCTAATTTTACCATATTTTCTAAAATTTTGTGCTCTTTAATTAATTATTCATTTTGATACTTCCTCCGTCCCATATTAAGTGTCCATTTTCATAATGCACAAAGTTTTAGGAGATTACACTAATTAAACTCTCCACCAATCAAATATTATTTTTACCCACTAAAGTCTTATCTTATTGGTTGAAAGGTACAAGTGGACACTTAATTTGAGACATCCAAAGATTTCATTTTGGACACTTAATATGGGATGGGTGGAGTATATTTTTATGAGTTTTTTGTTATTAGATTTTTAGCGGGTTTTTTATTCAAATTTTTACAACTTAACCTTTGTTTCAATCAATACAATCTTGATTCGTCAAAATCATATACTTTTGGGTGAGTGTTTGACGGTTAAGAGATTGTGATGATCTTTCTATATACGGGTATAATGATGTCATGAGAAAGCTACGGGAAATCCAAGCAAACACATATATATTCAGAGTGTTGTGAAACGAATTCACTAAACGGGTAGAGAATTGCGCGGAGATTTGGGATAACAATTCATTTACCATACATTTATGATATAACTATATTTTTCTGTCGCGCTGGTATCCTACTAGTGTTATTAAAGACCTTTGAACATAGTTTGAAGCTATCCGTTTTTTAATGCACAATTACAGCAACTATCAGAGTTGAATACAACAAACAAAGAAGAATAACGACACACCCTGTGATAATCAAATGACACTAAAACACTCACTTTCACTGGTTCTAAATAACAACCTTACACGCACACAAGGTTTTCGATCAAATGCCGCACTCGGATCACTAACAAAAGCTACCAAAAACTTAGTCTTGTACAATTATCCATCTTTTTCAGGATCATTCTCAGCTTTATTTGCTCATATTTTTCATTCTCACCTTAATCTTCCATGTCTTGTTTTACCCTTTTCATCTGTTGAACCTTTCAGGTGAACATCATGCCTTAAACAATGTTTTTTTTTTTTTTTTTTTTTTTTTTTTTTTTTTTTTTTTTTTTTTTTTTTTTTGCTTCATTATGGGTTTAGTGGTTATTGTGATGATATGGTACCATTAAGTTTTAATCTTGAATGTTTGGCTGAAATGCATTACTATGAGTTTATGGAAATAAGCATTTAGTTGGTTTTTTTAAACATGTATGTAAAGTAAGGTGGTGTTTGGGAATTGGCCATTGGGATTGCTTAATTTTTTTTTTTAGTGCGTATCCGTTTTAGCGTTTTTGAGTGTTTGTTCCAATGTAAGATACGAAAATAAGTACTAGTTTTTTTCACAAATATTTGCAGCTGCTTATGTGTTTAAAGAAGGAAGGCGTATCAGGACTTAGATAAGTTATCCGAAACACCCTCCAGGCGATTATAGTTACGGGGGACTGTGATTGCCCATTTCTTTTTTAAATCAGTAGGCATTATAAAAAAAGGTGGATAAGGACTTAGATAAGTAATTAAAAATACCCTCTAGGCATTATAATTAAGGGGTGTTTGCAGTTGCTTCTTTTGCTTTAAAATAAGCAGAAAAAAGTTCCATTAAATGTGTCCTTTTTGCTTAATTTTAGGTATAATAGTTGGTGTGAATCATATTGGTAGCAAAAAGGTCCTAATCTTTTTTGATGGAATCAAAACTTATGACTTTATGGAATATAGACTGATAGTAAGGTTATTATAGAGTAAATGGGGATTTAGCTGTTATTTTGTGTGAAACAGATCTTTAGTGTAAGAGGGTGTTTTGGATTGACTAAACTTCAAGTGTTTATCCGTTTTCATTGTTTATTTCGATTAAAGTTAGGAAATCAGCGATTTTTGTCAAAGACTTGAAACTGCATATCTGCTTTGAAATAAGAAGATAAGGACTTAAATAAGCAATCCCACATATCCTCACAAGAAATTTCATTCTAACACTCAAAATTGCTATTTTGGTTTAAACATAGGCAGATAAGTAGTTAGGTTTAGAGTTTGTAATGGAGAAAATGATTATAGTTTTGCGTAAGTTGTTACTAATTTTGTGGTTTTGATGTTTTCTAGAATAAGTTTGGATTGTTATGTGTAATAACAGGGTTGAAGATTTGTGTATTGATGGACTTGAGAAATGTTATTTTCTTGATTTTCTTGGTCCCAAAGGGTTCGCAGCCGAGCTTTCACGACGGACTTCATGCCAGTATGTAAATGTGTAATCATGTTTCTTAATTTAGATATGTTCATGTGTGGAAGTTGCTTGTTTTCTTACTGATTCTTTTGATAATCAGGGTGATAGGATTCGATCACCGGAAATCCACGTTGTCTGATATACACTTGTATGAGGACTGTAACAGAAATCTCTCATATAATGTCAATTTGGAGAAGAGCAGTTCTTCTGCGGTATATGATTATTTCTGCGTGAAGCAATCGGAAACGAGGTGTAGTGAAGTAAGTTAATAGTGTATTTATGTTTTATTTCATGTTGCTATTTTTTTACTACAGGTAAATTTTATAAGTCGGCATTACATTTTGTGTTAACTAGGGGCATATTGCAAGTCTATTGAGCGCTGAAGACCAAGAACGAGTGGAAATGGTCCTCCAGTACATTGAGGATGGGGACCTTCGAAGGTGGACCTTGCCTGATATCAAAGAATTCAATATCGGTCTGTCTAGATGGCGTTCAAAGTTGAATTGCATCACAAATCCACACTTGTTTGAACAGGTCTTGTTCTCTTTCTAATTTATGTCTTCAATCATATCATTTACTAGTATTTGATTTGTTTTTTAGCATTTATTACATGATTATAATCTGGCTCAACTTGTATATTGAAACAGTTATTGAAGATTAGTGTCCCGAATTTAGTTGCACATGGAAGTGCTTATATAGCTAAACAACAAAGTTCAGCATCTAAACTCATGGAAAAGTTACTCAAAGTTAAGCTGGGCAGAGGCTTATATGGGGAGTGCCTGGTATATTATTTTAGTTTCTTCCTTAATCTAATTATTCCTGAATCTCTGTCATTTTTGAACTTTCTGTTAGGATTGATGATCTAATATTATTCAGGGGGTTAGGATCGATGGAAATTCCAATTTAAGTGATATAATCGGCAAGGAAGTCAGCATAAAGAGTCAAGCAGCTGGATTAAGGTATTTCAAATTTCTATTTGAGTCTGAGACTCAAAATATATGTGAATTTCCCCTTTTTTGACCAAAAGAAATGAGTGTGGGTAGAAGTGTTTCTTCTCTTTTAGTAGAATTCGTACTGTACGTGTAACATACAAGCTAATTATTGGCCCTTGAGTACAGCAAAATACAGATTTTTAGCTAATTAAACAGCTTATCGATATCAAAGTGGGGCCAAATTTCTGTATACAGTATTAAGTTTTTGCTAACTCAAGTACTATATATCAGGCCTATTGGAGCAGTTGTTTACATGCAAGGAAAAAATCTCAAAATGTGCTTGCGGAGTACAGATAGCTCGACTGACACATCTCAAATTGCAAAGGTATGCATAAAAACTGAATATTTAGTTAATTTGTCTCCTCCTGAATATGTCGATAATAGCAGTTCTGTAACTATACGTGATCCTCAAATACATAGGTATATGGTGGAGGAGGATCCCCTTCTTCAAGCTCATTTATAATTCGAATGGATGAGTATAATCAATGGATTTCTGGTGCATATTCTCAGAATACCTAAAGGTATGGATTATGAACCATCAATTTGTGTGTTTATGGAAAGAGGTGATTTTACTTGTTAGAAAAAAGCAACATCATCGAAGCAGTGGTACAACAAACATGTATATTGTTGGCATTGTCCTAAGCTGTTGTGAGTATAGGTCGATATATAGTAGAATGAGGGGAAGTTTTAGAAGTAGAGATGTGACTGCAATTTCTTATATAATAAATTTGAGCTCCAATGTGGCAAGGTTTGCAATGTAGGAGCTCAAGAGCAGTTTTGCTCAACCACATCTTTAAGTCTTAAAAAAGTACACTCCATTATCTCATACATTTTCTTTACATGAAAATAATATGTTTCTTTTTCTTTTCTCTTTTGTTGTTTTTGATGGCTCCCTTGATGATCTAATGAGTTTTAACTGGTTCATACTTCATCTGAGTCGTTTTTGCTCTGGTTAACAGATGCATGCTGACAAGAATATTGAACTTAATCATGGACAAAGAGAGGCGGATCCTGGTGATCATGTGACTTGGCAGGTGGCTCTTGGTGATGATGTGATATGGTAGGTGATCAAGTGCGGATGGAATGATAACCCTAAACAGTGATTATAGTATATTAGTGTATTACTAATGTACCATGCATTGCTTAAATTGGCCAATAAAAGCGCCATTGTTTCTATATTGACCAACATATTAAGAAATGCAAAAGTACGAGATCATATACCATATCTTTGTTGCCTTTTACATGGTGTTAAGTTGCTAATGACGAACTGAACCAGCTTAAAGTTCCCCAAGAAAGTACCACAAAACCTCCATAATGCTGAACGTGTCTTCAATATCATCAATTTTGGCATTTTCCATTTGCAGGGCTTGCCCTTGAGTTTGCTACAATCAAGTAACGATCGTGGTACAATGTTTTTGTTGGGAAGAGCGCAAATGATTAGGTAACTTGGAATACCAAATATGACCGTGATCGGGTCATTTGGGTTTGATACTTGAATGTACATATTTTTATTTTAAAAGTAAATTGTGATATTTGTTTGGTTAATCGAGGTAAACTAGATTACTCGTTTGCAACCCGAATAACCTAATTTCTATTAGGATCAAATTGGGATACTTGGAATACCAAATATGTCCATAATCGGGTCATTTGGGTTTGATGTACATATTTTTATTAGAAAAAGGGCGATATTTGTTAATTGGGTTAATCAAGGTAAACCACATTACTCAGGTGCTGTTTGTTTTTTTAAAGGTTTTGAGTCTGAATCTGAATGCAAGTCTGAGTGTTATGATATGGCTAGAAAGTCTGAATCGTTGTTTGTTTTTTTTTAAATGTCTGAATAAACATTTTTTTTAAAGAATTCTAAAAACTAATTAATCGGATTATGTCTTCAAAGGTGGATAAACTATGAGCTCAATTATTTATTTATTTATTTATTTATTTTGGTAATTATGATTTTTGACCTTTTTGGCCGACTAATCTACGGGGTTTGAACCCACTCCTACAAAGACTCAAACCAGATAAAGCCCTATCTTTTCACCTTCCTTAAAAAAAAAAAAAAAACTCTTTTCAAGGAGGTTGGCGTGGCGACACTTAAGTTGTTTGCACCTAGTAGGAATTGACCTTGAGACTTCATATATTTTGGAGTGATACTCATAAGCCCTTTTGCCATTAGGCTACCATTAAGTGGTTATAAGCTCAAAAAATTTAAACTATGGATGAGTATCATGGACTCCGGACCAAACAAATTTCGAGTCCACTCATCAATCCACTCTTTTTCTTTCAGCCCTCGGTTTGGTCTAGTCCGGTTACGCACAACCTACCAATATGTTTCATTGATCTAGTGCAGGCTGACAAACCGGCCTGAACAACCTATCTTTCTATTTTCGATCCGATCCACATCAGTTTGGTTTAGTTTGGTTTTGGATCAATGCACACCCCAGTTAAAACAATAAAAGGAAAGTTAAAAAATACAAAATTAATTTTCTTGTGTGAATGCATAATTACTACTTGGACCTTTATTCAATTTGACATGGCTATCCATTGGATTGAGATAATCTGATATTTCATTTGAACATAAGACTTCATGTTAATTACTTTTTTTCCATACTGATTAATTTATAAAATAATAGTCCTGACAATGATTAATTAATTTATTTTTTATTCAACATGGCCTCTTATGTTCAAATAGAAATTAAAAGGATCTCAATCCGTTAAACAAATCTCAACTTAAAACTCAGTTTAAATATGGCAATGTTATCCTTCCGGGAAACTGACATAAATTTGGTAACAAACATTTGACTAAGTTTTCCAGAAAAAGGCTGGAGCATTGCAATTTGCAAATAGCCAAATACTAGTCATTACGCCACTTAATTGTCAATATTTTAATATTCATACACGTTATTCCAACATAACATACTACTAGTAATAGCAATAATCAAATTCATACTAAACAAAAAGTCACCGCATTCAAAAAAAGGTACCATTTTTCTTGATGGGTTTTCTTTAAATTTCAAAATTCTTTATCATTTTTTGGCTATTTGATGAAGCTTGATCTACTCTCATTCAGCTTTTTCATATGGGTATGTTAAAATTTACTAAATTCTTGGTGGGTTTGTTGTATTAATGCAAAATTAGTGGTTTTTAGAGTTTAAATTGATACCCTTTTGCCAATTTCAAGATTCTTGATACTTAGAGTTTAGATTTAAGTAAAAATCTAATCTTGGATTGTTTAGTTGAAGTAATGGTTGAAATGGTTGAAAGAGAGCTAAGTGTAGATAATGAGGGAGATGAAATGGAGGGTGGACCTTCTTCGCGTAATGAGGTTAGGCCCTTTAGAACCCGTTTTCCGGGCTTAGTTAAAACGAAAGCTTATATCTTTGATGGGTTAGGTGATTACTATAATAAGGAGTGGGATTTAGTAGAGGGTAATGGTAAAGAGTTTTGTTGGTATCATGTCGAAATCCCTAAAGGAAATCAGAAATTATCTCAATCGGCGCAGTACTTGATTGATGTACTTTGTCCACCTTTGAAGTTGCAAGACATTCTTTCCTTAATTAGCAATGGACCGTATTGTGGTCATGTTGATGGGGCTCTTGTGTTTAGAGTTAATTCGCCTGGACCGCCTTCTAGCAAGTTTACGTTTAGGTTAGCTGCCCGGGTAACTGAGAATTCTGTGATTACTGTGTCGTTAGGACGGGTGCCTAGATTGGGATTTTCTCCGATGGGTCAGTCTTTGCTTTCTGAGATCCCGAGTGTTGAGAGCCCAAGTGCTAAACAAAATGGGACTAAGGAAAGTGAGGGGATCGTGATTAAGGAACATGTTCTTGATTTCTTGTTGACGATGAATCATTCTGAAGAGGCGGATAATCCTGTTCCTAAATCGGTTTCTAATTTGGTTGTTCATATCGTTGATACGCATGTGGATCATCTTGAGGATGTTGTTACTAAACTTGAGATCGAGCTTGATTCTGTAGAAGTTGAACTGGATAAAGGTAAAGATTTTTGTGTCATTACGACTAATGAGCTTAAAGATCGAATATCTGTTCTTTCATGAAAACTTATACTCAGTTTCTTACTTTTCTGTCTATGAAAATTGCATTGTTTGATTTGACACGGTCTAAGAGAAGTTTGACTGTTAGTCTATTGATGTTGTCTGTGTAGTTGCTTCGCGGGTATCTTCTAATGATAAAATACTTTGTGTGTTAGGAAGTTGAACTTTACTTGTATATTACTCAAACACTTGAAACATAGTAGTGCAACTTCAAATTGCACTTTTCAGTTAAAATGCATATCCAACCTCATAATGGCATAATTTATTTTATCTTTTTACTTTATGAAATCCAGAATTTTTTTTCCAAAGTTTTGTGGTTCTACATCCTTAGAAATCTTACGCTTTTACTAAACTTGGGTTTTCTATATTACTATCTGTTTTTTATTTATATCAGAAGTTTCTTCAGCTTATATGAATCTCATATTTCCTGTTTCCTTCATTTTCCCTCAATTGCATTCGATTTCATTTTTTAAACATCTCCTGCATCTGTGCAATATTTGTTATTTTTTCATTGTTTTTAAATTAACATGTGTTGGGTGACCATGTTAAGTACATTTTAATGAAATTGTCACAAGTTAAAGCAGAAAACATAATCTATTTGCAACATGTGCCGTCTAGCTTTGTTTGTGTATGCCGGTAATTGTCATTGAGGTAATTTTATTTGATGTTCAAATTTCAGGTGGTTTTTCTTTGAAGAAACAAATGCTGGATGATAGAAGATTCCCCAAAATGCATCTCGACTTGCAACGGCTATTACAGGTAATCCTTTAATTTCTTACTCCCTCTGTCACGTGTATAGAGTCTGTTTTTAAAAAAAAGTTCTGAACATACAAAATATTCACACTGAGTGTGATTCTTTAGCTTGTGATTTTTTAAGCATAAGGGGGTGTCTGGATATGTTTATGAAACTTCAGTTATCTAAATTATGTTACTTGAATTCACATATCACTTTTAAATGTTTGGAGTTTGGATAAAGTGACTGAGATTATGTTTGTCTATTAATTATGGGTCAATTAATCAATTTTTGAAAATCCATATTCTTAAAAGTTCTGGTTAACTCCTCCTTTTACCGAAATTAACATTTTTTTAGTTGATTAAACATGAAAAAATATATTTTGAACTAAAAAAATTTCAATAATTACTTGATCATAATATCTTGTAGTTTATCAAATATTCAAACTATGTTACCTCTATAAGGATAATCAAAATATGCTACATACATAAGATAGCAGATTGTTTGCTATTGACTACTTTAAGCAGCAGAAGACATCCAGACGCTGAGGCTAAGGGGTGTTTTGGGGTTACGTTTGCAATTTTGCGTAATGGTTTTTTAATTGCGTTTTCAAATCACTCAAATTTGTGGAGTGTCTGGACTAAATAGATTATTTGATTATCATAGAGTGAAATAAATCAGTCTTAAACTTTTGGATAATCAGGTTGAAAGTAACTTATTGAACTGATTATTCCAAAATGCATAGTCACTTGACTATCAGATAATCAGCTTGAGAACACACATCAAGCCATCTAAGTTAGACTAGTATGAAATTGGATCGTGAGATCTTACAGTTTCATGTGAATGCAGGTGATTACGCATGGAGAACAAGTGTTTCCAAGAGTGAAGGAAAAATGTGCCACAAAGGATTGGTTTGGAAGTGAAGACATAAATTCCCTGGAAGAGTTGATTGGACGGCTGAAAAGACTAAAGGATAATGTCGGTTTTATCTCCAATCGAGTCACTGCTGTTCAAGCTGGCCTTGACAGCTGGCAGGCCGAACAAATCAACCGAAAACTCTACTATCTATCATTCCTGTCAATCATATTTCTTCCTCTATCCATCATCACAGGAGGTAACATGCTTCACTTTGACTTTTGAGGTTACATAAGCTTTTTTTGAACTTTTGAGTTTATTGAGATTTATATTTAGATTTAAGAAATCTTTGATTTATCTGTTAGACAACTATAACTGATGCAGTTATGATTGGATTTTAGTATGGGAAACCTGTATGGCTTAATGACATATATGTAAATGTTGAATCGGAAATAAATATGTTCGACCACCATACGTCAAACTCCCTTTTTTGAGTAACATATGGGGTGTTTTGGGTTCTCCATATTTTTATATGCACTTATATCCTCCATGCTATGTGTGAACTCTTTTACTTTTGTTATATCAACATTGTTCATTTGACTTTTGAGGTCATATGAGCTCGGTTTGGACTTTGAGGGTCATGAGAATCAAAATACGTTTGAGAAACCGTTTATACCTGCATACTTCTATTATTGACGCAATAAAACGGCGAACTCTTTGTAATAAACACTGGTGAATGAACGTAAATCATGAGTCAAAAAGAGTAAGTTTGACCTCAAAAGTCAAACTCCCTTTAATTGAGTTCATTCACTTTTGTCATGTCTTATCTTTATCTGACTTTTGAATCTTAATAATAATATGACAGTGTTTGGGATGAACGTGGGAGGTGTTCCTTGGACAGGACAAAAAGATCCAGCGCTAGTAGACGGTTTTAGAAACGTGATGTTGGTTTGTGCTGCAACATTAGGTTTTGTCTTCTTATGTTTCTTGTTTCCATTTCTTTATACCCGAATAACTACTTGGAGAAGACAAAGAAGTCTAAAAAGAAGCTGGTCTCTTAACCGCAAATCCTTTAAAAGAAATGTCGCTGAAGAACGGGGAGGGTACCTTCGGCTCTGACCCGAAATAAAGACTTCATCGGCTTGTTGATAGCTTTTGCAGTTCTTTTCTGGTGTATTTTGTTGATAGTTGCTACATAAAAAAGGGATCGGTGTATAAATTGTTCAATGTTTTTTTATTTTATTTTTTTGTACAGTGTTGTCAACCTGTTTAGGGCCTAGTGGTGTGGCAAACACTTGGTGTTTTGAAATTTTTTATATTGATTCGAAGTCATTCCAGAAATCATATGCATATTCACCATCATGTTCCTTTGAATTTGTGTGATTGCTTGCTGACTTTAAAGTGTGATCTTGTTTATGTAAAGTTGGTTTAGCTTGCAAATGGTAGGGATTTATTATGTAAAGTCTACTAACTCTTTAAATTACCAAAGTACCAAACAATAAGTACTCCGTAATAGTGATGAATTGGTTCATCCTCGAATCCGATGGTCAAAACCTGCCCGATGAGGTTGATCTTGCGTACACCATCTGGGGGCTTTAGTACTTTTGTTTCATAAATTAAGCACTAGTCTTACAACGTCTTTAACATATACAGTTCCAAACATAAATAACTGCTAAAAGTTATTAAATCATAAGGCATCAAGACAAACTGAGCTTTCAATGATAACGATTTCCAAGCTTCAAAAGAGAACTAACCAACAATTATGAAATCATGTTTTTTATTCCTCTCATTTACGTTATTGACTGCCCATCTTTGTCATAAGTGTTTTAAAGTCACCCATAAAGGCACAAGATGCTATCGTTTTAGTTAGTTACATAGGTCGCACGTCGTTGTAGTATATCTTGCATTACTGATTTACTTTTTCGTTATTAAGAATCTGATTTTTATGATTTGTGTGTTCTTACGTTTCTTAGCTTAATTTGCTAATACATTGAAAGTGTAAGTTTTATGAAACACACCAATTCTAGAATTCTTATGAAATGGAGAAATGGAATCAATTGCAACAACTACACTAGGAATCTTTAACAATGAACAAGATTCGAAATGCTTTATTATTGATTAATGGAGGAATTTGTTACAAAGTTGTTACTGAAAGATTGAGAGGGAAGTATTTGTTACAAAACATGAATTGATAGAAATGATTACAATGTGCGTATTTAAGCTAAATGGGTCTAACTGTTTTTGGCGCCAACAACTAGTTTGACTTTTAGATCTTTGCCTTTAGAAGTTCGACTTATGTTGACTTTGACAATTAGGCTTGTATAAACTCCATCCCCTTAAAAAAAACCTTCTTGTCCTCAAGGAGCAGCATCAAAGTCAGGAAATCTAGTAAGCAAATCAGCATAAACTTCCCATGTTGCCTCTTTTCTAGGTCGATTTGTCCACTAAATTAGCACATACATCAATGGCTGTTATTGAGCTTTCGCAAACGCCTTTCCAGTATTGCCAAGGGTCTAAAAGTCAGTAATCCATCTTCTTTGAGTTGTGGCAAGTCTCCCATTTTGTGTTTATCACCATGGCACTTCTTGAGTTGAGAAATGTGAAAAACTGGGTGAATTTGGCTATGGCTTGGCAGCTGCAATTTGTAAGCCACCTCACCAATTCTCTCCTCCACTAAGAAAGGCCCATAAAATTTTGCAAAGAGTTTTTGTTGTTGACCTTGCCTCATAGTGACTTGCCTATGTGGCTGAAGCTTCAAATAAACCCAAGTCCCTACTTCAAATTACATATCAGACCTATGCTTGTTGGCTTGGTTTCTCATTCTATCTTAGACCCTTTTCATGTGAAATTGAAGCATATTGATCACTTCTTCTCTGATTTGCAATGTTATGTCCACACTTTCCACCCTACTATCAGTAGCCATGTAAGGAATGTGAAGAGGGGATGTTTGGCAATAGACTGCCTCATAAGGGGTAGTGTTTGTGGCTGTGTGGTAATTGGTGTTATACCAAAACTCAGTTAGTGGCAACCAATTGACCCACTCTTTTGGCTTCTCCCCACACATACACCTCAAGTAACATCTCAGACATCTATTAACTACTTCTGTCTGTCCATCTGTCTATGGGTGGTATGCAGTGGATAACTTGAGCTTAACTTTCAAGGCTGCAAACAAAGACTTCCAAAATTTGCTGAGAAATACCTTATCCTATCACTTACAATTCAGGTAACCTATGAAGCTAGTACACTCCATCCAAGAAAGCTTGAGCAACTTGACTTGCACTGAATGGGTGAGATAAAGGTATGAAATGAGCATACTTGCTCAATCTATCAACCACAACCATGATGACTGTTTTTCCATGTGATGCGGAAGCTTCTCAAAGAAATCCATAGATACTTCAGTCCAAATTTTGTAAGGGATAGGTAAGGGTTGTAGGAGACCAGGATAAGCACTCAAGTTAGGCTTTTGTCTCTGACAAACATCACACTCCCTAACATATTGTTTGACCATTCTCTCTAAGCCCTTCCAATAAAAGACTGGAACTTTTTTTCTTTTTTTTTAAGTTACCAATACTCCTGAATGCCCACCAACAGCCCCATCATGGAATGAAGCAATTAACTGGTTTCTCATACTAACATCATTCCCTACCATAATCCTCCATTTCCTTTTCAGAATACCATCATCAAAAGTCAACTTGTCCCCTTGATAATTATGATCCTGAATTGATTGAATCAGGTCTATCATAGTGTCATTAGCTTGCCAACTAGCCTTTATCTTGTCCATCATATCACTTGCCACAGAACTTACCACCACTTGCAATAACTCTGCCCCATGGTTAGCCCTTGACAGTTCATCATCAACAAGATTTTCAACACCCTTTTTATAAGCAATCTCATAGTCAAAACCAAGTAACTTAGGAAGCCATTTGAACTGAAAGGGTGTTGTAAGTTTCTGATCAAGCAAGAACTTGAGGCTAAAATAATCAGTTCTTATTTTGAAATACCTATCCAACAAATAACCCTTCCATTTTTCCAAAGCAGCTACCACTGCCATGAGTTCCTTCTCATAAGTGGATAATGCCTGGTGTTTGGCAGATAAAGTTTTGCTCAGATAAGCCAATGTGTGACCTTTTTGACACAACACAGCCCCAATTCCTGAACCTGAGGCATCTGTTTCAATCACAAACTCTTCATTAAAATCTGGCAACCCTAGGACGGGAGCTTCTATCATAGCCCTTTTAAGTTTTTCAAAAGCTTGCTCAGCTGTACTTGACCATTGAAAAGCATTTTTCTTTAGTAGTGTAGTAAGTGGTTGACTAATCATTGCATAGTTCTTGATAAACCTTTTGCAGTAGCCAGTTAAGCCCAAAATACCTCTTAACTGCTTAAGTGTAGTAGGACTTAGCCATTGCTTCATTGCCTCAACCTTAGATGGATTTGTTGCTACACCCTTCTCACTAATCAAATGGCCCAAGTACTCAAATTTATTGACAGCAAAGGAACACTTACTTTTCTTTGCAAATAGCTGATTATCTTTCATTATCTGCAACACTTGTTGTAAATGCACATAGTGCTCTTCAATCGTATTGCTATATACCAGTATGTCATCAGAAAATACCAACACAGACTTCCTTAAAAGTGGTTTAAACACTGTATTCATCAATGACTACTGGAATGTGGAAGGTGCATTGGTCAACCCAAATGGCATGACCAAAAACTCATAGTGCCCCTCATGAGTCCTAAAAGCAGTCTTGCCAATGTCTTTTTCTTTCATTCTAATTTGATCGTATCCAGACCTCAAATCAAGCTTAGAAATCACTACAGCCTCACCAAACTCACCCATCAATTCTTCAATGACAGGAATTGGAAACTGTCTTTCACTGTGTACATTTGTTAATTGTTTGTAATCCACACACATTCTCCATGAACCATCTTTCTTTTTAACCATGACTATTGGTGAATAGAAGGAACTTTGGCTAGGTCGAATCACACCTGATTCAAGTAATTCATGCACCATAGCTTCAATGGCATCTTTCTGATTGGGAAGGTGTCTGTATGGTCACATTTATTGGAGGAGTGTTTGGCATAAGGGGAATATGGTGGTCATGACTTCTTTTAGGAGGTAATTTAGTAGGTACATCAAACACTTCCTCAAACTGAGATAAAACTTCTTCTACCTTTAGATTAATTGCACTGACCCCTTTTACTTTCCATAATTCCATAGGATATACACACAACATCATGGAGGACAATTCAACTTGCTTTAACTGAGCACCACTTCCTACATACTTACCCTGCCTCTAGTGAACTGAAGAATTCTTTGTCCTTCTCAACAACATTCTTCTTTTGTTGTACTTAAATTCCATGGTCAACTCTCTAAAGTCAAACAGTATTTTACCAAGGGTGGATAACCATTGTATATCCAAGACCATTTCACAACTACCCAAGGGTATTAGCATAACATCACTAGTGAAGGTTTCACCATGAAAACTCCACTAGAAACCCTTACACTCATAATTGCTCATCATTTTTTGACCATTGGCTACAGAAACTTGCAATGGTGATGTTTTCCTTAACTTGCAGCCTAAATTTTTGGCAATTTGAACATCTAAGAAGTTGTGAGTACTGCCACAGTCCACCAATATGTGTAGTGTTTGTGATGATACGTAAATTCACAGGCTTCTATGAAGGGTCGTCATTCCCAAATGCTCGACCTGTTTATCTGTATTAATCAATGAGAGAAAGATGGCATTAGGAATAATACGGGACTTGCTCCCCGTATTAGACTCCGATGCTCAAGTCAGATGGCATAATTATCAAAGAGTATGAACATTAAATTTAGAGATATATATGTAAATAAATTTGTGCTATCGTGTAGTTGTGTGTCCTTGTGAGCTTACCAACGCCTCTATTTATAGTGAGAGTAATCGAATAATATCAGATCTGAAATCGAATAATATCAGAGCAGATAAGGAATATATTCCTTTTGCATATATTCTCACGGGCCCACTTATTTGATATGCATGTGATTTCATTTTCACAATTTGCTATTTTCTTATCCATGGTCCATGTGGTCCCTTTATTTTGTTTAATATATTCTCTTTTGTATCTGAGGGCTTTACATGATTTGCAAATATGTATACACGTGTAACAAGGCTACTCATCATGTCCCCATGTTTAGACATATTGCAAGTCTAGTATGTGAAGTGGCTATTCTATTTTTAATGATTAGTGTACCTGGTTTATAGGCTCTCCTTCTATAAAGTTTTTTTTATTCAAGACACCACTCGCAATCATCGTCTCTTTTTTTCTTTTTGTTTTCTTCTTTTTTGAGTAATGGAGGAGCCAAGCAACACTTCTTGTCAGAGTGAGATTTTTGGTCCCTACTCTCTCTCTTTTTCTTTATTTTCGCACGCATCTTTTAGTACTTATTTTAGTACTTGCCTTGACTTTCCAAATGAGAAATATATATATATATATATATATATATATATATATATATATATATATATATATATATATATATATATATATGTGTGTGTGTGTGTGTGTGTGTGTGTGTGTGTGTGTGTGTGTATTCCAACGTAAGCTCATGCAAGAGTACTTTTGCATGGTTTGCTTTGAACTTTTATGAATCTTATGGATGCTACCTTCCATGTTTCTCACATGGTTCATAACGTTACTAACTAAGTTATGATCTTCTTTTGAATCTCGTAGATTCGGAGTTGGATGGCTCGGTCGTTCCGACTGTAAACGCGACACCCAACTCTATAACAAGTCACGTGTGGAGCGAGGAGTACTATGAATCATTTTGCTACAGTGAAGGTGTGAATTTAGCATTCACTATTAACCTTGGTATTTCTTTACATATGTATATATATTCGTTTTGACATACGCCTGTGCGCTTGTAGGTACGGCCTCGGGTTACGTTATGCAAAATACTAGCGAGGAGGTTGTTACGGTTGCAGCTGATAATCCTTCCATAATGATAGGACTAACGAGGCCTCTTCCTGAAATGAGGAGTTTCGACGAGGGTGTGGTACTAGACGAGGTGGAGGTCCATAATATTACTAATAATGGAAGCATGACTCGCGTATGTAAGAGGCGTAAGTTAGTACGTTCTGAAAGGGTTGAATACGGCAACCAGTATTACTGGGGCTGGCCTAGCTCAGGTGAAAATTCTCAGAATGATGTGGGTCAATATCTGAGCCTCGAGTCTTATCCCCTTGAGGCTCATCCTTATGTAGGTGATGAACAAACGTCTTATGGTGGTTCAACAGAGGTAGGGAATACCAGCACTTATAACGAGGGGAACCGTGACCGTGTTGAAGTGGAAGAGTTGCGGGCTTTAGTGGAGGAGCTGAAGAGGGAGAGGGATATGTTGATACGGGAGTGTACCGAGCTGAAGGGTAAGATCACGGATCATGAGAAGGAATTTTCATCCTATATGGCTGAGTTCGACCGTGTTTTGGCTTCTCGACGGGATCTTAGGTCTGAGGTGGTTTTGCTGGGGCGCAAGGTTGACCGTCTCCGTAGGCGCCTCGATCGTCGCTACTAGGTGGTGTACCTTAATGCTAATCTCGGACTGTTAGAAATAAGTGTAGTCTGTTTTGCACCATATGACTACTAATTACCGTGTTGAAGTGGAAGAGTTGCGGGCTTTAGTGGAGGAGCTGAAGAGAGAGAGGGATATGTTGATACGGGAGTGTACCGAGCTGAAGGGTAAGATCGCGGATCATGAGAGAGAATTTTCATCCTATATGGCTGAGTTCGACCGTGTTTTGGCTTCTCGACGGGACCTTAGGTCTGAGGTGGTTTTGCTGGGGCGCGAGGTTGACCGTCTCCGTAGGCGCCTCGATCGTCGCTACTAGGTGGTGTACCTTAATGCTAATCTCGGACTGTTAGAAATAAGTGTAGTCTATTTTGCACCATATGACTACTAATTACGGGATGTAATAGTTTTAGTTATGTAAGCATATTTCCTTTCTTGTATTATATGTTGCTTTTGTGTAATATAAGCTTTTGGTTTAAAAGTTTATGTTGGTTTGAGTATCGTTATATGATATTTAATGGAGAGTAGTAGCATATATTTGTAACTGAGGTGTAGTTATCAAATAATAGCAGTGCTAATTTTGTATGACAAATGATGCATCAATGACTTGAAATTATTTAAATTTCACGGATATTTGTGATTTTTTTTATTTATTTCGTGGCAAATTTGATTACTACATCTCTGTAGCTTTTGTTGAGATTTACTCAATATTTAGAGATGATGTCCCGCCCATTACAACGGACGGGGTATGATTTAATCCCATGATCACTTTTTTTTTTATATATATAGATTCTTCTTGTATTTAGCGATTTATCGTTGTCTTAATCATTTTGGAATTCTCTTTTAGTACGTACGGTTAGGCCCACATAATTTTTTATCCCTTTTTATGGCGGGATGATATCCGGATTTCTTTTTGGTGCTCTTTTTGAGCCCGGCTCATGTAGCTTTTTGCTTCATAATTATCCTTTTATATTGCAGGATATTGAGATCTCTTGTGGAACAAAAGACATAAGTTTATTATCTACGATATCCTTAAGTATCGTAGCGAAATGTTGCATCTGTTGACACAAACTTTATTTAGAAAGAAAATCGCATACTTTATTTTTTTTTACATGGTACTTTCAAAGTACGCTACCTATACAGAGAGTTGCGATTATTTGGCTTGAATATTTTAGAAATGGAACTTGCGCAAGTTGCTAGCGTGCCATTTTCTAGGCACTATTTTTCCATTGAGGTCTTTGAGTACGTAAGTCCCTAGACGTTTGGCTTCAATAACTTGATATGGTCCTTCCCAATTAGGGTCAAGCTTTTTTTGTCCTTCTTGTCAACTTGCTTCATTTTTGCGGAGCACGTGATCTCCGACTTTGAGGTGAGTATGGCGTACCTTGTGGTTGTAGTACTGTTCCACTTGATGTTTATACTTGGCCTCACACAGTGCCGCGAGTTCTGTTCGCTCTTCCAATAAATCTAAATTGAGACGGAGCTCTTCATCATTCTTGTTCTCTTCAAATGAAGATACACGGTAGGTAGGAACTCCGATTTCTGGGGGAAGAACGGCTTCAGATCCATAGACCAAGCTAAAAGGGGTGCAGTTATTTCCTTTTTTCGCGGTCGTACGGTATGCCCAAAGTACATTGGGTAACTCCTCAACCCATTGTCCTTTTGCTTTTCCTAAACGTGTCTTTAGCCCTTGGAGGATGGTTTTGTTTGTTACCTCTGTCTGTCCATTGGCTTGGGGGTGTGCTACTGAGGTGAACTGCTGTTTAATTTTGAGTTCGTCACACCATTCACGAAAAGGATTATCCGAGAATTGTTTTCCATTGTCACTTATTATGACACCCGGAATTCCAAAGCGACATACGATGTTGCTCCATACGAACTTAAGAATGTTTTTTCCAGTGATATTTGCCAATGGTGCTGCTTCTACCCATTTTGTGAAATAATCGACAGCCACGACAAGGAATTTCACTCTCCCTGGTGCCTCAGGGAATGGGCCGACGAGATCAATTCCCCGCTGCTAAAAGGGCCACGGACTATTGATGCTTGTCATGTCGTACTTCGGTTTTCGCATTATAGGGGAGTGCTCTTGACAGTTGCGACATGTGTTGACGACTTTGGTTGCATCGGTGTACATCGTGGGCCAATAGAATCCTAGCCGTGCTGCTTTTTGGGCTATGGTTCTTGCGCCTGCGTGTGCCCCACAGGATCCAAAATGGGCTTCTTGTAGGACATACTGTGCTTGGTTGGGACCGATGCACCGTAACCATGGTGCTAAATAACCTTTCCTGTATAGGATGCCTTCCCTGAGGGAGTATTGCGGTGCTTTGATCCTGATCTTTCTTGCGGCCATCGGGTCCTCCGGGAGCTTCCCGTCTCTTAAATAGTTTACAATGGGATCCATCCATGTGGCGTCTGGTTCATCGACTACATTTATTGTTGTAGCCTCGTTGCTCCGATTCGGAACGACTTCTACCAAGACTTTTTTAGAGAGATGTGTAAATGAGGAGGAATCCAATTTGCTTAATGCATCGGCGCGCTTATTCTTTGAACGAGGGATATGTGTGATCGAGAAACTTTTGAAATTCTTTTGCAAAACTTGAACCTTTGCTAGATAGCGCTTCATTGATCCTTCTCGTGCCTCGTATGCTCCTTTCACATGGTTTGTGACGAGCAATGAATCACTGAAAACCTGAAGGTGATTAACTTCTAGTCTAATAGCAAGTTCTAATCCTGCTATCAAGGCTTCGTATTCAGCTTCGTTATTAGATGCTGGAAATTTGAATCGTAGGGCGTACGTGACTTCTTTCCCATCTGGATTGGTCAGTATGAGGCCTGCTCCCGAGCCCTCATTGCTTGATGCTCCGTCGATGTATAGTGTCCATATCGGTGTTTTTTCTTGAGTTTCAAGCTTTGAAGTCGTTGTTCCTTCGTGTTCACTGGGGAGTCACTTCTTAAGGAGTCACTTCTTGGGGTTTCAGCTATGAAATCAGCTATCACTTGTCCCTTGATTGCGGATCGTAGCTTATACGTGATATCGTGCTCCCCTAGTTCGATTGCCCATTTGGCCAACCGACCAGAGTTTTCTGGTTTGAGCAGTACCTGCCTTATTGGTTGATCCGTTAGTACACATATAGCATGAGCTTGGAAGTATCTGCGGAGGCGGCGCGCGGTGTGCACAAGAGCCAAAGCTAATTTCTCGAGAAGGGGGTAGTTTAACTCAGGTCCTTGTAAAGCCTTGCTAACGAAGTAGATTGGCCTTTGGACATTCTTCCTTTCCGCCATGAGTACAGAGCTAATCGTTTCCTGAGATGCGGCTAAGTAGAGTACCAAAGTTTCTCCAGCTATCAGCACGGTTAAGGCAGGCAGGGATTGTAGGTGTAATTTCAGTTCTTGAAACGCTTCCTCGGCTGCCTGATTCCACTGAAAATCTTCTTTATTCATGTGTCCCTTAAGTGTTTTGAAAAATGGAAGTGCCTTCTCTGCTGATTTAGATAGAAAACGACCAAGAGCGGCTAACTTCCCGTTGAGGCTTTGGACTTCTTGTATTGTCCGTGGTGAGGCCATATCGATGATGGCTTTGACCTTTTCTGGGTTGGCCTCGATTCCATTTTTTGTTATCATATGTCCTAGGAACTGGCCTGTTTCAACACCGAACACACACTTCTTTGGATTTAGCTTCATGTTGATATGTCGTAAGGTGTTGAAGGTTTCTTCAACATCCGTTAACAAACTTCCTTCACTTTTGCTTTTAATCACCATGTCATCCACATAGATTTCTATGTTTCGGCCAATTTGGCTAGAAAATGCTTTATCCACCAGCCGTTGATAGGTTGCGCCGGCATTCTTGAGTCCGAAAGGCATTTTCTCATAGCAGAAGGTCCCATGTTCCGTGTAGAATGACGTCTTCTCCTCATCCTCCTGTGCCATTTGTATTTGATGGTACCCTTTGTATGCGTCTAGGAAACATTTGAACTTGAATCCTTCCAAAGACTCAATTTTTTGGTCTATCTCGGGGAGTGGGTAACTATCCTTTGGACAAGCTTTATTTAGACTTGTGAAATCAATGCACATGCGCCAGGTTCCATCACTTTTTTGTACCATCACCGGGTTTGCAACCCATTGAGGGAAGTAAACTTCTCTAAGGATGCGCGCTTCCACGAGTCTGCTAACTTCTTGAGTAACTGCTTCACTTCGCTCCTTAGCTAACACTCGCTTCTTTTGTCTGATTGGGAAGGTACGGGGGTGTATGTTTAGCATATGTTCCGAAAGATCTCTTGATATTCTTGTCATATCTGAAGGTGACCATGCAAATATATCTTGATTGATACACAACAATTTTTTCAATTCTCCTTTTAGTGTTGCTGGTAATTTCGTACCGATCATCACTTGTTGATCTGGGTGAAGGGGATTTACAATTACTCCTTCTTTTTCGCTTTCAATTACCTGTTGGGTGGAGATTGATAGTATTTCATCTGTTCGCCCTCTTTTTTCGGGACACTTGGAAGCATCCCTCTTGACAAGGTGCGTCACCTCTGACAATGGCTATACCTGATGGAATGGGAAACTTGACGAGTGAGTGTATTGTGGAAGCGATAGCGCCCAATTGCCTCATTCCTGGTCTTCCCAATATGACGTTGTAGGGTGATGGAGCTCGCACGACCATGAAATCTACCATAACCTTCTTGTTGTCTCTTCCTTTGTAATTAAATAAGGTTAGAGGGAGACTTATGACTCCAATGGGCCATAGCATTTGTCTTGAAAATCCAACCAGCGGTGCTTCCGGTGACCGGATTCCTTCTTTCTCTTCTTTACTTAGCCGTTGAAAACAATGCTCGTACATTATTTCTGTTGAGCTTCCACTGTCCACATAGATGCGGTGTATGGTGCTTCCTCCTATGTTGGCCTTGATGACCAATGGGTCTTCTCCAGTGCAGTGTCTTGGCACGGGGTCATCATCTGAGAATGTGATTTCGATCTCTTGCTGTAACGCTCCTGGTTGGCAACGTATCAGCTTCTGTTGTACGCTAGTCATCAATATTTCGTTCGCTTCCTTGTGCTCCCCGTCTTGCCGTTTCCATTCAATTTGATTTTTTGCTTTGTCTGAAGGTAGAAACGAAATAGGAGTTTGGTTGCTATTATAGGTTTTTGCTCCTTTTGCGAGATGGCTTAAGCGACCACTTCTGACACATGCCTCAATTTCCTTTCGTAAGTCGACACAATCGTTTGTGTCATGTCCATGATTGTTATGAAAATCACAATATTTTGTGCGGTCTCTACGGTGGCCGGGTGTGAACGTTCGCGAAGGAGGCCTGAGAAATGCTTGTCCTTCTGATGTAGCAAATATTTCTGCTGGTGACTTGATTAGGGGTGTAAAAGAGGCTTTATGGTTGTTGGAACGATCGCTAGTTCTGGTGTTGGGGCGAGAGATAAACCTTTCCTTTTGTTTCTTCGAAGGATCTTTGTGGTTTGCGCCGTTTCTATTGTCGCTATTAATCCACTTGGAATCTCGGAGCCGATTTTCTGTGTTCGCTTCATCGGCTCGTATGAAATTATGTGCCTGAGTGAATAAGTCTTCCATCGACGCGGGTGGCCGTGCAATCAGATCTTTAAAGAACCTACCCGGGCGTAGTCCGCTGATGAATGCCCCTGTCATCATTCCATCAGACCGATCTGTCATATGCAGTGTCTCTTTCCCAAACCTTCCTAAGTAATCCCTCAATGACTCATCTGAGCGTTGTCGGATCCCGAGTATCTCGGTTGGGTTTTTTGGAATCTCCTTTGTTGCAGAAAGTTGGCTCGAAATTTGTCTCTTAGCTCATGGAAACTATTTATACATCCTGGTGACAAGTTATCATACCAAAACCTAGCTGCGCCGCATAGAGTTATGCGAAATAAACGACACCACGCTGGCTCCGGGAGTTTATGGACGTCAATGGTCCCCATGAATATCGTGAGATGATCATCTGGGTCTGACATACCATTGTATGTCTTTAAGTTTGTGGGGACCTTGAGTCCATCTGGCATGTCATAATCTCTGATCCTTGCCGTGAAAGGAGACGCCACCAAATCGCGTACGTTCTTCTCAGTTTCTTTAAATGTGAAGGGCTCATTGTAGAAAGCAGAGTTGGTCACAAGAGTTTGCTTAGGTAAACCGTTTGAGTTATCGGCTTCGGTTTTATTCTTCTTAGGTGGTTTAACTGAGAGGGTGATCTCTTCCGGCATTGGCTGAGCAATCCCTTCGGGTAAGCCCTCCTGGTTTGTTTGCCATGGCTCGATGACAGGGAAGTCATCATTGCCAAAGTGTGACGTTGAGTTAGCTTCTTTCCTTTTCGAGGAAAACACCGAATACATAGCATTGATCTGCTCAAAATTTTGAACCACAAATTGCATCACTGGGTCCTCGGGGGCATCTTCGGATGCGTTCTCGGGAGTATTGTCGGGTGTATAATTTTCGGTAGTAGGGTGAGAAATGTTCATGCCTGTTGGTGGTTCCTTAGGGTCAGACCCACTGGGCTCTTCCCCGAGAGTATCAACCGGCACGGTGAAAGGGTTTTCTTCTGTCACTAGCCTAGAGTGTTCGTGGTAATTATGTATCGGTCCCACGGATGGTGTCAAATGATGATACTTAAATTCACAGGCTTCTATGAAGGGTCGTCATTCCCAAATGCTCGACCTATTTATCTGTATCAATCAATGAGAGAAAGATGGCGTTAGGAATAATACGGGACTTGCTCCCCGTATTAGACTCCGACGCTCAAGTCAGATGGCATAATTATCAAAGAGTATGAACGTTAAATTTAGAGAGATATGATGAGGCAAAAAATGAACCACTTTTAGGGGGTCATTTAAGCCCGGAATTGAATTTATTTGATCAAATATTACCTTAAATCGTTCCTTTTGTGATTTTAGGTACTTTGGGAGTGAAATCTGGAAAAGGAAGCAATTCGGACGTTTTTGGAGCATAAAAGTGAAGAAAACGCCAAAGACTTAATTTTCCATGTTGGAAACAGTGTATGACGGCGTCAAGAAGGAAATCCTGACGGCGTCAAGAGTAAAGTCCATGACGACCCAGAAGAAACGTGAAGGCGTCACAACAAGAGCGTCAAGAGTTAATTTCATGACGGCCTGCATAAGGTGTACACATGACGGCGTCAGACCCAGATCTAGGCAGTCCGAGGAACTATTTGGCAGCGAGATGACGGCGTCAGACATTTGTTCTTGACGCCGTCACCTTCTAAAATCTATATATAGTTTTCTATTTTTCATTCATAGAGAGAAACTTGTGTGGAGAAACCCTAGGGCCGAACTTTGTGAACCCTAGCTCGTATTTTATAGTAAATTCAAGGGTTTCAACCCCTTGAATCCTTTCATGTGCTATTAAGATAAGTCTTCTCTTTAATTCAATCAATATGTCTATGTGTTGGTTGTCTATATCTTGTTCTTGTCTTAATTTCAACATGCTAGGCTAGATTTATCTTGTGTTTGCTTAGATCTAATGAAACCTAGATGTTAATTATGTGTTGATTACTTGTTTATGGTTGTATTGGATGAATGATTTCAATGTTAGGCTTAAGAAAACTGGCAGATCTCCATTGTGTAACATGCTTGAACGTCTTAGGAAACATGAACCGATGTGTACTAGGTTTTATTGGTTGTATTTAATGCATGAGTAAATTCTAATGATCCCATGTTAGGAGCTTCTTAGCCGGCTCGACATAGGAGTGAAGTAGGCACTCATAGGATTGGGGAAGTAAGTACGCCACCCCATGAATGGTATTAAGGAATACAATCCGTCATCCACGCAACTATAACAAGTAATTAACATGTAAAAGATATCTAGGGAGTAGTGAAATCTAAGTAAACACATTTCTCCCACATATTGCTCACAACTTTAGTATAATTTAGTTTATTTTCATTTCTAGTATTTTATTTTGATTGCATCTTTAGTATTGGGTTAGTTGACTAGCAACTAATTCCGCCCAAATCCTTCAAACCCGAGATTTTAATTTGCTTTCTTAAAAAATATAAAAAATACAAAAAGAATCACCCCTCATCTCTAGACCTAGTCTTTAGGTTTTCTAATCCTAGCGACACTATTCCTAGCTGAACGATCAATCCCCCGGTACTTGTCATTATACTATACTACATCGATCAGGTACACTGCCTGGTGGGGGTTGTAAGCTTCTCGAGATCCCTCGAGAGGTAAAGCCTGGTGCAAACCCTACGCTACCAAGTTTTTGGCGCCGCAGCCCGGGGAATAGTTATTGTCTAGGTTAGAATCTCTTTTTATTAGGTCTACTTGTTAGATTCCTTTCTAGTAAGATTTTATTTTTATTTTTAGGTTCTCTTTAGTCTATCTTTTTCTTCGTGTCTTTGTTTGTAAAAACCTTTCCATTGACTATTCCATTAGCCATTATGGAGAACGCGAATCCACCATACTACCGACCACAAAATTCACCTACTCCTAATGACATCTTGATGTTTAAACAACATGAAGATGAACCTATCTATGATGCATGGGCTCGTTTTAAATATTTACTCCAAAAAGTCCCTCATCATAATTTCGATTCGTGGTCCCAAATTGAAATATTTTACCATCGTGTCGACCACTATACCAAAATGGACATTGACCATGCCGCAGATTGGGATCTTTGGGGATTAAGTGTTAATGAAGCATGGAAATCCATAAAGAATTGTGCCAAACTTGCCAAAAAAATGGACAACCCAACAAACGTTATTACGGATCAATTGATAGCAAGTTTAAGGGAACAAGCAAGAAGGTTGTTTGGGGATAAAACTATCGATGAGATAACTGTGTGCACGGAGTGGTTTGATTTCACCACAATACATGCTAAGCACATTGGTAATCTTGATAAGATGGAGGATAGAGTTGAAAATCTAAGCCCACCAAGTACCCCACAAGTCCTACCATCATTTGAGGCACACACACCGCCCGTGACTTACCCGGAAGAAGTAGAAGAGACTATAGGAACCCTAATTGAGGTAGAACCCTTGGACCAAACACAACTAGATAATATAGGTTTTAACACTATAGTGATGACCTTTCTTTTAGTTCTAGGGAAGTTCCTAGTTTTGATGAACCGGAGCCTCAACCAAAATCGTTACCTAATCTTCCATCCTTGGATGAAAATTTAGGAATTGAAATAGGTCCCGATCCACCCATCAAACCATATAATCCGGGTAGTCTTAGGATGAAGTTAGAGGACTCTAAGCCTTGTAGAGAGGAAGCCACTATAGGAGTGGAAAATGACCTTACATGCTTATATCACCCATTTATGATTGATCACAAGAAACATTATGGGTTTAAACTGGGTTTATTAGGTCAAGATGGATCCCCAACTAGTAATCTCTTGAACTTGATTGAAAATGATCCCTTTCTAGGAGAAAATCTTAATCCACCCATTAACCCGATTGAATTAGGTAAGGTTATGATGATAGGAGCACACCCCTTTGAGCATATAATTCATCCACCACTCTTTCCTCACGAGGCATATTTCCACCCTAAGGGTGTGTATCGCTACTTCCACCCGCACTTAATCCTAAGTGTAGGGAAAACCTCCCCTATTTCTGTTAAATAAGGGTAGAGTCAGGCTCGTGACTCGAACAAAAACAAGCGCTTCTTGGGAGGCAACCCATGTTTTGTGTGTTTTCATTTGTTTTATTTGTTTGATTGTTATTTGCTTCCATATGCATGTTTTATTTTTATTGTTGGTAGATCATGTTTCAAAAATAAGATGGTGAAAATACTTTACCTTGTTGTTTGGCCTAGTCTTAACTTCATCCAAAGGTATTTTTGCAAAAGATAAGTGTAAGGGGAAACCCCAAATATGTTTTTAAGAAACAAAACCGATCATGATTCTCCACAATATTAAGTGAACATGTATATTCGTATTTGTTAGAGTCAAATGCTTGTATCGAGTCATAATGAAGTTTTGCAGGATTTTCTAGGAAGTAGAACCAAGTTTTTCCAGAAATTTTCCGGAAACTTAACATAAGAATTTCTGCAGGTCACTTCTGATGGCGTCATGAGTTTACTCTTGACGGCGTCACGTGTAAAAATCTGGAAATTTTACCGGTTTTGTTTTTCTAACGGAGTCTTAAAGTTTTTTGTTGAATTATTAGTTTTATAATCTCTAGAAAATCTGCAAACATCATTCCACAAGCATTATATCTTATTTTGTTTTCTAGGATTTAGTAACATATGTAGATTGCCGCCGATTTTATGCGAGGTTGTCTTGTCTGTTTTCTCAGGATTTACAGGTTATGTATGACAAGAAGATGATTATTATTCTGGAAGGGAAGCTTTGATTGTTCATTTTCTTGGAGGAAGATCTAACCTGGCCACCTTATTATCCATACTGAGCTAATCAGGGGAGTATTTGATTTCACTTGTTTTACATATTTCACTTTTACATTCTTTACTTGAACATTGGGGACAATGTTCATCTTAAGTGTAAGGGGAGGGTAAAATGATGATACCTTACAGATACACTTTCGCTTGAGTTTGTTTGTTTGATAGTAGATGTGTAATAAAACTATGAGAAATACTTGTTAGTGTAATTTTAGCGCAAAATTTAAAATTTTTTACAACATTTAGGAGTGAAACTTTAGCCATAGCAAGCGTCTCATGGATAGGAGATTGTATGACTAGCACATAACCGTATCATTCAGAAAAATTTTCCACCCAAATATGTGAGGTTCGCCTTTAGATTTGATAGGAAAAGCATTTACTATTAGTGCTTATGAGTGTACCGGTAGCATTTAGATTCTAGAACTTGCGTTAGTGATGCATCCTGAGACCGCTAGTGAGACTACATTCGTGTAGTAGGATTTACTACATGATAAGAGGCATTAGGATCACCCTTGTGTTAAACCCGTATCATAATTACTTGACCATTAAAGTCATATTACTTGGCTAGTTAAGTCAACTAATTTTTCCCACACCTTAGCGTTGTACTCATTTTTAGTACACGAAACCCCTAGTACACCCCTCCGAGCCTATCTTTTCGTTTCTAACTTTAAGCATTTTACTTAAAGGAAGAATTTGTTACACCCCACTTAAATGTACACCCAAATCGCCTTACCTTCCGTGTATGCACTCATCTTTAGTGCATTATTGTTATTTGTTAAACCCTAAGTTAACTATCTAATTGATTACATGGTTGCTAAGTCGAGTCATATCCTTGTACATATTGTTTTGGGACGATTGTGACTCATGGGTAAAGTACTTATTTTATGGAGTAATGGGGAAAAACATCATATATTACCCCATAGGTGCATTAATCTTAAAAGTACTCCAAGTGTTTTGATTATCTTAATTCGAGTCATTAGATTAGTTTATTGTAAAGTATGTAAAAATTCAAGTGTAAGGGGAATATTCATTCCCTATGATGTATTATTTAGGATGGTAGGGTAAGAGTGAAAAAAAAATCGAAAAATCAAGAAAAAGAAAAGAGAAAAAACATACGGACTACCATCCCTTTTCATTCTATGTTTATTTTATGTTTTTGTTATTTTTCATTTATTAGCTTAAGTCGAGTCTAGTCTTGGCTTAGCAACGCCATATTGTACACGTAATTAACTAAGATTGTTAACTCGCCACCAGTAAAGACTGCCTATATCCAACAAAACTGTGTATTTCATATCCCTACACCTAACGTTACAACCCTTTAAAAGACCTCTTTGATAGTTTATCCTAGGTGCTTACGCCATGTGGTGGAGGTTTGATCCTTTCCCAAGCCTATGGTAATCTATTTTGCTATGACAGGTAGTGAGAGATATTTTCCGTTTCCATATTGTAATTTATACTTTATTACACCCGAGAGATGTGAGTATCTAAACACTATTTGTGAGGTGCTAGTGTATGACTTCCGTGCTTGTCTTTGGTCTTTAGTGGAACGATTATTTGTTGTAATTACTTTTATATTAGTGTTAAATGACCCCTAACTTGTATTTTGATTAGAATAAAAGCGTATTTGCTTGAGGACAAGCAAATCTCAAGTGTAAGGGTATATGATGAGGCGAAAAATGAACCACTTTTAGGGGGTCATTTAAGCCCGGAATTGAATTTATTTGATCAAATATTACCCTAAATCGTTCCTTTTGTGATTTTAGGTACTTTGGGAGTGAAATCTGGAAAAGGAAGCAATTCGGACGTTTTTGGAGCATAAAAGTGAAGAAAACGCCGAAGACTTAATTTTCCATGTTGGAAACAGTGTATGACGGCGTCAAGAAGGAATCCTGACGGCGTCAAGAGTAAAGTCCATGACGACCCAGAAGAAACGTGAAGGCATCACAACAAGAGTGTCAAGAGTTAATTTCATGACGGCGTGCATAAGGTGTACACATGACGGCGTCAGACCCAGATCTAGGCAGTCCGAGGAACTATTTGGCGGCGAGATGACGGCGTCAGACATTTGTTCTTGACGCCGTCACCTTCTAAAATCTATATATAGTTTTCTATTTTTCATTCATAGAGAGGAACTTGTGCGGAGAAACCCTAGGGCCGAACTTTGTGAACCCTAGCTCGTATTTTACAGTAAATTCAAGGGTTTTCACCCCTTGAATCCTTTCATGTGTAGGACCGTAGATCTAGCTTTATCACCTAAGAATATGATGTTAGAGAGAGATGGAAGAGCTAGAGAGAGAAAGTAGAGAGAGAGAGGTGGAGAGCACTATGTGTAAAATAAACCTTGAATAAGCATGAACTCCCACCCTTCCTAACAAGCTTAGGAGGGTATTTATACTTTTACATAAGCCACCATGGGCTTTCTCATGGGCCTTCTTTTGGGCCAAGCCATTAAGGCTTTTACTTAAACTTAATGAACTAGCATTTTACTAACTATTACATGAATATATTAAACTAACTATTTGACTCAATAATTATCGTCACTTTTAATCCTAACAATCTCCCCCTAAGGGACGATCATTGAGATCTCACTTTGATTTCATAAATGATCAACACTTCTAATGCTAACAATCTCCCCCTAAGGGTGATCATTGAGATCTCTCTTTTGTGACTTTGATATTTGATCTTTGAAGCTTGTTCTCTTGAACTTTGAGTCCTTGTGTAATAGTTTTGCTAGTTCCTTTGTTCCAATCATGCTTTGTGATCTTTCTTGCCTTTGATCAACATCTTTACTATGTTGTCTTTACGTCTTTTCCAACATGCTCATACTTTGTTTGACTTTGAATCTTTGTGAAGTTCTCTTCTCTTTGACTTTAATCTTTGTTTCTTTAGTTTGAAGATTCTTTGACTTTGACTTTGAAACATTCTGAACTTTGCTTTGCTTAGATCTTTGAAGAGAGCTTTGCAGGGTATGAGCATGTGGATCTTTGAGTGATGGTAACGGTCTTTCTGCAAGGAACATTCATGAGTACCTGCATAAAACAGTTAGCAATAAAGTATCCGGTACTTACAGGTTCAGAATTAGAGATCGTCAACAGCATAGTGTGAAGACTCCTTCTAACCCTTACCATGGCCGTTCCCATATCAGATACTCCCGAAAGAGCTTACGAGACCTACTAAGTAGCTCAATGACTGGGTGAGTCGCTGGGGATCACTCCACGACTGTAGACCATTTGAAACATAGTAACCATCATGAAAGATAAGGCAAGATCCATAGATCTCATAAAGACTCTTACAACTTGTGTCCTTTTTGGCGAACACAAGTGTATTCATAGGAAGTGTATCCTAAGAGATATTTTAATGAATCTCATGGCTCTAGACTCGATAAGTGCATAATTTGGTTTTCCTATGCGGAGACTAGGGAGGGGTCTCCTGCTTCAATATCAACCATCTCTAAGAGATAAGTCGATAGATTACACCGGTTCCCCGTGAGAATGAAACAAGCTCTTTTGAGAGAACTTGAGTGGCTAGAAGGTTAAGTGCAGTGCGTCACTGGGTCCATGATGTCTTGTCTTCAATACCGGTGTCACTTTAGTAACAACCAGTAGCATATGAGTTGAACCCGGTTTCTGCCCTAAGGTTGAACATTTGGAGGGCTATTTCGTTTCACCCTTTCATTTGCTTTTCTTTTTAATTCTTCAACCCCTTCTTTCTCCTTTCATTCTTTTCTCCTTTTTTCAAATCATACCTAAGGACTTCTAATTCTAATCTATTGGAATTGTCCTTGGGTAGATCCCTCCGGCTCTGGCGGATCATAAGACGGTTTTTCCTAACCTTAGTCACCTTATAACTCCATGACTATCTTATAATTGCCATGAAACCATTTATGAAAATCTCTCAAAGTGTTTATGATAAAAAACATACTTTGTTAACACTTCGAGAGTTTTGCATTTCATTTGAAGGACTCCCCCTTCACATGTGCTCATTGATTTTTAAGAAATTTGCACATGCGTGAGGAGTTTGCACTTTTGAATTGATTCACTTTCAATGAACACAACCGATTCGAGACACGCTTACATCACTAGTTAGACTAGCTTGAAGTTATTACCCGGCCTGGTCATATCCATATAAAGTTTCTCAAAACGGTACATTTCTACTAAGACAAATCCTTTTTGAGACACGCTTACGTGGCTAGTTAAAGAGTTCCATTGTCAGCTTTTAGGTGACAACTAGCTCTAGTAACTAACTTGATGTTATTACCCGTCGAGGATAAGCCTTTTCGATTACTAACTTATGTTGTTTCATCAATTCTTGGGTCATTTCTGAGTCGAGCTCTTTTGAGATTCAAGACGATCACATTTTAATCACGTCTTCTCCCCCTCAAAAATAGCATATCCATGGTATTTTTGATACCAATTGATTAAAACCTTTTCTTTTTGGATAGCTTATGGGAGAAACGGATGTTTGTTAATTCCGTATTTGTTTCCTTTAAGCATGATCTTTTTGGAACAACTTTATATTACTCCCCCACAAAAATAGAACATTTTGATTAAATTAAAGCTTTTAAGGATTTGAGGGAGTAAAATCTTGAGCTAAAAAGTTTTGATAACCTTTTGAAATATTTTGAAAAATTTTGCTCAGAAAATTAAGAAGACTTTGATAAGCTTTTGGAGAGAAGTCTTCTTATCATTTAGGATTGTCGCACAGAAATGTACAACAGGGTCCTTTCTTTAAAAATCACGGGTTATACACTGTTATGTGTGCATAAGCCATTATGTTTTTAGGATAAGTGCTCAAAGAATATGTAAAACCTTGGTTTTGATTTAAGCACTTTCCTTTCTTTGAAGAACGAGTCCTTAGCAGAAATACTAAGAAGTCATTAATTTCAATCAATATGTCTATGTGTTGGTTATCTATATCTTGTTCTTGTCTTAATTTCAACATGCTAGGCTAGATTTATCTTGTGTTTGCTTAGATCTAATGAAACCTAGATGTTAATTATGTGTTGATTACTTGTTTACGGTTGTATTGGATGAATGATTTCAATGTTAGGCTTAAGAAAACTGGCAGATCTCTATTGTGTAACATGCTTGAACGTCTTAGGAAACATGAACCGATGTGTATTAGGTTTTATTGGTTGTATTTAATGCATGAGTAAATTCTAATGATCCCATGTTAGGAGCTTCTTAGCCGGCTCGACATAGGAGTGAAGTAGGCACTCATAGGATTGGGGAAGTAAGTACGCCACCCCATAAATGGTATTAAGGAATACAATCCGTCATCCACGCAACTATAACAAGTAATTAACATGTAAAAGATATCTAGGGAGTAGTGAAATCTAAGTAAACACATTTCTCCCACATATTGCTCACAACTTTAGTATAATTTAGTTTATTTTCATTTCTAATATTTTATTTTGATTGCATCTTTAGTATTGGGTTAGTTGACTAGCAACTAATTCCGCCCAAATCCTTCAAACCCGAGATTTTAATTTGCTTTCTAAAAAAATATAAAAAATACAAAAAGAATCACCCCTCATCTCTAGACCTAGTCTTTAGGTTTTCTAATCCTAGCGACACTATTTCTAGCTAAACGATCAATCCCCCGGTACTTGTCATTATACCATACTACGTCGATCAGGTACACTGCCTGGTGGGGGTTGTAAGCTTCTCGAGATCCCTCGAGAGGTAAAGCCTGGTGCAAACCCCACGCATCAAGATATATGTAAATAAAATTGTGCTATTGTGTCCTTGTGAGCTTACCAACATCTCTATTTATAGTGAGAGTAATCGAATAATATCAGATTTGAAATCGAATAATATTGGAGCAGATAAGGAATATATTCCTTTTGCATATATTCTCACTGGCCCACTTATTTGATATGCATGTGATTTCATTTTCACAATTTCTATTTTCTTATCCATGGTCCATGTGGTCCCTTTATTTTGTTTAATATATTCTCTTTTGTATCTGAGGGCTTTACATGATTTGTAAATATTTATACACGTGTAACAAGGCTACCCATCAGTTTGCTTTCCTAACATACCCTTCATTCTCATAGTTTGATAAGAATTAACACCAGACAAGGTATTTAAAGAGATTTGTGGGTCATTTTCCAAGAATTCCATATTTTGCTTTTGATAGTTAACTGATGAGGCGAAAAATGATCCGTTTTTAGGGGGTCATTTAAGCCCGAATCCGAATTTATTTGATCAAATATTGCCCTAAATCGTTCCTTTTGTGATTTTAGGTACTTGGAGAGTGAATTCTGGAAAAGAAGCCATTTTGGACGTTTTTGGAGCATAAAAGTGAAGAAAACGGCAAAGTCTCAATTTTTTTCCATGCTGGGAATAGTAGGTGACGGCGTCAAGAGTAATTCCTTGACGGCGTCAAACCTCAAGAATTAAAATCCATAGTTGATGACGGCGTCACACACAGGGCGTCAAGAGTAATTTGTGTGACGGCCTAGGCCTTGACGACGTCAGAAGTAGATCAAGGCCGTCCGAGGAAGTATTTGGCGGCGAGATGATGGCGTCACACCTTTGTTCTTGACGCCGTCATCCCTATTTTCCTATATATAGTTTTCTAGTTTTTCACATTAAAAGAGAGGAAGTCTTGGAGAAACCCTAAAGACGATTTTGGTGCAACTTTTACAGGTTTTTCAAGGGTTCCAAACCCTTGATACCTTGCATTGTAATTGAGATAAGTGTTCTTCTAATTCAATCAATATGTCTATGTGTTGGTTGTCTATATCTTGTTCTTGTCTCAATTCCATTATGCTAGGCTAGATCTCTTTTGTGTTTGCTTAGATCTAATGAAACCTAGATATTGATTATGTGTTGATTACTTGTTTATTCTTGTCTTGGATGAATGATTTATATGTTAGGCTTAAGAAAACTGGCAGATCTCCAAATGGTAACATGCTTGAACGTCTTAAGAAACATGAACCGAGGCGTACTAGGTCTTTATTGGTTGTATTTAATGCATGAGCCACTGTTTACAATCCCTATAGTTGTGCTGGGCATGGTGTAGGAGGAGATAAGAGCTCATAGAATTGGGGAGTTATGTATGCCACCCCATGAATGGTATTAAGGAATACGATCCGTCATCCATGCAATTATAACAAGTAATTAACGTGTAAAAGATATCTAGGGAGTAGTGAAATCTAAGTAAACACATTTTCTCCAATTACTGCTCACAACCTTAGTATAATTAGTTTATTTTCATTTTTTGTATTTTATTTTGATTGTATCTTAGTTTTGGGTTAGTTGAATAGCAACTAATTCCGCCCACTCTTCCAAAACCCGAGATTTTTACTTGCTTTCCATAAAATATAAAAATACAAAAATAATCATCTCTCACCTTTAGAACTAGTATTTAGGCTTTCTAATCCTAGCGACACTATTCCTAAGCTGAACGATCAATCCCCCGGTACTTGTCACTATACTATACTACAACGATCAGGTACACTGCCTGGTGGGGGTTGTAAGCTTCTCGAGATCCCTCCAGAGGTAAAGCCTGTTGCGATTCCCACGCATCATTAACTTCTTCAGCCAACTCACAGTTTCCCTCCTCTTCTTCCAAACACTCCTTTTCCCCTTCAACTACTACTTCCAAAGAGTGCAACTAACCAGAGCACTTATGACCAGGCACATACCTTTGATCACAATAAAAACATTGATTTTTTGCTCTTTTTTCTTCCAATTCCTTTTGGGTCAATTGTTTCCTAAAGGGTGTGCCATTATTGTTTCTTGGTGCAACATTATGAATAGGAGCAGGCAAAGATAAGGTACTATTAATTGGTTTAGGCAATAATCCCACACCCTTGTTAGCATAACCAGAATTAACAGACCTATGATTGGGTGTATAAGGGTTATACCTTGATTTTAAGGCAACATTGGTAAACTCTTGTTTCTTGGCCTGGCAATATGCATCCATCAATGTTGGCAACTTGAACATTCTTATGGGCATTCCAATCTCATCCTTCAACCCTCCAATGAACAAACTGATGGCATATTCTTTACTTAATTCCACCTTATTTACTAAATCTTCAAACAAATCTTGATATTGTTGCACATTACCACTTTGCTTCAAATTCTTCAATTCCATCATTGGATCTTAAAAGACTGGCCCAAATCTTTTCAAAACTTGTTGTTCATACACTTCCCAAGGACTATTTTCACCAAACCTCTTAATGAATTGTTGATGCCAAACTAAGACCTTGTCGTACACATGCATAGCAGCAATTCCCACCTTCAATTCATCTTCTACTTGATCAATACAAAAGAACTGCCTACACCTGAAAATCCAGCCCTTAACATCTTCACCATTGAATATTGGGAACTCCATTTTAGACATTCTCCTAAACTGCCTATTTTGTGTCTCATTTTGCTTGTTAACAATTGATTCACCACCATTATTACGATTGCTAGGACCTTCTCCACTCGTGATACTAGCCAAATATGCTTGGAAAGCATTGAATTGCTTGTCATGATCAGTGAGTTTATTGTTCATGCCATTAAGCATCTCCATCATTCTTGTTAAAGAATCTTGAACAGAATCCATTGTGACTTCTTGATTGCCACTTGTGGTTCATGTGTTCACCATCTCACCAGTATTGTTATTACTCATCAACAATGGAATAACAACTACTGATCCTATTCTTGATTACCCAAACCAATTGCTTCTGATCAGCTTGTTCAAGGCTAGAGAAATTAACCACTAATAGGCTAGCCTTGTGATCGTACAAATGTTTAGCACTAATCTAATGTAATAGAATAGGTGAAATTAGTGGTGACTAATTTCTTGCCGGAAATCTTTGTTTCTTGCCGGAATGTGACTGGAGAAGATGACCAAAAAATCAAGAATGTCAGTGTAACACTCTTGAAAATAATATGATGCTAGAAAAGGGGCTCTTGATACCAATTCTAGAATTCTTATGAAATGAGAAAATGGAATCAATTGCAACAAATACACTAGGAATCTTTAACAATGAACAAGACTCGAAATGCTTTGTTATTGATTAATGGAGGAATTTGTTACGAATGAATTGATAGAAAGTACACCTGGATTCACATAAAAGTATACATGTCTGTACTTTTATGTGAATCCATGTGTACTTTTTCGTGAGCCCTTATGTACTTTTGGTGTGCTTAACTTGTGCCCCTAGGGCACAAGTTAGAAAAACCCTAAATATATTTGTTAACAACTATATTGATACATAGGAGTAAATTTTTATTTTCATGAGCAAAATACACGAAAAAGCATGAATACAATTTTTTTTTTTTAATAGGAAAAAGAAAAATCTACTATATGAAACTATAAAAAATAATGAATTAAATACATTCTCAAATCTTTGTTAAAAATATACATTCTCAAACAATTAACCTTTATTATATAAAAAAAATGATTAGTATTAACTTTAATACATCTGTTTTTGGTTTCAACAACTTTCATTTCTATTTCATTTCAATAAATTAAAGGGTAAATTGCAAAAATGGTCCTTAACGTTCCACGAATTTGCAAAAACAGGACCGAGACAAAAAGTAGCGCAAAAAAGACACCAACGTTCCACATTTTTGCAAAATCGCCACTGAGAGGCCTTTTCCGTTAACTTCCGTTAGTTTTCCTCTTTAAGTGCAGTGAAATGACTAATATACCCTCATCTTTTTCCCCATTTGAATTTCTTTTTAATTTATATTTAACTTTAATAAAAAATGAAGAACATTAAGAGCAAAAACCCAGGCATTCAAATCAAAACCCAGATCCAACAATATATAACTAACATTCTTTTCCATTGTAATTTTCAGTTAAGAAAGGATGTAGTCATAATTTTCAGTGTAATATTACTTTTATTTAACCTTAATTTCAAGTTTGCTTTGGTAAATTCGTATTTGGCCATTTTGAGTGAATTTGACAATTTCACTTGATATTGTTAGAAGGTGTTTACCATTGGTTCTTTGAGCTCATACAAACTTCTGATAAGCTTATTAGTCTTTCTTTTACATCCAAATCAGTTTTAGTTCAAATAATCATAAATGCTTAAAAATAGGAAATAAATCATGAGAAAATAAAAAATCAGATAACATGAAGAACCCTTGGAGCATGGTCAGCAATGGATGGAATTTGGTTTAGAGCCTTTTGGGAGGCTTTAGGAATTGTTTTGATTCCATGGTACTTTATTTTTCAGTAGGATCACTTGTAAGTCGATAAATTTCCATTTCATGCTTTTTTATGTAGTCATGCTTATAACTAACTAATCTATGCTCTTTGTGTTTATTTGTTGTTAATTAGTTAGAATATTTCTTATAATCTTATGCTAGTTCAGTAGAATCCTTGGTTACTCAATATTTTCAATTTCACTGCCAATTTTAGCTTTAGCATGGTTCATGAGCATTTATGGTAAAAATTTGTGTTTCTGTGGTTTATATGGTTATTATATCTTCACAGGGTCCTTGTGAATCAGTAATATGGTTTAAAACCTTCATTTGTTTTGAAATCAGAAAATCAGTCACACATAAGGTAGTGTTTGGTTCAGTAGAATAAAGGGTGTTCAAGTCTGTTTTTATGTATCATGTAGCCTAGATATGTTTTATTAGGTAAATATAGCTCAATTAGATCACTAACTCTAGGTCTTGTTTGAAGAAAGTAAAAAATCCTTATTTGGTTCCTTATTTGTTAACTGTTGTGGGATTGAGATCCATGACTGCCCATAGCAAAGCATAAGCTGTTGTATAAGCTTGATTTAATCTCACTTTACCATATTTTATCATTCTCAGTAACTAGGGATCAACCAAAACTCACCAAAGTCAAAGTTTTAAGTTTACCTCAAAAGTCAAACTTGTTCCCTTTGGCAGAAAACCCAAAATGGCATGATTTATTGTGAATTTTGTGTATGGATTCAGACCATGAAACTTTCACATGTTCAAGACCCTCAACTAAACTTTGGATTCCCACATTGATTTCATTTTTGTGATTTTTTCTATGTCCCCCACAATTGGCCAAAGTGACCTGCAAGGCATGCCTATGCCCTGCACCATGATATCTGTCCAACTGTCCCAACTTCCTAGGATTGCACAGGGTGCATTAGTGGGGCCCATGATGAATTTTTTGGTTCTTTGAGTATCTCTTAAGCTCAGATAGTTGGATCATCTTTAGTTTTGGCTTATGAGCTTATCTTCAGGGCATATCAGACATATCAGTTTATTTGTTTGTCATGGTTTTTATTTGCGCGTTTTAATTTTTTAATTATTGATGCATATACACCTCCTTTAACAAATTGTGCTGGGCTTTAAGTATTTATATATGGATGGATTTAATAACTTCAATTTTGCTCTTGTTCTTGCACTGCTCTTCGTGGCTACTCTCCCTGTTACAAAGAAGAAGTATGCTCCTGACTTGTTAATTGTGGTGTCTCCTGTTTATATCTGGTTGGCGTTCATGTCTTTGCAGCCACACAAAGAAGAAAGGTCAGCCAGTTTGTCTAATTCTTTGTCATTTATCTAATAACAGGGAATCCTCGGAGATAATTGGTTTGTATATTGGTTTTAGTCTATGATATGGCTTAAGGTGGCTACAGTCTCTCCTTTAAGTTTACGTCTCTTGTTTTTATGCAAGGGGCATTGTAAGTATGTGTTGCCCTCTCCAAATGATTTTGAAACACATGCTAAAAAACATATTACGGTACTATTTAAGCTTGATGAGCTTAAAATACACTTTCAATGAGTCTGCTGCATCTTTGTTCTCAAATTTCATGTAATAATTCACCACTCCATGAGTATTGTTGATGTCATTGGTTAATAAGAAGTAAATGTTTTCACTCCAAATGTTAACTTTTGCACATTTAATCTCAGTATGCGGGTGACATTGTTGCTGATAAGAAAGTAAATATTTTTGCTCTTAAATTAAATAAAAAAACAGCCACTTCATTGACGTTGTAAAGCAGATTGCTAAATTCACGAGACCGTTGTTTATTGGCCTCATCCTGTGCGTTTCTCATTATGAAAATTACAATGGAAAAGAATGTTAGTTATATATTGTTGGATCTGGGTTTTGATTTGAATGCCTGGGTTTTTGCTCTTGATGTTCTTCATTTTTTATTAAAGTTAAATATAAATTAAAAAGAAATTCAAATAGGGAAGAAGACGAGGGTATATTAGTCATTTCACTGCACTTAAAGAGGAAAACTAACGGAAGTTAACGGAAAAGGCCTCTTAATGGCGATTTTGCAAAAATGTGGAACGTTGGTGTCTTTTTTGCGCTACTTTTTGTCTCGGTCCCGTTTTTGCAAATTCGTGGAACGTTAAGGACCGTTTTTGCAATTTACCCTAAATTAAATAAGAACAAATGTCAGGAAAAAAAATATCATTTTTCTTAACTAAAATATAAATACACATTTTACTATTTTTCTTCATTTGATGAATAAATAAAAGTCATGATTTTCTTGTTTCCCAAGCCAAATGAGAATCTAGAAGCTTCATAAAACCTAAACATAAGTACATAACCCCACACCCACCCACTTACACGCAGCCCATTTTCTCCCCACACATTTCTCTTTTTATATTTTGTCTTTCATTTTTCCAAAACCCTAAACCCTAAAAAACAACCTACCACCAATGGCCACCGCCGTATTGCTCAGATCTTTACGCCGCCGTGACATTGCTTCCGCTCCTATCTCCGCCTTCAGATCCGTACGACCACCTCTTCTCATTTCCACTTTTTTTTTTCTAACCATTTTTTCTTTTTTAGATCTAAGCTTTTATCATGTTATGTTTGTTGATTAGATGACGTCATTAGTTTGTGTTTAGGATTGAGTTATAATTGATCATTTTGTATGATTTTTATAATTATTTATTGTTGTTGTTTGTATCGAGTTAATGATATGTTTAAGGGGGGTGTTTGTATGACTTATTTATTGTTGTTTGTATGAAATATAAGCCGAAAAAACAGATAAGCTCATAAGCCACATATAAGCTTAAACAAACACCCCATATGTTGTTTATTTATTTGTGATATTTATGTAGCTAGGAAAGTCGGAATTAATCGAGTGCGTATTGAGTTTACAGTATTATTTGTGTGTAGGATTGTTTCATTTTTTCATAAGATAGTAGCTAGATTTGCAATTTATTGTTTTGTTTAGTCAGTTGACTGGTTTGTATAAAGCTGAGACAGATCAATTGCGTATCAAGCTAATGTTAATAGTTTCTCTATATGATGTTTATTAGCTACTTGCGTTGCAGAAGTTGAATACTAATGGTAATTTTACCATGCTATTAGCAGAAATATTTGATGGTAATTTTTTGTATACTGTGTAGATTTAATAAAGGGTTGTAATGGTAGCTCGATTTGTAGTTATTTGGTATTTGGATTCTGAATGTAGATGGAAGTGGTATATTGTTGTAAGATTTGTAATTTTATATAATGAGTAATTGAATCTTTGGCTTTGTTTCTATGAGGATTTTTTGTTAGTAGGATGAGATACTGAAAAGTAACAATTTTTTCTTGGCTGGTATGTGTTTGTATGCAAAAGTAGAGTTAGTTGACTTTGAGTATTAACTCATTTGTATTTCGTGCTACTACACTGTTTTAGTACATTATTCAATTTCTGGAAAACTAGTTACTGAGTTTTACCGTACGAATGTTCTTGCAGTTTACTGGAGCCCAGACATCGGGTGGGTCATATCTAAGTCACAAGTTGGGTGTACTTGCCAGACCATTCAGGTACTATATGTTCAATATCTTGCAACTGTATGCTTTTATCTTCTTGTATCTGGCTGATTGCTGATTGACCTCTACTGTACAGTTCGAGGCCTTTAGGAAATGAAGTTATTGGTATCGATTTGGGAACCACGAATTCTTGTGTTTCAGTCATGGAGGGCAAGGTAACATCTGTATTTCAGCTTTTTGAAATGTTATACATGTTTTTATTTTGGATATTTGTTAAAGTTTAAGTATTGTGTTGTCATATGCAGTCCGCTAAAGTTATTGAGAACGCTGAAGGAGCACGTACAACTCCATCAGTTGTGGCCTTCAACCAAAAAGGAGAGTTAATTGTGGGAACTCCTGCAAAACGTCAAGCAGTCACTAACCCAACAAACACCGTTTTTGGTACAAAACGTATGATTGGGAGACGTTTTGATGATTCCCAGACCCAAAAAGAAATGGGAATGGTTCCATATAAGATTGTCAAGGCTCCAAATGGAGATGCTTGGGTCGAGGCTAATGGACAGAAATATTCACCTAGCCAGATCGGTGCATTTGTTCTTACCAAGATGAAGGAAACTGCTGAAGCATATCTCGGAAAGACTATTAACAAGGCCGTTATTACTGTACCAGCTTACTTCAATGATGCACAAAGGCAAGCCACTAAGGATGCCGGGCGAATTGCTGGTCTAGATGTGCAAAGGATCATCAACGAGCCAACTGCTGCTGCACTTTCTTATGGTTTGAATAATAAAGAGGGTCTTATTGCTGTTTTCGATCTTGGTGGTGGTACTTTTGATGTTTCCATCTTGGAGATATCTAACGGTGTTTTTGAGGTATGTGGCTTGTTTGGTGATCATCTTTGTTTTCTTTGTAAAAGTAGTTGTGCATTAAATCTTTTGTTTATGTAGGTGAAAGCGACAAATGGTGATACTTTCCTTGGAGGAGAGGACTTCGATAATGCTATGTTGGATTTTTTGGTTAGTGAGTTCAAGAGAACAGAGGGAATTGACCTGACAAAGGACAGGCTTGCCCTTCAGAGACTCAGGGAAGCTGCCGAGAAAGCTAAAATCGAGCTTTCATCCACCACTCAAACTGATATCAACTTGCCTTTCATCACAGCTGATGCATCCGGTGCTAAGCATTTGAACATCACTTTGACAAGGTCCAAATTTGAGGCTCTAGTAAACAACCTGATCGAGAGGACCAAGAACCCTTGCAAGAACTGCGTGAAGGATGCTGGAGTCACAGTCAAGGAAGTGGATGAAGTTCTTCTTGTCGGTGGAATGACCCGTGTACCTAAAGTTCAGGAAGTCGTTACAGAAATCTTTGGAAAGACCCCAAGCAAAGGGGTGAACCCCGATGAAGCTGTGGCCATGGGAGCTGCTATCCAAGGTGGTATCCTTCGTGGTGATGTTAAGGAACTACTTCTACTTGATGTGACTCCTCTATCTCTTGGTATTGAGACGCTTGGTGGTATTTTCACCAAGTTGATTAGCCGAAACACTACAATCCCAACCAAGAAGAGTCAGGTTAGACATTAGTTTCCTTTCTATTTTTGCTTGTAGATGTCAGACATAACCTTGATCTATCGGTTAATTAATAAATAGATGGGTCAAGATGGCTAAAGCATTTATGTTTGCTGCTGCTGTTTTTTATGTCTAATTTGTGCTTCTGTTTGTGTAGACCTTCTCAACAGCGGCTGACAACCAGACTCAGGTGGGTATCAAAGTTCTACAAGGTGAGCGTGAAATGGCATCTGACAACAAGATGTTGGGAGAGTTTGATCTTATGGGTATTCCTCCTGCCCCAAGAGGCATGCCTCAAATTGAAGTAACATTCGACATCGATGCAAATGGTATAGTCACTGTCTCCGCAAAAGACAAGGCCACTGGTAAAGAACAGCAAATCACCATCAGGTCTTCAGGAGGTCTCTCAGATGATGAGATTGAGAAGATGGTTAGAGATGCTGAGCTTCATGCCCAAAAAGATTCTGAAAGGAAGAATCTCATTGATGCCAAGAACACCGCTGACACCACCATTTACAGCGTTGAAAAGAACTTGAACGAGTACAGAGAGAAGCTTCCTAGTGAAGTCATTTCTGAAATCGAGAATGCTGTGGCTGATTTGAGGAAAGCTTCTGGTAGTGAGGATGTTGCTGAGATTCAGGCTTGGATCGATGCTGCAAACAAGGCACAATCTAAGATTGGAGAACACATGCAAAAAGGCTCAGGAGGGGGTTCAGATTCAGGATCTGCAGGCTCACAAGGTGGTGAACAAGCTCCCGAGGCAGAATACGAGGAGGTAAAGAAGTAGAATTACCAGTAACATCTTTTCTTCCCTTTCATTTGATCTTCTTCTATGACTACAATTTTATCCACAGTTTTTGTATCTAAGAAACTATCATGACGAGATGCGGTTTGTAGTAGGAATAATTACCATTTTGTTACATTATATGGCTGCTATTGCCCATTGGAATTTGGGAACCAAATACATTTTTGAACGAAATTCTTTAATGAGATTTTGAAGCTTGTAGGCTTGGTTCAGTTATGTTGTTTTTGTCATGGTTTGATAATTTATGCGTGTTATTTCATGGTATGCTAGTTTATCCGTGCATTCAAACTTTAGCAAGTTGGTGTGTGTTAAATTCAAGGAACCTTTGTTAATGCCTATGCATTTAAGATAATAAGTCCTAATGATTAAAAAATCAAGCTATTTGGTTGGATCCAAATTTCTATCAGCAAAGAATTTGTTAAAAAAACATGTGACTAGCTTGTGTTTTTGGCTAAGATCGAGATTCTACTTAGGATTGTTTTCGTCTTTACAAGATCGTGATTCTAAGATCCACTACAATGTCATTTTTTAGAGATATTTATAATATTATTCAAATCTATAAATTATTATATATTATAAACATGAAATTATATGAATGATTTATAGAAATGTTGTCTTAAATTATGAATATGAAAGAATTACATGTTTTTTAAATTATATATAAACATAAACCATAAATTTGTTATTTTTTAGTTTGCGATTCGAGAAAAGTAAGATTGGATCGGAGTAGATCTTAAGATCCCATGATTAAGATCGGGATCCTAAAAGATCGTTATTAAGATCTTACGTAAGATCCGGATCGTTTTTGCTTTATAGAATCGTAAAATCGTAAGATCCTAAGATTAGGATCGGGATCCTGACAACTATGGTTTTTGGTAAAGGCCTTTTACATGGTAAAATAATGACAAACTTGAGTTTCCATAAACATTAATCGACGATGCAAAAATGAGATTCCAGCTGGTGCAACATTAAACGAACTCGGATAAAATCATACGAGAGAAAAATAAGATTTATATTTGTTTTTGGTATAGTTAATTCATACGCAAATTATGAACCAAACAAAATCAACACCCATGGCCTGTAGACTGATGAATACACGACTTATATACCAAAATTTGATGGTAGAATCTAGAAATGGAGAACAAGGGAGAGACACTTTTATTTTATTTTTATTTTTTATTTTTTTTAGCAAAAAGGTAGAGACACATTGAAATGCCTTTTATTAAAAATATTCTATTTATGATCCAAAACAATCAAGACATACCCATACACAAATTGAACGAAACACCTAGCATTTTCAAATACGAAATTTTTAAATTTCAAATTTTCTTTTTAGATTTTTCACTCATTTAGTTTAATGCCAAACAAAAATAAGAATAAGATTACGTATATTTGTGCGCTTTTTTTTTTTTTTTTTTTTTTTTTTTTTAATTTGACATCACTTTGTGAGCACCCTATTAAGTTTTGATTGTGTATTTGTCTTTTATATATAGAGGTTTAATATTATGTACAAGCAATTTTTTAGCCCTTTTAATCATAACCACAAAGCATATATTGTCAGAACTGCTTTTAACTGTCTTTGAGTTTGTTCTACTACAATTTTCAAATGGTGTTTTTGGCTTTAAAAAAAAGTTCCCAACAATACCTAGTAAGAAAAGGAGATTGGGTTCAAGCATCATCACTACCACCAAGGGCAGTTCATTAGCCTCAAAAAGCATCATTGGCAAAACCAAAAGTCTTACAAACAATATGACAATCATGAGATCTTAAACAATATTACAACCTTTAAATATTTAGATTCATGGTTTATGTGGGTTTCGCATCTTTCAAGCGGTGGCGGTGGCTTCGACAAATATCACAAACATAACGGAAACCAAGAAAAACAAAGAGATCCAAACATACTTGAAACTATCATAAAACATTTGTGTAGGTTTAATATATTTTTTAGGTTTGAGGACGGTTACGAAATGGGCCGGTTGAAATGGACATGTACATTAAATTTTATGAAATAGGTTGTTAGGGAATGGGCTGGTTGAAATGGACTGTTACAACATATTTTATGAAATACACTGTTACAAAGAAGACACTTAAATTTTCAATTTTGTAATTTTAAATATATGTGTATGTATTGATTTAATAGTAAAATTAATACAAGTATTTCCATTATAAGTAAGATGTTGAATCTGAATTTTTAAGTCTGTTATTTATAGTATGTCCCAAATGCTTTATAAATGAGTATAGATTTGTTATATAAATCTTACCGTACATCTTTATAAAGCATATATCAATTGTCTTATTTGTTAAACATCATCACATTTGATATAACAAGAATGTATGTTACCATTGAAACGATAAATGAAATTTTTAGTAACCAAATGGTTACAATACTCCCTATAAATTACATAAGAAATGACTCAAAGATCCACTAAAAAGACTCAGAGAGCCACAAAAAAGCTTAAGAACCTATAAAGTACAAACTATAACATAAATTATAAAGAGTTGGCTACAATGCAACTGTAGTTATTATATTTTCTTATAAAAAAACCGTAAATTAAATTAGAAAACTTAAAACATCACTATGTAATTAGTAATTTTCATTTGGGAATATTTATTTATTGTGGCACTAGTTTATATTTGGGTTCTTGATTGTAAGGCTATCCAAGACAACCGCACAACCAACTTTATCATCGTTATCTCAGCGTCATATCAGTTTTCTCTCTACAACTAATTTCACAATCAAATTAGCATAATAAGACAATCAACTTCACCACCAAAACATATCCCACTTAAACACCATTATACAACACGAAAACCAAAATATCACACACAAACACTACAACAACACTCCACAACTCAGTCTTGGGACCACCTCTATTTTCTGCCTTAACGCGTCTTTGTTGGGTGGGGTGTGCCAAGGAGGACGCGTTCTCCTTACCCCCACGACTAGGTCTCGGTGGTCTTAGTGAATGCATGTGAAAAATGAATTGTTTTTCTAACCATATCTTGTAGGGCTGTAAACGAACTAAACATTCAGTGAATATTTCATGAACCGTTCGGTGAAAAGTTCATTTATGTTCATTCATTTATTAAATGAACGAACATGAACAATATTTACGTTCGTTTAGTTAAATGAACGAACATGAACAAAAGTCTCGTTCGTTCATTTATGTTCGTGAACGTCCAATTAGGCGTTCGTTTTTTAATTTTATAATTTTAAAAATTGGTTTATTTAAACAAAACAACATTTATAAAACAATATATTGTGAAGAATTCAATAAAGTTTATGTTTGTTTGTCTATTTTCATTTATGTTCGATCGTTTATATTCGTTTAGTGTCTTAATGAATGAACATAAACGAACATGAACAAATCATTTTCTTAATAAACGGACATAAACAAGAAAATTCGTCCGTTTAAGCGTCCGTGTCCGTTTATTTGTCCGACTAAAATTAAATGAACGAACATGAACAGGGCTCCGTTCATCCCTAATATCTTGTATTAGAACTTGACATGTGTTTTCAGAAGATGAATATATGAGAGAAAGAATATTGCATTTCTAGAGATAGAAGTTGCAGCTGTGAGGGGAAAATAGGAAAAGTGAAATGAGATTTAAAGCTCAAATGTAGAAAATAATTTCACGTGAGAAGCATATGGGTAAAAATACTTTTGACATTTAAAAAAAAAAAAAAAAACCTTATATGAGAAATCATATATGATTAAACACTAATTTAAATATTTCTAATAAAATAGCATGTGAATTTTCAAACACGTATCTTAATCAAATGTAATTTTTCCCACACTAAATCTCAAATCACATGTGATTATCATAAATGAACTACTATAATCTATAAAATCACATGTGATTTTATTAAAATATTCATATTATTGTTTAATCATGTGTGATTTCTCATTTTATTTTCCATAACGAAAAAAAAAAGGTAACAAAAGTTGAAAAAAAAGAAAAAAAAAATTGTCGAAAATATATCAAAGTATCCATTTATAGAAAGATAATTAAATGTTGTTCGTGACGGTATAATTTATTTTGTCTAACAATTAACGGTTAATAAGATATTTACATTATAAAAAATAAGTGAAATATCAAAATAATTTTAATATCAGTCATTTTTTAGATGAATGGTGAAGATGAGTCTCCACTATTCACATAAAAGAAATAAATAAATAACTCTCCTCGCACCATGGGCGGAGATAAAAGGGGCACAAGGGGCAGGCCGGGCAGATGTCATCTAGCGAAAAAAATTGTAATGTAATTTTCGAAAATACTTAGTTTTTCTTTGTAATTTGCCCTCCTAAAAACTACTCCCTACGTCTCAAATTTATTGTCTCTTATTGACTTTTTCGGTCTTTCTTTCTCAATTTTGACTATAAATATTTTTATTTGTGTTATACAATTTTTGATAAAAATTTTACTAAATGAAAACACATTTAAAACTCAATCCGTTCATATATTTTGTATCAAATATTATGTAATATAAACAAAAATACTTAAGGTCAAAGTTAAAAAGTAATGACCGAAAATGTTAACAGGGGACAATTATTTTGGGACGGAGAGAGTAATTCATAGTGTAATTTTTGAAATTTATCAAAGTGTGCCATCTCGAGCAAAAATTTTTAGATCCACCCCTGCCTTGCACGTATAGTTTAAAGTTTTAAGCCATCGCCTTTTATCGTTTAAATGAACTTTTATCATAAAATGTGAAAATAGAGGAATTGTGTGGTCGAGAATTAGAGAGTGTGGAAAATGTACATATCAAGGATGTCGTTGTTTTTTAATGAAAGTATGAAAACTTAAATAATGCACTTTTTATCAAATTTCCAACTAAACTAGCTTTTTCCATAATTTCTTACCAAAATAGTCTTTCCAGACGGCCCCAACCATAAATGACAATAATAAATAGAGTCAAGAATTAGCTAAATCAGCCAACCAACCAAACGACGTCGCATTCAACCCATAATAATTTTAAATTAATTTTCATAACACCCCAACACGCATACTACACAAAACTAGCATACAATCATAAAATCCGATAACACCAATCATTTAAATAAAAACCCATGTTTTAAAACCTTCATCAAATGTAAGTGTTATCTTTTTTTAAGGTTTTATATATATTTTTTTTAAGGTTATGGTTTTTTATGTAAGGTTTGATGAAATGTCAGTGTGAAGATGGGGAAGAACAAGAGAGTTATGTTGCCTGTTACTGAAGTTGATTTGACTCAAGTCAAATATGATCCTGCCCAAATTGAAGGTCTTTTGTTTTTTTCATGTTTTCTTCTACTTTGAATAAAATGAGATGTTTAAATGTTGGGTTTGTTTTGTAGCTCCACATATAACTGGGTCATGGTTGAAGTTTTTCGTGAATTTTGTTGAAATGCCGTTGCTTGGTTCTTTGATCATTGGTCATTTGAAAAACCAGAACAAAATGAACCAGGTGTGTCATCAAACTAGTATAAGTTTTCGAATCCTAATAAATATGTTTAGTATGAACTGTATATCTCTAGCTATGTGACTGCTTATTAAAGTGGCTCCTTTGTGGTGTATAATATGAGTTCAAACTGATCACTCAAAATACTTTTTTACATTCAAAAGAGATCAAATAAACAGTTTGAATAAGCAATCCCAAAAATCCTTAAAACTGCTTATATGGTGTATGTATAAAAAGGCAATAAGGAGAGAAGCAGTTTTAATAAGCAATTTCAAATACCCTTAAAGACTAATCCATCCTAGCATGACTTCTTTGATCATAGAAGTCAAAACATATATCTATACTAGGACTTGATACCTTTTTCTAAATTTAGCTTAGACACTGTTTTTATCCTTAAAAAAAAAAAAAAAAAAAAAAAAAAAAAAAAAAAAAAAAAAAAGACCTGCATGTCTGTATCACTTGGTTAAGGTAATATATGATATTATTGAACAATGAATGTGAGTGCAAACACACAGGAAAATGGTCAGATGTGCTATACTAATAAGGATAGTCTTATTGTCATGTTACGCGTTCTATTGCTCTGAACCAAAGTTAACGGAATTAGAGAATAGAAGCTAAATGTGTGATTATTTACGCATTTACTTTGAATATTAAACAGATGTTAAGAGATACTGTGATACCAGAACCACCAATGTTCAGACCCGAGTTCCCTCCTCAAGGTTTCACCTCCTTTTCATATAATTTCTGTCTATAAATTTAGCTGATTCTGCAAGCTCAAATAATGATTCCACAAGCATAGAAGTAATCTATTCAGTTTGAACTGATATTAGAACCAGAATCTGGGGTGGTATTTCTCAAAGAGGATGGACAATCTGAAGATCGAGTTGAATCAGCGGTGAGATGTCTTCCCCATTATGACCCTGCTAGCAACCACAGTTCAGACTCAACTCCATTCCGCTACTGGAAGATTCGTGATTTTGCGTATTCTTACAGGCAGAAGCTTACAACCCCATCAATGGTAGGTTGCCTACGAGTCACCCCTTGTTTTTATCCATTTCTATAATGTGAAAAAAATGATGTATGTCCATATGCATTGAATAGGTTGCAGAACATGTCATTTGTGCAATTGAAGAGTTTAGTAATAAGAAGCCCCCAACGCCTCTACTGATTTCCTTCAATGCTGAGGATGTAAGAAAGCAAGCTGCAGCTTCCACCCAACGGTTTGAGGATGGTACTTATGTTATTATATTGAAATTGATACCTAACTCATCACCCATCTTAGCTAATTTTCGATGTGGCATAATGGGTGGTTGGGTAACGGGTCAAAACAGGTAGGTTTGTTGTATGGGTCAACTCGAATCAAATTATTAGTCCTTTATAAACGACTCATGTGTTAAAGATGATTATGGAATATATTATTTCAATGACAATCTATCTTCTGAATGCAGCATTCTTTATACACTCTGGCCTTTGGGCGACTTTCACCCGTTTAGCCCATTTGACCCGTTTTCATTTATATGTATTTCATCGTAAAATATATACACGCTTATCTGGCACTTAACATGTTTGAGATAAATGTAACTCAAAATGATCCATTTGTCTTTAAATTGGTCAAATTGGCACCTTTAATGATAATTTTGACTATTGCAGGAAAGCCGTTGTCAATATTAGATGGTATATTTGTGGCAATCAAGGATGATATAGATTGTTATCCACATCCATCTAATGGTATGTAACTTTACATCCAAAAACTTACATATATAAGTTCAACATTTGTATTGCTTATATCAAGTTTACAATGAACAGGTGCAACAACATGGCTTCATGAGGTAAGAAAGGTTAAGAAGGATGCAGTTTCTGTATCAAAGTTACGAAGCTGTGGGGCAATATTGGTTGGAAAAGCCAATATGCATGAATTGGGCATGGGAACTACCGGAGTTAATCCAAACTATGGGTAAGGTGTATGTGGTGTCTTTTAGGTAAAAAAAAAAAAACAATAAGTTACTCCTTTATACAATCAGAATAATACAAAAAAAATTCATAACAGAACTGCTAGAAATCCACATGATCTGGAAAGATATACGGGTGGATCTTCATCAGGCCCAGCAGCTATTGTAGCTTCTGGAATATGCTCAGCTGCACTGGGAACAGATGGTGGTGGTTCGGTTCGTATTCCTTCTTCTCTTTGTGGTGTTGTGGGCTTGAAAACAACATATGGACGCACCGATATTAAAGGGTTAGCTATCTATTTCATATTCGTTGACTTTTGCTTCGTGGTCAATGGTCATGATCCTCTTAGTGGCGTAACATGTACTGCAGTGCATTATGTGATGGAGGTACTGTAGAAATTATTGGCCCTATCGCATCCAGTGTTGAAGATATCATACTGATGTAAGTTAAATTGTATGTTTAGGTTCCATATCACATATGCTCTGGATTTGTTATTAACAATTATTAGTATGGTTTATTATGTACAACAGCTATGCAGCAATCTTAGGATCCTCAGCTGCTGACAAAATCAGTCTGCATCCGGTAATCAATATGCACATTTCTTGATCGATTCACAATTTTCATTTATGTTGGAATGTAAATATCTGTGTATTTTATGCAGTCCGTCCCTTGTTTGCCTGATCTATCATCACATGAGAATTCCAGTGTTTTGGGATCATTGCGGTTAGGAAAGTATACCGAAGTGGGTCCCTCTATAATTTGTATTTTCTACTCTTCATGAAACTGTTTTGGATATTATGTATTCACTTTGTGTCTGTTCTGCAGTGGTTTCATGACGTGTTCTCACCTGATATATCAAATAAGTGTGAAGACGCTCTTAGCATGTTTTCGGAAACTCATGGTTGCAAAGTATGTTTAAATATGTTTTTATACATGTAATTTTAAGACTCTTGCACTCTCATATTAATGCATGCATATTCTTTTTTGGTTTAATATTTACAAATATGGCGGTTGAAGGTTGTAGAGATTGTAATACCGGAGCTTGACGAGATGCGAACAGCACATGTTGTATCAATTGGTTCTGAAGCAGCAGCTTCATTAACTCCTGACCTTCAGGATGGGTATGTTTATAGTTTGTTTAGTGTGTGTTTTTTGTACATTAGTTATATACAGTTTATAACTAATAGATGTTTCCTCTTATCTTTAATAGGAAGGGTACGAGACTTACATTGGATTCACGCATTAACTTTGCACTTTTCAACTCATTTACAGCTGCAGATTATGTGGCTGCCCAACGCCTCAGGTAAGGCTAACAATTTAATACTAAGATATTTTGGTGCTGGTACTAATAAACAGGTACAAGTTGTGGCATTTATATATATGTTTATACGATTTCAGGCGCAGGATTATGTATTATCACACGGAGATTTTCAAGAATGTGGATGTCATAGTTACTCCAACTACTGGGTATGCTTCACTAGTGTATCCTTGTGTACATTGAATCTTATGTAATTTTTGCTGATATTAGTCATTCAAGCATGAAATATGTGTAAAACGTATTACTAGCATATTTTTTGTTCTCATGGAATCATGGGGTTTAATAGTTTATTTCATGTGATGTGTCTTTTTCTTCTTTTTAGCATGACGGCTCCTAAAATTCCCAAAAGTGCACTTGAGTTGGGCGAGTCAAATATAAAGGTTACAGGTGAGTTGAGTAGATAAACTTGCATCATCTTAAACTCAGTTGGTAAATTTTTAAAGAATTACCTATTTAATGCTAACGCCATATATAATTTCCAATACATGATTGCGAAGCTATTTATCTTGTCTTTCAGGTAATCTGATGCGTTTTATCGTAGCAGCAAATCTTCTTGGTTTCCCAGCTATCTCTATACCTGTAAGTAATTACTGTTTCTTTGTAGTAATAACCGGAAACACATTGAATATCATCTGTAGTAACACTTTAGATCATCATTTACCTATGTTTTGCGGTGAACTTATTCATTTGTAGGTTGGTTATGATAAGCAAGGACTTCCAATAGGATTACAGATTATAGGCCGTCCATGGGCAGAAGCTACAATATTGCGTCTGGCTACTGCTTTCGAGGTATATAGATATATAAAATCTGTGGAATTTAAGGAATGAAAATGCAAAAGAACTCTTTTGAATATATGTATTATTTTTCAGGGACTGCGTGCGGAGACGAAGCAGCCTGCCTCGTATTTTGACATCCTAAAAAGAAATTGAGATGCAAGGGCCACTTGTTTTTTTAGGTGCATAGATTCTTTCAGGAGAATCAGTTGGCGTTAGAAACTTTGCCGTGTTGACTAAAAAACATGATTTGAATATCCTTCTTATGTAGAAAAAAACTAAGACATGACTTATCTGTGTTCTTTTTTGTTTAAGTTTGGGGAGTTTGTACACTCGTGTCACTATATCTTTCTTATATGGTACAGTAAACCTTTCAAACTTGTTTTCATGGTGTTTCCCGTGTTAAGAGAATCACTGAACATATGTTTTAGGAAGATGTTTCCCGTGTCACTATATCATCCTATTTACTCTTCTGGTTCTCAAATGGGTGGAATGGTTCATTTGCTTTATTGAAAACTTTATATTTTAATACAATATATTTTATTTTGATTATGTTTAAAACAGAAATTGGTTGTATTTCCCCCTCCCCCCCCCCCATTTTTGACAAGTTGGACTCACAGGCTGTTTCTGGTCAACCTGCAAATAACAAAAATTACCCATTTTAACCCATTACCAAATCCACCCTACCCACCCATTTTGGTGCCTGTAATTTCAGGGCATCATTGATTTAGTTAAGGAACACAAGGGCTGTTGAGTTTCACTGACTAAGCCATAGAACCAGTTAAAAACTAGTTTTGGTGCGAGTATTTTTTTATAAACGCCATTATTAATGGCAGCGTATATTCAAATATTAAATTAAAAGGTTTTTGAATGCATACTTTTGAAAACATTTCTACCTTTTGAACAACTTAAGTACCTTAATGCTGATCCATGAAGTAAATGCGTGACAACCAGTCAACTAGGTAAAATACACAACAATAAGACAAAATGTCCATGGAAGCAAAATGTACAAAGAATGCGTTGAATTTTCCAATTCCATGTGTTAAGGGCTTCAACTGAACCAGAGATTACAGCGCAATACTTTCAAAACGAGCTCCAAAATTTTGTGAACAAAACCATTAACTAAGCCCTCCCTAAACATATTGCAAGCCTTATGCTATCCAATTTACACAACTCTACTTCACCAATAACTAAAGACTCAAATCCAACATTCAGAAAAACACTATCCTGTAATGTTCAATCACAGGACGGCAAATTGGACACTTGAGCACATCCGTTTCAAATTTAATCATAGTCAAAACTGTTGACAGAATACATGGCCACAATCAGATAAAGAAGTCTTTAAAAAAACTTATTCCGTAATAAATAAGCCGTTCTACCAAAATACTCTTACTTATAAAAGACAACGCAATTTATGTAATAAATATTATTCGTTTACAATATTGTAAAAACATGAGTAATCTAAAAAATTGTAACAATTGCAATTATCACGCTAATGTAGAACTAAAAAACTTTTGATTATACTATCATACTTTTAAAAAAAGATGTCAAAATAACAAATTATTCTATCAGACTCAGTTTTATCATTTGCAAATAGTATTTTAATATTTTATTATAACAAATTGGTTACATAATTATTTAATTTATTTAAGTATAAGTAACTGTAATTAAAAATGTTAATTATTTATCTTAATGTCATGGACTCATTCCTTCGAGCCCGCGTGGCACCCTTACACCGATAAGGACCAGCCATCCGTCTAGCGTATAATAGAGGTTCACTAGTTTCGTCCTGCCTTGGACTCATCAGGGGAGCGGCCCCAACTCCCGACCAGTGTGGTGCCATATCGAGTCTCTACTCGTGGCACGTACTACACCCATAACGTTGAGGTACTCCAACAAGACCAACAGGATTAACCAGGAATCCACGCATTAAGCAACGCTTCCAAGCAGAACCCGACTTTCAGAATTTGGCTCGTGTCATTCTCCCACCACCAATTCATGCACGTCCTCATGCATGGTCATCCGTCTCGACGAACGACTTCCCTCGAATAATTTGGCTTTACTCCCGGCTTCATGGCTAAAGGGACATTCGACTTCGAACTCTTTTGTGTCCCAGCGTGCAGCGACTAAACTCCATAGTCCATTACTCATTCTGGCGACTTAAGATCCAGCGTGCAGCGACTATCATCTCCATTTGGATTAGTCCATTACCCCTTCTGGCTTTCATCGAAAGCGACATTGTGAACTCCACACAACATCATATTGACTCTTCAATATCCCGGGAACTCACTCCCGTCACCTTTGTTTAGCCAACACTTTTTAAGAACTTTTGGGAGAGCGACTTGAGCGATTCTTGTTTCGGTCCGCCTCGGTCCAACTTGGCTCTGATACTACTTATCATGGACTCATTCCTTCGAACCCGCGTGGCGCGCTTACACCAATAAGGACCAGCCATCCGTCCCTCGTATAATAGAGGTTCACTGGTTTCGTCCTGCCTTGGACTTATCAGGGGAGCGTCCCAACTCCCGACAAATGTGGTGCCATATCGAGCCTATACTTGTGGCACGTACTACACCCATAATGTTGGGGAACTCCAACAAGACCAACATGATTAACCAGGAATCTACGCATTAAGCAACGCTTCCAAGCAGAACCCGACCTTCAGAATTCAGCTCGTGACATTAAAGACCCTTTATTACACGTACCATCTTACAAACCATAACAATGTCACTTTTGACCGTGACAAAACTTTTACACTCAGTTCTCGAGTTTTAAGTGAAGGGAAATGGAAAAGAATAGGAAAGGGAAAAGAAAGGTAAGTATTAGTTGTTATGTTCTTGAAATAAAAGAAAGGTAAAGGAAAGTAATCATAATCATGTTCTTAAGCAGGAGGAAAAGGAAAATTACTTTGTCAAATTACATATATGCCCTTTAATTGTTAATGTAAAATGTTTTAAAAAAGGCATATTAGTCTTTACACAATAACAATTTCTCTTTCCACCCAAAAGTGAGATGAAGATTTACTTAACAAAACTTCCTCCCTATTTCCTTTTCACTTCCCTTTTCTTCTTTAAAAAATCTTAAGAACACAAAAAACTATCAATTTCCTTTCATTTCCTCTTCTCTTCCAACTCGAGAACTGAGCAACTTATAATATCTTGGTTAGCGATATAACTATCTCATGATTACCATTAGGCAAGAGTCTTGCCTTTGGCTATAGCGTTGTCATTGTAACAAAAAATACAAAAAATTTCAAATCACAAAAAGAGAGGTGATAGTAGATCTTTTTCCTCTAAAAAAATTATTTTAATATTTCGCATATTTTTTATAATTAAAATATCTAATGAGCCGCTAATCGTTTGACAAAACAAATTATACCGTCACGACCAACATTTAATTGTCTTTCTATAAACAGACACTTTAACATACTTTCGAAGAACTTTGTTTTCCCGTTTTTGTACTTTTTTCATCTTTTTTCTTCGTTGTTGAAACTTACATGAGTAATCACATATGATTACACACTAATTTTAATATCCTAATAAAATCACATGTGTTATTAGTATTAAGTCACATATGATATGTAATAAATTCATATGTGATTTAACACCAATATCACATGTGATTTTATTAGTATATTCAAATTAGTGTTTAATCGATTTCTTCATGCAAGCGTCAACGACGAAAAAAACTTAAAAAAAAGTAAAAAAAAATGATTAGTTTCTAAATAAAGTTTAGTATGTAAATGATTTTAAATCATGACAATAAATGGAGTCAAGAAGTAGCTAATTCAACCAGCCAACCCCAAAAGACGTCGCATTCAACCTATAATAATTAAATTAAAGAGTAAATTACACCGTCGGTCCTTGTAAAAGTGTCAAATTTCATACGACATCTAAAAACACGAAATCTTTCGCCGTTAGTCCATCATTTTGAAAATATTACGCCGGTGGTCCAATTTTCTTAAAGTCGTTAGATCTTCTCGTTATTTCGGACCTCACATGCAAATCACACGAGGGTATTTTTGTCCGACCATTTATTTTTTTTTCCTACCCTAACCAACATTGTACATTTAATGTAGCATGTTGTACTTTTTTGTTTTTGTTAGGGAAGAAAAAAGTACAAAAAGTATATACAGTATTTGTTAATTTTTTTTTACTTACCACTTTGTCTTTGCATTTATACCTTTTACTAATCACTTTTTTATTTTTATTTTTTTTACTTACCATTTATACTTTCAACCCAACAAACTAATGCATTACTATTTTATTTCAGTGTATACATATGATTATACAATCACAAAACCAAATGGTCTAAAAAACTGTAAAGATAAGGGTGGCAATTCGGGTCAGGTTGGCGGGTTCGGATTGATAGGTTGACGGGTCAGAAAACCTCAATCCGGAACTGACCCATTTAAATAATCGGGTCAGCTATGTCAACCCTAACCTGTTTACACATAACCCGAACCTGCCCTATTTAACCCGTATATATACTTGGATTTACGGGTTAAATAGGTCACACGGGTTTAATAGGCTAAACGAGTTCGGGTTGACCCATGTAACCCGTTTATATAGTATATATACTAAAGTTAGCATATTAAATGGGTTATATAGGTTAAATGGGTTTGTGGGTTGACCCGTTTAACCCATTTAACTCGTATAATAAAATATAAATAACTTTTAATTTAAGAAAAAATCTTAAATGGGTTAGCGGGTCGACCCGTTTAATTTATTCCCAGGTCGACCCGTTTAATTTATTCTCAACCCGAACCTGACCTGTTTAATACGAGTTAGATGGGTCGATCGACCCAAACCCGACCCGAAATCTATTTACACTCAACATGAACCTGTTAATTTTCGTGTCGGTTTCAGATCCGATTTCGTGTCGGGTCAAAAATTGCCACCCCGATGTAAAGATCCCCACAATAATTTTTCATTTCATACACAAATAGATCATATATGAAACAATTAACATCATACAATCGCAAAACAACAAGAACACTTTAACAAAGATACAATCAAAACCAAACTGAAAATAATAATCAAACCCATTTCTTCATTTACATTTCAGTTAACTAAAAAAATAACTCAAAACCAAAATACATCACTACACACACAAAAAAAAAAAAAAAAAAAAAAAAAAAAACTAATATCTATTTTACAGACTTCAGTATCATTTTTGTTGAAAACATGTGGACAAGTTTTTCTCGTGAGATCTATCGCCATCACACCCACTGCCACCATCTCCGACGGTTGTTAATGTTTCCACCATCTCCGCCGTGTAAATAGTGATAACATTGGCGGAACCCACCACCAAACACACTACCATCAAAAACGAATATTGGTAATTTCATCGGATACAAACTTGTTATTGATCAAGAGTGGCTACTGCAGTTCAAACACATAATCCAACTATTAACAAGGATAAGGAAACACTTATATTTAAATTATTTATTGACCAAGTACAAGATTGCATTTAAACATGTAAATGAACAAACATGTTCCATAACAATGAAATTACGAGATCCTTATCTCCATTTACAACATCTTCTGTTATAATCTCAGTTCAATCTTCATCATGTAACGGACCTCAACTCTGCTTGAGATGTTTATAGTCATAACTTCATCTTTAAGTGAGACATGTAGACCACCATGAACTATAAACACAAAACAAAAATTTTAAAAACTAATCAAATCAATCAGATAAACACAAAAGTAGCAAAATCTTACACACCCCAAATAGTTACTACCTCCGTCCCAAAATATAAGTCAAGTTAGACTTTTTGAATCGAACTTTGACCGTAAATAATTTTGTTTGTATTATATATCACTTGATGAAAATTATAACAAATGAAAATACATATATAAAATAGTATCCATTTATATATCTTGCATCAAGTATGATATAATACAAACAAAAGTATTTAAAGTCAAAGTTCGATTCAAAAAGTCAAACTGGACTTATATTTTGGAACGGAGTGAGTATATTTATATATTCATCATCAATCTTTAAATCTCTATCCAAGTTAAAATCTTCGTTTTTAAATCTTAATTCCACCACCAAATAACTACAACGCTACAAAAACAACCCAAAACTTCCCGTTATCTTAATTCCTGTTAGATACTTAGGCATCCGTTATCTTCCAAGAAGCTTTGTATAGCTGATTATAGAGTTCTTATTGAGAAGGTCAAGAATAGAATTTTTGATTGGAAGAATAAAATGTTGTCTTTTGCTGGAAGACTTCAGTTGGTGGCCTCGGTCTTATCTTCTCTTCATATTTATTGGGATTCGATGTTCATTTTGCCTGTTTCGGTTTGCGATAGTATTGATAAGCTTCTCAAAAAGTTTATTTGGTCTAATGGTGGGTTGGGAAATGGGGTTGCGAGTGTTGCTTGGAAAGATGTGTGTAGACCTAAGTGCCAAGGTGGTTTAGGAATTAAACCGTTAAGAATTATGAATGAGGCTTTGATGATTAAACATCTGTGGAATATTGTTAGTCGGAAGGAGTCGTTGTGGGTCCAATGGATTCATAGCTTTAGGATTAAGAATAATTGTTTCTGTGATATTAGTTATTCTATTTCTATGTCCTAGAGTTGGAAACAAATTCTTAAGCTTATAGATAAAATCTGTAATTCTGTTGTGTATAAGATTGGCAATGGTAAAAGTTGTTTCATTTGGTTTGATAAATGGCATAATAATGGTCCTTTATGTAATGTGATTAGTTACAGTTATCTTAGGGAACAGGGCATTGATTTAAATGCTGAGGTAGCTGACTATATATACAATAATAAGTGGATCTGGCCGGATTGTTGGTATGGTTTATTTGATACTGTCACTAATGTTCCTGATGAGGCGAAAAATGAACCGTTTTTAGGGGGTCATTTAAACCCGGAATTGAATTTATTTGTTCAAATATTGCCCTAAATCGTTCCTTTTGTGATTTTAGGTACTTTGGGAGTGAATTCTGGAAAAAGGAAGCATTTTGGACATTTTTGTAGCATAAAAGTGAAGAAAACGGCAAAGACTTAATTTTCCATGCTGAGAATAGTACCTGACGGTGTAAAGAAGGAAACTGTGACGGCGTCAGGAGTAAAATCCATGACGACCCAGTGAAAACCTAAAGGCGTCAAGAGAAGGGCGTCAAGAGTTAAATTGGTGACGACCTAAAGATGGACTACACGTGACGGCGTCAAACCTAGATCTAGGCAGTCCGAGGAGTTTATTGGCGGCGAGATGACGGCGTCAGACATTTACTCTTGACGCCGTCACCTCACAAAATCTGTATATACTTTTCTATTTTTCATTCATTAAGAAGAGGAACTTGTGTGGAGAATACTAGGGTCGAACCTAATAAACCCTAGGTCGTTTGTAACAGTATTTTCAAGGGTTTTACCCCTTGAAACCTTTCATGTTCAATTAAGATAAGTCCTTTTTCAATTCATTCAATATGTCTATGTGTTGTTTGAATATATCTTATGCTTATCTTGATTTCAACATGCTAGGCTAGATCTTTCATGTGTTTGCTTAGATGTAATGAAACCTAGATGTTGATTATAGGTTGATTGCTTGTTTATAGTTGTAATGGATGAATGATTTCAATGTTAGGCTTAAGAAAACTGGCAGATCTCCATTGTGTAACTTGCTTGAACGTCTTAAGAAACATGAACCGATGTGTACTACGTTTTTATGATTGTATTTAATGCATGAGTGAATTCTAGTGATCCCATGTTAGGAGCTTCTTAGCCGGCTCGACATAGGAGTGAAGTAGGAGCTTATAGGATTGGGGAAGTAAGTACGCCACCCCATGAATGGTATTAAGGAATACAATCTGTCATCCACGCAACTGTAACAAGTAATTAACCTGTAAAAGATATCTAGGGAGTAGTGAAACCTAAGTAAACACAATTCTCCCATATATTGCTCACACTACTACCTTAATCTAGTTTATTTTCATTTTTGTTATTTTATTTTGATTGCATCTTAGTTATTGGGTTAGTTGATTAGCAACTAATTCCGCCCAACTCCTTCTAAACCGAGATTAATATAAAAAAACACAAAAAGAATCATCCCTCATCTCTAGACCTAGTCTTTAGGTTTTCTAATCCTAGCGACACTATTCCCAAGTTGAACGATCAATCCCCCGGTACTTGTCACTATACTATACTACAACGATCAGGTACACTGCCTGGTGGGGGTGGTAAGCTTCTCGAGATCCCTCGAGAGGTAAAGCCTGGTGCAATTCCCACGCATCAAGTTTTTGGCGCCGCTGCCGGGGAATAGTTATTGTCTAGGTTAGAATTTCTTTTTATTAGGTCTACTTGCTAGATTCCTTTCTAGTAAGATTTTATTTTTATTTTTAGGTTTTCTTTAGTCTATCTTATTTTTTCATGTTTTTGTTCGCAACTCTTTACCATCAGACATCATGGAAGATGGTAACATCTTTGAACCCATCAACCCACCACAACAAGACCACCCACAAAACCCACCACTAGCTAACCAACCTCTTAGGCCCCGAACCCTAGGAGAGTACTCCCGACCTAGCCACCAAGGCTATCGAAACACTATTGAGCTCACCCAAGGAGCCAATGTGTCTCCCTTGCGATCCGACACCATCCGGTTTGTGCAAAGCGGATGTGCATTCCATGGACTTCGTTCCGAAGATCCAAATCAACATCTCAAGGACTTCCTTAAAATCGCAGATTCTATAGACCTTGATGCTACAACTAGAGAGTCAACCCGATTACGCCTATTCCAATTCTCTCTACGTGATCAAGCTAGTCAATGGCTTGAGTGTTTACCCGCGGGATCCATCACCTCATGGGATGATCTCACCACTCGTTTCCTTGCTCAAATTTTCCTACCGGGGAGAACTACCAAGCTTAGAAATGATATCTTGATGTTCCAACAACGTCAAGGTGAAACTCTATATGAAGCATGGACTCGTTTCAAGGACTTACTCCAAAAAAGTCCCTCATCATGGCATAGATCTTTGGCTCCAAGTCCAATTCTTCTATGACCATATCGATCTCTCCATAAGGCGAACCATTGACCAATCGGCCGGTGGCAAGCTACGTGATCTAAGTGCGGAAGAATCATGGGAACTCATAGAAGATCTTGCTCTATATGACAACGAATGTTGGAATGATCCCCGTGATTTGAACAAAACGGTCAAGGCAATATCTTTGCCTTCGAACAATTCTAGCACTCCCGACCGTAGGATCATGGAACTTGAAGACCAAGTCAAGTTTCTCATGAAATCTTACGAAGCTCCTAAGCCTTCAAGCCAAGTGAACAAAATCACTTCTTCATGCGAATTATGCAGTGGTCCCCATGACACTCGTGATTGTGTGGAACTCCCCGGAACAGCTTTTGCGGACTACGCATCCTCGCGTACCGAAGAAGCGGGAGATAAGTGGTACACTTTCAAATCCGAGCCAAACCCGTATGGTAATTCCTACAACCCTTCTTGGAAAAATCACCCAAACCTTAGGTGGAAGCAAAACCAAGCCAATTCTTCCAATCCGCCTAATTGTTACCAACCAAACGGTCCACCCTCCAACCGTACTTTCAACAACAATCCTTCTAACAACTATGGTAGTACCAACAATCTTGAAGGATTGATGTCTAAGTTTATGGCATCTCAAGAGGCTCGCATAGCTAGGTTTGAAACCGAATTCAACCAACAACAAACGGAGATGACCAATAAGATTGACAACTTGTTGAAAGCCCTCAACAACCAAGCGTTAACTACACCTAGGAAGGATACTAGGGACGCCAATAGCGGAATCCAAACTAAGGACCCCTCGTCATCCAAACACGTCCACTTTGTCAATGTTGTCATCATTAAGCCAATAGATAAGGATATAGAAGAAAGTGACAAAGATGAACTTGGAGTAGAAACCGAGACTAGGGATAAAATTAGGGAAGTTGAGGTTAATAAGGGAGAAGAGTTAGAGGAAGTGGAGACTGTAGAAGAGTACTTTGATAAGTTGCCCACCAAGGAAGAACGGGAATATCATAAGGATTTATTTGATGGCCCCGAGACACCATATATCCTTGGCTCACCCCTTATCAAAATGGGAGATCCCTCTAACATCAACATACCATGCAACATTGGGCATATGCATATATGGAAAGCTTATATCGATCCTAGATCTCCTATAAACATCATGACTAGGACTTATTATAATTGGGTAATGAAGAAACAACTTGGTTATAGGATGATGCCCAATAAGAATTTAATAAGTAATTTTGTAGGAAGAGTGAAGGGATTGCATGTGATTGTCAGAAATTTCACTTATGAGATCGATTTTATGATAGTAGAGGATACTCGTCCGGTGATAGATGCTTGCCTAAGTCAAGTAGTGTTCGGAAAACCATTCGTTGAGGCCACTAAGATGAGTTATGATCCGACTCTAGGGATAGTTAGGTTCAAGGAGGAGAATGATGAGATTGCCTACCAAATGCCCTATAAGATTGAGCAGTACCGCCTCCTGTCAAACATAGAAAAGGAACACAAGCAAGCGGCTTATTATAGGAATGATGAGGATAGACGTAGAGGAGTAGAGTATGTGATGAATAGGATGCTTGGTTTTTACAATGAATGCTTGCAACTAGGTCCGGAATATAAAACTGGTATAAACGATGACCTAGAGAGTGAAACCAAAGATGAGGTCACATAGTAACCCATGACCTTGAGTCTAGCTACAAGACTCGTAAATAAAGAAAAGCGCTTCTTGGGAGGCAACCCATGTTTTGTGTGATTTTTATTTGTTTGATTGTTATTTGCTTCCGTATGCATGCTTTATTTTTATTGTTGGTAGATCATGTTTCAAACTAAAATGGTGAAAATACTTTATTTTGTTGTTTGGCTTAGTCTTAACTTCATCCAAAGGTATTTCGCAAAAGATAAGTGTAAGGGGAAACCCCAAATATGTTTTTTAAGAAACAAACTCGATCATGAATCTCCACAATATTAAGTGAACATGTATATTCGTATTGGTTAGAGTCAAATGCTTATATCGAGTCATAATGATGTTTTGCAGGATTTTCCAGGAAGTAGGACAAAGTTTTTCCATAAATTTTTCGGAAACTTAACATAAGAATTTCTGCAGGTCACTTCTGACGGCGTCAGGAGTTAACTCCTGACGGCGTCACGTGTAAAATTTTGGAAATTTTACTAGTCTGTTTTTCTAACGGAGTCTTAAAGTTTTTGTTGAATCTTTAGTTTTATAATCTCCAGGAGAACTGCAAACATCATTCCACAAGCATTATATCTTATTTTGCTTTTTAGGTTTGTTATCATATATAGATTGCCGCCGATTTTACGCGAGGTTGCCTTGTCTGTTTTCTCAGGTTTAACAGGTTATGTATGACAAGAAGATGATTTATATTCTGGAAGGGAAGCTTTGATTGTTCATTTTCTTGGAGGAAGATCTAACCTGGCTACCTTATTATCCATACCGAGCGAATCAGGGGAGTATTTGATTTCATTCTTTTTACTTATTTCACTTTTACATTCTTTACTTGAACATTGGGGACAATGTTCATCCTAAGTGTAAGGGGAGGGTAAAATGATGATGCCTTACAGATACACTTTCGCTTGAGTTTGTTTGTTTGATAGTAGATGTGTAATAAAACTATGAGAAATACTTGTTAGTGTAATTTTAGCGCCAAATTTAAATTTTTTTACAACATTTAGGAGTGAAACTTTAGCCATAGCAAGCGTCTCATGTATAGGAGATTGTATGACTAGCACAAAACCGTACTATTCAGAAAAATTTTCCACCCAAATATGTGAGGTTCGCCTTTAGATTTGATAGAAAAAGCATTTACTATTAGTGCTTATGAGTGTACCGGTAGCATTTAGATTCTAGAACTTGCGTTAGTGATGCATCCCGAGACCGCTAGTGAGACTACATTCGTGTAGTAGGATTTACTACATGATAAGAGGCATTAGGATCACCCTTGTGTTAAACCCGTATCATAATTACTTGACCATTAAAGTCATATTACTTGGCTAGTTAAGTCAATTAATTTTTCCCACACCCTTAGCGTTGTACTCATTTTTAGTACACGAAACCCCTAGTACACCCCTCCGAGCCTATCTTTTCGTTTCTAAATTTAAGCATCTTACTTAAAGGAAGAATTTGTTACACCCATCGCCTTAGCCTTCTGTGTATGCACTCATCTTTAGTGCATTATTGTTATATGTTTAAACCCTTAGTTAATTATCTAATTGATTACATGGTTGCTAAGTCGAGTCATATCCTTGTACATATTGTTTTGGGACGATTGAGACTCATGGGTAAAGTACTTATTCTATGGAGTAATGGGGAAGAACATCATATTATTACCCCCATATGTACGTTAATCTTAAAAGTACTCCAAGTGTTTTGATTATCTTGATTCGAGTAATTAGATTAGTTTATTGTAAAGTATGTAAAAATTCAAGTGTAAGGAGAATTTTCATTCCCTATGATGTATTATTTTGGACGGTAGGGTAAGAGTGTATGCAAATAAAAAAAAAATAAAAAAAAAAGAAAAAAGAAAAGAGAAAAACATACGGACTACCATCCCGTTTCATTCTATGTTTATTTTATGTTTTTGTTATTTTTGATTTATTAGCTTAAGTCGAGTCGAGTCTTGGCTTAGCAACGCCACATTGTACATGTAATTGACCAAGATGATTAACTCGCCACCAGTAAAGACTGCCTATATCCAACAAAACCGTGTATTCCATATCCCTACACCTAACGTTACAACCCTTTAAAAGACCTCTTTGATAGTTTATCCTAGGTGCTTACGCCATGTGGTGGAGGTTTGATCCTTTCCCAAGCCTATGGTAATCTATTTTGCTATGACAGGTAGTGAGAGATGTTTTCCATTTCCATATTGTGATATTACTTTATTACATCCAAGAGATGTGAGTATCTAAACACTATTTGTGAGGTGCTAGTGTATGACCTCCGTGCTTGTCTTTGGTCTTTAGTGGAACGATTATTTGTTGTAATTACTTTTATATTAGTGTTAAAATGACCCCTAACTTGTATTTTAATTAGAATAAAAGCGCATTTGCTTGAGGACAAGCAAATCTCAAGTGTAAGGGTATATGATGAGGTGAAAAATGAACCGTTTTTAGGGGGTCATTTAAGCCCGGAATTGAATTTATTTGATAAAATATTGCCTTAAATCGTTCCTTTTGTGATTTTAGGTACTTTGGGAGTGAATTCTGGAAAAGGAAGCATTTTGGACGTTTTTGGAGCATAAAAGTGAAGAAAACGGCAATGACTTAATTTTCCATGCTGAGAACAGTACCTGACGGCGTCAAGAAGAAAACTGTGACGGCGTCAGGAGTAAAATCCATGACGACCCAGTGAAAACCTGAAGGCGTCAAGAGAAGGGCGTCAAGAGTTAAATTGGTGACGGCCTAAAGATGGACTACACGTGACGGCGTCAAACCTAGATCTAGGCAGTCCGAGGAGTTTATTGGCGGCGAGATGACGGCGTTAGACATTTACTCTTGACGCCGTCACCTCACAAAATCTATATATACTTTTCTATTTTTCATTCATTAAGAAGAGGAACTTGTGAGGAGAATACTAGGGTCGAACCTAATAAACCCTAGGTCGTTTGTAACAGTATTTTCAAGGGTTTTACCCCTTGAAACCTTTCATGTTCAATTAAGATAAGTCCTCTTTCAATTCATTCAATATGTCTATGTGTTGTTTGAATATATCTTATGCTTGTCTTGATTTCAACATGCTAGGCTAGATCTTTCATGTGTTTGCTTAGATGTAATGAAACCTAGATGTTGATTATAGGTTGATTGCTTGTTTATAGTTGTAATGGATGAATGATTTCAATGTTAGGCTTAAGAAAACTGGCAGATCTCCATTGTGTAACTTGCTTGAACGTGTTAAGAAACATGAACCAATGTGTACTAGGTTTTTATGATTGTATTTAATGCATGAGCGAATTCTAGTGATCCCATGTTAGGAGCTTCTTAGCCGGCTCAACATAGGAGTGAAGTAGGAGCTTATAGGATTGGGGAAGTAAGTACGCCACCCCATGAATGGTATTAAGGAATACAATCCGTCATCCACGCAACTGTAACAAGTAATTAACCTGTAAAAGATATCTAGGGAATAGTGAAACCTAAGTAAACACAATTCTCCCATATATTGCTCACACAACTACCTTAATCTAGTTTATTTTCATTTTTGTTATTTTATTTTGATTGCATCTTAGTTATTGGGTTAGTTGATTAGCAACTAATTCCGCCCAACTCCTTCAAAACCGAGATTTTTATTTGCTTTCATAAAATATAAAAAAACACAAAAAGAATCATCCCTCATCTATAGACCTAGTCTTTAGGTTTTCTTATCCTAGCGACACTATTCCCAAGTTGAACGATCAATCCCCCGGTACTTGTCACTATACTATACTACAACGATCAGGTACACTGCCTGGTGGGGGTTGTAAGCTTCTCGAGATCCCTCGAGAGGTAAAGCTTGGTGCAATTCCCACGCATCAGTTCCGGTTCCTGAATTGAATCATGATTGTGAAGATAAAGCTTTATGGTTAAATAAGAAAAACAAAGTAGTCCAGTTTAGTTTAAAAGAGGCTTGGAAAATGTTAAGAACTGACTGTCCCAAAGTTATTTGGTATAAACATGTATGGTTTTCTCAATGTATCCCGAGACATTCATTTATTCTTTGGATGGCGATTAGAGGAATATTAAAGACTCAGGACAGAATATCTAGGTGGTGTAATGCTGATAATCTTGTTTGCCCCTTTTGCAAAAGTTGTAAAGATTCTCATAGCCACTTATTTTTTAGTTGTTCCTTTTCTAATGGTGTTTGGGATAGACTTAAAATGATGTGTAGGCTTGAGAATTTATCTTGTAATTGGGCTGAAGTGATATCTGGGGTGTCTGTTAGAAAGGCTAACAACACGTTATGGAGTATTATTCAACGGTTGGTATTGGGAGCTGCCGTGTATTTCATTTGGCAAGAAAGGAGCAGTAGAATATATAGAAGAGAGGAGAGGTCTTTGGAAACTTTGTTCAACATTATCGTGGATACTGTTAGGATGAGACTCTTGGGGCTTAGAATTAAATATTCTATTGAAGTTCTGAAAGCTGCGATTATTTGGAAACTTCCGTTATCTAGTATTTTGAAAAATGAGAATAGGAATAATGTTAATATGGGCAAGGATGAAAGTGATATGATGGGTAAGTTGGTTGTTGATGGTGATGTTAATAGGAATCTTAATGGTTGTGATAATGGGGTTACGTAGATTTATGTGGAGGCCTGTTCTGCACATGATCACATTGAGTTGTGTGCAAAGGTTATGGTTTCTGCAAGATGATTGGTACTTTTGTGGGATTACGATTATTTTGAACCCTGTTACTAATTGTTATTGTGATTGTTCCTCTTTTTCGTTGAATACTTGCAGGCCCGTTGATTTTCGTGTGTGTTGGGTCTGTTGCTTCTGTCCAGGCACTGGTTTTTGGAGTTGCAATCTTATTTTTGATTGTGATGATGAAGCTGATCATGCTGGGTCAGATGGATTCTTTGGATGGCTATCATGAGTACAATCAAATGTCTCTTTTGGTGTATGGTCTATTTCAGCCCTCATGAGGGCCTGGTGAGGACTGTTAGGTGTTGGAATAGTATCGTACCTTATGAGGTTTGGTTGGAGGTTATACTGTTTTGGATTGTTGTACTACTTCATCAGGTTTGGTTGTTGTCTTGGTAAAATTATTCAGCTTACTGTTAAAATCATGTCTGAGGATCCTATTGAGTATTGGTTGGGGTATAGAGTTATCAGTGTTAATTGGAGTTTTGGCTTTTTTGAGTGGAATTTTTGGTACTAACACTTACAAACCTTGTACTCTTTTTCCTTGCTCAAAGTTTTCCCACGGGGTTTTTATTTGGCAAGGTTTTTTAACGAGACAAGGTTATTGGATGATTGGTGGCTATGAAGATTCATCCTTTTCCAGATCTGATGCTGAAGTTATTACAAGACCTGGAGGCCTTCAAAGATCATGCAATTTGGTGCTGTTTTGCTATTTTGATTATGTGTTCTATATGGTTATTACACCTGATGGTTTCTGCTGCATTTGGACTTTTATTGCATTCAGCTTCTCCCATGTTTTTAAGCTTAGTATATTTGCTTTCTTTGGACTACATGTGTATGGTGATGTTTGGAACTCCATTGGTTGGTCCCTTTGGAATCCTCCATGTATTCAGAGTATTCATGTCGTCCTAGATCAAGTTGTCTCTATGCTGAGTTTGAGATCAGGGGGTTGCTTTCGGTTATGTACTTGTGGTTTGGTTATTAGTCTTATTAGTATTTGCAGCTTAGTTATGAATATGGTTTTCGTCCATTTCTGTTTTTGTTCCTTTGGTTTCTAAGCAAGAGAAGAATTGTGTTAGGGGTTGTCCTTTCTTTTTTCTTCTCTTGTGCTATTTCATGTAAATAACTTTCATTTTATTTAATATATTTTACCTTTTTGTAAATATATATATATATATATATATATATATATATATATATTTTAAAGTGTAGAACAAAGAAAAATAAACCAACTAAACCAAGCACAAATGACCATCTAAATGCATCCCAACAATCTCAAAAACAAATAAAACATGTACCAAGTAGTTATTTGTATATGCTCATCATCGCAGTCCAAATCTTTGTCATCTTTGCATCTCTATATCTTCATTTCACCACCAAACAACTACGACACTAAACAAAACAAATCAAATGAACAGTAGAATAAGAGAAACACCAACAAAAATTAGAATATTTAAGCACAAAAAACGGAAATCATTAGGTACTCGGACAAAAAGTGAAGAAAAGAAGCATAAAAAGTTATACGTAGTAGTATTTGCTATAGCGTACTCGGACAAAAAGTGAAGAAATCACAGAGAAAAGGACAAAAAAATGTGTTCGGACAAATGTACTGTGGTTTGCACGTGAGGTCTGAGATAACGAGAAAATCTAATGACATTAGGAAAATTGGACCACCAGCGTAATATTTTCAAAAGGATGGACTAACGGCGAGCTTTAGCGTTTTTGGATGTCGTATGAAATCTGGCACTTTTACAGGGACCAAAGGTGTAATTTACTCTAAATTAAATAAATAAAATTTCATAACACCCCAACAGCATACTACAAAAACTTGCATACAATAAGTTACGATGCCACCAATGATCAGCACATCATTTAAATAAAAACCCAAGTTTTTAAACCTTTGTAATATCATCAAATGTAAGTGTTATCATTTTTTAAGGGTTTTTTTTTGTTTTTTTTTTTTTTTTTTTTTTTTTTTTTTTTTGTTTTTTTTTTTTAATGTTGCATATGTAAGGTTTGATGAAATGTCAGTGTGAAGATGGGGAAGAACAAGAGAGTTATGTTGCCTGTTACTGAGGTTGATTTGACTCAAGTCAAATATGATCCTGCCCAAATTGAAGGTCTTTTTTTTGTACTTCGAATAAACTATAATTACTTTTTGTTGTGAAATGAAGCTGTTTTGTGATGTTTGAAAAGTTGGGTTTGTTTTGTAGCTCCATATATAAGTGGGTTATGGTTGAAGTTTTTCGTGAAGTTAGTTGAAATGCCGATTCTTGGTTCTTTGATCATGGCTCATTTGAAGAACCAGAATAAAATGAATCAGGTGTGTGATCAAACTAGTATAAGTTTTCGAATCCTAAATATGTTTAGTATGCTGTATAAAAACGCAATAAGGAGAGAAGCAGTTTTAATGAGCAATTCCAAACACCCTTTTTAAATTTGAATAGATTCTGAGACTAATCCATCCTGGCATGACTTCTTTGATCATAGAAGTCCGAACATATATCTATTAATCTATACTAGGACTTTATTGCTTTTTCTAAATTTAGCTTAGACAGTGTTTTTATCCAAAAAAAAACCTGCATGTCTGTATCACTTGGTTAAGGTTTTAATATAATGATATTATTGAACAAGGAATGTGAGTACAAACACACAGGAAAATGGTCAGATGTGCTATACTAACAAGGATGGTCTTATAGTCATGCTACACGTTCTATTGCTCTGAGCGAAGGTTAACGGATTTAGAAAATAGAATCTAGATGTGTGATTATTTACGTTTTTACTTTGAATGTTAAACAGATGTTAAGAGATACTGTGATACCTGAACCACCAATGTTCAGACCCGAGTTCCCTCCTCAAGGTTTTAACTCTTTTTCATATAATTTCCGTGAATAAATTTAGCTGATTCTGCAAGCTAAAATAACGATTCCACAAGCATAGAAGTAATCTATTCAGTTTGAACTGATATTAGAACCAGAATCTGGGGTGGCTTTTCTCGAAGAGGATGGAAAATCTGAAGAGCGAGTTGAATGGGCCGTGAGATGTCTTCCCCATTATGACCCCGCTAGCAACCACAGTTCAGACTCAACACCATTTCGTTACTGGAAGATTCGTGATTTTGCGTATTCTTACAGGCAGAAGCTTACAACCCCATCAATGGTTGGTTGCCTACGAGTCACCCCTTGTTTTTATCCATTTTTATCATGTGAAAAAAATGATGTATGTCCATCTTCACTGAATAGGTTGCAGAACGTGTCATTTGTGCAATTGAAGAGTTTAGTAATAAGAAGCCCCCAATGCCTCTACTGATTTCCTTCAATGCTGAGGATGTAAGGAAGCAAGCTACAGCTTCCACACAACGGTTTGAGGAAGGTACTTCTGTTATTATATTGAAATTGATACCTAACTCATCACCCGTCTTAGTTGATTTTCGATGTGGCATAATGGGTGGTTGGGTAACGGGTCAAAACAGGTAGGTTTGTAGTATGGGTCAACTCGAATCAAATTATTAGTCCTTTATAAAAGACTCATGTGTTAAAGATGATTATGGAATGTATTATTTCAATGACAATCTATCTTCTGAATGCAGCATTCTTTATACACTCTGGCCTTTGGGCGACTTTCACCCGTTTAGCCCATTTGACCCGTTTTCATTTATATGTATTTCATCGTAAAATATATACGCGCTTATCTGGCACTTAACCTGTTTGAGATAAATGTAACTCAAAATGATCCATTTGTCTTTAAATTGGTCAAATTGGCACCTTTAATGATAATTTTGGGTATTGGATATTGCAGGAAAGCCGTTATCAATATTAGATGGTATATTTGTGGCAATCAAGGATGATATAGACTGTTATCCACACCCATCTAATGGTACATAACTTTACATCCAACTTTCAACATACATATATAAATTCAATATTTGTATTGCTTATATCAAGTTTACAATGAACAGGTGCAACAACATGGTTTCATGAGGTAAGAAAGGTTAAGAAGGATGCAGTTTCTGTATCTAAGTTACGAAGCTGTGGGGCAATATTGGTTGGAAAAGCCAATATGCATGAATTGGGCATGGGAACTACCGGAGTTAATCCAAACCATGGGTAAGGTGTATATGGCGTCTTTTAGGTAAAAAAGAACATTAAGTTACTCCATATACAATCAGAATAATACAAAAATTTCTCATAACAGAACTGCTAGAAATCCACATGATCTGGAAAGATATACGGGTGGATCTTCATCAGGCCCAGCAGCTATTGTAGCTTCTGGAATATGCTCAGCTGCACTGGGAACAGATGGTGGTGGTTCGGTTCGTATTCCTTCTTCTCTTTGTGGTGTGGTGGGCTTGAAAACAACATATGGACGCACCGATATTGAAGGGTTAGCTATCTATTTCATATTCGTTGACTTTTGCTTCGTGGTCAATGGTCAAATAATCCTCTTAGTGGCATAACATATGCTGCAGTTCATTATGTGATGGAGGTACTGTAGAAATTATTGGCCCTATCGCATCCAGTGTTGAAGATATCATACTGATGTAAGTTAAATTGTATGTTTAGGTTCCATATCGCATATATGCTTAGGATTTGTCATCAACATATTAACAATTATTAGGGTTTATTATGTACAACAGCTATGCAGCAATCTTAGGATCCTCAGCTGCTGACAAAATCAGTCTGCATCCGGTAATCAAAATGCACATTTCTTGATCGATTCGCAATTTTCATTTTGATATGAACTGGATCGATAAAAGAGAGGAAAAGAACGAATAGACAATATAAATGGTTTATTTTGATGAGATAAACCCAATGGTTTATGTTAATGGGATAAACCTATCCCCTAATTGATATACAAATCAACTCTTAATTATATTCGACATGATGAAAGTGACATCCCTAATGCCCTATTTATAATTAAAGATAACCTAGTCCTAATACTTGTAGGATAAGTAAAGACTTGCCCAATCCTAATAAAACTACAACTTTTAATATTTATCTAAATATAATCAAAATAACTAAATTATAATAAATATGAGAATAATAATATGATTCATGTCACATTTATGTTGGAATGTGAATATCTATGTGTATTTTATGCAGTCTGTCCCTTGTTTACCTGATCTATCATCACATGAGAATTCCAGTGTTTTGGGATCATTGCAGTTAGGAAAGTATACCGAGGTGGGTCCCTCTATATTTTGTATTTTCTACTCTTCATGAAACTGTTTTGGATATTATGTAGTCACTTTGTGACGCTTCTGCAGTGGTTTCACGACGTGTTCTCACCTGATATCTCAAATAAGTGTGAAGACGCTCTTAGCATGTTTTCAGAAACTCATGGTTGCAAAGTAAGTTTAAATATGTTTTTATGCAAGAACTTTTAAGACTCTTGCACTCTCATATTAATGTATGCATATTTTTTTTGGTTTAATATTTATAAATTTGGCGGTTGAAGGTGGTAGAGATTGTAATACCGGAGCTTGACGAGATGCAAACAGCACATGTTGTATCGATTGGTTCTGAAGCAGCAGCTTCATTAACTCCTGACCTTCAGGATGGGTATGTTAATAGTTTGTTTAGTGTGTGTTTTTTGTGCATTAGTTATATACAGTTTATAACTAATAGATGTTTCCTCTTATCTTAAATAGGAATGGTACGAGACTTACATTGGATTCACGCATTAACTTGGCACTTTTCAACTCATTTACAGCTGCAGATTATGTCGCTGCCCAACGCCTCAGGTGAGGCTAACAATTTAATACTAAGATATTTTTGTGCTGGTTAATGTACTAATAAACAGGTACAAGTTGTGGCATTTATATATATTTATACGATTGCAGGCGCAGGATTATGTATTATCACACGGAGATTTTCAAGAACGTGGATGTCATAGTTACTCCAACTACCGGGTATGCTTCACTAGTGTATCCTTGTGTTCATTGAATCTATGTAATTTTTGTTGATATTAGTCATTCAAGCATGAAATATTTATAAAACGAATTATCTTTTTCGTTCTCATGGAATCATGGAGTTAATATATAGTTTATTTCATGTGATGTCTTTTTCTTCTTTTTAGCATGACGGCTCCTAAAATTCCCGAAAGTGCACTTGAGTTGGGCGAGTCAGATATGAAGGTTACAGGTGAGTTGACTAGTGTTAACTTGCATCATCTTAAACTCAGTTGGTAACTTTTTAAAGAATTACCTATTTACTGCTAACGCCATTATAATTTCCAACACATGATTATGAAACTATTTATCTTGTCTTTCAGGCAATCTGATGCGTTTTATCATAGCAGCAAATCTTCTTGGTTTCCCAGCTATTTCTATACCTGTAAGTAAATTACCGTTTCTTTGTAGTAATAACTGGAACCACATTGAATATCATCTGTAGTAACACTTTAGATCATCATTTACCTATGTTTTGTGGTGAACTTATTCATTTGTAGGTTGGTTATGATAAGCAAGGACTTCCAATAGGATTACAGATTATAGGCCGTCCATGGGCTGAAGCTACAATATTGCGTCTGGCTGCTGCTTTCGAGGTATATAGATATAGAAAATCTGTGGGATTTAAGGAATGAAAATGCAAAAAAACTCTTTTGAATATATTTATTACTTTTCAGGGACTGCGTGTGGAGACGAAGCAGCCTGCCTCATATTTTGACATCCTAAAAAGAAACTGAGATGCAAGGGCCACTTGTTTTTTATTTTCATAGATTCTTTTCTGGAGAATCAGTTAAGGGAAGGCGTTAGAAACTTTGCGGTGTTGACTAAAAAAGATAATTTGATATATCATCATCCTTCTTATGTAGAAAAAAACTAAAGACATGACTTATCTGTGTTCTGTTTTGTTTAAGTTTGGGGAGTTTGGACACTCGTGTCATTATAATCTTGCTTATATGGTACAGTAAACCTTTCAAACTTCTTCTCATTGTGTTTCCAGTGTTAAGAGAATAACTGAACATATGTTTTAGGAAGATGTCGCAGTTTCATCCTATTTACTCTTCCGGTGCTCAAATGGGGTGGAATGGTTTGTTTGCTTTATTGAAAAGTTTATATTTTAATACAATATCTTTTATTTTGATTATGTTTAAAACAGAAATTGGTTGTATTTTTTTCCCCATTTTTGACAAGTTGGACTTAAAGGCTGTTTCTGGTCAACCTGCAAATACTAAAAATTACCCATTTTAACCCGTTACCAAATCCACCTTACCCACCCATTTTGGTACCTGTAATTTCAGGGCATCATTGATTTAGTTAAGGAACACTAGGGCTGTTGAGTTCCACTGATTAAGCCATAGAACCAGTTAAAAATCAGTTTCGGTGCAAGTATTTTTTTATCAACGCCGTCATTAATGGCAGCGTATATTCAAATATTATAGAGTAAAAGGTTTAAATGCATACTTTTGAAAACATTACCACCTTTTGAACAACTTAATTACCTTAACGCTGATCCCATGAAGTACATGCGTGACAACCAGTCTACCAGGTAAAACACACAGCAATAAGACAAACATTTCCATGAAAGCAAAATGTACCAAGAATGCGTTAAAATTTCCAATTCCATGCGTTAAAAGCTTCAACTAAACCTGAGATTACATCGCAACACTTTCAAGGTGAGCTCCAACAATTTGTGAACAAAAACATCAACTAAGCCCTCCCTAAACATATTGCAAGCCTTATGCTATCCAATTTACACAACTCTACTTCACCAATTACTAAAGACTCAAATCCAACATTCAGAAAAACAGTATCCTGTAATGTCCAATTACAGCCACAGGACGGCAAATTGGACATTTGAGCACATCCTTTTCAAATTTAAGCATCGTCAAAACTGTTTTTTGACAGAATACATGGCCACAATCCAACATCACCGGGGGGTTAGCCTCACTACTTTCTTCATAAGACACTGGACAAATAAACACTGGATGAAACTGAAATTCATTTCCCAGTTCTATCTCCATCGCTCCATCTTTCAAAAGGGTTGGGAGTGCTTGAGCTCCAGCCTCTAGGGTCACACTTAACGGGTTCTTTAATGACACCCCTATCAAATTACAAAACTGTTTAGTAAACTCTTTTACTAAATCATCCCATTTATCCGGTGACAATAACTTAAAATAAGGTGAAGTTTCCAACTTCCCGCACCACAAGAAACTACCCATGAGTTTTATAACCTCTTTGCTGCGAGTTGAACTAAACGGCTTAAGATGAGCGTTGAAGTAGTTCATTGCATCAGATTTGTTTCCTTTCTGAACAATCTCCAAATACTGAAAACAGTGAAGGTCAAACACAAGTTTTGACCCAATTTGATTAAGTTTCTCACGATTGACCAAGACCCAAGTCAAAGCAGGTTCCAAATCTTTAACTTTCAATGCTTTGATAATATAACGCATCCTTGTAAATTGAGTCTTCAATGGCACATTGTCCTTTTCTTGAGATTCTTGCAAGAAAACATCAGCGATATGAAATAGACCATCGTGGTATAGTGAACTTATGATGATTTGATTGACTGTCTTATAGTCAAAGTCAACATCCGCGTAAGCCTTTGATATATCAGGATCAACTAATTTAGACAATATTTCCTGGTATTTAGTGAAACTCTTGTGTAGCTCGTTTCGTGATTCTTCTAACTGTTCCTTTGGCCAAATCGTCTCGAGCTTTTGCTTTAGATCAGTAATGACTGATTCATGATCAATAGAGGGTTGATCATCAACTAACTGAATCTTGTTAACCGCTTCTTGAATCTCGTTTTCAACTTGATCAATCGCTTCATTGTAACCCAGAGTTACTAATTCTTGATTCTTAACAACTTTACCAAGAACATCTCTAAGACTTTTCAAATCCATACTAACAAACTTTCTGCACACAAATTACAGTCTTCGTTTAGTACACAAAACAAACATCAAAAAAATTACATTTGATCCTTTACGTATGTGTAACAAACATCAAAAACAATTGATGATTTCAGCTACATAACTACATGCATGTAAAACGAAAAAAAAAATATTTCTTGATGATAAAAATGTATATTAACATAACAACAAAAAGCGGTAAATCAAGAATGCCAATAACCAACCAAAAGAGCAACTTCACGTAAACTTTCTGTATTAAGCCAAACAAGAATGCAAGAAAAACGCGAAACTGAATGGGTTTTATACAAGAATCGTTAATATGTCGAAGTAACTTACATATCGAACTTTCGAGAGAATGTTCTATGCGCGATTGATCAGACTAAAATTTGGCGGGAAATTTAAGCAGCAGTTGAATTCGTTAGTGTGATTCTTGAAAAAAAAATAATTGGCCTTATGAAGATGATGCACAAAGCATTTATATATGGGAAGTGATTGGCACACTCATAAAAGTTATTGGCACACTCAACTGTACAAGCTGTTAAAGCAGGATATACGTAAAGTACAACTATCTAATGCATTGAATGGAGTGTGCCAATAAATTATAGGAGTGTGCAAATCATTTCCCTTTATATATGCATGGCTTAATAAGTGATATTACGATACTGCCCTTAGATTGTATGTTTATATTTTCCTCAAGGGCAAGTTGTTAAAAATGGTCAAACTTAAGTGATATTACAATACTGCCCTTACATTGATTAACTATGTTTTTTTTTTTTTTTTTTTTTTTTTTTTTTTTTTTTTTTTTTTTTTCATATATTATTTTAACTTTAAAATATGATCATTATTTTTCATCAACTACAATATATTCTTGAACTTTTTGTGCTCTATAACTTGAACAATTAGATTTTTTTTTTTTTTTTTTTTCCTTTCTAAATATATTATTGGCGCGATAACTTGAACTATAGACATTTTCTTGTGCAACTAATATTTCATGACCTAATTTTTCGCGTTAAAGGGTTCAAGCAAATCTAACACTACAGTTTCACATCTAACATTCAGAAATACAGTTTACAGTACTTATTGTCAACCACAAGAGAGCAAAATGGACATTTAAACATATTGCTGGTTCCATTTGATAGCTTCAACATTGTATGGAGAAATTTAAAATTCTCGAGCTTACATCATTTCCCGAACTGTTAATACGTCTTTTTCTGATTTTAAATAAATAACTTAAGGTAAGTTTTGGCATAGTTGCTTGCATAAAAAGCTATAAATATTGAAGACAGTGAAGGTAAAACTCATGATTTGACCCATTTTGATTAAGTTTCTTAAAGTTGACCAAGGCCCAAGTCAAAGAAGGTTCCACTTTTCTAGCTCTCAGTGTCATGATAATGTGATGCATATTTTAAATTGGATCTTCATGGTAAACTGAACATATTATTACCTGATTGACTGTGTGAGTGGAAGTCAGCATTTATGTATGCTATTGATATATAAGGATCAACTATATGAGTACTTGGTGAATTTGTGGTTTAGCACTTTTATAAGTTTAGTAACTTTTAAATTGACCAAATTTTCTCGAGCTTTTGCTTGAGGGTTATAATGACGGATTGTTCAATAGTGGGATGATCAACTGACTGAATGCTTTAATGTCTTCTTTCAATCACTTCTTTGCAGTAAGAGAGTTGCTAATTTTGAAATTTGAGCAACTTTATCAAGTCCTGATTTGAGATGCTCTTAAAGGGATTTTTGGATTATGGACATTTCATTTTGAGTAAATTATTTGACTTTTCAGTAATGGCTCGTAAATATATTGATACAAGAGGTGTTTGGGATTATGCATTTGAGAATCTTTATGTGCTTAATAAGTACAGTTCATTTGCTTTCTGAAAACAAGGGCATAAGCACTTAAATGAGCAATCAAAACACCCTCATGCTTACACATCAGAATATAATATCTGTGAAAACTATATGCCAATTCACATAGATTTTGATGCAAAATATACAAAAACCAAACCTTATCCTACTTTTATTTATTTATTTTTTTTCCCCTGATTCTACACATTTGAGAATTTGGCTAAATTTGAGATTATATCGCAACATTTTCAAGTTAATATCGAACAATTTGTTAACGACAGCACCAAGTAAAGCCCAAACTAGCACATCAAAAGAAATATGATACATTGACATGACTACCACTACAGACTCAAATCTAACATTCAGATAACCAGTCCTGTAACCGTCAATGTACCCTCTTCATCTACAAGAGGACGTTCACAAACTGGACACTTAAACTCCTTTGTGAGGCCTTCTGACAATTCAATGATTGTGTCCAAACTGATCACATGGAAACATGGTAGCATGTGCAGTTGATCGCTTATTTCTCCACTCGCTGGACAAACAAATACCGAATGAAACTGAAATTCACTTCCTAAATCTATTGGAACCGGTAGCTCCTTCATTGTTTCCCATTCTTGCGTCTTATTCAACGACATTACACGTGCCAACTTCAAAAGGGTTGGGAGTGCTCTAGCTCCAGCCTCTATGGTCACTCTTAACAGATTTTTTCCTTTTATGCTAAAAAAAAGGTTGGTCATCTCCTTGACTAATTCCTCCTGTTTGACTTGTGACAATAAGTGAGAACCATATGAATTTTCTGACTCTATGCGAAGTGCCATCCAACCTAAGAGATCATTCAACTCGTTTGGATGAGTTTTTTTGAACGGCAAAAGGTGATTTTGAGCGAATTCAAATGCTTCGACTTGCTTTTTACTATTTTCTAAAAGTTTCATGTAATGAAGACCACAAATGTCAAACTCAAGATTTGACCCATTTTGTTTAAGTATATGCCAGTATTCCGAAACCATAGTCAAAGCAGGTACCTCATTACCAGCTTTGAATGCCTTGATAACCTTTTGCAATCTTTCAAACTCCGATCTAAAGGGTTTGATGTCGGGTTCTTGAGATTCTTCTATGAAAGTATCGGCGACATCATCAAAACCTTCATGGCAAAGTGAAGTTATAATGACTTGATTGACTGTGCCGGAGTCAAAGTCAACATTTCTGTATGCCTCTGATATATCAGGATCAGCAAATTTAGACAATATTTTCGGGTACATGGTGAAGCTCTTATTTAACTCTTTCTGTGATTGTTTTAACCGTTGATCGCGCGGCCAAATCGCCTCGAGCTTTTGCTTCAGATTAGTTATGACTGATTTATTATAATCAAAAGAGGGATGATCAACTGACTGAATCTTTTTTATCGCTTCTTTAATCCCGTTTTCAACTTGATCAATCACTTCTTTGTAACTAGAAGTTACTAGTTCTTGATTCTTAACAACTTCATTAAACGCTTCTTTAACTCCTTTTAGATCCATACTAACAAACTTTCTGCACAAAACAACATTTCATCATATAAATACACGAAACAAAAATCAAACAACTTTCGATGTTAAAGTTAAATATTTCTTGATGATAAAAAGCTAGAAATAACATATTAACAGAAGTGATATAAATCAAGAAAGCCAATATCCAATGAAAACGCAAAGTTCTTCATGTCATGAATAAGAAATTTTGTGACTTTTTTGTATTAAACCGAACAAGAATGCAAGAAAAACGCAAAACTGAATAACTATTAATTTCTTTTCATTTCAAGAATCGTTCTGAATAAACTTACATATCAAAATGTAGAGAGAATGTTCTATGTGAGATTGATCGGACTGAAATTTTTCTTGGGAACTTTTGGCTGAGCAGTTGAGTTAGTTGGTGTGGTTCTTGAGAAAAAGATGGACGTTATGAAAATGATGCACATAGCAATATATATACCTTTAGATTGTCTGTTTATATATTATCTTCAAGGGCAGATTGTTGGAAGGTAAATGATTAGTTTTAACTGTGATCAGTAAATTATATTTTCCATATCTAACAACTTTGCTTGTTCCAAAAGGGTTGTGAGTGCTTGAGCTCCTCATATGCTTTGATTCATCTTTTCTGTGATTTCAACAAAATGATTTAGGTAAGTTTTGGCGGAGTTGATTGCATAGGATTGGTTTTCTTTCTCAACAATAAGCTCCAAATATTGAAGACACCAATTTAAAACTCATGTTTTGACCCATTTTGCAGTTGACCAAGGCCCTCGACAAAGCAGGTTCCACATGTCTAGCTCTCAATGCCATGATAATGTGATGCATATTCTAAATTGGGATCTTCATGGTAAAAGTGAACTTAATATTATTTTATTGACTGAGTGAGTCAAAGTCAACATTTATGTATGCCATTGATACATAAGGATCAACTATATTACTCAATATTTCTGAGTACTTGGTGAAGTTGTGGTTAGCACCTGTTTTCTAACTTTTCATGTGGCCAAATTTTCTCGTGCTTTTGCTTAACGGTTGTAACAACTGATTGTTCAATAGAGGGATGATCAACTGACATCGTTTTCTTTTAGTCACTCTTTGTAGTTAGATATTGCTGATTCTTAAATTTGAACAACTTTATCAAGTCCCCATTGGAGATGCTCTTAAGAGATATATGCGACTATGGACATTGACTAGGATAAACTATCTGATTATTCAATAAGTACAGTTTATTTGCTTATTAAAAACAAGCACACAAGCACTATAAGCAATCAAAAACACCCTCATGCTTACACATCAGAATATAACATTTCTATCAAAGGTATGTGCCAAGAAAATAGATTTTGAAGCAAAATACAAAAAGACCAAAGCTTAGCATACTTTTATTATTTTTTCGTGATTCTACACATTCGAGAATTTGACTAAATTTGTGGTTATATTGCAACATTTTCAAGTTAATATCAAACAATTTGTTGATGACAGCATCAAGTAAAGCCCAAACTAGCACATCAAAAGAAATATGATACATTGACATGACTACCACTACAGACTCAAATCTAACATTCAGATAAACAGTTCGGTACACTCTTCAAACGTCAATGTACCATCATTATCTTCAAGAGAACTTTCACAAACTGGACACTTAAACTCCTCTTCGTGGTAATTTGACAATTCAATGATTGTGTCCAAACTGATCACATGGGAACATGGTAGCATGTACGGTTCATCGCTTACTGCTCCACTCGCTGGACAAACAAATACCGAATGAAACTGAAATTCACTTCCTAAATCTATTGGCACCGGTAGCTCCTTCATTGTTTCCCATTCTTGCATCTTATTCAACGACGTCATTACACGTGCCAACTTCAAAAGGGTTGGGAGTGCTCTAGTTCCTGCCTCTGTAGTCACTCTTAACAGATTTTTTCCTATTATGCTAAAAAACTGGTTGGTCATCTCCTTGATTAATTCTTCCTGTTTGACTTGTGACAATAAGTGAGAACAATATGAATTTTCTGGCTCTAAAAAAAGGTGGTTTTCAGTGAATTTAAATGCTTTGTCTTGCTTTTTACTTTTTTCTAGAAGTTTCAAGTAATGAAGACCACAAATGTCAAACTCAAGATTTGACCCATTTTGTTTAAGTATATGCCGGTATTCCGAAACCATAGACAAAGCAGGTACCTCATTACCAGCTTTGAATGCCTTGATAACCGTTTGCAATCTTTTAAACTCCGATCTCAAGGGATTGATGTCGGGTTCTTGAGATTCTTCTATGAAACTATCGGCGACATCATCCAAACCTTCATGGCAAAGTGAAGTTATAATGACTTGATTGACTGTGCCGGAGTCAAAGTCAACATTTCTGTATGCCTCTGATATATCAGGATCAGCAAATTTAGACAATATTTTCGGGTACATGGTGAAGCTCTTATTTAACTCTTTCTGTGATTGTTTTAACCGTTGATCGCGCGGCCAAATCGCCTCGAGCTTTTGCTTCAGATTGGTTATGACTGATTTATTATAATCAAAAGAGGGATGATCAACTGACTGAATCTTTTTTATCGCTTCTTTAATCCCATTTTCAACTTGATCAATCACTTCTTTGTAACTAGAAGTTATTAGTTCTTGATTCTTAACAACTTCATTAAACGCTTCTTTAACTCCTTTTAGATCCATACTAACAAACTTTCTGCACAAAACAACATTTCATCATATAAATACACGAAACAAAAATCAAACAACTTTCGATGTTAAAGTTAAATATTTCTTGATGATAAAAAAACTAGAAATAACATAATAACAGAAGTGATATAAATCAAGAAAGCCAATATCCAATGAAAACGCAAACTTCTTCATGTCATGAATAAGAAATTTTGTAACTTTTTTGTATTAAACCAAACAAGAATGCAAGAAAAACGCGAAACTGAATAACTATTAATTTCTTTTCAATTCAAGAATCTTTGAGAATAAACTTACATATCAAAATGTAGAGAGAATGTTCTATGTGAGATTGATCGGAATGAAATTTTTGGCGGGAACTTTTGGCTGAGCAGTTGAGTTAGTTGGTGTTGTTCTTGAGAAAAAGATGGACGTTATATACCTTTAGATTGTCTGTTTATATATTATCTTCAAGGGCGGATTGTTGGAAGGTAAATTGTTAGTTTTAACTGTGATCAGTAAATTATTAAGTTCCTACTGGATAGGTAACTAAGTAATTTTATTTTTATATTATTAGAATATTTGAACAATTACAGTACCTTTTTTCAAATATTATTGGCAACAATAAGTCAAGAACCATTGATAATACAACATTTCCATGAAATCATAATATACAAAGACTACATTTTTATTTTCCAATTCCGCGTGTTAAAGAGATCAGCAGATTAAATCATTAAACGTATATTACAAGGCATATGTTGTACAGTCTCACAAGTCAAATCTAACATTCAGAAAGTACATTTTACATACATTACTTGTCAGCTACGAGAGGGGAAAATGAACATTTGTATGTATCGCTGGAACTGAGATATATATTTTCCATATCTAACAACTTCACTTACACATATGCTTTGATTCATCTTTTCTGTGATTTCAACAAAAATGTATTTCTTAGGATTGGAAATCACAGCATATGTGAATCACAGAAAAGATGAATCAAAGCATATGTGTAAGTTTTGGTCGAGTTGATTGCTTAGGATTGGTTTTATTTGTCAACAATAAGCTCCCAAATATTGAAAGCACCAAGTTAAAACTCATGATTTGACCCATTTTAAAAACACCAAGCTCTCAATGTCATGATAATGTGTGCATATTCTAAATTGGGATCTTCATGGTAAAGGGAACTTAATATTATTTGCTTAAGGGTTGTAACGACTGATTGTTCAATAGAGGGATGATCAACTGACATCGTTTTCTTTCAGTCACTTCTTTGTAGTTAGACATTGCTGATTCTTAAATCTTAACAACTTTATCAAGTCCCCATTGGAGATGCTCTTAAGAGATATATGGGATTATGGACATTCACTAGGATAAACTATCTGATTATTCAATAGGTACAGTTTATTTGCTTATTAAAAACAAGCACACAAGCACTATAAGCAATCAAAAACACCCTCATGCGTACACATCAGAATATAACATATCTGTCAAAACTATATGCGTACACATCAGACCAAACCTTATTCTACTATCCTATTTTTTCCATGATTCTACACATTCAAGAATTTGACTATTTTTTCCATTATTCTACACATCAAACCTTATTCTACTATCCTATTTTTTCCATGATTCTACACATTCAAGAATTTGACTATTTTTTCCATGATTCTACACATCAAACCTTATTCTACTATCCTATTTTTTCCATGATTCTACACATTCAAGAATTTGACTATATTTGAGATTATATCGAAACCTTTTCAAGTTAATATCGAACAATTTGTTAAGGACAGCATCAGCTAAAGCCCAAACTAGTACATCAAAAGAAATATGATACATTGACATAACTACTACTACTACAGACTCAAATCTAACATTCAGAAAAACAGTTCGGTACAGTCTTCATACGTCAATGTACCCTCTTCATCTTCATGAACACTTTCACAAACTGGACACTTTTCACAAAGTGGACACTTAAACTCCCGTGTGTGGTATTTTGACAACTTAATGATTGCGTCCAAACTGATCACATGGTAACATGGTAGCATGTACGGTTCAGTGTTTTCTTCTCCACTCACTGGACAAACAAATACTGAATGGTACTGAAATTCACTTCCTAAATCTATTGGCACTGGTAGCTTCTTCATTGTCTCCCATTCTTGCATCTTATTCAACGACATTACACGTGCCAACTTCAAAAGGGTTGGGAGTGCTCTAGCTCCGGCCTCAATAGTCACACTTAACGCTTTCTTTCCTATTATGCAAAAGAACTGGTTGGTCATCTCTTCAACTAATTCCTCGTGTTTGACTTGTGACAATAAGTGAGATGTATTTGAACGTTTTAGCTCCTTGTAAAATACTCCAATATAACCCAGGTATTGCGGGTGAGGTGATCTCAACATTTCCATCTGATTTTCAGGAAAGCCAAAATCACGTTTCCTCTTTAAATTTCTTAGAATTTTTAAGTGATGAAGAGCACAAACTTCAAAATCGAGACTGGACCTCTTTTGTGTAAGTGTGTCACGGTTTTCCGAAATCCAAGTTAAAGCAGGTACCTTACCTCATTTCCAGCTTTGAATGCCGATATAACCTTGTTAAACCTTTCAATTTCTGATCTCAAGGAATTGACGTCGGGTTCTTGAGATTCCTTTATGAAAACATCCGCGATATCAAAAAGACCTTGGTGGCAAAGTGAAGAAATAATGATTTTGTTGACTGTGTGGGAGTCAAACTCAACATTTCTGTATGCCTCTGATATATCAGGATCGGCAAATTCAGACAATATCTTTGGATACTTGGCTAGGTTCTTGTTTAGCTCTTTTTTTGATTTTTCTAACAGTTCATGTGGCCAAAGTGTCTCGAGCTTTCGCTTCAGATTGGTAATGACTGCAGCATGATCAGTAGAAGGCTGATCAACCGACTGAATCTTTGTAATCACTTCTTTAATCCCGTTATCAATCTGACCGATCACTTCTGCGTAAGTAGAACTTACTGATTCTTGATTCTTAACAACTTCATCAAACGCATCTCTAACACTCTTCAAAGCCATACTAACTAACCAACTTTCTGCACAAAAATCACGTCTCATTCATCTGATAGATACACAAAACTTACAAAAGTGCAAAACAAACATTATCAAACAACGAATAAGTTCATTTGCATGCATGATCAGTACAAATTTAAATGTTAACTAAATTCTTGATGATAAGCTATTTACATTAACATAATAACAAGAAAGATTACAAATATAACATGCTAATAACCCACAAATATTTAACTTGATATAAGATTAAGAAATTTTCGAACTTCTTGTGTTAAACCAAACAAATAAAAAATGGTATTTGGCGGAACCATCTCAAGTCCGTGTACCTTTTTGGTACCGAGCCCTCCACCCAACAAGAATACAAGAATGCAAGAAAAACGCGAAACTGAACGAATATTAATTTCATTTTAGTTCAAGAATCATCAAGAGGTCAAAGACACTTACATATCGAAATTCTGGGACGTGAGATCAGATCAAAATTTGTGGGTGAAAATTGGAAGCAGTTGAATTGGTTGTTATGTAGTTCTTGAAAAGAAAATCTTAATATATACAAGCCAAATTACAATGAGGATAGTTTGTTAAGCAGTTAAAGAGTGTCTGGACTTTGGACATGAATTGAATATATAGATAGTATTTAAATATTTTCTTTTCTTTTTCTAAATGTAATAACTAAATAAATATTTGGTTAGTTAGGAATTATTTTGTCATACAGCAGTATTTGTGATGTGCAAATCCTAGCATGATATTAAAAACAAGAAACTGTCAATCAACTTTATGTGTTTGAGATTGCTTATAGTTTTGCTTATTGACTTGATGCTTATTTGCTTTTGCTTAAAAAGTCTACATGTGCTTTTGAGTGTTTGAATAAAGAAAAAACTTGTGCTAATTTTGCTCACCATTGGGATGGAATAAGTATGCTTCGATAAGTACCTAACAATAAAGCATAATCTCAAAAATTAAGCAATCCCAAACACCCCTTTAACCACTCAAACTACCCCTGATCAAAACATCCCCAAACATTGTTATTACAATTTCAAGTCTTCGTCTTTTATTTAACAACCTTGATATCGTTACATAAACACGTAATCACAAAAAGATAGGTCAAATCCGCAACAAACCCAAATTGGGCAGAGTCGCCTCACTTCTATCATATAAATCAGTATGTCGTACAAGTAATCTGGAGCTATAAACAAAAAAGCCAACTGTAACCTGCTGCCGGTACCCATTACTCAAATCTGAATGAAAGAATGCTTACAAAATTGCACTTAATTTTTCGCCTTTTCCATTTTGGATCGAATCTTTTCTTCCAATATGGACATCTCAGTTTCTAGTCCAAATATCCTATTTAATGCATGCATATTCTCAACTATCTCATCCAAAGATCGGCCTTCATTCTCATCGCATCTTAAATGCAGCATAGGACCCTCAAGAAGCTTATTTGCTATACCTGTACTCAAACCATAGATAGCCGCCTTTTGCTTTTTAGTCAAATCACCCATTTTTGCTACGCATTTCTCAAATTCACTTGACCTAATTCGTTCAGCATACGCTCTAAGTTTCTTTAAAGTTGGTACTGTCTCCAAAGAATCTTTCCATGCTTCAAATTCTTGCACTTCTTCGGATATGATTAATTGGGCTTCTGCTGCCTTTCGTAAACGATCTTCTTTATTAGCTTCCACAACTTCCTTTAAATCATCGACGTTATATACACGGGTCGCTTCAAGATCCGAGACACTTGATTCCACATTTCTTGGAACCGATATGTCAATAAACATCCTTTGACTTTGACTTCCATTTTGTGAAGTCAACAGAGGAAAGGTTGACACTTGTTCTTGTAAGAATAATGGTGTTTCAGAAGCCGTGCAGGTAAATATAACATCAGCTTCCGAAGCACATGCCATTAAATTAGAAAACGGTTGATATACAATCTCGACATTCTTACACTCCTCACGGACAGCATTGACTTTTTCTTCAGTCCTATTAACAACCACCATTTTCGTGCACCCTTTTGCAACCAAATGTTTAATCACAAGTTTTCCCATCTTGCCTGCCCCAACAACCAATACTTTCACGGAATCATAAGAAGATTCTGGTATTTTCATTTGAGCAAGTTCTACAGCAGCTGAACTAACAGATACTGATCCTGAAGAGATTTTGGTCTCGGTCCTAACCCGTTTTCCAACAGTGATTGCATGCTTGAATAGCCCGCCAATCTTCCTATCAAATCCAGGGACTCCTTGTGAGACTTTTACAACATGCTTTACCTGAGCAAGAATTTGACCTTCTCCTAAAACGAGTGAATCAAGCCCTGCCGATACCTCAAACAAGTGTTTTGTGGCGTCTTTGTTATGAAGCAAGAATTGGTGCTGAGATATTTCAGAAACGGAAACGCCACTAACCTGCAATAAGAAATAAAATTATGGTCAATTTCAAAATATAGTATTAGATGGGTATGCCCACATGAAATTTAACATGCTCCCGCTACAACTAATAAGTGTTTGGATCTGCATATTAGAAGTGAATATTATTTTAATAATCCAAACACATATTGAAATCGCAGATCGAAATCCAAACACCCCCCTTACATTAGATAGAATCTGTTTAGTACCTTTGACATCCATTCGGTGACCTCCTTAACCCCACGGTGCTGAGAAAGAGCCACGACATATATCTCCATCCTATTGCAAGTACTAAGAACAGCAGCCTCTTCTATATGATTCAACGCACATAACTCGCTAATTGCTTGTGGCAATTGTGCCTCGGGTATAGAAAGCTTCTCGCGGATATCGACCGGTGCTGTGTGAAAACTAATCCCAATAACCATAACACTACTCCTTTCCTTTGAATATCCTATAAAGAACACAAACACACATGAGTATCAACCATTAACGTGAACACCATTGTCTTTCATGTGAATCTATCAATCCTATTATTAGCCAGTAAAATGTTGCATATACTTAGAGGGTGTTTGTTTGGGATTGTTTACTTTTTCTGTATACGCTTCTGCTACAGATGAATAATTTAGGATATAGTGTTTGCAATGCTTGATCAAGAGATAATTGAATATTCAATTTGCATATGTTAAAAGGTTGTTAGGCATAATATAACTGAAAAATGGGTATTCCAAATCTTTTTCAAATAAGCACTTCGAGAAAAGCAGGTCCCAACCTACTTAGCGGGTGTTTAGGATTGCTTAATTATAAGCAGATAAACAGTTTGGAAATGGAATGAGTGAGTAATTCAAAGTTCAAACTGCTTGTCATAAGGCAAAATAAGCAGGTTGGAACTGCTTATTTGAAAGTTGATATTTAAAATGATTCCCTGCTTATTTTTTACATTATTTAAAAAATAAGCAGATAAAACCCCTATTTCCTGAAATGTTTATTTTCAAGCCGATTAAAAAAAAAAAAAAAAAAAAAAAAAAAAAAAAACAATCCATTTATTGAAAAGAAATGCTTAATTTAGTCCTTACAAAAGCAGATAAGCAGAGCAGTCAAATTTATCCAAACTAGGCATATAAGCAGAAATAATAAGCAATTCCAAATACCCATTTATGAAATAAGCTCTAATTGACACAAACAAGTTAAAAAGGCGATAATAAAAACCAAAATAGTATCTTCCAATCCAAACACTCCTAATTCAGATAAGATTAAAAATGAAATGAAAAAGAGTTAAGAAACTTACTGTCGCCAGCTGAGACCTTAAGAGCTTCAAGAGCAGAAACACTCGCTGTTTTCAAAACAGATGATTCAACATCGGAGCTCCGACCCGATACTACTTCGGATCTAGGATTGACCCGCATCAATCCTCTCCTAATACCAAACACCGGCTTTAAATCTATACCTACTTTACAAGGAACATAACTTACACAAGATGAAGATAATGACAAATTCATCATCGTAACTGAGTTTGTTAACCCACTCGAAACACCCACCATTATTTATGTTCTATAAAAATTATTGAAGGAATTAGTATGAAATTTAATGGATTTAATGAAATGTTAGAGTAGGTGAGTTGTGGAATTGGTGAACCGAAATAGTCAATAAGGGGGTTTGTTGAATAATTGATTTTGACTAAAATAAAATTGAAAGAATAAATACTAGCTGGGACGAAGGGCTGTTGCCCCCACACGCCTTGGAACTTGGAAATGGTAATGGAATGGGATTGTTTCCTTCCTTCCTTCCGTCCCATGTGTTGTTTGACTATGTAAAATCACTAATTCACACATTTATGATTTACTCCTCCAACTATACAGAGTTTGCTACATCCACAAAATATTCATCAGAAAACATTCAAAATAATGCATTGTCCGATTAACTTACCAAAGAAAAGAGAGAGAGAGAAAGTGTATCAAAATACACCTATTAAAACATAACATCACATTTTTGTGAATGTTTTTTTAATGTTTTTGCGAATGTAGCGAAGCTCAACTATATAAGGGTATGTTCGGCGAAAGTTAACAATAGCAGTAGGTGTCAAAAAACCGGATCTGACCCAAACCCGACTTGGACCTAAATCTGATTGAGCCTATTCGGATCGAGTTACTCAGATCAAAAATTTTCTTCAAGTTATCCATATTTGACCCGAGTGAACCCTACCAGAATTGACCTGAACCCGAATTGACTCAAGTTCAAATAAAGTTGGGTTCGGGTATGTTTTATTTAGCCTCGACCCGACTATAACCCAACCTGAATTGACTCAACCCGATTAACACCCCTGCCCACAAACCAACCACACAAGTATATACCATATAAAGCATCTTTCATGCTCAAATTTCTCAATAACTTTTTAAGCTTTTATCAGTTTATGTAATCAATTTTATTAAGTTCTAAATATCAACTTATTATTTTAAATTACTTCAGTGGTAAAGCTTTTCCCAAAAGCTTTTATGAAAGAGAAGATGAGATTTTATAAGAAGTTGAAAATTATAATTAACAAAATTATTCATTTAGTATACAACTACAAATAGTTGGAGATTTAAACACTTTGTAATAACCTATTGTAAAAGCTTTCTTATGCGATGCAAGAAAGTTATTTACAGACTTTTTAAAATAGTAGAAAGTTTCTGGAAACCCCTTGCATGCATACGCTCTTAAACCAACACTCTCTTGCTCCCCCTCGTTCTCCTTCTTTCTCTAAATTTATTTTGTCAAGTTTAGGTCACATTCAAATTGATCCATAGCATGTGAAATTGGAGGGGTGCACATGTTATGCATGGCCTTCATGCGTTAAAAATGCATCCATTACGGATAGTGTTAGAGTGTTATCAACTTATTATGTATTCAAAACCACTTGTAGGTGGTTTAATGACAAAAGGCTGGTGATTAACATCACTAATATATGTGAGATCACAAGATCAATTCCTATGTGCAAATAACCTTGAAGTGATCATGCCAACTTTTTGAGAATGAAGGGTTTTACCTAATTTAAACCAGTTTAGCGATGGGTTTAAACCTCGTAGATTAATCAGTAAAAATTTCGGACACCATGCTTACCCAAAAGACTTTTCATGTATTCATGTCAAAAGAGCGGGACTTAGACTTTTAGCAGTTCGACACTAATAAAACTTTATCTTTGAATTTTAAAAACTTTTTGATTGATTAAAATTTAAAATAAACCGTCGTTTTTTAATATTGTAAATTATAAATAGTTTTGAAATAATAGATATACCACATAAGAATGGAGTAGAATGACACGATAGTCCTGTTACGATGAAATGCAAAATTAGGGGTTATGTTAACTTATTTAGGGTGTGTTTGGTTAGAGTATTAAGGGGTAAAGAATGATAATAGCAACGATTAAATATGGCTAGTTAGCTATAATATAATGAGTGATTACCTAATACTATGTAATATACCATTCCTTTCTAATTTAAGGGTTATCAACCAGGTAATCTTTGTAATCCATTCTCTTTATCTCTTCCTTGTTTTTCTCTTCCATCCCATGTAACATCTCAATTCATTATTTTTATTCAACAATTAATTATGTTTTTAGTTAGATAAATGTAACCGTATGGCTACTGCACTAGAAGAAGAAACAAATTATTTGCTTGAAATTTCATGAAATATTAAATAAAATAAGAAATGCTCATAATAGAAAAGATATATGCATGTCTTTTATATACGATATGTGTTGTTTGACTTTTATATTTTTGATACTAAAAAGTGCTTATAGATTAATTGGCGTGCTTATGATATACACTGAGATCAATTTAGTTTCTTGGTTAAAGAAGATTACAAAAACTTCAAGGCAGTTTAAAAGTGGGGTTTGTTTTTCACATTAAGAACTTATGAACCAAACACTATCAATAATAATATAAATACCCATTATATTCCTTAGTAAAGTCACGAGCTTATCAACTTAAGTTTGTGATTTATTTAACGTTACAAGCTCAACTTTATACGCTTATAAGTTGAAAAAGTTAGCTTATAAACTTTTTGAAATATACATAAGCAGAATGTTACCCAAAGTGTACCGTGTAAAAGAGGATTTACAAAACCTGTTGTGGGTAATAAGTTTCATTATCAACCTAAAGCGACGCCTACTGTGCCTAAGAAGGTAGATGCTACAAAGAAGAAGGCCACTGAAGTGGCTAGTACGAGTGGGTCTAATATTGCTACATCTAATCCGTTTAATGTCCTTAATTCCTACTAATGTTGTGACTAAGGATGGGGCTGATTTGGATCTTGGTAGTAAAAAGGAAGCAAATGTGGATGGGTCTCAAAAGACTGGTAAGGAATCACAAGATCCGCTTGTGAGTGATGTGAAAGAGAAGGAGCAGGTTGCGGCTAATAAGCCTAGTTCTTCTTTTTCTCCATATACATCTTCTACTAAAAGGAGTAACCCATTTTCTAAGGTGGAGGATGTGGTTGTTTCAGACAGTGATGATGAGGAGGTGCTTCTACCAGATAATCCTATGGCTAATTTTCTCGTGTCGTAAGGAGGTGGTCATGAGCTTGAATATTATTATAATGACTATGCGGATCAGGTTTACGATTTACCAGGGCAATTGGATGCTTTTTATGACATGTATGATATCAAGCTTTAAGGTCATGGAATGTAGTGATTTCAGTAGGTGTCTCATGTAACCTAGTGCGTAGTAGTTTGTGTCTTGTTTAAAGGATAGAAAGTATCTTGTTATGTAAGCTTTTCCACCTATGTAACGGGTTGAGATATGGGACTTCACTCATATCTTTTATACTTAAACGTTTTTTTTTTTTTTTTTTTTTTTTTTTTTTTTTTTTTTTTTTGTGGAATACACTTATCGGGAAAACCATTTACCCAAAAATAATAATCTATTGAGTATTGCTATAATTTTAATTTGTATTCTTAATTCATCCTTCTAATCATAACATCTTTGTCATTTGGAATCCATTATATCATTATATAAATGATCATCTATGCTCTTCATTTCCACCTGTCATCACCATATTGTTAGGGAAGAAATTTAGGCACAAAAGGTAGAAATAAATATCATTTTTGTAATCTACTACATAAAGTTAACAAATACACTTTTTACTTTTAGAAATCATATACAGGTAGAAATGGAATGAATGAAGTGTTTGATTTGAAAGGCGCAATGATATTTTGTATTTTAATAAAGGACAAACCGCATAAAAGGTTATTAAACTTATGTTTAATTTCAATTTAAGGTACCTTTTTTTTTTTCAATTTAAGGTATCGATCTTTTTTCTGCTTGGAATCTTAGTCAGTTAACAAGTTTCTAGGTCATTAAAGTCTAATGAGTAAGTTACATTCCAAACATACCCTTATCTCTGTGTTAAACATAAATCCAAAAACCCCTAATCTCTATGTATTCTTTTTTGAACACTAATCTCTATGTATTCCACATACCTAAACACATATCTTCTTTTACATCTTTTCTTTATCACATCTCTGTTAGCAGGATGTTTATAGGGCTTAGCCCGTGTGTACTTTATCTTGGCTTGTATTGTTACATAGGCCCATTATCTTTGTATTTAACTAAACGATTGTAATTAGTGAGGCAAGAAATCAATATACGGTTTAAGGCTTTAATATGGTATCATCCTAAACGATCCTCCCCTAAAATAACTCACATCAAACCCTACCGATATCTCCTCCATCATCCTTCTGCCGTCACTTAAACCCTACCCGGCCATCACAATGATAAACGATACACCACCTCCAATAGCCTCTACTCTCACTCTTGTTGAGAAACTATATGTTGTCAATAACCTTAATAGTGTTGTCCCCGTCAAACTCAACATCGATGAGTTAAATTACTCATCGTGATGCTACTTTTTCAAAATCCATTGCAACAACTTCGGTGTTCTAAAGCACATTGAAGGTGTTACCGCAAGCTCTTCTACATCCGATCCATCAATGGAAGAATGGCTCACTGCCGATTCCATAGTGAAGTCGTGGAATCTTTTAACACTCGCTCCCGCCCTACAAGAACGGCTAATCAAAGCAAACCCTCCCACGGATAAAGCTGCTTGGGACCTCGTTGAGAAAATCTTTCAAAACAACAAACGTACACGTACCGTTGCTTTAAAAGGCAAGTTATGTGTCATTCAAATGGGTGATCTTAGTGCCGATGCTTACTTTCGAAAAATTGAATCTATTGTCATGTTATTAACTGATCTTGGTTCACCGATGTCGGATGATGACATCGTCACCTATGCCATCAATGGGTTAAGTAACAAGTTTGCAAATCTTGCGACTGTTATTGCACATCGGGACCCGTTTCCCACTCTCGATACTATGCGTTCTATGGTTACAACCGAGGAGATGAGGCTAAATTCCATGCCTCAAACCTTATCAACCAACACTACATCCTCGACTCCACAAGTTTTACTCACTGAAACAAACACATCTCGTGGCCAAGACTCACGTTCTTCACGTGATACTCGCACAAACACATCAGAGGTTTGTCGAAATTATTCTCGTGGTTTTTGTAAGTGGGGCAATAAGTGTCGATATGTGCATGACTCTAACTGCATGGTAATCAATTCCAGCACACAACATAACTCTCGACAGCCTATTAACAACTCACATAATATGCCTGCTACTGGATTTGGTTAAGTACAACATGTTAATAACAATCAACCCAATCTGGTGGCTTTGCTACAGGCCCAACAACAACTTATTGCCCAACTATCTCAACAGGCTACTTTGGGCCAGCGTACTATACCACCTGGTTTTGGTCTTGGGCCTATTGGTACACAGCAGCCCAATTTGAGTTGGTATGGATTTCTAGGCTTGCAACAGTCTTCCTCCAATTTAACATCGCAACAACAAGCTCTCCTCACACAGGTAGTCTATAGCTCGGGTTCTCAGGCTACTTCGCTTGGTCAAGAAACGATTCTTCCTCAAGCTTTCAACACCATGACACTTCAAGAACCGGCTAATCCCAACTGGAATATGGATACAAGTGCATCATCTCACCTTAACTCATCTACTAATAATTTAAGTACTGTATTTAATTCTTGCATTTATCCATCTGTCTTTGTTGGTGATGGGAAATCCATTCCCGTCACCAACACGGGTCATAGCACTTTGTCCGCTCCTCACCGCACCCTTCACTTAAATAATGTTCTCATTACCCCTAACATTGTAAAAAATCTTATATTTGTTCATCAATTTGTACGTGATAACAAATGTACCATTGAGTTTGACGAGTTCGGTTTTTCTGTGAAGGACTACTGGAGTCGCCGAATCCTCCTCAGATGTGATAGCACCGGGGATCTCTATCTTGTCACTACCCCGAAGTCTCCTCAAGTCTTTCTTGTCGGTCAAGACACGTGGCACCAACGACTTGGACATCCAGGAAGTGACGTGTTACGTTCTTTAATTTCTAGTAATGTCATTTCTTGTAATAAGACGAAGTCTCCCGTGCTTTGTGATGCATGTCAGCTTGGCAAGCATGTACGGCTTCCTTTTTCGCTTTCTGAAACTATTGTTAAGTCCCCTTTTGATATTATTCATTCCGACTTGTGGACTTCTCCACTTGCTAGTCTTACGGGTATTAAATACTATGTTTTGTTTCTAGATCATTTTTCTCATTATTTATGGGTATATCCTTTTACGCAATAAGTCTGATATGTTGTCTAAATTTGTTCATTTTCGTGCTTTTGTTAAAAACCAATTTAATTGTGATATCAAATCTTTGCAATGTGATCATGGGGGTGAATTTGACAACCATGCCCTACACCAACTATTTGCTTCTAATGGCATTACCATTCGATTCTCCTGTCCGAGAACATCTCAACAGAATAGTAAGTCAGAGCGAATGATACATACCATTAACAACCTTATCTGAACCATATTATTTCAGGCACACTTACCACCCACATTTTGGGTTGAGGCACTTCACATGGCCACCTACCTCCTAAATATCTTGCCTTCCACCGCCATACACAATGAAATCCCTCACACTCGCCTTTATAAAACTAAGCCAAATTCAACGGATCTTCGTGTTTTTGGCTGTCTTTGCTACCCTCACATAGATACCAACAACAAATTAGGACCTCGTGCCACGCCCTCCATATTTCTTGGGTATCTAACCATCGCGGGTATAGATGCCTTGACCTAAACACAAACAAAATTATAATCTCCCGCCATGTAACCTTTGATGAGACACAATTTCCTTACGGATCTATGACACCCACCTCATCACCTTCTTACACGTTCCTTGACACATCTCCCAACCTTGTTCAACAACAACTAATAAAAAATCCTTTCACACCTCCCATAAACACTAACACTGACCCACCTTCACCTTCGATTCACAACAGCCCACACCGCGCACCTACACCATCTCCACGGCCTTATGCCACACCTACTACCCAGCCCATTTCACCCTCTGGCCCAACTACTTCCCCAGCTCAACAGTCACCTTCGAGTAACGCATCAACCCAACTCGCCAATATAATCCCAATACCCCCTCAAAATCCCAATCCCACGTCGAGCCACCCTATGGTCACATGCTTTCGTGTTGGTTCAAATCGTCCTATCCAACGTTTTACATTCCATGTGTCTACCATTTCACCTCTTCCCAAATCATACACACATGCGTTTCAAGACCCAAATTGGTATAGTGCTATGATAGATGAATATAGTGCATTAATTAAAAATAATACTTGGATTCTTGTGCCTCAACCACAGGACGCGAACATTGTTCGTTCCATGTGGCTTTTCTGACACAAACATAATGCAGATGGTAGTCTTAGTCGCTATAAGGCTCGTCTTTTGGTAAATGGCAGTACTCAGCTTACAGGTATTGATGTGGATGAGACATTTAGTCCGGTTGTTAAACAAGCTACTATACGTACAGTTCTGAGCCTTGCTATTTCTCGACATTGGCATGTTCATCAGCTTGATGTCAAGAATGAATTTCTACATGGTTTTTTGTCTGAGACAGTTTATATGCATCAGCCTCCTGGTTTTCGGGATCCTCGACATCCCGATCATGTTTGTCTTTTGTAGAGATCATTATATGGGCTTAAACAAGCCCCTAGGGCCTGGTTTCAGAGATTTGCTGCTTATGCTGCTCGTGTTGGGTTTCGTCACAGTCGGTGGGACTCCTCGCTTTTTATTTATCAACACGGCTTGGATACAACTTATTTACTATTATATGTTGACGATATTGTTTTGACTGCATCTTCATCGCTACTTCTACAGCAGGTTATTGCTTCACTTCATGCGGAATTTTCCGTGACTGACCTTGGCCCTTTTAATTATTTTTTGGGTGTTTCTGTCACACGGAATACTTCGGGGATGTTTCTTTCTCAAACGAAGTATGCTACTGAGCTTCTTGAGCGTGCCTCTATGCTTAATTGCAACCCTTGTCGGACTCTGGTAGACACAGACACCAAACTTGCAGCTGATGGTGATCCTGTTTCCGATCCCACTTTGTATCGTAGTCTTGCAGGTGCTCTACAATATGTTACTTTTACTAGACCAGATATATCTTATGCAGTGCAGCAGGTTTGTCTCTTGATGCTTGATCCTCGGAAGCCACATTTCTCTTCTCTCAAGCGGATCTTACGTTATGTTCGGGGGACCTTGGTCTATGGGTTACAGCTTTATTCATCGTCCACATCATCCTTGGTTGCATACTCAGATGCCGATTGGGCAGGATGTCAGACTACACGTCGGTCCACTTCAGGCTACTGTGTTTTTCTTGGCAACAATCTTCTCTCGTGGTCCTCTAAGCGTTAATTTACGCTTTCTCGGTCTAGTGCTGAAGTTGAGTATAGAGGTGTTGCCAATGCTGTTGCAGAGACTTGTTGGTTACGTAATTTATTACGGGAGCTTTATACACCGCTTTCTACTGCTACCATTGTTTATTGTGATAATGTGAGTGCTGTCTATCTTTCTTCCAATCCCGTGCAATATCAACGCACGAAGCATATAGAGACCGACATTCACTTTGTTCGTGATTTGGTAGCAGCTGGTCACGTTCGTGTTCTTCATGTTCCTTCTCGATACCAGTATGTGGATATCTTCACCAAAGGCTTACCTATTCTGTTGTTTGATGAGTTTTGCTCCAGCTTGAGTGTTCGTTCCTCTCCCGCTCAAACTGCGGGGGGCTGTTAGCAGGATGTTTATAGGGCTTAGCCCGTGTGTACTTTATCTTGGCTTGTATTGTTACATAGGCCCATTATCTTTGTATTTAACTAAACGATTGTAATCAGTGAGGCAAGAAATCAATATACGGTTTAAGGCTTTAATAATCTCGTCTTCAAACTCCTCATAACAACACACTAACTCTAAATAATTACGACAACAGTTTGAACTCACTAATATATTCAATTGCATTGTCACTCATGCACTGTTAGCCTTTTTCCAACAAGATAATAACTTTAAAATGAATTAAATGTAATCACATTTTATCAAAATATAGAAACGATCTGATTCAAAGTTCTATTTTGTTATTAACTTGTTATAAACTTTAAAGATAGCAAACCATATTCAAACTTATCCATGTCATCAAATTTTCATAGTTTACTGTAAACACATAAAAAACGAGTCACATTCTTTTTATTATCAAAAAATTCTGAAACTATCTTTACGCCGACCGAGAAAATGAGAGTTGTGGGCGGGTCCAAGTTGGGTTGATAAATATTTGGCTTCATCAGTTGTGAACTTGGATGATGAATTTTGATAGTGGTAAGGTGGTTGATGATGATGGATGGATATTGAAGAAATGTAGTGTTTGGATTTAAGTTTAGCAACTGGTTACCGGTTAACAGGCAAAAAAATCCTTAGATTGCACAACAAAATAAGTTCCGTACCTTAAATTGCAAAAAAAAAAAATAATAATAATAATAAAAAAAAAATAAATAAATAAATCCTCGGATACCTTAAATTAAATGCGATTTGCCCTTTACTAAAATGGAAGAAAAGAATAGAAACTCATCAAAAGTGTTTAACTAAAGCTCATTTGAGAGCATTTTTGAGTTTTATTTTAATACGATTTATACAATTACATATGAGAATTTGATTTTATGGTCCTTAACAATATGGTTTAGTCATATGTTTAAACTCAATAAATCATCTTTTTTATATTAATAGATCGTTGTAGAGTTGTAGTTCAAATTGTATCAAGCATAAAGTTGTAAAATGTTAAGGGACTAAATTAATTAAAGATGGATGGATATAGGTGGGATGATTTTTGTAATCAACTTACGTAAAAAAAACGTTGCTGGCCTGGTTTGACTTTTACAATATGTTGACAAAATATGGGTCTTCAAAATTCACAAACTTGAAGTGTGATGTTTTTACTTGACTATTGATCGATTCAAATATTATGGGTTAAGAAGTATGAACTTTTTAATAATAAGCATAAGAAAGGGTAATTGATTTGCAGCTTTTTAGGATTGATTGACACATTTTATTTATGTTTTAAACATTTTTACAGTATTAACATTTTGCTTTAATTGCTTATACATTGTATTGTGCAAATAACAATTTAAAATGTACAAACCATCTCTCATAAGAAAAAAATGAAGCATGAAATATGACGTTCTAGAAACACATTACATAGTCACATCCCAAACAAAATTAATAACATTAAATAATCATTAATCCACTCAATGTATTATTTCACATCCGTGTATATTTTAGAATGATAATCTAATATAAAACTACAAACTAGTGAGATGATTCCGTTTATAAGGCAAGTTATTTTGTGAACAAAAAAATAAATAAATAAAGAAAAGAAAGAAAAAAAAAAAAAAAAAACGGATGATCCCAGCTATTCAAAATTTTGGATCCAACGGACCACGTCAAAAGTAAAAAAGTAAATAAATGCGAAAGGACTAAAAGTGTAAATTGCTCCCAACTAACCCGCAAAATCGCGGGTCGTTATCAACATATTCCTTGTTCCCCCACCATACAAAAAAAAAAAAAAAAAAAAAAAAATCCCCGCGCCGCCCCGCCCCGCCCCCCCCCCCCCCCCCCCCCCCCCCCCCCCCATATCTGTACAAATAGTCTCAACATCAAACCCTAACCGATAAATCATATATGATGCATGATGCGGATTATGCTAACACAAGAAGTGTCACAATTCTCCTAGGCAGAGTATTAACCGTTGTAGTGTAGCATAGATAAGACACGGGGATTGATCTCTCTAGAGAAATAGTGAGGTAGACTTAAAGTGTACGTCGAACTAAGTCTAAGGGTTGAGGGAAGATTATCTTCCGTCTTTTATATTTATTAGAAAGCAAGCAAAATATCAGGTATTGGAGGAGGTGGTTTTAACTAATTATTTTTGCTATGCATTTATCAATTTCACTTGACCTAATACGTTCAGCATACACTCTAAGTTTCTTTGAAGTTGGCACTGTCTCTAAAGAATCTTTCCATGCTTCAAATTCTTGCACTTCTTCAGATATAATTAATTGGGCTTCTGCTGTCTTACGTAAACGATCTTCTTTATTAGCTTCCACAACTTCCTTTAAATCATCCACGTTATAGACATAGGTCGCTTCAAGATCCGAGACACTTGATTCCACATTTCTTGGAACCGATATGTCAATAAACATCCTTTGACTTTGACTTACGTTTTGTGAAGTCAACAGACGAAAGGTTGACACTTGTTCTTGTAAGAATAATGGTGTTTCAGAAGCCGTGCAGGTAAATATAACATCGGCTTCCGAAGCACATGCCATTAAATTAGAAAACGGTTGATATACAATCTCGACATTCTTACACTCCTCACGGACAGCATTGACTTTTTCTTCAGTCCTATTAACAACCACCATTTTCGTGCACCCTTTTGCAACCAAATGTTTAATCACAAGTTTTCCCATCTTGCCTGCCCCAACGACCAATACTTTCACGGAATCATAAGAAGATTCTGGTATTTTTCTTTGAGCAAGTTCTACAGCAGCTGAACTAACAGATACTGATCCTGAAGAGATTTTGGTCTCGGTTCTAACACGTTTCCCTACTGTGATCGCATGCTTGAATAGCCCACAAATCTTCCTATCAAACCCAGGGACACCCTGTGCGATTTTTACAACATGCTTTACCTGAGCAAGAATTTGACCTTCTCCTAGAACAAGAGAATCAAGCCCTGCGGATACCTCAAACAAGTGTTTTGTGGCGTCTTTGTTATGAAGCAAGAATTGGTGCTGAGATATTTCAGAAACGGATACGCCACTAACCTGCAATAAGAAATAAAATTATAGTTAATTTCAAAATATAGTATTAGATGAGTACGCCCACATGAAATTTTAACATGCTCCCGCCACAACTAAGTGTTTGGATCTGCATATTAGAAGTGAATATGATTTTAATAATCCAAACACATATCGAATCCCAGATCCAAATCCAAACACCCCCTTACATTAGATAGAATCTGACTAGTACCTTACACATCCATTCGGTGACCTCCTTAACACCACGGTGCTGAGAAAGAGCCACAACATATATCTCCATCCTATTGCAAGTACTAAGAACAGCAGCCTCTCCTATATGATTCAACGCACATAACTCGCTAATTGCTTGTGGCAATTGTGCCCCGGGTATAGAAAGCTTCTCACGGATATCGACCGGTGCAGTATGAAAACTAAGCCCAATAACCATAACACTACTCCTTTCCTTTGTATATCCTATAAAGAACATAAAAATGCACGAGTTTTAACCATCAACGTGAACACCATTAGCCAGTAAAATGTTGCATATACTTAGAGGGTGTTTGGGATGCCCACTTTTTCTTTTATGCTTCTGCTACATATAATTAATTTAGGATATAGTGTTTGCAATGCTTATGCTATAACTAACTGGTCATTAAGATATAACGGAAAACGGGCATTCTAAATGTTTCTCAAACAAGCACTTTGAGATAAGCAGGTGCCAACCTACTTAGCGGGTGTTTAGGATTGCTTAATTATAAGCAGATAAGCAGTTTGGAATGAGTGAGTTAAAAAGAAGAAGAAAGAGCTTACTGTCACCAGCAGAGATCTTAAGAGCTTCAAGAGCAGAAACACTCGCTGATTCGAGAAGCGAAGATGGTTGAAAGTCGTCGTTTCGAAATTCAGATCTAGTATTAACCCGAACGAATCCTCTCCTAGTACCAAACAGCGGCTTTAAATCTATACCTAGTTTACAAGGAACATAACTTACACAAGATGAAGATAAACTGATCATCGTAATTGAGTCAAGGAACATGCAATGTGTGTTAGTGTGTAAGTATTTGATGGTGAATTCTAGCACCGCTATATCAATGTTAAACTTGCCTCATAAAACATCCGTAGGTGAGCCGGTGACCCAATTAGGGGTGTAAAAAAACCGGACCATAATGCGAACTTGATTAAGCTATTTGGGTTGGGTTAATCGGATCAAAAAAATTATTCTGAGTTATTCGGATCAACTCGAGTAACCCGAGCACATCAGGTATCGGATTGAAAATATCTTGCTAACTCGGGTTCGAGTCGACCCGTTTGACCCGAACAAAGTTTTTTTTCCCTTCTTTTTTAATATATTTTTATAAAGTATATATCTAAATTAAAATAAATAAAATTTTATGACCATACTTATATTCAGGTTGACTAGCATCCGAATAGACCTGACTCAAATTGACTACGAACCTGACTAACCTGAGTTTAAATAGAGTCGGGTTCGGGTATGTTGTATTTAACCTCGACCCGACTTTGACCAGACCTAAATTGACCTTACCCAATTAACACCTTTACACACAAACCAACCAGACAAATATACCATTTTAGAGCATCCTCTATGCTCAAACTTCTAAATACTCGATGACTTTTTAAGGTTTTTTGTCATCAATGTTATTAGATTTTAAATATCATCAACTTATTAATTTAAATCACTCTAGTGGCAAAGCTTTTCTCAAAAGCTTTAAGAAAAGAGAAGTTAAGACTCTATATGAAGTTGAAATGTATAAATTAACAAAACTATTCATTTAGTACACCACTTCAAACGGTTGGAGATTTACTAGACTTTGTAGTAACCTATTGTAAAAGCTTTCTTATGCAATGCAAGATAGTTATTTACAAATTTTTTTAAATAGGAAAAACCTTTTGGAAAAACTTTGCATGCATACGCTCTTAAACCAATACTTTCTCCCCCTCCCTCCCTCTCTCTAAATATATTTAGTCAATTTTATGATCAAATCACATTCAACTTGATCCATACCACGTGAAAGTGGAAGGGCATAGCACGTGTTATGCATGGCCCCCGTGTGTAAAATATGCATCCATTACGGATAGTGTTGGAGTGTTATCAATTTATGATGTATTCAAAACCACTTGTAGATGGTCTAATGACAAAAGGCTGGTGACTAACATCACTAATATATATGAGATCATAAGATCAATTCTTATGTGCAAACAACCTTAAAGTGATCACGTCAATCTTTTGGTGGAGGGTTTTACCTGGTTTAAATCTGAGTGACGATAGGTGTAGACCTCGTAGATTAATCGGCCAAAATGTCAAACACCATGCTTACCCAAAAGACTTTTCATGTATTCATGACAAAAGAGCGAGACTTAGACATTTAACAGTTTGACACTAATAAAACTGTATCTTTGAATTTTAAAAACTTTTTGATTGATTGAAATTTAAAATAAACCATCATTTTTTAATATTGTAAATTATAAATAGTTTCAAAATAATAGATGAGATTTGCTAAACAATTTTCACTGGGCAATGTTTAAAACACATTAAATAATATTTTCTTTTCATATTTAAAGTAGTTATATATTTAACGCATAATAAATAAACATAATAAATCCATGTTTCCTTTTATATTCATATTAATTGTTGCCTTAAACATTGCCCGTAGAGCATTGTTTAACAAATCCCTAGATATACCACATAAGAATAAGAATGAAATAGAATGACACAAGTACTCCTATAGTCCTATTACGATGAAATGCAAAATTAGGGGTTGTGTTAACTTATTTAGTAAACTCACGAGCTTATCAAATTAAGTTTGTGATTTGTTTCAGGTTACAAGCTCAACTTTATAATTTTATAAGTTGAAAAAGTTAGCTTATAAACGTTTCAAAATATACATAAGCTAATAATCTATTGAGTATTGCTATAACTTTTTAATTTGTATTCCTAATTCATCTCCCTAATCATAACATCTTTGTTATTTGGAATCCACTATATATCATTATATCAGTGATTATCTCTACTCTTCATTTTTCCACTTGTCATTACTACACTTTCGGGAAAAAATTTAGGCACAAAAGGTAGAAATAGATATCATTTTTGTAATCTACTACATATAAGTTTGTTGGAAACTTGTGTATAAGATAATGAGTCTCGAAATACGGGGACTCGAATGGAACATTATGAAAAGAGAAATGTCTTGCTTACAATTTTCAAAGTTGTAACACAAGTGGTTAATGGTCTATAATGTCATAAGTATTGCGTTTAACTCGATTAATGATTGGTTTAATGGGAGTTAACTGTGTATTAATGGGGCATAATGGTGACCATTACACCAAGTATCTAGTTGGTAGTATAAGTACAAACCTTGTTGTTCCAATAAAGAGAGATGAAGAAGATCACACAAAACATGATCAACTATCAGTTCCATACCACACTAACGTGTAGTTTTGTTTTGGTTAACGAATCATGTTTTGATACAATGAGAAAGTCAGACATGGAGGTCATATCCGGCAGTACAACGTACTGTTCCGATCGTTTTACCCTGAGAAAAGACGGCGAATAGGCGACGAATCCGTTTTAAGGGAAGCGTGTCAAACACATGCCTCGATCACATTATGCTTTCGATTTCATTGCGGTTTGTCTTTTCACATCTTGCAATTATGTACCTGATTTTTCTTGTCTTATAATTATGTGTTATATTGTTTAAATTCTTATCAGTGGTGGTACTTATCCTACAATCTTAAAACATATTCGTCGCTTAAAAAAAATAATCAGATTAAGAAACAATATTGTTTGGTGAGACAAGTTGAAATATGCATGTGAATTGGTTTCTCTTTGACGTATAGAAACATCAAACGAAGCTTGATTTTTGAAATTATTATATTAAGTGTTTTTGTCAAAGAAAACTAAACCCGTTTTGTTTTGATTATGTTATTGTTGACTAGCTTAGAGACCCGTTGACACCGGATAATTTTTTTAAATAAATAGGTCAAATGAGATGATAAGAAAAGTAATAACGTAAATGTCCATTTAAAATATGAAACAAATAACGAGACAATGCGTCCATTATCAAATTAGAAATTGTTTTTGTTATAATTACGATAACAAACGTCCAAGATTGGGCTGGCCAAAATGTATTGACTTGAGTAGCAAAAGATGTGCGTAAGCACCTATCGATTTACAATGCAATGTCCATGCCGTGCACACCTAATAGACAATGCGTCAATTATACGATAAGCAATTTACTTTGTTACAATTTAGTTTCATGAACATTCCTTAACTTTACTTTTTTTTAAAATAAACACCACTGCTTCATGAAATTCAAATTGTATATGTCAATTACTAAGTTATATCATGAGTTTATAATTACTAAACACAATCATAATCTATACACAGATCTATCTCATTTGACCATTCAGCAAATGAATCTTGACTCGTGCATTGGGACTTCAAGAAAGCTTCTTTCTCAGAAGCAATATCCATTCTTTCGTCATTATCTCGTGATAGTTGTTGTTAATACTCATATTTGAACCACTAATTGTAAGTGATAAGTATAGGATCAATAGCCTTAGCTCACATCTTGAGTCATAATAGCATTATAATAGGAGAAAACCTTGTCCGTCTACTTGTTTTATAAATATTTATTCAACAAATGAATTTGTCATTTCAATATGGTGTTTTTAAAATTAGTTGTTAAATACATCAGAAGTGATTTGGCTTTATTAGATGCAAAGATAGAAAAGCAAAAGTTATGTGATAGATCCAAAGATCAAAGTCTTCAAGTCTGCCCATTTATATCCTGATTCAAATTGCAGCAAAATACAATCATATAACTAATAAAATCATTACTATATGATAGAATAAGATAGATACATAGAGATAATGACAATAATCCGAATTTTTTGATCAATTTTGGGTTCTTTGGTAACTTCTGAACATCGTCATCATCGGTTTCAATATTCTCCTCTTTAATTCCTCCAACGGCCCCTTCAACTCTTGGTTAAATACCAGATTATTCGAACTTTTGATCCTCTTTGATAAACCAAAGATGACATGATGCTGTTTTCAGGAGCTCACCAAATGGTGTTTGAAACCTATAACACAGCTCAAAACTTGTTTTGACCCTTTGGTTCCCATGGGTGAAATGGGTATATTTTACATTTCTTCCTTGGCATTTTATCTTTCACAATATGCTTCATGAGAGCCTCACTTTCTTTGCCCTACCACCAGATGGTTAGATTGTTAGCTTAAATGGTATTGATTAAAAGGCTACAGATTCAATACACGACTAAATTATATGATTATTTAAGAAACAAAATGTTTTGTTTAAATTAATATTAGGTATCAAACACGAATTTCCTTCTTCAGATTAATGGTAGATAGCGCATACGAAAAAAATTGAAGACCTAATCATACCAGAAAATTTGTCACATTCAGATTACAATGATACTAAATGATTTAACCCTATTCAAATTTAAAAAAATCAATCAACAAATCAAAGGTTGAAGAAATAAACGTTTTTTACTTACAAAGATACAATCGCTTGACCAGGTATGCCATCGAACCAACCACCGTAGTCCAATCTTCTTTCCTATTTGTTTGAATTCCTTACAAATTTAACCCAATTTCCAAATTTAAATAGATCCATTATCAAAAAGTTCTATTACTGAAACAATATATCATTTGTAATCAGTTGGCGAACAAACCATATTTTAAAAAAATGGTCAAAAGTGTTGTAGATCAACCCGGCCTCACCCATCTCATAATTGTTCATTTTTACCCAAACTTGTTCCACTTTTTTGAACCCGCCCTACCGAATTTTTTTGTCACCTCTTTTCAATGTAGGTGATCAAATATAAGTATTCTTAATATAAATGACCATTTAAAAATAAAATCGGTGTACCTTGCATTTGCCGATGGTTTCCTCACAAAGTTGAAGTACCACAAGGTTATTTCCTGTTGCAAAATATCCACTCTTAGCATCCATTTCAATCTCTGATCATAAATTTATTCCTATCCATAATATCCTAATTTTACTGCTTGGTGCAAAAGTATTACCTGCATGGCCGCACAATTCCACCAAAAACAGGATGACTTACAAACACGTGATCAAAACCACCTTTGTCTAACTTCCTATCAACCTTATATTGTTGTGATCCACCTACTTGAACCTGAAAATTCATCCATAACGATCATATATATTAGTTCATGAATTAAGATTCAAAATTTTTGAATTAACAAAAATCTTGGGCAAAATTAGATGATCATTTGCTTCAGTTACGACCTAAAAGAAAATATAAAGCCAAAACAGTTTCATTGTTCCATTTGAACATGTTTTCTATCGATGACTCCATAATTAAGTATCTTTTCTATCGATGACTCCATAAGCCTCTATAAGCATTTTTCAATAAGAAATCCAAACAACCCTTATGAGTAGTTACACTAATAAGCAATCACATACAACCACTAATAAGCAATCCAAACAACCCTCTATAAGCAGTTGGAATAAGCAATTTCAAAGTTATCTTATAAAGATTACCTGACAGCAATTTTAATAAGTGATTCCAAACAACCTCAAAAGTTTTCATTTTAATAATAGCCGTTATATAAACATTCGATACGAAGTTTCAATAGAAACTCATAAGAACATTAACCAATGATAGCCTCTCTATTGTTTTGCCTGCAATAAAAGGATATGTTTTATTATAACCCTTATTTTAGTTATATATGTTTCACACATTTGGTGGTTAATATACACAAATTAATACAAATTCACATATGCCTTAGTATGGAGTATGTAACCATTCACTCACCCATGTACTTAACATGCCCCTTTTCAAGGGAATGTTAAGCCATTTTGCATTTTCAAACAATTCCTCTTTGCTTCCCTAAATACACATCAGAAATGCAAAACATATTCATTCAAGCATTTAATCAAACACTTGATACGGATTTAAACGCTGAAATGTTAAGCAAATACCAAGGAAGTATAATTACTGCCAAACACATGAAATTCGAAAATAAGAGAAACTATGAACCCGAGTTTAGTGAATCTTCCTACATCATTACTCAAATTTAAAATTATTAGTAACTTTTATAATCATTTGGTCATATGAAGGTGTTTCGGGTGAATCTAACCAGGCCGAAATTGTTTGGACTTTTGACCCGACAAAAGATTTACCCATTTGACGTGTTACACTACCCGTCCATGTTTTCACCTTTACATCCTACTTTAGGTACAGATCAATATTATTAAATCTGGAATGTAGCAAATTCATATAAAAGCATGATAGTCGTAGCTTGTGGCAATAAACGGATCACCAGCAATCCTACCAAAATTGGTTCCCCCATTTTACTATCAGAATTAAAGAAAATAACACTTTTTCGATGACATTACCATGCAAGTCCAATATTAAATCTATACTATATTAATGATAGATGAGTTGTAACTAACCATCATTCGTCTCTCTTTCCTGTTAACGGATAGTTTCGATCAAAACAAAAGACGCCTGAAGTAAGCGCGAGGTCATCATGTTTTCCTGAACAAAAAGAACCACAAAACGTGAACAAACTTAGAGCCATGGACCAAAAAAACTCTTTATTTATCCTCATACATGAACACAAACAATAACAAAGATTGTAAACGAAAGTAATAATGGAATTAAGCGTACCCGTTCATTTAATTTTGATAGTAAATTTCTTTTTAGCATCTTTTCAGTACATGAATGGTCAACACTACTTATCTGAACCACAAAAACACAAATCCCATAATCAAACTCAACCCATCTAACAAAATTATTAGAAAATCTAATTTTTTTAACCCACAGAATTAAACACAGCCCTAACATCAAATGGCTTGGTAAAGAGTATATTATGCAACTTTGCTATAATATAAAAAATGTCTCACATCTCCCATTCTACAACGTCGCGATTTTAGCCTTCAAAGCTTCGACCTCAAGATCAATTAAACTTCCTGGTTAAACAAATCAAAACAAAATAATCATAACCTAAAGCTAATTCAATTTACATTTAAAATCATCTTTTTTTAAACGTCATTCTCTATTTATCTTACGCCTAACAAATCATCTCATTCAACATAACAAACGGATTTGTGAATGTAATCCCATCTACACATAACTTCAAATACAAAACAATAAATCTTATCAAAATTAACAATCAAACATATAATCAGCAATAACAAAACTAAAAAAGAGTTATAAAACGTAATTTCCCCTAATTTTTATAGGATTTATGATAAAACACAATGAATTGTAAATAATCGAAGGAAAACATACTATAGTTGAATAGAAACAAATAATTATAAACCAAATCGAGTCAATACAAAAAAAAACTTACCGGAATTATTAGGTGGAATTCAAGATCATCCATGGCAGTTGATGACCAATTATTCACTTTTCAAAAAGAACATATGCAACAAACAATTGGAAACGAAATTGAAACAAAATTGAAATGAAAAAGGGGAAAAGTAGATAGCCTACAGATTTAAAAAATAACATAATCAAAATGGGCTGGAAAATCAACATCTCTATCAATCAGTTTACAAAAATAGTTCACACCGAAACTTAAGGAGGAAGTGATTGTTTTGATTTTCATTATCAAATGATTTTTTTTGGATTTATGGAAACAATTTTGTGTATGATTTGTTAGAATAAAAAATGTAGGGAGGAAGATTAAAACGCAAAATTGATGGAAGCGTGTAGAGGAAGATGTGGATCTGAATTAATTAGTGGTTACACATTTACAAAAATAGGATTGAAGATATAGGATTTGAATGAGGAGCGTGTAGATGAAAACCATAGAAAAATAGATGCAGATGATAGTTGTACAATGGCTCTAAATATGGTATGACACGTATGACCATTAAACCAATTTTTAATGCTTGGTGCTTAGAAGGGCTTGTATAAAAGCTTATTTTATTAGATAAAATAGATGTATCTAGTATTAAATTACATGTGAATAATTGATCCTTAACATTTAGGACGGTTATAGTATTTGGAAAGATGGAAAAGATTCTTTAAAACTATTTGTTTTAATGGTTAAGTTTTGATTACATTGTTTTGTTTTGGTTTTCCTTCAAACCCGATATCTCAATAATGGTTTACGCTGAAAATGGCCTGAACAAATCTGGTGGACTCGTTTCGAACTTGCCCTACTCAGCTTGAGTGAATGTTTGAATGAAATTATGGTTGGATATCATAAATTTCTGGTATCGACATTGGAAAGGTAGAAGAGATTTGTGATTGTTCAAAACCTAAGCCCACTTGTTCCGATGAAGACGCTCTGTGCTAAGCCACTATGTGGAACTTGAATATTGCTATGTTCTCACAATTATTGCAATCTCCAGAAACAAGTTATGTCGGAACAGCCCCTTAATCTCATTTGGGTTAGATTATGTCGAGAGCTGAAATATTTGACCAATACTTTTGCTTAACTCTTAAAGAAACTTGTTAGATACACCTACAAAGCAGTTAGTATGCTGAAAGTTGCAAGGTTATGCAAAATTTTTCTTGTAGCAGTCCCTTTGCTATATATTTTGTGTATGATACTGCAAACCATATTAAAAGCAACTTTAATGGGTTCTTTAAAGGGGTGTTTGGTTGCTAAAAATTTTGTGCAGAAAAGTGATTTAAAAGGGTTGTTTGGTTGCTAAAATTTCTATACATAAAACCTATTTTTAAGGTGTGTTTGGCAGCTGAAATTTCGTAAGGAAAAATGGCCTTTTGGTTGATTTTTTATGCAGACAAAAAATCCTCATTTGGTTGCTGATTTTTACGTAGAAAATTCACAGTTTGGTTGCTGATTTTTGTGCATAAAACCTTTTGTGTGTGTGTTTGGTTGTTGAAATTTCGTGCAGAAAAATGGCATTTTGAGTGCTGAATTTTGTGTACATAAAAGTACTTCTATTGAGTTTCTTAAGAGTTGTTTGCGGAACCTTTTAAGAGGTTGTTTAGAGACATGTTGATGTGGATAATTTGCTAACTTATTAGTGAAGAAAGTTTCTATGCATAAGATTATTAAAGGAGTTTGGTACAATGGCACTAGTGGTGTTTGGTGCAAGGGAATTCGTTTAGCAAAATGAAAATTACAAACCGCTTGATTTTGTATCGAGTATTGGTAAAGTTTAGATGTTGCATATATATTTTTTTGTAAATATTCTTGCAAATAATCAAACAAAGTTGTGATTTAATGAAAAATGACTAGTCGCAGATTTTGTTGCAAATAATCTAGTGATTTGTCATTGTTGTAGAAATGACTTAATGGTATAGATTATCGTCTCTGACACAATGAAACATCGACAAAGCTCGCATATTTGTTGAATAAAGATGGCACCAAATTACATTGGTTTTGTAACTAAGGTAATTGTAGTAATGGTCATCAAAGAAGGCTATATGTGTTCATTCGTTTATGAGACGTAAATTATTGGATGTATTGATTACAAAGTCATAATATGTGATTATATTCACATATAATTGGAAAGTGAATATGGATGACATGTGTGTGAAGCTTATTCAAGTACATATTTTGAGATACACCTAAAACATGTGGTTCAAGATGGTGACTGAATCTCATAAATAATTTGTCTTATAGAAGAATCTTTACATATATATGAGACAAGTTTCGACTTGCACATGATGCTTTGAAAGCTGTACCATGAGAAGGAAATGCCACTTGGCACTAAAATGATGACTGTGTAATACAAGTCATCATCCACGAATCATAATTTATGCAATTTACTGCTGAATCGAAAATATTTTAAAAAATTTGACACCAAAGGGATTCGAACCCTGGTCTTGCCTCCCACTGAATAGAGTGTCAACCAATGGAGCAAGTGGATTTTGGTGTTATATCCATACAAACGATTCGTGTCATGTTTTAATTTCTCATCCCTTTTCAATTTAGCTAAAGTTATGGAGCATTAATTTGAGACATTCAATGAGAGGAGCGTATGATTTTCAAATTCAAAACACACATACTATCACCAATTCATTTTCATCAAACCTAAAATCACTCCAAAACATTTCAATTTCAATGACCGGTTCATCATCAAAACACCAAATTGGATTAACACATAATCAAATTGGTTAACCCTAATTCGCATCTTATTCGATTCATGGTGTATAAACAATTGATCCAAGGTAAGGGTTTGTATTTTAATAATTAATTCCTATCAATTGCTTAAAAATTCGTTTATGTGCTGATCCAACAAGCTTTTACTTTCATGCTTTCTGCCAAGTTTCGGCATATGCAATTGGGGTTGTTGGTTTGGGAACCGAGCTCAAACTTGGATCCGAGTCAAAGGGTGTTACCCTCAGTACTCACCGCAACATTTGGATTACCATCTTTTGTTTTGAAACTATCTAGGTACTTGACTCAAACGGATGTATTCGTAATGATACAATTAAATTCACTTTGTTTCGGGTTATCCAAGTAATTTGAAGAAGCGGAATTAGGATGATAATATGATAATTAAGTTAAAGATATTAGGTATGTCATTTATCATGTTACAAGCTTTTTTTCAATGCTATATATCATTTTATCTGTTAATGAATGGATAATTTAATCGAGCGTGTTTCACTTATCATCAATGTTGGACAATATGTTTTAGTTTTGAATGCGCGGCAAGTGTTTGTGAAAATGTCTCATTGAATTTACCATTTTTTTTGTACAAGAGACACTATTGCCAATGGTTGTTCCAATTAAAATGACGTGTATGTGTGTTATTTTGGCACTGAATCTATCCATGTTCCAACTATGTTATGCATGTCATTATATCGTGATAAAACTATTGCCAAGTCATCCAATGGTCGTTATATCGTACTAATCTTTTTTTTTGTTTTTCTTTTTTTTTTGCAAATTAATTGATTTTAATTGTCAAAGTATAGCTTATTGGTTATGCAACGACTAATCGCATGTGAAATAGTTTGACAACCTTAAATCCTTTGTAAGTGTTATAAAATATCCGCACAAATATCATGGTTTTGTTCATTTGTCTATAAATTTTTCCCGTATTTTGTGAATATGAATTTAAGATTATAGTTGGGAAGCACTTGGGATGACAAAAGAAGATCTAAAGTAGAAACGATAGCCGATTTAGAGAGCAAACAAGAGGGTGCTATTCATTGAGAACGAGCGCCGACTTATGCACATACTCATCAGGTATTTCCAATTACTTACTCGAACTATAATATATGTTCTTTGATAATGTATAAAGATACGTTCCATATTATTTATTTTGGTGTCCAACATACTCATCGTGTCATGTTTTAATTTCTCATCCCTTTTCAATTTAGCTAAAGTTACAGAGCATTAATTTGAGACATTCAATGAGAGGAGTGTATGATTTTCAAATTCAAAAAACACATACTATCACCAATTCATTTTCATCAAACCTAAAATCACTCCAAAACATTTCAATTTCAATGACCGGTTCATCATCAAAACACCAAATGATTAACACATCATCAAATTGGTTAACCCTAATTCATATCTTATTCGATTCATGGTGTATAAACAATTGATCCAAGGTAAGGGTTTGTATTTTAATCATTAATTCCTATCAATTGCTTAAAAATTCGTTTATTTGCTGATCCAACAAGCTTTTACTTTCATGCTTTCTGCCAAGTTTCGGCATATGCAATTGGGGTTGTTGGTTTGGGAACCGGGCTCAAACTTGGATCCGAGTCAAAGGGTGTTACCCTCAGTACTCACCGCAACATTTGGATTACCATCTTTTGTTTTGAAACTATCTAGGTACTTGACTCAAACGGATGTGTACGTAATGATACAATTAAATTCACTTTGTTTCGGGTGATCCAAGCAATTTGAAGAAGCGGAATTAGGATGATAATATGATAATTAAGTTAAAGATATTAGGTATGTCATTTATCATGTTACAAGCTTTTTTTCAATGCTATACATCATTTTATCTGTTAATGAATGGATAATTTAATCGAGCGTGTTTCACTTATCATCAATGTTGGACAATGTGTTTTAGTTTTGAATGCGCGGCAAGTGTTTGTGAAAATGTCTCATTGAATTTACCATTTTTTTTGTACAAGAGACACTATTGCCAATGGTTGTTCCAATTAAAATGACGTGTATGTGTGTTATTTTGGCACTGAATCTATCCATGTTCCAACTATGTTATGCATGTCATTATATCGTGCTAAAACTATTGCCAAGTCATCCAATGGTCGTTATATCGTACTAATCTTTCTTTTTTTCTTTTTGTTTTTCTTTTTGCAAATTAATTGATTTTAATTGTCAAAGTAGAGCTTATTGGTTATGCAACGAGTAATCGCATGTGAAATAGTTAGACAACCTTAAATCCTTTGTAAGTGTTATAAAATATCCGCACAAATATCATGGTTTTGTTCATTTGTCGATAAATTTTTCCCGTATTTTGTGAATTTGAATTTAAGATTATAGTTGGGAAGCACTTGGGATGACAAAAGAAGATCTAAAGTAGAAACGATAGCCAATTTAGAGAGCAAACAAGAGGCTGCTATTCATTGAGAACGAGCGCCGACTTACGCACATACTCATCAGGTATTTCCAATTACTTACTCGAACTATAATATATGTTCTTTGATAATGTATAAAGATACGTTCCATGTTATTTATTTTGGTGTCCAACATAATCACATTTTTTCTTTATTTTCAAATCTCTCTGATGTGGGACTCCTTGGTTCGGGTAGCGGTCAGGTTGGGGCATGGCGGACTTCAAATTGTAATGGTAATTTTTTTACTTCTTTTTAGTTTATGTGTGATAAATAAGTAATTGGCATCATAATTGTTTAAAGTAGGATTTTGTTTTGGTTTTTAACATTATCTTTGAGGAGTAGATGATTTAGGATTTTACATTAATTGCATGTTATGTTGGAGCAATATAGATTTATATAAGCTTCAACTCATAGACACTTTTCTCTTCTCTATGCTTTCAGGAAAGTTTTTTATTTCATTTTACAAGGCAAGTTTATGTTTTTTTCGCAATTGTTTCTCTTTGTATTTAACTAATAACTAAATATACAATTGGTACTTTCTTCAATAATTGAGTAGAAGCCTGAATGACTTTATTTTTTCAGAACCAAACATTAGCTAGAAAAATACCAGTGTGGTCTACTACTTGATTTGTGTGAAAAATACCAAACACTAGCTAGACTATTACACTATACAATGTGGTCTATTACTTGATTTGTGCCGTCGACTACCTGGCTATAAATACAATATAATATGACATGTCGTAAGATTAGATTATACATCTTTAGAACTATGTATCCTCCGAAAGTGGGTTGTAATGAATATCCTAAGAAGATTTAACAATATTTTTTAATGCAGGTAATGAGTATCTAATAGCAGAAGATGGTATACAGTGTGCTTTATTACTTGATTTGTGCCATGTGGCTTGGCTGGGTTGGATTGGATTTTCAGCGCTTGCTTCCACCTCTGTTTGAAGAGTTAGTTACGGTTCATTTATCTTTCATTTATTTTTGGTCAAGGATCACAAAGTGCACAACTCGCTTTTTTCATTTGTGCAGGGTTGTCCTAAACCTATTTTCAAAGAATATGAGTACAACGGCGGAGAAATTTCAGGTACACAGACATTTTTATTCCCTGCACGACCTATCTAGCGGGCCCAACATCCCATTCTGCCCATTTCCAGTGAGATACTTAGTTAAAAATTGTGAGCCCAAATTTTATTTGAAGATGTTACACATTCTTTGCACAATTAACTATATTTGGATCCTCATATTGCTGTAATAATTTTTGCAATATCAGATGTTAGTTTAATGCTTATATTTTCTTGAATCGGTAGGTGATGGTTGATCATATGGTATTGCTTAATCAAGGGTTATAAATCACCAATAGTTGACACTATACGGTCCTTCCCCTGCATCAACAGGTACCCGTTGTATCTATGATTCAATCTTCGGTTACCTTCATGTGCAATCTTAAGACTAATATACCATTTTTACTTTAAGTGAACTAATTTTCTATTCTCTCTTTTGGTATAGATTATATTATGTTCTACTGTGAAGCTTTTCCGTAGGGGAAAGAATGATACAACTATATGAGAGGTAAAGTTAGTGATCATATTATCTTTCACGATAAATTATGAAGCTGTAATCTATGTTTACAAATCTTTGTTTATTAAAATAGATAAGCAAGTACTATATTGATCTCTGCAAATCAACTTCGATACCATTTGTTGGATACTGGAACTTTCATGGATGTGTAGAGTGCTGGGAGATCAGGTAACTTGCGGCACCTTTTAGTTGATTACCCATCTATCAAATGGCATACTGATGAGGCGAAAAATGAACCACTTTTAGGGGGTCATTTAAGCCCGGAATTGAACTTATTTGATCAAATATTGCCCTAAATCGTTCGTTTTGTGATTTTAGGTACTTTGGGAGTGAAATCTGGAAAAGGAAGCAATTCGGACGTTTTTGGAGCATAAAAGTGAAGAAAACGCCAAAGTCTTAGTTTTCCTTGCTGGGAACAGTAGGTGGCAGCGTCAAGAAGGAATCCTTGACGGCGTCAAGAGCAATTTTCCATGACGACCCAGTACAGATTTGACGGCGTCACGAAGTAGGGCGTCAAGAGTAAATTTCATGGCGGCCTGGAAATGCACAACACATGACGGCGTCAGAAATAGATCAAGGCAGTCCGAGAAGAGTTTTGGCGGCGAGGTGACGGCGTCACAAGTTTGGTCTTGACGCCGTCAGACCCCTTTTCCTATATATAGTTTTCTAATTTTCACATTAAAAATAGAGAAGTTTTGGAGAAACCCTAAGTACGAACTTGGTGCGAATTTTACAGGTTTTTCAAGGGTTCTAAGCCCTTGATACCTTTCATGTGTAATTAAGATAAGTGTTATTTTAATTCAATCAATATGTCTATGTGTTGGTTGTCTATATCTTGTTCTTATCTTAATTCCATCATGCTAGGCTAGATCTATCTTGTGTTTGCTTAGATCTAATGAAACCTAGATGTTAATTATGTGTTGATTACTTGTTTATACTTGTTTTGGATGAATGAATTTATATGTTAGGCTTAAGAAAACTGGCAGATCTCCAATTGGTAACATGCTTGAACGTCTTAGGAAACATGAACTGATGTGCACTAGGTCTTTATTGGTTGAATTTAATGCATGAGCCACTGTTTATAATCTCTATGGTTGTGCTGGGCATGGTATAGGAGGAGATAAGAGCTCATAGAATTGGGGAGTTAAGTGCGCCACCCCATGAATGGTATTAAGGAATACAATCCGTCATCCATGCAACTATAACAAGTAATTAACATGTAAAAGATGTCTAGGGAGTAGTGAAATCTAAGTAAACACGTTTTCTCCACTTATTGCTCACAACCTTAGTATAATTTAGTTTATTTTCATTTCTAGTATTTTATTTTGATTGCATCTTTAGTATTGGGTTAGTTGACTAGCAACTAATTCCGCCCAAATCCTTCAAACCCGAGATTTTTATTTGCTTTCTAAAAAATATAAAAATACAAAAATAATCATCCCTCACCTTTAGAACTAGTATTTAGATTTTCTAATCCTAGCGACACTATTCCTAGCTGAACGATCAATCCCCCGGTACTTGTCACTATACTATACTACAACGATCAGGTACACTGCCTGGTGGGGGTTGTAAGCTTCTCAAGATCCCTTGAGAGGTAAAGCCTGGTGCAATTCCCACGCATCAAGTTTTTGGCGCCGCAGCCAGGGGAATAGTTATTGTCTAGGTTAGAATTTCTTTTTATTAGGTCTACTTGCTAGATTCCTTTCTAGTAAGATTTTATTTTTATTTTTAGGTTTTCTTTAGTCTATCTTATTTCTTTGTATCTTTGTTCGTAACTCTTCACCACCCGACATCATGGACAACGGGAACATCCTTGAACCCGTCATCCTACCACAACAAAACCCACCACTAGAACCCCTTAGGGCCCGAACCTTAGGAGAATATTCCCGACCTAGCCACCAAGGCTACCGAAACACCATTGAGCTCACCGGAGCCAATGTGACCCCCTTGCGATCCAACACCATCCGGTTGGTGCAAAGCGGATGTGCATTCCATGGACTTCGTTCTGAAGATCCAAACCAACATCTTAAGGACTTCCTCAAAATCGTAGATTCCATAGACTTAGGTGTTGAAACTAGAGAGACAACCCGATTACGCCTATTCCAATTCTTTCTACGGGATCAAGCTAGTCAATGGCTTGAGCGTTTACCCGCGGGATCCATCACCACATGGGATGATCTCACCACGCGTTTCCTTGCTCAATTTTTCCCACCGGGGAGAACTACTAAGCTTAGAAATGACATCTTGATGTTCCAACGACGTCAAAATGAATCTCTTTATGAAGCATGGACTCGTTTCAAGGACTTACTCCAAAAAGTCCCTCATCATGGCATAGATCTTTGGCTCCAAGTCCAAATTTTTTATGACCATATCGACATCTCTACGAGGCGAGCCATTGACCAATCGGCCGGTGGTAAGCTACGTGATCTTAGTGCGGAACAATCATGGGAACTCATAGAAGATCTTGCTCTCTATGACAAAGAAAGTTGGAATGATCCCCGTGACTTGAACAAAACGGTCAAGGCAATATCTTTGCCTTCGAACAACTCTAGCACTCCCGACCGTAGGATCATGGAACTTGAGGACCAAGTCAAGTTTCTCATAAAATCTTACGAAGCTCCTAAACCTTCAAGCCAAGTGAACAAAATCACTTCTTCATGCGAATTATGTAGTGGTCCCCACGACACTCGTGATTGTGTAGAACTCCCCGGAATAGCTTTTGCGGACTACGCATCCACGCGTACCGACGAAGCGGGAGATAAGTGGTACACTTTCAAGCCCGAGCCAAACACGTATGGTGATTCATGCAACCCCTCTTGGAAAAATCACCCAAACCTTAGGTGGAAACAAAATCAACCCAATTCTTCCAATCCGCCTAATCGTTACCAACCAAACGGTCCACCCTCCAACCGTACTTTCAACAACAATCCTTCTAACAACTATGGTAGTACCAACAATCTTGAAGGATTAATGTCTAAGTTCATGGCATCTCAAGAAGCTCGCATATCTAAGTTTGAAGCCGATTTCAAACAAAAGCAAAGCGAGATGACCACTAGAATTGATGCATTGTTGAAAGTTCTCAATGACCGAGAAATGGGAGCACTTCTAAGCGACACAATAAAAAATCCGAAACTAAACGTTAATTCCATATCTTCAGTTTCGTCACCCACTTCGTGTCCACAATACTACTCGTTCAAATCAACATGCACGTGTTTCAAACAAAACCAAATTCTTCAAAAGGACCAATCAAATAAGACACCCAATATAGAGCCGGTCAAAATATAGTTGAAACACCTCCTGCGCAAGACCTTGACGATGAATTCAAAGAACTTCACCTTGAACGCCCCGTCATTGATGTCTTAGCGTGTGCTCCTTACTATAGTGCCCTCCTTGAAAAATACGAGAAGTGTAAGCTAGGTAAAAATGGGACCGCCTTCGTTCAAAACAAGTTGCCTAAAAAGCTTGATGATCCGGGTATATTTGTTTTGCCTTGTAAGATAGGAAGATCCGAAGCTTTCAACACACTAGCCGATTTAGGGTCAAGCCTCAACTTGATTCCCTTATCCTTATTCACCGCTCTTAAGCTAGAAAAGTTAGAGGAAACGGAGGTATTGATAGGACTAGCGGATGGGAGTATTGCCCACCCGGTTGGAATGATTAAGGATGTAGTTGTTCACGTAGGAAAGTTAACTATATTAGCGGATTTTCACGTCCTAGACATAGTTAGTGACACTACATGCCCATTATTGGTAGGAAGAGGATTTTTAGCAACCGCTAGCGCCATGATAGATTGTAAGGAGTCTAAGATAGCGGTAGGTGAAGGTGATACTTGGTCGGTGTACGATGTAAAGAAGCATAGTTATGATTGTGATGATGAACCAACACCACATTGGGTAGTGATGAATAGGAGACCATCTAGATATGGACCTTGGATAGAAAGGAACTTCATAGGACCTCAATGCCCATTTTATCTAGAGAAAGATTTTGTTGAAAAGACACATTCGGTAGAACAACTCATAACTAGAGATGAAGAGCTAGATCCCTTTTAGGACCCATTAGTCTTTAGGAAGATGATTAAGTTCTTGAGTGTAATGCCTATTAATATAGAGATGAATAAGTGGAAAAGAGAGGGAGACAAGTGTAAATGGAGGTGGGACAAGCCACCTAAAGAAGGTGACGGATCATGGTATATGAGGATGACTTTGTATGATCCGGATGGAGAAAAGTTTGAAAGGTCATACCATACTAAGGAAACAAATAGGAAGTTGAAACCTAAGTTTGATCCCAAAGACGTCCTCAATGAGGAACTCACCCGTATCACGTAGTAACCCATGACCTTGAGTCTAGCTACAAGACTCGTAAATAAAGAAAAGCGCTTCTTGGGAGGCAACCCATGCTTTGTGTGATTTTGTTTATTTGTTTGTTATTTGCTTCCGTATGCATGCTTAATTTTTATTGTTGGTTGATCATGTTTCTAAATTAAATAGTGGAAATACTTTACTTTGTTGTTTTGGCCTAGTCTTAACTCCACCTAAAAGTATTTTTGCAAAAGATAAGTGTAAGGGGAAACCTCAAATATGTTTTTAAGAAACAAACCGATCATGATTCTCCACAATATTAAATGAACATGTATATTCGTACTTGTTAGAGTCAAATGCTTGTATTGAGTCATAATGAAGTTTTATAGGATTTTCCAGGAAGTAGGACCAAGTTTTTCCAGAAATTTTCCGGAAACTTAACATAAGAATTTCTGCAGGTCACTTCTGACGGCGTCAAGAGTTAACTCTTGACGGCGTCAAGTGTAAAAAATCTGGAAATTTTACCGGTTTTGTTTTTCTAATGGAGTCTTATGGTTTTTGTGAATTATTAAGTTTTATAATCTCCGGGAAATCTGCAAACTTCATTCCACAAGTATTATATCTTATCTTGTTTTCTAGGATTTAGTAACTTATATAGGATGCCGCCGATTTTACGCGAGGTTGTTTTGTCTATTTTCTCAGGTTTTACAGGTTATGTATGACAAGAAGATGATTTATATTCTGGAAGGGAAGCTTTGATTGTTCATTTTCTTGGAGGAAGATTTAACCTGGCCACCTTATTATCCATACCGAGCAAATCAGGGGAGTATTTGATTTCATTCTTTTTACTTTTTCACTTTTACATTCTTTACTTGAACATTGGGGACAATGTTCATCTTAAGTGTAAGGGGAGGGTAAAAAGATGATACCTTACATATGCACTTTCGCTTGAGTTTGTTTTGTTTGATGGTAGATGTGTAATAAAACTATGAGAAATACTTGTTAGTGCAATTTTAGCGCCAAATTTAAAATTTTTTACAACATTTAGGAGTGAAACTTTAGCCATAGCAAGCGTCTCATGGATAGGAGATTGTATGACTAGCACATAACCGTATATTCAGAAATATTTTCCACCCAAATATGTGAGGTTCGCCTTTAGATTTGATAGGAAAAGCATTTACTATTAGTGCTTATGAGTGTACCGGTAGCATTTAGATTCTAGAACTTGCGTTAGTGATGCATCCCGAGACCGCTAGTGAGACTACATTCGTGTAGTAGGATTTACTACATGATAAGAGGCATTAGGATCACCCTTGTGTTAAACCCGTATTATAATTACTTGACCATTTAAGTCATATTACTTGGCTAGTTAAGTCAACTAATTTTTCTCACACCCTTAGCGTTGTACTCATTTTTAGTACACGAAACCCCTAGTACACCCCTCCGAGCCTATCTTTTCGTTTCTAACTTTAAGCATTTTACTTAAAGGAAGAATTTGTTACACCCCATTTAAATGTACACCCAAATCGCCTTAGCCTTCCGTGTATGCGCTCATCTTTAGTGCATTGTTGTTATATGTTTAAACCCTAAGTTAACTATCTAATTGATTACATGGTTGCTAAGTCGAGTCATATCCTTGTACATATTGTTTTGGGACGATTGGGACTCATGGGTAAGTACTTATTTTATGGAGTAATGGGGAAGAACATCTTATTATTACCCCCATATGTACGTTAATCTTAAAAAGTGCTCCAAGTGTTTTGATTTTCTTAATTCGAGTCATTAGATTAGTTCATTGTAAAGTATGTAAAAATTCAAGTGTAAGGGGAATGTTCAACCCCTATGATGTATTATTTTGGATGGTAGGGTAAGAGTGTATGCAAAAAAAAAAAAAAAAAAAAAAAAAAAAAAAAAAAAAGAGAAAAAACATACGGACTACCATCCCGTTTCATTCTATGTTCATTTTATGTTTTTGTTATTTTTGATTTATTAGCATAAGTCGAGTCTAGTCTTGTCTTAGCAACGCCACATTGTACATGTAATTAACCAAGATTGTTAAGTCGCCACCAGTAAAAACTTCCTTTATCCAACAAAACCGTGTATTTCATATCCCTACACCTAACGTTACAACCCTTTAAAAGACCTCTTTGATAGTTTATCCTAGGTGCTTACGCCATGTGGTGGAGGTTTGATCCTTTCCCAAGCCTATGGTAATCTATTTTGGTATGACAGGTAGTGAGAGATATCTTTCGTTTCCATATTGTAATTTACACTTTATTACACCCGAGAGATGTGAGTATCTAAACACTATTTGTGAGGTGCTTGTGTATGACCTCCGTGCTTGTCCATTGGTCTTTAGTGGAATGATTATTTGTTGTAATTACTTTTATATTAGTGTTAAATGACCCCTAACTTGTCTTTTGAGTAGAATAAAAGCACATTTGCTTGAGGACAAGCAAATCTCAAGTGTAAGGGTATATGATGGGGCGAAAAATGAACCACTTTTAGGGGGTCATTTAAGCCCGGAATTGAACTTATTTGATCAAATATTGCCCTAAATCGTTCCTTTTGTGATTTTAGGTACTTTGGGAGTGAAATCTAGAAAAGGAAGCAATTCGGACGTTTTTGGAGCATAAAAGTGAAGAAAACGCCAAAGTCTTAATTTTCCTTGCTGGGAACAGTAGGTGACGGCGTCAAAAAGGAATCCTTGACGGCGTCAAGAGCAATTTTCTATGACGACCCAGTACAGATTTGACGGCGTCACGAAGTAGGGCGTCAAGAGTAAAATTCATGACGGCCTGGAAATGCACAACACATGACGGCGTCAGAAGTAGATCAAGGCAGTCCGAGAAGAGTTTTGGCGGCGAGGTGACGGCGTCACAAGTTTGGTCTTGACGCCGTCAGACCCCTTTTCCTATATATAGTTTTCTAATTTTCACATTAAAAAGAGAGAAGTTTTGGAGAAACCCTAAGTACGAACTTGGTGCGAATTTTACAGGTATTTCAAGGGTTATAAGCCCTTGATACCTTTCATGTGTAATTAAGATAAGTGTTCTTTTAATTCAATCAATATGTCTATGTGTTGGTTGTCTATATCTTGTTCTTGTCTTAATTCCATCATGCTAGGCTAGATCTATCTTGTGTTTGCTTAGATCTAATGAAACCTAGATGTTAATTATGTGTTGATTACTTGTTTATACTTGTTTTGGATGAATGAATTTATATGTTAGGCTTAAGAAAACTGGCAGATCTCCAATTGGTAACATGCTTGAACGTCTTAGGAAACATGAACCGATGTGCACTAGGTCTTTATTGGTTGTATTTAATGCATGAGCCACTGTTTATAATCCCTATGGTTGTGCTGGGCATGGTATAGGAGGAGATAAGAGCTCATAGAATTGGGGAGTTAAGTGCGCCACCCCATGAATAGTATTAAGGAATACAATCCGTCATCCATGCAACTATAACAAGTAATTAACATGTAAAAGATGTCTAGGGAGTAGTGAAATCTAAGTAAACACATTTTCTCCACTTATTGCTCACAACCTTAGTATAATTTAGTTTATTTTCATTTCTAGTATTTTATTTTGATTGCATCTTTAGTATTGGGTTAGTTGACTAGCAACTAATTCCGCCCAAATCCTTCAAACCCGAGATTTTTATTTGCTTTCTAAAAAATATAAAAATACAAAAATAATCATCCCTCACCTTTAGAACTAGTATTTAGGTTTTCTAATCCTAGCGACACTATTCCTAGCTGAACGATCAATCCCCCGGTACTTGTCACTATACTATACTACAACGATCAGGTACACTGCCTGGTAGGGGTTGTAAGCTTCTCAAGATCCCTTGAGAGGTAAAGCCTGGTGCAATTCCCACGCATCACATACTTATGTCATTTTGTAGGGAATCCTCAAACTCATGACCAAACTTACAATTGATTAGTCATCTTTGAATATGAGATAAGTAGTTATCATTATGTTTATAGGATTATTAGTTTTACTGAAGTCACGATATTATGAACATAAGCGAGGCTTAGGATGTTGGGATGGCAATTGCTATTAAATAGCCTTGTGGATAATATCACACCACGAAAAAAGATATGTTTATTACCAAAAACTAAGCTTTTGCGCTCTTTTTTGGTTAAAGTAAGCTTTTCTGAAAGTTTGATTTATATAACTGCGTTAAAGTAAGTTTGAATTAGTTAAGATATTCTTTGGAACAAAGCTGAGGGTTAATATGATTGAGTAGACTTTATGTAATTGTCACCTTAGATTTGTTGTTCTGTAAGAAAGAGCCTAGAAAGTTCATATTTATGATACTATTAGTAAAACCACTGGCATCTTGTGGTTGGAAAAGCCACTAAATTATGCTATAATAGTGGACGATGTTTGGAAGATGCCAAGTGAGACAATTTAAATGCATAAATAACCACATTATATCTACTTTTAAATAAGTCTTTAGGCATGAGAAGAAAGTAGTGGTGTGACTTTCTGAGCTGTAAAACCAGCTTGTATAAGGCTTTGTTGTTTTACTTGATGTAACTGAAGTAGCGTACATGTTTAGTCGTCTAATAATTTATACCACTGTCTATGGTAGCTGAAGTTGTATCATGTGTGGTGCATGATGGAAACTCTTATTAACTTAGTTTAAAGAACCATCATTTTTAATAATAGAACATTTTAATTGCAATAATGTCCATTTCTTTTCTTGTGATCAAATCAGTCACATGGGTTTTAAAAAAATAACAAAATAGTTACATGCTCTTAAGAATTTTATCCCGAGATTCCTGCATGCTAAAAATAGTCATAACTACTAAATTATTTATATATGTATCTCACCTATTGTTGTCACAGGATGCGATATTTAGAGTTGTCGATGCAATTCTTCATTACTTTATCTGGGGAACATTTGACATGGTGGGAACAAGATGAGAAATACATCATCGTTTATCAGCCTCAAGTAAACTCGACTGACAACTTTATGCGGTTGTTTCCGGAGTCGAGACAAAAAAAAGTTTCAATGTTCTTTGTTCCAACAAAGATGGTGAATACACAATCTTTACAATAAACGTTGTGTACAAAGAATTTTTATCTTGTATTTGAATAAGCATCATGTAATTTATTTGTTCTCACACTTATCATTTTTCTTTTTACATATAGTACATGAACAATGTCTTTTTGTTTCCAATTTATGTGTTTAACATATTTGTCATTATTCATTATTTACTTACGTCCAGTTAGAAATTTTCAACCAATAATATGAAGCAAACCCGCCCATCGGGCGGGTTATGAAGCTAGTGTTAGTATACGAAGCAATGAATAATCAGAATGATGCATCTTCTGTTCATGTGTTTGATTCCTTGGTCTATAGCATGCTAGACATGGAATTTGTTAATTCTGATATGAAAAAATAATTAACGTCAACATTAAAATTTTAAAAAAATAAATAAAACGTTACACAAGTATGAAACTTGAGTAGTGACAAATTACTAAGGTTATTCATATCATATACTCAAAAGATTATGTCTTAACGAGATAGAAGTAGAAAGGAAAAAACCCTTTTTATAAGATTCATGAGATAGGTTCAACATGGAGGATTCCGGCCTGGCTAGAGTTCACATGACACCAATCAACATCTATTCAAAATAGAGATGGAGGTGTTACCCATATGAAATACTCATGAATTATTGGGAGAACCACAGTGACGGTTTTGTTTAGAGCAAAATATAACAACTATTTAACGGGAAATTAGTGTTACTGATGACCAATTGTTTTCAATCTTGAGTGGCTATGTACACATTCTTGAAATGACCAATATATTTTGGATGTCTACTAGACATTATATATAGCTACGTCCGTGACGGACATTGATATTATCTCGATAGATAAATTTGGATAAGAGACAAAAATGTCTACTTTTAATAGAAGATGACACACCAGCATCACCTAGAATGGTAGTTGTATACACCGTGATAGCCATTAAAGAATTGGTAAAGCTTATATCACAATGTATCTTGGTGATTCGAGACTTATTATGTTAATACGACAACTACTTTCAACATGAGTTATTACTATTGACAATGTGAAGTCAAATGATAACAATGCGGATCTGCTTATAAAAAAGGCTTAAGCAGAGAGTGAGTTAGCAAGTCATGTAGAGGAATGGGACTAAAGCCCTAAAAAAGTTTATATGAAGGAAAACCTAACCCAACTGATTGGACATCCCAAGATCTTAGTTCAATAGGACATCCTAATTGTATGAACTGAGAGAGGTCATTGTGGGGGGAGTAATAAACTCTCCATCCATCTAAGGGAGTTGGTAAAGTTCCTAGTCTCCATTCCTATAACAGTGACAATATGAGGTTAAGCTTTTCACTTTTAATGGTTTGATAGGAATCACCTATGTGAGAGAGAAGCTTCAAAGGGAAATGTGGGGGGCGCAATTCCTAAAAGCTCTTGCAGAACCAGGCTAGTGTTCATGACCATAACGAACACGACTATGAGGATTTGACTATGTCAGGGAGAGTCCTGTGTGAACTTATATTGTCGTCTATATAAATAGCAGATCAGTTCAAAGACATCGCGTTCTACTGGCAGCTAGTAGGCTAAGTATATTTCATAAGGAAGGTTCAAAGGGTTACACCTACCTATCCAATGCAGGATTCAACTGTTGAGATTTTCATTGGAAATATTTGTGTTTTCAAGTCAACATCTATTCATGTGGGGGATTGTTAGAAAACTTGTGAATAAGATATTGAGTCTCGAAATACGGGGACTGGAATGGAACATTATGAATAGAGAAATGTTTTGCTTACAATTTTCAAAGTTGTAACACAAGTGGTTAATGGTCTATAATGTCATAAGTATTGAATTTAACTCGATTAATGATTGGTTTAATAGGAGTTAACTGCGTATTAATGGGGCATATGGTGACCATTACACCAAGTTTCTAGTTGGTAGTATAAGTACCAACCTTGTTGTTCCAATAATGAGAGATGAAGAAAATCACACAACACATGATCAACTATCAGTTTCAAACTACAATAACGTGTAGTTTTGTTTTGGTTAACGAATCATGTTTTGATACAATGATAATGTCAGGCATGGAGGTCATATCCGGCAGTACGGTACTGTTCCGATCGTTGTACCCAGGGAAACGAACGACGAATAGGCGACGAATCCGTTTTAAGGGAAGCGTGTCAAACACGTGCCTCGATCACGTTATGCTTTTGATTTCATTACGGTTTTTCTTTTCACATCTTGCAATTATGTACCTCATTTTTCTTGTCTTATAATTACGTGTTATATTGTTTAAATTCTGATTAGCGGTGGTATATTTCATAAGGAAAGGTTTAAAGGGTAACACCCACCTATCCTATGCAGGATTCAACTGTTGAAATTTTCATTGGAAATTTGTATGTGTGTTTTGGAATCGATCTCCATTCATGTGAGGGATTGTTGGAAAATCTGGTATAAAATGTGTGTGAATTAGATATCTATTCTCAAAGAGGTGTTTAGAACAACAAGTTATGAATCTTATTTACATGAGATAAACTTGTAACACCAAATTAATTGCATGATTAATGGTCATTAGAACAATTAACTAGTCAATTATTTGGTTGCTGGGTGTTTATGGTCATTAAATGGATTGAATGCATGCCATTACACCATATGTTACTAGTTTGTAGTATTTATACTAACCTTCTTGTTGTTCTAGATTAGACTAAGAATACACATGAAAGAAAACAACACATGAAGTAACCACACACAAATATGTACTTTCGTTTTCATACGAGGTACAATCACTACTAGAAAAAGGTCTATCCTTGACTCGCATTTTATGACGCACACAATATAATGACTCGCATTTTTGTGTGTCATAAAAAACTGTCATAAATTGTAAATCCTTGACTCGCATTTTTGTGTGTCATAAAATTCGTGTCATATGTCAAATTTTTTAAAAAACACGGACCACTTGGCGGTTTAATTTTTGATTGAACTAAAGGCGGTTTAATTCAACTTTTCAGAGTGAGAGGTTAATTCAACTTTTTCATTTTCATTATCTCTAACTTTCTCCTCTTTTATTTCCAATTAGCTTCTTTCCCTTTAACCTAAATGCCAAACCACCACTTCTCTGTCACCGCAACTAAGACTCCTTCATCTTAACTGAGTTTGAGCCCAAATAGTGGTATATTTGTTTTCTTAATTTATCGTTTATATGAAATTGTTATTTTTATTTTAGCTTATATTGGTTCAAGATGTGTATTCAAGTTGGATTAGGGTTCTATTTAGGTTTAATTTATCGTTTCTTATGGTTTAAATAAAATTCCAATTCTCAAATCAAGGTATGCATAAACTGTTACGTGTTGGTGCTTCAAGAAGCTAGAGAGTATGACCATAGGGAGCTGGGAAAGAAGGGCGTTTGTACAGTTTTATATGGATATGGGGACTGAGAAGATGTGGTATGGTGCGATGAGAGATGTGGCTGTGGCATTTGAGGATGTGGTGAGAGTTTGTGGGTACGGTGACGAGACTAATCCTATTGGTGAGTTATGAATTTGCAGTTTTATTGTTGTTGATTATATGATCTGTTTTAATCCTGGTTGTGGGTACGGTGACGAAACCAATATATATATATATATATATATATATATATATATATATATATATATATATATATATATATATATATATATATATATATATATATATATATATATATATATATATATATATATATATATATATATATATATGTCAATCCTGGTTGGATGGTTGCCAAATTAGTCATTTTATTAGGTTGTTTCTGGAATGACCACAACACTTAAGGGCGTGTTCGTTTGTCCTTGACTGGAAAGAAACCACCACAGGTGGTGTTTGGCTCGGGTTGAGTCACCACAGCCGCACCCAACTCGGTGTTTGGCTTATTTTAACTTTCTTCTTTTTCTCTTTTGCTTATTTGAATAGGCTCATAATTTATTTGAGGTTTGGATAGCTTATTTACATATGTTCAAGCTTATTCGATTTATGACTTATATTGACCTCCTGCGGCTTATTTTAGTTGTGTTAATTTTGGGTTCAAGAGAAACACCCAAGTGGGTGGTTAGTTGTTTTGATGCTCGGTAAACCAAACACAACCCAAAGGGTTGTTTACTTGGTTCTTGGTTCGCGACAGCAACACCCATGAGGGTGATTGGTTTTGTCTCGGGTCAGTCACACAAACCACAAGGGTGGTTGTTCTGATTCTGTGTCGATGCAAGAGACCCACCCAAGAGGGTGTGTCTTGGTTTTAATTCGGTTCAGCACCCAAAAGGGGTACGTTTTGTTTGTTTATTTTCTGCACAAGAGGGTGTGTTGGATCTGCTCATAACAGCCCCTAAAGGGTACATTTTGTTGCCTATTTTCCTGCACAAAGGGTGCATGTAGAGCTGTTGATTTCAGCCCCTAAAGAGTGAGTTTCGTTGCTTATTTTTCTGCACTAAATAGGGTGCGTTTGCTGCTGTAAAACAGCCCCAAAACAGCCCCATCAGCGGCTGTTTGTTGGCTGCAAAACAGCTCCAACATGGGGTGTGTTTGTCCGCTTATTTTCTGCACAAATAAGGTGCGCGTGCCTGCTTATTTTCTGCACCAGAAGCATGATTCATCTGAAAGGCTGGAAACACAAACCCACAAAAGGGTGTTGTTTGGTTTGTTTGTGACCCACCACAGCAACCCACATAGGGTGCGTGTGGCTTGGGTTTTGGTCCACCAACGCAGCCCGCAAAGGTGTGCTTGGTTTGTTTGTTCTTGCTTCTGTTTCGATCCAACAGACCACCCATTACATTAAATAGTCAAAGTAGGTTTTCAATCTAGTTAACTATTAGTATTAGTGAATAACAGTTAGTGTAATTGTAGTGTTGGATACAATTTAGTGTTAGTCAGCTTAATTTAGCTTAAAAGTAGCTTAACAATACAACTAAAAGTATATTTGATTGATAGAAATTGGAATTGGTCAATTGGTGTTAGATATCAAATAATCAACTGTTTCTTTTGTTAAGTTCTTTAAGGCTGCTGATTTAGCATCAATTTAGGTGAGTAATTGAGTTGTTGTGATAGGGCATTTGCTGTTTTTAGAAGATTAGTAGTACAGTAGAGCTTTTGCCCCCAATACTTTGTCATTCAGAGCTTTTTAGAACTGCTTATTTGGTACTGCAATTTTGGCATCCAAAATAGGTCTGCTGATTAGACAATAGGACTGCAGTAGTGATTTCTTGCTTGTAGCTTAGCTAATTTTTGGTTTCTGAGTTCCTGTGATAGTATTCTAGTGTTTTGCATTGTTCTTTCATTTCTGGCTTAATCTGTTTGGTAGTTGCTTATTCATTAGCTTATTAGTAATTGCTTATTGCTTATTTCTTATGTTCCTGTGATTCATTTGTTCATATTTGAATGATTTTGACCTTATTAGAGTATAGTGCATCTGTGTTTCAAGTTTCACACAGTTTTGGTACAAGTGCTTATTAGAGTATAGACTGCAGACAGCTCTCATTAAAAGCAAATGTATTATAATACTTTTTTTGTTATTTTGGGAACAGGTGGCTAGCAACTCGTCCCAAAAATGTCGAACTACTGCTTCAGGAGAGCTGCACGGATGATTCGGGTAGTCTTGTTGTATACTCAGTGGTCGATGTGGAAGCTGTCAAACTAACTTGTGAATTATTATCGATATGTAATTTTTGTCGTTAATTAACTTGTGACTTATCGTGAATTAGTACTTGAATCAACCTCATTGTTTTGATATATATATATATATATATATATATATATATATATATATATATATATATATATATATATATATATATATGAAATGCGTTATTTTGTATTATCAAGTTTTTAATTGTCATTTAATAGAAAATTAGGAACTGGAAAAAATTAATTTAAAAAAAAAATTAAGTTATGACTCGCAAAAAGGAGAGTCATAAAACGTGGGTCATAAATGCGCGTCATAGAGGGATGACGCACAAATGCGAGTCATGAAGATTTATGACGGGTCTTTCCTTGACTCGCATTTGCGCGTCATAAAGCCTCTTCTTGACTCGCATTTGGAGTCAAGAATAGCCCTTTTTCTAGTAGTGAATCTTGTCCAATGAGAATTTCAGGCATAGGTCACATCCGACAATACAACGTATTGTTTCGATCGTTGTACCCTGGGAAATAGACGCCTAATGGACGGCGAATCTGTTTTAAAGGAAGCGTATCTAATACGTGCCTCGATCATGTTCTTGAATCGGTTCTATCTAATCTCTTTGATTGTTTGTTTATGTTTATATATGTTTGTAACTTTAGTTTAAAACGTTCTGTCTTTTCATGTATTGTATCATATTGTTATGTCAAATTATCATATGCTATCCCTAAAAAGTTCTTTTTTTTTTTTTTTTTTTTTTTTTTTTTTTAACTATTATCCCGACAAAGTTAACAAATACACTTTTTACTTTTGGAAATCATATACAAGTAGAAATGGAATGAATGAAGTGTTTGTTTTGAAAGGCGCAATGATTTTTTTTTTCTTTTTCTTTTTTTTTTTCTTTTTTTTTAATAAAATGGAAGAAAAGAAAATAAACTCATCAAAAGTGTTTAAGTAAAGCTCATTTGAGAGCATTTTTGAGTTTTATTTTTAGTAAGTTTTCCTAGTTGGCAACTTTAGTCCCTTTGGCACTACCGCAATTCATTCTTAGTACTAGAACAAGTTGGTTCTAGTGCTAGTTTGAGGTTTTGGCAAGAATAGCCCCTCTAGTACTATAACAATCCAGTTTTGGTACTAGAACAAGTTGGCTCTAGTATCATTTTGGGATTCTGGCAACTTAGGTCCCTCAAGTTCTTATCCCTTTTACTTATGACACATAATACTTTCTAAACCACATTATACATTCTTAATACTTATAGTTTGACTAGCCAATCACGTTTATAAAAGTTGTAGTCAAACTTACTTAAATATCATTTATCGCTTAGTCAAACACATTAGTCTTAGTCAATTTCATTTTGGGCGGGGCCCATTTGTACCCAGGATACTGGTCTAACAATTAATAACAATAAATAATCATTAATCCACTCAATGTATTATTCCACATCCGTGTATGTTAAAGTATATTCTAGAATGATAACCTAATATAAAACTACAGAAGTAGTGAGATGATTACGTTTAAGAGGCGAGTTATTTTGTGGACACAAAAAACAAAGAAACTAAGGGATTATTCCTAGTTATCCAAAACCTTTAATTTAACGGATCAGATAAAAAGTTAAAAAAAAAAAAAAAAAAAAAAAAAAAAAAAAAAAAAGAAAAAAAAAAAATGAAAAAAACACGCGAAGGGACTTAAAGTGTAAATTGTTCCCAACCCCACCAATTCAGGGGTCATTATCCAGATATTCCCTATTCCCCTAGAAAAAAAAAGTTCAAAATCTCTCTCTCTCTCTCTCTCCTAACAAATAAAAATCAAAATGAGCAGAAGTACACATATGAGATTCTTAAGCATGCACATATGCTCAACTGTAATCCGTGCCATATTCTTGTTCACACAATCCAAGTTGGGTACTAATGGCGACCCTGTCAAGGATCCAACTTTGTATCGTATCTTGCATGTGTTTTTCAGTATCTTACGTTTACTCGGCCAAATATATCTTATGTTGTGCAACAAGTGTCTTTATTCATGCATGATCCGTGGAAGCCTCATTTCTTGGCCCTCAAGCAGATTATGCGTTATGTTTGGGGTATATCGGAGTATAGTTTACAAATATATTTACACCAACGTTGCCTATTATGATGCTGATTTGGCTAGTCGTCCAATTACTCGTCAGTCTACTTTTGGTTTTTGCGTGTTTCTTGGCAAAAACCTCCTCTCCTAGTCCTCTAAGAGTTAGTTTATGCTCTTATTGTGCATTGCTGAGTATCTATGTGTTGATAATGTGGTTGTTGAGATTTCATGGTTGTGTAATTTGTTACATGAGCTCCAGATGCCCTTATATTCTGCTACGATTGTCTATTGTGACAATGTTAGTGTTGTCTATCTCTCTACTTATCTCGTGCAACATCAACACACAAAGCATATTGAGATTGTAATATGCCTGTGGATATGCACAGGGACTTCGTGATGGGTTGGGATAGCCATTATATTTATCAATTGTTTGGATATGTGTTTAGGATAGGTATTTGTTATGTTTTAGGATAAGTCTTGTGTTTGTGTGAGTTATCACATAACTAGTATTTAAGGTTTCTCTCATTAATGAAAAGTAATCAATCAAGCTTTAGTCAAATAAATCGTCTTTTCTTCTTATATTTTCTTAAAGGGCAAGCATAAGCTAAAAGTGGTGCAAATCTATCGATGCTTCCCTAGTCCGGTACTATCATCTGGTGCTTTCATTGAGAGTCCTCGTTTAGAGGGTTACCAAATTAGGGCTCCAAAAAAATAATAAAAAAATAAAATAAAATAAAAAATTGTCCATTGATCACTATTCATGAGTTACTGTTCATGGCATCAGGCAGTAGTGGTCGGGACACACTAGCTAAGCTCTTACAAATTGGTATGGTAGCCGAATATCAAAGTGAGTTTGAGGTACTTATAAATCGAGTAATGGGGATCTCTGAAAATTTATTTAAATAGTTTTATATCTTTGGCCTTAAACCAGCTCTACAATGTGTACTCTTAAGGTCAAACCCCACAACTTTAGACGAAGCTCATTTCATTATCCCGTGCAACATAAGCACGTTTTGAGGATCAGCGATCCCCTTCTTTCAGCAACAAAACAAGTAGTAACAACAGCGGATTGCAAAACCAAAACTTGACAACGTCACATTTTACTGTGCCGCGTCAGAACATGTTGACGAGGCTGTATTTGTGAAGGTAATAGTGGATGGTAAACAAGATGACGCGAAAGTTGTGAAAGTGGTGGGTGTGGCCGATGAGCAAAACAGTGACGAGCCAAACGTGTTGGAAGGTAAAGGGGTTATAGGTGTTGGGGTAAATGAAAATAACAAAGGGGTTGATAAAGAAGTCCAATACTGTGTTTATGCCCTACATGTTCTTATTCAATTCTTGAAGCGTCTTAATGACAAGTACATAAAGAAGAAAAAGATGGAGGCTGCAATTCAAATAAGATTATGAGATCCCAGAGTGCTTTCCAAGATAACACTTTGAGGGCAAGGTGGTTTTGAAGGAGTGAGGAATGATATGCCTGTGGATATGCACAGGGACTTCGTGATGGGTTGATATCCATCATACTTATCAATTGTTTAGGATATATGTTTAGGATAAGTATTTGTTATATTTTAGGATAACTCTTGTGTTTGTGTGAGTTATCCCATAACTAGTATTTAAGGGTTGTTTTAAATAAATCGTCTTTTCTTCTTATCTTTTCTTAAAGAGCAAGCACACGTTAAAAGTGGTGCAAATCTATCGATGCTTCCTTAGTCCGGTCGTATCAGATTGATATACATTTTGTTTGAGATTTGATTGTTGCTTAACATGTACTTGTTTTGTATTTCCCTCTCGTTATCAGTTTGCCGATATCTTCACCAAAAATACTTCCTTATACTTTTTTTGTTAAATTTCTGGAGATTTTGAGTATTCGTTCTCTTCCCACTCCAAATGTGTGACAGTTAACAAGCTATTTTGTGATTAGGCCCCTTGTATTAGTTGTAGGCCTACGCTCATTTATTATGTTTTGGTACTCATATATGTTGTGAGATGTAAATCATAATAATATCAATTAGCAATTTGTATTATATACTTTATTCATTTTGAGATGGATGTGAGTATAGTCCATTATGCGAAGTTATTCAAACTATAGTATATTTAAGCAACAAGACAAAGTGGAAACTCCCGGCAATTGTGGAGGATAACGAGTGTAGGTTGGGAGGCATTGTTGGTAGCTCACTTACCACACACCCTGGTACCACTTTTTTTGTCTTGGACCGTTGCTAATATGAGTCTCTAACAACCAACATTCAAATCAAATCTTCTTATTTCCTACTAATAATTATCACATATTTATTTTAATATTTCGTGCAAACGTGCAGTTGGTCATTTAGGTACAAGGAATATTAATTTTTATATTTGTGTTCATATATAAGTTTCTTATAAAGCTTCAATCTTTTATGCTAGTTCAGTTTTAACTTTAAAGAAGTGGATTGGTGCTTTTTCGTCGCAATTTGTTAGAATGGAAGATTCGGGTTTTAGTTTTCATTGGCCTGTCAACCCCATTGATGATCAACTTAATTCAATAGTTGCAGTCGGAGAGAACATGCATCGCGTTAATGCTGACGTGCCTTTGTTAGAGTACTATGAACCTGTTATGGAGCCATCTCCACGAGCCAATAAGCAACTCAAAACTCACAGCATGAATCAGAATTTGATACATGGTAGTGATTTTGGTATTTTGAATCGAGGTACCCTTGTGAAGCCTAAAGACGAAGCTTTTGCTTCTTCTTCTTACAATAGCATACCATCGCCCAGTTCTGGCAATCAAAACTATTATGGCTTTACGGAAGGTTTTCACGGTGACAGTAGTGGTGCAAAAGTGGTACCCACAAGCAGCATAAGTAGAATTAGTCCATATCAAGATCATATATTGGCTGAGAGAAGAAGGAGACAGAAACTTAGCCAGAGTTTCATCGCTCTCTCGGCTCTACTCCCTAACCTAAAAAAGGTAAAAGACTAGTCCCTTTTTCTAGTTTAAATTTACTCTTTGGTATCGGATAGTATCATATTTAGAAACACGTCCAAACACTATCTTATGCAGTTATGCAGCTCGTTTCGTTACAACTGATTATCTGATTATAATTATTCCATATCACATTATCTAATGGCAATAACCGCCTACTACCAAATGCAATAAAAAACTGGAAGTTCTCAATGTAAATAGACCATTTGTGCAAATTTTAAAATTTAGGTTTCCTGTTTCTTCGTCCTGGTTATGGCAAGATATATGATATTTATTCGGTTTGTTAGGTTCGTTTGTTTTTCATAACATATGAAGGGCTTTTAACTTTTAAGACATTCAATTAAGAGGGAAAAAAAATAAAATCCAAATAAAGTATTTTCTTACAATTTACATGTTACATATGATAGTTGGATAAGGCTTCTGTTCTCGGAGATGCAATTGAGTACATGAAAACCCTCCAAGAAAAGGTGAAAACACTTGAGGAGCATACGCCGGAGACAAACATGAAATCTGTAAGATTTGAGATGGTGGCTGATGATGTTGACAATTCGTCATCAGATGAGAAATTGTCATGTCTTTCAAACCAACTACCTGAAATTGAAGCACGGTTTTCTGGCAAGGATGTCCTAGTAAGAGTCTATTGTGTAAAAAAGGCTGGTGTTGTAGAAAAAACACTAGCTGAGATAGAGAAGCTCAACCTATCTGTGATTAACAGCACAGCCATCATCTTTGCCAATTCTGCGCTTCATATCACCGTTATTGCTCAGGTAAAGTTTGACTTTTTAGTACCAACGGGTCACACTCTTTGCTTTCATAATGTGAATTTAATCAAACCCGTATCATATTTTACGCAGATGAATAAGGATTTAGCTATGACAATGAAGGATGTAGTAAAGAATCTGCGCTTCAGTCTCAAGCAATTCATGTGAAGATCTTAAAGTCCGGTTCTTTTCTCTCTGTCAAAATGAGTCTACTGTGCCTCTTGGTTCATTTTGCAAGAGGATTTATGATTCATAATTTTTACATGGTTGATTTATGTCGACCATAATAACAAACCCTCTTGTTGTAAAGAAGTAACCGTATGGCTTAGCTGAATAGCCGATACTTAATTTGGCATTGATTTTCAACTTCTGTCACTTCATATCAGAAGGTATATATGGTCTCTGAATGGATATACAAAAGTCTGTAATAGTCAAACATTTGGTAAATAGTGTTTAAGGAATCACTTGTAAGTGTTTTTTGACTTTTTCCTTTGGAAAATATGTTTGTTATCATTTAATAATCCCTCTTGAAAGATTCATTAATGTAATTCTTATTAGCAAAATACTGTACAAGGAACACTGGAACCATATTGTCACTAAAAACATCACATAGTGTTTGGTTTAAAAGAAATATGACAGTTTATAATTTGTTAATGTTGCAAAACCATTCCCCCATGCCTATTTGTAAAGAACAAAACTAGATGCAGAAAACAAGCTAACATATAAAAACATAAAGCAATACGTCAAAAAAATCTAAACCCAAAAACATCAAATAAAACATTTAAGGTAATCTATCCAAGACGAAAAGTAATCCAGTATAAAAATCTGTAACATCTTTTCTAAAATTACGACTATAAGTTTATATAACCACGAACAAAGAGATGTAGGTGTTGGCAAAGATGCAGGCTAAAGGTGATCACTTCCTTTGGTGTGATCCAATTGTGTTAAGAGAACCTACAAAGGGGTGGCCAACATATCACATGAATGCGTATAGAAGGTAATAACAACAGGGCATTACTATGATTACTACTATCAAGTGTGAATCGAGTGCAAGGTTAGTCCTTATGTCTACGTTTGTGAATATGTCTTAGAAATGAAGCATGAAACAGATTGGCATCACGAAAAAGATGGCTATGGAGGTTAGTACTTATGGCCTTGTTTGTTATCCATAATTTGACACACTTCAAGAGTAAGGTAAAGTGAACAAAAGATATGTTATTGCATGTTAGAATCTGACGAGAGACCAAAACCGGAGATGCTATATAGGTAAAGAAATGACGATAACTTAAAGTTCATAATACTCTACAATTTCAATTCTTATTTGATCTTAAAAGCAAGCTAGGCATATCAAATCATAAGTAATATAGAGGCATCATCACTGTAATAAAGTTATCCCATTTTGAGTTTCATCATAATGTTAGGAAGCTATCTTTTATTGCTTCCTTATGACATGAAATGGCGTTGTCAAAATTCACTTCCCTGTCTTATGATAAGCAATTTAGCCGACCATTACAACCTACTATCAGTGTATCGACACTCGTCCCGTCACTTCCTCACTGACGAGTGACGACATCAGCATAACTTTCGTCAAAAATTAGCAACTTGTTCACATTGTTAACTTTGACTAAATCAGTACTAGGCTACTAGCAATACTTGTGGCTTGTGGAGTAAACTTTGAATAGTTGAGGGATTATTCTAGTAAAGTATACATATACACCGGTTATATATTAACCGAAATTCCACGAAATTAAACGCCACGTGTACCAATAAAATCCTCCCAAGTATCCACGTCATCATCCCCCACCAAAATATATCCAGAACCATCTTCCCCAATTTAACATTCACAATTCAAGCCAAGAATAAAAATACACAAATCAATTCAATTCACAATAAAAAACACAAATCAATTCAATTCAATTCACTAAAAATCAATTATGGATTTGAGGGTTGTGAATTTCGTAATATTTTTAGCCCTGATTTTACAATTCCAATATTCAGAAGGTTTGATTTCAACAGCTGATATGAATCATCCTAAAGCTATCACGGTAATCAAATGTTATAAATTTTAATTTATTCATATTTCTTGATTCAATTAATTCATTTTCAGGATTAGACCTTTTTTTGTTTATGTTATTTAGGGGTGTTTGGATCACATTGATAGTATTAGTGATTTTTATTTTATTTAAGGGGGTGTTTGTGTTAGTTTATTACTTTATTTACCGGGCTTATGAGTTTAAATAATTTAGAGGGTGTTATCAGCTTATTTATTTTTCGGCTTATATTTCATAAGCCCCAATTTCCTGGCTTATTTTGAGACTTATGAGCTTATATAATATAAGTTTATCATATCATAATAAACTTATATAAGCCCACAAGTATCAAAATAAGCCGGAAAATTTGGGCTTATGAAATATAAGCTGAAAAATAAATAAGCTCATAAGCTCACATATAAGCTTAAACAAACACCCCTTTAGAAAAACTCATAGCCGGAGGAAAAAGAAAGTGGCTTATGAGCTTTTCTAAGTTTATATAAACTCGTAACCCCGATAAGTAAACTATCACAAACACCCCCTTTAAAAAAGAAAATTGTGATCAAGGTATGAAGATGTTTAGTTGGCTTGTTTTGATAATACTAATAGATAAGTAATATTTAGGATGTCTGGGATTGTTGGTAGAAACTAGAAACTGGTTATCTGATTATATTACTGTGTAATAAGCGGGTGTTTGGATTAGCTTATTTTGCATGTTATGGGCTTATTTGATTTTGAAAAAGCTTATAGGGCCTACTTTTTTCGGCGTGATAAGCGCATAAGCCGAAATAAGTGGTTGTATGAGCTTTTTCTAAATCAAATAAGACAATAAGCTGCAAAAGTAAGCTAATCCAAACACTCCCAAGCTGTTTTGAGATTGTATCATAGGGTCTTTAAGATTGTGTTTTGGAAGAGATTATTTGATTATTGCTTCACAGATAATTAGAAAGCAGTCCGTGTACAATCTTAAGAAAAAAGTGTTCATATGTGTATTGTTTTAAAGCAGTTTTGAGTTTTTGAAAATTCAGTATTAAAAACGCTATCCCAAACAACCTTTAAGTTTGTTCCAAAGTCAGTGTACTTTTTTATTTGAAAAAGCTTAAGTTCTTTCAAGCTGACAGTAATCACTTGTAAAACGCATATCCAAACAATTTCTTTTGTGTGTGTTTTTATTTATTTATTTTTCTACTCTATTGATCAATAATGAATTTGTTTTTGGGTGTTACTTTTTTGCCTGTGTCGATATTGGATGAGCTGTTAGGGGTTCAATGTTTCTTACCGTTTTATTATTTGTGCTTTAGGATTTGAAGGAATCTATTGTGAAAGGATTAGGGCTTCAGTCGGACGATCTTAAGATATCTGGTTTTGATTCAAGGGACGCTTTAGTGGGTCGATCAGTGGCTTACGAGTTTGATGTAGAAATTGATGATAAAGTTCTTCCATTTAAGCTTTTGGAAGATGTGAATAGATGGGAATATGTTGATTTACCAATTTTCCGAGTGGAGGAACAGGCAAGAGGTGTTGGTGATGAGAATGGTTTGGTAGAGAAGAAGGGCGTAGGAGAAAGGTTGCCTGTTTTGGCTCCGTTTCAGCTTGCTGGTCCAATGGAGCTTTGGATTCAGGATGCGAAAGACATGAGGCTTTCTTTGCCTGTAAGTTTATTATCTTTCCCCGATATTTGTTATTTATTGTCTTTTTCTGCAAATGCGTGTGTGGTTACCATGAAATTCTAACTTAGATAAAACTTTCAAGATTGATTGGATTTGTTAGCATTACAATGGCAATTTTGATAACTCCATTAACTTTCTGTTGGTTTTTGCATCAATTTTTAATATGGATAGTGATAGGTATAACCTCTAAAGGTAAAGATGCGTTCAGAAAATGCTATTATTAGTCCTTTTGACGCATAATCGATATGATATATTTAAATGGCAAATTGCATATGAAAAGGTAACGGATTTTGGTTGGACTTCTATAAATGGAAAATTGCATATAAATCATCTGTTGCCACCACCTCATTTTGACTGTGTAAGCGAGCGGGATTAAATTGATAACTTTTTGAACCTTTCTATCACAGTTTGTGAAAGTTTAAGCCTTTTTTTGGTGCAAATAAAGTATGTTCCCCCCTAATAGACATCTGACTAATATTTACCCTTTTATGTTGTAGCATTTCTTTAAACTAAATATTTACATGCATATTATTGGATAGCTTTTTTCAATTGCTTTGACAGTAGCCACTTAAATGTGGTTTAGAGTCGCTATTTGGGATGACTATTAATGGTAGATAAAGATTTAACATTAGTGTGTTATATCTGATCGTTTTTTTTTTTTTTTTTTTTTTTTTTTTTTTTTTTTTTTTTTTTTTTTTTTTATAATAGTATCATAATCATCACATCCTGTTTACTAAATTTCAGCATGATGTTGATGCTGGCGAGCTAAGGAAGATAATCTTAGCAGATGGTGCAGTTGTGACAGTTAAGGGTGCAAGATCAGTTAGCTTACGCCACCCACTCGAACTCCCACTTCCTTTAAACAACACAAAGACTGGCTTTGCTTCCGGTCTTCTAACCCTAGCCGAGCGTCTCCGACACGCTTCTCGTGCCCAAACCCAACTTCTGTCCCTTCGAATCGTTGGCCCAACATCTCTCACATCTCCCACCCCATCATCACCCTCATCCAAAAACAAGCTAAAACTCAAGCGACTTGCTCCTGGCTTAGTAGAACTATCTTCAGTTTCAAAAACAAATTCAAAAACCGCACTCTCCACCATTGACCTTCAAGGAGAAGCTCCGACCCTCCTCACCCCAGACCATTTCACCACGTTTTGGCCTGTTACATCCGTCAACGGTTCAGACTCGAACCTACTTGGTTTAGAGAAGCTGCTGGGGTCAGTATTGGGTTCAAAAGCTAGTAAAGAGGGTTCCTTTAAGCTCTTGAAAGCGGACATATCAGCTCATACATTTGTGAAGATCGGGTTTGGGGTGGAGAGGAAGTTGACGGGAAACCTTTCAGAGTTGCAAGGTCAGCTGCCTGAGTGGCGAACAAAGCCCGAAACGATGAAAATGCATTTTGAGGTTCTAGCGAAGGTTGATGGAAATAAGTTTGTGCCTGAGAGAGTTGTGCAGGTTAACCCTGTTCCTGTGGAGCATACAATAGCACCTAGTGTTGCTACTGGAAATACAACCATGTCAAAGGTACCAGTTGTTTATCCTCCTGTTAGTCCATTTACATTATAAAATGGCTAATGTTCTATCGGGAAATATGAGGGATGATTCAAATATGAAAATGAATCTTTTTGTCATTTTCAGCCTTTTAAACATAAAGTTATATATAGCATATTTTCATGTAAACGTGATCTGGTGTTGTGAATTACCTGTTATTAAAATTGAAACCTGTCAAAGTTTGCTCGTGTTAAACGTGAAACCAAAAAGTTAAATGAGAAACATGTGCATCTCCTCTAGATATGCATATACAGTTTCATGAACTGTTTAACCATTGTCTTTTTCAAATGAACCAATAAGGATACAAAAGTAAATAAGAACATTCGACAATTAGTTAGTGTAGTTTCACACAAGGACGGAGGTTTATGAGGGCTGGATGGGGGGTCATCCCCCCACCCCCACTAAAGATTTTGTCTTATTAGTATAAGTTTTGTATTATAGACCCTCTAAATGAGAATTTGTATTATAGCCTCTTTTACTCTTTTTTACTTTACAAATGTACCTTTTGCAAAACTATAAAACTTGTATATACGTTGGTGTTTTCGGTTTTGTATATACAAAACTATAAAACTTGTATCATTGATACTTATGAAAACTACTACTATGTCACAATGAAGATGGCCCCCCAAATATTTGGTTCAAGCTCCTGGTTTCACATACATGAATCATAATAGGTACAGTTCATTAGATCCCCGAGATTCCAAAAAGTCGCTCAAAATTTCCTATTATGTGAACAGTTTCTTGAAGTGGTAGACAAACTAAATTCTTGTGGCTTATACATAACAAATGAAGCATATTTGACTTGCCAGTTCTCACTCATGGTATGTCTCTGATATAAGTGTGTGCGATTACTATTTATTCAGAGACAACATAAAACACATAAAAACTGAAGTTGAAGTTTTATACAAAAGGGGGATGATTTGCACATTGTAGTTAGCACATCACAAGATACAATCTCAACAGATTATACTAGAATACACAACATTAATTACTTTAATCAGCCGAGATAAACAGATCGTGTTTTTTAAACTAGAGCACCCTCTCGCCTTCCCACTTCGGTGGGCCCATTGTCGGGTTGTTATGAGTTGCATACTGAGGAGCAAAAACATCTGGTGTGACTTATAATATTCTGCATTTATCTTATACACACTTCACATCAAAAAGTAACTGGTACTAGAGATCTTTTTTCTGCATAAATTATTACTCCTCTCCAGATAATATACATATAATCCATCCTTTACCATAATCGCTACTTCTTCAGACGTGGACGTTACCTTTGTCACTCAATCCAACCCGCTGGGTACATAGGTTAAAAGATTATGTTGAAAACCCTGAATGACCTCAACCGGGCTTAGGCCCCTAACAGACTATACCATTATTAATTACTTTTTTTTTTTTTTTTTTTACCAAAGGGCTTGTGTCTTAATGGTACCTCATTGTTGATATAAATAAATGACTAAAAACGTTATTCATATCTTTCGATATCTCTATTTTTGATAATCACAAAACGAAAACTCATCAAACCAAAGATTATGACATAAACAAGTATTTAGTAATAAATACTCATCTTTACCATTAAATCACTTAAGGTATGAATAAACAAAGTGTCTAATGTATTACAAGATCAAAGGAACATTTTTGTTAATCACTAGATAATTATAAAATGTTACAAAACATTTTATATCTTTTGTAAAACATTTTTGGAATTAAAAGAATGTGTTTTATTCATTACAAATTTGTGAATTCAAATTTTCAACCAAAAATGGCAAATCTAATCCAGAAAAATTCCCCTCACAAAAGGACAAGAAAATCCAACGTTCAGGAGGGCGGCCCCCTTAATTATACTAGGCGGCCCCCTTAATCATTAAGAGGACCGCCCCCTAATTAAGGGGACCGGCACGCTCCAGAACAGTATTTTCTGGCCCTATATATATTGGATCATTCCATATATTTTTCTCACCTTTTTGCACTAAAAACTTTCTGATCTAAACATTCCTCTCCATCTTCTAAAAATCCTTTGATCTTATATACTTTGATCTTTGTTTCAAAGTGATTCAAGCCTCAACACTCAAGTGCAAAGAGAAGAATACTTCTACTAGAAGTATTACAACTTAGTATCATCTTGCTATCTAAGTTGTTTGGTTGTTTCATCTTGTTGATCTTTCATACTTTGGTGAATAAGGTGTATGTATTTGTTTGTTAGATTTAGTTGTAGAATCTAGAATTGTTGTAAGTGTGTAGTGGAAGTTGAAGTGAAGAAGTAGTGTTGGATATTAGTGAAGATAGGAGAGAGTGGCAATAGTGATTAGTTGTGAAGAAAGTGAAGCTTTCAAGTGGAGAAGATTTGAAGACATTAGTAGATTAAAGTTGTGAAGACTCTAGTGGCTTGAAGGTGCAAAGACATTATTGGTTTGAAGTTGTGAAGACATTGGTGCTTTGAAGTTGTGAAGATTGCAAGACATTGAAGTCGTGAAGAATTTTGTGAAGGTGTGAAGATACTCGTGGTGTGAAGATATATTGAAGAAGTCAAAGGTGTGAAGAAGTTGTGGTGTGCTATTTGGTGTGAGATTGGTTCTAGCTACAATTAGGACTCGACATCTTGCTTTGTGTCGTTAATTGGTGTAAGCATTTGGTGTGTATGGTTTTCTCCGCCATAAGGGAGGTTATTGACTTAGTGAAGAAAACTCTCGAGTTCGGTGCTCGGGGAGTGGAGTAGGGCAAGGAAGGTGTCCTTGTAGCCGAACCACTATAAATCATTTGTCTCTCGGTTTGATCTTTCCATCTCTCATTCTTTACTTGTTTACTTAATTGCTTCTCGTACATTATTATTATTGTGTGTTGTGCATATATTGGTTTCACATAAAGATCAAACTAGGTTTCATTCAAAACATTAATTATACATTAGTAAATTAAAGTATATACAATCATTAAAACACATATACACATATAAATACAAACTTATATTTAAGTGAGATATATGAAATTATAATTTCTATTCAACACTTTAAATAAGAAGTATTTATGTGACATATGTGAATTAATTGGTATCTATACTTTAGCTTCAAAGGTTTTTACAAATTACCATCAATTCTTTGAAAGTAAACTTTTATTAAAACGAAAAAGACGCAAAACTATTCAACCCCCCCCCCCCCCTTCTAGTTTTCCACAATTGGTATCAAGAGCCACGTCTAGCAAGATTTTTAAAATAGATTGTATTTTAAAACTTGCAACGATCGATGGAATTTGAAAAATATGTAGAAGGGAAATTTGCACAACAACCATCTTTATTTGAAAATGATCATTTTCTTGAATGAAAAAACAAATTTGAAAATTATGTGAAATCAATAGATCTTGATCTTTGGCATATCATTTCAATTGGTGATCTTAAACCAACCAAAATAGATTTTGAAAATCAATATAATAATCTTCAAACTAAAATTGATAAAAACACTAAAGCCAAATTACTTATTTTCAAAACTCTACCAAAAGTTAAATATGAAAGATTATTTCGTTGTAAAACGGCAAATGATATTTGAAAATGTCTTTTAAAGATTCACCAAGAGAAATGTAAAATCAAAGATGATAAACTTGATATTGCACAAGAAATAGTTAATCTAGAAAATTTAGTAAATAAATATTTAGTTGAAATAAACACATGTACTACTAGTTCAAATGTGATCATTGAAGGTATCTACAACGAAGAATACATGAGCCAAATCCGAAGAAAGAGCGTGAATAAATCATGGTGCAACAAGTGCAAAGAAGACGATGAAAATACGGCTTATGAGAATATTCAAACAAATGAGAACACAAGTATTGATAGCAAGAACTACATGTTTCTAGATCCAAGTGAAACTACAAACAAAACATGGAGCGACATGGAAAATGGAATTGATAACCGTATAGCATGTGAAGAATGTACAACTACAAAGAAGGTACAATCCAAAACTAAATATTTTTGCTACGATCAATTTATATTAGAATTTTTAAAAATGGAAAACAACTTCAAACATTTTTGTAACATTGACTCAAAAATTATTTTTAAGAACGAATTTTCAACATCCGCTAAAAACAACTTTGAAAAAGAAACCATTTTAGAAGATAAAATGTCTAGACTTAAAAGTAATATTGAAATCGATCTTGAATGTAAAAAATGTCGAGACTACAAACATGAAATTAAAATGGAAAATGAAAAAGCAAAAACATTGGCAAAATTCGAAAATAGTTCTAAATCTTTAAAATATCTTCTCAACATTCAAAAGCCATTTTATGATAAAACCGGCTTAGGATTTATCGTAAATGATCTTTCAACAAATGTATCAAAACAAATAAAATTTGTTAAATCTAGTGAATAAATTTAGAACTAATACTATTAACATTCATTACTTATTATTCTAGTCAAGAAAGTCATTGTTTGTTAATTAAAACAAACTATTGATGAATTCTTGTACTTATCGACGACATCCCCATCATGTGCATTCAAATGCAATGGATGTTCTCATCTAACCAACTAGGACCCATGAGAATCTGGGTACCAAGCTGTTTATCATGTTTAGGTAATTAACGAATGAAGAGTCTATTACGTGTTGATTTACTCATCTCGCTCTATTACCTTTGACGGATATTAGTCTCTATCACGTTGTTTCACATTCTGAAAATGTTTCGCCTATGACGTTGTTGCGGGAATATTCTTGTCTCGGCATTTTGCTCTTCACTCTTGGAGTATTGGTATCATGGTGTGTCCGTTACTATTTCAAGATGAAGCCTCCTAAGTACTACTATTAACCTTCACGACTTGTGATGATTGGTGTGATCGATTGAGCATCTCGGATCTAGTTCCCTTGATTTCTATTCATGGGAATATTACTTGGCTACTTCGACATGTTTTGGACTAACTCTTAAGATTTCTTCTATAACCGTCATGCCCACTCTTTTCGAAAAGCTGGACCTGAGATAAGTTTTATTTTCAAAAACTTGTCAATGTTACATTATATTTTAGAATGTTTTAATTAGTATGTGAATATGATTTAACTGATAAATTGTCATGCTTTTAGATTATTAACACTAATATATGCATATATGATATTAGCATTATTAACCTTCTTGTTGTTTAGTCTATTATCATTTTTCTTAATCTTCTATGATCTATAGTAGAACCCTTCCACTTAAGCTATATGATCTTACTAGTTGCATTAATTGATGTATTATAATTGAGATTTGTTTGCAACATGATATTATGATGTTCTTTGTATATATATATATATATATATATATATATATATATATATATATATATATATATATATATATATATATATATATATATATATATATATATATATACATGTCTATCTTGTATCCATAAACTATTTACCTTGCCCCTTCCTGTCCCATTGCATTTAGATCATAAATATCTATCATTTCACTGTAATATCTTTAAGTGTCATTAAAGATGATTATGTGTGACTGTAACACCCCAACCCGACAAGGGTAAAGATGTCACAAATTATGGTGTTACATCAGAACAAACAGACAGATCAAAAGCAGAAAACTTACTTCAAATAGCTAAGGTTAAATTCTTCACTCAGTTCTACACTCAAGCCCAGAAAGCTATCCCAAAAGCTATCTTGAATACCTGCCGCGGAGAAAAGAAATGCGGCTGAGCTATGAAAGCTCAGTGAACGGATATAACAAAAGTAAACTGAAATAAAGGCTGAAGTACAGATGCTATATTTTGGAGAAAACATATTTAGGTATAACGGATAATACGGAAATATAATGTATAGGTTAGGTAAGGAATTCATACAGTCAACTGTATGAACAGAATCAGAACCATAATAATACCATGAGCTCAAAAACAGATAACTTATCATAATCATAATCATACATCTTCATAAACATATAGAGGGGAGACCTCTCAGATAATCAGACAATAAAGAGGGGTGTCCTCATATGGGTGGAGTAGCTAGCTCCCAGAAATGTGAAGGACGTGTATTGCACACACAGCCACATTCACCAGACAATATCATATCAGAAATAGAAACAGATCTAGGATGCATCCAAAGCCCCTACCCATTCACATGCAGACCAATCAAAGGGACGTGACAGAACATCACTCTACTGCCCTAGAGTCATGTCAGAGGTGCATCCCTGACACGGACATGGAACCCCCATGCCTAGTGAAACTCATGTAATCAAATGGTTCATATTTAAGGGTTCAAATCATAGTTGTCATATCAGAAGGTTCAAACAGAAAGGTTTATCATAGCAAAAGTTCAAATCAGAAAGTTCATATCAAAGGTTCATATCACAAAGGAAACCTTAAGAGTAAGGTCAGAATATCCGTACCTCAAAAGCAAAGCTGACAGAGATCAAATAACATAATAGTACTCTTCTTCAGAAATCTACACAGGATGTATTATTCATTAATATCTTATTCGATCATTTACTTTTTCATATTCCATATTAGTTTTAGGGTTTACATAAATATTTAGGTTAAATATTAATAACTTGTTAATATGGTGTTAGGATTTAAAGTGTACTTATATTATAGTGTAAAGTTTTAAATGTAAACATCATATGTTTAAGTTTCTCATATTTACAATTCCAACCCTTTGGTTTTAATAATTTAACAAATTAAACCTTTCAATTAAATAACTTATCATTTAATCCTTATAATATTCATATTTACACATTAAACCTTTACTTATCAGAAATTACACATATTACCCTTCAATATTATATCTATTCAAAACAGCCCCTAACTTTATAATTTACAAGTTTAACCCCTTAATTTTAATTAATTACAATTCGAATTATATAATTACATAATTTACTATTTAAACCTTTTAGTTGCAAATTTAACACATGACACCCTCATATTATATTTTTCTCAATTCCCCCTGATCAAATGCATCTTACAAAAATTACCCACAAGTTTATAAAATTATAAAACATACCCTTTTACTTTTAAAATCAAATCGGTTAATACAAAAACTCATCAAACCCTAACCCTAAATTACCTAATCATTACCAACATTAATTATATCCTTAAAACATCATTAATGACCAGATCTCATACCAAAAACCCTAACCCTAACCCTAATTCGATTCCTTTCTTTTATTATCTTATTATTTAATAAACTCGATTACAAATTAATTCCAAAATAATTCTCCAGGTCTCGAAAATTATAAAACTTATTTTTCTGATGTAATATGGCACTTATAGGACCAGAGAAAAATATATACAAAGCCTCAAAAATCGCATGGCTGATTCCTTGTTTTTTTGTTCAATTTAGGGTTTTTAGTTTCCATAAATTCGTACAAGCTACAAAAACTTGCATGATTCGATTCTACCTTTTTATACAGATAATATATGATATATAAGATATTAAAAAAATACCAGAAAGATTTTAAAACGTGTGAACAAGCAGATGGGATTTTTACCTCTCGGTTTACTTAAATCGTCCCAAACAATCTCCCAAGCTCAAACGATCACACCTCAGACCTTAGAACTATTTTTCTAGTCTTCTTAAGCTTGAAACACGTTTAAGAAAAATATCTGAGAGTTCCAGAAAATTGTATTCGACTTGTGAGGGTTTTTAGGTTTGTCGACCTTTATTAAAAGTCGGTTTAGGGATATCACTAAATTATAAAACGTGTATATCTATATTTATAACAAAATAATACTTATCTTGGGCTGGGTAAATATGAAATAAAGTTAAATAAAATATAATACAAGTTTCCTAATTGATTTAGGATTTATTTACTTAATATAATACATATATTTAATATATATAAAATATAATAAATCGAATTTATTTATTTATATGATAATTATTATTTTACTTTTACAAAAATGTACAAATCTTATTTACACATAATTTATTGTCATTACATATTGTAAAATTTCTAAATTTCTAGGATTTTCTTTATATCATTTAAGTATTATTACAAATTATTAAAACTTAAGGGCATTTTGGTCATTTTGTATTGTTTTAGAATTTGAGGTGTTACAGTGACAATGGGCTTAATTGATTCTCTTGAGCATGATAAGCTTCCATTTCAAATCCTTCACTTGCAACTTCTTGATTATCATGATTAAAACATCATGTTCAAAACTTCTCTCTTTTTGAATGAAATATTTTCTTTAACAATTTACTTGACTAAAATTTCTTTCATAACCATTATTTTAATCAAAAACAAGATTGAATTTTTTTTTTGTTACACGTTATGAAACAAAATTCAATCTATGTTATTGTAATGCACACTTGAATTTACTTCAAAACATTGTTGAATAAAACTAAAAACGTTTTGCTTAAAACACATTTAACTTTCTCACATGTGTCATACACTTCTATTGGAAATGACATTCACAATTTAATCAAATCATTTCATGAGAATCATGGCTTGCCCATATGGATCTTGTTTGTAACAAGTCTTGATGTCCATATAATCATGTCCACCTATTTGTTACTTGTTAACAATCATCAATATGTTTGCTCTAGACTAAATGTTATCATCTTCATATAGTTACACATTTAACTTATTTGCCTTATTGTCTCCTTTGTTGCATATCTTAATTGATAAATTAACAGATAGCATGATTATTAGAAATTAATTGCCTATTTTAATTAATTCTATATCACTCTCTACATTCATGAATAGTATGCCCTATATTGCCTCAAAGAGTTGAACTTACTTGAATCCAAATCCAAAAACACAACCTTTTTGAAAATTTTCTGCCAAAAACCCATTTCTGGTATTCTGGGAATCACCAGATGGGCGGCCCCCTTAATTATATAAGGCGGCCCCCTTAATGATTAAGGGGATCGGCCCTTAATTAAGGGGACCGGCCATCTGATGGTCGGGGATACTGTTTTCTTTATCACTTTTTGACCCATTTCAGCCTATACTTCCCAAAATTCACAAACATGTTTTGTCCCATGCTATCCCTCAAAATTTACCTTTCTAAACCACATTTCTCATACACTATAAATACCCTCTTCCCATCATTAATGCCATCACACCCAAACATGTCATCTCCCAACAAACAAAAACCTAAGATTTCAAGAATCGCAAGGATCTCCGTCAAACCCGTTTGGAGGAGAAAACTTGATTCTTGTCATAACACAAGTGATGTTGTTCCAAGTCAACCAACTACTAAACCTCAAACCCACAATAATGACTCATCTCACAACCTATCACCCACTCATTCCCTCATTCATGCCTCTTCTTATGATGAGCATGCTCAATCCCAAAACAACAATCCCAATTTCTCAATCAATACTTCACATGTTGCTCATTCAACAAAAACACCACTCACTCTTGGAGAACCTCTTCCACCCATTTCATGTTTTCATGACTACCCAAGCTCAACCATGTCTCCACCACCAAGAGTACCACCACCACATCCTACAACCTCACATGTCATTCCTATGTTGCATGTTCAAACCTTCACCCAAGACAACCATCATGTTCCACCATCATCACCTTCCTCCGAACACTTGAAGTTCGTTGAGGAGCTAAAAGAGGCTCATGAGCTTAGTGCTCTTTTAGCATTACATCTTGCGCAACGCAATTTGGATCCAACCCAATCAAGCTCACCATCATCACCACACAACATCAACCAAGTTGAGAAGCATGTCAACAATTGCCCTTGTTGCATCTTCCTTCAACAACAAACCATTTCCTTGAATGAGCACTTCACTTGGATTGAGTATCTTCTTACAAGATCTCAACAAACATCATCACTTGAACAACATCAAAACCCTCAATCAACAAACCCTATCTCTAACCCACCACCTACAAGTTCCACATCTCCAAACTCACCAACATCCATGCAACCAAAAGTTTATCTCCACTAAACCACTAAGCATTTTATATGCTTATGTTTCTCATTTTCAAATAAAACCTTTCAACCATTTTGGGATTCAAGAAGGTTTGGTGACACTCCTTGTTAGCACAATAGGATGCTATACTTAGTCTTAGTATTCTATAGTTATGGCTTTTGTAACAATGATTATGGGTTGACATAATCATTCTCTATCAATGAATGACTTAATATGTATTCCTTATTATCTTTTGCCATGCTTATTACTTGTTGGTATTATGATATATGTGTTTGCTTTTGCTATGCTTTTGCTTCTAATATTTTTTTTGCAAGAATTCCAATTCTCGAACCTTTGGTGCCCTCAAACGAGGGGGAGCATACATCAAGGGGGAGCTTACTTCCTTTTGGCTTAAACCTTTTTGATTTTACAAAAAGGGGGAGAAGTGAATATAAACTCACTAAATACTTGTCTAAAAATTAATTTTTGGATTTAATGAGTTTAGGTTTTGTAATCATCAAAAAGGGGGAGATTGTTGATATAAATAAATGACTAAAAACGTTATTCATATCTTTCGATATCTCTATGTTTTGATAATCACAAAACGAAAACTCATCAAACCAAAGATTATGACATAAACAAGTATTTAGTAGTAAATACTCATCTTTACCATTAAATCACTTAAGGTATGAATAAACAAAGTGTCTAATGTATTACAAGATCAAAGGAACATTTTTGTTAATCACTAGATAATTATAAAATGTTACAAAACATTTTATATCTTTTGTAAAACATTTTTGGAATTAAAAGAATATGTTTTATTCATTACAAATTTGTGAATTCAAATTTTCAACCAAAAATGGCAAATCTAATCCAGAAAAATTCCCCTCACAAAAGGACAAGAAAATCCAACGTTCAGGAGGGCGCCCCCCTTAATCATTAAGGGGACCGCCCCCTAATTAAGGGGACCGGCACGCTCCAGAACAGTATTTTCTGGCCCTATATATATTGGATCATTCCACATATTTTTCTCACCTTTTTGCACTAAAAACTTTCTGATCTAAACATTCCTCTCCATCTTCTAAAAATCCTTTGATCTTATATACTTTGATCTTTGTTTCAAAGTGATTCAAGCCTCAACACTTAAGTGCAAAGAGAAGAATACTTCTACTAGAAGTATTACAACTTAGTATCATCTTGCTAGCTAAGTTGTTTGGTTGTTTCATCTTGTTGATCTTTCATACTTTGGTGAATAAGGTGTATGTATTAGTTTGCTAGATTTAGTTGTAGAATTTAGAATTGTTGTAAGTGTGTAGTGGAAGTTGAAGTGAAGAAGTAGTGTTGGATATTAGTGAAGATAGGAGAGAGTGGCAATAGTGATTAGTTGCGAAGAAAGTGAAGCTTTCAAGTGGAGAAGATTTGAAGACATTAGTAGATTAAAGTTGTGAAGACTCTAGTGGCTTGAAGGTGCAAAGACATTATTGGTTTGAAGTTGTGAAGACATTGGTGCTTTGAAGTTGTGAAGATTGCAAGACATTGAAGTCGTGAAGAATTTTGTGAAGGTGTGAAGATACTCGTGGTGTGAAGATATATTGAAGAAGTCAAAGGTGTGAAGAAGTTGTGGTGTGCTATTTGGTGTGAGATTGGTTCTAGCTACAATTAGGACTCGACATCTTGCTTTGTGTCGTTAATTGGTGTAAGCATTTGGTGTGTATGGTTTTCTCCGCCATAAGGGAGGTTATTGACTTAGTGAAGAAAACTCTCGAGTTCGGTGCTCGGGGAGTGGAGTAGGGCAAGGAAGGTGTCCTTGTAGCCGAACCACTATAAATCATTTGTCTCTCGGTTTGATCTTTCCATCTCTCATTCTTTACTTGTTTACTTAATTGCTTCTCGTACATTATTATTATTGTGTGTTGTGCATATATTGGTTTCACATAAAGATCAAACTAGGTTTCATTCAAAACATTAATTATACATTAGTAAATTAAAGTATATACAATCATTAAAACACATATACACATATAAATACAAACTTATATTTAAGTGAGATATATGAAATTATAATTTCTATTCAACACTTTAAATAAGAAGTATTTATGTGACATATGTGAATTAATTGGTATCTATACTTTAGTTTCAAAGGTTTTTACAAATTACCATCAATTCTTTGAAAGTAAACTTTTATTAAAATAAAAAAGACGCAAAACTATTCAACCCCCCCCCCCCCCCTTCTAGTTTTCCACACTCATGTTACGTGAATATGTGAGAAGCTCTTCAATTAAATGGTTGTAGGTTCAAGTCTTGCTTAGAACATGTGAGGTACATATAGTGTGAGATGGTTAAAGATTGTAGTTCTAAAAAAAATTACTTGCCTTTTTTTTCCCTATTCATGGGAGTCAGTCCATTTACTCTCACATTTTAGTCTTATTTTAGGGCCCGTTTGGTTTATAGACGGGTTCAGGATTTAAATTTTGATTTGGATTTGATGTAAGACAGAGAAAATACATTATAAAAATACTAGAAAGGTGCCCGCGCGATGCGGGGGCGGATTGTTGTGGTGAAGAGGAGGGAGGTGGGGTGGTGGAAAGTGGTTGTTGGGGTGATTGTTGAGGTGGTTATAAATTATTGGGGGTGGTTGTTGAAGTGGTTATAAATTGTTGGGGGTGATTGTTAGGGGTGGTTGTTTCCATAATTAGTAAGTAAGCCTTTCTAATTATAGAATAGTCCCAAACACATTATATAGTAGTATAGATATATATTATAAAAATATAAAAAGATGTGTGAATGTGTGAGAGAGAAAGAGATAGATAAGAGCACTCGGTGTAGGCTTGTCGTCCAGCCTCGCCGTCCTACGTGGAGGGGGCAACGGCGAGCCGTTCCTCGTTGCCACAATAGGAGACCCTCGCCGTTCTTCTCCGTTGGGTTGATGTTCGTGGGCACGGCGAGAAGGAAAAGGGGATATGTTGCAGCTTTTTCTGGGTTTTGTTTGTGTGTTTTTGGTTGAAAATAAAGTGTGTATGTGTGTGTGTGTGTGTGTAAAATATGTGTGCAGGAAACAAAGAAGAAGATATCGTTTTTTTTTTTTTTTTTTTTTTTTTTTTTTTTTTTTTTTTTTTTAATGGGCTTGAATTTGGGTACAAGTAGTGATGGAAGTGGGCTTGAGTTTGTGTTTGTGTGTTTTTGGTGAAAAAAATCAGTTAAGTTGATTTTTTTAAAACCTTTTTTATAAAAAATGTTATTTATACTATTATTTGAATAAAATGATTTTATGTTATTTTGATAATTTGAATAAAAAATAAAGTTGTAAGTGGTAGGGCCCAAATGAAGAAGTTGAGGTTTGTTGTTTGGTGATGAGTGGGTTAGTTGTGAAGATATGTTAGGTGATGTGGCACACGTGGGGCCCGAATGGAGAGCTTGAGCTTGTCAACTACACCTAATGCTCTAATATCTATTAGATATTATTAAAAGAGTGTGTTAAAGAGAAAACCCACCATACTCTTCATCTTTAGGTTTTGTGAGAACATTTACACTATTTGAATTCCAAAACCCTTCACAAACTACAAATTTTAAAATCAAAACATAATCCTAATCCAAAACCCACATAACAAACGAGCCCAATCTAACATTCAACACTACTAGACGAGTACCCGTGCATAGCAACGGGATTTTTGGGATTTGGGGATTAAACATAATATTTTGAAACCCGGTTCGACCCGGGTGGTTCAACCGATTGGACTGTTCTAGTTGAAAAACGGGTCGATTTAAACCGAGTCAACCAGATGGGTTGGGTCGAAAACAGGTCAAATTAAAACGGGTCAAATTAAACCGGGTCAACCCGCTGGTTTTGAAGTGTCCCGGGTCAATCCGGTTTTCAATGTGTATTAATAGTTTCCTTTTCAAATATATGTTTTCGTATGGCTTTTATTGGTTAGCAGAACCGATGGCGATACCGGTTCCCGGTTGAACCCGTTGGTCCGGTTCAGTTTTCAAAACTATATGTATCATCAACTTGTTAGCTTGTATAAAGCTTTGTGTGTTTCATTAATTTGTATAATATGTATAATAACATATACTTTTCATTTTAAGGTGTTTTAGTTTATATTGTAGCTTATTTAAATTGTACATTGTGAAAAATTTTATTGTACGTTTTAGTAAGGAATGTTTTAATAAGTTGTTTTTAATTTAATATATATATGTTTTTAATTAGTTGTACAATGTGAATGAATTATTGTATTGTTAGGTTATGGGTTGTTTAAGATTTCACTTTTCAAAATTTGACAATACACTTTTTATATTATATGTAATATAGATTATTATGTTCAACTTTATTGAAAATGCGACTCAAAAGAAGCAGTTTGTAGTTTTAGTAGGAGAAAAACAGTCAAAAATTAGTAGCTTCAATGTTTATATTGTTTATCATAAGAGCTTGAGTAAACTGCAAAAATCAATCATGTGGTTTGTGTAAATTTGCAAGAATCATCCCTATCTCAAACGTTCAGCATTAATCATCCCCAATCCACAAACGTTCAGCAATAATCATCCCTGAGCACTAACGTCGTTAGTTTTACCCGTTAAGTGCTAAAATAATATTTGCCCGTTAGTCACTCCGTTAATATTTTTTGCACCGTTAATCCTCATTTTTTTTAAATGAATTATACGTTTTCGTCTGTTTTTACATTTCGTCCGTTTTTTACGTTTTTGTCCGTTTTTATCCATTTTTTTTTTTACAGTTTTTGTCCGTTTTTTGTTACGTTTTCCTCCGTTTTTCACGTTCTCGTCCATTTTTTACGTTCTCGTCCGTTTTTTTTCGTTTCATCTATTATTTTTTTTTTACGTTTTTGTTCGTTTTATCTATTTCCCACCCACCTCCACCACTGCCACCCACCACCTCCACCCACACCCACCACCACCCACCACCTACCGCTACCACCACCCACCACCTCCACCCACCACCACCCACCGCTTCCTCCAACCACCACCCACGGGTGGCAGCGGCGGTGGTGGTGTTAGCAGCCGCGGCGGTGGTGGCAATGGTGGTGGGTGGTGGTGGCGATGGTTGGTGGTGGCAGTGGCGGTGGTAGTGGCGGCGGTGGTGATGGTGGTGGTGGGTGGTGGCGGTGGTGATGGTGGTGGTGGGTGGTGGTGGTGGCGGTGGGTGTTGTTAGGTGGCGGTGGGTGGTGGTGGCGGCGGTGGGTGGTGGTGGCGATGGTTGGTGGTGGCAGTGGTGGGTGGTAGTGGCGGTGGTGGTGATGGTGGCGGCGGTGGTGATGGTGGTGGTGGGTGGTGGGTGTTGGTGGGAGGCGGTGGTGATGGTAGTGGTGGGTGGTGGCGGTGGTGATGGTAGTGGTGGGTGGTGGTGGCGGTGGGTGTTGTTAGGTGGCGGTGGGTGGTGGTGGGTGGTGGGTGGTGGTGGTGGCGGCGGCGGTGGCTGTGGTGGTGGTGGTGGGTGGTAGTGGCGGTGGTGGGTGGAGGTGGTGGGCGGTGGGTGGCGGTGGGGGAGGTGGGTGATGGTGTGTGGTGGTGATGGTAAATGTAACAAGAAACGGACAAAATCATAAAAAATAGATAAAAACTGACGAAAACGTAAAGAAAACGGACGAAAACGTAAAAACAGACGAAATGTAAAAACAGACGAAAACGTATAATTCATTTTAAAAAATGAGGATTAACAGTGCAAAAAATATTAACGGAGGGACTAACGGGCAAATATTATTTTAGCACTTAACGGTAAAACTAACGACGTTATTGCTCAGGGATGATTATTGCTGAATGTTTATGGACTTGGGAATGATTAATGCTGAACGTTTGAGATAGGGATGATTCTTGCAAATTTACACAAACCACAGGGATGATTTTTGCAGTTTACTCTAAGAGCTTTTACAAAAATATACACAAAATGAGTTGTCATGTGATTGACTTAACTAAAGAGAAGAAAGAAAAATAGCAAAATACACCAATTTTTTTTTTTTTTTTTTTTTTTTTTTTTAGTGTAACAAAGCTCTTATCATAATGTTTCGATTTCACATTAATACAAAGTTCTTTTTGTCAATTCCTAACAAGCCAATACAATTTTGGATTACTTTACACCTAATTATTTGAACTTGATTCTAAAAGTAGATACTTTAGAGATTGCTGATTGGGGAATGATTATTGATTTCACATTTCATAATGATACATTTGTATGCCTGCAAAGACTTGTGCACTAGCAACAAAAAGTTGGTGCTAAGATTCTAAGAAAGAAACTACGTGGAAAATCCACTTTTCTAAAGAAAGTATGTATTTCCTCAACAAAGTTAGTAATTTGATTGCAACACACGAACATTCTTATTTATTTGTTACAGGCAGTGATTTTTTATAAAAACCATTATCGGGAAATGATTGATTGGTTTGACTAAATTTATGTGGGACGTGGAAATAATTGATTGGTTTGACTAAATTTACGTGGGACGTGGGAGTTGGGACTATATGTAAAGTAGGTTGTATAATACAAACTCTCTTTATATTGTTAAATCAGGAAGGTTTTGTCGAATCATACAACTTGCGATGCACACTGTATAAGCCCGTGATACATCTAATTATTGGATACCCTCTTTATAGGAGGGTGTGATAACTTACCCATATGTAAAGGGTTCTATTATGGGTTATGTTATTACCAGTGTTGCAAAAATAAAGTCTACAAGGCTGATTAATCGCCGCCTAAGCGCTACAGAGCCACCAACTTTGCCGATTTATGTAAATAGGTCAAACAAATAGGTCAAGTGTGGTCAACGGCGGTCAATGAAGGTCAACTTGCCTCGAACCTGCAAATCTTACCGGAAGTACCCAAAACTCACCGTAAACTTATTTTGATCACTCATAGTAACTGTTTTAACTCCATTGCAAGTTGTGTTTTAGAAAAAATCTTGACAAAAATATCTAAAACTTGTCGGAAATACATAAAGCTTGCTGAAAATACCCAAAATTTGCTAGAAATGCCAACTCGATTAATCCCGAATAAACCAATTACAAACTACAAGGTGGTCGACCGACTCACTACCGATTCACGATTTTTGCAACCTTGGTTATTACTACTAATACCCCGTTCCTTCATAAAAAGTACATGTGTTTTGTACTTTTTACCCTTATTTGTTCCCCTTATTTATAGTACAACAGTCTTTTATCAATTTCTGTTTCGTACTTTTTGCAAATTTAATATTTTTTACTTATTAAACTTTATATTTGTTGTTCTTCATAGATTTATAACATGGGTTTTTTTAATTTGTGCCATAAGGGCACAAGTTAAGTACACCATGACTACATAGGTGCTCACTAAAAAGTACATAGAGATTTATATAAAAGTACAGACAAGTGTACTGTTATGTGGATCCCTATGTACTTTTGATGTACTTTGATATGTTTAACTTACGCCTCTAGAGCATAAGTTAGAAAAACCTTATTTCAAAAATAACATAATAACAATGTAAACACTTATTTTAGAAAGGACCGTTCATGGAAACATGCCAAGTATACTATTTTTAGGAAAAGTAAAAAAAATACGTAGTAGCAAAAGATATGAAGCATCAGCGAAATAAATATCCATGGTTGAATCCTGGTTAGAAAGTGTCGTTTGAAAAGTGATCAACTCCACTTCCAGTTCAATTGGCTATCTTTTTACACGATAAACAAATTCTATTTTTCTATTTTTTCAAAAGCAATCAAAATTCAAATTAGCTATAGCAGATATTTACCAACTTTAATAAGGAAAATACTACATCCACCTACACTTTACAAAAAATTTCCCACACGCTGACGTGGCGGAGTGTTGATTGGTTGGTTTTCTGTGGGCCACAGAAAACCAACCAATCAACACTCCGCCACGTCAGCGTGTGAGAAAAATTTTGTAAAGTATAGGTGGGTGTAGCACACCTCCTTTAATAAACTGCGTACATTAGCTATAATGGGGTGATTTGTACACTTTAAAATTTGAAAATTTGATTGACACATTTTAATATAGGGCTAATTACTTAAAAATGCATCAAACTTGACATTTTTTACCATTCTATATAACCATTTTTTTTCTTTTTTTTTATAATGTGTGACTAAACTTTCGAATTTAGAACATTGTGTGTACTTCGTGACCATTTTACCCTTATTTTTTTTTAAATTTTAAAGGGTAAAATGGTCATTTTACAAGGCTAATAGTCATAAAATACACACAATATATCAAATTCGAAAGTTTAGTGACATATTAGAAAGAAAAAAAAAAAAACATGGCTACATGCAACGGTAAAAAGTGTCAAATTTGTACACTTTAAAATTTGATTGACACATTTTAATATAGAGCTAATTACTTAAAAATGCATCAAACTTGACATTTTTTTACCGTTGTATATAGCAATTTTTTTTCTTTTCTTTGCCAATGTGTGCCTAAACTTTCGAATTTGGTACATTGTGTGTACTTCGTGACCATTTTACCCTTATTTTTTTCAAAATTTGAAGGGTAAAATGGTCATTTTACAGGACTGAATAGTCACAAAATACGCACAATATATCAAATTCGAAAGTTTAGTCACATATTAGAAAGAAAGAAAAAAAAAACATAGCTACATGCAACGATAAAAAGTGTCAAATTTGATACATTTTTATATATATAAATAACTGTCTACTGCAAAAAATGAAGTGTGTTAATTAAAACTTAGAGTTTGCAAATCACTTCTTTTAGCTATATGCTTTGGAGAATCAAAACAAAAATTATGGATGTGTTAGTAGCATTGGCGGATTGAACAAAAATTAAGGATGCTTTTCATTAACACTGACATTAGTAGAAATTAGTAGAAGGTATATATATATATATATATATATATATATATATATATATATATATATATATATATATATATATTACAGTTTTACACTACGCATGAAAAATCCATATAGTTTATGCATTTTTGAAACTCACCTTGATCTGCCTCTCAACTTAGGATTCTTAAGCAATACTTACATATATATGATACGGGAAAAGTTTATTTAAGAAATAACATTTTTTGAAGGTCAAATTTCAACAACTCATTATATAAATTATTTAAAAAAAAAAATAAAAAAAGATTAATTTATATTTTGAATTATAACTCACTTTCAACTCTTTTCTTTTTTTTAAATTACATATCTCAAAAATCGTAAATCATTAATCTACATAATTTTTACCAATGTATCGATCAATCAATTATCTTTCAACATAGTGCACCTTCATATACTTTTAACAATTTTTTTTTCTTTCTGTTATTTATTTATTTATTTATTTATTTATTCGATACTGTATTTTGCTTGATATATCACATAGGACATTCAACATTGTGTCGTAACATGGCATAAATATTTGTATAGGGCTCCAAAAGATTCATAGTTTTGGGTATTAAAAACTGCATATTCTTAGCTTTTCAATCATACATCACATATAATTTTTGAACCTCCATATTAATATAGTGTATTCATAGAAGTTGTAGAAAACAAAAGAATTTATTTTTTTATAGTTAAACTCGTTTGATGTATCACATGCGGAATCTACAAAATAGTGTTATATCACATGGGATATATCAAACGATTTTAAAAAAAATAAAAAATAAATAAAATCTTATATACTTTCTCCAACTTCTACGAAAAACTGTAATGTTAAAAATTATGTGTGATATATAGTTGAATAGCTAAGTATTTGTATTATTAAATACGACATGTGGCGAATCATTTGAAATTCTGAACAAATACTTATACACATTCTGACAGTATGTTGAGTATTCAAACTTACAGATTAGTCATATATCACATGTAAGATATCACGCAAACTTTTGTATCATAAAAAACCCATAAACAAGTTTGTCTAAAGTGTATGAAAGTGCTTCTCTATTGAAGCATAACTAAATGCTTGTCGTAATCGTTTAATTTGTTTCGTCTAACGATTAATGAATTCTGAGATGTATTATTTTCAAAATATAAAGGTTAAAGTGGATTTTTATTTAAAGAGAGGGGATGGCAAGGGATGAAAGTGGATATTTTATTTTAATTCAAAATGATTGATTATGATTAGTCAATTACTTAGGCTTACCAACTATTTTTCTATATAAAATAACTCACATGCTCTTGTACAAGATATCACACTTTCTAATCTAAAAATACACATATATTCTTGGCAAGGATTTGATTCCAGTTGTTACAAAAAGTTAGTGTTAAATTTATTTGTAGTTCACATTTATCAAATTATATGCTAATGCTATTAAGGATTGGTCGAGAGAGGCTAAAAAGAAGTCCACCGATAAGAAGCTAACAATACAACATAATCTCTCGGAACTTGACAAGTTTATTGATCATGGCAGGAGTAATGAAGAGATTCTTAACAAAAGAATCATGCTTATTAACAAACTTCAGGAGCTTAATTCTAAGAATGCAATTGAGATTTCTTTAAAAAAGCCAAAATTTATTGGTCCATTGAAGGCGATGAAAACTCCAAATACTTTCACGGTATCCTTAATAAAAAGAGATCTCAACTTGCCATTTGTGGGGCTCTTATTAATGTTAATTGGATTACTGGTCCATACAAAGTTAAAAATGAATTCTTTACTCATTTTATGAAGCAATTCTCACTTCCTTAAAAGCCTCACATCTGCTTCGATTTTGTTTTTCCAACTCGGTTGTCTTCTGATCAAGTCGAAGAGCTAGAGCGCATTGTTTCTTATGATGAAGTCAAGAGGGTAGTATGGGATTGCGGTACCAACAAATCTCCTGGTCCAGACAATTTTTTTTTTTTTTTGAATTTTATTGTAAGTATTGGACGTTTCTTGATCAAGATGTTTTTCTGGCTGTCGATGATTTTTTCGTGAATAGTCACTTCCCTAGATGGTGCAAATCTTCTTTTATAGCTCTTATTCCCAAGATCCAAGATCCAAGCCGCCATATTTGTGAATGACTTTCGTCCTATAAGTTTAATTGGGAGTGCTTACAAAATCATAGCCAAAATCTTGGCTAACCGATTGTGCCTTTTCTTGCCTTATCTCATTAGCAATGTTCAATCGGCCTTGTTTCTAACCTTCAAATTCTTGATGGTCCTTTCATTCTAAACGAGCTTCTATCTTGGTGCAAGCACAAAAAGATAAATGGGATGATTTTTAAGGTGGATTTTGAAAAGGCTTTTGATTCGATGAAATGGGACTACTTGGATGAAACTCTTAAGGCTTTTGGTTTTGGTCAGAAATGTGTAGGTAGATTAGTGGTTGCTTCAATAACGCCATGGGCTCGGTGCTTGTTAATGGTAGTCCTTTTTCGGAGTTTCAATTTTACAAAGGCTTAAAGCAAGGAGATCCCATCTCTCCTTTTCTCTTCATATTGATCTTGAAAACTCTTCACCTTTCTTTTATGAGAGTTTTAAACGCCGGTCTCTATAAAGGTATTTCTCTAACTGACTCCTTCACAATCTCTCATTTGTTTTACGCCGATGATGTTGGTTTTGTTGGTGAATGGACTGCTACAAACATTCAAACTTTATTGAGTGTTCTGAAGTGTTTCTACTTAGCTTCAGATCTTAAGACTAATCTTCATCAAAGCAAATTGATGGGGGTTGGTGTTAGCTCGAATGTAGTCTAATCTGCAGCAACTTTGATTGGTTGTTCTATTTTATTTAAATATTTGGGCGTCAAATTTGGTGGAAACATGTCTAGAATTAACTCGTGGGATGAAGTTCTCTCTAAGGTGACTTACTGCTTATCTAAATGAAAGCTAAAAACTATTTCTATAGGTGGTCGTCTTACCCTTTTAAAGCGGTTCTCACCTCGATTCCACTTTATCATATGTCCATTTACAAAGTTCCAATGGGTGTGTAAAAAAAATTGGAATTTATTCGACAGAATTTCATTAATGGAGTTGATGGTTCAAATAGAAAAGTTGCTTGGATTGGTTGGAACAAGGTTTTAGCTTCTAAGAAGAATGGTGGTCTTGGGGTTTCTAGTTTTTTCGCTCATAATCGTGCTCTACTTTTCAAATGGGCGTGGCATTTTCTAACGGATGATTCTTCTTTGTGGTCATGTTTTATTAAATTAATTTTGAGTAATCAAAGGGCTTTAGATAAAGGTACGTTGATGTCTAGAAGATCACATTGGCAAGACGTAATCCGTGTTGTTCGTTCGCTTAAAGACAAAGGTATTAATCTTTACAATTCATTCGGAAAAAAATTGGTAATGGTGAGAACACTTCTTTTTTGGGATGATACTTGGTTAGGCGAGGTTAGTTTTAAAGTTCTATATAATAGGTTGTATGATTTAGAGACTCGTCAGTTGTTGGCGTATGTACCCTCCGGATTTACGCCGTACAATTAAATACGCTCCGGATCTATATCAAACAAAGCATACCCAAATGTATTTAAGCAAGACAGACTAATATCCGAAGGGTTGGGAATGTCCGCATGACCTCAACCTTCCGGAGGTCCTAACCATTCGGATAAACCAGTAAGTACATGAGCCAAAGTACAAACAAGTACACCAAGTATATGATAATGGAGCATAAATTAGCAAACATTAAGGAACTAAGTACAAACCAGCCTGGCACTCCATATTGAAAGCCTATAAATAGAGAGGAAATATCCACTTAAAGGTTAACTAATTCTCTCACTCTCTAACTTCACTTATATTTTCTTTCTCTGAGAACATATACTTACTCTCACGCCGGAGGTTGGTCTTGGGATACATTCCCGGGACGAGACTAACGGACGTACCTGTTTTGCAGATATCCGAAGTAACCCAATACCAGCAAGGATCACCCTAAATCCGAAGGACCGATCAGAGTCCGAAGGATTCATTTCGCTTGTTTGAAGTAGAAGCAAACTTTTACTTCAACATCAGTCTATTAGTGTGGCTGAGAAATTAGGGCATCCTTATTTGATTCATTCATTTCATCGCCTGCCAAGAGGCGGTGTTGAACAAGAGCTTATTGACTTGCTTAGTTCGAACGTCGCTGATATTGTACTCCCAAATACGGCTGATCAACGGTGCTGGAATTTAGAGGGCTCAGGTGAGTTTTCGGTTAAATCCTCTCGTATTTTGATTGATGACAAACTTCTGCCTAAAGATGAAGTTCCCACGAGGTGGATTAAAGCTATTCCCATCAAGGTTAATGTTCAGGCTTTAAAGCTTTGCTTGGATAAAATGCCTCCTGGACTAAATCTTCGTTAAGAGGAGTTGACATCCCATCGATTACATGTTCTCTTTGCAACTCGGCTGTGGAATCTGCTTCTCATATATTTTTCTCGTGTCCCTTGGCTCATCAAGTGTGGAGAAAAATCTTGCTTTGGTGGGAGTTCGATGTTATGGTCTTTAACTCTTACAATGAGTGGCTTATTTGGCTCGTCAATATTCGTTTGCCTAAGCATTCGAAGGAGTTTCTTGAAGGTATTTGTTACGTGATGTGGTGGCTTATTTGGCGGTTTAGAAACCAATTTTTGTTTGGTCACTCTCAACCAAGGAGAGAGTTTCTTTTTGACGACGTAGTGCAAATGTCCTACATGTGGATTAGTAGTCATTCTAAGTCTAATATTAATTGGGTCTCTTGGTTAAAAAATCCCAATTGTATTAGTTTGTAATCTTTTCTAGTTTTTTCTAATGTTTTTATAAAAATTCCGCTATTCAAAAAAGAAAGAAAAAAAAATAAAAAAAAAAATAAATAAAATAAAAAACAGAATTGTAGAAAAACTACAGTTTCGATGCTTACTATTGCTTAATATAGGGTCGTCCTTTGAATTCGGTTCTTTATGCAAAAACGCAAAGCAAGCTTTTCAAACCATATATGTAGTTGAACCTGCCTGAAGTTTAATTGAACATGCTGACTGAATTTTGCTTATTCTAGGTATTTTATTTAAACATATATATGATCATTGCAGTTATTTGCACTACTAAACGAGTAGCCGTGCATAGCAACGAAATTTTATAGTGGCACATAATTATAATTATAATATTTTGGTTAGGTGTTTCGTATAACATTTATTTATACAACGTAAAAAAATCAAAATGTAACTGAAATGTAAAAGTTGATTTCAATTGATCTTCTGTTAGATCATCACACATATCATAATGGTATGGATCATAATCATAATCCTTATCCCACTCTGTAAGTTACGTAAAAAGTTAACAAACCAACAAGTAGCGGGAATTATACATTGTGTACATTAAAATGGACGACCAAAATGAATAAAAGTATTAACTTTTTATTTAATTTAAAATGAAATGTTTTAAATAAATGGTTTATGTAAACATGAAAACTCATTAAAACATTTTCTTATATAGTTACAAATTGCTTTAATTAGTTTTAAGTTTTTAAGATTTTTAAATTTTTATTAAATAAGATACATCTATTATATCTACGACACAGCATGGCCCTGCGATGCACGGGCTTTGTTAAATATAGAGAACTATCGGTTTCGCAATGGTTATGTGTATTTAGTTATTAGAGGGTTAGTTTTGATATTGGTTAGTCGATTAAACCAAGGAAGTTTGTGCTCCCTGTTACCATTTAATATAAGTACGTGGAAGTGTGGAACCATCGTATAGGCATACAACATGTTACCATTTTTTGCTCCTTGTTACCAACAAGTCATTGAGTTGGATAATTGCAACGTTTTTAAGTCATATGATTTTTTCTACAACTGCAAAAGTTTCTCATATTTCAATATGGTTACATTGTCGTGAACATATTCGAAGTTTTATAAATGATCAAAATGAAATCTTTATGAAACGTGGTTACTATATATGTAGTCATCTCTTTTTCCCAATATATTTGCTAAACGCCACTTATTTTGGTGATATTTGAAATTTTATGTACGGAATAATAATGGAATATTAATAAATTCATTAATTGTTTCACTTAGTTATGATCTTTTCTTATGACAATATTGAAATCTAAGTTGTTTTCTCAGTTTACAAATTAGTGTTTAGTCACTTAATTATGATTTTAATAAAATATGGGCGAGATTTTATTTTTTTAACAAAGATTTTCACTTCAAATAGCTTAACTTTGGCTCCAGTAGGTAAAAATTAATCCTTAAGTATTCCATTAACAAATTTTCTAAGGTGTCAAAAGTTTAAGCTTTGAAACAACAAATGTCGTACCACGTGTATTTGCTTGTAAAATATATATTCTATTAAGAAAATATAAGAGAAGAGAAATCGAAAGTCTATACGTGCAAGTCTTTGAAAAGATATGTTGTATGAAAATACTTTTGGATAGCAATTTTGTTAGTCCAATAATTCCGGCAGTCCATTTATTTCAGCCCAAATCACATTTGTCAGCCCAATCCAGATGAAATGAATACCCGGTTCAATCCAATCAATACCCAAATGATATACTTGTGAATACCTGTTATTTCATTTAACCTAAAACTCATACTTTGTATAATCCGCCTCCTCCATACCTCTTACCTACCTTCTATCTCTTTCATCAAACCGATCAAAATCAAAACTATCCGTTCATCAGATCTTCTTCAAAACTAATCTTTTGATCTTCTGATGATAGCCAAGCACCAAACAACTTAAAAACTCCTTTCATATAGTACAAAGATATATCAAAATCACAAACACAAACACAACCGTACACTAACCTTATCTTCTTTGCTGCTCATGCCGAATCAAGATAGCAATTTTATGGCTTCAAGATCCTTTGGAGGGTCTCAAGTAGGTTCTACATGTATTATTACTCTTGTATTGTCACAACCGAATCAAAAGGAAGGATGAAACTGGCAGTTTTGTTCTTTCTTACAACGATTCGAATAGTAAAAAGAAGTTAAACTTCTTATAGATCGATACTTTTTTCTTCGTGTTTATGATTTTGACGTCTAAAAAGCTATGGTGAGACACAAAAGAAAAAAAAAATCTGATATCTTTAGATATTTTGTTATCATTTCGAGTCTTGGTTTGGTTGTGGGTGAATGATTGTGACATGAGGAGGATGGGAATAGGATAGACATGGTGTTTGTGGACTGTTTTGGCTTGGCAGCAGTAGACGTAGGAGATAATAGTTGATATTGTTGTAATGTTTTGGATTGTTAACGTGGGTGAGTTAATGGGTTATGTTACTGTCGATGGAGATGGACTAAGATAGGTTGTTATTTATACTCATCAAAAACTCTTATGAAATGTCGTTAATTATTTGAAAGCAACTGAAAAGATGTATTTACACTGTAGGTGGTTCGTATACTCGCAGTAATGAGGCTCTTTCCTGGGTTTAATGTATATTTATGCAACATTGAACTTTTATTGATGATATATATTTTATGCAACATTAAAACCTCCGAGAAGCTTTAAAGAAAGCTTGAGCTGGACGAAATTTATGAGCTTAAACTTCATATTTGAGTTTCTTGGCTTGTAACATAAATGCTCACATTCAATATGGGGAACTCATTTTATATATATATATATATATATATATATATATATATATATATATATATATATATATATATATATATATATATATATATATATATATATATATATATATATATATATAGATGTATTCTAATATACACTACTTTTGTACCACCCATCTAAGCTGAATAAAATTAAATTGGCTGATGTGTCTTTCCTAATATATAACTTTTGTACAACTCTCCAATGCATACTTCTTCTACACAAAAAATATACACTCCTCTTTAGCTTATTTTTGTAAAGTATTGAAAGGCATTCAAATCTTCCTCTATACGTTTTAATCAATCTTCAGTATCATATCAACGATTCAAAATCACCATTTTGAATATGTATGAGATCCCTTCAAAAGCATATCTCTCCAATTCAAACAACACACACAATAGCTTCTTCCATACGCTCCTGATTTAACCGTTTTGAATCACCAATCACAGAATTCAAATCAATTGCTCCGTCAAATCATTTTTTAATACCGATCGTGGACAAATTGGTAAGTATCAATTTAATTTTAATTTTAGGGTTTCGAATTATGTGTTGCAAATTACAATTATTTTGATGTGTTGTTTTTTTAATCATCAATATAATTGTGTTTTAGAGGACACTCTTTGGCTAACCCCGATGAGCTTCGTGACCCAGGTTAGTTGGTCATGTCTATGAATCTCATGGTTTTAACTTTCTGGAAATAAATTTTGGATCGTTATCTTGACGTTGTTTTGAAGGGAAACAAAGTAGGATTGAAGGTAAGTTGGCTGTTATTTTGTGATTGGTTGATGTGTTGATAAATATTAAATTGGTGGTGACTTTGGTTGATGGGAATATGGCAGTTGCAAGTTAATGGGATATGTATGTGAATTTGAGATTCAGTGAGTCATCATTATGATCTAATGAAAATGCTTAATGCTAAGGTACATATGTGAGTTTGAGATATTTGTTTCTTATTATTTTGAATTATGAGAGTTATATAAAGATTGTATTGCTGGAAATTAATCAGGGAAATCAAGGAGAACCGTTAAATGCACTGTGATCGAGTCATGGAAAGGGCAACAATTCATTCACATGTCATCTTCTTTTTCGATTCAACTATTTCTTGAACAGTATAAAGCTTATTATTGTTTATTTTGGTATATTCTTTTTTGACATATTTTGTAGGTAAAATCTGTTTGAGGAAGATTAACCAGTTTTTACATGTTTTTTTCTTTTTTCATTCTTCAATATATTTTTTTTTTCTGACAAACATTGACCCATTTTGAAGTTTATATTGTGGTTCATTTGTTCTATATAAACGTCCACTAACTCAACAGATAGTTTTTGTTTAATGTCATTCAATGGCACCTGGAATATACAAACTCACATGTTTAATACGATTTTCTTAATCTCATGCCTATAGAAGCATAAAAGTTGCTGAGAGATGTGAAGAATACAACCATCAAACAACTGTTGCAACAATGGTTTTTACTATTATCAATAGGGTGTGCCTACTAATTGACCAGGTAAATACTTAACTCACATTTTTATTCAAGTTCTCTTTAGTAACATAGTCTATTTTTTTATTGATTATCACACCAGGTTAAAGCCACAATGTATGGGAACTTCATCAGAACCAAGATTGAGCATTAGGTTATTTTGAGGATGATGTTCTTGCTTCCCCTGAAGGCCTGGTGAGTTATTCCTACACGTTATCTTTGATGTCTATATGTAATTTTTTTGTTACATGTTAAATATGGGTAGCTTTTGAATGAGTCATGTTGGGATGACCCACAAGCATTATTTTTTAGGTCTATCTGTATTTTTTGATACATATTACAGACATGAGTCACACGCTCTTCTATAGTTATTATAAATATATGTTCTTTTGTGATATGTCAAGCCTAATTCGTAAATTTAATTTCATTAAATATCTGGCAGCAAGACAATTGGAAGTATTGAAGGGAATGAATAGAGCAGGGCCCACTATGGGACTCTTTGGGTGATGCTTTAGGGATTTCTCGGCATCATGATGGAGTTAGTAATAGTTCACAACAGCACGTGGCTGATGATTATGCAAAATGGCTTGCAATAGGTCACAAGGAGGTAAAATTTTGTACAATATTTGTCTAAGTTTACATATTACTCTATTCACTTTTCTACATCATAAGATACAAATTTCGCTTTGTTATAGGCTGAAGTGGTGGTTGCAAAGTCATTAGCTGGCACGGTATCATCAAATTTTGGTCATGGATGTTTAACAACCCATTTTTCAACAGGTAGCTATGCAATACACACACAATTATCAGACATGAAATGATGGATTTGGCTGACTCTATGTAATGATATTCTCTTCTTTGTGTTTTCATAAACTTTTCAGTGTCTGCTCCTGAACCTAAACTACTGCCCTCCAATTGAAGCTAATATATCGTCTGGCAAAAACTTGGTAAGTGAGACGCTTAATATGTTTATAGGTTCTCCATTTAAAAGTAAAAATCAGACCCGATAATTTCGAATATACAAAGAAATGGCATAAAACGTATGATGCACATGTACATTACCTTCCTTTTATATAATTGCATATTTACATCAAATTAGTGACCAACTTAGACTAATAAATAGGATCATAAATTCTCATATTACAAGTCAAATTGGAAAAGTTATAACAAGTCACTTTTAGTGCAACAGTTTCATATTACGTGCCATGTCGCGTTCTATTAGACTTAAGTTACATGGTATTTATTTCACAACTAATTCTATGACGATAATTTTAAAGTACACCGATAATGGATCATACCTTTTCCATGATTAAGATTGTGCTAAGGGATATATCAATCGGGCTTATGAACCAGTTGATTAGTCTATCTACTTACAACTTGATACCCTTGGTCATTTGTGTTAAGTACAAAAGATTCATGCTCCTGATCATTTAATCATGTCACAAACATGGCGGTTATTTCAACATAATAGACTTTATGTCATTTTAATTTAAAAATTACATTTCTTATTTTAGATGTGGCAATCACAACCCATATGTACTTTTGGGGATCTCAAATGGGTCAAATCTTAAAATTTAGCTAAAGGGAGAACGAGTCAAATAAGTGAAAGTCTATCTTTAGCGTATATGTCGCGTCTTAGATCATTATATTCAAACCAACCTTGCCCGGCCCGTTTTGTGTTGACATGAACAAATATGCATTGTTTAAAGATGGACTGTTTAAATCAAGATAACATCTGCTAAGCCTCATTTAATTTTCATAAAGACCCCATTCTTTAAATCTTTATTCCCGTTTTATGTCTTTAACTGTTGGTTTGTTATCTTGATTTATATTTAGTTATTTTGCACCAGGTAAGACGCAATGATACATCTAATGATTCGGGTTCAGAAGCTGATGATCCCTAAAGGAATAGGAGTCTTGCAGATCTTATTCTAATTTAACTCCCGTTCTTGAAAGAGTATTGTGTTTTTTTCTTCCGTATGTAATTATTGTCTTTTCCGTTGTCAAAAATAAGATCTTTCTATTTTGTTGTTGAGTCAAAAGAAAGGACAGGTATATTAATTTGGTATATTCTAAAGATGCCCTCAATACAATTAAGTTTTCTTTTAGTGAATATTAACTTAGAATACATTTGTAGAATCTACCCCAAACTATACTGCTCTCAGTATTCTAAAAGCATGAATACGAAGTTTTTTTAAGTATGAATACTCATTCTGCTGTCAGTATTCTAAAAGTAGCTACTTAACTATTTCATGTTCTATTATAGGTCAAGACAAGAGAAGCTACAAACTATGCTGGTTAATTTTATGGATATGTACTCTGTAAAGATTAAAATCTGATGCTTAACTGGTAGGTATTGTTTTTTTATTGATAGTAAAACATAAAGTTAATGTTTTTTTGCAGTTTTTTTCAGTCCACAAGCGAATTAGGATTGCTGTAATTTTAGTTCTTCCCCAAGGCATATAGTATATTACTTAATTTTATATGTTGGGGAATGTTAATTAGTAAAGGCATTAGTGCATTAGGAGTGAGACCATTAGGGTTATTACATAGCTCATGCTCAAAGTTAATATTGGTATATGTATACTCATGTATTCCATGTAATATTAATCAAGTAATACAATTGTTCTTTTACCATTATTTACAGGGGATATCAAAGCGCTTTTTGGGTAAAGGGGAGTAATCCTGCACTCTGGTAAATATATTAAACCAAAAACGTTTAAGTACAAAGGATATGGGTGAAATCCCATATCAAAGCTTACATAACAAGGTAGACAGCTAAGAAGCTTGGAAATAACTAGTGCTTATGAGAAGCCATAAGCACTTACAACTCAAGAAATAACAAAAACAAGCTAACCCGCAGCTACCGTGAAAGATGAACTTCCACCAGTATTTGGATTAGCCAAATCTTCATTCACATGTGTGACATGTTCTCCATCTTCTTCATCATCGTTCACCAATGCAGCATAAGAATTAGATGTAGTAACAATACCTTCCTTAGAAGTAGAATCAGTAGACTTCAACTTAGATGACGTTGAATGCACATTAAGCCGAGTATCATCTCCCTTCATTGGTTCACTAGTAGTTTTCTTTGGCTCATACCTGAAGTTCGGTTTGACTGAAGTAGTAGCAAAATGACTACCTTTAGCAGAATGGGCTTTACCTTTGTTCTTCTTATGATGCACCGTTTGGAAACCATCATTGGCAGGCACAGTAGAAGGATTAGCAACATTTGAAGTAGTAGCAACAGGATGATTGACCACTATATTAGGGCAATGATCATGGATATGGCCAAAAATCTTGCATAATATACACCTGGGAGGCCTCCATTCATACTCAACTCGAATAGTATCTTTAGTAAAACCATCCCCTATAAGAGAGAGGACACCAATAGTAACAACTTCTACGAGTTCAGCCTTTGAACTAACCTCAATTAAGCATCAAGAAAAACTACTCCTACCCCAAGAATCCTTGCACATAGAGCTCGTATACGAATCAAGCATAATAGGCTTGCCAATAAATGAAGCAATGAAGCTAATACCGTCCTCTTCAAACACTTGAATAGGTACATCATGTAATTTAACCCATACTGGAATACGAGTTAGCTTTTCCTTACACAACCTAGTATCAATTGACCATTTCTTTAGAATGATCGACGATTTTCGTATCATCCAAGGGCCACCTTCCAAAACTGCTTCTAAACCAGACTGAGTATCGAATTTAAAAAATAAAAAGCCTTTTTCATTCATCATAATCTTTTTTAAACCATATTTAGCCCAATTATTTTTAACATAATACTCAACCACTGGAAACGCTATTCTATTACCAATAAAGTAGCCATATAGGGTATGTTCAAGACGTGCACTAACCTTTTCAACCACACTACGTGGAATAGAAACGTTAACTCCTTCACAAACTGAATTAGCAACCAAAGGACGGAAAGTAGAATTTGGAATAGATTTATCATTTGTATTCGCATCCACATTTACAACATTGGGTGTTGTATCTTTGATACTCTCATCAGAATTAGAATTTGTTGCATTAGTATTGATCTCATAAACCTCAAGCAAACCACTCATAGCTTCATGCACCTTGGAACGAGTATCACTATCCAAATTAGACCATATTGGATAATTACCAGCTTCAAGCTCCTTAAGGAATAAATCAATATCCAAGGTTGATTTCAGCGAGACACCAAACACCAATTTACAACATTGGGTATTGTATCTTTGATACTCTCATCAGAATTAGAATTTGTTGCATTAGTATTGATCTCATAAACCTCAAGCAAACCACTCATAGCTTCATGCACCTTGGAACGAGTATCACTATCCAAATTAGACCATATTGGATAATTACCAGCTTCAAGCTCCTTAAGGAATAAATCAATATCCAAGGTTGATTTCAGCGAGATACCAAACACCAATTTAATAAAATTGTGTTTGCTTTTGATAGAATTAAGCTCAATAAAAGGACCAGTACCCACATTCCTTTTTGAACAAAGCGCTTTACCTCAAGTAACAACACACATACCTTTTTGAACATTGTGATTGCTCCATGATATCTAATTATGTTTTACATATATGCTTTGCCATCAATAGTCCATTTAGTAACAGTTAGTTATTTTATAATTGCTATGACCGTGTACCTTTTAGGTTGACTATTAAGTGGGTTTTTTTTTGTTATTTCTGGTTATATATCTTTTAGTATGGAACATGACACACAGACCTTCTGGTGGTACAGGTATGTTCAAGGGTTTCCCGAGACCATTTCACTACTATGGCGGGTGGAGCCACATGTTGCCACTAATGATGCGAGAAGTGCCACACTCGCATGTTTCTGTATGTATACTCTTCACATCTTAACTGTTACTTTCATAGTTAGTCATATGTTCTAAATGCCCTCCTAAACATAAATATATTTTGCATATTTCATCCAATACATGGATAATTAAGTAACTTTAACTTAGAGTATGAGCCACACGGGTGGGGATTGCTTAATATATGGGTATCATATGAATGCTTTTGTTCATGTAGCATATCCAGATTTCAACTACTATCATCAAGCGACCTGTTTCCAACTCTATGTCATCAATAGCTAAAGTTCTGTCCTAAAATGAGTATATGCTTCCAAATTTGGCTATCATGTGCTCTTGAATGTGGCATGTTCTATCATACATAAGCACTTGAATTAAATAGACACCAATAAAGCTTTTTATCCAAAGCGCTTATTCTTGCCCATTGATTTTCAACTCAATATTAATGATATTGATTTGCTTCTCTTCCTTTGTTTTATTGTTACCGAGTCGCACCAGGTGTTTTGTTGTTATCGAGTGTCATATTTATAATTAATAAATCGAAACCACCACCTCTTACTTCAATCAAACAGAATTGAGATAAAAAATGTACTCTTTCCTTGAAACAGGTTTTATGCAACTGTTCTTGTGCATCGTGTTCATAACGGTCGTACGTGCATTAAACTGCATGTAGGAAGTGATCATTATCTGAGCTCAAATTTGGTATCACTAAAAATAAATAGTTTGTTGTGTATGCAATCTTCGAATCATTAGTGATCAAGCTAAATGATAGTCATAAGGAGAGCAAATATGTGTCATATGGGTTGCACATGTATGTAATTTTGAAACGGTTTAAGCACACCCAAACACAACCAAAAGATGGACCCATAGATTTACCTCTATTATATTTCATTCTCCCTTTTTTAAACAAGTTCAGTCATGGGGTATGACCACATACTTCTGCTATTATTGCAGGATGAAGATATGGCAATACGGATGTTCAAAAATTCAAGCATATTCATCAATTATCCCTCTCTTTCATGTTGACATTTTGGCAAAGTATATGAATGACAGTTTTCAACCTGCCTACTTGAGTGTTGATGTTGACCGCATATTTTGCCTCTTCAAGACTATCTATGAGTTAGATAAGACGATAAATGCACGATTATTATTTTAATAGTTATAAACCAACTTTTTTACCGTTTCATTTACATATAACTATATTTTCGTTCAAAAAATAATGGAACCTATTTGTGATCGTTGATGTTTGTTAATTTATTTATGCACCTAACTCATTATTGAATAATTTCTTTAAAAATTCTCATGATTTCACCGGTCTATAAGCTTTTATGCTACTTTGAAGTCTTATTTGTTCATTGATGGGAGGGACGTGGCAAAAATGGCTAATACTTTAATTTGTAGTTCTACACTATTAGGTACGGAAAAAAAATGAGTAAAAAATGAAATTCAAAAATATCGCTCACGAGTACATAGGAAACAAATTGTTGAGATAGAAAACCGTAAACCTATAGTTCCTTTTGGGCAAAAAGTTTCAGTTAAGTCATAGTATAGTTGTCTTTTCTGTTTATGATCTCATAAACAACAAAAACGTTATAGTACAATAGTGGAACATGCAAGTTTATGGTGCTTAGTTATAATATTAATATTATTACTTCTCATTATTTTTATGGTAATTTATCAAAGACTACTAACAAAGAGGTTCTTCACGATCTATGATCAAGTTTCAAGAGGTATGTACGAATATTCATATGATGTCATTTATGCTTTTTTTTACATGTATTATCAACCACACAAATGTTTTACTTACACTTTATTTTTATACTTATTAGGTGCTCACGAAATGTTCATTGGTTTATCACTTCATCAACTTCCCCACTACGCTTTTTAAAGGCGGTCAAGATTGGAGCTCACGTGCTTGGGCGTTTATTACATTATTAGTTACAAGCATTGTACTCTATACTATCATTGACTTATTACTTCATATTCCTTTCGAATAAATGATTTGGCCTATTTACTTTCGTTCTCTTCCTTATTTTGTTTAGACACTAATTTTTCATTGTTTGCAATATCTCTTCTAAAAACCCGTGGAAGTGTAGTATAGATACTGCAATTATAAAAAGACTAAATCTTTTATATAATACAAGAATTACATCATTTCGGAGTGTTTTTGCAAATCCCTTCTCATTAAAAAAAAATTGGACCAATAGGAGAGCTCGATTTTGACACATAAGCAAAATCAAGCAATATGATTGGCAAATAAAAAGTCAAAATTGAATTGATTTTGGTCAAACTTTAATAAATTTGGTGGAGAATTTGATTGATAAAAAAAACATATAAAAATATAGGTGTCAAATTTATGAAAATAAAAACTTAAGAAAAGAGGAGGTAATTAATAAAACCTTAGTGGTTAAGTGTAAAATTATAAGTCTCCATGTTTTTTAATAACTTTAGATAATAAACAAATAACCCCTTACACTTCATACCCCTTATACTTTATAATGTTAACGTTGTTTAAAATCACATGAGTAATAGTATAAGTTTTTTTGACTTTCACCTATTAAAATAAATTTGGTAAATATGCGAATTAGTTTTAATATACGTTAAATATTTTTTAAACTAATTTTAATTTTAAACTTTCATCCATTAGAATATTTTTTTAAATAAGGACTCATGTTACTATTTAAAAGTTTAATTTATGCATACACGGGTTTGAAATACGGTTAAATTATTAGTAACGGGAATATAAATATCAAATGGTAAGCATGAGTTACTGTGATATAAAATAAATATACGTGATTCTACTTATAACAACGACTCATGAAATTGTTATTTAAATTGTATATATGGATATCCATAAAAATATTTTAAAAACTTTACGGAACATATTTTAACTTTATCAACGCTCATTATGTGCCACTAAACTCGCACATTTTGTACAACATGATATCAATAGTTAAAATTAAACAACAACATTAACCTCAAACTCAACATCTCTGTCAGTTAAAAATGTTATACAAAGCTAATTATTAGAAACAAACAAAAACAAACAAAAACACATCGGCTAGATAGTTATTCTTTAATATAAAAGGTGTTTTCCTTAAATTATAAAAAAAAATGCACGCATCACAATCCTTATTTGATAAGAATCACCTCCTAAATCAAAAAAAGAAAAACTACGTAGGTGATAACCTAACTTTATTCATTGACGATGTTTCAAAAAAAATAATAATAATAAAATAAAAAAAAAATAAATAATAATAGTTGGTTGTTGTAAAGGAATTAAAAGTATGTACATGAGAATTATTCAGCAAGAATATATATTTTTTAATTAGGTTATTACGTTACTATACTGCGATAATGTTATTGACTTGGTAATCACGGATGTGAGATACAACCATTATTCTATACTTATGATTTATGTGTAAACCCCTTTTTGCTTCTGAATAGAATCCGAAACAGACCTCACCAGCATTTTGTCTTATGCCTAATCTAGCTATAGTTTTTAGTAAATTTTTTTATGGATTAACTTTTTTGTTATACATACCAACCTTTAGTAATTTTTTTTATGTTTTATTAAAAATTTCTACACTTAATATTTGTGTTTTTACTATAAACACACTAAGCTATGATAGATTTTTTTTTTTTTTTTTTGAACGGCAACTTTATTAAGATAAAACTTGCAAGAAGCTAGAAAATTACAAAGACACTAGGTTTGGATTTTTTAACCAATCCACCCAACTAAACGAAACATTACATCTATACCTACACCATAAGCTATGATAGAATTAGTTGGGAGTTCAGGGGTTTTTTACTAAGCTTCTCAAAAAAGCTTATAGTTTTATCATAAACTTATTGTGTTATGGTAATTGATTAAGCGAATAAGCACCTTTAATAAGCATAACCAAACACCCCTTTAGTTCTAATCTGAAAATTTCTTATTTGATGTTATGACTAACTTTGTTGTTATCATCACTATAATGCAACATGTTAGTGGTTTTTGCAGTTTTATGATCTTATCGCACACACTAAAGTGTAATGCAATTTATTGTGTGCGCTTTTTAGAGGAGGATTAAGTATCAACACATGATTGTCATGGAATGTTAATGTACCAAAAATGTGTTTTAGTGCCTATACGGGGAATTTTATGGTAGGAATTCTTTTCGGAGTGTAATTTGTCTTTGAATGAATTAATAAAACTTAACAGATATTTGCCGTCATTGATAACACTATGGGTGTCAACCAACGGTCTAAAATATGGGTGTGTTTTACCTTGATAATTTAGGCCAATTGTGAAGAAAGTTGCAATAAAGTGAAAGGTCGGTAAGGATTCAAACAATCCTAAAAGACTTGCGGATGTACTCTGTCATTTTTTATGCATTTATAATTTACTTATGCAAGTAATAATAATTTCCTTATATAGTTCGGGTTTAGAGAAAAATTATTCTTATACATTATAAATAATCGTAAGATTAAATTTGAGTTCTACCAATTACATTTTTTTTTTTGTTTCTCTTTATGTATAAAGAAACTATAGTGTAAGCATCTATGTTAATTTGGTAATTTTAGGATCAAATATGAGAAGTAAATAGCACAAACTTATGAAAATACAAATTTTCAAACAAAAAGGTACATTAGTAAACATGATATGATGGTTATTCATAATCATGGAAATGAATCAATCTTCAAAGCTATCTAAATATGCTACATATATTAACGAAAATATAAGTAAAAGGAATACCAGAATTACAAACACATCGTAAATTGAACTAAAATCATATATCACTAACATCTCATGCAAGTCAAGTATCATCATGTGATTTTGCTTGAATAATAAAATATAATTTTTAATCCAAAACCATTCTCCTAAAATAATAGGTAGATTATAACATATATACATATGATTTTTTATTTTTAGTCCACTAAGTAAAACTATTTGAAACATGTTAAGTGGTTCATTTTTTAATCGATAATAATACATAATCAAAACGAAATTTTAAAAACCCTGTGCGTGCACAGGTATTATAACTAGTAAGCTTTATGTGTATTCAATGGACTTATAAGTAATACTTTTCTAACCGGGGAGCCTAGTGACTTGGTATCACTATCACTATCACCCAAAACACATCACGGAACATATCTAATAGCACGTTTTTGCATTTTCTTACACTTACGAACTATTTTGGTGAATAAAATATTTGAAGAAGTCTATAAAAGATATGTATGGAAGTAGTAAGCTAAGAAGAAAACAAAAAAGGGAAGGATCCGTGAAGGATGTACGTGATACATGAATCCAATTTTAAAGTAGCTAAATTTCGTTATTGGCGTGTGTGAACCAAACCAAACCACCCACGAGTAACGTTTGATTACTTCCGTCAAATTTGGACGCCTACCATCCAACAATATTCCATTAATAAAACAAAAAACATAAAATCTTTATATATGAGCAAATAAGATCGTGTCTTGTGAAAGTTATTGGTAGTTGGATACGGCTTTTTTTTATTATAAAAATCAGGTTTTGATTTAAGCATAAGGTGACACTAAGATCAAAGTAAAGTAAGAATTTTAAAACTTAGTAATTGTGTATTATTTATCATATTATCAAAGAAGCACACGTATAAGTATGAGAAATGATGTGTAGAACATCAACTTTTTATCTATATAAATGGTGTACAATATCATAATACACATTTGGTGATGTACACATAAAAAATACTGTAGTGTGATACATTTGGCAGTGCATACATTCGGGTGGCATGCAAAAGAGAGTACCCTTGATGTATGATCACATATATAATTCTTCATTTATAGTTTCAGCATGTCTTTTTTAGAATTTGCTATTGTTTGAGCATGTTAACGTATATGAAACTTTAAAAAGTGAAATATGAATTGTGTAACATGCCACTAACAAAATGATAAAAAAGAAAAAAAGAGAAAAAAAGAAAAAGAAAGGCCTAGACATGTTTCCTTTTTATCTGGATCACAATATGCAAAAATAAAGTGCCATACACTTTCACTTAATGATAATTTCATCGTTAAGAAAACTGAAAACACAATAACTAGCTAATAAATACCAATCATAAATCATCAATCCCCAAACCCAAATGATTAGGAACCATACATATTTCCTCAAAGTTAGAAACTTTTGAGATCAAACCATGTGAACTCCAACACATTAATAAGTCGCACTTTTCCCACTTCACTCAAACACACACTTTGACCCAAACATTTAACACACCAACTTTTGAGCATATCACCCCCAAAATGTCACCGCAACCAAACTCCGGTCACTTCCTTATTCTCACCATCATTTTCTTAACCTTCATTAACCCTTCATACTCACTAACAAACACACGTGAAGTCCTTAACAAGTTTAAGACAAATTTAGCAAACTCAAACACACAAGTGTTCACAACATGGAATGCTAACAACCCAATTTGTAACTTCACAGGAATCATATGCAATGAGGAGAGTTTCGTAAAAGAAATCGCTCTTTCGGAGCAAAAACTCGAGGGAACTCTTGATTTTGAGTCAATATGTGATATCGAATCACTCGAAAAAATATCACTTGGGTCGAATTCTTTGCATGGGACTATAAGTTCTCATTTATCAAAGTGTAGTAACTTGACACATCTTGATCTTGGAATGAATTTATTCGAAGGTGAGTTTGTGGAGATTTCTTCTTTAAGAAAACTCGAGTTTCTTAACTTAAACATGAGTGGTTTTTCGGGGCGATTTCCATGGAAATCACTCGAAAAGCTTACTAATCTTACGTACTTAAGTTTAGGAGACAACCTTTTTGAGAAAACATCGTTCCCTTTAGAAATATTGAATCTTTATAAGCTAGAAGTTCTTTATTTAACTAACTCTAGTATCGAAGGGACGATCCCGAATGAGATCAAGAACCTCGTTTCGTTGCAAAGGCTCGAACTTTCTGATAATTTCTTGAGGGGAGTGATCCCTGATGGGATTACAAAGCTTGCTAATCTTCAAATACTCGAGCTTTACGATAATCGAATATCGGGTGTGTTTCCATTAGGTTTTGGGCAGCTAGTGATGCTTAAGTACCTTGATGTTTCGAATAATAGTCTTGAAGGTGATGTGCATGAGTTAAGAACCTTAATAAATTTGGAATCTTTACAGCTCTTTGAGAACAAGTTTTCGGGTGAAATACCGGTCGAGTTTGGTGAGTTCAAGTTCTTAAAAGAGTTTTCGATTTATACGAACAAGTTTACGGGTGAACTCCCTGCGAAAATCGGGTCATGGGCTGATTTCGAGTTCATTGATGTATCAGAAAATATGTTTACTGGTTTAATCCCCCCTGATATGTGTAAAAATGGAAAATTTCAAAATTTCTTGATGCTACAAAATAATTTCACCGGTGGGTTACCCGAGACTTATGTGAATTGTTCGTCGTTGCAAAGGTTAAGATTAAGTAAAAACTCACTTTCGGGTCGAGTTCCTGATGGTATTTGGAGTTTGCCAAGTTTAGAAATGATTGATCTTGCAATGAATCAGTTTGAGGGTCAAGTGGGACATAATATTGGTGAAGCTAAGTCCTTAGCACAGCTTTTAATATCGAATAATCGATTTTCGGGTGAATTGCCGGAAGAAATATCGAAAGTTTCATCTTTGGTGGAGATTGAATTGAGGTATAATCAGTTTTCGGGTGAAATTCCTGCGAAAATCGGGGACTTAAAGAAGCTAACCAGTCTTTATATCGAAGGTAACTTTTTTTCAGGTACTATTCCGGAGTCTATTGGTTCATGTGTTTCTCTAAATGATATAAACCTCGCGGGAAATATGTTCACCGGGAGCATTCCCGCGAGTTTTGGTTCGTTGCTGGTGCTAAATTCTTTAAACATGTCGAATAACAAACTTTCGGGGGTGATTCCTGACAGTTTGTCGTCTTTGAAGCTAAGTCTTATTGATTTGTCCAACAATATGTTGATTGGGCGGGTGCCCGAATCCTTATTGGCTGAGGCGTATGATGGTAGCTTTTCCGGAAACCCAGGGTTGTGCGCTGATGGGAGCAGAGGTGCCCGACGATGTTCACCGGTTTCTCGTGGGTCTGGTAGCGGGTTAGGTGTAACGAAGTATTGCTTCATCGCGGGTGCACTCGTGTTAGTACTATCGGTCTCGTGCTTTTTTCTCATAAGGATGAGGTATAAAGATCGTGAAAATCTAATAAATCGAAATTTTTCGTGGCACATGAAACAATTTCATATCATTACTTTCAGCGAAGGGGAAATAGTACAATCTCTCAAACGAGAAAATTTGATCGGTAAAGGCGGTTCAGGGAACGTGTACAAAGTCGAGTTAGGGTGCGGTAAAAAGTTAGCTGTGAAACATATGTTAAAGCCCACTATCGACTCTGCTAGCGACCAGAAAAGTTACCCCAGTAGCGCGGCAATATTACATAAAAGGAAAAGTAGGTACCCGGAATATGATGCTGAGGTGGCAACTTTAAGCTCGATTCGACATGTTAATGTGGTGAAGTTGTATTGTAGCATCACTAGTGATGACTCTAATCTACTTGTGTATGAGTACATGCCTAATGGTAGCTTATGGGACCGGCTTCATACATATCAGAAGATTGAAATGGATTGGAATGTTAGGTACGAGATTGCAGTAGGAGCTGCAAAGGGATTGGAGTACTTACATCACGGGTGCGAGAGACCAGTGATACATAGAGATGTGAAGTCTAGCAACATTTTGTTGGATGAGGAAATGAAGCCAAAAATAGCTGATTTCGGGCTTGCAAAGATTGTGCAAACAAATAAAGTCATGGACTCAACTCACCTTATCGCGGGAACATATGGTTATATTGCTCCAGGTACGTCTCTGACCATTTTTTCTATAGCAGTTTTTCGTTACTAGTATGATAATAAACTGCTTTCTGATATGTAGAATATGGATACACGCTCAAAGTGACCGAAAAAAGTGACATCTACAGTTTTGGAGTCGTTTTAATGGAACTGGTTACAGGGAAAAAGCCCGTGCAACCAGAGTTTGGGGAAAACAAGGACATAGTATATTGGGTTCACGACGAAATGAAGAGCAAGGGCAATGTAATCGGTTTAGTTGATTCTTACATTTCAGATGAGTCTAAGGAGGACGCAGCCAAGGTACTAACCATTGCAATACGTTGCACGACAAGGTTCCCTGCTCAAAGACCGTCGATGAGGATGGTCGTGCATTTGTTGGAACAAGTCGAGCCTCATTCGCCTTTTGATATAGTGATCGACAATAACACTCAAATTGTCAAGGACTAAGTTTTTGTATGTTAATAGACAACAGCTTAAGTTTTGGGACAGTTTTAAGGTTGTGTCTGTCATATAGCTGCATTTTTTTTTCGAGACAACAAAAGAGGCATAGTTCAAATTCAAATAAGGTTGTGGTAATATGTGTGTAACCTTCAATTTGGTTATTCCTTATGTAAGCTTATCCTATATTTGTTATTTATAGTTATGCGAAGATTATATATATATATATATATATATATATATATATATATATATATATATATATATATATATATATATATATATATATATATATATATATATATATGAATATATTTTCAGTTTCGTATTAAATGCACTTCAAAGAGCTGACTATGAATATAGCAATGTTGAAACTTGAAACCATGTTATCACTCGGTCGGTTCAACCAGTTGAACCGTTATTAAATGCAATGTGATTTTAGTTTAAAACTTGTATCCTGGATGAATTGTATGTATTTTGTAGGTATTACATTCATAAACTTAATGTGTGATTGATATTGAATTTTTCATATTTTATATAGAGTAAATTGCATAAATCGTCCTTGAACTTTGGCCAGATTGCATGTTTCTTCCCCAACCATTTTGAAAGTGCAGAAATTGTCCCTATGAGAAATATTTGAGCAAAATTTCGTCCCTGGTTGAGACGAAAATTGCATAATTCAAAAGTGCCAAATTGCATGTTTCGTCCCAATCAGGGACGAAAAGTTACTCAAAGGTTTCCCACAGGGACGATTTCTACACTTTCGAAATTGTTGGGACGAAACATGCAATCTGGCCAAAGTTTAGGGATGATTTATGCAATTTTGGCATTAAGTATTACATGTTTTATAGGTATTTGGTAAGCCGAAATATTGTTTTTTGTTTAACGGAAAATCGGGTTGACTCGGCGGTTGAATCGGTTGGACCAGTTACCTGGTTACTTGACCGGGTCAATAAATGACTCGGTTTTTAAAACATTGGAATATAGCAATAAATTTTAGTCTCGTTCAATGAACAGGCTAGTTCCATTATTTTGTTTTTGAAAAAATAGCATGTAAAATAATAATCTGAGACTTCTGTTAATTTATTTATTGAAAATACGTAAATCTAATCAAGTGAAAGAGAGATTTGGCTTAACTAGTTGGCCGAGCTTCTCACACACACAAACACATAGTCGTGTTTTGTTCTAGCAATTGGATTGTACTCGTGATTGATTAATTGGATCAAGATCTAGCACTCTATTGAAGTTGTGTTGAGCGTTAGTGTGCAATAACAATGAGAGAATCTTACCCTACGATTCTTCTGTTCGTGTTGATCACTCACGCGATCAAAGATATGCAGTTGTTGTTATCGTTATCTGATTAGTTATAATACATGTATATGGATAGCTGGATATGGAAAAACAATTTTAAGAGTTTTGCTTCCGTTGCGATCTATCATCTATGATTCTTGATGGCTATCATGAAGAAGATGGGGTTCGGTAATAAATGGTGTAAATGGGTGGATTCTTGTCTTCGATCCACTTCTATATCGATCTTAGTGAATGGTTCACCTACAAGAGAATTTTCTATGGAAAGAGGGGTGAGACAAGGTGATCCATCATCCCCATTTCTGTTTATCCTTGTTGCGGAAGGCTTAAACGCCCTCATGAAGGAGGCGGTTTCCAAAAATATTTTTAAAGGAATTTGTGTGGGAGAGGACGAGGTGATGGTTTCACATCTCCAATACGCCGATGATACGATCATTTTCGGTGAGTGGAGTCGACAAAATGCTAGAAATCTAATGAATATTCTTAAGTGTTATTGTTACACCCCGTGCCCGCTTAGACCAAAAACTAAAACTTTATACGCGGAAACGCTTGACTTTTATGGACATTCCATTACTCTTTTGACCACCGACAAAAATCTATAAACATTAAGACCTTGAGACTATTTTTAGATGAAAGTAGACTCGATTACCTTCAAAACGACAGGTGGCGCGACCCGTAACGACTTACGGATTAAAATATATGATTTTTCAAAGTTTACCAAAATCTGTCCGAATCAAACCGAAATTTGGGAATTTGGTACCAAATTTCGGTATAAACCGAAATTTGGGAATTTGGTACCAAATTTCGGTATAAACCGAAATTTGGGATATCCAAACCGAAATTTGGCCCTTTTTCACAATAATCGACCCCTGCTACCTTATATCCACACCAAACTCACTCAAAGCCATTAACATAACGTACAAAATCGTTTACATACTCAATCAACCCGAAATAGTACTTTAAAAGTTGACGGGTTATGAACAAAACCCATTTTGACCCATTACACAACAAGACCACTTATATCACCTCAATTTCTTACCAAACTTAACCATTAACATTACTTTGACATATAAAACATGATCCATATACACTTGACCCGTTAACCACCCAAAATGGGTATACTTACACATAATCCAAACGCCCCTTTAACTTGATCATAAAATACATGAACCATGTTATAACTTACCAATTGACCACCAATTCATACACATGACACTTGATCATACTTTACAAAACACTAATGACTCACGGGGGTACAATATCAACATAGAGCTCGGTATTCTACCTAAGCTCCTAACGCATACTACCTTAATCTTGCATCTCCAATTCCTTAATCACTATATCCAAGCCATCCATACAAGCATTCCAACCTACAAAAGGGTTAGGCAACTAAACCATAAGCACAAAGGCTTAGTAAGTAAAACGATCATAACATACATCATACTTCAATCCACATAATGCATCATATACATAAAACACTTACATCATGGCTCACTACTCAAAATCTCAACTAACACATAACATCAACATATCCATAGCTTCATCAACACATAAGCCATAAACATGGCATCACATAAGCATAACCCAATCTCATCTTCTCATCTTAAACATACATAACACATAATGATAGAAATCCATATAACTTATGCTATCATCATTTTACTTACCTTAGCTCCAAGCTAAGCATATAAAAGCATCATCATCCACCTCATCATCATCATCATCATCATCATCATCATCATCATCATCATCATCAAGACTTATTAACACAACATATCATGATCAAGGGTTATTAAACCCATCTAAACTTACCCAACATCATCTCTATATCATCATATGATCATATCAAGATCATATGATGAAAACCCACTTAACCCTTTACCACAATAATCATTATAAACTCAAGATTAGAGTTACTTACTTGTGTGGATCATAACTAGGAAGGACTATGGACAACACAACTTCATCATCTTCTTTTTCTTCTTGAGCCATCATCTCACTTTTCCCTCTCTTTTTCATTCACCAAAACCGGACCGCAAACACCCCTAGGATAATATGGAAAATGCTAGAATCCTCCACATCCTAGATATTTACTTGCACATGTTTGGGCTAATGGCAAGAATCGCCCCTTAAGTCTCTTTTCTATTACTTTGGCCACAAACAACTTATAACACATTAAGCATATAACAAGTCAAGCCCTTAAAGTCTATTTCCTTCTATTTTTGCCACATAATACTTTCATAACCTTATAACACATTCTTTGACCACAAGATTGACTAACGGGTTTGACCATTACGCAACATTCGTTGACTAACCAATCACGTAAGGCCCTTAGTCCATTTCATCTAGGGTGGGGTCCCAACACCCGGGAAACGGGTCTAACAGTTATGAAGAGGTTGCAGGCTTGAAAATTAATCTTCGAAAAAGTAAGCTTTATGGTGTGGGAGTGGAAAGAGTTGAGGTGGAGAGCATGGCTCGGTATATGAGATGTAGTACTGGAGAACTTCCGTTTACTTACTTGGGCCTTCCAATTGGGGTAAATATGAGGAGAGTGGTGGCCTGGAACGGGGTTATTGAGAGTTTCAAAAATAAACTATCCGGGTGGAAGGCTAAAACGATGTCTTTCGGTGGAAGACTAACATTAGTTAAATCGGTTCTTGGTAGTTTGCCGTTATATTACTTCTCGATGTTCCGGGTCCCGTCGCACGTCATTAGTACTCTTGATCGAATTCGAAAAAATTTCTTTTGGGGTGGGTTGGGGGAGGGTAAAAAACTTCATTGGATTAAATGGGATAATGTCATTTCTTCTTTTGGGGATGGGGGGGGGGGGGGGCTGAATATTAGTTCTTTAAAAATTAAAAATTTTGCTTTATTAGGGAAATGGTGGTGGCGGTTTAGGGTGGAAAAAGACGCTCTGTGGAGAAAAGTTATAAAAAGCATATATGGTGTTGAAGGAGGATGGGAAGGTGGAGTTGGGTCTCGAATTAGGGGGGGAGTTTGGGTTGACATTATTAAGGTTGGAAAGAGTCTTGATAGGCTAGAGGGGGGTTTTGTTAATAACTTTTACAAAACAGTCGGTGATGGCCTAGATACCGCATTTTGGCTTGATAAGTGGGTGGGGGATACCAGACTTTGTGATCGTTATCTAAGGCTTTTCAGGTTAGAGAGATAAGGAAGTAACGGTTGGTAGGATGGGTAATTGGGTTGGTCAAATTTGGTCGTGGAATTGGGATTGGGCGAGACATAGTAGGGGAAGGACAGGTGGTGAGGTATTAGAGCTTCAAAATTTAGTTGCAAATGTAACTCTGAACCAAAATAGTAGAGATACATGGAAATGCAGTCTAGACGCAAATGGTGAGTTTTCAGTTAAGTCTCTCTCAAAATGGGTCGAGGACAGGAGTTTAAGTGGAGTCGCAGGTTCAAATCAAACATTATGGTCGAAAATTATTCCCAGAAAAGTAAATGTATTCATATGGAGGGTGTTAAAGAGGAGAATTCCAGTGAGGGTTGAATTAGATAAAAGAGATATCGACCTTGATTCTACGCTTTGCCCATGTTGTGACAATAGTGTGGAGTCGGTTGATCATTGTATGGTCCTGTGTGAAAATGCTCAAAATGTCTGGGAGTTGATCTTTGCTTGGTAGGGTGTGGGTACGGTTGATAGTTTCACAGCATGTGAGATTCTAAAGCATAGGGGTGGATCCGTGGTAAATAGTGATACGAAAGATTTATGGCAAGCGGTGTTATGGGTTGCCGGATATTATATTTGGAAAAACAGGAATGCACGGGTGTTTAAAAAGTGCGACTCGACTTTGAGAGTTTTTCACGAAGTACAGTTGAGGTCGTTCGAGTGGATTACTAGGAGGTCTAAGAAGCGGAATTTTAGATGGGAAAAATGGATAGAGAGGCCATACACTTGTGGCTCGGTTATAGCGGATGATCACTGATTTAATTCTGTGTGCGGAGCTGTTGTGTTTTGATTGTTTCAGTTTTGAGTGTCGACTGTGTCAGGTGGCTTTTGAGGTCTGCACTTTGAGGCAGGCTTTTGGGACAGTGGTTCTGTGATTTTAATTGTCAATTGTTTGGGTGTTTGGCAAAGTGGGTATGTTTATGGGTGTTTGGCACAAGTTGGACAACACTTTGTCTGCACTTTATTTAGTGGGTCTGCTCTACCCTATTAACAATGGTTAAGGGAACCATCATAGTTTCGGTTATAGAGTATTGCTTTTGAGTTCTAGCTTCTGTTTTTGTGATTTATTCTGTGTGTCATGGCTTTTGGTATTTCATCTGTTTGTCTGCAGTTTCTTTATGTATGCAGTTTTTATATGTGGTAAGTGCAAGTTTTGTGTCATTCTCCCTTTCTTTGAGATTGTCCTTCCTGGGTTATGTTTATATTTTGTTGGTGGGCCAAGTCTTGTGGTGGGTCGTGTGTTTTTATGTGTGGTCTTTTAGAGGCACTTGGTTATATCCTTTGATCATGTGCTTGTGTCATACTTAGTAGTCACTTTGTTTCCTTTCTTTTGATTGTTTTCACATTATGTAGATGTACTTGCTTCAAGGGTCCCTTCCTTCTTTAATTGCCTTGTTAAGGTGGAGGGATGCCTTTTCTTATGTATTGTAGTTGTTTTGTTCTTAATAAATTATTGCTTTTCAAAAAAAAAAAAAAAATAGTTTTTAAAATTATAATCCTTGCTTTCCATGAATATAGGGTATCAAGTTTATGTCAAAGGAAGTAGAAAGAAAAAATGCGGCAATTTAGACAAGAGAGGGAAGGATATGATGCTCTGTATCAACAAATAAACCATGTGAGAAATAATGTTTCAACGACACAAACACTATAAATTTGAACCATAAAAAAACAGCGACGAAAGAGTCAAAGCGTCCATGATGAATAAATCAACAAGTTAGGTAAAAGTGTCTGACAACTCAAAGACAAACCCCAAATTTGCGCTTTTGAGAGTCGTTTATTGTTTTGATTGATGCTAAAGATGCTTAACTAAAAAGTATCTATTAACTCATTCCTAAAAACATAAATTAAACTCATCTTTGCTACTTCCAAAACATAGGGCCGTTTGGTTTACATAATTTGTTATGGGTTTGGGCATCATGGTTAAAAAAATCTGTTTAGTAGAAAATAGTGGGCCCTAAGATTTGGCATGATGGTTGAAAATATGGCATCTAGGAATCCTGGGTAAATGATCGGGTTAGACAAGTTGTATCAAATTTTCTCTTTCTTAAATCAAATCCAAATATAATTTTAAATCCAAATCTTATCCATGTCTACAAACCAAGCGACCCTTACTTAAATCATGTACATATGCCTCTTTCATAACATTAATGGAATCTAGAATCAAGCCAAGAACTACCATCATCTCTGTACAACTAACCAAAACTTTAATGATCAAATCATTAAAAACTACTAATATAGAATAATCACAATTGTAAGACCTTGATTAAGACCCGAAGCAAAATAAATGTACATTTCATAGGCCCAAAATATTTACACTTTAACCAAATTTATCAAATGAATTTAGGGCTTCTTCAAAACACTCTTCTCCTTCACTTCACTCAAACTCATACTCCAAAAACCATCTCCTTCACATTTCCCCACAACAAGATTCCATCTTTTACAGGTATCTCTTAATAAAGATTCCATCTTTTTAAAAATTTCGTACTTTTTTATCTGTGATCCCAACAACAAAAAATATTTTTGAAAAATACCCTTTTCATAATTTAGTTTCTTGGTCAAAACCCAGATGGGATTATCTTTAATCTTATGTAATTTTGTGTTAAAACTTAATAAAGTTTCAATATTTTTGGTTGCATGATCAAATAAAGTATGTTTTTAACTTTTTAAAAAGTACCCTTTTCATAATTAAGCTTTTTGGAGAAAACCCAGATGGGATTTTGTTGATCTCTTTGTAAATTTGTATTTATTTATATGAATTTCTGATTTTTTTTTTTTTTTTTTTTTTTTTTGGGCAGGAAGAAAGAATTTGGTGTTGAGGGTACAGAATTCTTGTGAATCAATTGGAGTGATTGAAGAATCATCAGTGGATTTAAATAAAGAGGTTATGGAGTTGAACAAGAATCTTTATGAACACATTGAGCCTTATGATTCTGGCTTTTTAAAAGTTTCTGATGTTCATACTATTTATTGGGAGCAATCTGGAAATCCTTCTGGTTATGTTAGTCATCACTACTCTGTTTTTTATACATAGCTTATTTATTCGAAAAAAAAAGTTTAATTTAAAGTATTTGGATTATGTTTAATTATTTGCATGATCAGATTATGTGTGCAAGTATTGGATATGTTTGACGAAAAACTTGCTCTAGAAAGGAAAACTGATTATTGGTATAAACAAGGTGTTCTTTGCCTCGGCGTTGCGCAGGATTAAATAAATATTACATGGAATATAAATCCAAGGACCAAACACAAATTTAGGTGTAAATATTACATAATTATGCCATGCTTTAAGCAGTTAATCACTGGTTATACAAACGGATAAACGGATGAGGTTTTCACCCGGGGAGAGCGAGCCTTTTTTTTTTTTTTTTTTTTTTTTTTTTTGAGATATACACGGCCTCACCAGGTTAATCCCGGGAACGTTTCATACCCTTTCCCGGCCACCCTCGAATGTACACACCTCGCGAGGTTTGAACCTTTAGACTTCTTCTCAGAAAATCAAGGATATTACCACTAGGCCATTTGGTGGTGTGGTTAGTTAAGCTCTAGTTATATGATTAGCATTAATCTCTTTAAAAGTGGAAATTAATACCATGCCTAATAGGATAATATGTTTGAGTTATATGTATGCTACTTGTTTCTTGTTAAATTGGATCTGGGTTGTTTCAGTGTCGTGTATGCAACGGGATGATAACAACAATGTTCATATCTGTTGAAAAACACGTAAATTTAGACTTATGCTATGATCACACGTACATGAGAAGAAGTCAAGTGTGCATTAACCTTCTGCACTATACAAGCCTAGTAGTAGCATACACGAGATATCGTGAAATCTAATGACATAAAATGCCTTGCATATACAATAGGCAAGTCCCAAAAAAGGTGTGACCCCACAGGCCAGAAAATGGTAGGGGCCTGAATGTGAACCCAAGCCTAGTAGTAGCATACATAACATATCGTGAAACCTAATGACACAAAATGCCTTGCATATACAATAGGCCAGTCCTCATATGGTGCGACCCCACAGCTCAGAAAACGGTAGGGGGCCAATATGTGAACCCAAGTAACATGATGTAGAAAGGAAATAAATAAATGTAGCGACTTGAAATTGAAAACTAAATTGTACAACAAGCACGGATCACCTATTTGTGCTTAATACATGCACTCTAAGTGGTCGTGTACCTTAACACTCAATAGTACTTTTTTTGCTCAATATGCTTAGAAATCCTTTTGAATTTTGGAAATGGGATATTACTATGTGATTGAAATTCATTTTTTGAAATTTTGGTTATTTATTTTCCTTGTTTGTACGTATTTCATTTTCCATGCAGTTTGTTTATGATCTTTTCATACCTTGTAGCCTGTCGTGTTTCTCCATGGGGGGCCAGGAGGTGGAACTTCACCAAGTAATCGAAGATTTTTTGATCCTGAATTCTATCGCATTATTCTTTTTGATCAGGTTTATTCTCAAATCTCTACTAATTAGTAACAACATGAATTACAATATTCAGCATGTTATTATATCATTGTTGTTTCCCATTTTGTCTACTGCTTGCATACCACATCTTGGGGGTGCCGTTAATTGTACATGTTTTGGGCTCTGATGTTATGCTGTCTTCCTTGAAAGAAATTGTTATTGTTTCTGTTCCAGAGAGGAGCTGGTAAGAGCACACCCCATGCTTGTTTGGAGGAGAACACAACATGGGATCTCATCAAAGATATCGAGAAACTAAGAGAACATTTTGAAATTCCCGAGTGGCAGGTTTGTTTTCATTAATTTTGTTTAATTTGGTGAATGTGAGTCATGCATGCCTCTCATATTATTGATTTCTTAGGTATTTGGCGGCTCGTGGGGAAGTACACTTGCTCTTGCATACAGCCAGTCCCATCCCGATAAGGTACTTTTTATATATGCTGGACGAATAGTTTTATGAATTTATTCTGACTACTAGTCAAGTTTTCTTTTGTCCTCCAATATGACCAAATTAAATCTTATTGACAAAATTACTAGCATAGCAAGTAGTAATGACAAGAATGATTAAAATGGTGTTTCTGACATTGGTGTTTGCCAAAGGTAATCAGAATATAAGTTTTATGAAATTGTTTGAATATAAGTTAAGATTCCTCAATCCTCAAAATGTCCTTAAGTGATAGCGTAACAAGGGAAATTTTGTAGAGCAAAATGAATAACAAAGAGTGGTCATATACGCAACGGTAACATGAAGTGATGACATAACAAGGAAACTTTGTATAGACGAATATGAATAACAAAGACTTGGCAAATAGGCAACTGATATGAAATTTTCCAAAAAGGGAATTGGCACAATCTTATTTGGATTTTATTTCTTTTTGTGATATCAAAGGTCACTGGGATTGTCCTTAGAGGGATCTTCTTATTGAGGAAGAAAGAGATCGACTGGTTTTATGAAGGCGGTGCTGCTGCAATATACCCTGATGGTATGCTTCGGTTATCCTCTTTGTCATTTAACGAAACTCACAGAAACTCATTCTTGTCAGTCGCTAATTGTTTTTGCAACACCAGCTTGGGAGCCCTTTAGAGATCTTATACCAGAAAATGAAAGAGACTGCTTTGTGAAAGCCTACCACAAGAGATTGAACTCAGATGACTTGAACACACAGGTAAAATATTTTTCCTTTTTTAGTATATATTGTTGTGAAACACAATATGTATCAACGTTTAAGCTTAATCTCAAAAACATTATTTTGCTCTTAGTATGAGGCTGCTAGGGCATGGACCAAATGGGAGATGATGACTGCACATTTGCTACCAAATGAAGAGACTATTAAGAGAGGGGACAATGATGATTTCTCCCTGGTAATTTACATTCATGATGATTAAATATACGTTAATAACTTAGACAAAGCCTGCTTACAGGAGCAAACGTCCCTAACTAAATAAATTTGACATTTTGTGCTCTGTTAGTCATCTTAAACTCTCCTTTTAGCTATATTAAATGCTGAGAACTGGTTAAATTACCATTGTGATATTAGCATACTTAAGAATATAAGTACAAATATATGTGTATTCTATGGGTTGTTTTAAAATATTGCATTGGAGTAAAAGGATTGTTTTTACATGCTGCAGGCTTTTGCAAGGATTGAGAACCACTACTTTGTGAATAAGGGGTTCTTTTCAACAGATTCATATCTTCTGGATAATATTGAGAAGATCAGGCATATCAACACTGTAATTGTACAGGTAAAGATTATTATTATTTTTTTAAATCATTTACTGCAACAACAAATATATGTATGGCTGAATGCTGAAATGCCCTTCTGTATGCATTATTGCATCTATTATATATAAACTATGTAATGTGCTATACCTTCTGTCTTTTTCTTTTTCTTTTTTTTTTTTTTCTTCGTGTGCTTATGTTTTCAACATGTTGTGTTGCCAGGGGAGATACGATTGTTGCTGTCCTATGATGTCGGCATGGGATCTGCATAAAGCTTGGCCAGAGGCAGAGTTTAAGGTATGGATTTCCTTAGTTCACATGCTTATTTGTAAGGGGTAAAAAGTGCGAAATAATAAATAGATTATTGTTGCAAGATTCTACTTTTTGTAAAGTTAATTTACACACTTGTGTATTAGAAACTAAATTTTTTTAAATTAAGTATTTTGGGTAAAACTAAATGTAAAAGATAATTACTCGCTTTGACCCACGACACAAGCTACCCATTTTGACACTTCTAATCCTGGAAAACTTGCAACGTTCAGAACTTCAGATCTACACTTTTTACATGTGACTTATTGGAAGTGTTTGATTAAATAAGGGATCTTATAACCATATGAACTATAATGATAATAGTCTACCAACAAAGACTTTATGATTAAAAATTGGGTAAATATAGCTTGAAAAGTTGCAAAATGAGGAGCACTGCCCTTAACACTGAACTTCCTAACTTAAAATGGTTGCAGATTCTCACTATAATTCATTTTGCTGTTCAAACAGGTGGTTCCAGATGCAGGGCATTCTGCTAATGAACCAAGCGTAGCAGCTGAACTAGTAGCAGCAAACGAGAAGTTGAAGAACATCATTAAGAAACTTTAGGATCATAAATTTGGCCACAAAGGTTTTCTTATAGTTACTTTGCTTTGTTTTATGTAGACTGAAAAACCACAAGTGTTTTCTTTGAAATCCATGGATGCGATTGTCTTTAAGCAATTCTATGTCGAATGTGAGGTGTGACAATTGGGTTCTCTAGACTGTTTTTACCGTGATGTTGATCTTTGCACTAGAAACTTACATTCATAGTTGAAGCAAACTTTGCACATATGATCCAATTAGAGTCGGAAAGATGGGTGCGTCCCACGTAATAGGTAGTTGGCCAACAGAAGTTGGGGTTGAAACAGACGGGTTGGGTACAACTGATCCTAATTGCTTGTTTGTCCAAATTATGTCAAAATGAGCTTGAGTACTGTAGTATGTTGGAACAGCATTGAAAAGTTTGTTGATTTTTTTTTTTTTTTTTTTTTTTTTTTTTTTTTTTTTTTGAACGGCTTGAAAAGTTTGTTGAATTAATATAACAAATCTGAAGATTTTTAGAATCTTTGAAAGTTTGTTGTGCTCCAATCTTAATGTTTACACAAGAATCAATCACATAACTGAATTAATGGCTACAAAATATTTGTAGCAAACTCAATTGAATAGATGGCTACAGAAAAACTATCTAGGCAAATCCCAAACACGCCGGAGTAGAATTGAAATTCAATGAATGATTGACGATAGATATTACATACAACATAAGACCACCTCTCTTCTTAAGCAACTACTTTCTTTGAGCAACTCCTGGGCAAATGTGAGGTGTGAAAGTATGGTTCTTTAGGAATGGTCAGTGGGCGCTTTCCCTGTGATGTGGATCTGGTAGCAGAAATTGCTCTAGTTTTGTTCTCTGCCACTGCAACATCCCTGGCTAATTTACTTGATTTCTCCTTTATTACCTCGAGTTGTTGGCCAGGCCTCCTTACCTTCTTAGGTGAAGCAACCCTGCAAATACAATCCGATTATAGTTAGAAAGATGTGTGATTTGTGCGTGTTGAGTAGTGGATGCTTTCTTTCTGCGGGTTGACCCGCAAAACACTTTTCGGATGTTTTTGGGAATAAATGTTTAGTGCTTACCCTTGAGGTTTTTGCTGAATAGAGGGTGATCTTGTCCTTAAGCTGGTTGTGGATCCTGGTCTTCTCTTTGTTGATTCAGTATTGAGGACTGGCTTTGATCCCACTGCACCTGAATCTTTTCCACAGTTTTCATTAGTAGAACTGATGTGCTTTCTTTGTTCAGTAGACTTCTCAGTTTTCTGGCAACACAAATAAAAACATATAAATATAAACAGATCGTCACTCGCTTTTGTAAGATCTTGTAGACTGGAATTTAAGGACTCACTGGAACTCGATGCATCTTCTTTATCGTAGTAGTATCTTTTGCAACCTCTTTTTCAGTAGCAGGAAGGTGAAACTTTTTCTCAAGTATAGCTTCTCTAAGAATTCCTCTTTCCTAAAAGAGGCAGATAATTATTATAGAACATCCAAATATAAGCATCAACTAAAATTAAAAGTACAGCATGAACTGCAAAAATGATTGCTTACATCAGTTCTTAGCCTAAATGGCTTAATATTGGTAGGCTTCGGTTTTTTGGATTTCAGCAATGCAGTACCAGCACTTTGAACAACCTACATGTTTTCCAAGTTATTATGGCAGTATTTAAAAAGGGAAGATTTACAAGTTAAGTAGAAACTATCTAACCTTCTTTTTATGTGTCTCTTTGCCCATAATCTTCTTACCCAATGTCTGGTTGTTAGACCTGGATGCATAAATTATAAGCATAAGGATGTGCAAAGGCAAGTATGAATTATTAGATTTTATGATTGACAAATATCATACCTGTTGTTATCTTCAGGATTAATAGCATTTTCTTTACCATCATCCATTGGCCCACTCACATCTCCCGCCACCACTTCATTTGAATGATCTTCAGCACATCCCATATTCTCTTTATCTTCTATATGCTGCACGTCCTTCATCTCAGCTGTCAAAGCATGTGAAACTGAACTGTCAGAAGTTTCTTGTGGTTGCAGATCCTCTTCTTTCTTGGTATTATCAGATGTAGAACCATCATTCAATTTCACATCAGCAACCATGTTTTTAGACTCGTTTTCAACCACTTTCTCAATCAAAGAGCTACATTTGTTAGTTTCTGGTTTCTTGGAAGATGCTAAATCCTTGGACTTTTTGTCACTCTTGCAATTGTTTAATCGCCTTGTTGAAGAATCTTCAGTTTCTGGCTTTTTGGTCTTGCTTTTAATACTCTTTACCGTCTTCTTTTGACTTGCTATATCGAGCCTCTTCATCCCTTCACAAATCTTTCTTAGAGGTGTATGCAATTCGACAGACTTTTTAAGACAAATGACCTTCTTCTTAGGGGAGTGGAAAACTAGAGCCTTTGCTACGGATCGATTCTTAGGCATGTCAACAGTGGCTGTTTTCAGATTTTGAACACTTCTAAAGGAATTTGGATTTGACGGACACATTTTGTTCCTTGGTGTTGTCATATACTTGGCTGCAACTGGCCTTGACCTTGCCGCTGGAGTTGAACCTACTTTTGTACAAGTACCGGTTTTGCTTTGTGGGTCCCCATTCTTTTGAGAAGCTAAAGAAGCCGCCATTGCAAACCTCGGTATCCTGGACTTGGAGGGTTTTGCAGGAGCTGACATTGGACATTTCAAACTAAAGAAAAAAGCAAAAGGAAAAAAAAAAAAAAAAAAAAAAAAATGTTAGTATCTGATTCTTAGTGTTTTTCTGTTAAAGGAAGACATTATCGTCTTTAACTACACACCTGGATGGGTCCCTATTAAGTGCTTTCCGAAGCTTTATGTTGGGACTTCTTGCAGCCATGACCTGTTGGGAAATTTAAATTTTCATTAATAAGTCACACTTTGAATTTAAATTATATTGAAATTGCAACAGAAGAATAACCACTCACCCGAAGGACAAAGTTTTTGGAGATCTCTTCGTGGTTTATTTCCTCCTCGTGCTTTTGATCACAACCTGCACACAATTCAGATCATGCTAATATTAATTCCATAGTTCCTCTAGTGGGACAAAGCTATAAAATCTCATCAAACCATATCACCAACTATCTACATCACGAATGAAGTTTCTGTCCTGACTTGCAGATTTATTCAAATGTGATTTGTGTATCACATCAAAAGTTTCAGTAATTTTTACTACAATCCCATCATGAGTAACATATTAATGTCGCATCAAATAAGTAGTTTTATGATGCAACTGAAAGCAACAAATTTCACTCACCAAACAGTTTGAATAAACAATCTCAAACTCCCTCAATATGGCTTACTAGTTGTATCAAAACGCAGTGTGAGAGCACAAATAAGTGTGTAGTTAATCCAAGTTAATCAAAAACGTGATGTTGTGTGTAGGATTGTACCATCTTACAATCAAGATCTCATAAAACTAGCAGGATCGATATGAGATTGTTTTGGACATAGGACCATAAAAAACTATCAAAGGATCGTTTTTTATAATTCTAACAGTTTTCAAATAATTACTACTCCGTACTTGTTTTATATTAATTAACTATGAAAGAAACTAGTCCATTATAGCAGGAACTTATGATCTCGATCCGATCCTACAGATTCAAGAACAATTGCGAGTAGGATCTTGGTTTACATCCTAAGGGTATAACCTTGAAATAATGAGCTCAAAATTGAGGTGTCTTAGGGTTTGAGCCTACAATTTCCCGAAAGCTAAATCTAGTACGATAACTAAAAACCGACAAATTTAACCCCCTAGATCAATAACTACTAGTAACTATTCACATCTAAACATATAAAAGTAACGGCATATTACCAACACGAGAGCAGAACCAATAGCGATCATCAGTCCGAAAAGTAATAGGTTTCGTAAAATCAACAAACTTAGGCGCTTCGATCATCTCGTAAAACTCTTCATCGTATTCCTCATCTTCTTCCTCTTCCTTATTCACCTCAGCTTCTTCAGCTCTACTCACTTCTTCTGTTTCGATGTCGACGTCCATCATCTCGGGCTCCGACACTGATTCAAGCTTTAGCTCCGCCATGGATCTGATCTAGAGTGAAAAAGTAGCCGTTGGATTGTTTGTAAAGAAGGGTATTATTGTTTGTGTGTGTTTTTGATGTGTTTAATATTTGAATTTGATGTGTGTAGAAACTAGCCGTTGGGATTCGGAGCATTTATGTTATTTTATTTATGTCAGAGATTGTCAAAGTGTTGGGGCTTTTTAGCCCATTGGGGTTTGAAGCTTGTAAAGCCCAAATTTGAGAAACAAGTACTTAAATTTTTCAAGATCGAGATAGGATCGTTTCCGATTTTGAAAGATCGAAATTGTAAGTCAGATCGGAATTCTAAAATAATACTATAATGTCATTTTTTTAATATTCTTTGTAATATTATTCAAATTTACAAACTATTGAACACAAAATTATATGAATATTTAATGGAAATATAGTCCTAAATTATGAATATGAAATACTTAAAAAGATTAACATGTTATTCTTTAAATTTTATAAAACATAATCCATAACTTTGTAGTGCTTTTCGGTTCAAGAAAAGTAAGATCGGATGGATTAGATATTAAGATCCTCGATCTTATAAGATCTTAACTTTGTAGTGCTAGGATCCTACGTAAGATCCAAATCGTTTTTGCTTTGTATTATTGTAAAATCGTAAGATTTTAATATTAGGGTCGAGATCTTAACGACTATGCTTAATGATTAATTTGATCTAATGAATGTTTTATCTCCAACAGGATGACTCAGTCTTTCTTTTTTTTCGTCTCGATTGGGTTGGTGTTCAGTGTACCGCTCCGTGGGTACAAGATAGAAAAGAATGCATTGGATGGATGCCTGGGCATTGAGAAGGAAGGACGCTTTCAGAGGCGAAAGGCCATGGGGAGATAACGTCTGTGATCCATGGATCTCCGATCGGGAAACCGTATCCAAGCTCCGTGGCTAGTATGCGCTTTTTGGACTTTGCAAACTTAGCGAACTGAAACATCTGAGTAGCTAAAGGAAGAGAAATCAACCAAGACTCCGTTAGTAGCGGCGAGCGAGAGCTTGCCAGGATGGCTTGGTAAGCAAGCAAGCAGTTATGTAGGCGCTAACTCCCAGTTATTTCTCTTCTATTTTTATCACCAAAAGAAGATTGTTGGAAGAATAGAAATCCGGTCTTTCGTTCGCAACAAGGTAGCCATAGGGAGAACCTGTGGCTGGATTGAATCTTATGCCGTCAAGTTCTTCAAGTCCGAATTCGTGAATAAGCCTTCAGCTAGGAGAAGGAGAAATGCTATAAGTTAAAGTCAACTTCGTTCACCACTACGTTCTTTCATAACCGCTCCATGGGGTTCCCTGAAAGCTAAGATGTGGAATAGCGCTAGCTAACAAGTAAACGAGTGAATTTTGCGTATGGAAAAGTTGATAATTTGATATTCTTACAACGGTTTTTTATATTTTTTATATTTTTTTTTAATTACCATCACATAAGCATGCTTCTAATGTACAAATACAGACAAGCTTATGTTTTTCTGCATAAGCAGCTTATCTTACTATCTTATAATGCATGTTGGCCTTCTAAAAAAAGAAATTCTAAAAATTAAGCCTTACACATTCAATGCTAAAAGTACAAGTGATTCAACACAATTAGATATTTAATACCATAAATGAAATATAATTAGACATTTACAACTTTAGTAGCTACATGTACACGCCACTTTGTCTTTGCCATTAATAGCCTTAAAATATTACAATTATACATTAAATAGAATTAAAAACACCCGTACACCTAATATTACAATTATTTAAACGTAATGTACAACCTTGTATATAATTCCCAGCTATAAATGCAAACTTTTCCCTCCAAAATCCACATCCAAATCAAATCAGATACAACCATAACCACACAAATCCGAATCCTAGACAAACCCTAGGCATATCTCTTCAGCTTGCCTCGCCGTGACTCCTGTGAGTCGCGGCTTGGCCCCACTCGGTTCCAACAGTCCGAGTCACATCCAAACAAACCCGAATCCAAAACCAATCACAAAAACAAGAAATAATAAGAAAAGAAAATAAGAAATCAATCAAACTATAATCCACACCGAGTCACTGAGTCGACTCGGTGATTCTTCCGAGTTGACCGAGTCGCGACAGAAAAACAAGATTCACACGGTTTTTCATGTTTAAAAACATTTAGTTAAAGGTTTTATCAAAAGAAATTATTATAAATCGGATTTTATTAAAAAGTAAAAATTAGGGCTTGCTAAAAATGGTGTAAAGGGGAAAGAATAAGGCGCGTGGGTTACCAAAACGGAGAGAGAAGTGGCGAGGGGAGGTGCGGTGGTGGTGGTGTACGGACCATTTTTTTACGTTTTCATCATCTTTTTTACGTTTTCGTCCGATTTTTTTACGTTTTCTTCCGATTTTTACGTTTTAGTCAGTTTTTTACGTTTTAGTTTGTTTTTTACGTTTTCGTCCGTTTTTTTACGTTTTCGTCTGATTTTTTACATTTTCATCCATTTTTTTACGGTTTCATCAGATTTTTTACGTTTTCGTCTGATTTTTTACGTTTTTGTCAGTTTTTATACGTTTTCGTCTCATTTTTTACATTTTTGTCAGTTTTTTACGTTGTTAATACAAATATCGCCTAAAAACGTTATTTATATTTTACGATCTTCGCTAAGTTTTGTTAACGACAAAATGTAAACTTTAGTTTCTAAGCAAAACATAATCTTAGTTTTTAAGACTTGCATAAACTAGACTTTTGCTACATTTTACATTTCATAAAACACAACACAAGTTTATTTCTTAAATTAGAAATTGTCACATCACATTTATGGCAAGTTTTGTCATCATGTATTTATGGAAAGAAATGTGTTTGACTAACTTTGTTGTTGCTTACAAGTTTCATGTTTGACTTGATTTAAGTGATGTGACATTGTTTGGTTGCTAGGAGTTATGAGACAAGACCTTGTTTGGTTTGAAGAGTTATTGCAAAAACCTACTGCAGACCCGGCGGTACCCTGGGGGTACACGGGCGGAACCCATCTGAGGGTTCCGCCTGATCCGCCAAGCGTGCAGTTTGATGTGCTATAAATACCAAGCCATAACTTGATTTTTGGCTAACTTCTTGAGATCATATTTTACACACACACACTCATCTTTTCTTCTAACCTCTTAACATTGTTAATGTGTGATTGATGCTAAACCACCTAACTTAAATTAACCAAAGAATGGTCAACTAAGTCAAATAGCCTATATCAATACTCCGGGTAATATAATGTATCACCGGGTCGTGAAATCCCGTTGAAGTGTGAATTGTGACTTTAGCGTATTAGGGATCGGGTAATTATTCACAGGAAAGGGTTATGATCAAAATTATTTGGAAATTATTAACAAATATAGCTTAGGAAAGCTATGTAATGGATTACTGAAATTTGGATTACGAGAATTTGAGCTTAAACCTAAAATTATACGTTTTAATTAAAAACGTATACTGATGAACCGTACAAAAAGTACAACTGAAGAACTGAGAGGGGTAAAAGTGTAAATTTGATATTTTTACAATCCTATGAATTAAAGAAAATTTTAAGAAAAATAAAAAGTATTTTTACACTATTTAATTATTTAATATTAATTATTTTACTAATTATCTATTTAATACTAATTTAATTAATTAGAATTATAAAAAATACTAAAAAGGGTTAGAAAATTAAGAAAAGTTTTATAAATCTAATTAACCATCATGGGAATCCTTAAAAAAATTATAAAAAGTTAATTCTAAGTATTTTTAAGTTAATTAAATAATTATTATTCTATTTATTAATTAATATCTAATTAAACTATTTAAATTATAAAAACTATTAAATGAACAGTGAAAATTCTAGAAAAATTTATAAAAATATTTTAACTAAAATAAAAGCTATAAAAATTATAAAAACTAGGTTATACTATTTAAAAACTAATTATGCTATTTAATTGATTAATATTAATTAAAACTAAATTAAATTAAAATTAATTAGAAATACCACTAAAAGACAAAATAAAAATCTGGAAAAATTTGTAAAATTATTTTAACCTAAAATGTAATTTCTAAAAATATAAAAGTGATATATTATTTAGAAATTAATTAAAAATAAAATTAAATTGATAAATCCTATTAAATAGAAGCTATCACTATTTTTAAAGTTGGTTTTTTGGTTTTTTTTTTTTCTTTTTCTAAACTAATTATAAGATAAAAATAAGCACTTTTAATTAAGACACTTTTATTATACCCCTGGAAATAAGCACTTGGAGTGCTTATTCACCTCACAGTTGACTTTTGTTGACTGTGAAGGTTAATAAGCTCAAAATGAAAATGTGGGGTCCACAATTATATTTCTTGGTTTCTCTGAGTCAAATGATCACAAATAAGCAAGAGTCAAGCCAATAAGTGGCCTGAATAAGCCAAAAATAACAAATAAGCACTTAGCTTATTTGTTGACTGAGGCAGCTGAGGGACAAAGTTTATGGGTCAAACTAGGTAGGGTCTACAGATTTTGGGGTCAAACAAAAGGTCAACCCTTATTCCTGGGTAGGAGGGGGGTTGAAAGGTGCAAGGTAAAGGCTATGGGACCCACTGGGTCAGTCACAAACCACCAATGAAGTTGGGTGGATGGCTGAGGTAACTGAGAGCAGGGCAGACCTTTGCCCTGCAACCTACTTCAAGGCTTGGTGGGACCCACCAAACAAATTCTTAAAAATCTGGAAAAATTCACAAAAATCTACAAATTGGTAGATAATAAGCACACCAAGTTCCAGCTTCTAACAACTAAGATCAAACAAGTTACACCCCTCCCAATATTGCTCAAAATGACTGAAACAAGTTTTTGACTTTAAAAAGTTTTGCACAACTTTGACTTTTATGAACTTGTGATGCTGATTTAATAATCCAATAAGCTAAGATAAGCTATATTAAAACTAATTTGGGTAAAACTTCAACTTATGAAAAGGTTTTGTGAGATTTGGACTCCAAAAATCACCACAGTGGACTGTGGTGATTATTATCTTTTAATTTTGACTTTTGTGAGGTTTTGTACCAAAACTCTTGTTCCCCTGAGCTTTATTACACCCAACAAACTATTAGAAACTAATGGATGCTAAGATACACAGCTAGAACACACTAAACAAGTTACAACCAAACACCCTTTTTTGAAACAGTTAATGGAAAGATTTCCACTTAAACAAGTATAAATCACAAACAGATGGTACAAACTACTTTATAAGCTAATATTTATATGCAATAAGCTTAAATAAACAACTAGGCTACTTTAAGAATAAAGATGAAAGGATTTGTAGCTTACAAAGCCTTCCAAGCACTGAATAAGTACCAAGGAACCAAACCAAACAATCCTATGCCCTCCCCTGAGGTTCCTAACCCACAGCCATCCTTGTTACACTGTGCTCCTTGCTCATACAACAAATGATCACCACTTTTTTATTTTTATTTTTATTTTTCTTATTTTTTAGTTTTTATTGAAAATTGAATTGAAAGTGTTCACATAAGCTTATAACACTTGTAATAACTTATTTCTGAGCTTGTAAGAACTTCTGAGTTCCTTAAACACAAATTACTTCACTTAATTGGAACTTAGAAATTTAAGATAAGACTTTGAAAAGTGAAATTGGAAATTAAACTTCAAAATGAACTTGCATTAATAAAAAGAGTTACATTACATTGAAATTGAACTGAAATTACAAATAAACTAAGAAAATTACACACACCAGCTTCTTATGAGCTTATCATTATATATCGACTAAAAAATAAATCCCTAAGCCTTCCACATGGCTACTTTTTGAAAACTGAGAGTCCCAATGACTTTGCCTTGACCCTCTGACCAAATCCCAACCATCAATTTAATCTTCAATGCATCCTAGCCACTGATTCGTATTTTGGCGCCAATTTTTATACGGGGCAAAACTAGTGGTGTTGGTGAGGGTTTAGGGGAGCATTTATGGTGGTGGAGATGGTGGGTGAGGGAATTAATTGTGGGGGGTGGAGTAGTTGAAAAGGCGAGGAGGGGGGGGGAAAGTTTCTCCCTGGTTTTGCGCTTGTCTGTTGGGGGAGATGATGGTCAAACGTGGGTTTGACCCGCGTTGACTAGGTTTGACCGGGGTTTTAGCCAAATTGGACTGGGCTAAGATGTGGTGGGCTTGGGGATCAGCTGGGCTAGGGGTTGTTTGGGTTTGGATTAGTTTTTTGGATTAAATAAAAATGGGGTCCGGTTTGGATAAATTTAGCCATAGGGACCAATTTTGCAATTCTTCCAAACTTCAAGGGCTAAAGTTGCCCACTTTCCAAAGCTCTCTAAAGGATCAATGTTGCCAAATACCAATAATCCAAGGACCAAATTTGTATTTTTCCATTTTTTTTCCAATTTCAAAAATTCCCAGGGACTACTTTTGCCATATTTGGATTTTTAGGGACTAAATATGTAATTTTTGAAAACTTGCAACCCAATTATGATATTTTGACTTTATTTGACTTTTAAGACCTTGGGTTGACTTTTCCTTATAAATAAATGCATAGGGACTAAAATTGACAAGTTTTGAAACTTGGGGGACTGAAACTGCCAATACTGCAAACTTTGTACGTTTTTTCTTTGTTTTTGCACATTTTGCTTTTAAAACACATAAAACACAATCCCTGGGATAATTTAAGTATTTTGATATCTTTTTGATTGTTTTTGTGCGTTTTGGCAGTTTAAATATATCAAAAACGATGAGTGTTTGAGCACTCATCAATCCCCCACACTGAACTATTGCTAGTCCCTAGCAATCTTTTTAGAAAATTTGATGGATTTTAAACTCTTTACCAAAAGCCATCACTTCTGGAGTAGCCAGGTGTAAGAACTGTGGCACACCTGATAACCGTGTGATTTGAGCAAACCACCAGCTTTCAACGGATTTGTTAAGTCTTTACCAGGAGCCGTTTGCTCCTGGACTAGCCAGCATCTTGATGGACCTAGTCGACATCTTGGTGACCTGATTACCAATTATGGATTTTCCACGGCCTTTACCACAAGCCATAATCTTGCGGGCTAGCCAACTCATTTGTTTTCGGGGAGTTGATGAACCATACAATTTTGGGCAAATTGCCAGCCGTCAACGGATTTGATTTATCTTTACCAAGAGCCGTTTGCTCCTGGATTAGCCAATCCCTTTTGTCGCTTAGACGAGGCGGACTGATTACCATAAAAATTTTGAAATAAAGTGAAAAATTTTTGAAAATTTTGGCCAAAACGGGGGGTACTTGAAAGGATTTGCTTAAAATTCGATAGAATTTCCCCCCCACACTTAGAAATGAATATTGTCCTCAATATTCAAAGGTTCGGCTATTAAGCCGAAGCTATGAACGTAAAAAGCCAAGATTCGAATCTAACTGCGGAAATACCAATTTCACTTTATTTCTATATATACAACTTTTTTTTTTTTTTTTTAGCTTCTATACATATATACATTTTTTTCAAACAGCGGGGGGTTTGCCATTCCCCCACACTTAGTGGTAGAAAATAGAAAGAATCAGAGATACGGGTGAAAACCCGTATTGTTGCTAATTTTTGGTCATCGAGTCGTTAGCTTGACTCTATCCCCGAATTCAATTGTCCTTGGGGAAAGTGTGGAGATCCGGGACGACCATGGATGGTACCTCCTCTCCAAAGTAATGCTTTAACCGATGTCCATTCACTTTGAAATTTGGACCGTCACTTTGAGATAATTCGACGGTGCCATAAGGATAGACTTTTGCGATAGTGAATGGACCAGTCCATCGGGTTTTGAGCTTTCCCGAGAAGATCTTGAGTCTAGAATTGAAAAGAAGGACTCGGTCACCAACGTTGAAAACGCGGTTTTTGATTTTTGAGTCATGAATCTTCTTTGTCTTTTCTTTATAGATCAAAGAGTTCTCGTAAGCCTGATCACGAAGTTCGTTTAATTCATTTAGTTGAACTTTTCTATGATCACCCGCTGTTTTGAGGTCGAAATTGGCATGCTTGAGAGCCCAATAGGCTTTGTGTTCAAGCTCGATCGGAAGATGGCACGCTTTCCCGTACACAAGTTTATAAGGCGTGCACCCAATGGGTGTTTTGTAAGCCGTACGGAAAGCCCAAAGTGTATCATCTAATTTGTCCGACCACGATGCACGATTTTCACCTACAGTTCTCTCCAATATTCTTTTAATGCCCCGATTGGTCACTTCGACTTGTCCACTTGTTTGAGGGTGGTACGCAGTGGAAAGACGGTGAGTCACACCGTATTTTTGCATGACTTTATCAAATTTGTCATTACAGAAATGCGTACCACGATCACTAATAATAGCACGTGGAGTTCCAAATCGGGCAAAGAGAGCTTTTAAAAATTTCACCACAACTCGGGCATCATTTGTGGGTAAGGCTTTTGCTTCAACCCATTTTGACAAGTAGTCAACTGCCACGAGTATGTATTTGTTGCCGTGAGAAGATGGAAATGGCCCCATAAAGTCGATGCCCCAGATATCAAAGATTTCACAAACTTGAATTGCATTCTGAGGCATTTCATTTCTTTGTGAAATATTCCCGTGGCGCTGACAAGCGTCACAGGACTTGACCAATTCTTGGGCATCCTTGTAGATCGAGGGCCAATAAAAGCCGGAATCAAACACCTTTTTGGCGGTGTAGTTGGGATTGTGGTGGCCCCCCGTGGGACCAGCATGGCAAGCCTTTAAGATTTCAGCGGCTTCCTGACCATACACACACCGCCGGATGACTTGATCCGCGCATATCTTGAACAAATAGGGGTCGTCCCAAAAGTAATGTTTTACGTCTTTGAAAAATTTATTTTTTTGTTGGGACGACATCCCTTTCACAATAAAGTTACCCGCAAGATAGTTTGCAAAATCGGCAAACCATGGGGTAATCGAGTCTCCACGAAATGAAACCGCATTGAGGGTTTCGAGAGGAAACGTTTCATTTATTTCCTTTTTCTCGAAATCATTTTGGTGAGGGTTTTCAAGACGGGAGAGATGATCAGCAGCTAGGTTCTCAGCTCCTTTTTTATCACGAATAATGATATCAAATTCCTGAAGGAGGAGAACCCATCGGAGGAGTCTCGGCTTTGCATCCTGTTTTGCAAATAGATATTTCAAAGCCGAATGATCCGTATACACTATGCTTTTAGTCAGAATCAAGTATGGCCGGAATTTTTCAAAAGCATACACCACAACTAATAATTCTTTTTCAGTGGTGGTGTAATGACTTTGTGCCTCGGTCATAGTCTTGCTGGCATAGTGTATAGGCTGAAAATGTTTTGTTTTGCGTTGCCCCAAGACTGCCCCTATAGCATAATCACTAGCATCACACATGAGTTCGAAGGGCAAGTCCCAATCGGGGGCAACAAGAATCGGTGCCTCGGTAAGCCTTTTCTTTAATGTTTCAAAGGCTTCGATGCACTCAGGGGAGAAGATAAAAGGAGCATCCTTCTCGAGGAGATGGGTCATGGGCCGGGCAATTTTTGAAAAATCTTGAATAAACCTACGATAGAAACCGGCGTGACCCAAAAAGCTCCTAACACCTTTCACGGTTGTGGGATGAGGCAATTTTGCAATGACGTCCACTTTGGCACGATCAACCTCAATCCCATTTTTTGAAATTTTATGGCCGAGGACAATGCCCTCTTTGACCATAAAGTGACTCTTCTCCCAATTTAGACATAACTTGGTGCCTTCACAACGTTTCAGCATGCTGTCTAAATGGGAGAGACATGTTTTAAATGAATCCCCAATGACCGAGAAATCGTCCATAAAGACCTCCATACTTTTCCCGATCATGTCGGAAAAGATGGCCATCATACATCTTTGAAACGTGCCCGGAGCATTACATAAGCCAAATGGCATACGTTTATATGCGAAGGTTCCATAGGGGCACGTAAAAGTGGTCTTTTCTTGGTCTTGCGGGTCAATGGGAATCTGAAAGTAACCCGAGAACCCATCGAGGAAGCAATAATACTCATTCCCCGCTAATCTCTCGAGCATCTGATCCATAAAAGGCAGAGGAAAATGATCCTTACGGGTAGCGTCATTCAATTTACGATAATCAATGCAGACGCGCCAACCCGTAACCAAACGAGTTGGAATTAACTCATTCTCCTCATTTGTGACAACGGTAATGCCACCCTTTTTTGGAACACAATGAATTGGGCTGACCCAAGGACTGTCCGAAATAGGGTAAATCAATCCGGCATCAAGAAGTTTTAAAACCTCTTGTTTGATAACCTCGTGAATTTTTGGATTCACCCTTCTTTGTTGTTGGACCGCAGGTTTGAAATCGTCCTCCATTAAAATCTTATGAGTACAAAACTTAGGGTCAATGCCCTTGATATCTGAGAGACGCCAAGCAATTGCTTGTTTATGAGATTTCAAAACCTTGATAAGAGCAGCCTTTTCTTCATCGCTTAAGTCTTTGGCAATTATGACGGGTAATTTATCATCACCCTCCAGAAATGCATATTCAAGATGAGGCGGCAAGTCCTTAAGTTCAACCTCGGGAAAGTCATCAGTTTTCTCAACATTTTTGACCTCCTCATTATGAAGTTGTTGTGGTAGAACCTGAAGATGAGAGGGATCCTCGTTTAACAATTTTTCAAGCAGGAGAATATCCCTCTCAAGGTCGATCTCTTGGCTATCGACTCCATCGGGAATCGAATCACTTTTGAGAAACGCTTCCATTTCTTCTAAGATGAAGTCACTCCCCTCAAACGGAGTGAGGGAAGGAGAAGAATTGGCTATGATGGGGTGAGAAGACTGAGTGAGATTTTCACTCGAAGAATCATCAATGAAACCTAAAATCTCTTGAGCATACTCCTCAGCAGCAACATCGATGACATCAATTTGATTCACCGATTCACAATCATAATTGGAGGAATATCTCGATGTTTGATTTAGGTTGAAGGTAATAGCTTCCGTTCCAACACGCAATGTGATCTCATGCTCAAATACATCGATAAGAGCGCGCCCAGTTCTGAGGAATCCCCGCCTAAGAATGAGAGGGACCCTAGAATCGGCATCAAAGTCAACAATCACAAAATCTGCTGGAAAATGGAACTTTCCCACTTTAACGAATACGTCCTCGGCAATGCCAATGGGACGAGAAATCGAGCGATCGGCAAGCTCTAAAGTCATGCACGTGGGAGTGAGTTCTGGGAGAGAAAGTTTCTTCCATACAGAATATGGCATTAAGTTGATGCTAGCACCTAGATCGGCCAGGGCGAAGCAATCAACCATACCCGGGAAAGTACAAGGAATGAGAAATTTCCCGGGATCTCCAAGCTTTTCAGGAAGCTTTTTCAAAAGAACCGCAGAGCAGTTCTCATTCAGAGGAGTTCTTGCCATCTCGAATAACTTTTCTTTATTACTCAACAGATTTTTGATTGTCGATGCAAACTTGGGCATCAAGAGAATAGCATCCGCGAAGCTGATATCAAAGTGCAAATCTTGGAAGATTTGGAAAAATTTATCCATTTGGTGATTAGCTTTTTCGCGCAGCTTTTGTTCACTGAGACGTGAAGGATATGGAATAGAAGTTTTGGATTTAGGGTTGTCCACTGGAGTTTCTGGTGGTTCAAAGACAACTCCAGGCTTACATCTGGTTTCAGGATTATCCTGAGGTTGGACGTGTGCTGTACTTCGTGGGCTAGGAATTTGCACCTTGTCCTTTGTTACCTCAGGCTCACGATTCACTACCTTAGGAGGAGAGGAAGAAAAGGTAGTAGGAATCGCGGGCTCATCATATGAAGCACCACTTCGTGTTGTGATCGCCTTAGCATCGCCCCTCGGGTTAGCGATCGTGTTGCTCGGTAAAGTAGTACCTGAGCCCGAGGGTCGATCATTTAAAGACTTCTTAATGTCAGAAATCTGGCTGACCAGCAACTTGTTCAACTCTTCTTGGGACTTCATAAATTGCTTCAACAATTCATCAGATGAAGACCCAGTTGGAACAATGGCTTGATTCGGATTAGGAATATTTGGAGCTCGATTGTTCGGGTTGGGGCCTTGATTGAAATTTCCTTGATTTTGATGATGGAAATTCCCTTGATTTTGGTGATTGTTTCCATGAAAGTTCCCGGGGTTGAAATTACCCTGACCTTGGTTCCGGTTAAAGTTTCCTTGATGTTGAAAACCTTGATTTTGAAAACTTTGGTTTTGATTTTGAAAACCGTGACCTGATTGAAATTATTTTGGTTTTGATAACCTTGGTTAACTCTGTTTTGGTTTTGGCCACGGTTTTGAACATTTTGGTTTTGATTAAAACCGGGAGGTCCAGGATAATGGTGAGGACGATAGTTCGGGTCAATAGGAGGACGGTATTGATTTCCCCCTTGATTTTGGGACCCGATAACAGCATTAGCTTCATATGGAGTACCATCAGTAGCTGTGCAATTGTAGTAGGCATGAGGCCCACCACAAGTCACACAGACTTCCACTTTTTTAACCTCAGCATGGGGAGGATGTTGTGGAAATGAGACTTTCTTTGTTTGGGCGAGAACCAAAGCTTGGATCGCTTCAGTGAGCTTGTCAAGCTTAGCATCCGTGCTAGATTGACCTACAGAAGATGAAGTAGAAGGACCCGCATTAATTTGGGAAACAATCGGTTTGCTTCTTGTAGAGCGGACCTTAGACTTGTTTTCTATGATTTGCAAAGCTTCTTTTGTGGTTCTACTCAAAAAATTTCCTCCCGCGGAGGCATTGAGAGAATCCTGATCAGCTTGGCTCACGCCATTGTAAAACGTATCGAGTTGCATCAACTCAGAGAAACCATGATGTGGACACTTGCGAAGTAATTCTTTGAAACGATCCCACGCTTCACCAAAAGATTCATCGTATTTTTGAGTGAACTTGGTGATTTCGTTCTTAAGACTTGTGGTCTTGGAAGGTGGGAAGAATTCATTCACAAACTTTTTGACAAGATCTTCCCAGGTCTCAATAGATCGTGGAGGTTGTTTTTCAAGCCAAATCCGGGCTTGTCCCTCCAATGAGAATGGGAAGAGAAGGAGTTTGATTGCTTCACACGGGACATTTTTGTACTTGATGGTTGATGTGATTTTGTTGAACCATCGAATATGAGCATGAGGATCGTCCCGCTCAAAACCATAGAATTGGCTTGAGGTTACAAGATTGAGTAACCCGGTTTTGAGCTCAAAATTATCAGCCACAATGGCTGGGACAACAATGGCATCTCCGTAACCCTCGATGGGTGCTTGGAGAAGTTCACACATGGGACGGTCTTCCGCCATGGTGACAGTGGGTGTGGCAACAGTACGGATCTCAGATCCGACTGTTGGTGCTGAACGTCGTCGAGGTCTTCTAGGCTTCCGAATAAGCTCACGTAATGGGCTCGTGGACCTTGAAGAACGAGTGCGCATGCACTAAAAACCAATCAAAACAAAAATCGAGGCAAAACAACAGTGAACTTAAACCAATAAGCGCAAGCAAGTGGCTTCTTTAAGAAAGGTACACCACTCACAAGGATACAAAGGCAAGTTTTTATCTTTCTGATTGGGGACTTATTATGTTCACACCACCAGTTGGTAGGTGTTCTGTCTTGGTTTGCGACGGTTTATTTTTATGTAGAGTTATTATAAACAAGAAAGAGACGGATTTTTTTTTGTGTTTTGTGAATAGGTTTAAAAACTTTTGGGAAATATTTTTGGTATCGTTTCGTTTACCAAAATCGTTTTTCTTTAAGAATCACCTTAAAAGAAAACCGAATCAGAAAACGTTACGATTTGTTGTGTTGTTTTTAATTTTTTTTGGTGTTTTAACACTTTAGGAAAAGTGTTAATGACTTTTTTGTATTTTGATTATGAAAATATACACAAGTGATGGTATTTGTACAGTGAAAGATGTGAGATAATACTAATCTCAAATAACGCTAAAGAAACGCGCACACTTCCCCGGCAGCGGCACCAAAAATTGATTGATGCTAAACCACCTAACTTAAATTAACCAAAGAATGGTCAACTAAGTCAAATAGCCTATATCAATACTCCGGGTAATATAATGTATCACCGGGTCGTGAAATCCCGTTGAAGTGTGAATTGTGACTTTAGCGTATTAGGGATCGGGTAATTATTCACAGGAAAGGGTTATGATCAAAATTATTTGGAAATTATTAACAAATATAGCTTAGGAAAGCTATGTAATGGATTACTGAAATTTGGATTACGAGAATTTGAGCTTAAACCTAAAATTATACGTTTTAATTAAAAACGTATACTGATGAACCGTACAAAAAGTACAACTGAAGAACTGAGAGGGGTAAAAGTGTAAATTTGATATTTTTACAATCCTATGAATTAAAGAAAATTTTAAGAAAAATAAAAAGTATTTTTACACTATTTAATTATTTAATATTAATTATTTTACTAATTATCTATTTAATACTAATTTAATTAATTAGAATTATAAAAAATACTAAAAAGGGTTAGAAAATTAAGAAAAGTTTTATAAATCTAATTAACCATCATGGGAATCCTTAAAAAAATTATAAAAAGTTAATTCTAAGTATTTTTAAGTTAATTAAATAATTATTATTCTATTTATTAATTAATATCTAATTAAACTATTTAAATTATAAAAACTATTAAATGAACAGTGAAAATTCTAGAAAAATTTATAAAAATATTTTAACTAAAATAAAAGCTATAAAAATTATAAAAACTAGGTTATACTATTTAAAAACTAATTATGCTATTTAATTGATTAATATTAATTAAAACTAAATTAAATTAAAATTAATTAGAAATACCACTAAAAGACAAAATAAAAATCTGGAAAAATTTGTAAAATTATTTTAACCTAAAATGTAATTTCTAAAAATATAAAAGTGATATATTATTTAGAAATTAATTAAAAATAAAATTAAATTGATAAATCCTATTAAATAGAAGCTATCACTATTTTTAAAGTTGGTTTTTTGGTTTTTTTTTTTTTCTTTTTCTAAACTAATTATAAGATAAAAATAAGCACTTTTAATTAAGACACTTTTATTATACCCCTGGAAATAAGCACTTGGAGTGCTTATTCACCTCACAGTTGACTTTTGTTGACTGTGAAGGTTAATAAGCTCAAAATGAAAATGTGGGGTCCACAATTGTATTTCTTGGTTTCTCTGAGTCAAATGATCACAAATAAGCAAGAGTCAAGCCAATAAGTGGCCTGAATAAGCCAAAAATAACAAATAAGCACTTAGCTTATTTGTTGACTGAGGCAGCTGAGGGACAAAGTTTATGGGTCAAACTAGGTAGGGTCTACAGATTTTGGGGTCAAACAAAAGGTCAACCCTTATTCCTGGGTAGGAGGGGGGTTGAAAGGTGCAAGGTAAAGGCTATGGGACCCACTGGGTCAGTCACAAACCACCAATGAAGTTGGGTGGATGGCTGAGGTAACTGAGAGCAGGGCAGACCTTTGCCCTGCAACCTACTTCAAGGCTTGGTGGGACCCACCAAACAAATTCTTAAAAATCTGGAAAAATTCACAAAAATCTACAAATTGGTAGATAATAAGCACACCAAGTTCCAGCTTCTAACAACTAAGATCAAACAAGTTACACCCCTCCCAATATTGCTCAAAATGACTGAAACAAGTTTTTGACTTTAAAAAGTTTTGCACAACTTTGACTTTTATGAACTTGTGATGCTGATTTAATAATCCAATAAGCTAAGATAAGCTATATTAAAACTAATTTGGGTAAAACTTCAACTTATGAAAAGGTTTTGTGAGATTTGGACTCCAAAAATCACCACAGTGGACTGTGGTGATTATTATCTTTTAATTTTGACTTTTGTGAGGTTTTGTACCAAAACTCTTGTTCCCCTGAGCTTTATTACACCCAACAAACTATTAGAAACTAATGGATGCTAAGATACACAGCTAGAACACACTAAACAAGTTACAACCAAACACCCTTTTTTGAAACAGTTAATGGAAAGATTTCCACTTAAACAAGTATAAATCACAAACAGATGGTACAAACTACTTTATAAGCTAATATTTATATGCAATAAGCTTAAATAAACAACTAGGCTACTTTAAGAATAAAGATGAAAGGATTTGTAGCTTACAAAGCCTTCCAAGCACTGAATAAGTACCAAGGAACCAAACCAAACAATCCTATGCCCTCCCCTGAGGTTCCTAACCCACAGCCATCCTTGTTACACTGTGCTCCTTGCTCATACAACAAATGATCACCACTTTTTTATTTTTATTTTTATTTTTCTTATTTTTTAGTTTTTATTGAAAATTGAATTGAAAGTGTTCACATAAGCTTATAACACTTGTAATAACTTATTTCTGAGCTTGTAAGAACTTCTGAGTTCCTTAAACACAAATTACTTCACTTAATTGGAACTTAGAAATTTAAGATAAGACTTTGAAAAGTGAAATTGGAAATTAAACTTCAAAATGAACTTGCATTAATAAAAAGAGTTACATTACATTGAAATTGAACTGAAATTACAAATAAACTAAGAAAATTACACACACCAGCTTCTTATGAGCTTATCATTATATATCGACTAAAAAATAAATCCCTAAGCCTTCCACATGGCTACTTTTTGAAAACTGAGAGTCCCAATGACTTTGCCTTGACCCTCTGACCAAATCCCAACCATCAATTTAATCTTCAATGCATCCTAGCCACTGATTCGTATTTTGGCGCCAATTTTTATACGGGGCAAAACTAGTGGTGTTGGTGAGGGTTTAGGGGAGCATTTATGGTGGTGGAGATGGTGGGTGAGGGAATTAATTGTGGGGGGTGGAGTAGTTGAAAAGGCGAGGAGGGGGGGGGGGAAAGTTTCTCCCTGGTTTTGCGCTTGTCTGTTGGGGGAGATGATGGTCAAACGTGGGTTTGACCCGCGTTGACTAGGTTTGACCGGGGTTTTAGCCAAATTGGACTGGGCCAAGATGTGGTGGGCTTGGGGATCAGCTGGGCTAGGGGTTGTTTGGGTTTGGATTAGTTTTTTGGATTAAATAAAAATGGGGTCCGGTTTGGATAAATTTAGCCATAGGGACCAATTTTGCAATTCTTCCAAACTTCAAGGGCTGAAGTTGCCCACTTTCCAAAGCTCTCTAAAGGATCAATGTTGCCAAATACCAATAATCCAAGGACCAAATTTGTATTTTTCCATTTTTTTTCCAATTTCAAAAATTCCCAGGGACTACTTTTGCCATATTTGGATTTTTAGGGACTAAATATGTAATTTTTGAAAACTTGCAACCCAATTATGATATTTTGACTTTATTTGACTTTTAAGACCTTGGGTTGACTTTTCCTTATAAATAAATGCATAGGGACTAAAATTGACAAGTTTTGAAACTTGGGGGACTGAAACTGCCAATACTGCAAACTTTGTACGTTTTTTCTTTGTTTTTGCACATTTTGCTTTTAAAACACATAAAACACAATCCCTGGGATAATTTAAGTATTTTGATATCTTTTTGATTGTTTTTGTGCGTTTTGGCAGTTTAAATATATCAAAAACGATGAGTGTTTGAGCACTCATCAATGTGAAGTTTCTCTTTGTAGCAAAGAAGCTCACAAGGTCATCAAAAGTTACAAGTTTCCAACACAACGTTGCAAGACTTGTTAGCTTAGTATTGTGTAAACTCTTATTGTTTACACGTCTTTTGTTTGTATATATTCTGAAGTGAGTGGTTAGTATTTTAGTCCTCAAAATACAAAGAGTGTTGGGAGTTGTTGTACCCTAGTAAAAGAACTAACGGGAGTGGTTGTGCCCTTGTAAAAGAACTCGACATTTAGCTTTGTGTCGGTAAAAGTATAAGCGACGTGTAAGGTTTTCTCCGCCGGTGAAAGGAGCTTGTTGACTAGTGAAAGAAACTCTCGAGTTGGATACTCGGGGCGTGGACGTAGGGCAAGGAAAAAGAGTCCTTGTAGCCGAACCACGATAAATACTCGTGTTGTGGTTTGATCGTTTCTTTCATTTACTTACTTGTTATATATTGTGTTTGTGCATATATCTTTGATCAAACGGAAAGTTTCAAAGCTAACTTAACAAGTATAAAAAGATTTTAATCGGTAAACTATTCAACCCCCCTTCTAGTTTTCCACAATTGGCATCAAGAGCTACGTTACTCAAGCTTTTAAAATATATTGTGTTTTAAAACTTGAAACGATCCATGGATTTTGAAAATTACAAAGAAGGGCAATCTATGCAAAGACCACCACTCTTTGAAGCAAATGGTTTTATATATTGGAAAAACCGTTTTGAAACTTACGTGAAATCTAAAGATATAGATTTGTGGTATATAATTATTGATGGTGATAACGTAGTTACTAACATCAAAGATGATGATTAAAAGAAATTAATAGGTAAAAATAGTGAAGCTAAAATGATGCTTTATAATGCTTTGCCTAAGAAAGAATATGAAAGAGTCTTTTTGTGTAAAACCGCCAAAGATATTTGGCAATCTTTAATTGTCACTCATCAAGGAAACTCACAAGTTAAAGATAACAAAATTGATCTTCTTGTTCAACAATATGAACAATTTGTTATTTCCGAAGATGAGATTATTGATAATGCCTTTGCTAGGTTTAACACTATTATTACTTCACTTAAAGCACTTGATGAATCTTTTTGTAGTAAGAACTTTGTCAGGAAATTTCTTAGAGCACTCCATCCGAAGTGGAGAGAAAAAGTGACGGCAATTGAAGAATCCAAAGATCTTTCAAGCATGTCACTTGATGAGCTTATTGGAAACCTCAAAGTTCATGAAATGGTAATGGAAAAAGATTCGGAACTAGTTAGAGGCAAGAAAGAAAAAGTTAAGTCCATTGCCTTGAAAGCTAGAGTCCAATCAAGTGATGATGAAGAATCTACTTCGGATAGTGATGATGAGGAATATGCTATGGCCGTGAGAGACTTCAAGAAGTTCTTTCGTAGGCGAGGAAAGTTTGTAAGGCAACCTAAAGATGACAAGAAAACCTTCCAGAAAGATCGTGATGATCGAAAAGGAAAAGTTGAAAGAAAATGTTATAGGTGTAGAGACACAAGTCATCTTGTAGGAGAATGTCCAAAACCACCCAAGAGCAAACCTCAACAAGCTTTTGTGGGTGGTGCTTGGAGTGACTATGAAGGAGATGATGATGAGCCAAAGAATGATGATATTGCTCTCATGGCTCACAACTCAAATGAGGTACTCTCCGACTCATCCTACTCCTCTATAGATGATGATACTTTACAAAATGAATATAACAAACTTTGTGAGTTAAGCTTAAAAATCATAAACAAAAATAAATTTTTGAAAACTAAAAAGGAGTTTTTAGAAATTGAAGTCTATGAGTTAAAAGAAAAAGCTAAGAGATTAGAAAAGGGTAAAGATATTGACACCTCATGCAAATCATGTGAAGAACTTAAACTTGAAGTTGAGAGACTTAAAATTACTCAAAATGATCTAATCAAACAAACCACAAAGTTCAAAAGGTTCGATAAGAGCATTTCATGTGCGGATGAAATTATGAAACTTCAAAAGTCACATTTTGATAAAACAGGTCTAGGTTTCAGGAAAGTAGAAATCATTAAGGGACAAACGAAACAAGAAAAGAACACACATGAAACAAACAAAATTGCTACAGCAGCCCGCGGACCAGACGGAACCCAAATTAGGGTTCCGCCCGTTGGCCCCGAGGGATCCGCCAGGACTGCTGCAGCAGTAACTCCATCCACATCGGATCGTTCAAAATTTGTTAAAGTTACATATAAAAATGGAACAAAACCTGCCTTTAGAACTGGAGTAGGACTTAGTAAAAGTGAATTTAGAGCTAAGACTACTCAACCAAGACCTAAGACTCTAATTCCCAAACGCCCCTTTCCAAAGAGCAACTTCAATGCTCGACCAAACTACCAACACGCTTGGAATCAAAACACTCCTGGACATTACCAAAACTCAAACTACATGCCATGGAACCCTTATGCTCTATTTTCCTATTTGGAACGAATTAATGGTATGCTTAACCAAAATGGACCCATGAGAAATTGGGGACCAAATGTTTGAGTGTTTTTCATAAAATAGGTGTGCCACAAAGTTTGTTTGGATCCGGATGAATGGATTAAAGATAGCGGTTGTTCAAGGCACATGACGGGTAATAAAAGCCTCTTCTCAACATATCACAAATGTGATGGAGGTAATGTTACGTTTGGTAGTAATGCTAAGAGCAAAATCATTGGAAAAGGTACAATCTCTCATGACTCCCTTTCTATAGATGATGTTGCTCATGTTGATAACTTAGGATTTAATCTTCTTAGTATTAGTCAACTTTGTCGTAATAAGTATAATGTCCTTTTTAGTGAAAACGGTAGTAAAATCCTTAAAGATGGTATAACCGTAGCAAAAGGTGTCCTTAAGAACAACGTATACGTCATGAAGTTGGATTCAACATCTAGAGACAAACTTTGTCTTACCTCATTAGATGAATCTTCAACTTTATGGCATAGACGTTTAGGACATGCTAACATGAGACTAATCCAAAACCTCTCCTCCAAAGACTTAGTTCGAAACCTACCCAAGTTGAAATATGACCAACACTTTTGTGATGCTTGCAAAGTCGGTAAACAAGTCCATAGTAGCCATAAGGCTAAAAACATGGTGTCTACATCTAGGTGTCTAGAACTTTTGCATATGGATTTGTTTGGTCCATCCGCTATACAAAGTTATGGAGGTAACTTCTATACTTTGGTCATAGTAGATGATTACTCACGTTATACTTGGACAAAGTTTTTGAAAAGTAAAAATGAAGCTTTTGATAAATTTGAGATTCTAAGTAAGAAAATTCAAAATCAAGTAGGGTCTAATATAGTGTCTATTAGAACGGATCACGGTCGTGAATTTGATAATGAATTTCAATTTGGAAACTTTTGTGATAAAAATGGAATTACTCATAACTTTTCGGCTCCACGTACTCCTCAATCCAATGGTGTGGTAGAACGTAAAAACCGGACATTACAAGAGATGAGTAGAACAATGCTTAATGAACAAACTATTCCACAAAAGTTCGGTGTAATGCCGTTGACACATCAACGTACATTCTTAATCGAGTCCTAATTAGACGTTTTTTGAATAAAACTCCTTATGAACTTTATAGAGGTAAAAAGCCTACATTAGGATACTTTAGAGTGTTTGGGAGTAAATGCTTCATTCTTAACACCAAGGATTATCTCACCAAATTTGACCCAAAGTCTTATGAAGGTGTATTTCTTGGATATTCACAAAATAGTAAAGCTTACATTGTTTTGAACAAAGAAACCTTAAGAGTCGAGGAATCGTTAAACATAACATTTGACGAAAGTCCACCTCCCTCTAAGACATCACCTTTGGTAGATGATGACTTAGTTGAAAGCCAAGCAATTGAATGTCAAGAAATCTTAGGTAATGACAAGGAAGATGAACTATTAAACAAAGAACTTGTCAATGTCAAAGAATCTAAAAGTCATCCATTAGACGGTGTCATAGGCAACATTAACGAAAGAACACTTAGATCAAAAGTTCAAAATGAAAGCAACTACTTTTGTTTCGTGTCAACCATTGAACCGAAAAACATTAATGAAGCCATTAAAGATGAATCTTGGGTAATTGCAATGCAAGAAGAATTAAACCAATTTGTTAGGAATGATGTATGGACATTAGTTCCTCAACCAAAAAGTCAAACAATAATTGGAACAAAATGGGTCTTTCGTAATAAAATGGATGAAAATGGAATTGTGTCTAGAAACAAAGCTAGGCTAGTAGCACAAGGATATAATCAACAAGAAGGCATTGATTACGATGGAACTTTTGCTCCGGTAGCTAGGCTCGAGTCAATTAGAATATTACTTGCTTATGCGTGTGCACATAATTTTAAACTCTTTCAAATGGACGTCAAAAGTGCATTTCTAAACGGAGTCATTAATGAAGAAGTATATGTGGCTCAACCACCGGGCTTCATCGATTTTGAAAAACCTAATTATGTTTACAAACTTAAAAAGGCTCTTTACGGACTTAAGCAAGCTCCAAAAGCATGGTATGATCGACTTAAAACATTTCTAGTTGACCATAAGTATACCATGGGCTTAGTTGATAATACTCTCTTCACTAAGAAGAAAGATTCACATATTATCATAGTCCAAATCTATGTTGATGACATTATATTCGGATCAACTTGTCAAGAATTATGTGTGGATTTCTCAAAAATCATGCATGACGAGTTTGAAATGAGTATGATGGGAGAACTCAACTTTTTCTTAGGACTCCAAATCAAACAACTTGAAGATGGTATCTTCTTTAACCAATCTAAATATATTAAGGACATGCTTAAGAAATTTGGACTAGAAGATTCGAAACCTATCAAAACTCCCATGTCCACGGAAACTAAACTCACCAAGGATGAGGAAAGTGAATCCGTAGATAGCACTAAATATAGAGGTATGATTGGTAGTCTACTTTACCTAACGGCTAATAGACCCGACATTATGTTTAGTGTTTGTCTATGTGCTCGTTTTCAAGAAGATCCTAAAACTACCCATCTCGAAGCCGTTAAAAGGATTTTCAGGTATATTAAGGGCACTACACATTTAGGTTTACGGTATCCCAAAGGAACAGGAATAGACACCATAGTGTATGCCGACTCGGATCATGCCGGTGACTATGTCTATAGAAAAAGCACATGTGGTATTTGTACTTTTGTTGGATATTGTCTCACCTCATGGTTCTCTAAGAAGCAAACGGCTCTTGCTATCTCAACAACGGAAGCCGAGTACGTTTCGGCCGGAAAGGCATGTCAACAAGCTCTTTGGATGAAGCAAGCTCTTGTCGACTACGAAATTCAACTCAACGACATCGCAATTCTTTGTGACAACAAAGGTGCCATTGATCTTAGCAAAAACCCGGTTCAACATGCTCGTACCAAACATATTGAAATCCGTCATCATTTCCTTCGTGACAACGTCCAAAAAGGAAATATCTCAATTGAGAAAGTTTCTTCCGAAGATAACATAGCCGACATTCTCACAAAACCTCTTAAACGTGAACCTTTTAATCTTCTTAGGATAGGCTTAGGACTCATGGAACCTACATTGTAGTTCTGGACATTAGACAAAAAATCTCAAAAATCAAAACAAATCCAAAACCATGTTTCTCTGCAGGGTCGGCGGAACCCTCAGCCATAACGGACGGAACCCAACCAAGGGTTCCGCCGTGTTCGTCGACCTGCAGAATCAAAACATTTGTTTATATTAAACCAAACACCCATTATCTCATACCACCACTTCCAAAACTGTTACTATTCACCATTTCTCTCATCCATACCCACGAAATTTTGGCCTTCCATTCAATCACATTACTAATCCATCATCATCGTAAGTATTCTTAACTTGATTACAATCCTAATCTGAGTCTAGGAATTCTATTTCTTGCACAAAAACAAAAACTTGGGGTTATGCATTAACTTAAGAAATTCATGCATGAGATTAGGTAATTAATAAAACTAATCATGTTTCTCATAGTTAGGAATTGCATCTTTAATTAGTATAAACATGTTTGCTAAAACACCCCATGTCAAATCCTTCCAAAAATTTCTCACAAGTAGGACAAATATTTTTTCGTCTCACATTGAGAATACAAAATCAAAACGTTATGTTCAAAACATCACTTGCATAATGTCTCTTGAATGCTAAAGAGAATACATAACCAATATGTATTTTCGGGTACATTCAAACGAAGCTACATTGAACTAGGAGCGTTTGGGTTATCTTTTGTTTTATAACAAAACTTGCATAAAACGATTTTGAAGCATCAAAATGAGTCAAGATAACCGCACCTCCACATTGTTTTCATATAGGCACACACTAGAACTTCCACATTATAATAGTGGTTTACGTAAACTAAAATGTGAAATTTTGTTGTTCTAGGAATCATCATGCCTCCTCTAACCCACTACGACCACAAGGACACCATTAAGTACCTACCAAAACACCACAAAACCAAAGGCCTTACCGCAAATCAAGTAAACGTTTTCAAAGCCCTAGAAAAACACTATGTCCATGAGGGTAGAGCCATAGACCCATCTTTCCTAGAAGGCACAAACCTTTACGCCGATTTTGCCACAATAAACTTTGAGTGTCTTTTGAATATCGACGAGCCTATTTGTCCTAGGTTCATTCTAGAGTTCTATGCATCATGCGTCCTCTCAACGGATGATTATGGTCATATGTCTATCCACTTTAGGGTTAGCGGTCACCAATACTCCTTCACTCTTGAGGAGTTTGCTCAAATCCTAGGTGTTCCAAACCGTGGTACTTCCCTCTATTCCGACTTGCACTCCCTCTCAACTCTTGACAACCTCCAAGACCGTATCCATCCTTATGACACACCCCTTGTCTCAAAAGACATACTCCGTGACCACCTCTTTGTTAGGACCACCACCACTAGGAGAACCCGTTCGGGGAATGAAGTTGATAAGGACCCATATGGAATGGAAATGAACGAACTCAAACCCCAATTCAAGAAATGGGAGGAAGTCCTTAGAGCAAATGTCATTAGCACAATAGGGAACCGTGACCATATCAACCTTTGCCTTTGCTACATGCTCTACTCCTTGTCCGTTAGGCAACCCTTCAACCTTGCCTACTACATGGCAAAAAGAATGGCCGACATTCCCGTGCATGGCACAACGGCTATGCCATATGGAATGCTCTTGACCCGTCTCTTTAGGTTCATCTCACCCATTCCGCCAACTTCAAATGGTCTTCGTCTTGACTACACTCTCATTCCACACACCTTTGTTCCACTTAGTGATAAGAGAGTTTACAAAGCCCAAGGAAAACGTCCACATCCTCCTACCTCATCTTCATCTTCCTCAATGAGTGAAGATGACAATTTGCCAAACTCTAGGCTCCCACCTCTAGAATACCTTTCCCAACTTCCGGATATTCCAAATGAGTCGGAGGAGTTCAAGCAAACAAAGGGGATGTTCAAAAACATCGGGAGATTCCTCGGGAAGATGAAGAAGAAAATGGACCGTCAATGAGTGCGGGTGTGTTAGGAGTGTTTGGCACAAGGTGCTATTGAAACAATTTGGTCGTTTAAACAATATTTGTGATGTATTTGTGTGTTAGTACAATGTTTGATACACTTTCGAACATGTTTCAACTAACAATGTTGCAGGAAGCCAACTTTTGGCGAGTTGTCAAATTTTCATGGTTATGGAATTTTCACTAAGTGTGGTGAAATTCTCGACCTCAAGGTCAAACTCCTATGATATGTGTGTTTAGGTGTCTAATTTTTGCATTGCCTAACCAGAAATGAAGTATCTCTTTGATTTTAGGAGTTTTCGAAAATTTTGAAAATCGTTTCACGGGTCAAAAACGCGGACTGTGAAGTTTTTCAGGCCTGGCGGATCCGGCGGATCCCAAATTTGGGTTCCGCCAGTATAAATTCTGGGTAACTCAGATTTTGCCCAACGGACCAGACGGACCCTTCACTTGGGTTCCGCCTGTGTCATCTAAGGGTGCCGCCAGTAGCCTGCAGATTTTTTTTTCTTTTCCGCCAATTCAACATTGAAACACCAAAATCCAATCCTTAAAGGTAGAAACCCATTACTTGCAATGTGTTTAGCATAATAGGATACTCCTTCTTCCATGAACTTAACCAAAACCAATTCCTGCCAAAATTCAAATTTAACCATAACAACCTCAAGGACCCCTCAAACATAAAGGAAGGAACCCTTTTAAGGGATCCTTGAAATCCCTGAGATTTATACAACCAAAAATCCACCAAAACCACAATGCATTTAGTGCAAAACTTGTCTTCTCACTTCACCATTTTCATTGGATGACTTCCATGACATGACAACCCACAATTAAGTTTTCCAAATCATTAGGAACCACCATTTTTGTATGGACTAACATCAAATCCAAACACTCCTTCCCACAAATCTTCATCACTATAAATTAAACCATCCTAAACACTATCAAATCACACCTTCTTCATCACCATTTCTGAAACTTTAAACCATTTTAACCATGACCAAGTCAACAAACACCTCTCAACCATCACGACCCATCCGGAGAACCGCCCGGATAAGTGTCAAACCACTATGGTCAAACCAATCCATCAACCTTAGCTCCTCATCATCGGAGGAATTCACATCACCCATAAAAAATGAACATTTTTTGAACCTTGAATCTCCATCTCCATCACCCAAACAACCAAATGAGCACACTCTACCACCTACTAAATCACCTATTGACCCAACTCCACCAAGTGCTCCAACCGAACCATCAAAGACTCCATCACCATCACCATTACCAAAAATTGAACCTATGGAGCTTTTCGGGTCTCCTCCAACATCACCACACCCGTATGTCCAAGATTTAAATGATCTTCCACCAAGACATACCCAACCACCACCTTTTGCAAATCAATCACCAAGGTCAATTCTTGACCTTGATGAAGATCTTGAACTTATTCCACCACCACAACAAGTATACCAACCACCCAAACCGTTGTTATTTCACCCAATCTACCGTGAAATCCATGGTCCTCTTTGTGGAGAACCGAATTTTGAACACCATGATCACCCAACTCCACCACCTTTTCAACCCCAAACCTATGAGTCTTCCTTTCCCTCTTATGAGGAAATACAAAGCATGGTTGACAACCACCTTCATCAAGCAATGGAATTTCAAACCACCTTGCTTGATTCAATCCCAAATCCATCCTCCACCCAAGAACCAAAACCAAACCAACCCCTAAGCCAAGAAACCAAAACCAACCCATTTTCACCCACCCATCCACATGTTTGCTCAAATTGTGAGCAAATGGGTGAAAGCATCAAAACCTTGCTTCACCAATTCCAAAATGAAACCCGGTTTGCATTCCAACATGTCATTGAACGTTTGGATGCACTTTCCCACCCCAACAAATCCTAGACAACCCTTGGAGGCCGTTTGCCCCAATTTAGGAATGTAGGATTTTATTTTATTTTCTTGGTTATTTAAGTAATAGAATAGTTAACATTTCTTGTCTTTTGACTTTTATAAGTCAAAATTTTACTTGGAATGAAATTTCTTTCTACTTACTTTTGTGCATTGTTGGTTGATCAATGTTGTGTTGTCATTGTGGTTGCAATGTGTGTGGTAACTACAAGCTTGACTATATATATCACCAACTAACCATTTTTTTGTAGGTCTCAAAATCCATGTTTCCCATATTGGTACTCTATTTAGGGGGAGTATCGATCAAGGGGGAGTATGACTATTATTCCGCTTCGCTACTCTACTTTTTGTTTCGACAAAAAAGGGGGAGAAATATATTAAACCTTCAAATACTTGATATGCTTTTTCGTCTCTTAAGTAAAAGAAGGTTAATATCATTTTTTTTAAGTCTTGAAAACCAAGATTTTACGTGTTACTTAAAAACAAAGTTTATGTTTTGTCATCAACAAAAAGGGGGATATTGTTAATACAAATATCGCCTAAAAACGTTATTTATATTTTACGATATTCGCTAAGTTTTGTTAACGACAAAATGTAAACTTTAGTTTCTAAGCAAAACATAATCTTAGTTTTTAAGACTTGCATAAACTAGACTTTTGCTACATTTTACATTTCATAAAACACAACACAAGTTTATTTCTTAAATTAGAAATTGTCACATCACATTTATGACAAGTTTTGTCATCATGTATTTATGGAAAGAAATGTGTTTGACTAACTTTGTTGTTGCTTACAAGTTTCATGTTTGACTTGATTTAAGTGATGTGACATTGTTTGGTTGCTAGGAGTTATGAGACAAGACCTTGTTTGGTTTGAAGAGTTATTGCAAAAACCTACTGCAGACCCGGCGGTACCCTGGGGGTACACGGGCGGAACCCATCTGAGGGTTCCGCCTGATCCGCCAAGCATGCAGTTTGATGTGCTATAAATACCAAGCCATAACTTGATTTTTGGCTAACTTCTTGAGATCATATTTTACACACACACTCATCTTTTCTTCTAACCTCTTAACATTGTTAATGTGAAATTTCTCTTTGTAGCAAAGAAGCTCACAAGGTCATCAAAAGTTACAAGTTTCCAACACAACGTTGCAAGACTTGTTAGCTTAGTATTGTGTAAACTCTTATTGTTTACACATCTTTTGTTTGTGTATATTCTGAAGTGAGTGGTTAGTATTTTAGTCCTCAAAATACAAAGAGTGTTGGGAGTTGTTGTACCCTAGTAAAAGAACTAACGGGAGTGGTTGTGCCCTTGTAAAAGAACTCGACATTTAGCTTTGTGTCGGTAAAAGTATAAGCGACGTGTAAGGTTTTCTCCGCCGGTGAAAGGAGCTTGTTGACTAGTGAAAGAAACTCTCGAGTTGGATACTCGGGGCGTGGACGTAGGGCAAGGAAAAAGAGTCCTTGTAGCCGAACCACGATAAATACTCGTGTTGTGGTTTGATCGTTTCTTTCATTTACTTACTTGTTATATATTGTGTTTGTGCATATATCTTTGATCAAACGGAAAGTTTCAAAGCTAACTTAACAAGTATAAAAAGATTTTAATCGGTAAACTATTCAACCCCCCTTCTAGTTTTCCACATACGTTATCGCCAGATTTCTTACATTTCCATCCATTTATTTACGTTTTCGCCAAGTTTTTTATGTTTTCGTCTGATTTTTTATGTTTTCGTCAGATTTTTAACGTTTTCGTCTGATTTTTTTACGTTTTTGTCAGGTTTTTTACATTTTCGTCAGATTTTTTATGTTTTCGTCTGATCTTTTACGTTTTCGTCCATTTTCATCAGATTTTTTAGGTTTTCGTCTGATTTTTTACGTTTATGTCAGATTTTTTACTTTTTCGTCCGTTTTTTACGTTTTCGCCAGCTTTTTTACGTTTTTGTCAGATTTTTTTACATTTTCGTCAGATTTTTTACGTTCTCGTCATTTTTTTTACTTTTTCGTCCGTTTTTTACATTTTCGTCTATTTTTTACGTTTTCGTCTGATTTTTTACGTTTTCGTCAGATTTTTTATGTTTTCGTTCGATTTTTTACGTTTTCGTTCGTTTTTTTTACGTTTTCGTCAAATTTTTTACATTTTCGTCTGACTTTTTACGTTTTCGTCGGATTTTTTACGTTTTCGTCATATTTTTTACGTTTTCGTTTGTTTTTTTTTTTTTACTTTTTCATCATATTTTTTACATTTTCGCCAGATTCTTTATGTTTTCGCCAGATTTTTTACATTTTTGTCTATCTTTTACGGTTTTGTATGTTTTTTACCGTTTTTGTACATTTTCTTACTTTGTCGTCCATTTTCGTCTATTTTTTTTAAGTTTTCTTGGGGTTTTGCATTTTCGTCTGTTTTCGCTTATTCTATTATTTTTTTTACGTTTTCATCATTTCTTTTATGTTTTTACGTTTTCGTTCATTTTTTACGTTTATTTATATTTTTTTATGTTTTCGTCAGACGAAACATAAAAAAACATAAATAAAATATGAAAACGTAAAAATCAGACCAAAACGGACGAAAAAGTAAAAAATTGGAAGAAAACGTAAAAATCATAAGAAAACGTAAAAATCATAAGAAATCATGAAAAAATGAAAACAATAAAAAATGGACAAAAACGAAAAAAACAGACGAAAACGTAAAAAAATTGGACGAAAACCGTAAAAAATAGGACGAAAACATAAAAAGTATGACGAACGGACGAAAGTAAAAAAATATAATGAAAACCTAAAAAAGGACGAAACCATAAAAAATCGGAGGAAAACGTAAAAAACGGACGAAAATATTAAAAAACGAACAAAAACTTAAAAAAGAATATGACGAAAACGTAAAAAACAGTTGAAAACGTAAAGAAACGGACGAAAACGTAAAAAATCGGACGAAAACTTAAAAAAACGGACGAAAACATAAAAAGACTAACAAAACATTAAAAAAACTGACGAAAATGTAAAAAATCTAACAAAAGCGTAAAAAACAGACGAAAACGTAAAAAAATGGACGAAAACGTAAAAAATTGGACGAAAACTTAAAAAATGGACGAAAACCTAAAAAATCTGACGAAAATTAAAAAAACGGATGAAAACGTAAAAAATCTGACGAAAACGCAAAAAATCTGACGAAACCGTTAAAAACAGACAAAAACGCAAAAAAGAAAGACGAAAACGTAAAAAAACAGACAAAAACGTAAAAAAACATAAAAAACGTAAAAAAATCAGACGAAAACGTTATATTTTACCTTTTTAATTCTTTATTTTCTCGTATTAGATTTTTTTAGTTATTTTATAATTTAGTTGGTTAGTTTATAATATTTGTTTTTGTGTTTTGTTAAGGTGAATAGTGAATTGAGATATAAAACAACAATACTTAAACATGTTTTCAAGTTTTGCAAAATGAAAAACACAAACACATGTTTCTCAGACTAAACGCATTTTCTAAATTTTTCATTGTTTTGTGGAAATTAAACTTTCTTTCCTTTTCCTACAAACAAGAAATAGGAAATGAAAGAAAATGTTTTCCAACTAAACGTCACCTATATGTTTATAAGGGCAATTCCATATTTCCTTAATTAAAATACCAAAATTTCATAGTTCATCAATAAAAATACTAAAATTTCATACGTATTTCTCAACCATGCATTAAAATCATTGCACACTATGTATTATTTACTTGTAAGTTGGGTAAATATAACAATTTGAAGTTTATATTGGGTAAACTTAGTGATTTCTCTCTCATAACAATTAATTTGAGACGGAGGGAGTATTTCTCAACCATGCATTAAAATCATTGCACACTATGTATTATTTACTTGTAAGTTGGGTAAATATAACAATTTGAAGTTTATATTGGGTAAATATGGAATTATCCCATATTTATAAAACTGATTTTCACACTTGCATTTTTTATTGGGATGCACCACGCTAGGGCTGAGCAATCCCGACCGACACCCGACAACCATCCCGATTCTGACCAGTCCCGCCGTCCTGATTCTGATTCCGATTCCGACCAGTTTCGGTTCGAGACTCGGTTTGCGTTTTTCGGCCAATCGGGTTTGGGATGGGTTGGTTTCGGGTCGGTTCGGGATGGAAACCAAAAAACAACAAATAAAACCGACAAATCCTACCGATCCCGACTTGTCGGGACTGTCCCGATACCGAACCGACTGTTTTCGGGTCGGGAGTCGATTTGGTTTTCTGACGAAATCGGTTCCAGGCTTTGTCGGTATTGGGTCGGGACAGGACGGGACTGGCCCGATGCTCACCCCTACACCACGCAATTGTAATTTATTTATATCTTGTTCTAACTGCTTGTATCTTGATGTGTTCAAAAAAAAAACATGTCTATGCAAATCATCTTTTAAAAAATATGCACACATGCATACAATGCTACTTCCTATTCTTCTTAATTTTTTTTATTTTTTAATTTTATTTATTTATTTTTAAGATGGATCAAGATCTTAGCATCTTCGTCAGAAAGGCCTTCAATTATGAGTCAAGCTTGTTTAAAAGCAAAATTATCAAATTATATTGTACGTGTATCGTGTGATGTTTCAAAGCAAAAAACTTGTGTGGTGTATGGCCAAAAAGCGATGGCATAGTAGCAGCCAAGAGATGAGTGGTCCAGCATAATAAATGAGTCGATTTTCGAATTGTCATTGGCCATTGATGCGACAACGTGGCAATGTCAATGTCCTGTGACGCATAATTAATTTATCGTTGGAGACAAGGGTGTACAAATCTTAGGGGGTCGGCATTGCACACGGTAAGGGAGGCACGGTACCGTGCTACCGTGCGGGAATACCGCCGCCTTGCCCACGGTACCGCGCGGTAAGGACCACGCACGGTAAGTTTCCACGCACGGGAACGAGTGCAAATTTCGAACGTTGAGTTTGTTTTTTTCTTCCTTTTGTATATTTTTAATGAAGTGAGGGGTGGTGGTGTGGTGCCACAAGTGATGTCAACAAAAAAAAGGGTGAGGGATGGGAAAAATGGGTGAATGATGTGGCACAAGGGGATTGGTTGGGAGTGAGGGATGGTGGTATGGTGCCACAAGTGTTGCCAACCCCCTTAGAGTGCACGGTGTAGGATGATTTTTACACGTTATTAGCAATTTTTTTTTACCAATGGCGCATTGTAGTGCACCGGTATTTGCATTATTAGTCCTTTCGTTGGTCCACTCGTGGTTGTTATTCGCATTTTTCTGTTTCTTCCTTTTTGGTTTTGTGAGTGAGTGAAATATTTTTTGATGTGTTATATGACCCACATGCACCAATAACAGTTATTGCTTGCTTGAGAGGGTGTTGTAAGATTTGTGTTGGTATTAGGTATTTGCTTAGGTGACACACCAATCACTGTTATTGGTGTCATAGTGCAACTAGCACTCTTATATTGAAAACTTTAAGAAGGGATATATTTAAAGGGTTTTTCTAACTTGTGCTCTAGGGGCACAAGTTAAGCACACCAAAAGTACACAAGGGCCCACGAAAAAGTACACACTGATTCACATAAAAGTATATCTGTCTGTATTTTTATGTTGGTCCTTGTGTACTTTTGATGTACTTTTATTGTGCTTAACTTGTGCCCCTAGCGTACAAGTTAGAAAAACCCATATTTAAATACTTCATTGAAATAAAATATTCGTAGACAACGACTATGAAGCTTGTAAATAGTTGATATCGCTGCATCGTAGGTGATCAAGAAAATGTAAAAGAGGTGTAATCAGAGATGAACCAAACAACTGCATTAAATAAACTTGTTAATGATAAAAGAAATTACAAAACAATATATAGAAAACGGAAAGAAAACCTAATATCTAAGCGGTCCAAGCTAAAATAATCTAATAGGGACCCAATAAAATCTAACAAAAAGGGATGAGAAGTTGATTATAACACCTTCTAAAAACTATAGATTTGAATCCTTTAAATGAGGAAAAAAAAATGTATTATTTGATTCATAAACTACATTTAGAGATGATATAAATCAAGCTCGTATTTCTAGTGATAACAATGTCGTCGGTATGACAAGGACGTAGAATATTAAGATAACGAAGCGTCATATAGTAATTTCGATGTTTGAAGGTTTCAAAATTGATTGAGTGTGATTATGCAGCTTATCTTATATTGTATTTCTTTTCTTTAGTAGTTTGTGACGTCATTGAGGTGTCGTGCTAGTTCAGTATCTTTCTTTTTGGGTAATGTTTGTATTTTGCAATCTGTAAATGCCATGTGTTGTTAACTAAGAGAGACGGTCTCAATCTTTTTATATGTTGGATTGGTTTATCGTTGAATGCAATTTTTAGTATGCATTGTGCTCGATCTCTAGTATCTTGCGAGCTTATAATGAAGTTTTCTTATTGTTCATCGAGTGTAAAAATCTTTTACAAAAAAAAAAATAATAATAATAAATAAATAAATAATGTTTTCTTATTTTAAAAAATGAATCATAAGGTTTTTACTTTTTTAAAAATAAGTGTCCATTGTCGAATGGTTCGAAGTTAAATTTTAAATTTGATATATAGTTAAAAAAGATCATTTTATTATTAAAATACAAGTAATCATTAACTGATGACGGATGCTCTCATAATCTCTCACTTAAGCTATCCATTACGCCATTGCAATGCACAACTTTGGGCCAAAAATCTTTCACCGTCCATATCATCATCCCATTGTCAATTGTCCTGTTAGCCCGCATTTTGGTCATGTTTATTGCTTTTTGAGTGACCCGTGCCAAATTAAGTTGGTGCACCACCTAGCTAGCTTTTTGATCACTGCTATGTTAGTTGACCTATTTGAATATTCTTTGAAGCTTCAGTGGTATTATTATATGGTATTACTTCAATCTATTGTTCGAAATTTGTCATATCTACCTATATCAAAGGGATCATAAGAAAATGTTAATCATTGACTAAATGCATAATTAAATACAGTAAGACACTTTGAGCATACGGAGAGTCGAACCATACAAGTATCACGTGCTACCATTGACATCGTCATACTTTGGTATCTCCAAATAACGAGTATCGAATAAGAGCAATATGTGTGGTAAGGAGTTTCATCTCCTCATTTGGGTCTCATGTGTCGTCACATCACTATAACAAACATCTTTCTACAAGCCCTCTTATCACAACTGACCACAACTTACTCACTTGGGTCCCATCACTTTTTACTTTATTTTTTTTAGTTCAAATTTTCAAATAAAATAAAATTCATTTCATTCAAATACAAATTGACACACACAAAACACAAGTTATTCACACACACAATTTAACTTATTGAGATCAAGATACACACAATTTTACTTTGGTACAAGCCCACTTCCTACATTTGCCAAGCCTGCTTCCTACCCAGCCATAAAAAATAATAATAATAATAATAATAATAATAATAATAATAATAATAATAATAATAAATAAAAAATTATCTTCTACATTTGGCTGTGGTGTGCACACACACAATTTATTCACACACAGTTAAACTGGATCTAATATCTGCCAAAAGAAAGAAAGAAAAAAGTGGTTCACTGACAAAATGATGATGTTTACCTTCGTCGTATATGCAACGAGCTATGGCGAATGGAGCCAGTATGGTGGCGAGCCACGGCGAAAATGCCATGTCACCGTGGTGAGGGACGAGTAAGACCACACCTATTGCTCTAATCTCTTATATAATAAAGAAAATAGTTAAATACATCGTTCGTCCTTAAACTTGTACCTAAAATACATGTATCGTCCCAAATTCAAAATAAGTCAGTCATCTATCCCTAGTATCTCTATTTTGCATCCCTGTTAGTCCCGTTAACTAACTGTCATTAGTCAAGGCAAGTTAGACGAAACATGTGCATGTCATGTGAGGGCAAAAAGTCATTTCATTGCTTTATTCAACACATATCTCCCATTACAAAGCACTAACACTTTTTTTATCCAACTAGTCAAGTATCCGTTAATTCCATACAGTCTAAGTAAAGATTTCTAGATTATTAACACATTCATTCATCGCACATAATATAATAACAATAATATTAAACACATTATAACCAAAGTTACTTACCTTGGCTTCTATAACTATGTTTAGGCCTTCCTTTGACTATCCGAGAGCACCTAAACATATAATAATCCTACTAATACTATTAGAACTTACTAGTTCACTTATCTAACATGTACTTGAGTCAAAACTACTTTAACATGATCATATATGATGCTAACTCAACATTTAAACAACTTTTATAAAAGGGCTTAAATGTTGATTTCCATACAGTTTGCTGTAAATTACGGATTAGACATACTTAAACTTTGAATTAGGACCTGAAACCAATTGCTTCAGAAAAGTAGACTCAGGGGACTAAAACTTTGGTTCTGACATCATCTTACTCCGACGTACGGTTGATTTTCTATGATTTTCCAAACTGGACACATTTTTCTGTACAATATGCTGTCAAATTTTTATATTTGCCCAAAATAGCCAAAAGTCGACATAAACTAACATCTATCACTTGTATAATCAAAAATCAACTTGGTACATATGCCTAGGGTCATTTCTAACATGATTCAAGCATTACTAACACATGAATAATATCTAAACTCGTTAATACAACCTTCAGCCTTGTGCCAAACATTTTTTTTTTAGCAACATAAGAATAAGCTACTAATGGTTTCTAATCATTAAATTTATAAATTTTGGAACATAATATACTACAAACTACAAATTATGCTACCTTGGTCCATGATCACTAAACATGTAATCACATAAATATGCCTACAATCATTCTTAACATGCTTTAACACTAAAAACCCTCAATTCTTATTATGAACATGAAATCAAGACTTGAAATTAATTCATAGCTTGATGGGTAACATGTTAGGGAGACTTGTTACATCTTATAGATAGCATAAATACTTCCAAAAATCATCCTAAAACATCATAGGTAAGATTGCTTCATCATTAAGCTTAGTAACGTTTTCCTCCAAAAATACACACACAACACGTGTGATATAAGGCAACACCTGGAAATTTTTAGTTATCTAAACACAATGAGAAATTCAGTAATTTCAATTCTTAAAGTTAACTTTGAATCGTTAGTCCCTGTTGTTAAATATTTTACACTGTTAGTCCTTTGCACTAACTAATTGCATTATAAGTCTTTCAAGTCTATTATCTCCAAAGGTGTGATACATGATACATTTTAAAACCATTTACATAATACAGTGACCTATAGTTTGACTATTGGGTCTGGCTAACTAGTCAAATTTATAGTCTTCTAAACACTTAAAAGTCATGGTCAAACCTATCTAATGGCACTTTAAGAATTAAAAACCTAAAAACTGGGATTATATATGAGTAATTGACAGTCATACTAATATGGTGCATGTTGAATTGATTTATGTGATTTGAAGTCTTTCTTATGTCGATGATGCTTAAGCAAAGACCATGGCCATCGTACCCGCGCGACTTATACGTGACCCGTTAAAATGATGACATGTAGCGATAGAAACTAAACCAAATAACTTTAAAACGAAACAATAATAATTTAAACAATATAAAAAGTACAAAAGTACAAAAAAACAAAAATACAAAAGTTCAAAAAAAGTACAAAGTGCTATAGTTAGTCTACAGTTTTATTCAGGGTTGAAAAGATTAGAAAATGACAAAAAAATGTATTAAGACAAAAGTACCCTCGTGTGATTTGCACGTGAGGTCCGAGATAACGAGAAAAGTTAACGACATTAGAAAATTTGGACCACCCACGTAATTTATCCAATATATTGGCCTAACAGTGCAAAATTTTGCTTTTTGGGATATCGTATGAAATCTGACCATAACATAAGGACTAACCGTGTAATTTACTCAATTAAAAATATTTAGATTTTTGGTAGAATAAAAGGTCAATGAGATGATGACCATTGGATACGCCAGATAAGCCACTATAATAGCTGGCAAAAAAGTTGGTTTAAATACTACACCAAAAACACACACACATACACGTACCACAAATCTTCCTGACACACATATCGACACACACGTTTATTCATGGACCTTGTAATATCACCGACGGTGATTCAAAACAACGACTATCATCATCTTCTTCTTTCCATCGTTGCGTTATTATTGGGTTTTGTTTTCTTGTACACTTTGAGATCCAATGTGAAAACACGTCATCGTAAATCCAAAGAGATTGAACAGATATCCAGTAATAACGATGGTTTGGTTAAGTTGGCTGAGAATGATGGAAGCACTGACGTCATTATAGTTGGTGCTGGTGTTGCTGGTGCTGCTCTTGCGTGTACTCTTGCTAAGGTACGTACATCTCGATACCTGAAGCATCTTTGCTTCTACGCTTGCTATAACTTATATGTTAGGTATATATGTCCTAGGATTCTATTATATGGTTTTAAACATTACTGTTTTTTTTTAATGAATCTTGTATGTTTTTAAAAATCATTGTTATCATGTATGTATGTATTATGAACTGGATATTATATATTGAAAAATAATGTGACACAGCTAAGCGAATAAAAGATAAGATTATAATTTAATATCAATATATGTGTTTCTTTCTGCAAATTGTAGCTAAACAGCAAGAAAATTGTATTAAAGTTGATTTATAACTTGCAACCAAACATCAAAAAGGGAATAATTTAAAAGGCATTGCAATTGTATTAGCAAAATTGTTTTTGGATACATTAAGAAATAGTATGTAAATTAAATGGTCAATTCTTACCGTTAGTGTGAAAAAGACAAGAGTTCTTTAAATAATGAAGGATCAAATCATGTTTAGTATAATGTTATAATATTCAAACCACTGGATTTTTGTTTTTTCTGTAATGTAGAAACTATAAAGCATTGTCCATTAGTTATTTTTTATAAAATTTGTGTTTGTGTAAGTTGAACATGTAGAAAATGGCTGTTTTTTTATATTTAATATGTAAATTGTAAAGTACTTTTTTAACACTGTTGCTTAAATTAACTAGGATGGACGTCGAGTTCATGTGATTGAAAGGGACTTGACCGAACCTGATAGAATTGTTGGTGAACTTCTTCAACCAGGAGGTTATCTGAAACTAATTGAGTTGGGTCTTGAGGGTAAGATTTCACTTTGTTACCTTACGCCTAATTATGCAACTTATGGAGCCTTAAATTTACAAATGTCTTATTGTTGATATGTTGCAGATTGTGTGGATGGAATTGAGGCTCAACAGGTATTTGGATATGCCATTTATATGGATGGTAAAAACACTAAACTTTCTTATCCGTTGAAAAAATTCGAGTCTGATATCTCTGGAAGAAGCTTTCACAACGGGCGTTTTATTCAGCGGATGAGGGAGAAAGCTGCAACTCTTCCAAAGTATGTTTTCTTTCCCTCAATACATAAAAGTAACATTATTCATACTCATATCAGATTACTGATAAAAAGCTTTTTTGAATCTTTTTGTTATCAGTGTTAAACTTGAACAAGGGACTGTAACTTCATTACTTGAGAAAAATGGAACAGTCCAAGGAGTGTGTTACAAAACTAAGGATGGAGAAGTGACAACTGCATACGCACCTCTCACTATTGTTTGTGACGGTTGCTTTTCAAATCTACGTCGCGCCCTCTGCAAGCCTAAGGTAATTTCGTTACAAAGCCTTTTTTTCCTCGTTACGGTTTTTTTTTTTTTTTTTTTTTTTTTTTTTTTAATTCACCTGAATTTGCTTAACATGTAGGTAGAAGTACCTTCTTGTTTTGTGGGACTGGTTTTGGAGAACATTGATCTTCCATATGCAAACCATGGACACGTTATCCTCGCAAATCCTTCACCCATCTTGTTTTATCCAATTAGTAACACAGAGGTTCGTTGCTTGGTAGATGTCCCTGGACAAAAGGTGCCTTCAATCGCCAATGGTGAAATGGCCAACTATCTCAAAACTGTCGTAGCTCCACAGGTACTCTTTCAGTTCCCGCATTTTCTTATGTTATCTCTTATTTGCTAGTCATATTTTTCTAATTAAACCTTTGCTTGAATTTTCAGATTCCATCTGAGTTATATGATGCATTTGTTGCAGCAGTGGATAAAGGAAACATAAGAACAATGCCAAACAGAAGTATGCCAGCTGATCCTCAGCCCACTCCAGGTGCACTTTTAATGGGAGACGCGTTTAATATGCGACACCCGTTAACTGGTGGAGGAATGACAGTTGCGCTATCAGATATTGTTTTACTACGTGACCTTCTTAGACCATTACGCAATCTTAAGGATGCACCTACACTCTGCAGTTATCTTGAGTGCTTCTACACTCTTCGAAAGGCAAGTCATGAGTATACTTGATTTGACTTTCCCCACTTACGTATATACATATGTAACAAATAGAATTGACAAATGGGTTTTTATGATATCTGCAGCCGGTGTCATCTACTATAAATACATTGGCTGGTGCTTTATACAAGGTATTTTGTGCATCACCCGATCCAGCGAGACAAGAGATGCGTAGCGCTTGTTTTGATTATCTAAGCCTTGGAGGCATGTGTGCAGAAGGACCAATATCTTTACTTTCGGGACTCAACCCACGTCCATTAGTCCTATTCCTTCATTTCTTTGCTGTAGCTATTTATGGTGTTGGACGTTTGCTTATCCCATTCCCTTCACCAAAACGATTATGGCTCGGGGCTAGACTCATCTCGGTAATTAGCTTCTCTACATAACATATTTGATTATTTCATTGAACGATTTTTCTCATCTGACATTTGTTTTATAATAACCGTTTGCAGAGTGCATCTGGGATCATCTTTCCAATTATCAAGTCGGAAGGGGTTAGACAAATGTTCTTCCCTGCAACGGTTCCAGCATACTACAAAGCTCCTCCTCGCGTTGCTTGACATTTAAATGTTGTATCTGGTTAGATCATTCATCAAACTTGTTCTAAATTAACTGTGTTTTGAAATGTAATATTGTTATGTCTTGTAAATTTTATCAATGCAATGGCATCTACAGACCATGTTTAAGAGTACATAACATAAGGTACATCAGTAAAAACATGTATATAAACATGCCACGTAATATCTACTAGAATCTTCGAAATTAACATGTGATCCTACTCTTTCTTTAATTTATGCTGATATTTGATGTACTAATTATGACCAGGAACAACAATAGGGCCCCAACAAATTTCTGTTTCCACCACATATGTTGCTTTCACCAATTAAAAACAGAAAAAGAAGGCCTTCCAACCAGTTAACACAAACGTTAAAGTTAGGTGGGCTGGTTTAAAAACTGGTCAACCATTTTAACCAAATAAACATTACGGAGTACAATATTAAATGTTGTTTGTGATCATATAATGTAACAATGCAATGGTTGAAAATAGCGGGTTGTTTTTATTGTTCAACTTTGTGTGTGTGGTGTGTCGAGCGTGTTTTTAACACGATCATCTGTCTAGCTAGTATCAAGAAAATGGAGTGATGACGGGCATTTGTATACAGAATCGAAAAGACTGTTGATGTCTTCATGACGATTTTAAATGTGCAGTTGGAAGTTGGAACTGCAACAAACCTAACCATCTCTTTTAATAAATGAAAATCTCCTTTTTGGCCCAGCAAAACAATTAATCTGTTGCAATATAGTACAAGTGTTTGAGCACGTTTGGTCCTCTTAAGGTTTTTGATGACCGGGATGAGCTGTCTAAAATACATTGTACTTCCTAAATAAGTTTTTTTTTTTTTTTTTTTTTTTTTTTTTTTTTTTTTTTTTATCTAGTGGTATGTGACTTGTTCAACAACATAAAGACTGCGAGTTTAAGTCTTACGCATTTGTGAGATAAATGATATAAGATGTGGAGAGAGAGAGAGAAAAAAAAAATAAATAAAGCTTTATATCTTTAGCTTTGAAAAACTTTTTCCGTGAATGCTGAGTGGGATGGTCAACAAAATCTTGTTTGCAAGTAAAATATTTGGAAACAATCAATTTTCTTTGTAAACTCTATGATTTCATTAGATGTCCAAGGTCTTTCACCCTCATACGTTCCATTAGGCAACATTTCCTGCAAAATTTGTAACTCCATAAACAAGTCATTTCCCTCGATATCACAATCTTTATCATTTGTTAAGAAGCAACATTTTCGGTGTCATCTAAATAAGCTAACTATGATGCATCAAACATGAAACCGAAAATTGATTCAAAATATTTTATTTGTTCAAATCTACTATGTAACTATATAAGAGCCATACCAACTACAACAAGAAAGTAATTAGTTCAAAAATGTTCTTTTGCAAATTGTTCTTTTTTAGTCTTCGAAATCTTACCAAATTGGTTTTTTTCTTACAAAGCGCACATTTAACAAGGAAATGAGGCTCAATATCAATGGTTTCTGCAATTTGTTTAGCTTGAGAAATAGCATTCTCAAATCAAGTTTCCCTATAATTTCCAAAATAGCTAACCAATTATTATTATTATTATTATTATTATTATTATTATTATTATTATTATCACTTTATTAGAAGCTCATAGGGTTTACAAGAAATTAGTGGCGAGCCGAGAAACAATCTGAGCCCCCACTTCTCTAGCTATAGCGAAGCTAACCCTACTAAAAATATGAGCAGCAGCACGTGCTCCAATGTCTTGAGTCACCGAGAATCTTCGAATACGTTTTAGTAAGACTGCCGCATCCTTCTTAAGTTCTCCAAAAGAAGAGAATGAAAAGGGGAGAAACCCATATCCCATATCCGAGCATTTGGCCTCGTACTTGACGCGTTTATGTTGTGCGGCTTCAATCGCTACACGACCTGGCACAAAATCAACCATGTTAGTTTGCGTCAAGGGCGAAGACCCTGTCAAATTAACACATAGATCAAGTCCGCCATCCCATGAATAAAGTAACATATCAGGTGGACGTAGAGGTTTGTCCCTATCCCCAATAAGCCCAATATCAACCTCCTTACGTGTCGAAATCCCGGACCGAGAACATATGTCAACAAGAACATCACGCACAACATTATGCCGATGTTTAATACCAACAATCCCCGCGCATGATACAGCATGGTCCCCATAAATATCCTCGCAAAGACCTTGGAACAAGCTGAGCACGGTAACTGAGCAAAAAAAAGGGGAACACCAAGCCGATAGCACAACACACATCGGTAAGTCCTGGCGTTCATAGTCTGTCTTAAACCAGATATTGGAACCACACTGAGCCAATCCGAAGTGTAGTCCTCCTTTTGCGAATTCCAAAACGCCAACTGTCGAGAAGATAGGCGAAAGGTGGATTCAACCGTTTGGGTAACCCGTGCGAAATGTATATCTGCCAATTTGTTCATGAGTTTGGGGGCAGCGATCTCACTCGGGTTACTCAAAAGGTCCATATCCATTTTCACATTAAAGGTACATAAAGCATCATCAAAAGAAGGGCCAGAAGTCACAATACCGGTATGTCGGAGAAGCTTAGTTTGTAAGCTAGCAGATTGAAGTCTAGAAGCAAGGAAAACATAGTTCAAGACATCACCTGCAGAATATACACCAAGTCCCCCAAAAGTAAAGGGTAAAGTGGCAAGTCTCCACTGCCAATCACCGAAACCAGGTCCAGAAGCAGTGACAATACGCTCCAAAGAAGAACGAAGAGCCACATCAAATGAAATCTGAGCACTGTCAAAGACCCGGGGAGAACAAGTGCGCATAGCAAAATATAACTTGGAACTACCGGCACAAGCACGAAGCAGCAACAACTCGCACTGAGGATCATTAATTTTAGCAATAGCATCCATAAGCTCAATGGTTTTGGCAACCCTTTTCATGACAAGCTTATTACTAAAATCAAGGTCCACACTAACAAGCCCACCGAGTAATTTAACACCGTGTAAAGGTCGGGCAATATTAGGTGGGAAAACACCAAAATGTCTGCTTCTGGGATCCTCAGGCCAAAAAACCTCAGTTTTATCAACATTGAGGTGCAAACCAAAACGGGGTCCCTCCAACATAATAAGCTCTAAAACCTTTCCCACAACCAAAGTATTCCTAATAATAGTGTCATCATCTAGATACCAAGCTTGAAAGGAAAGGCTAAATGAGTCTCTAATCTTGCATACCAGAGGATGTAACACTAAAGAAAAGAGCAAAGGTCTAAGTGGATCACCTTGTTGCACACCTTGATGCGACCATAAAGTGTGTTCCCCATAATATAGTCTAGCTGGGCTGGAGTAACAAAATTTCACCCAACGTGAAATAGCAGGATTAATGTAATCAAGGTGATTTACCAAACTAATATGAAAATCAGAGTAAAAAACGATCATCGCTTAAAAAAAAGAAAAAAAAAAAGGTGCTTCCCTCTCTCTCTCTTTCTCCTTAAAATTGTCGTCTAAAGCTTCACCATTTTTTTAGTGTGACATTACATTGTGTTTTTCTAACAATAGTAGTCAAGATCCATTTATAAACAAAGTCCAAAATCTACAAACACAATTTATAAACAAAGTCCAAACATATAGATATAATTCGTTAAGATAAATCCTAATATATGTTCAACATCCTCAAAAATTATGCGCGGCCTTACACAACTATATGTCGTCAATTATCGGTGACCTTACACCATTTTTGGATGTGATCAAACCACAACATCGATTTCTAATGACCTTACATCATTCACAAACTCATATTTAGACACGAACGTTAAACAATGTTTGAAAACCGCCTAAATCGATTTCTTATGTCTCCATTAGATTTATGGATTCGCAATGTGGATCTTTGATTCATGGATTGAATGTGTCATTGATTTCATAACTCGAATTTGGTATGGTGTTTGTACAATATGACAAATGGAGGTAATGGGTCTTTGATTTAATACTCCAGATCATTGTAACGTGCTTCAATGTGGTTTGACGACGGTGTTGTCCAGCGATGGTGGCATCAAATGCGACAAGTGGCTAGATGAGGACGTAGATTTTGTGTGTGTAATAGTAGGATAAGGATGTAGATGAAAGGATTTTTACTTTTTTCAGATATGGTTTTAGTGATGTTGGTTGTGTTTGTTAAAGGGTAGATGGTGTTTATAAGAGATGATCCAAATCTACCAATAAAGGGGACAAATACAAACGGAAGAAGACAAAGATAAGAGAATATTACAAAGTATTAATACGAATATCGCGTGAAAATGTTATTTCTATTTTACGGTATCTCAATGTTTTGATAATGACAATTATAAAATTATATGACATAAAATTTTTACGTAACCAAGTTATTAGTTGTAAGTTTCCATCTCGACGTCAACCACTTAAGGTATGAGTAATGAGATTATAAAACTCGGTGAATGATCAAGAACCAAATTGCATGCATATAGCATTAAACATTTGGAAACTAGTATATAAGTTTACTTACGCTTAACTAAACAAACGTCTTCCAAGTACACTCATGCTTAGACCACTAATTAATCACTTAAACACATAGTGACAAAATATTAAGCATATAAGACAAAGTGATTAAACTATTTTAGGAAAGAAATCTAACCAAATATAAGCAAATCTTACCAAATGTAACAAATATTTCCTTATTAGTATATAATAGAATTATGCTTTTAAAAACAATATCTAATCTAGATTATAGAATGATTTGGGAAAAAAATTTGGTTTACCACAAAAGACAAAATTCTGTCTTCTAGCACCCGATAGATTCGAAAAATACAAGGATGGATCCAACTTAGTGGATCGGTGGATCTACTGAACTACCAGATTATGGCAGAAAATTTGGCTATAAATAGAGACCATTTCTCACCTATTTGGCTCATCCCTTTGCATTCTTCTCTAACATCTTTCTATCTACATACTCTCATACACCTACATACATTCATATACACAGTCTTTAATCATTCCATTTGTTCTATAAACCATTACAAGTGATCCACCATTTGCCACTTCTTTCACAACTGAAGAACACAAGAAAATCTCCAAGCTTCTAAGTGTTGTAGTTGTTAGTGTGAATACACTTACACATTGTTGTTTAACTTTGTATATTGTTGTCTAATTATACTCCACCATCATACACCAAATTAGAGGGATCGGTTAGTATTTTAGGCCTTAATATACATTGTGAAGAAAGGTTGGTCCTACCTCGATAAGGACTCGATATCTAGCTTAGTATCGATAAATAAGTTAAGCAACATTGTAAGGTTTTCTCTACCGAAAGGGAGCTTGTTGATATAGTGCTTGTGAACTCTCGAGTTGGGTACTCGGAGAGTGGAGTATGGCGAGGAAGGAAGCTTCGTGTCGAACATTATAAATCATTGTGTCTTTGGTTTGCTCTTTCCTTTACTCATCTTGCATTTACTTATTTATTATTGCATTTACGTACTTGATTATCGATTTGATTTCATATCAAGCAAACGAATCTAAATTTCTTAAAACAGACTTTTAAACGGTAAAAACTATTCAACCACTTCTAGTTTTCCAAACAAAGGATGATTTAGACATTCCATTCCATTTTAGGTCTATGATGCATGGTTTTGCAACCTTGCAAAAAGGTTTTACCTCTCAAGGAATCTCGAGAAGCTTGCAATCCCCACCAGGCAGTGTACCTGACCGATGTAGTATAGTGTAATGGCAAGTACCGGGGGATTGATCGTTCAACTCAAAGAATAGTGTTCGCTAAGGTTAAAACTTAATTAAACTAGGTCTAGAGGTGAGAGATGGTTCTTTTTGTATTTTTATATTTTATGAAAAGCAAGTAAAAATCTCGGGTTTTGGAAGAATGGGCGGAATTAGTTGCTAGTCAACTAACCCAACTAATTACAAATGAAATAAAAATAAAATAAAAATAACACGAAAGTAAATGAGGAGAAAAACAATAATAAGAAAAACGTGTTTACTTAGATTTCACTACTCCCTAGCTATCTTTTACTAGTTGATTAGTTTATTACAATTGCATTGATGACGGGTTATATTCCTTAATACCATTCGTAGGGCCGTGTACGATCTTGATGCGTGGGAATTGCACCAGGCTTTACCTCTCGAGGGATCTCGAGAAGCTTACAACCCCCACCAGGCAGTGTACCTGATCGTTGTAGTATAGTATAGTGATAAGTACCGGGGGATTGATCATTCAACTCAGGAATAGTGTCGCTAGGATTAGAAAGCCTAAAAACTAAGTCTAGAGGTGAGGGATGATTCTTTTTGTATTTTTATATTTTTATAAAAGCAAGAAAAAAAGGGTTTTGGAAGAGTGGGCGGAATTAGTTGCTAGACAACTAACCCAATAACTAAAGATGCAATCAAAATAAAATAATAAAAATGAAAATAACTAAAGAGCAATATGTGGGAAAATGGTGTTTACTTAGATTTCACTACTCCCTAGATATCTTTTACAGGTTAATTACTTGTTACAGTTGCGTGGATGACGGATTGTATTCCTTAATACCATTCATGGGGTAGCGTACTTACTTCCCCAATTCTATAAGCTCCTACTTCACTCCTATGTCGAGCCGGCTAAGAAGCTCCTAACATGGGATCACTAGAATTTGCTAATGCATTAAATACAATTATAAAAACCTAGTACACATCGGTTCATATTTCTTAAGACGTTCAAGCAAGTTACACAATGGAGATCTGCCAGTTTTCTTAAGCCTAACATTGAAATCATTCATCCATTACAACTATAAACAAGCAATCAACATATAATCAACATCTAGGTTTCATTACATCTAAGCAATCACACAAAAGATCTAGCCTAGCATGTTGTAATCAAGACAAGCATAAGATATATTCAAACGACACATAGACATATTGAATGAATTGAAAGAGGACTTATCTTAATTGAACATGAAGGGTTTCAAGGGGTGAAAACCATTGAAAATACTGTTACAAACGACCTAGGGTTTATTAGGTTCGACCCTAGTATTCTCCACACAAGTTCTTCTCCTAATGAATGAAAAATAGAAAAGTATATATAGATTTTGTGAGGTGACGGCGTCAAGAGTAAATTTCTGACGCCGTCATCTCGCCGCCAATAAAGTTCTCGGACTGCCTAGATCTGGAGTTAACGCCGTCATGTGTAATCCTTCTTCAGGTCGTCACCAAAATAACTCTTGACGCCCTACTTCTGACGCCATCACGTTTTCTCTGGGTCGTCATGCATTTTACTCCTGACGCCGTCACATTTTCCTTCTTGACGCCGTCAGGTACTGTTTCCAGCATAGAAAATTAAGTCTTTGCCGTTTTCTTCACTTTAATGCTCCAAAAACGTCCAAAATGCTTCCTTTTCCATAATTCACTCCCAAAGTATCAAAAATCACAAAAGAAACGATTTAGGGCAATATTTGATCAAATAAATTCCAATTCCGGCTTAAATGACCCCCTAAAAACGGTTCATTTTTCGCCTCATCACTTCCCTAACTCTATAAGCTCCTACATCTTCCTATGTCGAGCCTACAACTAGCTCCTAACATGGCCTCTTTAGTAGTTACTTATGAATTAAATATAACCAATTAATCGTAGTACACATCTGATTCATGTTTCTTAAGACGTTCAAGCATGTTACCAATTGGAAGTCTCCCAGTTCTTAAGCCTAATATCGATATCATTCATCCATAACAATTATAAACAAATCACCAACCAATAATCAATAACTAGGTTTCATTACATCTATGCAAACACAAAGAAAACCTAGCCTAGCAGGTTAAAGTAAAGACAAGCATAAGATAGAATCAAACAACACATAGACATATTGAATGATTATTGGAAGACTTATCTTTAATCAAACATGGATGAAACAAGGGTTTGGAACCCTTACAAGAAAGGTAAAATTTGTAATAGGGTTTTCTCCAAAACTCTCCCAAAGTTCTCCTCTTTTTAACAAATGAAAAATAGAAAACTATATATAGATTTTTGGGTCTGACGGCGTCACGTTATGGGTCTGACTCCGTCAACGCCCCGCCATAAAACTCCACGGATTGCCTAGATCCAGATTTGACGCCGTCCCATGTAATTCACTTCTTGGCCGTCTCTTGTAAATTGAACGTGACGACCTTGGTGACGCCGTCACGTGTTAAATCTTCAAAACATTCTGGCGCGTCTCGTGTATTTAATTATCCACCTCTTTGTCAATGAGTGACGGCGTCACGTACAATTCCTGACGTCGTCAGGTACCAATTTCAGCATAATTTGGAGACTTTGTCGTCTTATTCACTTTTTCGCTCAAAAAACGTTCAAAATGCTTCCTTTTCCAGATTTCTTCTCCAAAGTACCTAAAATGACAAAAGGAACGATTTAGGGCAATAATTGATCAAATAATCTCGAATTTGGGCTTAAATGACCTTTTAAAAGCGGTACACTTTTCGTCTTATCAGTCTACATGAAAAATATGAAAAGTACATAAAAAAATATGGAAAATACATGAAAACAAAATTAATAACGTGAAAAATGATCCGGTCATATATACTAAATTGTCACAAAGCAACAAGTGTGATATACTAAAATGAAAAATAAAATAGTTAATTTGCTAACTTGGAAAATTTGTGAAAGTAAGGTGCTATTTAGTGGTTTTTTTTTTTTTTTTTTTTTTTTTTTTTTTTTTTTTTTTCTTTTTTTTTTAGATCATTTAGCATACCAAACTTTCTTTTAGGATTAATCTCGATCCTCTATCTTTATTTGATCTAATGGTTGGGATTAATTCTAACAATTTTAAAAACTCACATTTACATTTTTTTTCTCTTCAGATATTAATATTTTTCAAACCATTAATCGTTAAGCAAAAAAAACTAATTATATATATATATATATATATATATATATATATATATATATATATATATATATATATATATATATATATATATATATATATATATATTGTTGACATAAATAATGTCTTAAAACATTGTTAGCATATTAACAATGTCTTTATGTTTTGATGATTACAAAGCATAAACTCATTAATCTAAAACTTATGACATAAACAAGTTTTTGGTGCTTAATACTTGTCTTTGCTTCCATATCACTTAAGGTATGAATAAACAAAGAGTTTATTACATTTCATGATCAAAGGAAATTTTATATTAATACATAACATTATATAAAATGATTTTAACATTTTATATATATTTGTAAATCATTTTTGATATAGCTTTATTAAACCACAAAAATATGATTTCAAATTTCCAACCAAAAAGGGCAAATTTTATCCAGAAAAACTTTTGAAACGTTCAGGAGGGCGGCCCCCTTAATTTTACTAGGCGGCCCCCTTAATCATTAAGGGGACCGGCCTACAATTAAGGGGACCGGCACCCTCCAGAACAGTATTTTCCCCCCCTTTAAATACTGATTCATCCCTCAGATTTTTCTCACCTTTTGCACTTCTAAACTTTCTGATCTAGATCTATTTCTCTATTCTCTCATCCTTTGATCATAAGTGTATATATTCTTTGTTTCAAAGTGATCCAATTTTCATCCTCTCAAGTGTAAGAGAAGAATACTTCTATCTTCCTAGACAAGAAGTATTACAACTTGTTGTGACCTCTACATCCAAGTTGTTGGTATATCATCAAGATTATTTACATATTCTTTGTGAAGATTGTTGTGAATATTTGCTTGTAGATAGTTGTGTTAGATATAGATTGTGTGATTAGTTGATAGCTTGGTGTGAAGAAGAAAAGCTAGGAAATCTATTGGTGTGAAGAAGATAGAGTTGAAGTAGTTAGTTGTGAAGTAGATTGATTTGAAGAAGGTGTGTAGAAGTTGTGACTTAGGTGTGAAGGTGTTGTGGTGTGATTATTGGTGTGTAAATTGGTATGTATATTGGTGTGTAAATTGGTGTGTAAGGTTTTCTCCGCCATAAGGGAGCTTGTTGATATAGTGAAGAAAACTCTCGAGTTAGGTGCTCGGGGAGTGGAGTAGGGCAAGGAAGGTGTCCTTGTAGCCGAACCACTATAAATCTCTTATCTCGCGGTTCGATCTTTCCATCTCTTACTTATTTCATTACTTATCATTGTTATATATTTCGTATTGATATTTGTTTGTATTGTGCAATACTTGAGATCACATATTATCGAATCTAAGTTTTAAAAATTAAGTAAACACTAAAACTATTTTTACAACTAATTAAAAAGACGTAAAACTATTCAACCCCCCTTCTAGTTTTCCACAATTGGTATCAGAGCCACGTCTAGCAAGAATTTTAAATTATATTGTATTTTAAAACTTGTAACGATCTATGGAATCTGAAAAATATTTAGAAGGGTAATCTATGCAAAGACCACCACTATTTGAAAGTGATGGATTTTTATATTGGAAAAATAGATTCGAAACCTATGTGAAATCAAAAGATCTTGATCTTTGGCATATTATTACCTTTGGTGATTTTCCCCCTATTCAATATAATGTTGAAACTAAAATGGATGAAATTGTAGCTTTTGAAAAACAAAATGATGATTTGAAAAAGAAACTAGCAAAAAATAATGAGGCTAAAATGGTTATTTATAATGCGTTACCACGCAAAGAATATGAAAGATTTTTTATGTGTAAAACTGCAAAAGAAATTTGGGATTCTTTACTAATCACTCACCAAGGTAATAGTCAAGTTAAAGATAACAAAATAGATCTTCTTGTACAACAATATGAACAATTTACGATTCCGAAAGAGGAATCAATTGATAATGCTTTTGCTAAATTTAACACCATTATCACAAGTTTAAAAGCACTTGATGAGACATTTTCTAGTAAAAATTGTGTTAGGAAATTTCTTAGGGCATTGCATCTGAAATGGCGAGCTAAAGTCACGGCTATTGAAGAATCAAAGAATTTGATGACATTGTCACTAGATGAGCTTATTGGCAACTTGAAGGTCCATGAAGAAATTATAAGAAAAGATTTGGAAACGGTTAAAGTCAAGAAAGAACAAGTCAAATCCGTTGCTCTAAAAGCCAAAAAGGAACTTTGTGATGATAGTGACTCAAGTGACGAGAGTGAAGATGAAGAATATGCAATGGCCGTAAGAGAATTCAATAAATTCTTCAAGAGACGAGGAAGTGTTGGAACCAAAGTTTTACTATTTTATGAAGTCTCGGTCATTTGTAATAATAGGTTGCTTTAGTTATTATTTTACTTACAATATAGTTTATGTTACAAAGTTTACTAGACTTAAGCTAGGTGATCCATGGGCTTTAAGGCCCATACGATTTCATGAATGGGAGGAGAGGGAGTGTTGCCCTAGCTCCTTCCCTATAAATAGATGGCTTAGTTCTTTGTAATACTTGGTTGGTTATTTGATTTCTTAAGAAAACTATTGTTCTTACATTTCTCTTTATCATATAATCATCCCATTCTCATTCTCATCTCATTTCTACCATTCTTATACTTGTGTTTACAAAATGGTGACCTAACAAGTGGTATCATTCGCCGGAAGAAGGTGTAGTTATAGTTTTTTCATTGAAGTTTTCATCTTATACGTTTTTTTTTCTTTCTCCAATCGAATTTTTTTGTCAAATTTTTGAACTTTCTTGCTTGTTCCTTGGTTTTTTTAGCACATCTTTGCTTACAAACTTGTTCTACAAATCAAAACAATCAAAAAGTTCAAAACTTTTATCACAAAATTCGAATTGGGTTTCTTGTACTTGTTATCGAAAACATTTTGTTTTTTATAAAGGTTATCAAGTTTTCAACTTTCTTCAAGTAATCTTCATTTTATACCTAAAAGTACAAGAATCTTTAAGAAAAAACGCGTTTTAGGATTGCTTTCTTTGAAAAACAAAGACTACCAAGTTATCGAGAACTTACTAGTCCCCAGTTTCGAGATCCTCTCAAAGTGCACTACCTCGACTTCGTTTGTGTGGACTCGGTATTTTCTTTCTTGTATAAGAAAGTTAAGTACTTCGACGTTTGGGAAAGTTTTCGAAATTGTATAATTTCGAAAACTGCTTTTATCGTAACTTGGTGATTTTATCGAAAACTTACAATTTTTTCGAAATCACACAAGTTATCGCAAACTTTTCTAAGTTTCGAAATCCTATTTTTTCGCAAACATAAGAAGTTTCGCAAACTACTTATTTGTTGTCGAAATCTCAAGTTTTTCGAAAACCAGCTAAGTTTCGCAATCATTGATTTTTTTTCGAAAACCAGCTAAGTTTCGCAATCATTGAATTTTCGAAAACCTGCTAAGTGTCGCAATCATTGATTTTTTCGAAAACCTGACAAGTTTCGCAATCTGAAGTTGTGCTAAGGTTTTCGATACTTGGTTAATTCTACACTTTCTACAAGATCCATTTCTACACAAGTGTTCTAAGATGTCTCAACCACCTAATCACTACTTCCCTCATACTCAGCAACATCAACATCAGCAGTATCAGCAACATCAACATCAGCAGTATCAGCAACAACAATACCTTCCGCACCAAATGAATCAACAACCTTCTCAAAGACAAACATACAATCCACTACATCATTACCTAATGATGCAACAACATCAGATCATTCCTCAACAACAACCATATCAAGTGCCGCAACAAAACACTCAGTTTTCCTCCAAACAACCTCACTGGTTTGACAGAATGTGTGAAGTTATTACAACTCAACAATCCCGACATGAGGCAGGATCACTTGAAACACCTCCAATGCTAACACCTGGGAACTATGTTCAATGGTCAAGTAGATTCTTAAGATTTCTTGAACTTAAGCAACCTCATGGGAAATTCTTGAAGCAAGTGATACTTGAAGGACCATTTGAGTAGCCAACAAGATTTGAAGATGGTGATCCAACTGCTGATCCTCCACGTCCTCCTGGTGATAGACCTCTTCCAGAAACTTCACTCACTGAAGAACAGAAACTACATCGTGATGCTGATCAATATGCAATGGCTTATATACTTCAAGGTATACCAAATCCAATCTATCGAAGTGTCGATGCTCAGAAAACAGCCAAAGCTATGTGGGAACACGTTCATCTCCTTATGGAAGGCACTCAATTGAACAAAGATGATATGGAATCCAAACTCTACATGGAATACACTGACATCACAATTGAACCAGGAGAGTCCCTTGAATCCTACTATCATCATTTCACAAATGTGGTGAATGATCTGGAACGTCACAAAATCACAGTACCAAGGATCGCGGTGAACTCCAAATTTGTTGGTAGTCTTGGCCCTGATTGGCATAAATATGTGACATTTGTTCGTCAAACGAAGAATCTTCATGATGCTCCATATGGCTTGTTGTATGAATTTCTGAAACACCATGAACCTGAAGTGGAAAAAGATAGAGCTCTACGAGGAGGATACACACCAACACCAACACCAAATTCTTTGGCTCTCGTAGCTCAATCTCCCTATGCTCCACCACCAATGTCAAATCATGCATATGTTCAAGAGCAGAACTACTTCAGTTATCCACAATCTTCCACCTCGAACCAAATGGTCCCTTATGATTCATCACTACAAGATTCTTCTACTCAACTTGTTCCGTCAAACAACAATGATGCTGTGTACTACTCCAACTCCAATGATGATGACGATGATGACTTTAATACGTTGAATCAGGGACTTGCTCTTATTGCTCGTGCTTTCAGCAAATTCTCCAACAAAACAAACAACCGTCAACGTTCATCTTCTAACACAAGGAATCAAGCTGTTGTTAATGATGGAAGAGTGGAAATTCAGAATCGTAGCTATGGTCGATCTGGTTCAGGAAGCTCTTCAGGAAATTATGGGAATAGTCAGAGGTTTAGTAACAATGGGGGGTTCAGGAACAACTCAGGATCTTCTCAACAAAGGTCTGACTCAGTTGCAACAAGGAACTCCAACTCAGGGAATGCAGTTTGGTGCTACAATTGCAATGAACAAGGTCATATAGCTACAGCATGTCCCAAACCGAGAACTCGGGGTAGTAAGTTTCACAAGCAGGCATTACTCATGGCTCTTCAAGATGAAAAAGATGGACATTTCCCTGAATAGGATAACAACTTCATGGTAAATGTGAACAACGATGATGACATGGAAGATCTGGAAGCCAATGCTGCTGTGATGCTTATGGCCAACATGCAGGAACTTAAGCTCAATGATTCAGGTCCAGTGTATGACACTGACGGCTTGTCTCAGGTACATGACCTTAATGCATGCTTTATTAATGAAATAGTCTCACCTTCTGCTTATGAATCAGATATGGCGCAAGTTGTTCCATGTAAATCATCTTCATCGTCTCAAACAGATGAACAAATAAACACAGTTGTCATATTTGATGATGACACAGTTGTTTCATTTGATGATCCTATTGAGAATGATAAACATGATTATTTAGAACAACATGAACCATCATTTGATCCAGACCCTGACCTAATATTGTTATCTAAACAACTTGATGATCAACAATTGCAAATCATTAAATGCAACGAGACAAATAAAGTTTTGAAAGACAAAAATGCGTCACTTGCAAGAGATATTGAGTGTTATAAAATTCAGCTTTCAAATCAGGAAGACAAGATTAAACATGCAAAAAGTTTTGAAAAAGCGTTTCAAGATTCTTACAACAAAGAACAAGATCTTCAACGTAAAATGCAAGATTTAATTGAGTTAAACGGAAAGTTGATTTCAAAACTTGAAAGTGAGAAGTGTGAATTGAAAATGCAAGTTGAACGTCTTCAAAGAGACCTTTCAAAAACTGAAACAGAATTGTCAAATTGCAAAAAGGAGTTTTGTGAACATAAAACACGAAAAAGGAAGTATATAGATGACTTACTTGGTGATATTGTTGATCTTGAAAAACAACTCAAAGAATTTCGTCACATTGTTTACAAACACGGGAACTCTGTCACAACAATTCAAAAGTTTGCTTTAAACCCGAGACCCGATAAAGGATTTGCACTTTGCGATTTTAAATCAATGTTTCTTCACAAAGCTTTCAAAGAAAATCCTAAGGTTTACAGTATTGATCACATGTTTGATAATACAATTGTGCGTGCTGTTGTTTTTGATACTGAGGAAGAAGAAGAACTTGAAGACGAGAGTCGATCAAAAATGAGTTATGTTCAATATTGGACACCATATGACTATTCAAAAGCTCCACCTCTTTCTAAATCTTTTGTTACTCAAAAGGATTTACCTGAGAAATCATGGTTTATCGAAGAGTCATATGTTTCATCTCATAATGAGGCCCCTGTCCAAACTCTAGCACAAATAAATGGTCCTTTACCATCATCCGGTGAACTTACACCTTTACCAAAAACGTGTCGTGTCTTAAATTATTTCAAAACCTTTATGGAAGACATCGAAATTTTGGAGGAAACAATTGAACGTAATTCTGAAATAAAAATTGAAACTTTTCAATCCGCTTACGAGCGAGAAAAGAGAGATATTTTTCAAAAACAAATGAAGCCAATTGTTCAACACCTCCGTCTATGTGCTACACGTTGGGATCAGGAACTTCAAAAGGAGGTCAAAAATATGATAAACGTTTTCAATGCAACTGAAAATGACATTTTGGTTCAAAAGCAAAGAAATAGAGTTTTAAAAAATGATGCTGATCGACTCTTGGAACAAGTTCTCAATGCTGATATTTTGTCTGTTATCATGAATGATCTCTATAAATCTGGTACTTCTATGCTTATGGATGATCTTTGTGTTGATAATAACTTGTTGAATGAGGAAATTGAGACACTTAAACAGGAAAATGATAAGTTGAGAATTAAAAATGATGATGTGACAAAACAATTTTCAAAAGAAATTTGTCAACTCAATCAAAGGCTTGAATGGTGTCAAGCTAAAAGTCTTGAAAGGGAATTGAAGTTTCAAAGTCAAAATGTTTCAAACTCTTGTCAGATTTGCAAAAACAACGAATCTTTCAAAGGTCGGTGTCTCCGATACGAGAAAGAAATTGCGGATTTAAAAATTGAAAACGCCGAATGGCAACAAAACCGCGATGACATAAAATATTGCAATGGTTTACTTGAGTCTGAAATTCAGGACAAAAATCACATCATCATTGATTTGAAAGAGAAAGTTAAGCTACTTCAAAAAGGAAAAATGGTTGACACCACGGTGATAGCACCAGGAATGTATCAATTAAACAAAACTGATAAAGGAAAGGTTGTTCAAAACACTAATGTTGATAACTCCACTTCTACAGGACTAGTCTCCACTTCTAGCGTTAGCAGACCCAAGCGAAAAAGTAAAAAGAAGAATAGGATCTTGCAACGTAAGAGAGGACACCTAGAAGCTCAAGAAGTAGAAGACCAACTTAGGAATTTTAATAAAACTCATGTTGCATCAGATTTAGATTCTAATCTGGCAAATTGTAATCAAAATCTAAATGTAACGAATGATGAACCTTTGAATGTTTTGAATATTAATGCATCTTGTGTGTTTTGTCGTAAAAGCGTATCATCTGGTGATCATACAAAATGTTTAGCTAATTCTCTTCTCCATCGTCATAAGAAACGTAGGACACGCATTCCTTTTAGGCCCACTACTGCCTCTAAGTCTAACTTAGGAAAGCCGTCTTCTACGGTTTCTAATGATATCACAGTTACCCCCATAGGTGCCTAGAAAAATCTAGGACTGAGCCAACTACTAGTGCATTTAACATTAAGAAAGCAAAAACTAGTTGGAACTGGCAACGTTGGTTACAATACAAACCAGATTTTAAATGGATTCCTAAATTGTTGAATACATGTGTTACTAACCAACAGGAACCCGCATTGTCTTTGGGTTCCACCCTTACTTCTGTTCCATCCGTGTCTTCTTCTTGTGATACAGGTGGTACAGATTGTTCTCTGGATTGTTGATAACGGATGCACCCGACATATAACAGGCAATCTCAAACTGTTACACAACTTTGTCTCAAAGTTCATTGGTACTGTCAGATTCGGGAATGATCATTACGCTCTAATCATGGGATATGGTGACTATATCAGCGGGAACATCGAAATCAGTCGTGTTTACTATGTGGAAGGCCTTGGACACAACCTTTTCTCTGTTGGTCAATTCTGTGATGGGGATCTAGAAGTTGCATTTCATGAGAAAACTTGCTTTGTTCGTGACTTAAAAGGAAACGATCTTATGTCTGGCTCACGTGGCTCCAATCTTTATACAATATCAATGTCAGATATGATTGCAACATCTCCGATCTGTCTTCTCTCCAAAGCTGAGTCAACTAAATCTTGGTTATGGCACAAACGTCTTTCACACTTGAATTTCAGAACTATGACTGACCTTGCTCGTTATAAACTTGTCGATGGATTTCCAAGATTCCGTTTTACCAAAGATCACTTATGTTCAGCCTGTGAACAAGGAAAAAGTACTCGTGCTCATTTTCCGTCTAAACCTGAGCAAAGTACGAATCATGTTTTACAACTGCTTCATATGGATCTATGTGGACCGATGCGTGTTCAAAGTATCAACGGTAAACGCTACATACTAGTAATTGTAGATGACTTCTCCAAATGGACTTGGGTTTATTTCTTACAAAGTAAAGATCAGGCTCCTTCAATGATCATCACCTTTCTCACTAAAATTCAAGTTCAGTTACGCAACACGGTCCGAATAGTCAGAACTGACAATGGAACTGAATTTAAGAATCAGACACTTCGGTCTTATTTTGAGAAAGTGGGAATTGAACATCAAACACCTATTCCTAGAAGCCCAGAACAGAATGGAGTTGTTGAAAGACGCAACAGGACGTTAGTGGAAGCTGCTAGAACTATGTTGATTAATGCTCAATTACCAGATTACTTGTGGGCAGAAGCTGTTTCAACCGCATGTTACACTCAAAACCGTTGCATGATCACAAAACGCCATCGCAAAACACCATATCAAATTGTTCACAAAAGAAAACCGAACATCGATTACTTTCATGTATTTGGAGCACTTTGTTATCCGAAAAATGATCGTGATGATTTAGGTAAACTTAAAGCAAAAGCTGACATTGGAGTGTTCGTTGGATACTGTGAAAACTCCAAAGGTTTTCGGATATGGAATCGTCGTACAAGAGAAATTCAAGAAACCATTCACGCTAATTTTGATGAACTCACACAAATGGCTTCTGAGCAACACAGCTTAGGACCCGAATTCAACCGTCTCAACTCTCCGGAATCTTCGGCTGAACCATTGCCACTTAACCGCAAAGAATTAGAAACCTTGTTTGCTCCACTATTTGATGACACAATTGTATACCGTCCTACTGAGGTCTCACCTAATTCCGCTGCTCAACCTGATAACATTCCAGTACCAGACTCACCTCAACAAACTTCTACAAGTGTTGAGAGAGACGGTCCTCCAATTGTATCACCATCTACAGCCGAACAAACTAGTTCTAACTCCCGCCATCCAGCTGAAGATCCCACACCACAATCAGTTCCACAACCCGCAGAGCAAGATCCTAATGCGTTCTTTAATCCGTTTGCACCGGCTCCTATTGTTCCTGATATAGCTGAGTCAACAACACGCAATTTGGATCCTGCTAACATGCGAGATACCTATCAACTACACCCTTCCACACACAAATGGACTCGAGACCATCCACTAGTTCATATTATTGGCCATCCAGATGCACCTGTTATGACAAGAAAACGACTTCACACAGATGGAGAAACTTGTATCTATGCACTCACAGTTTGTCACGAAGAACCGAAGAACATTAAAGATGCAATGACTTATGAAAACTGGATTGAATCTATGCAAGAGGAATTTCAGCAATTCATAAGACTTGAAGTCTGGGAATTAGTTGAAAGACCTGACGGAGTCTTTGTCATTGGGTTAAAATGGATTTGGAAGAATAAGCTTGATGCTGAAGGAACTGTCATACGCAACAAATCACGTCTGGTAGCGAAAGGATACTCCCAACTGGAAGGACTTGATTTTGCTGAATCCTTTGCTCCAGTGGCTCGACATGAAGCTGTTCGGATCTTTTTGGCTTATGCTGCACACAGGAATATGGTGGTTTACCAAATGGATGTGAAAACAGCATTTCTTAATGGAGAACTCCGTGAAGAAGTTTATGTCAGTCAACCTGAAGGCTTCGTTGATCCTGAGCGTCCTAATCACGTTTACCGACTCAAAAAGGCACTCTACGGACTCAAGCAAGCCCCACGGGCGTGGTATGACAAACTGTCCACTTTCTTACTGGCCAATAAATTTTCTAAAGGATCGGTGGATCCAACACTATTTACAAAAACCTACGGGGAGGACTTACTTGTTGTTCAAATATATGTCGATGACATCATTTTTGCCTCAACAAAAAGAAGTTACTCTAATGATTTTGCAAAATTAATGAAAGATAATTTTGAAATGTCCATGATGGGTGAACTTTCGTTCTTTCTAGGACTACAAGTTCATCAATCACCCCGTGGAATTTTTATAAATCAGTCCAAATATGCTCTTGAAATTTTAAAGAAACATGGAATGATGACCAGTGATACTTATAATACACCGATGGGCTATACCACAAAACTAGATGCTGACTTACATGGGACTCCTGTTGACCCTACCAAATACCGAAGTATGATTGGGTCCCTCATGTATCTCACAGCTAGTAGACCTGATATAGTATTTGCTGTCTACATGTGCTCTCGCTATCAGTCTAAACCAACTGAAAAACACCTCAGTGAGGTCAAAAGAATCCTTCGATACATAAAGGGAACCATTAACTTGGGAATCTGGTATCCGAAGGATTCTGGTTTTGAACTAATTGCTTTTTCAGATGCTGATCATGCAGGATGTTTAGACACACGCAAAAGTACATCTGGTGGATTACAATTTCTCGGAGACAAACTCGTGTCATGGCAATCTAAGAAGCAGGACTGCACTTCACTGTCGTCTACAGAATCTGAATACGTAGCCATGTCTGCTTGTTGTGCTCAAGTCATTTGGATGAGATCACAACTTAAGGATTATGGCTACCTATTCAACAAGATTCCTATCTACTGTGATTCAAAGAGTGCAATTGCTATCTCCTGCAACACTGTGCATCATTGCAAATCCAAACACATTGATCTCCGATATCATTTCATCAAAGAGCATGTGGAAAAGGGTACCGTTGAACTTTATTTTGTTGGAACAGAGTACCAATTGGTGGACTTACTTACCAAATCTTTAGCACCATCAAGGTTTGCGAGTCTAGTTCACCAAATTGGTATGAGATGTTTGACTCCAGAGGATCTGGAAAAGTTTTTAAAATACAACTGATCGTCAAACATCATAACTATCTTTGTATAATATTTTTTTTTCTTAACTATAAATCAATCAAAACACAAAAAGATTTTTCACATTTTATTTCTTAAAAAAAAAATGCAAGTATATCGCTTCACTTCAACACTTTGTTCTTACTTTACAAGTGTTGAGGGGGAGTCACGCTTAAATCTTTTACCAATTTTTTAATTGGTATACTTGCATGTTTCTCGTATTTTACGGTACTTCGGAGTGTGTGGACGTTCTTTAAACATTCCTTTGTCTCATCTCTTAGTAAGGACTTCATAAGTTAGGATTAACGGATGTATGTCTCGATGTTACACAAGTTTGTCATAACTTTAGGACTCAAGTAGGTATATCAAATTAAGTTAAGGGACCTAAAGTGACAAAACTTAAAATTTCAAAAATAATAAAACAAACAAACCGTATAACACACACACCACAATAGTCAAAACCCCTTAAACCCTTTTATCAAACCTACGGCCCTTATTCATTCAAGATATCCACGAGTTTGATCATCTAATTGTAAGTTCCTAAGTAATCTTTAGGGCATTACAAACATAGGTTTTCGTTTAATTGCAAATCCAACTACTAAATTTCTTGCAAAATCGATTTCGGTATCTAGGGTTTAGCGATTTCGAAATCTGCAAAATCATGGTTTGGTAACTGATTTCTTGATAGGGTTTTGTTACATTTAGTGTCACTAAACTAACTATATCATTTTATCTCAATTCCATTCATGTTTGCTTGATTCTCGAAATCTTGATATTGGGTCGATTAGGGTTTATAAGATTCTGTGTTTGTTTGCTTTGTTTTATTGGTGGGATATGCTTCTGTGACTACTTGGATACATGTTTGATATATCTTTGATGATTTACACCATTGAAACTTGGTTCTCGATAAGCTAGTATGCCTCGTTCTTTGATAATGTCGATCTAACTGAGTCTTATGTGATGAATACTGTCATTATGTGCTTACTACATGTACTTGTGATATGCTTGATTCAGTGATACTCATTTGACTCAAAGTTGTGTCATTATCGAGAACTTGTTCTTAGCATTTATCGAAATCTTTGTTATCAAGGCTAGTGATTTTATCTAAGTGGTGTTTATCTATCTTAATGACAGGCCTGAATCATTGGAAAAGTTCTTTGCTAAAGAAACGTACGTGTAACTTCAAAAATCGATTTGATTCTTGTATAAGAATTTTTTCGAGAAAATCAAGAATTATCGCAATCTTTGAAAAACTTATCGAGAAACTTATGTTTTCGATAAAAGTTGTTCAACCTCAGTTTTTTCGAAATTATCTTTTCGAAATCACTTTTTGAACTCTATTTGTCGAAATCACCAGGTTCTCGAAAAGTTTTATCGAAAATGATGTTTTTTCGAAAACTTAAACTTTTCGCAAATTCTTGACAAAGGAAAGATCTCGATAAACTTTACTCATAAGGATTTTTTTCGAGAAGTTACTTTCTCGATAAAATTTCTTTGTAACATTTTTCGAAATCTTTTCTCAACTCAAGTTTGCGATAAAAGGTTTATGATATTTTTTTCGAAATCTTGTTTTGGCCTTGTCATGTAATATCCGTGTAACCTTGTTGTGATTCATTGTTGTTGTGTAATGTGAAATAACTACGAATTGTGTATATCAATTGTGCTTATTTGCGAGTCATTGAATTGTATAGTTGATTTCGTGATTCTAAATGTATTATGACTCTTCAAGTATGCATTATGTGACTCTTCACTCATAACAAAATGACACATCTGTGCTTAACTGTCTCAAGTAGATATCTGTATCCAAACTCAAAACTGTGCTAACACGTAACAAATTTGGATGTTTGGTTTATGATAATGCTTTTCAGATAAACATGGCTGAACACAATGAGAACGTCACTGAACAAAGTCTTCCACTGCTCACCTTGGATGACATCACTCCCGAAAACTACAATGTCACGATTGGCAATAACAATCCCCGAGTGGACTTCAACAAATTGAAAATCACAGAGAAATCGTGCATGATTGTGAAAGATATCCTACTTGCACATCCATGCAAACCTTTACTCACCTGTTCTACTTCAGTTCCGCTATTCTACCTTCATCAATTCTGGCTTACTGCTCAGGCTAACTTGGATGATGAGTCTTTCACTGTCACATTGGATAGCCAAGAATACACTGTAGATCATGATGTTCTTCGAACCGCCCTTCTCATGCCACAAACTGAGAACGAATTTGCTCCTATACTACCTGACCTGGATCTTCTTGACTTCTTCATTGAATTAGGATATGAGGTTGATGATGATGTACCGCTAGTCAAGCTTTCCCAATTTAATGCCAAGTATATCCCTCAGCCTTGGAGAACATTCTGTCTGTTGGTGGTAAGATCTATATCTGGAAGGAAAAGTGGTCATGAACATCCAAGGTTCGAACACCTACAAACATTCTGGGGAATGGTGACTCTGACACCAATTGACTTTGCAGTTCCTATCATGAATGATATCGTCCACAGTATTCAGACTGAACGTGTGAAGACTATGATACCATTCACAAGATTCACTAAGCTTCTCATAGAACATCTCTGCAAAAACTCTCCAGAATTCATCAAGAGGATGGCTGATCCTAATGAGCCGAAGCACCTCTTTGAGGACGACTTCACCATCTCATTCATCAAAACGACCACTTCCTCAACCAAGATCAAAGGAATGAGGCTTCCCGAATACCTTCTGAATGACAGTATAAAGAAAAGGGCGAACTTCAGGTTGTATGATCTTGCTTACAAAGGGGAACATGAAGAAGCCACCATAAAGACTCGAAGCAAAGGAGGGGTAAAGTCTGGGAGCACTACAAGCACCACTGGATCACCTCATACTAGATCTAAGGCGGCTTCAATACCCAAGACTTCAACCACGCCTAAACCTAAACCTGCTACCAAGCCGAAGAAGAAAGCAACTCCTGAGTACTTTATTCGGGATGAACCTACACCTCCACCTTCTGACACCGAATCCGAGTTCGATACGGAATCTGAAGAAGAAGAACCAGACTATGAACTGAGATATAGAGCACCTGATGAAAGCTTCCCTGCAACAGAGATTGCCATCCAACAAAGTCTTGAAACTTATGAAGAAGAGACAAGGAAAAGAAAAAGGATCACTATTAATGAACCTAATGATGATGAAGACGAACCAATCGTTGAACCTTTGGTTGATAAACGCAAACTGAAGAGTATAGTCGTCGACACTAGTGCTGAAGAAAAGCAGCTTAGGAAAGAACAAAGGAAAGCAACTCTCGAAAGCCGACTCATGTCTCAACCTTTAACTCCACCACCTATTGATCAGTCTGAACATGTAGGAGCTACAAGCAGCATGATTCCTCCCGTTGTATCCACCACGATAGAATCAGCTCCACAGCCTGATGACACCGTTAAAGATACAGACAAAACAAGAGATGTCATTATGACAGAGACTGCAACTATAGAGGAGAATGTTGGCGGTCAAGAGAACATAGCTACGGATCAGGAACATGAATACCTAATTACTCCAGAGTCTCTTGCACGAGAAGCAGAGGAAGCAGAGGAACGTCGTAGAAAGGAAAACGAAGAGAAGAACGCGTTTGACACCAACATATTTCTTAAGTCATCTTCTCAGCAGACTTCCTCAGCACAACCTCCACCTCCTCAAGACTCTCCACCAAAGGATCCGACTCCTCCTGCTTCTTCCTCAGACTCTCACAACGAGTCGTCATCTGAATCATCACCTGAGCACTCATCTCCCACACCTTCTGAAACCGCATCTAAACAGCATTCAATCAATGTACCGAAACCACCAGTTGATCTTCAGGAGCAAGTCAACAAACTCACCGACATGGTTACAAGTCTCACCAGACAAGTTGAGGACTTCCAGGAGTCAAAGCAGCTGATCGACAAGTTCTTGAACTCTGATTACGAAGGATTTATCAGGACGGCAACACATGATTTTCTCACTAATAATCTTGTTGAGATGATCACTCCTGAAGTAGCAAACCTTCTTAAACCAATCAATGACAACTTGGATCACAGAATCAGAAGTGTTACAAGGAAAATGTTGTCAACAACACCATTCACGCTTCACTCAGCAAAACCTTCTACTGTGGCTCCAACCGTCCCTGAACTGTCCTTCAATGACATGCTTGCCAAACTCTTTGACAACATTGCCTCCAAACCCACACAGACTGCAGAAGAAAAAGCACTGTATGATGCTATGGTGGCTTACATATCAAAGGAGTCATGCAAAGATGCTGCTGGAACCCGTAAACGGACAAGAAAAGATGACGATCCTGACCCAAACTCCAAAGGCAAGAAACCTAAGTCTGGAACAGGTCCCTCATCCTCTCAACAACCACAAAAGGACTCAACTCCTCCTGGAAATGAACAACACCCCTCAACTACTGGTCAAGGTCAAACTGAAGAGGAAGAAACCTTCATGGAACAGACTGATGACTTCCAAGATCAACTTGACACCGATTACCGTGCTCCACCAATTCATGATTCTCATGCTGGACCATCGTCACCGTCCAAATCCAAAGACAAAGATGCTACATCTAAGTCCAAAAAATCAAAGAAGAAGAAATGTCATTCATGGCTCGACAATGATGACAATCCTCAGAATGATTGGCTGACAGAAATGGTCCAAGCTCAACCTCCTCTCGAAGAAGAAGAACCACTTCCTGGTAACACTCTACAGTTTACCCAAGTCATTATGAAGGATCTTCACATCGACAAACTCACAAAGGAAGAGCTCAGAAGAATTAATAGGGATGCACAAGAATTCCTCAAGAAAAGATCTGGAAACAAAGTCGAATACGAGTACCATATGCAAAATATAGCTAGTGCAATGTCTGCTGACTTTGACTGGCTAAATCCAGAAGTGAATATCGATCTAAGTTCCAAGAATCATGAAAAACCTTACTTCACCGACTGGACCAAACCATTACCGTTGAAAGGATTTCCAGACAAACCTAAAATACCTTACAGCTTCTTCTTCAACAAAGATCTTCGTAACATCCAGCTCACTCAGGAGACATCCAAGAAGAAATATGCTTCCTCACTCACAATCTCAGTACCAGCCGCACGATACGAAATTCCGGCTATTGAAGAAACTACTCGTGTGTTCAGCAACTCCATCGTAGCTTACGACAGAGATGCCCTACACGGAATTCTACACTGGCCAGAACGACGTCGTCTCGGTTATACCAGCAGATTAGGAGAGAAATCCTTGGAAAATGTGAAGCAGAAATCTAAGATCATCGCTATATTGGAGATTCAACAGTCGAAACGGTTTAACTACATATTCATGCGTGAAATTGTTGTTAAACGACAAGATGAAAAGAAGTACAAATTCTCCGAAGCAGACTTTCCTGACCTTATTCTCAATGACATAGAAGACATGTATCTCGAAAAGGTTCAACAAAGAATGCGTGGATTTGACAGAGATGTACAGTACAACTTCATGGCATCACTACTTCTTTACATCCGACATTTGATTGTTCAAGAAAGAGTGGAAGATCTTCAGCTTGGAGTGGAAAGTTACCAACAGAAGATCAATTTGACAAAGCTACAATTCTACTTTGATGGTATCTATCAAACACCACAGTTCACTCTCAACCAAGAACCTTTTGGTTTCACCTACGTCAACAGCAAAAAGCTACAAAGTTTCATGAGGTTCGATGAGGTACACAAATTCTGTGATGTTACACTCAAGTCTGTTCGTGATGGGCTTGTCAAAAGGTTGAATGATGATCGCCGCAAGATAGCTAAGGGGGAACAACCTAGATGGAAATCCAGCATAAGAAGACAAGTTCGTAACTTTGTCTTAAAGATTGAAGAAAGGTTATTTCGATGTGAACAGACCAGACGACTGGAAAGCTATATCGGTGCCAGACCATCGTTTCCTGTCAGAAACTTCGAAAGACTAGAACCCAAGTTCACTGACTTTGACGCTCCACTTCCTGACGAAGATTAACTTGGTACATTTGGTTAACTTTTCATTATCAATTGTTTCATTTGATTGAATTTCAAGATGTCTTGTGCACGCATTATAGTGCACAACCCGAAATTGTAAAGAAAGGACCCTGAGGTACGCATCAGTGCCTCAATCCTAAATATAAGGAGCGAAGGCTTCTTACTTTTTGAGTAGAATTAATCAAACAGTTATGATTTTCATAATTCTGCTCAAAAGGACAAGTATTTCACCTCAATAAGACCTAATCACTTGTTGAGGGGGAGCACTTGTCAAACCAAAATACTTTGCTCAAAATCAAAAGTTCTTTGTGAATCTCTCCGTAAGACTCAAAAGGCATATTTTAATCTAAAAGTTTGTCAAAAACAACATCGTATATGCTATTTTTGAGGGGGAGAAAATGAAAAAGTGATTAAAATATACGAAGTCAAAGCTTTAAGTTGTATCATGTGCGAGCTAGACTCAGTATTGACCCAGGAATTGACGAGATAATACAAGTTAGTAACATCGAAAGGACTTATCCTCGACGGGTAATAACATCAAGTTAGTTACTAGAGCTAGTTGTCACCTAAAAGCTGACAATGCATCTCTTTAACTAACCACGTAAGCGTGTCTCGAAAAGGATATGTCTTAGTAGAAATGTACCGTCTCGAGAAACTTTCTGTGAACTTGATCAGGCCGGGTAATAACTTCAAGCTAGTTTAACTAGTGATGTAAGCGTGTCTCGAATCGGTCTTGTTCATGGAAAGTGGATCAATTCAAAAGTGCTTGCTCCTCCCGCATGTGCAAATTTATTAAACACTTATGAGCACATGTGCAAGGGGAGCCCTTCAAAAGTGTACACAAAACTCTCAAAGTGTTAAACAAAATATTTGATTAACACAAACACTTTGAGAGATTTTCAATCAAAGGTTTCTTGGCTACTGTCGGAGTTATAAGGTGATTAAGATAGGAATATCCGTCCTATGATCCGCCAGAACCGGAGGGATCTACCCAAGGACATCTCCCATAGTTAGAATTAGAAGTCCTTAGGTATGATACGAAAAAGGAGAAAAGAATGAAAGGGAAAGAAGGAGTTGAAGAATTAAAAAGAAAAATAAAGAAAAGGGTGAAAAGAAATAGCCCTACATATGTTCAACCTTAGGGCAGACACCGGGTTCAATACATATGCTACTGGCTGTTGCAAAAGACAGCACCGGTATTGAAGACAAAGTCGTCATGGACCCAGTGACACAATGCACTAAACCTTCTTAACCACTCAAGTTCTCTTAAAAGGACTTGTTTCATTCTCACGGGGAACCCGCGTAACCTATCGACCTATCTCTTAGAGACGGTTGATATTGAAGCAGGAGAATCCTCCCTAGTCTCCGCATAGGAAACCTAGGTGTGCACTTATAGAGTCTAGAGCCTCGAGATACATCAAAGATCTCTTAGGAACACTTAGTATTTCTACAACTGGTGTTCTACATCAATGGACACCAGCTGTAACTTATCGAGTCCTTCGCAGATCTTAGCAATCTGCCGAGAACGTTTATGAGAGGATTACTTATGTATTTCTCAATGATTGAACGGAAATCCTGCCAGGGTCAACTTCAAACAGCCCTGACAGCAGGTCACTTCGGTAACCTCACAAGGGTTACGCTTAGTGTTTGCGGTGGCTCCATTACGGTCTACAGTCGTGGAGTGATCCCCAGCGACTCACCCAGTCATTGAGCTACTTAGTAGGTCTTGTAAGCTCCTTCGGGAGTATCTGATATGGGAACGGCCTGGATAAGGTTTAGAAGGAGTCTTCACAATATGCTGTTGATGAGCTCTAATTCCTTATCCGTAAGTACCGGTTGTTTTTATTGCTAACTATTTACTCGCAGGTATCTCACTTCCATGATCGTAGATTCCAACATGCTCATACATACATCTTGAAGTCAAAGAAAGCTTCCCGAAAGATCTTAGCAACACAAAGTTCAAAGAAAGATTCAACGCCAATAAGATGAATCTACAAAGTATAAAGACAAAGATCTCAATGCATGAAAAGGAACTTCTTGTACGTGAAAGTCTAAGTCCAAAGATGTATGAGTATGTTGGAATGGCGGACAACCACCACAGATGCAGGAGTAACGAACGGCAGATTACTTCACAACATAATCACTACAACTTCATCAAAGAACAAAGACAAAGAGCAAAGTATATCCATTATTATTCTAATCATTTCTGAAGACGTCTAAAGCTATGAAAGTCAAAGATTAAGACGAAGACGTCAAGCAACCATGATGACCGACCCTTAGGGGGAGATTGTTGGAACCAAATTTTTACTATTTTATGAAGTCTCGGTCATTTGTAATAATAGGTTGCTTTAGTTATTATTTTACTTACAATATAGTTTATGTTACAAAGTTTACTAGACTTAAGCTAGGTGATCCATGGGCTTTAAGGCCCATACGATTTCATGAATGGGAGGAGAGGGAGTGTTGCCCTAGCTCCTTCCCTATAAATAGATGGCTTAGGTCTTTGTAATACTTGGTTGGTTATTTGATTTCTTAAGGAAACTATTGTTCTTACATTTCTCTTTATCATATAATCATCCCATTCTCATTCTCATCTCATTTCTACCATTCTTATACTTGTGTTTACAAAATGGTGACCTAACAGGAAGATTCACTAGATCATCACATGACGATAGAAAATCGTTCCAAAGAAATAGAAGTGACAATTACGTGAAAAGAAAATGCTTTAGATGTGGAAGTCCAAATCATCTCGTTGGTGAATGTCTAAAGTCGCCGAGTTATGATAATCAAGGTGCATTTGTTAGTAGAACATGGAGTGATAGTGACAAAGAAGAAGTGGAAAAACCAAGAGAAGAAAAGTGTTTCATGGCAAAAGCAACCGACGAAATATGCCTTGGAATTGACTTGGAGCCTGACGAATGGATCAAGGATAGTGGATGCTCGAGGCACATGACAGGGAACCGAAAGCTATTCTCTACATATAAGGCATACAACGGAGGTAACGTTATTTTTGGTAGTGACTTGCGTGGAAAAATTATTGGCAAAGGTACGATTTCTCAAGACTCACTTACTATTGAAAATGTTGAACATGTAAATAATTTAACATATAACTTACTTAGTGTAGGCCAAATATGCGATAATAAATGTAGAGTTATCTTTTCCGAAGAAGATAGCGAAATAGTTAAGAATGGAAAAATTATAGGTAGAGGTATTAGGAAAGGAGGTGTATATGTTATGAAACTAGGAAACAAACCTGAAGATAGGATATGCCTAACGACCCTAGACGAAAACTCCACATTGTGGCATAGGAGATTAGGACATGCTAACATGCAACAAATACAATCTTTGGCCTCTAAGGAATTAGTTAGAAACTTGCCTAATCTAAAATATGACAAACATTTTTGTGATGCATGTAAAATTGGAAAACAAGCTCATGCTAGTATCAAAGCTAAGAATATAGTATCCACTACTAGGTGCCTAGAATTATTACATATGGATCTTTTTGGTCCATCCGCTGTGCGGAGCTATGGAGGAAACAAATATACCTTAGTAATAGTAGATGACTACTCACGATACACGTGGACTAGGTTTTTAAGTGACAAAACCCAAGCCTTTGAAAAATTCGAAATATTTAGTAAAATGATTCAAAATAAATTAGGATGCTCAATAGTTACCATTAGGACGGACCATGGTAGGGAATTTGATAACGAAGTACAATTCGGAAAATATTGTGAGTTAAATGGAATATCTCACAATTTCTCCGCTCCTCGTACTCCTCAATCAAATGGGGTAGTAGAAAGAAAAAATAGGTCACTACAAGAAATGAGTAGAACTATGTTTAAATAGGGTATCAATTAGAAGAATTCTAGGAAAAACTCCTTATGAGTTATTAAGAAATAGAAAACCAAACTTAAGCTACTTTAGGGTATTTGGAAGTAAATGCTATATCTTAAACACTAAGGACTACCTCACTAAGTTTGATCCAAAATCATATGAAGGAATATTTTTAGGATACTCACAAAATAGTAAAGCATATATAATACTTAACAAACACTCCATGAAAGTAGAGGAATCACTAAATGTAACATTTGATGAAACACCACCACCTCCTAAAACGCTACCTTTAGAAGATGATGATTTAGTCGAAGATGAAACCATTGAGGTTAGTAAAACAAAACCCATAGGAAATGATAATGAAGACATTCACATAGAAAATAACGAAACCGTTAATATTAAAGAATCTAGATCACATCCATTAGATAATATAATAGGACATCTTAACCAAAGAACCCTTAGGTCACAAGCCCAAGATAAAAACAACTTCTTTTGTTTCCTCTCAGCAATAGAATCTAAGAATATTAGCGAGGCTTTAAAGGATGAAAGTTGGATTATAGCTATGCAAGAAGAATTAAATCAATTTAAGGCAAATGATGTTTGGGAACTAGTCCCAAATCCAAAGGATATGACTATCATATGAACCAAATGGGTATATAGGAACAAGTTAGACGATAATGGAATAGTTACTAGGAATAAAGCTAGGTTAGTTGCCCAAGGTTATAATCAACAAGAAGGAATTGATTATGATGAAACTTATGCCCCCGTAGCTAGACTAGAATCAATTAGGATATTACTTGCCTATGCTTGCGCCCTAGATTTTAAGTTATTCCAAATGGATGTGAAAAGTGCATTCCTTAACGGTTTTATCAATGAGGAGGTATATGTGGCACAACCTCCAGGATTCATTGACTTCGCAAAACCTGATTATGTTTATAAGTTAAAGAAAGCTTTGTATGGACTCAAACAAGCTCCCAAAGCTTGGTATGATCGATTAAAAGCTTTTCTTATTAAACATGATTATTCCATGGGAATGGTAGATAACACTCTTTTCACTAAAAGGAAAGACCCTAATCTCATCATTGTTCAAATATATGTTGATGACATTATATTTGGATCGACTTGTCAAGACATGTGTGATGAATTTGCCAAAATCATGCATGATGAGTTTGAGATGAGTATGATGGGTGAACTTAACTTCTTCCTAGGATTACAAATAAAACAATTAGAAGATGGAATATTCTTTAACCAATCTAAGTACATTAAGGAAATGCTTAAGAAATTTGGCCTAGAAGACTCAAAACCCATGAAAACACCCATGTCTACGGAGGTAAAGCTCACAAAGGACGATGAAGGTGAGTCCGTAGATAACACCAAGTATAGAGGAATGATAGGTAGTTTACTTTACTTGACGGCAAGTAGACCCGATATCATGTTTAGTGTCTGCCTTTGTGCCCGTTTTCAAGAGGATCCCAAAACCTCTCACCTAGAAGCGGTTAAGCGTATCTTCCGATACGTTAAAGGCACTATACACTTAGGATTATGGTATCCTAAGGAATCCGGCATAGAAACCATTGTCTATGCGGATTCGGATCATGCGGGAGACTACGTAGATAGAAAGAGCACTAGCGGTATTTGCACGTTTATGGGATGTTGTCTTACGTCTTGGTTTTCGAAGAAGCAAACCGCTCTTGCTATTTCTACAACCGAAACCGAATATGTAAGCGCCGGAAAGGCATGTCAACAAGCACTATGGATGAAACAAGCTCTCGTAGACTATGGCATTAGGTTAGAAAATGCCCCCATTATGTGCGATAACAAAGGTGCAATAGATTTAAGTAAAAATCCGGTGCAACACTCTAGGACTAAACACATAGAAATACGTCACCATTTTCTTAGGGATAATGTACAAAAAGGAAATATATCTATAGAAAAGGTTGCATCGGAAGACAACATTGCGGATATATTCACAAAACCCCTTAAGCGTGAATTATTCAACCACTTGCGTTTGGGATTAGGAATGATGGAACAAGTTGACTAAATTATATTGAATTAATTCAAATTTATACTTGCATGAATTTTTTTTTTCTTTTCATTTCACCTTTTCTGAGTCTAGGAATCTATTTCGCACAAAATTAAAGATTGAGAAGATTCATTTTCTTTGCATAAACCTTTTTGTAAAACTCAATCAATTCTTTCTAAAAATTATTCTCACAATCTAGGAATCACATGAAGATCATTTTCCTTGCATTATTGACAAAGTGTAAAAAATATTGTCTTTCAAAATCATGCATAAACTCACACATAAATTGTCAAGGTATATAATCTAATATATGTCTTTGACATTCATGATCGAGCAAAAATTGAATCAAGGAGATCATTTGGATTGTTTCTTAGGATCGTTATTTCGTTGTGCATCTAGGAGTCGAAACAATCACAACTCCACATTTGTTGCATATAGACACTCACTAGGACAAATTCCTTAATAATGATGTCATCTTGATCCATCACTAGCTTTTCACTCACTAATTGCCTTTGCCTTTTATCTAAGATAGGTGCCTTAGGAAACTTAAGTGTGCTTGCCTTTACTTACCTCCTATTGCTTATTATGTGTTGATTATGTGTCCTCTTGCATGCATGCCATATCTTAATTAGATTAGATTCTATATTGCCTAAGAGAATTGAACTTGCTTGAACTCTAATCCAAACACATAACCTTTCTGAAAATTTTCTGCCAAAAACCCAATTTTGGCAACCTGGAAATCACCAGATGGGCGGCCCCCCTTAATTATGTAAGGCGGCCCCCTTAATTATTAAGGGGACCGCCCCCTAATTAAGGGGACCGGCCATCTGATGGTCGGGTTTACAGAATCTTTTCTGCTTTTTAGCCCATTTCAACCTACATTTCCCAATTTTAACCAACACACTTTGTCCCAATCTTCCAAACAAACCTTATCCATCCTTAAACACACAAATCTTACACTATAAATATCCCCAATCCTCAAAATTATCCATTCATCCCATCATGAACTCTCCAAACAAACCAAAATCAAAAGCCTCAAGGCTAGCAAGGATGACGGAAAGACCCGTTTGGCGAAGAAAAAGCCCTCGAAACAAATCCATCATAACCAATGAGATTGGAAGTCATTCAACACCTCCAACTTCTTACTTCCCAAACTTTACCTCAAACCCACAAGGTCATTCATTTGATCCTCTTTACAAACCATACAACATTGGCCAACCATCTTCCTTCAAGCCAAACTACACATCTCAACCTCCAACCACTTATAATGATCCATACAAGTTTGATCAACTATCAAACTACAATTCCAACTACACAAATCCAACACATCCATACCAAACCTATGATCCTCTTCACATTGCCACGGAAAAGCAAAAGTTCCGTGATGAAATAAACCAAATCCATGATCTTAGTGATCTCCTTGCTATGCATCTTGCACAACGCAACAAAGGGCAACCTCCATCATCACCCTATGCAAATTGCCTTCCCCACTCTCTCAATTTGGATCAAGTTACCAACCACATTCACTTTTGCCATTGTTGCATATTCCTTCAAAAACAAATCCTCTACTTGAGTGAAGATATTTCTTGGATTTAATATCTTCTCACTCGTAATCATCCAATACCACCCTTAACACGATACAACATCGTGAGATCCACCTCTTCCGCTCCATACTCCACCCCATATCCCTCTCAATCAAACATCTAAGCTTTATGCTTATGTTTCCATTCAAGCAAATAACACAATCAACTATGAGTTGCAAGCAAGTCCAAGTGCTTCTTTAGGCTATATAGGACTATGTCCTTCCTTTTGTTTTATTATGATTAATATGCCTTAAGCATATTAAATATTGTAATGTTTTCTATGATGCTTGAATGAATCTATTTTTATAACTATTGCTTTGCATATATATGTGCCTTGTTCTTTTCTAATATTTTGTGTAGCCAAGACTTCCATAGCTCATTCCTTTGATGCTCTCAAATGAGGGGGAGTTTACATCAAGGGGGAGCATTTACCTTTTTGATTTTACAAAAAGGGGGAGAAGAGAATGTTAAACTCTAAATTCTTGTCTAAAAATTATGTTTTAGACCTCATGAGTTTAAGGTTTTGTAATCATCAAAAAGGGGGAGATTGTTGACATAAATAATGTCTTAAAACATTGTTAGCATATTAACAATGTCTCTATGTTTTGATGATTACAAAGCATAAACTCATTAATCTAAAACTTATGACATAAACAAGTTTTTGGTGCTTAATACTTGTCTTTGCTTCCATATCACTTAAGGTATGAATAAACAAAGAGTTTATTACATTTCATGATCAAAGGAAATTTTATATTAATACATAACATTATATAAAATGATTTTAACATTTTATATATATTTGTAAATCATTTTTGGTATAGCTTTATTAAACCACAAAAATATGATTTCAAATTTCCAACCAAAAAGGGCAAATTTTATCCAGAAAAACTTTTGAAACGTTCAGGAGGGCGGCCCCCTTAATTTTACTAGGCGGCCCCCTTAATCATTAAGGGGACCGGCCTACAATTAAGGGGACCGGCACGCTTCAGAACAGTATTTTCCCCCCCTTTAAATACTGATTCATCCCTCGGATTTTTCTCACCTTTTGCACTTCTAAACTTTCTGATCTAGATCTATTTCTCTATTCTCTCATCCTTTGATCATAAGTGTATATATTCTTTGTTTCAAAGTGATCCAATTTCCATCCTCTCAAGTGCAAGAGAAGAATACTTCTATCTTCCTAGACAAGAAGTATTACAACTTATTGTGATCTCCACATCCAAGTTGTTGGTGTATCATCAAGATTATTTACATATTCTTTGTGAAGATTGTTGTGAATATTTGCTTGTAGATAGTTGTGTTAGATATAGATTGTGTGATTAGTTGATAGCTTGGTGTGAAGAAGAAAAGCTAGGAAATCTATTGGTGTGAAGAAGATAGAGTTGAAGTAGTTAGTTGTGAAGTAGATTAATTTGAAGAAGGTGTGTAAAAGTTGTGACTTAGGTGTGAAGGTGTTGTGGTGTGATTATTGGTGTGTAAATTGGTGTGTATATTGGTGTGTTAATTGGTGTGTAAGGTTTTCTCCGCCATAAGGGAGCTTGTTGATATAGTGAAGAAAACTCTCGAGTTAGGTGCTCGGGGAGTGGAGTAGGGCAAGGAAGGTGTCCTTGTAGCCGAACCACTATAAATCTCTTGGCTCGCGGTTCGATCTTTCCATCTCTTACTTATTTCATTACTTATCATTGTTATATATTTCGTATTGATATTTGTTTGTATTGTGCAATACTTGAGATCACATATTATCGAATCTAAGTTTTAAAAATTAAGTAAACACTAAAACTATTTTTACAACTAATTAAAAAGACGTAAAACTATTCAACCCCCCTTCTAGTTTTTCACACACACACACACACACACACACACACACACACACACACACACACACACACACACACACACACACACATATATATATATATATATATATATATATATATATATATATATATATATATATATATATATATATATATATATATATATATAACACACACACACACAAACACACACACACACTATTACGACGAGTATTTAATTATCTTTCTACAAATATGAACTTTGATATACTTTCGCTATTTTTTTCACGTTTTTTTTTCGTTACTAAAATTTGCATGAAAAAATCAGATGTGATTAAATACTAATTTGAATATTCTAATAATATCACATGTGATATTAGTGTTAAATCATATATGATTATCATATGTAATTTATTAATTTAACATGTGATATTAGTGTTAAATCACATGAGATATTAGTGATATTAGTGTTAAATTAATAAATTACATATGATAATCATATATGATTTAACACTAATATCACATGTGATATTATTAGAATATTCAAATTAGTATTTAATCACATGTAATTTCTTATGTAAGTTTTAACAACGAAGAAAAAAGAAAAAGAAAAAAAAAAGACGAAAAACATGAAAAAAATGAGTTTTTTTTAAAGTATATCAAAGTGTTCGTCTATAAAAAGATAATTAAATACTCGTCACGATAGTGTAATTATTTTTCCTTAATGATTAATGGTTTAACAGATATTTAAATTATAAAAAATATGTGAAATATTAAAGTGCTTTTAATCTCAACATTGATTTATTTTTAGATTAAGGGTAGAGATGAGTCCCTTGGTATGTGAGAAAAGTTTAGGGTGCATTTGGTATCCCACTATAGGAATGAGATTATGACTATGAAAGTGATTAAAGGTATTTGTTTAAGATGAGGGGGTCTACCACTATAGTAATGAATGATAGATATAATTCATACTCCATATACATCAAGAGAGCTAGGTATGAATTTTTCAAGATGAGGGACCCACCACTACTAACAAACTCATACCTATTATCATTCATGTCAACATACCAAACGCAACCTTACTATGTAAAATAACTCTCGTCTAACCTTTTTGCATTCATTACATCATGACTTAGATAAAGATGTTGAGTTTCTTTGTCTAGAATTCTATGAAAAATTTCTTTCATTGTAGGATCAAATTCAACAATCATTTGAATTATGCCTAAAAAGTTTCATTAAACTTTGTATAAAGTTTTCATGTGTTCCACGAAAGGTACAACGTATTTGGCCAAACATTTAACAAGAGCAATTAGTCTAATTAAAAATTCATTACAATGTTTGGTATATTTTTTATTAAGGGGCCGTTTGTTTAGTACATTTTGAGGGAATAAAATGATTGTTAGAATCATTAATGCCGTTTGGTTTATAACAATTAAAAAATAGAATGATAAGACACGCATAGTTTGATGAGGAATGCTAGATTCACACAAAAACATCCACAAAATGAGTTGTCGGAGTGTGATTGGCTTAATTAAAGAGAGGAGAGAGAAACTATAGCAAAATACACCAATCACACTCCGACAACTCATTTTGTAGATGTTTTTGTGGATGTTCTTTTGTGTATCAAGCATTCCTCTAGTTTGATTCTACTATGAATTGGTAGGTAGGATTTTGTTAAAAACATGTGGGCCTATCACAAATTTATATTATTTCACATTCTTTTATATTATAAATATTAATTTAATATAATAAAAAATTAATATTTCATATATAATTATTATTTTTTTATTGTTCCCACCATATTTCTCTTTTTTCTTTTTTTTTTTCATTCTATACTAAATCCAAATCTTGTTCTAAACCCGTGATCATACCAAACGCACCCTAAGTTCTTGTAAATCTTTATGAGTGTTTGATTCCTATTTAACTGTACCCGCAACTCAGACCAAATTCTGAAGTTAATTATATGCTCATAACTATTTTTTTTGAATGGCTGCATATTATTAAAAAAAACTAGCAAGGAGCTAGCATGACAAAGGATAGATTAGCCAGTCAGACCAATTACAAAACATACGCCCTCTATGCTTAAGCCAAAAAAAAAAAGAAAACATACGAATACTATCAAAAATGTCACTTTTCCTCAAGGATTGAGAGTTAAAAGTGACATTGTTACGATACCGCCATGTAATCCATAAAGTAGTCGCGATGATGACATACAAACGACGCTTCTTTTCCTTAGAAACCGGCCACGAACTCCACCATTCAAACCAATGAGTGTTGGAATAGAAATTAGGAAAAGAATTATCACACCACGTACGGACAATCCTCCAAATATCTTTGGCGATGATACATTCAAAAAAGATGTGTTCATTAGATTCCACCATTCCGCTACAAGATGGACAAGAGATCTATGGAATTTCTATACCTCTAAGAGAAAGGTTTAGACGATGCGGGAGCTTGTCAAGCTTCAAACGCCACATGAAAATATTCACTTTACGATGGAGGGATTTATCCCATGTTGTCGCGGAATCCATGGATGGCAATACGTGATCGTCAATAAGACGTCGTAAAGCACCAACTGTGAAAAGGCCATCATCATCCATAGACCAAATGCACTTATCATAGTCATCATAAACATCTAAGTGGCTGATCTCAAGCAGCAACTCATTGAGACGGGAAGAATTGCGAATACCAAGATTAGAGGACCAATTCCAGGCCCATTGCCCATTAAGAATTCGATCCATAACCAAACATTCCTTGTCTTGTTCCAAGCGAAACAATCGGTTGTACCTGGTACAAAGAGGTGAAGAACCGAGCCAAATGTCTTTCCAGAAGCGAATGTGAGAGCCACAACCCACTTGAAAACGGATGGAGTCCATAGGGAGAATATTGCTCGAATGTAGGTAGTTAGAAGAACCAACAATCTTAGCCCATAAACCGTTATGCTTGCACCCATTGTGATCAAAACCGCCTTCAAGCCCATGCAAAGCTTTGATAACTCGAACCCGCAGGGCATTCGGATTTGAGAACATCCTCCAACGCCATTTTTGGAGCAAGGCTAGATTGAAAGATTTTAGGCTTCCAATGTTCAAACTACCTTTTTCAAACGAAGCAACAATATTAGGCCATTTCAACCAAGCTAATTTTCTGGAATCTTGGTTGCCGCCCCAAAAGAATGTTGCACGCATTTTCTCCAAGGAATTCAAAATCATTTCGGGCACTTTGAAAATGGAAAGATAGTATATACCGAGGCTTCCAAGAACGGACTTAATGAGGGTGAGGCGGCCACCATAAGAAAGCAGATTAGCCTTCCAAACAGATAGCTTGGCTTTGAATTTATCAACCAAAGGCTTTCAACTCGCAATGAGGGACATGTTGCCCCCAATGGGCAAACCAAGATAAGTAAGCGGGAAAGAGCCTGCGGCACAGCCGGTATTAGAAGCCATGAGATGGACGTCGTCAAAAGACACACCAATACCATATATGTTGGACTTATGAATATTAATCTTGAGACCAGAAGCAAGATAGAAAACCTGTAGAATTCGAATAATATTGTCCATATCATGCGTACTCCACTCCGTAGTGATCATAACATCGTCGGCAAAGAACAAATGGCTAAGTGTAATATTAGAAAAGCCAATATTTATACCTCGCACCAAACCAGATCGAACTGATTCAGAAATAGCCACATGAAGACCCTCCATAATGATGATAAACAAGAAGGGAGATAAAGGATCCCCTTGCCTCAAGCCGCGCCTAACATTAAATTCCGAAGTGGGGCTGCCATTAATAAGAATCGAGGTCCTAGATGATTCGAGACAGGCTTTGATCCACGACCTCCACGTTAGACCAAAACCAAGGTTATGTAACATAAAATCAAGGTATTTCCAGCTCACAGTGTCAAAGGCCTTTTCGAAGTCGACTTTAAAAAGCAACATCTTCTTCTTCCTTTTTTTGTACCAATCTATTGCCTCGCTAAGGACGAGCGGGCCATCAAGGATTTGACGACCCTTTATGAAGGCAGATTGCTCGTGACTAACAATTTTATCAACCACTTTAGATAGCCGGATTGCAAGGATTTTCGCGATGATCTTGTAATGTATACCAATGAGAGAAATAGGCCGAAAGTCACTGATGTGAATCGGGTTACTAACCTTTGGAATGAGGGTAATGAAGGAAGAGTTTGAACCCACTGGCATCTTTTTGGAAGTGAGGAACGTAGACACAAACTCAAGGATGCTGAACTTGAGAAGGTCCCAATACCTCTTTACAAAAGCAAAAGAATAACCATCGGGACCGGGTGCTTTGTCACTGCCACACTCCCACACCGCGTTTTTCACTTCGTCCATGGTAATAGAAGATTCTAAAAAATCACGGTCACTAGGATGTAGTGTAGAAGAAATAGGAGTATGAGGGAATGTAATCATTGAGTCGTTTGCTTTGAATTTCTCTTTGAAAAAATTAAGAAACACCTCTTTGATTTGGGTGGGGTTCGTGATCCAAGTACCCTCATGCATAATGCCATTGATAGAATTGGTTCTACGTTTTTGATTGATAAGGCCGTGAAAGAATTTGGTGTTTTCATCCCCTTCAATGTCCCATTTAACACGAGATTTTTGAATCGTATCCATAGATTCAAAGTTGGCAAGGTTGTCAGCTTCTTGGAGAATTTTAATGCGCATGTCACGTTCATCATTCGAGGCTAAACCGGCCTCAATCTTTTCATCAAGGATCCTTAAATCCTTCATAATTTCCTGCTTTCGAGAATCTTCGTTTCTTTTGGTGATGGCTACCCACTGTTTGATTTTAGGTTTCAGCCCTTTCAACTTTTCATGGAAAAGAAGCCTTCTGCCACCAATAGGAATCGTGAGATTATTAAATTCAGAGGTGATGACTTCGTCAATGCCTTCCCGAGAGAACCACGAGTGATAGAATTTAAAAGGGACCGGTCCAAAGTTACATTTATTACAATGAAGAAGTAAAGGGGTGTGATCCGACCACAATCGATCTAGAGAAGTAATTTGAATGTCAGGAAGTAAAGAAAGAACCTCTTCAGAAATAAGAAAACGGTCCAACTTGCTTAATTTCGTTCCGACTTTGTTCATCCAAGTAAACGAGTGACCTCCCAAAGGGAGATCAATAAGACACGTGTTGTTGATGAATGAGTTAAACACCTCAGCTTCATTTTGGGAAAAAATAGAGCCATACCGTTCTTGTTCACTTCTAACTTCGTTCATATCACCAAATAAAACATACTTGCCACTATGAGATTGAATAAACTCCCGAACTCGATTCCACAAAGCAACTTTTGCGAGAGGATCGTGAGGGCCATAAAGGTTGATCATATAACAATCTCCAACTGTGTTTCTCCATCGACCTTTAACAATAATGAACGCTTCATCACACCAAATGTTTTCCTTGACGAATAAATTTGGGTCCCACATGGAAATTAAGCCACCCGATCTACCTCGAGCCAAACTACAAGCATAGTCAAAAGAGTAGTTTCCCCACATGGATTTGAGACGAAAAAGTTCAAGTCTAGTCATCTTGGATTCTTGAATGCCTAAGAAGTGCACATTGTGTTTGAAGCAAAGATCTTTGATCCATACCCGTTTTCGCCTTTTCTTCGTGCCGCAACTATTGATGGAAAGGACATTCATTGATCAACAAAATGAACTCCAATTCCATTTATCATTTTCTTCAGGGATTTACGACATCCTCTTACATCAAATCCTAATGACCCTCCAACTTCTATAATTCTCGTCATTTCGTGGATAAGAGAAATGCCTTTGATGTCTTTCTTCCTATATCTAGCAAAGGATGTGGAACATTTGTTATTATGTGAGGTCTCCTTCTTCATGTGTTCAAAACCAGGAGGACAACTTAATTCATCCGAGTTAGAACTGATTGGAGAATGAGACATGGGGTCGTTAGATGCATCCAAATGTTGCTTTTCTACATCCTTGTTACTGGATTCACACTCGTCCACAGGAGTTACGTCATATGCTCATAACTATTTTCATGTTTCTTTAAAATGATACTACGATGTCTCCAATCAGTTGTACCCACACTTGCTAATTGACTTTTAAATATCGCAATGTTAAAGAACTTAAAACCAAAAACAGAAAAACCTTATCAAGCCCATTCGAGTAAATAACCATTTTCTATCAAAAGAATCATAGTTTTGTAGTTTACGTGTATAAATTTACTAGAAATTGTCTATGTATTTTAACTTCTGGATAATCCAAATTAGTGTCTCTAACAAACCCTTTGCTTACAAGCAAGTCTTTCGTGTTTGAACGTAACCATATTAGAAATATCATAATTAACTTTATATTCATAACAATTTTCAGTACTTTCATTAACTTTTTCAACAGGATGTTTATTTATTAACATCAACGTCGACGCTTTCATTAAAATTAACATAGTCAATTTCATTTATGTTAACATCATCACTTTTAGAATTTTCATTACAGGAATAGGATTTTCATTATTTTTTTCAACATTATTATTTTTTGTCTAACAACAAACGGTTCATAGATCCAAATTGAGCTTTATTAGATTCTTGCTCATGTTTCTTTCTTTTCCTATTTTGGGCACTGACAGTTCTGAACAACCCAACATGATAGTCTCTAGCATAAATTATCTAATATAATAGCAAGATAGCAAAAAAGAAAAAGAAAAAAAATGTATGGATTATGGAAGATTCAAGAGAAGAATAGATTATAGGTTGATTGGTTTGATGCCTTGACCATTCTCAATGCTATACTATATTAATTGATGATAACATTGTTCTATTGTGGTAATTTGAATTGGTTGTTGAAACATTGGTAATTGATTTTCCGTTATTTTCTAACAAGAGTTAAAATAGTTGCATCATTAGTTATCATTAAGTTAAATTGCATTGTTAGTCCTCATTGACTATAAAGTTAAAATATTTGCATCGTTATTCCATATTGAGTTAAAATATTTGTATCATTAGTCCTCATTGATTATTATTACGTTTTTATCTTTTTTTCGTCTGTTTTTACGTTTTATCCGTTTTTATTCGTTTTCGTCCGTTTTTCTCATGTTTTTATCATTCTCCGGATTAAAAAAACAGTTTCCATGTGCAATATATTATATAATAAAACAAAATCCCTATTGGGAATTTTTCATTTTAAAAAAATCAATTCATACCTTATTTAATAATAATTGTATTTAAAAAAAAGATTATTTTCTTATTAGATAACATTTTATATTTATTCATAACACAAGTAGAAGATAAATACAAAAAATATAGATAAGATACAATTAATACAAGTAGAAGATAAATACAAAAAATATAGATAAGATGCAATTAATAATATGGTTAAATTTTTTAAATAATTATCTTTAATAATCTTTTATATAATACAACAAAACCCCTATTGGAAATTTTCCATTTCAAAAAAATTCATTCATACTTTATTTAGCAATAATTTTATTTAAAAAAAATTATTTTCTTATTAGGTAACATTTTATATTTATCCCTAACACAAGTAAAAGATAAATACAAAAAATATAAATAAGATGCAACTAATAATAAGATTAAAATTTTTAAAGAATTATCTTTGATAATAAAAAATTATAATTAAACATCATAAATAAAACAAAACAAAGATTAAATTATTTGTTTTTTAATAAATAAAAATATATGGTTCAAAAATTTTTAAAAAAAACCCGCGCGTGCGCGGGCATTATAACTAGTAAAAAAGTGAATTGCTCAGTTGTGCTTCGCCACTACCGTAGCTGGCGAAAATAGCTTAATTGGTAGAGCATAGCCTTGCCAAGGCTGTGGTTGAGGCGGATTTGGTATTTAGATATTATTTGTATAAATGATTTGGCCAATCATAAATGATTCGTTATGAAATGTTATAAATAAAATGAAATGTTATAAATAAAAATTGGATCACTAAATAATCTAATATAAATAAGAATATAATATAATACTAATTAAATAAAGAAGAGCTAAAAAAAATATTCATTCGCCTCTTGTTTTCCTTTGATATTTGGATTTTCACTAAAATTTGGATTGATATTCAAATTAAAAAGAAGTAAGTTGCTTGGGAGGGTGAGTCAGGGCCTAAGATCATGCCGAAAGGCGTAGTCGATGGACAACAGGTATAATTAAACATCATAAATCAAACAAAATAAAGATTAAATTATTTGTTTTTTAATAAAATTAAAAATATATGATTCAAAAAAATTTTAAAAACCCGTGCGTGCACGAAAATTATAATTAGTAAACAATTCATAAAATATGTTGCTGTTCATGATTCGTGCCACATTCATAAAATCAGGGCCCAAAACAAGTAAATATAATATATAATATATATATATATATATATATATATATATATATATATATATATATATATATATATATATATATATATATATATATATATATATATAGGAGGTTATTCATGTGAGAAATCTAATTTTTGTGAGAACGCGAGAACTAATCCTAGCCACTCATTTTATCCTCCTTAAACTTTGATCTAACGGCTATTATTAGCCAACTATTTTTTATGAAAATTTTCAAAAAACTTTGAATAAAATTTCAAAAAAATTTCAAAAAAATTTCGAAATTTTTTTTGAAAAATTTCCAAAAAATTTTCAAAAATTTTTTTGAAAAATTTTCAAAAAATTTTCAAAATTTTTTTTGAAAAATTTTCAAAAATTTTTTCGTAAAATTTTCGAAATTTTTTTCACATGTGATGAAATTTTTTTTTACATGTGACGGAATTTTTTTTCACATGTAACGAAAAAAAAAATTTACATGCGACGAAATTTTTTTTCACACGTGACAAAAAATTTCGTGAAAAATTCAAAATTTTTTTTCACATGTAACGAAATTTTTTTTTCACATGTGACGGAATTTTTTTTCACACGTGACGAATTTTTTTTTTTACACGTGACAAAAAAATTTTGTGAAAATTTCCAATTTTTTTTCACATGAGACGAAAAAAAAATTTACATGCGACGAAATTTTTTTTTCACACGTGACAAAAAAAATTTCGTGAAAATTTTCAAATTTTTTTTCACATGTGACGAAAAAAAATTTCAGAAAAAAAAATTTCGAAAAAATTTTTTTCGGAAAAAAAATTCGGAATTTTTTTTTTTTAAAAAAAAATTTCGGAAAAAGAAATTTCGAAAAAAAAATTTTCCGAAAAAAAATTCGGAATTTCTTTTTTGGAAAAATTTTTTCGAAAAAAAATAATTAAAAAAAAAAAATTTCAAAAATAAAAATTTCGAAAAAAAAATTTTCAAAAATTTTTTTTTCGAAAATTTTTTTTTCGTAAATATTTTTTTCGAAAAAAATTTTTCTAAAAAAAAAATTCCAAAAAAAAAAATTCGAAAATAAAATTTTCGAAAAAAAATTTGTCTAAAAAAAATTTTTTTCGAAAAAATTTTTTTCGAAAAAAAAAATTTTGAAAAAAAAAATTCGAAAATTTTTTTACGAAAAAATCAATTTTTCGAAAAATTTTTCTCGAAATTTTTTTGAAAATTTTCGAATTTTTTATTTAAAATTTTCAAAATTTTTTAAGAAATTTTCGAAAAGTTGATTAACTAATATTAGCCATTAGATTAAAGTTAAAGAAGGATAAAATGAGTGGCTAGGATTGCTTCTCGCGTTCTCACAAAATTTAAGCTTCTCATTTGAACGCTATATATATATATATATATATATATAGACACACACACACACACACAAATCACACCTTTAACTTTTTATTATTTATAACTTTCTTATACAACAAATTTTATTTACCAAATATATAAAAGATATCTCGAATTTTTTTTTTAAAATAAATTACCGGAAAAAAGATCTCTCGATAATGTACAAAACGAGTCCAATATTAATATGATTTTGACATACGCACAATTTTATAAAAAAATGTTTAAGTTTAATATGTATATAGAGTTTTTAAATAAAAGAATTTTCAAAAAAAAAACCCTTAATCTATCAAATAAGTTTAAAATTTGTGTTAGCTTTACATACACAAAAACTTTTAACCAAAAAAGATAGCGTTTTTTTTTTTTCACTCGGCCATTGAGACCCATCTCAAACAAACGGTTATAATTTAAAACACGTTATAAAAAATTCTCAGCCGCAACGCGGCTGGCGCTAATCTGCTTGTAATATCTATATGTAATGACATGGGGTTAAATATTACTACCTCCATCCCATCCATCCCATATTAAGTATCCACTTTTATAATGCAAAAAGTTTTAGAAGATTTCACTAACTAAACTCTCTACCAATCAAATATTACTTTTACCTACTAAACTCTCATCTTATTGGTTAAAAGGTATAAGTGGACACTTAATTTAGAACATCTAAAGATTTTATTGTGGACACTTAATATGGGACGTATGGAGTAAAAAAATAATTAGAAAAAAAAAAATAAAAAAAATGGACCCCTACAATAGTGTAACATGTGATATTAAAACAACATGGGCTTGAAAGTTACAAAATGGACCTACTATAGTATTGCATGGGCTCAAAAAATGTTGCCCCTCCTTCTACGCTGCCTTGGGCCCTCGCCCACCTTGCCCAACACCAAGGTCAGCTCTGTGTTTTAAGGTTGCTAGATTATATATTTTCTCTTTTATTTTCAAAAAAGCAAGTTTTGTTCAGAACCTTTAGCAAAAGCTTATTTGGTCGGTTTATTATCCTTATTGAAATGCTCGTAAGCTGAAAATGAGGGAAATAGAGAGAATGTGTTGTAAACAAATTTTTGATTAAAAAAAAAAAAAAAAAAAAAAAAGAAAAAGGAAAATTGACATGACATTGATGCGTAGTCTTTTGTAAATCCGAGAGGGTCTCCACGCAATTCACTCTAAACAACTTCTCTTTATAAAAAGAGGTAGAAACTTAATTAGATATAAACATCTACGTGTCTTTACCACTTGGTCTATTAAAATTCACCATATATTTATATACGTATAAATTTGATAGATATCGATGGTTGAACCATGACTTTCGAAGCTTACAAATCATATCTTTTATTGGGAATGTTTTACAGTTTTTGGATTTCACCTCAAAAGAATTGAGAGTTGAATCTCCTTGTGTTCACAAATCTTAGAGTACGCACCCTTTGTCATATTCAAATAACTAAAGATAAAATATGTTTTATATAAAGATACAATATATAATAAAATATCCAAACATATTATGTTAAACCTCTTAAGTATGTTCGTCCTTACCCACTAAAACAAACCATGGGGCTACCCACAGTAAGGCAACCCAATTACTCTTATTTTCTCTGTCAAATCAGCTTTCTTTCTCCAGCGACCTACAGACGATTAGGTGCTCCAGTAATGTCAATAATCAAAAAGCCAAAGAAAATAGAAATACTAAATCGATCGAGTATGTGACCAAGTTCTAAAAATTGCGCCTGGCGATCGATCGACTTGTGGTAGAAGGGCAATCGACTTGTGATCGATCGTGGGTGCAGCTCCTTCTGTGACCAGCCTAATTCGAGTTATAATCTTGGGAACTCTCTTTATAGATACAAATAAATCTTTAATCTTAATTTTCCGTTTAACTATATTACGATAGATTTGAAAAGGAATAAACTAAGTAATAGATACAAGAGTTATGATTATGTCAAAGAGGTATGTGGTCCAAAACCCTCAAATTATGAGTTTTACACACCACAGATTAGACGGATATTAGCTTAAATCATGCATATTTGGTTATGATTTTGTCAATGTGGTCCCAATGTACTTCAATCGTGTATAGTTTCATTTGTATGGTTTGAATAATCACCATATTTTGATTTGTTACGCTAAATGCTACTCCTTCCGAATTATTGTGCACAGACAAAATAAACACACTTTAAGAAAAGTGAAATCATCAAATATCATCTTCATCAATTAAACTCTTATTTGATTGATTGACCATTAAAAAAAAAAAAAAAAAAAAACACTAGACTATTATTTTAAGACATCTCAAATGAAAATAAGGATTATAATTTTAAGAGATATGGAATAGTCAATGTTTTAAAACCCGGGTTGACCCGGCCGGTTCAAACAGTTGAACCGGGAACCGGCTCGGAGACCGGGCCGGATGTGATCAGTTTTTAGCTTGTTTGAGACCCGGATTGAACCGCCGGTTTTTCGTTGATCCGGTTTGATAAACCCGGCCGGGTCATGACTTTTCATCAAAAATCTAAGATAGTTTAAATGTTTGTATTTAAATATATATATATATTTTAAATTAACCTTTCTAATTTTAATTGACAAGTTAAAGTGATGAGTACTAATATTAGTTAAAATTTTATAAACCGTAAATTAGAAGTTACATACTATCTTAGAAACACCAACTAGTAATAGTTTTAATGTAGACCGTTATAACTTAGAATTCATAAGTTGATTGTTGTTGCAAATCTTTGCTATAGAACATAAAACAAAAGGTTATCGGTAGAGTCTTTAATCTTTTGCATTTGTTCAATCAAATGTAAAATAAAACTGGACAAATCATGAGATCATGCAATACTACATATTAAATATAAAAAATATATATACATAAATATGAAACCTGTTTGACCCGGCGGTTCAACCGGTTGAATCGGTGACTAAACCGGGTCGACAAAAAACTGAGTTTTAAAGCGTTGAGAGTAGTAGTTTGGACCTAGTCATATGACCATGTTATTATATTCATCATAAGTAATAAAAATTAACATAAAAAATATAATAAAATATCCGAATACATTTAAATTAATTAAACAAAAAGCTAACAAATGTTGGGAAAAAAATACAATTAAAAACTAAAGTGTATATAAATGCTTCGATAATTAGCCTGCAAAACATTAAAGATAAAATATTAGACATATAAAAAATAAAATAATTAAAAGTAAAAATACAAAATAATTAATAAATCATACTAGTACTAATCATCAAAGTGAAAAAAAAAAAAAAAAAAAAAATGAAAATAACCACCCACTACTTCTCTCTCTAGAAAATATCTTCTCCAACATCTCACTAGATTCTAGCAAAGCTCGGCCTGCATAATAATTTCCGGCGGTCGGTCTTGACCGGCCGTCCGGATCTCCCTTTTACTTTCCCTCTTTTCAATAATAATCATTTCCTACAGATCTGTCGCTGCTCTCTGCCGCCGCTCATTCGCCATTTGCTGATGCTGTCATCGAAGGCTGCTGCTGCGTAGGGGTTCGACTTTAGATCTGTTAGGCTTTTGTTAGGCTCCTTTAAGGATGTCTAGTTTTATCTTCTATGTATGTATTATGTACTTAGTGTACTTTTGTCAAGCTACACTTTATATGGTTGTATCAGTCAAAGCTCACTCGGGTGATTCCCCCCACCTTTGTATGGTGTTGCTGTAGGCTGTCTCAACTATTTGGTGTATGTCTTGTTTGGCTTAACTTGTTATGTTTCGATGTAACTTGTTATGTTGTATCTTCCTCCATTTGTGAGGTTTGAAATGAAATGAAACCTTTGTTCAAAAAAAAAAAAAAAAAAGAAAAAAAAAAAAAAAAAAAAAAGGCAATTTAGATTAAAATTCACATATATGTGAAATTGTTAATTAGGTTTAATGATACGTGGGAATTGCACAAGGCTTTACCTCTCGAGGGATCTCGAGAAGCTTACAACCCCCCACCAGGCAGTGTACCTGATCGTTGTAGTATAGTATAGTGACAAGTACCGGGGGATTGATCGTTCAACTCAGGAATAGTGTCATTAGGATTGAAATTAATCTAACTAGGTCTAAAGGTGAAGGATGATTCTTTTTATGTTTTTATATTTTATGAAAAGCAGGTAAAAAATCTCGGGTTTGAAGGAGTTGGGCGGAATTAGTTGCTAGTCAACTAACCCAATTACTAAGATGCAATCAAAATAAAATACTAGAAATGAAAAATAAACTAAAGGTGTGAGCAATATTTGGGAGAATTGTGTTTACTTAGATTTTACTACTCCCTAGATATCTTTTATATATTAATTACTTGTTACAGTTGCGTGAATGACGGATTGTATTCCTTAATACCATTCATGGGGTGGTGTACTTACTTCCTCAATCCTATAAGCGCCTACTTCACTCCTATGTCGAGCCAGCTAAGAAGCTCCTAACATGGGATCATTAGAATTTGCTCATGCATTAAATATAACCAATAAAACCTAGTACACATCGGTTCATGTTTCCTAAGACGTTCAAGCATGTTACACAATGGAGATCTGCCAGTTTTCTTAAGCCTAACATTGAAATCATTCATCCAATACAACTATAAACAAGTAATCAACATATAATTAACATCTAGGTTTCATTACATCTAAGCAAACACATGATAGATATAGCCTAGCATGTTGAAATCAAGACAAACATAAGATATATTCAAACAACACATAGACATATTGAATAAATTAAGAGAATACTTATCTCAATTGAACATGAAAGGATTCAAGGGGTAAAAACCCTTGAAAATACTGTAAAATACGACCTAGGGTTTCACAAGTTCGGCCCTGGTATTCTCCACACAAGTGCCCCTCTAATGAATGAAAAATAGAAAACTATATATAGATTCTAAAAGGTGACGGCGTCAAGAACAAATTGGTGACGCCGTCATCTCGCCGCCAAATAATTTCTCGGACTGGCTAGATCTGGGTTTGACGCCGTCATGTGTACTCCTTATGCAGGCCGTCACCAAAAATACTCTTGACACCCTTGTTGTGACGGCTTCAGGTTTTCACTGGGTCGTCACGGATTTTACTCTTGACGCCGTCAGGTACTGTTCTCAGCATGGAAAATTAAGTCTTTGTCGTTTTTTTTCACTTTTATGCTTCAAAAACGTCCAAAATGCTTCATTTTCCAGAATTCACTCCAAAAGTACCTAAAATCACAAAAGGAACGATTTAGGGCAATATTTGATCAAATAAATTCAATTCCGGGCTTAAATGACCCCTTAAAAGTGATTCATTTTTCGCCTCATCATTTAACAAACAAACTAATAAACTAACATAATTAAATCTTACCAATGAATAAAGTTCAAAAAGTTTGCTTGGATGCAACAACATAAGAATAACAATAATAATTAAAAAAAAATAATGACTTGAATCATACTAGATAATCATATTATGGTTATTTAGGCTGAAAGTCAATTCAATAACATAAAATTCATGAGTTGTGTGTATATATATATATATATATATATATATATATATATAGGGTGAGGATCAGGTACGTTTTTGTCTTTTAGTGCGGATGGTACGGACGAATCTCAGCCCTCCATCTAGTCAACCATCTGAAAAAGGCGGAGTGGCAATATCGTAAATATTCCGTCTTTTTTTAAGATCGTTACTATCGTATTAACTTTTTTTCTGAAAAAAATTCAAAAAAATCTGAAAAAATTAAAAAAATAAAGAGGACAACAAATAATTAAGAATCGCTGAAAAAATTTTCAAAAAAAAATCGTTTTCATCGTTAAAGGTATTGTGATATCAGAATCTGATTTTGACTTTTTTACAAAAGTCAAGATCTGAAGATCAGATCTTGACTTTTGTAAAAAAGTCAAAATCAGATTCTGAAAACTTTTTTTTTTAATAAAAAATTTAATATCACAATAACTTTTTTAATATCGTAAAAACTTTTTCTTAATAAAAATTGTTAATATCGCCGTAACTATCATGCTTTCACATAAAGTTTTTTACTATCGTAATAAAAAAAGTCAAGATCAGGATCAGATTCTGATATCACATAAACTTTTTTACTATCGTAATAAAAAAGTCAAAATCAGATTCTGATATCACATAAACTTTTTTACTATCGTAATAAAAAAAGTCAAGATTAAGATCAGATTCTGATATCACATAAACTTTTTTACTATCGTAATAAAAAAAAGTCAAAATCAGATTCATAATATTGTTAATATCACGGTAGAACTCATAATATGGTTAATATCACGGTAGCACTCATAATCAAAAAACAAAAAGTCTCTCAGAAAAATCTGAAAAAATAAAAAAATGAAAGAAGATAACAATATTAAGGATCGCTCAAAAGGAAAAAAATTAAAAAAATCGTTTGAATGGTGATTTGGTACCGTGATAGTTGCGTAGATCTTGACTTTTTTACAAAAAGTCAAGATCAGATCTGGATTTGACGGCCTAGATCTATCCGCACGTCCGCACTAAAACAAAACATCCGCACGTGATCATCACTATATATATATATATATATATATATATATATATATATATATATATATATATATATATATATATATATATAAAATCACGTAACTTTGTACACGCAATTCATATATATACGTACACAAACAACATGACATCAATACTAAGTAGATAAACCTATAACAACGATCAATAGATGCATGTTTACGTGCAAAAAAAAAAAAAAAAAAAAAAAAAAACCTATGAATTAAGGTTCATAAATAAACTAAAAAGCTAATGAATAATTAATAAACTATAATGCGAAGTATATTAAGAAAGTGTTCATCTTTAAACTATATGTTTGTTAACTAATGAATTAAGGCTAACAATGATGCGTGTTTATACAGATATAATTCTTAAGTCGATTTGTGTATATTTTCCCACTTTTTAGTTTATAAATATTAATAATTTTTGATACTATAACACGATTTAATATAGCGGGCAATTTTGAAAAATTTGTTATGGCATGTAACGATTATGATGTTAGGGATTTACCTAAAATCTCTTCTAAATTTTTGCGATTTAAAGATTTGCATTTGAACAATCTAATTGGTTGATAGAAAAATCAAGCAAAGTGATTGATCAATAGTTTTTAATAGTTGATATCCTTTAAAATATATAAAAATTTAAATGTTATATTTAATTTTTGTTTCTACATGAATTTGGACTTATAAGCTTATAACTTTACTATTTTTAGTCATTTTTAATAGAAAAATTATGGCTTCGTGTATATTGGCCCCCTCAATATAAATATTTTACAAGTTGTCCCCTTCAACATATACGTTCAAGTTCCGTCTCTGTTTAGATTATTTGACATACTAACAATCACTTCGAAAAGTATAGATCCAAAACCTTAGCCATGAAAAGTAGAATAAATTATCTTTCTTTTATACCAATGTATATATATTAATGTAAAACTATTATATATCTTGTTTGCTGCGCCACAAATGCTATATAAACAATCAAGAATTTTATCCTTGTGGAATTTAACCTTTTGAAATCTTACAAACGTCTGTTTTGGTTATTTTCGTTAGTTTATATTGTGCGATGTCCTAAGTTTATTATAAGAAGATATATATACTCAAAGCTTTGGAAAAAGAATTCATGGATTTTAACTCGGTTTTTAATTGTTTAGGTTTATATACAGATTTTGATTTTGGGCTTAAAAAGTTTGTGGATCTTTTAAGTCTATTGGTTTTGTTTTATTTTAGTTTGAAGGCACTGCACCTAAGTGTTTTCGACTTTGGTTTTTTTACTCGGTTTCTAAATTGGATTTCCTTGAGAAATTGTATTAATGGGAGCTCAGATTCAAAGCCATCTAGTTGCATGTGTGGATTGATGAACTTTTTGAACGTATCAAACCCGCCTATGATTGAGAAATGGAAAGTTGTTAAAGAAACTATAAATGGCAAGACAGATCTTTTAGATGAAGATCATGATGATGACAATAAGCAAGAACGTTGCGACGAAGATGAAGTATTTGATTTGATGACTTTGCGAAGACTCGTTAAGATGGAGAGGCAACGAGCAAATGATGCATCCTTGGATCTTGAGAAAGAGCGGATGTCATCTACAACTGCGTCCGAGGAGGCATTGGCAATGATTTTACGCCTTCAAAATCAATTAAGTGTACTTGAAATGGAAGCCCAACAACATCGAAGATTGACACACGAAAAGCAACTTCATGACCAAGAGGTTATTCAATCTTTGAGGTGGATTGTGATGAAACATGAATCGGAAAGAAGCATATTAGAAGATCGTTTAAGATCGTGTAAGCAAAGACTAATGCTTCATATGAATGATGATGGTGACGATGCTAGGGTACGTATCAATAGAACTTTAAATTGTCTCGATGCTCTTGATGAAGTTCTTGTTAGCTCTCTTGACTTGGATTTGTCCCAATGGTAGGCATTGTCTTGGTAAACCTTGATGTTATTCGGATCGTTTCAAGAAGAAAATTAGATAACAAATACATATTGTACGATAGTTTCAGATTTTCGAGTTACAAATTTTAAAAGAACACAAGAATAAGATTGAAAGTTGGTATCTAAAAATATAATCGATCTCCACAGTTATTATTAACTAACAATATCTTTTACCTTCATATTTTATGCAATTCCTTTTATAACAAAACTGTTACTAATAGTTAAAATAGTTAATTAGGAGTAAAATTGTAAAATTAGATTTGTTAAAAAATCCCTCTCTTATTTCCTTGTAATGTATTTTTCTAACTTCTTGCGTTATATATAATTCGCCATTCCAAATAAATAAATAAATAAATAAATAATGATCCAAAATGTTATAGCAGAGTAAACTTTGCTTTACTTTATTTTTCTAAAAACGTATAGGTACCAAAAAAAAAAAAAAAAAAAAAAAAAAAAAAAAAAAAAAAAAAAACTCACATGTAGATATTCACATATGAAAATGAGCATTCCACATACATGCATGTACTAAAACAATTACCAAAAGTGGAAATCTAACCCCACCCAATAAATGATAGTATGACTCTAGCTATGCTGCATGGACCGGACTCTGTAAAAAAAGTCCGACAGTGTTATGGAGAAGGTCTTGATCTGTGACAAAACGTAAACCAACTTCAAGTACAATTTAGGTAATTAACTCTATCTTACATTTAATACGTACTGTTGTGGCTTACCAGAAGGCACTTAATTAGTTAATTTTATCTATAGTTGGAAAGTTGCCACATATCACCTAACTTTGGAAGAACTATAAATTTAATGGTATTAAAAGTCATTTACGCATCCGTTTCATTTATCTTGAACTAACTTTTAACGAATTGATTTCTTTTTCAGTTGACACGCACACTCACGAACATGCAAAAAAACATTATCATAAATACGTTTCACCAGACAACATTATGTGCACCAGCATTTCTTTAAGAACATTTAGTGTTGTTATACAAGAAAATTAGTAAGAAACTATATATGTGTCTATTCGTGAATATTGATGGTCACATAGTCAGGCAATTCTTAAATTTTGTATAAACAACCCTTTAATTTTCACTTCGTAGTTCGTACCAAATAAAATGCCCCCTTATCAAATGTGCACATTCTCATGCTAATTTTGGTTTTTTTATCACGAATCTTCGTTCGCGTGTAGCATTTATGAAAAGTAAATTTTATATTATGCACCAATAATAGTTCATATCTAACCACTTAGAGACAATTTAATTAATTATAGATAGGCATTTACAATGGAACAGCTCAAAACAAAAATATAGGCATTTATTTTCATATCTAAGCACTTGAATCTTTATTTGTCAAGCTAACCGATCAACGCTCCCCGACAGCGTCACACATTATACCGACGACGTCACAGTCAAGTCTGTAAAGAAACCCTAAATTATAATCGTCGAGGTGAGGACGTCACAAAAGACAAAGAAAAAAATTAAAAGTGGTGTGCTATTGTGGCCAGTGGCGGAGCTAGAAAATTTTTTGTAGGAGGGCCGAAATAATTTTTTTTTCGGGAAATACATTAAATGGGAGGGCTGAAATAATTTTTTTTCCGAAAATACACATAAAATCGCAAATAAATACACTAACAGGATTAGACCTAGGGGGCCGAGACCCTCCCCGGTCCTCACATAGCTCCGCCCATGATTGTGGTGCTTGCGCACCAAATACCACATGCAAAACATTAATTAAGCTTTAACTCATTCGACCAACGTGTCAATTCCCTTTCTCATCTTTGTATTTTTCCTTATCCGTCGACACCAACATCCGATAAAACAATTCACTTTCCCATTTTCCCCCACAATTCAGACTTCATCCAAATTGAATTTGTGACCCACATAAACTCTTAATGAATCATACTAATCGTTTTAGGTGTTAAAAAAAATGCTTTCATCATCTCTAACAAAACATAATGAAAATTCATATAGGCCAATCTCGATGAAATCTCTATTGGATAAGGAAATCTTTCTTTTGGGCATCTGGAAAATATATCATATTCAAATAAGGCATTTGGCTCACGAGCTCGCTAAAAATGCCTCTAGCGTACCAAAATATACTTGACATTCTCTCATTCGTTTAGAAATTAAATATGGCACAGAAATTGGAACGGTCCTAGCTTTTTAATGTTTTGGTGCACAATATATGCTTTTAGCACAACAAAATGGGTTTTTCTAACTTGTGCCCTGAGGGCATAAGTTAAGCACACCAAAAGGACAAAGGGTCTCACGAAAAAGTACAAGAAAGTACTCAGGGACCCATGAATTTTGTTATGCTTTCTTGTACTTTCTTGTACTTTTTTATGAGACCTTTTGTCCTTTTGGTGTTCTTAACTTGTGCCCCCAGGGCACAAGTTAGAAAAACCCCAACAAAATATTTGTGGCATTCTCTCATTACTATATATATTATTTAGCGTTTAAAACGACGTCGTCTATGTGTTTGGGTTCCATGCTTTTTTCCTGGCCCGGATTCTCGGCCCAATCACAGCCTTCTTAGCCTTCTTTTACATAATATCTCTTCCCTGCTTACACTTTCTACACTCTTCCACCAGTCAACAACACTTCACCCAAACGCATACACTTGATTCCACAGGTACCATGGACCGCGATCCACAAAGTGACACATGCGATTTCCGAAGCTGAGCGAATGGTAGACAATCCGTTGACCTTAGTGTTTGATTGTAAGTTTGTTACTTAGATAATTTTTTTTTAATTAATTTTAGCTGCTTTTATTGTATATATTTGTATGTGTAATCGGTTACCATATTTGTTGATTATGGCGTTCATAAGAATTACGATATATATGGTATCCATTTTATTGCAGCCATTGATAGTTTGACCATAAAAAATTGTTCAAATGTAATAATTTGACCATAAAAAATATATCAGTTTCACTATAACTAAACATGACAAAATTGAACCACCGCTATTGATCCGCCTCGATTGCTGTGGTTTAATTACTGGGTTTGTGTTTAGTTTTGGAAGGTGAATGCATTGTTCTAAGATGTGCTGAACGACAAACTGGTGGTGACGAGTTGGGTGTTTGTTTCGGCTTATGTATCCTGGCTTGAGGCTTATTTGGTTTTGGGCTTATTGGTATAAAAGTAGTATTCTTTTGTTAGACTACATATGTAAATTGCAAAATCAGTTTTCTTAATCTTTTTAGTTTCTGTGAAAATGATAACTTGAGGTGAGTTGTTATATTGACAAATCAGCACTTATAATTGTTTGACCTTATTTTTCTGCCTTATGATATGTGTTTGTTGTGAATTTGCAGTACCAATGTTGTTGGTTTGTTTATACAGACGAGACATTTTCCTTTTATTGTTGTAGATATGTATAAAATTTCTGTTTAATTTGATTATGTTTTTTTTTACTCTTTGTTTAGGTAAACATAATGAGTTCGAGTTTTATTGAAACGTCTTTGGTTTTGCAGATTTTAAATGGAAATGAAAGGTATTAGTACTTTTACCTTTATTTTCGTTTTGGGTTTATGAATGTTGCATAACGGTTGCGTATTAAGATCACGTACAAAGCCAATATGTTTTCATGTATATTGTTTCAGGATTTACTGTTTAGTTCATGGCGACGAGTCGGCTTCATACAACGAACGAAAATGCGATCACTGTCAACCTTTTTATACAATTTATTTGTTTAAACTAAGGTGGAACTGTGGCTATTAGAAAATCAAGTTGAGTAATTGCCTTAACAGTCAGGTATTTTAAAATTACTTCTATGCTCATGGTATATACTGATCAGATATTATGCTACTATTTTCCATAAATATGCATCATTCTACGAATTGCTTATTGTAACCTGACATAACTTCTACCGTCGTTTTGACTGTTGTTTTTAATCTGTAGGTTCTGTCGACTAAGCATTTATTTACTTTTGGTATGACAAAGTCCCGCGATCTCCAACTCCTACTGCTGGTAGGGCGCCAAAAACTGAAAAAATGATGGTGAAATCAGACGCAAATGTTTGGGTAGGACACCTGAAGCTCTCGATGTTTCTTTACGTCCAAGCATCTGTTGGCAATAATTGCGACACAGTTGGTACGATATATGAGTTCAAAATCCAACGTTACAGGTACATCGTTTTCAGTTAAATGAGTTGCAATTGCCATCTTGGATTTGTTACTTTTCACCAGCAGTTTCTGCTTTTATTAATTATACATAGTTTCTTTGTGATCTTGGTAAAAGGTGGGTTCGTTTTGGAAGCGATCTAGAGCTGTTAGACTCACCTGGAATAATCACGATGAGGATGAGTGATCAATCTGAGGATGAGTGATCAATCTGCAGCAATAAAGCTTGCTATATGCGATGACATAGGGGACAAGTCGTATAATTATACTGATGTTGCAGGTGTTCTTATACAAATGCTTACCTGAAGACGTTATTGAGGTATGAAAGTCTCTTTTCACAAAATGGAATCTTTTCGTTCTTGATGTTTTACTTAATGCGCGTTATGACGTTATATCTCATGTAAAGCAAAAGATGATCCTGACATTAACAGCAACCATTATGTATTGGTTCTTCAAACAGCCAATGGATGATCAAAGACCATGTGGATCATCAGACAACAATAGTGGTAATCAGCTCGAGACGAGGTCAACCTTCACATCAAATAACACCGAGTCCGAATCATCAACAGACTGATGAGACTGGCAAACAGATAAGTTTTCAGTTTGAAGATTTCATTTTTTTTTTTCTCTTTTGCTGCACTACATTTTTGTATCAAGATAAGTGAAACCAACTGCAGATTTGCTAAACCAAGCAATTGGTATGTATACTTACAAAATTGTAATTGGATTGATGGAAACGGTATAATGTTTCCGTTTCTTTAGTTGCATAATACATTACATTTTTTGTTATTTGCTTCTTTAGACTATCTTTCCACTTTAAATTTCCCACATGAATGATGAACTAAACAACGTGCTTTGCACAAGTTATAACTCTTATGCTATTGTCAATATCCAGGGCAAATTATCGTATTTACAGCCATGGCATATGTAAGCAACTTTCCCGTGAGCCTCATAGATACATTTTGTCTAATTTCTTTATCTCATCATCGATTTTTAACTTTTGCATCTTAATAACCGTAAGATTACAGTACCAAAAAAACGGCCAACTTCAACGGCCCGCCGCAACGCGGCGGACCGACGCCCAACTCGTTCATTTAGAAAATAAACTTGGTGTGCAAATAAATATGGTTCTAGCTCTTTAATGTTTGGTGCGCAAAAAATGGCGCAAGAGCACCAAAAGAGCCAAAAACGAAAATACACTTAGGCAAAAGTAGCTGTGAGCAGTAGCATTGAGCAGTAGCAGTGAGCAGTAGCCAAAAAAGCTCACAGCTTCATAAAGAAGCATTGGAAAAATGAGCTTTCCTAAAAAATAGCAAAGCTCACAGCTCTCATGCCAAACAAACATAAAAAATAAAAAAGCTCATTCTCACCGCTCATTACCCAAAAAAGCTCCGCGCCAAACATAGCCTTAAAATACGACCTTTTATGACAGTATACTACTAAATACACGGATATCCGAGATTTTCACATGAATTAACTATTCCCAAAATCTACACATATCAAATGTATAGCAAATTCGATTGTCATATCACATGCTTAGTATTGTGATTATGTTAATAACATTAGACTTCATTTTGCTAGTAATTTATTTTTTAGTAACTTTAGTATTTGACTATTTGGACATTGTTTGAGAACTAATTATTAACAATTTTATCAAATGAACTTATACAAAGAGCTATAGTTGAGTTGATATAAAGAGCTATAGTCGTTTTATTGATAATAATTTCAGTATTTGGATATCATTGGAGAGCTAATCATAAACAATCTTATCAAATGAATTGATATAGAGAGCTACAGTAGAATTGATATAGAGAGCTACTAGTTATACCGGCTACGCACGCACATTTTTTTTTTTTTTTTTTTTTTTTTTTTTTTTTTTATAAATTTTGAACGATATATTTTTATTTACTAAAAAACAAGTAATTTAATCTTTGTTTTGTTTTGTTTTGTTTGATTTATGATTTTTAATTATAGTTTTTTATTATTAAAAATAATTATTTAAAAAGTTTAATCCTATTGTTAGTTACTATGTACTTCTTATCTATATTTTTTGTATTGATCTTCTACTTGTTGAGTATATCAACAAAATAATTTATAAATTTATAAATTAAAAAATAATAATTTTTTTTTTTTTCAAAATATGAAAGTCCCATTTTGTTTTTTTATATAAAAAATAGTCAGCTTTCATTGATTAAGTTCGATCTTAACATGTTTAATCCTTGAATAATTGTTTAATAACTGTTGATTATTCTAACTATCCGTAGTCAATCATATTATGACAACAATGATGAATTGAGACTATTAAGGATGTTTGGATTTATTCACCAATGAATATTTAACTTTCAGAAATGTCAAAATTCATATGTAACAATGGATGAATATTGGATTGAGCCACTACAAGGATATCATTTCATTGACGGCGTCAAACAATAGATTTCGATATGGTTATATATCATTGTGTCCTTAGAATTGAGATATATGACACTCAACGTGTAACTATGTATTGTATTTAAATCTAAGTTCAAACGCTACTGAAAAAGGTAGTCATAAAGGGCTATTCTCAATACAATGTGAACGAATACAATGTGAACGAGAATGACGACCAATGTTTTAAAAACCGGGTTCGACCGCCGGTTCAAACGACCACCGGGCACCGGATCAACCGCCAGGTCAATCCGGTTTTCAATTTATTATTTTTTTATTTTTTCAACCAAGTCAACCGGTTCGACCGCCGGTTCAACCCTGGTTTTATTAAAAATTTTTGAAAAAACGAAACCCGGCCGGGTTTCGAGAACCGGGTCACTCAAAACCCGGCGGGTCTAACCGGTTAACCCGGTTTTAGAAACTCGGGTTTTTTTACCCTTTTTTTGCCGGAACCGGTCAAACCGGTTAACCCTGCCAGGTCGACCCAGGTTTCAAAACACTGATGACGACAATCCATGTCTCTGTTACCAAAGGTGTAACAAAGGGACGATCAATAATTTCAAACGATTATATCATTTAAGAAATGATGAAGTTCTTTAAATGAAACTTACGCTTTATATGTTTTTCGGGTAAAGGAAACGTTTCTAGACATCAACCTTTATCTCTATTACACGTAGAAACTCGATAAATTAATACTCGATTATTTAATAAACTCTCTAAGATAATATTTTTTTGCCGGTCCCGACTCGGGGATAGAGTGCTATATTAATAATTCGCTAAAATTATAAGATAATACATTTTTGATAATTTCTTTAGACCTCATATAAAATATAAATTAATAATTCCTTATATATAACATATTACATGAATGATTTATGAAAGTTTTTTGAAAAATGACTCAATTGTCTTTTGTTTTTTGTTGAAATCAATTTTCCCTTGAATCTCGTCTCTAATTTTCCTTAGCATGGTAAGAACTTATGATATACATGCATTGTATACAATAATTAAGTGGAAGCTTGAAAGGTGTTTGTAAACTAAGTATTCTACTATAAATTAATAAAATATTAATTAATTTATAAATTAATAATTATTAATTTATCGATTAATTAATAACTTTTTTAAGTAATAAATTTTAGTGGTCCCAAATGTATTATATTATAGAGTTTGTACTGTATTTTGAGAGATACTGCATGCCTAAGTGAGTTAAAATTATGTGAAAGGATGAATATACATGTACTACTAGAAAAATATATATAAACCACTAAATTCTTTCTCAAAATTACAAGTGTTTTCATTTATCACCTTTTTTTTTTTTTATCTTTCTCAAAATTACAAGTGTTTTTTATTTATTATCTCTTTTTATCTGAATCATCAGTTTTTCTACATGTTAAGATCTTATAAATAGAAGATATATATGTTGGAATATTAAGTAGGAAAGAATATCATTTCTCATTTAGAAAGCACATATGTTTGTGTTACCAATTAGAGGTGTAAACGAGTCGAGTCAGCCGAAAACTACCAAGCTCAAGCTCGACTCGAATACTAAAACTCGAGCTTGATCGAGCTTTATATTTTCAGCTCGAGCTCGATTCGTTATATAAACTCGACCTCGAGTCGATCTCTGTATACTTACACAAATTTCCATTTTATTTACTTATTTAGTATCATTATAATTAAAGAGACTTTAGTAAACCGTCGGCGAGGTTAGGAATTTGCTGCCAATAATTCTAAGTGATGATCATCAGTTGTTAAGAATGCATGTACTAAAGAAAGTAACACATCAAAAAAAAGTTTACACGAAGTTAGGAAAAATTGGACATCAAAATTATTAAATGATTGACACCTTAAAATCCAGCTAATCGATCAATTCATCTTTATCCATGCACTCAAAAATATTGCTATAAATACGTACACCAAGGTTACACTTTCGGCACCAACATCTTTCTAAGAATTTACACACCTTTACATACTCTATACTCTTTGACTTGATATCAAGAAAGATGGCTAGGAATGGAATTGCAGTTTTAGGTCTAGTCATGGCTTCCATGTTGATGGTGGCACCTTTTGGAGAGGCCATTACTTGTGGTCAGGTGGTCACCACCTTGGTACCATGCTTAAGCTACTTAACGCAAAATGGTGCAGTGACAGCTCCTTGTTGTGGTGCTGTTAAATCACTCGCTGCCAGTTCGGCCCCTGATAAAAGAACTATTTGTGGTTGCCTAAAGGGTATTTACGCATCTAACTCAGCCATCAATCTCAACAACGCAAACGCCTTGCCAAACAAATGTGGTGTCAACGTCCCTTATAAGATCGCCCCTAGCACAGACTGCTCCAAGTATGTTCATATATAAACTACAATGTCTTTAATTATCTTAGTGATATCCACAAAAAGCGAAGTTAACATTGATTTTCATTTGATTTTTTTTTTTTTTTTTTTTTTTTTTTTTTTTTTTTTTTTTTTTTGCAGAATACAATGAAGCTCAATTTAAGCATGAGGAAGGTTGTACGTGAAAAGAGCACTCTTTCTATTTCAAAAGTCATATTTGACATGTCTTTACTTTGTATGATTGTTTGCTATAAATAAAGCTCTTTGTCATATCGCTTTACTCTTTCTCGTTCGTACAGACTCTATTTCTATTACCATATTAAAAACTATGTTTGTATATTTTTAACCTAAAAATTAAGTGGGGAAATTACTTAATACGGAGTACTTCTTTTAACATGCAAGTTTTGCAAATAAAAGATGAAAAGTCAAGAAAAAGTTAAGTAGAACTATACAAAGTTAGAAGTAAATGATTTTGAGCATTGATTGGGATGCCTAACTCATATGCCTAATAATATGCCTAAACATATGTGTCATCATCTTATTGGGGACAGCAAGGGGACCCACTTCTTCACAAACCAATAATTTATTGCCACGTCAATTAGGCACACAATTAGGCACATTTTTTAGGCCTCCAAATCATTTTCCAATGATTTTTTTGTTACTGTTACTCGTATTATTATTAGGAATTTCTGACTTTTGTTTTTGGGCACATAATAACTAGAGTAACCGAGAAAGTTTGCACCCGCCGCGTTGCGGTGGGACTTTTTGGCGTTGGTTTCTGTTGTGTGATGGAAAAAATTGATGGAAAAAATTAAGCGTTAAAATAAGTAGATAGCTTTTCATCCAAACACTAAAAGTCCGGTCAAATAACCACTTATATAGGGTGTTGAAATTCCCTAGGTTAAGTGCTTATCAGCTTATCGGAATTTCTACAGCAGATAAGCAACTCCAAGCAACCTGTCAAAAAGGCTTTACAAATTATAACCTTTTTAATTTTGGCGAACACACTTAAGCATACCTGTGTTTCGTATTGGACGTACAGGGTTTCAAATTCTTGACCCCAATAATCAGTCACACCTGAAGCCTCATTTGGACAAAACAAAGACCACTGGCCATTACTCTGAACTCTTTCCACTGGCCATTACACAAAGGACCGATCGAGAACTTGCCATTCACTAATACGTTCTCAATTTTTTCAACGGCTACATATTTAGCCTGTGACACTACCACATAACCCTTTAAAATCCCATTTACCCCTTATTCACAAAGGGAGCAATTTGGGTACACAAACTACTAAGGGGGTGTTCGGATTAACTTATTTATGAGGGTGTTTGTTCAAGCTCAGAAGCTGATAAGCACAAAAGATAAGTTTAAACTATACCCTTGGCTCGCTTATGGCTTACTTAAGTCAGTACAGAAAATTAAAAAAATACCATAAGCCACTAATATTAGCAAACCCAAACAGACCCTAAGTTGATATCACTACTATAAATCATAGATCATAACAAAGCAACAAGGCATTTGCTGCCATAATCTGTAACATATCCATCAGACCATCAATCATGGATGCAATGACGACGTCTAAATTATTTTTTTATCTTTTCATTCCATGGGTCCTAAATATTACCAGAAAGAAGATACCTGAAGTGCATTAAGCACTTTGGAATGACAAACAGTAATGGGTGGTACAGGAAACATAGCACTGTGTGAGTTTGGGGCATCAAGAACACTATTCCGCTAGAGCCCAGATTGGGCCACCATCCTCTTATTTTGGGACACTCATGTAATGGTTATGCAAAGCACCGGAAGAACAATAGTGAAAAAGCTTGTAAGCCTAAAACCAAAGGCCCTCATGAAGCTTGTTTCCACCAAAATAAAGTCAATCGGAAGAAGTGGCAACAACGTTGTACATTAGGTTCAGATAGGCCAACAATTGAAGAAAGAGGATGCATCCGCCATGGTTGCAAACGCAATAAGTTGCCGTGCCAAGACGTGGACAATCTGAACTTTATCGTAGTCGTTCATACTCATCATAGCCTTTCACAATCGATATCACCACAAATCGCATGACATAGCGCAGCCCGAAGAAGAACGACAGCCCACCATCGAAACGGTGGCATATCGCATGCCCTATAGTATATATAGATAATAGTAGCAAAAACCTACTGTGCGGCATCTGAGTTTGAACTTGTGTCAATAATAGTTGTAGGCATAGAACACTCAGAGCTAGTATTACCAGCAACATGCCTAAATAAATGACCTTATTCACAGTTGTATCACAAACCGACCTAAAACAGACCCCCTTATTCGTTGGCGCTGCGTCTCGAGAACGCTTGCATCAGCAAGGCTTGCTTTAAGAAATGTCAGTATCATTGTATAGGAGGCTCATATAGGGAAACAATTGAAGGAGGATACATCAGCCATGGCAGCAAATGTAATAAATTCCCCCGCCAAGATGCAGACAATCTCAGCTTCATCGAGCCCAGTCAAATTCATCACAGCGTCTTACAATTGATATGACCATCATTCTCGTCTCGTAAAAACTGATCAAAACTGCAATAAGCAGACACCAAACACTCATGACGTACTGAAAACAGGTGTACGCACTTAGTTTTACGTAGCCTAAACATAGACGCGAAAAAAGAAACCTCAATAACTTTACAAAAATTAAATAAGCTCATACGCCACCAAAATAAGATAATCCAAACATCTTCAAATCAGGTTTAGAAATAAGCCATAAGGTCAACTAACGAACCCCATAAGCCCCATAAATTAACGGTAGAATAAGTAATCTTCAAATCAGGCTTAACCACAGCCCACAGGGAAACACATCCTCAAATTATTAGATTTGAAACAAATAAGATTGAAATTTGAATAAGTAATCTGGCACCTTTTTTAAGTTTCCACATGGCCTGCGGATTAGGTAGAATCTTCAACCGAAGGATATGAGCCGAACAAATAGCAGGAGTAGTGAAGAAGAAAAGGCCCCAAAAGGGTTAGAAAGGTTGAAGATGACTCTGGAATTTTCAGTGCCGGTTTGGTACGAGATAGAACAGGCGGGAAAGTTGTTATTACACCGGACCCTATCGGTGTTTTATGGGTCGGGTTGTTGGGTTTATTACTTATTAGTTAGGTTATTTTGGTTGATTTTTTCTTTTTTTTAGTCAAATAAGTTGAACCAACTATAATTCAATCGAACCGAACTGAATTACACCATCATATCTTTTAAAAATTTTAGTTATATAATTATGGCAAATAAAAACTATTTCAATAATAGAAGTGTTTTTCTTTTGTATTGGGATAAAATTTAATAGTTTCTTTTATATATATATATATATATATATATATATATATATATATATATATATATATATATATATATATATATATATATATATATGTAAATTTGGTTTCGGCGTAGAACCATATCCAAACCTAAAACCGAATTTTTAGTTTGATTCGATTCATTTTGGCTTCGATTATAAGTTATGTTCAGTTTTGACAAATTCGGCTCGGTTATAAGTTTCGGTTTTTTCAGTTCGGTTCAGTTTCGGTTATTGATTTATTCAGTTATTACCCAAACAATGCACACCCCTACCGGAACCGAACAAATAGCAACCAAAAGCAACCAATCAAATTCTCTGAAGGCCCAAAAAAGCTAGCAACCTAAAGAAGAACAACAGCCCACCATCGAAGAGGTGGCGTTTCGCACACGCTATAGTATATATAGATAGTTTGTTACTTTCTTCTGCATAAGAGCAAAGGTTATCATGGCATGCCAAAAATACCTTTTTGGTGACGCCTCAGCATCCTCACTTTAATGCTAACACACCAAAATACCTCCTCCCTCATAACACCCCTCTCATATGTCATTTGAGCCTTACCATACCCAATTAAAACACAAACTCAACGAAAAACCTACTTAAAAGAGATACATTTGTCGTTTGCCAGTAGTTTGGCTTGGACAATGACGAGGGGGGTCATGGCATGTCATTAGCGACGCCAAAACTAGAACTACATCAGATTTGGCGAAAGATGTCGTGATGATACCCTTTGCTCTAAGTAAACCAACCACAAAAAGAAAAGGACACTTATATATGATCTTTCTCTCTCCATATAGCTATTTATCCATTCTTTCACAAAATTACCACCATCACCCAATGACCTCCCGCCATACACCTCCAACCGCCGACCAACCATCTCTCACTGCTACACCAATTCCGGCCAACAACTAGCACAAAACTATTACTACTCAAATAAACCTCTCTCTCTCTCTCTCTCTCTCTCTCTCTCTCTCTCTCTCTCTCTCTCTCTCTCTCAACCATTCCTGTTGAGACCTGAAACCACAGCGTCGCCGCTATAACAGCCTAAAATTGTTGCTACTGCTGGCATCAACATTGCGACCAACCGACACCACCACTAACGTAGTCGTTGCTACCAAGACCTGTAAAGCCACCATCGTCGTTGTAGCCGCCGAGACATATCAACCACCACCACCACATATACATCTACTAATCCATTAAAAATACATGTAGTATTTAAATATCGGGTTGCAATTTGGGGATGACCTCAAAAGATACATGCATGGTGTCGTGGCCTTGTGGTATTTCATTATATTTGTCATCATACATCTTTTTATAACATATGAGTTCATAATTTCGAAAAGCTCCATATCATGTTTTTGAAGATAAATTAAAATGGTGGGTTAGGGTTTTAATTTTAATCTATATTTTGTTTATAAATTATGAGTTTAATTTTGGTGGAATGTTACATACATGTATCCGAGGATCCGAATGTCGGCTCCGACCAAACAATGATACGTTTTGGTATAATGTTCTTGCGGAATACATTAAGCAAGCCAAGAATAATGGTTATAAAGAGCGTTCAAAGAACATGTTGACTGAAAAGTGGACTCCGATGAACCGAGAAGTCAGAAAGTTAAACTTATTTGTCAAACAAACCACGAGGCTTAGCATCGAAAATGATGAACAATTAATGATGTAGATTGAAATTTTGTATCGTGACAACGAGGGGATAAAATTTGCTCACAAAAAGATTGAGTTTTTTTTAAAGACAAACACAAATGGAAAAATCCCGATTCGAAACAAACAAGAAGAATCTAAGGACGGCAGACCAGAGAAGAACACGAGCTTTTTGAAGACGAGGCTTTGTCGCGTCCACCCGGTAAACAATGAAAGTCTGAAAGTCAACGATCTTCAAACTCATCCGCCATTTTGGTTTACAAGAAATGTTTCATGAAATGATGCAACGACAATTCGTTTTAGACCGTAGGCGAAGATGCAACAAATGAGAAACAAAAGTATGGCGAGAGTTGTATTTCTTAAATCCCGCACATGAAACGAGGAATTGAGGACGCTTGCAATCAACACCGACGGGATAGATCCGGTGGACAAGGCTATTATCGAGGAGGCGAAGAAATAGATCCGAGCAAAATATTATCACCAAAACTAGTTTAGTTTGTGTAGTTTTATTTTTATATCTTTTTGTATTATTTTATGTACTTTTCTTTTATTAAAAAAATAATTTTAGTTTATTGTGTTGTTTTATTTGAATAAACGAAAAAATTAATAAATTGTTGGGTCCGTAGGTGTCTTATAACACTAGTTATAAATGGATGATGTTTTTGTGCTAAGTTATAAGTTATGAGTTATAGAATAAAAGTGCTGATATGGCAATATTTTTTTCTTATAACACGAGTATATGCCTCCGAGGCACCTTGTGCTCTTAGTTATTTTAAAACAAAAATGAACTCAACAAGTATCACTTTTTAATTTTGAGTTCTCAAATTGATACAAGATAAGAATCTGTTAAAATGAAACTAAAATTGAATTTTTATTAATCAAAATTTGCAATAATTATAAATATTATAATACACAATTCACCTTTATACGATTATCTATCTTTATATCAATTTTCAATGTAGTTTGACATAAGCATGCTCTTTTCACTGAATTTCACTCATTTAGATTTTTATTATCTAATATATTTTTTTTTTCACAAACTAAATATACATTTAACTTGAACTTTGTCATACAAATTCCTTGGGCCTGTTTGGCAGCAGCTTTTTAAAAACTTTAAGCTTTTTGTTTAAAGCTCCTACTAAAAAGAGCTATGTTTGGTAAGTATAGTTCGAGCTTCTAATTTAAATGAAGTATCTCCAATTTAGTTCCATTTTAACATCTTTCTAAACTAGCGTTACAAATTGATCAAGCTTTTTTAATCAAAAAAACATTTATACTCTTGATTTAATCACTATTTGATACCTTTATTATTTAAATATAAATTTGAGAGCATTGTCTCTTTTTTAGTTTTTCAATTATGATGAAAAAAAATGTAGTATATTTAAGTTTAGAAAATTCAAATTCTTTTCTAATAATTTCATGTAGGTTATTTTAATAATTTTATATGTAAACTCATGCCCACACTTTCTTTGCGTATCAACCAAATTAAACACTACTTGTAGAACTTCATGTGTTAGTTGGCATGAAGCAAACAAACAATACATTTGAAGGAACAATTAATGATTAATGAGTTGAAACAAGTCTGTAATGATATTCCTAAATCAATATGAAATGCAAGACGTAAATGATTTTAGAGGTGAGTTATCCACAAGTAACACCCCCAAAATTCGGGTCCAGCGGAAGCATACATGTCATTGGGGTGCTACGAAATCGGTATCATAACGTAAGGTACAAAGAACGGCTTTCATTTCAATTATTTAGAAGAAGAGTTTCAATACAAAAACATTAAGTTTACATTTTAAGAAAGTAGTGCGAAAATAGGCCCATGAAACAAATAAAGCGGTCCCAAATATAAAGCAGTCTTAAAAGAGTCAAGTCAAATGGTATAAGTGTGCGGCACCGACACGTGACCTAGATTAGTATGGCAAGTTTAGTTTACAGTATCAAGTTCGAGACTCGATGAAGTTTAAACGAGTTTAAAAGTTTTAGAGTGTTTGTGTTATTGTTGTTTGTGTGGCAGCATTTAAGTTAAAAACAACTTTCTAAGCGTTTGTAAGTATTGGCTCTTGGAAGTGTATAAGTATATAAGTATACAACAACAAAAGTATCAAAGACGAATAAATCTTTGGTTAAAGAATAACCGAAAGACAATGTACGGAAAAATAGTAACAATCAAGTATTTGGCGTTGACGGATTAGGTGAACATTATTGTTAAATGAATTCTAAGTATGTACATATATATTGTTCGTATAAGTGAATAAAAAGGGTAGTGTATATATAAATAATAAGTATTTGTTTATATATGGTAAGTTGGTGAATTTTTTTTTTTTTTTTTTTTTTTTTTTAAGTGTAAGTTATATTTAAAATTTCCTCATAGTAGATTATTATATACAACGATAACTAGATATATATTTTGTCAAAAAGTCGGGCATGACCCATGTGCAAGTTTTGGCTTCCCGATGGTAACTACGTAGTAAAACATATAGGTTCGATTAATAATTCGTTTTATATAGCTTATAAAACTTAAGTAAATTTCATAAAACCATGTTAACTTATGTATGCTAAATAGGCGATATGGATCAATGACAATGTTTAAAGTCTACAAGTTTAGTTTTAATAGATTCAAGATATGTATAATGGTGTGTGGTTTATGATCATGTTGCGTCGTGTTAAGAATTTATTTACATGTATGAGTATATGTGTTATGTCACGTCGATTCGTATATGTCGATACTTGTGGTCGAGCAAAAGAAGAGTCGGAGTTAGTAAGTCGGAATATCGAATAGTCGGATTGTGTCGCGTACAAACAGTAACCCATCAATATGGTTATGTGAGAATCGTATGGGCTTGACCCAACAGATTTAGACTCAAGAAAATATTGACAGTTGGGCTGCGAGTTGGGTTTGTCCCAACAGCCTCTCGACACACCCAATAACATGACCCAAGTGTGAAATTTCAATCAAAACTCATATCAGCTTTTTAATTTACTAAGTTGTAACGTGTGGTATTTTTGATAGTAAGTATAAACTCTTAAAGACCTGATGTGGGTTTTGACCTCTTGACTCACTCAATCAGACACAAGACAACACCAGCAGGGTTCGACCACAAGCAAAGCATAGCACCACTCGAGTTTTACTCCGAAACCATTATATTGTAATAGGCATCTTTCAAAAAAAAAGTGAACTACCAAACGCACCCTTGATACATAGGCCTAAAACGATTTTTGACCATTTGTTTTTGAAGCTTGTTTGACAAAAATGAGTAAACAAGGATAGCTTATTGTCTTGAACCAAAGGACACAAATACAAGATAATTCCCATCAAAATCTAACCCACATCATATTAATTTCACAGATGGTTTGAGAAAGCAATTTAAGTGCAAAACAAAAAGGGACAAGGTATTGTTATCCACTGTGGGTCTCGCTCAAGCAGGTTTCGTTTCGACAAAAATCTGAGTTCGACATAACTTACTTGAAATTCAGATAAATTACATGTTATTAAACAAGTACTTCGAAATAACCTTGCAAAGATAAGGAATCATAATCATCAAACACTCCTACTGTGGGTCGACTCCACAGTAGGTTCGACCTAGACCACAAGTAGCCACAAATAAGCCTTCATATCAAGACACTTATCCCAAGTTTTAACATAGAGTATGAGTCCATAAAATAGGCGAAACAATAATAAACATTTCCAAAAGCCAATATTGTTTTAAACCCTTATCTTAGTTTCAGTTTAATTATTTTTGCCACACAAACATCAACAACAACAACAACAAAAATATATGTACTTATTCGATACATTTTATGGGTCGATCGAACCCAATTACAACATTGTCAAAAATTAATCACAACCGCACGTTTTATTAGAAAGAATATCAAGAATCAAGAAATTACAAAATATGAGAGAAATTAAGAAACCCTTACAAAAACTTGAGAGTCGATTTGACAGGAAGACCAACAAGAGATCCAATCTGATCCAAGCAGAAAGTACCACCACCGATTGCTCTTGATTATTGATAACAATTTAAGGTGTGACACTTCCTGTGGATAGTTTGGTAGATTAAAAAGGAAGATAAACAAGAAAAAGTTAAACCATCTTTCTTAACATCGATTTTGTGGATGGATTATTTTAGCAAAACTCGTTGTCATCCCCACCTCCCAAGACTATCTTGTGACCTTGCGTTGGGAAGGGAGGAAGAAAGAAGAGAGTAGATTTGTGATTTCGTGTTTGACTGAAAATGTATTTTGGGAGATGTGTGTTATAGGTGCTGCTAACCAGGAAGAGTAATGGTAGAGTAGGGGCGGTTAGGTGTATGTAGTTAGTGGATAAGTTTTGTTTATTTTATACTCAGTGTGTTCTTAGTGTGTTCTTTGTCCCGCTTGAGCTAAAGGTATAAATGTGGTATCTCAGTTTGGCAAATGCGATAGATATATTTTTGGGATCGTTTTTATAACAATAATATGAAAACAAAATCATAGACTCTGAAAATAAATTATTAAAATTTACGCCATTACTAATGCGGTGTCGGTACGCGTGCGGTGTCGTTTTTCAAGTAAAAAAACGAGATCTCTCCTCGTTTTTAAAGTTTAATCATTAGCAAACGTCAGAAAATACATAATTCACATTTTCTGATAAAAACAAATTATTCCACTATTAAAAGAATAGTCCGAAAAATTACGGGTGGTTACACCACACCCGCTCATAAGGAGGGTATCCAATCATTCAAGACGTAAATGATTTTAGAGGTGAGTTATCCGCACCCTCTCATAAGGAGGGTATCCAATCATTGGATGCATCACCGGCTTATACGGTGTGCATCGTGGGTTGTATGGTTTGACCAAACCGCCCTTGATGTGACAATATAGGGAGGGTTTGTATAACATAGCCCATGATTTTATTATAACCGTGTTATTACAAAATGATTACATTTTATCTTTGAAGAATTTTTTCTAATTTTATGTTTTTTGTTTGTTTCTGGTCACATATAATTGCATATGTTGTTTTAGTTCATTTAATATATTATGATTACAGCTTATAACTAAGGGCCCGTTTGTTTGTGGTTTGTATGTATGTGGATTGGTGGCCACGAAAAAACTTGAACAACAGTTAGACAAATGTTTTGTAACTATTTGTGTAGGATAAACCATATGGGTTTGTCCATAAACAATGTTTTCCAACTATGATGCAATATAAGTAAACATAACTTTAGGTTTTCAAACGGATAATTTGTAACATTTGTGGTGTATGTGTTGACTTTATAAGTCATAATGGATTAACCCAAACACTCCCTTAAACTGCATATGAAATTGAAAAGTGTAAAAATATAAATTGCATATGATCTTTCTCTCTCCATATAGCTATTTATCCATTCTTTCACAAAATTACCACCATCACCCAACAACCTCCCGCCATACACCTCCGACCGCCGACCAACCATCTCTCACTGCTACACCAATTCCGACCAACAACTAGCACAAAACTATTACTACTCAATATAAACCTCTCTCTCTCTCTCTCTCTCTCTCTCTCTCTCTCTCTCTCTCTCTCTCTCTATCTATCTATCTCTATCTCTCTCTCCCCCCCCCACCATTGAAACCATGGCGTTGCCGCTATAACTGCCTAAAATTATTGCTACTGCTGGCGTCAACATTGCGACCAACCGACACCACCACTAATGTAGTCGTTGCTACCACGACCTGTAAAACCACCGTCGTCGTTGTAGCTGCCGAGACATGTCAACCACCACCACCACACACATATATATATATATATATATATATATATATATATATATATATATATATATATATATATATATATATATATATATATATATATATATACTAATCCATTAAAAATACATGTAGTATTTAAATATCAGGTTGCAATTTGGGGATGACCTCAAAAGATACATGAACGATGTCGTGGCCTTGTGGTATTTCATTATATTTGTCATTATACATCTTTTTGTAACATTTGAGTTCATAATTTCGAAAAGCTCCATATCAAGTTTTTGAAGATAAATTAAAATTGTGGGTTAGGGTTCTAATTTTAATCTATATTTTGTTTATAAATTATGAGTTTAATTTTGGTGGAATGTTACATACATGTATCCGAGGATCCGAATGTCAGCTCCGACCAGACAATGATACGTTTTGGTATTATGTTCTTGCGGAATACTGTTGGATCGATATACTCTGACCAAAATACTTTGTAGCTTGTAAGGGTTTAATAATATTGAGTAAACTCAACACTTATTAATATTGAAACACTGTTTTACTTTGTAAAGTATGCGGAATCTACTAACACAAAGCTTAAGAAGAACTTTTATATTAACCAAACTTTGAACCTGCTTTGTTACACAGATTCACTAACAATCCCTAACTATTTATTAACTTTGATCGACTCTAAAACTTATGAGAACTTCTCTAAACCTTGTATCGACTAATACCTCTTAAGGCTCCTTATATAGATAACCTTAAGTCGGTTTACAACATATAATCCTTGAACGACAAGTCATTATCCCTAACTAATTCTAGAATATTCTTTTAATATTACACATTAATCCTTATCTAATATTGCACACCAGTCCTTGTTTCCTTCGAAGTACTCTAAACATTCTTCAATAACAACAGTACTTTGACTTTTTCCTTCAGCAGTACTTTGATTTTATTCTTCATGCAGCAGTACTTTGACATCCAGAAGTACTTTGATATTTTATATCCCAACAATCCTCCCCTAACTTGAACTCCACTTGCTTGATTTCAAGTTTCTTTGTTATCTTTATTCTTCAGATCTTTATTCATTCAGAAAGATTGTTTCTTTATTTCTTTGTCTTCTATCTGTCATAAGTCAAAGTACTCTTCATCAGCATCTTGTCTTTCAATATATCTTTTCAGCAACTCAGCAACATTTTGGTACAGTGATCATCAAATCTTAAAAGTTTCATACTATTCTCATCACTTCTAGGTGTGTTAACTCCTGTGAGAGGTGAATCATTGAAAATTATGATTTTTAGCAAATCATCAGCTATCAACGGATTTGATTAGTCTTTACCAATAGCCGTTTGCTATGGACTAGCCAACTCTTGATCACTTGGAGTATGGTGAGTTGATAACCATATAGTTTTTGGTAAACTATCAACCATAAATGGATTTGATTATCACATCAGAGCCGTACCCTCATGATGAGTCAAACTCTTTCTTGTCTGTTAAACATGGTGAGTTGATTACCATTTGTTGTGCAGTATAAATACTAACACCATGTGTTGCTTTTCAAATCCTTTTTCCTTTTCTTTTAAACACCAAAACATTTTATTTTTATTTTAAAAGGACTTATACTAGTTTATATCAACAAGCAGTACTTTGTTAAAGTACTGTTTGTTTTTGCAGTACTTTGAAAAATACTTTATTTTACAAAACAAATCATACCAGTATTATGTAATATTACTCTTCAGACTTGATCCATCTGATAAATAGCTTGATAACATCTAAAGCTACTTCAGATTCATCTTCAAGTTCCATTCCATGATCCAGCATTCTGAGCATAATTTCTCTAATAAATGGATATCTCCTCTCAGCCAGCATATGAATCATGGTACCATCTTCCATCTCTAGTGTATGAACTCCTGATGACTCAAAGAATCTCCATCTTGTTATTTCTCAATTCTTTTGATCATTTCACAGAGGATCAACACTTGTTTCTTCAGTTTCCCAGATGGTAATTAAGTCTCCAAGTAAAATTAATCCCACTCCTGAAGCTTCAATCTCTGCATAGTATGTCTGCACTTGCACATATAATTCATACAAATCTGCCCTTGTAATACAGTGCAACATATCCCATAACATATTGAATGTTGTGAAGCTTTCATCTTCTCTGTGGATCATAAAATAATTCCCTTTTTTTATTCAACCACAGAAAATGAGATTATCTTGGACTTCTTTCCAGAATCTTCAATCTTTTTATTCTCAAAGTCAACAACTCTGAAATAATTTCTAAGTTCATCAATTGTGTCTTCATGAATCATCTTCAGCCTTTTTGATAGTTGATCATCTTGAGCTAATTTCTTTCTTTTCAATCTCCTTTGCTCAGCTTCTTCCTTTCTGATATATTCTAATTTCTTCTTTCTATCAACTTTCATGGGCACAAAGTTTTCTACTTCTTTTCTGATATCTTCTTGTACTTTATCCCACAGAGCTTTCACTTCTGGATACCTTTGTTTATGTAAATTCTTGTATCCCTTCTTTCTCAAGAATCTTATCATCCAGCTCCTTTCCTGAGCTTTAGTCATTGGCTTCTTTGTAATTAGCCTACTAACTTCTGCCAAATACTCAGCATCATACTCAGCTTGTTGCTTTTTAGCAAGCGCTAAATCTTCTGCAATCTCTAACTCTCTAATCTGAGCAATAGAAAATTTCTTCTTTTTCTTCTTAGTATCTTTCTGAACCTTGATCCCTTTCCCTTTATCTTTTGGATCTAGCTCTTCTGATTCAGAAGTACTTTCAACATCTTTTTGTGCAGGCTCAGAAATATGTATTCCTCTAGTAGGTCTCCTCAAATTCATCATAACTTGAGCAATTGTTTCATCATCACTTGCAGTATGTACTCTTACTTCTTCTTGATGTACAAAAGTAGAAGGACCAGCTTCATCTTCATAATTCCTTGTAGAAGGTCCAGCTGCAGTGACTCCACTTTCATCAATATTCCTAGAAGAAGTACCTTGCTCAGCAGTACCTTGCAGACTTATGTTTTCTGCAGCAGTACTTTGAACACTAGCACTTTGAATGTTCTGTGCATCTACATCCTGCTTAACATTTTCTTGCTCATTCTCTTTCTCTTGTGCAATATTCTTATCTTCTTCATTATAGCTTTCTGGTTCAAAAGTCTTTGGACTTTTTGGATATTGCCATAAATGAGCATCTTCTGAATATTTAACCTCAGCATCATCTTTATCCAAATTCTCATCTTGATTCCTCCCCAATTTGGTAAATGATGACTTCCTATGCTTCCTCTTGGATTTAGAAGACTTCTTTGAAGATTTTGATTTTGGCTTCTGAGACTGCTTCTTTTCTTTCACATAAAGCCTAAAATTATGAACAAGAGGCCAAACAAATTTCTTCAACCTTCTGAACTTCTTTCTTAGCTTCTTGATTTCTGCAGCTTGAGCATTAACAGTTTCCTTCATCTTCTCCAAATCCTTAGCCAAATCATAAGTACTCTCAGCACCTTCAATTCCCTTATCTCCTCCAGGTGTTTGAAGCCCACCTGTGGAAGTATAATCATTGGGAGTAGGTACCTGTGAATCCTCTGAAGCAGTACCTTTAGAATCAGTACTATGTGGAGAAGTACCTTGAGCAGAAACAGATTTATCCAAGGAAGCTGATACTGAGGGAGTCCTATCACTTGAAACAACATGCTGAGGGGAAACAATAGGTGGTGTAGGTGTTCGTACTGAAGCAGAATGCTTAGCAGAGTCAGGTTGATCATCGTTATTAGAATGTGCAGAACCACTATTGTCTTCTTCATCCCTAATAGCTTGAGCAACCTCTAACATATATGCATTTAGAGGTGTATTCCTACCCAAAAATTTTACTCCCTTATGAGACATAAAAGTAAACACTTTAGATGGCATCCTAATGGTAGGTACATAATCCTGAGGTTTGGGTATCCCATCTAATGGATTCTCTAAAAGCAATTGAACAAATCTAGGATACATTAGAAAGGGTTTGCCAGTCTTAATATGAGTAAGCATACCTTCAAGGATCATGTATGAGAAATTGAAAGGTTGATTTGTAATAAGACCAACAAAAGCAGAAGCTATGGAATGGCTAAACTGATCCCAAGCAGTACTCTTTGGACTCAAACAATGAAGCAAAACATGAATAAGAAATTTCCAATGAGGACTAACCATAGCCTTCTGAAAAGTAAGCTTAGTCAAAGAACCTTCATACCCAATGTCTCTGAGTGTGTTCCAAATCTCTTGTTTTCAAACAAAACAGAGCCTCCTTCATCATCAAATAACAGAGCCTCTCTGATTGAAGCTTCTGTGACACGAATAGCTCTCCCAGCAACTGTAGCAGTAATGATATCCTCTTCAACTTCAACCTGTGACCTTGCTGTATCCCAAAAAGCTTGAATCCAAGGTCCAATAATCTCTGGGTTGACTAGGATTGAGTAACAGATGTCGGTTCCAGTGAGAAAGTCAATAATACCATGAAAGTCAAGGTTATCTTGGGTTTTCTCAAGGTTTGCTATCATGTTGTGTTTGGTGTTGGTGCGTCAATTAGCCATGGTGATTAGGGTTAGAATGAGAAAAGTGATGATCGATGTAAAGTAGGAATGAGTTTATATAACAAGAAAGGTGAATAAAAAGAAAAAAAATATGAGGTTTATATAAGGATAAGATACAAAAAATCACGGTTAATTAATAACTTTACCGTTATTTTTGGAAATAATTATCTCCATATCTTTCGAAAGGTTGTTAGCTGCAAATCTGACCATTGGAACAGTATCTAACACGTCAGCGAACCCTTCAATAGCACCAAGCAGTACGTTCCATAAAATATGGAGCAGTACCTTCCGTTATAAACTTCACACAGTATTTTGACCAAAGTACTTTCCAAAAAAAAAATCTTGAATATTGACCATTTGACTAAAATATCTTTGAAATTCAACCATGATTAATGACTATCTCCCCATATTAAATCCTAAAGCTACCATGGTAAGTGAACTTCAATACACTTCATTAAATGCCCATTTACCTTTAGTTTGCTTATAAAAGCAACTTTACCTTCAACAACTTGCAATCACCATATCTTTCCTTAGCATAACACAAAAACTAACAAGCACAATGAGTCACATTCCAATTGTGAACATCTCTTCAGACTCAGATGGCACCACAGATTCAGAGATAAGTTACTTCTCTGATTCTGAGTTTGAAGATCCAGGATGGTTAGATTATTTTCCTCCTCATGTTCAGTGGATGGGACACCAAGAATCTTCCTCAACAATGAGTGTTGCCAACTCTACCATAACTGATGCAGGTAGTACTACCAACAAAAAGCCCAAGAAGAAGAAAGTTGTCCCTGGTTCATCTCTGGCTAATGAGCTTCCACATGCTTTAACTCAAGCCCTGGAATCAGCTATTCAGAACATGAAGTGGCCGGCTCCAAGGAAGGAGAGACCTCCCAAACAGGTTATTGGCCTGGCATGCCCAAGAAAGCAGGCTTCTTTTGATGACAAGAGAAAAACTGCTCAAAAGGGAAAGCATGACTATGAGGGCAAGGGAAAAAGGCCTATGGAGTAGGTGTGTGGAGCTTAGTAGTAGGTTGTGTTTGTTTTGTCTTTTCTGTGTTTGTATCTGAATGATGAAACTTTCTAAATGGTTGTTGTAAGATCTTTGCTGAATGATGAATAAAATCTTTTTCTTTTGAATGATACATGTAGCCTCCCCTCAAATAATGACTAACTAATAACTACTAATGCCTCCCCTCAAAAATAGCTTACATATTAATCATGCCAATACTCACAACCAAAAAGGTAAATATTGAAACATCAAAGTCCTTTGTGAGTAGATCTGCTACATTATCATCAGTATGAACTTTAACCACATTGATAAGTCTTTGTTCATAGCAATCTCTTATAAAGTGATGTCTAATCTGAATGTGCTTGGTCTTGGAATGATATACTGGATTCTTGACAATACAGATAGTACTCTGATTATCAATGTTGATAGGAGTATTCTTGAAATTGAATCCATAATCCAAAAGTTGATTCTGCAACCAAAGTACTTGTGCACAACAGCTTGCAGCAGCTACATACTCTGCTTCAGTGGAAGAAGTTGCTGCAATTGTTTGCTTCTTACATTGCCATGACACTAATCTGCTTCCAAGGTACTGGCATCCTCCAGTTGTGGATCTTCTGTCATAGTTATCTCCAGCATAATCACTATCTGAAAAAGCTTGGAGATGGAAAGGTGAATCTCTAGGATACCATAAGCCTAGCTTAGGTTGTTGCCTAAGATACCTGAAAATTCTCTTGACAGCATTCAAGTGAGATACCTTTGGATTAACTTGATGTCTTGCACATAAACATACAGCAAAAGTTATATCAGGTCTTGATGCAGTTAAATACATGAGACATCCAATCATAGACATGTATAGGGTGACATCAACATCTTCTCCTTCTTCATCTTTTCCCAAAGGTTTGTTAGTATCCACTGGTGTAGATGTAGGCCTAACAGTTGTGAAATTGAATCTCTTAAGAATATCTGCAACATACTTATATTGACAAATATATATTCCACTGCTTGACTGTTGCACTTGAAGTCCCAAGAAGAAGGTTAATTCTCCCATTGAACTCATCTGAAATTCTTTCTGCATAAGATCTTCAAATTCTTTGACCATAGATTGCCTAGTAGCACCAAAAATAATGTCATCTACATACACTTGGACTAGCATGATATCCTTCTTATCTCTCTTGATAAACAAAGTCTTGTCAATAGCTCCTCTTCTGTAACCATGTTGTTATAGAAAATTGGAAAGTCTTTCATACCATGCTCTTGGAGCTTGATGAAGGCCATACAGAGCCTTGATAACCTTGTAGACTTTGTTTGGGTGTGCAGGGTCTTCAAAACCAGGAGGCTGTTTGACATAAACTTCTTCTGTGATTTTGCCATATAGAAAAGCACTTTTAACATCCATTTGATATACAGGGAATCCCATATAAGATGCAAAAGCCAAAAATAGCCTGATGGCTTCAAGCCTTGCCACAGGAGCAAAAACTTCATCATAGTCTACTCCTTCTTCCTGTCTATATCCTTGAGCCACTAACCTTGCCTTGTTTTTGATAACATTCCCTCTTTCATCTCTTTTTACTCTGAAGACCCATTTAGTTCTAATAAGTTTCTTTCCATCAGGTAAATCACATAATACCCAAACTTCTTGAAGTTTAAACTGTAGGAGTTCTTCTTGCATAGCTTCCACCCAACTTTCCTTGGCTAATGCTTGTTTGATATCTTTAGGCTCTTCCTAAGATAGAAAACAAGCAAATAAACATAACTTCTGATCCTTGTGATTCACCCTGTTTTGCTTGTAGATAAAACTAAGTAAAGAAGTATGTTGTTGAGACATATTCTTAGCCTTAGTCCTTGTGAGCACCCCTGAAGCTGAGGGTCCAATTATGTTGGTAACAGGATGAGTTTTGTGTATTCTGAGAGTAGGAGTTGGTGAGACTTCAAGATTGTCTTCCAAATTAGTTATATCAGGATCTTCATTAGAATCTGAGAAAATGCCTTCTTGATCCAATTCATCATCAGTGTCTTCTAAAGTAATCGTGTTTGGATCATCAGTATCTTCTAAGTCAGGCATATTAGAATCATTAACAGCATCAGTATTTGATGCATGGGAATCGCAACAGGCTTTACCTCTCGAGGGATCTCGAGAAGCTTACAACCCCTACCAGGCAGTGTACCTGATCGTTGTAGTATAGTATAGTGACAAGTACCGGGGGATTGATCGTTCAGCTTAGGAATAGTGTCGCTAGGATTAGAAAGCCTAATTACTAGTTCTAAAGGTGAGGGATGATTATTTTTGTATTTTTATATTTTTATGAAAGCAATTAAAATATCGGTATTTTTGGAAGAGTGGGCGGAATTAGTTGCTATTCAACTAACCCAAAACTAAGATGCAATCAAAATAAAATACTAAAAATGAAATTAAACTAATTTATACTAAAGTTGTGAGCAGTAATTGGAGAAAATGTGTTTACTTAGATTTCACTACTCCCTAGATATCTTTTACATGTTAATTACTTGTTATAATTGCATGGATGACGGATTGTATTCCTTAATACCATTCATGGGGTGGCATACATAACTCCCCAATTCTATGAGCTCTTATCTCCTCCTACACCATGCCCAGCACAACTATAGGGATTGTAAACAGTGGCTCATGCATTAAATACAACCAATAAAGACCTAGTACGCCTCGGTTCATGTTTCTTAAGACGTTCAAGCATGTTACCATTTGGAGATCTGCTAGTTTTCTTAAGCCTAACATATAAAATCATTCATCCAAGACAAGAATAAACAAGTAATCAACACATAATCAATATCTAGGTTTCATTAGATCTAAGCAAACACAAAAGAGATCTAGCCTAGCATAATGGAATTGAGACAAGAATAAGATATAGACAACCAACACATAGACATATTGATTGAATTAGAAGGACACTTATCTCAATTACAATGCAAGGTATCAAGGGTTTGGAACCCTTGAAAAACTTGTAAAAGTTGCACCAAAATCGTCTTTAGGGTTTCTCCAAAACTTCTCTTTTAATGTGAAAAACTAGAAAACTATATATAGGAAAATCGGGGTGACGGCGTCAAGAACAAAGGTGTGACGCCGTCATCTCGCCGCCAAATACTTCCTCGGACGGCCTTGATCTACTTCTGACGGCCTGCGTGACGCCGTCATGAGCTACGGATTTTAATTCTTGGGGTTTGACGCCGTCATGGGTTAACTCTTGACGCCTTCATGTACTGTTCCAGCATGGAAAATTGAGACTTTGCCGTTTTCTTCACTTTTATACTCCAAAAACGTCCAAAATGGCTTCTTTTCCAGAATTCACTCTCCAAGTACCTAAAATCACAAAAGGAACGATTTAGGGCAATATTTGATCAAATAAATTCGGATTCGGGCTTAAATGACCCCCTAAAAACGGATCATTTTTCGCCTCATCATATACCCTTACACTTGAGATTTGCTTGTCCTCAAGCAAATGCGCTTTTATTCTACTCAAAAGACAAGTTAGGGGTCATTTAACACTAATATAAAAGTAATTACAACAAATAATCGTTCCACTAAAGACCAATAGACAAGCACGGAGGTCATACACTAGCACCTCACAAATAGTGTTTAGATACTCACATCTCTCGGGTGTAATAAAGTAATATAACATTATGGAAATGGAAGATATCTCTCACTACCTGTCATAGCAAAATAGATTACCATAGGCTTGGGAAAGGATCAAACCTCCACCACATGGCGTAAGCACCTAAGATAAACTATCAAAGAGGTCTTTTAAAGGGTTGTAACGTTAGGTATAGGGATATGAATTACACGGTTTTGTTGGATAAAGGGAGTTTTACTGGTGGCGAGTTAACAATCTTAGTTAATTACATGTACAATATGGCGTTGCTAAGCCAAGACTAGACTCGACTTAAGCTAATAAATGAAAAATAACAAAAACATAAAATGAACATAGAATGAAACGGGATGGTAGTCCGTATGTTTTTTCTCTTTTCTTTTTTTTTTTTTTTATTTTTTTTAATTTTTTCGATTTTTTTTTTTTTTTTTTTTTTTTTTTTTTTGCATACACTTTTACCCTACCATCCAAAATAATACATCATAGGGGATGAGAATTCCCCTTACACTTGAATCTTTACATACTTTACATTAAACTAATCTAATGACTCGAATTAAGAAAATCAAAACACTTGGAGCACTTTTAAGATTAACGTACATATGGGGGTAATAAATGATGTTCTTCCCCATTACTCCATAAAATAAGTACTTACCCATGAGTCCCAATCGTCCCAAAACAATATGTACAAGGATATGACTCGACTTAGCAATCATGTAATCAATTAGAAGTTAACTTAGGGTTTAACAAATAACAATAATGCACTAAAAATGAGCGCATACACGGAAGGCTAAGGCGATTTGGTTGTACATTTAAGTGGGGTGTAACAAATTCTTCCTTTAAGTAAGATGCTTAAAGTTAGAAACGAAAAGATAGGCTCGGAGGGGTGTACTAGGGGTATCGTGTACTAAAAATGAGTACAACGCTAAGGGTGTGGAAAAATTAGTTGACTTAACTAGCCAAGTAATATGACTTAAATGGTCAAGTAATTATAATACGGGTTTAACACAAGGGTAATCCTAATGCCTCTTATCATGTAGTAAATCTTACTACACGAATGTAGTCTCACTAGCGGTCTTGGGATGCATCACTAACGCAAGTTCTAGAATCTAAATGCTACCAGTACACTCATAAGCACTAATAGTAAATGCTTTTCCTATCAAATCTAAAGGCGAACCTCACATATTTGGGTGGAAAATTTTTCTGAATATACGGTTATGTGCTAGTCATACAATCTCCTATCCATGAGACGCTTGCTATGGCTAAAGTTTCACTCCTAAATGTTGTAAAAAATTTTAAATTTGGCGCTAAAATTGCACTAACAAGTATTTCTCATAGTTTTATTACACATCTACCATCAAACAAAACAAACTCAAGCGAAAGTGCATATGTAAGGTATCATCTTTTTACTCTCCCCTTACACTTAAGATGAACATTGTCCCCAATGTTCAAGTAAAGAATGTAAAAGTGAAAAAGTAAAGAGAATGAAATCAAATACTCCCCTGATTCGCTCGGTATGGATTATAGGTGGCCAGGTTAAATCTTCCTCCAAGAAAATGAACAATCAAAGCTTCCTTTCCAGAATATAAATCATCTTCTTGTCATACATAACCTGTAAAACCTGACAAAATAGACAAGACAACCTCGCGTAAAATCGGCGGCATCCTATATAAGTTTCTAAATCCTAGAAAACAAAGTAAGATATAATGCTTGTGAAATGAAGTTTCCAGATTTCCTGGAGATTATAAAACTTAATAATTCACAAAAACTATGAGACTCCGTTAGAAAAACAAAACCGGTAAAATTTCCAGATTTTTAACTCCTGACGCCGTCAAGAGTAAACCTCTGACGCCGTCATAATGGACCTGCAGAAATTCTTATGTTAAGTTTCCGGAAAATTTCTGGAAAAACTTGGTCCTACTTCCTGGAAAATCCTGCAAAACTTCATTATGACTCAATACAAGCATTTGACTCTAACAAATACGAATATACATGCTCATTTAATATTATGGAGAATCATGATCGGTTTGTTTCTTAAAAACATATTTGGGGTTTCCCCTTACACTTATCTTTTGCAAAAATACTTTTAGGTTGGAGTTAAGACTAGGCCAAACAACATAGTAAAGTATTTCCACATTTTAATTGAGAAACATGATCAACCAACAATAAAAATAAAGCATGCATACGGAAGCAAATAACAAACAAACAATTAAAAATCACACAAAACATGGGTTGCCTCCCAAGAAGCGCTTTTCTTTATTTACGAGTCTTGTAGCTAGACTCAAGGCTATGGGTTACTACGTGATCTCATCATTTGAAATGATATGCCCCATGTAGTTGCGATCATTACTATTATGGTGGTAGTGCCTCAACCTATCGATACTCGCAATCACTATTCCACCTAATTTGCTTCTTAATTTAGCTACCCCATCTGGGCTCAATTCTTCGATTGTGAATGGCCCATACCACCAAGGACTTGGCTTATCGGGTGGTATTGTTGTTTCCAAGTGTCTCAAGAGCACCAAGTTCCCTTCCTCATATGGTGTATGAATTTTTTCGTGTCGAGTATGTTCGAGTTCAACCTGAACCTTACTGCTTTTTCTCCTTTCATCCTTAGCTTTCTTATAGCTTTTGATTTTTGCCTCCCATGCAAGAATCTTATTCTGAACACGAATGGGTGTCGCGCCAATGTTGTTTTTAATCATTCTCCAACTCAAATTCTCATGCTCACTTCGCGGGGTCATGAGGAAGCTAATCTTTCTTTTTCCAGATTTAAGCTCAATCTTCCTACCTTCATACTTAATGACAGCCCTAGCGGTGGTGAGGAATGGTGCCCCAAGGATTATTGGCATGCATCCATCCCCTTTATCATCGATGATCATAAAATCAACGGGGTACATGAATCCAGCGACATTAACTAACACATCTTCTGCGATTCCTAGGGGGTATACGTACGAGTGTCCAACAAGAGATAACCTAACACGAGTAGGTGCTGGCATTTTTGACGTTAGTTGGATGTAAATAGTTAGGGGCATAAGATTTACTTCCGATCCTTGGTCGGCGAAAGCACTAAGATGTTTCAAGTCCCCGATACTCGTTGGTATTTCAAAGTTCCCACATGCCACCTGCTTAGTAGCCACTTTCTGTACCAGTAACCTCTCGAATACTGATCCTCCAGGAAGCGTATCATACTCATCTTCCTCTTCTTCCTCTTTCTCAGGAATCTGTCCGGAGGATTGGTTACGCCCATCACCCTTAATCCAATTTGTTATGGTGTTTTTGTTTATATCATGTTTCAGGTAGTAACTCAAGGGTTGGGATTCTGGTGGTTTTTCTAAGGTCTGTTTAGCGGGAGTTTCTACCTTCTCGTTATCTTTATGGACAATGGTGATGGAGTTAACAAACTGGGTGGTGGGAGTGACGCTTTCTTTCCTTAGTAGTATTCGTTCGGGGGTTCTCTGGTTGGCATACTCCTCCAATAGACTCAACATCTCATTCATTTTCTCCTGCATCTCCTCTTTTTGCTTATAAACTGCTTCTTCGAATCGAGCAAGCCGATCTGAGTGAGTTGCCATATATTCTCTCATCCTAGCCTCAAACTCCGAGCTAAGTTCCTTGGGAGGGGAACAAGGTGGGGTGCACCTTTGAAAAGTCTCGACATGTTCTCTAGAAGGTGACTCAGATAGTGGTGCCGAAGTTGGTTTTGAGACAGAATTGACAGTGGCTTGTCTAGGACTTAAAGGTCGCCTTTGCCTTTCCTCAAAATAGTCAACTTTTGCCTCAAGTTTGCATAGGAGTTCATCGGGGATTTCGGTGGTTCCTCCAGATGTCGAGACTGCATTGATGGCCGCTTCTATCGTATGTTTAAATTCCCACATCTCATGATTATCAACAGCGAGCTCTTCGATAATTGCCCAAGATTCCTCGGCGTTCTTATCACGCAATTTACCTCCCGCGGCCCTGTCAATGGTGCGCTTAGTGTGATAGTCAACATGGTCGTAGAAAATCTGGACTAATAACCAAAGGTTTATGCCATGATGAGGGAGCTTGTGGAGGAGATCCTTAAAACGGGCCCAAGCCTCGTAGAAAGTTTCACCCCGCTGTTGCTCAAACATCAAAATGTCCCTTCTAAGCATTGCAGTCTTTTCCGGTGGAAAGAATTGGGTGAGGAAGCGATTGACGAGATTGTCCCATGTGGTGAAGGATCCCGCGGGTAAACGCTCAAGCCATTGACTAGCTTGATCCCGTAGAGAGAATTGGAATAGGCGTAAACGGGTAGTCTCTCTAGTTTCAACACCTAGGTCTATGGAATCTACGATTTTGAGAAAGTCCTTAAGATGTTGGTTTGGATCTTCGGAACGAAGTCCATGGAATGCACATCCGCTTTGCACCAACCGGATGGTGTCGGATCGCAAGGGGGTCACATTGGCTCCGGTGAGCTCAATGGTGTTTCGGTAGCCTTGGTGGCTAGGTCGGGAATACTCTCCTAAGGTTCGGGGCCTAAGGGGTTCTAGTGGTGGGTTTTGTTGTGGTGGGATGACGGGTTCAAAGATGTTACCACCTTCCATGATGTCGGATGGTAAAGAGTTACGAACAAAGGCACAAAGAAATAAGATAGACTAAAGAAGACCTAAAAAAAATAAAAAATAAAATCTTACTAGAAAGGAATCTAGTAAGTAGACCTAATAAAAAGAAATCCTAACCTAGACAATAACTATTCCCCGGGCTGCGGCACCAAAAACTTGATGCGTGGGAATCGCAACAGGCTTTACCTCTCGAGGGATCTCGAGAAGCTTACAACCCCTACCAGGCAGTGTACCTGATCGTTGTAGTATAGTATAGTGACAAGTACCGGGGGATTGATCGTTCAGCTTAGGAATAGTGTCGCTAGGATTAGAAAGCCTAATTACTAGTTCTAAAGGTGAGGGATGATTATTTTTGTATTTTTATATTTTTATGAAAGCAATTAAAATATCGGTATTTTTGGAAGAGTGGGCGGAATTAGTTGCTATTCAACTAACCCAAAACTAAGATGCAATCAAAATAAAATACTAAAAATGAAATTAAACTAATTTATACTAAAGTTGTGAGCAGTAATTGGAGAAAATGTGTTTACTTAGATTTCACTACTCCCTAGATATCTTTTACATGTTAATTACTTGTTATAATTGCACGGATGACGGATTGTATTCCTTAATACCATTCATGGGGTGGCATACATAACTCCCCAATTCTATGAGCTCTTATCTCCTCCTACACCATGCCCAGCACAACTATAGGGATTGTAAACAGTGGCTCATGCATTAAATACAACCAATAAAGACCTAGTACGCCTCGGTTCATGTTTCTTAAGACGTTCAAGCATGTTACCATTTGGAGATCTGCTAGTTTTCTTAAGCCTAACATATAAAATCATTCATCCAAGACAAGAATAAACAAGTAATCAACACATAATCAATATCTAGGTTTCATTAGATCTAAGCAAACACAAAAGAGATCTAGCCTAGCATAATGGAATTGAGACAAGAATAAGATATAGACAACCAACACATAGACATATTGATTGAATTAGAAGGACACTTATCTCAATTACAATGCAAGGTATCAAGGGTTTGGAACCCTTGAAAAACTTGTAAAAGTTGCACCAAAATCGTCTTTAGGGTTTCTCCAAAACTTCTCTTTTAATGTGAAAAACTAGAAAACTATATATAGGAAAATCGGGGTGACGGCGTCAAGAACAAAGGTGTGACGCCGTCATCTCGCCGCCAAATACTTCCTCGGACGGCCTTGATCTACTTCTGACGGCCTGCGTGACGCCGTCATGAGCTACGGATTTTAATTCTTGGGGTTTGACGCCGTCATGGGTTAACTCTTGACGCCTTCATGTACTGTTCCAGCATAGAAAATTGAGACTTTGCCGTTTTCTTCACTTTTATACTCCAAAAACGTCCAAAATGGCTTCTTTTCCAGAATTCACTCTCCAAGTACCTAAAATCACAAAAGGAACGATTTAGGGCAATATTTGATCAAATAAATTCGGATTCGGGCTTAAATGACCCCCTAAAAATGGATCATTTTTCGCCTCATCAGTATTTATCCAATTTGAAGTATCTAAAGGTTGAAAAGTACTTTCAAATGGATTAGCAGTACTTTGGGGTAAAGTACTGGTTGTGTCTTTTGCCTTCTTCTTTTCTGCTTCATAAACTCTCCTTTGTTCATCTTCATACGACTTAGCCATTGTTTCTTGAAAAAGCATCCTAGAAAGTTCATCTTGAATGGCTTGATCTTCTGCAGATACTGAGATTTGTGGTGGAACAGTACTTTGAGGACCAACAGTACTGTTAGGTTTAGCAGTACCTTGAGGTTCAGAAGTACTCTTCTTCTCATCATTGGCATTATCATTTGGCTCATCTTCAGATCTTAAATTAACATCATGAACAATGTAGTGTGCTTCTTCTTCAGTGGGAGCAGCTTGATTTTCTTCCCTTACAGGTACATAATTCATTGATGATGACATTAAATCAAGATCAAACATCCAATCAGGACCTTTACCTTTAGAATTCTCTTGTTCTTCCAGAAAATCAACATGAAGACATTCTTGAACCTTTTTGGTAGCCCTGTTGTACACTCTGAATCCTTTGTTATTGGTACAATATCCCAATAAATATCCTTCATCAGACTTCCCATCAAATTTGCCCAAATTATCAGCAGTGTTTAAGATGGTTAGGGGACATCCAAAAGGTTTCATAAACTTGATGCTTGGCTTCTTTCCCATGAGTAACTCATAAGGTGTCTTCATTTGAGGTTTAGTCACTGATACTCTATTCAACACATAACAAGCAGCACTTACAGCCTCATCCCATAATGGAACAAGTAATTGAGAGTCTGCAAGCATTGTCCTTGCTGCTTCTATAAGAGTTCTATTCTTTCTTTCTGCAACTCCATTTTGCTGAGGAGTTCTAGCAATACTGAACTCTCTTTTAATTCCTTTCTTGGCACAAAATTCATCCATTAGCTGATTCTTGAACTCAGTCCCATTATCACATCTAATGCCTCTAACCTTGAGTCTTAACTAATTTTCAAGTGCTATTATAAGATCATGAATAGCATCAAAAGTTTCATCTTTAAAGCATAAGAAAAAGACCCAACTAAATCTGCTACAGTCATCTGTTACAACCAAGCAGTACTTCTTCTTGTTCAGACTAACAACTGAAACAGGTCCAAACAGATCCATGTGCAGCAATTCCAAAGGCTCTCTAATGGTTTTCTCATCAATCTTCTTACAAGAAGCCTTGTGCTGTTTACCCTTCTTACAAGCAAGACATGAGTGATCATTCTTGAATGTTTTAGAAGGTAAACCTCTAACTAAATTACCTCTGACCAGCTTATTGATGTTCTTAAAATTGACATGCCCCAATCTTCTGTGCCATTGATGTGCTTCTTCCATAGTTGCTCTTGCAATCAAACATGTTGCTCTTTCAGTAGAGTGTACATTCTTTAAGTCTATGTTGTACACATCATTAGTTCTTGGTGCTCTCAGAAACACCAAGCTACTATCTTCTAACTTGAAATCAGGAGAAAGTATAAGACATTCTGTGTCAAAGAATAACACAAGGTACTTCTTATCACAAATCTGAGAGACTAACAAAAGATTGAATTTGAGCTCCTTCACATATCTAACATCTTCAAAATCAATGTTTCCTGCCTTGATAGTTCCTTTGCCAGTTATTCTTCCTCCATCAGGATCATTCCCAAATGCAACTTTTCCTCCAAAATAAGCTTTAAAATCTGACAAGAGCTCCTTTTCTCCTGTCATACTGCCAGAGCAACCACTATCTACAATAAGATGATCTTTAAGCTCCTCCTCTGGGTTACCCTGCATTCACATGAAAAAAGGTTAGTTATTTTTAGGAACCCAAGCCATTATTGACTTGTGTTCCCCTTGTGGAGTGACATACTCAAAATTTTTGAGTATGTAATCACCACTGTCTTTGAAAGCATGATCAAGAATTAAGGTTTTTGTTTCCAAAACTGTTGGTTTATCATGACCAGTTTTCCCTTTTCACCCTTAACCTCTGAAAGTACTGGTTCTACCCCAGCAGTACTTTCTTTCTTAACCCATTTAGTTGTAACTTTAGGAGTTTGGTTCTGTGTTCTGGCATCTTTTCTTGTGTTGTAAGGCCTTCTAGGGTTGTAGTGATTGTACCTCCTAGGTCTTACACTTGAGTGTTTGCTAGAGACATCTTGGTTAGGGAACTTTCTATCAGTACTTTGTGAAGGTACTGATGGTTTGGAGTATGACCTTTTCTGATGAGGGTACCTATAGTCTTTTGAGAAATTACTATGGTTAACCCTATTTGTATAATTCCAAATTGGTTTGTTGTCCCTTGGCTTATTCTCCCTATGACTTGGTTGTGCAGTTCTAGTCTTTAGATATTTACTTAGGTATTCTGAATGATAATCACAGTCTTTAATCAAACGATGAGGACTATAACAAACATAACAGACCTTTGGACCAATATCCCCAAATCCCCTTCTATAAGATTTTCTAAAGTTAGCAGTATTTTGAAAGAATTTTCTCTGAGGTACTGTTGAGTGATCAGCAGTCCTTCGAAAAGTGTTTGGAGGTACTGCTTGTTTTGAAAAGCTGTTCTCTTCAATCTTAGGTGCTTCAACAGACTTTTCTAAAGTTTCAGGGTCAGATTTACTTTTAAGCTTTTTCCTAAACTCTAGATTATCTACATCATAACAGTCAACATCTTTTCTAGGTGGTTGAAAGCTACCTGGGGGGGGGGTGAGGAACTACATTATATCCCTTTTCTTTCTTAAATACAGGATGTGTTGGACTAGCGGATTCCTCATCACTAGAAGTGTTTTCATCTAGACTTATGAACTCTTCATCACTAGTGGAGGTATCTACTGTAAGATTTAGTTCCTTGCCCTTAAATGGAATGCCTTCATTGCTATCATTATCATAACCTAGGCCTGTCTTAATATTAGATGTTCTTTGCTTTTCAACAAATTGAACATGTGACACACCTGCCTCATTCCACACATCAAGTTTTTCTAACTACTTATCCCTTTCAGCAGTCACTTTCTCTAATTCAGACACATTACAACCTAGTTTCCATTCACTTAACTTAACTAGGTAATCCTGTTGTTTATATGTTTCAAGCCATGCTACTTCATTGTTTTCATCTGTAATGATTTTGGCCTCCATTGACTCTAAAGTCAATTGATAACCAGTTATCTCAGCCCTAGCTTTTTGAAATTTATCTCTTTCAGCTACATATTCACTAAGTAACTTTTGATACATATCATTGCACTTAGGGCATACCTCAGAGTTAGTGGATGAACTTGGTGAAGCAGCTACCATAGCAAGCTGAACAGGTGCTTCTTCAAACTCCATGCTCCAATCAAAGCTTCCTAAACCATCTCTTGACTCCAAATCAGCATATCCAGGCTCTTCATCAAATGCTGTGCTCCAATCTTCCAATGCAACCATTGAATAGGTTACAGGTTCATCATCAAACTCATTTGACCAATCAATCTCTGACAGATTCTCTTGAGCAACCAAAGCTTTTGGTTTTGGTTCAGTAATTGGAATCTCTTTTCTTTCAGGCTTGGGTGGTTCAATCATCTTGTTTGCTTGATACTTTGCAAACTTGCACTCCCTTGCAAAGTGACCAGTCCTTTGATAGTTGAAACACTCAATCTTGGACTTGTCAAATGTTATTCCTTGTTTAGCTCTGAAATTGATGCCTTTTCCTGTCTTGTTCACATACTTCTTGATCCTTGCCATCTGATATCAATTTCTTCCAAAGCATCATCATCTATTTGCAATACATCTTCTTGATAGGTGACAGGTAGAGATGCTTGTTGAGCAAAGAATGAACATAGAACTTCATCTGAGGTAGGGGTAAGTGATTGTGATGAATTGGTGGTGACCATTGTTGTACATGGAACCTGTGTTTCAGTCACAGTACTTTGAACAGGATAAGCAGTACCTTTGTTGGAAGTACTGCTTCTGTTTTCAGAAGAGACAAAAGCAATGTTTTGAGGTTTCTGTTGTGTGCTTGAACCTGTAGTACCATTCATCTCATGCTCATACACCTTCAGATTGTTATAGAGATCATCAAAGTCTATAGTATCCAGCCCTGGTTGTCCTCTTATCATAGTAGCAACTACATGCCATGCTGATGGAAAACTTCTCAGGAACTTTAAATTAGCATCTTCAACTGATGTCTCAGCATCATATAGTTCTAGCATACTCAGAAGATGTTGGAATCTTTCATAAGCAGAATCAAGACCTTCTCTTTCTCCAACAGTGAAAGTTTCAAATTGTTGCTTCAGCAAATTCCTATGCATCTTCTTGGAAGCATCATTACCTCCAAACTTCTTCTTTATTGCAGCCCATAGTTGTTTGGCATCTTTGGCATCATGAAACATTAATAAGTGACCATCAGGAATAGCAGAAAGCAGTATGTTGAGAGCTTTGTCTTGATTTCTTTTGGTAGCAGCAGGTACAGTAATTTTAGGTGGTGTTGGTTGTCCAGGTACCTCTACTGGTTCTTCAATTTGCATGTTACCATTGACAATCACATCCCACAGTGCATGGTCTATGATGGCAATGTACTGCCACATCTTCATGGCCCATAGGTTGTATTCTCCCTTCTTAACAATAGGGATTCTAACAGCAGTGATTGAGGGAGCAGGTGCAGCATCTGTCGACATCTTGAAGGGTTTGTAGTGAAATCGGTTTAAAGGTTTTAAAGGTTTGTCTTCTTAATCAGAGTTTCCAACACAAGCTCTGATACCACTTGTTGGATCGATATACTCTGACCAAACTACTTTGTAGCTTGTAAGGGTTTAACAATATTGAGTAAACTCAACACTTATTAATATTGAAACACTGTTTTACTTTGTAAAGTATGCGGAATCTACTAACACAAAGCTTAAGAAGAAGTTTTATATTAACCAAACTTTGAACCTGCTTTGTTACACAGATTCACTAACAATCCCTAACTATTTATTAACTTTGATCGACTCTAAAACTTATGAGAACTTCTCTAAAACTTGTATCGACTAATACCTCTTAAGGCTCTTTATATAGATAACCTTAAGTCGGTTTACAACATATAATTCTTGAACGACAAGTCATTATCCCTAACTAATTCTAGAATATTCGTTTAATCATACACATTAATCCTTATCTAATATTGCACACCAGTCCTTGTTTCCTTCGAAGTACTTTAAACATTCTTCAATAACAACAGTACTTTGACTTTTTCCTTCAGCAGTACTTTGATTTTATTCTTCATGCAGCAGTACTTTGACATCCAGAAGTACTTTAATATTTTATATCCCAACAAATACATTAATCAAGCCAAGAATAATGGTTATAAAGAGCGTTCAAATAATATGTTGACCGGAAAGTGGACTTCGATGAACCGAGAAGTCGGAAAGTTTAACTTGTTTGTCAAACAAACCACGAGGCTTAGTGATTCGTCTTAAACTAGTTATCTTTTATTTCTCAACCACTTGTGAATGGTCAATAGTAAAGTCAAACTAATCAAGTCAAATGCTTCCGTGGAATACAGTGTTTCCCCGGGTCGTAATGTCCCAACGAGGTTGTGATGGTATTAAAAACGAATATGTGATTAGTGAATGTGAACAGGAAAGGTATAAAAGTGTGTGTGAGTGATTACACTAGGGTTTTATAACTTAAAATAACTTAAATAAACTATTAGAACGATTACGTAAAACCTAGATATCTAAAACGTATAAACGTACACCAATTTAAAATCAGACGCGATTGCGTACTGAGAAAAAGGTGAGTTTTAAGAAAAATAAACTATAAGGGTTAAAAATGAAAATTCTATAAACTTGAACTTAAAATAAAATTAAATTAAAAAGAAAATTATTTTTTAGATTATTTTATTATTTATTATTAATTATTTAATTAAAAACTATTTAACTATTTAATTAAAACTAATTTAAATTAAACTAAAAATTATAAATACTACAAATTAAACTAAAAACTTGTAAAAATAATTTCTAAACTTAAAAATGAACTTGAAGAAAGTATAAAAAATAAAAATAAATATTTTTGTCTTTTTATAGATTTTCTATTAATTAAAAACTATTTATATTAATTATACTAATTAAACTATTTTAAATTACAAATAATACTAAATTAACTTATAAAATTATGAAAAAATTTATGAAACTATTTTATGACTTATAAAAGCTATAAAAAATATAAAAACTAGGTGTTGCTTTATAAAAATTAATTATGCTATTTAAAACTTATTTATTGATTTATTATTAATAAAACTAATATTAATTATAATAAACACTAAATAACAAAACAAAAATCTGAGAAAATTATTAAAATTACTTTAACCTAAAAGGAAATTAATAAAAATATAAAATTACAAATTACTTAATAAAAATCTAAAAATGAAAATGAAAATTAAATTAAATTAAATAGAAACTATCACTTATTTTTATATTGTTTTTTCTTGAATTTTCTTTAACAAATCTATTTTATATCTAAATATAACTAACTTTTGTGAAAACAATTATTTTATAACTTATTAATAAGCTAGATATAAGCTAACAACTTAAGCAGTTGACCAAGTTTGACCAAACAAGCAAATAAGCTCTACTGAGCTTGTGTGGGACCCACTATGAATTATTCAAGTTCAAATAAGTTAAGTAAACCTGTTTAAGCAAGAAAAATCAATAAGTGTTCACTGAATAAGCCAATAAGCTCAAAATAAGCACTTGGCTTATTGGAATCTGAGACAGATTAGGGACAGAGTTCAAGGGCAAATCCAAGTGGGGTCCAATGGTCTAGAGGTCAAACAAAAGGTTAAGGGTTCAAGCCTGGTAGGAGGGGGGTTGTAAGAACCTAAGATTATGGTCTGGGGCCCACTGAGGTGGTCACAAATCCACCACTAAGTAGTGGTGGTGGCCTGAGTCTGATGGAGCAGGGCAAAGGGTTGCCCTGCAGGTTAGTTTGGCTAGATATGGGGCCCACAGATAAAATCCTAAAAATATGATAACTATGAGAACTTGTAGATGGGGTGGTATACTACAAAACCTGAAAAGCACAAAGTGTAATTCTCAACACATAAATCTACAAAAATCCCCTAAGATTTGAGAAAATCCGAGAATGGAAATTTGACTTTTTTGATTTTGCTCCTAGTTTGACTTTTATGAAGTTCTAATCACTACTACTGATTTAATAAGTTGTATTAAGATATAAATTAACTAAGTTAAGCTATAATAACTATTTATGTATTGATATGGTGAGAGTATGGACCTAGATGACCACCACAGTTAACTGTGGTGGTAAGAATCTTGTGATTTTGACTTTTAAGGTTAAAGTGACCAAGTTATGGGTTTCACAGACCTAGTTATGGCATATGTTATGTGTCTAAATGAATTATATCAAGTAACAAATACCCAAGCTCAGTGCATTAGCCAAATCCAAACACCCCTTTATCTGCTATCTAATACTATAACTAATATATTTTAACACTAACTCCACTGATTTTATGATTGCAACAGGTTACTTACTCACTAATTAAATTATTTAAACCAAAGAAACTACTGAAAACAACAAGAACAATATTATGTAAATATCAAATTAGTGACTTACATTGGTATGTGACTGAGATGATGGAACCAAGGACCAAGGTCTATCCTAACAACCTTCCACAAGGGTTCTAAATCAGAAACATACCATTGCTCATCATTTTCCAGCTTCCATTCATCACTAACACTAATTTTTTATTTATTTCCTATTTATTTTGTATTTTTGAGTATTTTTGGAATTGTAAACTAGACTTGATTTTAAGGTTTCTCAAAACTTATAAAGGCTTTGTCAAAGCTTAAATGAGCTTGTGAAATGCTTTAACAACAACTAACAATAACAGGTGAGCTTTTGAGATTTTTTATCAAACTTGAAAATGGCATAAACTGAGATACAATCAGAAACTTGAAATTAACTTTAACTAAGGATTGAAATACATAAGCTTAACTGAATACAAGTGTTTTTGATGGAAATTAGAACTGAATGAGCAAATTACACTACCTACGACTACTTTATTCTAAAACTATACTAATAATCTTTCTCTTTTGCTTCCTTTCTTCTTTATAGAGACTTTCTGAGTTTGTGGGACCCACTGGGTCATTTCCCACCAATTCCCAGCCCTTGATATGGTCGAAATCATCTTGGCCGTTTAAATTGTTTCTTGGCGCCAAAGTCTCCACAGGGTACTGTAGTTAACGTGGGGAGGGTTTTAAGGGTTTAATGGGGCTTGGAGGCATGTGTGAGGTGGATGGTTTGCGTGGAGAGGTGGGGGGTTGAGGTGGAAGGTGAAACCAGGTATGTGGAGGGGTGGTTTGGCTGTGTGAGTGTGGGGTGGTATTGGGGAAGAAAGCGGGGTCAACGGTCGTTTGACCATTTTATATTTAAAAGTGGTGGACTGGGCTTGGAGTTGGGCTGGGTAAAAGGGTTGGGTAGGTTTATTATTTGGATTGGATTTGGTGGTTTATTATAGTAAGGATCCGTTTGGTTTTTATAAATTACACAAGGACCAAAGTTGTAATTTGGTAAAAGTTTGGGGGCTGTTATTGGCAAGTTTCCAAATATAATACAAGGGCTAATCTTGCCATATGTGATAAATCAAAGGACTTTAAATGAAATATTTCCATTTTAAACCACCCGGGGACCTATTCTGTTAATTCCCAAACTTCAGGGACCAAACATGTATTTTCTCCAAACTTTCCACATAAGGACCATTCCTGCAAAAGATTATTAGTACAAGGACCAAAATTGAATTTCTCAAAGTTTTTACATCCCATGGACCATTTATGTCAATTTCCAAAGTTGAGGGACTAAACTTGTAATTTTATGAAACTTTGCACCAAAGGACTAAATATGTAACTTTATGATTAAAAAGGACCTTTGGTGACATTTTCATGTTTATAGAATAACCAGGGACTAGTTTTGCCAATTTATGAAACTTAAGGGACTGAAACTACCAATTATGCAAACTTTGTACGTTTTTCATCTGTTTTTGCATATTTTGCATTTGAAACCTATAAAACACACTTCTAAGATATTTTAAGTATTTTGATACATATTTGAGTGTTTTTGGATGTTTTGGCAGCTCAGATTGGTATAAAATGATGAGTATTTAGATACTCATCACTTAGCATCGAAAATGATGAAGATTTGATGATGTAGGTTGAAATTTTGTATCGCGACAACGAGGGGATAAAATTTGCTCACAAAAATATTGAGTTTTTCTGAAAGACAAACACAAATGGCAAAATCCCGATTCGACACAAACAAGAAGAATCTAAGGACGGCAGACCAGAGAAGAACCCGAGCTTTTTGAAGACGATGCTTTGTCGCGTCCACCCGGTGAACAACGAAAATCTTAAAGTCAATGATCTTCAAACTCATCCGTCACTTCTGGTTTACAAGAAATGTTTCATGAAATGATGCAACAACTATTCGTTTTAGACCGTAGGCGAAGATGCAACAAATGAGAAACAAAACTATGGCGAGAGATGTATTTCTCAAATCTCACACATGAAACGAGGAATTGAAGACGCTTGCAATCAACACCGACGGGATAAATCCGGTGGACAAGGCTATTATCGAGGAAGCGAAGAAATAGATCCAAGCAAAATATTATCACCAAAACTAGTTTAGTTTGTGTAGTTTTATTTTTATATCTTTTTGTATTATTTTATGTACTTTTCTTTTATTAAAAAAAATTAATTTTAGTTTAATGTGTTGTTTTATTTTAATAAATGAAAAAATAAATAAATTGTTGGGTCCGTAGGTGTCTTATAACACCAGTTATAAACGGATGATGTTTTTGTGCTAAGTTATAGGTTATGAGTTATAGAGTAAAAGTGCTGATGAGGCAATATTTTTTTCTTATAACACGAGCATATGCCTCCGGGGCACCTCGTGCTCTTAATTATTTTAAAACAAAAATGAACCCAACAAGTATCACTTTTTAATTTTGAGTTTTCAAATTGGTACAAGATAAGAATCTGCTAAAATGAAACTAAAATTGAATTTTTATTAATCAAAATTTGCATTAATTATACATATTATAATACACAATTCACCTTTATACAATTATCTATCTTTATATCAATTTTCAATGTAGTTTGACATAAGCATGCTCTTTTCACTGAATTTCACTCATTTAGATTTTTATTATCTAATATACTTTTTTTCACAAACTAAATACACATTTAACTTAAACTTTGTCATACAAATTCCTTGGGCCTGTTTGGCAGCAGCTATTTAAAAGCTTTAAGCTTTTTGTTTAAAGCTCCTATTAAAAAGAGCTTTATTTGGTAAGTATAGTTCGAGCTTCCAATTTAAATGAAGTATCTCCAATGTAGTTTCATATTAACATCTTTCTAAACTAGCGTTACAAATTGATCAAAGCTTTTTTAATCAAAAAACCTTTATACTCTTGATTTAATCACTATTTGATATCTTTATTATTTAAATATAAATTTGAGAGCATTGTCTCTTTTTTAGTTTTTCAATTATGATGATAAAAAATGTAGTATATTTAAGTTTAGAAAATTCAAATTCTTTTCTAATAATTTCATGTAGGTTATTTTAATAATTTTATATGTAAACTCATGCCCACATTTCCTTTGCGTATCAACCAAATTAAACACCACTTGTAGAACTTCATGTGTTAGTTGCCATGAAACAAACAAACAATAAATTTGAAGGAACAAGTAATGATTAATGAGTCGAAACAAGTTTGTAATGATATTCCTACATCAATATGAAATGCAAGACGTAAATGATTTTAGAGGTGAGTTATCCACACTGTTGTACCAATATTATCACGTCTACAACTAATCTAAATATGTAAAGTGGGTGTGAGCACTTTAGAGAGAAGAGAGATAGAGATATCAAAAGTCTCGCATTGCTAGAACATAGAATATACACCTCATAACCCATGAGGTAGGGGTATTTATACCCAACGTCTAGCCAAGCCTCCATCGCGGATATACAAGTTCCGCGATAGTAAACTTGTGTCGCATACAACTATAATTACACAACATATCCTATACTAAGATAAAGTATAAATAGAATTCCCTAACAAATGATTTACACTTTTCGTGTTCCAACAATCTCCCCATAAGGGTATATCATTCGGGTCTTCTATTTATGGGTGTTCCTCTAGACTTCACCTTCTGTATCCAACACACTTTTCCATGAATCTCCAGATACTTCAAAGGTGGAGTCCTCCTTTCACATATTGCGCAAATAATCCCATCTTTGCCTTTTGATCATCATCAATCTTGGTACTTGTCCTCCGGTGATCTTGATCCAGCAAGTCATGGATCCCTTGAAGAACCCACTTTAACGTACCAGAACTGAACTTTGGTATCTCATTAGTAACCATCAGCCTCTTATATCCCGATGCATTTTCATACACTAAACCAAGTTCGAACAATGGATGTTCAATACAAGTCCACAGTTCATATTCATCGATATCTGGTATTGTGATCATCGGATGAGTGAGGTTGACCTTCTTCTGGAGGCTTTCAACACCCATTTGAAAATCATCGACATGTATTATTGAAAATTGTGATCTCATGAAGATTTTAAGAGCATCACGAATGTCGTCTTCATCAACTTGATCATACATATAGCTAATGTTAGATAGGTACATGTCTTGGATGTCTTGAGGATGGAGAAGGTGATAATCAGCTTCACGAAAAACGTAATCGAGATTATCGTCTCGTCTGACAGTGAAGTTGATGAACCTATCAGTTCTGAACTGGTGTGAATAGACGTACAAGTAATGGACAATTCGATGTCTTGTGAATACTTTGTAACGAGGAAGAGAGTCTCTATATCTCTCTTTGAGAAAGTCTTTAGCTGCCTCATTTATTGCAGTTATTCTCATGTACGCTTCCACATTATATTCATTATGATTAATCTCAGAAATGATGAACTTCTCACGATGAATCCCTTCTTCAAGAAATCCATCTCCTCATTCCTTAAACAAGAGACTTGTGGTTGTTGAAGGTCTATACTTGTCATTTCCCGAAATGAGATAATGTAAATCGAAGTTCTCATATGTTGTGGGTTCTGGGAATCTTAGTAGCGGATGATTTATGATTTGTTCGGATGAAGTGGTAGTTTTTCTGACGAGTTCATGATCATATACATATCTGACACGTGCATCCATCAGAATCTTCCCATAACGTTCATCCGTTACATGCCTTGTGGCAGACTGACTTAATGAGAATGCTTTGGGCTTTTCAACCGTTGGCATACTTATTGGTTCAGTTGCCATGGACTTTCCCGTATCTCTTTTAATCATGTCTGTTACACTTACACATTCTTCTTCTTGTTCTGTTTCACCTGAATCAATAGCTGCAGTACTCTCTTGTACATTATGAGTATCAGAAGATCGAGATCTTGTCGGTTGCAAGCTTGACCTGGTGGTTGATGAAGTTCATTGTGTTGTAGAAGAAGTGAAGGTAGTGCGTCTCAATCTCTTTGATCTCCTCTCCCCCTCAGTATTACCCGAGTCTGGGTCATCCTGATTACGTTTGAGAGATTAAGGTCTGCAGGTTTGCTCTAGAACAAGGACTTTGTCTTTTAGCTCCTTTATCGTGTGAAGTAGCTTTTTGTGATTAGCAGTCATTGACGATCGGAGAGTTGCAATATCTGTTGAGTCTTGTCAAGAGGCATAAATGGCCATGAGTGAATGATAGAGGTTAGGTTTTTCATTCTGAAGATGAGGTTGATCAGTAAAGATTTTATGCATCATTTCTCGAAGTTGATCAAAAGTGAGTTCCTCGTCTCCAGTGACCTCTTTGGCAATAGCTTCATGAATTTTTCTTCGTTTCTCTTCAGCTTCGTATTGTTCTTTGAAGTCGGCAGAAAATTCATGTACCGCTCAATTTAGATATCCCAATGTAATGTTAGCAATGGGAGTCTCTAGTCGAGTGTGAGGGTATGTTGATGATGATGTTGGGATTGTTATTGCTGTAGTTACCGTATGTGGAGGATCGGGTATTTGTTGTGAAATTGTATGTGTTGTTGTTGTTGGTGGTGGTGGTGTTTGTTGTTGAGTTGGTGGATTTGGCGGGGTGAATGGTAACGAGTCGAATCCACGAAGAGTTTCCGATGGAAAACTAGTCGCTGTGTCAACACATGACGAAGGATTAGTTTGTTCAGGAGTACCTACGAGTTGGTGTAACTCGGATGATTTTACTATACTACTGGTGTCTAATTCTAACCTAGTCTCCTTTCTACCTTCCGGCCTATGTGTTGTATCCACCTCCTCTCCATTATGTCCTTCATTTGCAACATTGTCATTTTCATGATTATCGGAAAATGTTGTTTCAAAATCTCATGTAAATGTTGTTCCAGATTCTTTACTCACGTGAGTTGGATCCTTTTCCCTTATGTCCCTAGACTGCTAAATGTCAGCAAGTCGTTGTATTCTTTTACTCCTTGTATCCCCTAGTTCAACCTGTTGTTCCTTACTCCCCGTCTCTAGTCCTAAATTGGCGCTAGGATCAAATTCCTTATGCGTTTCAGGGGTAGGGCCGCTCGGTTTCGAGCTTTCCATAGAAATAGAAGATCTGCGTATATATTCCTTGTAAGCCATTGACTTCTTGTCAGCAAGATCAAGCAATTCTTTAGGTATGAGCATTGGTGGCTTAGTAGTTGCATCTTTTGCCGGTTGCAGATTTTTCATGACTTTATCAGAAATTCTGACTTCAATCGGTCTTGCTGACAATTTGTTAGATTTCATCATATCTCTAATGACGAGCTTGATGAATCTAACAAAAGGAATATAGGCACCCTTCGCCTTCTTTGTCATCTTTGACTTAAGTTTGTTTTGTACCAATTCAACTAGCTCAATCCAAATTAACGAAGCATAGTCAAAGTGGCACTTATTAACCACACCATAAAAAATCTGGTAGATAGAGAATCTTCCAGCATCAATTCCCGCTTCTTTGCCTGCAAGGCATCAGTTTAGAATAGAGAACATTGTTGCCCATAAACCTGGAAGACACTTTCTCTTGAAACTAGAAGTGTTGATGAGCTTGATTAAGTCATTGTCAAAGCCAAGTTCCAAAAAGAATTGCTGAATTTGGTTATTGCCCGGTAGAACTTCAAACCCGTATCTGTTGTTGGATGTTGCTGCCGGTAAGTCCAGTGCACTTCTGTGTGACTCACTTGTAAGTGTGGCTGTGTATATGTCAACTGTGACTTTCAGCATTGCGGGTTTGGAGTTGGGAACAACATACCAGAATTGTTGAATGTAAATTTGGGGAATTTCAATGGCAGTGTTGTTGAGAGCAGGGAATATTGGGTGATTTTTCAGTATTTCAACGAGGATTGGATGATCACAGTTGAACTGGTGTGAATTAAACAGATAGTTGCTATCACCCAGTCTGACATAATTGGTGGAGGGAAGGATTTGTTCAGAGGTGAGTTGTGGTAGTGACACATTAGGATTTTCTAGAACTTCTTGTGGTTGTTGTTGTTCTTGAGCCATTGTAATGATTGATTCATAAATGACATAAAAGATGTGAGAATCTTGATAAAGTTTACATTATATATTTTTCACTCTGTCTGTTTTTATATGCTCTGGCATTTCTTTTTCGAGCATATTTCTTTTTCTTTTTCTTTTCTTATGATTTCTTGCTTTTATATCATAAGCGCATACTCTCTTTTTTTCACATGTGATTTTATTCTCTCTTTCTGTTTTTAATTTCCTCACCAAAAAATTTTGTTGATTTGTGATACTTTTTCAAAAAAATGTTTAAGGTATAGAATAAACGTTGTTTTATAATGCTCATGCTTTAAAATACGTTTATCTAACCCTTTTTGAAGCTTTGGGAAAAAGTATCAACTTGTATTCAAGCAAAAGTTTTCTAGTTAAACTAGAATCCTTGTTTTTGGAAATAAAAACTTTCACAGAAAATTTTGTTGCATGAGAGTAAGATTTCTTAACAACTGACAGTACTTTAGACTCTCTATTATGTGGGCTAGTTAAAGGATTCCATTATCAGCTTTTAGATGATAACTAGTCCTAGTAACCATCTTGAAGATGAGAAGTCATAAGTGGAGTCAACTGTAATACATCTTAAAAGAGCTTTTGTTGCATAAGTGTGAGATTTCTCAAAACATATTTAGACCTTAGATACTCTGTTACGTTGTGTAGCTAAAGGGATGCATTATCAGTTTTTATGTGATAACTAGCCCTAATAACTACCTTGAAGATGAGATACCCTTAGTGTTAATAGAGTTGATTCGTCTCAAAACCATTTGAATGAAAACAATTAAGAGTGAAAAGTCTGTTCAGTAATTGCATGAATTGATTTGAAATTATATTCATGGTATTGGCAATCACTAACATATTGTAAACATGTCCGTCAAATCACAGTCTTGTTAAGGCAATAATAGTGATACAAATCTAGTCTAATTATCAATGAAAACTAATCATATGAAATATTTTATGTCTCAAAGGTTTTCATTTAATCTTTAAAATGAGAACAGATTGTGTTTGATGAAAATAAGTTGAGAAAAATGCTTGTGTAGATTGTATAATCACTTTGGTTTTTTGTAAACTAATTAAGATCAAATTGTGACTTAATTTGAGAAAGAATGTTGGATCAATGTTTGTTATTTAATCAAAATTTATTAAAATATTTGAAAATCTTTATATAAATGCATGATTTATAAAAGTTTTGCAAAGATTTTAAAAAATTTTGGCAGAGTAACGTTTAGTATAAGTGGGTGAAAAAACTTCGCAATATCTAGTATCGCGGATTTGGTGTCGCGGGCAAATGGTCAATAAAAGTCTATTTCACATTGAAGGTGATACATGTATCGCGGACCAAACTAGATGTGATGGTAAGCCACCGCATAAAGTTTCGGAGCCAAAACATTCGTATTGAAAACTATGATGGCAAGCCATCGCATGACATTTAGAAAGGCTCATATCGCGGAGCTTTTACCCGCGATGCGAAGAAAATTTTCATCGCAGTTAAACTCTCGGAATTTTTAAATAATATTTAATGCACATTTTGCCTCTTTTCTAAAGTCTCGTATCGCATCCAATACGATGTCGCATCGAGACATCTTCTTCCCAAAATCAGCCCATTTTAACCAAATCAAACCGTTCAAAAACCCATTTTCTTTCAAATTAGTGATCAAACCGGTCTATCTCATTCATCTAACCACAAAGTTTTGACACTAACAAACCACAATTTAAACTCAATAGTGAAACATACGCACTCTTGGTGTCTAAACCCTAACATCCCAATTGGGCATGAAACAGTTAAAATTAAGGGTAAATAAGCAAGAAACATATGTAAAACATCATTTAAAACAGATTTGAAAGCTTACTTTTTGCACGAAATTAAGAGAATAGGCAAAAAATATGTGATACGAGAATTCTTGTGGATGCGAGTAAGTGTGTGTTAAGTTTAGGAGAGAGAGAATACGAGTGACAAAGTGTGTGTGTGTGTGTGTTTTTCTCGCATCTCATAAGTGGGGTTTGTTGACCCGTATTTTTCCATTTTGACCCTTTTTGTTTTGAACTCAGGTCTAGGAGAATTTTTTGGACTAAGGGAGGGTTCAAATCAGCATTTTTATAAGTTTAACAAAACTCCCCCTTGACGTTAGCCTTTTTAACACTTAACACTTTCGAATTTTATTCTTAAAATTTTAACAAGTTTTTGAAAACATTTTGGTTCAAATAATTTGAACGTTTGTGTTATATCAAAATTGTTTTTTATTTAAAAATAAAATCAATCACTCCCCCTCGAAGTGATGGTTATTTTTCCAACATTTACAATAACTTTTTGTCATGTTTTTCATTTTTTCTTTTTAACAACCTTTTAACAACACTTGTTTGTGACTTATTCATGATTTCAAAAACAAACTTCTACATTTCTCCCTCTAAAAAATAGCTTAGTATTTTTAAACTGTTTTTGATCTATTGATGAGGTGAAGCATTATTTTGAAAGTTTATTCTTATTCGAGCTATTCTAAAGATTTGATTATCATGAGCAAAAAAAATTATAAAAAGGTTTTTAGAATTTTTTTTTTTTTTTTTTTTTTTTTTTTTTTTTTTTTTTTTTTTAATCTTGTATAGATTTTGCTCATAATAATAAGAAGGTTTCTCTCATTTTCTTTAGGATTGACGCACTGAAGCGTACGTTCAGGGTCCTTTCTTTTGTTACGGGTGTTGATCTGTGATGTGATCAACAGCCATTATGTTTGAATAATTACCGTTTTGGGTTACCAGATGTATGTGTGATGTCTGCTACATTGTTGACTGCTTTGACCGTTGGAGTTTCCTCATCATGATCATCACGAATACTTGCCATGCCTAACCATTGTCGGAGGTATTCAAATCTTTCAGAAGGCAAAGATTTTGTGAAGAAGTCAGCAATTTGGTAGTCAGTTTTCACAAAGTACAATTCCAGTGTCTGCTTTTCTACATGCTCCTTGATGAAGTGATATCTGACTGCTATGTGCTTCGTTCTTACTGAGTTACAAGAGATAGCATGGCATTTTTCGAATCACAATAAATTAGGATTTTGTCGTAGAATAAACCATAATCCGTCAATTGTGTTTTCATCCATAATACTTGGGCACATCATCCAGAGAGGGAAATATATTCAGCTTCAACAGTGGAAAGTGCAGTATGATTTTGTTTCTTTGAAGACCAGCAGCTGATTAATTTCTCCCCCAAGAATTGAGCAGTTCCAGAAGTACTTTTGCAATCAATTTGACATCCTGCATAATCTGCATCTGAATAGGAAATAAGTTCAAAACCGAAGTCTTTTGGATACACGAGGCCCATGTGAGTTGTTCCTTTTAGGTATCGAAAGATCCGTTTGACAGCAGTGAGGTGTTTTTACGTTGGCCTGGATTGGTAATGGGCACACATGCAGACATCAAATTGAATATCTGGCCGACTAGATGTGAGATACATTAGTGAACCAATCATACTATGGTATTTTGTAAGATCAACTGGTTTTCCTGATTTATCTTCATCTAGTTTATGTCTGTGAAGCATAGGAATACTTGTGGAGTCAGATTTATCCATTCAAAATTTTTCAAGATTTCCATTGTGTATTTGTGCTGATGGATAAAGATACTACTAGGAGTTTGTATGATTTGTAGACCCAGGGAGAATTTAAGTTCCCCCATCATGCTCATCTCAAATTTCTGTCGCATGATATTTTCAAACTTTTTGCAATACTTAGGATTCGTAGGTCCAAAAATAATATCATCGACGTAAATTTGAACAAGCATGATATCATCACCTTTACACCTTATAAATAACGTTGGATCGATTGAACCTTTGACGAATTTATTCTTGAGGAGATATTCTGACAGAACTTTGTACCATACACGTGGTGCTTGCTTGAGTCCGTAGACGGCCTTGTCAAGAACATATACATCATCCGGGTGATCTAGATCAACGAAGCCTTCTAGTTATTTTAATAATTTTATATGTAAACTCATGCCCACATTTCCTTTGCGTATCAACCAAATTAAACACCACTTGTAGAACTTCATGTGTTAGTTGCCATGAAACAAACAAACAATAAATTTGAATTAACAAGTAATGATTAATGAGTTGAAACAAGTTTGTAATGATATTCCCACATCAATATGAAATGCAAGACGTAAATGATTTTAGAGGTGAGTTATCCACACTGTTGTACCAATATTATCACGTCTACAACTAATCTAAATATGTAAAGTGGGTGTGAGCACTTTAGAGAGAAGAGAGAGAGGGATATCAAAAGTCGCGCATTGCTAGAACATAGAGCACACACCTCATAACCCATGAGGTAGGGGATATTTATACCTAACGTCTAGCCAAGCCTCCATCGCGGATATACAAGTTCCGCGATGGAAAACTTGTGTCGCATACAACTATAATTACACAACATACCCTATACTAAGATAAAGTATAAATAGAAGTCCCTAACTAATGATTTACACTTTTCGTGTTCCAACACACACCCTTTCATAGGGAGGTATCCAATCATTGGATGGATCACTGGCTTATACGGTGTTCATCGTGGGTTGTACGGTTTGACCAAACCGCCCCTGATGTGACAATATAGGGAGGGTTTGTATAACATAGCCCATGATTTTATTATAACCGTGTTATTACAAAATGATTACATTTTATCTTTAAAGAATTTTTTCTAATTTTATGTTTTCTGTTTGTTTCTGGTCACATATAATTGCATATGTTGTTTTAGTTCATTTAATATATTATGATTACAGCTTATAACTAAGGGCCCATTTGTTTGTGGTTTCTTGGGTGGGGTATGGCTTCACTCCTCAAATACTTTGTTTTTTTATGCTTTCGGATTAGAAATGGGTATTGACACCACAAAATAGTTATTATTTCGAGTACTCACAAGATGGCTAGGATTTGGAAGTTTTAGTGGCCCAGTATTGGTTTGTGTCTTCATCTTTTCTTCTTTTCTATTTTTTTAATATAACAATTATATATTTTTTCTCTCCTACATTTATCTAAGACAAAAATACACTGTTGGTCCCTAAACTTCCCCAAAAACATCGCCTGGCCCCCTAAGTTTCAAAAAACGTCGCCATGCGTCCAAAAGTTGGCGTTTTTAGGCCAATTGTGTCCCTTGACCCGTTTGGGCTTGGTCAACGCACGTTTTCTGTTCTACTTTGAGGGGCATAATAGTCCAATCACTTTTTAACTATTAGCTAACCCAAGCTAAACCCGACATTCAATTTTAGGGACCACACACATTGTCACATACAACCTCTACCCAACACGGTTTGGTCAAGGTTCAATGGTCCGCAGCTTTTTAAGTGATGAAAATAACAGGTCACAAAGAGTTTTAGATTTTAATGTGTGTTGAACTGCTGATGGAGCTTTACAGTTGGACGAATGAAATTTTATGAACATCTTTTGTAGTTTGTATGTTTGGTGGATTGGTGGTGACGAAAAAACTTGAACAACGGTTAGACAAATGTCTTGTAAATATTTGTGTAGGATAAACCATATGGGTTTGTCCATAAACAATATTTTCCAACTATGATGCAATATATGTATACATAACTTTAGGTTTTCAAACAGATAATTTGTAACACTTGTGGTGTATGTGTTGACTTTATAAATCATACTGGGTTAACCCAAACACTCCCTTAAACTGCATATGAAATTGAAAAGTGTTAAAATGTAAACACCAAAAATTAAAACCACAAACCCATCGTCAAAAAATTTTACCCCAACTTGGTCGCTTGGGCGATTGACACAATTTCTTTGTGAGGTTAAGTTTCAACCATTGCGTAACAGTTGTAAAGGAAATTTTTTTAAACTACCTTATAAATACACAACATATTAACACACTTCAATTCACAATTCTCACACTTCTCTCAATTCAAAATGGCTTGTAAACTCCCTCACACCGTCAAACAACTGCAAAAGTATGTCAAAAAACAAACCGAGAAAGACGACAACGAACGACAATAGGCTATTGTCGAAGTGATTAAAAAGTTTGAGCTTGCAAAGGCACTCAAAAAACGTTTGAGAGAACGATACATTGAATGCAAAGACATATCGGAAGAACGCAAAGTTGTGATCGATTAGTTTCTGTACGATGAATATCGTAAAGATGCTGCCATTACTAAGATGTTGTGGTCATGTGTGAATCAGATACAGGACCAAATCTCCAACAAGATACGTTGGAGTTCTGCAGAAAATGTGGCAGCTGGTGATGCACCAAGAGTGCAAGGTGCATCAACTTCATCTGATGCACCAAGAGTTGTTGAGCAACAACAACAACAACTTCATCTGGATCAGTTTCGGCTAAGTTATGAAGAAGATGAGGACTGGAACAATGAAATGGAGGGGGAGCTTATCCGGTTGGAAGCAAAGTTAGACGCATAACAGTTTGTGAACTTTGTTCCTTACAACGACGGTTACCGCTCCGACAACTCTGAAACCTAGGATCACCCGAATTACAATTAAATGTTTTATGTAATGTTTATGTTATGTTTTATGTAATGTTTTTAGTCGATGTACTCTTTTAATTATTAATGAAATTAAGTTTGTGTTAATGAGAGATTGTCTCTCCTTACTGGAAGCAGCCTTATGGATTTGCCAATTTGACTTTTGAAGTTTGACTATCTAAAGTCAGAATTGAAAATTCATGAGTCAAAATGTAAATGCCATATTCTATTTGAAGTTTGACTGTCTAAAGTCAGAATTCAAAATTCATGAGTCAAATTTTGGTCAATAGTTACCAACATATGACGAGAATGGGTGCGAATTTAATTGGGTGGGATTAATTATATTAAATGTCAAATTCAGGGACCAAATGTGAACACTAAACTTAATAATGGGCGGGAGTTTTAACTCTACCAACAACAACATAGAAAAATTGAGGGACCAACAGTGAAAACAAATTAATTATTAAAACCCTTTACCGTGTCTTCCCTGAGACGCTCTATTTACTTTTGTGCTTTAACCAATAAACACATACAACCGCCCAATTTCTTACACATTTCCCAATGGCAGAGTTCCCACTGTTGGATGAACTAATGGAGGTTGCTGGTTCACACCGGATTCATGATCGTATAGGATTGTGGTTTGGCTAAGAGGCTGCAGAAGAAGGGGTTTTTGCAAAGCTAATTCGTGCAGCCATTGATCATCTGAAGAGGATGATCATCAAGCGTAGAGAGCTTATTCAAGAGAACGAAGCGTTGGGACCACTTGGTCTGGCACTTAACTGTCTGGATGCGCTGAAGGAAACCCAGGCCAGGCACACCGACCAACTTGCTTGATTGATACAGCTTTATGGTGAAGCTGATGCTGATATTCGCTGGAAGGTTATGCTGCAAAAATGGCTGAATATAATTAGTCATTTTTAGGTATTTGATGGGTTTAAGTTGGTAATAGGATTATGTAAATGTATGTTTTGTTAGGTTGTTGATCAACCTTTAATATAGTTCCTGATGTTGTTGCTCTAAATATCATGCAATATAAATCTATGTTTTATCTATTTTTTGATTTTGCTGTTTCCATTTGATTGGGTTGCATTTGCATATGCAGCTTAAGGAAGTGTTTGGAATAACTATATGTTGATTTATAAAGTCAACAAAGACCAAAATCATAATTAAACAAAGACCAAAATCATATGCAGTTTAAGTTCATGAATCGTCCCTAACGTTAACTGTTGGGTTAACTAAGGTTTGGAGTAATAGTTAAAAAGTGATTGGACTATTATGCACCTCAAAGTAGAACAGAAAACGTGCGTTAACCAAGCCAAACGGGTCAAAGGGACACAATCGGCCAAAAAAAGCCAACTTTTGGACGCATGATGACGTTTTTTGAAACTTAGGGGGCCAGGCGATGTTTTTGGGAAAGTTTATGGACCAACGGTGTATTTTTATCTTTATTTAATGTTTATATCAAATTCAAATTAAAATCCAAATCCGAACCCATTAACAAACCAAACGGACCCTAACTTTTCAAACACTTTTATTAAAGAAAAATTTACAACTTGTAGCTAACACTACCTGCTACCAATTAACAGTTTGCAGCTTACACTTCACGACTCAGCTATTTTTACGGAAGATACCTCAAATATTTTTGGCGTGTACCTATTGCCATCTACTTTATCACATCTATATCTATACTATATATAATGGGTGTATCTCATTTATTGAAAATTCAATAATCTAAAAAACTTAAAACTAATGCAAACTTGAAAGTTGATTAGAGGATATTTATTTTCTTCTTAGTTGGCCTAAAGCCTTAGTCCCTCTTAATTAAGAGAGGTATTAAAACTTCTCTCTCCCCTTTAAGAGGCTAAATAAGAGTATGAGTAAATTACATTGTTCGTCCCTATGGTTTGCCCAAAATAACACCGCAAGTCCCTTGGTTTTCATTTTTGCGTCATGAGTCCTTATAATGAAGTTTAGTAACACCATTAATCCCTATCATTAACGATCGTTAGCTTTCTCCGTTAACTCCCACATGTACCTTACACGGGCCGTCCATTTCTAACGATCGTTAGTTGTTTTCTTGTTTTCGTCCGTTTTTGCACGTTTTCGCTCGTTTTTTCCCGTTTTCATTCGTTTTCTCACTTTTTCATCCGTTTTTGCATGGTTTCATCCGTTTTGCGCGTTTTCTTCCATTTTTGCACGTTTTCGTCTGTTTTTGGACGTTTTTCTCCGTTTTAACTTGTTTTCGTCCGTTTTTGCATGTTTTCGTTCGTTTTGCAGGTTCTCGTTCGTTTTTTCACGCTTTCGTTTGTTTTTGCACGTTTTCATCTGTTTTGCACGTTTTCGTCTGCTTTTGCATGTTTTTGTCCGTTTTGTCTGTTTTTGCACGTTTTCGTTCGTTTTTTCACATTTGCTCCTATTTTTACACGTTTTTACTCGTTTGTGCATGGTTTTGTTTATTTTTGTACATTTTTACACATACGAAAACATGAAAAAATAGACGAAAACGTGAAAAACGGACGAAAACGTGCAAAAATGGAAGAAAACGTGCAAAAAACAGATGAAAACGTGCGAAAATGGACGAAAACATGCGCAAACAAACGAAAACATGCAATAGCAAACAAAATCATGCAAAAATTGGTTAAAATGTGTAAAAAGATGTTAAAACGTGAGAAAAACAAACGAAAACATGCAAAAATGAACAAAAAGGTGCAAAAACAGATGAAAACATGTAAAAACAGACGAAAAATGTGAAAATAGACGAAAATGTGTAAAAACGGGCGAGAACATGAAAAAATGAACGAAAAACTACCAAAACAGACGAAACCGTGCAAAAACGGACAAAAAAATGTAAAATCGGACAAAAACTTGCAAAAACGGACAAAAACGTGCGAAAACGAACGAAAACGTGAAAAAACAGACGAAACGTGCAAAAACAGACAAAAACGTGCAAAAAATGATGAAAACTTCCAAAAACGGACGAAAATGTGAAAAAACGAACGAAAACGTGCGAAAACAGACGAAAACATTAAAAAAGGTTAACGATCGTTAGAAATGGACGGCACATGTAAGGCACATGTGGGAGTTAACGGAGAAATCTAACGATCGTTAAAGATAGGGATTAATGGTGTTAACAAACTTCATTATAAGGACTTGTGACGCAAAAATGAAAACCAAGGGACTTGCGGTGTTATTTTGGGCAAACCACAGGGACGAATGGTGTAATTTACTCTAAGAGTATTATATCTAACTACTTAGGGTGCGACTATTTTATGGGTTTTTAGTGGGTTTAGGATTTAAAAGAAAGAAACATTTGTTTGATTGAGTAATAAGCATTGTGGTTTGGATATCTAATTTTATAAAAGTATGAGAGGTAGGTTTTGTGAAAAGTAGTAGAACCATTGTAGTTACTTTCTTTTTCTTTCCTATTTATATTTTAAAGTAATACTTTTAGCAACAATAGTTTTATTATAAAATTTATTAAAAAAATACTACGTATAATTTCTCTCTCTTAAAACAACAACAAATCTAAATCCAAACATAAATCTTAAACCCGTCTACAAATGCCATTAATTTGGTAAACACCCATTCTATTTATTCTAAGAGTTGAAACTTATACTTCCTAAGTATATTTTCAGTTACGATATTATACGAAACACCTAACTAAAATATTACAATTATAATTATGTAATATAAAATTCCGTTCGGTACTCGTCAACTCTATTATAAAATCTACAAATAGTCTATTGAGTGACAAATTTAGTTTTACTGTTGTTAATTTATTAAACGAGTATCCGTACATAGCAACAGATTTATAGTGACATATAGTTTTAGTGATAAAATAAATTTACGGGTTATAACCGAAAAATAATAAAAGTTTGAGGTTTTAGGGATTAAACATAATGTTTTGAAACCCGGATCTTTAACCAATTGAACCATTTTGATCGAAAAAATGAGTCAAACTAAACCGGGTCAACCCGCTAGGTTGGGTCAAAGAAATTGTCAAATTAACCGGTAGCAACTCGAGTTCTGATTTGCGATGTGTGAAAGCTTCTCCAAATGTTTTAACTTAAGGCTATGTTTGGCAAAAGTAGCTGTGAGCACTAGCAGTGAGCAGTAGCCAAAAAAGCTCACAGCTTGAGAAAAATGAGCTTTCTTAAAAAATAGCAAAGCCCACAGCTATCATGTCAAACGAACACTAAAAATAAAAAAGCTCTCCAAAAACATAGCAAACATAGCCTTAACCACCGTATAGATGTACAGCCAGTGTAGTAAATACGAGTAAGTAACATAGAGAGTTGAAAGACTTGTAACTCTTCCTCATTGATCCACTTCTCTCCTCCCTCCCTCCCTGTTTCCCCCAAAAATTTATATATAAAACCCTAAATTCATCATCCGTACATCATCAATAAGGTATTATTTATTCATTTCTTCATACACAGTTTGTAATTTTAGGGTTTATATCTATGCAATTTTACTGTTCAAACTGTGTGTTTTAGTAATTTTAATGTTTGTTACATGATTGATGGATTATAAATTCAAATAGTTACGATTATAATAGATTGATACTATGTTTCGTTGAATTGGCAGTAGTACATTATATCGGGAGTTGAGTCGTCGGTTTACAGGAACGAAAGAGGACTGTTGGGAGGTTTATTTACTGATCATTTTGAGGTTTTACGAGTTTTTATTTATTTATCTATTCGCGTTTTTATAACTGAAAGCGTTAACGTACATTGTGATTATGAGAAGTTTGATATACTTATCCCAGTTGACATTATAATCGGGTAAACGGATGAGGTTTTCCTTGTTTAGGTTTCCCAGGGAGGGCGAGTCTTTGACTTCTATGTATATGGCCTAGCTGAGGTATCCCCATGACTGTTTATGACCCTTTCCCTGGCTACCCCAAGATGTTCACCTAGTGATGTTTGAACCCGAGACCTATTGTGAGGAGGTTAGCTGCCTTACCACTAGGGTATTTGGTGACGGTTTCTCAATTGACATTATAATCATGTTCTAAAAAAGCTCATATGTATTGGATTAGATATAACTCCGGCATGTTTGATATTTTCGTATATCACAGGTTGTACTAGATTTTAGGTTCACTATGGTAAAAGTCTTTGCAACATTTGTAAGTGTACGGATGAACATATAAACCAAAGTAAATTGAAAAGCTAAAAGCTGTATAGAGCCCTGCCTAGTATTGCCTTCACTGGAAGAAATTAAATTGGGTTACTCACTCTCGATGCGCCGCTAAATAACAGCATTGTGCATTACTAAAACAGAGATAGCATTGTGGAGTGTGGACTATGGATCTCGCTGGTTAGTACTTTTCGTTTAGGAATTGATAGTGACATGTTTCCATGAGGAACCCTTTATGACACATGTTTCTTATATGGGATGCTCTGAATATCCACCTCGATGGTGCTTGATCAGGAGAATGTTGAGGACCGTCAGTGAAAGGGTGAACTCCTGACTGTCAAGGTTTTAAATTGCTGATTGAAAGTCAAGGATATGTTACCTTGTTACCATTGAATGGAATAGTAATAGCTTGTAATCCTAAATGCATCAGTTGGAAATTATGAGCAATGTTTAATACAGTATTAGTTGTAATATAGACGCATCTCTAGTTGCTTTAGTACAATCTTCAGGTACATAAGAACAACATCATGACTTGAATAGTCAATTCTACCAGTTTTAAAGGAAAGAAATAGATCCACTTCAATTAACAAAACAAATTAGTTATTTCGTAATTTCTTGCCAGTTTTTGGATACCCAGAGTACCTAACATGAATGTGAAAAGATATAAGTTATTGACGTCAGAACACAATATTGTTAAAAGTCCCAAATTTTTTATTTTATTTTTTTTTTTTTTATTTTTGAACAAAAAAGTCCCAAATGATGATAGCTAAAAGTAATTAACAATACATGATTGAGACCCAAAATAACTTATTGGTAAACTTTTGCTGAAGGCCTTTTTTTTTTTTTTTTTTTTTTTTTTAAATGTTTGTTAAGGGATTTGATACGTATATGGAATATATATAGGTGTCACAAGGTCTTCGTTCAACTGATTAGTGTGACTTGTAGAATATTAAATCAAATATAACTTCCTAAAATTCATATTTGATTTAGATGGGTCATGGTATAACACGAAATATAAAGTTCTCATTGGACTTTATGTTTACAGGCATGCAGACATATCACATTTTTTACCACATGATCTACACCATTCCACAAAATAGCGTAGTTGAGTGCAACAATGAGTGCTTGTTAATGATGGCTCGTTGCCTTGAAATGGACAAATGGTAACCATGGATCACTTAAATCTTGAGCTTACGAGTAAACTACCCGCGTTTGGTAAAATGGTAGATCACTAATTTGAGATAAATAGGTAGAAAAGCAAGAATAGTAACCGTTAAAATGGACAAGTTCAAAAGAACTCCGTTATTCTTAGATCTGACCTAGCTCCTAGATGCACATCATGACATGTTTCTGTATAAGTTCTACTGATACTTGGAACCCTTAGATATCAGAACTATAACACATAGAGACCATGACACTTGCTGCGTGTTCCAATTATAATGACTGTTGAATATATGCAACAGTTTTCTATCCACATAGTAAAATGGGTGAAAGAAACCAAACTATTTGTTGCAAACTACCCAAAGCACTCAGCAGAGTTCAGACTGACAATCTCAGTGGATCCCAACATAGGTCCAGCTACCGATATTGCAGCAGAAACTCCATTGACATGGGGCATAGAGCAATGTGAGGGGTGCAGGTCAGAGCAAGGTGACACATGTCTCTTAGTGCCAACACGCGGTGGTAGTATCAACAGCAGAACTGCAGTTCGGGCCAGGGTTTGTACCAAATTACCAATACCATGTAAAAGATGGCTCTCGGAAAAGCTTGTTCTTTTATTGATCAATATGAAAATAGTTCTGAAGTTGTGCCAGTTGCTAAATTAAAGAAACACTAACAAAGGCATATAGGTCACATGCATATTTAAATAATGATCGTTCTATAGGAATCTTCTATAAGAACCGAACCACTGGTTGTTTGCATTCATACATGTCCATTCTATGGTTGACCATCTTCTGTTTTCTGCATCGTAGTCAATGAAGTTAGCAAAGTCATAATTATGATTCATGACCTTCATAACTTAGAGAAATTTTTACCACGTTGTCAAGCACCTTGACGACACCACTGTGAAACCTTTAAGGATACAAAGACTTTGCGGTGATCTCTTAAATTTTATTTTTGTTTGTGCAGATACCTGTTTGATGATGGATGATTATGCAGTCGTTTCAGATACTCCACAGATGCTTCCACCTCCACCTGGCAGTTTCCTTGATCGTGAAGAACTTATTCAACATGTTGGGGAGTTTGGCGTTACTCAGGGATATATTGTAACTATTAAGCAATCTAAAAAGGACAAAATTGTAGTTCTTGGATGCCAAAGAGGTGGTGTTTATAGAAACAGGCGTAAATCGGGTGATGATGGGACAGGTGAACTTGTTCGCAAAAGAAAATCTGGTTCCCAGCTTACAAATTGTCCTTTTGAACTAGTGGGTAAAAAGGATGATGATTTTTGGGTACTTTCAGTTAAGAATGGTTCCCACAATCATGAACCTTTAAGTGATATCACACAGCATCCATCCGCTCGCCGCTTTACAGAGAATGAAGTATTGCTTATTAAGGAGATGACAGATGCTGGCTTAAAACCTCGCCAAATTCTGAAGAGACTTAAACAGCATAATCCAGAGCGTTTATCAACTCCAAAGCAATTGTACAATATTAAAACCAAGATTCGTCAAGGAAATCTAACAGGTGGGCCCTCTCAATTGAAAAGATTAATCTTTACCTTTTTAATATGAGTAGTAAAAATACTTTTCCTAAAATTTAATACTCATAATTATAATTCATATTTTCAACTTTATTTTGCTCATGGGATATATAAATATATTTGTGTTCAGCTCATGTTTGTTTTTAAATCAGTGGTATCCTAATTCATATGTTTCGTTTCTCTTTCTGCTTTTCCCCATGATCTGGCGGTTACATATATTGGCAAAATAACTGCCCTTCTGTATACCTTGTTCAAAGGATAGCGAAATAATAAAAAAAATCATAAGACCTTGATATGGAATCATGAGTTGTCACTACAGGTTAAATTCATGCTGTGCTCCTGTTCTGTTACAATATCAACGAACTAGTTCATCTAACCAACTGAAGTAAACCTGTGAGCACATGTTACATAAGTAATAAGATTATATATTGATGATAAGCTTTTATTTGACTTCTAAGGTGGTCAAAAAATTACAGGATAAAAGCTAATGTCTGTCTTTATCTTACACTAGGTATTTTACGAAGGCTTTAAATTTAGAATATTCTTCTTTCTCTCACACTATTACTGTTCATTCAGGCTCAGCTAGGAGATTTAAAACATTGAGACCTCAGACTTCAGCTCAAGGCAACCCTAGTTCATCAACAACTTCAGAGCCATCTTGGAGACAGCGTTATCCTCCTGTAAGAATGCTTGATTCATGTAAACATCATTCTGAACTTGTTGCTTTTAGTGAACTTGTAGACATTCCTTGTGTACGGAACACCTTGCTTATACACCTGGAACATATATAGATGGGATTTTTCTTATCCCTTGCTTTGTTTTTCTAATTCACTAAGTGAAATAGATGGGCCTTGGACCTGTGAGCCTGCATGTGAAGAAGCCTATGAATCTGCGAAAGAAGGGCCTATAAATTTAAGACCATTAGACATGACCCAAATTTTGGACTTATTTAAAGGGATAGTTTCATAGATAAAACGCTAAGTTTCCATGTCAGAATGAACCTGATATTTTTGGTAACTCTACATTTATGAAGAGAATCTAGCCATAAGTTTCGATAACATGGACGATAGGAACTATATTTTGCTTAGGGGGTCAGGCTAAGGACCTACCCGAGATGCCCCTGCATGCTTTCCTGTTTCTTGATGAGTTCTGTTATCAAGTTATTTTGAGAATTGGCCCACGTCTGGCTGAGGTCCTAGGTGAGGGTCTATGTATGAAGTCAGCGCACACTCACATATCCTCCTCATGTATAACTAGACGAGTACCCGTGCATAGCAACGGTATTTTATAGCGATAGATAGTTTATTGATAAAAAAAGTTTATAGGTTATAAACGAAAAATAATAAAAGTTTGAAGATTTGGGAATTTAACATAATGTTTTGAAACCCGGTTCGACCCGGGTGGTTCAACCGGCTGAACCGTTCCGGTCAAAAAATGGTTCTATTTAAACCGGGTCAACTTGATAGGTTGGGTCGAAAACGGGGCAAATTAAACTGGGTCAACTTGTTAGGTTGGGTCGAAAATGGGTAAAATTAAACCGGGACAACCCGCCGTGTTTGAAGCGTCAACCCGGTTTGTGTTTTAATTTGTTGTATTTAATTTGATAGATATGTTTTTAATTGGTTGTACAATGTGAATAAATCATTGTACTTTTAAGTAATGGGGTGTTTTAATAAGAGTATTAAATGCATTTCAATATTTCCTTATATACATTTTTCCACATTCCATAATATTGACTATTCCACTTTTCACCTTTGACCATTTTTACATTATAGATAGTATAGAAGATTAGAGATGCACTGTTGGACGTGCTTTCAAATTTTAGGTATTTAACCTCGAGGGGCTGACCTTGGAGATGACTCCTCCCTGTTGGTCTTAGTTTATCCATGTTGTCATGCGACATCTTATTCATTTTTTTTTAATGAGGTCATAATTATTAGTTCAGTCTAGCTTATTATACCACCTAGTGTTCGTCTTGCTCCTGAACTCTAATATTTTTCAATTTGAAATTGTTAACATGAGATATTATTTGATGTGAAAAGACATTTTTAATTTTTTGTGGGAGTGGAGGACAGTTCAAATACATGTTATGTTTTTAATTGTCTTTACATGAGTTGGTTGTTTATTTTACAGAAGGTGCCAAATTTTATTGGTGGTATGTTTATTGACTCACAATCGAGAACATCTATTGATGTCTTAAGCCCTGTAAGTGCACAAATTCTTTGTTTCTGTCTCATCTTTAATTTACCAAGATTGCGACTCGCTTATTATGTATTTTTATTATTTATTATAGGCAACACAACAAGTGGTAGCTCAAGTTCCCCTAACTACGGGTGAAGAGTTCAGGGCAGCAGTGTTTGCAGCTAAATGTTCTCTTCCTTCATGGCGGAACACACCTGTCATGACCCGTCAACGTATCATGTTCAAGTTTCAGGAACTTATTCGTAGAGACATTGTATGGGTCTAAATTCATTTGTGTAATGTTTTACTCATCATATAGTTTCTTATTAATAGAAGTCGTTATTGTTTTGTAGGAGAAAATTGCTCAAAATATAACCTCAGAGCAGGGTAAAACATTGAAGGATGCACGGAATGAAGTGCTCCGTGGGCTTGGTGTGGATTTTTAATCCCAAGTTTAGATTATGCTTATGTAGTTTATTGAACTTAAAACTTATGATTTCTAGTATCTACTTGCAGAGGTGGTTGAACATGCTTGTGGGATGACGTCTCTTCAGATGGGGGAATTTGTTTCAAATATTCGAAGTGGAGTAGATAGCTACAGCCTGAGGGAACCCCTTGGTGTTTGTGCTGGAATATGCCCGTCCACCTTTCCAGCATTAGTTCCTTTGTTGGTAAAGCTTTTTCTTCATATTATATGTTATAACTTGTAAGAATGTCATTTTTACGGTCGCATAGATGAATGAACTTTATTATTCATCCATTCTAATTGCATGTGATATAATGCACAGATGTTTCCTATTGCAGTGGCGTGCGGTAATACGTTTATTCTTAAGCCATCAGAGAAAGATCCAGGTAATTATGTTTTCATAATATCATCCTGCTGCTGATATGTACAAGTTTCCAAAAATTCTATTTCGTAAACTCTAGTTATCCTAGTAGCAGTGTTTAATTTTCAATATGACCTGTGAGAAAGCTGGTCACTTTGTTTAACTTTTTGCTCATTTATACGTTCGTGAATATATCTATATTATATACTGGGAGTACCTAAGATCATTTATGATAAAGTATATTCCGAGCATGGTTGTTGGGGGTCGCTTTTTTCACCTTTTTGGAGTATGAAGCTGTTTTGCTTGTAGGTGGATTTTCTTTTGAATACTTTGCAAATAAGAGTTAGTTTAAAACTTTTGCCAAAACATAAATTGAGAATAGCTTTAGTAGTTTATTAAAGCAAGTGTAGTTGGGTGAGGCTACAATAAAAACTTATGTATCATTTTAGGAAGGTTTTATATGCAGTAGAATTGCAGAAGAGAAAAAAATAAAAATAAAAAACCCCTACAAATAAGAATTCATAAACTTGTTTTAAACACATTCCACACAAAATCAAATACATTTTGAGAAGTGATGCTCCTATTTTTCTTTATGAAACCACTTTTGACCGCCATAAGAGCCACAACAAATATGGATCATAAATGTAAATAGTTTTATAATCCAAGTTAGTGAATAAGGTGTTCCCTAAACAATCATGCATGGAATAACTTAATCTGTTAATGATATAGGTGCCCCCAATACATTTATAACATAGGTTGTACATGTTTTTATTAACCCCTAAATCCATCATATAGGGGCATGCATGAGTCTGGCAGAATTAGCAATGGAGGCTGGCTTGCCCAATGGCGTACTAAATATAGTTCATGGAACCAATGTAAGTATCACCTATATGTTAACTAATAACTTTTCACTTTATATGAGAGATTGTGCTGCTGATTGTTAAACTCGCTCGTTGGCATGCTACACTTTTCATCAACATTTTGCAGAATCTGCATCTAAACATACTCACATGTCCTTAGTAGTTCTAGATTTACTAGATTGATTGATCAGATTGTTTTGTGCTTTATCGTGCAGGATATTGTGAATGCCATCTGTGATGATGATGATATTAAAGCCATCACATTTGTTGGTCCAGATTCTGTAAGTTACATTTACTCTATGAAGTTCTTCAGTTGTTAGATAGTCACTCCTCTTTCCTTTGACAAAGCAATTGTTATACATGATGATCTACATAGAACTATTTAATATGTCCACAGATAAACTTTTAGTTTTACGATTTGTTTAAGTAGTCTTTCTCTGGGATTTACACTTCCCTGTTATACATAGGAATATTACGTAGTATTAGCTTTTTATTACTTTGAATTGTTAGGTGCTTTGAAATTAAAATTGACTAGTCACTGTTAAAGCTAAATTGATTAATTAATTTTTAGTAATATGTAGGATAGTAATGTCACCTTTTTTTTTTTTTTTTTAATTTCTTGGCTAAGTTGGCAGTTGTGACACGATCTTTTTTGAGATATCAGCAGGTTTTGGTTGATATATTCATGGAGGGATATATCTGCTCATATCATTGCTCACTTGGAATTTCTACTTATTTATTTATTTATTTATTTTTTTCCCTATTAGCTGATAGTTTATATCATCTGCACAACTCTTGTTCCATTGTCTCTAGGCTTCCATATTATTATTCTGTCTTCCAAACATTTTGGAATTCAAGTAGCTCCCTTTATACTCTAAGCCTCTATAATGTTACCTGTTTCCAGAGAATGATTTAAAGTTCAGTGTGTCTAAGAGCTGTTTGATCATGTTTATAACACAATATGTGCTTAGTTTGTGTGGTATCATTGCAATGATAGTGTATATGTCATTTGTTATTACGTTTTCCACTGGACCTTGGAAAACATAATTTCCACCTGCATATATGTACCTAAAAAGGGTATTGTACAATCTATTATCTGACTCCCAATGCTTATTTTTCTACATTATTTATTTGATTTAGGAGGTAGTTAATAAGTTTTTTGTAATTGTCCTGTAGTCTGGTGCACACATTCATGCAAGAGCATCTTCTAATGGCAAACGTGTTCAGGTATCTTTCTTACCGTTTCATAGCTGTACTTTTTTTATTCAGATTATTAATACAATGCTCTGTTATGTTGTCAACCTGCAACAAGATTCTGCTAAATCAATTCTGTTACTGATTTGAATGTCCCTGTGTATATCAGTCAAATATTGGTGCAAAAAACCATGCAATTGTCATGCATGATGCAAATATGAGTGCAACCTTGGATGTTCTCGTTGCTGCTGGATTTGGTGCTGCTGGACAAAGGTGTTCATCACTGAGTACAGTTATATTCGTTGGAGGCTCAAAAACATGGTATACTCTTCTATCTAGTTATGCTCCAGTTACATTTTGACTATCAAATGCCTTTCTCATTTATTGTTCTTCTTTCATGTTGTAAGTTTTCTGTCATTCATTCATGTCTCTTTTCGATTGGAAATGGTTTTATTTGAAGTTTATTAAGGATAAACAAGCTAAGAATTATGATAATACAAATGCTTTTTGTCCACTAGAGATAAAACATAATACAAATGCTTTTTGACACCTCTGTCTCAGCCATGACCTGAACCTACAACCTCTTGGTTGATGGGCTATTCACATACCCTAGGCCAAAGGCCTTTTGAGTATTGTTATTTCTTATTATTAGTCATATATTCTCCAATTAAAAGAAAAGTATGTTTTGATCTACTGCAGGGAAGAAAAACTAGTGGAGCGTGCGAAAGCACTTAAAGTGACTGTTGGAACTGACCCTGATGTGGACCTTGGCCCTGTGATCAACAAAATGGTGCAAACACATATACTTTTGGCTCTTGGCTCGTTTGACCTTGGTTTTTTACTGTTGGTCATTCTCTGATGTTCTCTTAGCTGTAATGAACTGACAGGCAAAGGAAAAAGTAAATAGATTAATCCAAGCGGGTATTGATGCTGGAGCTAGATTAATTCTTGATGGAAGACATATCGAGGTTCATCCTTATCTTCCAATCTTTTGTATAATCTAAATTTATGTATTAAAGGTTAGATTTGATATCATATTCAATTATTCATGACATGTTGATAATTCACCTTTAAAGCAGCTCAAATTATTATGAAGCATTTTTGTTGTATTTCATATTTTGTTCTCAAAACATTATGAAGCAGATTTATTCCCATAACCTGTGCTGTATCGGGATAAACTACACTCTTAATTACATGATCAAGCAACTGAGTATAACTAGATTATGGAAGCTTCCTGAATATATTTCCATTTATGAATTGAATCTCAAGTCTTGTATGCTAATTATTATTTTTGGTCTCTCCACAGGTTCCAAAATATGAAATGGGCAATTTTGTTGGCCCCACCATCTTATCCAATGTTACAAATGGCATGGCATGCTACAGGGTATCTTAACTTATGTATCATCGGACACTTAGATATAGAAGACAATATAATTCTAACATCATGTATCTTTGTCTGTTCAGGAGGAGATTACTGGACCAGTGCTTTTGTGTATGCAGGTTGGCTAACTATTATTATTGCCATGTGTACAAGATTGTTGTTTACATAATTTTAGAACTGGTTGACATTTCAACACTAATGTTCCCACGTGTTTCCAGGCTCAGAGCTTAGAGGAAGCCATAGCTATTGTCAACAGAAACAGGTATTTTTGTTCACGAACTTTATAGGATCTGTCTTATACACAACGGTGAAGGACTTCTCTCTTTTATTAAGCCCTAAGTTTGCTTCTGGTTCAGGTATGGCTTCGGGGCTTCAATATTTACTAAAAATGGTGCATCAGCTAGGAAATTCCAAACTGAGATAGAAGCTGGGCAGGTAATGCATCTCTTTTATGTATGGTGTTTACCCTTTACATACTGTTGACACATTATACAAATTGTAGCCTAGAATAATAATAATCCTTTGAGCAACATATTCAGTGGTTAGTGCAAAACCATATTTCAGATCGTATATGGTATAAGATTGTGGGGAAATAACATGGTGCTAGAAAAGTAAATGCAACTTTCTTCTTATTTAAACTCACAAGTATAGACGAGCTGTAAGACACTCTTGTTTTAGGACAATATTGAACGGTTATGACTGTAGTTCGTTATTTGGTTGATTGCTTCATGAACGTTGCAGAGCTTGGAATATCATACCGGACACCAAATGTATATAATGGTTTTAAACAAACATATTCTAGGTAGGCTTTCACTTAATATGTAAGCCATATAGAAGGGTTTAATGTAATTGTTTTCTACAAATAAAAGTTTTTATTGTCTACAAATGAGGCTTTACGAGTGCCCTATCCATATTTTCTTATTGATCTCTAAATTTATGCTCCTCTATCTATAAGTTCAGAATATTTACAATTATCTTGTAGTTAGTCTCCGTGACGTAAGCTCCAAATGTCACAGGTTGGTGTAAATGTCCCTGTCCCGGCCCCACTTCCGTTCTTCTCATTTACTGGAACGGAGGCGTCTTTTTCAGGAGATCTAAACTTCCATGGTGAATTATCCGTGATATGATTTTTTTTTTTTCCTTGTCACTAGTTAAGAATCTTAAGTTAAAGTTATTTAACCTCTGTTGCAGGCAAAACCGGGATGCACTTCTACACACAGATGAAAACGGTGAATCAACAATGGAAAGAGTTCAGCATTAATGATGAAATAACCCTGGAAATGCCTCCAACCAGCTTCCAGAATACCGATGGCACGTCCTTGTTGTTACCAACCGATAATTTTCCTAATAATGATGATAGAGGACACCTGGCATCTCCATCAGATAATCTTCAATGTGACAATGGACCATCCTTCACGATACCACATAAGGATTTCCAAACCAATGAAGCTGTGTCTCTAGGTTTGCAGCTGAGGGATTTCCAAAATAATGATGGAGTTTCTCCTGGGTTGCTCATGTCTGATGGATCACAGGACCCGAAATTCTTGAGCCATTTTCTTAACTGGTAAATTCTTCTTCTGAATAAGTTTTGCTGAGAATGTGCATACCAGGCTACCAGCCTGGCTAAAATGGATTGTAGGCAGGTTGGGTGAGGGGACAAAACAGGCAAACTAAATTTAGCATGGCTCAAAAGGGTGGACCCACTTTCGTCTAGTTTATTACGGAATGAATAAGAACATCATCACCAAAATGGCATTAGCTTAACCCACAAACACTTTTTATCTACATTTTTTTAATAAACTTTGTTCAACTTTCAACCCTTTTTAACTTGACCCATTTAGTCCGTTAGAGATGAGACATAACTCAAATGTACCCATTTAACTCTGCCGAAATGGCCAACTCTAGTACATATGAAGTTATCTAGGGTCTAACTGAATTTTACATACTGCAACTGATGTGCAGAGTTTATGTGCAGCATATTAACAACCTACACCACCTAATATGTCACATACATCTCACAGCCTAGACTTGAATCCACAACCTCTTGGTTGATGGGTCATTCATGTACAAAAGGCCCTTTGGTTGTTGCTTTTACTTAATATTAGCCAAATCAAAAATAATAAAACAGTAATGGTCACTGCACCAAAGTTCTGTTAGCAAAGTAGAGGTGGCGAATCTGGGAAAAAGTAGGTAACTTTTTTACATGGTTCAATACATGCGGGATTGGGTCGAAACACTTTGTCAAAAAAATTATTAAAATTAATTTCTTATAAACGGCTAGTGCGCCATATATTTGTTTCAATAAAAATTTAAGGTGTTAATAAACAACACCTTGGGAATTGGGGCGCTTTTGACCAGGTTGATCTTCCAGTCACTAAGATTAGGATTTGAGTGACTTCTCACCCCTTGTGACTCGAAATATTACACAATTATGTAACTGTCCCTGTAACTGATTTTTATTTATTTTAGCCACTTGACTCATCAGAGATAGATTAGAACTCAATCTGAATGGGCTGAAATTGTCACCTACGGTTCGAAGCAATAAACACTATGTCATGCCATCACTAAGATTGGGATTTGAGTGACTTCCAAAGATTTCACCCCCTGTGACTCGAAATATTACACAATTATGTAACTGTGTGCCTGCTTCAAGGATCTATGTTGTGACTTTGTAACAAACTTTTATTTTTCTCTTTCAGGAGCCGAAACGCACAATAACATTCAAGCATTTCTCAATGTAGTGGGCTATTGGCGAAGCTGTTAATGTTGGTGGCAGTATCAGCTTCAGTATAAGTATAGTTCAGGTGTAAAGGTCTGTTTGTATCTGGTCACATGTGAAGGTCATGGATATATTAGGCTGTGCTTAATTGATTGTGTAACAGTTGGCGCTAACAAGCTTTTAGTCAGGTTCTTGTACTCCAAAATGTTCATGAAGCTCAATTTAATCGAATTTGGTCTAGTTCTGTTGTGGAGTTACACTGGTGTTATATGTGATCAAGTTGGTTATTTTGCAGCCAGTTCAAATTCTTTGCCCAATATTCTCGTGGTCTATAGTATCTTACTGATCAAGAATCACCTCGCATAAATTTGTAGCAATTACATAATAAAAAAGTGCAAGTACACATTCACTTCAGATTCAAATGTAAAAGTTATACCTTTTTTCTACTCTTTCTTCATATGACGAGTTAAAAAACAAAATGTTGTAATCCATACTTTGTTGCTGATGAAACTAAAACCAATTAACTGAATCAGACTTGCAATGGATAATATCTTATTAGAAATGAGGGAGTACGAGATCTGTTATGGTTACACAAATCCATCAAATAGGCCAGAAGTTCTTGTGGAACATTACGCACGCCTAAATGTGTCTCGAGGCACACCTCACCGTGTTTAGCTGCAAGTGACCCTCTTCATCCACCAAGGATCACTGTATATAACTTTCCTTCTCCGGTTCTCTATTTGACATGCTAGTAAATTTCCAGTTACACAACAAAAAAATATACTCGCTCCATTTTCTATATAGTTTGTCCCAAAATGAGTCTATACTTTTGAATTTCAACCATTTATATCTTTTAAAATATAAAATAAAATATAACATTTTACTGATGCTTAATTAATGATTACAGTTTTCTATAACTCTGTATTTTGAAAATAAGAATTCACTTTGAGATGAAGAGGGCACAAACCGCTCAAAACACTTTTTTAACACTAGAAAGGTGCCCGCGCGATGCGGGGGCTAATTATTGGGGTGAAGAGGAGGGAGGTGGGGTGGTGGAAAGTGGTTTTTGGGGTGGTTGTTGAGGTGGTTATAAATTGTTGGGGGTGGTTGTTGAGGTAGTTATAAATTGTTGAGGGTGATTGTTGAAGTGGTTATAAATTGTTGGGGTGATTGTTAGGAGTGGTTGTTTTCATAATTAGTAAGTAAAAGTCTGAATTTTTAAGCCTTTCTAATTATAAAATAGTCCCAAATACATTATATAATAGTATAGATAGATATAGATTACTGTTAAATGATACATATTGAATTCTTCATTTCATTGTTATTAAGGTCATGCTTTTTGAGCTTAGGAAATCTAAAACTTTTGGGTTTGACTTGTTCATTGCCAGTTTGCAAGTTTTTAAACATGACTACTTTATGACCAACTTCAAAATTGGAAGAATAAGAAGCCTTCACAATATTCATGCAAATCAAAATTTAATTCTTTAGCAACAATAATACCGTAATCGTAACCTTCAAGAGTAAATCATAAGACTAGAGCAAACAATTGTCTACAGAAACATTAAACCAACCAAGGTCATACTCGAACACATTTCACTTCAAAATCAGCAAATCAAAATAAATTGTTTTTGCATAACCTAACATGCTAAACAAGCGCAAGCCTCTTATATGCCTGTGAAGGCCTTCTTTCCACCACCAGAAGATCCAGCTGGAATCACCTTCAACACATTGAACCTCACAGTCTTGGACAAAGGTCTGAACAAAGAAAAAACATATAAAAATCAGATTAGATAGACGAAATGAATTAAAAAAATGATTGAAAATAAAAAGAAGGTAAACTGCAGAAAAGATTTGGGTAGACGATTATACCTGCACTGTCCAACGGTAACATGGTCCCCTTCTTTCACACGGAAACATGGAGAAATGTGAGCTGGAATGTTTGAATGCCTCTTCTCATACCTGTATAAAAAACAATACATAAATAAATATGGTAGACTTAGTTTGATGTGTATGGTGTTGAGGGATCATATCTAGAGTTTGACCTTTGATATTTCTTGACATAATGGAGGTAGTCCCTGCGAACAATAATGGTCCTCACCATCTTGGCACTGTGGCAAGTACCAGCAAGAATACGTCCTCTGATGGAGACATCACCAGTGAATGGGCACTTCTTGTCGATGTAAGTTCCTAGATTATTAAGTAATAAATCAAATATCAGATAAGTGCACTATGGAAATCATTAATACTTGACAGCAACAAAAATGAACCTCAATTCATAGAAAATAGCCTGCTAATTATTATCAAAACCAGTCGTAAACTAAAAACTAATACACTCAATTTAGATGTTGAAACAAAACTTCCTTTGAGTAGCAAAAGAACACAAGTCGACAAATAATTAAGTTCGATGCAGTGACCTATTGTTTTGATTAAAGCATATATCCCCTCCATTCTATGAGCTTGCAAAAAATTAGCACCCTTTATTAGATAGTTAGATCAGCGCATCACAAACAAATCCCCTTTCTTTGTATCACTAGATAAATAGGCTCACAGCATAACCAATTAAATAACAAACGAACTCCAAGAATACAAAGCAACCCTTCAGAAACAAGAGCCCACATACAATTCAAAGTCGATACATTTTAGCTTTGAAATATCATTACATAAACGGCATACAACAAACAAAACTTGGTGGCAAACAACATTTCTCCATACATTTAAAAACCCCCATCATGTGAGAAAACTAATGCAACCAACTCAATTACAACCATTTCAAACTTCAAACAAGAACTTCCAAAAATACAAACTAACATCTATAACTACACTGCGCAAAAGGGTTCTAATCTATAGCTCAAGTATTCACATAATACACTAATCTAATCTAATCTAATCAATAACATGAGAAGCTACTACATTATTTTTTATAACTATCAATATAACATAAAATACTAAAAATTATTAAAAATTTAAAATAAATAAATAAATAAATAAATAAAACAATAAGAGATAAAAAGTACCTTCAATAGCCTCTCTTGGGGTCTTGAAGCCAAGACCAACACTTTTCCAGAATCTGTTTCCTCCCTTTCCTGGCCTCTTCCCTTTCCCACTCTTCTTTGAACTATTTATTCATTCATTTAAATCAAACCCAGCACAAATATATATATAAAAAATTTAAAACCCAATAATATATATATCTTACCAAAGGAAGACCTTGGGTTGCTTCAAAAAAGCCTTCTCAGTCTATCACAAATAAAACATCAAAAATATATGTTAACATCTTAAAGAATATAACAGATGATGATGATGATTAAGAAATGATGGAATGTAAGTAATACCTGTTCAGCCATTGTTGATGATGAAGAACAAGTGATCCCAGCTGCTGCAACTAACAATGGAGGCACAAAGAGAATGAGATAATAACAAGCGAATGAAACCCTAGTAACCCATACTTTTTGTGTTCACGTTTAATGGGCCTCTTTAGCCTGGGTTGGGCTTGGCTCGGCTCAAATTTTTATCCTATTGCGAATACGCACTCTAATTATTAGATAGGTGTGTGAGTCAGGTAGAGGTGCAAAAAAATCGGTTTTTTTCGGTTTTCGATTTTTTAATAACCAGTTATAAAAAAACCAGTTTTTCGAATAACCAGTTTTGGTTCGGTTTCGGTTTTTTGGAATCGGTTTTCTTCGGTTATAAATGTTCGGAATCAGTTTTTTTCGGTTATAAATTTTCGGAATCGGTTTTATTCGGTTTTTTACCGGTTCGCTTTTTTCGGTTAATAATGTTCGGATTCGGATTTTTTATCGGTTGTTTACCGGTTCATTTTTTTGGGTTCGTTTTTTCCGGAATTTTACTAAAAGCTTCGAACATTTATTTAATAAAATTGTTAATTATCAAACATATAATTAAACAATATTCTCAAAACTTTTATTTAAACAATACAATTATACAACAAAAAAAATACAATCATAACTTTTATTTATACAATACAATCATAACTTTTATTTAAACAATACAATCATAAAAACATATAAATACTAATACATTTTGCGAGCTTCGGCATGGCCATCACCCGAAAACATATTAGCGTAATCAAGTATATCGAGCTTCGACATTGCCATCACCCGTTATACTCAACTAGTCACTCAAGTCGCCATCAAGATCATTTTCTTCCAAAAAATCTTGTACATCAAAATCTTCAACTTCAAATTCTTCAAACTCACCTTCATCTAATTCGCCTTCGGTATTCGTAGTCGAAGACGAAGGTGATATCCCCGCTTCTTCTTCTTCTTTTATTATACCTTCTTCAACATCTTCATCTATTATTGGATCATCCAACGACGATTCATGTTGTATCCTATCTACTCCGTCCAAATAATCTTTCAAACATACACATATTTCCACGGATTCGCATGTTAGTCTTGTCCTTCTATCCGATATAATTCGACCACTAACCGAAAAGGCCGATTTGGAAGCTACCGTCGAAGCTTGGACCGCTAATAAGTCACGAGCCATAGCGGATAAAACCGGATATTGGATTTCCCCTTCTTTCCACCAAGCCAAAATGTCAAAGTTTGCAAACTCATTGGGACTTAAAGTTCTTAAAAAGTTTGTAGCCATATATTGTCCCAATTCGCTTGTTGGGGCCGATGATCGTTGACGCCTTGTAGCGTCTTCAAATAAAGAATTATAAAGGTTTATATTAATGTCTCTTGTCATTTGGGACGATCCGGCCCGCATTTGGTCAACAATTGGGTTTTGTTGGTGACCATATTTTGTTGCATAAATGCCAAACAATTTTTGAAAATGATCGTTAAATCTAAAAATTTGAGATTCTATATAGCCCACGTCATCACCGTCTAACCCAAAAGATAAGTCTAAATTTTCCATTATTTTTTTTATTAAAAGTTCTACACCTCCAACATTTAAACATGGATTAAGTGTGGCGGAACAAGTAAAAACTAAAGGTAAACTAGCAAAATATTTTATAAATTTCTTTTTTATAATTTTAACCATTTTTCTAAACATTCGTGAAGGTGAGTTTTTTAAATCATATAATTTTTCCGTCATAGCATAAATTTGTTTTAAAACTAATGGGCTAGTTGGGTAATAAACACCCGATAATATAGTTGTTGCCTCTTTAAAAACTTGTAAAAACATAGTTAATTCATTTAGTCGATCCCAATCTTGGTCGTTTAGTATTATGTTGGACAAATTTTTATTAATAAGTTTTTGATTATAAGCATGTAAAGTCGCACGTTGTCGTAATATATTTTCAAACATCATGCAAGTAGAATTCCATCTAGTATTAATATCAAGGCAAGGTCCTAGGGGTTGTTCATTACACATTTTACGAAAACGTTTATAGTTTATTTGTCGTTCGTTGCTCGATTTATATATCAATACTAATAAACCCCTAAATTTCGTATATAAACTATCACATATTTTTAATGCCGCTTGTACGGATAAATTTATAACATGAGCAACACAACGGGAATGAAAAAAAGCACCATCTAAAATAGGTTTTACACGTAATTTTAACAAGTCCATAGCTCTAGTATTATTTGATGCATTATCTAGTGAAATCGTAAAAACTTTATCATCTAAATTATATTCAATTAAAGTGTCATGCAAAATTTTTCTTAAATTACATCCCGTATGAGGATAACCAAATATTTTAAAAGCGATTGTCCGTTTCATTAATAACCAAGATTCGGGATTAAACCAATGAGCCGTAACGGCGAGATAAGAATTTGCCGTACCATGTGGTGCGGTCCAAGTATCCGTAGTTATAGAAACACCATATTTATAATTACGAAAATCTTCAATTATTTCTTTTTTAGCCGTTTTCCATAATTTAAAAGCATCACTTCTAAGAGTAGTACGACTTATATGTTGATACCGCGGTTGTAGCCTCCTTTTGATGATCTCCGTAAGCTTGACGTTGTCGAAGTGGTTGAATGGAAGCCCTTGTTGAATGACAAACTTCGTAAAATCAAGTCGAAACGCATCCGCATCATATATAAAAACTTGACCATCCGCACCAATAGTAGTTTGCGAACTAGTATTTTGACCCGCCTTACAACTACCAATATGATTCCTAAGTGTAGAGTTAGACCCGGTGCCATAAAAATGCCCACATTTCCGGCAACGCGCTTTTACGTTACCATCTTTCATAACACACATATCGAAATTAGTCCACACATCACCTTTTCGGGTGGTTGGTCTAACCTTTTCAACATCATCGTTTGTGTAATGTTTTCGGACATTGCTAGTAGCAACGGAGGGAGTAGTGGAAGCTTGTTGTGATTGTGAGTTTTCCATTATAGCGAAAATACGAAATAGCGATTTTTGAGCGTTTTTGAGAGATTAGAGAAAGAAATGAGATTGTTTTTGATGTGTTTTCAACCCCAACACATTACCTCTATTTATAGTGCCTTAAAACTCCCCAAAACCCTCAAAAAATTCAAAAAAAACAGTCATATGGCTACTAGCCGTTTGGCCTCGGTATTTTAAAAAAAAAAGGGGAAAAAACCGGTTAAATCCGGTTTTTTTCAAACGGCTACTTTTTTTTTTTTTTTTTTTTTTTTTTTTTTTAAACGGTTATATTTTTTGAAAAAAACCGGTTAAAACCGGTTTTTTTTCAAACGGCTACTTTTTTTTTTTTTTTTTTTTAAACGGTTATATTTTTTTGAAAAAATCGGGTTAAAACCGGTTAAATCCGGTTTTTTTCAAACGGTAACATTTTTTACTTTTTTTTTTTTTTTTAAACAAATAAAACCGGTTTTATTTTAAAACCGGATATAAAACCGGTATATTATGAAAACTCATAACCGGTCTAACCGGTTCGGTTTTAGAAAACCGGACCGGTTTTTTATAAAACCGGTTTTGTGAAAACCGGTCACCGGTTTTACTACCGGTTAAAAAAAAAACGGTCGGGGACTTGCACCTCTAGAGTCAGGTGGGTTAGTCGGGTTCGGGTCAAAGTCAGGTCATGGCTAAAAATAACATATCTGAATTTGATTTTATTTGAACACGGGTTAATCAGGTTCAGGTCAATTCGATTAGATCAACTCAGGTTGGGTCAACTCGGGTTCGGGTCAACCCGAATATAAGTAAAATAGTCATAAAGTTGCATATTGGTTATATATATATATATATATATATATATATATATATATATATATATATATATATATATATATATATATATATATATATATAGGCCCTTATAATAAAAAGTGTAGAAGGAGTGTGGGAGGGACATGTGTCACCCCCATGCCACATCATATGACACGTGTCACCCCCACCCAACCCCCCCCCCCCCCTGAATTTTTTTTTTCCCGCCAAAAAATTTTACTGCATCACTGTTATAAATTTACTGCATCACAGTTATAAAGTTACTGCATCACGTTTAATGCATCACAATTATGATTTTACTGCATCACGGTTACTGCATTCATGGTTTTAATGTTACTGCATCATAGTTATAAAGTTATTGCATTATTTATAAGAAATTGCATTATCATAAGTTTTCTGCATCATATATGTGGAAAACTAGAAGGGGGGGGGGGGGTTGAATAGTTTTACGTCCGTTTTAAAATTTATAAAAACAAGTTTGTTTTAAAAACTTCAATTCTAGTTTATATGATCTCAATACTTGCACAATATGAACAATTATATAGTAACTAACTAATTAAGCTAATATAGTATAAGTAAATAAGTAAGTGATGAAAAGAGTTGGAAAGATCAAACCACAACACAAGGATTTATAGTGGTTCGGCTACAAGGTCACCTTCCTTGTTCCTACTCCACTCCCCGAGTCATCTACTCGAGAGTTTTCTTCACTATGCCAACAAACTCCCTTATGGCGGAGAAAACCTTACACACCAATATACACACCACAACTTCGTCACACCTTCTACACAACTTCTTCACACCAATCTACTTCACCACTTACTACTTCACACCTATCTACTTCACACAAATCTTCTTCACACCAATCTTCTTCACAACTACACTACTTCACTACTAAGCAACTTCTTCTCCCTACACAACTTCTATATCTCCTAAACTACTTATTACAAGTACACTCACAACTTTACAAATAATATACACAATATACACAACTACTCTTCCATACTTCTTGAACTTAGTTGTAGAAGGAGTATTATTCTTTTGCACTTTGGATGAGGATGGATGAGAAGGGATTGAATCACTTAAAACAAGGATTAGTAATCAAATGATCAAAGGATTTTGGAGGATGTTTAGAGAGTTTTAGATCTGAAATTTTCGTGCAAAAGGTGGGGAAAAATTCCAAATTTAAGGTGGTATTTATAGGAGAAAATTTCTGACAAATTCTGACACAGGAGCCTGGCCGGTCCCCTTAATTCATGGCCGGTCCCCTTAATTTTAAGGGGACCGCCCCTTATAATTAAGGGGGCCGCCCAGCTGTAACGGCCAGAAAATATGTCTTTTAGTAGGGAAAGTTTATTTGATGACCTGATTTTGGTTAAAAATTTGAATTCATATATTTAGTATGATTAAAACATTTTTTCTTTATTACCAAAAGTGTTTTTCAAAAATATATAATTAAATAAACTTTGTAATAATTAATTAAATACCCTTTTGATCATGAGATGTATTAAGCACTTGTTTATTCATACCTTAGTGATTAAATTAGATAAATTGATATAAACTAGCTTAATACTTGTTTACGTAGTAATCTTACGTTTGATGATTTTACATTTTCTGATCGTCAAAACATTTAGATATCGAAAAATATAAATAAGTTTTTAATGCATTATTTATGTCAACAATATATGTATGTAACTGCATCACAATTAAAATACGATTCTTTTTTAAGTTTTGGTGCATCTTTATTATAAGTTACTGCATCATAGTTAATAGTTTAGTGCATCAACTCTGCTGCAGTAACTTATAACCTTAATGCACTAAAATTTAAAACTGTGATGCAGTAACTTTATAACTGTGATGCATTAAAAAATTTGGCGGGAAAAAAAATTTTTGCCAAAAAATTTTTTTTTTGGCAGGATTTTTTTTTTTTTTTTTTTGCGGGGTGGGGGGGGGGGGGGGTGACATGTGTCATATGATGTGGCATGAGGGTGACACATGTCGCCCTCACAATCCTTCCTACACTTTTTATTATAAGGGACTTTTTATTTTAACTCATATATATATATATATATATATATATATATATATATATATATATATATATATATATATATATATATATATATATATATATAAACAATAAATCTATTATTCAGGTCAAATGAGTTGCCCCAAACCCGTGTTAGCCAAATATTTTCAAACTACAAACGGTGTCTTTGTTTCGGCTTATATAACTAGCTTATCACTTATTAGATTTTAGGTTTATGTTTCATAATCTCACTTTTTGTAGCTTATTTTAAATTTATGTAAGTAAAAAAGTTTCAAAATAAGCCACAAAAAGTGAGTTTATAAAACATAAACCCAAAACAAAATAGATGTAAGCCAGTTATATAAGCCGAAACAAACACCCCCAAGTAAAAGAAAAATCGTTTGTTTATTTTTGCGTAAAACATTATTGTTGGAAACTATGAGCGTGAATCATTTTAAGTAGGTCAAAAACATTTAAAAAACAACTCCTCTTATAGATGATTCAGGCAATAAGTTTACCAAAAGTAACCCTTCGTAAGGATGGTTATAGTCTTATGAGTAAATTGCAAAATAAATCTATGTGATTAGTCAATTTTCACGGTTGACATCTTTGTAAAAAAACTTTTGGCAATTTTATCCTTTCAGTAGTAAAAGTCAAAGCACTTTACATCCCTTGAAACTAATGATGTAATTTTTTTCCCGTTATCTTCGTCATGTACCAAAAGTAAGATATATATATATATATATATATATATATATATATATATATATATATATATATATATATATATATATATATATATATATATATATATATATATATATATATATATATATACAAACCCTACCCCAGATCTGGTCACCAGGTTATTTGGCGAAAGTGGTGGTGGTGGAGGTAACGGAAGTGGTGGTCACTTATCCGACAACCACATATCCAACGGATGGCGGTGGTCGCACATCCGGCTAACACATATCCGAAGGATGGTGGGGGTGTAGGTGGTTGATGTTGGTAATGAGAAGAAGAGACATTTAGTTTAGAATTGGTGATGGAGTTAGAGTAAAGTCCATAAATTAGCAACATACTTTTCCAACTTTACAAAGTTAGGTAACAAACTTTTTTTATTACCAATTTAGACAGTAAAACTCGCTATTTTTTTACGATATAGTAATTATTGTCATAGGCAACCGGTTGAATATTGAAAATGAGCGGCAAGTCATTTTCTTTACTGAGTTAGATATACCACGTGGATTAAATTTATGATATAAATAGAAAACGATAGTTGACTTCCCCTCATTTCTAACGTTCATATTTTCCCCCCAAATCATATTACGAAACCCTAACTTATGATTGGTGATAATCATTAAACAAAACGTTGAAGATGGTAAAAGGTAACATTGTAATTGTTATTTATATACGTCAATTGTTGTATCCCCTCTTTTAATTTTCAATTAAAACCCTAATTTTTACAAACCCTAAATTATTTTTTGTTTAGTAATTGCCGATCAAGTTTTTACTGTTAGCTTACACCATGATGGGGTGTTCGTTCCTAGCCCTTTAAGATATTTGCAAGGTGATGAAAAGCAAATATTATTTTAATACTTAACGGGTAAAACTAACGACGTTAGTGCTTAGGGATGATTAGTGCCAAAGGTTTGTGAACTTAGGGATGTTTAATGCCAAAAGTTTGAGATATGGATGATTGTTGCGAAAATACACATACCACAAGGATGATTTTTACAGTTTACTCTATATTTTGTCGTAAAGTAATTTTCTGATAGTAATTTTTCCCATTATATTTTCTAAAAATATTTTTATATTTGTAAGATTAAAGGGTTTTATGAAAATACTTTATAGCTTAAGTAACTTTTATACAAAAATTTATAAAAATATTCATAGGCTAGTTGGGTTTTACAAATATGTTAACAGTTTAGAGTTTTTATTTAAATGTTTGTAGCATAAAGGGATTTTTTGACAAAATATTTTATAAGGTAAGGGCTTTTACGAAATTCTTTACACCTTTTGTAAATTTTTGTATATTGTAACAGTGTCTTTTGAAAATATTTATAACATTATTTTTTAAATCTAATTATTAAAATGAACCGATACTGAACTTTTTGAAATGCGTGCAACACATAAAAATCTACTTCAATACTTTTCGCTTTCTTGTTTTCCTTTTTATCTTTCCCAAGTTATAATAATTCTTGTAAACCATGCATCCACACCATCTTTCTTCTCTTCATCTTCATCACCTGGTCTTCTATCTTCATCTTCACGAACAACCATGGAGTTTTGAACATATACAATTCATGAACAAACATCAATGCGTATTTATAACTAGAAAACATGACTCAAACCCTCCCCCAGCTCTTCACTCTTCCCACGCCCACCAGCTCGCCATCTCGCCCACAGCCTTAACTACCAGCTCGCCATCTCGCCCACAGCCTTAACTACCAGCTCGCCCACAACTCTTCACTCTCCCCATCTCGCCCACAGCCTCGCCTACCATCTCGCCCACAGCCTCGCCCAACAACTCTTCACTCTCCCCAGCGCCCACCAGCTCGCTCAGCCCACGCCCCCAGCTCGCCCATCGCTTTTAAACTCGCCCGTGTAACATCTACACTTTTCAATCGCCTAGAATTTCGCCTAAAAAAAATGAGAGACACATATAGGGTTCAAAAGTTGTCATGAATTGAATCTAACGGATCATATGCAAAAGTTTGTTTTGGTAAAAAATATGGGCGAAGTTTATTTTTGTAAACGTATACTTGTTATGTATACATAACTTTGTTATGGTTCATTTAAAAAAAAAAAAATCTCTTATTTTTTTTAATGAATAGTGTTTTGATCCCCTTATATTTTTGCCAAATATATACAATCGGTAATGAAATGAACTTCCTAACATGACAATTTAAATAAGATTAAACTAATGCATTAGAACGAGACTTATGGACGGATAAGCTGGAAACCATAATCGAATGGCTTCGACGTTACACTCAACAGATTACATATTATCGCAATGACAAGCTACTTACGGAAACAATAAAGCTAGACAGCCACCAATAGGAATAATAACCAGAATAACAATGGTTTCAGAATCCCTTTCATATCTCACAACCAATATTTCTCCATCGTGGATTACCTAATCATCACGAAGAAGTCGTGTGAGAAAAGAAAATCGACATCATGTCACACAGTGACGTTAGGGGGTCCCGCGTTTTCACGCGACCCCGATGGAGTTGCATTTCGTCGTAAAAAAAATCGATTATTCTTAATTGCTCCGTGTCTAGGAAAATGTATGCCCTTATGCAAATGGAATCGTTTGCGCACCCAGTCCTAAAACCAGGTCTGTCACTGAGTGTCATACTCGCATCAATATTCAAAGATGGGTCATACAAGATATTGCTATTAGGTGTACCTGGCCATTATAGGTCAAACATTTAGACAAGAAAGCGATTAAACCTAAGATGGCAATATATAATAGCCGTGTCATAAAATCCCACAATGCTCTCCCTTTCTTTGACAATGGAATTCCACCAGATGCATGGTGTTTGCTGACTAAGATTCATTAACAACAACGAGGTTTAACTATTTAGGTAGTCTTATCAAAACATCAAGATAATAATAGCTCATAGGCATAAAGTAGGAGAAGACCAAGACCAGAACAAAACTATATATATGTATATACCACAAATATATTACACATATTCTCGGTTGAGACTTATACACATACATGAGTATCGCTAAACGCCTAACTACAAGCTCTTTCATAAGATTATTCAGAGTTAGAGGAAGAAATGCACATATTAAAATTTCGTATTGTGTTGAAATTTGTTGCATGTCGACATTTTGGGCCGGTTTTCCTTGTATTCTTTTACGACTGAATGGAAGTTACATGGCAACATTTATTTTTTAAAAAGGTTTATAAGATCAGATAAGAGAAATAGACAGCTAACTCAAGTTGGTCAAAGTATCTTTACGTGCAAACCTTCAACATGTATATAGACCTAAAACTGTAGCAGGATTCAAAATTAAAGTCGTATAATATTTAATTTTAACGCATAATTGGGCCACTACACTGATAGAGAAAATATTTTTTTGTTCGGGTTAGGTTCGTATCCAGTTTTGGTTACTTGGCCCGAATAATGGAACGGTGACTAGGCCGGAGGGAGTGGTGGGTGAGCCACTCACCTTTGATCCCACCTCACTTTTCATCCCCGTTCCTTTCACCTTGTACGTGTAACGCGTCAAGGGAGAGGAAAAGATAAGCGAAAGGTGAGCCAGTCACTTTTCATAGTGTGTGTTTTATTATTTTTTATTTTGTTTGTAAGTGTGTAGTATATTTTGTAAGATACTCCATCCGTCTCAAAATTATTGTCAGGAGACAAACATTATAAAATTTAATAAAAGTGAGACCTCTAAAATTTTAAACCAAGCAAATGGAATATTCCCCCACTAAGTTTTCTTATTTTCACTTAAAATGAAAGGCGGACAATTAATTTGAGACATCTATAAAAGGAAATGCAGACAATAAATATGAGACGGAGGGAGTATGTTTTATAAAGTGAATGAGGAGAGTGGTGACCATTACATGTGATGTGGAAGATGAGAAGAGGTGACCACCACTGTCAGCGTTACCTTGAACCAAACGAAATAGAAATAAGTTATTTAGACTTTCATCCAAATGCATCATGCTATTGTAAATACGAAACGAAATACCCTCGCAAATCAGTAGTGTATAGCGGCAAATAATTATACTTGCGAAATAGTGATTCTAGTTTGACCATTGATGCGAAACTTACAGGTTAAATTTATAGCTATTGGGAGAAAAAGGTTTATGAGATAGAAACAACAATATAATAAAAGTTTAAAAATTAAATAATATTTAAAATATTAATTTAATGGTCAATTGTTATCACTTTTAGTTAAGAGTATAATAGTCTACTAACATTATTTAAATTTAATTTTTTTAATTTTCAAGATGAATCATTCACTCTTTATAAATAACTAGTAGAACGGCGGGTACCCTAAAATAAATGTTAACGACATCAAAAGGAAAAAGTGATAGCTAAGAGTTGTAAACTTTTCGGTCTTGAGCCCGTTGGCCCGTGCTCGTTCATGATCGAGCTCGTTTGGCCCGTGCCCATTCAGGCTCGAACCCATATGGCCAGTTGCCCGTTCGGGCTTTAATATATGTATAATGTGCTTTATTATTTGTATTAGTGACATTTAATGTAGGAATTGTGTTTACGTTGGTTATACAATATGCTTGATAATTTATATTTATTATGTAAGGGGTGTTTTAATAACTGCATTAATTGTATTTATTGACCAGTTTATTAATGTTAGTAAATGTGTTTTAGTTAGTTGTACTTTTAGTTTAAAAACTTGCAATGCCGAATTTTAAGTATTTCTATTTAAAGATTGTATTTAATGTTAGAAAATATGTTTTAATTAGTTGTATTTTTAGCTTAAGAACTTGTAATTGTACTTAATGTTAAAAAATGTGTTTTACTTAGTTGTACTTTTAGCTTAAGAACTTGCAATGCTTAATTTTAAGTATTTCTTTTTTTAGAATGCCTAAATGCTTTATAAGATAGTAAGATTACTTTTAGACGGAATTATTTTATTGAAGATTATTGCAAGAAACTAGAACATGAACGAGAGGTTAAATAGTGTTATTACAAGCTTATTTAGGATCAAAGACTCATTCATTGATCTAAACCAGCTAATGTAATGTACGATTCCTATGCCAAATCCATAAATGAGAAAGAATCTTGACTTCATCACCAAGAGCGTTTTTGTTGGTGGTTTTACATCGAATCACACCTTGTTCCGATAACGTCAAATTACCCGATATGTTGTTTGCACAGCTACATCAAAGACTTGAATCAATGTGTTTGAGCAAATTTCCGTAGATGCTCTCCAGCCTTGATCCTTAAGAGGTCGTGAAGCTGCTCCTTTGTCTCGTAGGCTAATGTAATGTACGATTCCTATGCCAAATCCATAAATGAGAAAGAATCTTGACTTCATCACCAAGAGCGTTTTTGTTGGTGGTTTTACATCGAATCACACCTTGTTCCGATAACGTCAAATTACCCGATATGTTGTTTGCACAGCTACATCAAAGACTTGAATCAATGTGTTTGAGCAAATTTCCGTAGATGCTCTCCAGCCTTGATCCTTAAGAGGTCGTGAAGCTGCTCCTTTGTCTCGTAGGCTAATGTAATGTACGATTCCTATGCCAAATCCATAAATGAGAAAGAATCTTGACTTCATCACCAAGAGCGTTTTTGTTGGTGGTTTTACATCGAATCACACCTTGTTCCGATAACGTCAAATTACCCGATATGTTGTTTGCACAGCTACATCAAAGACTTGAATCAATGTGTTTGAGCAAATTTCCGTAGATGCTCTCCAGCCTTGATCCTTAAGAGGTCGTGAAGCTGCTCCTTTGTCTCGTAGGCTGAAATAAGAAAGAACACCGATAGCTGGCCTCGAAGTTTTAATCGAGACCAAACTCTAGCGTGAGAGTAAGTACTTGGTATGAGTGAACTATCAAGGGAGAGAGTTGAGAGTAGAGAGAAGTGAGTATCGGAGTGTGTGTTCTTGTTCATGTCTGTGAACATCTCATTTTATACTAACTGGACTTAACTCCACGACACAAGGATTGTGGAGACTAAGTTGTTTCTAGGGTAGCGCACATATCGCTGATGAGCTTCAGGCATGGTTCTCGAGCTCCAAGTTGTCATTACGTCACAACTACTAGTTGTGGACCAAACCTCTATGCTTATTCGTACATCATTTTACTTGTATGTCAGTTGCTAGTGTACTAGCTTCCATTCAGAAACTGCTTCATCATCATACACTATATCAGCTATGATGCGTAGGGATTGCACCAGGCTTTACCTCTCGAGGGATCTCGAGAAGCTTACAACCCCCACCAGGCAGTGTACCTGATCGTTATAGTATAGTATAGTGATAAGTACCGGAGGATTGATCGTTCAGCTAGGAATAGTGTCGTTAGGATTGAAATTAATCTAACTAGGTCTAAAGGTGAAGGATGATTCTTTTTGTATTTTTATATTTTATGAAAAGCAAGTAAAAATCTCGGGTATTGGGAGAATGGGCGGAATTAGTTGCTAATCAACTAACCCAAAAGCTACTAATTAAACTAATTAACAAGAAAAGTAAACTAGGGTTCTACAAGATAAGTGAAGCATGTCTACCCATGATATGTTACTCCTTGCTAGCTATCCAATCCTACCTATTGAATTGTAACCTTGTTTTAATTGACAGGTTGTATTCCTTAATACCATTCATGGGGTGGCGCACTTAACTCCCCAATCCTATGAGTGCCTACTTCACTCCTATGTCGAGCCGGCTAAGAAGCTCCTAACATGGGATCATTAGAATTTACTCATGCATTAAATACAACCAATAAAACCTAGTGCACATCGGTTCATGTTTCCTAAGACGTTCAAGCATGTTACCATTTGGAGATCTGCCAGTTTTCTTAAGCCTAACATCGAAATCACTCAATCAAAACAAGAATCAATAGGAAACAAGAATTATAAACTAAACCAACTAGATCTATTGAAGTTGTCACGCCTTAATTGATGGAGATAGACACACACATCAACAAGCCCCTCATTGATGGAGATAGACACAACATCAACAAGAAATCAATGAGATCTAATCAATTATATACAAGTTTCACATAATCATAAGTAGACACAAGGTGAATTAGCAAATCATCATCAAAGAAGAGCAAACAACAATGATAATGGAAAACATAATTAAGATAGAATCATCAAACCAATACATGATGTTTATGGAGTGATTGAAACCCTCTAAGTTGTTGGAAAAACACCCACCTAAACCCAGGAATCGACCTTAGGGTTTAGGGCTTACAAAAAGTGAAGTTATGATGTTATATTTATAGGCATGTTTTCTGTCGGCAAGGCTTGACGCCGTCAGGTCGTTTCTCTTAACGCCGTCAAGACAATTTTTTCACCAAATTGTAGATCTCTTCGTCCTCTTCGCGTGGGCTTTTGAATCACCTAAATCCGAGTTCGTATGCAAAAGTTATGACCAAAACAATATCAGCTACTCCGCGCACAAGTTTTGACAAGTTAACACGTGACGGCCTTGGGTGACGCCTTCACATTTCTTCTGAGCCGTCACCACTTTTACTCTTGACGCCGTCAAGATTTTCTTCTTGACGCCGTCATCCACTGTTCCAAGCAAGAAAAATTAAGTCTTTGGCGTTTTCTTCACTTTTATGCTCCAAAAACGTCCGAATTGCTTCCTTTTCCAGATTTCTCTCCCAAAGTACTTAAAATCACAAAAGGAACGATTTAGGGCAATATTTGATCAAATAAATTCAATTTCAGGCTTAAATGACCCCCTAAAAGTGGTTCATTTTTCGCCTCATGAGCAGTGCTCCATCATCATACACTATGCCAGCTGGTAGGGTATTGCCTCATGAGCAGACACAGCTCCATCATCATACACTATGCCAACTACTAGGGTATTGCCACCTGAGCAGAAACTGCTCAATCATCATACACTATGCCAACTACTGGGTATTGCCTCATGAGCAGACACTGCTCCATCATCATTGCCTCCGGACATGAGGTAACCTTCTTCACCTCAGCTACTCCGGTTGACTGTTCCAACGTGGAGCGGATTTGTCTTAGAAATATTTAGGACTAATTGTGATTATCTCCTCCGGAATATGTAGAGGAGACCATACCTCATCACAACGGTTTTAAGAAATGAGCCTTATACGTTACAATCATCAAAGATTTAATTAGTTGACTTTGTACAATCTTGTCAGATAAATGTAGTAACAACAAACACAATGTCCCGTTCAATCACATGGTTAGCACTTAACACAGTTGTTTTTTTCTTAACACAAAATTACTATCTCATTGCAATATTGTTAAACGTTTGATATGTTAGCCCTCAGTAATGTTTATAGATCAAATGTGACTTATTTAATGTTAAGACTTTAGTTTAATTATGATTATGTAATTCGTATGTTATATGTATGTTGGGTCAAAACATTAAGTCTGCTTATGGGTCGAAATCTGTTAACCCAAACAGGCCCATAAGGTTGACAGTTAGTTAGTTATTAGATAACGGTTTTTTCTCAAGCATCACAACGTTTGAGTAAACCATTGTGTCGATTAGGGTTATATATAATGTGTAAATCTTCGACTTGTGAAGTTTACAACAAACCTTTAATATCTATAAAGTTTAGTTTCTGTTATTTACTTGTTTTCCCATTTACTGTTACATCGCCAAACATAAACCAAATCAATTCATTCACAAATCATGAAACATATTTTAAAGTCCAGAATTGATGGCAAACATCCTGTGAACAGCCATCTTTCAAACCACAATCACAATCAGGTTTCCAAACAGGACGCTATCTCTTACGAGAAACTCCCAAGCGTCTATATCAATGGAACACAAGAACGAGAAAAAGCATATCCCCAAAGGCAAAGGAATTGTTGGCACAAACTGTGTTAGACAATGAAGCGTTCAATTCAAATAAAAAAGAAGAAGTAACAAAAGGGAAGTCGAAGTTGAATGCAAGGGAAAAGAGGTCGAAGTGTTATATATGTAAAACCAAGGGGCACGCATTTTGGGCTTGTGAAAAAAGGAAAAAGATTGCTGGAGTCGAATCACAACAAAAGGAGATGGATATGACAAAAGAGATTATTGATCAAGAAAGGATGTATCCAGAAAAGGTACATGTTTTTGGTGACTATACGATTGAAGGTACGGATAAAGAAGGTTGGGACGACATATGTGTCCTAGGCGAGTTCTGTTTAATGATGTGAATTACAAGTTTAAAATGATTGGTAAGGAGGAGTATGAATGTAAGTTTATATTTTCGTATGGAATTGGTAATACAACTATTAAGACGGAAAATGGTGATTTAGTTGTGAGATATGTGCAATATACTCCAGAAGTATCCCTCAATATACTCAGTCTAGAATTGCTTGAAAAACAAGGTTTCTCTGTGCAAATTAAGGATACTAGATGTAACATTTACCATATGTATTATGATGAGGAAACAAGTATGCAATTACCATGTGAAAGTGAAACAGAAAAGGTTGGACCAAAAGAAGTCGTGGATGAACACAATAAGTATTTAGAGAAGTATTTTGAGTCAATAGATCCAGATGCATGTTCGTTAGTTAAAGGCATAGAAGAGTTGGATTGGAACAGAGATGTGACACAAGATTACGTGGATGATGAGTACATTAGTTACAATGGAACCTTATATGCTTTAAAGGTTAATTCGCTTTCAAGATTTCTATCGTTCATGAATTTGTTGAAAAAGGATAAACTATTGTACAAAAATTGGGAAGTGTTCAACAAGGGATTTGTAGATATGTTGAGATGGTTTTATCTAGTGCATTTGAACTATGATGCACTTGAATCAATACCACCTGTTGTCAAAGATGTGGAATTGAATCTGTTGTGTTTAATGAAAGCTGTTGAGAATTTAGGAGGCTATGTTTCGGTCACCATGGGTGACAAATGGGGAATTTTAGCACAGTTACAAGGTTTAGACATCAAAGATGGTGAGACAGTTAGAAACTGCTACAAAACGTTTATTGATCTAGTTGTAGTCTACCATGAAACTGCTAGTATGCCTTGGGTTGAAAAATCGTATGAAGTGGGAGAAGCAAGCAAGAATTGTTTGGCCATGGACCTGCAAGATCAGAAGGATACAAGAGTGAAGGATGGAGCAATAGAATCAAAGGACCATTTTGGTGTTAAACTTGAACAAGAAGATGATGAATGCAGCAGCAATGGAAGCAATGATTTCGAAGTCATTGTTTGAAGATAGCAAGCAAACAGGTTTCAAGAAGATGAAGAATTTGATGCTATAAAATTAGGGGGGAAATTGTTAGCCCTCAGTAATGTTTATAGATCAAATGTGACTTATTTAATGTTAAGACTTTAGTTTAATTATGATTATGTAATTTGTATGTTATATGTATGTTGGGTCAAAACATTAAGTCTGCTTATGGGTTGAAATCTGTTAACCCAAATAGGCCCATAAGGTTGACAGTTAGTTAGTTATTAACGGTTTTTTCTCAAGCATCACAACGTTTGAGTAAACCATTGTGTCGATTAGGGTTATATATAATGTGTAAATCTTCGACTTGTGAAGTTTACAACAAACCTTTAATATCTATAAAGTTTAGTTTCTGTTATTTACTTGTTTTCCCATTTACTGTTACATCGCCAAACATAAACCAAATCAATTCATTCACAAATCATGAAACATATTTTAAAGTCCAGAATTGATGGCAAACATCCTGTGAACATGATAATGGGGCTCCTTTTATAATCAAAATAAAATTTAGTTTTCATCAAAATATCGTACACTAAATTTTATTTACGACAATAAAATCCACTGTAAGAAAATAACATTAGTTTACTATCGAAACAATCGTTTATGGTATACTTGAAATCACATGTCTAGATACACACTAGTCAGTTACTAGTAAAGCAAAATAACTCATATATTAAAAGCTCTTTAAATCTCCTCTTTTAATATTTGACAGATACTTTTTGCACCTTTATAAGCACACATATTATGTGTGTAACATCACCAAAGAATCAATCAGATTCATTCTTACGCTACATTCACTAGAATCTCTCTTTCTATAAAATATCATTATTTTGATCCTAACATATCAAAAACATGTCTAGATTTGCGGTTCTTTTGTGTGCGGATGACTCAGATTACGTGAAAAACAAATATGGAGGTTACTATGGGGTCTTTGTGAAAATGCTGGCCGAGGAAGGTGAGATTTGGGACGTGTTTCGTGTAGCGAAGGGACACTTCCCTGATGAGGAACAAATGGGACTTTACGACGGTTTTGTGATCACTGGTAGTTGTAGCGACGCACATGGGGATGATGCTTGGATATGTGAACTTGTCACTTTGATCAACAAGTTGGATTCTTTGAACAAGAAGATTCTCGGCATTTGTTTTGGTCACCAGGTAAGTTTTAGTTAGCTTTTTTTTTTTTTTTTTTTTTTTTTTTTTTTTTTTTTTTGGATTTTTGCATTACGGTATATAGAATTTTTTAGCTGAAAAGTTGCAAACTACAAAGCACCTTTAAATACGGGAACAAAAACAACCTCTGGTTTCTTCTCTGGGCATCAAAAGTTCGTATTTTGCCATCATAACTCAAATGTTCGTTTATAAATAATAAGTTGTATGAGAATTTAACAGTTCCAACTTCCAACACATGACTTTTACTTACATAAAAACTGATATTTAGCAACTGTGGTCACATGCATAGATCAGTGAATATCTCATATTTTAGAAGACATGGAAATCATAGCATGCTAAGAAAATAAAAGTTTTTTTTTATTCATTTAATTTATTTATTATACGTTAACCAAATAAAACATGACATACGTAACTTGCATACACACTACAAACGTCACAAAGTTCCTCAAAGAGGCCAAAAAATGAAAATTTAGTACCCAATGAGAAAAAAAAAATTTGTTCGATACCCAAAAGTGTATTTTATGACAAGTATAATGTTTTTTATGGTATTACCCTTTTAATCTATTTTCTTTGAGGAAATTGCATATACTGTATATGTCCTTTTCTTCTTCTTCTTCTTTTGGTATCACACTATTATCACATAGATTTAACAAAACAAATGAAAAGACAAGATATTTATAGATAGTTGGTAAGTACTTGTGACTGAAGATGGAAACCATGGTGCTCTTTCGGCCTTTCTTATTTTGGCAATGACCCCATGCTAAATGAATTGATACCCGCTTTGTGAAAAAGAAAATGAGTTGATACCCACGTAGCATAAAGTGTCCTAAGAACACATGATGCAAACTTGTAGGCAATAATTTTCATATTCTATAATTGTGCACTCACATGATGTCTAATATACCCTAGCTTTCTTAATTGGTAAATTATTTATACATTAACTGCAATAAGTTGAGCAGATTTGTAGATTCGTATTTCATGTAAGTCGTGGCATAAGATCTCTTCTTATCCGGCCAGGCATCACAAAAGAGAGTGATCCGAGTCCGACCATGCATCACATAAGAGATTGATCCGCGATCCTTGCCATAGGAACGGGAATTTAGAAAAGTACTGTCTCATAAGTCATAACCCTTTTTTGGGAAATAATCTGTTAGCCCATCATCTTATGTGACTCAATTAATCGTTCGACTAGTACATTTGTCATTTCTAGTTTAAATGTTGCAGAAAAGTTATTTGGTCATACTCCAACTTACCAACAAATAATTGATGGAATAATGTACAATGAAAGTAAAATTATCAAGAGTTATTATTTGATTATTTGCAACCGTGACATGAATATATATTTGGACCATTATTTGTCTTTAAGTTTGTCGATCAATTAGTTGGATATAGACGGGAATTTATTCAAGCTTTCCACATGGCTAAAGCTGTATAATTGTAGTACTTTCTGTCGACAATGTATTTTACAGTTTAAGAAGTTGAGATTATATCAACTGTGTACCATTTAAATTTTTAGACTCAATTCTCTACATGCTCCAAAAACTAAAATATAGTCTTAAAAAAAAACATATCTCAAAATAGACATGAGCGACTAAACGACTCCACTAGAAATTTGACATGTGAACCCACCTCTATGACAAAAGTATGATAACTTTTTTATTTGTCTACTATAAATTGATAAAAATGCGCTTGATCATATCAACTTATCTTATTCCCCACACACAACCAACGTTTTTCCTACCATTCACTCCGGCCACCACTACCAACCGAAACAACCCTTTTACTTTTAACATGACATCAATGCAACTTTTTAGATCTACTCCAAGGTCCGTATAATTCCATTGGAAGAAATTGACAATGAAGCATTATTTGAAGATGATGATGATGATGATGATGATGATGATGGTATCCCGTTAGTCACATTGGACCATGTTGTAAAAGTAGGAGAAACAAGTACACAACCTCGCATTGTATCTCTTCTAGTCCCACCACAAGTTAGTAGAGGACCAAGGTTAGCACACTGCCTCTTTTGAGAAGATATGAAGTGATGGCTACACATGTGGCACTAATCGCTTAGATCAAAGCTAAGGGCCAGGAAGTACCAACAACAGTCCTATGTGGCCTGATCTCTAAGTTTGGCCCCTAAACCGCAATGGGTATAATCCCTGCTAGAGTCTAAGGTGACCTTACTTGAGGTTTTGCAGGGTCTTCATGTTCATTTTTAGATGCTCAAGCATACCCGGGTTATGAAGAAGCTGAACAAGTAACTCTAGGTCAATATTACTTCCCAGCTCCATAGCTTTGATCCACGCAATTAGTGCCATAGCTTTAGCCATCACTTCATCTCTTCTCAAAAGCGGTTGTGTGGTCCTTTAATAAAGGCCATAAGTTAGCACACAACCTCTTTTGAGAAGAGATGAAGTGATGGCTACATTTGTGGCACTAATCGCGTAGATCAAAGCTAAGGAGCCGGGAAGTAATATTGACATGGATTTACCTATTCAGCTTCTTCGTAACCCGGGTATGCTTGAGCAACTAAAAATGAAAATGAAGACCCTGAAAAACCTCGAGTAAGGTCACCTAAGACTATAGTAGGGATTATACCAGTTGCGGTTCAGGGGCCAAACTTGGAGGTCAGGACTCCCAGGACTGTTGTTAGTACTATTCGGCTCCCTAGCTTTGATCAACGTGATTAGTGTCACATCTGTAACCATCACTTCATCTCTTCTCAAAAAGGCAGTGTGCTAACCTCCGGTCCTCTATTGATTTTTGGTAGGACTAGAGCATTACGAGGTTGTGTACTTGTATTTCCTACTTTTACAACGGGGTCCAATGTGACTAACGAGATACTATCATCATCATCAAGTGATGTTTCATCGTCAATTTCTTCTAGTGGAATTATACGGACCTTGCAGTGTGCTTAAAAAGTTGCATTGATGTCATGCTAAAAAGTATGTAAAGGGGTTGTTTCGGTTGGTGGTGGTGGCGTGAGTGGATGGTGGGAAACAGGTTGATTGTGTGCGTGAATAAGATAAGTTGATATGATTAAGGGCATTTTTGTCAATGTATAGTAGATAAATAAAAAAATTATTGTATTTATGTCAGAAAGGTGTGTGCATGTGTCAGATTTATAGTGAAGTCACTATGTCGTACAGTTCTATTTAAAAAATAGTATTTTTTTTTTCGGTATGTATGGGAACATGTTTTAGTTTTTAGAGCATTTAAGAAATTAGCATTAAATTTTGAGCAATGCTACATCCACATAAGTTTTACAAAAGAAAATTCACACAATGATTTGTATGTTAATTTGTGGATGGTAGAAAAAAGAAAGAGAAAATATAATACAAAGTGATTAGTGCAACTCACATAGCACATGTACAAGTGAAAGTTATTTTGTAAATATGTGTGAATCTAGCATTCTTCTTAAATTTTATACATACCTTTGAAATTTTTTTGATAGATTAAAATTTGAAAATAAACGTTTATTTTGTGACAAACTAAAATAGAAATATGAGCACAAAAGGAAGAAATATTGTGCTTAATTATTATAAGTTTATTACTATTAATATATTACTACTGGTAACTATTTATATAAACACAAATATAGAAATTAGTAAATTCTGCAAGCAATCTATCCTAATAATTAAAAATGAGCTTAAATTGATCAAATATGATGTCTGAGTGTAAAGAGTCACGATTCTTTACCGTCTGGGTTATAAACTTAAAACATTATGTTCAAGTTAAGTCAAAACGAAAGAGTCATGTATAGTTACGATTTTAAGTTTTTTCCGGAAATAATTAAGTTCAAGATACAAACCATCATGGTGACAAAAAATCTAAACATTTCAATACAGTTCCTCAGCTCCAAGACATAATACATACTGTACATTACAATCGTATATTACAGATAGATGCAGGGACGGAACCAGGACACAAAATGACCAGGTGCACTTAGAATAAACTAAACAATACTACAAACACAAGTTTTAGGGACCAGATGCATTTAAGAAAAATCGAGGTTTTTTTTTTTTTAATAAATTAACACTAAGCAACAAAAATCCATCGCTGGATAGATGGACCATGTAGTTTATCACAGTTTGCATGTATTTACTACGCACATCCTTAGGTCCCATGGGTGGAGTTATCAAGGGGGATAGGTGATTGCCCGAAACCACAACGCTCCACAACAATATACTATTACAAGTGGTTGTAGTGCATTTGCAGTTCATTGAATCCATTAATAGAACCAATAAATATCATCTTATGTCAGATTCTCGCCCGGGCCCTAGGAGGTAAGGTTGCGCGTGCAGTCTCAGGATGGGACATAGGGGTTCAGACCATCAACTTCTCATTATCAGCAAAGACCTTCACTAATTTGGGAATACCAACTACACTCTCCTTGATTGAATGTCATCGTGATGAGGTACATTATTCTAAACCTTCGATACTATCAGAGATACAAATAACCAATCAATCAATATTTTCATCACAACTTAATAGGTGTACGAGCTTCCGTCCAAGGTGGAGGTTTTGGCATGGTCAGATAAGACCCGAGTGGAGATGTTCAAGTGTGGGGATCACATAATGGGTATTCAAGGTCACCCAGAATATACAAGAGATATTCTTTTGCACCTCATAGACCGCCTTCTTCAACGTGATCTGATTGAGGTGATCGTTTACTTCTAATACCAAAAAATAATAATAATAATAATAATAATAATAATAATAATAATAATAATAATAATAATAATAATAATAATAATAATAATAATAATAATAATAATAATAATAAAATAATTAAAAATAAATAAATAAATAAACCTTTTCTATACGAATATGTGCAGGAATCATATGCTGTGGAAGCGAGAGCTAACATGAAGGAGATGGAGCCAGATAGGGAGGCTTGGAAGGAACTATGCACCAGCTTTCTCAAGGGTAGAAAAAATGAGACATGAATTAAACATGTGAAATCTAAAAGGTGATATTACATCTTCTAAGAGGTTTTCTAAAACTAGAAGCATTTCAAACAGCTCATCTTGTAAACGTGAAAATAACGTTGGGTTTACATTAAGTTTCTATTAGAAGGAATGTTAGAAGCAAATGCGAAAAATGGTAGTATATATCATTTATCTTTAGAAATTGTCAAGGTTCAACAAAGTTTGCTTATAGCATTTTGGATACATGTTGAGAAGCAAAAATGGTTTTGATGCAACAATACTTCTTTGCCCTATTAATCGGCCAATGGTTAGAACACGGTTATTCTGTGAAAGTTCACCAAAACAACATAGCTTATTCGGGATTTAGCCAAGAAGAACCAATGAGCAACAAAATATGAAATAGAACCCATAATTTTGCTTGAAATTCGATGAATCTTTGATATGCTTTCTAGAAGAAGTCACTAGGATTTTTTCTTTGAAACTACTAAATACTATGTTTAAAAGACGCTTGCAATAAACAATACATTAGCCAAGTTACAAGTAAACTACGCTAAAGATGAACTTACAGTTATCCTTAAAAGCTAAGGCTGGGTGTAACAGGAGTCTAAGACATGCGCGTCCCCCCCCCCCCCCCCCCCCCCCCCCCCCCCCCCCCCCGGTCACTCTTAAAACACAACTCTCGAAGCATGCGTCGTATATCAATTTTGTTGAGATGTTGGTTTTGGCCATGACCGACTTGTTTATGCATGATTTATATCAAAAACCTTGAACACAACTTAGGTTTCTGCAATATTCGCCTCATAAAGGAGAAGTTAAACATTGAACACAATAGGTCTGCAAGATTAATTAAAGAATATTTTGCAGCCAATTGTTCAACTTCTTTGCCCAATATTCGCCTGGTCTATAATATCCTATTGATCAAGAATCACCTCGCATAAATTTATACCTATTAACTTCAAAAAAGGTACATGCACACAACTTCTTTGCCCAATATTCACTTCATATTCAAATCCTAAAGTTATATCAATTTTCTACTCTTTTCTTCATAGAAATAAAATAATCTAAAATAGAATAAAAACTAGCTGCTATATAACACATGCTTCGTTGCTGATAGAACAAGTTAAGATATATACACAACTGAGTCCTTGCTTTGCTGCTGATGAAGCTATAATCAGACCACCGTGTTTAGCTGCAAGTGACCCTCTTCGTTCACCAATAAAGGTCACTTTTAACCCATTTTCGTTGAATTTATATAACCTTCTCCCCTTAACATGCTAAATGATTTCCAGTTACCCGAGGAAAATAATAATAATAATAATAATAATACAGTAATAAATACTCAGTAATAAATACTCCCTCAATTCTCTATACGAGTTTGTCTCGGAAGAAGTGTGCACTTTCAAATTTTAACAAATTAAATCTTTTTCAAAAAATGCTAAAGATCCTGACATTTTTTATACACAACGTAATCAGTTTTTTTTTTTTCTTTTTTTTTTTTTTTTTTTTTTTTTCATAGAAAATTCCCCATTTTCCACATGTTTACAATAATAAACAGTATCGGTCAAGGAGAAGTTAAACCTGTAGGAACACCATTCTCAAAAATGCTAAATTTTATTAAACTTAAATTCGAATTACAATAACATAAACCAGAAACTAAATACATCTAAAGAAAATGCAAGAACAGAAACTAATTACATATACTGGAAAGGAACAAAATAAAAGGGCACTCTGGCTGAGGATATGGTTAAACCAAGGCCCCTTAAAACTGATTTCGGGCCACCCAAGTGAACCTGTCAGTTTCCCAGGGTACAACAGCCTAAGCAGTTGATACTATCGGAGTTATCATAGCACCCAGAAATATACCTTCGAGTAGGAGATGAAAGGAATGGAAGTTTGGAAACTGATCCAGAGCTCTAATGTTGTGTGTGTTTTTCTGATGTTAAAGAGAGTGATCAAGTGTAATAGTTGATCACCCTTTTAAAGGTCATGAGTGTTAGTGGAACACACATGTTAGCCTTGCAAGTGCAGCTAACAGGTGTCACTTTTGTAACTCAACCAAGTGTGGAACCAGGTGTCAAACCTGGAACCAATATGCACCAGTGGGACAAACCCATATAGTTAAATATTAAACAAAAAACACACTTTCCTACTTCCAATTTAAGTATCTATTCACATTGTTTAATTTATGTTAAATATAATATTTCAACACATGAAAATATATTAAAACATAAAATTTCCAACAATCCCCCACATGAATAGATATTAGGTCTCCTATTCAAGTTATATTTCCGACAGTCGAGTATTGCAGGAGAAGTAGGTTTTACCCTTTGAACTTTCCTTTGTGAGTGTACATAGTCTCCTAGCGGTTAGTAGAACTTGATGTTTTTGAACTAACCCCTTTTTACGTAGACATTATTACACATCACACAATACTTTCCCTAGTCTGGATAACCCCTCACTTTCGTATCCGTTATGGTCATGGAACACTATCCTGGTTCTGCGAGAGCTCTAGGAATTGCGCCCCCACAATTCCATTAGAAGCGACCCTACTTCTCTCTAACATAGGTGATTGCACACAATCATTAAAAGCTATATGCTTAACCTCTTCAATATCACTGTTATGATTAGGAATGGACTAGGGAATTTGCAACTCACTTGTATATGCAGGGTACTCCCCCACAGTGACTGCAAACTCCTTTTTTTAAAGGGTCCTCCCCCACAGTGACTGCCTCTATTCGTACAATTAGGTTGTCCTATTGAACCTAGATCATGGGATCTCCAATCTTCTAGGTTAGGTTTTCCTTCGTACAAATTTACTCAATGGGCTTTAGTCCCATTCCCCTTGACGACTTGTATACTGCCTCATTGCTTAAGCCTTTTGTCAGCGGATCCGCAATGTTATCCTTTGACTTCACATAGTCAATAGTGATAACCCCTGTTGTGAGCAGTTGTCGTATTGTATTATGTCTGCGACGAATATGCCTTGATTTGCCATTATACATTGTATTTTTAGCTCTACCAATAGCTGATTGGGAATCACAATGTATGCAAACAGCCGTCACAGGCTTTGGCCATCTTGGAACATATTCCAAGAAATGTCGTAGCCATTCTGCTTCTTCTCCAGCTTTATCCAACGCTATAAACTCAGATTCCATCGTGGATCTAGCTATAAGCGTTTGTTTGGATGACTTCCAAGCTATGGCCGCTCCTCCAAGGGTAAACACATACCCACTCGTAGATTTGGAGTCTTTTATATTGGATATCCAGTTAGCATCACTGAATCCTTCCAACACAGCTGGATCTCGACTATAATGCAGGCCATATTTTCTTGTGTATCTCACATACCTTAGCAGCCTAGTAATAGCCTTCCAATGTTTAAAACTAGGATTACTAGTATATCGACTTAGTCTGCTCACAGCATATGCTAAGTCAGGTCTCGTACTCGTCATGAGATACATGAGACTACCAATGAGCCTTGAGTACTCCAATTGAGCAACAGATTCACCTCTATTCTTAGATAGATGTCGCTTGGTATTAATTGGAGACCTAGCTATTCCCGTGTCCTCAGGACAGAATTTCTCAAGGATCTTGTCCACATAATGAGATTGACTTAATACTAGACCATCTTGGGTTCGAAGAATCTTCATCCCAAGAATGACATCAGCTAAACCCATGTCCTTCATGTCAAATCTCGCTTTCAGCATATCTTTGGTAGAGTTGATCATATCATCATCACTACCCACAATGAGTATGTCATCGACATATAGGCAAAGCATCACATAACCTCTTGATGTGTCCTTCACATAGACACACTTGTCACACTCATTGATTTTGAAACCATGGTCAAGCATGACTTGGTCAAACTTCTGGTGCCATTGCTTAGGAGCTTGTTTTAATCCATACAAAGATTTGACAAGTTTACACACCTTGTCCTCCTGGCCAGGAGCGGAAAACCCTTCAGGTTGTTCCATGTAAATTTCTTCATCAAGCTCCCCGTTGAGAAAGGCGGTTTTTACATCCATTTGATGTATTTCCAAGTTTCTCAGAGCTGCAATTGCTAGCACCAACCTTATTGAGGTTACACGAGTTACAGGCGCATATGTATCAAAGTAATCTAGATCTTTCTTTTGTCTATATCCTTTGATTACAAGCCTTGCCTTGTACTTATCAACCGAGCCATCAGCTTTCATCTTCTTCTTGAATATCCAACGATGTCCAAGCGGTTTACAACCAGGAGGAAGATTAACAAGTTCCCATGTATGATTCTGCAAGATAGAATCAATTTCACTCTTGATGGCTTCTTTCCATTGAGGCGCTTCTTGAGAAGTGACCGCTTCTTGGTAGGTTTGGGGCTCACCCATAACCATATAAGAGACAAAATGAGGCCCAAAAGATTTTTCAATCCTTTGCCTTTTGCTTCTTCTTTGTTCCACTTCTTCATCCTCAGATTGTTCTTGATGTTCATCTTGAACAATTTTATCAACTGGAGTTGATGTAGTAGCTTTTCCTTTATCCAAACGAGGAAACACATTCTCAAAGAATGATGCATTCCTCGACTCCAGTATGCTGTTTTTGTGTATTTCAGGGTTCTTAGACTCATGTACAAGAAACCGATATGCACTACTATGTTCAGCAAGTTTTGAGGATTCACAATCACTACCATGCTGCGCATATCCTATAAATACACAATCAACAGTCTTTGGTCCTATCTTTTGAACCTTTGGTGGTGGCACCACCACTTTTGCCAAACACCCCCACACTTTCAAGAATTTATAGGATGGTTTTCTCTTAAACCATAACTCATAAGGTGTAGCATCCTTATTCTTGAAAGGAATTTTGTTCAAAAGATAGTTAGCTGATAAAACAGCATCACCCCACGTATCTTGGCCTAAACCCGAGCTTATTAACATGGCATTCATCATCTCTTTTAGAGTTCTATTCTTTCTTTCAGCAATGCCATTTTGTTGTGGGGAATAAGGAGCTGTTTGTTCATGGATAATTCCATTTTGAGCACAAATTTCAGCAAAGGGAGAAACATATTCACCCCCTCTATCGCTCTTTAATCTTTTAATTTTCTTGTTAAGTTGATTCTCAACTTCACTTTTGTACAAGACAAACTTGTCTATTGCCTCATCCTTGCTCTTAAGCAAGTATACATAGCAATATCTAGTACAATCATCAATAAAAGTGATGAAATATTTGTTACCACCATGTGTGGGAACTGTTCTAAAATCACATACATCGGTGTGAATTAGATCAAGAGGTTCGGTGTTTCGCTCAATAGATTTGAAAGAAGTCGTGGTTTGTTTAGCTTCAACACAAGTTGGACATTTATAATTTGATTCAATGTTAAAAGATGGTATACAATCTAATTTAATTAAACGACGCATTGAATTAAAATTAACATGACCAAGACGAGCATGCCAAATATTAGAAGACTCAATTAAATAAGCAGAAGTAGAAGCATTTTCATTCATTTTCTTAACAACAGTTACATTGAGTTTGAACATTCTATTTTGGGCATAGCCCTTACCAACATACAAACCACGCCCAGTCAACACAAACTTATCACTTTCAAACACAAGACGAAAACCAGCCTTGTTGAGCAACTAACCTGACACAAGACTCTTGCGCAAATCGGGCACATACAACACCTTGCTCAAAGTGAGCTCCTTTCCAGAACTCCATTTGAGGATCACATCACCTTCACCCTTGATATCCGCTGTAGCGGTGTTCCCCATGTAAAGCTTATCACCACCGGATAACTCCTTGAAGGTGTGAAACATAGTCTTATCCGGACACACATGACGGGTAGCACCCGTATCAGCCCACCATCCTTTGGGCTCATTGGAGGCCAGATTCACCTCTTCCATCATAGCTGTGAGATCAGAAATCATAGCTACAAGAGGCACATCAACATCAATCATATTAGCCCTTTCCTTTCTAGGATTCTTGCATTGATCAGCTCGGTGTCCAGCTTCACCACAATTGTAACACTTTCCCTTGAAGGCACTAACCTTCTTTTTCACACCACCACTTTTGGGACCCAAATCCAAAGATTTTCCTTTGTTCTTCTTCTTTCCCTTGCTGTTATTGCTTTTACCCCGAGAACTTTGACCATGTTCAACAATGTTGGCTTTCACAAGTCCTTCAATATGACCACCATTTTGTGCCAACCTATTCTCTTCCTCAATTTGAAGACGAACCACAAGTTCTTCAACGGTCATTTCCTTTCGCTTGTGCTTAAGGTAATTCTTGTATTCCAACCAGTTTGTAGGCAATTTTTCAATAATGGAAGCAACTTGAAATGTTTCACCAAGAACCATTCCTTCTGATAAAACTTCACTGATAATGATTTGTAATTCTTCAACTTGATTCACAACAGGTTTTGAATCAACCATTTTGTAGTCCAAGAATCTTGCCACAATGAACTTCTTAGCTCCGGCATCTTCAGTTTTGTATTTTCGATCCAAAGACTCCCAAAGTTCTTTGGCAGTCTTGATCTTACAATACACATAGTTTCGGCATAAATATTCAGAATGCTTCCATGCATCAAGAGCACTAAGTGACTGAGTATCAGCAGAGCCTTCTGGAATTTCAGGGGCTTTTTCAGTCAGGAATCTCGCAAGATTCAAGGTAGTCAAGTAGAACAACATCTTTTGTTGCCACCTCTTGAAGTTATTACCAGAAAACTTCTCTGGTTTTTCACAGTGGTTAGCAACAGTTTGGGCAGCTTGGGTACCCACCAAAGGTCCCATGGGAGTAGAGACAGTATGTCCCACAGATTGAGAAATCGAAGCCCCAACAGTAGCAGTAGTGAAGGAAGCAGTAGTTCCATTTGTAGAGAAGTTAAGATCAGTAGCCATTTCTTCAAGAAATAGAAACAATCAGAAAAGTTGGTTTACTAAAAACCAAATGCAAAGTTTAACACAAAACTTGCATGCAATGATTTCCAGAAATATAAATATAAACAACAGAGATATCAGAACTAATAACTTTACACAAAGTTGTAAATAAGGCAAAGTAAAGGAAATCTATTGTTTTTGAAAACTATTTTTGTAATTCGAACAAAACAGAATAGTGAAGAAGCGAAATCAGTTTTAAGATTGTAGGAACACCATTCTCAAAAATGCTAAATTTTATTAAACTTAAATTCGAATTACAATAACATAAACCAGAAACTAAATACATCTAAAGAAAATGCAAGAACAGAAACTAATTACATATACTGGAAAGGAACAAAATAAAAGGGCACTCTGGCTGAGGATATGGTTAAACCAAGGCCCCTTAAAACTGATTTCGGGCCACCCAAATGAACCCGTCAGTTTCCCAGGGTACAACAGCCTAAGCAGTTGATACTGCCGGAGTTATCATAGCACCCAGAAATATACCTTCAAGTTGGAGATGAAAGGAATGGAAGTTTGGAAACTGATCCAGAGCTCTAATGTTGTGTGTGTTTTTCTGATGTTAGAGAGAGTGATCAAGTGTAATAGTTGATCACCCTTTTAAAGGTCATGAGTGTTAGTGGAACACACATGTTAGCCTTGCAAGTGCAGCTAACAGGTGTCACTTTTGTAACTCAACCAAGTGTGGAACCAGGTGTCAAACCTGGAACCAATATGCACCAGTGGGACAAACCCATATAGTTAAATATTAAACAAAAAACACACTTTCCTACTTCCAATTTAAGTATCTATTCACATTGTTTAATTTATGTTAAATATAATATTTCAACACATGAAAATATATTAAAACATAAAATTTCCAACAAAACCTTATCGAACGGGTAAACGAATGAGTTTTTCTCTATACATGTTAGTCGGGGTGTGCGAGTCTTTGACTCAAATAATGCGGCCTAACCGAGATATCTCTGTGAGCGTTTCCGAACCTTTTCTAGCCACCTCCATATATGTACCTAATGAGGTTTGTACATTTGACCTTTTATAAGGACGTCAAGTGTCTTAACTGCTCTCTTTATCCCAAATTAAAATCTCGTATTCGGAACATATAATTTTAGAAAATGTGGGTAGGCGTAAATCAAGAGAAATAAGAAGAGCTAATGATTTAAAAATACTAAATCGTAAATAGAGTTCGGGTTCAATTCTATACATAATATAGATCGGATAGTCTATAAATGAAAGAACTGTTTATATCATTACCATTTCTCTTGGATTGTTTACATCACTGTTTTCTTAATGGCACGTTTTCTTAGCTTACACCGTGTGTAATGAAACTCAGTCATTCCATAGACCGACTTCTCCACAAAACCAATTGATCGACGTGTCCTTTGGGCTATGTTTTAGTAATGGACGGGACAATAGGGGGTAAGAAACGTTAGTCATAGTCCTATTAGGTTAGGTGTAGTGGTGACTAACATCACCACCGCGCAAACTCAACGCCACATTACTTTCTCACTCCACCAACAAGGTGTAATAAGACCACCAACTTCACCACCCAAACATACCACACATACACACAAAAATACCTCACAAAAAACCAACATCACAAACACACACAACACTCTCCACAAGTCGGTCTTGCAGATGACCGACTTGTGCTCAATAGTGATCCAAGAGGAGTCGTGCAAGGGAAGTGTTTTAAGAAGCACATTTCAATATAGGGAAGCACGCGTCTTAGATATTGCTATTACACCTAGCCTTACACATAGCCTCAACCAAAGAGACTGAGTATCCGATGGCTGAGCAACCGGCACTAAAGATACAACATTCAGTATCAACTGAATAAATACCAACATAAACTGAATCATATTCTTATAACATATCCAAATAAACTGCAGTCAGATTCATATTCTTGTCCATATGAGAACATTTTGGGCAGTATTTAGTTTGTTTAGGAATCACTAATATGACAATAAGGTGGATCAAGAATTAACAGTTTTCACATCATTTCCAGTTTTGAAGTTTGCGTTAAAACACAGATATACTAGTTTATCATTTATCTTTTCTCTTGGTTCACTTCAATGTCCATCACAAGCATGACTTAAACTGGTCTACTGTTTCTTTCTGTTTTTCAAACCACTATGGGTCATTAGCTTTTCTCCAAATTAGGGCTGGTACTTTTGGAGGTCAAGCCACATGAGAGTTCTATTCTGTTGCACCAAATTATCAGCACTTTAAGAACATAAGCCATACTTAAACAATGGGTCATTTAACAAGGCCTCAGGATAACTAACCTAAGCAAGAGGTAGAAGGGACCAACTAAACTCATTCAAATCATTTGCCATGGACGCAAGTTACTGAGAAGAAAAAAAGTGCATGTGACAAAAGGCCAACGGTAGAAAAAAGGGGTTATAAGATAGCGACCTAGGCAACAGGGAGAAAAAAAAGGGGCCAACAGAACCCTCGTTCAAACCAATTGCAGGTAACGTAACAAGTACATGAATCATAGCACAACAACAAAACCCAACATAACACAGGCAAAAGACATTGATCAGGATAATAAAGATAATCCATTGCAGGTAAGATAACAAGGTAAGATAAGTACTCATTAGACAAACAACAAGCACATAAGTTATAACATACTCAACTCAGAGTATGCAACAAAATAGATGATCGTCATCATCGACATCCATGTCATTTATTGGCCAGCAAAAGTGTTTTTAGTTCATATCTTCAACTAGCAACAATAAAAATAAAATCATAGGCACTGAATGTGCAGCAACAAGTACCAACCCACCAATACCCAACAAATTCAATGAATAAGAATTTTCAGCATGTTGTAAGGTGGTGACAGCAGATTACTTAAGCTGCAAGACCTGAGCCTGAGTTCTTCCTGCACTCGGCCAACATATCCATGTAGAACTGGCACTTGCTGATGTCGCTTCCAGAGCTGTTAATGCACTGCAAGGTAAACAACATATATCAAACATCTGTTTTTCCTAGCAACACAATCTATATAAGGATGTGCCCTTGATAAAAAATAACAAGTAAATACGCACATCTGAAGATGGTATACCATCTCATAGTTTAGCTCGTAATAAATTTCTGGTCCTATCGACCTTTGTTGACGTGTGGAAAACTTTGTTTAGTTAAACCAGGCACATTTTCTTAGATTATAAACTTAGAAAGCATTAACTATACACCGTTGTGAAAACATCTACTATATAGTTTGCAATAAGCAATAAAAAGATCAAAGTGACCAATCATGACCAATCATGATTGTTCAAGTCGAGTATCTTCAGCTATGACATTATGGCAAAGGTAAAACGATCACGGAATGTACAGATGATTATCAAAATTTACAAGCTTTGTGCAGAACTAATAGTCTAATACTCTCATAAATTGCAACATTGTAAGTAGTAAGTACGAATATGTTTAACGTTCACGTTTGTAGTTTCAAACATATTTAGGTCTTGGACATTTAGATTCATGCCTTTTCAAAGACTAGACCCATGTTTAAGTCTCCCTTTGAACTCCATTATTAATAAGCATTTTATAATTTCACAAATTCACTACTCTTACAAAAGGCCAACGGTAGTTGCACAACAACTCATTTTTCCTACAAACCAGACCCCTGTAATGCCTACTTCTATTGGTCCCTACTCTTTTAGTTCTCAACAACAAGTTGCATGTGACACAAGGAAAACAAGTAACAAACCAGCACACATGCATATAGAGAAATAAGAGACATACGTCTTGGAATGCCTTGGAGTGCATGCCACAAGCATCAGAGGAACTGTTGTTAGTGTTAGCAGCCTCAAGGGCAGCAACACCAACAGTTTCATGCTGAATGGTACGAGGACCCATAACAGCATCCACAGCTCTGTGAGCAACAGCACTTCCGGTACCAAAAGCCATACCTACCATCAACCAAAACAATATGATAAGAAAAAAAGAAATACACTCGCACATGTCAAGAAAGCATTTATGTAGCTTCATAGATGTACCTTGAGCTATGGTTGAACCAATGCCTCCAAGCATTGATCCACCACTGCTACTCTGAACAGGGGCAGGAGGTGGTGCACGGTTGACTGCGAAATGCAAATTTCAAAAAGTTTAGATATAATACAATCCCCAACTCATTTAACAACCCTTTGGATGACTAATATAGCACATTACCTGGTGCTGGAGCACGAGCAGGTGCACGAGCTGGGGCACGGGCTGACCTTCCTGCAAATTAGAATGTTAGCAATGAGGATACACATATACGTACACAACCGTATAGATTTACAAACAGCGCATACATGTTGAATCAATGCCTTTTAAACAAAACAGCCAGAAGAGAAATGAATCATGCTAACTAAAGTTTGTTACTCATTCTAGTAATCGGACTACTTTTTTTGGGGGGGTAAAGGGTTACCCCGGACAACTTACTTACGTTCCCGTCTTTCCGAAGGTTGCCCTCCTTGCCCAATCATTCCCAACTAACTTAACAAGCTAAATTTTTTTCTTTAGAGATACATAATATCAGTTGATACTCCTATATAGGAACTACAGGGATAAGCCAATATGGCACCAACAAAAACACAAGACCATAAAAGGACATCAGGCGACAACAAAACAAACCAATACGGCAGTCTTCATAAAAGGATATTTTAACCCTTTGGGGGTGTTTGGATTAGCTTTTTTTGGGGCTTACGAACTTATTTGAAAATGGAAAAACTCATAAGCTTAATTTTTTTTCGACTTATCAGCTTATCACATTAACCTTATGGACTAATCTAAGTCCATAAGCTCAACTACATAATCTCGTAAGCCGAAAAGAGCCCAAAAATAGGCTAATCCAAACACCCCTTAAGAGAGATACTAAGCACTCTTTTAGCATTTACTCAAATAATTAGCACCTAGATAAACTATAACCCAAACACCCCCTTAAAAAAAACCACATATAAATAGAAATGAAATACATCCATACAACCCTAATAATAACAAAACAGAATACGAAACCCTAGAAATAGAAAACGATGACGTCACACAGATTGGTAACTAGATCTAAATAATCAGAACTAAGATTAATTTTTATAAAAACTTACCACCGGAGCTTCTGCGAGCCATGTTTGGTTGGTTTTTAGAGAGAGAAAGAGAAGCGGCGAATTCTAGAGAGAGAAAGTTGTTTTGGGATGAAATGAGGATTAGTAGGTTGATTTGCGGATCAAACCCTTGTGACGTGTGAGGGGTTTTTTATAAGGAAAGGTCTGACTTTTGTTCCTTGTACGTTGTGCTTGTTGAGTTGTACGTTGTGGTTTGGGCAACACGATATCGTGTGGGTTCTTCTGGAAGGGTCTATTTCATTTTTGTTTTGGGGTCATTTATCCGGATCCAAAAATATGCTTTTGGGTGTTGGGAGTAATTTTTATTCATACAGTATTCTTAACGACTCGAGCTTTTAAGTTTTAACATAGCTTTAGTAATTATAGAGCTCGAGTCGAGCTCAAATAATTTCACGAGTCAAGCTTTTAAAACTAATATTTAGCATGGCTCGTTCATAAAATCATATAGTTGTTCAAGCCTAATATTTAGCATGGCTCGTTCATAAGATCATGTAGTTATTCAAGCCGAACGAGTTAATCGATCTAAATATTTGGTTTCAAAATATATTTATTGTAAAATTTTAATTACTATTAGAGCATTAGGTATAATGACGAGACACCCTCGCCGTTTCTACGTTGCTCGCTCGCCACTTCTCGCCGTCACACCGTTGCTGCTCGCCACATCTCCCTCACTGGCCAGACGAAGTAAATAACGATAATAAACTTTTGTACTTTCTATCTTTTCTTTTCTTTTCTTTTTTCTGATCTATAAATCAAATTGTGTTTTTGTGTGTGTAAATAAAGTGTGTTTGTACAGCATTAACAAAATGAAGATTTTTTTTTTCTTTTTTTTTTTGGGTGAAAGTGGGCTGAAAAATAAATAAATTTAGTTTTGTGGAAGTTGGTTGGAAAAGAAGTGTGTTGTTTTTTCATTTATTATTATTATTTTTTTTGTATGTGTTAATTTGTATTTTTATTGTGTTTTATGTATGTTACGTAGTAATTTGTATTTTGATTGAATGGAATGAATTTAGTTTATTTGAAAAACGGAAAAGAAAATAAAATTGGTTGTGGGTGGAGCTCAAATGAAGAGTTTGTTTTGTGCTATGATAGAGGGAGTATTTTGAAGTGGTAATTTTAAGGTGATGTGACACCTCGCGGGACTCAAATGAAGAGATTGAGCTTGTCATGATATCTAATGCTCTTAAAACATCAAAGCTATAGATTAACCTTATAACCAAAACTAACGATATGTTAACTTTCAAACATTATAAGTTTATATAATTCTTTAAAAAAAACGGTGCCGTTTTAGCACCAGTTTTCCCGCCAAAATTATGGCCCAATTGCTTGGCCTTTTTTTCGTAGCCCAGGTGATCCAAAAATAGCCTCAATGATCCATTTCAGTTATACGATAAAGATCAAGAGAACACTAGTAGCGTCTCAACTACCGCCTCAATTATTATACCCTTACTAAAATCGTTTACCTAATCCCCATCGACCCAGAGAAACCTAGCTCAAATCGGATTATGTTAATCAATGTTTCGATGTTACTAAAGGCAGCTTATCTTTTTTTTATTATTATTTTTTTTTTTTTTTTAAGAATCAAAAAATGGGATCAATTTGATGTTTGTTTTAACAGGTGATGTTAAGGTGCTTGGATACGTGTTCTAGAAGAATTAATTGCTCCTTATTTTTAAGCGGCTTCATAATACTATGTGAGTGTTTTTTGATGATTTAATGGGTTGATTTTTAAGGGTTTTTTTGTATGATTTTATGGGTTTTGTGTACCTTAGATAATTTCATTATGTGGGTGTTGATTGGGTTTTGATTTTTGGTTTTTTAGGATTGTATGTGGCGAACCTGCGAATTCCTCAAGATGAAAGGTATGTAAAGATTATTTCTTTCTGATGATGGATCTCTGTTAATCTTTTTTCACAGCTTCTTTGGTTTTGTTAAGAGGTGATTATTAGGGAAGTACCTTGGTGAAGATGGTGTGTTGAATCTGTTTTTAGGCATGTGCTTTAAATGATTCTCAGTTTAGTAAACTGGGCGAGTTTATTTCCGAAACTCAAACTTTACACTGAGTTTTTACTCAAGAAGATGGATGACTTCACTACTTGATCTTCCTGTGTTTGCATATTTACTTAAATATAAGTACATAACTTTTCAGTTGGTGATGGTTTTTTAATTGTTATTGCAGAAAGTGGTGGCTGAAGATGTTGATAAATTAAAGGAGGTGAAAAAGAAAAGTCTTGGTTAAAAACGAAAAGATATCACCATTATCAGTAAGGCTTTCACTTAATTACATAAATGCATTTAGTATTCGATGATGACCCCCTTTCGCTTATAATAAATGAATTATCGCTTCTTTTTTTAAACATAAAAGTTTGTTAAGCTAAAATTGTTTTGAGCACGTTTGTTGCCTTTATATGACTTAGCCATATCAGATTATGTAAGCAAAAAACAATGCTTTACAATGACCAGATTTGACATGTTAATATGAGTGAAATGGGCTGGGGGATTAAGATAGGTTAACTCAGGTTAAGATTATGAATGATCTTATGAGTGGTGTTCTTATTTTAAACGAGACTATGAATAGTCTGTGATTATATATACACAAACTATCCAACATGTTTGGGACCTTTTACGGATGCCGCTATGTGAAAGTGTCATTTCCGAGTTTTCAGTAATATTATATTTTACCAACTCTATCTCTTTATTCTCATCGAGGATGTATTTCGCAGGTTTACAGTGACATTTTTATGATGCTTCGTATAGAGGGATACGAATTTCTATCTCTAACCTCAGCGAAAAGAGCTTGATGTCCTTAATAATACGTGGGAGAATCTGATATTAATATTACTGCCTAATATGCACACAGAAAAGTAATTTTAAATTCATTTTAAGGAATGTTGGGTGAGTTTGAGTCTCAGTTTCAGTATGCATTTGAATGATCAACTGATGTTTATTTGTTTGTGAATGTTTGTAGGCACATGGATTTGAAGATTTTGATACACATGAAAAAAGGTTAGATTTTATTTGCCCCGGTTGTTAGCATGACTATTTTTTTTGCTGTTAATGTTCCGGTTCACTAATGAATTGTTTCGTGTACAACCAGAAATAGCCCAGATGTAGGCAGCAGTGCAGGAAGCACACACCAGAATATGCTCGAAGGCGAGTTGAAGCTGTAGCAAAATCGGAAGCAAAACAAAATAGCCATGAGTGGGAATCATCTCCGCGGGCATTATTTGTAATACACCGTAAAATCTCAGGTCATTTATTAATGCTAATTGTCAACGTTATTCTTAACTAAGCCATTTTTGCGGGCCAGTTTGAAATTTTTACACGAGACACTGTTTGTTTGGACACCCGATTGTTTTGTTCACTGAATAGTTGACACCCGAATGTTTTGCACACCGTTAGCTTAACACACAATTATTCGTTGTCACCCGATATCACCCGAATACCACTCTTGGATGTCACCCAATGAGGATTAACACCGGTAACTCCACTTGCGACCCGACACCCAAATTGAACACCGAAGTTTTTGCTAATATATATATATTTATATTATATATATATATATATATATATATATATATATATATATATATATATATATATATATATACATATATATATATATATTAACTTTCACAAATTATTATTATTATATACATATAAGTATATAAATACAAATGATGACACCGTTTATATACTTACGGTTTTCACAAACCGACGCCGACACCGAGGTATATATTTCACACATTTTACGAACATCGACACCCCGATGTTTTTGGGCCGGATCTCACCCTAAGCCCACACCTTTTTCTTCTTTTCTTTTCCTTTCGTTTCGTTTTGGGCCGAGTTGCTAAGCCCACCAGGCTTGTTTTGGTTTTGCTTTCTTTTCTTTCTTCTCGTAGCATGGCATTCGAACAAGCAAACACCATCAAAGGAATACTACTGATGAGGCGAAAAATGATCCGTTTTTAGGGGGTCATTTAAGCCCGAATCCGAATTTATTTGATCAAATATTGCCCTAAATCGTTCATTTTGTGATTTTAGGTGTTTGGAGAGTGAATTCTGGAAAAGAAGCCATTTTGGCGTTTTTGGAGCATAAAAGTGAAGAAAACGGCTAAGTACCAAATTTCCATGCTGAAGATACAAGGTGACGGCGTCAAGACTACCATCTTGACGGCGTCAGACATGAGGAATTAATTACCGAAGGTGGTGACGGCGTCAGAAGCCTTCATGACGGCGTCAAAGTGGCAAGAATAAAATACCGTGGTTGATGACGGCGTCACATAGGCCGTCATAAGTGGATCAAGGCCGTCCGAGGAAGTATATGGCGGCGAGGTGACGGCGTCACATGTAACTCTTGACGCCGTCAGCCTGTTTTTCCTATATATAGTTTTCTAGTTTTTTCATTAAAAAGAGAGAAGTTTTGGTGAAACCCTAAAGACGATTTTGGTGCATCTTTTACAGGTTTTTCAAGGGTTCCAAACCCTTGAGACCTTGCATTGTAATTGAGATAAGTGTTCTTTCAATTCAATCAATATGTCTATGTGTTGGTTGTTTATATCTTGTTCTTATCTCAATTCCATTATGCTAGGCTAGATCTCTTTTGTGTTTGCTTAGATCTAATGAAACCTAGAAGTTGATTATGTGTTGATTACTTGTCTATTCTTGTTTTGGATGAATGATTTATATGTTAGGCTTAAGAAAACTGGCAGATCTCCAAATGGTAACATGCTTGAACGTCTTAAGAAACATGAACCGAGGCGTACTAGGTCTTTATTGGTTGTATTTAATGCATGAGCCACTGTTTACAATCCCTATAGTTGTGCTGGGTCATGGTGTAGGAGGAGATAAGAGCTCATAGAGTTGGGGAGTTATGTATGCCACCCCACGAATGGTATTAAGGAATACAATCCGTCATCCATACAAGTATAACAAGTAATTAACATGTAAAAGATATCTAGGGAGTAGTGAAGTCTAAGTAAACACAATTTCTCCAATTACTGCTCACAACTTTAGTATAATTAGTTTATTTTCATTTTTATTATTTTATTTTGATTGCATCTTAGTTTTGGGTTAGTTGATTAGCAACTAATTCCGCCCACTCCTTCAAAACCCGAGATTTTACTTGCTTTCATAAAAATATAAAAATACAAAAATAATCATCCCTCACCTTTAGAACTATTAATTAGGTTTTCTAACCCTAGCGACACTATTCCTAAGCTGAACGATCAATCCCCCGGTACTTGTCACTATATTATACTACAACGATCAGGTACACTGCCTGGTGGGGGTTGTAAGCTTCTCGAGATCCCTCGAGAGGTAAAGCAAGGTGCGATTCCCACGCATCAAGTTTTTGGCGCCGCAGCCCGGGGAATAGTTATTGTCTAGGTTAGGATTTCTTTTTATTAGGTCTACTTGCTAGATTCCTTTCTAGTAAGATTTTTATTTTTATTTTTAGGTCTTCTTTAGTCTATCTTATTTCTTCGTGCCTTTGTTCGTAACTCTTTACCATCCGACATCATGGAAGGTGGTAACATCTTTGAACCCATCATCCCACCACAACAAAACCCACCATTAGAACCCCTTAGGCCCCGAACCTTAGGAGAGTATTCCCGACCTAGCCACCAATGCTACCGAAACACCATTGAGCTCACCGGAGACAATGTGACCCCCTTGCGATCCGACACCATCCGGTTGGTGCAAAGCGGATGTGCATTCCATGGACTTCGTTCCGAAGATCCAAACCAACACCTTAAGGACTTCCTCAAAATCGTAGATTCCATAGACCTAGGTGTTGAAACTAGAGAGACTACCCGTTTACGCCTATTCCAATTCTCTCTACGGGATCAAGCTAGTCAATGGCTTGAGCGTTTACCCGCGGGATCCATCACCACATGGGATGATCTCACCACTCGTTTCCTTGCTCAATTTTTCCCACCGGGGAGAACTACTAAACTTAGGAATGACATCTTGATGTTCCAACAACGTAAAAATGAATCTCTTTATGAAGCATGGACTCGTTTCAAGGACTTACTCCAAAAAGTCCCTCATCATGGCATAGATCTTTGGCTCCAAGTCCAAATCTTCTATGACCATATCGACATCTCCACGAGGCGAACCATTGACCAATCGGCCGGTGGTAAGCTACGTGATCTTAGTGCGGAACAATCATGGGAACTCATAGAAGATCTTGCTCTCTATGACAATGAAAGTTGGAATGATCCCCGTCATTTGAACAAAACGGTCAAGGCAATATCTTTGCCTTCGAATAATTCAAGCACTCCCGACCGTAGGATCATGGAACTTGAGGACCAAGTCAAGTTTCTCATGAAATCTTACGAAGCTCCGAAGCATTCAAGCCAAGTGAACAAAATCACTTCTTCATGCGAATTATGTAGTGGTCCCCATGACACTCGTGATTGTGTGGAACTCCCCGGAACAGCTTTTGCGGACTACGCATCCACGCGTACCGACGAAGCGGGAGATAAGTGGTACACTTTCAAGCCCGAGCCAAACACATACGGTGATTCCTACAACCCCTCATGGAAAAATCACCCAAACCTTAGGTGGAAACAAAATCAACCAAATTCTTCCAATCCGCCTAATCGTTACCAATCAAACGGTCCACCATCCAACCGTACTTTCAACAACAATCCTTCTAACAACTATGGTAGTACCAACAATCTTGAAGGATTGATGTCTAAATTCATGGCATCTCAAGAAGCTCGCATAGCTAGGTTTGAAACCGAATTCAACTAGCAACAAACGGAGATGACCAACAAAATTGACAACTTGTTGAAAGCCCTCAACAACCAAACATTAGTCACACCTAGGAAGGACACTAGGGACACCAATAGTGGAATCCAAGTTAAGGACCCCTCATCATCCAAACATGTCCACTTTGTCAATGTTGTCACCATTAAGCCGATAGATAGGGAGATAGAGGAGAGTGACAAGGATGAAGTTAGAGTAGAAGCCAATAGTGAGGATGAGAGTAGGGAAGTTGAGGTTAATAAGGATGAGGAATTGGAGGAGATAGAAACTATAGAGAAATACTTTGATAAGTTGTCAACCAAGGAAGAACGGGAATACCATAAGAATTTATTCGATAGTCCCGAGAGAACATATATCTTTGGCGACCCCCTTATCAAAATAGGAGACCCCTCTAATATTAACATCCCATGCAATATCGGGCACATGCATATATGGAAAGCTTACATCGACCTTGGATCCCCCGTAAACATCATGACTAGGACCTATTACAATTGGGTGATGAAGAAGCAACTCAATTTTAGGATGATGCCCGGTAAAAATTGGATAAGTAATTTTGCAGGAAGGGTTAAGGGAGTACATGTGATTATAGGGAATCTCACCTATGAGATTGATTTTATGATAGTGGAAGACACTCGTCCCGTGATAGATGCTTGCCTAAGCCAAATTATATTCGGGAAGCCTTTTGTTGAAGCCACTAGGATGAGTTATGATCCGACTTTAGGGATAGTTAGGTTCAAGAAAGACAATGATGAGGTTGCTTATCAAATGCCCTACAAGATCGAACAATACCGCCTTCTCTCTAATTTCGAAAAGGAACGTAAGCAAGCGGCTTATTATAAGAATGAGGAGGATAGACATAGAGGAGTAGAGTATGTTAGAAATAGGATGCTTGGTTTCTACAAAGAATGCTTGCAACTAGGTCCGGAATACAAAACTGGTTTAGAAGACGACCTAGAGAGTGGAACCAATGATGAGATCACGTAGTAATCCATGACTTTGAGTCTAGCTACAAGACTCGTAAATAAAGAAAAGCGCTTCTTGGGAGGCAACCCATGTTTTGTGTGATTTTTATTTGTTTGATTGTTATTTGCTTTCGTATGCATGTTTTATTTTTATTGTTGGTTGATCATGTTTCTCTGCTAAAATGTGGAAATACTTTACTATGTTGTTTAGCCTAGTCTTAACTTCAACCTAAAGGTATTTTTTGCAAAAGATAAGTGTAAGGGGAAACCCCAAATATGTTTTTAAGAAACAAACCGATCATGATTCTCCACAATATTTAATGAACATGTATATTCGTATTCGTTAGAGTCAAATGCTTGTATTGAGTCATAATGAAGTTTTGCAGGATTTTCCAGGAAGTAGGACAAAGTTTTTCCAGAAATTTTCCGGAAGCTTAACATAAGAATTTCTGCAGGTCCATTCTGACGGCGTCAGGGTATTGCTCTTGACGGCGTCAGGAGTTAAAATCTGGAAATTTTACCGGTTTTGTTTTTCTAACGGAGTCTTATGGTTTTTGTGAATTATTAAGTTTTATAATCTCCAGGAAATCTGCAAACTTCATTCCACAAGCATTATATCTTACTTTGTTTTCTAGGATTTAGTAACTTATATAGGATGCCGCCGATTTTACGCGAGGTTGCCTTGTCTATTGTTGTCAGGATTTACAGGTTATTTGTGACAAGAGGATGATTTATATTCTGGAAGGGAAGCTTTGATTGTTCATTTTCTTGGAGGAAGATTTAACCTGGCCAACCTATAATCCATACCGAGCGAATCAGGGGAGTATTTGATTTCATTCTCTTTATTTTTTTTTTACTTTTACATTCTTTACTTGAACATTGGGGACAATGTTCATCTTAAGTGTAAGGGGAGAGTAAAAAGATGATACCTTACATATGCACTTTCGCTTGAGTTTGTTTTGTTTGATAGTAGATGAGTAATAAAACTATGAGAAATACTTGTTAGTGTAATTTTGGCGCCAAATTAAAAATTTTTAACAACATTTAGGAGTGAAACTTTAGCCATAGCAAGCGTCTCATGGATAAGAGGTTGTATGACTAGCACATAACCGTATATTCAGAAAAATTTTCCACCCAAAAATGTGAGGTTCGCCTTTAGTTTTGATAGGAAAAGCATTTATTATTGATGCTTATGAGTGTACCGGTAGCATTTAGATTCTAGAACTTGCGTTAGTGATGCATCCCGAGACCGCTAGTGAGACTACATTCGTGTGGTAGGATTTACTACATGATAAGAGGCATTAGGATCACCCTTGTGTTAAACCCGTATTATAATTACTTGACCATTTAAGTCATATTACTTGACTAGTTAAGTCAACTAATTTTTCCCACACCCTTAGCGTTGTACTCATTTTTAGTACACGAAACCCCTAGTACACCCCTCCGAGCCTATCTTTTCGTTTCTAACTTTAAGCATTTTACTTAAAGGAAGAATTTGTTACACCCCACTTAAATGTACAACCAAATCGCCTTAGCCTTCCGTGTATGCGCTCATTTTTAGTGCATTATTGTTATTTGTTAAACCCTAAGTTAACTTTCTAATTGATTACATGGTTGCTAAGTCGAGTCATATCCTTGTACATATTGTTTTGGGACGATTGGGACTCATGGGTAAGTACTTATTTTATGGAGTAATGGGGAAGAACATCATATATTACCCCCATATGTACGTTAATCTTAAAAGTGCTCCAAGTGTTTTGATTTTCTTAATTCGAGTTATTAGATTAGTTTAATGTAAAGTATGTAAAGATTCAAGTGTAAGGGGAATTCTCATCCCCTATGATGTATTATTTTGGATGGTAGGGTAAGAGTGTATGCACAAAAAAAAAAAAAAAAAAAAAAAAAAAAAAAAAAAATCGAAAAATCAAGAAAAAGAAAAAAAAAATAGAAAAAGGAAAAAGAGAAAAAACATACGGACTACCATTCCATTTTCATTCTATGTTCATTCTATGTTTTTATTATTTTTCATTTATTAGCTTAAGTCGAGTCTAGTCTTGGCTTAGCAACGCCATCTTGTACATGTAATTAACCAAGATTGTTAACTCGCCACCAGTAAAACTTCATTTATCCAACAAAACCGTGTAATTCATATCCCTATACCTAACGTTACAACCCTTTAAAAGACCTCTTTGATAGTTTATCCTAGGTGCTTACGCCAGGTGGTGGAGGTTTGATCCTTTCCCAAGCCTATGGTAATCTATTTTGCTATGACAGGTAGTGAGAGATATCTTCCATTTCCATAATGTTATATTACTTTATTACACCCGAGAGATGTGAGTATCTAAACACTATTTGTGAGGTGCTTGTGTATGACCTCCGTGCTTGTCTATTGGTCTTTAGTGGAACGATTATTTGTTTTAATTACTTTTATATTAGTGTTAAATGACCCCTAACTTATCTTTTGAGTAGAATAAAAGCTCATTTGCTTGAGGACAAACAAATCTCAAGTGTAAGGGTATATGATGAGGCGAAAAATGATCCGTTTTTAGGGGGTCATTTAAGCCCGAATCCGAATTTATTTGATCAAATATTGCCCTAAATCGTTCCTTTTGTGATTTTAGGTGTCTGGAGAGTGAATTCTGGAAAAGAAGCCATTTTGGACGTTTTTGGAGCATAAAAGTGAAGAAAACGGCTAAGTACCAAATTTCCATGCTGAAGATACAAGGTGACGGCGTCAAGACTACCATCTTGACGGCGTCAAACATGAGGAATTAATTACCGAAGGTGGTGACGGCGTCAGAAGCCTTCATGACGGCGTCAAAGTGGCAAGAATAAAATACCGTGGTTGATGACGGCGTCACATAGGCCGTCATAAGTGGATCAAGGCCGTCCGAGGAAGTATATGGCGGCGAGGTGACGGCGTCACATGTAACTCTTGACGCCGTCAGCCTGTTTTTCCTATATATAGTTTTCTAGTTTTTTCATTAAAAAGAGAGAAGTTTTGGTGAAACCCTAAAGACGATTTTGGTGCATCTTTTACAGGTTTTTCAAGGGTTCCAAACCCTTGAGACCTTGCATTGTAATTGAGATAAGTGTTCTTTCAATTCAATCAATATGTCTATGTGTTGGTTGTTTATATCTTGTTCTTATCTCAATTCCATTATGCTAGGCTAGATCTCTTTTGTGTTTGCTTAGATCTAATGAAACCTAGAAGTTGATTATGTGTTGATTACTTGTCTATTCTTGTTTTGGATGAATGATTTATATGTTAGGCTTAAGAAAACTGGCAGATCTCCAAATGGTAACATGCTTGAACGTCTTAAGAAACATGAACCGAGGCGTACTAGGCCTTTATTGGTTGTATTTAATGCATGAGCCACTGTTTACAATCCCTATAGTTGTGCTGGGTCATGGTGTAGGAGGAGATAAGAGCTCATAGAGTTGGGGAGTTATGTATGCCACCCCACGAATGGTATTAAGGAATACAATCCGTCATCCATACAAGTATAACAAGTAATTAACATGTAAAAGATATCTAGGGAGTAGTGAAGTCTAAGTAAACACAATTTCTCCAATTACTGCTCACAACTTTAGTATAATTAGTTTATTTTCATTTTTATTATTTTATTTTGATTGCATCTTAGTTTTGGGTTAGTTGATTAGCAACTAATTCCGCCCACTCCTTCAAAACCCGAGATTTTACTTGCTTTCATAAAAATATAAAAATACAAAAATAATCATCCCTCACCTTTAGAACTATTAATTAGGTTTTCTAACCCTAGCGACACTATTCCTAAGCTGAACGATCAATCCCCCGGTACTTGTCACTATATTATACTACAACGATCAGGTACACTGCCTGGTGGGGGTTGTAAGCTTCTCGAGATCCCTCGAGAGGTAAAGCAAGGTGCGATTCCCACGCATCAACTACACATTTTGATTTTGAAATCCTTGTCTCCTCTTCACAAGACATCAACCTACGCACCCCCCCCCCTCTCCATTGATTTGTCACTCACTACAAGGAACCACTTTGAGCCGAAAAACCTTTGGTCACACACATTACTCACGCTAAACATTTTACCCAAGGGATCGGATGTTTCATTAACCAAAACATGTTCCCTAAACTAATCCTTAAAGTACAACACATGCCTAATTGTGCTTAGAAGTCTAGCCTTGACATGAAGATGTAGCCCCAAAACCTATACCCTTCGACTTGACAACACAAGGGATGTGAGACAACATTGTCGAGCAAGGACAAGACCATGCGATTGATGTTGTGTTCCTTGGAGACAGTCGAACCACCCTCACCTCCTATAAATACCACATTTAATGCACACCATTCACACACACTTGAAATCTCTCAACCCATACGCACACTCTTTGGTTACTAGCACAAACACAAACATTCGAGCAAGGTTTTGGTTGAAGGAGCAAGGGTTGGGATTAAGAGCTAGTTAGAAAGGAGACTTTGGAGCAAGAGCGCCTCACGAGGAGTGTACTACCTTGGTTATTCTCGTTGTCACGTTCCCACGACCTCATCACCACCAAATACTTGGTGTTGTAAGTTACCATCTTCTTGCTCTTTTACTTGATTCGTATCATGCATATCACACGCATACACGTGACACACATCCTTTATTTTTTTTTCACAACGCCTTAGTATTTTTTTTTTGTGTTAATAAACCACCTCGACACCCTCAGTTTTGGCCTCACCATTTTGTTTTTACACGTACAACTCACCTATGTTTTTCGACCATCTAATTATACGACTCACCCACAACCAAGTCGACTCAACATGCATAACTTATACGACCTCTTGACACGAAAACGAGACCAAAACCAAAGGCTAGTCGAACGAAAATTTAAAAACAAACCACACCCACTTTTGGGCCTTGACGGGCTAACGAGCCCAAAAGGATTTCCTTTGTGAAAATTTCGACTAGAAAGTTTAAGAATTTTCGAATGACATTTGATTTACAAAAGATGATTTTCATAAATGTTAAGAGATAAAAATGATGACTTTTATAAGGATAAAAGTTAAATTTTCCAAAAACTAGAGTTTGGACTTCTTTTGCAAAAAGTCCCACGTTAGGGACTAAAAGTGACAAATATAAAAACCTTCGGACTATTTTTGAAGCTGCCAAAATGTATTTAATGGAGGGTGCAAACCGTAATTTTCTAAAGTAAAGGGAAAGAAATGTAAAAAGTATGAAAAGGACCATGTTGTGATTTTATTAACCAAAGGGTAAAAAGTGTAAATTTCGTTAAAGTTAAGGGTTAAGATGTGACAAGTTATATTTTTATAATTAATTTTACAAACCATATGAAAACATATAGATAAGTATTTTCTTTAACTTTTATATATATCTATATATATATATATATATATGTATATACATAAATAAACATAACCTTATTTAAAAATATTTAAACATAAATATTTTTAAACGATATTATTTTCTCAACGAGATAATATTTAATCAAACACCGATTTGTATCAGCACTGACAAATAACTACGTAAAGTTATTTGGAATATATTTTAAGACACCCGAACGGATATCACCTTACACGTGATATATCACACGACATTTACAACACGAATCTAAAACACCGATTACAATATATTTATAGGTCGCAAGTCGGAGGAATTTCATTGCTAACCATAGCAATACACCATCACTTTTGAGCACCGTTGTGATTCACACGCACCTTTCAGGTGAGTTCATGGTCCCACATTTTTAATTGTTTTTAAACCCCGTGGGGAGATACATGCTATAAATCGAACACAAGTATTTTCTGTATGCTGTTATCACCCGATATTGCCTAAGTTGACACCTGTGCTACAAGTCCCTCATATCACGAACCTTAATCACTTGCGAGTGAGCGCGAATATAGTTGATAGATCTATTGGATGGCAGCCCGCCTCTGTCAAGGTGATCACTTGGCAGGAGGTGTGCTATATTCGAGGTATTATGGAAATTTGGCACATTTCCTGTCACCGAGGGCCCCTTGTCATTTACATCCGCTGTGGTGTAGATGATTATTATTATCTTTATGATATGTCAAATCAATGTTAAGGCTTGCGTTTCGTGAGGCTTAGGAGCAATATTACACCCGATTTAGTCAAGACCTGTTTATCTTGGCTTGTTTATTTCAAATGCTTGACTTGTGTTCACACTATTACTGTTTAAACTACTATGGATTCACTCAACCTTTGTGTTGACTTTTTAAGCATGTTTATCTCAGGAAATTAGCAAGCATGGCGGCACGGAGCTGGCAAAAGGGCACAGGACCTCCCTTTTGATTTCAATAATTATATCATTCTTTACAAACTCATTACCACTTTTGTGAAACACTTAACATTTTGGAAAAATGTTTGTAACTCTGAATATTTGAGTTTTCATGGAATGATATTGACAATCTTTTGAATTGTTTTCTATGAGTATGACTGTGTACTAAACTGTAATGACCCCGATTAGACTTCCGCTGCTTAATCAAATTTCGGGGTGTTACATTATTGGAGGTATTGAAAGCTTTATTTGTCATGGTATTGCAAATAAATAGTTGGAGTAACATGGATTCGTATAATACCTGGCCGATACAATGTCAATTACGTGATATTTACAATGAGTTTAGTTTGGTGGAAATAAGCTTCACAAGAGTGTTTGGTGTTATCTGTGAAATAGCAAGCCTCGACATGAACATGTAACATATGGTTGTTTAGCATCGCTTATTAGTGTAAGTACTTATAGGGTTTTTCAACATTGCTTATTGAGACTGCTTTTGGGGGATGTTTTAGGATTACTTATTGTAGTACACGTGAGTTCATATTGTTGACTGCTCATATATAGATAAGGTGGTGTTTGCATTTGCATTTGCATTCGTGAATCCGTCTTTAATACAACGGTAGGCAATACATTGAAATCTTATGCGCGATCCTGCTCTGAAATGGATTATTGACCATCACCAATGTGTTTTAGTATTACGAGCGCTTGCCCTGCATCTGGACAATCAGATGAACCTGGTATGTATAAGTACTGTTGTTGATACAATGCAAAGGCTATTGTGTTATATTGTAAAAAAAAAACGAGTCAGTTAATACCTCCGATTTAAGGTATTTAGTCTGTTTCTATTTCGTGAAACATACTACTGATTATAAGTTTTATATGTTATAAATGGGTTGTAAATTGGTATGACACGCTACCAGGTTATAGAAGGGTCGGCGGCTTAAATTTTATGTTCTAAAAAGTCCTTTAGTAAACAGGTACTCCGGGTGAGCTTGAACATAATCACTTTATAAATAGGTTAGAATGATGGTGCTCAATAACAGTCGCACATACAAAAGAGTTGACTATTATAACAATTAAAACAGGTTGGAGTAGAAACATAAAACTTGAAATAGTGAATGGGCAATATTACATTTTCTTATTAATATGTACTGTATAAAAAGTAAAAAGGGTTCTGCGATCTTTAAGGGTGGTTGGATATGGACTTGCGTTTGGATCCTATGTACTACTGCAGCAAAGGGCATTTGGTTGCTACAGACCATTTGACATTCACTTGCATAAGGTTGCTGCACTGGATAAGGATTTAGGATTGCTTATTGTTTTTCAAAAACTTTTGAGTAAATTCGTGTGACGAGCCCATTATGTCGAAATATTTCAGGTTCCTATGAGGTCAAAAGATTGGCCAAGGCGCTTACGAATAATAGCTTCAGCTTCAAATATCCTGCTGCTAAGAAACCGAGTGGATCTTGGGATGAGTGAAATAAGCTTGGTCAAGGAGGATTTGGTAACATCTACAAGGTTTGTACCTTATAGCTAAACCTCTGTGTGATATCATGAGTGTTGGGTAAGGATATTTTAAAACCAATAACAAGTAATTATCAATATGATTACTAAGTTATGACTTTAATATGAAGATAGATCGGCATATATAAATGTAAAAACATTCTTAAGTTTAGGTAATATACATAGGTGTGTGTATTAGTGCAGGCGTAATTAAGCTTTTTCAATATCATTTTAACCTTAATTGAATTGGTGCACTTAAATGGATACTTCAGTATACTTTATATAGCTATAAAGAACATAAGTCCAGGGAAAATTCCTAAAAATATCAACGTGCAATTATTTAAAGAGTGTGTATAACATCTTTGACTGGTGGTACCGTACTATTTGGTGCCAGCCATGGTGGTAGACGAAATGGTTGATGTGCCAGGACATGGATTCCAGAGGGGGGGGGTGGTGCAAAGATGAGCGTTTGCAAATTCAATCGCTTCGAGGCTTTTTTTGGGAACATTGCACTCAAAGTCAATAATTTCTTGGTATAAAAATGGTTTTTATCTCATTTTAATGTATAATGTGTTTTTGATTTTGTTACTCACCATACAAATATATTTTGAATAAAAAGAATGTTGTTTGAAAATGATGCGAGTTGGAAATTTTTAGACGCTGGGTAACAAGTTCTAACAATTTTTTTTACAAAATTTTATATTATGAAAACGATTTTGTATTTCATAGACTAAATCCTATAGTATATGTTTATATACATATTTCTTAGTTGTCATGATTACATCAGATTGCACATTGTCACATACCATGTTACAAATTATACAATGTGTGATCCGTGGCTCAGTATGTAACAATTCGCATTTTCAGGTTAATTTCTATTCCAGAAATTTTACTATTCATTTTACTATTCATCATCACTATTCATCCCGGAAATTTTTATTTCATATTCTCGTAGGTTAAATTATTTTAATGATAATCCGAGAGTTTGACACTCGTCGGATCATTTATGCAAAAATCACAAAACCATGTCCGAGAATTACTTTAAGGTTTAAACGTCATTTAGGCATCCCGATATGTCCCCACAAAATCACAAACAAGATCAATGTAAGTTTTTCACCTTCCATAACATTCTCAGGAATTTTGGAGTTTTACGTTTTCTAGTTCAGTGTTTTACGCGAATTACGCGTTTTCAGCTTACGATTTCCAGTTTTAACAGTGTTTAAGCAACCCGATGAAAGGGGTCGTTCCCTACCCAGGAGCTACTTTACCATATTCCGAATTCAAGGCTTTTAATAACATCCCTACAGTAGTTTGTCTTGGACGAGCTTCAGAACCGCTAGATTTGATTTTGATGGATAATGCGCCAGCAAAAATGGTATTTTTTTTAGAGAATTCGATAGGGTTCGAATCCTACTGAGAGGTCCACTAGAGATCAGAAATTGTTGAAGAAACAACAAGATCTTTCTTTTCTCAGGCGATCGGAAAATAAATAAATGGTTAATCTATTCAAGATAATTACGTATTTACAAAATACCGTCTAATATCGATTCAGACAGAAGAAAAGGTTCTCGATTGATTCAAACACTGTACCTACGGGCGAACCCAACACCAACCCAATAGAGCTAGCCAGCAAGCTCAGGCTAAGAGCTTGGTCAATCTCCATGCACTAGACCCCTTTACTAATAAAGTAAAGCTTGCCTTAATTGAAGTAGGGGTTGCGAAGGCTTATGGAGTATAATGATACGTTAAATCATTCCTACAAGTTTCATATTTTTACGATACCCTGTTTTACGTTTCGTGACTTAACGGCTTACAGTTAGCAATTAACGGAGCCAAAACTCACTCCGTAAGCTAGATAACACCAAGTTAATCATCTAGTCACACCATATCTTCATATGGCCGACTATAGGGGGGATTCACCTTGCATGTGGCTTAATCTCAAAGTCTTGTACTCATGGATTTGTTACATGTGTCTAAACTTCCTTACAAAGCTTCCTTAAAGTCCTAAGTGTAACCTCCTTATTTCACCTTCCTAGCACCTCCTCAACTAACTATAAAAGCCCTCCCCCTCTCTTGTAGACGTTCACAATATCACCAAACACTTACACTCTTCATTTGCAAATTCTCTTCAAGTATTATTCAAGTATACTAGACCTATATCAATTCCAAAGCTCTTGTTAAGCTTTGATTGATCCAAAACTAGATTCTTCCTCCATTGATGAGCTCCAAGCTACACAAGAAGTATTCTAGTAGAAGACTTCAAGTGCTCTCCTAGGTCATCTTACTTTGGTATTAAGAGGTGGAAGAAGTTGGAAGCTAGGGTTTCTAATACTTGTTCTAGTTCTAGCTCTTGACTTCCTTTCTTTAGAAAGCCAAAAGTTGTACGAAACCCTAATACACTTTCTTGCTCAATATCATTTTCAAACTTATTATGTTTCATTCATTCTATATATGGTCTATGTGTTATGTTCATGATGTATAAAAACTCTTAAAACAAGTTATGGAAACTATATGTTAACCTATGTTAAGTAAATAAGAAAACTAGTGACATATATTGAGAAATACGACCAAAATGGTATAAACATGATATTGGAAAATTACATACTATGGTAGAGGACTTAAAAAGGAAAACATAACAATTTGAATCACCAAAAATGAGTACACAAGTCAAAAGATATGGCTAAAAGAAGTTACCAAAACTTTGCGGCAAAGCTGTCCCAAAGTTTATGTGACAGAACCTAAAACACGCAAAAAGAGGCCCTTCTGTTCCGTGTCATCAAAAAGTTAAATCACGAAAGTTGTCTGGAACGATGTTTTCTTCAAAAACTCAGGAGCACGGGTCCAGAAAACGCATAATGAATGCTGGTTTTCTTCAAATTCTTCACAACCCCTTTTTAATGACCATGTATTGGTTATGGCTAAGTAAAACCAAGAGGTCTAATGACCTTAAAGCCGAGACCACAGCCATGGCTAAGGCCAAGGATGAGTCTCAAGACCATGGTAGCCATGACCAAAGTCACGGTAAAGCCACGGCTAAGACCTTATGGCTTTCTAAGTTGAAAACAAGAACTAAAGTGTTAGTCGTAACTTAATCAACCAATTTGGATCTACTCCATCCAATGACCATGAAACTTTACAAGTAATATCCTATCTATACTAGACTTAGTAAACTCATTAAAGATAACAATCTTCATTCAAAATAAACTTTCCTAAGTTTATTCAACTTTCGGACATGTAACTTTTAAAGATCAAAAACATATATTTTCTATCAAATACTACAAGTCATGTGAGGGGTTTCATTTGGGTAAACAGATCGACGAGTTGCTGGATTTACGAATTAAAGTGTCCTAACTCCTCGAACATTTACTGCATGACCTCTGAATTATGACGGCCCGAACGGTAGTACGAGATATACAAACTATACATGTTTCACAAACCATTTTTATACAACGACTTACACTAGATACTAAGTACTACATCATGAACAATATGCAAGACATATATAGGCAATTCTTTATATTCTTTGACATTACTCCAAACCTAAGTCGCAACGTTCTATTATAGGTTGCACTTAGAAGTTTCTCGGCTTATCCATCAAACTCATTAAGGCACTAAAACACCATCCAACACTCGGTGATTTTGTAGCCCCACTTTCTATTGTTTAACTATTTTACAAACCCGTAGGGGGGATACATGCTTCTATTTTTCTACTCGAACACAATGCTTTCTACTATATGCTTACCCAACTATGTTTTATTGTCACTAAGTATCTATTGCCATGTTCAAAGTCCCTATATCATGAACCATTAGTCATTAGCTATAGTGAGCGCGAATATTGTGAATAGATCTATTGGGATTGACGAATCCCATTTGTGTTGAACAACTACGAGTTCAAACAAATGCACTATATTTGATGTATAGAGGTATGACGGCAAAGTATCTTGGTAGGGCTTCTATGTTACTATTATGTCTACATTAATGCTTGGTTGCATGAGCTTAGTGAAATAATAACTGTTTTGTTTTCAACTATGAGTGTGAGTCTATAGCTCACACTACGAATATTGTGTTCAACGATTTAACTATAAACTCTACGAATTCCACTCAACCTTTGTGTTGACTGTTTTAAGCATGTATCTCAGGTCTATAATGAACGAGGCTGGCACGGAGGAGCACGGATACATCAAGAAGGCTATAAATTTTATTATCATTCGAAAACTCATTTAATGTAATTTGTAAACATGGAACCATCTGGGACCTCATTTTGTAAACTCTTATATTTATATAATTCGAATGATAAATCTTTTAAAATGACTCAATTAGAGTTCGTTTTCTATTGTTATAACTGTTGTGCCATGAAGTAACACCTAGTTTGAATTCCGCTGCGTATCACGAAATTGGGGGTGTTACACAGTATATATTGGTTTCCGATTGTAGGAAAAACTAGACGTGGTGGCTTATCCAAAAACAGGGAGCTTAACGAATCAACAACAAGAAGAATGGCTCTTCAAAATGAGGATTATGGAGGAATAGATGCAAATGATCGACATGAGCCTTGAGCCGTGGAAGATGTCCGCTCCATACAACCTTAAGTATTGTAAATCATTCCTTTCATAAGTTTGTAGCTCTTTATACAACGATTTAGTTTTGTGGTCGTTTGTTTGTTAAATGAAACATTATGTATGGTTTTTTGAAAGTGCATTTTAGCAGTTACTCAGTTTGTGACTTTGGTCTCATGTTTATGTTGTTGTAGTCAAAGAGAACTAGAAGAACCTAAGGATGCAACTAAAGGTCTGGAGGTCTTCAATGAAAGCCTACTCCTGAAGAACCAGAGGAACCTGAGGATGCAACTATGGAAGTCTGTTACAACATCGCTTCTTGAGAATATACGCGCCACATGTAAAGGCCAGTAACCAAAATTTCATTAAGCATGGTAAGTATAGGCAAATGGTGATGCAGTGTATCATGCTAATATTAGGATATGGTACTCTTTTATGTTTTTATGTGAGTTAACCCCTTCCAAGGCCATGAAATATGAAATCGATTTCATATTTCATAGATTAAATTATATGTATATGTTTATAAACATAATTCTTAGTTGTCATGATTGCATAAGATTGCAAATTGTCACATACCATGTTACAAATAAGAGCGTTTGTCTCAGTTTAGTATCATCGTATGACTTTAATGACCTTCGTTTACTGCTTTGTTTTATTTGAATGTGATGCAAGTATCTAAACTGTAGAACCGTAGAGGGGGGGGGGGGGGTGAATACGGTTTCTTCGGCTTTTCAGATGCTTAAAAACTTTAAGCCAAGAAGAACACCAAGTGGTTTAAACAAAAGAAACCACTAATACAAATAAAAGTATATAAAGCGAGTAAAGAGACACCACAATATATACTGGTTCGGGATGGGGGGTTTATACCATCCGTACGTCCAGTTGCGAATCCATGACACGATACTATTCCACTAGTATAATCCTTTCGGTGGACTACAAATCGTTACAATTCACTCCACCGATATTCACCAATATCGATGCTCACAAAGAAGGAGGTACTCCCCAACGGTATTCCGCCCTCAGAAACCACTCAAAAGAATCTCGCGATTCGACTTCACCTAAGGGTCACCAAGACCACTACCAAGACTTCCCACCGGAAGTATCAAACCCCAACTAGATCCCCAATGATCTAGGCTTGGTCACCAAGACACAAGACTTCCCTTACAAACAAATGAATGAATAAATAAGTTTCTTTGAACCAAGCCCTAACCTAACCTAGTGACTCGATTCTAATAGAAAGGGTATAGAGAAGAAGACCCTCGACACAATCACAAGAGTGGATTAAGTTCTTGTGATTCTTCCCTTGCAAGGAGATGTGTTCTTTCAAAGATGTTAGAGTGAGAATCAAGAACACAAGATTAGAGATAGAGAGATTTGAGAATTTTTAGAGAGAAAGAATGTAGAGAGAAAGAATAATGGCAAGGGGTGAGGAATACAAGAGCCAAGGTAAGTATTTATAGGCCAAGAACCCAAACTTGGGAAATTTTACCCAGGCCGGCGCGTCACCCGGGCGTCAACGCGCGGGCAGCGCGCCAGGCTTTTGTAACAATTTCCCAAATTCTAAGTCTTGGGCCTTGTAAATACCTTATCTTGCTAAACCCTCAATTGTACTTCACACTAAACCTTAACATCAACCATTCTAAGGTTTACCAACTCAAATAGTCAATTTGAAAAATGTTTTGTGAAGTGTTTAAAGAGAGAACAAATTACCAAGGGTATAAAGTGTAGATAGGGTAATTTGGAAGGGGTAGAAATGATATTCCTCACATGGCATAAGTGAGAAGAGAATATTCCATGGGATATTCCAAAGGTATATTCCTTTGCTTGGGGGGAAAGGGTGAGATGGATGGTTGAGATGGTTTTGGTTTGAAATGAAGGGTTGAGATTAAAAGCATGTGTTGAAATAGAGAGAAGGAAGGATGGATGGTTGAGATGGTTTTGTTTGAAATAGGTGGTTGATGAGTGTGTAAATACTCATCATTTTTACCTAATCTGAGCTGCCAAAACATCTAAAAATACTCAAATATGCATCATAATACTAAAATATCCCAGGAATGTGTTTTATATGTTTCAGATGCAAAATAATCAAAAACATATAAAAAATGAACAAAGTTTGCATAATTGGCAGTTTCAGTCCCTCAACTTTCAAAAGTTGTCAAATCTAGTCCCTGGTTATTCTAAAAACATGAAAAAGTCACCAAAGGTCCTTTTTGAATCACAAATTACATATTCAGTCCTTTGGTACATAGTTTCACAAAATTGCAAGTTTAGTCCCTCAACTTTAAAAATTGACAAAAATGGTCCCTGGGATATTAAAACTTTGAGAAAAACAAATTTTGTCCTTGTACTTATCATATATGGCAAGAATGGTCCTTGGATGCAAAGTTTGGTGAAATTACAGATTTGGTCCCTGAAGTTTGCAAGTTTGGCAGTTTTAGTCCCTGGAAAAGTCAAAAGTGGAAATTAACATCATGGTCCGTGGGATATTGAATATTGGCAGAAAACATCCTTGTAAAACTTTGGGAAATTTGCAAGATCAGTCCTTGGAATTTCAGACAAATTACAAAATTGGTCCTTGTGATATTACCAAACCATACGGACCCTTAATAATAATAAACCCCAAACACCCAAGTCCAATTCGTATAATACCCCAGCCCATTCCCTTTTTCTCAGCCCAACATGCAAAAGCCCACCCTGGTATTAATACCAGGGTCAAACCCGGTCAAACACCCCTTTTCCCTCTCCCTCACTCACCGTAGCCAAAACCACCAATACCACCTGGTTTTCACCCCACCACCACCACTTGCTATCTCATCATCACCTCCCCACACCCTCTGCACCTCAAATCACCTCAGCATTAAATGCCACCACCTCCCTTGCCTATAACAGTCCAAACCCATCACCCCAAATTTCCCGCCAAAAACGAAATCAAAGGCCAGGATTGATTTAGAAGATTCAAAGGCCAAGATTAGATGGGATTTGCTCAGAATGCTTTGAGGAACCCTAATCCTCTGCTATAAATAGAAGAGAAGCAAGAGAGAAGGAGTTAGTTAGATTTTTAGTTTAATTATAATCGTAATAGTTGTAACTTGTTATTTCAATCAATTTCCAAGCTTCTAAGCATTGTATCAGTCAATCCTAGTGTAACTTCAATCATTTTCATTATAAATTTCAAGTTTTAGTTTATCTCTCAGTATTGCAAATTTCAATTTTATTTCAAAGTTTTTAATAATCTGTATTGTTGTTATTATTGGGACTTATGGACTCTTAGGATAATATAAGTTCCTAGATAGCTTATAAAAGCTATTAGTAACATCAAAACTCAGTTTAGTTACAAGAAAATTTAAAAACACAAAAAGTCAACAAAAGTCAACATTGCAGGTTTCTTGGAGAAAGCAATTGGAGCACAGTGAATCCTGGATAGCTGTGGGTTAGTACTCCATGGGGAGTGTTAGGATTGATCTCATGGTCCTTGGTTCTTGATACAAAGCAGGATTGCACATTGTAAGGTTTTGAAACTCATTTCTGTGTTCTACTGTATCATTGCTCATTTCATTGCTTAATCAGCTTCTTTGTGCTCATTTAGTATTAGATAGTGATATTATTGCATAAAATCAGTATCTTGTTTACTAGTATTCATAGTCACTTTAATTTCTTAATTTGGCAGTTAAAATAGTGTAACTTGTAATCTTGTTCAATTGTTGTATCCTGTGGTTAAGTGCTCATTTGGACGTAATATATCATAATAAGTTAACTTGGATCAGTTGCAATAGCCTTATTACCCATTTACTTCATAATCACAAAACAGATAAAGTTTTAAGGAGTGTTTGGATTAGAGTAATCCTAGGTGTTGTAGTGAATGTGTGTTGTGGTTTTCTGTTGACACAAGTCCCTTAGGATCATAATAGCTCAAAACAACAATAAAAACCAGGGTTTATTCAGAAGAAAGTCAAAATCAAACATCAATAGGTTTAATTAACCCTCTGTGTTGGATTAAGTGTGGTTTATACCCCAAATCCATTCACTTATGAGTGGTATAGCTTAAACTAGTCTTAACTTAGCTTAACTCATCATTTTCAATCAGTAGGTTAAGATCAAAGTTCATCTAAGTCAACTTTTAGGAAAAATTCAAAAAGTCAAATACACATTTGTTTCAGAAATCCAAATATTGGAAGAATATTTGTGATTAGCTTTAGGCTTTGAGCTTTTCAGGAATTAAAGTTTGTCACCTAGTGTACAAGTTCCCATAAACATCTTATTTTTAAGAATTTCGTATAAGCTTGTGCAATAGCTTAAAGTAACCTGCAGGGCAAACACATGCCCTGTGCACAGGTTTTTGACCAAAATTCCCAAGGCCTTAGTTACTTCATTAGTGGGACCCACCCTTAGCTTTTTGGCTTTTTGGAAAGCCAAACAACTCATCTTGATAGATCAGGGCTTATTTCACCAATTAGAGCTTATTTGATAGGGCTGCAAGTGCCTTTAAGTTTGATCATTTCCTGAGTATACACTGAGTACTCAGTGTGAGACCCCAACTTCCAAGCCTCATATAGACCTCAATAATAAGCCATAAGCCTAGCTTATTGGCTTATTTCAAAGCTGACCAGTCCACCTTCAAGGTTCAGGACTCATTTTGGACCCCCTTCACTTCTGTGGACCCCACAGAGGTCAAAAGTTCATGTATTTGGCCTGTTTTGGCCTTGTAGTTTGATCAGTGCTTATTTGCTCACAAATAGCTTATCCAGAGTGCTTATCTGTTCATTTTGGCTTATTTCAAGTTTATAATCTTCTGTGTGTGCTTAATTGGTCATTTCCTAGCTTTTTCAAAATTAGCATAAGTCCTAATAAGCTTAAAGGCCAACTGTTAAGGAAAAGGGGTGCACATAGCTTATTTTTAAGCTATTCAAAAAGTCATTTCACAAAAAGTTCTTGTTTTTAGCTTATTTTCATCTGTCAAAAAGAAAAACCAACAAAAACCAAATATAAAATTAGTGATACCTTCTATTTAATAGATTTTATCTTTTTAATTTTTCATTTCAGCTTATTTATAAACACTTCATCATTTTCATAATTTTCTTAATTTCCTGTAACCTTTAAGTATTTGTAATAATTTTCCTAGATTTTTCTCTTTCAGTTTAACAATTATTAGAATTAAAAATAGTTTAATTAATTAAATAGGTATTATTAGTAATTAAATAGTTTTCTTAAATTTTAATTAATAACAGTAGCTTTTTATATTTTTACTAGGTTCTATAAATCATTTAAGACTTTTAGAAAATAGTTTCTTAAATTATACTGTTCATTTTCTAGTTTTCCTAATTAATTTAGTTAAATTAGATTTAAATTAATTACTAAGTAAATAATTAGTAAAATAGTCTAAATATAATTTTTAGAAACTTTTTATAATGTTTTAGGATTCCTGTGATGGTTAATTAGTTTTATAAATTTTTCTATAATTTTCTAAGTCATTTAGGTATTATTAGTAATTTAAATTAGTTTAAATAGTTTAATTAATATAATTAGATTTTTAATTAATAGAAAACCCATAAAAAGACAAAAATATTTCTTTTTATTTTTTTATACTTTCTTCAAGTTCTTTTAAAGGTTTAGAAAATAGTTTTGCAAGTTTTTAGTTTAATTTGTAATGTTTATCAATTTTAGTTTAATTTAAATTAGGTTTTAAATAGTTTTAATTAATTAATTAGTATTTAAATATTAAAATAATCAAGTAAATCATTTTCTTTTCATTTCTAATTTTCTTTTTATTTCAAGTTTGAAAAGTTTCACTTGCACCCCATGTAGTTTGTAATTTGTTAAAACCCACTTTTCTCTGTGTGTAATCTGATTGTTACTATTATTCCAAATTGTTCAAATACCAAGCAATCAGTAGTATAATCATTCCTCAATCATCTTGGATACTGTCCTCAGTGCCACTTATTCCCAAAAATGTTCAAAATACAATTTCAATCTCGTTGGGACTTAACGACCCGGGGATTTCCCTGTACTTCCACGGATTATAAACACTTGACTTTTCTCTCCCAGGTGGGCCTATCAACTGCACCCGGTTGACTGGTTAGTTTGGGAGGAGTCAATGGTGAAGATCAAACACATGTGATGGAATAGAGAGGAAGAGAGAATATGCTAGTGGAATATTCTAAATCATGGGGGAAAGAAATAAGATGGATGGTTGAGATGGTTTTAGTTTGAATTGAATGGTTGAGATCAAAGGGAGCCTCTTTTGAATTTCAAACTATTTGCCATGTGGGGTATATGGAGGGTTGAGATGTGTTTATTTGAAATGGATGGCTAGGATCAAGGGGAGCCTATGTTTGGATTTCAAATTTATTCCCATGCGTTGAATGTGGATGGTTGAGATGTGTTTTATGGGAATGGATGGTTGAGATGTAAAGTGTGTAAGGAGTGAGTTGGATTGTGTAAGGGATGTGATGTTGTAAGGGATTGTGTAAGAGAATATATGATTTGGATATGGTGGTATTTGTCTTTTTTAGAATGAGATTAAGAAGAAGATTAAGAAATAATCTAATTGTCATTAAGAAGAGAAAGCTTAGACAATTAAGATTATGAGTTGAGAAATTCATAGGTTACTTTTAAGTTCAAGTAACACAACATCGAGAATCCAAAGTTTCATATCTCGTGACTTTCCACGACTCGACGTTCTCAATTAATACCTTGATTCAAACAAGTTAAGTGCTTTGCCTTGATGTAAAGCATAACCCAAGTGGGAAAGGATGCGTTTACGTAAAGTGACCTTTGACTTAGTTTGACCAATAAGGGAGTAAACCCATTACGTAATTAGAGAAGACGTAAGCACGGGATATGAGCATATGGATGCTTTCACATGATGTTACGTGAAGTATATAAGCTCCCTAAGTTTAGAAAAGCCTTGGCTAGAGGCGATAGTTAGAAAAACATGAGTTGGCGTTATCCCGTAAATGGGTGTTCTAAAAGTAGGATCTCTCTAACCTCAAAACTCGTTTCGAGTGTTCTCAATTAAGCACATAGCATATTCATACCTGTATTGAAATATCCACATTTGTCGGGTAAGGGGAAAGCCGACTTTCAGATTTCGCCCGGAACCATACAGTGTCCTGGCGCGTCACCCGCGCGTTGACGCGCGGGCAGCGCGCCAGGAGCAGATATGGGCTCCGGGGAATTTGGATAATGTTTGTTATTTTATGTGTTTCGATGGTTTATTTGTCATCATTAAAACATAAAGAGATCTTGATCATGTTGCCTCAACAATCTCCCCCTTTTTGATGATGACAAATAAAAACCGAAAGCAAATAAAATTACAGAATTTAGCGAAGACAAAGTGCGCCTTTGGTGTAGCTTGGGTCTTGACCTTTGCCTTGTAATTTGGTGAAGCCTTTAACATTTCTTGAACTTCTTGAATGGACTTCACACTCTTGCTTTCTTTCTCCCCCTTTTGTCGAATAAAAAAGGTGGGACTACAATCAAGCCAGGTTTCGAACTTGGGCCTGTGGGATAAATGAGCTAGCTTGTATGTGCACCCGAATGTGCTCCCCTTGAATATAACTCCCCCTAAATCGTTGCCCCCCTTGTTTCAAGGCGGAGATCCATGGGTCAAGAGCCTCACCTTTGCGGTGGTCTAGCTACACATATAAATCACAACATGCAACAAACGAGAAATCCTCACATGTGAAAGTTCCAAAAATGGGTTAGGTTACCATTTGGATACTTGCAACATGGGTTAGTCCTCATAATAATACGTTTATATGTGTATGTGTTTGTCCAATTTAATTAGATTTTATAAAGATTGTCCCTTTATGACTTTTATAGACCGAATAATGAGCAAGAGCAATACTATATATGTATATATTCATATGAGCATTATTATAACATAACACAAGCATTTTATTTCATAGAAGAAACATGGGTCATACAACCAACAAAGCAACAACACTTAAAACATCCTAGAACTCCTAGGGAAAACTACAACATCTTATGAATAGATCTCAAAACTCAAGAGAGTCCATTGTGAAAGATTCCTCCATTGGGGTCACATCATCAACTTCAATCATTCTAGATTGATCATTTGGGTAGTTGCTCTTAATGTGGTCAAAGATGTGTGACAAGAGTCTAGCATATGGAAGTGGCTCCTTATTGTAGTCCAAAGCTTCTATTTTTTTTTGCTATAAAGTAAGCAAAGTTGAATGGAGTCTCGGTCATAATACAATAGAGCATGTACCCAACAACGATGGGTAACTTCTCTTGAGGTTCCACCTCCATAAACACATTCTTCAATAAGACCTCCGCCCAAGGCATCAATTTGACGTGAAGTTGATATTTGTTCCAATGTTCGAATGGAGCCTTCTCACAATGGTAGTCGGGTTGCAGAATAGTATTTTGAATGATGACGGCATGAATTGGGGGCTCTAGAGCATAAGTGCTCGGATGATAGTGCCTTATATTCATGAAGTCCTCCGTGTTGGTGGTCCTTGTATAGAACAAGTTCCCTTTAGAACACATATTCAAAACCTTTCCCAACTTTCTTAAGCTCCATGCATACCCATGCCCATACATACGAAAATTGAAAGTAAGAGAAGGTTGATCTAGATATAACCTAGCATAAAATTCTTGAAGATGCCTAGGATAAATTTTGATGGGTAGATCACGAACTAAGGAGAAGGCTTTAGCTTGGATGAATGGTTTCTTATACCGGTGGCACACATGAAATTTTTCTCGCATTCACGACCTTCACGAAATTCACAGTACTCAAACAGTTCGTACACGTTAGTTTCTTTTAACTCGTCAACACGTTTCATGAAAAACATAATTGCCATTTTTGAAGAGAAGATAAGTGTATTTAAGGAAGATGAAGGTTGTGATGAGGATATATGATACAAAATCACTCCTTTTATAGCCAATTAGTATGAATTAGGTATGGTTAAGGAAGATCTATAGTCCAAAGGATAATCATGCTTAGTACTAAGATTCCTAGTACAAGATGAGTTGAAAAAAAGTGATGTATGGGGAAGATAATTATTCTTGTATGACATGAATGATTAGGATTGAGTTAGTTATGAGTTTGGTTGGATTTGAATTACAAGATGCTCAAGTTAGATCCTATGGTAGTTGCATGCACTCTTTACAAAAGATATGCATGAATTTATTATAGTTGATGAGTGAAGATCAAGTCCTTTGAATATGACTTTGTTGAGCGCAATTTTGAGTCAACAAAACTCAAAACATGAATCAAGTTACACAAGCTAGATCCTATAAACCATCACACATTGTATAGAGAGTCATTGTATAATGATAGATATCTCCGATAGTTTGATGTGTAGTATGTCGACCTAAATAATCCTTATATGTTGTTTGCAACAACATTATAGGTTTCCAAGATCTTGAGTGAGATGCTTAGTTTATTTGGTCTACTCATTGCGTATTTTAGTTTGTTACGCAATACCACACCGAATTCAAGTTCGGGAAATTCTCTTCAACTAAGTTAATAGTTTGTGTGTTTGCATAATATCCTTTCTTTTCATTTCTATTTTACCCTAAACACATGGCATGCATATTACACATAAATTGAGCAAGTAGATTTAGATATAAAATCTTCAACACAAGTGTGAATTGTGATCCAATAATTTTATCTAATCTTGGTATTTTAACACAATGAACTCTCAATCTTATTACGATGTAACAAGACCTTTTGTGTCAAGTTTTCTTGCCCCATCACATAGTATAGAGATGTAGAATCAAGGATATTATCAATTATTGTTTGAATAATGAATTGATACACATCTTTCCGCTTGAAGAACATTCATTAGTGTTCCCTTTCATACCTTCACATTAATCCTAAACATATAACTATATGACCACTAAGTTTACCTAAAGGACGTGCAAACGACTTCTAGACAACTCATTATTTCTTATGGATTGTTCTTTTAAGATGCATGTTTTAACATCAAAACCTATCCCAAAGCAATTTGGACTCTTGAAAAATGTCAGGCCAAAAACCTAATCTTGTTTGTTTTATGACCTGAGTGTCCTTTTATTCAAGTCACCAATGACTTGTTCTATAGGATGACACCTCGCTTCTCTCACTTCCTTAGGATTGCCTTCATCCGAAACATTAACTTGTAATGTCGGCGACCTTTCTTGATCTTGAACTATAGGTTCATTGATGACATCATCTTCTATCGAAGGAGATGATTTAGGCTTGGGCATGCTCTCATCAAACCCCCACCAGGCAGTGTACCTGATCGTTGTAGTATAGTATAGTGACAAGTACCGGGGGATTGATCGTTCAACTCAGGAATAGTGTCGCTAGGATTAGAAAGCCTAAAAACTAGGTCTAGAGGTGAGGGATGATTCTTTTTGTATTTTTATATTTTATGAAAGCAATTAAAAATCTCGGGTATTAGAAGAGTGAGCGGAATTAGTTGTTAGTCAACTAACCCAATAACTAAGATGCAATCAAAATAAAATAACAAAAATGAAAATAAACTAATTACTAATGTAGTGTGAACAATATATGGGAGAATTGTGTTTACTTAGATTTCACTACTCCCTAGATATCTTTTACAGGTTAATTACTTGTTATAGTTGCGTGGATGACGGGTTATATTCCTTAATACCTGATGCGTGGGAATCGCACCTTGCTTTACCTCTCAAGGGATCTCGAGAAGCTTACAACCCCCACCAGGCAGTGTACCTGATCGTTGTAGTATAGTATAGTGACAAGTACCGGGGGATTGATCGTTCAGCTTAGGAATAGTGTCGCTAGGATTAGAAAGCCTAATTTACTAGTTCTAAAGGTGAGGGATGATTATTTTTGTCTTTTTATATTTTTATGAAAGCAAGTAAAATCTCGGGTTTTGAAGGAGTGGGCGGAATTAGTTGCTATTCAACTAACCCAAAACTAAGATGCAATCAAAATAAAATAATAAAAATGAAATTAAACTAATTATACTAAGGTTGTGAGCAGTAATTGGAGAAAATGTGTTTACTTAGACTTCATTACTCCCCAGATATCTTTTACATGTTAATTACTTGTTACAATTGCATGGATGACGGATCGTATTCCTTAATACCATTCATGGGGTGGCATACATAACTCCCCAATTCTATGAGCTCTTATCTCCTCCTACACCATGACCCAGCACAACTATAGGGATTGTAAACAGTGGCTCATGCATTAAATACAACCAATAAAGACCTAGTACGCCTCGGTTCATGTTTCTTAAGACGTTCAAGCATGTTACCATTTGGAGATCTGCCAGTTTTCTTAAGCCTAACATATAAAATCATTCATCCAAGAACAAGAATAAACAAATAATCAACACATAATCAATATCTAGGTTTCATTAGATCTAAGCAAACACAAGAGAGATCTAGCCTAGCATAATTGAATTGAGACAAGAACAAGATATAGACAACCAACACATAGACATATTGATTGAATTAGAAGAATACTTATCTCAATTACAATGCAAGGTATCAAGGGTTTGGAACCCTTGAAAAACCTGTAAAAGTTCACCCAAATTCGTCTTTAGGGTTTCTCCAAAACCTTTCTCTTTAATGAAAAAAACTATAAAACTATATATAGGAAAACTGATCTGACGGCGTCAAGACAAGCATGTGACGCCGTCACCTCGCCGCCCAATACTTCCTCGGACGGCCTTGATCTCCTTATGACGGCCTGTGTGACGCCGTCACCACCTACGGTATTTTATTCTTGGGACTTTTGACGCCGTCAGGATGGCTTTTGACGCCGTCACCACCTACGGTATTTTATTCTTGCTATCTGACGCCGTCAGGTGTAACTCTTGACGCCGTCACCTAGTGCTTCCAGCATGGAAAATTGATACTTTGCCATTTTCTTCACTTTTATGCTCCAAAAACGTCCAAAATGGCTTCTTTTCCAGAATTCACTCTCCAAGTACCTAAAATCACAAAAGGAACGATTTAGGGCAATATTTGATCAAATAAAGTCGGATTCGGGCTTAAATGACCCCCTAAAAACGGATCATTTTTCGCCTCATCAATACCAATCATAGGGTGGCGTACTTACTTCCCCAATTCTATAAGCTCCTACTTCACTCCTATGTCGAGCCTGCAAGAAGCTCCTAACATGGGATCACTAGAATTCGCTCTTGCATTAAATACAACCATAAAAACCTAGTACACATCGGTTCATGTTTCTTAAGACGTTCAAGCAAGTTACACAATGGAGATCTGCCAGTTTTCTTAAGCATAACATTGAAATCATTCATCCATTACAACTATAAACAAGCAATCAACCTATAATCAACATCTAGGTTTCATTACATCTAAGCAAACACACAAAAGATCTAGCCTAGCATGTTAAAATCAAGACAAGTGTAAGATATATTCAAACAACACATAGACATATTGAATGAATTGAAAGAAAACTTATCTCAATTGAACATGAAGGGTTTCAAGGGGTGAAAACCCTTGAAAATACTGTTACAAACGAGCTAGGGTTTATAAAGTTCGGCCCTAGAATTCTCCACACAAGTTCCTCTTTTAATGAATGAAAATTAGAAAAGTATATATAGATTTCATGAGGTGACGGCGTCAAGAGTAAAATTCTGACGCCATCATCTCGCCGCCAAAAATCTTCTCGGATTACCTAGATCCAGATCTGACGCCGTCATGTGTAATCTTGTTTTAGGCCGTCACCAAATTTACTCTTGACGCCCTTGTTCTGACGCCGTCACGTTTTCTCTGGACCGTCATCCGTTTTGCTCCTGACACCGTCATAAAATCCTTCTTGACGCCGTCAGGTACTGTTCCCAGCAAGGAAAATTAAGACTTTGCCGTTTTCTTCACTTTTATGCTCCAAAAACGTCCAAAATGCTTCCTTTTCAAGAATTCACTCCCAAAGTACCTAAAATCACAAAAGGAACGATTTAGGGCAATATTTGATCAAATAAATTCCAATTCCGGCTTAAATGACCCCCTAAAAACGGATCATTTTTCGCCTCATCATATACCCTTACACTTGAGATTTGCTTGTCCTCAAGCAAATGCGTTTTTATTCTAATCAAAATACAAGTTAGGGGTCATTTAACACTAATATAAAAGTAATTACAACAAATAATCGTTCCACTAAAGACCAAAGACAAGCACGGAGGTCATACACTAGCACCTCACAAATAGTGTTTAGATACTCACATCTCTCGGGTGTAATAAAGTATATATCACAATATGGAAATGGAAAACATCTCTCACTACCTGTCATAGCAAAATAGATTACCATAGGCTTGGGAAAGGATCAAACCTCCACCACATGGCGTAAGCACCTAGGATAAACTATCAAAGAGGTCTTTTAAAGGGTTGTAACGTTAGGTGTAGGGATATGGAATACACGGTTTTGTTGGATATAGGAAATCTTTACTGGTGGCGAGTTAATCATCTGGGTTAATTACATGTACAAAATGGCGTTGCTAAGCCAAGACTAGACTCAACTTAAGCTAATAAATGAAAAATAACAAAAACATAAAATGAACATAGAATGAAATGGGATGGTAGTCCGTATGTTTTTTCTCTTTTTTTTCTATTTTATTTATTTATTTATTTATTATTATTTTTTTTTGCATACACTCTTACCCTACCATCCAAAATAATACATCATAGGGAATGAACATTCCCCTTACACTTAAATTTTTACATACTTTACAATGAACTAATCTAATGACTCGAATTAAAATAATCAAAAACACTTGGAGTACTTTTTAGATTAACATACATATGGGGGGTAATAATATGATGTTCTTCCCTATTACTCCATAACATTAGTACTTTACCCATGAGTCCCAATCGTCCCAAAATAATATGTACAAGGATATGACTCGACTTAGCAACCATGTAATCAATTAGATAATTAACTAAGGGTTTAAACATGTAACAATAATGCACTAAAGATGAGTGCATACACAGAAGGCTAAGGCGATTTGGGTGTACATTTAAGTGGGGTGTAACAAATTCTTCCTTTAAGTAAGATGCTTAAAGTTAGAAACGAAAAGATAGGCTCGGAGGGGTGTACTAGGGGTTTCGTGTACTAAAAATGAGTACAACGCTAAGGTGTGGGAAAAATTAATTGACTTAGCTAGCCAAGTAATATGACCTAAATGGTCAAGTAATTATGATACGGGTTTAACACAAGGGTGATCCTAATGCCTCTTATCATGTAGTAAATCCTACTACACGAATGTAGTCTCACTAGCAGTCTCGGGATGCATCACTAACACAAGTTCTAGAATCTAAATGCTACCGGTACACTCATAAGCACTAATAGTAAATGTTTTTCCTATCAAATCTAAAGGCGAACCTCACATATTTGGGTGGAAAATTTTTCTGAATGGTACGGTTTTGTGCTAGTCATACAATCTCCTATCCATGAGACGCTTGCTATGGCTAAAGTTTCACTCCTAAATGTTGTAAAAAAATTTAAATTTGGCGCTAAAATTACACTAACAAGTATTTCTCATAGTTTTAGTACACACTTACCATCAAACAAACAAACTCAAGCGAAAGTGTATCCTATGAGGTATCATCATTTTACCCTCCCCTTACACTTAGGATGAACATTGTCCCCAATGTTCAATTAATAGAATGTAAAAGTAAAACAGGTAAAAGAATGAAATCAAATACTCCCCTGATTCGCTCGGTATGGATAGTATGGTAACAAGGTTAGATCTTCCTCCAAGAAAATGAACAATCAAAGCTTCCCTTCCAGAATATAAATCATCTTCTTGTCAAACATAACCTGTTAATCCTGAGAAAACAAACAAGGCAACCTCGCGTAAAATCGGTGGCAATCTATATGTGCTAACAAATCCTAGAAAACAAAGTAAGATATAATGCTTGTGGAATGATGTTTGCAGATTTCCTGGAGATTATAAAACTAAAGATTCAACAAAAACTTTAAGACTCCGTTAGAAAAACAAAACTAGCAAAATTTTCAGATTTTTACACGTGACGCCATCAGGAATTTCTTCCTGACGCCGTCAGAAGTGACCTGCAGAAATCCTTATGTTAAGTTTCCGGAAAATTTCTAGAAAAACCTTGTCCTACTTCCTGGAAAATCCTGCAAAACATCATTATGACTCGATACAAGCATTTGACTCTAACAAATACGAATATACATGTTTATTTAATATTGTGGAGAATCATGATCGGGTTTGTTTCTTAAAAACATATTTGGGGTTTCCCCTTACACTTATCTTTTGCGAAATATCTTTGGATGAAGTTAAGACTAAGCCAAACAACAAAAGAAAGTATTTTCACCATTTTAGTTTTTGAAACATGATCTACCAACAATAAAAATAAAGCATGCATACGGAAACAAATAACAATCAAACAAAATAAAATCACACAAAACATGGGTTGCCTCCCAAGAAGTGCTTTTCTTTATTTACGAGTCTTGTAGCTAGACTCAAGGTCATGGGTTATGTTTTCCTTTCACACTTTTGTGCCGACTCAAAACATCTAACCCAATTCTCATCACGCTTGTATTCAGGGCCTAGATTCATGCAACCTGAATAGTATGTTCGCCTCTTCTCATAATAAGCATCATCATCAATTCCATCTTCCTTAACCTCATAAGGGTGAATCTCATCAATTTGTAAATTCTTGATCCCCTTTAATTCTTCCTTCATGTGAGGCATCATAAAAGTAATCTTTTCTATCCCATCAGTAAACTGAACTATTCCCTTCTCATGATCACAATACATCTTAGTCTTCTCAACAAAAGGTTGCCCTAGGACCATTTCTCCTAGGTGTGGATCTATGATGCCTCTAACATCTTCTAGGATTACAAAGTCACATTGATAAGTAAAATTTCCTATAAAGATGTGTACCCCTTTAACTCTCCTGACGAAATTACATAGCCTATTAGAGTTGTAAGGGTCTTTTCTAGGGCTTAACCTTTCGTTCATTATCCAGTTGTAATAGAGCCTAGACATAATATTCATCGGTGCTTTTAAGTCAATGTATGTATGCTCTCTAGACATGCACCCAATCATGCAAGGAATTTTTATGTTCCTAAAGTTATGCCTCCTAATCCATGGTGTCTTTCTATATTTTGAGGGGCAGGGGTGTTGTAAAAGGAATCTATGGTAACTCAATTCATCCGGGGTTGGAGCGAAGTCTGTAAACTCAATTTTCATTTGGAGAGGCTTACTAAATTCCTTAAATGTGTTAACTTCTCTCTTTCTCATTTTATTTGCTATAAGCCTCTTGCTAACTTCTAAACGGCGACTCTCTAAATCCATAAAGACCAAACTAGTACAAACAAAGACACGAAGAAAAAGATAGACTAAAGAAAACCTAAAAATAAAAATAAAATCTTACTAGAAAGGAATCTAGCAAGTAGACCTAATAAAAAGAAATTCTAACCTAGACAATAACTATTCCCCGGGCTGCGGCGCCAAAAACTTGATGCGTGGGAATTGCACCAGGCTTTACCTCTCGAGGGATCTCGAGAAGCTTACAACCCCCACCAGGCAGTGTACCTGATCGTTGTAGTATAGTATAGTGACAAGTACCGGGGGATTGATCGTTCAACTCAGGAATAGTGTCGCTAGGATTAGAAAGCCTAAAAACTAGGTCTAGAGGTGAGGGATGATTCTTTTTGTATTTTTATATTTTATGAAAGCGATTAAAAATCTCGGGTATTAGAAGAGTGGGCGGAATTAGTTGCTAGTCAACTAACCCAATAAATAAGATGCAATCAAAATAAAATAACAAAAATGAAAATAAACTAATTACTAATGTGGTGTGAACAATATATGGGAGAATTGTGTTTGCTTAGATTTCACTACTCCCTAGATATCTTTTACAGGTTAATTACTTGTTATAGTTACGTGGATGACGGGTTATATTCCTTAATACCAATCATGGGGTGGCGTACTTACTTCCCCAATTCTATAAGCTCCTACTTCACTCCTATGTCGAGCATGCAAGAAGCTCCTAACATGGGATCACTAGAATTCGCTCTTGCATTAAATACAACCATAAAAACCTAGTACACATCGGTTCATGTTTCTTAAGACGTTCAAGCAAGTTACACAATGGAGATCTGCCAGTTTTCTTAAGCCTAACATTGAAATCATTCATCCATTACAACTATAAACAAGCAATCAACCTATAATCAACATCTAGGTTTCATTACATCTAAGCAAACACACAAAAGATCTAGCCTAGCATGTTAAAATCAAGACAAGTGTAAGATATATTCAAACAACACATAGACATATTGAATGAATTGAAAGAAAACTTATCTCAATTGAACATGAAGGGTTTCAAGGGGTGAAAACCCTTGAAAATACTGTTACAAACGAGCTAGGGTTTATAAAGTTCGGCCCTAGAATTCTCCACACAAGTTCCTCTTTTAATGAATGAAAATTAGAAAAGTATATATAGATTTCATGAGGTGACGGCGTCAAGAGTAAAATTCTGACGCCGTCATCTCGCCGCCAAAAATCTTCTCGGATTACCTAGATCCAGATCTGACACCGTCATGTGTAATCTTGTTTTAGGCCGTCACCAAATTTACTCTTGACGCCCTTGTTCTGACGCCGTCACGTTTTCTCTGGGCCGTCATCCATTTTGCTCCTGACGCCGTCAAAAAATCCTTCTTGACGCCGTCAGGTACTGTTCCCAGCAAGGAAAATTAAGACTTTGTCGTTTTCTTCACTTTTATGCTCCAAAAACGTCCAAAATGCTTCCTTTTCCAGAATTCACTTTCAAAGTACCTAAAATCACAAAAGGAACGATTAAGGGCAATATTTGATAAAATAAATTCCAATTCCGGCTTAAATGACCCCCTAAAAACGGATCATTTTTCGCCTCATCAAGAGAAAGAATCAATGTTGCAAAAAACGGCCAACAAGGCCTTGTAATCGCCGATTCCAAGCTACAAGGCCCTGGAACTTGGAGACATTTACAAGGAAGTCGGCCAATTAATCGGTGATTACAAGGTTTTGGGGCGATTAATCGGGTAAAAAACGCAACTCGGCCCTCGACCGCCTCAGGACCGATTCACGATTTTTGCAACATTGGAAAGAATAATGGCAAGGGGTGAGGAATACAAGAGGCAAGGTATGTATTTATAGGCCAAGAACCCAAACTTGGGAAATTTTACCGAGGCCGGCGCGTCACCCGCGCGTCAACGCGCGGGCAGCGCGCTAGGCTTCTGTAACAATTTCCTAAATTCTAAGTCTTTGGCCTTGTAAATACCTTACCTTGCTAAACCCCAATTGTACTTCACACTAAACCTTAACATTAATCATTCTAAGGTTTACCAACTCAAATTGCCAATTTGAAAAATGTTTTGTGAAGTGTTTAAAGAGAGAACAAAAATAGCAAGGGTATAAAGTGTAGATAGGGTAATTTGGAAGGGGTTGAAATGATATTCCTCACATGGCATAAGTGAGAAGAGAATATGCCATGAGATATTCCAAAGGTATATTCCTTTGCTTGGGGGGAAAGGGTAAGATGGATGGTTGAGATGGTTTTGGTTTGAAATGGAGGGTTGAGATTAAAAGCATGTGTTGAAATAGAGAGAAGGAAGGATGGATGGTTGAGATGGTTTTGTTTGAAATAGATGGTGAAGATCAAACACATGTGATGAAATAGAGAGTAAGAGAGAATATTCTAGTGGAATATTCCAAATCATGGGGGATAGAATAAGATGGATGGTTGAGATGGTTTTAGTTTGAATTGAATGGTTGAGATCAAAGGGAGCCTCTTTTGAATTTCAAACTATTTGCCATGTGGGGAATATGGAGGGTTGAGATGTGTTTATTTGAAATGGATGGCTAGGATCAAGGAGAGCCTATGTTTGGATTTCAAATTTATTCCCATGTGTTGAATGTGGATGGTTGAGATGTAAAGTGTGTAAGGAGTGAGTTGGATTGTGTAAGGGATGTGATGTTGTAAGGGATTGTGTAAGAGATTTGTGTAATAGAATATATGATTTAGATATGATTGGATATGGTGGTATTTGTTTTTTGTAGAATGAGATTAAGAAGAAGATTAAGAAATAATCTAATTGTCATTAAGAAGAGAAAGCTTAGACAATTAAGATTATGAGTTGAGAAATTCATAGGTTACTTATAAGTTCAAGTAACACAACGTCGAGAATCCAAAGTTTCATATCTCGTGACTTTCCACGACTCGACGTTCTCAACTAATACCTTGATTCAAACAAGTTAAGTGCTTTGCCTTGATGTAAAGCATAACCCAAGTGGGAAAGGATGCGTTTACGTAAAGTGACCTTTGACTTAGTTTGACCAATAAAGGAGTAAACCCGTTACGTAATTAGAGAAGACGTAAGCACGGGATATAAGCATATGGATGCTTTCACATGATGTTACGTGAAGTATATAAGCTCCCTAAGTTTAGAAAAGCCTTGGCTAGAGGCGATAGTTAGAAAAACATGAGTTGGCGTTATCCCGTAAATGGGTGTTCTAAAAGTAGGATCTCTCTAACCTCAAAACTCGTTTCGAGTATTCTCAATTAAGCACATAGCATATTCATACATGTATTGAAAGATCCACATTTATCGCGTAAGGGGAAAGTCGACTTTCAAATTTCGCCCGGAACCATACAGTGTCCTGGCGCGTCACCCGCGCGTTGACGCGCGGGCAGCGCGCCAGGAGCAGATATGGGCTCCGGGGAATTTGGATAACGTTTGTTATTTTATGTGTTTCGATGGTTTATTTGTCATCATTAAAACATAAAGAGATATTGATCATGTTGGCTCAACATAAACAATGAGTGTATGACTACTTGATATCATGTACTAATTGGTCGGGGGAAAAAAACAGGTCCGCCCGCAACGCGGCGGCCGGCGACATTCTTGTTAAAGCTATACTTTATAAAATAAACTAGTAAACTTTAGCTTTTGTTTTTTCAGACCTCACTTTTTTTTTTTTTTTTTTTTTTTTTTTTTTTCTTTCTTTCTTTTTTTTTTTTTCGCTTCACACATCTAATGTGAGATGTCAAATGAAATCAGTTTTTTTCTTTTCCTTTTTCATTTAAGCTTACAAGCATTACCTAGATTGTTACTACATTCGTCCTATAAAAACTGTTAACTTTGATTTTTTCAAGTTTTTCTTTTTTCAGTTTTGATCTTAAATATTTATGTTTGCATTATATAACACTTGATGAAAAATATATGAATGAATTAGGATTTAAATACTCCCTTCATCCCTTATTAAATGTCCAGTTTTGACGTTTTGAGTTTTTTTTCTTTAACTTTGACCTTAAATATTTTTGTTTGTATTGTATGATACTTGATAAAAATTATGTCAATGAAAAGTACATTTAAAACCCAATTCAATTCATATATTTTGCATCATGTATTATATATCATATATAAAAATATTTATGGTCAAAGTTGGTAAAACAAGACTTTGAAAATTCAAAGTGGACATTTAATATGGGACGGAGGTAGTATATTTTTATTGGTATAATTTTCATCAAGTATTTTAAGGTATGTATTAATATCAAGTGAATAGTATTAGTGAATAATAAAAATATGAGAATGAATAGTAACCTTCTGTTAAAAAAAAAAAGAATAGTAACCTGAAAATATGAATTGTTACAATTTTCATACATTTGTCTTCATTTTCATATATTTTTATCCGTTTTCATACATATCATATGTATAAAAATTTATGAAAACGGATAAAAACATAAGAAAAACGGACGAAAACGTAGAATAATAGACGAAAATGAATAAAAGTGTATGAAAACGGATAAAAATGTATGAAAACGTGAGAAAAACGGATAAAAACTTGAGAAAAATGGATGACAACGTATAAAAATGGACGAAAACTGATAAAAACATATGAAAACGTAAGAAAAACGGAAGAAACGGATAAAAACATGAGGAAATGAAAACGTATAAAAACAGACGAAAACTGATAAAAACGTATGAAAACGTGAGAAAAACGGACGAAAATGTGTAAAAAACGGACGAAAATGTAAGAAAAACGGATGAAACGGATAAAAATGTAAGAATAGTCAATAAGGACTAACGATGCAAATATTTTAACTCAATGAGGACTAACAATGCAAATATTTTAACTCATGTTAAGAGATAACGAAAAATAATTTGCATCGTTAGTCCTCATTGACTAATATTACTAACGAAGTGATGGTTTTGTGCCAACTTTATTAACGGAAGGATGATTTTGTGCTAAAAAAAACTATAAATATGTAAAGCAAGACACGGAACAACCCACAATAATATATTTTGGATTTTACTCTAAAAGAATTGAACAAGTTTATGAAACTTTTTTTGCTCAAAAAAAGTTTATGAACCTTTTCGGGTTAAAGGGTATATTTGTAATTGTTCTTAAAGCTTCCCTTCTCCTTTATACATAAAAGCATGAAATAAAGCATCAATTTTCATTCCTCATCTTTCATTACTTTAAATTAAAGCTATAATCATTTAGTTAACTCAGTGATCAAAAATATGTCATCACTCGTTCCAAAAGGGAAACTTGGCTCACAAGGTCTAGTTGTTTCAGCACAAGGATTGGGTTGCATGGGCATGTCCGGCTTCTATGGACAAGCAAAACCCGAAGCCGATATGATCAAACTCATTCATCACGCCATTGAGTCCGGAGTCACTTTCCTAGACACTTCCGACGTGTATGGTCCCTACACTAACGAAATCCTTATTGGCAAGGTTGCTAATTACTAACCACCCTACTTTTCTTTATTGTTTCATCACATTTGTTAGCTAAGTCTTTTTTTTTTTTTTTTTTTTTTGTAGGCTTTGAAACAAGGAGGACTAAGGGATAAAGTTCAAATTGCTGCTAAATTTGGTTATCAACGGATCGATGGAAAGTTGGTCGCGTGTGGTGATCCAACGTTTGTTCGATCATCTTGTGAAGCTAGCTTAAAGAGACTTGATGTCGATTGTAATGATCTCTACTATGCTCATAGGATTGACACTCGTATCCCTATTGAAGTCACGGTTCGGCCTTTTGCTTCTCTGTTATGTACATTATGTTGTAAGAGGGTGTTTCGGACAGGGACGAAGCTACATTATGTGTTGGGTTGGCCAAGGCCCACCCAAAGATTACCAAAACTTTAACTTATATTATGTGCACTTAAGTAAATTGATCCATTAAAATCTAATTGGCCCACCCAAACACAATTTATATGTTGTAGTTACTCGGATTCATATAAAACTCGAGAATTTGTTACCCGTTAAATACTTTGTTTATTGTATCATTCTTTGATCACAACTAAATTAGTTATCATGTTTTCTTAATTATAACAATTGTTTTTGCTTTCGTCTCGTGTATTTTCAACGTTAACTTGGAGTTATTCTTTCGGAGTAATAATGTTATTTTTTGTCAAGTGCTACTTTGATATTTGGCCCACCCGAAACCAAAATCCTGGCTTCGTCCCTGGTTTCGGATTGCTTATGTGCTTATTTTATCTTTTTAAGCATACAATTTTTTGAGTGTTTTGGTGTAACTGCTTACTTTATAAAGCATTAAGCAATCCAAGACACCCCCTAAATTACTAGTTTGAATAACATTAGCCGGTGTAGTGCTTGGACAAATTATTGTTTTTGTAACACTTGTACATGTGACAAATTGTAATTAAAAAGATGGGAGAAATGAAGAAGTTGGTTAAGGAAGGAAAAGTGAAGTATGTAGGATTATCAGAAGCGTCCGCTTCGACGATAAGAAGGGCTCATGCCGTTCATCCAATAACCGCAGTACAGAATGAGTGGTCATTATGGACACGAGATGTGGAAGATGAAATTGTTCCTACTTGCAGGTCATTTTCATAGATTTTGATCTTTTTAGGGTAATCTGACTGAGTATCACATAAAACAAGTGAGTTTTTCTCGTGCTCGCATAGCAGTAGTTAAGAGGAAAACAATCATAAATTGATCAAGTGATTCGAAGGGGTGTTTTTTTTTTTTTTTTTTTTTTTTTTCATTAATGATAAGTCCACACTGATTTACTTAGTGTGTGGATGATTCTAACATTGTCCATTTTGCAGAGAACTTGGGATTGGGATTGTTTCTTACAGTCCAATAGGCAGGGGATTCTTAGCGTCTGGTCCTAAGTTGGTCAAAAACTTGGAAGATGGTGATGTAAGGAAGGTATGATATGTACAGATTTATAGCATAGGAGAGTAAAGTTACAAGAAAACTTTGCACAAACAAATCATCAAATAATGATGCTTGCGTATACCTAGACTTTAGCCTAGTTGTATCACTATCAGGTAAGGCCAACCAAGAGATTGTGAATTCTCGTTTTAATAGGGATAAGTGTTTATGTAGTCTTTTCGTTACAAAAATTGATGCTCATCCAGAAGAGACTATATTTAATCACATAAATTTGATTTTGCTGTCCAGAGTTATAGGTTCACATTATATTTTGAAGACTGATTTTGGCATCTACTTATTTGAGCTTAATTTTTCTCAATAACCAGTTTTCTAACATCTAGTTAATTGATCCATTTGTATTAAAACCTATTGCAGGTTCATCCAAGGTTTGAGAATGTGGATCACAATACAACCATATTTGAGCGAGTGCAGGAGCTGGCAACAAGGAAAGGATGCACCGCAGCTCAACTAGCATTGGCGTGGGTGCATCACCAAGGAAGCGATGTTGTTCCAATACCAGGAACCACAAAACGTGAGAACTTCAACGAAAACATCGGAGCTTTATCTGTAAAGCTAACACAGGGTGAGATAGTGGAACTCGAATCGTTTGCATCAAGTGACATGGTGAAGGGGGATAGGCATAAGTGGATGCATATGAGCTGGAAAAATTCAGACACTCCTCCATTGTCGTCTTGGAAAGGTAACGGAGTTGTTTGATAAAACTGAACGAAAATAATGTTGGTCGATACAGAGTTCTGCTGACTCTTTTTACCGTTGATCTAAGTACATCAATTGATGGATTATTTAAGGTACTTCTTGGTGCTATATATATATATTATATCAAAGAAAAAAAAATGTAATGCATGTGGCATACATCTTTTTCTGTTTGAAATTCGATAGAAAATAAAGGCAATATTTTCTTTTTCAATAATAAGGTCTTAAAGGTACTGATTTATTTGTTGGCACGTTTTATATAAGTTCATCATAGACCAATATCTTGTTGGAGTTTAAGCATATTAACATTTAATATAAACATATAAAAACATGAGTACGCAACGGAAAACAAGATCAAATAGTGTATAATAATTAACCAAATAATGAACGGGATTGCGTACCTTTTAGCTAGTTAATGCAAACGAACAACGAAGCTATGAACACATGTATGTGTTCTTTGATGTACACAAAACCCAATCAAGTTATCAAAGTAGATAACCTCTACGGTTGCTGTTGAAGTAAAACCTTGTGGGTGGGTCCTGCCGTTAAGCTTGCCGCCCGGTCTCTGGTAATACCCTGCACAAGAGTAGAACACGTTAGGCTCGCCTTGGGTTTTATCCCAAGACCAACCTCCGGTGTGAGGATGAGTATGTGAAAGGATGAAGGGTTTGCAATAAATGCTAGTGAGAGTACTGTGTGTGTATTAGTTGAATCATAAATGAGGTGAAGGGTATTTATACTACTCACCTCATTACCTACTCTGCCTTGGGAAGGAGCAAGGCCATACCTGGTTGTTGGATGTCAGAACAAGTGGGCGACACGATCCCTAAAATCCTGGGATTGTGTTATGTCATCAGTTCACACCCGTTGAGGCTTTTCCTTCGGCATGTGCCCTTCGGCTAGGTCTATATGAGCTGAATGGTTCCTAGCCATTCGGCTACATGCGTCAACATGTCCCCCCCCCCCCCCCCCAGTATTGGAGTATCGGTTCTAACCGGTGTTCCAATTCCGTTGTGCGTGTAGGTGCCGTTGGTCCCTTGCCGTTGTGATGCGGATGTTGCGCGTTTTTATATGAAGTTTATTTACTGCGTCAAAATTACCCTTATGCCCCCTTTGACAGCTGGTTACCACTTAATTTTTGCACAGACATCAAACGGTCAAGGCTTAGCCACGTGTCGAGGGCGGTAAACGATGCGACGTTTCACGCATCCCCATATCGACTATATATACTACTTCTTTACTCTTCATTTTTACCTTTTACTGTGTTTTTCCTCAATTCTCTTCGGTTGCTTCTTGTTATTTTGCAAAGCTATTCCGAGGTGCGTTTCAACCTTTCTTTTTTTTGCTACTTCGTATTGTTTTTGACCATGGCCGTAAGTGAACCTGGGGAGATGAACGTTCCGGTTGACCCTCCTTTGTTACTGACAGCCAAACCCCCCGGTAAGTTTGATATGCATATGCACCCGTCTAGGCTTTCCCAAAGAGAATTAGACGATATGATAGTAGAATTTGGAATCCCGTTAGATCTTCATCCCATACTCCCCCCCCCCCCCAGATCTCACCATGAACGAGTTGCCGGGAGACAAAATAGGGGTGTACGTTTAGCTCATGAGGTTAGGGGGCGTTAGGATACCCTTCTCAGCCTTCCTTTTAAGCGTCATAGATCATTTTAACGTACATTTGTCCCAGTTAGTTCCGTTGGGTGTAAATAGGGTGACGTTGTTTGAGGTTCGGTGTTATAGTTTAGAGGTTGTGCCCACTGTCTCCCTCTTCCGAGTGTTTTACCAGTTATGTAAGCAGGGACATTGGTTCTCATTTGAACACCGGATGGGTAAACATGCCAAGACGTGTTTTACCGAGATTTTGACAAGTTTGAAACGGTGGAAGGATTTTTTCTTTTTGATTGACCGAAGGGCTATACCGAACGCTATGCCGTGGAGACATAGGGATTCACAGATAACAGATCGTTTCCCAACCGGTTATTCTCAGCAGGATGCCAACACGCTGGCTCTTCGACCCATAATACTTCGGAAACCCCCGACCAGTCTTCTTTGGGTGTATGGCTTACCAACACCTTCCGGATATCAGGCCATCATCTTGTTATCAAGAATGCCGGAGGGGAGGGTAAGAAGGGGTGTTTATTATTATTACTATTTACTTTGTACCACTCCTGCTTGTTTTAATTGTGTGTTTTTCTTTGTAGTGATCACTATGTTCGAGTATCTTGAGCTTCCGGAACTCGAAGGAACTGTTGTGAGCAAGGGAGATCCATTGCCGGAGAACCAGCCCCGTCCAAACAAAACTGCCGAGCCCCTCGCTCCTGACGTTGCAATCCCCGAGAAAACTTATGCGCAACTAACGGTTGAAGCGGCCAATTCCGATGTGGTGGCTGCTCGGGAAGAAAAGGAAAGAAAGAAACAGCAAACCCGTCCCGTTGGTAAGAAGAGGGCTGCGGCTGGGCCGAGCGGCCAGCCTAAAAGGAGGAGAAAACTACAGGTTGAAGAGGAAGTCATTGCATCCGAGGAGCATACCGTGGATGCGAATCCTCTCAACCAGGTTGAGCCGTCGGAAAGGGCCGAGCAGGAGAATGACGGTGGCCAAGGGCCGAATGATCCGGTCGAGAATGCCGAAGAGGAGCATCATTCCTTGGAAAGATCCAACACTCCTCCTGTTGAAGGTGCCGAAGGGTTTCAGAATAATCCCCCTCCGACCCCATCTGATGGTAAGAGCCATCTTTCTTTTCCTCATCTGGTTCTAAAGTATATTTATCTTTACTTGAATGTTTATATCTTCTTGTGCAGCCCATTCAGAGCATCAAGCTTCTAGAACTCATCTGCAGTCCGAAGAGAACCGACCGCTGTCTGAAGGTGTGTTTATTTATTTATATATATATATTTTATTTAGTTCTCCGTCCTTATTATTTTCAGGTCACACTGATTTGACCGGAGGTTACTTTATCCCCGGTTGGACTCTCAGGGATGACGTTCGTATGAACTCATTCCGAGCGTGCCGTGAAATGATGTCACATCTTGCCACCCCTGCCGAAGAGGAAGCACTGGCCGGACTGAATAATAATCAGCTTGTCCGACAGTCATACATCAATTGTGGTTCCGGTGTGGTACTTCAAGCAGAGGTGTTGAAGAGGTTTAGCCAATTGAACCGAGACTACCGAGAGCTAGAGGCTACTCATGGGGAGTGTGAGTCTATTGCCGATGGGTTGAAGGACGAGAGGGATGCCCAAATTGCAAAATTTGAAACCTTGTTGAAAGAGCTCCGTGCGTTGGAGAAAGAACAGCAGGATGAGAGGACTGCAGCTTCCATCCGGGAAAAGGGGTTGGTCGATCAGCTGGAAGAAATCGAGAAGGAGAAAAATGAGGCAACAAGTCTGACCGCTTCTCAGATTTCTAAAATTGAGGAGCTTAAGAAGAGACTGGCGGAGAAGTCCCAGGAGGCCGAAAGGCTTTCGACGGAGAACAAGAGTTTGACTGCTCAGTTGGCTGTTGCCGAGGTTGTTCGCCAGAATACCGTGAAGGAACTAATCCCTGCAGCCTTCTGAAGGCTTCTCCAGAGTGATGAATACAAGAAAAGTCTTGGAAGGGTCTATAGCTAGTCTTATTCCGGGGGGTTCATAGACGGTGTTCGTACCGAAAGGAAACCGGAGGATGCGGAAAAGATTTTGCAGAAGATCAAAAGGCTTAACATGGAGGCCCCAAAACTCTGGAAGCCGGAATATCATAAGCTTTTCTCGGCTGAATATCCGTATGTTCAGAAGCTTGCGGAATCTTTCCATCTTCCCCTTGGTGATCAGATGAATCTCCTACCGGAGGAGCCTGTTAAGAAGACAACTCCTACTCCAGTTGTTGCTCCCACTCCCCAATAGGTTGATTAGGATTTTATCCGGGGTGACTGTACCCCTTTTTGTATCCTTATTTGGATTGTAATAAGTATTTTAGCACATTTTGAATTGTACTTGCATTACCGAAGAACGTTTTTGTTCGTATATACATGATCGTTCCATTTTTATGCTTTTTTTTAACATGAGTTTGTGTAATTTATACATGCATTTTGGATGGTGTGTAAGTTCTGGACGGAGTGTTTTTGCACGATCCATATAAGTAATCGTATAAGTAATTGGACGGAGTGTTTTTGCACGATCCGTATAAGTAATTGGACGGAGTGTTTTTACACGATCCGTATAAGCAATTGGACGGAGTGTTTTTGCACGATCCGTATAAGTAATTGGACGGAGTGTTTTTGCACGATCCGTATAAGTAGATGGACGGAGTGTTTTTGCACGATCCGTATAAGTAATTGGACGGAGTGTTTTTGCAAAACACGATCCGTATAAGTAATTGGACGGAGTGTTTTTGCACGATCCGTATAAGTAATTGGACGGAGTGTTTTTGCACGATCCGTATAAGCAATTGGACGGAGTGTTTTTGCACGATCCGTATAAGTAATTGGACAGAGTGTTTTTGCACAATCCGTATAAGTAATTGGACGGAGTGTTTTTGCACGATCCGTATAAGTAATTGGACGGAGTGTTTTTGCACGATCCGTATAAGTAATTTGCACAATCTTTAGAAAAATTCGCTTCCCGTAACGCGGGGAAGACGTAAGCTGTCATTAATCGCCACAAACATTTTACATAAAACAGTTTCGTAAGTTGATTGCATGCCAGGTCCGAGGAATTTCCTTGTCGTCCATACCAGCAAGTTTGTATGAACCGTTTTGGTGTGCTTCCACTACCCTGTATGGTCCTTCCCAATTTGGACCCAGTTTTCCCTGATTTTCGACCCGGCTAGCCTCGTTTTTCCGGTAGACGAAGTCCCCAACCTTGAAAGCCATCGGTTTAACTCTTCGGTTATAGTATTGTTCAACCTTCGCTTTGTACTTTGCTTCACGAATCGCCGCCATTTCACGCCTTTCTTGCAAAAGATCTAAATTTAGTCGTTGTTGCTCTTCACTATCCTCCGGATTGTAGAGCATGGTTCGGTGTGTAGGCATTCCTATTTCCGCCGGTATCACTACCTCACTGCCGTAGGTCAGGCTAAAAGGTGTTTCACCATTGCATGTTTTCATCATGGTTCGGAAGGCCCACAAAACATTCGGCAGTTCGTCTGCCCATCCGGCCCTTTCCCTTCCAAGTCTAGTCTTTATGCCATGCATCAAGCTCTTGTTTGCTCTTTCAACTAATCTGTTTGCCTGTGGATGTGCTACAGCGGTGTTTATTTGCTTTATCTTTAACTTCTCACACCATCCTTTGAAAGGATCATTAACAAAGTTTGTTCCATTGTCTGTAACTATGATCCCTGGTAGGCCGAATCGACAAATGATATTTTCCCAAACGAATTTCTTCACGTCCTTGCCGGTGGTTTTGACTAACGGTTTGGCTTCTATCCATTTCATAAAGTAGTCCACCGCTACAATCACGTATTTCAACCTTCCGGGTGCTTCTGGAAAGGGACCTAACATATCCATTCCCCATTGATAGAAAGGCCACGGTGCCATTACGGATGTCAAATTGGTTTTGGGCAGCTTTGGTACCGGAGAGTGGATTTGACAGGAGTCACATTTCTGAATCTCTTCTCTTGCGTCTTTATGCATTGTCGGCCAGTAATACCCCTGCCTTATTAACTTAGCCACTACCGACCTGGGACCGGAATGCATTCCACACATCCCCTCATGAACCTCTCGAATGATGTAGTTTGCTTGTAGAGGTCCTACACATCGTAGCATTAGGTTAAGTAGGACTTCTTGAAGAGCACACCATTTTCCATTACGTACTGCGGAACTTTCATTCGTAAGGTCCTTGCCTCATTAGGATCCGTAGGCCAGACACCTTCGTCTAAACACCGAACGATGGGGGTCATCCAATTGTCTTCTTCTTCTTCGACTATCGCTCCCACCTGTTTCTCTTCAGTGGACGGTTTCCGCAACACTTCAACCAGTATTTCTTTGGTAAGATGGTTGAAAGCTACCGATGCTAGTTTGCTCAATACATCGGCTTTGTGATTCTGGGTTCTTGGTATGTTGTAAATTTTGAACTTTTTGAAGCCCCCAATATACTCTTTCGCTTTTGCTAGGTATTGAATCATACTTTCCTTGGTTGCCATGAAATTTCCGTTTATTTGGCTTGCGACTAATTTAGAGTCAACTCTTACTTCCAACTCCTCCGCCTTCATTTTCTTAGCGATTCTTAAACCGGCTAAGAGCGCTTCGTATTCTGCTTCGTTATTGGTACTTGGGAAGTCGAGACGAAGTGCATATGTATGCTCGACCAAATCAGGTCCGATCAGTACCAACCCCGCTCCGGATCCTTTCTTGCTGGAGGCTCCATCTGTGTAAAGAATCCGGTTGCCCGGTTTTGAGACGTCTTGTACTTCTTCCTCTCGGAATCTTTGTTCAGTACCTTCCGGCTCAACAGAGATCTCCGAAATAAAGTCCGCGAGAACCTGTCCCTTTATTGCATTCCTCAGAATATAATCTATATCATAAGCTCCCAGCTCAACCGAATATTTGGCCATTCGTCCTGATGCTTCGGCTTTGATAAGGATTTGCTTTATGGGCTGGTCCGTTATGACTTTTATTGGGTGAGCTTCAAAATACCTTCTCAGTCTACGAGACGCGTGTAGCAGAGACAGAGCCAACTTCTGAACCGGAACATAATTCCTCTCGGCTTCGTGCAACGTTCAGCTCACATAATGAACAGGCAGTTGCCTATCCTCCTTCTCGGCCATCAGTACTGCACTAACGGCACCTTTGGCTGCGGCAAGGTACATGTACAAGACTTCTCCCTTCTTGGGGGTAGATAATGTTGGTAGATCTAGTATTAACTTTTTGAGTGATTGAAAAGCAGCCTCGGCCTCTTCCGTCCATTTGTATTCTTCCTTGTTCTCTTTGGTTATGTTTTTTAATGTGTCAAAGAATGGGAGTGATCTTTCAGCCGACCGGGAAAGAAATCTGTTCAGTGCGGCTAATTTCCCGCTCAGAGATTGCATTTCTTTTAAAGTCTTCGGGGATTGCATTTGTGAAATTGCCTTCGTTTTCTTGGGGTTTGCTCTAATACCTTCGGAGGTTATCATGTATCCCAGGAACTTTCCTTCTTCTACACCAAATGAGCATTTCTTAGGATTCAATTTCATGTTGATCTTCCTTAGGTTGTCAAAGGTTTCGGCAATATCTGCCAACATCTCTTTTTCCCCTTTACTTTTAATCACCATGTCATCCACGTAAGCTTCCAAGTTTCTTCCTATTTGTGTCCGGAAGGCCGAATCAACTAGACGTTGGTAGGTCGCCCCTGCGTTTTTCAGGCCAAACGGCATCTTTGTGTAGCAATAAGTTCCCTGTTCTGTATAGAATGCCGTCTTTTCTTCATCCTCCTCTGCCATTTGTACTTGATGGTACCCTTTATACGCATCGAAGAAGCATTTGTATTTGTATCCTACCACCGACTCAATCTTCCAATCAATCTCAGGAAGAGGGTAATAATCCTTCGGACAAGAAGAATTCAAAATTTTGAAATCAATACACATGCGCCAACTTCCGTCACATTTTTTGACCAACACTGGATTGGAAATCCACGTAGGATATCTTACCGGCCTAACAATACCGGCTCTTAGCCACTCCTCCACCTCCTTTAATATCACTTGATTCTTTTCAGCCGAGAGGCTTCTTCTTTTTTGAGCGACCGGAGCGTCTGAAACATTCACATTCAAGTGATGTTTTATTAATCGCCTAGGAACACCGGTCATGTCCGAGGGTTGCCAAGCGAACACATCGTTATTCCTTCTTAGAAATTCAACAAGATACCTCCGACATTCCGTGGAGAACCCTGTACCTATAGCAACCAGTTGGTCCGGATACGCTGGGTTCACAAGCACCCCTTCCGTTGAGATATCCTCCACGGCCTTCTCCTCAGGTATTGCTTTTCCTCGTGGGTTATCCTGTTGGTTTTCCTCTATCCTTCGGCACTGCAGAACAGCTGCAGGTCTAGCTTTTACGGTGGCTACCCCTCGAGGCGTGGGAAACTTGATCATGGAGTGGATGGTGGATGGAACGGCCCTAAGCCCCTTCAACCCCGTCCTTCCTAGTATAACATTGTAAGGTGACGGGGATTGTACCACACAGAATTTCATTATGGTCTTTCGGAATAACCCATTATCACCGAATTTTACCTCTAGCTCTATCTTTCGCAACGGCCTGTTTGTTTCTCCGGAGAAACCAATCAACGAAGTATTGGTTTCTTCCAATCTCTCCTTAACGGATGCATCCAAATTACGGAAACAATGCTCATACATTATGTTGACAGAAGACCCTTCGTCTACATATATTCTCCTTACTAGATATCCTTCTATGTCTCCCTCTATGATAAGTGGTTCTTCTGACAAATCACTTGTTGATATGGACGGGAATACTATCGGTACTTTCATCCAATCTTCGTCCCAGAGCTCCGGATCATGTTAATCACCTTATTCTTTCCTTTGTCCTCTTTTTTAGGGAAATCCCTATTTCCTCCGGCATCCCTTTGCTTCCAGTCTCTGAGTAGGTGATCGAGTTTCCCTGATTTCAATGCCATTTCTAATTGCTTTTTGAGTTGGTGACAATCGTTCGTGAGGTGGCCCCTCTCACCGTGGTATTCACAAAACCTATCCATGTTTTCTGCCTTTGATCTACCAATCATCGGTGGAGGTTGAGGCAGATTCAACTGACGCTCGGTAGTTAAGATTTCACGCGGAAGTTTGACCAACGAGCCTATGTTCGTACGCTCAGCATTGCTCCGAAATGGTTCCGACCGTTGGTAATTACCCCGGCTATTTGCCTCGGCCCGTCCAGGGTTGGTTCGAGGAGAAATGTAAGGTTGGAATACATCCCTTCATCGCTGGTCATTCCGACGGTCTACCATGAACCTGTTTCCTAAACCTCCTCTGACCATCCGATCTCCCTTGGGAGCGGAGTAATTCCCTCGGCCTGTATCTGTTCCCTCTCCTTTAGGTAGTTCTGTATCCCGGAAAGCTTTTTCAGACCTTATGAAGTCATCCACTCTGGTGAACATCTCGGTTACCGTTCGTGGCACCCTATCTGAGAACTTCTTAGCGAGAGCTGGACACTTATGTGCACCCATGAAGGCCGAAATACGCATGATCTCTGGAACCCCACTGATATAGCTTGCTTCATCTGTCCATCGTTCTTTGAAGTCTGGTAACGATTCATGTGCCCTCCGGACAATCTTGGTGATTTCCGTAGGGTCTTTAGTACACTTCTTCCTTAATGAAAACCGAGTTGAAAATTGCTCCCTTAAACTGTTCCAACTGTCTATACTGCCCGGCTCCAGTCGTTCGAACCATCCTCTGGCTGCCCTATCCAAGGTTTGTTGGAACATGAGACACCAAGTTGGCATCGGCCACTGCCCTTGGTTGGCGGCTCCGGTGAACCTGGTAAGGTGATCATTCGGATCTGACGACCCATCATAAAACTTCATATTCAGCGGCATCACATAGTTTTTTCCTGCGAATTCAACTATTCGACGGGTGAATGGAGATCTTAGCACTTCCTTAAAAGGTTTCTTCAGCTCTTCGTCGGCCTCTGTCGTTTTCTCTTTTCCCTTATCTTTGTCATTCTCGTCTCCGAAATCTAGACGTATGGGTTGAACTATTCTTCCTCCCTTTGCATTATGCTCCTTAATAAGTTCCGTTAAAGATGCCATCTGACTGAGTATCATCGCCTGGAGGTTGGACGAATCGTTCTCTGAATCATCGTGATTATTCGTATTGTCGTTGTTATCCCCACTCCCTCCAACCTGGGGATCAGGTGTGTGGAAGGGGTGGAAAGGAGGTGGTCCTGACATTCGGATTCTATTGGTAGAATGAATAGCGGGTCCCACGGATGGCGCCAATTTGTTGAAGTAAAACCTTGTGGGTGGGTCCTGCCGTTAAGCTTGCCGCCCGGTCTCTGGTAATACCCTGCACAAGAGTAGCACACGTTAGGCTCGCCTTGGGTTTTATCCCAAGACCAACCTCCGGTGTGAGGATGAGTATGTGAAAGGATGAAGGGTTTGTAATAAATGCTAGTGAGAGTACTGTGTGTGTATTAGTTGAATCATAAATGAGGTGAAGGGTATCTATACTACTCACCTCATTACCTACTCTGCCTTGGGAAGGAGCAAGGCCATACCTGGTTGTTGGATGTCAGAACAAGTGGGCGACACGATCCCTAAAATCCTGGGATTGTGTTATGTCATCAGTTCACACCCGTTGAGGCTTTTCCTTCGGCATGTGCCCTTCGGCTAGGTCTATATGAGCCGAATGGTTCCTAGCCATTCGGCTACATGCGTCAACAGTTGCTCACACTACACATTGCACAAGAATGCTAGGATGCTAGTGCTTGTTTACGGATAAAACATCAAAACACGTGGTTTATGTTTTAAAGTTTAAACTTGATCGAATAATAAAACCTTAACGTATTTAGTATGATCTATCAGTGAATGTAGATTAACGAGTAGGGAAGCCCGTGCGGTTCTGCGGGTTTTTTGCATCTTTTTTTGGGAAAATTGTCCAGAAATACATCAAACTTGCCACCTTTTGCTTTTTTATACCATGAACTTTTTTTTTCCTATTGTAACAACAAACTTTCTTAATATTGCTTTTGTATCCTAAAATTGCATATTAGCTGACGTGGCATGTATTAGCGTCCCTAATCACCCTCACTTAATCACCTTGCCACGTCAGCTAATTGGCCATTTCATGATACAAAAGCAATATTAAGAAAGTTTATAGTTACAATAGGAAAAAAAAAGTTGATGGTATACAAAAGCAAAAGGTGGCAAGTTTGATGTATTTCTGGACAATTTTCCCTATTTTTTTCTCCTATTTTTTAAAGAAATATATTTTTTGTGTTTATGTTCTCGGTATGTTTAAAGACAAAGCTTGTTCATGGGTTATTGTGATGTTGGTATTCCTGTGATGTTTGATAGTTTTCCTTGTCGATCGAAGAAGTTCACCGATGCGGTCAATTGCGTGTTTTGCAGTTGACCCGGTTCCTAGTCCGAGGATCATGTTTGATTCGACATATTCAACAGCTTTGTAAGCGGTGATTATTTTTAGTTCATCTTGGGTTAAGATGTGTTGTGGTGGTGATGACATTGCAGCTGTGGTGTTTGGCTTTTTTGATCCTAGGTAGGCTAGAACCATTTGGTAATATACTAATATATAGGATACTTGCAATATTAAGATGTGTGTTTGACCAAAATCTTTTCCTTTTTGAGATAAGAAAATGAGGTGGAAAAAGAAAAATGACGTGGAAACAATATTAAATGAAGTGGACAAAATGACCGGCTAACCTGATGATGTGGCGGGATTTTGTACTTGGTAACCAACTATAGCACGTCACCTTTAAGGAAGTTTGTGGTATTTGCAAAAAGTATAAAGTTTGATTCGTGATAATGGTATTTTAAAAAGTACATTACCCGCATTTAGAAATTTGAAAAAGTACGTTGACAATATAAGTCTTTAACTCATAAGATAACTCTACTCAAAAAAATAAAATAATAATAATAATAATAATAATAATAATAATAATAATAATAATAATAATAATAAAATAAATTAAATTAAAAATAAAAAATCCCTAGAAATGTCATTTATATTTCTTGGCTTCCTCCTCGGTTTTCTATTGGTATCCTTGTTACATGGTTGTCTAAGAGCATCCACAGCTCATAACTTGACCAAAAGCTTTTTAACTGTTTCACAAAGTCTTCCAATAGCTTTTTGGCATTGGGGAAAAAGACTTTTTAAGTTGTTTTAGCCAATAGCTTGAGCTGTTGAAGGTTTTCAAAAGTACTTTTTTTTTTTTCATTCAATGTTCTCTTTTCTAGTCTATTATCTATGGTCCTTTTGTATATTTGTAAAGCTTTGTGCATTGGAAGAGTTTTTATAGAAAGCTTTTTGATAGTTTTAAATTAATGAAAAATGTGAGGTGTCACAGATAAAAAGTCTTTGAGAAGTAGAGCAATGCGGATGCTCTAAGCCTCGAGGCAAATTGAAGGATAAATGAAACAAATCAAGAGACAAGGCGCGAGTCTCCTATCTGCGAAAAATGGGTACTCACCGAGTCATTTTGGGTCTTATTTGTGCTATCTGGTTATTGCCACGTTTGTTGAAGTGCTTCAAAATTGGTATTATTACGTAAATATTTCTTTATTATCGTCTGTTCCACATCTATTAGCTTGGGTTATGAATGATCATACACGACTATGTGTTATTGTATATGCTAATGAGATCATTTGTAGGTTTCTTACGTCCTATATAATTAACTTTGCTGAAACATTACTTAAGGATTTGCTGGAATCTGAAGTGAATGGGATCATAAAAATGCTATGGGCTAGTTGGCCAAGCTATCCATGTTTTGTTTTGTTTTTATATTTATGATCTGGTTATCATTTTTTTTTAATATCGACTTTGAGAGGGAGTTCTACGAGACCTTAAAAAAGTTTCTGTATTAGGGGCTCTAGACCCTACAGCCCTACTAGAAAGACTATTGAGCAGGTAATCTTTTTTAGAGAGATGATATATCGCTGGTTCCATTGATCTTGATACCACTTGGGTTTCTTTGCAGAGTGACGGGGAACCAAATGACAATAATGTTGTAAATGTGAATGCCATAATCCATTGGAGGAGACACTTCAGATGTGGGCGTTGAAAGGTGATATTGGTTGAACTCGGTTGTCCTTACAAAGATTGTAGATATTGGTTGACGTCTTGAGGTACATGAGGTTTGCATTTTCATAGCATTTTTAGCGACTTATTTTATAGGTTTTGGACATGTAATTTTTAAATTGGTATTTGTGGGGAACCAAATGACAATAATGTTGTAAATGTGAATGCCATAATCCATTGGAGGAGACACTTCAGATGTGGGCGTTGAAAGGTGATATTGGTTGAACTCGGTTGTCCTTACAAAGATTGTAGATATTGGTTGACGTCTTGAGGTACATGAGGTTTGCATTTTCATAGCATTTTTAGCGACTTATTTTATAGGTTTTGGACATGTAATTTTTAAATTGGTATTTGTACCGTTGGCAGTTCAAATAAGCAAATCCCAAACGCCCTTTTAGAAGCATGTGTGAAGTTGGTCAGGTACCTCATGTGTTTTGGGAGAGGCATTGTCTGTGTTGACATTACATTTTTTTCGTGATTCTGTGGATTTAGCCTGAGTGATTGCTTGTAACAAGTTTGTTGAATACTATGATTGCAAACATGTATGCAAAATGGTTCTCGAGAGGCAGGACCATATGAACAGACCATGTTTAAACAGCCAGGCTTCCATACAGTTATGTTTGTGATTAAATCGTCTAGGATATGGAAGATGAGGATGTTAACAGACACTGTCACTCTCGTCTTTTCTTGTTTTTCTCTTTTCTCTTTTCTTGTTGGCAGGTAGGTAATCTCGGCGAGATCTCGTCAAGATCTCGGATCTCGGAGCTTAGGAAAATAGGCCAAAACACATATTAGTACCCCGAACTTGGCAACTTGATAATCTAGTACCGTGAACTTTAAAGGGTGCAGAATGATACCTGAACTTGATAAAATGGAATTTCTACTGCCCTATACTAATTAACTCAACAACTAATTGTTTTTTTCTTTCTGAAAATTAATTTAGTAAAGTTTTTTTGATAGATAATGTATAGTAAAACTTTGGCTAGATAAATATACATTTTTTTTAATTTAATTATTTTTAATTTTCTTATTAATATACTATTTTAATTGATTATTTAGAATATAAAGAATATATATGTAGTGTCTATTTCTAAAATATCTCTAACGCGTTACTCTTAATATATCTTTATATTATATTATTAAATTTTTTTACAAATAATTTTTAGATTAATTTATAGCTAACTCTATATGAGTTTTTGTAATTTTTAATTTAACATATGCATATGAGAAATAAATAGTTAAATTGTTATGGTCTCAAAAATATGTGAAACAAACATTTAGTATATAATACAAAATTTATATATAAAAAATAGTGCAGTATATTCATTTGTATAAAGTATTATTTCAAATATATATTTATTCTCAATAACTAAATATAATTTTATATTAATTAAAAAAATGAAATTAACTCAATTTTAAATAAAATATGATCAATTATACTAAGTTTAACTATAAGTCATTAATATTACATTAAGCCTTAGTAATTTGTTTTTTAGAAAAAATTAATAAATAATAAGTTATGGAGTTAATTTGGTATAGGGTAATAGAAATTTCATTTGTCAAGTTCAGGGTACCATTCTACACCTTTTAAAGTTCAGGGTACTAGATGATCCAGTTTGCCAAGTTCGAGGTACTAATACGTGTGTTGGCCGGGAAAATATTGGTTCCAAATCTTGGTGGTAAATATCGGAGCCAATATTCTCGACGAGATTGGACGATATTTTGCAGATATTCTCGGCAAGATTGGCCAAGATTTTGCTGAACGTTGATTTGAAATCTTGAATCTTGAGTTTCACTTGTTTTTGTTGGGTTTCAAAAAATCATGAAAAGAAAGACGATTGAAAGTGGTTAAAGTATAAACCCTTCCAAGATATGAAGAAGATGAAGGTCGAAAGCGGCTAAAAAAAAAGAACGAGAGAAAAGTGTGGTGTGCTTTTAAAGTGATAAAGTGTAAACTGTAAACTCTATCTTTTCTATACTCCGTAATTAATATATAAATCTTTTGAGTGTAGTCCCAACACCATTATATTTCACCTCTCTTAAGCCCACCACAACCACTATTTCAAATCTAGGCAATGAACGATATTTGAAATTTGACCGAGATAACTACATAGAGTATAAACACAAATCAACTTCGCAATTTGTGATATAGCGATTTACTTTGTCATTAAGTTTCTCAACTTGTTTCTTTAACATTCTTTTCACTATATATGCGACCAGTCCGGTCTAAATTCCACCATCGCAGCATGTCAAAAGTAACACAAACATTATACACGCCTCAGACGTGACCTAGCCCACCACAGCAGTGGTCACTAGAAGTCAATAACCCCAAAATCCACACAATAATCTTCCGTATCACAAGTCAGGTTAAAACCAACTTAACGTTACATTGTCAATTACAAAGTAAAACCCTAAACACTGGGCACATAAAAGAGGGGATTGTTTCTTTATGCCACAATTTCTTTGGAAGGGCGATCAAAATTATGGAACTTAGGGTTCCAAAATGGACACCCTACTCCTGTCAGCAAACAATGGACTTATCTATATATTGTGATACGAAACGAGCAGGTAATTTTCGAGATTTAATAGACATCTCCAATTAAAAAGACGCAAATGCACCTCATAGGCAACCCAATAAAAGGTTGTAGTTTTGGGTTGCACCATGAGTATGTCTTGTCTATTTCACTTGCGTAAAGCTCTTCTTTCATTATTGGGAGTTTACTAATCGACTGTAGGGTAGAGACCAAGAAGTGAACTGCGACCATTTCCATTGGATTCAGCATTGCCATAGAAAGGTGACTGCAACTCTCCTGAACGAGAAGATTTACGAGACCTTTGGTTCTTTGGAGAAGCTGTGTAGGAATCAGCTGAATCGCTACTTGAAGAATAAAATGATGATGTAGGAAGCCCATGTTGCGTCTTTGGAAGACCCGTCGTGTCATTACTTGTCAAGCTGTAACCCCTTTCAACTGTTTCTGCTTCAAGTGGTAGTTCATCCAACGTCTAAAACAATGAAAAATTGAGAACAAAACAAAGTGAGACAGCTTATTTTTTGCTGAATGAAGACAATTTGATATAACGAGCAGATGTGAAACGCAATGTGCAATAGGTTCAAGGCGAAACGGGTAATTTCTTAGGACAGGTAAAAGATGGAGCCTGCCAGTTCAACCTGGCAACATTTTTTTTTACCAAATATATAAATTATTGAACTAAAAAAAAAATTGTTTTTTTTTACCCGGCAACAATTTTCTTTGGTTAGGTTTTAGAGGATGATCCATCAGACCCGTTAATAATATAAATGGAAACTCAAATCAACCCATTTCAAAGCAAGTGGGTTGGTATTGCCACCTTTATAAACAAACTTCTTGGTTCAATCTAGTGGGTGCTTGGCATTACTTATTTTTTCCTGCTATCCAGCACAGTTTTTTTATCCAAACACTAACACTTTCTACTTATTTTTAAGCAGAAAATCAGTTTTTCATAAGCAGGTAAGAAGCTGCTTATTTCATGTTAAATTAAAATTAGTTTTTACCATCATATTCAATCTTAAATCTTTATTAAACACATATGATTAAATATCTTTATCAAATAATTGTTTTTTTAGTATTATTGCATCTTTTACAGAATAAGCAAATCCAAACACTGTTTTTAAAATTACTTATTTTTAAGCAGCTTATAAGTACTTTTTTTAAGAAGCAGCAGAAGCAGAAAAAGTAAGTAATCCCAAACACCCTCCTAATATTATTATCTACACATTCAATTATGGGAACATGAGAAGTCTGAAATGAAACTGTCTGTTTAAAGCAACAAAAATATATTGCAATGGCACCAGACTGGACTACAAGAACATTAGGGATCATATTTGCCAAGAGAAGGTGTCAGAGGACATCCCTCAGAAGTTATTAGAATAGCAACTTTGTTTTTCTATTTGTTTGGTGATTAAATCTTAAATATACATTATCTGATAATATCACAAATGATGAGATACATTTAGGATGGAAAATGGCGACACTTACCCGAAAAGCTTGCTGAAGAACACGCAGCATATCCCGGGTACGTTTTCTCTTCGTAGCAACTTCATCAGGCTCTTGTAACATTTGCTCGAACAAATCGTCCCTGTCCAAAATATGTGAACAAGCACCCACATTAGGTACTGAACTACGTATAATAATGGCAAAAGGAAATTATTATATATTATGGTGCTTCTATCCAGAACCAGATATAAGATAAGAATTTATTTATAGTAAGTGATGATGATATACATGAAAATAATACTCAGTTATTGTTTATTACCTGTACAGCTTCTTGATGAATACATTATGCAACTCTCGTTTGGTATGGTTAACCTGAATGAATCAAAATAGTTAGATTGTAAGGACATCAAGTATATACCAAATCATATACCATGGTAGAAATCTTTGTGTATCAATAATATTAATCTACTTTCTATGTAAAAAACTTAGATGCCTTAGCAGTTTGCCAGCCAAGTGGCAACGTAAAAACTTGCAATTATTAAATAATCCTTTTCTCATCTATGCCATATTATAAGCATTTAAGTTGTAGACACCACCTCCTTTTAAGACCAAAGCATTAACCAATTACAAGCCTCTAATCTTAAAGCGTGTAAATGGATGAGGTTTTCCCTTTCAGGTTACCCAGGGAGGAAGTCTTTTAGGGTGTGTTTGTTATGAGGGTGAGGTTTTGGGATTCGGACCTAAAGTGAAATATGTTGTTTGGTAAGCACTCATGGGTTTTGAAATTGGGAGTTCTGCTCATATTTGAGGGTTTCTACAAAACCTCACTAAATGCCCTGGTTTAACAAAATTTCTGCAGCTTATTCATTTTTGTAGGGCCAGTTGAATACCCTTCTCTCTTTCTCTCTCCTTATAACTTTTATCTTATTATTATAAAATTAACTTTTTGATTTAATTTTGATAATACCTACGTTACTAACAATACATAAGTAAATAATTTATCTATTTTAGTTTCTTTACAGAACCTTCTTCAAATCCAAATCCTAAACCAAATCCAAATCCAAATCCTAAACCAAATCCAAATTCCACCCCAAACTCATCTACATACCAAACGCACCCTTAGACTCAGATATGCGGCCTTCACCAGGTTAATCCTGGGTACAGTGCTAGTGACGTATGCAAACTTTTAAGTTTAAAATCTCCAACGCGACCGTAATTCAGTTATAACTTACAACTATTATTAGTGTGGCCCATGATTGACAAAAATTTTCTCCAACCAGAGACAGCATTCCAACTTTCTATGACCAACTAATAGTTCCCTTAACCGCAAATCAAATGCCAGCTCTGGTCCCAAAAAATGCAATGTTTGACTTTGCGTGTATAATAATAGAAGTCTTTTACTAATAATCAAAATACCTTAAATGCTCCTTAATAAGACAAAATTGAAAAATGACAAGTGGACCACATTATATACTGTAATGGTTGTTAAAGAGCGAAGAGGTAAATTTAAAGGAAAAAAGCTTTCTAAACGAACAAATGTTGCATGTTTAAAACACCAAAAATGAGAAGTGGTGTATTTGCTATTAAACAGAGGGAGTACTTCTTAGTTATTAAGAAATTATAATAGTAAAGTATGTACATCAAAGCTGAAGAACTAGAAGATGAATGAAAAGCTGAAAATTACCAAAAAGTGCATAATTGCTTTAGGTACAGAGTCCTCAATGTTCTTTCTGACAATGTCATAATATGATCTCAACAGCAACTTCGTAACATGAATCTCAATAGACTCCTGATCTGAATGGGCATCTGAGGGCCTCAACACTGCTGGGGGCTATATAAAAAAATAAACAGATATGAACAATCCTATTTGGTCCTATAACCTATGAAATGGAATTTTTAATCACATACCTCCCTCAAATGGATCATAGAAAATGCATTATCCATAGCCTGAAGTGGTTCACTAAACAGTTTGTTTGTAGGATTTTCTTTGACAGCTGTGCGACTATCAGACCCACCAAAAATTGATGAGATCCCCCAACTTGTGCTTCCTGAAGAAAATACAACAATCAAAAGATCACAACTGTGTTTCTGCTAGTAAACTGTCACCGATAGCTAGGTCATGAGCAAGTATTTGTTACAAGAAAAAGTTGATAAGTCAAAATGAGAATCAAATTGTGCCCATAAGTGCTGTAAATTTTTAGTTATTTATTTTACTTTATGGGAGCAAAACTGAATTTCTAACAATAGTAAAATAGGCTCCTATAGTAGTAAACCGAATGTAGTACGATCTGCTGAAACTTTAAAGCTTAGAATATTCCTATAGCAATAGTGAATAGCTACAAAGGTAGTACTACAGTGGATGCTGCATTAGATGAATCGATGATATTGTTGAGGTCAAGGATGTATTTCTAGGACCGTAACTACAACAAGACCAACTGTCCCAAACCCAGGTTGAAAAATGCTGTAAATATGTATTCCAAATTGAAAGCAAAAGCTTACCAGAAGAGGGCTTCTCAACCTCACCAATTGCCCGAGCCCCAGGTTGGTTATGCTGCAAGGGTTGAAAACAAAGCTGGAAAGGTTAGTTGATCTACGACAGAAACAAAGGATAGCCCAAAGCACCTGCTTTTGTTAAAAGTGTTGCCAATAATGCTAAAACTTGTATAACATTGCAAATGTGATTCAAATATTCAGTATATAGAAAGAACCTGTTCTGTGACAGCTCCATTGGCAGGACGGGCTAGCATTGCTCGTGACTTGATACTACTTTCAGATTGTAGAGCTTTACCAGGCTCAACTCCATCCTACCAATTTATCAAAAGAATGTAAAGAAAGATGCAAAAGTAAAGAATTTGCAACAACTGACTTCAGATTAATATTATACCTTTTGCCTTGCTACTGTTGCTACAGTCTTAGAAGATTTGACTTGTTGCATCGCAATCTCTACTGCTTTACTTCCACCAACAAAATTCGGGTGTGAGGTATTTATGTAGTCCATCTGCAGAGAGAAAGAAAAACCACTCAAATAAGTTAAACTGGATACGTATTGGTGCAACTAATTTACATATTTGTGAATAAGTTCCGATGTAATCAACTAAAGAACACATCTCTCCATGACAATGTAGCTGACCTGCAATAAGCATGCACTAATGAACATGCTTTACTGATTCTTAGTTTTCAAATTGTCAAAACCAGCTATGTAATGTCATCCTTAACTATATTACTTACTAACATCTATTAACAGCTAACATAAGGCTTTCAAAAAGAAATAACTTACATATGTCATGTACTCTATATTAGCATTCATTAAAGCATGTACAGAAGAGCCATCGACAATATCATAAACGAGTTAAATATAATCACGCGTTGCGGCGATGTTTAAAGATCTATTAATATACATTGAATCTAGTCGGATTTGATGTCATGAATTGTTCTCTCCAAAAGAGTTCTATGGACTTGTATCATTTAAGTAGCTATTAGATATATAAACAAAGTATAGTTTGCTTTTATTGTCTAATCTATCATTGTCAAAAAAATTAAATTAAAGAATCTAAAATACATATACTAAAAGTCATATAAACACTTATTTGGTTTGCAAAAGTCATTGGGCTTAACTAAGAGCAAGGTTGGATCAAGTGGTTAACACTCGACTCTGGAGACAGAGGTCCAGGGTTCGATCCTCACCCCTTGCAAGGCCGGAGGTCCTTTTCTACCTTTGGTAGAATCGGAAGCAGCCTTTCTACCTTGGGTAGGGGTAAGGCTGTCTACGTCTCAATCTCCCCATACACCGTGAAAGACAGTATTGGGACCATAACCCTTGGAAGACGGTATTGGGAGTTACTTTACTTTACTTTAGAAGTCATTGGGCATGGATTGCCTGGACATTGGCACCACCACTTTTTTCAAGTAAAGGAAAAAGAAGTATGCCAAGATTTGATCTTTAGACATCTAGTTTGAAGATAAGAGTGCTTACCAATTGAGGTAGCTATTAATTATGCTTTTGTTTCAGCTTTAATATGAGATGTTCATTAATTTATTTTAAAAAAAAAAAAAAAAAAAAAAAAAAAAAAAAAAAAAAAAAAAAAAAAAAAAAAAAACTTTTACTGTTCATATGTGGTTGGTAATTGTATATAAGAGTAATTACCCAACATGTCGTAATTTTATGTATACTTATGTCTTTCATAAAATCATAAAAGTGTTGGAATATATTGTAATATTAGGCTCATTTTGATCATAAATTAAAAGCCTATTTTAATATTAATGTTTAAAAAAGGTGGATATCTTTTTCGTTACAATGTAGTTAAATTATGATAGGTGTAATTTTATTGTTGTTTAAATATAGTTTAGGGGTAGAAATCAAACTTTTCTAAGCATCTTACCTAAGCACCTTTAGTTTGTCTTAAAGCTTGGTTATTTTATAAAATCATCAAAGTCACATAATATATTGCAACAATTGTAAATTAAAAAAATTACAAAAAAAAAAAAAAAAAAAAAAAAAAAAGCTAATGTTTAAAAAAAAAAAAGTATTTTTTTTTCCATACCACACAGTCAAATTATGATAGTAGTTGTAATTTTATTATCATTTAGTAAATAGTTAGGGGTAGAAAATAAACTTTTAATAATCTTACTTAAGCACCTTTAGTTTGTTTTAGAACTTGCTTAAACACCCCTAAAATAGGGGTTAGTTTTTAAGACATCTTATGAACAGTAAATCCCCCATTCATGATTGTATATATAGGCCAATTCCAATGAACTTGCAGTTTAATGGTTACCACACTTTTTTCGCATGACAGATTATAGCTATCCTCAAACTAAAACCCTTAACATAAGAAACATTTTTTGACATTGTAGCAACCAAAAGACCTGACATTACAGCAACAATATAACGATGATATATGTATGTCTAATACATAGGTGTAGTTTACCTCCATTTCAACAATGTGACCAATCATGGTCTCCGAAGGTTGAAGACCGTCCCTTAAGAAATTCCCGATAACATCATCCATCCTTTTCCTAAGAACAGGAAACCTCTGCAACTCATTGACCATGCAGCGATGGCTCATCTAAAACAGAGACAGAACAGTCATCATCCCATTCATGTCACTATGGAGCATATAGATTTTACCAAAAAAAACTTTTACCTTTATTAACTCATCATAAATAAATCTTGCACACTGAAGGCTTGGATCTAGCAAACGAGCAATCTGCCTTCTAATAAGTACTTCAAACGGAACCTGAATATGAATATTAAAATTCAAATGTAAGCACTTTATAACAAAATATCTTCCTTAAAAGTATATATGAATATCCAGAATCAAACAGTCTGAAGACAAACAACTGAAAGTACAGAGTAAGACCTACTTCAGGCACAAATAATGCAGATCTAGGACCAGTGGCGTTCTGTATGGCAGTTCGTATGTCATCATCAGTCAAGTCTTCACAAGGATCAACCTCCTGCATCAGTAGGTCTGTTAGATACGCAAATGACTTGAACCCAAAGTTAGATGGGTATAAATGGTCTTCGATATTAGGAAGTTATGCTTTAACAGCCAAATCAACCAACAAAAAAAGCTGCAATGTCAAATGGACATATACATCCATCAATAAACTCAACTAAAGATTCACCTCCAAACTCTTCACAAAAATTGACTGGAAAATATAGTGTATTCTTGCTCCTCCGGACAGCTCAGATGTTGACATCTCTTCATTCTTCCCCTCAATCATTGAAGAGAAGGCTGTTTACATGAATCAACAAGATCATCTATGAGATCCAGAATCAAAAAAATAGGCTTGCATGTGTAAAAGAAGTAAGGAAACTAAAACTGAAGAAGAGCATCACCTTCTGAGTACTTTGAAAGTATATTTAGAAGAAGAGCTCCCATGCCAGCCTATAAATCATTACAAAGCAAATGTTAAAAGGAAAAACAATGTCTACCGAATAGAACCCCGTGTCTATATTCTAGATATATGCCTCAAACAGCAGTGGCAAAAATCGTGCTCAAACCCACCTTGACTGAAGCTGTTTGTATCCTCCATAATTGAGAAAAATCACAATCACACAATGTATAACTAAAAATTTTCCAAGGCTTGACTAGGAGATGGGTTTGATAAGCATATTATATACCTTTGACTCTGTAATCTCTCCGTAACTAGCATGTTCTTTGGCTACAGAAACTAAAGCATGACTAATACGCGACTTCAACCCTGGCAGCACTGTTTTGATGTGTTGCACCAAAATCTGCAAAGAACTCAAGAGTCAATTTGTGGTTTAGTCGGAGATTGATAGAAGAAAACCTCATCTAACCTGTATAAGTTTATGCCAATATGCATACAAACATGTGAGTTCAGTGAAAAATGACACACTCGTAATGTTCCGTGACATAATGCAAAAATATCCCAACTCCGCCCTATTGTGATCTTACCTGGTTCAATTTCTTTGCTAGCTGTGGCACGCCACAACGATCTGCGAGCTCATTATAGACCTACACATTGTGAAAACTAGCTAAACGAGCTGAAAAAACATATTTGATACATAGTCAAAGGTGGAGGAGAATGTCGTCATACTGGACGGCTGCGAAAGAATTTCTCCTCAGCCACTAGTGCATCCTTAATAGTTCGGTTGAGCATGATGTCCTGTTTTAAGGAAGTGTGGCAACCATCGTGAGATTGAAAATCAAGAAATCTACCACAGCGGTTTAAGTACTTACATGGGTTAAAGTATTTTTAGTTCAGTACAACTACCACATTTATTAGAGATTTTTTACTTTGGTAAAAATATCATAGTTGTTCAAGTTCTTTACTTTGGCAATCTTAATACAATAACAATACAACTTCCACACAAGTGACACAAGTAGAGAGTAGGAAGCTTCTTTAGGACTACCACCACATGGAATACATAGAAAATAATCAGCCTCCACTGGCATTGTAAGAACTTGGAAAAACAATAACATTACCTCTTGACTACGATTTACAACACCAATATAGCCAAGTCGAAGGGGAATCACTTTTCCAAGCAAAAAATTGCGAGCATCTGTACCTCTATCCATAATATCCAACTAAAGAACCAAAAAGAATAACACACTTCAGCAATGACGAATACTAAATACACGATAAATAAGAAAACAAGAAATATGAGATCATGTATGAAACCTTTGTGATCACACCAATTGTGCGCAGACCTGAAAGCACAAAAAGCAGAGAAGCCATGTTAAAAAGATGGAGTTGATCAACAACCACTCATTCTACTAAATAGACAAATGACATCACTGCCTACCATCAGGATCTGCATTTCCAGCAATCTGAAGTGCATCTGAGTTGGCAAGATCAGCATTTGCTGGTGTAACAGCTAGTATTAAACAGCTGGGAAGCTTAATGTACGACATTATCATGGTCCTAATACGAGCTTCAATATCGGTCGGTTGGTCACCAACAGGAACTTTTGTTATACCCGGTAAATCCACCAAGGTGATGTCAAGTACATTAGGCGAAAATATCTTTAAACGGATCTGTTTATCAGAAACACCCTTGTTTCCTCCTGCTTCTCTATCTGTCTCGGCCTAAATCATCCAAACAAGAAACTGAGGAATCAGCAATCAATTTTGTTTGCCTAAATTGAAAAGTAGTAGAAGTGTTCATTTTTATAGGCTTAAGAAATTCCAAATATCATAACTGAGTTGGTCTCTAAATCAACAAAAGAAGCAGATAAGGGAATAGTTGCTTTCTGTAAACTCAGATAATGAGAAAGAAAAATATTGTTTCATTCTTTTGCTTTTTCTTTTTAGCGGCTTCTTAGTTTTAGCCTGCCCCTACTGCTTGAGAATAGAAGGCTAATAGTTGTGGTCCTGGCCTTCTTATTTTGATATTTTCATAATAGCTAACACACGAAATGGTTCTTAAAGGGCAGGCAGAACTTAATATATAAAATGGTAGCGACTAGGCAGTGGGTTGTCAGCATCATCAGTATCAGACATTGGTTTAACCTAGTGTGGGTAATCATTAGTCAGATACCTAAACATGAGGAATGATAGATAACAGTAAAGAGTTCTGGTTTTGTGTCATAGTCATGGTTGGGGGAAGATTAATTCACTTTATGTCTTTATATCATAATATCTTTTGTGCAACCATTCGAAAGGCATAACCAATGAGCAATAGAGCTACAAGTAACAATATCACTATGGTCAAAACTGATTCCCCCATCTTAATATGACCCAATAAAAATGCTACTGATTAAACCTTTATATGCGACAATTACATTAACCGTTGTACTTGCGACAAAGTCTCATTTAGGTGGTGTTTGTTTTTTCTTAAAATGTCTTAACAGACTCTTAATGAGCCAAACCTCTTAATCGGTCAGACGTTTTGGGCGGTCAGACCGTTTGTTTTTTTCTTTTCGTTGAGACACGGTCAGACCTAAAAACATCTTAATGGTCCAGACTTGAGAGGGGTATCTTAATGGCTCTTAATGCCTCTTGTTGACAAAAAAAAAAAAAAAAAAAAAAAAAAAAAAAAATCACTCTCCCATTCCCTCCCAACCTCTTGTATTTGTTCTTTTTTGTTAGATTCAGATTCAGAGCCTCTTAAAAAACAAACAGCACCTTAGTCACATGGGGCCCGGCTTATTCATGCCATGTGAAACTATGAAAAGTTATGCATCTCCCTAAATTTCAAATTTGCAACAATGAATGGGTGAAGACGGATCCTATGCTAATTTGGACTGATCGCCCTCCTAAGATACACATGAACATATGTTTCCTTTGGGTAACCATGGTTTCCGACCTTTTGGCCGACTAATCCACAAGGTTTGAGCCCACCACCACACAAACACAAACTGAGTAAAGCCCTCCCCTTTTTGGGAAGGTTGGCGTGGCCACATCAGGGTTGTTTGCACAAGCTCGAATTGAACTTGAGACCTCTCACATTTTAGTAATGATAATCACAAGCATTTTACCACAAGGACACCCCTAGGTGGTTTACATGAACATATGTTTGCTAACCGTAACCTTTTTCTGAGCTGCCAACTCAAGACAGCCAGGTAATAGTTCTAAAATACCTTCATGTTGAGTGCCATTGACTTGTTTAAGTAGCCGTATGTTTATAGCTCAAGGCATCAATTACTACACAAATTGCTGTAAGTCAGATGAGTATACGCAACTATCTACCTCCACTTTGGTGACGTAAATGCAGATACTCTATATAATCATTGCCACTACAAACTATATGGTGAAACGAAAAATAAAGAATCAAGACACTATCACGCTTAACTCCTTTAGCAAAAAGAACTACTTCAAGTATACGCTTTTATCTATCCTTATTGGCTTGAAGGACTCGTCCTGCTAGGATTCATAAGTAATTAACATTTGAAACTTCCTTCTAAGATATACGTTTCTTGTTGATCCTCCTTTATGTGGATAGAAATACCACTTCGATATCCGGTACGAAATTAACACCAGGTGGCACTAGTCATATACTTCGAGTTCACTAAAGTTGATCAATATTATCAAAATATCATTCTAATGATCTAATTTCGTTATGTAAACTGCATTTGGTCTAGTACTAAGTCCTACTGTAAAATTTTAAATCAGACAAAAGACACTGAATTATCATGAAACATCAATTCATGATTTAGAACAACAAATGGTGCATCTCTCAAGTGTGAGCAGTTATTTTAGAATTAACAAACAATTGCCAATTACAACTTCCTTCTAAACTATAAGACTTGACTCTGGATGGCACATAAACCTTCCTCCATATCAATAGGCAAATCACTTAGATCAACAACAGGTACAAGAATTATACCAGGTGCTACTACACATACAGTTCGAGTTCTCTATAGTTAATTAATCTGATGCAATATCATTTTAATCTTGTTTTACAGCCAGCAAAAGACTTCAAATTATCACGAAACATTTATTCATATTTTACAGAAACAAATACTGCATCCCTCAATCCATTAACAAATATCCTATGCGTTATCTATACCAGTTTGTGGTCAAAATAGTTAACAAAACATAACTTAATCAGGTGCCACCTAGTCATATCATTCGAGTTCACTAATCATAACAAATCTAATCGAATATCATTTGAAACTTACTACATAAACTTCAAATCATGTATCTATTAGAATGACAAATAACGCATCTATCAATCTATAAACAAATATCCTAAATGTCAACACACCACTTCAACATTCAAAAGATTGCCCTCCCGGTCAGTTAGAGGGGAAAAAGGCCCTGTCATCTATCTCGACCATCAACAATACACAGCTATAACCAGGTGCCATTAGTCGTATAATTCAAGTTATCTGAACTTAAAAATTCTAATCCAATATCATTTTAATCTTGTTATAACTCCGCTAAAACACCTCGAGTCATAAACACTAATTCATATTTTAAAACAGCAAATACTATATCTCTCAATCCACTGACAAATATCCAAACAATCACAAGGTGCAACTAGTCATATAGTTCGAGTTCTTTAAACTTAACAAATCTAATTCCATCTCGTTCTAAGGCCGGCAAAAGACCTTGAATCATCAAGGAATATTAATTCATCATTTAATACAACAAACACCACATCTGTCAATTCCCTAACAAATATCGTAAATGTTAAACTAAACATACCAGTTCGAGGTCAGACCAGCTAACAATACAAAACTACGCTAAGTGCCACTAGTCACATACTTCAATCTAATCCGATATCATTCTAATCTCGTTACAAATCCGGCAAATGAACTCAATTTATCACAAAAAATTATCTGTAATCATAAATGCTCTATATATCGAGGTCAAAACAATTAACGATACACAATTATAATCATAATTTAATCATAAAACAAAACTCTAAGGCGCAATACCTGAATCTCTTTCCGAATATCGTTAAAATTATAAAACCTCTTCCCAGGCACATGTAAAAACTCTCCATACTCCTCATCCGCCGCACCGTCCAGCTTCCGCTTCGTTTGCAGCAGCTGAAGCACAAGCGGCCTTCGCGTACAGATATCCGATCCTCTCGGTAAAAAATCACGTCCTACAAGAGCTTCAAGTACACTAGACTTACCACTGCTTTGACTACCTACAACAGCTACTTGTGGTAGCTCGATTGTTGATGTGCTGCCTAATTGAGCGAAAATGTCTTGTAGCTTGTTGACTATTGGGATGACGTTGTGGCCGAGTGGTGACGTGGCGGCGGTGGATGACGGCGATGGTGACGGTGGTGGTTGTTCGTCTGTCATTGTGATTTGAAGATGAAATGAAACCCTAGTGTGTGTGTGTGTGTGTGTGTGAGGAGGTGGAGAGAAAGTGTGGGTTTGTTTGAATAAAAGTTGGGGGAGATTCTGGAGTTTAAAGGAAAGGAAAAAAGTGTGGGGGTTTTATAAATGTTGTGGTAACTTGGACCAAAAATATCTGTTTTTATATTCGTTTAAAAAGTTTCGAGATCAACCGAGCTGGAAATATAAACGACATTTCGGGGTCTTTTATTTTATTTTTTATTTTTTATTTTTTATTTTTTATTTTTTCAAGGATGTGTTTTTGAGTTTTATTGTTTTATCATTAAAGAAAATTAAAGAAATGTAAAGTAAATATTTAAAAAAAAAAATTGAAAAAGTATTACTTTAAAAATTAACAAAATAACACTAACTTTTTTTTCCCCCTTTTCTTTTCCTTCTTAAGTGTTACAGTAGAACACAACATCTTCTGTTTTCTTTTCATTTTCTTTTATTTTCTTACTTAACTTTAACTCAAAAACACAGTGTAAAGAAGATATGGTCATCTTTAGACCAGCGGGTATGTTACGCCTTCGGCTCACGGTGAAAAACGTGAGACCCACATTAAATGTGGCGTTTTCGAGTTTGGCGAGTTCATTGCTAGCCTTAATGGTCCCGTATATTTTATTTTATTTTTCTTTTCTAAACGTTATGCAACAGACAAAATAATAAACACCTCCTTTACTAGCTTTTTATTGTCCATCGTACTAACTTTTTCCCAAATTTTATCTTTTAAAAATCCCACAAATACTTCACAACTCTTATTTTTTTCACACACTTCCAAATTCACTTATATCTCTAAACTTCTCTATAATTCTCTTATTAACAAACAAAAATGAATCTCAATCAATGGGTCAACATCATGCTCAACGACCAGCAAAACCAAATAAAGATTCCTCATCTTCCTCTAATCCAAACACACCATTATCTACAAATTCCATCACCTCAAACACCAACCAACTTCCATCATTCGCCAACTTCAATCAAATCTCAAACCAATTCGCCACTTTTAATAAACCATTCACCAACTTTACACCCGACCAATTCACCCTATGACAACAATCCCAAACCCAAATTTTCCAACAACAAACACTATACCAATCCTAATTTTCCCAACAATCCCCACCACCCCAATTTACCGGACAACCTCAAGAAGCCGACGCGGGGCCGTCGTCACCAAAAAATGTTGCAAGTCCAAAGCCAAGAAATCCCATGATAAGAAAATCGATCCTTCACTTTGGACCCAAACGGAGGAGAATTTTGGTGGAATGTTAAATACAAGTTTCCAAGAATGCGCAAGTCGGGAGCGACCAAAACAATGACACGTTTTGGTACAAAGTTCTCGACAAATATCATGCGCAAGGCAAGCTTAATGGTTTGAAATAGCGTAACAAGAACATGTTGAAGGGAAAGTGGACTCCGATGAACCGAGAAATGGAGAAGTCTCACTCGCTTGTCGACCAAACCAACTCTCTTAGCGGTTAGAATGATGAAGATTTGTTGTCCCGGGTTCAAATTTTGTATAAAGACATTGAGAAGAAAAATTTTCCTCACAAAAGTGCGTGGGGGCTTTTGAGAGACAAATACAAATGGAAAAAAAAATGTGATTTGACACAAGCAAGAATAAACCAAGGATGGCTAATCGAAGAAGCACCCGAGCTTTTTGGAGATGATGCTTTGTCGCGTCCACCTGGCAAAGAATGAAAGTCTAAAAGTCAATGATCTACAAACTCATCCGCCACTTCTGGTTCACAAGACAAGTTTCAGAATTTATGCAACAATAATTAACTTTAGACAGTGAGGCGAAGATGGGAAGAATTAAACAAGAGACTATGGCTAGAGTTGAAGTTTTCAAAGCTCAAAAAAGGAACGAGGACTTAATGATGCTTGATACGGACACCAGCAAGATGAATTTGGCAAACGCGGCTAGAATCCAGGAGCTTAAAGACCGAATCCAGGCCCAATATTTTGGATGAAACTAGTTTAGTTTACGTACTTTTATTTCTATGTCTTGTTTTTATTTTTTAAATCTTTAAAATTTTATGTACTTTTTTAAATGTATTTTTTTATTAATGAAATTTTAATTTTAGTTTAATGTGTTATTTTATTTTAATAAATGAAAAAGTAAAATAAAAAATACAGGGTCCAGGGGTGCATCATGGCACCTGGTGTGATAACACGGAGGGGTGTTTTTTGTGTTGTGATGATTTTGGTGTTCTGGAAAAATGTGCTTATATGGAGGCATTTTAACCACGACGACACAAGTAGGTACCTATTCCTCTTAGACTAAAAATCAAGGCAAATGCATTCTCATCTTACACCTCAGCACCACCTTAGCTTTCTCTCTACTCTCACTACCCCCTCACTCCCACTCACTTATTTGTGGACATGGTCATCTTATCCTCACATTTCATTAAAATACTCACTTTATACAAATACACCCTACTAAAATACCCCCACACACTCACAGACCAAATATAGAACAATGGTCATCTTATCCTCACATTTCATTAAAATACTCACTTTATACAAATACACCCTACTAAAATACCCCCACACACTCACAGACCAAATATAGAACAATGGGGTCCACTTCACACCAATTGTAACACCCCCAAATTTGATAGTCGCGGAAGCACACGGGTCATGGGGTGCTACTAAATTGGAAATCACAACACAAGATAATAAAGAACGGAATACATACTCCGTTTAAATACATTCATCCAAGTTAAATAGAGTTTACAATAAAGTTTCAAGTTCAGAAAATAAGGCCCATAATTTTAGTTGTCCCATACAACAAGTCGTAGTTATGTGTAAAGACACTTCAGAAGATAGTCTATGACCCTTGCCATGCCATACCTTGTACCATTCAAGCAGATTAAACACCTAAGAAAAACATGCTAAAAGTCAGCAAAAAGCTGGTGAGTCTATAGGTTTAGCAGTAGAGTAATAAGTTGGACCAATAGTTTTGTGTACGAACATTACAACGCATATAATGTCATACAAAATAGTCTATCGCGCTAGCACTAAGTTCATGCAACAGAAGCTCGATAGTTCAGTGCGCTACAATGTAGCACATATATAATAATCATAGGGGCCCATAGCGAGTGTTTAACCCAATACACTCGTAATCCAACTTGGTATACGCCCGTATTGACCCGTCTGGCCAACCGAACGGGGGGAGTCACCCCCAATAGATCTATTTATATTAATCGCGCTTCCCAACGGGAATTAACGATTCATGAAGGTGGGCATAACAGTGGGTTCAGGGGCTTAGGCTAACTACGCAATAGTTTTGAGAAAATAAAATAGTATTGTGGTCCAGAAAACGTTTTGCATGTTTCTCACCCCATAGTTGTAAAACAAGTATAAGAAAAGTTGGGCTATAGACTCACCTCAGCAATATAGCAGTTAGATAGTGCAATAAATCAGATAGTGTTTGGCACCAACACGCGACCTAGATTAGTAAGGCATGATTTAGTTTATAGCTTAAGTTTAAGACTCAACGAAGTTAAAACAAACTCAAAGTTTTAAAGTGTTGTGCTATTGTTGCTTGTGTGGCAGCATTTTGAAAACAGTTTTCTAAATGTTTGTGTATATTGGCTCTTGGAAGTGTATAACGAATATGACCTCGAGAGTGGATAGTCTTTGGTTTGGAAATAACCAAAGACAAAAGGTGTGAAATAATCAACAATAATATTAGACGTTGGCGGATAAATGGTAACATCGACGTTAGAAGTACATATACTTATTTAACTAAGTGGTATTTATAAAAATATATAATTTAATGGTGGTTTTATTTAAAATATCTATATTTAAAATAAACTAGTAACTATATACTTTTGTTTTAAAAATGTAGGTTTGTTTAAAATGCTTATTTTCTGTTTATTAGAGTTGTTAAATGTATGTAGGATTTTTACGAAAGTTGGGTGTGACCCATATATATGTTTAGTGTTATCGAGATAAGTAAAAGTTAAAATCTTCATATTTAATTAATGAACCATGGTATAGTGTTTTTAAAAAATATGTGCTAAGAAGCTTTACGTATGTCGTGAGATTACATCAGAATGGATAATTCGAATGAGTCGGGATGAGTCGTGAATTAATAAGTCAGAAGTCGAATAGACGAATTGTAAAGACGAGTCACGTAAAAGCAGTAACAGAACATACTCTAAATGTATTGGGCTTGAGGCCCAAGTATGAAATAGTTTTGACACAAATTATTTTGGTTTGAGGGCTATGAACCCATGCCCCTTTGTTTACTGGGCTCGGCTCAACTTCAGTTTTAAAGGAATACTCGGGTTACATTATTTGTTAAGGAATGAAGGAACAAAATACATAGCAAAGTACATCCACCGTGGGTTTCGACCCTCTACAAAGCCAACACATAAACCATTTTGTAAAACTCCATTTAAATCCATTTTAAATCAATTCCGTTCCATTCTTTATGGATGAAATTGTAGTTTGTGGTGTAAAAACAAAACCATACGCTTACTATGGTTTCAACCAAAGGATAAACAAGACCATTTAGCCTAAAACTTTGAAAATCTTATAATTTACTAGTGGTGAAGTATGAAGGTTTGGTCGCAAAATAAGCAAAACCAAAACAAATCCCTATTGTGGTGGGGGTTCCCGACAGCAGATATAGAACAAAAGAAAGAACCATTATCTTTATAACAAAACTATCAATCATTATGTACCCAATACTCGATCGCGACACCAAATCCAACAACAAAACCCATCGCAATGCATAAAGATTAAATGAGTCACGAAGGAAAAAGGTTCGAGACTAAAACGATACCAAAGGACATATCTATGCCAACAGATTACATGAGGAGATTCAACTTCCGCCTAAGGTCAGGACGAGGTCAACTGGTTCTAGTGAAACTAGTAAACATAACCTGGACCCCTTACGGGTTTTCTACCCAAGTTTGCACCCCATAACATCAAAACGGAAAACAAGTAGAAGAAAAAAAGATATCAAAAGTAAACCAAGCATGATAGCACTTCCAATTTCGAGCCTAAATTGGTTCAGTTCTAGTTTCAGTTTCTCAGTGTTTAGTATACCACACAGTAACAATAACACAAACAGATTCACACCAAGTTCTTATAATCGATTATATATATATATATATATATATATATAAAAAAAAAAAAAAAAAAAAAAAAAAAAAAAAAAAACGCATCAAACGTTTTACATCAACCAACAAAATTACAATAAACTAAGATCCAAATAAATCACCAGAACATATAGGTATCCGAATAAAAACTGTTGGGAATTCTGTGAAGTAAGAATTCTGCTGCTGTTTCTGCTGAAAGGTTTCTGCTGAAGAGTTGGTTTCTGCTGAAGCAGTGTATCTGCTGAAGCAGTGTATCTGCTGAAGACTAGTTTCAGCATTATTAGTTTCTGCGGATATATTATTTCCGTATTTTATGTAATGTAGTTTGGATATGCATGAGTTTATTTAGGAAGTGATAATGCATATCTTTTAGAAGTTTTAGAATATACGTTTCTTGAGAAACGGTTTAGGGTTCCTTGTGTATAAAAGGAACACACAATTATGTATTGAATAACTTTTCGTGAATACTCTTATTATAATTAAAAGATCCATAGAGGATCAAGAGTTCTTAGTATCAAGCTTGTGTTTTGTTTCCGCTTTATAAATACAAGTTGCAAAGATTGTCTATTAGTGTGTTATTGATTACAGTGACATTACTAACGATTCTAGAGTGCTCAAGAAGATCTATAAAGGTCTTATAGTTTCAACAAGTGGTATCAGAGCCTCGAGAGAGTCTCTGTCATACTAAGAAACACAAATCTTACACCTTTAAAATCCAAACAAATCAACAAACATGCCTGGATCTGATGATGATGTTGATACAACCCAGAACATTAACACCATTTCTCTTCAACAACTAAACCTCTCCAACAGTAATGCTAAGTTTCCATATTTGAAGAATGCTGAAGAATATCATCTGTGGTCCATGAAGATGCAGAACTGGATCACAAACATTGATTGGAATCTGTGGGAGGTTGTCAAAAAGGGGAATAGTCTGAAGAAGCATGTTACAGATGCCGATGGAGTGGTTACTATTGTAGGTCCCAAAACTGCTGAAGAGATTCTGGCTGTGCAGAGGGAGAGTAAAGTCAGAACAATTCTGCTCCAAGCTATACCAAATGACCACATGGGTGACTTCCATTTTATGGAGGATGCCAAGGACATTTGGATGGCTATAATAGCAAGATTTGGTGGGAATGAGGAATCAAGAAGGTTGCAGAAGTCTATGCTGAAGCAAAAGTTCCAAGAATTTCAGATATCTGAAAAAGAAGGAATTCATAAGGGTTATGACAGGTTTCATCGAATATTAAGTCAACTTAATCAGTTGAAGGCTAGACCCGATAATGAGGACTGTAATGCTAAATTTCTGAGATCTCTGCCGCCATCTTGGTTACAAGTTTGTATTGCTCTCAAGACCAAAGGTGGGTTGGACATGATGTCCTTTGATGACCTCTACAATAGGCTTAAATCCCTTGAGCCTGATGTTAGAAGTCCCATTCGTCCATCCACTCATTCTGCATTTGTTGGTGCCTCTACAAAACCTGTGCATCAAGCCTCAAGTTCATATTCATCAGGAGCATCTTCTCAAACTCATACTCAGTCTGCTCCTAAACCAAAATCCAGTAGTGTGTTGGAGGATATTATTCATTCATTTGTGGCTGAATATGAACATTAGCAGTTTCTTGCTTATGAGGATTTTGAACAGGTAGATCCATTGGAAATGGAGGAGATGCACTTGAAATGGGAGCTTGCAATGATCTCCATGAACATTAAGAGGTTTGAAGCCAAGTCTGGAAGGAAGTTTGGTTTTAATGGAAGAGAAGTAGCAAGGTTTGATAGAAGGAAGGTTAAATGCTACACTTGTGGTCAAGTGGGACATTTTTCAAGAGAATGCAAGGAGAGAAAGGCTGGAGATGAAGTTAGATATGGCTCTTATCCAGTGGAAGCAGGGAATAACAAGACTGTACCTTCAAAGGCTATGGTGACTCTGGATCACCAAATTGATTGGGCTGACCATGAACCTGCTGGAGAGGAAGCTTCTACTTCTTCACAAGTGAATCTGCTGGCGTACTCACCTTCAGAGGACAAGAAGGAGCAAGTCTCCTTGATGGGAATTTCTCAGGTATACAACTGTGTGTTTGGATGTAGTGTAAGATATAATGAGCTTAAACAAGAATTTGATGAATTGAAACCAAAGTACAATGAGTGTTATATAGAGGTAGAGTCTTATAAAATGGCTTTAAAAACTTTAGAGAAACAAAAAGTCTGGTTTCAAAAGAATCAAGTTAAATATGATGAAAAAATAAGAGTTCTAGAAAGTGATTTAGAAGTTGCTAAGATAGACGTACTGAAAAAGAGAATTCTGATCTAGAAAAGGAAAAACAAGAATTACAAGCTAAATTAGATAAAGAGATAGCTGGTCGCAAGAAATGGCAGGAAGGGGCATCTAATTTGAGTAAATTAATTAATGGTCGCCAATCTGTTAGGTCTAGAAAGGCATTAGGATATGAGAAATATATAGACCCTGAAGAGTTAACATATCCTGATATGCCTAGTGTTTTTGACCCTGAACCAGCCTTAGCTTATCAAACACCTGTTAAATATGTTAAGGACGGGGGAATGAATGTTGTCCCTGGACCTATAAGAGGGGAACACATGCCTATAGACCTATCCATACCTATTGACTTTGATGGATCACACCATCTCTATGGCAAAAAGTCAACTAACTTGCCAGACCCTATTATTAAATCTACTGACTTTGTCTCTTGTTGCGACAGTGACAAGTCTTCTGATGAAGGGTCTACCTCATTTGTTAGCTGTGATTCAAGTGAGAAGTCTGACCTGCCCAAGACCACTCCCAAGACCATACCAAAGACATCACCCAAGACTCCCCACAAGTCTTCTAGAGTTGCTGCTGATAACAAGACAGTTTCTACTGAAGACTTGTTTTTAAATTCTTTGCAAAATAATACTTTTAGTTCTGTTAAAAACAATTCTGTTTATCATGGTGGTTTGAATACTTTTTCATGTTATACAACTTCTTTTGGTTTGAATAAATCTTCTAAAAAGAAGAAGTGTTTTGTGTGTGGAAGTAAATATCACTTGATTAAGGATTGTACATTTCATGAGCAAAGAATGGGTGAATGTGTTAGTCAGAGGAAACCTAGGCAAATGTGGAAGAATGTTAGTGAAATACCCTCTTTTGTTCCACATCAGCAGAAACCCAATTCTGCTGAATCACATTCTTCATGGAAAAGAACCAGTACTAGACCATATGTTCGACCCACTAGTTCTTTCTTTTCTAATGGTTATTGGCCTAATCATGTTGACTCAATGTATTATGGTGGTGGGAAATGGAATACTGCTGTGAAGCCCTCAGCAGGTTATTTTTGGACAAAGAAGGGACCTAATATGCATTACAGGCCCAAGAACAATGGTGGATCTAAAACATCTACATGGCCTATCACTAATGATCCACAAGGCAGGCTCAAGTCAGCAATGACTTGAGTCTCCAATGTGTACTAATTTTGTATAATTTTTGTTGTTGTTGTAGGAACATCCTTTGAAAAGTACTGAAGTTGGTATTGTTGATAGTGGTTGTTCTAGAAGTATGTCAGGGAACAAGGACAAGATACATGACTTTGAGCCCATAGAAGGAGGAGGCACTGTAACCTTTGGTGGTGGAGATGGCAAAATTACAGGGAAAGGGACAATTAAGACACCCTTGTTAGATTTTGAAAATGTTTATTATGTGAAGGAACTGGAGCATTTTAATCTATTCTCTGTATCACAAATTTGTGACACTAAGAATAAGGTTTTCTTCTCTGAAGATGAGTGTCTTGTACTTTCCAAAGACTTCAAACTCCCAGAAGACACAACTGTATTGCTGAGAGTTCCTAGAACCTTCAACTTATACACATTCAATCTGAATGATGTCAAACCAGAAGGTGATCTAACATGTTTGGTAGCTAAAGCTTCCCTGGATGAATCTAATAAATGGCATAGGAGAATGGCACATGTGAATTACAAGACTATCAACAAGTTGTCCAAACTTGGTCTTGTTAAGGGCCTTCCTTCTAAACTCTTCACCAATGAACACAATTGTATTGCTTGCAACAAGGGAAAGCAACACAGAGCTTCTTACAAAGCAGTCAAAGCTGTGAGCACCATTTCTGAACCTCTTCAGTTGCTGCACATGGATCTCTTTGGTCCAACTCCTATTAGAAGTATTGATCACAAGTACTTCTGCCTGGTTGTCACAGATGATTATAGCAGGTTTTGCTGGGTATTCTTTCTAAAAACTAAAGATGAGACAACTCCAATTTTGAAAGAATTCATTATCTTAGTTGAAAATCAGCTGAATAAAAAGGTTAAAGGAATTAGGTGTGACAATGGTACAGAATTCAAAAATGTTGTATTCATAGAATTCTGTAAGTCTAAGGGGATTAGAAGGGACTATAGTACTCCAAGAACCCCACAACAAAATGGGGTTGCTGAAAGGAAAAATAGAACCCTCATTGAGGCAGTAAGATCAATGCTTGCAGACTCCAAACTACCCACAATGTTTTGGACTGAAGCAGTAAGTACTGCTTGTCATGTCTTGAACAGGGCATCCATAACTAGACTTCATGTCAAGACACCTTATGAACTTCTCACTGGGAAAGTTCCAGACATACATTACCTTAAGCCTTTTGGATGCAAAGTGACTATTTTGAATACTGCTGATATATTGGGTAAGTTTGATGGGAAAGCTGATGAGGGGTATATAGTTGGCTATTCAGCTCATAGCAAGGCCTATAGGGTTTATAATCTGAATGCTAAAAAGATTGAAGAGACCCTTAATCTAAGATTTCTTGAAGATCAGCCTAATATTCAGGGACAAGGCCATTCTTGGTATTTTGACCTAGATTATTTGACTGACTATTTGGGTTATACTAGGCATGCTTCTAATCCTAATGCAGGTACCAAAGATCCAAACTCTAACCCTGCAGGTTCCATGGATGATGACTCTGAATGTGAGTCTGAGCCAGAAGAGAATACCATTGTTGTACCATCTTTTCCACCTAACCATTTTGTAGGTAATCACTATGCTGCTGAACAAGATGATGAGTCACACTATGCAAAGGATCTTGCAAGACTGCAAAAGCAAGAACATGCTGCTACTAAGGAAGCTCAGAAACTCAATGACAAGGTTACACAAGAGACTGAAGCTATCCTACATCAATCAGCACAAGCAGTCAGTGGAAACAAGGATACTGCTAATGATTCTACTGAAGGCATACCTCTTCCCACTGATAAGATCCCAGATGCTGATTCTGCTGATGCTCACTCTCCCATCTCTAATGAAATCTCAGCAGACTTTTATAAGCCATTTACAAGATTTCCAAGTCCTTCTGATCTTGGGAATTATCAGCCAAAGCCTGGCTTGTTTCACTCAGCTTCTTATGATACTGAGTTTGGACCAACAGTCAACAACCTTGATGCCAAAATTGATGTTCCACCTACAGCTACAAAAAGGATTCATAATGCTCATCCCCTATTGATTCGTGTCAATTATAGTATATTTATATTCCGAGGAAATACTTGTGAAAGTAATTCCCGGGTCGTTCTCCCAACGAAGGCTCGAATGGAAAATCCGAATTATCGATTTGGGAATCGTGTAGTGTAAGTGAATAGTGAAAGAGTGATAGAGTGAAAATAGCAATCAAGGTATTCAATTATTCACAAACAATGATAAAGCATGCAAAGAGTACAAGCTAATTATGCACCGAAATGAAAAACGTAAAAACGGAAACGCAACCGTAAAATTTAAAACGTAACGTATGACGAAAAATGACCCTACGAACTTGGAAATAATTTCTAAAAATTTTAAACTAATAAAAAGAATTTTAAGAAAAAGGAAAATATTTTTTAGACTTTTTATTTATTTTCTAGAATTAATTCTCTATTTTTGGAATTAAAAATGAATTAAAAATAGGAAGAACAATAGAAAAATAACTTGTAAAAATGAAAATTAAATTCCAAAAATTCTAAAATATTAAAAAAGAAATTTTAAAAATATTTTTGTATTTTTCAGAACCTTTTTTAATTTTTTATTGATTTTTGGTTAAAAATGATTTAAAAAGGAATAAAATTCAAAATAAAATAAGAAAAATAGTAAAAATGGTAGGAAAAATTTCAGAAATTCAAAAATATTAAAAATAACTTAAAATAAAAATTTGAAGTTAAAATGAAAAGCTAAAGTGCTTATTTTGTTTAAAACAACTTATCACAAGTGCTTTTTAATAAGCACTTGTGATAAAAGCTTATGAAACTGAAAACACAGCCTAGAAATGGTGCAAGGAACTAAGACGTGACAGAAAATGAACAAAAACAAGCTCAGAATACCACAGAATGATCAAGTTAAAGCAATAAGCTCAATATAAGCTTATACTGAATAAGCAGTACATGAAAGAACAGTTCCAGAAGCAATAAGACCAAACACAAGTATTGAAATATTCAAGTATGACTCAGGAATATCCACTAAACTCATATTCAAGCTCAGTTATGCAGTTGCAGGCCACAAAGTCTGAACAGTAAACTTGTCTCAACTAGGCTAACAGATAGGGGTAATAAGCTATTCTAAATAACTCCAAAGTGCAAACTTATGAGTGCACAAATGTTACTGCTATGCTAAGATATAAATTCTATAAAATGTCTACTCAGAAAATTCAATACACTAGTCTAAAATCTATCAAGTTCAGCAGCTAATGAACTAGTAAAACAGAACAACAATTGACTGTATATGATTACTTTTAAAAACTTTGACTAACTCCAAATTCTAATGATCAAAATAGCTTTTGTTAGTGACAACAACTGATATCCCATTGAATTTTGATTAGCCTAAACTATATTATAACTACAAATTGAATTTTAACTAACTGTGTTCTAAATATGCTAACAACTATTAGGTGTTTAAACTAAATTTGACTTTTATCAAAACTACTTACCAATTTTATGTATTACTAAGACTATAACTAACCTAAGTGAACTAATGAAAACAGAAAAACCAGTAATCCACCACAACACTTTCAGAAAATTTGCCAATCCAAACACCCCCTGAATGTAACTGTTATGAACTTAATTGTAGCAACTAAACCTCAATTCAATTCCAAACACCAAATCAGTTGAAATAATGATCAACTATGCTCTAATGATGCTAACAGACAGATCTCAGATTCCAAATTACCACAGATAAACAGATCCAAAAGAAACACTCTTAAGTCTACAAATATGACAGATTAGCAATTCACAATTAGACTACTCAGATTAAAACTTATCCAAATATCAAGCAATAAACAATACAGATCCACACAATGATATCAACACAGTTACACTAAACTATTACAAACAGACAATACTCAACTAAGTTCTACTAATAACTACTAAAAAACAGATAAATCAATCAAGAAGAAATTTCTACAATTCAACTAAGCTAACACTAATGCAGATCTGAATACCACCAATCTATCAATGAAACAGTACTTTCTCAATTCAAATTATTAGAACTAATGGAATAATGAGATTAAAAATATACCATAAGCTTCTCCCTCAGCCAAACAGAGGGAGCTCACTAAGCGAGCCTATCTTTAAGATAGGCTGATTTCATTGCTTCTGTATCAGTCTATCTACCACCTCAGCAACAATGATCTAAACAGCTTCTGATCTTGTATATTTCAAACTCAGACTCAAATTACTTCACAAATAGCTAAGAAGCTAAAATGAAGTATATAAAGAACTGTAAAATAAGCACTATGACAAGCTCTAATAGTAGTTATGATATTATTATTTTTATTATTTTTTATTTTTCTTATTTTTTTTTATTTTCTTTATTTTATGCAAACGTTTCTAAAAGATAAGATATAAGTAAAGAAGAGAATAAGCTGAATAAAACTAATATAAGCAGATTATATAAGAATTTAAAACATAATAAGCTATATTAAGATGAAGAATAAGCTGAAATTAAAGGAAATGAAACTTTTATTAAAATTCAAAAGGAAATTTACAACTACTAATCTAAATTATATGAGCTGAATACATTTTGACAGAGTAATGCTACACTAAAATTCTACACCTAATGAGCTAAAATAAAGACCTATTTATAGGAGAAGTGAAGGAGTTGGGGTGAATATGCCAGGTTGGCAATCCGCGACTAATTGTGCTTCTTCAGTCCATCTCTCAGCCCTTTGATTAGATTGTGCTTCTTTGATCTCATGCTAGCCCTTATATCAGATTACGAGACGTGGCATACCCAATAATAAAACGCCATCTGTCTAAATGAGTGCATCACTCTCTCTGACACGTGCTCTGACATGTGACCATAGCTTCTGGAAGCCTAATGATTGATATATGATTGGTTAATTAATGTGGTTTGAACCAATTTGGACAATGGTGCGAGTAAGGGTTCATGGGTATTTGGGGGTTCTGGGTTTGAGGGGATTGGGGATAAAATGGTGCGTTTGATTCTTTATATTATCATTTGACCGTGGGTGAGGTTGTTTGACTGAAGGTATAGATGGGCTCGGGTCAAAAGGGTTTAGTGATGGGCTTATGTTATTGGGTGGGCTTTGGATTGGACTAGAATTATTATTGGACAAGGCTTTGTAATTTTCAGATTTTGGTAATGAGAATTACAAGGACCAATTGTGTTAACTTCTGAAATTCCAAGGGCTAAATGGTAATTTCTTCAAAATATATTTCAGGGACTAAACTTTCCAAGTCTGAATAGATGAAGGATGAAACTGACTTTTGGATCCCTGGCTTTGACTCTTTGACCAACTTCACCTCTCGTGCTTGTTTTCCGGTTTTCTTGTGATTTTTTAGTTTTTTGTGATTTATCCGTACCTGCATATCACAAACACAAAAACACACGTTTTCTTTGCATTTGTTAGCTCAAATAGTCGTTTTAGGTTGGTATTTGGTCAAATAATAGTGAGTGAATAAGCACAGATTATTGGAGATCCTAAAGACCCTGTTAGAACTAGAAGCACTGTCAAGAATACAAAATATGGTGAAGTTGCTTTCATCTCTTATGTCTACAATCAAAAGAGGAACAATCACACAGACTTCAAACATTGTCTGTTTGCATGCTTTCTATCTCAGATAGAACCAACTAGTGTTCCTCAAGCACTGGCTGATTCAAGTTGGCTTGAGGCAATGCAAGAGGAGATGCTGCAATTTAAGAATCAGCAGCTTTGGATTTTGGTTCCTCTTCCTGATGGTAAATATGCCATTGGGACAAAATGGATTCTGAAGAATAAAAGAGATGCACGGGGTATTGTGGTGAAGAACAAAGTAAGACTAGTGGCTCAAGGATTTAGGGAAGAGGAAGGCATTGACTATGATGAGGTCTTTGCACCAGTGGCCAGAGTTGAAGCTATAAGGATATTTTTGGCCTATGCCTCTTACATGGGCTTTATGGTTTATCAGATGGATGTTAAAGGTGCTTTCTTATATGGTGAGATTGAAGAGGAGGTTTATGTGACTCAACCCAAGGGATTTGAAGACCCTGATCATCCTGAGTATGCGTACAAGGTTGTTAAAGCTCTCGATGGACTTCATCAAGCTCCCCGAGCTTGGTATGCTAGACTCTCCACATTTTTGCTGAAGAATGGTTACAGAAGAGGTGCCATTGACAAGACTCTATTCCTTAAGAAAGATTCCAGGGATATTATTCTTGTGCAAGTGTATGTGGATGATATTATCTTTGGTTCAACCAAAGAAGCATGGTGTAGAGAGTTTGAAGATCTAATGAAGGGTGAATTTCAGATGAGTGCCATGGGAGAACTCATTTTCTTTTTGGGTTTACAGGTTCAGCAGAAACCTGATGGTATTTTCATACATCAGGAGAAATATGTAAAAGATATGTTGTCCAAGTTTGCTATGGAGAATGTCAGGACTGCCACTACTCCCTATGAGGCTCCCAAACCAAAGAACAATCTTGCTCCTGATCTCCCTGTGAATGTTCATTTATATAGGTCCATGATTGGTTCTTTGATGTATTTGACTGCCTCAAGACCTGGTATTACATTTGTTGTGAGTGCATGTTCAAGGCACCAAGTCACTCCACTTACTTCTCACATGAATGATGTCAAAAAGATTTTTAAGTATCTTAAAGGCCAACCAAACCTAGGTCTTTGGTATCCCAAAGAGTCTCCATTTCAGCTAGCAGCTTATAGTGACAGTGACTATGCTGGTGCCAATTTGGATAGAAGATCCACAATTGGAAGTTGCCAATTCCTTAGAAGAAGACTGATTTCTTGGCAATGCAAGAAACAGACCATTGTTGCTACCTCTACTACTGAAGCAGAGTATGTTGCTGCTACCAATTGTTGTGGACAGGTTCTATGGATTCAGAATCAATTACTGGATTATGGGTATAACTTCATGAATACTACCATTTTCATTGACAATCAAAGTACCATTTGTATTGTTAAAAATCCAGTTTTTCATAATAGAACCAAACATATTGAAATCAGACACCACTTTATAAGGGATGCTTATGAGAAACATTTGGTTAAAGTGGTAAAAATTCACACAGATGAACATGTGGCAGATTTGTTAACCAAAGCATTTGATGGACCACGGTTTCAATATTTGGTGGTCCATATTGGAATGCTTAACCCTTAACTGCAAACTTTTAGGGGAGGCATAAGCCTCAGGGGAGGCATATGCCTCAGGGGAGGATGATGACTGTAAATTTTGTATATTTTGTATAATTTGTATAATTTTTAACACTAACCCACTAATATGTTTGCAAGTTGTTTGGTGTATTTGCTTGTTTGATGATTGTTTTGTAGATGTTCTGAGAATGTAAGTTTCATGTTAAAGTCACCAAGAGCAGAAGTCAAAGGAATGTGGTCAAAGTGCTGAACATGGTTTCTACTGATAAATTGAAAATGCTGAAGGTCTTACACAGTGGATTAATTAAAAAGATCTTTTCATTCATTCAAAGTAACAAGTTACAGCTTACATTCAATGTTACAACTGAGTTACAATGACCATTCCTAAACATTTGGCTAATTAAGTACTACTAGCTTCTATCACTTATTACAAAATACTTGAGGCTATGACAAGTACAATGATGAAGCTGAAGATGAAAATGTAAAAAGAATAGAAGGAAGAATGTGAAGATGCTCATGAATTAAAGTCAAGAAAATACTCAAGAACTTTGTTCCATGGCAACATTCCTCAATCATCTACTTCAGCTTCTCCTTTCCCTTACGTATGATCTCAACCTTCTTGCACTGTCCAATATGTTCTTGATGTGGAAGACCAGGTCCTGGAGCAGGAAGATTCAACACCAAATTTTGTGATGTTGGAAGAGATGGATCCCTCTTACTTGATCTTGGTTGGGATCTCTCTGGTGTGGAAGGAGGAAGAAAGGTTGGATCTTCATTTTCTTCCTCTGAAGAGTCTTCATCAGAGGTATAGATGAAGGGAGAAACAAGCTCTCTCTCAGTAGGAATGGGTACATTGCTTGGTTCACCCTTCCTATGAGAATTCCATTGTCTTTCTTGTGCATCCCATCGTTTTTTCAGTTCTCTTTTATATTCAGAACCATCAAGATCCCATGGATAAGGTGGTAGATCTTATTCTGAAGATACAGAAGAAGAATGGTGATCTGAGCTTTCTGGGTTTGATGCCATGATTTTGGTAGAGAATTGGGGTTAATTGAAAAATTAGGGTTTGAAAGATGATTTGGGGTAAATTGATGACTGAGATGTGTTACTTGGGGTGATTAAATAAGCCAAGTTTAGGCGTTAGGATAATTAATGCGAGTTGGGTGACACAGTAAAACCAAGATATTGACCGAAGATATTTTTACTTTTGGTTGATTCTGCTGATGGTTGACCATTTTTCAGCAGATTTGACTTTCATTTCTGCTGAAGAGTTAATTCAAAATTAGAAGTTTTTGAACTGCTTGTCAGACTTGGTCAATAATTTGTTCCGATAATTTTGACCACGATTGGGGGACTTCCAAATTTAACTCACTTTGCATATCTTTTACGAATCAAAATTATTCGCTTATCACTCCAAATAAACCCATTATTCTCTGGAGTAATTCATAACCATCTCACACAAGTTCATTCAAATGGCTCAACTTGAATTGAAGGGCGACCATAACAAATATGTTATTCTGAGAAAGGAAAAGGGACATGAAGAATTCGATTTAATGGTGGAATTTCTACAAAGGTCAAAGATTCACTATGCTTTGACACATTGTCCTGATTTGGTGTGTGAATCCTTAGTGAAGCAATTTTGGGCATCTGCTACTAAGAGGTCGGATACAGAGATTGTGGCTGAAATTGATGGTGTAGAATATGGTGACAGATGGGTTGATTAGGACAAAGCTTCAGTTGGATGATGAAAATGGTGTATATCATTCCAACACTGTAGAGATTCTTGCTGGGCTAAGAGAAGCTGGATATCAAAGTACTGATACATCCAAGTGGCACAAGAATCAATTTTGTCCTAAGTGGAGGTATTTGGTGCATCTGCTACTTCAATGTATAAGCAACAAGTGTGGTGGATGGAACCAATTCTCTTTGCAATTGGATTGTGGTATTGTTTGTCTTTCTAAGGGTCAAACTTATAATTTTTCTAGGTTTATTTTTGATAATATGCTAGAAAATATAGATAAGCAACAGCATAAGTTCTTAATGTACCCTAGATTCTTACAAATTATTTTAGACATAACCACTGCAGATAGAACCCATGTACCTATTAAAAGTCTAGGTTCTAAGTTGTTTACCTCAATGAAAACTAATTATACTGGGGAACATCATCCTATGTTGGAAGCTATGTTGCCACAAGGCAATGCCAATGTAGTTGAGGGTGATGATGCTGGTAATGTGCCTGCTCCTAATGCTGCTGATGATGGTAATCCATCATCTTCTGGTGTTGCTGCTGATGGTAATCCTTCAGTGGTAATGGAGGAAGAGCCAGCTACAACTGCTGAACCATTACCTGATTCTACTGACTTACCACCACCTATTCCTGTACATATGTCACCTAGTCCTACCATTTCACCAGCTCAGGATGCTTCAGTTGAGCAATTTCATGAGTTTGAAGGTAACTTTCAGACTCTTGAACCTGAACTTACTAGACTACCTTCACCCAGTCCTTTGGGAGAGCAAATTAATGAAGGTTCTCCTAATGTTGTACATGAGTCTGTTTCTCCTGTTGGGTTCAATGAAGCTCCACATACCACTGAGCAATCTGCTGGTAGAGCAGAGGACCCTATTACTCCCACTTTTGTATATGATTCCCTTACCAGGTACATGAAAATGACTGAAGATCTCCAGAAAGAGCTTGCTGAGACCAAGACTACTCTTGGTAATGAAATTAAAAGTTTGAAAAGCAAGGTTCAAGATTTGGAGGCACAACTGAGTCAGCAGAAGCAAAGTAAGGATGGATTGGATTCTGCTGAAGTAGCAAAGGAGGCAAATTTGGATTCTCTTGAGATTCTAGCTAAAGTTGCTAGACAGTCTCATGTTGTTCCTCCTAAAGTTGTTGAGGTACCTCAATCTAAACCAAAGATACTAGTCGATAGAAGAAGAAGTACAAGACATTATTTGGCAAGGAAAGCTGCTGAAACTTCAAAAGTGACTGGTGATGATGATGATGTGCTGATGACTGAAGCTGTGGATATACTTCAGGAGAAACAATCAATAAGTGGGGTTGCTGCTGATCAATCTGCTGATAAAGGAAATACATCAGGAGAAGCATACTTTGTAGCAGGGAAAGAATATTTGAATTCTCCTGTTCATCATTCATCTGAGAATCAACAAGTTTCTTCTGATAGAGAGGTTCAAGATGTACATGATGAACCTATAGCAGATGTGAATGTATCTCATGATGATATTGCTGCTGATAAAGTCCCTCATGATGGTTTGGATGAGCTTGTAACAGCTGAAGACAGAGCTGGACAAGGAAAACTATTTCAAGAATGGGAAGATTATAAGAAGAGTGCTAATCTAGCTGAGGAAGAACAAGCCAAGTTTGATGCAGAATTAGATACAGTCACTCAAAGATATGTTTCTACCTTACCCATTGAAAGACAAAGGGAATTGGATGCAGCTGTTCTAGAGTTTGATGAGTCAGATTGGCAGCAGATTTGAAAACAAATGCTTGATAATCCTGCTGTAGCTGCTGATATTATTGGTAAAAGGGTAGAGGAGCAAGACTATGCTTCTGAGATTGTGAAAGTGTTAAAGATGAGGAAGAAGGTAGCAGATGAATTAAAAGCCAAAGCTAAAAGAGAAAAACCTATGACTCAAGTACAGCAGAAGGATTATATGAGAACATATGTGAGAAGTCAAAGCAGTTCATTATTTAATACTGGTTGGTCAAAATCAAGAGTGTGGGGACTTCCATTTGACAAACTAGTTGAGATTATAACAAAATCAAGGCTAGAAATGACAAAGCTGGAATGGGTGCTTCCAAGAATATTCCTCTTCTAAATGCTGATGCTGTTTCATCTGTGAATATTTCTATTGCTGCTGAACAAGTATCTTTACATGATACTTCTGCTGATTTATCACATGTTTCTGCTTCTGTGGATAAAGGTAAAACAAAAGTGACATCAGATGCTCCAACTAGAAAGAGAACTAGGAGACAATTGGAGCAGGAAAGATTAGGTGAAGAGACTACTAGAAGGTTGACTGAGGAACAAGAAGCTGAACAAAAGGCTGAGATTGCCAGATTTCATGAACTGAAGGTAAGAGAAGTTGAGATTCAAGCTGCTAGAAACAAACAAATAAGGAAGGCTATGGATGAACAATATGCCTCTGCTGCACTTGAATCTTCTCAAGATTCTACTGATGAACAATTGGATACTCCATCAGTAGATACTAATGCTGCAGAAGTTGAATCTGCTGAAACAGAAGTTCATGATGCTATTTATGTTCCTGGAAGAAGAGGCAAGAGGATGGCCAAAGTCAGATCTTCACATTCCAAACAAAGTCTTATCAATGTGAATGATTCTGATGCTTCATTTATAAGGGAAGGATCCTCTGATGATTGGCCTGTGGGAACTAGAGATGTGTTGGTTAATTAGGAGTTAAGTAAAAATGGTCAAGTTAATACCATTTACAGATTGGATAAAACTTCTATATCCTTTACATTTCTTCAACAGATTCTACATCTTGTGGATCATCAGGATTTGGTAACTCTATATGAGTTAGTTCTTAAGTATTATGCAACTCATACTCCTGAAGGATCTGGATTGTACTTGTTGGGTGATCTTCAAGTGTTGTTTGATTCTTCTACTCCCACTGGTGCAAGCTATGACATATGGAAGAATAATCAGAGATGGAAAGTTCAAAGTTGGAAGTTCTATTCTATGCCTTATGTTCATGTGTTGGAAACTACAACTGGTCTGAGGCTTATTATGGATCTTACCAAAAGATATCCTCTGAAAGTGTCCCTGATGGAGAAAATGCTACAACAAAAGTTGGAGATTCCTCCTGATCCAGCAGGGAATACAAGGTTGTTTGCTAAATCTTTAGTGAAGGTTTTCAAACAAAGGATTAAGACTTCCAGAGCAGCATCTGATTAGGGATATCATGTTGTATCTTTGTTTTTATTTATTAAAAAAAAAAAAAAAACTAACATTTTGTTGTATAGTATTTGTATGCAGGTTTGGTTATCAACTTACCTGATGTTGACTATTCCATCATAAAGTTGGCTAGTCCAAAGGGCACAGCTTTGGTAAAGACACATCAAATCTGTTGATAGCTGTAATGGTTTGCTCAAAATCATAGGGTTTTCAACTCACCCATGCTTTGTTGCTGAGTAGTTAAAATGGTTGTCAATTGACCATGGATTTTTCCTTTATGGATTCTGAATAATTGGCTAGCCCACATGTATATGGCTTGTGGTAAAGGCAGTGGAAAACCATATTTGGTAATCAGTTAACCAAGATGATTTTCATCAAAATAATTGGCTAGTCCTGAGCAAACGGCTACAGGTAAAGACATCTCAAATCCGTTTATAGCTGATGATTTGCTAAAAATCATGTGGTTATCAGTGTACCTTAGAACACTTGGCTACTCCAGTAGTGATGGCTATTGGTAAAGAGACATCAAATCCATTATTTTCAATGATTCACCTCTCACAGGCTTTAACACACCTGGAAGTGATGAGAATAGTATGAAACTAATTTGTTTTGATGTACATTTGGTCATTTGTTGCTGCAAAGAATAGAGCTTTCAAAGTATTTGCTGATCATAGAGATTCTACTGAAGATGATTCTTTGCTGGTGCTATCTTATTACAATCCTCTTGGTATGTTATTTTGAAGATCTATCAAGAATCTTGAACTTAACCAGGTCAAATTCAAGATTAGGGGAGGATTGTTGGGAATTCTGTGAAGTAAGAATTCTGCTGTTGTTTCTGCTGAAAGGTTTCTGCTGAAGAGTTGGTTTCTACTGAAGCAGTGTATCTGCTGAAGACTAGTTTCAGCATTATTAGTTTCTGCGGATATAGTATTTCCGTATTTTATGTAATGTAGTTTGGATATGCATGAGTTTATTTAGGAAGTGATAATGCATATCTTTTAGAAGTTTTAGAATATACGTTTCTTGAGAAACGGTTTAGGGTTCCTTGTGTATAAGAGGAACACACAATTATGTATTGAATAACTTTTCGTGAATACTCTTATTATAATTAAAAGATCCATAGAGGATCAATAGTTCTTAGTATCAAGCTTGTGTTTTGTTTCCGCTTTATAAATACAAGTTGCAGAGATTGTCTATTAGTGTGTTATTGATTACAGTGACATTACTAACGATTCTAGAGTGCTCAAGAAGATCTATAAAGGTCTTATAGTTTCAACAAAAACATATAAACAATGGTTTCAAGATCCTTACAACGTGGGATGAATGAATCAATGGACAGGGGTTTAACAACTTATTCGAACAACAATAAATCCGACTTCGATCCAAACAAGCTAACCACCACAAGAGACCTCTTTGATTTGAGAGAAATTTTTTAGTGAAGTGTTTGGGAGTGTGGCTTAGCTTGTGGACCGATTGATTACATAAAAGGAATTAAAACAAGTAGGGTTGGTTCTCCTTTCTTTGATTTTAGACGCGCCATGGCTATAGAGGGATACCATCGTCCTTACTTCTCATCATCTTATTGTTGGGATTAGTTGACTTCGAGGGTTTAGACAAAGAGGACTCAGCCCTGACTTGGATTCCAGGGCAATAGGGACCGTTTGGTTTTTAGTTGTCATCGCTGTTGAACCCAGATCTGTGCACAAGAGGTTGAAGATGCTGATATGAGAGAGAGAGGGTGAGAGTGAAACTCGTGGTGAGGGTGTGGGGATAAGAGGGATAAAATTGTTTTAAGGTTTTGTGTTTATCTTTTATTCTCATTTTTGATTTTTGTTTTGTTTAGATTTAATTAAAGTGGAAGGTAAATAATAAGGGTGAGTGTAAATAAACGTAAGGTTAATTTAAATAAAAGTGAATATTTGATTTGTGGGTTTGGGGGTACTCCATGTTCCGTTGAGTTCCGGTGTAATTGATTTTTCCAGGTTAACTTGAGCATGGAATTTATTATTTACGAGAACATTTTTGTAAAAGTATTATAAAACACAATTTGACTCCGGACAACCAATATAGGATTCATGCCGTTACTAGGGTTGTGTCGGTACGTCTGTGGTGTTGTGTGCGAGATGTTTCTCGTTAATACTCAATAATAGTGAGGAAACGTAATAAATCGTGTACTTCTGATAAAATAGTCAGTGAGGTGAGTTACTGTAAGTTACAGTGTGCAGGTTTGTTCTCCCGAAACAGTTATGCAAGCTTATGAATGCTTGATAAAACAGTTATGCAATAATAAATTAACATTTATTATTTAGATATAGGTTGAAAAATTACCGTTTGTCACACCAATGCATTTAAGGTGAATGGTTCACCGAATTGCAACTCGGGAAGCTAAAGTCACGCGTGAGTTAGTTATGTGGACATGGCTTACAAGGTAAGAATGGGAGTCACCTAATTGATTTTCCCCTATGTCTCAAGCCTTAAGGTGCTGTTTGATTTGTAAATGGGTTTTGGATTTGTAAATGGGTTTTAGGTACCTAGTGCTCTTAAGGTACCTAACACTTTACACTAAGTTCCATAATTTTGATCATCGCCCTTCCAAAGAAATCGTGGCATAAAGAAACAATTATTTCTTGTCTGTGATACCCAGTGTTTAGGGTTTTACTTTGTAATTGACAATAATGTTAAGTTGGTTTTAACCTGACTTGTGATACGGAAGATTATTGTGTGGATTTTGTGGGGTTATTGACTTCTAGTGGTCACTGCTGTGGTGGGTTAGGTCACGTCTGAGGCGTGTATAATGTTTGTGTTCACTTTTGACATGCTACAATGGTGGAATTTAGATTGGACTGGTCGCATATATAGTGGAAAGAATGTTAAAGAAACAAGTTGAGAAACTTAATACAAAATGCGAAGTTGATTTGTATCTATACTTGTTTATGTATGTGTGAATTAAACTGGTTTGTGAGTTCAGTTATAAATGCAGGTACCAACACCTTTTACAAGTGGATAGAAAAATTAGAGTTTTCTTGAGATCAAAGTATGGTATACAAAATCCTACCAACAATTTTGACGCATATTTATTCGTGACCACAAATATAACCAAAACTCGGTTAGCGCTTATGTTCTTTTGGTGGGACGATTATTGTCTGAACACGTTAAAATTAAATCGTCCCATGGATAAGAACCTCTATCCCAAAGCTCGAAGGACCCGCATGTGAAATTATTTTCACGTGTCCATTGTCGTTTGTATAATTATTAAAGTTAGGGTCGTTGTCAAATTATGTATGTGTCAGCCAATGTTTCAAAGTTATAATGCCCTGAAATATTCCTTGGCATATGTCATAGTTTATTCTTTGGAATATGCTAGATGCCAAAGCATATTCTCAGTTTATTCTCTTTCGTTTAGCCTATAAAAGGCATCGTAATTTAGTAGGATGAATCATCGACAACCCAACTAAAAACCTCTCACCACAACCAAGCTTCCGCACTGTTTTTAATAGAAAAATGTGTGTTTAAGTAACTTGTACTTTAAAGTTTTAGTTTTTTATCTTTAGTAAAAGATAAAAATTACTGGCAACGTAATTTTTATCTTGGTATCAGAACTTTGAATCAAAACATTCTTAGCTCTATGGAAGGCTAAACTACTAAGATATATTCTAGAAAAGCAATAAATGTGTTATTTAATCAATTAATTGTATTTCTACGGTAATATTTCTATTAAAAACTTCATAAAAACCACTTGTTTTTAGATAAAAGACAACGCAATTGCTTCTTTATAAAAAGTACCGAAAGAGTCGGGAAGAGTTTGAAGTTAACCGTTTGGTGAATCTTTAAACAAGTTTGTAAATATAACCCTTGAAGTTTTTAATGTTATGTTCGATCGCTTTGAGCAAGAAATACAATATTGGTACGATAATTCACGAACTGTAGATCCTGAATATATTGTCTTTAATGAAAATATTCCTAAACCTAAAACCAATGATTTAGTTAATAATTTAGCGTGTGTTTATAATCATATAAATCTCTTTTCTAAAGTAGCACTTAAAAATTTCAAAAATATTTCTGAAAAACCAAAAGATCTTGAAATTAACATTCAAAGTTGTCAAGAAAAGCTTGAATCTTGTGAGGAACTATTAAGAAAAACCCAGAGTGAAACCAGAAAAAGCTTCCAACAAATCTCAACTGAAATCCATCAATCTAAACCAATCACTAAAAGAGAAGTCTTGAACCTTGTCCAAGAAATAGCTGAGCAACCAAAGCTAGTCGAAAAGGAGGCCCTTAGGTTAACAGAAGATCTCAATCACAAGACCCAGGAGGTTGAGCACCTTCTTCAAGAAGTCAAGAAACTCATCACCGGATGAGTCTTGCCAATCAAATGGCAACTACTGAATATCAATAAGCTATACAAGCTACTGAAGACCTTGAATCACTAGCAGTCGGTTTTGCAAAAACATCCGACTACAAAGCAGGAATAGCTACCCAAGTAAACATTATTATAAAACAAAACAACAATTTGCTATACCTGGATACAAAACAAAGTCAAAAATTAATTGAGCTTGAAGAAAAGTTTGACAAAATCAAACAAGAAGTTCACACTATCCTTGAGCAAGAACCAGCCAGTCTTGAAGGTTCAATATCAAGTTTATCCAAACGACTTGATAATTTCTCCATCGGTGGTAAACTCTAGTAAAGAAAACAGACGGCCAAATATATGTCTTTGAAGATCCTAGTAAAATCTTTAAAGAGCAATTCGGAAGGTGATGCGTGTTGTGTCACGTGTAGTATAGAGTGATTTTGCCTATTCAAATTTTAAATTTATATTTAGCCGACTTATCCTATAACACACACACTAATGAGCAGTGTACCCGATCAATATGTATATAGTGTTATGCAGAGTGTCGATCACTAAGAGTAGAATGAATTATCTAGTTAATCTAATCAGTATTTTAAATATACTAAGTTAGCTTTACAATCTAATCTAACACAAAGGGGGGTTTTTAGCCTGAGAGACTAACACAGATTTGGTTATTTAATTGAACTAATAAAACTAATGAGAACGAAATAACGATAGACTAACACGTACACAGATAGATAATAGATACAAATAGAAGTACCGTCCTTTTGTTAAGTAGATTGTTACTGTTTTATTGCTAGTTTTATATGATGAGTATCGTAAACTCTTGTATCTTGTTGGATTCTAAATATAGGCGAGTAAACTCTTAATGATCACTTATGCCTATCTCACTTTCTAGACACTAGATAAGTAAGCGTGGAGGGGGTATGGCAGCCCAAGCAAAACACAGCTAGACACAGAGGTTATCAATGCACATATACAAGTCACCAAAAAAACATCATATAAACTTATAATCGATGGGAAAGCAATTTTAAGGGGAGTTGTGTGGCGGCCACAAGCCCATCAATCCTGATGGATTATAGTTTACTAATACAATAAAACAAAACTACTTAATGAATTAAATACATGCAGGAACTTCTTACTGCTCTAAAATCTTCATTAGAGGTGTGTCTTGTGTTGTTTTGTCGTCTGAATTCGTCTCTTTAAGGTTTTGTTGCACTTTTGTCCACTACGAATTTGGCAGAATCGTGGGGTATTTATAATGCCTGTCTGAGGGCTAGATGCGGCGCATTAACTAAGTAGATGCGGCACATCTACTTAACTTCGCGTGGGGTTCAAGATCAATATATTCTGGAATATTCGTACACCGCCTTTAGATGCGGTGTATCTTGAATCTTTATGCGGCGCATATCCTTCAGCATCGTGGATTGTATTTTGATGAGACGAAAAGTGTACCGCTTTTGGGGGGTCATTTAAGCCCAAAGTCGAGATTATTTGATCAAATATTGCCCTAAATCATTCCTTTTGTCATTTTAGTTACTTTTGAGAGGAAATTTAGAAAAGGAAACATTTTGGACGTTTTTGGAGCGAAAAAGTGAAGAAAACGACAAAGTCTCAAATTCATGTTGGAAATTGTACGTGATGGCGTCAAGAATTACTAGTGACGCCGTCACCCTTTGACAAAGAGGTGGATAAATCAAGTTACACGTGACGCGCCAGAGAGGTTTTTGGAGAATTGTACATGACGGCGTCACCAAGGCCATCAAGAGTAATTTGCACATGACGGCCAAGACCAAGTTTACACATGACGACGTCAGAAGTGGATCTAGGCAATACGATGATAATTTTGGTGGTGAGTTGACGGCGTCAGACTCCTTATTCTATATATAGTTTTTGATTTTTCATTCATCGTGTGCAACTTTGAGAGGAGAAAACCCTAGACGAATTTTACTATATTTTTTAGGGTTTCAAACCCTTGTTTCATCCATGCTTAATTGAAGATAAGTTTTCCAACAATCATTCAATATATCTATGTGTTGTCTGATTATATCTTATGCTTGTCTTCTCTTTAACAGGCTAGGCTAGGTTTTCTTTGTGTTTGTTTAAATGTAATAAACTTAGATATTGATTGTTGGTTGGTTGTTTGTTTATAATTGTTGTGGATGAATGATTTCGATGTTAGGCTTAAGAAAACTGGCAGACTTCCAATTGGTAACTTGCTTGAACGTCTTAAGAAACATGATCGGAGGTGTACTACGATAAATTGGTTATATTTAATGCATAGGTAACTACTAATGAGGCCATGTTAGGAGCTAGTAGTCGGCTCGACATAGGAAGAGGTAGAAGCTTATAGAGTTAGGGAAGATCGTACACGGCCCTACGAATGGTATTAAGGAATATAACCCGTCATCAATGCAATTGTAACAAACTAATCAACCGGTAAAAGATAGCTAGGGAGTAGTGAAATCTAAGTAAACACATTTTCTCTTATTATTGTTTTCGCCACATTTACTTTAAGTTCATTTTATTTTATTTTGTTTGCATTTGTAGTTATTTGGGTTAGTTGACTAGCAACTAATTTCGCCTACTCCTTCAAAACCCGAGATTTTTATTTGCTTTCCATAAAATATAAAAATACAAAAAGAATCATCCCTCACCTCTAGACCTAGTTTAATTGAGGTTTAACCCTAGCGAACACTATTCTTTGAGTTGAACGATCAATTCCCCGGTACTTGTCACTATACTATACTACAACGGTCAGGTACACTGCCTGGTGGGCATTGCAAGCTTCTCAAGATCCTTTGAGAGGTAAAACCTTTTGCGAGGGCGTAATTTCACGCATCATATTTGGTGAAGTCATGATAGTGATACGGCACATGTTGATAATGAGATGCGGCGTATCTGGAGTAGAACAAGTTGGTTCTTCTTCGTTGACCAAAGTTTCATATGCGGCGCATGATAAAATTGGATGCGGCGCATGCTTCAAAGTCAGGCAATGGTCTTTAATCTTTTCTATTCAGCAGACTTTCCAATCTTGATCATTTATCTCCATATTTCGTCCAAAATCGTCAAGTTTCACCAATTGCTTGTCTTTACCTGAAATTACTAAAGTAAACGATTAAGTACCAATTCTCATACAAAATATAATAAAACAAGTCAATTAAACAGGACAAACGATGACAATATAATGTACTTATTGATGTCATCAAATATCCCCCCACTTGAACTTTACTTGTCCCCAAGTAAACCTTATATTATAATTATGAAAATGTATCATAAAAGATATTAGGATGTATTTTTATATTTAAGCATTTATTCGTTTAATCATAATCACACAACCAAACACTTAACGAACTAGAAATAAAATATCTCTCTCAATTTCTCAACTAATCTAATTCGCTCAATTTCTCGGTCGTGACGAATATTCTATCATAAGCTTGGCAAGATACACATCTCCACTACTAAATTTAAGGAATGACAAGTCTAAAGCGGTGAAAAGGGTTTTGAGGCTTAAGGGTTTAACCTAGCTTCGTTCAAATATTTCCTGCATAAACTTAGTAGATCACTGGCGCGAGTCTTCGGCTCTTCAACTAACGGATGGTCACTAATGTGCTTCTTGGATCGCTGCCGCGTTATTTGCATAACGGGTAGTCATCAATTCACACACCAGATTGCTGGCGCGTTAGTCAATTAATCTAATACTCGGATGGTTACTACCTTATTCATACATTTAACATTTTTACTTAGCTATCACTATATTCGGATGCTCGAAAGCTAACAACAAATATAATAATACGGTTGGGTATGGATAACATTTAGGATATAAATTGGTGTAAAATAAAAATATAAACAAACAAATAGATTAAGTACTAAAGTGTGGTTAATCACTTCCCAATCATATTATGTGAATACCAAAGATCCCAACCCTGTGAATTGACCTTTACCAAAGAGCTAAAACGAGTCGGGATCCTAACAGTTTAGTTCTACGTATGGTGTGGTTTCTAGTTTATAATGTTTTTAAATTATTGTTTTACGTATTTACATTTTGTTGTGTACACCGTACAGAAACAAGATATGTTCCTCTACACCCCAAAGTTAAAATAGAATTTACCAATTTTGCTTTGCTTTTCTTGTTGAACCGGACCGACAAAAACCGGACCGGACCGAGACCGAACGGGAAAAAACCTAGACCGAGACCGGACCGAATATGATCGGTCCAGTCTCGGTCCAAATAGGCTAAATGTCCAGTTTTTAAGCCGGACCAGACTGGACCGGACCGATCCGGACCGAGACCGAAATTATGAAAATCCTTAGACCGAGACCGGACCGAATGTGGTCGGTCCGGTCCTTCCGGTCCGTTTGCTCACCCTTAAGTGACAGTCTGTTTAATCACAAAAAAAACTGTATGGAAGCCTGGCTGTTTAAACATGGCTGTATGGTGTTCATATGGTACTGCCTCTCGAGAACCATTTTGCATACATGGTTGCAATCATAGTATTCAACAAACTTGTTACAAGCAATCACTCAGGCTAAATCCACAGAATCACGAAAAAAATGTAATGTCAACACATACAATGCCTCTCCCAAAACACATGAGGAAGACTACCTGACCAACTTCACACAGACTTCTAACAGGGCGTTTGGGATTTGCTTATTTGAGTGCTTATCTTCATATTGTTGTTTTTAAAGCAAACAAGCACTTAAGATGGTACCTACTAATAGTAGATAAGCAATTCAAATGTATTTCATGTTTAATGAGTTGAACTGCCAACGATACAAATACCAATTTGAAAATTACATGTCCAAAACCTATAAATAAGTCGCTAAAAATGCTATGAAAATGCAAACCTCATGTACCTCAAGACGTCAACCAATATCTACAATCTTTGTAAGGACAACCGAGTTTATCAAATGTGTTCTCTTATTGTATGCCTTTTTCTTCAATATCAGGATTGGCTGCAACAGGAAAGAGAAAAAAGTCCTCACCTTTCAACGCCCACAGCTGAAGTGTCTCCTCCATTGGAGACAATTATGGCATTCACATTTACAGCATTATTGTCATTTGGTTCCCCGTCACTCTGCAAAGAAACCCAGGTGGTATCAAGATCAATGGAACCAACGACATATCATCTCTCTAAAAAAGATTATTACCTGCTCAATAGTCTTTCCTGTAGGGTCTAGAGCCCCTGATACAGAAACTTTGTTAAGGTCTCGTAGAACTCCCTGTCGAAGTCGATATTAAAAAAAATGATTACCAGATCATATATATAATAAGAAACCAAAACATGGACAGCTTAAATGAATAGCTTGGCCCACTAGCCCACAGAATTTTGTTATGATCCCATTCTTAAAGATTCAGATTCCAGTAAATCCTTAAGTAATGTTTCAGCAAAGTTAAATATATAGGACGTAAGAAACCTATAAATGATCTCATTGGCATATACATTGTGTTTGTTCTAAATACTAATATTGTTGCAAGTAGAAAAAGATCTTAAACACGATCTATCCAGGAAACAAGAAAACTTGAGATGCAAAACTAGTACGAGGACGAAAAGTCCATAACTTGAATGCTATGCTATGCATGTAAATGATACTACTATAATTTAAGAGGGCTGTTTGGATTGTGAAACTATTGAGCCTTAAAGTTGCAAGAACAAAAACAATTAGTGTTGAGATAAACAAACTATGTTTCCAATTATCTGATTCTATAGGGTTACTTCAACTGCATACTAGCTGCAATAAACCAATTATTTAACATCATATCTAAAAATTACAACTACAAACACCAGAAGCACTTTAGATACATATCCATATACTTTCATACACCAATGTTCAAACTAGTTTCAATATGCTGGATCCCCGAACCCCCACAGGTACAAGGAGACTACGGGAGTAACAGATAAGGTTTAACAGAGTAAAACATGAAAGTTCATAACACCACCTTTCCAAAATCAAATGGCAACTTTCCAAAAAAATAAATAACTAATGCATGAAAATATAACAAAAACAGAAACATAACGAGCGATCTAGATGCAGACCTTATTGGCCCATTTAAGTCCACAAGCGTTACACAAAGTTCTTGGGCCAGATGGCCCACGGCGCATCATAGGAGTGGACTTCGAGCTGATCCCACAGTGTCTACATCTGAAAAATGTAACAGAAGGAAGTAAGGTACTAAAATAAACATGCCAGTTGAGAGCAGAGTGACAAAAAAAGTGGCAATTGACAATAATATGATTCAAAGCAGCATAGCAGAATCAAAAGATAAAAACAGGGAAATAAAATGTACACAAACAACTTCAAAAACAATCACGAAAAGACTACTCACAATGTTTCTTCATCCTGACCATTACCACCATTCCAATCTGAAGCACCTGCACCCGCTTCATCATTGATTGCCTTGGATGATGTAAACTGACCTTTTTTGCGCTGCATTCTGGAATTATAAATATGTTCAAAGAAAGTTAGAACCATTGAGGTTGTACTTATTTACTTATTCACAATTCGGCCCTTCCAAAAATTTGATTCATATATAACATAAAAGCAATTTGCATTTTCAAGTGTGTCATGTGATTTTAGAGCAATAACAGGCTAACTACTCTAAATAGGTTGACTTCTAGGCAGCTATTAACCTATACCTTGGACCTTTTGTATCTTATGTAAAAAACAGCATCTTTAATCAAAAGTAAAGACCTGTGCACTAGACATATGGCTGAATTTAAGTGATTAATAAACATTTTCAAACTGAAGTTTGCAATAAACCTGTTGTGGACAGATTAATGGTTTCAAATTACTGCATCAAATTGAACATTTAAGTCGATAGTCGATACAATTGCAACTTGCAAGTACAAATACCATGAATGACTAACCATGCCACATAAATGCTTTATGTAACCAATTATCACTATTTTTTGCTGCAAAAATTTCAAAAAAAGCCAATTTTACAACTTTGAGCTATCAGTTGATTTAACTACAGAAATGGACACTCAAGATACAAATATCTATGGCACAAGCTTTAAATTATTGGATTTCAAAAGCTATGCTTTATGAGCATTTCCAACATTTATCAAAGAGCATCTAATCACATACAAAACATTCTAACCATGCACATTACTTATGAGGATATTGACTCTCTGACACATATTAAGAGCAAAGAAAGCAAAGAAAATCAAGAACGTCCATTAGCCTGTAATTAATTTCAGCAAACCCTACCTAAGTGCAACTTCCTTCCGTACGCTATAACGGATTTTCTTATCAAAGCATCTTTCTTTTCTCTTCTCCCTGAACCGTATCAGAGAAGCAGCCCTTTGTGGTTGGCTTGACCTTGCAGGAAATTCATTCAAAGCCTACAAAGACGACCCAAAAGAACTTAAATCAACAAAAACCCCAAAAACCGGAACTTGCAAGAACACTTATTAAATACGTATACCCTTTGATTCTGTGGAGGGATTCCCATAGTAGGGGCACCAGTTGGTACTTCATACCCACCCAAGAGCAATAACACAGCTTGCACCTATAAAATCACCATCAACAATAAAATAACTCCATAGATTAGCAGCAGATTAATAAATAGATCAATTAATAGTCATAAATAAACGGTTAATTCACTTATAAAGCTCTCTACTTTCACTTATTATCTCACTTTGGGTACTATTCTAGCTAACATGCAATATGGGTCACTAGACTTGAGTGACTAGCTAAACAAGTCAATTGGTACACGTTTAATGACAGGAATCTCCGTCACTATCCCTCACTAACATTACCTATTTAGCGGAACACCCTAAGTTATAACATACTAAAGTACCCATATTATGATTAAAAAAGCGAAAGCAGAAAAATTTACCGGTTAATTAACCCTTCCCTAAACAACAAATCCTTAATTCAATTCAATCCAAAGCACAACTAATCCTTGTCAAAATGCAAACATGAACCGGTAATATCTTTCTAAGTTGGTGAATCAATAAGTGATTAATTCATTAAAAAAAATAACTTAATCAATAAGTCATGACTCCTGATTCAGTTAACACCAAAATGCACACTAGTCCTGACTTGATTAAGGGGGTGTTTGGATTAGCTAAATTTGATGGCTTACCAGCTTATTGAGATATGGAAAGCTCATAATCGCACCCTTTCTGCAAACAAGCTTATCACTTTAAGCTTGTGGCTTGCCATAAGCTCAAATCAACAATCTCATAAACCAAAAAGGTACGATTATCGGCTTCCCATATTCCAATAAGCTAACAAGCCCATCAAAACAAGCTAACCCAGACACCCCCTGCATCATATTAAAAACAAATCAACAACCTTTTCGGGCGAAACAGCGTCAAAAACATAAACCTCGCCTTGAAACGACAAGGTCAACTGATCAGCACCCCCATTCGCCCCAGCGCCACTATTAACGGGCTGAATCTCATTCTCGGGAACATACAACGCGTGCTGATTAACACCCATTTCCTCCATCCCACCCCCACCATGACCATGACCATGACCATGAGCCTGCATCTGCTGATTATTATTATTATTATTCAAATGATGATGATGATTATTATATCTAATCTGAGGGTTATCAATAGATTCTTCTTCACCAGCTGCCACGTCATCATCGTCATCATCATCGTCGTCTTCTTGAACAACAACATCGTCAACCATGTTGTTGGGGTTGGTCATTTGTTGTTGTGGTTGTTGGGGATGGTGGTGGGGATGGTGATGGAGATTGATTGGTTGTAAATTCACGCTTTGGTAAATTTGATGGGTGTGATTCATATCTGGTTCTGACATTTTTTTTTTTTTTTATATAAAATTGGTTATTGAAATGTGAAATTGGTTATAAAAATGTTGAATTGATAGGATGAATTATTACATCGATTGGATTTGTGAAAGGGGGGAAAAGCTAGGGTTTGTGTTTGGGTTAGGAGCCCTAAGAGCATAAGGTGTGGCAACAAGGCCAAGACTCCCATTCGGGCCCCACCATGCCACATCACCAAAACACCCCATCTTCAACAAACCACAACAAACCCCCCCTCACCAAACAACAAACCTTCACTTCCCCATTCGGGCCCCACCTCTTACACACTTATTTTTTTATTCATTTTATTAAATAAATTAAATTAATTTCACAAATACTTAAAAATTAAAAAACATACTAATTTTATTTCATAAAATAAAAAGTTACAATACGGAAGAAAAAAAATACGATACGAGGAAAAAAAAACACGCATACAACATGGAAAAAAAAAACGATACGGAAAATAAAACATACGATACTAATAGGAAAAGTAAAACATTTTATTCGTCATCTTCGCGGTCGAGATTTTGGTATTTCTTAGTTATTCGTGCTTGTCTCTTGCGAATTACTTCGGCTCTAATCGGGTCAGGGCAAGTGTTTGGATCGAGCATTAGCATCTGCATATCCTGCCACTCCAACAACGCAGCTTCTTTCTCGAACGCCTTTTCCTCCCTCTTCCTCCGCGCCTCGTAACAAGCCGTTTGAGCGTCTTTCGTTTGATTATACTTTTCGGATAATTGTCCCGAAAAAGTACTCGTTTGACTACCCCCGGAACTCGCCGCACTCGACGTTTCCGTCGACTTTTGTTTCTTTCCGGGTCGCCTGCTGCTTCTTTCGGGACGAGGTCGTTTGTCCGGCCCGAATATATCCTCAAGACATGTAATGTCTAGAGGTTCTTCAGCATCCCATTTCGGGTAGCGTTTCAGGATTTCCCAAACGTGAACCAAATTGAAACCCCTTTGTCCAAAACGTATTGAGAAGTTCGTTTTGGCATTCTCGACATGATCATGCTCATTTTCACCACTGCGACGCTCTAAATGTTTATAAATAGCGTTGAATTTTTGGCAGTCGGCATTGATCCTTGTCCATTTACCGGATAGCATGTTTTTTGTTCGTGGGGCTTCAGTAGTCCGCTCGTTGAAAAGTGCATGAATTTCGTTCCAAAAAAATTCATTCTCTTTGTCATTTCCGAGCTCCTCGTCTTGAGAAACTTCTATCCACGCTTCCGCAAGAATAGTTTCTTCTTGTTTCGACCACAACTTTCGCGCACGCGTATTAACAGCTTCTTCCAAGTCTTCGTCATCGTCCGCGTCCAAATTTACGACGTTTTTTCCTCTTTGGGCTTTGGTTTTTTTTCCTCGGCCTTTGGCCGGTGATCTTGGCTTAGGTACTTTAAAAGTACCTTGATTTGGTTGTGTCGGTTGTGATTGAGGAAAAGTGGATGGTTGATTCGGGTTATAAAATTGTGGCGATAAATTGAAATGTTGTTGATTTGTGAATCCTTGTTGAAAGGCTAATTGTTGGTTACGGTAAATGTCACTCGGATTTAATGGTTGTGAACCGTATGGCGGTGAAGGGTTTGGAGACGAGGGACTAGAAGAGTTTGAGGGACGTTGGTTTGACGTTAAGAGGTTCGTGAAATAACCTCTTTCGTTCGGGTTTTGAGACATTTTTTTGTAGATTAGGAGAAGAAGTATAGAAAGGTTTAGTTTAGATTTGTGAATGTAGTGAAGAGAATGGATGAAAAAGGTTGTATTTATAGTTGTAAAATTGGGTAGGGAAAAAAAAAATAAATAAATAACAAATGAACCGTTTGATTATAAACGGTCGAATTTTTAAAAAAAAACAAAGCAAACCAACGTCCACCTGCAACTTTGTCAGAAGCAAGCTTCGCCGTCCCCACGACGAAATCTTCAACGGCGAGCAACGGCGAGGGTGTCGCGGTGTGGCGGCGAGCAACGGCTCGCCGTTGCAACGTCCAGCTCGGACGGCGAATACCTCTTCGTCGACCACACCCGATGCTCTAATTATTATGAGGATTACGAGAGTACGGATGAGGATTTTTACAACTTTTGGGTTTGTACTTTGTGTAGCTCTACTTGTAACACTACTTTTTTCTTTCTCAATTTCTCTCATTTTATTGGAGTTAATTACAAAGATTGTCCTTGTGGGTTACCCAAAGTTGCAAGTTTTGTTTTTAACTCTCAAAAAGTACACCATTCGTCCTTTTGGTTGTTCATTTTTAGTTGACCGGACTGTCGTTAGTTTTGGGTGTTATCTCTGGTCACGTGAGCGTCAATATATCCTTTTATGCTATTAAAACCATAGAGATGATCCTTGTTACAACTTCATATTTGTTTTTTTGTGGGCGCGTATTCAGTCGGGGTACACCCGAATTAAAACCCAACCAAATTAAACCTGGAATTAAATCACGAATTAAAATCCAAACCTAACCCCTAATTTCCCAAAACACACAATTAAACAAAACAAACCCAACCTTAATTCGATTTGCTACATACCAACCCAATCACTAACTATGGGAGAAAATGATAAAGGCAAAAGGCCTTGTTTACTGAGGCTGATCATTCGTCGGAAAATGATTGGTTAAAAGTTGTATTGAGAGTTGAAATCATTGAGGAAGTTAAATCCAAATATGGTGAGCAAATTAAAACCAAATATAGTGGGCATGAGAATGTTAGCGATGAACTGACAGAGGAAATACTTGAATGGGTGAGGATAAAAACATACAACGAAATGCCTGAGGATTTCCAAGTAAGTTGTAATAGTTTAGGTTTCTGTATTTATTGTTAAGTGTTTTTACATGAAGGGGTAACTAAATTAGGAATTTGCTATGCTCCATATGGTTCAGTAGTCAATACCTCAAAATGAAGGTTTCTAGTGGATGTTTGTAGTATGCCCATTGGACATTTTAGCAGTGTGGATGATGTCTAATAGGATTTGTTATTTATTTGCTTTCAATATGAAGAGGATGAGGCATTTCATTGTTGTATCATTTCATCTGTTTCATAAAAGGCTTTAGCTTTATCAGCAGGTTGATGATGCAAAGTGGGAAGGAAATGTAGTCCTGGGTGAATTGGTTATTGCTTGATGAATTGATTTTGATAGTTGTATGTCTCAATTGTATGCTTATGATACATTAGGATAGTAGTAATGTCTGAATAACTCAAATAGTCTTTCTTGGTAGCCTTGGTTTGTCATGACATCTTGTGAACACTTTATACAGTTTTATTGTTGCCATTTGACTTGGTTTTGCAATGAATCCAATGCCTTGTTCACTTCAACCAAATACCCATTTGTCTCTTTTATGAACATATGAGCACTCAAATAACAAATGATCGTGTAAGGCAGGGCATGTTCCAAAGATGATTGCTTTTCATTATGTGTTGTAGTATATTGACAGCTAATATAGACACAAACAGTTTGATTCGTATGTCTTCGTTTAGCTATATTTCCAAATACCAACTCCAAGGGAAAGGAAGTTGATGTCATCATTATTTCAAATGATGATATTGATGATGATAACATTAGTTTAGACAGTGATGATTCTACATCCACATATGAGGATGTGATATATTTTAGTAATTAGTCAGACAGTGATGACCCTACATCGACAGATGTTCGTATGACTTCAGACAGTAACAATGATGATGATGTTGTGTGGGTGCCTTCTAAGCCTACTGTTACACTTCAAGGGTGAGCAAAGTAAAGGGAAAGGCTTCCACTTCTAAAACATCTGGCACACTTGTTCTTAGAGTTCCTAAAGGTGAGATTAAGAGACCAATAAGTGAGGTTAAAATTACAAAATGTGTACTTGGTCTTGGAGATCCTAGAGCAAATGTGGATTGCTCAAGCAGTAAAAGAAAGAAGTGGAATGTTCCAACCCCCAAAAAGATGAAGTCTTAACTTGTGTAGGTGATGTGAAAACAATGTATTGACTGTTATGTATTTAACTGTTATGTATTTTAAGTTTTTAACTATTATGTATTTTGGTGGTAAGGTGAAAACATTGTATTGGATTTGTGTTTATGTTTGTTGGTCCTGTCCTAGCATATATGAAATTAAGTCTATTAAGTAGGGGTGAGCATGGCTCGGTTTGGCTCGGTTTTTGTATAAAACCGAAACCAAACCGAAATATTTCGGTTTTTGATTTTTAGAAACCATTCGGTTTCGGTTTTGTGTCGGTTTGGTTTTTTCGGTTGTCGGTTTATTTCGGTTTGGTTTTTCGGTTTCTATACGATCTTTCGAGCTATGCTTTTTCAAAGTAGATTTGACATATATCATAAAATAACACATTCACAGCTTTAAAGAAACAATCCAAACAACCATTAAGAAAAAAAAAAAAAAAAAAAAAACAGTAATGACGATAAGAAACAGATGACCATATTAAATCCTAAAAAAGAGTTGTTTATGTGTCATAGAGCAATACAATAATAAGTATAAAAACCTAATAAAAATAGAAAACACCCTAGAAGAGAACTTATTATTCGTCCTAAATGACATGTTCAAGAAGCATATGAAACAAAGAGTAGTTACTCGACATGATATAGTTAAATGTCGCTCTTAGATATATTTTTACTTTAAATGTCGGTTCGGTTTCTATTGGTTGGTTTTTAATGCTAAAACCAAACCGAAACAAAAACTTCGGTTTTTTCAAAATATAGAAACCGAACCGTCGGTTTTTCAATCGGTTCGGTTTTTTTGGTTTTGGTTCTTTCGGTCTTTTTCGGTTTAGGTTCAGTTTTTTGGTTTCTTGCACACCCCTACTATTAAGTTAATAAATATGTATTTTGGTTTTTGTATAACAAATAGCCATGTATCTTGATTACTTGATGCTTTATTACTGCATAAAGTTTGTTCACAAGGTTACTGCATATGCATTTCCATTTGTAGTTTAGGTTTGTGCACAAACTATGTTACTGCATAAGGTTACTGCATATGCAAAATAACCTTATGACACACTACATAAACACAACCTATACTGCATAATCATAGCCTATATTGACTAAAATGTCCAAGGTTACTGGATATTGTGTAATTTAACTCCTAAAAGTCAAAATAACCTTATGGCACAATGCATAAACTCAGCCTATACTGGCCAAACATGTCCTAACCTACTATAAATTGCCTAAACACAGTCTAAACAAGGTTACTACATGTTCATATCCATTTGTAGTTTAGGGGGTGTTCGGAACTGCCTAAACAAAAATCACTTATACATTATGTAACTTGACTCCTAAAAGTCAAAATAACCTTATGGCACACTGCATAAACACAACCTATACTGACCAAACATGTCTTAACATACTATAAACTGTCTAAACATAGTGTGCATAAGGTTACTTCATTTTCATATCCATTTGCAGTTTAGGGGGTGTTTGGAACTGCCTAACCAGTTTGTGTAACCAGTTTATGGTGTGTTTGACTTTCGTCAATTAAACATAGTGTAAACTGCCCAAACACTCCTTCTGCAGTTTAAGGGGTGTTTGGGAGTGTGGTGGGGGCTCGTCCATTTTTATTTTGGGTTCTTCAATAACTGTACGTAACTCAGGTATGTATCTTTGACGATTACATTTTGTTTGTGAACAAGTGCGCATGCACTAAAAACAATGTCAATTAAAACAAAACCGAGGCAAAACAACAGGGAACTTAAACCAATAATCACAGTATGAATGGCTTTTTTGAAAAAGGTACACCAATCACAAGGATACAAAGGCAAGTTTTAATCTTTAGTTTGGGAACTTATTAATGGACAGGAAAAGTGCAGGAACGGATATTTCAGAAATTGGCACAAATCAGGCCAAAAATGACAAAAACGAGCACGAGTTTGGAAATCATATCAAAAGCCAGAGCCGGGGAAGCAAATTACCAACTTTTGAGCTCAGATTGTCCAAACACGCCTTGGAGAATCACCAAACGCCAAAAATAGTCCTTGGAGCAAAAGTTTGCAAAATTGGCAGAAATGGTCCCTCAAGTTTGGAATTTGACAGAAATGGCCCCTGAGCACTGGATTTTGGAAGAAAAAGTCAACACTGGTCCTTGAAGTTCACAAGTTATCAAGTTTGGCCCCTGGGTGAAAATTTTGAAGAAATTACAAGTTTAGTCCCTAAAGTTTCAAATTTGGCAGATTTGGTCCCTGGGATTGAAATCATCACCTATGGTCCTTATACTATTCAAGTTTGACAAATTACACCCTTGTGACAACTTTGGAACAATGGCAGATCAAGCCCTTGTATTTTCAGGAAATAACAAAAGTGGTCCCTGAAGTTTCATATTTGGCAAAAATGGTCCTTGGAATTTAAAATGGAAAATATCAAATGAGGTCCTTGCATTATTCAACCTTGGCAAGTTTTACCCTTGAAAGTACTTTAGGGAATTTACAAAATCAGTCCCTTAATTTTTTGAATTTACAAATTGGTCCTTGAAATAATTTCTACACCAAACGGACCCTTGTATTATTTCATAAACCATAATCCAATCCAAACACAAAACACAACCCACCCAATCCGCACCTGATCCAGTCCAAACAACCAAGCCCACACCCCCAAGGCCCAATCCTTTTTTAATATCAAACCAGGGTCAAACCTGGTTTGACCGTCTCCTTCCCCCTACACCGCTTGCCTTTCCAAACCATCCCATCCAACCCTCCCACCATCTCCATCACATCCCACCACCCCACCTGACCCTCCCAAGGATGAGACAGCTCCCAATCTCCGAACGATGGAGGAGTTGTGTCAAACTACCATGCACGGGAGAGGTGGACCTATTGCACAACTCACTATTGAGGCCACGGACTTTGGACTCAAGCATCACATGATTCAACAAGTCCAAAACTCGTGTCAATTTCACGGATTTGCAGGGTGACAATGCTAACGAGCATCTCGACAAATTTTTGACCGTCACCCAGAGCATGAAACAAAATGGCGTCATCGAAGACGGCCTTCGTCTGTATCTCTTCCCCTATTCTCTCACTCATCATGCGATTGTCTGGTTCGATCGTCTTCCAAATAATTCGATCCACACTTTTGATGAAATGGTTACCAAATTCTTGGCTAAATACTTTCCACCATCCATGATATAGTTGTCCTTGCTAAAAAGCTTGATGACTTGTCCACTGCAGTCTTACGTATCCATCAGTCAAATCAAAATCATCACGTCAAATTTGCCAACCCAAGTTGTGAAACTTGTGGTGGTCCACACCCGTACACTGAGTGCCCAGCCTCCGGTGGCTTCGCTCATGAAAACGTGTATGCAGCTCAATGTTCCTATAACGCGGGAGGTAATTCTTACCAACCACAAGGGGACCGAAACCTTTTGAGCTATCGTTCCAATAACTACCTTGGACCACCCGGGTTTAATCAAGCTCAGAATCAGAATGCCCAAAACCGGAATCAAAATTTTAATCATAATCAAAATCAAAACCGAATGAACCAAGGTTTTCAAAACCAAGGGAATTTCAATTCCGGTCACAACCAGCCTTTTCAAAATCAAAACCAAGGAAATTTTCACCGTAATCAAGGTCATTTTAATCAAGGTAATAATTTCTAACAGGGTAATTTTCAACAAGGAAACAATTTTCATGGTCATAACAATCAAAATCAAGGGAATTTTCAAAACAACCGAGCTCAAAATGTTCCTAACTAAAATCAAGCCGTTGTTCCAACTGGACCATCATCCGATGAGTTGTTGAAACAGTTTATGAAATCCTAAGAAGAAATGAACAAATTGTTGGTCAGCCAGATTTCCGAACTCAAGAAGTCTTTAAATGATCGACCCTCGGGCTCAGGTACACTACCGAGCAACCCAATCGCTAACCCGAGGGGCGATGTAAAGGCGATCACAACCCGAAGTGGAGTTTCTTATAAAGGACCCACGGCTCCATCTACATCTTCTCCTATTCAGGTAGAGGAACGTGAAACTGGGGCTACAACGGACACGATACTTCCTACTAACAACGGAGGTACCAATGAAGCCCCTCCTCCAGTTATCCCGGTCCCGATCCCCAAAACTAGGGTCGTATTTGAACCTCTCGAGATTCCGGTTGAAAAATCCAAAACCCAACCCTAAACCTTCAATTCCATATCCTTCACGTTTACAAGATCAAAAACTCCGCGAAAAAGCAAATCAACAAATGGAAAAAATTTTCCAAATTTTTCAAGATCTTCATTTTGATATCAGCTTCTCGGATGCTATCCTCTTGATGCCCAAATTTGCATCCACAATCAAAAACCTATTGAGTAATAAGGAAAAACTGTTCATGATAGCAAAAACTCCCCTCAATGAAAACTGCTCTGCTGGTCTGTTAAAACAGCTTCCCGAGAAGCTGGGAGATCCCGGAAAATTTCTCATTCCATGCATTTTCTCAGGAATGGTTGAATGTTATGCCTTGGCTGATCTTGGTGCCAACATCAACTTAATGCCTCATTCAGTATGGAAGAAACTCTCTCTTCCAGAACTCACTCCCACCTGCATGACTCTTGAGCTTGCAGATCGTTCAATATCTCGTCCCCTCAGTATTGCTGAGGACGTATTTGTCAAAGTGGGAAAGTTTCATTTTATAGCTGACTTTGTGATTGTTGATTTTGATGCGGATCCAAGGCTTCCTCTCATTCTTGGACGAGGATTCCATGGGACGGGTCGTGCTATGATCGATGTATTCGCTGAGGAAATCACATTACGTGTTGGTTCTGAAGCCATAACTTTCAACCTTGATCAAACCTCGAGATACTCCTTGAACTATGATTTCAACTCTGTTAACCGCATCGATGTCATCGATGTTGCAACCGAGGAGTACTCTCAAGAAATTCTTGGTTTCGCTGATGATTCTCCGAGTGGCAATCCCACTCCCTCCTATTAACCTATCATTGCCAATTCTTCTCCTTCTCTCACTCCTTTTGAGGGAATTGACTTCTTCTTGGAGGAAATAGAGGCCTTTCTCCGAAGTGACTCAATTCCGAAGGGATTGATAACCAAAAGATTGACCCGGAAATGGATATACTTCTCCTTGAGAAGTTTCTCAATCAAGATCCCTCTCCTCCTCCTATTCTTTCACAGAAACTTCATAAAGAGGAAATCAAAAATGTTGAGAAAACCGATGATTTCCCTGAGGTCGAGCTTAAGGACTTGCCTCCTCATCTTGAATATGCATTCCTCGAGGGTGATGATAAATTACCCGTCATAATTGCTAAAGATGTAAACGATGAGGAGAAAACTGCTCTCATAAAGGTCTTGAAATCTCACAAGCAAGCAATTGCTTGGAAACTCTTCGATATCAAGGGTATTAACCCTGAATTCTGTACTCATAAAATTTTAATGGAGGATGATTTCAAACCGATAGTTGAACAACAGAAACGAGTTAATCCTAAAATTCATGAGGTTATCAAACAAGAGGTTCTTAAACTTCTTGATGCCGGATTGATTTACCCTATCTCTGATAGTCCTTGGGTTAGTCCCATCCATTGCGTTCCAAAAAAGGGTGGCATAACTGTTGTCACAAATGAAGAAAACGAGTTGATTCCAACTCGACTGGTTACGGGATGGCGCATGTGCATTGACTACATAAAGTTAAATGATGCCACCCGAAAAGACCACTTTCCTCTACCCTTCATGGACCAAATGCTCGAGAGATTAGCGGGGAATGAGTACTATTGTTTCCTCGACGGTTTCTCAGGATACTTTTAGATTCCCATTGATCCGCAGGATCAAGAAAAGACATTTACGTGCCCCTATGGAATTTTTGCCTATAGACGTATGCCTTTCAGCTTATGTAATGCTCCAGGCACGTTCCAAAGGTGCATGATGGCCATATTCCACGACATGATCGGGAAAACTATGGAGGTTTTTATGGATGACTTCTCGGTCATTGGGGACTCTTTCCAATTTTGTCTCTCCCATTTAGAGAACATGCTGAAACGATGTAAAGAAACACATTTATGTCTAAATTGGGAGAAGAGCCATTTTATGGTCAAAGAGGGCATTGTCCTTGGCCATAAGATTTCCAAAAGTGGGATCGAGGTTGATAGAGCTAAAGTTGATGTAATAGTTAAACTGCCTCCTCCCACTACGGTTAAAGGTGTTAGAAGCTTTCTCGGTCATGCCGAATTTTATCGTAGATTCATACAAGATTTTTCAAAAATCGCCCGGCCTATGACTCATCTTCTTGAAAAAGATGCTCCTTTCATCTTCTCACCCGAGTGCATCAAAGCTTTTCAAACCTTAAAGAAAAAGCTTACCAAGGCACCCATCCTTGTTGCCCCCGATTGGGACTTGCCCTTTGAACTTATGTGTGATGCTAGTGGCTTTGCAATAGGTACAGTCCTGGGGCAACATAAAACCAAACACTTTCAGCTTATACATTATGCCAGTAAAACTATGACTGAAGCTCAGACTCACTATACCACTACAGAAAAAGAACTCTTAGCCGTGGTGTATGCTTTCGAGGCTATACCTTATCTTGACAAAGTGCATAGTGTATACGGACCACTCGGCTCTGAAATATCTCTTTGCCAAACAAGATGCAAAGCCGAGATTGCTCTGATGGGTTCTCCTCTTGCAAGAATTTGATATCATTACACGTGATAAAAAAGGAGTTGAGAACCTAGCGGCTGATCATCTATCCTGACTAGAGAACCCTCACCAAGATGTCCTCGAGAAAAAAGAAATAAATGAAACCTTTCCCCTCGAGACACTCAATGTGATCTCTACTCGTGGTGATTCCACTACCCCATGGTTTGCAGACTTTACAAATTACCATGCGGGTAACTTCATTGTCAAATGGATGTCATCCCAACAGAAGAAAAAGTTCTTCAAAGATGTTAATCACTACTTCTGGGACGATCCCTATCTGTTCAAAATCTGTGCGGATCAAGTCATCCGGCGGTGTGTCCATGGCCAATAAGCCATGGATATCCTCAAAGCTTGTCATGATGGACGATCCCTATCTGTTCAAACTCTGTGTGGATTAAGTCATTCGGCGGTGTGTCCATGGCCAAGAAGCCATGAATATCCTCAAAGCTTGTCATGATGGACCCACGGGGGGACATCATAGTCCAAATTACACCGCCAAAAAGGTGTTTGATTCTGGATTCTACTGGCCCATGATCTACAAAGACGCCCATGAGTTTGTCAAAACCTGTGACGCTTGTCAGTGCCACGGGAATATTTCCAAAAAGGATGAGATGCCTCAAAACGCTATCCAAGTCTGTGAAATCTTTGACATCTAGGGCATTGATTTTATGGGTCCATTACCGTCTTCACGAGGGAATAAGTATATACTTATGGCTGTGGATTATCTTTCCAAATGGGTTGAAGTAAAGGCTTTACCTACCAATGACGCCCGAGTTGTTGTGAAATTTTTGAAAGCTCTTTTTGCCAGATTTGGAACACCACTTGCCATAATCAGCGATCGTGGTACACACTTTTGCAATGATCAATTTGCAAGAGTCATGCAGAAGTACGGTGTCACTCACCGTCTTTCTACTACGTATCACCCCCAAACAAGTGGGCAGGTGGAGGTTTCCAATCGTGGCATTAAAAGAATTCTGGAAAGGACAGTAGGAGAAAACCGTGCCTCTTGGTCGGATAAGCTAGATGATGCACTCTGGGCTTTCCGTACAGCTTATAAAACACCCATCGGGTGCACTCCATACAAGCTGGTATACGGAAAGGTGTGTCATCTACCGGTTGAGCTAGAGCACAAAGCCTAGTGGGCCTTGAAACATGCCAACTTCGACCTCAAGACAGCGGGTGATCACCGCAAGGTTAAGCTAAATTAATTAAACGAACTTCGTGATCAGGCTTACGAGAATTCTTTGATCTACAAAGAAAAGACAAAGAAGATCCATGACTCAAAGATTAAGAACCGCGTTTTCAACGTTGGTGATTGAGTCCTTCTTTTCAACTCAAGATTAAAGATTTTCTCGGGCAAACTAAAAACCCGTTGGTCTGGGCCTTTCACAATCACAAAAATATTCCCATATGGAACCGTTGAGTTATCTCAACCCGACGGTCCCAACTTCAAAGTGAACGGTCATAGGTTGAAGCATTACTTTGGAGGGGACATACCACCCATGGTTGTCCCGGATCTCCAAACTTTCCCCACGAACCAATGAATTCGGGGATCGAGTCAAGCTAGTGACTCGTTGAACAAAAACATTAGCATGCACATGGGTTTTCACCCATGTTTCTGACTTATCTCTTCTTTCTAATAAAATAACGGGAATAGGGCAACCTCTTATGCATCTTTTGTATTGTGGTTGTTGTGTTTGTACAGGCAATTGTTCCCGATGCATGAAGGCTCTCGTGCTCATATTTTTGTCCTTACTTCATAAAAAGCTTTATCGTTCAAGAAATCGGATATCCTTTACTAATGTTATCTTTTTGGCATAATTAGTAAACGACTTTAGATACAACGTAGGATGACCCTCGCCTTTGAAACATTGAGGACAATGTTTAACTTTAGTCTGGGGGGGGGGGGTATCTTCGATTTGACTTGCACCCTTCAGATATCGTTTACTCATGCAACTCTGTTTTCGAAAAATCCAAAAAATTGAAAATTTTTCATCAGAAAAGTACCAAAAAATTGAAAAAATTTGAAAATTTTATGCAAAAATATAGTAAGTTTTGACACTTTGTTTTGACTTTCCGCTAGGTAGAGTAGGAATATAAATTTTGACCTGACCGGGCGCATTGAGCCCTAGCTGTTCCCTTAACTTTTTAAGGCTAAGCATCCGCGAATCTCATTTCTTGAGGTAGTGACCATCCGATTATTAGATTAATTGACTAATCGCGCCAACGAGCTAATGTGTGACTTGGTGACCATCCATTATGCAAATAACGTGCCAACGAGCCAAGAAATGCACTAGTGACCATCCGTTAGTTGAAGCGTGGAAATATTCATGCCAGCGAGCTACTAATATAGATTTTGTTTAGAAGTTAGATGCTAAACGTGGAGTAGTTGGTTCTCTTTAGAGCTCATCGTAAGTACTTGTGGCTTTTTGCTCCCACAAAATTGTCTCACCCTATATCTGTAAAAATAATAATTAAAGACATTATGTTCTGACGAAACTTAGTTCTTTATCTTCCTAAGAGAATCTTTGTTTTAAAAGTTGGGTACACATCAAAGTCATTCTATGAGCTGCAATTCTAAAAACGGGACTTTGAACCTCTTTTCGGAAATATGTGAGGTCTTGACCTAAAACCTTTGGGTCCTCATTTCAGGAACGTCTAGAGTGGAAATACCCCATGTTATGTAGGAAAAGTTATGTTATCAAAAAAAAATAAAAAAATAAATAAAAATAAGAGTGAGTTATGTGCTTAAGTGTTTGACAAAAGTTGATGGCGCGTGAGGTGCATGTGCAGGGTCCTAGACCAGATACATGAGGTGCACGTGTATTTCTACTCAACTAATGTCTATGAGTCTGTATAAATCCCAATTCTTTGATGTGGACCTCATTTTTAAAGCAGTGATTCTCGAGAAAAGATAGAAAACTACTTAGCGTCTTAATATGGTATCTTTATCGGAATAAAAATTATCGAAACGAGAAAATATGAAGAAATTCATCTCTCACCAAAATAAATAGAGGAAAATAGGAAAATGGGAGCCAGAAGTTATTACACAAGTAACTTTCATGAGTAGTGTTAGCATCTACCTTGTAATTCAAGCTATGACTTCGTTTTTACGTTTAACATGGGAACTCGTGAAAAATCAGGAACGATGAATTCTATCCGTATGGACACTTTTCTTTGAACTGTGTTTCCTATTTTGTGACCCTAAATGTTATTAAAAAATGATGAAAGTCAAAACATCCCGTCACCCAAAAAGTGTAAAAAGTATGTAAATATTAGTGTTGGAAATAAAGTTGAAAAATGGAGCGTTCTCAAGAATAAATGATTTTGTACTATATTTTGAACATTTTGCTACTTCTTCAATGTCAGTAAAAAGATTTATGAAAGTTATTTATCTTGTGGGGCGTGAATTGATCCCATTGCGTGAGGACATACCAATACCTTAGTTTGGGGGGATTTGGTGTGTGCTTATTCACACACCTTTTCCTGTCGATATTAAAACCAAAAACAAACACAAACTAACCATAATTGCCAAACATATTGTATTTTTTGTGTTTGTAATCGTGCAGGAACGGATATTTCATAAATTGGCACAAATCAGGCCAAAAAGGACAAAAACGAGCACGAGTTTGGAAATCATATCAAAAGCCAAAGCCGGGGAAGCAAATTACCAACTTTTGAGCTCAGATTGTCAAAACACACCTTGGAGAATCACCAAATCCCAAAAATAGTCCTTGCAGCAAAAGTTTGCAAAATTGGCAGAAATGGTCTTTAAGTTTGGAATTTGACAGAAATAGCCCCTAAGCACTGGATTTTGGAAGAAAAAGTCAACACTGGTCCTTGAAGTTCACAAGTTATCAAGTTTGGCCCCTGGGTGAAAATTTTGAAGAAATTACAAGTTTAGTCCCTAAAGTTTCAAGTTTGGCAGATTTGGTCCTTAGGATTGAAATCATCACCTATGGTCCTTATACTATTCAAGTTTGACAAATTACACCCTTGTGACAACTTTGGAAGAATGGCAGATCAAGCCCTTGTATTTTCAGGAAATTACAAAAGTGGTCCTTGAAGTTTCAGATTTGGCAAAAATGGTCCTTGGAATTTAAAATGGAAAATATCAAATGAGGTCCTTGCATTATTCAACCTTGGCAAGTTTTACCCTTGAAAGTACTTTGGGGGGTTTACAAAATCATTCCCTTAATTTTCTGAAATTACAAATTGATCCTTGAAATAATTTCTACACCAAACGGACCCTTGTATTATTTCATAAACCATAATCCAATCCAAACACAAAACACAACCCACCCAATCCACACCTAATGCAGTCCAAACAACCAAGCCCACACCCCTAAGGCCCAATCCTGTGTTAATATCAAACCAGGGTCAAACCTGGTTTGACCGTCTCCTTCCCCCCCACACCACTTGCCTCTGTAAACCATCCCATCCAACCCTCCCACCATCTCCATCACATCCCATCGCCCACACCACTATCCCTTACCATCACCTCGCATTAAATTTTGCCACCCCTTGCATAATAAAACATACCAAATTACAAGTGCAATTTTCCCGCCAAAACACGTGGAGGGCCAGGATTAAACTTAGATGATCCTAGGGCAAGTACAATTTTAGTTAATGAAATTACTTTCAAAAGCTTGTAATCAAGTTCTATAGTGTAATTCCACCTTCCTGTAATCAAAATTTAAAGTTTCATTAATCCTAATCTAGTATTACAGATTTTATTGAAATTTCTCTTTTTAGTGTTAACCTGTTACAACCATGTTTTACTGTTTCATAAGCTCATATAAGCTCACTTAAGCTATCTGGTACGTAGGGTTTGCACTAGGCTTTACCTCTCAAGGGATCTTGAGAAGCTTACAACCCCCACCAGGCAGTGTACCTGATCGATGTAGTATAGTATGATGACAAGTACCGGGGGATTGATCGTTCAGCTAGGAATAGTGTCGCTAGGATTAGAAAAACCTAAAACCTAGGTCTCGAGATAAGGGATGATTCTTTTTGTATTTTTTATATTTTTAGGAAAGCAAGTAAAAATCTCGGGTTTGAAGGATTTGGGCGGAATTAGTTGCTAGTCAACTAACCCAATACTAAAGATGCAATCAAAATAAAATACTAAAAATGAAAATAAACTGTATTAAACTAAGGTTGTGAGCAATAAGTGGGAGAAATGTGTTTACTTAGATTTCACTACTCCCTAGATATCTTTTATACGTTAATTACTTGTTATAGTTGCATGGATGACGGATTGTATTCCTTAATACCATTCATGGGGTGGCGTACTTACTTCCCCAATCCTATGAGTGCCTACTTCACTCCTATGTTGAGCCGGCCAAGAAGCTCCTAACATGGGATCATTAGAATTTACTCATGCATTAAATACAACCAATAAAACCTAGTACACATCGGTTCATGTTTCCTAAGACGTTCAAGCATGTTACACAATGGACATCTGCTAGTTTTCTTAAGCCTAACATTGAAATCATTCATCCAATACAACCATAAACAAGTAATCAACACATAATTAACATCTAGGTATCATTAGATCTAAGCAAACACAAGATAGATCTAGCCTAGCATGTTGAAATCAAGACAAGCACAAGATATAGACAACCAACACATAGACATATTGATTGAATTAAGAGAAGACTTATCTCAATAGCACATGAAAGGATTCAAGGGCTGAAAACCCATGAAAAGGCTGTAAAATACGTACAAGGTTCGGCCATAGGGTTTCTCCACACAAGTTCCTCTCTAATGAATGAAAATTAGAAAACTATATATAGATTTTAGAAGGTGACGGCGTCAAGAACAAAAGTCTGACGCCGTCATCTCGCCGCCAAATAGTTCCTCGGACTGCCTTGATCTGGGTCTGACGCCGTCATGTGTGCTCCTTATGCATGCCGTCACAAAATTAACTCTTGACGCCCTTATTGTGACGCCTTCAGGTTTCTTCTGGGTCGTCATGGATTTTACTCTTGACGCCGTCAGGATTTCTTTCTTGACGCCGTCATACACTGTTCCCAGCATGAAAAATTAAGTCTTTGGCGTTTTCTTCACTTTTATGCTCAAAAAACGTTCGAATTGCTTCCTTTTCCAGATTTCACTCCCAAAGTACCTAAAATCACAAAAGGAACGATTTAGGGTAATATTTGATCAAATAAATTTAATTCCGGGCTTAAATGACCCCCTAAAAGTGGTTCATTTTTCGCCTCATCATATACCCTTACACTTGAGATTTGCTTGTCCTTAAGCAAATGCGCTTTTATTCTAATCAAAATACAAGTTAGGGGTCATTTAACACTAATATAAAAGTAATTGCAACAAATAATTGTTATACTAAAGACCAAAGACAAGCACGGAGGTCATACACTAGCATCTCACAAATAGTGTTTAGATACTCACATCTCTCGGGTGTAATAAAGTATAAATTACAATATGGAAACGGAAGATATCTCTCACTACCTGTCATAGCAAAATAGATTACCATAGGCTTGGGAAAGGATCAAACCTCCACCACATGGCGTAAGCACCTAGGATAAACTATCAAAGAGGTCTTTTAAAGGGTTGTAACGTTAGGTGTAGGGATATGAAATACACGGTTTTGTTGGATATAGGCAGTCTTTACTGGTGGCGAGTTAACAATCTTGGTTAATTACATGTACAATATGGCGTTGCTAAGCCAAGACTAGACTCGACTTAAGCTAATAAATGAAAAATAACAAAAACATAAAATGAACATAGAATGAAAATGGATGGTAGTCCGTATGTTTTTTCTCTCTTTTTCTTTTTCTATTTTTTTTTCTTTTCTTTTTCTTGCTTTTTCGATTTTTTTTTTTTTTTTTTTTTTTTTTTTTTTTTTTTTTTTTTTTTTGCATACACTCTTACCATACCATCCAAAATAATACATCATAGGGAATGAAAATTCCCCTTACACTTGAATTTTTACATACTTTACAATAAACTAATCTAATGACTCGAATTAAGAAAATCAAAACACTTGGAGTACTTTTAAGATTAATGCACATATGAGGGTAATATATGATGTTCTTCCCCATTACTCCATAAAATAAGTACTTTACCCATGAGTCCCGATCATCCCAAAACAATATGTACAAGGATATGACTCGACTTAGCAACCATGTAATCAATTAGATAATTAACTTGGGGTTTAACACATAACAATAATGCACTAAAAATGAGCGCATACACGGAAGGCTAAGGCGATTTGGGTGTACATTTAAGTGGGGTATAACAAGTTCTTCATTTAAGTAAAATGCTTAAAGTTAGAAACAAAAAGATAGGCTCGGAGGGGGTGTACTAGGGGTTTCGTGTACTAAAAATGAGTACAACGCTAAGGTGTGGAAAAATTAGTTGACTTAACTAGCCAAGTAATATGACCTAAATGGTCAAGTAATTATGATACGGGTTTAACACAAGGGTGATCCTAATGCCTCTTATCATGTAGTAAATCCTACTACACGAATGTAGTCTCACTAGCGGTCTCGGGATGCATCAATAACGCAAGTTCTAGAATCTAAATGCTACCGATACACTCATAAGCACTAATAGTAAATGCTTTTCCTATCAAATCTTAAGGCGAACCTCACATATTTGGGTGGAAAATTTTTCTGAATGATACGGTTATGTGCTAGTCATACAATCTCCTATCCATGAGACGCTTGCTAAGGCTAAAGTTTCACTCCTAAATGTTGTAAAAAATTTTAACTTTGGCGCTAAAATTGCACTAACAAGTATTTCTCATAGTTTTATTACACATCTACCATCAAACAAACAAACTCAAGCGAAAGTGTATCTGTAAGGTATCATCATTTTACCCTCCCCTTACACTTAAGATGAACATTGTCCCCAATGTTCAAGTAAAGAATGTAAAAGTGAAATAAGTAAAAAGAATGAAGTCAAATACTCCCCTGATTCGCTCGGTATGGATAATAAGGTGGCTAGGTTAAATCTTCCTCCAAGAAAATGAACAATCAAAGCTTCCCTTCCAGAATAATAATCATCTTCTTGTCATACATAACCTGTAAATCCTGAGAAAACAGACAAGGCAACCTTGCATAAAATCGGCGGCAATCTACATATGTTACTAAATCTTAGAAAACAAAATAAGATATAATGCTTGTGGAATGATGTTTGCAGATTTCCTGGAGATTATAAAACTACTAATTCAACAAAAACTTTAAGACTCCGTTAGAAAAACAAAACCGGTCAAATTTCCTGATTTTTACACGTAACGCCGTCAAGAGTAAGCTCATGACGCCGTCAGAAGTGACCTGCAGAAATTCTTATGTTAAGTTTCCGAAAAATTTCTGGAAAAACTTGGTTCTACTTCCTGGAAAATCCTGCAAAACTTCATTATGACTCGATACAAGCATTTGACTCTAACAAATACGAATATACATGTTCATTTAATATTGTGGAGAATCATGATCGGTTTTCGTTTCTTAAAAACATATTTGGGGTTTCCCCTTACACTTATCTTTTGCAAAAATACCTTTGGGTTAAGTTAAGACTAGGCAAAACAACAAAATAAAGTATTTCAACTATTTAGTTTTGAAACATGATTTACCAACAATAAAAATAAAGCATGCATACGGAAGCAAATAACAATCAAACAAAATAAAAATCATACAAAGCATGGGTTGCCTCCCAAGAAGCGCTTTTCTTTATTTACGAGTCTTGTAGCTAGACTCAAGGTCATAGGTTACTACGTGACCTCATCCCTTGAGATGATGTACCCCATGTAGTTGTGATCATTACTATTGTGGTGGTAGTGCTTCAATCTGTCGATACTTGCAATCACTTCTCCACCTACTTTACTTCTTAGGTTAGCCATCCCATCTTGGCTCATGCTCTCAAGTGTGAAAAGCCCATACCACCAGGGACTTGGTTTATCGGGTGGTATCGTTTTTTCTAAGTGTCTTAAGAGTACTAAGTTCCCTTCCTCGAATGGTACATGGCTTTCTGCTGGTCGATTGTGTTCGAACTCGACATGAACTTCATTGCTTTTGCTTCTTTCATATTTAGCCTCCTTGTAGCTTTTGATCCTCGCCTCCCATGCAAGAATTTTCTCCTGAACACGAATCGGTGACGTGTCAATGTTGTTTTTGAGCTTTTTCCAACTCAAATTCTCATCCCCACATCGCGGGGTCATGGGGAAGCTAATCCTTCTTTTTCCTGACTTAAGCTCAATTTTCCTGCCTTCATACTTAATGACAGCCCTAGCGGTGGTGAGGAATGGTGCCCCAAGGATTATTGGCATGCACCCATCTCCCTTATCATCGATGATCATAAAATCAACGGGGTACATGAATCCTACGACATTAACTAACACATCTTCAGCGATTCCTAGGGGGTATACGTAAGAGTGTCCAGCGAGGGATAACCTAACACGAGTGGGGGCTGGCATTTTTGACGTTAGTTGGATGTAAATAGTTAGGGGCATAAGATTTACTTCCGATCCTTGGTCGGCGAAGGCACTAAGATACTTCAAATCCCCGATGCTAGCTGGTATCTCAAAGTTCCCACACGCCATCTGCTTAGTAGCCACTTTTTGTACCAATAGTTTCTCGAATAATGGCCCCCCAGGTAACGTATCATACTCATCTTTTCCCCCTTCCTCCTTCTCAGAACCCTGTTTGGAAGGTTGGTTACGCCCGTCACCCTTTATCCAATTTGTTATAGTGTTTTCGTTTATATCATGTTTCAGGTAGTAACTCAAAGGTTGGGATTTTGGTGGCTCTTCTAAGGTTTGTTCAGTAGGGGTTTCTACCTTCTCATTATCCTTGTGGAGAATTGTGATGGAATAAACAAATCGGGTAGTGGGGACGACGCTTTCTTTCCTTAGTAACATCCTCTCGGGGGTTCTTTGGTTGATATATTCTTCCATTAGGCTCATCATCTCATTCATTTTCTCTTGCATCTCCTCTTTTTGCTTATAAACTGCTTCCTCGAATCTAGCGAGCCGATCTGAATGAGTTGCCATGTATTCTCTCATTCTAACTTCAAACTCCGGGCTAAGTTTTTTCGGGAGGGGAATAAGGTGGGGCATAGTTTTGAAAAGTCTCGACATTCTCTCTAGAGGCTGATTGTGATAACGGTGTTGAAGTCGTTTTCGAAACAGAATTGGCAGAAGCCCGCCTAGGACTCAGGGGTCTCCTTTGCCTTTCCTCAAAATAGTCAACTTTTGCCTCGAGTTTGCATAGGAGCTCATTAGGGATTTCAGTAGTCCCTTCAGGTGTTGAGATTGCATTGATGGCCGCTTTTATAGTATGATTAAACTCCCACATCTCTTGATTATCGGCGACAAGCTCTTCAATAATTGCCCAGGATTCCTCGGCGTTCTTATCATGCAATCTACCTCCCGCGGCCCTATCGATTGTACGTTTAGTGTGATAGTCAACATGGTCGTAGAAAATCTGAACTAATAACCAAAGGTTTATACCATGATGAGGGACCTTATGAAGGAGATTCTTGAAACGAGCCCATGCTTCGTAGAAAGTTTCACCCTGATGTTGTTCAAACATCAAAATGTCATTTCTGAGCATTACAGTCTTCCCTGGTGGGAAGAATTGGGTAAGGAAGCGTTTGGTAAGATCATCCCATGTGGTGATAGATCCCGCGTATAAACGTTCAAGCCATTGACTAGCTTGATCACGTAGAGAGAATTGGAATAGGCGTAATCAGGTTGTCTCTCTAGTTGCAACATCTGGGTCTATGGAATTTACGATTTTAAGGAAGTCCTTGAGATGTTGATTTGGATCTTCGGAACGAAGTCCATGAATGCACATCCGCTTTGCACCAACCGGATGGTGTCGGATCGCAAGGGGGTCACATTGGCTCCAGTGAGCTCAATAGTGTTTCGATAGCCTTGGTGGCTAGGTCGGGAATACTCTCCTAAGGTTCGGGGCCTAAGAGGTTCTAGTGGTGGGTTTTGTTGTGGTGGGATGACGGGTTCAAAGATGTTCCCATCGTCCATGATGTCGGGTGGTGAAAAGTTACGAACAAAAACACAAAGAAATAAGATAGAATAAAGAGAACCTAAAAATAAAAATAAAATCTTACTAGAAAGGAATCTAGCAAGTAGACATAATAAAAAGAGATTATAACCTAGACAATAACTATTCCCCAGGCTGCGGCGCCAAAAACTTGGTACGTAGGGTTTGCACCAGGCTTTACCTCTCAAGGGATCTTGAGAAGCTTACAACCCCCACCAGGCAGTGTACCTGATCGATGTAGTATAGTATAATGACAAGTACCGGGGGATTGATCGTTCAACAAGGAATAGTGTCGCTAGGATTAGAAAAACCTAAAAACTAGGTCTAGAGATGAGGGATGATTCCTTTTGTATTTTTTATATTTTTAGGAAAGCAAGTAAAAATCTCTGGTTTGAAGGATTTGGGCGGAATTAGTTGCTAGTCAACTAACCCAATACTAAAGATGCAACCAAAATAAAATACTAAAAATGAAAATAAACTATATTAAACTAAGGTTGTGAGTAATAAGTGGGAGAAATGTGTTTACTTAGATTTCACTACTCCCTAGATATATTTTACACGTTAATTACTTGTTATAGTTGCGTGGATGACGGATTGTATTCCTTAATACTGTTCATGGGGTGGCGTACTTACTTCCCCAATCCTATGAGTGCCTACTTCACTCCTATGTCGAGCCGACTAAGAAGCTCCTAACATGGGATCATTGGAATTTACTCATGCATTAAATACAACCAATAAAACCTAGTACACATCGGTTCATGTTTCCTAAGACGTTCAAGCATGTTACACAATGGAGATCTGCCAATTTTCTTAAGCCTAACATTGAAATCATTCATCCAATACAACCATAAACAAGTAATCAACACATAATTAACATCTAGGTTTCATTAGATCTAAGCAAACACAAGATAGATCTAGCCTAGCATGTTGAAATCAAGACAAGCACAAGATATAGACAACCAACACATAGACATATTGATTGAATTAAGAGAAGACTTATCTCAATAGCACATGAAAGAATTCAAGGGCTGAAAACCCTTGAAAAAGCTGTAAAATACGTACAAGGTTCGGCCCTAGGGTTTCTCCACACAAGTTCCTCTCTAATGAATGAAAATTAGAAAACTATATATAGATTTTAGAAGGTGACGGCGTCAAGAACAAATGTCTGACGCCGTCATCTCGCCGCCAAATAGTTCCTCGGACTGCCTAGATCTGGGTCTGACACCGTCATGTGTACTCCTTATGCAAGCCGTCACAAAATTAACTCTTGACGCCCTTATTGTGACTCCTTCAGGTTTCTTCTGGGTCATCATGGATTTTACTCTTGACGCCGTCAGGATTTCCTTCTTGACGCCGTCATACACTGTTCCCAGCACGGAAAATTAAGTCTTTGGGGTTTTCTTCACTTTTATGCTCCAAAAACGTCCGAATTGCTTCCTTTTCCAGATTTCACTCCCAAAGTACCTAAAATCACAAAAGGAACGATTTAGGGTAATATTTGATCAAATAAATTCAATTCCGGGCTTAAATGAACCCCTAAAAGTGGTTCATTTTTCGCCTCATCACTATCTAATACAAAAAGAAATAAAAAAGAAACGTAAAACAAGGAACAAAATAATCACAGGGTACCTTTGCATTTGGGTGTGGAAAGCTCAGGAAATGGTCTAAATGGATTGGCCAGATGGACTTTTACTAGCTTGTTTATAACATGCTAGAGCTTGTAGCTGCCCATTTGGGTGCCCTTGTTCAGCTAGGGTCTCAAATGAGTTAATCTTTTCTAATTTTCCTTTATCTATAGCATCTACTATAGCATTGCTTATTTAGTTCTTATCTGTGTTTCTTTATGCTTATTAAGTAGAATTAAGACAATTTAGTGCTTAACCTTAAGTCCTAGGTCTTTAAATCTCATTGTACATAGGTATCTTGGTTTAACTATAATTTTAGCATTTCATAAGATCTTGGGTATTTGTGGTCTAAACCTGTGTTTCTGTGTTCATATAAGCTTATTGGATCATAATAAGTTGTGTAGAAGCATTTCCATAACCTCTAGTTTCTGTTTACTTAAAAAGACTCAAAATCAATTGAACAAAGGGGGTGTTTGGATCAGTGTATTTCACTGCTTTATTGTGTGTTTTTGTGGTGAAAATTGGTTGTGCCCTGTCAACTTAGGTTCATTTAAAACATAATAGTCATAAAAACCAAGTCTTGTTCATTAAATAGTCAAAATCTACTTTAATCTCCTCACATTTGTGCACTGTTAGGATTTTTAAGCATCAAATCATCATTTTAGCTGTAAACATTGTTAAGTTTGATAGATTTAGACTTATTGTAACTTTTTACATCATAATCAGTAAGTAAGGATCATTAAAAGTTCATCTAGGTCAACTTAGTTCATAATCTCTAAAAGTCAAATTTGATAACTAGGCAGAAATCCAAATTTTCCAAGAATTTCCATGATTTTTGTGTTTAAGATTAAGCTTTGATCTTTTTGGATGTTAATGTTTGCCAGGTTGCCAGCTAAACTTTTGAAATCCATTAACAGCTTATTTTTAATAACTTTCTTTCTGGCTTATTTAGTTACTTATTTGAGGCTGCAGGGCAAGTAGATCCCCTGCACCAGGGTACTAGTCCTATAAGCTTGATTTCACAAGCTCACCCTGAGCTTGTTAGTGGACCCCAGGACCCAACCTTTAGCTTTTTGGAGAGCTTATTGGTCTGACTTATTAGTTTTGAGCTTATTTTGGGCTTCAGGTCCCTTGACCTTAGCTTAAATTGCCTTTGAAAGGACCCTGACCACACCCACATACTGAGAGACTTAGTGTGATAAGCCCAACTTCCCAAGCTTGTACCTGGCTTATTTGTGGGACCCATGGCTCGAGCCTTGGCTTTTTGAAAAGCCCTTCTGGCTAGCTTCTTAGATTAAGTTTCACTTTGATCCCTAATCACCCCTGTAGATCCCACAAGGGCTGCAAGTTTGACCCCTTTTGGCCTATTTGGCCTGTTTGCCTAAGCCAAGTGCTTATTTGATCTTTTGGCTTATTCCAAAGTGCTTATTCAGCCTTTTGTGCTTGATTTGTGTTCATCTCAGTAGTTTGTAGCTTATTTACCCATTTGTAGCTTAATGGTAGCTTATTACATAAAAATCCAATTTCAAAAGCTTATTAGGACTTTTTGTTTCACTCTTTGGTTTGCATAGTGCTTATTTATAAGCTCCAAATAAGTTGCCTTTGTAAAAGTTTCATATTTTCAGTAGTCAAATAGTTTTGTAGAAGAAAATCCAGAAAAAGCAAACTTTAAAAATAGTGATAGCTTCTATTTAAGCCATTTGGCTTATTGCTCAGCTTTTTCAAAAAGAAATTTTCATTTTTGTAATTTACCTAAGTTTTCAATATATTAAAATAGTTTAAGAAAAATTTTCATAATTTTCTGAGTTAATCTAGTATTTATAATAATTAAATTGAGTTTAATTAGTTTTAATTAAAAAACCAAAAAATTAATTTTCTTTATGCTTATTTGTAAGCAAAAGTAGCATTTTATATTTTTTCTAGGTCTTATAATTAGTAAAGTAATTTTGGAAAAATATTCAGAATTTTTACTGTTAATTTAGTATTTTTCATAATTAAATTAGTTTAAATAGGATTTAATTAATAAATAAGTAAATAATTAGTAAATTAGTTTAAAAATAATTTTTATAAACTTTTTATAATTTTTTAGGATTCCTGTAATGGTTAATTAGTTTTCTAAAAATTTTCATATTTTTCTAAATCACTTAAGTATTTTTGTTAAATTTAAATTAGTTTTAATTAATTATTAAATAGTTTAAAATAGTTTTTAATTAATATAAAATAATAAAATAGTCAAAAAAAAGAATTTTCTTTTTAATTTAATTTTCTTTTAATATTAAGTTTGTAAAAATTTCATTTTCACCCCTTCTAGTTTAAATTTGTTCAAATCTCACCTTTTTAGCTGTTCGTAGTCGTATTTGTTTTTAATTTGGTTTACATTTATTTATATCTGTAATCATGTAATTGTTTATACTGTTTATTTATCTGAATATCAATCAATCAGTAGTGTAATTAAATCCAAATCATTATTTGTTACTATTCCCAATCACTGATTCCCGTAAACATTTCAAAAACACAATTTCAATCTCGCTGGGACATAACGACCCCGGGATTTCCCTATACTTCCACGGATTTAATATCTTGCACTTTTTTCCATACTGCTTGACTTGTTAACCATTCCCGGTTAATTTGTGAGGTTGGTTTGGGAGGAGTCAGACTGCCTAACCAAACAAGCAAACTACCTAAACAAATATCACTTCTAACTTGATTGATAAGGGGTGTATGGAAGATGGTTTCACGACTAACCAGTTAGTGTCCAAAAAACATACCAGTTTGACTTTCATAAGTCACACAATCTTAACAAGGTTATCATTTGTGTTTACCTCATATAACCAAAAACTAACAACAACAATGAAAGAAGCAGTATAGAATCCTAATATAATCCTAAAAGTTAAGTTACAAATTAATCAGATTTCAAGCCAAATTCCAACAAAAATATGTCATATTCCTCTCGTTTTTTCCTAATTTTGTCCTCCCACTCTTGTTGAACTCTTGCTTCTTCTTCTAAAATTTATGTTAATGCTTCTTTGTCTAATCTAAGTTGAGGTTCCTGCTCTTCAGTAAGATACCCATCTTCTAATGGTTGTGTTAATTCTTGTTGTTCTTCAGTAAGATATCCATCACTTCCACTGCCACCTATACCACTGTCATTTCCAATAAGTGTATCCTTGTGGAAAACCTTAACCACATTTCACGTTGTTAATGTTAAGATAGTGGCATGATTGTTTAGGAGAAAACACATAAACATTATAAAGTATCAAAGCACCTCCAACAGTTATCGCCTTTCAAACCTCTCCTCTATAAGCAATTTGTAATGAATAGGACCTGAAAGGTCTTTCAGTGTCTTGTGAGATCACTTAGCGCATTCGGAGTACAGGACTTAATTATTGTAACAACCTTGTCAAGTTTCCCTTTCTTGCAAAATTTCTTGGTATCGGCAAAACACCCAGTCACGATCCCCGCACCAGCATTCACTGATAAGGAAATATTTGTTACACTTTTAGGGGGTCATTTAAGCCCTAAATCATGATATTATGGTCAAATATTACCTCAAATTGTTCCTTTTGTCATTTTAGGTACTTTGGACGAGAATTCTGGAAAATGGAGCATTTTGGACGTTTTTGGAGTCAAAAGTGAAGAAAACGACAGAGTCAAGAAACCATGCTAAAAATAGTACCTGACGGCGTCAGGAGTCTCTAAGCGATGCCATCATGAGATGAATCAAGAGGATGATGATTGTTTGCACTTGACGCGCTAGAGGACTTTTGAAGGATTAACACGCGATGGCGTCACGTTATATTCCATGTAAGCCGTCACGTATCATTACAAAGAGAGATGGCCCAGAGGCAACAACAAGTGATGACGTCAAGAAGATCAATTGCGTGTCACGAAACCCTAGTGACGGCGACTTGACGGCGTCAGGATCTAAAACTTGACGTCGTCACCCTTGTAAATCTATATATAGTTTTGGATTTTTCATTCATTGGGGTGTAACTTTTTGGGAGAAAACCCTAGACGAATTTTCCAGCAAACTTAGGGTTTCCAAGCCCTATTTTCTTTCATGTTCAATTAAAGATAAGTTTTCCTTTTAATCATTCAGTATGTCTATGTGTTGTTTGATTGATTGTTTATCTTGTCTTTACATTAACATTCTAGCTAAATTCCATTGTGTTTGATTAGATCTACTGAAACCTATTTGTTAATTATTGGTTGTTGATTTGTTATTAGTTGACATGGGTGATTGATTTCGCGTTAGGCTTAAGAAAACTGGCTAATCTCCTATATGGTAACAAGCTTGAACGTCTTAAGAAACGTAATAAGATGTGTACTATGATTTTATTAGTTATATTTAATGCATAAGTAACTATTTACGAGGCCATGATAGGATACTAAACGTGCCGTCATAGGAAGAGATAGAAGCTTATAGAGTTGGGGAAGGACGTACATAGCCCCACGATTGGTATTAAGGAATACAACCCTTCATCCAAACAACTGTAACAAATCAATTAATCAGTAAAAGATAACTAGGGAGTAGTAAAATCTAAATAAACACGCTTTTCCCATCATAAGAAGTGTGGAAAACTAGAAGGGGGGTTGAATAGTTTTACGTCCTTTTTAAATTTATTTCCAAAATATTTTGTAGCTTATAAAAACTTTCGATTCGATCTCAAGTGAGTTCAAGTAACAACCACTATAAGCAAGTCTAATCTAATAATGAAAGTATTGAAATAGAATGAAGAAAGGATAGAGTTAGAAAGATCAAACCACAACACGCGAATTTATAGTGGTTCGGCTACAAGGACACCTTCCTTGCCCTACTCCACTCCCCGAGTACCACACTCGAGAGTTTTCTTCACTATGTCAACAAACTCCTTATGGTGGAGAAACCTTACACACCTTGGCTTACACGAGTTAAGGACACTAAGCTAAATGTCGAGTTCTAATCGTAGCTAGAACTAATCTCACAACTTCTTCAAGACTTCACACCTTCTTCACACCTTCACAACTTCTTCAAGAAAGCTTCACATCTTTTCTTCTTGTCAACTTCACACCTTCTTCTATGCACAACAAAATCACAACTACTACACTACTTTACAACACACCTAGTTTCTACAATCAACAAGTTCTCACAACACTTTTACAAATATCTAGCACTACTACAATATGAAAATAGCTAATCACAACACTACTACAATTAAATGGATGTAGAGGAGTGTTCTTCTTATTGCACTTGAGTGGATGAAGCTTTGGATCACTTGGAAACAAATACTTATGAATTATATGATCAAAGGGTTTTTGATATAGAAATGGAGGTTAGATCAGAAAGTTTTTAGTGCAAAAAGGTGAGAAAAATATGTGGAATGATCCAGTATTTAAAGGGCCAGAAAATACTGTTCTGGAGCGTGCCGGTCCCCTTAATTAGTGGGCGGTCCCTTTAATAATTAAGGGGGCCGCCTAGTATAATTAAGGGGGCCGCCCTACTGAACGTTGGAAAAGTTTTTCTGGATAAAATTTGCCCTTTTTGGTTGGAAATTTGAAATCATATCTTTGTAGTTTAATACAACAATACCAAAAATGATTTACAAATATATATAAAATGTTAATATCATTTTATAAAATGTTATGTCTTAAGACAAGGTTTCTTTTGATCATGTAATGCATAAGATGCTTAGTTTATGCATACCTTAAGTGATATTAGATGTAGAGGTAAATATTTGTTACTAAATACTTGTTTACGTCTTAATCTTGACTTAATTTGATTTGAGTTTTGTGATTATCAAAACATAGGTTTATTGAGAAATATTAATAACGTTTTTAAACATTATTTATATCAACAAGAAGTTCACCACTTTTACTTTTCTTGTTATTTAATTTTATTTGCATTAGTAGTAATTTTGGGTTAGTTGACTAGCAACTAATTCCGCCCACTCTTCCAATACCCGAGATCTTTACTTTGCTATCATAAAATATAAAAATACAAAAAGAATCATCCCTCACCTTTAGACATAGTTTAAGTAGCTTTCAATCCTAACGACACTATTCCCCTAAAGAACGATCAATCCTCCGGTACTTGCCACTCACTATACTACATCGGTCAGGTACACTGCCTGGTAGGGATTGCAAGCTTCTCAAGATCCCTTGAGAAGTAAAACCTTTTGCAAGGTTGCAAAACCACGCATCATTCACAAACTCAACCGGGCTAACCTACGACCTACGCGTAAAATCCTCATCCTCACCCACATCCTCAACAATTTTCCTAATATACTCATGTGTCAACATTACACTCTCTTCCCCACCTTCCCGATTATCTGCTATTTTACGGAGCTTTACGGCTTGAACAATACCGCAAACCTGGTATTATCCTAACAGGTTTTTTACCAGAATGATAAACATTAGGGTTTTGAGATTAAAATAAGGTTTGGGTGGTGGTGGTTGTCTCAGGGTGTATTTGGTGGTTGTTGCAGGGACGGAGGACCGCGGTTGGTCGGAGATTGGAGTCGTCTATATCAATGGATTGTTCCTATTGATGATTTGGGGATGAATTCCTTTTCTTATTTATATTGTAGTTGCAACAATATGAATTTCTTGTTAGTTTAGTGGTTGTAAAGGGACTTGATGGTGGTGGGGTTTTAATTATGAATGAGTTTCGGTGGTGGTGGTGGGGTTTTAAAGGTGAAGGATCTTTGATGGTGGCGGGAAAAAATAACTCGTAAAAAAATGACTCCTCCCAAACCAACCTCACAAATTAACCAGGAATGGTCAACAAGTCAAGCAACAGGGGAGAAAGTGCAAGATATTAAATCTGTGGAAGTATATGGAAATCCCCAGGTCGTTAAGTCCCAACGAAATAGAAATTATGTTTTTGTGAAACGTTTGAGGGATACAGTGATTTGGAATAGTAACAGATAATGATTTTGGATTTAATTACACTACTGATTGATTGAGATTAAGATAATGAAACAGTATTAACAATCACAAGACTACATATATAAACAAATGTAAACCAAATTAAAATTCAGAAACGGTTACAAACAGATAAAAATGAGAGTTTTGAACAAATTAAAACTACAGGGGGTGAAAATGGAAATTTTACAAACTTAATATTAAAAGAAAATTTAATTAAAAAGAATTTTTTTTGATTATTTTATTATTTATTATTAATTAAAAACTAATTTAAAAATTAATAAAAATTAATTATATCTAATTTAAATTTAAGAAAAATACTAAAGTGACTTAGAAAATTATGAAATTTTTTACAAAACTAATTAACCATCACAGGAATCCTAAAAAATTATAAAAAGTTTATAAAAATTAGTTTTAAACTAGTTTACTAATTATTTACTTATTTATTAATTAAAATCTATTTTAACTAATTTAATTATGAAAAATACTAAATGAACTAGTGAAAATTCTGAAATTTTTTCTAAAAATACTTTACTAATTATAAGACCTAGGGAAAATATAAAAAGCTACTATTGCTTATAAATAAGCAGAAGGAAATTAATTTTTGACTTTTTTAATTAAAACTAATTGTGGAAAACTAGAAGGGGGGTTGAATAGTTTTGCGTCTTTTTCGTTTAATAAAAGTTCGCTTTCAAAGAATTAATGGTAATCGTAAAAACCTTTGAAGCTAAAGTACAGATACAAATTAATTTACCTATATCACATAGATACTACTTATTTAAAGTGTTGAATAGAAATTATAATTTCATATATCTCACTTAATTATAAGTAAGTATTTGTATATGTATATGTGTTTTAATAATTGTATATACTTATATTTTACTAATGTATAATAAAGGTTTTAAATGGAACCTAGTTTGATCTTTATGTGAAATCAATATATGCACAACACACAATAATAATAATGTGCGAGAAGCAAGTAAGTAAACAAGTAAAGAATGAGAGATGGAAAGATCAAACCGAGAGACAAAGGATTTATAGTGGTTCGGCTACAAGGACACCTTCCTTGCCCTACTCCACTCCCCGAGCACCGAACTCGAGAGTTTTCTTCACTAAGTCAATAACCTCCCTTATGGCGGAGAAAACTGTACACACCAAAAGCTTACACCAATTAACAACACAAAGTAAAACGTCGAGTTCTAATCGTAGCTAGAACCAATCTCACACCAAATATCACACCACAACTTCTTCACACCTTTTACTTCTTCTATACTTCTTCACACCACAAATATCTTCACGCCTTCACAAAATACTTCACGACTTCAATGTCTTGCAACTTCACAACTTCAAAGCACCAATGTCTTCACAACTACAAATCAATAATGTCTTTACACCTTCAAGCCACTAGTGTCTTCACAACTTTAATCTACTAATGTCTTCTAGTCTTCTCCACTTGGAAGCTTCAATTACTTCACTACTAGTCACTATTGCTACTCTCTCCTATCTTCACTACTATCCAACACTACTTCTTCACTTCAAGTTCCACTTCACACTTACAATAATTCTAGATTTTACAACTAAATCTAGCTAACTAATACATACACCTTATTCACCAAAATATGAAAGATCAACAAGATGAAACAAACAAACAACTTAGATAGCAAGATAATACTAAGTTGTAATACTTCTAATAGAAGTATTCTTCTCTTTGCACTTGAGTGTTGAGGCTTGAATCACTTTGAAACAAAGATCAAAGTATATAAGATCAAAGGATTTTTAGAGGATGGAGAAGAATGTTTAGATCAGAAAGTTTATAGTGCAAAAAGGTGAGAAAAATATGTGGAATGATCCAATATTTATAGGGCCAGAAAATACTGTTCTAGAGCGTGCCGGTCCCCTTAATTAGGGGGCGGTCCCTTTGATGATTAAGGGGGCCGCCAAGTAAAATTAAGGGGGCCGCCCTCCTGAACGTTGGATTTTCTTGTCCTTTTGTGAGGGAAATTTTTCTGGATTAGATTTGCCATTTTTGGTTGAAAATTTGAATTCACAAATTTGTAATGAATTAAACATATTCTTTTAATGCCAAAAATGTTTTATAAAATATATAAAATGTTTTGTGACATTTTATAAATATCTAGTGATTAACAAAAGTGTTCCTTTGATCTTATAATATATTAGACACTTTGTTTATTCATACCTTAAGTGATTAATTGGTAAAGGTGAGTATTTACTACTAAATACTTGTTTATGTCATAATCTTTGGTTTGATGTGTTTTCGTTTTGTGATTATCAAAACATAGAGATATCGAAAGATATGAATAACATTTTTAGTCATTTATTTATATCAACAATCTCCCCCTTTTTGATGATTACAAAACCTAAACTCATTAAATCTAAAAATTAATTTTTAGACAAGTATTTAGTGAGTTTATATTCACTTCTCCCCCTTTTTGTAAAATCAAAAAGGTTTAAGCCAATAGAAAGGAAGCTCCCCCTTGATGTATGCTCCCCCTCGTTTGAGGGCACCAAGGGTTCGAGAATTGGAATTCTTGCAAGAAAAATATTAGAAGCACAAGCATGGCACAAGCAAACACATATATCATAATACCAACAATTAATAAGCATGGCAAAAGATAATTAGGAACACGTATTAAGTCATTCATTGATAGAAAATGATTATGTCAACCCATAATCATTGTTACAAAAGTCATAAATATAGAATACTAAGACTAAGTATAGCATCCTATTGTGCTAACAAGGAGTGTCACCAAACTTTCTTGAATCCCAAAATGGTTGAGAGTTTTATTTGAAAATGAGAAACATAATCATATAAAATGCTTGGTGGTTTAGTGGAGATAAACTTTTGGTTGCATGGATGTTGGTGAGTTTGGAGATGTGGAACTTGTAGGTGGTGGGTTAGAAGTAGGGTTTGTTGATTGAGGGTTTTGATGTTGTTCAAGTGATGGTGTTTGTTGAGATCTTGTAAGAAGATACTCAATCCAAGTGAAGTGCTCATTCAAAGCAATGGTTTGTTGTTGAAGGAAGATGCAACAAGGGCAATTGTTAACATGCTTCTCAATTTGGTTGATGTTGTGTGGTGATGATGGTGAGCTTGATTGTGGTGGATCCAAATTACGTTGAGCAAGATGTAATGCTAAAAGAGCACTAAGCTCATGAGCCTCTTTTAGCTCCTCAACAAACTTCAAGTGTTCGGAGGAAGGTGTTGGTGGTGGAACATGATAGTTGTCTTGGGTGAAGGTATGAACATGCAACATAGGAATGGCATGTAAGGTTGTAGGATTTGGTGGTGGTATTCTTGGTGGTGGAGACATGGTTGAGCTTGGGTAGTCATGAAAGCATGAAAAGGGTGGAAGAGTTTCTTCATGAGTGAGTGGTGTTTTTCTTGAATGAGCAACATGTGAAGTATTGATTGAGATGTTGGGATTGTTGTTTTGGGATTGAGCATGCTCATCATAAGAAGAAGCATTAATGAGGGCATGAGTGGATGATAGGTTGTGAGATGACTCATTAGTGTGGGTTTGAGGTTTAGTTGTTGACTTGGAACAACATCACTTGAGTTATGACAAGAATCAAGTTTTCTCCTCCAAACGGGTTTGACGGAGTTCCTTGCGGTTCTTGAAATCTTTGGTTTTTGGTTGTTGGGAGATGACATGTTTGGGTGTGATGGCATTAATGATGGGAAGAGAGTATTTATAGTGTATGAGAAATGTGATTTAGGAAGGTAAATTTTGAGAGATAGTATGGGACAAAATATGTTTGTGAATTTTGGGAAGTATAGGCTGAAATGGGTCAAAAAGTGATAAAGAAAACAGTATCCCCGACCATCAGATGGCCGGTCCCCTTAATTAAGGGCCGGTCCCCTTAATCATTAAGGGGGCCGCCTTATATAATTAAGGGGGCCGCCCATCTGGTGATTTCCAGAATGCCAGAAATGGGTTTTTGGCAGAAAATTTTCAAAATGGTTGTGTTTTTGGATTTGGATTCAAGTAAGTTCAACTCTTTGAGGCAATATAGGGCATACTATTCATGAATGTAGAGAGTGATATATAAAAAAAAAAATTAAATTAGGCAATTAATTTCTAATAATCATGCTATCTATTAATTTATCAATTAAGATAAGCAACTAAGGAGGATATAAGGCAAATAAGTTAAATGTGTAACTATATGAAGATGATAACATTTAGTCTAGAGCAAACATATTGATGATTATTAACAAGTAACAAATAGGTGGATATGATTATATGGACTTCAAGACTTGTTACAAACAAGATCCATATGGGCAAGCCATGATTCTCATGAAATGATTTGATTAAATTGTGAATGTCATTTCCAATAGAAGTGTATGACACATGTGAGAAAATCAAATATGTTTTAAGCAAAACGTTTTTAGTTTTATTCAACAATGTTTTGAAGTAAATTTAAGTGTGCATTACAATAAAACAAGTTGAATTTTGTTTCATAACATGTAATAAAAAATTTCAATCTTGTTTTTGATTAAAATAAGGTTATAAAAAAAAATTAGTTAAGCAAATTGTTTGAAGAAAAATAATATAGATATTTGAAAGATTTTTATTCAAAGAGAGAGAAGTTTTAAACATGATGTTTTGATCATGATAACAAGAAATTGCAAGTGACGGATTTGAAATGGAAACTTATCATGCTCAAGAGAATCAATTAAGCCCATGGTCATACATAATCATCTCTAATGACACCTAAAGATATGAAAGAGAGATGATAGATGTTTATGATCTAAATGCAATGAGATAGAAATGAGCAAATTTATGGATACAAGATAGACATGTGTATATATATATATATATATATATATATATATATATATATATATATATATATATATATATATATATATATATCTACATTATATATAACAGGGGGCATTTGAAGGATATGTCCAGTCATTATCCAGTCAATGCCCAGTCATTGCCCAGTAATTCATATTTCGCCATGTCATCACATTATTAAAATTCGGATTTAATTTTGAATCAATAAATTCAGAAATTTTATAAAAATTAATTTTGCCTCTGACAAGGATCGAACTCAAGGTGTTGGTAACATTAACAAGCATGATAACCACTAGGCCAACACATGTTTTGGATTATATCTTGAAAGTCAAAATCTATAAACCTATGCAACCAATTATTTGCCTTTTTAACCCTTATCAAACATATACGCATTCAGTTAATTCATAATATATTTTTTCTCAAAAACCCTAATATAGTTTTTTTCCTCTCAATCTCCTCTAATGATCGGTTCAATGTGTTTTCTCGCAGGTAAATTTTACAGGTCCATATATGACAGTATATCATGCTAATCTATGTCTCCCTTCTCAACAAGGAAAAGAAGAACATGTTTGTAATCTGAGTTACTTTGGAGTATATACATAATTGTTCAAATCTTTTTATTGAGTATATCTCTTACCATTCAATCATTTTTCATTGATTTACTTTAACATTAATAACAATTGTGATTTGTGATTTCTTCTTCTTGAAGTCTGGTGATAAATTATATAATGTTCATTGATTTATCAAGCAAGCGAGTATGTTTCTAATGCCGTTATTCATATATTTGTTGACCACCATATAACGAATCCGGCCACTCCACCACCTCTGCCACTAAAACAAAAGTATGAGAATAAAAGGCATATTGCATGTGAGTTTCTTTATCTTAATTGATTTGTAGATAAACCCTAATTAGTTGTTTTTAATTAATGATTGTTTGGTATGAGAATTAGTTGTTTTTAATTAATTGTTGCTTAGTATGTTGTATGTGTTTAAGTCCTAATTATTGGTTTCGTTCAAGATATTAATTCCATGTTTAACAATAACGCATTTTATATTGGTTTAAATTTTTTGCAATTTCGATGTCAGGTTCTTTCACAATGTAGAGAATCAAAAAAGTATACAAAGTATCACATACTGTTTGGCGCTACTACAGGTACATGTTTAAGGTTATTTTTTCTGTGTTTTATCTCATAAGCTATTATTAGATTGTTTAGGCTGTAAAGTAAGTTTGATAAACATATTTGCTATTTTTGACTGTTCGGAAAATTATGAGTGTTTAGATTCTAATCTTTTGAACTTAACAGGTGAATCATTGATCACTTATAATACTGTAGATGTACAAAATGCAGTACAACCAGGTGTATCGGGGTTAGAGACGGATTCTGAGAGAACACGTGCTTTTCCACAAGGTACGTTAATTACTTATTCAATGTTATTCTACCATTCATTTATAGGCGTATACATCTATTTCTATGGTTTAGGTTTCTTACATGCGTAATGTTTTTGTTAACTGTGTAGGTGTCGATGTACAAGGTAGCAACATGTCGGTCGGCGTGTGTGCCCGTGCCGACCATACGCAGCCACCTGTTAAAGGCAATTACCCATACAGTTTTGCTTTACAATGGATTCTACCGTTGGATCGATTGTTATTCCTCAACACCTTATACCTTTGAGGTACCTGTTATAATATCTAATACTAATTCCGAACACTCACAGAGTAGTTTTCCAAATTCACATGCACATTAAACGAATACATTAAATGACAACGCAAAACAACACCGAAATCCCACGCTGAAGAGGTCCCGCCGCATAACTAAGCTTAGTGGACAATAAATAACAAATGGTCTAGATGTCTATACGTCACTCCATAGCGTCAATAATAAGCTTATCCGTATAAGAAAAAACATGGATTACTGGAGTGGATCTTGATGTGTTGCAAACTGGGCCGACTATGGACTTATTTAAGGCTTGATAAAGTAGTTTAGTTTTCTCAGATAGATATAACGTATTACTGGTATATATATTTTTTTATCAACCCGAGTGTGTTATGCTTAAATGCAGGCTTTGTTGATCAAGAGTAAAACAATGCAGTTTCCTAACTTTGTTCAGCCTAATGTTGAGGTAAAAACATTTTATTTGTGGGAGAATGTGGATGCTATTTCATCACACTAATCAAAAGAATAATTGTCGTGTTTATTTCATGAAGTTGCAGATGTTATGCGTGAATGCTTAAAGCTTGATAGTGTTGGCTGTACATAAATAATTTATGAAAGTTTTGCATGCGAATGCTAAAGGCTCGAGACCACAAATGAAAATAAATCGTGATTTTGTTATTTGAAGCAATGTGCATAGATTAGTTTTTAATTTATTCGCAGTGTGTGGCTTCTCTTTCTTATCTTTCTTAAAAGCAACAGTAAAAACATTTACCAGTTCAGGAGCCATCTCAACCTTCTGAAGGACTAACGCTTCAGGGAAGTGGGATCATTGGCTCATTTGGACAGGCTGAGAAACGGAGGTACGCTGTGTAATTGCTATTGTTCGTCAGTAAGATTTTGTTCTTTGCTTTTTTTAAACATTTGGTGTCCACTTGCTCTTCTTCTCTAAGCATCTTTATTGTTGGCAGTGGTGATAGAACTCCAAAACAACAAGTTAAGTTGAAGGTTATCTAGGAAAAATTGTTAAACTTGATGCTTAAGTACAATGGGAGAAGACCTAGAGCTGAGGTGCTTTTATATTGGTTGTATAATGTTTTTTTGCTTTTGATCTCAAGTTATACATTACAAATTGCCTTATCTTTTCTTTTTAATAAATCTCTGCTGCATACAAAACTTAAAAGTGCAGTCCAGTTGCAGGACTTAGTAGATGCTACCCGCATACTGGTGCCTCATACCAGGTATTGCTCCAGTTTCATAGCTTCTCATCTGAATCTATGTTCTAAAGAACGTGACTTTTGCTTCTTCTCTGAATCTATGCTGTAAAGAACGTGACTTTTGCTTGATAGAATCGTATTTCTTAACCTCTTTTTCCCTGATCACCATGAGTCCTTCTCTCGATAATATTTTGTAAGTAAACATGATCTTCTTAACACAAATTCCTAATCAGGTGTTTGTTTTGACCTCTTTCCCATGGTTTCGCTCCCAGTCTCCCATGCTTCCTGACATAAAGGCTGGGCGGAGAGTTATGGATAGAATGTGTATATTAACCTTAAACTATCGTCTCTGATTGTGGTTAAGATTCCTCATTTTTTTCAATCCATATTTTTTTGCATGATGATCTGGCCTTTAAACTCGAGTATGCGCATGACTTCGCACTTACAATAGTTGAAAAATATAGCAAATACAAAATAGAAATAAGCTTAGCGAGACCAACGGGTTCTAGCTCACCGTTCAGATGTATTAAGAATTTAGTCCAGCAAGTGAATAATTTACAACCCAAATGGCCCGAAACTCTAGGCACAAGTATGATTTAAACCTCTTTCATCCGTAACAGTTTCATTATTTAATTATTTGTTACAGGTTCATTACAATAAATGTGTTTCGGTTAGGCTAATGAAACAATAAGGTGTGTTTGGATTAGGCTACTGTAGCGATAAAGAGTGCTTGGATCAGGTTATAACAGAATTGAAAAGTTTTCTAGCCCTGTGTTGAAAAGGATACTTTAAGTTCTCACGCGTTATAATTGTAATATTCACTTTATATACGCGCAGTGGTAAAGTGGTGATAAGTCTTACAAACCAAATCCTAGACTTGCACAACTACTGGATACTCTCTTTATATTAAATGCACAAATTGAGATGAAATATTCCACAACAGCAGCAGCGATATCTTGCATCAAGGTAACCATTTATTTTATTTTGATAAGTGAATAAAGTCATCAGTCTTATCTTTTAGTAACAAATTATGCATTGCAGCGGTGCAACAATCGAAAGGGAATCTAAACTGCTACTCCATGATTTCGCCAAAGAACTCAGGTCATTCAGTAATGTTAACATGTCAGGTACATTCAAATAGATACCATATACGATGTTATGGGTCAAGGGATATTCTATAAACATTCTCTTATACCCTCCATAATCTCCAATATTTTAAAAAATTTCCATTTCGCAGGTCGCAACTTTGGAGATGAGCGAGTATTTTACCTTGGAGAGAGCTTAGCATATAACCAGGCAAGATATTCTAATAATCAGGTTTAAAAGTTTATTATACATGACTGTTTAAAAGTCTATAAATAGATGTTTTGATCGTATACCATAAAAAAGGTTTGTCATTTCCCATGCTACATTGATATATTTTTATTTTAATGCATATTTTTCATTAAATTCTATAGTTTCTATAGCTAACGGATAAATATGGTTTTATAAGAAGTTGCAAACTATATTAGAATATGTTATATAATACTTTGGCACCGTACACCTCTAATAAGGTTGGTTTTTTATTTTTGTAAAAACATTACATGGTTAGATAAAAGTTTAATATTTTAGTTTGTTTTAGATCCAAGAGGTTGGAAAAACTACTTGATACACCCGCAAGAATTTACTACAAATATGAAGGTGTGGATCCAGCCGGTTCACACAAACCAAACACTGCAGTCCCTCAGGTTTGGTACAATGCACAACAAGGTGTCAAGAACGTCGTCACTGAGACTGGCGCTGGTCAATGGGGGAGTTCTTTGGCGTTTGCTAACAGCTTATTTGGTCTCAATTGTGAAGTAAGTATTCTTGACGCTTATTCATCAGTATTCAAATGCTAGGATCTTGATTATATATTATCTTATAGGGTGTATGGGATGGCTAATTAAGTACTTATCTGCTTCTATTTTCAACGAGTTAAGCAGTTTCGAGTGTTTGGTTAATGCTTATTTTAGAGTAAATAAAGCACCTAAAGATAGGAAGTTACGTTTTAGTTGTTTAAGTGGTTCAACTAAGCAACCTGAACACCCTCTTAGTGCATGTTTGGTACAACAAAAGTCTGTAAACGTGTCCTTAAAAATTGTTCTTATATTTAACTTATTATTATCATGGTTGTGATATCTTTGGACCATTGGGAATGTAACAATACAAGTAAGCTGCTATCCATTTTTTTTCGGTTAATATTTGTTTCTGTTTGAACGTATCATCCGGATACATGCAGGTAAGTGATCACTAAAATGGCCAATTTAATTTTTTTGGCAACTATTTACTCTAATAAGGGAGCATTAATGATTGAACCTTTTTGCAGGTATACTGAACGTGTTGGTGTGAAGGCGCATGTTTGTACCCATGATTGACTCTGTTGCACCTGAGAAGCAATTGCGCCATCAAACCATTGCACTTTGTACCAAACAACTTTGTTGTACCTCTGAACTCGGTACCAAACACCCTTGCTGCAAAACTAAACTCAATACCAAACATCCCTTGCTGCAACACTCAATTCAGTACCAAATAGCCCTTGATGCAGCAGTAAGTCAGCACTAAACTCAGTACATACATGTTTAAAATCTATTGTTATTAAAATAAAAGCAGTTAACGACGATTAGATGAAGCTACGTAAATTGGTCGTCCCTCCTCACGCACTCAAAGACCTCATTCATCACTAGGTCTTTATTTAATAATATTTTCATGAAACACATTTTAATGTATTTTTATTAAATTAAATTTTTATAATTTTTATCTACAATTAATTAATTTGTCTACTACATACACTACCGGTATAAGTTGTTACTAAACATATCCAACATCTCCAATAAAATATTGACTTGGTTTAATAACACGTAATTTACTTATATATATACTAACCATATTTCTATTGACGTTCTCACTAAACATGAGTTAGAACCGCTGGATAATTGATGACGAAAGAAATGGAGAGGTGTCTGTTGAGGTACGCACTCCTTAAGTTCCATTGTGACCATTTTTTATTGTACAAAATCCATGGCATATCCCTTCTTATTCGCATGTCACTACATATAGTTTATTGATCACATACTTATTAGCAGCCACATGAAGAAAAAGTGAAAAAGTTTAATACCAAAAAGACATAGTTTAATGCCAAAAGGCATATATAAGCAGTTTATAACATCTCGAAATGGACATTTCAGGAAAGGTCAAGCGACCGAATGTCTACTCAGTGCATATCTACAAGGTGCATATATTCTAGGTTAAACTCGATGTACTATGCCTCTACATAGTGCATATCTAGGCCAGATGAATTAAGATTCAATTGAGGTGACAATTGAGGTGGAACAGGACAGTGAGCCAAACCTGAGTGGTTATTTGAAATAAAAGAGGCTGCATGATTTAAGTCACACAATTGAGATGGAGCAATATGGTGTCAAGTGAGATGACTAAGGCGGAACAAGCTTGTGAGCAACTTCCGAGTGAGAAGAAAGAAAAGAAACGGCCTGAATCAAGTGAGAGATCAATGTGGAGAAACATGGTAAGCCAAGCCCGAGTATAGAACTGCTTGAAAAGAAACTGGCTCGATCAAGTGACACTATCGAGGTAGAGCAAGATGGCGATCGAATTCCAAGTGGAGACTTGGAAGTAAAGAGACTGGCTGCTAGCTCGGAGAGATGGTTAGTGACTTGCATATAACGTTTACTTATCTTAATCATTAATGGGTTAAACATGTATGAGTGATCAAATTAGCGTAAAAGGTTAAAATACACATTGGTATTTATTGGGTTAAACGGGTTACTAACTAGCACATAGCATTTTTTAGGCATGTATTTGAACACAAATCATATACTTTGTAATAGCGGATAATCTATTAAGTTTTATTTTCTCTTATCAGATTACCATTCATTTCTTTTTGTTCTTTATTCACTGTAAAATATTTTACAATGTTCGTAATTCATTAACCGTTGCTTATTTATTCATTTGTCACCTTTCAGCCATCTTTCAATATACATGAAATTATAACAAACAAAGATGGAGAAACCAGAACTAACTCAAACTACTTCAATACTTTGCTTAATACGTGAAGCTCGGCTTTTCTTAAAATCTTTTAGACATAAACTAATACCATAAAAAAATAAAATATACTCGACGTCCTTAAAAATAAATTTCCGTTAACTGACACCAAAAAAATAATAATTATAAGTCATGTCCGCCCATCGGGCGGGCTTCGACATCTAGTATATATATATATATATATATACAAAGAACATCATAATATCAAGTTACTAACAAGTCTCAATTATAATACATCTATTTATGCAACTAATAAAATCATATAGCTTAAGTGGAAAGTATTTCTGCTTAACTATGCAATTTTGACTTTTTAAGTTAAACTACAAAGTTGTCCTAAATGAACTTTAATCTAATCCTAGTGAATGAAAATGATGTTATAGGTTAAAATGAAAATAAATTAGGCTATACTAACTACTTATGAACAGATTTGATGAGGTTTTGAATTTGATATAGAAATCCTAACAGTTAACTAATATGATGAGATTAAATAATATTTTGACTTTTTACTGAATGGGGGCTGGTTTTTATGGTTGTTCTAAGCTATTAGAACCTAATGTGACTTGTGAGAACCAAAAGCAACAACAAATACCACCCCTGAACACAGAGAATCAAGCAATCCCAAACAACCTGGGTTTATTTTGATTTTTAAGTTTTTGAGCAAATGAACACAAAGGCCTTTGGAACTGCTTTAAATTGATGAGTTATGACTTATTAAACTAAAATAAGCACAGGGACAAGGTCTGAGACCACAAATGCTTATTATACTAGTTTATACTAAAAATGATAGTTGAAATGAGTTTTTGAGCAAAATGAGTTTTAATGAACTAGGACCTGATTTTAAGCTATAATCTGACTTAATTATATATAATAAACACCAATAAGCACTAATAAGCAGGTAAAAAGCAGAGGAACAGTAAATTCAAGAAAATTCAAATAAATTAACTAAAAATATAAAATTAAGCTTACAAGGAACCTTTGCTCAAAACAAGGTTAAAAATGGCTCGAGGAGCTACTCTACAAGCTCCTAGCTTATCAGAGATAAGCTAGGTATAGTCCATCTGCCAATTCCATTACTTGGCACTTCCAAAAGCTTCCAGTCAATTGCATAGGTACCCTGTTGTAATTTTGTGTTTCTGTTTCCTTTTTTATGTTTATTTATAGATATTAAGAGCCTAAGTGAGCTTATGAAACAGTAGAACTAGGTTTAGAATATTATTAAAGTAAATAAAGAAATTTCAAGTGAAAATGTAAAAACTGAATTGAAACTGAAATACTTGGAGTTTTGATTAAACAAAGATCAAATTACACTATTCCAACAGATTACAAGCTTTCTAAACCAGAAATTACAACTAAAATTGGAAATTGATGAAAAACGATTTAAAGTTATGCTAATTAACTACCATTTCTGTTTTCAGCCTTCCCTTTCCTTTTATAAGCCCAAATAAGGGTTTGTGGGCACCCTCTGTCTCTTTCCCAACAATAATAATGACCATTGGATCACTGAGACACCATCTAGACCTTCCACCTGGTTTGGCAGGAAAAGTGGTTTGACCAAGTTATCTATTTTTGGTGCAATTTGGGGCTGGCAGCTTTAATGCTGAGGTGAAGGGTGTGGGATAGTGGATGGGGTGGTGAGATGTGATGGTGCTAGTGGGGGTGGTGGAGGTGATGTTTTGCAGGTACAAGTGGAGATGGAGGTGGGAGGGAAGGAGAGGTCAAAGGGGTCGTTTGACCCTGGGTTTTATTATTAAAAGGGAAACGAGCCAAGGGGTTTTGGGCTTATGGATTGGGTGGATCAGGCCTGGTAAGGGTGTTGGATTGGTTTTGTGTTTGGGTTGGATTTGGATTTGGTTCTGATAATATCAAAGGGTCCGGTTTGGTTAAGGATAAAAACAAGGACCAAACTTGTAAATTCTGGATTTTTAGGGGCTGGAGTTGTAAATATCCCAAAGTTTTAAAAAGGGTTAATTATGCCAAGGATGAATAGTACAAGGATCATTGTGATGTTTTTCCAAATTTGAATATCCCAGGGACTAATCTTGCCAATTTTGCAAACTTTAGGGACTAAATGTGTAATTTCTTCAAATATTTCACCCAGGGACTAAACATGGAAATCTGTGAAATCCAAGGACCAGTGTTGACTTTTTATTATAAAATCCAATGCTCCGAAGCCATTTTTGTCAATTTCCAAACTTGAGGGACCATTTATGCCAATTTTGCAAACTTTTGCTCCAAGGACTATTTTTGGCATTTGGTGATTCTCCAAGGTGTGTTTTGAAAATCTGAGCTCCAAAGTGATAATTTGCTTCCCCGGCTTTGGCTTTTGACATGATTTCCAAACTCGTGTTTGTTTTTGTCCTTTTTGGCCTCATTTGTGCCAATTTCTAAAATATCCGTTCCTGCATGATCACAAACACAAAAACACAATATCTTTGGCATTTATGGTTAGTTTGTGTCTATTTTGGTCTTAATATGGACAGAAAAAGGTGTGTGAGTAAGCACACACCAAAAAACAAGTATGAAGTTGTAACGAGGATCGTCCATGTGGTTTTAGAAGCGTAAAAGAACATATTTGCTCTCACGTGATGCTTATGTGACTAGAGATAACGCCCAAAACTCACGACCATCCGGTCAAAGGACCGGTCAACTCAAATTGGACAACCACAATTTAAAATAGAGAATTAGTGAATTTAATCATTTTACCTTAACAGCTACTAAACCCTATAACTTTGCATATTACACTAGGATCCATATTATACTCTCGCAAGGCACCTCGCTAGGGTGTAAACTACCTTGTGATAGTTTTCAGGTATGTGTTTTGCCACACCAATTGCTTCCTAGAGACTACTCCTAGGGCTGAGACTCCGACACCAATCAGGCATACTATAGAAACCCCATCTTGTCTTGTGACATTCTCACCTATTAACATTCATTCTTTCTTCTCTCTAATCCCTCTAAGTCTACTAATCTTCTTGTGTTCTAACATCTTCTTATCTAATCTATTGAAAGAACACTTATTCCTCAAGAGAGACACACAAGAACCTAATCCACTCTTGTATTTTGTGTCGAGGGTCTTCTTCTCTATACCCTTTCTACTAGAATCGAGTCTCTAGGTTAGATTAGGTTTTCTCAACACAAACTCTTATAAATACCTATATGAAATTAATTCATTTGAATGTTAATGGAACGTAGGTCCTGCATGCTTGCCATTGCTTTTGATTGTATTGTTTTGTATGTCAACGAATTCAATTGTAATTGAATTGAATGGAATGGTGATAGTGGACAATTGATTTGTTAGTGGATTGATTAATTGGCGATTGATGATAGGATAGATAGCAATCTGCTATTCAGAAGCAAAAGCTTCGATAGATAGAGAGAGAAAAATCTCACAATTAGACACAGAGGTTTAAACTTCAAACTTCGCATACTTCATTACTGAGGCTAGGCCTCTATTTATACAGAGATAAAGTAGGTGGAATAGTTCACGTCTTACATTATTGTACACTAATAATTTACACCTATCACACTACTGGATGGCCGACAGGCCTTACATTATTTTTTCTTACATTATTATTAAAAGACAAACCTACATCACACCACACTAAAGAAAAAGTTCAAAAAGTAAAAATAATGCTTAGACAAGTGGCATATTACTATTACCACACAGCTTTAAAGATTCTTGGTCTTTTGTCTTCATTCTTGTCGACTTCTCTTGTCTTGATTTTTTCATTCTTGCATTTGCGTTTCTGAACAATATTCGCATACGTGTCTTGATACGTTGAATAGTCGTTGACATAGTGTAATCTTGAAATCTTCTAGAAGTGCTGAGAGTGGTCTAGAAAAATTCTCAGATGGTTCTTCGAATTCTGCTATAACTTTTTGTTGCTCTTCGCTGATTCTTCCTGAATAATTTGAATAAATTAACATATTGTTTCCAAAGTAATTAATTTTAATGTCTGCTTTTTGTCTTCGTCCTGTTCCGAGCTTTAATGATGCAAAAAAGATTCCAGCAAGTGCTTCTACAAAGTTTTGGGAAGATGGAGTTGCTGGTGGTATCCATCAAATGGGTATTTGCCGTTACTGACTCCTAATTCTGCTAGCGTGATTGATGGTACTAGGAGCTTGTGATCTTTGTCAAAGATTGGATAACTTGAATGAATGCTAAAATACAATGGTAGATTCCGTGCGAATAAATCATTTTATGTTCTGATGATGTTCTGTATTCGTACTGGGAATTCTTGGAATTCTCTTATGCTTTCTCCGTCAGTGTATACCGTGTCTAATAATCCAGGGATTGTAGAGCGGAAAATAGTACCTGCATGAAATTAATTCATTTGAATGTTAATGGAACGTAGGTTCTGCATGCTTGCCATTACTTTTGATTGTATTTTTTTTATGTCGAAGAATTCAATTGTAATTGAATTGAATTGAATGGTGATAGTGGAATATTGATTTGTTAGTGGATTAATTAATTGGTGATTGATGATAGGATAGATAGCAATCTGCTATTCAGAAGCAAAAGCTTCAACAGATAGAGAGATACGAATCTCACAATTAAACACAGAGGTTTAAACTTCAAACTTCGCATATTTCAAAACTAAGGCTAGACCTCTATTTATATAGAGATAAAGTAGGTGGAATAGCTCACACCTTACATTATAGTACACTAATAATTTACACCTATCACACTACTCGATGGCCGACATGCCTTACATTTTTCTTTCTTACATTATTATTAAAAAACAAACCTACATCAGCAGGGTTTGTAAAGGGGAAAATAGTACCTGCATGAAATTAATTCATTTGAATGTTAATGGAACGTAGGTCCTGCACGCTTGCCATTGCTTTTGATAGTATTGTTTTGTATGTCGACGAATTCAATTGTAATTGAATTGAATTGAATGGTGATAGTGGACGATTGATTTGTTAGTGGGTTGATTAATTGGCGATTGATGATAGGATAGATAGTAATCTGCTATTTAGAAGCAAAAGCTTCAACAGATAGAGAGAGATACGAATCTCACAATTAAACACAGATGTTTAAACTTCAAACTTCGCATACTTCATTACTGAGGCTAGACCTCTATTTATACAGAGATAAAGTAGATGGAATAGTTTAGACCTTACATCATTGTATACTAATAATTTACACCTATTACACTACTGGAAGGCCGACATGCCTTACCTTATTTTTTCTTACATTATTATTAAAAGACAAACCTACCACACCACACTAAAGAAAAAGTTAAAAAAATATAAATAATGCTTGGACAAGTGGCATATTACTATTACCACCCGGCTTTAAAGATTCTTGGTCTTTTGTCTTCATTCTTGTCGATTTCTCTTGTCTTGATTTTTTCATTCTTGCATTTGCGTTTCTGAACAATATTCGCATACGTGTCTTGATACGTTGAATAGTCGTTGACATAGTGCAATCTTGAAATCTTTTGGAAGTACTGAGAGTGGTCTAGAAAAATTCTCAAATGGTTCTTTGAATTCTGCTAGAACTTTTTGTTGCTCTTCGCTGATTCTTCCTGAATAATTTGAATAAATCAACATATTGTTTCCAAAGTAATTAATTTTAATGTCTGCTTTTTGTCTTCGTCCTGTTCCGAGCTTTAATGATGCAAAAAAGATTCCTGCAAGCGTTTCTACAAAGTTTTGGGAAGATGGAGTTGCTGCTGGTATCTCATCTTTTGATGGGTATTTGCCGTTACTAACTCCTAATTCTGATAGAGTGATTGATGGTACTAGGAGCTTGTGATCTTTGTCAAAGATTGAATAACTTGAATGAATGCTAAAACACAATGGTCGATTCCTTGCGAATAAATTATTGTATGTTTTGATGATGTTCTATACTCGTACTGGGAATTCTTGGAATTCTCTTATGCTTTATCCGTTAGTGTATATTGTGTCTAATAATCCATGAACAAAATATTCATGAACGTCCATTGGTGACGCTCTTGGTAGGAATACTACTTTTGGTCCTATCGTTCGATCTCTTGGATAGAAAGACTTGGTAGCTTGTACTTCATCGTAGTGTATGATACTATCCCAAAGTCTTTGGAATTTTTCAACGGATGGCTTCTTCATTTCTTCTCTTTCTCTTGTGGTTGGGATGCTTCTTATCAAATCGACTGGCTTCATTTTGGGTGCTTGTTTTGGTTAGATACACACATATACATACTTGGAGACTTAAAGTTTCTAAACTTTAATTAAGTCGAAAACACCGTATTCACCCCTCTCTACGATTCTTCAGCTTTAATAATAAAATACGTAAAAAAAAAACAGGTTTCGAGGTTTAACGCATCATCATCTTCCATCCTCTCTATCAACGTGCAACTTTACCTCCTTCCTCTTTTTATACATTTGCAAAAATTTATTATTCTTTACCAACTTTTTCTCCCCATCTATTGATTTTCTTTACATGATTTATTTTCGTAATCTAAAATTTGAAGATCTTCGTAGAACAAACTGAGTTTTAGCGGGACAAAATAAATAATTGTATGTTATGCTTTGTGAATTGTATAAAGTGAGATCTCTGCAAAATTTGCAACAAGTAAAGTCAATACCTTTTTTTGTGTTTTACGAAATCTACTAATACAATACGACATTATGTGAGATAAAGGCACTCTTGGCAATTAGAAAAAAAAATGTTCTTAATTAAGCAATATGACACAAATGTGAGTCAAGTTAAAAATAAATGAAATCTTGAATCACATAAATGCTAATTTCTCTGAGTTTATACAGACTTCATACTATGTTTAAATGAAAAACTTAAAGTACGTTATATTTTGTTTAAACACAAGTAAACAAAATAAAATAGGATAGGATTTACATATCACAAGTTCACAACTTATATTTCTGTTTCCGAAAGACAAAAAATAGGAGCATATAAATCGATGGTTACATGCATGATGCATCGAGACACAACATATCCCCTGAAAACACAACAAACCTCCCAAGAAAACCATGGACGTAGACAAAGAGATTGAGCAACTAAAACAAGAAATTAAACGACTAGGCCGCAAACAAAACGATGGATCCTACAAGGTATGTTGCCCCCCAAAAAATTTACAAAGCTTTTATTGTGTTATGTTCCGATTTTCGTAAATCTTAAGAGCATATGATATTGTCTTTATGGTAGCTAATGGTGGATCGCCAATGTTTCAATATATTTTGCGCAATGATGCATTGAACATATTGGTTGATATGATTATCATCGTACCCAAAAGATATTAGTAATTTGTTCTTAATAGCGTTGTCAATAGAATGTATAGGATTTAACAATCTACAAATAAATAGATTTGAAGCTTCTGAGTGATCCATATCAATCATTGGGCATTATCCAGATTTTTTTTTTCATCTGGCCAAAAACAATGATGTTGTGTATGTTTTTCTATTTGACCCAAGAATGACATGGTCGGGTTGAGAAGGGGTCAAAAAGGTGCTAATTAAGAAGGATACATTCCGAGGTATCAAGTTGGGTTCGGTTAACCCATTTACACTTTTGTCAATCTTTTTGATTTCTAAAGATCATAGTATGAAAATATGAAACCACCACCAAATGGCCCAGTGATAAGGTCTTTGGCTTTCAAACAAGAGGTCGATGGTTCAAACCTCACTAGGTGTGTACATTTAGGGGTGGCCAGGGAAGGGCCAGAAATGGTCCGGGATTAACCGGGAGAGGCCGCGTACATCTGAGTCAAAAAACTCGCCTTCTCCAGATAACCTGAGTAGGGAAACCACATCCGTTTACTCGTATATTATGAAAAGTATGAAGTAACAATGTTTTGTTTTCTATAACAGATGAAGAGGCCATTCTCCTGTAGTCATTTTCAGGACCATTAAACCTGGTCACACCTTTAACACGACCCTTTTTTAGCAGTATATCATGACCATTGAAACAGAAGTTTCGCATCTGTTTTTTGACGAGTACTGAATCTTTCTTTCACATTGCTAATTTAGAACTTGTATATTGGATCATGAAGGTGACATTCGGGGTGCTGTTCAACGATGACAGGTGTGCAAACATTTTTGAGGCACTAGTTGGGACATTGAGGGCCGCCAAGAGACGCAAAGTCTTGACCTATGATGGTGAATTGCTACTTCAAGGTGTGCATGATAATGTTGAAATTGTACTCAAATAAACCACATAAGCAAGCACGATCTTAATAACCTGCTTCAGAAGTCATAAATTCAATCATTGTTAAACCATGTTACTTTCTTGTATAGCTTAAAACCCAACCTACAAAAACCATTTGGCTGTCATGCTTATGAAGTTATGATACAATTTGTTACAAAAGATTGGTCGTTTGTACATTGCCTGTTTTCCGAAGTTCAAAAAAGATGCTGAAGTCACCAGGGCTTAGTTTCAAAAAGGTACCTAATAAAGCGAGTAAAATTAATGAAATATCTTTATTCTATCCTATCCTCGTCTAATTACCGAAAATATCTTGGGTCACTTTGACTTTCGGGTTTAGGAGAGATCTTTGTCATGATTGGTCAGCAAGAATGAATGCTTGAAGTAGGCTCTGAGCTGATTGAGTCTGATCAGGAGTACCGGAGATAACAAGAATGTGGTCAGCTGTTTCTGAACGTGCTTCGTGCACTACAACCTTTGCACCCGAAATCTGGTTTCACACAACACAAAATTAAAACATCAATGGGTAAGATTTATCAGATTAGACATTAACTAGGCAGATGCTAAAAAGGTAATCGGGAAAGAAAAAAAAAGTAAAATAACGATAACATGCTGAAAATTTAGCACCATATGAGCAGGTAATTGCTACTAAAGAATTCCAATAGCGCACATAAAACAAGCGAGCCAATGAATACATTATTTATTCCTTGCATCTTTAAAAATCTAATCATCATAAGTACTTTGGTAGATTAACGGAAATCTGACCCATTCTTGATGTGTCCTGGTGGACAAGTATGTCTATTAAACAAAACGTCTACTCAAATGTCACAATTTTCAAACAACAGAGAAGCGGAAAACATGTAGATAATAAGATATTTATTTGTTACTAAGGAACATGTCTGTGGAAACAGTGTGCAGGTGTGAACAAACACAAACTTCAATTTATTTATACTTCTTTGTTTTAGGTAGTAATTCCAATTCCAATACCCCACTAGGATTTTCAAACTTGCTAACACGTGTTAAGTATGGTCTCTGATTTGTTGCCTTAATGGTCAAGCTGCCACTTTGAAGCGGGGGGGGGGGGGGGGGGGGGGTCAGAAGGTGCATCAGTATCTGACCATATGGTTATTTCTGCCGGGTTTCTCCTATATTTAATATATCCCTACTGTAATTGTAAATCCTAATTCAAGATTAATAATTATGACCCTAGTGCCGTCATTCTCTTTTGACCGAACCTCGTAATCCTGTGTGTCATTTACTTTCATGAGACTGCAGTTGTATTAGAACGTGGTTGATGCACCCAACGTGATCAGTGGTTTCCAAACAAGATCCATCCAGACAAGAAGAAATCAAACCTCATACAATATATGTTAAAGTAACCAGCATCTAGATCTGTGAGTAATCATGATATTCCACATAACACAGACAAAGATTCCAAGCATGAATGACATTTTTAACTGGCGAAGTAGTGATGTGTTAACCAATAAACTTTCAAAAGTGTAAAAAGAAACCTCGTGTTGGCAAAAATGCTGGAAAATAACCACTACACTTGAAATATCATCATAATTATTAACTTCTGTCAAATTTCCGACACTTCTACTAATAACTTTTATTTTAATTTTTTAAGGGCTATCGTTTGAAATAGCAGCCCACTTTCATTAAAGTCTGACAGTCTCATTTTCAAAGACGCTTTTAAAACGTTCAACATTTTAAAATTCAAATCAGAGAAAGTTTCTAACCCTAAAACTACTAGGACGCCTTGGTCAATTAATGACAATTCATACTAACCGAAGTCAATCACATATCCGTTACTATTACAGGCCCTTTTGCAGAAATTGAGCTTGAAGTAGGTTACTATTTCATGTTAAGAAAATCAAAAGTAGGTTCTGTAAGATGGGAGAGACGAGCAATATGTTGCTATTAATCATTTTAAAAAGGGTAAATTGCCGCATCATAAGAATTAAACAAGAGTGACACGAAGTTTTATGCATTTTGCATTTCTGTAAAAAATGCCGCTTAGCTAACATGTCCATATCACGGTGCAATGGTTGGAAATGCTATTATATTACCTGTCTCAGACGAGCTAGATTGGTTCCATTTTCCCCATAAACCGAACCAATGACATTTTGAGGTACTACAATTTCGACACTCATATTTTTCACTATAGCTGATCTAGCTCCCCTGCAAAACATCATCAAGAAAACTTGGGTAAATAAAGATAAAAAAAAAAATTGCTTATATATGAAAGTTAAATTATATGCATATAGTTGATCTTGATTTATGTTTGTATAAGTTAATGCAAATTAAACTGGTATAAAACCATAGCACAAAGTTCAATCCGGTTCAATTCAATCTTGTAGTGTCGCAGACTGCCTGACATACATGTTACATGGTATTAATGACCCACAACGACATTAAAGTGATTAAACAAATAAGCTTCCTTCAGTATAACTATTTTCGCAGATAACTTAGGCAGGTCAAAGTAGCCCACAAAATGAATATGTATATTTCAGAAAACTAACCAACAGTCATAGAAAGCACCACTATTCCTTTAGGAAAATATCTAGATGTAATACTAGTAACAAGACATGCAACTCTCACTTACCATTATCTATGGAGGGGATTCCCTAAATACATACTGTGAAATTCACAGTTAATACATGACTTTACTTTTTACCATGTAATATACACTTTAATATATAGTTTTCTCAATGATATATATCAAGGGTTTTGTCTCTAAAAGCAATAAAACTAACAAATTAAATAAACAGCGAGGCGGTATTTGATGCAAACCTGCCAAGCTCAATGCCACCTTTAACAGAAGTTGATCCCTTGCCAACATTCTGTCCCACCATCGGATTACCCGCTACTATCTGCAATCAATCCACAATTAAGGATCTGAAAATGTTCTCAAATATGGGAATAATAAAAGAGAACAAAATGTTACCTGAGATTGCCTTTGTGCAGGTGTTGGAAGATGATCTGTATTACTTGATAACTTGAGACTATCCATGCTCTGATTTAAATTTGAATGCTCATTATAATGACGACCATTCCCTCGAGGATGTGTGCCCCTATTTCCATGGTCATTAGACATTTTACCGTAAAATAAGTTGTTTCGCAGCCTGCCAGTAACACTGAATAGAGCATCCCGTACGCTTACAAATTCTCCTGTCATCTTTAAACGAATATGGTTCAATTTAGAAAAGCAAACAGATGCACAGAAAATAACATATATGGAAACAAATGTGCATAGATTGACATAAATTATTGGAACGGATATATCAATAACTAGAGGTGGTAATTTCAACCCATTTTTTATTTATTTGACTTACAGTTTACCTTTAACATTGTCCAGCGGGTTAACAGTAATAACTTACTTTATTACACTAGTTCGATTATTGTTGTTATAATATTAGTACAATAACTAGTTAAAAATATACTCAAAAGAATTAACAAATGAGTGTATGCCAGCCAGCCCAGCCAACGCGTTTTAATCCACACTATAGTAGACCCGCTGCCCAACCCACTCGACCCAACCATTTTGCCATCAATATGACAACTTTCTAGGAGAAATGAAGGCATGAGGAGCCTAACCAGTACTACTTGATCAGTCTCCAAAGCACACTTTGGGACTTGATCATCGCCAACTATCTTCATATAAGCACCCGTCACCTTTCTCATATCTGCAATTATGGAGCCACCTTTACCCAACAAACAACCCATTTGGTTTGGTGATATCAAAAGTCTAGCAGTAATCTGTGCGCCCATTGATGATGGATACCCAATCTCAACGCACCTATTAAAAACAAGCATCACTGCATTTTGTGCAGGCGAGTCCCCTGACTCCGGGGTCTACAATAAAAAGGAGGCATGAATTAAAAGGATTAACTATAACATATACTTTAAGAAATAAGAACAAGTTAAAAACTAGCAAACCTCCATAGCAGTAATGGTTATTAACCGTTCATCACAATCAGAAACAGGACCTCCAATGGTTATAGTAGCACCTGACTCATTTTGAAAAGCTTGAATGATCGATCCTGATTTGCCTATTAATCTACCCACCCAATCACTAGAACATAGCATCTTGAAAACTATTTCCTGCTGAGAAGCTCGGGAATCCATGGGATTATAGGTGTCACCTTCTGAAGATACAGAAGGGTAATCCATGTGCCCGTTAGGTATGTTCTCCCAAGGAGCTGCATGATCAGGTCTACCTGTAACCATCTTTGTTTTTTGACCATAGGGACAATCTTGAAGGCAACGGGAAACAGCAACAAGTGCCTTTTTAGTGGCCAAAACATCACCCTCGATCTGCAACAAGCATACAAATTACATCACATAAATCTATATCACATAGACACTTAATTTTATTAGAACAAAATATCCTATGATAAATAATCGAAGAGGACCAGGCCCGCTAAGACGCACAAGACTCCAGACCAAAACTAGCATAAAGATATTCAAGCACTCAGTATTGAAATTGAGGTAACATAATTGACCAAGAAAACAAACAATTAGAGCAAAGATACCATATGATCTTCCAAAATTAGATAATGTCAAACAACTAGTATATCTTCAATAAAGAACATGACAGTTTTCTATCTAGTCTGAAACACCTAATTGACTTTTTGTTGCAAACAAACCATGCCATTTGCGATCCTGATGTGTGCAGCAATTAGCAATATTGCACAACAATAGACATGCAAATAGCATAAAGATAGTACAGAGTAATAAATTTCACCTTTTTGTCCAAAATCGTTCACTTTTTACAGCAATAGTCTTCTATAATTACATTTTTCATACAGACTGATTTAACAAGACATCTACATCTATGAAGAATTAAAGTTTAGATTCTTTTTTTTTTTTGTTCTTTTTGCCAAAAAAGTGAACAAGAGGAACAAACAACCTTTCCCAAACAAGCAACTTTGAACAAAAAGTGCTACCTAAAATTCCTCTTCAAACTATATCTTTCCTTTCACATCTATCACAACAATTCTATAAATGCATCAGCATAAAGATTAAAGACCTTAAATTAAACAGTTTAAATAGAATAAAAAACCAAACCAAACCAAACAAAATAGCTTTTGGGAGCATTTTGTAGCTTTTTGCTTTTAGCTTTTAACCTTTATGCTTGTTAGTCAATATGCTTGCAGCTCTTTTATCTAATTTTAAGCTCTCCTATGAAACACTAACCCGATGTAACTTTATGGTTAAAGCTTGTTAACAGACACCTTAAATGATCTTGCAGCTTGCAACTACATCTTAACCATCAAAATAAGCAATTTCAAACACCCTCATAACATAAAAATTAAAACGCAACAAAAATAGCAACAAACTCTAACAAGTTAACTAACCTCAACCATCTCATCATTAAAACTAGCACAAGACGGCAACTTATCCTTAACCAAAACCCTAAGCTTACACCCACACTCCTTCCTTATCCCCTCAATCACCTTCCCACCTTTCCCAATAACCGAACCAACTACGCTCTTATCCGTCAAAATCCGACACGAAACCACACCCCCTCCCACCATATACGCACCCTCTCCCTCCCCTTCAGCAGCCACTTCCAAAACCCTCTCAAAAACCCTAACCAAAGCCTCTTGAGCATCAGACACCTCACAAACATCATCCTCATCACTACTATAACTACCACTAGCACTACCAATGTTAACTAACCCAGTAGTAGCATTAAAAGACAATGTTTTAGTAAGCTGTGTGTTGCCTATAACAGTGATAATACGATCATCAGACAAAGGGACAGGATCCTCGACACGAATCTTGGTCGAGGTTTGTGTCTGGAGGGTTTTAATGACGTGTCCAGATTTACCAATGATGCCACCAATGCGTGATGAGTGGCATAGAAGACGGAAGCATACGTGGTTTGGGGGGATTACTAATGGTGGTTGTGGTTGTTTGTGGTGGCGTTTTGGTGGCTCGTTCATGGTGTTTGTGTGTGTTTTTTATGGTGTGTTTAGTGTGTGTTTTTTTAAGGTTTTTGTTTGAGGGATACAGGAAAAAGTGGGATTGTGGGAGATTGTGTCTGGTTTTGATATGTGTTTCCTCTTTATGTTATTTATGGTAAAGAAAGAACGATTGACTATTTTATTTTTAGATAAGATTTTGTGCATAAAAATTGTGACAATATTTAGATATATATGTGATCTTTGAATGAAAATAGGTCAACGACTTTTTAGTCATAGATAGGTCAATAAGTGTAATGGTTATTGCCTTGATTTTATCCAGAGAAAGTTACTTTCTGATCGGATAAATTTCTATGGGTGTTTGGCTATGTGATGAGTTTATGAGTTACGAGTTATATGTCTCGTACATGCACGAGATTTATAAATCAATTAAATTTATTTTAAAATTTTAATTTAATATGCGGATATATGAAAATTTGACAGTGCTTAATGTTGTGTAAATGTTATACTACACGCATAGGGTTTAAAATCTAAATACAAATAAGACAAAAATACATTGTTGGTCCCTAAACTTTTCACGAAACATCGCCATGCACCTTAACTTTTGAAAAATGTCTCTGTGCGTCCTTCCTCAAGTTTTTTGAGGCCGCTTGCGTCCTTTGACCCGTTTTCTGTCGGTCAACGCCGTTTTCTGCCGTTCTATTTTGTTTTTAGCACAAGGGTAATATCGTCATTATGTAAAACAGTGTGCTAAGGCACACGCGGTATCTGCAGCTGCTACAATAATTATATGTTAATAAAAGCGAAACTTATTCACCACTCATCCCTAACCTCTCCTCTCTCTCTCATCAAATCTTATCCTAAAATATTTTCGATCAAATCTTAAGAATGGCGTGATGCGGATGTGGCAGGTGGGCGGTCCTAAGGACCTATTGGAACAATGTCAACACCAAAAGGCGTTATTATGATTGTCCGGTGGAGGTGCGTTCATGGTTGCGTTGCTTTAAGTTAAAATGTCACATTTAGTTTAACCAATGTTTTAGTCTAATGGTTGTTTTTTATTACATGTTTATGTTCAAGTTACGAGTTTAAGCGTCAAAGTCTTGATTTTAGATTATTAATTTTTAGGGATCCACATCTCCCTTCAATGAGTGGTACGATCCACCAATGCCACCAAGAGCAAAGGAGGTGATCCTCTACTTGAGGAGGCACATTCACCGAAATGAGGCGGCATTACAAGAATGCCAAGCACGCCTCATGGCTGAGACATTGGAGGCTGTCAATGCCCGAGACAGTGCAATTGAGCTAGAGGCTGCTCACCAAGCAGCTGTAGCTGAGCTCCATCTGGAGAAGGAGAAAGTTTGCCGCTTGAGGAACTTGTGTGTTGTCTCGTGGATACTCATCGTTTTAGTTTGCATATGGTGTATGTAGTGTCTTTAGAAAGACATGTTTTTTGTGTTTTGCAAAGCTTCCTAGAATATAGAATGCATGTACAGTAGTTTGGTTTTTTTTTATGGAAGCGTTATTGTAGGTGTAGGTTGTTTAGTGTTATATGGAAACGTCATTGTAGGTTGACTAGTAGAAAGCTTTGACTTCATCAAATTCTGGTAATTGGCTATGACTAATACAAAGCTTTGACTTATTTGCTCTCTGTCAAAATACAAAAAACATCAGCCAAGTAAGAACTCAAGCATGATGTGATTTCTTACAAAATGCAAAATGGATATATTTCCAAATGCATAAAATTTAGTAGTCTACATAGTTCAGAAACACACATTCTTAAAACATAGTTCAGAAACACACATTGTTAAAACATAGAAAATATTGTCTAGGAATTACATATTATATGAAAACCATTGTCTTAGGAATTACATACTCAAGCAGCATTCACTTGACTTCCAGTAACAGACTGGTGGACACTTGCTTGTTCTGTTGCTTCGAAGTTATTACCTTTACCCTTTCTCTTCTTTTGTGATGAAACTTTTGGCTGGGATGAACCTGCTTTTTGAGACTGTTGTGCACTGGCTTGACTTGCAGTAACACCTCCTTGTCCAAGACATGTTTTCTTGTTGTGTTCAGCATTGCCACAAATTCCACAAACTACACTCCTACTAGACTGTGACAACTTACTTTCTTTATCAATATCATCATTTTCTGTAAAAGCCCTGGTTCTCTTCTTTCGTGGCCTACCCAATGGTTTATGATGCTTAGGTGGAAGAATAGTTGTAGGCACATTTGACTTTTTCCAATGTTGATATCCCCTGATGGGCTGGATGTGGTGTTTGTATGTTTCCGCCCATGTCTTAAGCAAGTAACATAGATGAACCCATGATTCTACAGATCCTACTTCGATTCCATTGAACCTCATATACCGGTTGGCTACAATAGCATGTTGAAACTTAAGGGACCAAAATGTAATTTCTTCAAACTTTTCACCAAAGGATCAAAATTGACAACTTGTGACTTTCCAGGGACCAATGTTGACTTTTTCTTCCAAAATTTACCACCAGTGACCAAATCTGCCAATATCTGAAACTCCAGGGACTAAACTTGTAAATTCTCAAAACTTTTTACCCAAGGATCATTTTTGATAAATTTTAACTTTTAAAGGACTTGGGTTGACTTATCTTTCAAAATAAATGCTCAGGGACTAATTTTTTCAAGTTTTAAAACTTGGGGGACTGAAACTGCCAATTATGTAAACTTTGTTCATTTTTCAACTGTTTTCAATCATTTTGCATCTGAAACATATAAAACACAATTCCTGGAATATTTTCAGTATTTTGATTTTGAGTGTTTTTAAATGTTTTGCAACTTAGATTTGACCAAAAATGATGAGTGATTCCTCCCGAACCAACCAGGTTTTCTCACACAAATCAACCGCTTGTGAACGATCAACCGTAACAAAGGCCCTGAACAGCCCGGGAGGAAAAGCAATATTAATCCGTGGGAGTTAAGTACAGAAAAAGTACGTGAGTACAGAAAAGTACATCCCCGGGTCGTTATGTCCCAACGAGGTGTGCGTGATAGTACAATGACTTGTAATGTGTTGAAATAATATGTATATAGAAAAATTGGAATCTGAATGACTAACACTGGAATGTGAATAGTACTAGCTCTGTCACAGCTACATGTTTAAGAAACGTGCAATCAGAAACCCTAAAATAATAAAGGATATTTACAAACGTACGTTTAAGTTTAAATAAACGTAAACGTAACGAATAAAACAAAACTTTCCCATAGAGGGAATTTGCATGCCTTAACGGCTTAAATGCAAATTAAGTAAACTTAAAATATTTACTTATAATTATAATTTATTTAAAATAATATTTACAAGTGTTATATTAATTATTATTAATTACAACTATTTATTTACTTATTTATTAATTACCTAAATACTAAGAAAGTGTAAAATAAAGCTAAATAAATAAAACAAAAACTTAGAAAAGTTAAAAGTAATATAAAAGAAATTTTGAAACTAAAAATATATTTATTATACAAGTATTTTATTTATTATTAAATATTTACTATTTATTTAATTACTAATACTATTATTTAATTATTATAAATACTAAATTAGCAAACTAAAATCTAAAACTTTTTACATAATTCTAAAATACTTATAAGAAGCTAAGAAAAATATAAAAATTATATGTTACATAAAAAAAATAAGAAAACTTAATTAAAAACTATTATCTATTAATTAAACTAATTAATACTAATTTAATTATTATACATACTAAACTGATTTATAAAATTATGAAACTTTTTATAGAACTTCCTAACCATCTCAGGAATCCATAAAAAATATAAAAAGCTTATAAAAATTATAAATAAGCTAATTTACTAATTAATTACTTACATATTATTTAAGATCTAATTAACTAAATTTAATTAAGGAAAATAGGAAATGAACAGTAACAATTAGGAAATTATTTTTTACAAATACCTAATGGTCTATAAGACTTTTAAAAAATATAAAAAGATATTGTTATTAACTAAAAATTATTAAAACTATTTAATTACCTAATATTACCTAATTATTAATTAAACTAGGATTAATTAAAATAATTATTATTTGAAAAGTAAAAATTATGAAAAAATTACAGTAAGTATGCTAAGTAATGAAAAGCCTAAGAAAAATAAGCTTGGACCAACAGCTTATCCAAATAAGCTGTAATAAGCAAAACAGCTTATTTAAGCTTATTTCTCAAAAACACCCTTATGTATATAGATTGTGGAGCATATGACGGAATTGGTGCCCCAGAGCTAATGGAAGGGGGTGTGTGACATATGCATGCTACTAGCGAGAGGTCCTGAGTTCGAATCCACACACACCCCATTTTTGGTTTTTATTTTATTTTTTTAATTTTCTTTTTGCAAAACTGTATAACAAGTAAAAATATATAACTTTAACAAAACCAACTTTTATAAAACTTGGAAATAAGCTCTGTGACAGCTTATTTCCATCTCAGTTGGCCAAATAAGCTCAAACTCCTTAAATAGAAGCTATCACTTTTGTTAAAGGTTGATTTTGGTTTTTCTTTTTATAGAACTATATATATATAGATATTATACATATATTACGAAAATAAAACTTATAGAATCTAAAAATAAGCCAATCGTGGGCTTATTACTCACTCAGATGAGTTTTTGGACTCTTAGTGGAGTAATAAGCTCATGATAAGCTTGAAAAAGCTATACAGTGTGAAACCAAGGTATGTGTGTATATGTACAAGTATAATAGGTGTATATGAACAAAAATAAGCACTGGATAGTGCTTATAAGCACAAGCTTATGGTTTAGACAGTTAAGCCTTTTTGGGCTTAACTTGGATGGATTTGAGGCCTGTTAAGCCTATAATAAGCTCCATACTTGAAAGTAAAGTATAAAAAGTATTTTGTACAAGTATCATATATATATATGTACAAGCTTGTGCACTGGAATTGGCAAATAAGCTTGAAATAAGCAAATAAGCACTTCCAGTGCACTGCTGATCCAAACACCCCTGCAACTATTTAGAGAGGCAAAATAAGCTTAGTGAATAAGCTGAAAAGACCAAACTAAGCTTTTTAGTAGCTAGCTGAGGTGTATGGCTTTCCAAAAAGCCAAAGCTCATCAAGTGGGGTCCACTGATGAGCTTTTGAGAGGCTTATGAAAATCTCTCCATTTCCTGAATAAGATGGTATAGGCTAAGTGCTCAGGAAATGGGACAAATAAAAAGCATGTTGCAGCCCTATTAAATAAGCTACAACATAAGAATTAAGCACTGGATCTCAAAACTTGGTTGAATAGCTTCTAAAAGAAGCAATTCTCATAAGCTAGGTCCAACAAATGAGCTTTTTGTGAGCTTATGAAATATAGTGAAATTGGTAAGGCATACTGAGGATTCAGTATGGCTTTTCAAATGGTGATAAGTTAAAGCTACTTGCAACCTATGTAAATAAGCTACAAGGTGAAAATAAAGCATAGGATCATAGAGCTGGGTAGGTAAGCTTCCTAAAAAGCTAAACCACACAAGCTTGTGATCACTAATGAGCTTGTTGTGAGCTTGTGGAAATGGTGTAATACCCCTGATTGCTCAGGGGTATGTTGTGAGTGGGCAAACTATCAAGCTCACATGAACTTATCTAATAAGCTAATAATGCTCAACAAGCACTGAGTTATTGAAATTGGTAGTTTGGCTTTGTGAAAAGCCAAAAACAAAGTACTTAAGCTCAGTGAGGAGACTTTTATGAGCTTATGAAAACAACTCACCTTCACTGTTTGCTTCAGTGAAGGGAGTAAGGTGTACAAAAAAGGTGGGAGGTTAAGGTATCTAATTAAGCTATAAACAGACAAATAAGTATAAACATAATAATAATGCCACTAGGGCATCACAAAGAAGCCAAGTTCACTAGATGGGGTCAAGTCATGAGACTTTGACAAGCTCATGAACTTGACAGGCCACTAGTGACACAGGGCAAAAACTAGTATAATTAAGCACTACTTTAAGCAATAAATAAGCTAAACTAAAAATTAACAAAATTCATACAGACAGATAAGCAGCTAAACTAAAACATATTACAAACACATGTTCTAAATCTTAATATTAAATCCTACACAAAATTCTAAGTTTATTCAAAAACCTGAAAAACTAAACTTTTGACTTTTTGAGTTTATGATCAAAGTTGACTTTGATCAACTTTGATCTGAATTTAATGACTGAATAAGACATAATATGTTACAAGAACATGAAATAAACAAGTATAAACAACATTCAAACAGAATTGGTGAGTATGGCTATGCAAATCCTTATAGTAATCAAATGAGTGGTCCAATTTGTTGATTTTGACTTTTATAAAGATATGCAATAGGTTTGATGGGCTGTCAACCTTCAAAGAACTTAGTATAACATATATCAACCAAAAACAACAACTTAGTCTCATTTAAACAACCTTGAATCAGTTGTACCAAACACACCTTAAATTAACCTAAAATAAGATTTTCATTCCAATAGTTTGTATAAATCCATTTTATCAAATCCAAAAGCTTTCATCTGTTAAATTATGTCTTTTTTTTTAAGTTTAATCAAGTAGTCACACAAGGTTAAACCATAATTATCAAAAATCAATATTATGACAGTCAAAATGAAAATCTTAAACTTAAACAAATTCAAAGCACAACAAGCTAATATTAAGACAGATAAACATTAAACTAAAAACAAAGAAACATAAAAACAGGAAATCAACACAGATAAATAACTTAAGCATTAAATTGCAAAAATTGTAAAAATGGGCTTACATGGTGAGACAAGCTGAGACTTTGGTATCAAGGATCAAAACCAATACCTATAGCTTCCCATGAGGCAACTAAACCAATGGCAATCCATAATTAACCATGCTCCAAGCAGAATCACCCAAGAACAATGAATTTTTGATTTATTTTCTATTTTCTCTATTTTTTAATGATTTTTTATTTTAAAAGACTAAGGCTGAATTAAGGTTTCTAAAAGCTAATTAAGCTTTGTCAGGAGCTTAAGTGACCTAAATGAGTCCATCAAACAACAATAATCAACATGAATTAAATAACAAGAAATTAAAGTTAATTATGAAGAACATGAAATTATAAAAAGAGACTTGCATTAATACTGAATTTAAAGTTCCATTACACTACTTTGAAGTTCATTACACTATTTTAAAGTTGTAAATGACATTAAATTAAATGAAAGCATTAAAGATTATGGCTTAAGGCCAAGGTGACTGAGGCTAGCCCAAAGTGAGTTTTCCTCTGCTCCATCTTCTCTTTTTATAGCCTCTCTGAGTTCCATTTGGTCTTCTGGTCAAATCCCACTTTAAATCTTGTCCATTGGATGACTGAAACTCATACTAGCCTTTGAATGCACTTTTGGCGCCAAAAGTGAAACAGATAACTTGGAGCTGATATTTTCCAATTAATGCACCTTGGAATGTTGTATAAATGGAGGGGACAAGATTGGTAGCTTTTGAGACCAAGTGGTGGTATAGTGAAGAAAAGCAGGGCATGGGATGGTGAGGTGAAGTGTCAATGGTGGAAACGCATTAAATGTGATTGTGGGCTGGTATAGGTGGAAGGAGGTGGTAGAGGGAGTAGATAACAGCTGTGGGTGAGGTGGAAAGGTGGTGAATACCACCTGGTTTCATGGTTGCAGGTGTGAGGGAGGAGGGTGAACAGTGATGGTGGTATTGGCGGGGTCAACGGGTCAAACCTGGGAAATATTAAAAGGGTTGGGGTTTTGGGCTTTTGGTTGGGCCTGGGTTTATTATTTGGATTTTAAGGATTTGGATTTTTGGGTTTGAATAATAAACATAGGGTCCGGTTTGGTTTTAAGTGTAATAAGCCCAAGGATCATTTGTGTAATTTCTGATTTTATGAGGGGCTGATCTTGCCAACATTCCAAACTTCATATGAGGACCAAACATGCCATTTAAACATAACACAAGGACCAAAGTTGTATAATTATTTCATTTTAAAACTTTAAGGACCTTTTATGTCATTTTTGGATTTTGAGGGGGTGAAAGTGTAAATTTCCAAAAGTTATCAAAATTGTTCCAAATTGTATTTTATGAATAGTACAAGGGTATATTTTGATAAATTTCACTTTTTTAATACCCAGGGACTAATTTTGCCAATTTTGATACTTGAGGGGTAAAAGTTGCCATTTTGTGAAAACTTTCATCCAGGGATCATTTGTGAATATTTTTGGTTTCCCAAGGACTTAAGTTGACTTTTCTTTCATTTTAAAACCTTCAGGGACTAGTTTTGCCAATTTATGAAACTTGAGGGACTGAAACTGCCAATTATGCAAACTTTGTACGTTTTTCATATGTTTTTGATTATTTTGCATTTGAAACATATAAAACACACTTATAAGATATTTTAAGTATTATGATGCATATTTGAGTGTTTTTGGATGTTTTGGCAGTTCAGATTGGTATAAAATGATGAGTATTTAGACACTCATCAATGAGTGTTTGAGCACTCATCATATATCTCAACCCCTAAGCTTCACAAACATAACCAAAACCTCAAGAACTTCACTCACTAGTTATGGACCACAAGGCTTAGTATCCATCCGTTTTACTTTCAACATTTATGAAACTTAAGTACTTCCATAGCACAACAAACCTCTATATCACCACATCTTTATTAAGACACACTAGAAGACCTACCACCTAGATCAACCAATCCACCATTCTTACCACCGTTTGAATTCATTGAGTGCATTGCTCAAAAAGCCCTTTGTCCAAACACTCAACCATACCTTACCACCTATAGGATTAGAACCTCTACCATCAAATGAGCATGAAGCTCACATTCAGTTTCACTAGGTTTAAGTAGTAACACTTTCACAAGTTATCAAAGTATTGGTAATACTTTTAACTTTTGCATGAGTTTCATTAAAACTTGAATCAACATCTTAACAACATATGTTAAAATGCAATCTCAAAGCCAACCTCATATACCCCGAGCAATAATGACTCTTGAGGAGTATACATAAGAAACTCGAGTTAATTCCTCTTGTCATCATCTAGTATAATCTTGAGACCAAGTATATTTAGGATAGCACTATCTGATTCAAACACTTTGGCTTCATACCTTCATCTAGAAAAAACATGATGTTTTGGATAAACATTATTCACAAGTAATCATGAGTTTTTCATCTTGTTAAAAGGATAATGTATATCCTATGCATCACTCTCTCCTTGCGACATGAACGGTTATGTTACAATAGATTTCATATTACCTCATCGGGTAAATGATCTTAAATAAACATCTGCAAGTTCTATGAACTAGAGCTTTCTCATCATCTTGTCATTTTTGTCTTCATAAGCGTGATGACTTTATTCCACGTAATAATTCTACTTATTGAAAGACACTAAATGTGTCCATTTCCATTCAAGCGTTCATCATAACCAAACCTTGCTCATAACCTAGTTCAAACCTTATCTTTAGAGCATACACAAGATCTATTGAAGTTGGTAACTTCACTTAGATTCCTGTTCCAAAGAGCTTTCTTGAGAACGTTCTTATCATATTCCATTATCACACACAACACTCATCTCTTGGTCTTGGATGACCAAGTCACTTGCATAACGCATGCTTAAAGATGTCACCTTTTAGATCATTCAATCATAGATTCCAAACACAAAGATTAAAATCTCTTGCATTACACATGCATGTGTCTATTACATGTTATTTGTTTGATAATGATTGGACATCTTAACATAACCATGTTAACTATTTGGTTGATTCATGTGTAAACCTTGGTTATTTCTTTATGATGCCTACATGCTTATATGTTTTGTGTTACTATATATTAACATGATTTATATGATATTTTCATTCTTTATGTATATATTGTTTTGCATGATTAACGTGTTACTTGTTAACTCATGGTATGTCATTTTGATACATGATGTCTTTATATGATATTTATATATTTGAATTGTTGTGTCTTTTTTGGTCATTCATTAGATCCATGCTTAGGATAGTCTATATAATACATGCTCCAAAAATGTTATCATTTAAACATTGGTTGCATAAAATTTTCATCTTGTTTCTTTGTCACACTATTTGTTCACTACATGTGCACTTATAATTTGTCAAAGTACTTTTGGTATGATAAACATTTAGAAGTCGTTTTATCATACAAATTAATCACATAGATTGTTATATGCTCAAGTGTCTAAGCTTAACAACAAAACAATTTTACAAGGAAAGTATTTCGTATTATGTCATGCTCTTGCTCAATATGATTGTTTTTGTTGATGCTATCTAGTAATGTGTTAACTTTATGTCTATTAGTCGAATGTGTTGTCTAGATAAGATAATATCTTTAGATTTTTATCTTGTTGACATCTTTTCTCACTAACGAATTTGTTTTAGTGGATTGAGAACTAATCATTTGCCATCTCAATTTGTTCTAGCTTTTATATGCTCATCTCGCATAACTGGAATCCCTTCACTTGCATGTAATTTTAATGCTAATAGGATTGAGTCTTAGAGATTTGAAATTTGTGTTTGGGTATCTTTCAATTGACCTCTTTCCAAATCGCATTATTGCTTCCGCTTTCCAAAAATCACTTCCATCACCATTTAGCTATAACAATACTCTAATCCTTTCCACCTCCTATGAGAAAACCACATGCCTCATCATGCGATCATCTCGCTTTGATAGAGAAGAGCTACGTGACTTCATGGATGAAGTTCTTTGTATGCTAACCAACATCCGCAAAAACATTACTAAGCTCATCGCTTTCGTTAACCTTCAACCTCCTAAATACTTTATCATCATCCTTTATACGATGCGTTACACAGTATGTTGGATATCCACCGATTAAGGCGGAGAGAAATTCATTCACATGTTTGTATCTTGTCAAAATGTATTTAAAGAACATCCACTCATGTCTCTTACACCAACATGTAGGTTCACACCATCTAGTTAAAATCGGTTCACAAAACCACGAGTGTTTCAAGCCTTTTTAACCCAACATCACTAGTTTGTACCAATATCTCATCATGTGTTTGACAAAGTTCTTCATCTCCACAATCAACAACTAATTCAAATGGAGTCTACGATTCTTCTCAAAACTAGGACTTCACAACTTCATTGTCTAGAACACCATCATAGGATCTCATCCTTTCTTACTCAACACATTTCATGCACGTCATTGTCAGTGCAATCGAGATATTAATCAAAACTGTCATTCCCAACACTTTCTCAACACATCAGTTTAACCAACACTCTCCCATCACATAATGTCAGTATCATCCTCATTATTAGTATTCTTTATTCATTTCTTATGAAATGTTTATTCCTAGGTGCTTATTATCTTCACTTTTGTTTGAATCCATTCAAGCATACATTATGGGATGATACATCATCTTTGGTAGATGATAATGTCATTAATAGTCATGTAGGACTAAACAATGTTAGTACTCTTTCATCCATTGTCTTTCGATATAGGTCATTATTTCTAAACGTATTTCGTTTTCATTAGCGTCAATCGTAATCGATCAAATCATAACCCGTAGCCGTCATTGAATATCAATGTCCATTCACATTTTCCTTTTCTCTTAACATTACATAAGTCGTATTCCTTTATCCCTTTAAGTTGTGAATTTTAGATTGCATAAGTCCATATGTTCAATCTTTATATTCGTTATAGCATTTGCTATACATACGAGTTTCTAAATTCATGCATTATAACCACCACATTTCATCAACTCTTTCACTAATCATCACCACCATGGATTAGCGTAAAACCTACTTCTATCAATCTTGTGATGTTGTCAAATTTTCAATACTTTTACTAAAGTATAATGAAAATCGTTAGCCCTCGTTCAAACTCTATCGATACGTGTGTTTTTACTTGCATTTTTGTCATTTCCCAATCAGATTTAATTAAGTTCTTATGTTTTAGGAAAAATTATGGAATTAGAAAATCGTTTCGACCTTCAAAAAGCTGGTCTGATAAGAATTTGAGTCTAGCAGAAATAGCGGAACCCAAAAGTGTAATTTCTGGGTATTCCCAGCTTTGGCCTAGTGGACCAGGCGGAACCAAATTTTGGGTTCCGCCCGTGTAGTCGTTTGGTGCCGCCAGTAACCTGCAGAATTTTTTATGTTTTTCTCAATTTCGCATTCTCTCAAATACCAACATGTGCACCAATCACCTTAACTTTTAATATTTCAATTTCACTTCATTTGTTCCTTTGAGGGATTTTATCATATTATATTCGCGTTTTTATTTTAATTGTAATTCTTATTAGAAGAATACATCTTATTTTTCTTTTCTTTTTTTAAGATGAAAAATATTGTACTAATCTTTTTATTGTAGGTTCATCATATATACTTATTCGTATATAGCATACTCATCTAAGGATGATATTTGCATCGAATATTTTCCTTCTATCATTATAGGTGCTTCTTGACGTAGGAGGAATATCCATCAAGCACTCATATTGCATCATCTATACACTTGGTTATATATGACATACGTGTCTACTAACAAAGCTTCTAGTATACTAATATTTATTTTGTAGGTTCATATTGACGCCCTAAAGCAAGGGGAGCTTCTGCCAAGCATTTATATAATGCATCATATGCACGCATTTTTATATATCACATACTAAATCTAGGACAATTATTGTCTTACACTAACCTTTATTTTGTAGGATTTTTCATCCTTGCATCATATACGTCGGTACCCTAGCAACGGGGATTATTTATCAAGGGGGAGCTAAGCATGCATTAACCTCTGTTTTTGTAGCTTTCTTATTTCTTGTGTCATATACGTTAGGACCATAGCAACGGGGAGTATTGATCAAGGGGGAGCTACAATCAAGGGGAAGCATGCACACATTCATCTTTATTTTCATTCTTCGACACACTTTTGTGTTTCGACAAAAAGAAGGAGATAGGTCAACATAGTCCAACATGCATTTCATTCATCATGCATTTTTTGTATAATTTTTATATTGCACAACACTAACCTTGATGTAGGTTAAGGAACTTAATTTGATCTATGGATCCGTTAACAACCTAAGGGACGCAACAACCTTAGGAAATTGGAGTTGAAGACTAAACTTCACTAAGGATGATGCAAGCTCGCCATTTCGGGGAGAAATGAAGTTAACTCCAAGGACACACCCTTTTTGTTTTGACAAAAGGGGGAGAAGAGTGTGAAGGGAGAAGGAAATGTAGAAGGTGTTACGGATACAAGCAAGTAATACGGACACAAGTAAATTTTTACATTTTACTATCTATCACGTTTACATATTTTGTCATCATAAAAAATGGGGAGATTGTTAGTGCAAATATTACGATATTTAATCTATACAGTCTCGTTTGTTTTGATTGATGACAAACATATAACTTGATACATAACGTAAAATGTACAAGTTACTTGTAGTCTTATTTTGTCTCAATATACATTCAACACCTCTCAACGTCTCGAGTCCTCGTATGCTACAACACAGGTTCGTATATGTTTGTTATGTGGCATTATGATCAAACCCCTTGACTAACCATTTAGAGCCTTTAAGTATTTTAGGTGCCACATTAGGTGTATAGGTAATATTAGTAAGTTTACAATTTATAAAAATGTGTCTTATAACAACATAAGTACATCAAACATTTTTAGTGACTTACTAAATATCATATAGCTAGTTAATACATTTTAGTAAGTTTAAAATCTATAAAAATATGTCTTATAACAACATAAGTACATCAAACATTTTTAGTAACTTACTAAATATCATATAGCAAGTTAATACATTTTCTAATAATTTTACAAGTTTACTTTCATATACATTTTTATCAAAATAGAAAGTATATAATTACATCATCACATGGGTCATCATATTCTTGAATGTATATCTTTCCAAATATTTTTGTAAGATATGTTGTAGTTGACTTTGGAAAGATTGTGTAAGATCTTTGTTAATTTTGTAAAGTAGCTCATGGTTTTTGCACATGGTTTATGTCTTTAGTAGTTTACCTACATATAGTAGTCCATGGTTTTCTCACAACTTGATGAAAAACACACATTCTCTCTACACTTAGTATACATCTTAGAGCAATAGAAAACCATGTATAAAACATAATTAATCACCCTCATTATCATGATCATAATGCTTGTAACATTCATCTTTGTTTTAAGCATATCATACATCTTGATCCACAAAAGAAGCTTGGAGATCTTGCCATCATCATCCACCACAAGTATACATACATGAAGATTCATCACAACAAGCTTAGAGAACTTGTGATCTTCATCCATTGAAGGCTTTCTATCAATGGAAGTTCTTTTAGATTAGTCATTCATATCCATTAGACATTTATGTCATGGATCATAATTGTACTCATTATTATATATTAGATGGTTTATGTGTTTGTGCCATAAAACACAAGGTTTCTATGTTGGGCCACAAAACATAGCGGGAGTTGTTGTACCCTTGTAAAAGAACTAGCGGAAGTGATTGTACCCTTGTAAAAGAACTTGACATCTAGCTTAGTGTCGGAAATATTGTGTAGGCGACGTTAGGAGTGGTTGTACCTTTGTAAAAGAACCCGGTATTTTGCTTTGTATTAGAAAAAGTGTAAGCGACGATTGTAAGGTTTTCTCCGCCGAGAAGGGAGCTTTTTGATCTAGTGAAGTAACTCTCGAGTTGGGTACTCGGGGAGTGGAGTAGGGCGGAGAGGAGATCCATGACCGAACCACTATAAATCCTCGTGTTCAGTTTGTACTTTCTTTACTTTTGCACTTGCACTATATTATTGTTTGTGTTGTGATTTGATGTTTATGCTTGTGTGACAACTTATTATGCCATATGCTTTATATTAGTCATAAGACTATAATTGGTATTTTTCATATTACCACAAGCTTGAGTGGTAATTTGTATTACGGATGTTTTTAGAAAAGAAAAATAAACCGGACTAATAATGGCATAACTTGATTTATTGCAAACACAATGGTTTATACTATATTTGATAAAACAAGTTTTAAAAGATTTTAAAATGGTAACGTATTCAACCCCCCCCCCCCCTCTACGTTTTCACAATAAGCTCCCATCTTCTACAACTACAAGACCTGGCTTTAACATTTACCAACCGCTTTTCTCCCCATCCACTAACCTGATAGTTATGTCCTTCAATCCCTAAAACGATGTATTTATAAGCCTATTTTTTATTGAAGTCTAACATGTGCGTTGCCTTTGGTGTAAACGGTCCCGGAGACTTGTCAATTATATGCATAACATTCACTATTCTCTGCTTACAATATGCTCTAACGTATTCTAAAGCAGTAATGATGGGTTGGTGCCTACCTCCCACAATTTTCCCATTAAACACTTCACACATGTTATTAAGTAACACGTCAGAATAAGCTCTCCCTACATATGTATAGTACATGTTTTAGTAATACATAAAAAAAAAATGTTGAACATTGTGATAAACAAAGAATTGTTTACTACCTGAAAAATGCAACCTTGACCAATGGGCTGGTGGTATCTTACTTAACCAAGCATGTGCAGGTTCGCTAAAACTCTTGAATGCAAGCATTGCTGCCTCAATTGTTCGACGGTTGTTGCTGCAGCACATCTCCACAAATGTGACTTGTATTCTGCAGAATTCCACTGCAATTTCATATTCTCATGGATGTGCCTTAAACAGTATCTGTGTTCCGCACTAGGAAATACTGTTGCTAAAGCTGGAATTATACCCTGCAGAAAGGAACATCAATCCATTACTAATAAACCAATCATTTTTGAATTATATAAGCGAATATAATCAATTATAAATTAACATCACCTTTTATCTGTCGCTGATAAAAGTGTAGTGTGAATTTGGTTGCAAGTCAAGATCATCTGCTAGACAATCAAGAAACCAAGTCCATGAATCTTTGTTTTCAGCCTCAACAATAGCAAAGGCTAAAGGGTACATTCCATTATTACTATCAATACCAACAGCTGTAAGAAGCTGACCAAGAAATGGACCCCTCATAAAAGCACCATCTAAACTCAACAACTCTCTTTGACAAGCTTTGTATCCTTCCTTCAAAGCACCTAAGCAAACGTACATCCTCTTGAAAACTCTCGTTGGACTTGATGGATCTAACGCAATTTGCACACTTATCCTAACTGTTGTATTAGGATTTGTTTTATGCAACTATTCAACATAGTCTTGCAAAATGGTATATTGCTGCTTATGATCACCCCTGATCTCAATTTCTGCCTTGTTTTTTGCCCTTAATGCCTTTTTCATAGACACTTGGACTGCGAACTGTTTACTGAGTTGATCTTGAACAGCCCCGATTGGAATATCTGGATTCACTTGAACTTGGTCAAGTATTTTCTTTAAGAGAAACTTGTAGTCACAAGCTTTTATTCTCTCTTGATTGCAAACATTTGTATACATCCTTGAAAGTTCTAACACTCCATACATCTTTATATGTATCTTTTACTACATACAACAACCATGGCAAATGTGTTGGTTCCTCCTTTTTTGATAGCAAATATACATCCCTTCCGCGGCCTCTAGTTAACGCACCAGTTTTCCTCTTTGATACTATTCCAAGTCCAATACCTCCACTTGTACCACACGCTGGTATTTTTCCGATACACCTTTCCCTAATTCTTTGTTTGTCATTCTTAATGAGTTGCAATTTCCTCCGAGTTTGAATTGAATGCAGGTTGATCTTATCTTTCACTTCTTTTGCAGTTACAAAGGTTTGACCACAGAAAAAAAAAAAAAAAAAAAAAAAAAAAAAAAAAAAAAAACTTCTTCGTCTTCTTGTTGTGCCTCAATTAACTTTTGTCTCTTGTATGCCCTCAGCTTTTTCTTTCTTACTGCATACTCAACCTCATTGTCGGAACCACTTACAAAGTAAGCATCATTCAAGAGTTCTTGTATCTCATTTTTCTTAAAAAAATCATCTGGTATCTGGCTAGAACTACCTATACTAGGTATAGGTACCTCGTCAATCAATTTGAACATTTCAAACTCAACATCAGGCTCATCAAAAATATTCTCTTCATCAACATTAATGTTTCCATCTTGATTGTTCTCAATATCATCGACATCAGTCTCACAATTATTTGTTTCACTCACATTTTCATCACCTAACTCTTCATCAGTCTCACATAAGTTTATAGATTTACCTTTTTGCATACGACCGACAGGTGTATGTATTTCCTCATCTAGATGACCAAACTCTTGTTCAGTTTCACATACCTCTACAGGACTACCTTTTTGGCTATGGTCAACTGTAACCGAATTATCTTTTTGGCTATGGTCAACGCTAACCGGACTATCTTTTTGGCTATGGTCAATAGAAACAGGACTACCTTTGTAGCTATGGTTAACACTAATCGGACTATCTATTTGGCTATGCTCAACACTAACAGGACTATCTGTTTGCATATGATCAACATGTGTATCTATGATCAGCAAGGGTTCAATTTCTAGCACCTTAGTAGATTCTACGACAACATTGCCTTCTAAAGGTGGTTGCCTGACTTCACTTAAACCCTAACAATGTTTTCTATGAACAAATTTTTTGAGCAATATGGCACAATACAAGGGATGCATTCTTCTTTGATGCATCCACCTGAGAAATAACTTTCCTAATTGACTTTGGTGACATATCATCAACATCCAAAATTGTCTTACCGTTTTCAACATAAACTTCTATCATCTTATGTTCTTCAACAACATCTTTCAATAGTTCTAAATTCGCAGCCTCACTTAAGCTATACAAACCATCGTCTAAATTACTACAAGGCTTAACAAAGTAATAGTAATTTTTTTGACCTAGGTCGTAACCCAATTCATACATAAGAACATCCAACTCTTCAACTGACACACTATCAATGTCAACCAAATCAACTAAACTTTCCACACCTCCATCGTATATTCTATCAGGCCAATATTTTAAAACACCATTGTGATGAACCCTCATGCTAAACATATTAGATCTACCACCTGAAACATATCAACAGACCAAAGGACATTATCAAACCTTAATAACAAATTGAAATATAACCCAATTAGAAATTCCAACGATTATAGCAACAAAATGTACCGTATTTTTTCTTAGCCGAGCTGCACAGAACGGTATCAGCAACTCGATAACCTGGATCTCTTCTTACTTTCCATAGAGTAAAATCCATGTTTTGAAATTACAAAAATTTTCACAATAACATGCAATGAGGGTTTGTGAATTGTGATAATTATTGTAACCAAAGTTTTGGGACGAATAAAAGAGGCTGTCTGTGTGTTTATGGGGGGAAGAGGGATATGACATGTGGAAGTAATACAGAGTTGCTATACCGTAATTACATAATGAATATATTACCCTTGTGCTAAAAACAAAATGTAACGGCAGAAAACGGCGTTGACCGATGGAAAACGGGTCAAATGACGCAATCGGCCTCAAAAACCTTGAGGAGGGACGCACGAAGACATTTTTCAAAAGTTAAGGTGCATGGCGATGTTTCGTGGAAAGTTTAGGGACCAATAGTGTATTTTTGTCTACAAATAGTAATTGAGTCCTTAGGCTGGGCACAGTGGTGACTAGACAAGACCTTGCCACATCAACTTTCTCTCTCTGACGACATGATGACGACTAAGTTGCCACAGTGGTGACCAAGTTAATTTCTTTTTTAATTGAAATATTTTAAATAACAAATTTAAACTTCATTAAAATTAAAACATTACAATCCTAATTAAAAACTTAAGCTAATAAAACTTAAACATTACAATACTGACTTAGGATCAAATGAGAAGAATAATAAAAATAAGAAGGATAAGAAGTAATCACAACCACACATTCTAGATGCACCTACAAAAGTGGATGCATCTTTATTCAAATTTTCCTCCCAAATTAAAATGTGTGGCTAGAATTACTTCTTACCCTTCTCATTTTAATTATTCTTCATATTGGATCCCTTCTCTTACAATACTAATTAAAAACTTAAACTAGTAATCTAACTTGTAGCGTGCCTTGATTGTTGCCTTAATATCCAAAAGTTCTTGTCGTTGTCATGGGGGCAAATTTCGGTTGATTTCTGTATTGTAAAAAATCAAGTCTTGCTCCCGTTTTGATGTGGCCATTAATTTCATTTCCTGTTGTTGGAGCTCAATTTTCTCTCTTTTCAACTCCTCGGCCCCTCTTGTCCTTGCCTCTTGCATCTCCATCTCTTTTTTCCTTCAACTTTATGTATGACTCTTCTATGTCCTTCTTTTTCCCCGGTTTTGACGATTTGAACTTAAAAAGGCTCTGTGCTAACGAACTAACAAATGATTTTGGTGGATCACGAGAGGAGGAGGATGATTTCTTCTGCATCACGACCTTGTGGTCGTGATTCTCTAGTCTCTTTCTCCTCATCAGAATCATCCACGTTTTGGAAATTCAAATGACCTTTTGCTGATCCCGAGGTGGTTTCCAAAGCCTTGGATTTCTTCCAACTCTTCGTTCTGAAAGCAAGCATCTCCATATTCTTCCAAGCATCATAATTCCTCAAAATTATCCAGCACTCCTCCAATGTAAAATCATGACCATAAATCATATGGAATTCTCTAAGAGATTTTGAGAGGTCGTCTGCATCACTCTCACCACTTCTGTGATTATCCTTGATATTATCCATAATTGCATAAAATCCACCAACCCTACTACAAATCCTATTCTTCCATTTGAAAAGAATCGAGTCGTACGTTCTTTGTATAGCAGTTTCGTTTTCCCAGTACCCAATCACCTCCTCCCAAAAAAATTTTGTTGATAGCGTTTCCTCTATGAGAATTTTCCGACACATGAACCCAAGCTATACAAAGCAAGATCTCTTCCGCCTTTGTCCATGGTTCGTTCATTTTGGAAGGTTCGGCCTTTTTGCCTTTATCCTTCTGTAACACCCCCACTTTTCACTGATCGCAGCGGATTAAGTGTTTGGGGTATTACTCATGGAAACAAAGACAAGATAATAGAAAATGACTCAAAAAGACACGTTTTAGAAAAAGGAGTTATCATTCATTTATTCATCAGAGTTTTAAAGTAAAAGATATACTTTTACCAAAAGAGAGTTCCCAAAAGATACGTTTTAAGGAAAAACTGATGAATGATAACTATTCTGGACGTCCTCATGTCCAGTACTTCTCTGTGCCAGGGTTCCTAAAGAGCTCATTTACCAAGGATAACATGCTTAAAAGTCAACACGAATGTTGAGTGAGAGTCATAGGTTTAAGTAGTTAGGGTGTGTGAATACAAGCTCCACAGGGTTCAGCTTAAACCCTAAGTGTGGAAAAGTTTAGTGATAGCAGGTGTATTGTACTAAGCTCATGAACCACACGTTAACAATCCGAGTCATGGGGGCTGCAAACCCAACCATGAGGGGATGAGAAGGATAACTTGCCAAAGTTAATCCTTTAGTGAGGGTTCAAATATAATACTTATTGGTACCCTCCAGTGAGAGGTAGTATCAACGGGAGTTGTCAAACTCCAATAGATCTATCTAGTATATTCGCGTTCACTTGTGTAAAATATCACAAGCGGTTAGATTCATGAATTTTGTTGTGTAGGGGTGGCAGATAGTTTACTCGTGCAACAACCAAAGAAAAAGACTTGTATTCGATTTAAAGCATGTATCCCCCTCACAGGGTTGTAAAGCATTTAAAAGTGAGGCTATGAAAACTCACCTGGGTCTAAGGTAAGTAGGGTAGGGTTTAGACAGCTTACTCACGTATCCTAAGGTAGTGTAGGCGGGTGTGTATATTTCAAGTATTAGTCTAGGTTTATAGGTAATCACTCTTAAGGTTTATAGATATAACATAACACTGTTCGGGCCATCACAATTCAGAAGTATATGACTCCTCACATGAAGCTCCCTACTATTGTATTATGTTATCAACATAATACCGTTCGGGCCATCATAATTCAGAAGTTAATACTCCTCACATGAAGCTCCTTACTATTGAGCTATGTTGTTATTAAGTTTTAGTTATAGCATAACACCGTTCGAGCCATCATAATTCAGAAGTACATGCAATAATCGTGTGAGGAGCCAAGGCACTTTAATTCGTAAACCTAGCAAACTTGTCAAAACGAAATATCCACATGGTACTCCTCACATGAAGCTCCCTAGTATTGTGTTATGTTCCTAACTCAAAATAGGTTTTTATATTTTATATGAAAATATTCCATTTAAACCTTTCAAGTCTATATATTTACATTTTTTACCCTAAACTTATAAACTTATAACATTTCGGCATATAACTTTCTATATTTTACATAAGTAGCCCTATACTTATATATTTAAAAGAAATGGCAAAAATAGTCCTTAAACTAAACTAACTTTTAATAATTACTCTTTTTACCCTTAACTTAATAATATTTGCAAATTTAGTCCTTTTAAGTTTATATTTCATTTTTCTTATTATCTTAAGGTTTTAAAACTTTGCAAAAGGGGTCCTTGTACTTATAACTTTTAGGTAATGTCAAAAATAGTCCTAGTACTTTATAGTTTCAGAAATTTACAATATATACCCCTATGCATGTAAAGTTTTGCAAAACTAGTCCTAACTTTAGGTAAACTATATTCTAATGAGATATTTAAGTTTCTTAGCTAATGATTAGTTAATATGTGTCTAAATAAGTCACATAAACCAGTTTATAACACATAATATAGCAATTTAGCATGTAAACACCTAATTATCTATTTCTAGGGTTTCGAATAGAAAACTTCTAAAATAAAATGTTCAAGGCTATCCTATGGTTTCTAATGCATGCTCTAAGTGTCCTAGGTCTGTTCTAAAGCTATTAGATTCAAAGGTGAGGCTTACCTAGGTCGTGGGAAGGGTAACGTGACTAGTTAGGGTTTTCTCGGCCAAAACTCAACTCGACAAGGCTCAAGAGCTTCGATACTCGACTTCTAATGGTTCTAAGGGCCATATACTATAGAAATGTATAGGTAAAGAAAATAGGGAAGGTGTGAAGAGGTATGGTGTGGTTTTGTGGGGTATTTATAGTGTACGAAGGAGTAGCGAGCAAGAAATGGTGAGCTAGGTGTCGAGGAGGGGAGAGGCCGAGTCATGGAAGCTAGGGGGTGTGGTGGAGGACCTAAAGGATGACTAAGGTGAGCTACATGGTAGCTAAGGGCGCCATAGGCCGGTTGTGGCTATGGTGAGCCGAGAGGGTGAAGGTGGTGACAAGTAGGTGATCCACCTACTTGTTTGGGTGCTTAGAGGTGCTAGGGTGCTAGTTTAGTATTATGGAGGTGCTAGGGTGGTTGATTGGTTGATTTGAGGTGCTAAAGTGACTAGGTTTAAGCTTTAGGTTTAGGTTTGACCTAGTTTTGTATACTTTATGATTTGATCCTAGCCTAGGGTTTAGTGCCTAATTAAGGGTCCTATGGGTGTTTAGTGACTAATATTAAGTCTTAGAAGGCTTATAATAAGTGGTGGTAACTTATGGTAAAGATTTGGGATAGTTTAGACCTAGTTTCGAGAAGTTATGACCTAATTAGGGTTTTGTGCATAAGGGACTTATACCTAGGTTCTAGAGGGTTGTAATATGATTTAGAGAGTCTAATATATCCTAAAGTTACTAATATAACTCATACCTAAGCCTTGAACACTTTCAAGTTAGTTCATATAAGCAATTAGGGTTTTAAAGCTAACCGGGAACACATAGGTGCATTTAGGGTTTTCTGGTGAGTATTGTGTATTAGAGTGATAGTTTACTTAGTGAAAATGTGTTTGTAACCTTGACTTGACATACCTAGATGTTTACATCAAATAAAAATAGTGGTGGTTGGCAAAGGTGGATACGTGAGCTTGTCTAGAGGTTAGTTAGGCAATAGCAGTATAGCAAAGCAAAAATTTCTCTCGGGAATTAGCTATAGGAATTTCTCACCTAGATTGTGCTTAGTGAGGGCCTAAGCTAAGTTAGTGAGGCATTTCTAACCTAAAGGGAGTTAGTGGTTTGTTATAGTCTTTTCAACAGCTGGCACCATTGTGGGACACAAAGTTGCCACCTCTTGAAATCTCCTTATATAAGTTTTAACATCGTTCCTCTTCACAGTCAAGTTATAAAATTCATCCTCCATTTTCTTGACTTCCGTTCGAGGGCAGTATTTCTTAATCATGAGTTTTTTAAATTTAACCCAGGATAACATGTATGCCTCTTCTATTCCTATGAGTTGGGCATACGAGTTCCACCAAGATAACGCTTCCTCAGTAAGTGTACCAGTTGCAAACTTAACCCTACAATCCTCAGTACAGTTACTACGGGAAAATATCGATTCACATCTCTCAAACCAGTGAATCAATCCTATGGCCCCTTCTATCCCCTTGAAATTGAAGGGCTGGCAGCTTATAAATTCCTTGTAGTTACTCTTCTTCACTACAGGAATTTCGGGGTATCTAGCCATGTTTGCATTCCTAACATCTAGTGCCGTAGTTACACTGTCAATAACTAGTTTCCGAATGTCTTCCTGAGATGTGGTGGGAGTAGTAGGAGTAGTGGGAGTATTGGCTCTTGTACGTGCCATTCTATAGACGTTCATAGGAATAAGATGGGATAAGAATAATGTCATTTCCAATTTAGACATTCTTGCAAGTTCTAACTAATAGAAACTTGTGTATAGACGGATGGTACAAGTTCTAACTCGTAGAACATTGTCTGATACTGGGGAAAAGGATAGGTAGGGAATCCTAAAACTAAGAGGGCGGATTTTCTAATAAGATTGATTATATTCCCAGAAATTCACTTCCCCCCCCCCCCCCCCCCATCTAAAGGCATAGTGGTACTAATCTTAGGGATCCTAATTCTAAGTTTTAGTGTTCCTAGGTAAGCCTACTTGTTTTAAAATTTCTAATGACCACGAGTTATTTAGACTTATGGTAGGCCTATAGTGTTTTCCTAAGGCATTAGGGGATCCTAATACGGGATACTTGATATAAGAAAACTAAGTATAGGCAAACTATAACTTTTTATTCCTAGCAAGTACCCTACATACTAAGTTATCTATAGCTAAACTACCTATAAAGCTAAATCTATAACCTTACTAGTTTGACGCTTTGTTGTTTTTGAGTTCCTGGATTGCTGTTAATAGATTTCCTATATCAGACTTATGACTATTCCTAATATCCTCGATGATCATTTCTATAGTGGAAAGCCTAACATGTATTGTAACTACTTCATCGGAGTGTCCTTCATATTTTGTTTGTAACCTAAAGATTTGACTACGTGTTTTCTCTAATTCATTTTCTAACCTATTATAGTCTTTTTGAAATATAATTCTACCTTTTCCTAGGGCACTTATTTTATTTTCTACTTCCTCAATACGTCCTAAGGATAACTTATCTAAATGATTAAGTGTATCCTCTATTTGTTCCTCATGCCTTTCTAAAGGTGTTTTATAAGAACTACTACCTATTTCAAACCTAGGGGAGGCGAAGGCGGTATAATACGTATTTTCTTACGGGGAGGGGAGGATATTTCGGGAAGATAACGATCTTTACTAGTATAGTGAGGTATAGATGGGTAGGGGTTATAGTGGGTACGGTAGGAATATCACCACCATATGCTTGCATATAACCGTTATATGCTTGCATATAGGGATCATTCGGGGAAAGTTCTAAACCTAAGCTAACTAAGGTATTCTGGGCTAATTCTTCCGAAGAACTAGAACCAGAAGATGAGTGAGTAGGGGTAGCCGGGGTATATTCATAACTATCCGATGAGGTATCCCTATCATCGGTATCCAACACGATGATAGGATTGTTAAAGGAGGACATAAATAACTGTTATACCCGGGAAAAGTATCTTAGCGTATCTCTAGCCTATGCTATATCCTAGGGGCAATAGTAATAGTGGTGTATCTACTTAGAGGCAATAGGGAGAAATCTAACCTAAAGGCAATTCGGGGAATCTAACATAGAGGCAAGTTAGGAATCTTAACCTAAAGGCAAGTCGGGAGTCTAAAGGCAAGTTGAGGGATTCTAGTGGCACGGAGGACTTTTTAAAAAAGTGGTTATAGTTAACGAAAAATCCTTTTGTTCTCTATAACCGAGGCTCTGATACCAATCTGTAACACCCCCATTTTTCACTGATCGCAGTGGATTAAATGTTTGGGGTATTACTCATGGAAACAAAGACAAAATAATAGAAAACGACTCGAAAAGAGGCGTTTTAAAAAAAGGTGTTATAATTCATTTATTCATCTGAGTCTTTATAGTAAAAGATATACTTTTACCAAAAGAGAGTTCCCAAAAGATACGTTTGAAAGCAAAATTGATGAATGATAACTATTCTGGACGTCCTCATGTCCAGTACTTCTCCGTGCCAGGGTTCCTAAAGAGCTCATTTACCTAGGATAACATGCTTAAAAATCAACACGAATGTTAAGTGAGAGTCATAGGTTTAAGTAGTTAGGGTGTGCGAATACAAGCTCCACAGGGTTCAGCTTAAACCCTATGTGTGGAAAAGTTTAGTGATAGCAGGTGTATTGCACTAAGCTTATGAACCACACGTTAACAATCCGGGTCATGGGGGCTGCAGACCCAACCATGAGGGGATGGGAAGGATAACTTGACAAAGTTAATCCTTCAGTGAGGGTTCAAATATAATACTTGTTGGTACCCTCCAGTGAGAGGTAGTACCTACGGGAGTTGTCAAACTCTAATAGATCTATCTATTATATTCACGTTCACTTGTGTAAAATATCACAAGCGATTAGATTCATGAATTTTGTTGTGTATAGGTATTAGATAGTTTACTCGTGCAAAAACCAAAGAAAAAGACTTGTATTTGATTTAAAGCATGTATCCCCCCTACAGGGTTGTAAAGCATTTAAAAGTGAGGCATGAAAACTCACATGGGTCTAAGGTAAGTAGGGTAGGGTTTAGACAGCTTACTCATGTATCCTGGGGTAGTGTAGGTGGTTGTGTGTGTGTCAAGTCTTACTTTAGTTTTTTAGGTAATCACTCTCAAGGTTTATAGATATAACATAATACTGTTCGGGCCATCACAATTAAGAAGTATATGACTCCTCACATGAAGCTCCCTACTATTGTATTATGTTATCAACATAATACCGTTCGGGCCATCATAATTCAGAAGTTAATACTCCTCACATGAAGCTCCCAACTATTGAGCTATGTTGTTATTAAGTTTTAGTTATAGCATAACACCGTTCAGGCCATCATAATTCAGAAGTACATGCAATAAACTTTTGAGGAGCTAGGGCACTTTAATTCGTAAACCCAGCAAACTCGTCAAAACGAAATATCCACTTGGTACTCCTCACATGAAGCTCCCTAGTATTGTGTTATGTTTCTAACTCAAAATAGGTTTTTATATTTTGTAGGAAAATATTCCATTTAAACCTTTCAAGTTTATATATTTACACTTTCTACCCTAAACTTATACATTTATAACATTTAGGCATATAACATCCTATATTTTACATAACTAGTCCCTACACTTATATATTTAAAGGAAATGGCAAAAATAGTCCTTAAACTACACTAAATTTTAATAATTACCCTTTTACCCTTAACTTAATAATATTTGCAAATTTAGTCCTTCTAAGTTTATATTTCATTTTTCTTATTATCTTAAGGTTTTAAAACTTTGCAAAAGGGGTCCTTGTACTTATAACTTTCAAGTAATGTCAAAAACAGTCCCTATACTTTATAGTTTCAGAAATTTACAATATATACCCCTATGCATGTAAAGTTTTGCAAAACTAGTCCTAACTTTAGGTAAACTATATTCTAATGAGATATTTAAGTTTCTTAGCTTATGATTAGTAAATATATGTCTAACTAAGTCACATAAACCAGTTTATAGCACATAATATAGCAATTTAGCATGTAGACACCTAATTATCTATTTCTAGGGTTTCGAATAGAAAACTTCTAAAATAAAATGGTCAAGGCTATCCTATGGTTTCTAATGCATGCTCTAAGTGTCCTAGGTCTGTTATAAAGCTATTAGATTCAAAGGTGAGTCTTACCTAGGTCGTGGGAAGGGTAACATGGAAGGGTAACATGACTAGTTAGGGTTTTCTCGGCCAAAACTCAACTCGACAAGGCTCAAGAGCTTTGCTAATCAACTTCTAAGGGTTCTAAGGGCGTTATAATATAGAAATGTATAGGTAAAGAAGAAAGGGAAGGTGTGAAGAGGTATGGTGTGGTTTCGTGGGGTATTTATAGTGTACGAAGGAGTAGCGAGCAAGAAATGGTAAGCTAGGTGTCGAGAGGGGAGAGGCCGAGTCATGGCAGCTAGGGGGTGTGGTGGAGGACCTAAAGGATGAATAAGGCGAGCTACATGGTAGCTAGGGGCGCCATAGGCCGGTTGTGGCCATGGTGAGCCGAGAGGGTGAAGTTGGTGACAAGTAGGTGATCCACCTACTTGCTTGGGTACTTAGAGGTCCTAGGGTGCTAGGTTAGTATTATGTAGGTGCTAAGTTGGTTGCTTGGTTGATTTGAGGTGCTAAAGTGACTAGGTTTAAGCTTTAGGTTTAGGTTTGACCTAGTTTTGTATAGTTTATGATTTGATCCTAGTCTTGGGTTTAATGCCTAATTCAGGGTCCTATGGGTGTTTAGTGACTAATATTAAGTCTTAGAAGGCTTATACTAAGTGGTGGTAACTTATGCTAAAGATTTGGGATAGTTTAGACCTAGTTTCGGGAAGTCATGACCTAATTAAGGTTTTGTCCATAAGGGACTTGTACCTAGGTTTTAGAGGGTTTTACTATGATTTAGGGAGTCTAATATATCCTAAAGTTACTAATATAACTCATACCTAAGCCTTGAACACTTTCAAGTTAGTTTAGATAAGCAATTAGGGTTTTAAAGCCAACCGGAAACAAATTGGTGCATTTAGGGTTTTCTGGTAAGTATTGTGTATTAGAGTGATAGTTTACTTAGTGAAAATATGTTTGTAACCTTGACTTGACATACCTGGATGTTTACATCAAGTAAACATAGTGGTGGTTGGCATAGGTGGATACGTGAGCTTGTCTAGAGGTTAGTTAGGCAATAGTAGTATAGCAAAGAAAAAATTTCTCTCGGGAATTAGCTGTAGTTTCTAACCTATATTGTGCTTAGTGAGGGCCTAAGTCAAGTTTGTGAGGCATTGCTAACCTAAAGGGAGTTAGTGGGGAAGTTAGTGGGTTGTTATACCTTCGCCTTTCTAGCACGCCTCGAAGGCTTATTTGGTTTGACAGGTGACATCTCTTCGACATCGTCATCATCTTCAACAGGCATGGAACTGTGGTGCGAACCATGACCCGAACCTTGCCCCCATCAAAACATCTTGACTCAGATAGTTTTGAGTCGAGTATTGTTGAGTCGGATATTCTGCCATAAAATCCTCCAAATCCATATCAAGATTAACACCCCAAAGCGGGGAATACGTTTGATATGGTTGGGAAGAATATAAGAAATCCATGTTAGGACGATACGATGACCCACTTGGTGATTGATTAAAATCCATATTTGGATGATATGGTGGGACATATGGACGATTAACGTAAAACGGGTTTTGTTGTTCACTCGGATGTGGTAGTCGTGTTGGATATTCAAAAGCTGGTGCACGAAACCGAATACTTTGATTTGGTGGTGATGTTATCCCGGTTAATTGAAACGATGGATCTGGCGAGAAATTCAAATCCGGGGCATTTTTTGGTAGTCGGAATCGTCTTTCTTTTTCTTTTTTTTTTTTTTTTTAAACATGGTGAATATGTATGAGAAGTTGTTTGAATTGTGTGTTTAGAAGTTTGTTTGAGTTTTGTATTTATAAGGTTGTAAAATGGTAAAGTTTAAAATAATAATAATAATAATAATAATAAATAAAAAACAATATATATATATATATATATATATATATATATATATATATATATATATATATATATATATATATATATATATATATATATAATATAATATAAAACGGTGACAATTCTTTGGATTTTTGTGTGTTTTAAAATAGGTCGAAATTTCGACCAACCTTGTGTTTTCCTCGACCGACGACCGATGGTGACCTTTTTGCCATAGTGGCCATGACCAATCATGAAATCGGTCGACGATCCCTATGATCGATCGACTATGCCCACAACCTCACGAAAGGTCAATTGGACCTTTCAATTGATCACATGAAAAGTCAATTACAAAATTGAGTCGTCAAACTTCAAAAAAATTGGTCAACATGTATTGTGGATGTTTAATGCTAATTTACTTAAGGAGGATCTGAATTCGGTTCCCATTTGGATAAAATTTCATGATATTTCTATTGTTGTGTTTACTGCTGTAGCAACTCACTTTTTTTAGGTCATTTCTTGTCTTAAAACTCAAAACTATTTACTGTAAACATTTGAATATTTATTTAATCGTATAACCGTTAAGTCAAATCGCATAAACCGAAAGACAACGTTTAACGTAAACTAGCATCTGACTAAGTTTAGTCTACGATAAATATATAATATATGACTTTTTATAAGTATATTTATTAATCTACGTATTTTATTTTACAAATTTTACATAAAATATTCTCGCTACGCGTTTACATCATCCATTCATGTATGTAACTTCAACACCCTGTTATATATACACATCCACACACACATTTAGGTGTCAGTTTATTTTTTCAGAGCTTTTATCTCTTCATCTGCAAATCATGTCTGCAGAAGAAGAGGTACATCTAAGCTCTTCATCTGTAAGAAAATGACCATTTGTTTTTTGTGCTATTTAAGTACTTCTTTTCTTCTTTTTTTTTCACTAGTATTTTTTGTTCTATTTAAATACATTTTTTTTCATTTACTTTTTTTTACTAGTTCTTTTTTTTTTTCTTTTTTTTTTTTTTTTTTTTTTTAATGTTTTTGTCTGTTTTTTTACGTTTTCGTCTGTTTTTTACGTTTTTCTCCATTTTTTTTTACGTTTTCGTCTGTTTTTTACATTTTCGTCTATTTTTTTACGTTTTGATCTGTTTTTTTTACATTTTTGACCTTTTTTTATGTTTTTGTTTGTTTTTAGGTTTTCGTCCGTTATTTTACATTTTCGTCTGTTTTTACGTTTTTGACAGATTTTTTACGTTTTTGTCTGTTTTTTACGTATTCGTCCGTCTTTTACATTTTTTACGTTTTCGACCGTTTTTTTATGTTTATGTACGCTTTTTTAGGTTTTCGCCTGTTTTTAACATTTTCGTATGTTATTTACCTTTTTGATCATTTTTTACGTTTTCGTCTGTTTTTTATCTTTTCATCCGTTTTTTTACGTTTTCGTCATTTTTTTTTACATTTTCGTCTATCTTTTACGTTGTTTTTTCTTTTTAATGTTTTCGTCCGTTTTCATATGATTTCGTAAGTTTATTACATTATCTTACGTAAGAAAAATGACAGAAACCTAAGAAAATAGACGAAAACATAAAAAAAGTCAAAAACATAAAAAAGTTTAAAAACGTAAAAATCAGATGAAAAAGTAAAAAAATGAAAAAGTAAATAATTGTCGAAAACGTAAAAAAACGGATGAAAACATTAAAAAACAGACGAAAACGTAAAAAACAAACGTAAACATAAAAAAAATGGATGAAAACGTAAAAAAACAGACGAAAACGATAAAATAGACGACAACGCAAAAAAATGGACGAGAACGTAAAAAACGATAAAAAAATGTAAAAAACGAGCGAAAACATAAAAAAGGGACAAAACCGTAAAAAAGAGGTCGAAAGTGTAAAAAACGGGCGAAAACGTTAAAAACGGTCAAAAACGTAAAAAAATGGACGAAAACATAAAAAAAACGGACAAAAACGTAAAAAAAAAGGCAAAAACGTAAAAAACCGGCGAAACGTAAAAAATCAGTTAAGAATGTAAAAAAAAGGCGAACATAAGAAATGGTCGAAGACGTAAAAACCGACAAAACGTAAAAAAACGGTCGAAAACGTAAGAAAGCGGACGAAAACATAAAAAAATGTCGAAGACGTAAAAAAGGTCGAAAACGTAAAAAAGCAGTCGAAAGCGTAAAAAAATGGCGAAAACATAAAAAGACAAACGAAAACGTATAAAAACAGACAAAAACATATAGCATAAGACGAAAACATATAAAAAAAATGATATTGAGAAAGAGATGTAGGTTTGTGAGAGAAGAGGTAAGGAGTAAAAGATAATGTCTGAAATTTAGAAAAGGAAGAAAGTGAAAAGAAGCACTTATGCCTAAAAAAAACAAAAACTTTTACCCTCGTGCAGACAAAAAAAGTGAAAAAATGAAAAAAATGTTTACTGTGAAAAAACAAACGAAACTTAAAAGTACAAAAATTCTAATGCTTTGTCTTTTCCTTGCACATTTTTCCGCCTCCTATAGCTAAAAGAAGCAAAGGGTGACATTCTTGATTTTTGGCTCATGACTATATTTATGTAAAGGCCTATTTAATCTTGTGAAGGATTAGAATAGATCTTGCTTTTCTCCTTGGGGTCTCAAACGCACGGCGAGCCACAAGGCTCTAAAAAAGTTATCACAACTTTAGCTAATGTGGGACTATTGACCCTAAATTCAAGCTAAACTTTACCATAAATTGAAGTTAAACTTTATCATGTGCACCTAACTAGTTTCTTGTCACAATTCAAACAACACAAACACTCACTCACACATACATATACACGGCTGAAGTTGGGAAAAGAAAAGGAGCAAGAGTCTTGGTTGGGTCATTGGTTTAGCTTAGACTAGTGTTTTGAAAGCTAGATCATAAGGGTTTACACTTTGGTTCTTTGCACTCCTAAGTTCTTGTGTTCATTCATCATCATCATAGTAAGCATCTCAAAAACTCTTTTTCATACTTTATATTTACGTATATATGCATGCCCTCATATTAGCTCTTGTATATGCTTGTAGTGTTGAGGAAATTTGAAATAATTTAGGCGAAATTACCACTGAATCTGTCCCAAAAATTCGGTCACATGTTTCGACCTAGAAGCCCTACCTAGACAATTTTTATGGACCTTTTTCAAAGCTATATTCGGCCAAGACTTTATCATTTAAAACCGACATATGATGATTGCTATTAACATAATTAAAGGACTTTAAAAACTTACCATATAGGTCACACGCTCCTTTCCTAATTTACAAAGTTCACATTCTTAAAGCATGCCTTCTCATTCAATATAGGATCTTCTAATAACACCTAGATTTTTAGCACAATAAAGAGTTGTATGATTCGGTTAAGTTGACATTTAAAACTTTTTTATATATGGTTCTTCGTAGGAGTTCACGGATCAGGTAATATCCACATTAACCGAAAACTAAAACTGAACCGAACCGAAAAAAACTGAACCGAATTTGTAACCGGACCGAATTAGTCAAAACCGAACCAAACTAAATATTCGGTTTCGGTTTAGATATGGTTTTCGAAATGAAAACAGAAAACTAAATTCATATAAATATATATTTTTTCTATGTATTTATATGAAAAAAAATCACTAAAACTCTTTCTTAATATAAATATAACATTGTTTAAGATTAAAAAAAATTATGCTAAAAATATATATAATTTGATAGTGTTTAACGAACGCAAAAAAAATATATATAATTAAATGAAAAATAATTAAAATCATGTAATTCTGGTTATTCGATTTGATTTTTGGTTATTCGGTTCAGTTTTCGGTTCGGTTGAATCAAATTTAAATTTAGTTCGGTTCGATTTTCGGTTTGACAAAAAAAAAAAAAAAACGAACCGAATAAACCGAATCACCCAATAACCGATGAACACCCCTAGTTCTTTGCAATTAACAACAACCAAGTTGGGCTAGTGGTTGTATGTTTTGATGTCTTCGTAAAAGATCGCAAGCAGGCCTCCTCATATTAGGCATATTTATAGGTAGCTAGGAAAAGGGTCGGAAACAATTACGTGAATAACCTTCTGAGTCAAAGATTGCCCTCACCGGGTAACCTGAAGAGAAAAATATCTCATCGTGTATTATTTCTTTGTAATTAGCGTAGGACATGATACATTTAAATGACTTGTGACTCGCTTTACCAACTCAAGCCCGCATACAGTATATTCCATTCGGTTTTTGCTCATACACTATGCTGCGAAAATATATCATTTGGAAAAGTTGTACTCCGTATATATTTTTCCTAAAAATATCTTTGTAATCAAACGTTCAAGGCATTTATCATATTCACTAACTATACGTGCTTTTACATTAAGTTAATGTTGTCAAGGCTTGGTGCCGGCTTGAGAGAAAATGAACTGTCAACAACAAGATTCTTCACTAATGTGCGATATACATGAATACATCATTAACTATATTACATTGTTATTTTTTGTGAAGAATTGTAGCCAACTGGCTACAAAAATTGTAGTCAAGCTATCTTCGTATACCAAAGATATTGAGGTATTTGTACTTGAGAACCCGTCTTGGTACCGGTAAGCTTTTTGAGGGGTCAACCTTGCATCATATTGTGTTAGAGGTCCGGGTACAGTGTGCCATGGCTTGAGCCATGGGCTTCGGCACCAACCTTTGGCACGAGGCACCATACTGTGTGTGGGCTGGTAGGCTCTCGCGCCGTGACCACCAGCTCACGCAAAGCATATTTCCATTGTGTGTGTGTGTGTGTTATAGTGAGGTATATGTGGATCCATGGCACCACAAAAACTAGTGTTATGCTAGGGAGGAGGGTTTGGAGCCATAGCCAAAAGTGGTGCAATGAGAAAAAAGTGCTGAGATAGCACCTTTTTTTCCCATGGAAGTACCAAACAATACCTAGCGCTCTTAGGGTGTAAATGAGTTGAAGAGAAACAAGCAATTAGTGGTTCAACAACAAGCCATCTGGGTTCACACCAGCACTCAGATTCATCTTGAGATAGAGATTAATACATGCTAATGTGTGATAATGTTGGTATAAAAAGAAATAAAGAATGCAAATGTTTGTACATTCTGTTCTGGGTGTTTGATAAGTTACAAATTCAAAAGAAAATCAAGTGGGGAAGAAGAGGAGGGTATGTTAGTCATTTTGCATGCTTTTGACCATGACTAACGAGATTTTTTAACACTCGTTAGTGAAAGGAACATAATTTGTTCAAAAGTGTGAACAGCAATGACATTTTTGTAATTAAAGTTTGGGAGTTGCATAGGGTGCAGAAATGAGATACCACATCAACATTCTTTGTAATTTACCCGAAATATAATGTCTTGTGAACCTACTTACGAACCAATCATTATTTTCATTACAAATTATTACTCGTACATCAACATTAGAACATAATTCTGTTTATTCACAGGGTAATTTACCATCAATAAAACACCAAGAGTATTTTTACAAGACACTAGAAACTATCCACAAGGAACAAAGCTTTTGAAACATACACCTATGAAATACCAAGTCTTTTCAGGAACAATAAACCACTTAATTTAACATAGATGAACATAAACCATGAGTAAAAGTATTTTCAATCTTTTTTACAGATGATTCTTATGCAACAACGGATCAGATATTACCTGGGGCTCAAAGTCGGGCTTTACATATCGAGAAAGCATGTCAGCATATAACTCGTACCTAGCAGTCATACGGAATCCCCATTTGTCCTTCAACTGTCTACATAGGTTCAGATCCAAGTCTGATATCAACAACCCATCTTTGTTCCTTGAAAGTGACGGTGTACATGAAGCATCTGGTGCAGAAAAATGGCTTGAACCATAGAAATGACCAAAATCTGCATGTTGTGGCTTTCCATCACCTGATGTGAACGGGTTTGGGAACACCTCGGTACCAACTCGATTGATGGACCCCACATAGTAACTATTTGCTATTGCAGCATTCCGTGCCTAAAAAGGAAAATGCAAGTGAAAAGCTTTTTAGATTAAAGAATGGATTAAGCGATCACATGAGTTTTGAACTTGTCTTGCTTCATTTTCGATTAGACAAATTTAGAGTTGGCAAAGCAGGCTGTGGGGTCTACTTGAAACAGGGCATGTTCTTATAAACGAGTCAAAATGGACCCACTTGGGTGAGTATTGGATTGACCCACAAAAACTATTTTGTCTATAAGTTAAGGGTCCCAAGGGTCCCAAGGTTAAGATTAGGAAAATAGAAGGTGTGCAATGAGACAGCAATAGCATGGGTTTGTCTTTGGGCTTTAAAGGATACATGACTGCATGTGGGCCTACTTCTTCTTATCTGTTCTTAGTGGCCCAAACTCGGCCCAAAAAAAAGGAAAAAAAATATTATTTGGCACATTCCCATAGGTCCGACGCAGTATTATATATATTAGAATAACCTAAATCTTCGAATAAACGATTTTGGAGGTTGTCTCATCAATAATTACTTTGGCTGACTTCCAACCCAGTTGACCCTTCTGTCTTTTAGCTAATTTTGGTTTGACCCCTTTGAGATAAAACACAACAAATTTTATTCATAAGTAAATGGGATAAAATGCCACCTCTAGCAAACATGCAAAAAATAAGATATAATAGCAAGATTGAATGTTTTCATGGGTTTTAAACTGGACTTGTATCTAGGTTACAAAAGGCAGTTAAGTTGCCAATAAATACACACCTGCTGACCTGCTGTTGACTCAATATAGAGCCCTCAAGATTAAACATTTTGGACCAATTGTGGAAATAATCGTGAAAACGATTGCCAGTTTTTGCCCAAAATCAGTTGTACTTTTTGGCAATAAGCGTGTTACTTTCGCAAGAACAACGATTTGTTTGCAAGACACGGGCATTTACTCCTGAATACAAGAAATAAAGAGAAAATATGGGAGTACCTCGATTGGCCACATTGGCTCACTGAGTTCTCCCACTGTGGCAGATGGATTGAAGACAATTTCTGCACCATTTAGCCCGAAGGCTAACCAATTTAAAGGATGGTGCCTTCCATAGCAGATGTTGACACCAATCTTTCCATAGGCAGTCTCAAATACAGGGTGCCCGGTATTTCCCTCCATGTAATATGTACTCTCATTGAAATCCCCTACTCGAGGTATATGATTCTGTCATATGAGTTGCAAGAACTTTTTAGCACAACTGGAACAATGAGCAAATAACATAATTTTCAAACTGAAATTTGGCTTCTTATTGCAAACACAACCAAATTTGGACAAAAACAGTTCAATCATAATTTATGAACATGTTACCTTTCTGTGTTTTACAAAAACAATGGTTAGTTTGTAAGAGAAAACCAATTACAAAGTTAATAGCTCAATAAGTTAAAGAATTTACGAGCATGTTACCTTTCTGTGTTTGCCAATTATGTTACCATTATTCCCAATTATAACTACAGTATTCCAGATAGTCTCCCCATGTTTCAAATCTCTCTCGAGTATTGGGTTTACTATGACCATGTTGTACTTCCTTGCAAAACCTTGTAGAAATTGCGTTGATTCTCCATCTGCAGGCTCGGAAAATTCACACCATCTTTTCTCACGAGTACAAAATGCAAAAGGCATCATCCACGCTTCCTGAAAGTTCAGTTACATATCAGTGTTTTAATCCAAAGATCAAGGGTAGATGTAGACAGATGTGCAGGTCGGGCAACAAAAGGGCCAGCTTGGATTGGGTTGACTAACAAACATGTATGTGTTCATTTTATTAATTTAGATGGTGTGATGCATTTAAAATTAACTTTGGACAACTTTCAACCCATTTACCCATTCCCCATATCACCTCACAAGTCACAACAACAGCAGCAATACCCAATCAGTCTGCGAAATATGAGGGAGGTGGAATGTAGACAAATCATACCCCTACCCTAGAGTAAACCCGAGAGTAGGGAGACTGCTTCCATGAAGACCTCCAGCAAGTGTAATTCCCCATATCACCTCAAATGTGTTTTAATAATATTGACCTGTTTGAGATAAGAACACAACCCAAACTAACCCTTTATAAGTAAATGGGCCAAAATTTCCACCTCTAATCTAGGGAAATCGGAGTTATAAACAAGAATTTGTGTTATATTGCGCTTTACTTGGAGACATAATACGTTGACTCCTGAAGCACCTGCTGCATTGATAATGGGCTTTACTTTCTCAAAGATGGCTAGCTTCTGGTCAAGAAAGGGTGCAGTTGTTGGTAGAGCAATGGAGTTTTGAATGAGTCCAACTCGCACTATACGAGGTTCTCTCAGTAATTCCTTGTCAGCATTAAACCTGAATGCCTGTAACATGTTTTACAGACCATGTTTGAATCATACATGTATCACTATAAATAAAGAGATCTGTTTCAGAGAAATTACCACAACAAACAGGTCACAATTAAATACTACGTATATATAACGGAAATCTTATGCAAATCTGAGTCAAAAAAGGCTCGCCCTCCCCGGGTAACCTGAACAGGGAAAACCTGTCCGTTTACCCGTTGGTAATGAAAATCTTATGCAAGTAGCCAGACCAATGTTTAGATCATTGTTTTTTCTTATATGAAAAACAAACACTTAAAACATATAATCATGCAACTAAGTTTCTGCAAGAGGAAATATAAATAATATACACACTCCAATTTTTTTATAGCTCTGCATGTGGTTTACATGATAAAGTAATAATTTGAAGCACAGATAAAACAATGCCACAGTAGATAACTATCTACCTGGATATCAAAATCATGTTGTGCAGACAACCCTTTGACAGATTCTACCACCGGCAAGCGCTCAAGTGGTTTCCCACAGTTCAGTCCCGTAAGCAAGCGGTTGACTTCCTGCAAAAAGAGATTGAATTCACATCATCAACATAACATGATGAATACGTGATCCACTAATCAACAACGAGAGATTGCACTTAACACATGCTCCTTGTCCCTACTTGTCTTAAATTACGTAACAGAGACACTGCTGCTTTTAGTTTATCATCACAAGTTGATATTACGTATAAATATGAGAATCTTATTCAGTAAAATCACGATATTAATAGGGCTTAATTTTCTTATATGTAAATAAACACTATGGCCCAAAATTATTAAATCAGAATTCGGACCACACTGTGTTAACAAAAAAACTAATTCTCCCTAACAACATCGATTAAAATTTTCAGCAGGCTTACGCTAAAAAACTACGGAGTACTTTTCAAAACCATGTTTGATTAGTAGCATTTTAAAGAACTCTTAGGTTTAATACCAAGGGTGAATAAGCCCGTACGAATTGCACCTTTTCAAAACCATCCATGTGTACTGCTGTCATTGTTAGTTTCAGAAGTAATAATTAAACACGAATGCATTCGTTCTCAAAGAATCATGGTCTCGCTAACAGGTATTTTACTTTCATGGTCAGTATAATCATCTGATTCGTATCTCGTGTTAATAAGTAATTTTAAGCTTATTTGTCCGGCTTATGAACTTATTAAACTTTTAAACAGCAAATAAGCTCAATTTTTGGGCTTATGAGCTTATCAACTTGAACTTGTGAACTTACATAAACCATAAGCTCAATTTGTAAACCTACTAAGACCAAAAAAAGAAGCTTATTAGATTTCAAAAGTTTGGTAAGGATTAATAAACTAAGACAAACACCCCCTATGAAAGGCTTAATAAAAATTCAACAAACCCATAAGCCGGACAGACAACAGCCATACCTCAGTACCCACTCGTTTGTAAAGCTTAATATTCTCTAACAAATTTTAGTTAAATTTTACAACCTTGTGCATAAAAGTTACTAAATTATACTATTCAATTAGTTCCAAACTATTTTTTATTATTATTATTATTTTTTTTTTGGTAAACCATGGTTTCCAACCTTTTGGCCGACTAATTCACGTGGTTTAAACCCACCAACATACATACTCAAACCGGGTAAAGCCCTCCCTTTTCAAAAGGTTGGCGTGACCACTTCACGTTGTTTGCACCTAGCTGGAATTAAACTTGTGACCTCGCACATATTAGTGATGCAAGTTCCAAAACTATTATAATATTTTTTATAATCCATATCAACTTTTTAATTTGACTTCAAAAAGTCAACGCTTTGCATTCATTTAAAAGAGTTATTAAAAACAATTGCACATGTATTACTACAAATACAGCTAATTGATTCACCAAAATTAATACTCGTACATAACAAACAACAATCATTTGAAATGATTGAAACAAATAGTGAAAGAAACCTTGTATTGTTGTGGAGATAAAGAAGATTCAAGGAGACGATGAAGAGATTCATATCCACAAATCGAACCGTCTTTTATTTCTGATTCTGATGAATCTCCATTTACTATCTCATCCTTCTTCTCCATTTTTATAAAAATTGATTGGACGAGTGAGCAAAGTGCCCATTACGTCTAGCACACTACCAGATATATTTGTCAAACATTTTACATTTATGGTCCTTCAAAAATGCTCTAATAATAATACGGAGTAGTTTGATTCCTTAAATTATTGTCTTTTCTTTTACTACCTCCGTCCTATTATAAGTGTCCACTTTGACTTTTTTTAGTCTTTCTTATACAACTTTGACCATAAATATTTCTATTGATGTTATATAATAATTGATGAAAAATATATGAATGGATTAGGTTTTAAATGCCTTTTCTATTGGTATAATTTTCATCAAGTATTATATATCACAAATAAAAATATTAATGGTCAAAGTTGAATAAAAAAGACTCAAAAAAATCAAAGTGGACACTTATAATGGGACGGAGGGAGTAATAAATAATAAAAACACCAAATCCATACTCTTGTTTAGGGCCCGTTTGGTATGGGTCCTTAGATTGTGAAATTGGGGATCAAAGTAAAAATATGTTGTTTGGTGCAATATTGTGAATTTTGACTTATCCCAATTGATACGAACCTATCCCATAACTAGGCTCATATCGATGTTCATAAGTCCAAGTGTAGAACTCACTCAAAAAGCTAGCTTGTAAGAGGAGGGGACACCTAGACTTATAAACCACCACCCAATCCCATACTTGGGCGATGTGGGATCGTAACAGTTAAATCCTGGATACATGGGCATCTACAAATCCCGTCATATACATGACTTTCGTCTCTCTCCTGCATGACTTTTCTGACAAAAACATATATTTGTGGGCCCTTTTAAAATTTCATCCTCTCATTATATTTTTTCTTTTTTTTATATAACATATTTTAATTTTAATTTATATTTTAATATATTAAATATTTTTAAATATTATTTTCTCTCTCCTACATCATATCAAAATCCAAATCCTAATCTACAACTTTAGGGTCCGTTTGGTT